>OY740815.1:26418985-29070962 GCA_963514005.1 Raja brachyura | reverse complement strand
ACCCGCTCGGCTAGACCAAAACCCGTTCGGCTAGACCCAAACCCGCTCGGCTAGACCCAAACCCTCTCGGCTAGACACAAACCCACTCCGCTAGACCCAACCCCACTCCGCTAGACCCAAACCCACTCGGCTAGACCCAAACCCACTCGGCCAGACCCAAACCCACTCGGCCAGACCCAACCCACTCGGCTAGACCCAAACCCACTCGGCTAGAACCAAACCCACTCGGCTAGACCCAAACCCACTCGGCTAGACACAAACTCACTCGGCTAGACCCTAACCCACTCGGCTAGACCCAAACCCACTCGGCTAGACCCAAACCCACTCGGCTAGACCCAAACCCTCTCGGCTAGAGCCAAACCCACTCGGCAAGACCCAAACCCACTCGGCTAGACCCAAACCCACTCGCCATGACCCAAACCCACTCGGATAGACCCAAACCCACTCGGCTGGATCCAAACCCTCCCCACTAGACCCATACCCACTCTGCTAGTCCCAAACCCACTGCGCTAGACCCAAACCTACTGCGCTAGACCCAAACCCACTCCGCTAGACCCAAACCCACTCGGCTAGACCCAAACCCACTCAGCTAGACCCAAACCCGCTCGGCCAGACCCAAACCCACTCGGCTAGACCCAAACCCACACGGCTAGACACAAACCCACTCGGCCAGACCCGAACCCACTCGGCTAGACCCAAACCCACTCGGCTAGACCCAAACCCACTCGGCTAGACCCAAACCCACTCCGCTAGACCCAAACACACTCCACTAGACCCAAACACACTCCGCTTGACCCAAACCCACTCCGCTCGACCCAAAGCCACTCCGCTAGACCTAAACCCACTCCGCTAGACGCAAACCCACTCCACTAGACCCAAACCCACTCGGCTAGACCCAAACCCACTCGGCTAGACCCAAACCCACTCGGCTAGACCCAAACCCACTCGGCTAGACACTAACCCACTCCGCTAGACCCAAACCCACTCGGCTAGACCCAAACCCACTCTGCTAGACCCAAATCCACTTAGCTAGACCCAAACCCACTCGGCTAGACCGAAACCCACTACGCTAGACCCAAACCCACTCGGCTGGACCCAAACCCACTCGGCTAGACCCAAACGCACTCGGCTAGACCCAAACGCACTCGGCAATAACCAAACACTCGGCTAGTCCCAAACCCACTCCGCTAGACCCAAACCCACTCGGCTAGACCCAAACCCACTCGGCCAGACCCAATCCCACTCGGCGAAACCCAAACCCACTCCGCTAGACCCAAACCCACTCGGCTAGACCCAAACCCACTCGGCTAGACCCAAACCCACTCGGCTAGACACTAACCCACTCGGCTAGACCCAAACCCAATCGGCTAGACCCAAACCCACTCTGCTAGACCCAAATCCACTTAGCTAGACCCAAACCCACTCGGCTAGACCGAAACCCACTACGCTAGACCCAAACCCACTCGGCTGGACCCAAACCCACTCGGCTAGACCGAAACGCACTCGGCTAGACCCAAACGCACTCGGATACACCCAAACCCACTCGGCTAGACCCAAACCCACTCGGCTAGACCCAAACCCACTCGGCTAGAGCCAAACCCGCTCGGCTAGACCAAAACCCGTTCGGCTAGACCCAAACCCGCTCGGCTAGACCCAAACCCACTCGGCTAGACACAAACCCACTCCGCTAGACCCAACCCCACTCCGCTAGACCCAAACCCACTCGGCTAGACCCAAACCCACTCGGCCAGACCCAAACCCACTCGGCCAGACCCAACCCACTCGGCTAGACCCAAACCCACTCGGCTAGAACCAAACCCACTCGGCTAGACCCAAACCCACTCGGCTAGACACAAACTCACTCGGCTAGACCCTAACCCACTCGGCTAGACCCAAACCCACTCGGCTAGACCCAAACCCACTCGGCTAGACCCAAACCCTCTCGGCTAGAGCCAAACCCACTCGGCAAGACCCAAACCCACTCGGCTAGACCCAAACCCACTCGCCATGACTCAAACCCACTCGGATAGACCCAAACCCACTCGGCTGGATCCAAACCCTCCCCACTAGACCCATACCCACTCTGCTAGTCCCAAACCCACTGCGCTAGACCCAAACCTACTGCGCTAGACCCAAACCCACTCCGCTAGACCCAAACCCACTCGGCTAGACCCAAACCCACTCAGCTAGACCCAAACCCGCTCGGCCAGACCCAAACCCACTCGGCTAGACCCAAACCCACACGGCTAGACACAAACCCACTCGGCCAGACCCGAACCCACTCGGCTAGACCCAAACCCACTCGGCTAGACCCAAACCCACACGGCTAGACCGAAAGCCACTACGCTAGACCCAAACCCACTCGGCTGGAACCAAACCCACTCGGCTAGACCGAAACGCACTCGGCTAGACCCAAACGCACTCGGATACACCCAAACACACTCGGCTAGACCCAAACCCACTCGGCTAGACCCAAACCCACTCGGCTAGAGCCAAACCCGCTCGGCTAGACCAAAACCCGTTCGGCTAGACCCAAACCCGCTCGGCTAGACCCAAACCCACTCGGCTAGACACAAACCCACTCCGCTAGACCCAACCCCACTCCGCTAGACCCAAACCCACTCGGCTAGACCCAAACCCACTCGGCCAGACCCAAACCCACTCGGCCAGACCCAACCCACTCGGCTAGACCCAAACCCACTCGGCTAGAACCAAACCCACTCGGCTAGACCCAAACCCACTCGGCTAGACACAAACTCACTCGGCTAGACCCTAACCCACTCGGCTAGACCCAAACCCACTCGGCTAGACCCAAACCCACTCGGCTAGACCCAAACCCTCTCGGCTAGAGCCAAACCCACTCGGCAAGACCCAAACCCACTCGGCTAGACCCAAACCCACTCGCCATGACCCAAACCCACTCGGATAGACCCAAACCCACTCGGCTGGATCCAAACCCTCCCCACTTGACCCATACCCACTCTGCTAGTCCCAAACCCACTGCGCTAGACCCAAACCTACTGCGCTAGACCCAAACCCACTCCGCTAGACCCAAACCCACTTGGCTAGACCCAAACCCACTCAGCTAGACCCAAACCCGCTCGGCCAGACCCAAACCCACTCGGCTAGACCCAAACCCACACGGCTAGACACAAACCCACTCGGCCAGACCCGAACCCACTCGGCTAGACCCAAACCCACTCGGCTAGACCCAAACCCACTCGGCTAGACCCAAACCCACTCCGCTAGACCCAAACACACTCCGCTTGACCCAAACCCACTCCGCTCGACTCAAAGCCACTCCGCTAGACCTAAACCCACTCCGCTAGACGCAAACCCACTCCACTAGACCCAAACCCACTCGGCTAGACCCAAACCCACTCGGCTAGACCCAAACCCACTCGGCTAGACCCAAACCCACTCGGCTAGACCCAAACCCACTCGGCTAGACCCAAACCCACTCGGCTAGACCCAAACCACTCGGCTAGACCCAAACCCACTCGGCTAGACCCAAACCCACTCGGCTAGACCCAAACCCACTCAGCTAGACCCAAACCCACTCGGCTAGACCCAAACCCACTCGGCTAGACCCAAACCCACTCCGCTAGACCGAAACCCACTCGGCTAGACCCAAACCCACTCGGCTAGAGCCAAACCCACTCGGCTAGACCCAAACCCACTCGGCTAGACCCAAACCCATTCCTCCAGACCGAAAGCCACTCTGCTAGACCGAAACCCACTCCGCTAGACCCAAACCCACACGGCTGGAACCAAACCCACTCGGCTAGACCCAAACCCACTCGGCTAGACCCAAACCCACTCGGCTAGACACAAACCCACTCGCCATGACTCAAACCCACTCGGATAGACCCAAACCCACTCGGCTGGATCCAAACCCTCCCCACTAGACCCATACCCACTCTGCTAGTCCCAAACCCACTGCGCTAGACCCAAACCTACTGCGCTAGACCCAAACCCACTCCGCTAGACCCAAACCCACTCGGCTAGACCCAAACCCACTCAGCTAGACCCAAACCCGCTCGGCCAGACCCAAACCCACTCGGCTAGACCCAAACCCACACGGCTAGACACAAACCCACTCGGCCAGACCCGAACCCACTCGGCTAGACCCAAACCCACTCGGCTAGACCCAAACCCACACGGCTAGACCGAAAGCCACTACGCTAGACCCAAACCCACTCGGCTGGAACCAAACCCACTCGGCTAGACCGAAACGCACTCGGCTAGACCCAAACGCACTCGGATACACCCAAACACACTCGGCTAGACCCAAACCCACTCGGCTAGACCCAAACCCACTCGGCTAGAGCCAAACCCGCTCGGCTAGACCAAAACCCGTTCGGCTAGACCCAAACCCGCTCGGCTAGACCCAAACCCACTCGGCTAGACACAAACCCACTCCGCTAGACCCAACCCCACTCCGCTAGACCCAAACCCACTCGGCTAGACCCAAACCCACTCGGCCAGACCCAAACCCACTCGGCCAGACCCAACCCACTCGGCTAGACCCAAACCCACTCGGCTAGAACCAAACCCACTCGGCTAGACCCAAACCCACTCGGCTAGACACAAACTCACTCGGCTAGACCCTAACCCACTCGGCTAGACCCAAACCCACTCGGCTAGACCCAAACCCACTCGGCTAGACCCAAACCCTCTCGGCTAGAGCCAAACCCACTCGGCAAGACCCAAACCCACTCGGCTAGACCCAAACCCACTCGCCATGACCCAAACCCACTCGGATAGACCCAAACCCACTCGGCTGGATCCAAACCCTCCCCACTTGACCCATACCCACTCTGCTAGTCCCAAACCCACTGCGCTAGACCCAAACCTACTGCGCTAGACCCAAACCCACTCCGCTAGACCCAAACCCACTTGGCTAGACCCAAACCCACTCAGCTAGACCCAAACCCGCTCGGCCAGACCCAAACCCACTCGGCTAGACCCAAACCCACACGGCTAGACACAAACCCACTCGGCCAGACCCGAACCCACTCGGCTAGACCCAAACCCACTCGGCTAGACCCAAACCCACTCGGCTAGACCCAAACCCACTCCGCTAGACCCAAACACACTCCGCTTGACCCAAACCCACTCCGCTCGACCCAAAGCCACTCCGCTAGACCTAAACCCACTCCGCTAGACGCAAACCCACTCCACTAGACCCAAACCCACTCGGCTAGACCCAAACCCACTCGGCTAGACCCAAACCCACTCGGCTAGACCCAAACCCACTCGGCTAGACCCAAACCCACTCGGCTAGACCCAAACCCACTCGGCTAGACCCAAACCACTCGGCTAGACCCAAACCCACTCGGCTAGACCCAAACCCACTCGGCTAGACCCAAACCCACTCAGCTAGACCCAAACCCACTCGGCTAGACCCAAACCCACTCGGCTAGACCCAAACCCACTCCGCTAGACCGAAACCCACTCGGCTAGACCCAAACCCACTCGGCTAGAGCCAAACCCACTCGGCTAGACCCAAACCCACTCGGCTAGACCCAAACCCATTCCTCCAGACCGAAAGCCACTCTGCTAGACCGAAACCCACTCCGCTAGACCCAAACCCACACGGCTGGAACCAAACCCACTCGGCTAGACCCAAACCCACTCGGCTAGACCCAAACCCACTCGGCTAGACACAAACCCACTCCGCTGGACCCAAACTCACTCCGCTAGACACAAACCCACTCCGCTAGACCCAAACCCACTCGGCTAGACCCAAACCCACTCGGCTGGACCCAAACCCACTCGGCTAGACCCAAACTCACTCCGCTAGACTCAAACCCACTCGGCTAGACCCAAACCCACTCGGCTAGAGCCAAACCCACTCGGCTAGACCCAAACCCACTCGGCTAGACCCAAACCCATTCCTCCAGACCGAAAGCCACTCTGCTAGACCGAAACCCACTCCGCTAGACCCAAACCCACACGGCTAGACCCAAACCCACTCGGCTAGACCCAAACCCACTCGGCTAGACCCAAACTCACTCCGCTAGACTCAAACCCACTCCGCTAGACCCAAACCCACTCGGCTAGACCCAAACCCACTCGGCTAGACCCAAACCCACTCCGCTAGACCCAAACCCACTCCGCTAGACCCAAACCCACTCCGCTAGACCCAAACCTACTCCGCTAGACCCAAACCCACTCCGCTAGACCCAAACCCACTCTGCTAGACCCAAACCTACTCCGCTAGACCCAAACCCACTCCGCTAGACCCAAACCCACTCGGCTAGACCCAAACCCACTCGGCTAGACCCAAACCAACTCGACTAGACCCAAACCCTCTCGGCTAGACCAAAACCCACTCGGCTAGACCCAAACCCACTCGGGTAGACCCAAACCCACTCGGCTAGACCCAAACCCACTCCACTAGACCCAAACCCACTCGGCTAGACCCAAACCCACTCGGCTAGACACTAACCCACTCCGCTCGACCCAAACCCACTCGGCTAGACCCAAACCCACTCTGCTAGACCCAAATCCACTTAGCTAGACCCAAACCCACTCGGCTAGACCGAAACCCACTACGCTAGACCCAAACCCACTCGGCTGGACCCAAACCCACTCGGCTAGACCCAAACGCACTCGGCTAGACCCAAACGCACACGACAATAACCAAACCACTCGGCTAGTCCCAAACCCACTCCGCTAGACCCAAACCCACTCGGCTAGAACCAAACCCACTCGGCCAGACCCAATCCCACCGGGCGAAACCCAAACCCACTCCGCTAGACCCAAACCCACTCGGCTAGACCCAAACCCACTCGGCTAGACCCAAACCCACTCGGCTAGACACTAACCCACTCGGCTAGACCCAAACCCACTCGGCTAGACCCAAACCCACTCTGCTAGACCCAAATCCACTTAGCTAGACCCAAACCCACTCGGCTAGACCGAAACCCACTACGCTAGACCCAAACCCACTCGGCTGGACCCAAACCCACTCGGCTAGACCGAAACGCACTCGGCTAGACCCAAACGCACTCGGATACACCCAAACCCACTCGGCTAGACCCAAACCCACTCGGCTAGACCCAAACCCACTCGGCTAGAGACAAACCCGCTCGGCTAGACCAAAACCCGTTCGGCTAGACCCAAACCCGCTCGGCTAGACCCAAACCCACTCGGCTAGAGCCAAACCCACTCGGCTAGACCCAAACCCACTCGGCTAGACCCAAACCCATTCCTCCAGACCGAAAGCCACTCTGCTAGACCGAAACCCACTCCGCTAGACCCAAACCCACACGGCTAAACCCAAACCCACTCGGCTAGACCCAAACCCACTCGGCTAGACCCAAACTCACTCCGCTAGACTCAAACCCACTCCGCTAGACCCAAACCCACTCGGCTAGACCCAAACCCACTCGGCTAGACCCAAACCCACTCCGCTAGACCCAAACCCACTCCGCTAGACCCAAACCCACTCCGCTAGACCCAAACCTACTTCGCTAGACCCAAACCCACTCCGCTAGACCCAAACCCACTCCGCTAGACCCAAACCTACTCCGCTAGACCCAAACCCACTCCGCTAGACCCAAACCCACTCGGCTAGACCCAAACCCACTCCGCTAGACCCAAACACACTCTGCTTGACCGAAACCCACTCCGCTAGACCCAAAGCCACTCCGCTAGACCTAAACCCACTCCGCTAGACGCAACCCAACTCCACTAGACCCAAACCCACTCGGCTAGACCCAAACCCAATCGGCTAGACCCAAACCAACTCGACTAGACCCAAACCCACTCGGCTAGACCAAAACCCACTCGGCTAGACCCAAACCCACTCGGGTAGACCCAAACCCACTCGGCTAGACCCAAACCCACTCCACTAGACCCAAACCCACTCGGCTAGACCCAAACCCACTCGGCTAGACACTAACCCACTCCGCTAGACCCAAACCCACTCGGCTAGACCCAAACCAACTCTGCTAGACCCAAATCCACTTAGCTAGACCCAAACCCACTCGGCTAGACCCAAACCCACCACGCTAGACCCAAACCCACTCGGCTGGACCCAAACCCACTCGGCTAGACCCAAACGCACTCGGCTAGACCCAAACGCACTCGGCAATAACCAAACCACTCGGCTAGTCCCAAACCCACTCCGCTAGACCCAAACCCACTCGGCTAGACCCAAACCCACTCGGCCAGACCCAATCCCACTCGGCGAAACCCAAACCCACTCCGCTAGACCCAAACCCACTCGGCTAGACCCAAACCCACTCGGCTAGACCCAAACCCACTCGGCTAGACACTAACCCACTCGGCTAGACCCAAACCCACTCGGCTAGACCCAAACCCACTCTGCTAGACCCAAATCCACTTAGCTAGACCCAAACCCACTCGGCTAGACCGAAACCCACTACGCTAGATCCAAACCCACTCGGCTGGATCCAAACACTCCCCACTAGACCCATACCCACTCTGCTAGTCCCAAACCCACTGCGCTAGACCCAAACCTACTGCGCTAGACCCAAACCCACTCCGCTAGACCCAAACCCACTCGGCTAGACCCAAACCCACTCAGCTAGACCCAAACCCGCTCGGCCAGACCCAAACCCACTCGGCTAGACCCAAACCCACACGGCTAGACACAAACCCACTCGGCCAGACCCGAACCCACTCGGCTAGACCCAAACCCACTCGGCTAGACCCAAACCCACACGGCTAGACCGAAACCCACTACGCTAGACCCAAACCCACTCGGCTGGACCCAAACCCACTCGGCTAGACCGAAACGCACTCGGCTAGACCCAAACGCACTCGGATACACCCAAACACACTCGGCTAGACCCAAACCCACTCGGCTAGACCCAAACCCACTCGGCTAGAGCCAAACCCGCTCGGCTAGACCAAAACCCGTTCGGCTAGACCCAAACCCGCTCGGCTAGACCCAAACCCACTCGGCTAGACACAAACCCACTCCGCTAGACCCAACCCCACTCCGCTAGACCCAAACCCACTCGGCTAGACCCAAACCCACTCGGCCAGACCCAAACCCACTCGGCCAGACCCAACCCACTCGGCTAGACCCAAACCCACTCGGCTAGAACCAAACCCACTCGGCTAGACCCAAACCCACTCGGCTAGACACAAACTCACTCGGCTAGACCCTAACCCACTCGGCTAGACCCAAACCCACTCGGCTAGACCCAAACCCACTCGGCTAGACCCAAACCCTCTCGGCTAGAGCCAAACCCACTCGGCAAGACCCAAACCCACTCGGCTAGACCCAAACCCACTCGCCATGACCCAAACCCACTCGGATAGACCCAAACCCACTCGGCTGGATCCAAACCCTCCCCACTAGACCCATACCCACTCTGCTAGTCCCAAACCCACTGCGCTAGACCCAAACCTACTGCGCTAGACCCAAACCCACTCCGCTAGACCCAAACCCACTCCACTAGACCTAAACCCACTCCGCTAGACCCAAACCCGCTCGGCCAGACCCAAACCCACTCGGCTAGACCCAAACCCACTCGGCTAGACCCAAACCCACTCGGCTAGACCCAAACCCACTCGGCTAGACCCAAACCCACTCGGCTAGACCCAAACCCACTCGGCTAGACCCAAACCACTCGGCTAGACCCAAACCCACTCGGCTAGACCCAAACCCACTCGGCTAGACCCAAACCCACTCGGCTAGACCCAAACCCACTCGGCTAGAGCCAAACCCGCTCGGCTAGACCAAAACCCGTTCGGCTAGACCCAAACCCGCTCGGCTAGACCCAAACCCACTCGGCTAGACACAAACCCACTCCGCTAGACCCAACCCCACTTCGCTAGACCCAAACCCACTCGGCTAGACGCAAACCCACTCGGCCAGACCCAAACCCACTCGGCCAGACCCAACCCACTCGGCTAGACCCAAACCCACTCGGCTAGAACCAAACCCACTCGGCTAGACCCAAACCCACTCGGCTAGACACAAACTCACTCGGCTAGACCCTAACCCACTCGGCTAGACCCAAACCCACTCGGCTAGACCCAAACCCACTCGGCTAGACCCAAACCCTCTCGGCTAGAGCCAAACCCACTCGGCAAGACCCAAACCCACTCGGCTAGACCCAAACCCACTCGCCATGACCCAAACCCACTCGGATAGACCCAAACCCACTCGGCTGGATCCAAACCCTCCCCACTAGACCCATACCCACTCTGCTAGTCCCAAACCCACTGCGCTAGACCCAAACCTACTGCGCTAGACCCAAACCCACTCCGCTAGACCCAAACCCACTCCACTAGACCTAAACCCACTCCGCTAGACCCAAACCCGCTCGGCCAGACCCAAACCCACTCGGCTAGACCCAAACCCACTCGGCTAGACCCAAACCCACTCGGCTAGACCCAAACCCACTCGGCTAGACCCAAACCCACTCGGCTAGACCCAAACCCACTCGACTAGACCCAAACCACTCGGCTAGACCCAAACCCACTCGGCTAGACCCAAACCCACTCGGCTAGACCCAAACCCACTCGGCTAGACCCAAACCCACTCGGCTAGACCCAAACCCACTCGGCTAGACCCAAACCCACTCCGCTAGACCCAAACCCACTCGGCTAGACCCAAACCCACTCGGCTAGAGCCAAACCCACTCGGCTAGACCCAAACCCACTCGGCTAGACCCAAACCCATTCCTCCAGACCGAAAGCCACTCTGCTAGACCGAAACCCACTCCCCTAGACCCAAACCCACACGGCTGGACCCAAACCCACTCGGCTAGACCCAAACCCACTCGGCTACACCCAAACCCACTCGGCTAGACCCAAACCCACTCGGCTAGACCCAAACCCACTCGGCTAGACCCAAACCCACTCGGCTAGACACAAACCCACTCCGCTAGACCCAAACTCACTCCGCTAGACCCAAACCCACTCCGCTAGACCCAAACCCACTCGGCTAGACCCAAACCCACTCGGCTAGACCCAAACCCACTCGGCTAGACCCAAACTCACTCCGCTAGACTCAAACCCACTCGGCTAGACCCAAACCCACTCGGCTAGAGGCAAACCCACTCGGCTAGACCCAAACCCACTCGGCTAGACCCAAACCCATTCCTCCAGACCGAAAGCCACTCTGCTAGACCGAAACCCACTCCGCTAGACCCAAACCCACACGGCTAGACCCAAACCCACTCGGCTAGACCCAAACCCACTCGGCTAGACCCAAACTCACTCCGCTAGACTCAAACCCACTCCGCTAGACCCAAACCCACTCGGCTAGACCCAAACCCACTCGGCTAGACCCAAACCCACTCCGCTAGACCCAAACCCACTCCGCTAGACCCAAACCCACTCCGCTAGACCCAAACCTACTCCGCTAGACCCAAACCCACTCCGCTAGACCCAAACCCACTCCGCTAGACCCAAACCTACTCCGCTAGACCCAAACCCACTCCGCTAGACCCAAACCCACTCGGCTAGACCCAAACCCACTCCGCTAGACCCAAACACACTCTGCTTGACCCAAACCCACTCCGCTAGACCCAAAGCCACTCCGCTACACCTAAACCCACTCCGCTAGACGCAACCCAACTCCACTAGACCCAAACCCACTCGGCTAGACCCAAACCCAATCGGCTAGACCCAAACCAACTCGACTAGTCCCAAACCCACTCGGCTAGACCAAAACCCACTCGGCTAGACCCAAACCCACTCGGGTAGACCCAAACCCACTCGGCTAGACCCAAACCCACTCGGCTAGACCCAAACCCACTCGGCTAGACCCAAACCCACTCGGCTAGACCCAAACCCACTCGGCTAGACCCAAACCCACTCGGCTAGACCCAAACCCACTCGGCTAGACCGAAACCCACTCGGCTAGACCCGAACCCACTCGGCTAGACCCAAACCCACTCGGCTAGACCCAAACCCACTCGGTTAGACCCAAACCCACTCGGCTAGATCCAAACCCACTCGACTAGACCCAAACCCACTGCGCTAGACCCAAACCCACTCGGCTAGACCAAAACCCAC
The DNA here is from genome assembly GCA_963514005.1 of Raja brachyura. The sequence continues at coordinate 29,058,950 of OY740815.1, read as the reverse complement.
TCGGCTAGACCCAAACCCACTCGGCTAGACCCAAACCCACTCGGCTAGACCCAAACCCATTCCTCCAGACCGAAAGCCACTCTGCTAGACAGAAACCCACTCCGCTAGACCCAAACCCACACGGCTGGACCCAAACCCACTCGGCTAGACCCAAACCCACTCGGCTAGACCCAAACCCACTCGGCTAGACCCAAACCCACTCGGCTAGACCCAAACCCACTCGGCTAGACCCAAACCCACTCTGCCAGACACAAACCCACTCCGCTAGACCCAAACTCACTCCGCTAGACCCAAACCCACTCCGCTAGACCCAAACCCACTCGGCTAGACCCAAACCCACTCGGCTAGACCCAAACCCACTCGGCTAGACCCAAACTCACTCCGCTAGACTCAAACCCACTCGGCTAGACCCAAACCCATTCCTCCAGACCGAAAGCCACTCTGCTAGACCGAAACCCACTCCGCTAGACCCAAACCCACATGGCTGGACCCAAACCCACTCGGCTAGACCCAAACCCACTCGGCTAGACCCAAACCCACTCGGCTAGACCCAAACCCACTCGGCTAGACCCAAACCCAATCGGCTAGACCCAAACCCACTCGGCTAGACACAAACCCACTCCGCTAGACCCAAACTCACTCCGCTAGACCCAAACCCACTCCGCTAGACCCAAACCCACTCGGCTAGACCCAAACCCACTCGGCTAGACCCAAACCCACTCGGCTAGACCCAAACTCACTCCGCTAGACTCAAACCCACTCCGCTAGACCCAAACCCACTCGGCTAGACCCAAACCCACTCGGCTAGACCCAAACCCACTCCGCTAGACCCAAACCCACTCCGCTAGACCCAAACCCACTCCGCTAGACCCAAACCTACTCCGCTAGACCCAAACCCACTCCGCTAGACCCAAACCCACTCCGCTAGACCCAAACCTACTCCGCTAGACCCAAACCCACTCCGCTAGACCCAAACCCACTCGGCTAGACCCAAACCCACTCCGCTAGACCCAAACACACTCTGCTTGACCCAAACCCACTCCGCTAGACCCAAAGCCACTCCGCTAGACCTAAACCCACTCCGCTAGACGCAACCCAACTCCACTAGACCCAAACCCACTCGGCTAGACCCAAACCCACTCCGCTAGACCCAAACACACTCTGCTTGACCCAAACCCACTCCGCTAGACCCAAAGCCACTCCGCTAGACCTAAACCCACTCTGCTAGACGCAACCCAACTCCACTAGACCCAAACCCACACGGCTGGACCCAAACCCACTCGGCTAGACCCAAACCCACTCGGCTAGACCCAAACCCACTCGGCTAGACCCAAACCCACTCGGCTAGACCCAAACCCACTCGGCTAGACCCAAACCCACTCGGCTAGACACAAACCCACTCCGCTAGACCCAAACTCACTCCGCTAGACCCAAACCCACTCCGCTAGACCCAAACCCACTCGGCTACACCCAAACCCACTCGGCTAGACCCAAACCCACTCGGCTAGACCCAAACTCACTCCGCTAGACTCAAACCCACTCGGCTAGACCCAAACCCACTCGGCTAGACCCAAACCCACTCCGCTAGACCCAAACCCACTCGGCTAGACCCAAACCCACTCGGCTAGAGCCAAACCCACTCGGCTAGACCCAAACCCACTCGGCTAGACCCAAACCCATTCCTCCAGACCGAAAGCCACTCTGCTAGACCGAAACCCACTCCGCTAGACCCAAACCCACACGGCTGGACCCAAACCCACTCGGCTAGACCCAAACCCACTCGGCTGCACCCAAACCCACTCGGCTAGACCCAAACCCACTCGGCTAGACCCAAACCCACTCGGCTAGACCCAAACCCACTCGGCTAGACCCAAACCCACTCGGCTAGACACAAACCCACTCCGCTAGACCCAAACTCATTCCGCTAGACCCAAACCCACTCCGCTAGACCCAAACCCACTCGGCTAGACTCAAACCCACTCGGCTAGACCCAAACCCACTCGGCTAGACCCAAACTCACTCGGCTAGACTCAAACCCACTCGGCTAGACCCAAACCCACTCGGCTAGAGGCAAACCCACTCGGCTAGACCCAAACCCACTCGGCTAGACCCAAACCCATTCCTCCAGACCGAAAGCCACTCTGCTAGACCGAAACCCACTCCGCTAGACCCAAACCCACACGGCTAGACCCAAACCCACTCGGCTAGACCCAAACCCACTCGGCTAGACCCAAACTCACTCCGCTAGACTCAAACCCACTCCGCTAGACCCAAACCCACTCGGCTAGACCCAAACCCACTCGGCTAGACCCAAACCCACTCCGCTAGACCCAAAGCCACTCCGCTAGACCCAAACCCACTCCGCTAGACCCAAACCTACTCCGCTAGACCCAAACCCACTCCGCTAGACCCAAACCCACTCCGCTAGACCCAAACCTACTCCACTAGACCCAAACCCACTCCGCTAGACCCAAACCCACTCGGCTAGACCCAAACCCACTCCGCTAGACCCAAACACACTCTGCTTGACCAAAACCCATTCCGCTAGACCCAAAGCCACTCCGCTAGACCTAAACCCACTCCGCTAGACGCAACCCAACTCCACTAGACCCAAACCCACTCGGCTAGACCCAAACCCAATCGGCTAGACCCAAACCAACTCGACTAGACCCAAACCCACTCGGCTAGACCAAAACCCACTCGGCTAGACCCACACCCACTCGGGTAGACCCAAACCCACTCGGCTAGACCCAAACCCACTCGGCTAGACCCAAACCCACTCGGCTAGACCCAAACCCACTCTGCTAGACCCAAACCCACTCGGCTAGACCCAAACCCACTCGGCTAGACCCAAACCCACTCGGCTAGACCCAAACCCACTCGGCTAGACCCAAACCCACTCGGCTAGACCCAAACCCACTCGGCAAGACCCAAACCCACTCGGCTAGACCCAAACCCACTCGGCTAGACCCAAACCCACTCGGCTAGACCCAAACCCACTGCGCTAGACCCAAACCCACTCGGCTAGACCCAAACCCACTCGGCTAGACCCAAACCCACTCGGCTAGACCCAAACCCACTCGGCTAGACCCAAACCCATTCCTCCAGACCGAAAGCCACTCTGCTAGACAGAAACCCACTCCGCTAGACCCAAACCCACACGGCTGGACCCAAACCCACTCGGCTAGACCCAAACCCACTCGGCTAGACCCAAACCCACTCGGCTAGACCCAAACCCACTCGGCTAGACCCAAACCCACTCGGCTAGACCCAAACCCACTCTGCTAGACACAAACCCACTCCGCTAGACCCAAACTCACTCCGCTAGACCCAAACCCACTCGGCTAGACCCAAACCCACTCGGCTAGACCCAAACTCACTCCGCTAGACTCAAACCCACTCGGCTAGACCCAAACCCACTCGGCTAGAGCCAAACCCACTCGGCTAGACCCAAACCCACTCGGCTAGACCCAAACCCATTCCTCCAGACCGAAAGCCACTCTGCTAGACCGAAACCCACTCCGCTAGACCCAAACCCACACGGCTGGACCCAATCCCACTCGGCTAGACCCAAACCCACTCGGCTAGACCCAAACCCACTCGGCTAGACCCAAACCCACTCGGCTAGACCCAAACCCACTCGGCTAGACCCAAACACCCTCGGCTAGACACAAACCCACTCCGCTAGACCCAAACTCACTCCGCTAGACCCAAACCCACTCCGCTAGACCCAAACCCACTCGGCTAGACCCAAACCCACTCGGCTAGACCCAAACCCACTCGGCTAGACCCAAACTCACTCCGCTAGACTCAAACCCACTCCGCTAGACCCAAACCCACTCGGCTAGACCCAAACCCACTCGGCTAGACCCAAACCCACTCCGCTAGACCCAAACCCACTCCGCTAGACCCAAACCCACTCCGCTAGACCCAAACCTACTCCGCTAGACCCAAACCCACTCCGCTAGACCCAAACCCACTCCGCTAGACCCAAACCTACTCCGCTAGACCCAAACCCACTCCGCTAGACCCAAACCCACTCGGCTAGACCCAAACCCACTCCGCTAGACCCAAACACACTCTGCTTGACCCAAACCCACTCCGCTAGACCCAAAGCCACTCCGCTAGACCTAAACCCACTCCGCTAGACGCAACCCAACTCCACTAGACCCAAACCCACTCGGCTAGACGCAACCCAACTCCACTAGACCCAAACCCACACGGCTGGACCCAAACCCACTCGGCTAGACCCAAACCCACTCGGCTAGACCCAAACCCACTCGGCTAGACCCAAACCCACTCGGCTAGACCCAAACCCACTCGGCTAGACACAAACCCACTCCGCTAGACCCAAACTCACTCCGCTAGACCCAAACCTACTCCGCTAGACCCAAACCCACTCGGCTAGACCCAAACCCACTTGGCTTGACCCAAACCCACTCGGCTAGACCCAAACTCACTCCGCTAGACTCAAACCCACTCGGCTAGACCCAAACCCACTCGGCTAGAGCAAAACCCACTCGGCTAGACCCAAACCCACTCGGCTAGACCCAAACCCATTCCTCCAGACCGAAAGCCACTCTGCTAGACCGAAACCCACTCCGCTAGTCCCAAACCCACACGGCTGGACCCAAACCCACTCGGCTAGACCCAAACCCACTCGGCTAGACCCAAACCCACTCGGCTAGACCCAAACCCACTCGGCTACACCCAAACCCACTCGGCTAGACCCAAACCCACTCGGCTAGACACAAACCCACTCCGCTAGACCCAAACTCACTCCGCTAGACCCAAACCCACTCCGCTAGACCCAAACCCACTCGGCTAGACCCAAACCCACTCGGCTAGACCCAAACCCACTCGGCTAGACCCAAACCCACTCTGCTAGACACAAACCCACTCCGCTAGACCCAAACTCACTCCGCTAGACCCAAACCCACTCCGCTAGACCCAAACCCACTCGGCTAGACCCAAACCCACTCGGCTAGACCCAAACCCACTCGGCTAGACCGAAACCCACTCCGCTAGACCCAAACCCACACGGCTGGACCCAAACCCACTCGGCTAGACCCAAAACCACTCGGCTAGACCCAAACCCACTCGGCTAGACCCAAACCCACTCGGCTAGACCCAAACCCACTCGGCTAGACCCAAACCCACTCGGCTAGACACAAACCCACTCCGCTAGACCCAAACTCACTCCGCTAGACCCAAACCCACTCCGCTAGACCCAAACCCACTCGGCTAGACCCAAACCCACTCGGCTAGACCCAAACCCACTCGGCTAGACCCAAACCCACACTGCTAGACACAAACCCACTCCGCTAGACCCAAACTCACTCCGCTAGACCCAAACCCACTCCGCTAGACCCAAACCCACTCGGCTAGACCCAAACCCACTCGGCTAGACCCAAACCCACTCGGCTAGACCCAAACTCACTCCGCTAGACTCAAACCCACTCGGCTAGACCCAAACCCACTCGGCTAGAGCCAAACCCACTCGGCTAGACCCAAACCCACTCGGCTAGACCCAAACCCATTCCTCCAGACCGAAAGCCACTCTGCTAGACCGAAACCCACTCCGCTAGACCCAAACCCACAAGGCTGGACCCAAACCCACTCGGCTAGACCCAAACCCACTCGGCTAGACCCAAACCCACTCGGCTAGACCCAAACCCACTCGGCTAGACCCAAACCCACTCGGCTAGACCCAAACCCCCTCGGCTAGACACAAACCCACTCCGCTAGACCCAAACTCACTCCGCTAGACCCAAACCCACTCCGCTAGACCCAAACCCACTCGGCTAGACCCAAACCCACTCGGCTAGACCCAAACCCACTCGGCTAGACCCAAACTCACTCCGCTAGACTCAAACCCACTCCGCTAGACCCAAACCCACTCGGCTAGACCCAAACCCACTCGGCTAGACCCAAACCCACTCCGCTAGACCCAAACCCACTCCGCTAGACCCAAACCCACTCCGCTAGACCCAAACCTACTCCGCTAGACCCAAACCCACTCCGCTAGACCCAAACCCACTACGCTAGACCCAAACCTACTCCGCTAGACCCAAACCCACTCCGCTAGACCCAAACCCACTCGGCTAGACCCAAACCCACTCCGCTAGACCCAAACATACTCTGCTTGACCCAAACCCACTCCGCTAGACCCAAAGCCACTCCGCTAGACCTAAACCCACTCCGCTAGACGCAACCCAACTCCACTAGACCCAAACCCACTCGGCTAGACCCAAACCCACTCCGCTAGACCCAAACACACTCTGCTTGACCCAAACCCACTCCGCTAGACCCAAAGCCACTCCGCTAGACCTAAACCCACTCCGCTAGACGCAACCCAACTCCACTAGACCCAAACCCACACGGCTGGACCCAAACCCACTCGGCTAGACCCAAACCCACTCGGCTAGACCCAAACCCACTCGGCTAGACCCAAACCCACTCGGCTAGACCCAAACCCACTCGGCTAGACACAAACCCACTCCGCTAGACCCAAACTCACTCCGCTAGACCCAAACCCACTCCGCTAGACCCAAACCCACTCGGCTAGACCCAAACCCACTCGGCTTGACCCAAACCCACTCGGCTAGACCCAAACTCACTCCGCTAGACTCAAACCCACTCGGCTAGACCCAAACCCACTCGGCTAGAGCAAAACCCACTCCGCTAGACCCAAACCCACTCCGCTAGACTCAAACCCACTCCGCTAGACCCAAACCCACTCGGCTAGACCCAAACCCACTCGGCTAGACCCAAACCCACTCCGCTAGATCCAAACCCACTCCGCTAGACCCAAACCCACTCCGCTAGACCCAAACCTACTCCGCTAGACCCAAACCCACTCCGCTAGACCCAAACCCACTCCGCTAGACCCAAACCTACTCCGCTAGACCCAAACCCACTCCGCCAGACCCAAACCCACTCGGCTAGACCCAAACCCACTCCGCTAGACCCAAACACACTCTGCTTGACCCAAACCCACTCCGCTAGACCCAAAGCCACTCCGCTAAACCTAAACCCACCCCGCTAGACGCAACCCAACTCCACTAGACCCAAACCCACTCGGCTAGACCCAAACCCAATCGGCTAGACCCAAACCAACTCGACTAGACCCAAACCCACTCGGCTAGACCAAAACCCACTCGGCTAGACCCAAACCCACTCGGGTAGACCCAAATCCACTCGGCTAGACCCAAACCCACTCGGCTAGACCCAAACCCACTCGGCTAGACACAAACCCACTCCGCTAGACCCAAACTCATTCCGCTAGACCCAAACCCACTCCGCTAGACCCAAACCCACTCGGCTAGACCCAAACCCACTCGGCTAGACCCAAACCCACTCGGCTAGACCCAAACTCACTCGGCTAGACTCAAACCCACTCGGCTAGACCCAAACCCACTCGGCTAGAGGCAAACCCACTCGGCTAGACACAAACCCACTCGGCTAGACCCAAACCCATTCCTCCAGACCGAAAGCCACTCTGCTAGACCGAAACCCACTCCGCTAGACCCAAACCCACACGGCTAGACCCAAACCCACTCGGCTAGACCCAAACCCACTCGGCTAGACCCAAACTCACTCCGCTAGACTCAAACCCACTCCGCTAGACCCAAACCCACTCGGCTAGACCCAAACCCACTCGGCTAGACCCAAACCCACTCCGCTAGACCCAAAGCCACTCCGCTAGACCCAAACCCACTCCGCTAGACCCAAACCTACTCCGCTAGACCCAAACCCACTCCGCTAGACCCAAACCCACTCCGCTAGACCCAAACCTACTCCGCTAGACCCAAACCCACTCCGCTAGACCCAAACCCACTCGGCTAGACCCAAACCCACTCCGCTAGACCCAAACACACTCTGCTTGACCAAAACCCATTCCGCTAGACCCAAAGCCACTCCGCTAGACCTAAACCCACTCCGCTAGACGCAACCCAACTCCACTAGACCCAAACCCACTCGGCTAGACCCAAACCCAATCGGCTAGACCCAAACCAACTCGACTAGACCCAAACCCACTCGGCTAGACCAAAACGCACTCGGCTAGACCCACACCCACTCGGGTAGACCCAAACCCACTCGGCTAGACCCAAACCCACTCGGCTAGACCCAAACCCACTCGGCTAGACCCAAACCCACTCGGCTAGACCCAAACCCACTCGGCTAGACCCAAACCCACTCGGCTAGACCCAAACCCACTCGGCTAGACCCAAACCCACTCGGCTAGACCCAAACCCACTCGGCTAGACCCAAACCCACTCGGCAAGACCCAAACCCACTCGGCTAGACCCAAACCCACTCGGCTAGACCCAAACCCACTCGGCTAGACCCAAACCCACTGCGCTAGACCCAAACCCACTCGGCTAGACCCAAACCCACTCGGCTAGACCCAAACCCACTCGGCTAGACCCAAACCCACTCGGCTAGACCCAAACCCATTCCTCCAGACCGAAAGCCACTCTGCTAGACAGAAACCCACTCCGCTAGACCCAAACCCACACGGCTGGACCCAAACCCACTCGGCTAGACCCAAACCCACTCGGCTAGACCCAAACCCACTCGGCTAGACCCAAACCCACTCGGCTAGACCCAAACCCACTCGGCTAGACCCAAACCCACTCTGCTAGACACAAACCCACTCCGCTAGACCCAAACTCACTCCGCTAGACCCAAACCCACTCGGCTAGACCCAAACCCACTCGGCTAGACCCAAACTCACTCCGCTAGACTCAAACCCACTCGGCTAGACCCAAACCCACTCGGCTAGAGCCAAACCCACTCGGCTAGACCCAAACCCACTCGGCTAGACCCAAACCCATTCCTCCAGACCGAAAGCCACTCTGCTAGACCGAAACCCACTCCGCTAGACCCAAACCCACACGGCTGGACCCAATCCCACTCGGCTAGACCCAAACCCACTCGGCTAGACCCAAACCCACTCGGCTAGACCCAAACCCACTCGGCTAGACCCAAACCCACTCGGCTAGACCCAAACACCCTCGGCTAGACACAAACCCTCTCCGCTAGACCCAAACTCACTCCGCTAGACCCAAACCCACTCCGCTAGACCCAAACCCACTCGGCTAGACCCAAACCCACTCGGCTAGACCCAAACCCACTCGGCTAGACCCAAACTCACTCCGCTAGACTCAAACCCACTCCGCTAGACCCAAACCCACTCGGCTAGACCCAAACCCACTCGGCTAGACCCAAACCCACTCCGCTAGACCCAAACCCACTCCGCTAGACCCAAACCCACTCCGCTAGACCCAAACCTACTCCGCTAGACCCAAACCCACTCCGCTAGACCCAAACCCACTCCGCTAGACCCAAACCTACTCCGCTAGACCCAAACCCACTCCGCTAGACCCAAACCCACTCGGCTAGACCCAAACCCACTCCGCTAGACCCAAACACACTCTGCTTGACCCAAACCCACTCCGCTAGACCCAAAGCCACTCCGCTAGACCTAAACCCACTCCGCTAGACGCAACCCAACTCCACTAGACCCAAACCCACTCGGCTAGACGCAACCCAACTCCACTAGACCCAAACCCACACGGCTGGACCCAAACCCACTCGGCTAGACCCAAACCCACTCGGCTAGACCCAAACCCACTCGGCTAGACCCAAACCCACTCGGCTAGACCCAAACCCACTCGGCTAGACACAAACCCACTCCGCTAGACCCAAACTCACTCCGCTAGACCCAAACCTACTCCGCTAGACCCAAACCCACTCGGCTAGACCCAAACCCACTTGGCTTGACCCAAACCCACTCGGCTAGACCCAAACTCACTCCGCTAGACTCAAACCCACTCGGCTAGACCCAAACCCACTCGGCTAGAGCCAAACCCACTCGGCTAGACCCAAACCCACTCGGCTAGACCCAAACCCATTCCTCCAGACCGAAAGCCACTCTGCTAGACCGAAACCCACTCCGCTAGACCCAAACCCACACGGCTGGACCCAAACCCACTCGGCTAGACCCAAACCCACTCGGCTAGACCCAAACCCACTCGGCTAGACCCAAACCCACTCGGCTAGACCCAAACCCACTCGGCTAGACCCAAACCCACTCGGCTAGACACAAACCCACTCCGCTAGACCCAAACTCACTCCGCTAGACCCAAACCCACTCCGCTAGACCCAAACCCACTCGGCTAGACCCAAACCCACTCGGCTAGACCCAAACCCACTCGGCTAGACCCAAACCCACTCTGCTAGACACAAACCCACTCCGCTAGACCCAAACTCACTCCGCTAGACCCAAACCCACTCCGCTAGACCCAAACCCACTCGGCTAGACCCAAACCCACTCGGCTAGACCCAAACCCACTCGGCTAGACCCAAACTCACTCCGCTAGACTCAAACCCACTCGGCTAGACCCAAACCCACTCGGCTAGAGCCAAACCCACTCGGCTAGACCCAAACCCACTCGGCTAGACCCAAACCCATTCCTCCAGACCGAAAGCCACTCTGCTAGAACGAAACCCACTCCGCTAGACCCAAACCCACACGGCTGGACCGAAACCCACTCGGCTAGACCCAAACCCACTCGGCTAGACCCAAACCCACTCGGCTAGACCCAAACCCACTCGGCTAGACCCAAACCCACTCGGCTAGACCCAAACCCCCTCGGCTAGACACAAACCCACTCCGCTAGACCCAAACTCACTCCGCTAGACCCAAACCCACTCCGCTAGACCCAAACCCACTCGGCTAGACCCAAACCCACTCGGCTAGACCCAAACCCACTCGGCTAGACCCAAACTCACTCCGCTAGACTCAAACCCACTCCGCTAGACCCAAACCCACTCGGCTAGACCCAAACCCACTCGGCTAGACCCAAACCCACTCCGCTAGACCCAAACCCACTCCGCTAGACCCAAACCCACTCCGCTAGACCCAAACCTACTCCGCTAGACCCAAACCCACTCCGCTAGACCCAAACCCACTACGCTAGACCCAAACCTACTCCGCTAGACCCAAACCCACTCCGCTAGACCCAAACCCACTCGGCTAGACCCAAACCCACTCCGCTAGACCCAAACATACTCTGCTAGACCCAAACCCACTCGGCTAGACCCAAACCCACTCGGCTAGACCCAAACCCACTCGGCTAGACCCAAACCCACTCGGCTAGACACAAACCTACTCCGCTAGACCCAAACCCACTCCGCTAGACCCAAACCCACACGGCTGGACCCAAACCCACTCGGCTAGACCCAAACCCACTCGGCTAGACCCAAACCCACTCGGCTAGACCCAAACCCACTCGGCTAGACCCAAACCCACTCGGCTAGACCCAAACCCACTCGGCTAGACACAAACCCACTCCGCTAGACCCAAACTCACTACGCTAGACCCAAACCCACTCCGCTAGACCCAAACCCACTCGGCTAGACCCAAACCCACTCGGCTAGACCCAAACCCACTCGGCTAGACCCAAACCCACTCTGCTAGACACAAACCCACTCCGCTAGACCCAAACTCACTCCGCTAGACCCAAACCCACTCCGCTAGACCCAAACCCACTCGGCTAGACCCAAACCCACTCGGCTAGACCCAAACCCACTCGGCTAGACCCAAACTCACTCCGCTAGACTCAAACCCACTCGGCTAGACCCAAACCCACTGGGCTAGAGCCAAACCCACACGGCTAGACCCAAACCCACTCGGCTAGACCCAAACCCATTCCTCCAGACCGAAAGCCACTCTGCTAGACCGAAACCCACTCCGCTAGACCCAAACCCACACGGCTGGACCCAAACCCACTCGGCTAGACCCAAACCCACTCGGCTAGACCCAAACCCACTCGGCTAGACCCAAACCCACTCGGCTAGACCCAAACCCACTCGGCTAGACCCAAACCCCCTCGGCTAGACACAAACCCACTCCGCTAGACCCAAACTCACTCCGCTAGACCCAAACCCACTCCGCTAGACCCAAACCCACTCGGCTAGACCCAAACCCACTCGGCTAGACCCAAACCCACTCGGCTAGACCCAAACTCACTCCGCTAGACTCAAACCCACTCCGCTAGACCCAAACCCACTCGGCTAGACCCAAACCCACTCGGCTAGACCCAAACCCACTCCGCTAGACCCAAACCCACTCCGCTAGACCCAAACCCACTCCGCTAGACCCAAACCTACTCCGCTAGACCCAAACCCACTCCGCTAGACCCAAACCCACAACGCTAGACCCAAACCTACTCCGCTAGACCCAAACCCACTCCGCTAGACCCAAACCCACTCGGCTAGACCCAAACCCACTCCGCTAGACCCAAACATACTCTGCTTGACCCAAACCCACTCCGCTAGACCCAAAGCCACTCCGCTAGACCTAAACCCACTCCGCTAGACGCAACCCAACTCCACTAGACCCAAACCCACTCGGCTAGACCCAAACCCACTCCGCTAGACCCAAACACACTCTGCTTGACCCAAACCCACTCCGCTAGACCCAAAGCCACTCCGCTAGACCTAAACCCACTCCGCTAGACGCAACCCAACTCCACTAGACCCAAACCCACACGGCTGGACCCAAACCCACTCGGCTAGACCCAAACCCACTCGGCTAGACCCAAACCCACTCGGCTAGACCCAAACCCACTCGGCTAGACCCAAACCCACTCGGCTAGACACAAACCCACTCCGCTAGACCCAAACTCACTCCGCTAGACCCAAACCCACTCCGCTAGACCCAAACCCACTCGGCTAGACCCAAACCCACTCGGCTTGACCCAAACCCACTCGGCTAGACCCAAACTCGCTCCGCTAGACTCAAACCCACTCGGCTAGACCCAAACCCACTCGGCTAGAGCAAAACCCACTCCGCTAGACCCAAACCCACTCCGCTAGACTAAAACCCACTCCGCTAGACCCAAACCCACTCGGCTAGACCCAAACCCACTCGGCTAGACCCAAACCCACTCCGCTAGACCCAAACCCACTCCGCTAGACCCAAACCCACTCCGCTAGACCCAAACCTACTCCGCTAGACCCAAACCCACTCCGCTAGACCCAAACCCACTCCGCTAGACCCAAACCTACTCCGCTAGACCCAAACCCACTCCGCTAGACCCAAACCCACTCGGCTAGACCCAAACCCACTCCGCTAGACCCAAACACACTCTGCTTGACCCAAACCCACTCCGCTAGACCCAAAGCCACTCCGCTAAACCTAAACCCACTCCGCTAGACGCAACCCAACTCCACTAGACCCAAACCCACTCGGCTAGACCCAAACCCAATCGGCTAGACCCAAACCAACTCGACTAGACCCAAACCCACTCGGCTAGACCAAAACCCACTCGGCTAGACCCAAACCCACTCGGGTAGACCCAAATCCACTCGGCTAGACCCAAGCCCACTCGGCTAGACCCAAACCCACTCGGCTAGACCCAAACCCACTCGGCTAGACCCAAACCCACTCGCTTAGACCCAAACCCACTCGGCTAGACCCAAACCCACTCGGCTAGACCCAAACCCACTCGGCTAGACCCAAACCCACTCGGCTAGATCCAAACCCACTCGGCTAGACCCAAACGCACTCGGCCAGACCCAAACCCACTCTGCTAGACCCAAACCCACTCGGCTAGACCCAAACCCACTCGGCTAGACCCAAACCCACTCGGCTAGACCCAAAGCCACTCGCCATGACCCAAACCCGCTCGCCATGACCCAAACCCACTCGGCTGGATCCAAACCCTCCTCACCAGACCCACACCCACTCTGCTAGTCCCAAACCCACTGCGCTAGACCCAAACCTACTGCGCTAGACCCAAACCCACTCCGCTAGACCCAAACCCACTCGGCTAGACCCAAACCCACTCAGCTATACCCAAACCCGCTCGGCCAGACCCAAACCCACTCGGCTAGACCCAAACCCACACGGCTAGACACAAACCCACTCGGCCAGACCGAACCCACTCGGCTAGACCCAAACCCACTCGGCTAGACCCAAACCCACTCGGCTAGACCCAAACCCACTCCACTGGACCCAAAGCCACTCCGCTACACCTAAACCCACTCCGCTAGACGCAAACCCACTCCACTAGACCCAAACCCACTCGGCTAGACCCAAACCCACTTGTCTAGACTCAAACCCACTCGGCTAGACCCAAACCCACTCGGCTAGACCCGAACCCTATCAGCTAGACCCAAACCCACTCGGCTAGACCCAAACTCACTCCGCTAGACTCAAACCCACTCCGCTAGACCCAAACCCACTCGGCTAGACCCAAACCCACTCGGCTAGACCCAAACCCACTCCGCTAGACCCAAACCCACTCCGCTAGACCCAAACCCACTCCGCTAGACCCAAACCTACTCCGCTAGACCCAAACCCACTCCGCTAGACCCAAACCCACTCCGCTAGACCCAAACCTACTCCGCTAGACCCAAACCCACTCCGCTAGACCCAAACCCACTCGGCTAGACCCAAACCCACTCCGCTAGACCCAAACACACTCTGCTTGACCCAAACCCACTCCGCTAGACCCAAAGCCACTCCGCTAGACCTAAACCCACTCCGCTAGACGCAACCCAACTCCACTAGACCCAAACCCACTCGGCTAGACCCAAACCCAATCGGCTAGACCCAAACCAACTCGACTAGACCCAAACCCACTCGGCTAGACCAAAACCCACTCGGCTAGACCCAAACCCACTCGGGTAGACCCAAACCCACTCGGCTAGACCCAAACCCACTCCACTAGACCCAAACCCACTCGGCTAGACCCAAACCCACTCGGCTAGACACTAACCCACTCCGCTAGACCCAAACCCACTCGGCTAGACCCAAACCAACTCTGCTAGACCCAAATCCACTTAGCTAGACCCAAACCCACTCGGCTAGACCGAAACCCACCACGCTAGACCCAAACCCACTCGGCTGGACCCAAACCCACTCGGCTAGACCCAAACGCACTCGGCTAGACCCAAACGCACTCGGCAATAACCAAACCACTCGGCTAGTCCCAAACCCACTCCGCTAGACCCAAACCCACTCGGCTAGACCCAAACCCACTCGGCCAGACCCAATCCCACTCGGCGAAACCCAAACCCACTCCGCTAGACCCAAACCCACTCGGCTAGACCCAAACCCACTCGGCTAGACCCAAACCCACTCGGCTAGACACTAACCCACTCGGCTAGACCCAAACCCACTCGGCTAGACCCAAACCCACTCTGCTAGACCCAAATCCACTTAGCTAGACCCAAACCCACTCGGCTAGACCGAAACCCACTACGCTAGACCCAAACCCACTCGGCTGGACCCAAACCCACTCGGGTGCTGAGGAAGAGGATTTCCTGGAATGTATGCGGGATAGTTTTCTCAACCAACATGTGGAGGAACCAACGAGAGAGCAGGCTATCCTAGACTGGGTATTGAGTAATGAGGAAGGGTTAGTTAGCAGTCTTGTTGTGCGTGGCCCCTTGGGCAAGAGTGACCATAATATGGTTGAGTTCTTCATTAGGATGGAGAGTGACAAAATTAAGTCAGAAACAAGGGTTCTGAACTTGAACAAAGGTAACTTTGAAGGTATGAGATGTGAATTGGCCAAGATAGACTGGCAGGTGATTCTTAAAGGGTTGACAGTGGATGTGCAATGGAAGGTATTTAAAGACTGCATGGATGAAGTACAAAAGTTGTTCATACCAGTTTGGCAAAAGAATAAATCGGGGAAGGTGGTGCATCCATGGATAACAAGGGAAATCAGGGATAGTATAAAAACAAAAGATGAGGCATACAAATTTGCCAGAAAAAGCAGCCTACCGGAGGACTGGGAGAAATTCAGAATCCAGCAGAGGAGGACAAAGGGCTTAATTAGGAAAGGGAAAATAGATTATGAAAGGAAACTGGCAGGGAACATAAAAACTGACTGCAAAAGTTTTTATAGATATGTAAAGTGAAAGAGACTAGTTAAAACAAATGTTGGTCCCTTGCAGTCAGAAACAGGTGAATTGATCATGGGGAACAAGGACATGGCAGACCAATTGAATAACTACTTTGGTTCTGTCTTCACTAAGGAAGACATAAATAATCTGCCGGAAATAGCAGTGGAACGGGGGTCAAATAAGATGGAGGAACTGAGTGAAATCCAGGTTAGCCGGGAGGTGGTGTTGGGTAAATTGAACGGATTGAAGGCCGATAAATCCCCAGGGCCAGATAGTCTGCATCCCAGAGTACTCAAGGAGGTAGCCACAGAAATAGTGGATGCATTAGTGATAATTTTTCAAAATTCCTTAGATTCTGGAGTAGTTCCTGAGGATTGGAGGGTAGCTAATGTAACCCCACTTTTTAAAAAAGGAGGGAGAGAGAAAGCGGGGAATTACAGACCAGTTAGTCTAACATCGGTAGTGGGGAAACTGCTAGAGTCAGTTATTAAAGATGGGATAGCAGCGCATTTGGAAAGTGGTGAAATCATTGGACAAAGTCAGCATGGATTTACGAAAGGTAAATCATGTCTGACAAATCTGATAGAATGTTTCGAGGATGTAACTAGTAGAGTGGATAAGGGAGAACCAGTGGATGTGTTATATCTAGACTTTCAGAAGGCTTTCGACAAGGTCCCGCATAAGAGATTAGCATACAAACTTAAAGCACACGGTATTGGGGGTTCAGTATTGATGTGGATAGAGAACTGGCTAGCAGACAGGAGGCAAAGGGTAGGAGTAAACGGGTCCTTTTCAGAATGGCAGGCAGTGACTAGTGGGGTGCCGCAAGGCTCAGTGCTGGGACCCCAGCTATTTACAATATATATTAATGATTTGGACGAGGGAATTCAATGCAACATCTCCAAATTTGCAGATGATACCAAGCTGGGGGGTATAGTTAGGTGTGAGGAGGATGCTTGGAGGCTGCAGGGTGATTTGGATAGGCTGAGTGAATGGGCAGATGCATGGCAGATGCAGTACAATGTGGATAAATGTGAGGTTATCCAATTTGGTGGCAAAAACATGAGGGTAGACTATTATCTGAATGGTGGCAGATTAGGTAAGGGGGAGATGCAACGAGACCTGGGTGTCATGGTACACCAGTCATTGAAAGTAGGCATGCAGGTGCAGCAGGCAGTGAAGAAAGCAAATGGTATGTTAGCATTCATAGCGAAAGGATTTGAGTATAGGAGCAGGGAGGTTCTACTGCAGTTGTACAGGGTTTTGGTGAGGCCACACCTGGAGTACTGCGTACAGTTTTGGTCTCCAAATCTGAGGAAAGACATCCTTGCCATAGAGGGGGTACAGAGAAGATTCACCAGACTGATTCCTGGGATGTCAGGACTTTCATATGAGGAAAGATTGGATAGACTCGGTTTGTACTCGATGGAATTTAGAAGATTGAGGGGGGATCTTATAGAAACCTACAAAATTCTTAAGGGGTTGGACAAGCTAGATGCTGGAAGATTGTTCCCGATGTTGGGGGAGTCCAGAACAAGGGGTCACAGTCTAAGGATAAGGGGGAATTCCTTTAGGACCGAAATGAGGAAAACATTCTTTACACAGAGAGTGGTGAGTCTCTGGAATTCTCTGCCACAGAAGGTAGTTGAGGCCAGTTCATTGGCTATATTTAAGAGGGCGTTAGATGTGGCACTTGTGGCTAAAGGGATCAGGGGGTATGGAGAGAAGGCAGGTACGGGATACTGAGTTGGATGATCAGCCATGATCACATTGAATGGCGGTGCAGGCTCGAAGGGCCGAATGGCCTACTCCTGCACCTATTTTCTATGTTTCTATGTTCCTAACCCTAACCCTAACCCTAACCCTAACCCTAACCCTAACCCTAACCCTAACCCTAACCCTAACCCTAACCCACTCGGCTAGACCCAAACCCATTCGGCTAGACCCAAACCCACTCGGCTAGACCCAAACCCACTCGGCTAGACCCAAACCCACTCCGCTAGACCCAAACCCACTCGGCAACACCCAAACCCACTCGGCCAGACCCAACCCCACTCGGCGAAACCCAAACCCACTCCGCTAGACCCAAACCCACTCGGCTAGACCCAAACCCACTCGGCTACACACTAACCCACTCGGCTAGACCCAAACCCACTCCGCTAGACCCAAACCCACTCCGCTAGACCCAAACCCACTCGGCTAGACCCAAACCCACTCGGCTAGACCCAAACCCACGCGGCTAGACCCAAACCCACACGGCTAGACCCAAACCCACTCCGCTAGACTCAAACCCACTCCGCTAGACCCAAACCCACTCGGCTAGACCGAAACCCACTCGGCTAGACCCAAACCCACTCGGCTAGACCCAAACCCACTCCTGTAGACCGAAACCCACTCGGCTAGACCCAAACCCACTCCGGTACACCCAAACCCACTTGGGTAGACCCAAACCCATTCGGCTAGACCCAAACCCACGCGGCAAGACACAAACCCACCCCGCTAGACGCAACCCCACTCCGCTAGACGCAAACCCACTCCACTAGACCCAAACCCACTCGGCTAGACCCAAATCCACTCGGCTAGACACTAACCCACTCCGCTAGACCCAAACCCACTCGGCTAGACCCAAACCCACTCTGCTAGACCCAAATCCACTTAGCTAGACCCAAACCCACTCGGCTAGACCGAAACCCACTACGCTAGACCCAAACCCACTCGGCTGGACCCAAACCCACTCGGCTAGACCGAAACGCACTCGGCTAGACCCAAACGCACTCGGATACACCCAAACCCACTCGGCTAGACCCAAACCCACTCGGCTAGACCCAAACCCACTCGGCTAGAGCCAAACCCGCTCGGCTAGACCAAAACCCGTTCGGCTAGACCCAAACCCGCTCGGCTAGACCCAAACCCACTCGGCTAGACACAAACCCACTCCGCTAGACCCAACCCCACTCCGCTAGACCCAAACCCACTCGGCTAGACCCAAACCCACTCGGCCAGACCCAAACCCACTCGGCCAGACCCAACCCACTCGGCTAGACCCAAACCCACTCGGCTAGAACCAAACCCACTCGGCTAGACCCAAACCCACTCGGCTAGACACAAACTCACTCGGCTAGACCCTAACCCACTCGGCTAGCCCAAACCCACTCGGCTAGACCCAAACCCACTCGGCTAGACCCAAACCCTCTCGGCTAGAGCCAAACCCACTCGGCAAGACCCAAACCCAGTCGGCTAGACCCAAACCCACTCGCCATGACCCAAACCCACTCGGATAGACCCAAACCCACTCGGCTGGATCCAAACCCTCCCCACTAGACCCATACCCACTCTGCTAGTCCCAAACCCACTGCGCTAGACCCAAACCTACTGCGCTAGACCCAAACCCACTCCGCTAGACCCAAACCCACTCGGCTAGACCCAAACCCACTCAGCTAGACCCAAACCCGCTCGGCCAGACCCAAACCCACTCGGCTAGACCCAAACCCACACGGCTAGACACAAACCCACTCGGCCAGACCCGAACCCACTCGGCTAGACCCAAACCCACTCGGCCAGACCCAAACCCACTCGGCTAGACCCAAACCCACCCCGCTAGACCCAAACACACTCCGCTAGACCCAAACACACTCCGCTTGACCCAAACCCACTCCGCTCGACCCAAAGCCACTCCGCTAGACCTAAACCCACTCCGCTAGACGCAAACCCACTCCACTAGACCCAAACCCACTCGGCTAGACCCAAACCCACTCGGCTAGACCCAAACCCACTCGGCTAGACCCAAACCCACTCGGCTAGACACTAACCCACTCCGCTAGACCCAAACCCACTCGGCTAGACCCAAACCCACTCTGCTAGACCCAAATCCACTTAGCTCGACCCAAACCCACTCGGCTAGACCGAAACCCACTACGCTAGACCCAAACCCACTCGGCTGGACCCAAACCCACTCGGCTAGACCCAAACGCACTCGGCTAGACCCAAACGCACTCGGCAATAACCAAACCACTCGGCTAGTCCCAAACCCACTCCGCTAGACCCAAACCCACTCGGCTAGACCCAAACCCACTCGGCCAGACCCAATCCCACTCGGCGAAACCCAAACCCACTCCGCTAGACCCAAACCCACTCGGCTAGACCCAAACCCACTCGGCTAGACCCAAACCCACTCGGCTAGACACTAACCCACTCGGCTAGACCCAAACCCACTCGGCTAGACCCAAACCCACTCTGCTAGACCCAAATCCACTTAGCTAGACCCAAACCCACTCGGCTAGACCGAAACCCACTACGCTAGACCCAAACCCACTCGGCTGGACCCAAACCCACTCGGCTAGACCGAAACGCACTCGGCTAGACCCAAACGCACTCGGATACACCCAAACCCACTCGGCTAGACCCAAACCCACTCGGCTAGACCCAAACCCACTCGGCTAGAGCCCAACCCGCTCGGCTAGACCAAAACCCGTTCGGCTAGACCCAAACCCGCTCGGCTAGACCCAAAGCCACTCGGCTAGACACAAACCCACTCCGCTAGACCCAACCCCACTCCGCTAGACCCAAACCCACTCGGCTAGACCCAAACCCACTCGGCCAGACCCAAACCCACTCGGCCAGACCCAACCCACTCGGCTAGACCCAAACCCACTCGGCTAGAACCAAACCCACTCGGCTAGACCCAAACCCACTCGGCTAGACACAAACTCACTCGGCTAGACCCTAACCCACTCGGCTAGACCCAAACCCACTCGGCTAGACCCAAACCCACTCGGCTAGACCCAAACCCTCTCGGCTAGAGCCAAACCCACTCGGCAAGACCCAAACCCACTCGGCTAGACCCAAACCCACTCGCCATGACCCAAACCCACTCGGATAGACCCAAACCCACTCGGCTGGATCCAAACCCTCCCCACTAGACCCATACCCACTCTGCTAGTCCCAAACCCACTGCGCTAGACCCAAACCTACTGCGCTAGACCCAAACCCACTCCGCTAGACCCAAACCCACTCGGCTAGACCCAAACCCACTCAGCTAGACCCAAACCCGCTCGGCCAGACCCAAACCCACTCGGCTAGACCCAAACCCACACGGCTAGACACAAACCCACTCGGCCAGACCCGAACCCACTCGGCTAGACCCAAACCCACTCGGCTAGACACTAACCCACTCGGCTAGACCCAAACCCACTCGGCTAGACCCAAACCCACTCTGCTAGACCCAAATCCACTTAGCTAGACCCAAACCCACTCGGCTAGACCGAAACCCACTACGCTAGACCCAAACCCACTCGGCTGGACCCAAACCCACTCGGCTAGACCGAAACGCACTCGGCTAGACCCAAACGCACTCGGATACACCCAAACCCACTCGGCTAGACCCAAACCCACTCGGCTAGACCCAAACCCACTCGGCTAGAGCCAAACCCGCTCGGCTAGACCAAAACCCGTTCGGCTAGACCCAAACCCGCTCGGCTAGACACAAACCCACTCGGCTAGACACAAACCCACTCCGCTAGACCCAACCCCACTCCGCTAGACCCAAACCCACTCGGCTAGACCCAAACCCACTCGGCCAGACCCAAACCCACTCGGCCAGACCCAACCCACTCGGCTAGACCCAAACCCACTCGGCTAGAACCAAACCCACTCGGCTAGACCCAAACCCACTCGGCTAGACACAAACTCACTCGGCTAGACCCTAACCCACTCGGCTAGACCCAAACCCACTCGGCTAGACCCAAACCCACTCGGCTAGACCCAAACCCTCTCGGCTAGAGCCAAACCCACTCGGCAAGACCCAAACCCACTCGGCTAGACCCAAACCCACTCGCCATGACCCAAACCCACTCGGATAGACCCAAACCCACTCGGCTAGATCCAAACCCTCCCCACTAGACCCATACCCACTCTGCTTGTCCCAAACCCACTGCGCTAGACCCAAACCTACTGCGCTAGACCCAAACCCACTCCGCTAGACCCAAACCCACTCGGCTAGACCCAAACCCACTCAGCTAGACCCAAACCCGCTCGGCCAGACCCAAACCCACTCGGCTAGACCCAAACCCACACGGCTAGACACAAACCCACTCGGCCAGACCCGAACCCACTCGGCTAGACCCAAACCCACTCGGCTAGACCCAAACCCACTCGGCTAGACCCAAACCCACTCCGCTAGACCCAAACACACTCCGCTAGACCCAAACACACTCCGCTTGACCCAAACCCACTCCGCTCGACCCAAAGCCACTCCGCTAGACCTAAACCCACTCCGCTAGACGCAAACCCACTCCACTAGACCCAAACCCACTCGGCTAGACACAAACCCACTCGGCTAGACCCGAACCCACTCGACTAGATGCAAACCCACTCGGCTAGACACTAACCCACTCCGCTAGACCCAAACCCACTCGGCTAGACCCAAACCCACTCTGCTAGACCCAAATCCACTTAGCTAGACCCAAACCCACTCGGCTAGACCGAAACCCACTACGCTAGACCCAAACCCACTCGGCTGGACCCAAACCCACTCGGCTAGACCGAAACGCACTCGGCTAGACCCAAACGCACTCGGATACACCCAAACCCACTCGGCTAGACCCAAACCCACTCGGCTAGACCCAAACCCACTCGGCTAGAGCCAAACCCGCTCGGCTAGACCAAAACCCGTTCGGCTAGACCCAAACCCGCTCGGCTAGACCCAAACCCTCTCGGCTAGACACAAACCCACTCCGCTAGACCCAACCCCACTCCGCTAGACCCAAACCCACTCGGCTAGACCCAAACCCACTCGGCCAGACCCAAACCCACTCGGCCAGACCCAACCCACTCGGCTAGACCCAAACCCACTCGGCTAGAACCAAACCCACTCGGCTAGACCCAAACCCACTCGGCTAGACACAAACTCACTCGGCTAGACCCTAACCCACTCGGCTAGACCCAAACCCACTCGGCTAGACCCAAACCCACTCGGCTAGACCCAAACCCTCTCGGCTAGAGCCAAACCCACTCGGCAAGACCCAAACCCACTCGGCTAGACCCAAACCCACTCGCCATGACCCAAACCCACTCGGATAGACCCAAACCCACTCGGCTGGATCCAAACCCTCCCCACTAGACCCATACCCACTCTGCTAGTCCCAAACCCACTGCGCTAGACCCAAACCTACTGCGCTAGACCCAAACCCACTCCGCTAGACCCAAACCCACTCGGCTAGACCCAAACCCACTCAGCTAGACCCAAACCCGCTCGGCCAGACCCAAACCCACTCGGCTAGACCCAAACCCACACGGCTAGACACAAACCCACTCGGCCAGACCCGAACCCACTCGGCTAGACCCAAACCCACTCGGCTAGACCCAAACCCACTCGGCTAGACCCAAACCCACTCCGCTAGACCCAAACACACTCCACTAGACCCAAACACACTCCGCTTGACCCAAACCCACTCCGCTCGACCCAAAGCCACTCCGCTAGACCTAAACCCACTCCGCTAGACGCAAACCCACTCCACTAGACCCAAACCCACTCGGCTAGACCCAAACCCACTCGGCTAGACCCAAACCCACTCGGCTAGACCCAAACCCACTCGGCTAGACACTAACCCACTCCGCTAGACCCAAACCCACTCGGCTAGACCCAAACCCACTCTGCTAGACCCAAATCCACTTAGCTAGACCCAAACCCACTCGGCTAGACCGAAACCCACTACGCTAGACCCAAACCCACTCGGCTGGACCCAAACCCACTCGGCTAGACCCAAACGCACTCGGCTAGACCCAAACGCACTCGGCAATAACCAAACACTCGGCTAGTCCCAAACCCACTCCGCTAGACCCAAACCCACTCGGCTAGACCCAAACCCACTCGGCCAGACCCAATCCCACTCGGCGAAACCCAAACCCACTCCGCTAGACCCAAACCCACTCGGCTAGACCCAAACCCACTCGGCTAGACCCAAACCCACTCGGCTAGACACTAACCCACTCGGCTAGACCCAAACCCACTCGGCTAGACCCAAACCCACTCTGCTAGACCCAAATCCACTTAGCTAGACCCAAACCCACTCGGCTAAACCGAAACCCACTACGCTAGACCCAAACCCACTCGGCTGGACCCAAACCCACTCGGCTAGACCGAAACGCACTCGGCTAGACCCAAACGCACTCGGATACACCCAAACCCACTCGGCTAGACCCAAACCCACTCGGCTAGACCCAAACCCACTCGGCTAGAGCCAAACCCGCTCGGCTAGACCAAAACCCGTTCGGCTAGACCCAAACCCGCTCGGCTAGACCCAAACCCACTCGGCTAGACACAAACCCACTCCGCTAGACCCAACCCCACTCCGCTAGACCCAAACCCACTCGGCTAGACCCAAACCCACTCGGCCAGACCCAAACCCACTCGGCCAGACCCAACCCACTCGGCTAGACCCAAACCCACTCGGCTAGAACCAAACCCACTCGGCTAGACCCAAACCCACTCGGCTAGACACAAACTCACTCGGCTAGACCCTAACCCACTCGGCTAGACCCAAACCCACTCGGCTAGACCCAAACCCACTCGGCTAGACCCAAACCCTCTCGGCTAGAGCCAAACCCACTCGGCAAGACCCAAACCCACTCGGCTAGACCCAAACCCACTCGCCATGACTCAAACCCACTCGGATAGACCCAAACCCACTCGGCTGGATCCAAACCCTCCCCACTAGACCCATACCCACTCTGCTAGTCCCAAACCCACTGCGCTAGACCCAAACCTACTGCGCTAAACCCAAACCCACTCCGCTAGACCCAAACCCACTCGGCTAGACCCAAACCCACTCAGCTAGACCCAAACCCGCTCGGCCAGACCCAAACCCACTCGGCTAGACCCAAACCCACACGGCTAGACACAAACCCACTCGGCCAGACCCGAACCCACTCGGCTAGACCCAAACCCACTCGGCTAGACCCAAACCCACACGGCTAGACCGAAAGCCACTACGCTAGACCCAAACCCACTCGGCTGGAACCAAACCCACTCGGCTAGACCGAAACGCACTCGGCTAGACCCAAACGCACTCGGATACACCCAAACACACTCGGCTAGACCCAAACCCACTCGGCTAGACCCAAACCCACTCGGCTAGAGCCAAACCCGCTCGGCTAGACCAAAACCCGTTCGGCTAGACCCAAACCCGCTCGGCTAGACCCAAACCCACTCGGCTAGACACAAACCCACTCCGCTAGACCCAACCCCACTCCGCTAGACCCAAACCCACTCGGCTAGACCCAAACCCACTCGGCCAGACCCAAACCCACTCGGCCAGACCCAACCCACTCGGCTAGACCCAAACCCACTCGGCTAGAACCAAACCCACTCGGCTAGACCCAAACCCACTCGGCTAGACACAAACTCACTCGGCTAGACCCTAACCCACTCGGCTAGAACCAAACCCACTCGGCTAGACCCAAACCCACTCGGCTAGACCCAAACCCTCTCGGCTAGAGCCAAACCCACTCGGCAAGACCCAAACCCACTCGGCTAGACCCAAACGCACTCGCCATGACCCAAACCCACTCGGATAGACCCAAACCCACTCGGCTGGATCCAAACCCTCCCCACTTGACCCATACCCACTCTGCTAGTCCCAAACCCACTGCGCTAGACCCAAACCTACTGCGCTAGACCCAAACCCACTCCGCTAGACCCAAACCCACTTGGCTAGACCCAAACCCACTCAGCTAGACCCAAACCCGCTCGGCCAGACCCAAACCCACTCGGCTAGACCCAAACCCACACGGCTAGACACAAACCCACTCGGCCAGACCCGAACCCACTCGGCTAGACCCAAACCCACTCGGCTAGACCCAAACCCACTCGGCTAGACCCAAACCCACTCCGCTAGACCCAAACACACTCCGCTTGACCCAAACCCACTCCGCTCGACCCAAAGCCACTCCGCTAGACCTAAACCCACTCCGCTAGACGCAAACCCACTCCACTAGACCCAAACCCACTCGGCTAGACCCAAACCCACTCGGCTAGACCCAAACCCACTCGGCTAGACCCAAACCCACTCGGCTAGACCCAAACCCACTCGGCTAGACCCAAACCCACTCGGCTAGACCCAAACCACTCGGCTAGACCCAAACCCACTCGGCTAGACCCAAACCCACTCGGCTAGACCCAAACCCACTCAGCTAGACCCAAACCCACTCGGCTAGACCCAAACCCACTCGGCTAGACCCAAACCCACTCCGCTAGACCGAAACCCACTCGGCTAGACCCAAACCCACTCGGCTAGAGCCAAACCCACTCGGCTAGACCCAAACCCACTCGGCTAGACCCAAACCCATTCCTCCAGACCGAAAGCCACTCTGCTAGACCGAAACCCACTCCGCTAGACCCAAACCCACACGGCTGGAACCAAACCCACTCGGCTAGACCCAAACCCACTCGGCTAGACCCAAACCCACTCGGCTAGACACAAACCCACTCGCCATGACTCAAACCCACTCGGATAGACCCAAACCCACTCGGCTGGATCCAAACCCTCCCCACTAGACCCATACCCACTCTGCTAGTCCCAAACCCACTGCGCTAGACCCAAACCTACTGCGCTAGACCCAAACCCACTCCGCTAGACCCAAACCCACTCGGCTAGACCCAAACCCACTCAGCTAGACCCAAACCCGCTCGGCCAGACCCAAACCCACTCGGCTAGACCCAAACCCACACGGCTAGACACAAACCCACTCGGCCAGACCCGAACCCACTCGGCTAGACCCAAACCCACTCGGCTAGACCCAAACCCACACGGCTAGACCGAAAGCCACTACGCTAGACCCAAACCCACTCGGCTGGAACCAAACCCACTCGGCTAGACCGAAACGCACTCGGCTAGACCCAAACGCACTCGGATACACCCAAACACACTCGGCTAGACCCAAACCCACTCGGCTAGACCCAAACCCACTCGGCTAGAGCCAAACCCGCTCGGCTAGACCAAAACCCGTTCGGCTAGACCCAAACCCGCTCGGCTAGACCCAAACCCACTCGGCTAGACACAAACCCACTCCGCTAGACCCAACCCCACTCCGCTAGACCCAAACCCACTCGGCTAGACCCAAACCCACTCGGCCAGACCCAAACCCACTCGGCCAGACCCAACCCACTCGGCTAGACCCAAACCCACTCGGCTAGAACCAAACCCACTCGGCTAGACCCAAACCCACTCGGCTAGACACAAACTCACTCGGCTAGACCCTAACCCACTCGGCTAGACCCAAACCCACTCGGCTAGACCCAAACCCACTCGGCTAGACCCAAACCCTCTCGGCTAGAGCCAAACCCACTCGGCAAGACCCAAACCCACTCGGCTAGACCCAAACCCACTCGCCATGACCCAAACCCACTCGGATAGACCCAAACCCACTCGGCTGGATCCAAACCCTCCCCACTTGACCCATACCCACTCTGCTAGTCCCAAACCCACTGCGCTAGACCCAAACCTACTGCGCTAGACCCAAACCCACTCCGCTAGACCCAAACCCACTTGGCTAGACCCAAACCCACTCAGCTAGACCCAAACCCGCTCGGCCAGACCCAAACCCACTCGGCTAGACCCAAACCCACACGGCTAGACACAAACCCACTCGGCCAGACCCGAACCCACTCGGCTAGACCCAAACCCACTCGGCTAGACCCAAACCCACTCGGCTAGACCCAAACCCACTCCGCTAGACCCAAACACACTCCGCTTGACCCAAACCCACTCCGCTCGACCCAAAGCCACTCCGCTAGACCTAAACCCACTCCGCTAGACGCAAACCCACTCCACTAGACCCAAACCCACTCGGCTAGACCCAAACCCACTCGGCTAGACCCAAACCCACTCGGCTAGACCCAAACCCACTCGGCTAGACCCAAACCCACTCGGCTAGACCCAAACCCACTCGGCTAGACCCAAACCACTCGGCTAGACCCAAACCCACTCGGCTAGACCCAAACCCACTCGGCTAGACCCAAACCCACTCAGCTAGACCCAAACCCACTCGGCTAGACCCAAACCCACTCGGCTAGACCCAAACCCACTCCGCTAGACCGAAACCCACTCGGCTAGACCCAAACCCACTCGGCTAGAGCCAAACCCACTCGGCTAGACCCAAACCCACTCGGCTAGACCCAAACCCATTCCTCCAGACCGAAAGCCACTCTGCTAGACCGAAACCCACTCCGCTAGACCCAAACCCACACGGCTGGAACCAAACCCACTCGGCTAGACCCAAACCCACTCGGCTAGACCCAAACCCACTCGGCTAGACACAAACCCACTCCGCTGGACCCAAACTCACTCCGCTAGACACAAACCCACTCCGCTAGACCCAAACCCACTCGGCTAGACCCAAACCCACTCGGCTGGACCCAAACCCACTCGGCTAGACCCAAACTCACTCCGCTAGACTCAAACCCACTCGGCTAGACCCAAACCCACTCGGCTAGAGCCAAACCCACTCGGCTAGACCCAAACCCACTCGGCTAGACCCAAACCCATTCCTCCAGACCGAAAGCCACTCTGCTAGACCGAAACCCACTCCGCTAGACCCAAACCCACACGGCTAGACCCAAACCCACTCGGCTAGACCCAAACCCACTCGGCTAGACCCAAACTCACTCCGCTAGACTCAAACCCACTCCGCTAGACCCAAACCCACTCGGCTAGACCCAAACCCACTCGGCTAGACCCAAACCCACTCCGCTAGACCCAAACCCACTCCGCTAGACCCAAACCCACTCCGCTAGACCCAAACCTACTCCGCTAGACCCAAACCCACTCCGCTAGACCCAAACCCACTCTGCTAGACCCAAACCTACTCCGCTAGACCCAAACCCACTCCGCTAGACCCAAACCCACTCGGCTAGACCCAAACCCACTCGGCTAGACCCAAACCAACTCGACTAGACCCAAACCCTCTCGGCTAGACCAAAACCCACTCGGCTAGACCCAAACCCACTCGGGTAGACCCAAACCCACTCGGCTAGACCCAAACCCACTCCACTAGACCCAAACCCACTCGGCTAGACCCAAACCCACTCGGCTAGACACTAACCCACTCCGCTCGACCCAAACCCACTCGGCTAGACCCAAACCCACTCTGCTAGACCCAAATCCACTTAGCTAGACCCAAACCCACTCGGCTAGACCGAAACCCACTACGCTAGACCCAAACCCACTCGGCTGGACCCAAACCCACTCGGCTAGACCCAAACGCACTCGGCTAGACCCAAACGCACACGACAATAACCAAACCACTCGGCTAGTCCCAAACCCACTCCGCTAGACCCAAACCCACTCGGCTAGAACCAAACCCACTCGGCCAGACCCAATCCCACCGGGCGAAACCCAAACCCACTCCGCTAGACCCAAACCCACTCGGCTAGACCCAAACCCACTCGGCTAGACCCAAACCCACTCGGCTAGACACTAACCCACTCGGCTAGACCCAAACCCACTCGGCTAGACCCAAACCCACTCTGCTAGACCCAAATCCACTTAGCTAGACCCAAACCCACTCGGCTAGACCGAAACCCACTACGCTAGACCCAAACCCACTCGGCTGGACCCAAACCCACTCGGCTAGACCGAAACGCACTCGGCTAGACCCAAACGCACTCGGATACACCCAAACCCACTCGGCTAGACCCAAACCCACTCGGCTAGACCCAAACCCACTCGGCTAGAGACAAACCCGCTCGGCTAGACCAAAACCCGTTCGGCTAGACCCAAACCCGCTCGGCTAGACCCAAACCCACTCGGCTAGAGCCAAACCCACTCGGCTAGACCCAAACCCACTCGGCTAGACCCAAACCCATTCCTCCAGACCGAAAGCCACTCTGCTAGACCGAAACCCACTCCGCTAGACCCAAACCCACACGGCTAAACCCAAACCCACTCGGCTAGACCCAAACCCACTCGGCTAGACCCAAACTCACTCCGCTAGACTCAAACCCACTCCGCTAGACCCAAACCCACTCGGCTAGACCCAAACCCACTCGGCTAGACCCAAACCCACTCCACTAGACCCAAACCCACTCCGCTAGACCCAAACCCACTCCGCTAGACCCAAACCTACTTCGCTAGACCCAAACCCACTCCGCTAGACCCAAACCCACTCCGCTAGACCCAAACCTACTCCGCTAGACCCAAACCCACTCCGCTAGACCCAAACCCACTCGGCTAGACCCAAACCCACTCCGCTAGACCCAAACACACTCTGCTTGACCGAAACCCACTCCGCTAGACCCAAAGCCACTCCGCTAGACCTAAACCCACTCCGCTAGACGCAACCCAACTCCACTAGACACAAACCCACTCGGCTAGACCCAAACCCAATCGGCTAGACCCAAACCAACTCGACTAGACCCAAACCCACTCGGCTAGACCAAAACCCACTCGGCTAGACCCAAACCCACTCGGGTAGACCCAAACCCACTCGGCTAGACCCAAACCCACTCCACTAGACCCAAACCCACTCGGCTAGACCCAAACCCACTCGGCTAGACACTAACCCACTCCGCTAGACCCAAACCCACTCGGCTAGACCCAAACCAACTCTGCTAGACCCAAATCCACTTAGCTAGACCCAAACCCACTCGGCTAGACCCAAACCCACCACGCTAGACCCAAACCCACTCGGCTGGACCCAAACCCACTCGGCTAGACCCAAACGCACTCGGCTAGACCCAAACGCACTCGGCAATAACCAAACCACTCGGCTAGTCCCAAACCCACTCCGCTAGACCCAAACCCACTCGGCTAGACCCAAACCCACTCGGCCAGACCCAATCCCACTCGGCGAAACCCAAACCCACTCCGCTAGACCCAAACCCACTCGGCTAGACCCAAACCCACTCGGCTAGACCCAAACCCACTCGGCTAGACACTAACCCACTCGGCTAGACCCAAACCCACTCGGCTAGACCCAAACCCACTCTGCTAGACCCAAATCCACTTAGCTAGACCCAAACCCACTCGGCTAGACCGAAACCCACTACGCTAGATCCAAACCCACTCGGCTGGATCCAAACACTCCCCACTAGACCCATACCCACTCTGCTAGTCCCAAACCCACTGCGCTAGACCCAAACCTACTGCGCTAGACCCAAACCCACTCCGCTAGACCCAAACCCACTCGGCTAGACCCAAACCCACTCAGCTAGACCCAAACCCGCTCGGCCAGACCCAAACCCACTCGGCTAGACCCAAACCCACACGGCTAGACACAAACCCACTCGGCCAGACCCGAACCCACTCGGCTAGACCCAAACCCACTCGGCTAGACCCAAACCCACACGGCTAGACCGAAACCCACTACGCTAGACCCAAACCCACTCGGCTGGACCCAAACCCACTCGGCTAGACCGAAACGCACTCGGCTAGACCCAAACGCACTCGGATACACCCAAACACACTCGGCTAGACCCAAACCCACTCGGCTAGACCCAAACCCACTCGGCTAGAGCCAAACCCGCTCGGCTAGACCAAAACCCGTTCGGCTAGACCCAAACCCGCTCGGCTAGACCCAAACCCACTCGGCTAGACACAAACCCACTCCGCTAGACCCAACCCCACTCCGCTAGACCCAAACCCACTCGGCTAGACCCAAACCCACTCGGCCAGACCCAAACCCACTCGGCCAGACCCAACCCACTCGGCTAGACCCAAACCCACTCGGCTAGAACCAAACCCACTCGGCTAGACCCAAACCCACTCGGCTAGACACAAACTCACTCGGCTAGACCCTAACCCACTCGGCTAGACCCAAACCCACTCGGCTAGACCCAAACCCACTCGGCTAGACCCAAACCCTCTCGGCTAGAGCCAAACCCACTCGGCAAGACCCAAACCCACTCGGCTAGACCCAAACCCACTCGCCATGACCCAAACCCACTCGGATAGACCCAAACCCACTCGGCTGGATCCAAACCCTCCCCACTAGACCCATACCCACTCTGCTAGTCCCAAACCCACTGCGCTAGACCCAAACCTACTGCGCTAGACCCAAACCCACTCCGCTAGACCCAAACCCACTCCACTAGACCTAAACCCACTCCGCTAGACCCAAACCCGCTCGGCCAGACCCAAACCCACTCGGCTAGACCCAAACCCACTCGGCTAGACCCAAACCCACTCGGCTAGACCCAAACCCACTCGGCTAGACCCAAACCCACTCGGCTAGACCCAAACCCACTCGGCTAGACCCAAACCACTCGGCTAGACCCAAACCCACTCGGCTAGACCCAAACCCACTCGGCTAGACCCAAACCCACTCGGCTAGACCCAAACCCACTCGGCTAGAGCCAAACCCGCTCGGCTAGACCAAAACCCGTTCGGCTAGACCCAAACCCGCTCGGCTAGACCCAAACCCACTCGGCTAGACACAAACCCACTCCGCTAGACCCAACCCCACTTCGCTAGACCCAAACCCACTCGGCTAGACGCAAACCCACTCGGCCAGACCCAAACCCACTCGGCCAGACCCAACCCACTCGGCTAGACCCAAACCCACTCGGCTAGAACCAAACCCACTCGGCTAGACCCAAACCCACTCGGCTAGACACAAACTCACTCGGCTAGACCCTAACCCACTCGGCTAGACCCAAACCCACTCGGCTAGACCCAAACCCACTCGGCTAGACCCAAACCCTCTCGGCTAGAGCCAAACCCACTCGGCAAGACCCAAACCCACTCGGCTAGACCCAAACCCACTCGCCATGACCCAAACCCACTCGGATAGACCCAAACCCACTCGGCTGGATCCAAACCCTCCCCACTAGACCCATACCCACTCTGCTAGTCCCAAACCCACTGCGCTAGACCCAAACCTACTGCGCTAGACCCAAACCCACTCCGCTAGACCCAAACCCACTCCACTAGACCTAAACCCACTCCGCTAGACCCAAACCCGCTCGGCCAGACCCAAACCCACTCGGCTAGACCCAAACCCACTCGGCTAGACCCAAACCCACTCGGCTAGACCCAAACCCACTCGGCTAGACCCAAACCCACTCGGCTAGACCCAAACCCACTCGACTAGACCCAAACCACTCGGCTAGACCCAAACCCACTCGGCTAGACCCAAACCCACTCGGCTAGACCCAAACCCACTCGGCTAGACCCAAACCCACTCGGCTAGACCCAAACCCACTCGGCTAGACCCAAACCCACTCGGCTACACCCAAACCCACTCGGCTAGACCCAAACCCACTCGGCTAGACCCAAACCCACTCGGCTAGACCCAAACCCACTCGGCTAGACACAAACCCACTCCGCTAGACCCAAACTCACTCCGCTAGACCCAAACCCACTCCGCTAGACCCAAACCCACTCGGCTAGACCCAAACCCACTCGGCTAGACCCAAACCCACTCGGCTAGACCCAAACTCACTCCGCTAGACTCAAACCCACTCGGCTAGACCCAAACCCACTCGGCTAGAGGCAAACCCACTCGGCTAGACCCAAACCCACTCGGCTAGACCCAAACCCATTCCTCCAGACCGAAAGCCACTCTGCTAGACCGAAACCCACTCCGCTAGACCCAAACCCACACGGCTAGACCCAAACCCACTCGGCTAGACCCAAACCCACTCGGCTAGACCCAAACTCACTCCGCTAGACTCAAACCCACTCCGCTAGACCCAAACCCACTCGGCTAGACCCAAACCCACTCGGCTAGACCCAAACCCACTCCGCTAGACCCAAACCCACTCCGCTAGACCCAAACCCACTCCGCTAGACCCAAACCTACTCCGCTAGACCCAAACCCACTCCGCTAGACCCAAACCCACTCCGCTAGACCCAAACCTACTCCGCTAGACCCAAACCCACTCCGCTAGACCCAAACCCACTCGGCTAGACCCAAACCCACTCCGCTAGACCCAAACACACTCTGCTTGACCCAAACCCACTCCGCTAGACCCAAAGCCACTCCGCTACACCTAAACCCACTCCGCTAGACGCAACCCAACTCCACTAGACCCAAACCCACTCGGCTAGACCCAAACCCAATCGGCTAGACCCAAACCAACTCGACTAGTCCCAAACCCACTCGGCTAGACCAAAACCCACTCGGCTAGACCCAAACCCACTCGGGTAGACCCAAACCCACTCGGCTAGACCCAAACCCACTCGGCTAGACCCAAACCCACTCGGCTAGACCCAAACCCACTCGGCTAGACCCAAACCCACTCGGCTAGACCCAAACCCACTCGGCTAGACCCAAACCCACTCGGCTAGACCGAAACCCACTCGGCTAGACCCGAACCCACTCGGCTAGACCCAAACCCACTCGGCTAGACCCAAACCCACTCGGTTAGACCCAAACCCACTCGGCTAGATCCAAACCCACTCGACTAGACCCAAACCCACTGCGCTAGACCCAAACCCACTCGGCTAGACCAAAACCCACTCGGCTAGACCCAAACCCACTCGGCTAGACCCAAACCCACTCGGCTAGACCCAAACCCATTCCTCCAGACCGAAAGCCACTCTGCTAGACAGAAACCCACTCCGCTAGACCCAAACCCACACGGCTGGACCCAAACCCACTCGGCTAGACCCAAACCCACTCGGCTAGACCCAAACCCACTCGGCTAGACCCAAACCCACTCGGCTAGACCCAAACCCACTCGGCTAGACCCAAACCCACTCTGCCAGACACAAACCCACTCCGCTAGACCCAAACTCACTCCGCTAGACCCAAACCCACTCCGCTAGACCCAAACCCACTCGGCTAGACCCAAACCCACTCGGCTAGACCCAAACCCACTCGGCTAGACCCAAACTCACTCCGCTAGACTCAAACCCACTCGGCTAGACCCAAACCCATTCCTCCAGACCGAAAGCCACTCTGCTAGACCGAAACCCACTCCGCTAGACCCAAACCCACATGGCTGGACCCAAACCCACTCGGCTAGACCCAAACCCACTCGGCTAGACCCAAACCCACTCGGCTAGACCCAAACCCACTCGGCTAGACCCAAACCCAATCGGCTAGACCCAAACCCACTCGGCTAGACACAAACCCACTCCGCTAGACCCAAACTCACTCCGCTAGACCCAAACCCACTCCGCTAGACCCAAACCCACTCGGCTAGACCCAAACCCACTCGGCTAGACCCAAACCCACTCGGCTAGACCCAAACCCACTCGGCTAGACCCAAACCCACTCCGCTAGACCCAAACCCACTCCGCTAGACCCAAACCCACTCCGCTAGACCCAAACCTACTCCGCTAGACCCAAACCCACTCCGCTAGACCCAAACCCACTCCGCTAGACCCAAACCTACTCCGCTAGACCCAAACCCACTCCGCTAGACCCAAACCCACTCGGCTAGACCCAAACCCACTCCGCTAGACCCAAACACACTCTGCTTGACCCAAACCCACTCCGCTAGACCCAAAGCCACTCCGCTAGACCTAAACCCACTCCGCTAGACGCAACCCAACTCCACTAGACCCAAACCCACTCGGCTAGACCCAAACCCACTCCGCTAGACCCAAACACACTCTGCTTGACCCAAACCCACTCCGCTAGACCCAAAGCCACTCCGCTAGACCTAAACCCACTCCGCTAGACGCAACCCAACTCCACTAGACCCAAACCCACACGGCTGGACCCAAACCCACTCGGCTAGACCCAAACCCACTCGGCTAGACCCAAACCCACTCGGCTAGACCCAAACCCACTCGGCTAGACCCAAACCCACTCGGCTAGACCCAAACCCACTCGGCTAGACACAAACCCACTCCGCTAGACCCAAACTCACTCCGCTAGACCCAAACCCACTCCGCTAGACCCAAACCCACTCGGCTAGACCCAAACCCACTCGGCTAGACCCAAACCCACTCGGCTAGACCCAAACTCACTCCGCTAGACTCAAACCCACTCGGCTAGACCCAAACCCACTCGGCTAGACCCAAACCCACTCCGCTAGACCCAAACCCACTCGGCTAGACCCAAACCCACTCGGCTAGAGCCAAACCCACTCGGCTAGACCCAAACCCACTCGGCTAGACCCAAACCCATTCCTCCAGACCGAAAGCCACTCTGCTAGACCGAAACCCACTCCGCTAGACCCAAACCCACACGGCTGGACCCAAACCCACTCGGCTAGACCCAAACCCACTCGGCTGCACCCAAACCCACTCGGCTAGACCCAAACCCACTCGGCTAGACCCAAACCCACTCGGCTAGACCCAAACCCACTCGGCTAGACCCAAACCCACTCGGCTAGACACAAACCCACTCCGCTAGACCCAAACTCATTCCGCTAGACCCAAACCCACTCCGCTAGACCCAAACCCACTCGGCTAGACTCAAACCCACTCGGCTAGACCCAAACCCACTCGGCTAGACCCAAACTCACTCGGCTAGACTCAAACCCACTCGGCTAGACCCAAACCCACTCGGCTAGAGGCAAACCCACTCGGCTAGACCCAAACCCACTCGGCTAGACCCAAACCCATTCCTCCAGACCGAAAGCCACTCTGCTAGACCGAAACCCACTCCGCTAGACCCAAACCCACACGGCTAGACCCAAACCCACTCGGCTAGACCCAAACCCACTCGGCTAGACCCAAACTCACTCCGCTAGACTCAAACCCACTCCGCTAGACCCAAACCCACTCGGCTAGACCCAAACCCACTCGGCTAGACCCAAACCCACTCCGCTAGACCCAAAGCCACTCCGCTAGACCCAAACCCACTCCGCTAGACCCAAACCTACTCCGCTAGACCCAAACCCACTCCGCTAGACCCAAACCCATTCCGCTAGACCCAAACCTACTCCGCTAGACCCAAACCCACTCCGCTAGACCCAAACCCACTCGGCTAGACCCAAACCCACTCCGCTAGACCCAAACACATTCTGCTTGACCAAAACCCATTCCGCTAGACCCAAAGCCACTCCGCTAGACCTAAACCCACTCCGCTAGACGCAACCCAACTCCACTAGACCCAAACCCACTCGGCTAGACCCAAACCCAATCGGCTAGACCCAAACCAACTCGACTAGACCCAAACCCACTCGGCTAGACCAAAACCCACTCGGCTAGACCCACACCCACTCGGGTAGACCCAAACCCACTCGGCTAGACCCAAACCCACTCGGCTAGACCCAAACCCACTCGGCTAGACCCAAACCCACTCTGCTAGACCCAAACCCACTCGGCTAGACCCAAACCCACTCGGCTAGACCCAAACCCACTCGGCTAGACCCAAACCCACTCGGCTAGACCCAAACCCACTCGGCTAGACCCAAACCCACTCGGCAAGACCCAAACCCACTCGGCTAGACCCAAACCCACTCGGCTAGACCCAAACCCACTCGGCTAGACCCAAACCCACTGCGCTAGACCCAAACCCACTCGGCTAGACCCAAACCCACTCGGCTAGACCCAAACCCACTCGGCTAGACCCAAACCCACTCGGCTAGACCCAAACCCATTCCTCCAGACCGAAAGCCACTCTGCTAGACAGAAACCCACTCCGCTAGACCCAAACCCACACGGCTGGACCCAAACCCACTCGGCTAGACCCAAACCCACTCGGCTAGACCCAAACCCACTCGGCTAGACCCAAACCCACTCGGCTAGACCCAAACCCACTCGGCTAGACCCAAACCCACTCTGCTAGACACAAACCCACTCCGCTAGACCCAAACTCACTCCGCTAGACCCAAACCCACTCGGCTAGACCCAAACCCACTCGGCTAGACCCAAACTCACTCCGCTAGACTCAAACCCACTCGGCTAGACCCAAACCCACTCGGCTAGAGCCAAACCCACTCGGCTAGACCCAAACCCACTCGGCTAGACCCAAACCCATTCCTCCAGACCGAAAGCCACTCTGCTAGACCGAAACCCACTCCGCTAGACCCAAACCCACACGGCTGGACCCAATCCCACTCGGCTAGACCCAAACCCACTCGGCTAGACCCAAACCCACTCGGCTAGACCCAAACCCACTCGGCTAGACCCAAACCCACTCGGCTAGACCCAAACACCCTCGGCTAGACACAAACCCACTCCGCTAGACCCAAACTCACTCCGCTAGACCCAAACCCACTCCGCTAGACCCAAACCCACTCGGCTAGACCCAAACCCACTCGGCTAGACCCAAACCCACTCGGCTAGACCCAAACTCACTCCGCTAGACTCAAACCCACTCCGCTAGACCCAAACCCACTCGGCTAGACCCAAACCCACTCGGCTAGACCCAAACCCACTCCGCTAGACCCAAACCCACTCCGCTAGACCCAAACCCACTCCGCTAGACCCAAACCTACTCCGCTAGACCCAAACCCACTCCGCTAGACCCAAACCCACTCCGCTAGACCCAAACCTACTCCGCTAGACCCAAACCCACTCCGCTAGACCCAAACCCACTCGGCTAGACCCAAACCCACTCCGCTAGACCCAAACACACTCTGCTTGACCCAAACCCACTCCGCTAGACCCAAAGCCACTCCGCTAGACCTAAACCCACTCCGCTAGACGCAACCCAACTCCACTAGACCCAAACCCACTCGGCTAGACGCAACCCAACTCCACTAGACCCAAACCCACACGGCTGGACCCAAACCCACTCGGCTAGACCCAAACCCACTCGGCTAGACCCAAACCCACTCGGCTAGACCCAAACCCACTCGGCTAGACCCAAACCCACTCGGCTAGACACAAACCCACTCCGCTAGACCCAAACTCACTCCGCTAGACCCAAACCTACTCCGCTAGACCCAAACCCACTCGGCTAGACCCAAACCCACTTGGCTTGACCCAAACCCACTCGGCTAGACCCAAACTCACTCCGCTAGACTCAAACCCACTCGGCTAGACCCAAACCCACTCGGCTAGAGCAAAACCCACTCGGCTAGACCCAAACCCACTCGGCTAGACCCAAACCCATTCCTCCAGACCGAAAGCCACTCTGCTAGACCGAAACCCACTCCGCTAGTCCCAAACCCACACGGCTGGACCCAAACCCACTCGGCTAGACCCAAACCCACTCGGCTAGACCCAAACCCACTCGGCTAGACCCAAACCCACTCGGCTAGACCCAAACCCACTCGGCTAGACCCAAACCCACTCGGCTAGACACAAACCCACTCCGCTAGACCCAAACTCACTCCGCTAGACCCAAACCCACTCCGCTAGACCCAAACCCACTCGGCTAGACCCAAACCCACTCGGCTAGACCCAAACCCACTCGGCTAGACCCAAACCCACTCTGCTAGACACAAACCCACTCCGCTAGACCCAAACTCACTCCGCTAGACCCAAACCCACTCCGCTAGACCCAAACCCACTCGGCTAGACCCAAACCCACTCGGCTAGACCCAAACCCACTCGGCTAGACCGAAACCCACTCCGCTAGACCCAAACCCACACGGCTGGACCCAAACCCACTCGGCTAGACCCAAACCCACTCGGCTAGACCCAAACCCACTCGGCTAGACCCAAACCCACTCGGCTAGACCCAAACCCACTCGGCTAGACCCAAACCCACTCGGCTAGACACAAACCCACTCCGCTAGACCCAAACTCACTCCGCTAGACCCAAACCCACTCCGCTAGACCCAAACCCACTCGGCTAGACCCAAACCCACTCGGCTAGACCCAAACCCACTCGGCTAGACCCAAACCCACACTGCTAGACACAAACCCACTCCGCTAGACCCAAACTCACTCCGCTAGACCCAAACCCACTCCGCTAGACCCAAACCCACTCGGCTAGACCCAAACCCACTCGGCTAGACCCAAACCCACTCGGCTAGACCCAAACTCACTCCGCTAGACTCAAACCCACTCGGCTAGACCCAAACCCACTCGGCTAGAGCCAAACCCACTCGGCTAGACCCAAACCCACTCGGCTAGACCCAAACCCATTCCTCCAGACCGAAAGCCACTCTGCTAGACCGAAACCCACTCCGCTAGACCCAAACCCACAAGGCTGGACCCAAACCCACTCGGCTAGACCCAAACCCACTCGGCTAGACCCAAACCCACTCGGCTAGACCCAAACCCACTCGGCTAGACCCAAACCCACTCGGCTAGACCCAAACCCCCTCGGCTAGACACAAACCCACTCCGCTAGACCCAAACTCACTCCGCTAGACCCAAACCCACTCCGCTAGACCCAAACCCACTCGGCTAGACCCAAACCCACTCGGCTAGACCCAAACCCACTCGGCTAGACCCAAACTCACTCCGCTAGACTCAAACCCACTCCGCTAGACCCAAACCCACTCGGCTAGACCCAAACCCACTCGGCTAGACCCAAACCCACTCCGCTAGACCCAAACCCACTCCGCTAGACCCAAACCCACTCCGCTAGACCCAAACCTACTCCGCTAGACCCAAACCCACTCCGCTAGACCCAAACCCACTACGCTAGACCCAAACCTACTCCGCTAGACCCAAACCCACTCCGCTAGACCCAAACCCACTCGGCTAGACCCAAACCCACTCCGCTAGACCCAAACATACTCTGCTTGACCCAAACCCACTCCGCTAGACCCAAAGCCACTCCGCTAGACCTAAACCCACTCCGCTAGACGCAACCCAACTCCACTAGACCCAAACCCACTCGGCTAGACCCAAACCCACTCCGCTAGACCCAAACACACTCTGCTTGACCCAAACCCACTCCGCTAGACCCAAAGCCACTCCGCTAGACCTAAACCCACTCCGCTAGACGCAACCCAACTCCACTAGACCCAAACCCACACGGCTGGACCCAAACCCACTCGGCTAGACCCAAACCCACTCGGCTAGACCCAAACCCACTCGGCTAGACCCAAACCCACTCGGCTAGACCCAAACCCACTCGGCTAGACACAAACCCACTCCGCTAGACCCAAACTCACTCCGCTAGACCCAAACCCACTTCGCTAGACCCAAACCCACTCGGCTAGACCCAAACCCACTCGGCTTGACCCAAACCCACTCGGCTAGACCCAAACTCACTCCGCTAGACTCAAACCCACTCGGCTAGACCCAAACCCACTCGGCTAGAGCAAAACCCACTCCGCTAGACCCAAACCCACTCCGCTAGACTCAAACCCACTCCGCTAGACCCAAACCCACTCGGCTAGACCCAAACCCACTCGGCTAGACCCAAACCCACTCCGCTAGATCCAAACCCACTCCGCTAGACCCAAACCCACTCCGCTAGACCCAAACCTACTCCGCTAGACCCAAACCCACTCCGCTAGACCCAAACCCACTCCGCTAGACCCAAACCTACTCCGCTAGACCCAAACCCACTCCGCTAGACCCAAACCCACTCGGCTAGACCCAAACCCACTCCGCTAGACCCAAACACACTCTGCTTGACCCAAACCCACTCCGCTAGACCCAAAGCCACTCCGCTAAACCTAAACCCACCCCGCTAGACGCAACCCAACTCCACTAGACCCAAACCCACTCGGCTAGACCCAAACCCAATCGGCTAGACCCAAACCAACTCGACTAGACCCAAACCCACTCGGCTAGACCAAAACCCACTCGGCTAGACCCAAACCCACTCGGGTAGACCCAAATCCACTCGGCTAGACCCAAACCCACTCGGCTAGACCCAAACCCACTCGGCTAGACACAAACCCACTCCGCTAGACCCAAACTCATTCCGCTAGACCCAAACCCACTCCGCTAGACCCAAACCCACTCGGCTAGACCCAAACCCACTCGGCTAGACCCAAACCCACTCGGCTAGACCCAAACTCACTCGGCTAGACTCAAACCCACTCGGCTAGACCCAAACCCACTCGGCTAGAGGCAAACCCACTCGGCTAGACACAAACCCACTCGGCTAGACCCAAACCCATTCCTCCAGACCGAAAGCCACTCTGCTAGACCGAAACCCACTCCGCTAGACCCAAACCCACACGGCTAGACCCAAACCCACTCGGCTAGACCCAAACCCACTCGGCTAGACCCAAACTCACTCCGCTAGACTCAAACCCACTCCGCTAGACCCAAACCCACTCGGCTAGACCCAAACCCACTCGGCTAGACCCAAACCCACTCCGCTAGACCCAAAGCCACTCCGCTAGACCCAAACCCACTCCGCTAGACCCAAACCTACTCCGCTAGACCCAAACCCACTCCGCTAGACCCAAACCCACTCCGCTAGACCCAAACCTACTCCGCTAGACCCAAACCCACTCCGCTAGACCCAAACCCACTCGGCTAGACCCAAACCCACTCCGCTAGACCCAAACACACTCTGCTTGACCAAAACCCATTCCGCTAGACCCAAAGCCACTCCGCTAGACCTAAACCCACTCCGCTAGACGCAACCCAACTCCACTAGACCCAAACCCACTCGGCTAGACCCAAACCCAATCGGCTAGACCCAAACCAACTCGACTAGACCCAAACCCACTCGGCTAGACCAAAACGCACTCGGCTAGACCCACACCCACTCGGGTAGACCCAAACCCACTCGGCTAGACCCAAACCCACTCGGCTAGACCCAAACCCACTCGGCTAGACCCAAACCCACTCGGCTAGACCCAAACCCACTCGGCTAGACCCAAACCCACTCGGCTAGACCCAAACCCACTCGGCTAGACCCAAACCCACTCGGCTAGACCCAAACCCACTCGGCTAGACCCAAACCCACTCGGCAAGACCCAAACCCACTCGGCTAGACCCAAACCCACTCGGCTAGACCCAAACCCACTCGGCTAGACCCAAACCCACTGCGCTAGACCCAAACCCACTCGGCTAGACCCAAACCCACTCGGCTAGACCCAAACCCACTCGGCTAGACCCAAACCCACTCGGCTAGACCCAAACCCATTCCTCCAGACCGAAAGCCACTCTGCTAGACAGAAACCCACTCCGCTAGACCCAAACCCACACGGCTGGACCCAAACCCACTCGGCTAGACCCAAACCCACTCGGCTAGACCCAAACCCACTCGGCTAGACCCAAACCCACTCGGCTAGACCCAAACCCACTCGGCTAGACCCAAACCCACTCTGCTAGACACAAACCCACTCCGCTAGACCCAAACTCACTCCGCTAGACCCAAACCCACTCGGCTAGACCCAAACCCACTCGGCTAGACCCAAACTCACTCCGCTAGACTCAAACCCACTCGGCTAGACCCAAACCCACTCGGCTAGAGCCAAACCCACTCGGCTAGACCCAAACCCACTCGGCTAGACCCAAACCCATTCCTCCAGACCGAAAGCCACTCTGCTAGACCGAAACCCACTCCGCTAGACCCAAACCCACACGGCTGGACCCAATCCCACTCGGCTAGACCCAAACCCACTCGGCTAGACCCAAACCCACTCGGCTAGACCCAAACCCACTCGGCTAGACCCAAACCCACTCGGCTAGACCCAAACACCCTCGGCTAGACACAAACCCTCTCCGCTAGACCCAAACTCACTCCGCTAGACCCAAACCCACTCCGCTAGACCCAAACCCACTCGGCTAGACCCAAACCCACTCGGCTAGACCCAAACCCACTCGGCTAGACCCAAACTCACTCCGCTAGACTCAAACCCACTCCGCTAGACCCAAACCCACTCGGCTAGACCCAAACCCACTCGGCTAGACCCAAACCCACTCCGCTAGACCCAAACCCACTCCGCTAGACCCAAACCCACTCCGCTAGACCCAAACCTACTCCGCTAGACCCAAACCCACTCCGCTAGACCCAAACCCACTCCGCTAGACCCAAACCTACTCCGCTAGACCCAAACCCACTCCGCTAGACCCAAACCCACTCGGCTAGACCCAAACCCACTCCGCTAGACCCAAACACACTCTGCTTGACCCAAACCCACTCCGCTAGACCCAAAGCCACTCCGCTAGACCTAAACCCACTCCGCTAGACGCAACCCAACTCCACTAGACCCAAACCCACTCGGCTAGACGCAACCCAACTCCACTAGACCCAAACCCACACGGCTGGACCCAAACCCACTCGGCTAGACCCAAACCCACTCGGCTAGACCCAAACCCACTCGGCTAGACCCAAACCCACTCGGCTAGACCCAAACCCACTCGGCTAGACACAAACCCACTCCGCTAGACCCAAACTCACTCCGCTAGACCCAAACCTACTCCGCTAGACCCAAACCCACTCGGCTAGACCCAAACCCACTTGGCTTGACCCAAACCCACTCGGCTAGACCCAAACTCACTCCGCTAGACTCAAACCCACTCGGCTAGACCCAAACCCACTCGGCTAGAGCAAAACCCACTCGGCTAGACCCAAACCCACTCGGCTAGACCCAAACCCATTCCTCCAGACCGAAAGCCACTCTGCTAGACCGAAACCCACTCCGCTAGACCCAAACCCACACGGCTGGACCCAAACCCACTCGGCTAGACCCAAACCCACTCGGCTAGACCCAAACCCACTCGGCTAGACCCAAACCCACTCGGCTAGACCCAAACCCACTCGGCTAGACCCAAACCCACTCGGCTAGACACAAACCCACTCCGCTAGACCCAAACTCACTCCGCTAGACCCAAACCCACTCCGCTAGACCCAAACCCAC
This sequence comes from Raja brachyura, assembly GCA_963514005.1. The sequence continues at coordinate 29,014,444 of OY740815.1, read as the reverse complement.
TCGGCTAGACCCAAACCCACTCGGCTAGACCCAAACCCACTCGGCTAGACCCAAACCCACTCTGCTAGACACAAACCCACTCCGCTAGACCCAAACTCACTCCGCTAGACCCAAACCCACTCCGCTAGACCCAAACCCACTCGGCTAGACCCAAACCCACTCGGCTAGACCCAAACCCACTCGGCTAGACCCAAACTCACTCCGCTAGACTCAAACCCACTCGGCTAGACCCAAACCCACTCGGCTAGAGCCAAACCCACTCGGCTAGACCCAAACCCACTCGGCTAGACCCAAACCCATTCCTCCAGACCGAAAGCCACTCTGCTAGAACGAAACCCACTCCGCTAGACCCAAACCCACACGGCTGGACCGAAACCCACTCGGCTAGACCCAAACCCACTCGGCTAGACCCAAACCCACTCGGCTAGACCCAAACCCACTCGGCTAGACCCAAACCCACTCGGCTAGACCCAAACCCCCTCGGCTAGACACAAACCCACTCCGCTAGACCCAAACTCACTCCGCTAGACCCAAACCCACTCCGCTAGACCCAAACCCACTCGGCTAGACCCAAACCCACTCGGCTAGACCCAAACCCACTCGGCTAGACCCAAACTCACTCCGCTAGACTCAAACCCACTCCGCTAGACCCAAACCCACTCGGCTAGACCCAAACCCACTCGGCTAGACCCAAACCCACTCCGCTAGACCCAAACCCACTCCGCTAGACCCAAACCCACTCCGCTAGACCCAAACCTACTCCGCTAGACCCAAACCCACTCCGCTAGACCCAAACCCACTACGCTAGACCCAAACCTACTCCGCTAGACCCAAACCCACTCCGCTAGACCCAAACCCACTCGGCTAGACCCAAACCCACTCCGCTAGACCCAAACATACTCTGCTAGACCCAAACCCACTCGGCTAGACCCAAACCCACTCGGCTAGACCCAAACCCACTCGGCTAGACCCAAACCCACTCGGCTAGACACAAACCTACTCCGCTAGACCCAAACCCACTCCGCTAGACCCAAACCCACACGGCTGGACCCAAACCCACTCGGCTAGACCCAAACCCACTCGGCTAGACCCAAACCCACTCGGCTAGACCCAAACCCACTCGGCTAGACCCAAACCCACTCGGCTAGACCCAAACCCACTCGGCTAGACACAAACCCACTCCGCTAGACCCAAACTCACTCCGCTAGACCCAAACCCACTCCGCTAGACCCAAACCCACTCGGCTAGACCCAAACCCACTCGGCTAGACCCAAACCCACTCGGCTAGACCCAAACCCACTCTGCTAGACACAAACCCACTCCGCTAGACCCAAACTCACTCCGCTAGACCCAAACCCACTCCGCTAGACCCAAACCCACTCGGCTAGACCCAAACCCACTCGGCTAGACCCAAACCCACTCGGCTAGACCCAAACTCACTCCGCTAGACTCAAACCCACTCGGCTAGACCCAAACCCACTGGGCTAGAGCCAAACCCACACGGCTAGACCCAAACCCACTCGGCTAGACCCAAACCCATTCCTCCAGACCGAAAGCCACTCTGCTAGACCGAAACCCACTCCGCTAGACCCAAACCCACACGGCTGGACCCAAACCCACTCGGCTAGACCCAAACCCACTCGGCTAGACCCAAACCCACTCGGCTAGACCCAAACCCACTCGGCTAGACCCAAACCCACTCGGCTAGACCCAAACCCCCTCGGCTAGACACAAACCCACTCCGCTAGACCCAAACTCACTCCGCTAGACCCAAACCCACTCCGCTAGACCCAAACCCACTCGGCTAGACCCAAACCCACTCGGCTAGACCCAAACCCACTCGGCTAGACCCAAACTCACTCCGCTAGACTCAAACCCACTCCGCTAGACCCAAACCCACTCGGCTAGACCCAAACCCACTCGGCTAGACCCAAACCCACTCCGCTAGACCCAAACCCACTCCGCTAGACCCAAACCCACTCCGCTAGACCCAAACCTACTCCGCTAGACCCAAACCCACTCCGCTAGACCCAAACCCACTACGCTAGACCCAAACCTACTCCGCTAGACCCAAACCCACTCCGCTAGACCCAAACCCACTCGGCTAGACCCAAACCCACTCCGCTAGACCCAAACATACTCTGCTTGACCCAAACCCACTCCGCTAGACCCAAAGCCACTCCGCTAGACCTAAACCCACTCCGCTAGACGCAACCCAACTCCACTAGACCCAAACCCACTCGGCTAGACCCAAACCCACTCCGCTAGACCCAAACACACTCTGCTTGACCCAAACCCACTCCGCTAGACCCAAAGCCACTCCGCTAGACCTAAACCCACTCCGCTAGACGCAACCCAACTCCACTAGACCCAAACCCACACGGCTGGACCCAAACCCACTCGGCTAGACCCAAACCCACTCGGCTAGACCCAAACCCACTCGGCTAGACCCAAACCCACTCGGCTAGACCCAAACCCACTCGGCTAGACACAAACCCACTCCGCTAGACCCAAACTCACTCCGCTAGACCCAAACCCACTCCGCTAGACCCAAACCCACTCGGCTAGACCCAAACCCACTCGGCTTGACCCAAACCCACTCGGCTAGACCCAAACTCGCTCCGCTAGACTCAAACCCACTCGGCTAGACCCAAACCCACTCGGCTAGAGCAAAACCCACTCCGCTAGACCCAAACCCACTCCGCTAGACTCAAACCCACTCCGCTAGACCCAAACCCACTCGGCTAGACCCAAACCCACTCGGCTAGACCCAAACCCACTCCGCTAGACCCAAACCCACTCCGCTAGACCCAAACCCACTCCGCTAGACCAAACCTACTCCGCTAGACCCAAACCCACTCCGCTAGACCCAAACCCACTCCGCTAGACCCAAACCTACTCCGCTAGACCCAAACCCACTCCGCTAGACCCAAACCCACTCGGCTAGACCCAAACCCACTCCGCTAGACCCAAACACACTCTGCTTGACCCAAACCCACTCCGCTAGACCCAAAGCCACTCCGCTAAACCTAAACCCACTCCGCTAGACGCAACCCAACTCCACTAGACCCAAACCCACTCGGCTAGACCCAAACCCAATCGGCTAGACCCAAACCAACTCGACTAGACCCAAACCCACTCGGCTAGACCAAAACCCACTCGGCTAGACCCAAACCCACTCGGGTAGACCCAAATCCACTCGGCTAGACCCAAGCCCACTCGGCTAGACCCAAACCCACTCGGCTAGACCCAAACCCACTCGGCTAGACCCAAACCCACTCGCTTAGACCCAAACCCACTCGGCTAGACCCAAACCCACTCGGCTAGACCCAAACCCACTCGGCTAGACCCAAACCCACTCGGCTAGATCCAAACCCACTCGGCTAGACCCAAACGCACTCGGCCAGACCCAAACCCACTCGGCTAGACCCAAACCCACTCGGCTAGACCCAAACCCACTCGGCTAGACCCAAACCCACTCGGCTAGACCCAAAGCCACTCGCCATGACCCAAACCCGCTCGCCATGACCCAAACCCACTCGGCTGGATCCAAACCCTCCTCACCAGACCCACACCCACTCTGCTAGTCCCAAACCCACTGCGCTAGACCCAAACCTACTGCGCTAGACCCAAACCCACTCCGCTAGACCCAAACCCACTCGGCTAGACCCAAACCCACTCAGCTATACCCAAACCCGCTCGGCCAGACCCAAACCCACTCGGCTAGACCCAAACCCACACGGCTAGACACAAACCCACTCGGCCAGACCGAACCCACTCGGCTAGACCCAAACCCACTCGGCTAGACCCAAACCCACTCGGCTAGACCCAAACCCACTCCACTGGACCCAAAGCCACTCCGCTACACCTAAACCCACTCCGCTAGACGCAAACCCACTCCACTAGACCCAAACCCACTCGGCTAGACCCAAACCCACTTGTCTAGACTCAAACCCACTCGGCTAGACCCAAACCCACTCGGCTAGACCCGAACCCTATCAGCTAGACCCAAACCCACTCGGCTAGACCCAAACCCACTCGGCTAGACCCAAACCCACTCGGCTAGACCCAAACCCACTCGGCTAGACCCAAACACACTCGGCTAGACCCAAACCCTCTCGGATAGAGCCAAACCCACTCGGCTAGACCCAAACCCACTCGGCTAGACCCAAACCCACTCGCCATGACCCAAACCCACTCGGCTAGACCCAAACCCACACGGCTGGACCCAAACCCACTCGGCTAGACCCAAACCCACTCGGCTAGAGCCAAACCCACTCGGCTAGACCCAAACCCACTCGGCTAGACCCAAACCCATTCCTCCAGACCCAAACCCACTCCGCTAGACCGAAACCCACACGGCTGGACCCAAACCCACTCGGCTGGACCCAAACCCACTCGGCTAGACCCAAACCCACTCGGCTAGACCCAAACCCACTCGGCTAGACCCAAACCCGCTCGGCTAGACCCAAACCCACTCGGCTAGACCCAAACCCACTCGGCTATACCCAAACTCACTCCGCTAGACCCAAACCCACTCGGCTAGACCCAAACCCACTCGGCTAGACCCAAACCCACTCGGCTAGACCCAAACCCACTCGGCTAGACCCAAACTCACTCCGCTAGACCCAAACCCACTCCGCTAGACCCAAACCCACTCGGATAGACCCAAACCCACTCGGCTAGACCCAAACCCACTCGGCCAGACCCAAACCCACTCGGCTAGACCCAAACCCACTCGGCTAGACCCAATCCCACTCGGCCAGACCCAAACACACTCGGCTAGACCCAAACCCACTCGGCCAGACCCAAACCCACTCTGCTAGACCCAAACCCACTCCGCTAGACCCAAACCCACTCCGCTAGACCCAAACCCACTCGGCTAGACCCAAACCCAGTCCGCTAGACCCAAACACACTCTGCTTGACCCAAACCCACTCGGAGAGACCCAAAGCCACTCCGCTAGACCTAAACCCACTCCGCTAGACGCAACCCAACTCCGCTAGACGCACCCCAACTCCACTAGACCCAAACCCACTCGGCTAGAACCAAACCAACTCGGCTAGACCCAAACCCACTCGGCTAGACCAAAACCCACTCGGCTAGACCCAAACCCACTCGGGTAGACCCAAACCCACTCGGCTAGACCCAAACCCACTCGGCTAGACCCAAACCCACTCGGCTAGTCCCAAACACACTCGCTTAGACCCAAACCCACTCGGCTGGACCCAAACCCACTCGGCTAGACCCAAACCCACTCGGCTAGACCCAAACCCACTCGGCTAGATCCAAACCCACTCGGCTAGACCCAAACGCACTCGGCCAGACCCAAACCCACTCGGCTAGACCCAAACCCACTCGGCTAGACCCAAACCCACTCGGCTAGAACCAAACCCACTCGGCTAGACCCAAACCCACTCGCCATGATCCAAACCCACTCGGCTAGACCCAAACCCACTCCGCTAGACACAAACACACTCTGCTTGACCCAAACCCACTCGGCTAGACCCAAAGCCACTCCGCTAGACCTAAACCCACTCCGCTAGACGCAACCCAACTCCACTAGACCCAAACCCACTCGGCTAGACCCAAACCCAATCGGCTAGACCCAAACCCACTCGGCTAGAGCCAAACCCACTCGGCTAGACCCAAACCCACTCGGCTAGACCCAAACCCATTCCTCCAGACCGAAAGCCACTCTGCTAGACCGAAACCCACTCCGCTAGACCCAAACCCACACGGCTGGACCCAAACCCACTCGGCTAGACCCAAACCCACTCGGCTAGACCCAAACCCACTCGGCTAGACCCAAACCCACTCGGCTAGACCCAAACCCACTCGGCTCGACCCAAACCCACTCGGCTAGACACAAACCCACTCCGCTAGACCCAAACTCACTCCGCTAGACCCAAACCCACTCCGCTAGACCCAAACCCACTCGGCTAGACCCAAACCCACTCGGCTAGACCCAAACCCACTCGGCTAGACCCAAACTCACTCCGCTAGACTCAAACCCACTCGGCTAGACCCAAACCCACTCGGCTAGAGCCAAACCCTCTCGGCTAGACCCAAACCCACTCGGCTAGACCCAAACCCATTCCTCCAGACCGAAAGCCACTCTGCTAGACCCAAACCCACTCGGCTAGACCCAAACCCACTCGCCATGACCCAAACCCACTCGGCTGGATCCAAACCCTCCTCACTAGACCCATACCCACTCTGCTAGTCCCAAACCCACTGCGCTAGACCCAAACCTACTGCGCTAGACCCAAACCCACTCCGCTAGACCCAAACCCACTCGGCTAGACCCAAACCCACTCAGCTAGACCCAAACCCGCTCGGCCAGACCCAAACCCACTCGGCTAGACCCAAACCCACACGGCTAGACACAAACCCACTCGGCCAGTCCGAACCCACTCGGCTAGACCCAAACCCACTCGGCTAGACCCAAACCCACTCGGCTAGACCCAAACCCACTCCACTGGACCCAAAGCCACTCCGCTAGACCTAAACCCACTCCGCTAGACGCAAACCCACTCCACTAGACCCAAACCCACTCGGCTAGACCCAAACCCACTTGTCTAGACCCAAACCCACTCGGCTAGACCCAAACCCACTCGGCTAGACCCGAACCCTATCAGCTAGACGCAAACCCACTCGGCTAGACCCAAACCCACTCGGCTAGACCCAAACCCACTCGGCTAGACCCAAACCCACTCGGCTGGACCCAAACCCACTCGGCTAGACCGAAACGCACTCGGCTAGACCCAAACGCACTCGGATACACCCAAACCCACTCGGCTAGACCCAAACCCACTCGGCTAGACCCAAACCCACTCGGCTAGAGACAAACCCGCTCGGCTAGACCAAAACCCGTTCGGCTAGACCCAAACCCGCTCGGCTAGACCCAAACCCACTCGGCTAGAGCCAAACCCACTCGGCTAGACCCAAACCCACTCGGCTAGACCCAAACCCATTCCTCCAGACCGAAAGCCACTCTGCTAGACCGAAACCCACTCCGCTAGACCCAAACCCACACGGCTAGACCCAAACCCACTCGGCTAGACCCAAACCCAATCGGCTAGACCCAAACTCACTCCGCTAGACTCAAACCCACTCCGCTAGACCCAAACCCACTCGGCTAGACCCAAACCCACTCGGCTAGACCCAAACCCACTCCGCTAGACCCAAACCCACTCCGCTAGACCCAAACCCACTCCGCTAGACCCAAACCTACTCCGCTAGACCCAAACCCACTCCGCTAGACCCAAACCCAGTCCGCTAGACCCAAACACACTCTGCTTGACCCAAACCCACTCGGAGAGACCCAAAGCCACTCCGCTAGACCTAAACCCACTCCGCTAGACGCAACCCAACTCCGCTAGACGCACCCCAACTCCACTAGACCCAAACCCACTCGGCTAGAACCAAACCAACTCGGCTAGACCCAAACCCACTCGGCTAGACCAAAACCCACTCGGCTAGACCCAAACCCACTCGGGTAGACCCAAACCCACTCGGCTAGACCCAAACCCACTCGGCTAGACCCAAACCCACTCGGCTAGTCCCAAACACACTCGCTTAGACCCAAACCCACTCGGCTGGACCCAAACACACTCGGCTAGACCCAAACCCACTCGGCTAGACCCAAACCCACTCGGCTAGATCCAAACCCACTCGGCTAGACCCAAACGCACTCGGCCAGACCCAAACCCACTCGGCTAGACCCAAACCCACTCGGCTAGACCCAAACCCACTCGGCTAGAACCAAACCCACTCGGCTAGACCCAAACCCACTCGCCATGATCCAAACCCACTCGGCTAGACCCAAACCCACTCCGCTAGACACAAACACACTCTGCTTGACCCAAACCCACTCGGCTAGACCCAAAGCCACTCCGCTAGACCTAAACCCACTCCGCTAGACGCAACCCAACTCCACTAGACCCAAACCCACTCGGCTAGACCCAAACCCAATCGGCTAGACCCAAACCCACTCGGCTAGAGCCAAACCCACTCGGCTAGACCCAAACCCACTCGGCTAGACCCAAACCCATTCCTCCAGACCGAAAGCCACTCTGCTAGACCGAAACCCACTCCGCTAGACCCAAACCCACACGGCTGGACCCAAACCCACTCGGCTAGACCCAAACCCACTCGGCTAGACCCAAACCCACTCGGCTAGACCCAAACCCACTCGGCTAGACCCAAACCCACTCGGCTCGACCCAAACCCACTCGGCTAGACACAAACCCACTCCGCTAGACCCAAACTCACTCCGCTAGACCCAAACCCACTCCGCTAGACCCAAACCCACTCGGCTAGACCCAAACCCACTCGGCTAGACCCAAACCCACTCGGCTAGACCCAAACTCACTCCGCTAGACTCAAACCCACTCGGCTAGACCCAAACCCACTCGGCTAGAGCCAAACCCTCTCGGCTAGACCCAAACCCACTCGGCTAGACCCAAACCCATTCCTCCAGACCGAAAGCCACTCTGCTAGACCCAAACCCACTCGGCTAGACCCAAACCCACTCGCCATGACCCAAACCCACTCGGCTGGATCCAAACCCTCCTCACTAGACCCATACCCACTCTGCTAGTCCCAAACCCACTGCGCTAGACCCAAACCTACTGCGCTAGACCCAAACCCACTCCGCTAGACCCAAACCCACTCGGCTAGACCCAAACCCACTCAGCTAGACCCAAACCCGCTCGGCCAGACCCAAACCCACTCGGCTAGACCCAAACCCACACGGCTAGACACAAACCCACTCGGCCAGTCCGAACCCACTCGGCTAGACCCAAACCCACTCGGCTAGACCCAAACCCACTCGGCTAGACCCAAACCCACTCCACTGGACCCAAAGCCACTCCGCTAGACCTAAACCCACTCCGCTAGACGCAAACCCACTCCACTAGACCCAAACCCACTCGGCTAGACCCAAACCCACTTGTCTAGACCCAAACCCACTCGGCTAGACCCAAACCCACTCGGCTAGACCCGAACCCTATCAGCTAGACGCAAACCCACTCGGCTAGACCCAAACCCACTCGGCTAGACCCAAACCCACTCGGCTAGACCCAAACCCACTCGGCTGGACCCAAACCCACTCGGCTAGACCGAAACGCACTCGGCTAGACCCAAACGCACTCGGATACACCCAAACCCACTCGGCTAGACCCAAACCCACTCGGCTAGACCCAAACCCACTCGGCTAGAGACAAACCCGCTCGGCTAGACCAAAACCCGTTCGGCTAGACCCAAACCCGCTCGGCTAGACCCAAACCCACTCGGCTAGAGCCAAACCCACTCGGCTAGACCCAAACCCACTCGGCTAGACCCAAACCCATTCCTCCAGACCGAAAGCCACTCTGCTAGACCGAAACCCACTCCGCTAGACCCAAACCCACACGGCTAGACCCAAACCCACTCGGCTAGACCCAAACCCAATCGGCTAGACCCAAACTCACTCCGCTAGACTCAAACCCACTCCGCTAGACCCAAACCCACTCGGCTAGACCCAAACCCACTCGGCTAGACCCAAACCCACTCCGCTAGACCCAAACCCACTCCGCTAGACCCAAACCCACTCCGCTAGACCCAAACCTACTCCGCTAGACCCAAACCCACTCCGCTAGACCCAAACCCACTCCGCTAGACCCAAACCTACTCCGCTAGACCCAAACCCACTCCGCTAGACCCAAACCCACTCGGCTAGACCCAAACCCACTCCGCTAGACCCAAACACACTCTGCTTGACCCAAACCCACTCCGCTAGACCCAAAGCCACTCCGCTAGACCTAAACCCACTCCGCTAGACGCAACCCAACTCCACTAGACCCAAACCCACTCGGCTAGACCCAAACCCAATCGGCTAGACCCAAACCAACTCGACTAGACCCAAACCCACTCGGCTAGACCAAAACCCACTCGGCTAGACCCAAACCCACTCGGGTAGACCCAAACCCACTCGGCTAGACCCAAACCCACTCCACTAGACCCAAACCCACTCGGCTAGACCCAAACCCACTCGGCTAGACACTAACCCACTCCGCTAGACCCAAACCCACTCGGCTAGACCCAAACCAACTCTGCTAGACCCAAATCCACTTAGCTAGACCCAAACCCACTCGGCTAGACCGAAACCCACCACGCTAGACCCAAACCCACTCGGCTGGACCCAAACCCACTCGGCTAGACCCAAACGCACTCGGCTAGACCCAAACGCACTCGGCAATAACCAAACCACTCGGCTAGTCCCAAACCCACTCCGCTAGACCCAAACCCACTCGGCTAGACCCAAACCCACTCGGCCAGACCCAATCCCACTCGGCGAAACCCAAACCCACTCCGCTAGACCCAAACCCACTCGGCTAGACCCAAACCCACTCGGCTAGACCCAAACCCACTCGGCTAGACACTAACCCACTCGGCTAGACCCAAACCCACTCGGCTAGACCCAAACCCACTCTGCTAGACCCAAATCCACTTAGCTAGACCCAAACCCACTCGGCTAGACCGAAACCCACTACGCTAGACCCAAACCCACTCGGCTGGACCCAAACCCACTCGGCTAGACACTAACGCACTCGGCTAGACCCAAACCCACTCGGCTAGACCCAAACCCACTCTGCTAGACCCAAATCCACTTAGCTAGACCCAAACCCACTCGGCTAGACCGAAACCCACTACGCTAGACCCAAACCCACTCGGCTGGACCCAAACCCACTCGGCTAGACCGAAACGCACTCGGCTAGACCCAAACGCACTCGGATACACCCAAACCCACTCGGCTAGACCCAAACCCACTCGGCTAGACCCAAACCCACTCGGCTAGAGCCAAACCCGCTCGGCTAGACCAAAACCCGTTCGGCTAGACCCAAACCCGCTCGGCTAGACCCAAACCCACTCGGCTAGACACAAACCCACTCCGCTAGACCCAACCCCACTCCGCTAGACCCAAACCCACTCGGCTAGACCCAAACCCACTCGGCCAGACCCAAACCCACTCGGCCAGACCCAACCCAATCGGCTAGACCCAAACCCACTCGGCTAGAACCAAACCCACTCGGCTAGACCCAAACCCACTCGGCTAGACACAAACTCACTCGGCTAGACCCTAACCCACTCGGCTAGACCCAAACCCACTCGGCTAGACCCAAACCCACTCAGCTAGACCCAAACCCTCTCGGCTAGAGCCAAACCCACTCGGCAAGACCCAAACCCACTCGGCTAGACCCAAACCCACTCGCCATGAACCAAACCCACTCGGATAGACCCAAACCCACTCGGCTGGATCCAAACCCTCCCCACTAGACCCATACCCACTCTGCTAGTCCCAAACCCACTGCGCTAGACCCAAACCTACTGCGCTAGACCCAAACCCACTCCGCTAGACCCAAACCCACTCGGCTAGACCCAAACCCACTCAGATAGACCCAAACCCGCTCGGCCAGACCCAAACCCACTCGGCTAGACCCAAACCCACACGGCTAGACACAAACCCACTCGGCCAGACCCGAACCCACTCGGCTAGACCCAAACCCACTCGGCTAGACCCAAACCCACACGGCTAGACCGAAACCCACTACGCTAGACCCAAACCCACTCGGCTGGACCCAAACCCACTCGGCTAGACCGAAACGCACTCGGCTAGACCCAAACGCACTCGGATACACCCAAACACACTCGGCTAGACCCAAACCCACTCGGCTAGACCCAAACCCACTCGGCTAGAGCCAAACCCGCTCGGCTAGACCAAAACCCGTTCGGCTAGACCCATACCCGCTCGGCTAGACCCAAACCCACTCGGCTAGACACAAACCCACTCCGCTAGACCCAACCCCACTCCGCTAGACCCAAACCCACTCGGCTAGACCCAAACCCACTCGGCCAGACCCAAACCCACTCGGCCAGACCCAACCCACTCGGCTAGACCCAAACCCACTCGGCTAGAACCAAACCCACTCGGCTAGACCCAAACCCACTCGGCTAGACACAAACTCACTCGGCTAGACCCTAACCCACTCGGCTAGACCCAAACCCACTCGGCTAGACCCAAACCCACTCGGCTAGACCCAAACCCTCTCGGCTAGAGCCAAACCCACTCGGCAAGACCCAAACCCACTCGGCTAGACCCAAACCCACTCGCCATGACCCAAACCCACTCGGATAGACCCAAATCCACTCGGCTGGATCCAAACCCTCCCCACTAGACCCATACCCACTCTGCTAGTCCCAAACCCACTGCGCTAGACCCAAACCTACTGCGCTAGACCCAAACCCACTCCGCTAGACCCAAACCCACTCCACTAGACCTAAACCCACTCCGCTAGACCCAAACCCGCTCGGCCAGACCCAAACCCACTCGGCTAGACCCAAACCCACTCGGCTAGACCCAAACCCACTCGGCTAGACCCAAACCCACTCGGCTAGACCCAAACCCACTCGGCTAGACCCAAACCCACTCGGCTAGACCCAAACCACTCGGCTAGACCCAAACCCACTCGGCTAGACCCAAACCCACTCGGCTAGACCCAAACCCACTCGGCTAGACCCAAACCCACTCGACTAGAGCCAAACCCGCTCGGCTAGACCAAAACCCGTTCGGCTAGACCCAAACCCGCTCGGCTAGACCCAAACCCACTCGGCTAGACACAAACCCACTCCGCTAGACCCAACCCCACTTCGCTAGACCCAAACCCACTCGGCTAGACCCAAACCCACTCGGCCAGACCCAAACCCACTCGGCCAGACCCAACCCACTCGGCTAGACCCAAACCCACTCGGCTAGAACCAAACCCACTCGGCTAGACCCAAACCCACTCGGCTAGACACAAACTCACTCGGCTAGACCCTAACCCACTCGGCTAGACCCAAACCCACTCGGCTAGACCCAAACCCACTCGGCTAGACCCAAACCCTCTCGGCTAGAGCCAAACCCACTCGGCAAGACCCAAACCCACTCGGCTAGACCCAAACCCACTCGCCATGACCCAAACCCACTCGGATAGACCCAAACCCACTCGGCTGGATCCAAACCCTCCCCACTAGACCCATACCCACTCTGCTAGTCCCAAACCCACTGCGCTAGACCCAAACCTACTGCGCTAGACCCAAACCCACTCCGCTAGACCCAAACCCACTCCACTAGACCTAAACCCACTCCGCTAGACGCAAACCCGCTCGGCCAGACCCAAACCCACTCGGCTAGACGCAAACCCACTCGGCTAGACCCAAACCCACTCGGCTAGACCCAAACCCACTCGGCTAGACCCAAACCCACTCGGCTAGACCCAAACCCACTCGACTAGACCCAAACCACTCGGCTAGACCCAAACCCACTCGGCTAGACCCAAACCCACTCGGCTAGACCCAAACCCACTCGGCTAGACCCAAACCCACTCGGCTAGACCCAAACCCACTCGGCTAGACCCAAACCCACTCCGCTAGACCCAAACCCACTCGGCTAGACCCAAACCCACTCGGCTAGAGCCAAACCCACTCGGCTAGACCCAAACCCACTCGGCTAGACCCAAACCCATTCCTCCAGACCGAAAGCCACTCTGCTAGACCGAAACCCACTCCCCTAGACCCAAACCCACACGGCTGGACCCAAACCCACTCGGCTAGACCCAAACCCACTCGGCTACACCCAAACCCACTCGGCTAGACGCAAACCCACTCGGCTAGACCCAAACCCACTCGGCTAGACCCAAACCCACTCGGCTAGACACAAACCCACTCCGCTAGACCCAAACTCACTCCGCTAGACCCAAACCCACTCCGCTAGACCCAAACCCACTCGGCTAGACCCAAACCCACTCGGCTAGACCCAAACCCACTCGGCTAGACCCAAACTCACTCCGCTAGACTCAAACCCACTCGGCTAGACCCAAACCCACTCGGCTAGAGGCAAACCCACTCGGCTAGACCCAAACCCACTCGGCTAGACCCAAACCCATTCCTCCAGACCGAAAGCCACTCTGCTAGACTGAAACCCACTCCGCTAGACCCAAACCCACACGGCTAGACCCAAACCCACTCGGCTAGACCCAAACCCACTCGGCTAGACCCAAACTCACTCCGCTAGACTCAAACCCACTCCGCTAGACCCAAACCCACTCGGCTAGACCCAAACCCACTCGGCTAGACCCAAACCCACTCCGCTAGACCCAAACCCACTCCGCTAGACCCAAACCCACTCCGCTAGACCCAAACCTACTCCGCTAGACCCAAACCCACTCCGCTAGACCCAAACCCACTCCGCTAGACCCAAACCTACTCCGCTAGACCCAAACCCACTCCGCTAGACCCAAACCCACTCGGCTAGACCCAAACCCACTCCGCTAGACCCAAACACACTCTGCTTGACCCAAACCCACTCCGCTAGACCCAAAGCCACTCCGCTAGACCTAAACCCACTCCGCTAGACGCAACCCAACTCCACTAGACCCAAACCCACTCGGCTAGACCCAAACCCAATCGGCTAGACCCAAACCAACTCGACTAGTCCCAAACCCACTCGGCTAGACCAAAACCCACTCGGCTAGACCCACACCCACTCGGGTAGACCCAAACCCACTCGGCTAGACCCAAACCCACTCGGCTAGACCCAAACCCACTCGGCTAGACCCAAACCCACTCGGCGAGACCCAAACCCACTCGGCTAGACCCAAACCCACTCGGCTAGACCCAAACCCACTCGGCTAGACCCAAACCCACTCGGCTAGACCCAAACCCACTCGGCTAGACCCAAACCCACTCGGCTAGACCCAAACCCACTCGGTTAGACCCAAACCCACTCGGCTAGACCCAAACCCACTCGACTAGACCCAAACCCACTGCGCTAGACCCAAACCCACTCGGCTAGACCCAAACCCACTCGGCTAGACCCAAACCCACTCGGCTAGACCCAAACCCACTCGGCTAGACCCAAACCCATTCCTCCAGACCGAAAGCCACTCTGCTAGACAGAAACCCACTCCGCTAGACCCAAACCCACACGGCTGGACCCAAACCCACTCGGCTAGACCCAAACCCACTCGGCTAGACCCAAACCCACTCGGCTAGACCCAAACCCACTCGGCTAGACCCAAACCCACTCGGCTAGACCCAAACCCACTCTGCTAGACACAAACCCACTCTGCTAGACCCAAACTCACTCCGCTAGACCCAAACCCACTCCGCTAGACCCAAACCCACTCGGCTAGACCCAAACCCACTCGGCTAGACCCAAACCCACTCGGCTAGACCCAAACTCACTCCGCTAGACTCAAACCCACTCGGCTAGACCCAAACCCACTCGGCTAGAGCCAAACCCACTCGGCTAGACCCAAACCCACTCGGCTAGACCCAAACCCATTCCTCCAGACCGAAAGCCACTCTGCTAGACCGAAACCCACTCCGCTAGACCCAAACCCACACGGCTGGACCCAAACCCACTCGGCTAGACCCAAACCCACTCGGCTAGACCCAAACCCACTCGGCTAGACCCAAACCCACTCGGCTAGACCCAAACCCAATCGGCTAGACCCAAACCCACTCGGCTAGACACAAACCCACTCCGCTAGACCCAAACTCACTCCGCTAGACCCAAACCCACTCCGCTAGACCCAAACCCACTCGGCTAGACCCAAACCCACTCGGCTAGACCCAAACCCACTCGGCAAGACCCAAACTCACTCCGCTAGACTCAAACCCACTCCGCTAGACCCAAACCCAATCGGCTAGACCCAAACCCACTCGGCTAGACCCAAACCCACTCCGCTAGACCCAAACCCACTCCGCTAGACCCAAACCCACTCCGCTAGACCCAAACCTACTCCGCTAGACCCAAACCCACTCCGCTAGACCCAAACCCACTCCGCTAGACCCAAACCTACTCCGCTAGACCCAAACCCACTCCGCTAGACCCAAACCCACTCGGCTAGACCCAAACCCACTCCGCTAGACCCAAACACACTCTGCTTGACCCAAACCCACTCCGCTAGACCCAAAGCCACTCCGCTAGACCTAAACCCACTCCGCTAGACGCAACCCAACTCCACTAGACCCAAACCCACTCGGCTAGACCCAAACCCACTCCGCTAGACCCAAACACACTCTGCTTGACCCAAACCCACTCCGCTAGACCCAAAGCCACTCCGCTAGACCTAAACCCACTCCGCTAGACGCAACCCAACTCCACTAGACCCAAACCCACACGGCTGGACCCAAACCCACTCGGCTAGACCCAAACCCACTCGGCTAGACCCAAACCCACTCGGCTAGACCCAAACCCACTCGGCTAGACCCAAACCCACTCGGCTAGACCCAAACCCACTCGGCTAGACACAAACCCACTCCGCTAGACCCAAACTCACTCCGCTAGACCCAAACCCACTCCGCTAGACCCAAACCCACTCGGCTAGACCCAAACCCACTCGGCTAGACCCAAACCCACTCGGCTAGACCCAAACTCACTCCGCTAGACTCAAACCCACTCGGCTAGACCCAAACCCACTCGGCTAGACCCAAACCCACTCCGCTAGACCCAAACCCACTCGGCTAGACCCAAACCCACTCGGCTAGAGCCAAACCCACTCGGCTAGACCCAAACCCACTCGGCTAGACCCAAACCCATTCATCCAGACCGAAAGCCACTCTGCTAGACCGAAACCCACTCCGCTAGACCCAAACCCACACGGCTGGACCCAAACCCACTCGGCTAGACCCAAACCCACTCGGCTACACCCAAACCCACTCGGCTAGACCCAAACCCACTCGGCTAGACCCAAACCCACTCGGCTAGACCCAAACCCACTCGGCTAGACACAAACCCACTCCGCTAGACCCAAACTCACTCCGCTAGACCCAAACCCACTCCGCTAGACCCAAACCCACTCGGCTAGACCCAAACCCACTCGGCTAGACCCAAACCCACTCGGCTAGACCCAAACTCACTCCGCTAGACTCAAACCCACTCGGCTAGACCCAAACCCACTCGGCTAGAGGCAAACCCACTCGGCTAGACCCAAACCCACTCGGCTAGACCCAAACCCATTCCTCCAGACCGAAAGCCACTCTGCTAGACCGAAACCCACTCCGCTAGACCCAAACCCACACGGGTAGACCCAAACCCACTCGGCTAGACCCAAACCCACTCGGCTAGACCCAAACTCACTCCGCTAGACTCAAACCCACTCCGCTAGACCCAAACCCACTCGGCTAGACCCAAACCCACTCGGCTAGACCCAAACCCACTCCGCTAGACCCAAACCCACTCCGCTAGACCCAAACCCACTCCGCTAGACGCAAACCTACTCCGCTAGACCCAAACCCACTCCGCTAGACCCAAACCCACTCCGCTAGACCCAAACCTACTCCGCTAGACCCAAACCCACTCCGCTAGACCCAAACCCACTCGGCTAGACCCAAACCCACTCCGCTAGACCCAAACACACTCTGCTTGACCAAAACCCACTCCGCTAGACCCAAAGCCACTCCGCTAGACCTAAACCCACTCCGCTAGACGCAACCCAACTCCACTAGACCCAAACCCACTCGGCTAGACCCAAACCCAATCGGCTAGACCCAAACCAACTCGACTAGACCCAAACCCACTCGGCTAGACCAAAACCCACTCGGCTAGACCCACACCCACTCGGGTAGACCCAAACCCACTCGGCTAGACCCAAACCCACTCGGCTAGACCCAAACCCACTCGGCTAGACCCAAACCCACTCGGCTAGACCCAAACCCACTCGGCTAGACCCAAACCCACTCGGCTAGACCCAAACCCACTCGGCTAGACCCAAACCCACTCGGCTAGACCCAAACCCACTCGGCTGGACCCAAACCCACTCGGCAAGATCCAAACCCACTCGGCTAGACCCAAACCCACTCGGCTAGACCCAAACCCACTCGGCTAGACCCAAACCCACTGCGCTAGACCCAAACCCACTCGGCTAGACCCAAACCCACTCGGCTAGACCCAAACCCACTCGGCTAGACGCAAACCCACTCGGCTAGACCCAAACCCATTCCTCCAGACCGAAAGCCACTCTGCTAGACAGAAACCCACTCCGCTAGACCCAAACCCACACGGCTGGACCCAAACCCACTCGGCTAGACCCAAACCCACTCGGCTAGACCCAAACCCACTCGGCTAGACCCAAACCCACTCGGCTAGACCCAAACCCACTCGGCTAGACCCAAACCCACTCTGCTAGACACAAACCCACTCCGCTAGACCCAAACACACTCCGCTAGACCCAAACCCACTCCGCTAGACCCAAACCCACTCGGCTAGACCCAAACCCACTCGGCTAGACCCAAACCCACTCGGCTAGACCCAAACTCACTCCGCTAGACTCAAACCCACTCGGCTAGACCCAAACCCACTCGGCTAGAGCCAAACCCACTCGGCTAGACCCAAACCCACTCGGCTAGACCCAAACCCATTCCTCCAGACCGAAAGCCACTCTGCTAGACCGAAACCCACTCCGCTAGACCCAAACCCACACGGCTGGACCCAAACCCACTCGGCTAGACCCAAACCCACTCGGCTAGACCCAAACCCACTCGGCTAGACCCAAACCCACTCGGCTAGACCCAAACCCACTCGGCTAGACCAAAAAACCCCCTCGGCTAGACACAAACCCACTCCGCTAGACCCAAACTCACTCCGCTTGACCCAAACCCACTCCGCTAGACCCAAACCCACTCGGCTAGACCCAAACCCACTCGGCTAGACCCAAACCCACTCGGCTAGACCCAAACTCACTCCGCTAGACTCAAACCCACTCCGCTAGACCCAAACCCACTCGGCTAGACCCAAACCCACTCGGCTAGACCCAAACCCACTCCGCTAGACCCAAACCCACTCCGCTAGACCCAAACCCACTCCGCTAGACCCAAACCTACTCCGCTAGACCCAAACCCACTCCGCTAGACCGAAACCCACTCCGCTAGACCCAAACCTACTCCGCTAGACCCAAACCCACTCCGCTAGACCCAAACCCACTCGGCTAGACCCAAACCCACTCCGCTAGACCCAAACACACTCTGCTTGACCCAAACCCACTCCGCTAGACCCAAAGCCACTCCGCTAGACCTAAACCCACTCCGCTAGACGCAACCCAACTCCACTAGACCCAAACCCACTCGGCTAGACCCAAACCCACTCCGCTAGACCCAAACACACTGTGCTTGACCCAAACCCACTCCGCTAGACCCAAAGCCACTCCGCTAGACCTAAACCCACTCCGCTAGACGCAACCCAACTCCACTAGACCCAAACCCACACGGCTGGACCCAAACCCACTCGGCTAGACCCAAACCCACTCGGCTAGACCCAAACCCACTCGGCTAGACCCAAACCCACTCGGCTAGACCCAAACCCACTCGGCTAGACACAAACCCACTCCGCTAGACCCAAACTCACTCCGCTAGACCCAAACCCACTCCGCTAGACCCAAACCCACTCGGCTAGACCCAAACCCACTCGGCTTGACCCAAACCCACTCGGCTAGACCCAAACTCACTCCGCTAGACTCAAACCCACTCGGCTAGACCCAAACCCACTCGGCTAGAGCAAAACCCACTCGGCTAGACCCAAACCCACTCGGCTAGACCCAAACCCATTCCTCCAGACCGAAAGCCACTCTGCTAGACCGAAACCCACTCCGCTAGACCCAAACCCACACGGCTGGACCCAAACCCACTCGGCTAGACCCAAACCCACTCGGCTAGACCCAAACCCACTCGGCTAGACCCAAACCCACTCGGCTAGACCCAAACCCACTCGGCTAGACCCAAACCCACTCGGCTAGACACAAACCCACTCCGCTAGACCCAAACTCACTCCGCTAGACCCAAACCCACTCGGCTAGACCCAAACCCACTCGGCTAGACCCAAACCCACTCGGCTAGACCCAAACCCACTCGGCTAGACCCAAACCCATTCCTCCAGACCGAAAGCCACTCTGCTAGACCGAAACCCACTCCGCTAGACCCAAACCCACACGGCTGGACCCAAACCCACTCGGCTAGACCCAAACCCACTCGGCTAGACCCAAACCCACTCGGCTAGACCCAAACCCACTCGGCTAGACCCAAACCCAATCGGCTAGACCCAAACCCACTCGGCTAGACACAAACCCACTCCGCTAGACCCAAACTCACTCCGCTAGACCCAAACCCACTCCGCTAGACCCAAACCCACTCGGCTAGACCCAAACCCACTCGGCTAGACCCAAACCCACTCGGCAAGACCCAAACTCACTCCGCTAGACTCAAACCCACTCCGCTAGACCCAAACCCAATCGGCTAGACCCAAACCCACTCGGCTAGACCCAAACCCACTCCGCTAGACCCAAACCCACTCCGCTAGACCCAAACCCACTCCGCTAGACCCAAACCTACTCCGCTAGACCCAAACCCACTCCGCTAGACCCAAACCCACTCCGCTAGACCCAAACCTACTCCGCTAGACCCAAACCCACTCCGCTAGACCCAAACCCACTCGGCTAGACCCAAACCCACTCCGCTAGACCCAAACACACTCTGCTTGACCCAAACCCACTCCGCTAGACCCAAAGCCACTCCGCTAGACCTAAACCCACTCCGCTAGACGCAACCCAACTCCACTAGACCCAAACCCACTCGGCTAGACCCAAACCCACTCCGCTAGACCCAAACACACTCTGCTTGACCCAAACCCACTCCGCTAGACCCAAAGCCACTCCGCTAGACCTAAACCCACTCCGCTAGACGCAACCCAACTCCACTAGACCCAAACCCACACGGCTGGACCCAAACCCACTCGGCTAGACCCAAACCCACTCGGCTAGACCCAAACCCACTCGGCTAGACCCAAACCCACTCGGCTAGACCCAAACCCACTCGGCTAGACCCAAACCCACTCGGCTAGACACAAACCCACTCCGCTAGACCCAAACTCACTCCGCTAGACCCAAACCCACTCCGCTAGACCCAAACCCACTCGGCTAGACCCAAACCCACTCGGCTAGACCCAAACCCACTCGGCTAGACCCAAACTCACTCCGCTAGACTCAAACCCACTCGGCTAGACCCAAACCCACTCGGCTAGACCCAAACCCACTCCGCTAGACCCAAACCCACTCGGCTAGACCCAAACCCACTCGGCTAGAGCCAAACCCACTCGGCTAGACCCAAACCCACTCGGCTAGACCCAAACCCATTCATCCAGACCGAAAGCCACTCTGCTAGACCGAAACCCACTCCGCTAGACCCAAACCCACACGGCTGGACCCAAACCCACTCGGCTAGACCCAAACCCACTCGGCTACACCCAAACCCACTCGGCTAGACCCAAACCCACTCGGCTAGACCCAAACCCACTCGGCTAGACCCAAACCCACTCGGCTAGACACAAACCCACTCCGCTAGACCCAAACTCACTCCGCTAGACCCAAACCCACTCCGCTAGACCCAAACCCACTCGGCTAGACCCAAACCCACTCGGCTAGACCCAAACCCACTCGGCTAGACCCAAACTCACTCCGCTAGACTCAAACCCACTCGGCTAGACCCAAACCCACTCGGCTAGAGGCAAACCCACTCGGCTAGACCCAAACCCACTCGGCTAGACCCAAACCCATTCCTCCAGACCGAAAGCCACTCTGCTAGACCGAAACCCACTCCGCTAGACCCAAACCCACACGGGTAGACCCAAACCCACTCGGCTAGACCCAAACCCACTCGGCTAGACCCAAACTCACTCCGCTAGACTCAAACCCACTCCGCTAGACCCAAACCCACTCGGCTAGACCCAAACCCACTCGGCTAGACCCAAACCCACTCCGCTAGACCCAAACCCACTCCGCTAGACCCAAACCCACTCCGCTAGACGCAAACCTACTCCGCTAGACCCAAACCCACTCCGCTAGACCCAAACCCACTCCGCTAGACCCAAACCTACTCCGCTAGACCCAAACCCACTCCGCTAGACCCAAACCCACTCGGCTAGACCCAAACCCACTCCGCTAGACCCAAACACACTCTGCTTGACCAAAACCCACTCCGCTAGACCCAAAGCCACTCCGCTAGACCTAAACCCACTCCGCTAGACGCAACCCAACTCCACTAGACCCAAACCCACTCGGCTAGACCCAAACCCAATCGGCTAGACCCAAACCAACTCGACTAGACCCAAACCCACTCGGCTAGACCAAAACCCACTCGGCTAGACCCACACCCACTCGGGTAGACCCAAACCCACTCGGCTAGACCCAAACCCACTCGGCTAGACCCAAACCCACTCGGCTAGACCCAAACCCACTCGGCTAGACCCAAACCCACTCGGCTAGACCCAAACCCACTCGGCTAGACCCAAACCCACTCGGCTAGACCCAAACCCACTCGGCTAGACCCAAACCCACTCGGCTGGACCCAAACCCACTCGGCAAGATCCAAACCCACTCGGCTAGACCCAAACCCACTCGGCTAGACCCAAACCCACTCGGCTAGACCCAAACCCACTGCGCTAGACCCAAACCCACTCGGCTAGACCCAAACCCACTCGGCTAGACCCAAACCCACTCGGCTAGACGCAAACCCACTCGGCTAGACCCAAACCCATTCCTCCAGACCGAAAGCCACTCTGCTAGACAGAAACCCACTCCGCTAGACCCAAACCCACACGGCTGGACCCAAACCCACTCGGCTAGACCCAAACCCACTCGGCTAGACCCAAACCCACTCGGCTAGACCCAAACCCACTCGGCTAGACCCAAACCCACTCGGCTAGACCCAAACCCACTCTGCTAGACACAAACCCACTCCGCTAGACCCAAACACACTCCGCTAGACCCAAACCCACTCCGCTAGACCCAAACCCACTCGGCTAGACCCAAACCCACTCGGCTAGACCCAAACCCACTCGGCTAGACCCAAACTCACTCCGCTAGACTCAAACCCACTCGGCTAGACCCAAACCCACTCGGCTAGAGCCAAACCCACTCGGCTAGACCCAAACCCACTCGGCTAGACCCAAACCCATTCCTCCAGACCGAAAGCCACTCTGCTAGACCGAAACCCACTCCGCTAGACCCAAACCCACACGGCTGGACCCAAACCCACTCGGCTAGACCCAAACCCACTCGGCTAGACCCAAACCCACTCGGCTAGACCCAAACCCACTCGGCTAGACCCAAACCCACTCGGCTAGACCAAAAAACCCCCTCGGCTAGACACAAACCCACTCCGCTAGACCCAAACTCACTCCGCTTGACCCAAACCCACTCCGCTAGACCCAAACCCACTCGGCTAGACCCAAACCCACTCGGCTAGACCCAAACCCACTCGGCTAGACCCAAACTCACTCCGCTAGACTCAAACCCACTCCGCTAGACCCAAACCCACTCGGCTAGACCCAAACCCACTCGGCTAGACCCAAACCCACTCCGCTAGACCCAAACCCACTCCGCTAGACCCAAACCCACTCCGCTAGACCCAAACCTACTCCGCTAGACCCAAACCCACTCCGCTAGACCGAAACCCACTCCGCTAGACCCAAACCTACTCCGCTAGACCCAAACCCACTCCGCTAGACCCAAACCCACTCGGCTAGACCCAAACCCACTCCGCTAGACCCAAACACACTCTGCTTGACCCAAACCCACTCCGCTAGACCCAAAGCCACTCCGCTAGACCTAAACCCACTCCGCTAGACGCAACCCAACTCCACTAGACCCAAACCCACTCGGCTAGACCCAAACCCACTCCGCTAGACCCAAACACACTGTGCTTGACCCAAACCCACTCCGCTAGACCCAAAGCCACTCCGCTAGACCTAAACCCACTCCGCTAGACGCAACCCAACTCCACTAGACCCAAACCCACACGGCTGGACCCAAACCCACTCGGCTAGACCCAAACCCACTCGGCTAGACCCAAACCCACTCGGCTAGACCCAAACCCACTCGGCTAGACCCAAACCCACTCGGCTAGACACAAACCCACTCCGCTAGACCCAAACTCACTCCGCTAGACCCAAACCCACTCCGCTAGACCCAAACCCACTCGGCTAGACCCAAACCCACTCGGCTTGACCCAAACCCACTCGGCTAGACCCAAACTCACTCCGCTAGACTCAAACCCACTCGGCTAGACCCAAACCCACTCGGCTAGAGCAAAACCCACTCGGCTAGACCCAAACCCACTCGGCTAGACCCAAACCCATTCCTCCAGACCGAAAGCCACTCTGCTAGACCGAAACCCACTCCGCTAGACCCAAACCCACACGGCTGGACCCAAACCCACTCGGCTAGACCCAAACCCACTCGGCTAGACCCAAACCCACTCGGCTAGACCCAAACCCACTCGGCTAGACCCAAACCCACTCGGCTAGACCCAAACCCACTCGGCTAGACACAAACCCACTCCGCTAGACCCAAACTCACTCCGCTAGACCCAAACCCACTCGGCTAGACCCAAACCCACTCGGCTAGACCCAAACCCACTCGGCTAGACCCAAACCCACTCGGCTAGACCCAAACCCACTCTGCTAGACACAAACCCACTCCGCTAGACCCAAACTCACTCCGCTAGACCCAAACCCACTCCGCTAGACCCAAACCCACTCGGCTAGACCCAAACCCACTCGGCTAGACCCAAACCCACTCGGCTAGACCCAAACTCACTCCGCTTGACTCAAACCCACTCGGCTAGACCCAAACCCACTCGGCTAAAGCCAAACCCACTCGGCTAGACCCAAACCCACTCGGCTAGACCCAAACCCATTCCTCCAGACCGAAAGCCACTCTGCTAGACCGAAACCCACTCCGCTAGACCCAAACCCACACGGCTGGACCCAAACCCACTCGGCTAGACCCAAACCCACTCGGCTAGACCCAAACCCACTCGGCTAGACCCAAACCCACTCGGCTAGACCCAAACCCAATCGGCTAGACCCAAACCCCCTCGGCTAGACACAAACCCACTCCGCTAGACCCAAACTCACTCCGCTGGACCCAAACCCACTCCGCTAGACCCAAACCCACTCGGCTAGACCCAAACCCACTCGGCTAGACCCAAACCCACTCGGCTAGACCCAAACTCACTCCGCTAGACTCAAACCCACTCCGCTAGACCCAAACCCACTCGGCTAGACCCAAACCCACTCGGCTAGACCCAAACCCACTCCGCTAGACCCAAACCCACTCCGCTAGACCCAAACCCACTCCGCTAGACCCAAACCTACTCCGCTAGACCCAAACCCACTCCGCTAGACCCAAACCCACTCCGCTAGACCCAAACCTACTCCGCTAGACCCAAACCCACTCCGCTAGACCCAAACCCACTCGGCTAGACCCAAACCCACTCCGCTAGACCCAAACACACTCTGCTTGACCCAAACCCACTCCGCTAGACCCAAAGCCACTCCGCTAGACCTAAACCCACTCCGCTAGACGCAACCCAACTCCACTAGACCCAAACCCACTCGGCTAGACCCAAACCCACTCCGCTAGGCCCAAACACACTCTGCTTGACCCAAACCCACTCCGCTAGACCCAAAGCCACTCCGCTAGACCTAAACCCACTCCGCTAGACGCAACCCAACTCCACTAGACCCAAACCCACACGGCTGGACCCAAACCCACTCGGCTAGACCCAAACCCACTCGGCTAGACCCAAACCCACTCGGCTAGACCCAAACCCACTCGGCTAGACCCAAACCCACTCGGCTAGACACAAACCCACTCCGCTAGACCCACACTCACTCCGCTAGACCCAAACCCACTCCGCTAGACCCAAACCCACTCGGCTAGACCCAAACCCACTCGGCTTGACCCAAACCCACTCGGCTAGACCCAAACTCACTCCGCTAGACTCAAACCCACTCGGCTAGACCCAAACCCACTCGGCTAGAGCAAAACCCACTCGGCGAGACCCAAACCCACTCGGCTAGACACAAACCCACTCCGCTAGACCCAAACTCACTCCGCTAGACCCAAACCCACTCCGCTAGACGCAAACCCACTCGGCTAGACCCAAACCCACTCGGCTAGACCCAAATCCACTCGGCTAGACCCAAACTCACTCCGCTAGACTCAAACCCACTCCGCTAGACCCAAACCCACTCGGCTAGACCCAAACCCACTCGGCTAGACCCAAACCCACTCCGCTAGACCCAAACCCACTCCGCTAGACCCAAACCCACTCCGCTAGACCCAAACCTACTCCGCTAGACCCAAACCCACTCCGCTAGACCCAAACCCACTCCGCTAGACCCAAACCTACTCCGCTAGACCCAAACCCACTCCGCTAGACCCAAACCCACTCGGCTAGACCCAAACCCACTCCGCTAGACCCAAACACACTCTGCTTGACCCAAACCCACTCCGCTAGACCCAAAGCCACTCCGCTAGACCTAAACCCACTCCGCTAGACGCAACCCAACACCCCTAGACCCAAACCCACTCGGCTAGACCCAAACCCAATCGGCTAGACCCAAACCAACTCGACTAGACCCAAACCCACTCGGCTAGAACAAAACCCACTCGGCTAGACCCAAACCCACTCGGGTAGACCCAAATCCACTCGGCTAGACCCAAGCCCACTCGGCTAGACCCAAACCCACTCGGCTAGACCCAAACCCACTCGGCTAGACCCAAACCCACTCGCTTAGACCCAAACCCACTCGGCTAGACCCAAACCCACTCGGCTAGACCCAAACCCACTCGGCTAGACCCAAACCCACTCGGCTAGATCCAAACCCACTCGGCTAGACCCAAACGCACTCGGCCAGACCCAAACCCACTCGGCTAGACCCAAACCCACTCGGCTGGATCCAAACCCTCCTCACCAGACCCACACCCACTCTGCTAGTCCCAAACCCACTGCGCTAGACCCAAACCTACTGCGCTAGACCCAAACCCACTCCGCTAGACCCAAACCCACTCGGCTAGACCCAAACCCACTCAGCTAGACCCAAACCCGCTCGGCCAGACCCAAACCCACTCGGCTAGACCCAAACCCACACGGCTAGACACAAACCCACTCGGCCAGACCGAACCCACTCGGCTAGACCCAAACCCACTCGGCTAGACCCAAACCCACTCGGCTAGACCCAAACCCACTCCACTGGACCCAAAGCCACTCCGCTAGACCTAAACCCACTCCGCTAGACGCAAACCCACTCCACTAGACCCAAACCCACTCGGCTAGACCCAAACCCACTTGTCTAGACTCAAACCCACTCGGCTAGACACAAACCCACTCGGCTAGACCCGAACCCTATCAGCTAGACCCAAACCCACTCGGCTAGACCCAAACCCACTCGGCTAGACCCAAACCCACTCGGCTAGACCCAAACCCACTCGGCTAGACCCAAACCCACTCGGCTAGACCCAAACCCTCTCGGATAGAGCCAAACCCACTCGGCTAGACCCAAACCCACTCGGCTAGACCCAAACCCACTCGCCATGACCCAAACCCACTCGGCTAGACCCAAACCCACACGGCTAGACCCAAACCCACTCGGCTAGACCCAAACCCACTCGGCTAGACCCAAACCCACTCGGCTAGAGCCAAACCCACTCGGCTAGACCCAAACCCACTCGGCTAGACCCAAACCCATTCCTCCAGACCCAAACCCACTCCGCTAGACCGAAACCCACACGGCTGGACCCAAACCCACTCGGCTGGACCCAAACCCACTCGGCTAGACCCAAACCCACTCGGCTAGACCCAAACCCACTCGGCTAGACCCAAACCCGCTCGGCTAGACCCAAACCCACTCGGCTAGACCCAAACCCACTCGGCTATACCCAAACTCACTCCGCTAGACCCAAACCCACTCGGCTAGACCCAAACCCACTCGGCTAGACCCAAACCCACTCGGCTAGACCCAAACCCACTCGGCTAGACCCAAACTCACTCCGCTAGACCCAAACCCACTCCGCTAGACCCAAACCCACTCGGCTAGACCCAAACCCACTCGGCTAGACCCAAACCCACTCGGCCAGACCCAAACCCACTCGGCTAGACCCAAACCCACTCGGCTAGACCCAATCCCACTCGGCCAGACCCAAACACACTCGGCTAGACCCAAACCCACTCGGCCAGACCCAAACCCACTCTGCTAGACCCAAACCCACTCCGCTAGACCCAAACCCACTCCGCTAGACCCAAACCCACTCGGCTAGACCCAAACCCAGTCCCCTAGACCCAAACACACTCTGCTTGACCCAAACCCACTCGGCTAGACCCAAAGCCACTCCGCTAGACCTAAACCCACTCCGCTAGACGCAACCCAACTCCGCTAGACGCACCCCAACTCCACTAGACCCAAACCCACTCGGCTAGAACCAAACCAACTCGGCTAGACCCAAACCCACTCGGCTAGACCAAAACCCACTCGGCTAGACCCAAACCCACTCGGGTAGACCCAAACCCACTCGGCTAGACCCAAACCCACTCGGCTGGACCCAAACCCACTCGGCTAGACCCAAACCCACTCGGCTAGTCCCAAACACACTCGCTTAGACCCAAACCCACTCGGCTGGACCCAAACCCACTCGGCTAGACCCAAACCCACTCGGCTAGACCCAAACCCACTCGGCTAGATCCAAACCCACTCGGCTAGACCCAAACGCACTCGGCCAGACCCAAACCCACTCGGCTAGACCCAAACCCACTCGGCTAGACCCAAACCCACTCGGCTAGAACCAAACCCACTCGGCTAGACCCAAACCCACTCGCCATGACCCAAACCCACTCGGCTAGACCCAAACCCACTCCGCTAGACACAAACACACTCTGCTTGACCCAAACCCACTCGGCTAGACCCAAAGCCACTCCGCTACACCTAAACCCACACCGCTAGACGCAACCCAACTCCACTAGACCCAAACCCACTCGGCTAGACCCAAACCCAATCGGCTAGACCCAAACCCACTCGGCTAGAGCCAAACCCACTCGGCTAGACCCAAACCCACTCGGCTAGACCCAAACCCATTCCTCCAGACCGAAAGCCACTCTGCTAGACCGAAACCCACTCCGCTAGACCCAAACCCACACGGCTGGACCCAAACCCACTCGGCTAGACCCAAACCCACTCGGCTAGACCCAAACCCACTCGGCTAGACCCAAACCCACTCGGCTAGACCCAAACCCACTCGGCTAGACCCAAACCCACTCGGCTAGACACAAACCCACTCCGCTAGACCCAAACTCACTCCGCTAGACCCAAACCCACTCCGCTAGACCCAAACCCACTCGGCTAGACCCAAACCCAATCGGCTAGACCCAAACCCACTCGGCTAGACCCAAACTCACTCCGCTAGACTCAAACCCACTCGGCTAGACCCAAACCCACTCGGCTAGAGCCAAACCCACTCGGCTAGACCCAAACCCACTCGGCTAGACCCAAACCCATTCCTCCAGACCGAAAGCCACTCTGCCAGACCCAAACCCACTCGGCTAGACCCAAACCCACTCGCCATGACCCAAACCCACTCGGCTGGATCCAAACCCTCCTCACTAGACCCATACCCACTCTGCTAGTCCCAAACCCACTGCGCTAGACCCAAACCTACTGCGCTAGACCCAAACCCACTCCGCTAGACCCAAACCCACTCGGCTAGACCCAAACCCACTCGGCTAGACCCAAACCCACACGGCTAGACACAAACCCACTCGGCCAGTCCGAACCCACTCGGCTAGACCCAAACCCACTCGGCTAGACCCAAACCCACTCGGCTAGACCCAAACCCACTCCACTGGACCCAAGGCCACTCCGCTAGACCTAAACCCACTCCGCTAGACGCAAACCCACTCCACTAGACCCAAACCCACTCGGCTAGACCCAAACCCACTTGTCTAGACCCAAACCCACTCGGCTAGACCCAAACCCACTCGGCTAGACCCGAACCCTATCAGCTAGACCCAAACCCACTCGGCTAGACCCAAACCCACTCGGCTAGACCCAAACCCACTCGGCTTGACCCAAACCCACTCGGCTAGACCCAAACCCACTCGGCTAGACCCAAACCCTCTCGGATAGAGCCAAACCCACTCGGCTAGACCCAAACCCACTCGGCTAGACCCAAACCCACTCGCCATGACCCAAACCCACTCGGCTAGACCCAAACCCACACGGCTAGACCCAAACCCACTCGGCTAGACCCAAACCCACTCGGCTAGACCCAAACCCACTCAGCTAGAGCCAAACCCACTCGGCTAGACCCAAACCCACTCGGCTAGACCCAAACCCATTCCTCCAGACCCAAACCCACTCCGCTAGACCGAAACCCACACGGCTGGACCCAAACCCACTCGGCTGGACCCAAACCCACTCGGCTAGACCCAAACCCACTCGGCTAGACCCAAACACACTCGGCTAGACCCAAACCCGCTCGGCTAGACCCAAACCCACTCGGCTAGACCCAAACCCACTCGGCTATACCCAAACTCACTCCGCTAGACCCAAACCCACTCGGCTAGACCCAAACCCACTCGGCTAGACCCAAACCCACTCGGCTAGACCCAAACCCACTCGGCTAGACCCAAACCCACTCGGCTAGACCCAAACCCACTCGGCTAGACCCAAACCCACTCGGCCAGACCCAAACCCACTCGGCTAGACCCAAACCCACTCGGCTAGACCCAATCCCACTCGGCCAGACCCAAACACACTCGGCTAGACCCAAACCCACTCGGCCAGACCCAAACCCACTCTGCTAGACCCAAACCCACTCCGCTAGACCCAAACCCACTCCGCTAGACCCAAACCCACTCGGCTAGACCCAAACCCAGTCCGCTAGACCCAAACACACTCTGCTTGACCCAAACCCACTCGGCTAGACCCAAAGCCACTCCGCTAGACCTAAACCCACTCCGCTAGGCGCACCCCAACTCCGCTAGACGCACCCCAACTCCACTAGACCCAAACCCACTCGGCTAGAACCAAACCAACTCGGCTAGACCCAAACCCACTCGGCTAGACCAAAACCCACTCGGCTAGACCCAAACCCACTCGGGTAGACCCAAACCCACTCGGCTAGACCCAAACCCACTCGGCTAGACCCAAACCCACTCGGCTAGACCCAAACCCACTCGGCTAGTCCCAAACACACTCGCTTAGACCCAAACCCACTCGGCTGGACCCAAACCCACTCGGCTAGACCCAAACCCACTCGGCTAGACCCAAACCCACTCGGCTAGATCCAAACCCACTCGGCTAGACCCAAACGCACTCGGCCAGACCCAAACCCACTCGGCTAGACCCAAACCCACTCGGCTAGACCCAAACCCACTCGGCTAGAACCAAACCCACTCGGCTAGACCCAAACCCACTCGCCATGACCCAAACCCACTCGGCTAGACCCAAACCCACTCCGCTAGACACAAACACACTCTGCTTGACCCAAACCCACTCGGCTAGACCCAAAGCCACTCCGCTAGACCTAAACCCACTCCGCTAGACGCAACCCAACTCCACTAGACCCAAACCTACTCGGCTAGACCCAAACCCAATCGGCTAGACCCAAACCCACTCGGCTAGAGCCAAACCCACTCGGCTAGACACAAACCCACTCGGCTAGACCCAAACCCATTCCTCCAGACCGAAAGCCACTCTGCTAGACCGAAACCCACTCCGCTAGACCCAAACCCACACGGCTGGACCCAAACCCACTCGGCTCGACCCAAACCCACTCGGCTAGACCCAAACCCACTCGGCTAGACCCAAACCCACTCGGCTAGACCCAAACCCACTCGGCTAGACCCAAACCCACTCGGCTAGACACAAACCCACTCCGCTAGACCCAAACTCACTCCGCTAGACCCAAACCCACTCCGCTAGACCCAAACCCACTCGGCTAGACCCAAACCCACTCGGCTAGACCCAAACCCACTCGGCTAGACCCAAACTCACTCCGGTAGACTCAAACCCACTCCGCTAGACCCAAACCCACTCGGCTAGACCCAAACCCACTCGGCTAGACCCAAACCCACTCCGCTAGACCCAAACCCACTCCGCTAGACCCAAACCCACTCCGTTAGACCCAAACCTACTCCGCTAGACCCAAACCCACTCCGCTAGACCCAAACCCACTCCGCTAGACCCAAACCTACTCCGCTAGACCAAAACCCACTCCGCTAGACCCAAACCCACTCGGCTAGACCCAAACCCCCTCCGCTAGTCCCAAACACACTCTGCTTGACCCAAACCCACTCCGCTAGACCCAAAGCCACTCCGCTAGACCTAAACCCACTCCGCTAGACGCAACCCAACTCCACTAGACCCAAACCCACTCGGCTAGACCCAAACCCAATGGGCTAGACCCAAACCAACTCGACTAGACCCAAACCCACTCGGCTAGACCAAAACCCACTCGGCTAGACCCAAACCCACTCGGGTAGACCCAAACCCACTCGGCTAGACCCAAGCCCACTGGGCTAGACCCAAACCCACTCGGCTAGACCCAAACCCACTCGGCTGGACCCAAACCCACTCGCTTAGACCCAAACCCACTCGGCGAGACCCAAACCCACTGGGCTAGACCCAAACCCACTCGGCTAGAGCCAAACCCACTCGCCATGACCCAAACCCACTCGCCATGACCCAAACCCACTCGGCTGGATCCAAACCCTCCTCACTAGACCCATACCCACTCTGCTAGTCCCAAACCCACTGCGCTAGACCCAAACCTACTGCGCTAGACCCAAACCCACTCCGCTAGACCCAAACCCACTCAGCTAGACCCAAACCCGCTCGGCCAGACCCAAACCCACTCGGCTAGAACCAAACCCACACGGCTAGACACAAACCCACTCGGCCAGACCCGAACCCACTCGGCTAGACCCAAACCCACTCGGCTAGACCCAAACCCACTCGGCTAGACCCAAACCCACTCCGCTTGACCCAAACACACTCCGCTTGACCCAAACCCACTCCACTGGACCCAAAGCCACTCCGCTAGACCTAAACCCACTCCGCTAGATGCAAACCCACTCCACTAGACCCAAACCCACTTGGCTAGACCCAAACCCACTCGGCTAGACCCAAACCCACTCGGCTAGACCCGAACCCACTCAGTTAGACCCAAACCCACTCGGCTAGACCCAAACCCACTCGGCTATACCCAAACTCACTCCGCTAGACCCAAACCCACTCGGCTAGACCCAAACCCACTCGGCTAGACCCAAACCCACTCGGCTAGACCCAAACCCACTCGGCTAGACCCAAACTCACTCCGCTAGACCCAAACCCACTCCGCTAGACCCAAACCCACTCGGCTAGACCCAAACCCACTCGGCTAGACCCAAACCCACTCGGCTAGACCCAAACTCACTCCGGTAGACTCAAACCCACTCCGCTAGACCCAAACCCACTCGGCTAGACCCAAACCCACTCGGCTAGACCCAAACCCACTCCGCTAGACCCAAACTCACTCCGGTAGACTCAAACCCACTCCGCTAGACCCAAACCCACTCGGCTAGACCCAAACCCACTCGGCTAGACCCAAACCCACTCCGCTAGACCCAAACCCACTCCGCTAGACCCAAACCCACTCCGTTAGACCCAAACCCACTCCGCTAGACCCAAACCCACTCCGCTAGACCCAAACCCACTCCGCTAGACCCAAACCTACTCCGCTAGACCAAAACCCACTCCGCTAGACCCAAACCCACTCGGCTAGACCCAAACCCCCTCCGCTAGTCCCAAACACACTCTGCTTGACCCAAACCCACTCCGCTAGACCCAAAGCCACTCCGCTAGACCTAAACCCACTCCGCTAGACGCAACCCAACTCCACTAGACCCAAACCCACTCGGCTAGACCCAAACCCAATGGGCTAGACCCAAACCAACTCGACTAGACCCAAACCCACTCGGCTAGACCAAAACCCACTCGGCTAGACCCAAACCCACTCGGGTAGACCCAAACCCACTCGGCTAGACCCAAGCCCACTGGGCTAGACCCATACCCACTCGGCTAGACCCAAACCCACTCGGCTAGACCCAAACCCACTCGCTTAGACCCAAACCCACTCGGCGAGACCCAAACCCACTGGGCTAGACCCAAACCCACTCGGCTAGAGCCAAACCCACTCGCCATGACCCAAACCCACTCGCCATGACCCAAACCCACTCGGCTGGATCCAAACCCTCCTCACTAGACCCATACCCACTCTGCTAGTCCCAAACCCACTGCGCTAGACCCAAACCTACTGCGCTAGACCCAAACCCACTCCGCTAGACCCAAACCCACTCAGCTAGACCCAAACCCGCTCGGCCAGACCCAAACCCACTCGGCTAGAACCAAACCCACACGGCTAGACACAAACCCACTCGGCCAGACCCGAACCCACTCGGCTAGACCCAAACCCACTCGGCTAGACCCAAACCCACTCGGCTAGACCCAAACCCACTCCGCTTGACCCAAACACACTCCGCTTGACCCAAACCCACTCCACTGGACCCAAAGCCACTCCGCTAGACCTAAACCCACTCCGCTAGACGCAAACCCACTCCACTAGACCCAAACCCACTTGGCTAGACCCAAACCCACTCGGCTAGACCCAAACCCACTCGGCTAGACCCGAACCCACTCAGCTAGACCCAAACCCACTCGGCTAGACCCAAACCCACTCCGCTTAACCCAAACACACTCCGCTTGACCCAAACCCACTCCACTGGACCCAAAGCCACTCCGCTAGACCTAAACCCACTCCGCTAGACGCAAACCCACTCCACTAGACCCAAACCCACTTGGCTAGACCCAAACCCACTCGGCTAGACCCAAACCCACTCGGCTAGACCCGAACCCACTCAGTTAGACCCAAACCCACTCGGCTAGACCCAAACCCACTCGGCTATACCCAAACTCACTCCGCTAGACCCAAACCCACTCGGCTAGACCCAAACCCACTCGGCTAGACCCAAACCCACTCGGCTAGACCCAAACCCACTCGGCTAGACCCAAACTCACTCCGCTAGACCCAAACCCACTCCGCTAGACCCAAACCCACTCGGCTAGACCCAAACCCACTCGGCTAGACCCAAACCCACTCGGCTAGACCCAAACGCACTCCGGTAGACTCAAACCCACTCCGCTAGACCCAAACCCACTCGGCTAGACCCAAACCCACTCGGCTAGACCCAAACCCACTCCGCTAGACCCAAACTCACTCCGGTAGACTCAAACCCACTCCGCTAGACCCAAACCCACTCGGCTAGACCCAAACCCACTCGGCTAGACCCAAACCCACTCCGCTAGACCCAAACCCACTCCGCTAGACCCAAACCCACTCCGTTAGACCCAAACCCACTCCGCTAGACCCAAACCCACTCCGCTAGACCCAAACCCACTCCGCTAGACCCAAACCTACTCCGCTAGACCAAAACCCACTCCGCTAGACCCAAACCCACTCGGCTAGACCCAAACCCCCTCCGCTAGTCCCAAACACACTCTGCTTGACCCAAACCCACTCCGCTAGACCCAAAGCCACTCCGCTAGACCTAAACCCACTCCGCTAGACGCAACCCAACTCCACTAGACCCAAACCCACTCGGCTAGACCCAAACCCAATGGGCTAGACCCAAACCAACTCGACTAGACCCAAACCCACTCGGCTAGACCAAAACCCACTCGGCTAGACCCAAACCCACTCGGGTAGACCCAAACCCACTCGGCTAGACCCAAGCCCACTGGGCTAGACCCAAACCCACTCGGCTAGACCCAAACCCACTCGGCTAGACCCAAACCCACTCGCTTAGACCCAAACCCACTCGGCGAGACCCAAACCCACTGGGCTAGACCCAAACCCACTCGGCTAGAGCCAAACCCACTCGCCATGACCCAAACCCACTCGCCATGACCCAAACCCACTCGGCTGGATCCAAACCCTCCTCACTAGACCCATACCCACTCTGCTAGTCCCAAACCCACTGCGCTAGACCCAAACCTACTGCGCTAGACCCAAACCCACTCCGCTAGACCCAAACCCACTCAGCTAGACCCAAACCCGCTCGGCCAGACCCAAACCCACTCGGCTAGAACCAAACCCACACGGCTAGACACAAACCCACTCGGCCAGACCCGAACCCACTCGGCTAGACCCAAACCCACTCGGCTAGACCCAAACCCACTCGGCTAGACCCAAACCCACTCCGCTTGACCCAAACACACTCCGCTTGACCCAAACCCACTCCACTGGACCCAAAGCCACTCCGCTAGACCTAAACCCACTCCGCTAGACGCAAACCCACTCCACTAGACCCAAACCCACTTGGCTAGACCCAAACCCACTCGGCTAGACCCAAACCCACTCGGCTAGACCCGAACCCACTCAGCTAGACCCAAACCCACTCGGCTAGACCCAAACCCACTCAGCTATACCCAAACTCACTCCGCTAGACCCAAACCCACTCGGCTAGACCCAAACCCACTCGGCTAGACTCAAACCCACTCGGCTAGACCCAAACCCACTCGGCTAGACCCAAACTCACTCCGCTAGACCCAAACCCACTCGGCTAGACCCAAACCCACTCGGCTAGACCCAAACCCACTCGGCCAGACCCAAACCCACTCGGCTAGACCCAAACCCACTCGGCTAGACCCAATCCCACTCGGCCAGACCCAAACACACTCGGCTAGAGCCAAACCCACTCGGCCAGAACCAAACACACTCTGCTAGACCCAAACCCACTCCGCTAGACCCAAACCCACTCCGCTAGACCCAAACCCACTCGGCTGGACCCAAACCCAGTCCGCTAGACCCAAACACACTCTGCTTGACCCAAACCCACTCGGCTAGACCCAAAGCCACTCCGCTAGACCTAAACCCACTCCGCTAGACGCAACCCAACTCCGCTAGACGCACCCCAACTCCACTAGACCCAAACCCACTCGGCTAGAACCAAACCAACTCGGCTAGACCCAAACCCACTCGGCTAGACCAAAACCCACTCGGCTAGACCCAAACCCACTCGGGTAGACCCAAACCCACTCGGCTAGACCCAAACCCACTCGGCTAGACCCAAACCCACTCGGCTAGACCCAAACCCACTCGGCTAGTCCCAAACACACTCGCTTAGACCCAAACCCACTCGGCTGGACCCAAACCCACTCGGCTAGACCCAAACCCACTCGGCTAGACCCAAACCCACTCGGCTAGATCCAAACCCACTAGGCTAGACCCAAACGCACTCGGCCAGACCCAAACCCACTCGGCTAGACCCAAACCCACTCGGCTAGACCCAAACCCACTCGGCTAGAACCAAACCCACTCGGCTAGACCCAAACCCACTCGCCATGACCCAAACCCACTCGGCTAGACCCAAACCCACTCCGCTAGACACAAACACACTCTGCTTGATCCAAACCCACTCGGCTAGACCCAAAGCCACTCCGCTAGACCTAAACCCACTCCGCTAGACGCAACCCAACTCCACTAGACCCAAACCCACTCGGCTAGACCCAAACCCAATCGGCTAGACCCAAACCCACTCGGCTAGAGCCAAACCCACTCGGCTAGACACAAACCCACTCGGCTAGACCCAAACCCATTCCTCCAGACTGAAAGCCACTCTGCTAGACCGAAACCCACTCCGCTAGACCCAAACCCACACGGCTGGACCCAAACCCACTCGGCTCGACCCAAACCCACTCGGCTAGACCCAAACCCACTCGGCTAGACCCAAACCCACTCGGCTAGACCCAAACCCACTCGGCTAGACCCAAACCCACTCGGCTAGACACAAACCCACTCCGCTAGACCAAAACTCACTCCGCTAGACCCAAACCCACTCCGCTAGACCCAAACCCACTCGGCTAGACCCAAACCCACTCGGCTAGACCCAAACCCACTCGGCTAGACCCAAACTCACTCCGGTAGACTCAAACCCACTCGGCTAGACCCAAACCCACTCGGCTAGACCCAAACCCACTCGGCTAGACCCAAACCCACTCCGCTAGACCCAAACCCACTCCGCTAGACCCAAACCCACTCCGTTAGACCCAAACCTACTCCGCTAGACCCAAACCCACTCCGCTAGACCCAAACCCACTCCGCTAGACCCAAACCTACTCCGCTAGACCCAAACCCACTCCGCTAGACCCAAACCCACTCGGCTAGACCCAAACCCACTCCGCTAGTCCCAAACACACTCTGCTTGACCCAAACCCACTCCGCTAGACCCAAAGCCACTCCGCTAGACCTAAACCCACTCCGCTAGACGCAACCCAACTCCACTAGACCCAAACCCACTCGGCTAGACCCAAACCCAATGGGCTAGACCCAAACCAACTCGAC
Source organism: Raja brachyura (assembly GCA_963514005.1). The sequence goes on along the minus strand of OY740815.1, from coordinate 28,976,147 downwards.
TAGACCCAAACCCACTCGGCTAGACCAAAGCCCACTCGGCTAGACCCAAACCCACTCGGGTAGACCCAAACCCACTCGGCTAGACCCAAGCCCACTGGGCTAGACCCAAACCCACTCGGCTAGACCCAAACCCACTCGGCTAGACCCAAACCCACTCGCTTAGACCCAAACCCACTCGGCGAGACCCAAACCCACTGGGCTAGACCCAAACCCACTCGGCTAGAGCCAAACCCACTCGCCATGACCCAAACCCACTCGCCATGACCCAAACCCACTCGGCTGGATCCAAACCCTCCTCACTAGACCCATACCCACTCTGCTTGTCCCAAACCCACTGCGCTAGACCCAAACCTACTGCGCTAGACCCACACCCACTCCGCTAGACCCAAACCCACTCAGCTAGACCCAAACCCGCTCGGCCAGACCCAAACCCACTCGGCTAGAACCAAACCCACACGGCTAGACACAAACCCACTCGGCCAGACCCGAACCCACTCGGCTAGACCCAAACCCACTCGGCTAGACCCAAACCCACTCGGCTAGACCCAAACCCACTCCGCTTGACCCAAGCACACTCCGCTTGACCCAAACCCACTCCACTGGACCCAAAGCCACTCCGCTAGACCTAAACCCACTCCGCTAGACGCAAACCCACTCCACTAGACCCAAACCCACTTGGCTAGACCGAAACCCACTCGGCTAGACCCAAACCCACTCGGCTAGACCCGAACCCACTCAGCTAGACCCAAACCCACTCGGCTAGACCCAAACCCACTCGGCTATACCCAAACTCACTCCGCTAGACCCAAACCCACTCGGCTAGACCCAAACCCACTCGGCTAGACCCAAACCCACTCGGCTAGACCCAAACCCACTCGGCTAGACCCAAACTCACTCCGCTAGACCCAAACCCACTCCGCTAGACCCAAACCCACTCGGCTAGACCCAAACCCACTCGGCTAGACCCAAACCCACTCGGCGAGACCGAAACCCACTCGGCTAGACCCAAACCCACTCGGCTAGACCCAATCCCACTCGGCCAGACCCAAACACACTCGGCTAGACCCAAACCCACTCGGCCAGACCCAAACCCACTCTGCTAGACCCAAACCCACTCCGCTAGACCCAAACCCACTCCGCTAGACCCAAACCCACTCGGCTAGACCCAAACCCACTCCGCTAGACCCAAACCCACTCGGCTAGACCCAAACCCACTCAGCTAGACCCAAACCCGCTCGGCCAGACCCAAACCCACTCGGCTAGAACCAAACCCACACGGCTAGACACAAACCCACTCGGCCAGACCCGAACCCACTCGGCTAGACCCAAACCCACTCGGCTAGACCCAAACCCACTCGGCTAGACCCAAACCCACTCCGCTTGACCCAAACACACTCCGCTTGACCCAAACCCACTCCACTGGACCCAAAGCCACTCCGCTAGACCTAAACCCACTCCGCTAGACGCAAACCCACTCCACTAGACCCAAACCCACTCGGCTAGACGCGAACCCACTCGGCTAGAGCCAAACCCACTCGGCTAGACACAAAACCACTCGGCTAGACCCAAACCCATTCCTCCAGACCGAAAGCCACTCTGCTAGACCGAAACCCACTCCGCTAGACCCAAACCCACACGGCTGGACCCAAACCCACTCGGCTAGACCCAAACCCACTCGGCTAGACCCAAACCCACTCGGCTAGACCCAAACCCACTCGGCTAGACCCAAACCCACTCGGCTAGACCCAAACCCACTCGGCTAGACCCAAACCCACTCGGCTAGACCCAAACTCACTCCGCTAGACTCAAACCCACTCGGCTAGACCCAAACCCACTCGGCTAGACCCAAACCCATTCCTCCAGACCGAAAGCCACTCTGCTAGACCGAAACCCACTCCGCTAGACCCAAACCCACACGGCTGGACCCAAACCCACTCGGCTCGACCCAAACCCACTCGGCTAGACCCAAACCCACTCGGCTAGACCCAAACCCACTCGGCTAGACCCAAACCCACTCGGCTAGACCCAAACTCACTCCGCTAGACTCAAACCCACTCGGCTAGACCCAAACCCACTCGGCTAGACCCAAACCCATTCCTCCAGACCGAAAGCCACTCTGCTAGACCGAAACCCACTCCGCTAGACCCAAACCCACACGGCTGGACCCAAACCCACTCGGCTCGACCCAAACCCACTCGGCTAGACCCAAACCCACTCGGCTAGACCCAAACCCACTCGGCTAGACCCAAACCCACTCGGCTAGACCCAAACCCACTCGGCTAGACACAAACCCACTCCGCTAGACCCAAACTCACTCCGCTAGACCCAAACCCACTCCGCTAGACCCAAACCCACTCGGCTAGACCCAAACCCACTCGGCTAGACCCAAACCCACTCGGCTAGACCCAAACTCACTCCGCTAGACTCAAACCCACTCCGCTAGACCCAAACCCACTCGGCTAGACCCAAACCCACTCGGCTAGACCCAAACCCACTCCGCTAGACCCAAACCCACTCCGCTAGACCCAAACCCACTCCGCTAGACCCAAACCTACTCCGCTAGACCCAAACCCACTCCGCTAGACCCAAACCCACTCCGCTTGACCCAAACCCACTCCGCTAGACCCAAAGCCACTCCGCTAGACCTAAACCCACTCCGCTAGATGCAACCCAACTCCACTAGACCCAAACCCACTCGGCTAGACCCAAACCCAATGGGCTAGACCCAAACCAACTCGACTAGACCCAAACCCACTCGGCTAGACCAAAACCCACTCGGCTAGACCCAAACCCACTCGGGTAGACCCAAACCCACTCGGCTAGACCCAAGCCCACTCGGCTAGACCCAAACCCACTCGGCTAGACCCAAACCCACTCGGCTAGACCCAAACCCACTCGCTTAGACCCAAACCCACTCGGCGAGACCCAAACCCACTGGGCTAGACCCAAACCCACTCGGCTAGACCCAAACCCACTCGGCTAGATCCAAACCCACTCGGCTAGACCCAAACGCACTCGGCCAGACCCAAACCCACTCGGCTAGACCCAAACCCACTCGGCTAGACCCAAACCCACTCGGCTAGACCCAAACCCACTCGGCTAGACCCAATCCCACTCAGCTAGACCCAAACCCGCTCGGCCAGACCCAAACCCACTCGGCTAGAACCAAACCCACACGGCTAGACACAAACCCACTCGGCCAGACCCGAACCCATTCGGCTAGACCCAAACCCACTCGGCTAGACCCAAACCCACTCGGCTAGACCCAAACCCACTCCGCTTGACCCAAACACACTCCGCTTGACCCAAACCCACTCCACTGGACCCAAAGCCACTCCGCTAGACCTAAACCCACTCCGCTAGACGCAAACCCACTCCACTAGACCCAAACCCACTTGGCTAGACCCAAACCCACTCGGCTAGACCCAAACCCACTCGGCTAGACCCGAACCCACTCAGCTAGACCCAAACCCACTCGGCTAGACCCAAACCCACTCGGCTATACCCAAACTCACTCCGCTAGACCCAAACCCACTCGGCTAGACCCAAACCCACTCGGCTAGACCCAAACCCACTCGGCTAGACCCAAACCCACTCGGCTAGACCCAAACTCACTCCGCTAGACCCAAACCCACTCCGCTAGACCCAAACCCACTCGGCTAGACCCAAACCCACTCGGCTAGACCCAAACCCACTCGGCCAGACCGAAACCCACTCGGCTAGACCCAAACCCACTCGGCTAGACCCAACCCCACTCGGCCAGACCCAAACACACTCGGCTAGACCCAAACCCACTCGGCCAGACCCAAACCCACTCTGCTAGACGCAAACCCACTCCGCTAGACCCAAACCCACTCCGCTAGACCCAAACCCACTCGGCTAGACCCAAACCCACTCCGCTAGACCCAAACCCACTCGGCTAGACCCAAACCCACTCAGCTAGACCCAAACCCGCTCGGCCAGACCCAAACCCACTCGGCTAGAACCAAACCCACACGGCTAGACACAAACCCACTCGGCCAGACCCGAACCCACTCGGCTAGACCCAAACCCACTCGGCTAGACCCAAACCCACTCGGCTAGACCCAAACCCACTCCGCTTGACCCAAACACACTCCGCTTGACCCAAACCCACTCCACTGGACCCAAAGCCACTCCGCTAGACCTAAACCCACTCCGCTAGACGCAAACCCACTCCACTAGACCCAAACCCACTTGGCTAGACCCAAACCCACTCGGCTAGACCCAAACCCACTCGGCTAGACCCGAACCCACTCAGCTAGACCCAAACCCACTCGGCTAGACCCAAACCCACTCGGCTATACCCAAACTCACTCCGCTAGACCCAAACCCACTCGGCTAGACCCAAACCCACTCGGCTAGACCCAAACCCACTCGGCTAGACCCAAACCCACTCGGCTAGACCCAAACTCACTCCGCTAGACCCAAACCCACTCCGCTAGACCCAAACCCACTCGGCTAGACCCAAACCCACTCGGCTAGACCCAAACCCACTCGGCCAGACCGAAACCCACTCGGCTAGACCCAAACCCACTCGGCTAGACCCAACCCCACTCGGCCAGACCCAAACACACTCGGCTAGACCCAAACCCACTCGGCCAGAACCAAACCCACTCTGCTAGACGCAAACCCACTCCGCTAGACCCAAACCCACTCCGCTAGACCCAAACCCACTCGGCTAGACCCAAACCCACTCCGCTAGACCCAAACCCACTCGGCTAGACCCAAACCCACTCAGCTAGACCCAAACCCGCTCGGCCAGACCCAAACCCACTCGGCTAGAACCAAACCCACACGGCTAGACACAAACCCACTCGGCCAGACCCGAACCCACTCGGCTAGACCCAAACCCACTCGGCTAGACCCAAACCCACTCGGCTAGACCCAAACCCACTCCGCTTGACCCAAACACACTCCGCTTGACCCAAACCCACTCCACTGGACCCAAAGCCACTCCGCTAGACCTAAACCCACTCCGCTAGACGCAAACCCACTCCACTAGACCCAAACCCACTCGGCTAGACCCAAACCCACTTGGCTAGACCCAAACCCACTCGGCTAGACCCAAACCCACTCGGCTAGACCCGAACCCACTCAGCTGGACCCAAACCCACTCGGCTAGACCCAAACCCACTCGGCTATACCCAAACTCACTCCGCTAGACCCAAACCCACTCGGCTAGACCCAAACCCACTCGGCTAGACCCAAACCCACTCGGCTAGACCCAAACCCACTCGGCTAGACCCAAACTCACTCCGCTAGACCCAAACCCACTCCGCTAGACCCAAACCCACTCGGCTAGACCCAAACCCACTCGGCTAGACCCAAACCCACTCGGCCAGACCCAAACCCACTCGGCTAGACCCAAACCCACTCGGCTAGACCCAATCCCACTCGGCCAGACCCAAACACACTCGGCTAGACCCAAACCCACTCGGCCAGACCCAAACCCACTCTGCTAGACCCAAACCCACTCCGCTAGACCCAAACCCACTCCGCTAGACCCAAACCCACTCGGCTAGACCCAAACCCACTCCGCTAGACCCAAACACACTCTGCTTGACCCAAACCCACTCGGTTAGACCCAAAGCCACTCCGCTAGACCTAAACCCACTCCGCTAGACGCAACCCAACTCCGCTAGACGCACCCCAACTCCACTAGACCCAAACCCACTCGGCTAGACCCAAACCAACTCGGCTAGACCCAAACCCACTCGGCTAGACCAAAACCCACTCGGCTAGACCCAAACCCACTCCGCTAGACCCAAACCCACTCGGCTAGACCCAAACCCACTCGGCTAGACCCAAACCCACTCGGCTAGACCCAAACTCACTCCGCTAGACTCAAACCCACTCCGCTAGACCCAAAGCCACTCGGCTAGACCCAAACCCACTCGGCTAGACCCAAACCCACTCCGCTAGACCCAAACCCACTCCGCTAGACCCAAACCCACTCCGCTAGACCCAAACCTACTCCGCTAGACCCAAACCCACTCCGCTAGACCCAAACCCACTCCGCTAGACCCAAACCTACTCCGCTAGACCCAAACCCACTCCGCTAGACCCAAACCCACTCGGCTAGACCCAAACCCACTCCGCTAGACCCAAACACACTCTGCTTGACCCAAACCCACTCCGTTAGACCCAAAGCCACTCCGCTAGACCTAAACCCACTCCGCTAGACGCAACCCAACTCCACTAGACCCAAACCCACTCGGCTAGACCCAAACCCAATGGGCTAGACCCAAACCAACTCGACTAGACCCAAACCCACTCGGCTGGACCCAAACCCACTCGGCTCGACCCAAACCCACTCGGCTAGACCCAAACCCACTCGGCTAGACCCAAACCCACTCGGCTAGACCCAAACCCACTCGGCTAGACCCAAACCCACTCGGCTAGACACAAACCCACTCCGCTAGACCCAAACTCACTCCGCTAGACCCAAACCCACTCCGCTAGACCCAAACCCACTCGGCTAGACCCAAACCCACTCGGCTAGACCCAAACCCACTCGGCTAGACCCAAACTCACTCCGCTAGACTCAAACCCACTCCGCTAGACCCAAACCCACTCGGCTAGACCCAAACCCACTCGGCTAGACCCAAACCCACTCCGCTAGACCCAAACCCACTCCGCTAGACCCAAACCCACTCCGCTAGACCCAAACCTAATCCGCTAGACCCAAACCCACTCCGCTAGACCCAAACCCACTCCGCTAGACCCAAACCTACTCCGCTAGACCCAAACCCACTCCGCTAGACCCAAACCCACTCGGCTAGACCCAAACCCACTCCGCTAGACCCAAACACACTCTGCTTGACCCAAACCCACTCCGCTAGACCCAAAGCCACTCCGCTAGACCTAAACCCACTCCGCTATACGCAACCCAACTGCACTAGCCCCAAACCCACTCGGCTAGACCCAAACCCAATGGGCTAGACCCAAACCAACTCGACTAGACCCAAACCCACTCGGCTAGACCAAAACCCACTCGGCTAGACCCAAACCCACTCGGGTAGACCCAAACCCACTCGGCTAGACCCAAGCCCACTCGGCTAGACCCAAACCCACTCGGCTAGACCCAAACCCACTCGGCTAGACCCAAACCCACTCGCTTAGACCCAAACCCACTCGGCGAGACCCAAACCCACTCGGCTAGACCCAAACCCACTCGGCTAGACCCAAACCCACTCGGCTAGATCCAAACCCACTCGGCTAGCACCCAAACGCACTCGGCCAGACCCAAACCCACTCGGCTAGACCCAAACCCACTCGGCTAGACCCAAACCCACTCGGCTAGACCCAAACCCACTCGGCTAGAGCCAAACCCACTCGCCATGACCCAAACCCACTCGCCATGACCCAAACCCACTCGGCTGGATCCAAACCCTCCTCACTAGACCCATACCCACTCTGCTAGTCCCAAACCCACTGCGCTAGACCCAAACCTACTGCGCTAGACCCAAACCCACTCCGCTAGACCCAAACCCACTCGGCTAGACCCAAACCCACTCAGCTAGACCCAAACCTGCTCGGCCAGACCCAAACCCACTCGGCTAGAACCAAACCCACACGGCTAGACACAAACCCACTCGGCCAGACCCGAACCCACTCGGCTAGACCCAAACCCACTCGGCTAGACCCAAACCCACTTGGCTAGACCCAAACCCACTCCGCTTGACCCAAACACACTCCGCTTGACCCAAACCCACTCCACTGGACCCAAAGCCACTCCGCTAGACCTAAACCCACTCCGCTAGACGCAAACCCACTCCACTAGACCCAAACCCACTCGGCTAGACCCAAACCCACTGGGCTAGACCCAAACCCACTCGGCTAGACCCAAACCCACTCGGCTAGACCCGAACCCACTCCGCTAGACCCAAACCCACTCGGCTAGACCCAAACCCACTCGGCTATACCCAAACTCACTCCGCTAGACCCAAACCCACTCGGCTAGACCCAAACCCACTCGGCTAGACCCAAACCCACTCGGCTAGACCCAAACCCACTCGGCTAGACCCAAACTCACTCCGCTAGACCCAAACCCACTCCGCTAGACCCAAACCCACTCGGCTAGACCCAAACCCACTCGGCTAGACCCAAACCCACTCGGCCAGACCCAAACCCACTCGGCTAGACCCAAACCCACTCGGCTAGACCCAATCCCACTCGGCCAGACCCAAACACACTCGGCTAGACCCAAACCCACTCGGCCAGACCCAAACCCACTCTGCTAGACCCAAACCCACTCCGCTAGACCCAAACCCACTCCGCTAGACCCAAACCCACTCGGCTAGACCCAAACCCACTCCGCTAGACCCAAACACACTCTGCTTGACCCAAACCCACTCGGTTAGACCCAAAGCCACTCCGCTAGACCTAAGCCCACTCCGCTAGACGCAACCCAACTCCGCTAGACGCACCCCAACTCCACTAGACCCAAACCCACTCGGCTAGACCCAAACCAACTCGGCTAGACCCAAACCCACTCGGCTAGAACAAAACCCACTCGGCTAGACCCAAACCCACTCCGCTAGACCCAAACCCACTCGGCTAGACCCAAACCCACTCGGCTAGACCCAAACCCACTCGGCTAGACCCAAACTCACTCCGCTAGACTCAAACCCACTCCGCTAGACCCAAAGCCACTCGGCTAGACCCAAACCCACTCGGCTAGACCCAAACCCACTCCGCTAGACCCAAACCCACTCCGCTAGACCCAAACCCACTCCGCTAGACCCAAACCTACTCCGCTAGACCCAAACCCACTCCGCTAGACCCAAACCCACTCCGCTAGACCCAAACCTACTCCGCTAGACCCAAACCCACTCCGCTAGACCCAAACCCACTCGGCTAGACCCAAACCCACTCCGCTAGACCCAAACACACTCTGCTTGACCCAAACCCACTCCGCTAGACCCAAAGCCACTCCGCTAGACCTAAACCCACTCCGCAAGACGCAACCCAACTCCACTAGACCCAAACCCACTCGGCTAGACCAAAACCCACTCGGCTAGACCCAAACCCACTCGGGTAGACCCAAACCCACTCGGCTAGACCCAAGCCCACTCGGCTAGACCCAAACCCACTCGGCTAGACCCAAACCCACTCGGCTAGACCCAAACCCACTCGCTTAGACCGAAACCCACTCGGCGAGACCCAAACCCACTCGGCTAGACCCAAACCCACTCGGCTAGACCCAAACCCACTCGGCTAGATCCAAACCCACTCGGCTAGACCCAAACGCACTCGGCCAGACCCAAACCCACTCGGCTAGACCCAAACCCACTCGGCTAGACCCAAACCCACTCGGCTAGACCCAAACCCACTCGGCTAGACCCAAACCCACTCGCCATGACCCAAACCCACTCGCCATGACCCAAACCCACTCGGCTGGATCCAAACCCTCCTCACTAGACCCATACCCACTCTGCTAGTCCCAAACCCACTGCGCTAGACCCAAACCTACTGCGCTAGACCCAAACCCACTCCGCTAGACACAAACCCACTCGGCTAGACCCAAACCCACTCAGCTAGACCCAAACCCGCTCGGCCAGACCCAAACCCACTCGGCTAGACCCAAACCCACACGGCTAGACACAAACCCACTCGGCCAGACCCAAACCCACTCGGCTAGACCCAAACCCACTCGGCTAGACCCAAACCCACTCGGCTAGACCCAAACCCACTCCGCTTGACCCAAACACACTCCGCTTGACCCAAACCCACTCCACTGGACCCAAAGCCACTCCGCTAGACCTAAACCCACTCCGCTAGACGCAAACCCACTCCACTAGACCCAAACCCACTCGGCTAGACCCAAACCCACTTGGCTAGACCCAAACCCACTCGGCTAGACCCAAACCCGCTCGGCTAGACCCGAACCCACTCAGCTAGACCCAAACCCACTCGGCTAGACCCAAACCCACTCGGCTAGACCCAAACCCACTCGGCTAGACCCAAACCCACTCGGCTAGACCCAAACCCACTCGGCTAGACCCAAACCCTCTCAGATAGAGCCAAACCCACTCGGCTAGACCCAAACCCACTCGGCTAGACCCAAACCCACTCGCCATGACCCAAACCCACTCGGCTAGACCCAAACCCACTCGGCTAGACCCAAACCCACTCGGCTAGACCCAAACCCACTCGGCTAGATCCAAACCCACTCGGCTAGACCCAAACGCACTCGGCCAGACCCAAACCCACTCGGCTAGACCCAAACCCACTCGGCTAGACCCAAACCCACTCGGCTAGACCCAAACCCACTCGGCTAGACCCAAACCCACTCGCCATGACCCAAACCCACTCGCCATGACCCAAACCCACTCGGCTGGATCCAAACCCTCCTCACTAGACCCATACCCACTCTGCTAGTCCCAAACCCACTGCGCTAGACCCAAACCTACTGCGCTAGACCCAAACCCACTCGGCTAGACCCAAACCCACTCGGCTAGACCCAAACCCACTCGGCCAGACCCAAACCCACTCGGCTAGACCCAAACCCACTCGGCTAGACCCAATCCCACTCGGCCAGACCCAAACACACTCGGCTAGACCCAAACCCACTCGGCCAGACCCAAACCCACTCTGCTAGACCCAAACCCACTCCGCTAGACCCAAACCCACTCCGCTAGACCCAAACCCACTCGGCTAGACCCAAACCCACTCCGCTAGACCCAAACACACTCTGCTTGACCCAAACCCACTCGGCTAGACCCAAAGCCACTCCGCTAGACCTAAACCCACTCCGCTAGACGCAACCCAACTCCGCTAGACGCACCCCAACTCCACTAGACCCAAATCCACTCGGCTAGACCCAAACCCACTCGGCTAGACCCAAACCCACTCGGCTAGACCAAAACCCACTCGGCTAGACCCAAACCCACTCCGCTAGACCCAAACCCACTCGGCTAGACCCAAACCCACTCGGCTAGACCCAAACCCACTCGGCTGGACCCAAACTCACTCCGCTAGACTCAAACCCACTCCGCTAGACCCAAACCCACTCGGCTAGACCCAAACCCACTCGGCTAGACCCAAACCCACTCCGCTAGACCCAAACCCACTCGGCTAGACCCAAACCCACTCCGCTTGACCCAAACACACTCCGCTTGACCCAAACCCACTCCACTGGACCCAAAGCCACTCCGCTAGACCTAAACCCACTCCGCTAGACGCAAACCCACTCCACTAGACCCAAACCCACTCGGCTAGACCCAAACCCACTTGGCTAGACCCAAACCCACTCGGCTAGACCCAAACCCGCTCGGCTAGACCCGAACCCACTCAGCTAGACCCAAACCCACTCGGCTAGACCCAAACCCACTCGGCTAGACCCAAACCCACTCGGCTAGACCCAAACCCACTCGGCTAGACCCAAACCCACTCGGCTAGACCCAAACCCTCTCGGATAGAGCCAAACCCACTCGGCTAGACCCAAACCCACTCGGCTAGACCCAAACCCACTCGCCATGACCCAAACCCACTCGGCTAGACCCAAACCCACTCGGCTAGACCCAAACCCACTCGGCTAGACCCAAACCCACTCGGCTAGATCCAAACCCACTCGGCTAGACCCAAACGCACTCGGCCAGACCCAAACCCACTCGGCTAGACCCAAACCCACTCGGCTAGACCCAAACCCACTCGGCTAGACCCAAACCCACTCGGCTAGACCCAAACCCACTCGCCATGACCCAAACCCACTCGCCATGACCCAAACCCACTCGGCTGGATCCAAACCCTCCTCACTAGACCCATACCCACTCTGCTAGTCCCAAACCCACTGCGCTAGACCCAAACCTACTGCGCTAGACCCAAACCCACTCGGCTAGACCCAAACCCACTCGGCTAGACCCAAACCCACTCGGCCAGACCCAAACCCACTCGGCTAGACCCAAACCCACTCGGCTAGACCCAATCCCACTCGGCCAGACCCAAACACACTCGGCTAGACCCAAACCCACTCGGCCAGACCCAAACCCACTCTGCTAGACCCAAACCCACTCCGCTAGACCCAAACCCACTCCGCTAGACCCAAACCCACTCGGCTAGACCCAAACCCACTCCGCTAGACCCAAACACACTCTGCTTGACCCAAACCCACTCGGCTAGACCCAAAGCCACTCCGCTAGACCTAAACCCACTCCGCTAGACGCAACCCAACTCCGCTAGACGCACCCCAACTCCACTAGACCCAAATCCACTCGGCTAGACCCAAACCCACTCGGCTAGACCCAAACCCACTCGGCTAGACCAAAACCCACTCGGCTAGACCCAAACCCACTCCGCTAGACCCAAACCCACTCGGCTAGACCCAAACCCACTCGGCTAGACCCTAACCCACTCGGCTGGACCCAAACTCACTCCGCTAGACTCAAACCCACTCCGCTAGACCCAAACCCACTCGGCTAGACCCAAACCCACTCGGCTAGACCCAAACCCACTCCGCTAGACCCAAACCCACTCCGCTAGACCCAAACCCACTCCGCTAGACCCAAACCTACTCCGCTAGACCCAAACCCACTCCGCTAGACCCAAACCCACTCCGCTAGACCCAAACCTACTCCGCTAGACCCAAACCCACTCCGCTAGACCCAAACCCACTCGGCTAGACCCAAACCCACTCCGCTAGACCCAAACACACTCTGCTTGACCCAAACCCACTCCGCTAGACCCAAAGCCACTCCGCTAGACCTAAACCCACTCCGCTAGACGCAACCCAACTCCACTAGACCCAAACCCACTCGGCTAGACCCAAACCCAATGGGCTAGACCCAAACCAACTCGACTAGACCCAAACCCACTCGGCTAGACCAAAACCCACTCGGCTAGACCCAAACCCACTCGGGTAGACCCAAACCCACTCGGCTAGACCCAAGCCCACTCGGCTAGACCCAAACCCACTCGGCTAGACCCAAACCCACTCGGCTAGACCCAAACCCACTCGCTTAGACCCAAACCCACTCGGCGAGACCCAAACCCACTCGGCTAGACCCAAACCCACTCGGCTAGACCCAAACCCACTCGGCTAGATCCAAACCCACTCGGCTAGACCCAAACGCACTCGGCCAGACCCAAACCCACTCGGCTAGACCCAAACCCACTCGGCTAGACCCAAACCCACTCGCCATGACCCAAACCCACTCGCCATGACCCAAACGCACTCGCCATGACCCAAACCCACTCGGCTGGATCCAAACCCTCCTCACTAGACCCATACCCACTCTGCTAGTCCCAAACCCACTGCGCTAGACCCAAACCTACTGCGCTAGACCCAAACCCACTCCGCTAGACCCAAACCCACTCGGCTAGACCCAAACCCACTCAGCTAGACACAAACCCGCTCGGCCAGACCCAATACCACTCGGCTAGACCCAAACCCACACGGCAAGACACAAACCCACTCGGCCAGACCCAAACCCACTCGTCTAGACCCAAACCCACTCGGCTAGACCCAAACCCACTCGGCTAGACCCAAACCCACTCCGCTTGACCCAAACACACTCCGCTTGACCCAAACCCACTCCACTGGACCCAAAGCCACTCCGCTAGACCTAAACCCACTCCGCTAGACGCAAACCCACTCCACTAGACCCAAACCCACTCGGCTAGACCCAAACCCACTTGGCTAGACCCAAACCCACTCGGCTAGACCCAAACCCACTCGGCTAGACCCCAACCCACTCAGCTAGACCCAAACCCACTCGGCTAGACCCAAACCCACTCGGCTAGACCCAAACCCACTCGGCTAGACCCAAACCCACTCGGCTAGACCCAAACCCACTCGGCTAGACCCAAACCCTCTCGGATAGAGCCAAACCCACTCGGCTAGACCCAAACCCACTCGGCTAGACCCAAACCCACTCGCCATGACCCAAACCCACTCGGCTAGACCCAAACCCACTCGGCTAGACCCAAACCCACTCGGCTAGACCCAAACCCACTCGGCTAGACCCAAACCCACTCGGCTAGAGCCAAACCCATTCGGCTAGACCCAAACCCACTCGGCTACACCCAAACCCATTCCTCCAGACCCAAACCCAATCCGCTAGACCGAAACCCACACGGCTGGACCCAAACCCACTCGGCTAGACCCAAACCCACTCGGCTAGACCCAAACCCACTCGGCTAGACCCAAACCCGCTCGGCTAGACCCAAACCCACTCGGCTAGACCCAAACCCACTCGGCTATACCCAAACTCACTCCGCTAGACCCAAACCCACTCGGCTAGACCCAAACCCACTCGGCTAGACCCAAACCCACTCGGCTAGACCCAAACCCACTCGGCTAGACCCAAACTCACTCCGCTAGACCCAAACCCACTCCGCTAGACCCAAACCCACTCGGCTAGACCCAAACCCACTCGGCTAGACCCAAACCCAATCGGCCAGACCCAAACCCACTCGGCTAGACCCAAACCCACTCGGCTAGACCCAATCCCACTCGGCCAGACCCAAACACACTCGGCTAGACCCAAACCCACTCGGCCAGACCCAAACCCACTCTGCTAGACCCAAACCCACTCCGCTAGACCCAAACCCACTCCGCTAGACCCAAACCCACTCCGCTAGACCCAAACCCACTCGGCTAGACCCAAACCCACTCCGCTAGACCCAAACACACTCTGCTTGACCCAAACCCACTCGGCTAGACCCAAAGCCACTCCGCGAGACGTAAACCCACTCCGCTAGACGCAACCCAACTCCGCTAGACACACCCCAACTCCACTAGACCCAAACCCACTAGGCTAGACCCAAACCAACTCGGCTAGACCCAAACCCACTCGGCTAGACCAAAACCCACTCGGCTAGACCCAAACCCACTCGGGTAGACCCAAACCCACTCGGCTAGACCCAAACCCATTCGGCTAGACCCAAACCCACTCGGCTAGACCCAAACCCACTCGGCTAGTCCCAAACCCACTCGCTTAGACCCAAACCCACTCGGCTGGACCCAAACCCACTCGGCTAGACCCAAACCCACTCGGCTAGACCCAAACCCACTCGGCTAGATCCAAACCCACTCGGCTAGACCCAAACGCACTCGGCCAGACCCAAACCCACTCGGCTAGACCCAAACCCACTCGCCATGACCCAAACCCACTCGCCATGACCCAAACCCACTCGGCTGGATCCAAACCCTCCTCACCAGACCCATACCCACTCTGCTAGTCCCAAACCCACTGCGCTAGACCCAAACCTACTGCACTAGACCCAAACCCACTCCGCTAGACCCAAACCCACTCGCCTAGACCCAAACCCACTCGGCTAGACCCAAACCCACTCGGCTAGACCCAAACCCACTCGGCTAGACCCAAACCCACTCGGCTAGACCCAAACCCACTCGCTTAGACCCAAACCCACTCGGCTAGACCGAAACCCACTCGGCTAGAGCCAAACCCACTCGGCTAGACCCAAACCCACTCGGCTAGACCCAAACCCACTCGCCATGACCCAAACCCACTCGGATAGACCCAAACCCACTCGGCTGGATCCAAACCCTCCCCACTAGACCCATAACCACTCTGCTAGTCCCAAACCCACTGCGCTCGACCCAAACCTACTGCGCTAGACCCAAACCCACTCCGCTAGACCCAAACCCACTCGGCTAGAACCAAACCCACTCAGCTAGACCCAAACCCGCTCGGCCAGACCCAAACCCACTCGGTTAGACCCAAACCCACACGGCCAGACACAAACCCACTCGGCCAGACCCGAACCCACTCGGCTAGACCCAAACCCACTCGGCTAGACCCAAACCCACTCGGCTAGACCCAAACCCACTCCGCTAGACCCAAACACACTCCGCTTGCCCCAAACCCACTCCACCGGACCCAAACCCACTCCGCTAGACCTAAACCCACTCCGCTAGACGCAAACCCACTCCACTAGACCCAAACCCAATCGGCTAGACCCAAACCCACTCGGCCAGACCCAAACCCACTCGGCTAGACCCAAACCCACTCGGCTAGACCCAAACCCTCTCGGCTAGACCCAAACCCACTCGGCTAGACCCAAACCCACTCGGCTAGACCCAAACCCACTCGGCTAGACCCAAACCCAATCGGCTAGACCCAAACCCACTCGGCTAGACCCAAACCCACTCGGCTAGAGCCAAACCCACTCGGCGAGACCCAAACCCACTCGGCTAGACCCAAACCCATTCCTCCAGACCGAAACCCACTCCGCTAGACCGAAACCCACTCCGCAAGACCCAAACTCACACGGCTGGACCCAAACCCACTCGGCTAGACCCAAACCCACTCGGCTAGACCCAAACCCACTCGGCTAGACCCAAACCCACTCGGCTAGACCCAAACCCACTCGGCTAGACCCAAACCCACTCGGCTAGACACAAATCCACTCCGCTAGACCCAAACTCACTCCGCTAGACCCAAGCCCGCTCGGCTAGACCCAAACCCACTCGGGTAGACCCAAACCCACTCGGCTAGACCCAAACCCACTCGGATAGACCCAAACCCACTCGGCTAGACCCAAACCCACTCGGCTAGACCCAAACCCACTAGCTTAGACCCAAACCCACTCGGCTAGACCCAAACCCACTCGGCTAGACCCAAACCCACTCGACTAGACCCAAACCCACTCGGCTAGATCCAAACCCACTCGGCTAGACCCAAACGCACTCGGCCAGACCCAAACCCACTCGGCTAGAACCAAACCCACTCGGCTAGACCCAAACCCACACGCCATGACCCAAAGCCACTCGCCATGACCCAAACCCACTCGGCTGGATCCAAACCCTCCTCACCAGACCCATACCCACTCTGCTAGTCCCAAACCCACTGCGCTAGACCCAAACCTACTGCGCTAGACCCAAACCCACTCCGCTAGACCCAAACCCACTCGCCTAGACCCAAACCCACTCGGCTAGACCCAAACCCACTCGGCTAGACCCAAACCCACTCGGCTAGACCCAAATCCACTCGGCTAGACCCAAACCCACTCGCTTAGACCCAAACCCACTTGGCTAGACCCAAACCCACTCGGCTAGAGCCAAACCCACTCGGCTAGACCCAAACCCACTCGGCTGGACCCAAACCCACTCGCCATGACCCAAACCCACTCGGATAGACCCAAACCCACTCGGCTGGATCCAAACCCTCCCCACTAGACCCATACCCACTCTGCTAGTCCCAAACCCACTGCGCTAGACCCAAACCTACTGCGCTAGACCCAAACCCACTCAGCTGGACCCAAACCCGCTCGGCCAGACCCAAACCCATTCGGCTAGACCCAAACCCACACGGCTAGACACAAACCCACTCGGCCAGACCCGAACCCACTCGGCTAGACCCAAACCCACTCGGCTAGACCCAAACCCACTCGGCTAGACCCAAACCCACTCCGCTAGACCCAAACACACTCCGCTTGACCCAAACCCACTCCACTGGACCCAAACCCACTCCGCTAGACCTAAACCCACTCCGCTAGACGCAAACCCACTCCACTAGACCCAAACCCACTCGGCTAGACCCAAACCCACTCGGCTAGACCCAAACCCACTCGGCTAGACCCAAACCCACTCGGCTAGACCCAAACCCACTCGGCTAGACCCAAACCCACTCGGCTAGACCCAAACCCACTCGGCTAGACACAAACCCACTCGGCTAGACCCAAACCCACTCGGCTAGACCCAAACCCACTCGGCTAGACCCAAACCCACTCGGCTAGAGCCAAACCCACTCGGCTAGACCCAAACCCACTCGGCTAGACACAAACCCATTCCTCCAGACCGAAACCCACTCCGCTAGACCGAAACCCACTCCGCTAGACCCAAACCCACACGGCTGGACCCAAACCCACTCGGCTAGACCCAAAACCACTCGGCTAGACCCAAACCCACTCGGCTAGACACAAACCCACTCGGCTAGACCCAAACCCACTCGGCTAGACACAAATCCACTCCGCTAGACCCAAACTCACTCCGCTAGACCCAAACCCACTCCGCTAGACCCAAACCCACTCGGCTAGACCCAAACCCACTCGGCTAGACCCAAACCCACTCGGCTAGACCCAAACTCACTCCGCTAGACCCAAACCCAATCCGCTAGACCCAAACCCACTCGGCTAGACCCAAACCCACTCGGCTAGACCCAAACCCACTCCGCTAGACCCAAACCCACTCCGCTAGACCCAAACCCACTCCCCTAGACCCAAACCTACTCCGCTAGACCCAAACCCACTCCGCTAGACCCAAACCCACTCCGCTAGACCCAAACCTACTCCGCTAGACCCAAACCCACTCCGCTAGACCCAAACCTACTCGGCTAGACCCAAACCCACTCGGCTAGACCCAAACCCTCTTGGCTAGACCCAAACCCACTCGGCTAGACCCAAACCCACTCGGCTAGACCCAAACCCACTCGGGTAGACACAAACCCACTCGACTAGACCCAAACCCACTCGGCTAGACCCAAACCCACTCGGCTAGACCAAAACCCACTCGGCTAGACCCAAACCCACTCGGCTAGACCCAAACCCACTCGGCTTGACCCTAACCCACTTGGCTAGACCCAAACCCACTCGGCTAGACCCAAAACCACTCGGCTAGAGCCAAACCCACTCGGCTAGACCCAAACCCACTCGGTTAGACCCAAACCCACTCCGCTAGACCCAAACCCACTCCGCTAGACCCAAACCCACTCCGCTAGACCCAAACCCACTCTGCTAGACCCAAACCAAATCCGCTGGACCCAAACCCACTCGGCTAGACCCAAACCCACTCCGCTAGACACAAACACACTCCGCTTGACCCAAACCCACTCGGCTAGACACAAACCCACTCGACTTGACCCAAACCCACTCGGCAAGGCCCAAACCCACTCGGCTAGACCCAAACCAACTCGGCTAGACCCAAACCCACTCGGGTAGACCCAAACCCACTCGGCTAGACCCAAACCCACTCGGCTAGACCCAAACCCACTCGGCTGGACCCAAACCCACTCCACTAGACCCAAACCACTCCGCTAGACCCAAACCCACTCCGCTAGACGCAAACCCACTCGGCTAGACCCAAACCCACTCAGCTAGACCCAAACCCACTCGGCCAGACCCAAACCCACTCGGCTAGACCCAAACCCAATCGGCTAGACCCAAACCCACTCAGCTAGACCCAAACCCACTCGGCCAGACCCAAACACACTCGGCTAGACCCAAACCCACTCGGCCAGACCCAAACCCACTCCGCTAGACCCAAACCCACTCCGCTAGACCCAAACCCACTCCGCAAGACCCAAACCCACTCGGCTAGACCCAAACCCACTCCGCAAGACCCAAACACAGTCTGCTTGACCCAAACCCACTCCGCTAGACCCAAAGCAACTCCGCTGGACCTAAACCCACTCCGCTAGACGCAACCCAACTCCACTAGACCCAAACCCACTCGGCTAGACCCAAACCCACTCGGCTAGACCCAAACCAACTCGACTAGACCCAAACCCACTCGGCTAGACCAAAACCCACTCGGCTAGACCCAAACCCACTCGGGTAGACCCAAACCCACTCGGCTAGACCCAAACCCACTCGGCTAGACCCAAACCCACTGGGCTAGACCCAAACCCACTCGGCTAGACCCAAACCCGCTCGCTTAGACCCAAACCCACTAGGCTAGACCCAAACCCACTCTGCTAGACCCAAACCCACTAGGCCAGACCCAAACCCACTCGGCTAGATCCAAACCCACTCGGCTAGACCCAAACGCACTCGGCCAGACCCAAACCCACTCGGCTAGACCCAAACCCACTCGGCTAGACCCAAACCCACTCGGCTAGACCCAAACCCACTCGGCTAGACCCAAACCCACTCGGCTAGACCCAAACCCACTCGCTTAGACCCAAACCCACTCGGCTAGACCCACCCCACTCGGCTCGAGCCAAACCCACTCGGCTAGACCCAAACCCACTCGGCTAGACCCAAACCCACTCGCCATGACCCAAACCCACTCGGATAGACCCAAACCCACTCGGCTGGATCCAAACCCTCCCCACTAGACCCATACCCACTCTGCTAGTCCCAAACCCACTGCTCTAGACCCAAACCTACTGCGCTAGACCCAAACCCACTCCGCTAGACCCAAACCCACTCGGCTAGACCCAAACCCACTCAGCTAGACCGAAACCCGCTCGGCCAGACCCAAACCCACTCGGCTAGACCCAAACCCACACGGCCAGACACAAACCCACTCGGCCAGACCCGAACCCACTCGGCTAGACCCCAACCCACTCGGCTAGACCCAAACCCATTCGGCTAGACGCAAACCCACTCCGCTAGACCCAAACACACTCCGCTTGACCCAAACCCACTCCACTGGACCCAAACCCACTCCGCTAGACCTAAACCCACTCCGCTAGACGCAAACCCACTCCAATAGACCCAAACCCACTCGGCTAGACCCAAACCCACTCGGCTAGACCCAAACCCACTCGGCTATACCCAAACCCACTCGGCTAGACCCAAACCCACTCGGCTAGACCCAAACCCACTCGGCTAGACCCAAACCCACTCGGCTGGACCCAAACCCACTCGGCAAGGCCCAAACCCACTCGGCTAGACCCAAACCCACTCGGCTAGACCCAAACCCACTCGGCTAGACCCAAACCCACTCCACTAGACCCAAACCACTCCGCTAGACCCAAACCCACTCCGCTAGACCCAAACCCACTCGGCTAGACCCAAACCCACTCAGCTAGACCCAAACCCACTCGGCCAGACCCAAACCCACTCGGCTAGACCCAAACCCTCTTGGTTGGACCCAAACCCACTCGGCTAGACCCAAACCCACTCGGCTAGACCCAAACCCACTCGGGTAGACACAAACCCACTCGACTAGACCCAAACCCACTCGGCTAGACCCAAACCCACTCGGCTAGACCAAAACCCACTCGGCTAGACCCAAACCCACTCCGCTAGACCCAAACCCACTCTGCTAGACCCAAACCAACTCCGCTGGACCCAAACCCACTCGGCTAGACCCAAACCCACTCCGCTAGACACAAACACACTCCGCTTGACCCAAACCCACTCGGCTAGTCACAAACCCACTCGACTTGACCCAAACCCACTCGGCAAGGCCCAAACCCACTCGGCTAGACCCAAACCAACTCGGCTAGACCCAAACCCACTCGGGTAGACCCAAACCCACTCGGCTAGACCCAAACCCACTCGGCTAGACCCAAACCCACTCGGCTAGACCCAAACCCACTCCACTAGACCCAAACCACTCCGCTAGACCCAAACCCACTCCGCTAGACCCAAACCCACTCGGCTAGACCCAAACCCACTCAGCTAGACCCAAACCCACTCGGCCAGACCCAAACCCACTCGGCTAGACCCAAACCCAATCGGCTAGACCCAAACCCACTCAGCTAGACCCAAACCCACTCGGCCAGACCCAAACACACTCGGCTAGACCCAAACCCACTCGGCTAGACCCAAACCCACTCGGCTAGACCCAAACCCACTCGGCTAGACCCAAACCCACTCCACTAGACCCAAACCACTCCGCTAGACCCAAACCCACTCCGCTAGACCCAAACCCACTCGGCTAGACCCAAACCCACTCAGCTAGACCCAAACCCACTCGGCCAGACCCAAACCCACTCGGCTAGACCCAAACCCAATCGGCTAGACCCAAACCCACTCAGCTAGACCCAAACCCACTCGGCCAGACCCAAACACACTCGGCCAGACCCAAACCCACTCGGCCAGACCCAAACCCACTCGGCTAGACCCAAACCCACTCCGCTAGACCCAAACACAGTCTGCTTGACCCAAACCCACTCCGCTAGACCCAAAGCAACTCCGCTAGACCTAAACCCACTCCGCTAGACGCAACCCAACTCCACTAGACCCAAACCCACTCGGCTAGACCCAAACCCACTCGGCTAGACCCAAACCAACTCGACTAGACCCAAACCCACTCGGGTAGACCAAAACCCACTCGGCTAGACCCAAACCCACTCGGGTAGACCCAAACCCACTCGGCTAGACCCAAACCCACTCGGCTAGAACCAAACCCACTGGGCTAGACCCAAACCCACTCGGCTAGACCCAAACCCGCTCGCTTAGACCCAAACCCACTAGGCTAGACCCAAACCCACTCGGCTAGACCCAAACCCACTAGGCCAGACCCAAACCCACTCGGCTAGATCCAAACCCACTCGGCTAGACCCAAACGCACTCGGCCAGACCCAAACCCACTCGGCTAGACCTAAACCCACTCGGCTAGACCCAAACCCACTCGGCTAGACCCAAACCCACTCGGCTAGACCCAAACCCACTCGGCTAGACCCAAACCCACTCGCTTAGACCCAAACCCACTCGGCTAGACCCACCCCACTCGGCTCGAGCCAAACCCACTCGGCTAGACCCAAACCCACTCGGCTAGACCCAAACCCACTCGCCATGACCCAAACCCACTCGGATAGACCCAAACCCACTCGGCTGGATCCAAACCCTCCCCACTAGACCCATACCCACTCTGCTAGTCCCAAACCCACTGCGCTAGACCCAAACCTACTGCGCTAGACCCAAACCCACTCCGCTAGACCCAAACCCACTCGGCTAGACCCAAACCCACTCAGCTAGACCGAAACCCGCTCGGCCAGACCCAAACCCACTCGGCTAGACCCAAACCCACACGGCCAGACACAAACCCACTCGGCCAGACCCGAACCCACTCGGCTAGACCCCAACCCACTCGGCTAGACCCAAACCCACTCGGCTAGACCCAAACCCACTCCGCTAGACCCAAACACACTCCGCTTGACCCAAACCCACTCCACTGGACCCAAACCCACTCCGCTAGACCTAAACCCACTCCGCTAGACGCAAACCCACTCCAATAGACCCAAACCCACTCGGCTAGACCCAAACCCACTCGGCTAGACCCAAACCCACTCGGCTAGACCCAAACCCACTCGGCTAGACCCAAACCCACTCGGCTAGACCCAAACCCACTCGGCTAGACCCAAACCCACTCGGCTGGACCCAAACCCACTCGGCTAGACCCAAACCCACTCGGCTAGACCCAAACCCACTCGGCTAGACCCAAACCCACTCGGCTAGTGCCAAACCCGCTCGGCTAGACCCAAACCCACTCGGCTAGACCCAAACCCATTCCTCCAGACCGAAACCCACTCCGCTAGACCGAAACCCACTCCGCAAGACCCAAACCCACACGGCTGGACCCAAACCCACTCGGCTAGACCCAAACCCACTCGGCTAGACCCAAACCCACTCGGCTAGACCCAAACCCACTCGGCTAGACCCAAACCCACTCGGCAAGACCCAAACCCACTCGGCTAGACACAAATCCACTCCGCTAGACCCAAACTCACTCCGCTAGACCCAAACCCACTCGGCTAGACCCAAACCCACTCGGGTAGACCCAAACCCACTCGGCTAGACCCAAACCCACTCGGGTAGACCCAAACCCACTCGGCTAGACCCAAACCCACTCGGCTAGACCCAAACCCACTCGCTTAGACCCAAACCCACTCGGCTAGACCCAAACCCACTCGGCTAGACCCAAACCCACTCGACTAGACCAAAACCCACTCGGCTAGACCCAAACCCACTCGGGTAGACCCAAACCCACTCGGCTAGACCCAAACCCACTCGGCTAGAACCAAACCCACTGGGCTAGATCCAAACCCACTCGGCTAGACCCAAACCCGCTCGCTTAGACCCAAACCCACTAGGCTAGACCCAAACCCACTCGGCTAGACCCAAACCCACTAGGCCAGACCCAAACCCACTCGGCTAGATCCAAACCCACTCGGCTAGACCCAAACGCACTCGGCCAGACCCAAACCCACTCGGCTAGACCTAAACCCACTCGGCTAGACCCAAACCCACTCGGCTAGACCCAAACCCACTCGGCTAGACCCAAACCCACTCGGCTAGACCCAAACCCACTCGCTTAGACCCAAACCCACTCGGCTAGACCCACCCCACTCGGCTCGAGCCAAACCCACTCGGCTAGACCCAAACCCACTCGGCTAGACCCAAACCCACTCGCCATGACCCAAACCCACTCGGATAGACCCAAACCCACTCGGCTGGATCCAAACCCTCCCCACTAGACCCATACCCACTCTGCTAGTCCCAAACCCACTGCGCTAGACCCAAACCTACTGCGCTAGACCCAAACCCACTCCGCTAGACCCAAACCCACTCGGCTAGACCCAAACCCACTCAGCTAGACCGAAACCCGCTCGGCCAGACCCAAACCCACTCGGCTAGACCCAAACCCACACGGCCAGACACAAACCCACTCGGCCAGACCCGAACCCACTCGGCTAGACCCCAACCCACTCGGCTAGACCCAAACCCACTCGGCTAGACCCAAACCCACTCCGCTAGACCCAAACACACTCCGCTTGACCCAAACCCACTCCACTGGACCCAAACCCACTCCGCTAGACCTAAACCCACTCCGCTAGACGCAAACCCACTCCAATAGACCCAAACCCACTCGGCTAGACCCAAACCCACTCGGCTAGACCCAAACCCACTCGGCTAGACCCAAACCCACTCGGCTAGACCCAAACCCACTCGGCTAGACCCAAACCCACTCGGCTAGACCCAAACCCACTCGGCTGGACCCAAACCCACTCGGCTAGACCCAAACCCACTCGGCTAGACCCAAACCCACTCGGCTAGACCCAAACCCACTCGGCTAGTGCCAAACCCGCTCGGCTAGACCCAAACCCACTCGGCTAGACCCAAACCCATTCCTCCAGACCGAAACCCACTCCGCTAGACCGAAACCCACTCCGCAAGACCCAAACCCACACGGCTGGACCCAAACCCACTCGGCTAGACCCAAACCCACTCGGCTAGACCCAAACCCACTCGGCTAGACCCAAACCCACTCGGCTAGACCCAAACCCACTCGGCAAGACCCAAACCCACTCGGCTAGACACAAATCCACTCCGCTAGACCCAAACTCACTCCGCTAGACCCAAACCCACTCGGCTAGACCCAAACCCACTCGGGTAGACCCAAACCCACTCGGCTAGACCCAAACCCACTCGGGTAGACCCAAACCCACTCGGCTAGACCCAAACCCACTCGGCTAGACCCAAACCCACTCGCTTAGACCCAAACCCACTCGGCTAGACCCAAACCCACTCGGCTAGACCCAAACCCACTCGACTAGACCCAAACCCACTCGGCTAGATCCAAACCCACTCGGCTAGACCCAAACGCACTCGGCCAGACCCAAACCCACTCGGCTAGACCCAAACCCACTCGGCTAGACCCAAACCCACTCGGCTAGAACCAAACCCACTCGGCTAGACCCAAACCCACTCGCCACGACCCAAAGCCACTCGCCATGACCCAAACCCACTCGGCTGGATCCAAACCCTCCTCACCAGACCCATACCCACTCTGCTAGTCCCAAACCCACTGCGCTAGACCCAAACCTACTGCGCTAGACCCAAACCCACTCTGCTAGACCCAAACCCACTCGCCTAGACCCAAACCCACTCGGGTAGACCCAAACCCACTCGGCTAGACCCAAACCCACTCGACTAGACCCAAATCCACTCGGCTAGACCCAAACCCACTCGCTTAGACCCAAACCCACTCGGCTAGACCCAAACCCACTCGGCTAGACCCAAACCCACTCGGCTGGACCCAAACCCACTCGGCTAGACCCAAACCCACTCGGCTAGACCCAAACCCACTCGGCTAGACCCAAACCCACTCGGCTAGAGCCAAACCCGCTCGGCTAGACCCAAACCCACTCGGCTAGACCCAAACCCACTCGGCCAGACCCAAACACACTCGGCTAGACCCAAACCCACTCGGCTAGACCCAAACCCACTCGGCTAGACCCAAACCCACTCGGCTAGACCCAAACCCACTCCACTAGACCCAAACCACTCCGCTAGACCCAAACCCACTCCGCTAGACCCAAACCCACTCGGCTAGACCCAAACCCACTCAGCTAGACCCAAACCCACTCGGCCAGACCCAAACCCACTCGGCTAGACCCAAACCCAATCGGCTAGACCCAAACCCACTCAGCTAGACCCAAACCCACTCGGCCAGACCCAAACACACTCGGCCAGACCCAAACCCACTCGGCCAGACCCAAACCCACTCCGCTAGACCCAAACCCACTCCGCTAGACCCAAACCCACTCCGCAAGACCCAAACCCACTCGGCTAGACCCAAACCCACTCCGCTAGACCCAAACACAGTCTGCTTGACCCAAACCCACTCCGCTAGACCCAAAGCAACTCCGCTAGACCTAAACCCACTCCGCTAGACGCAACCCAACTCCACTAGACCCAAACCCACTCGGCTAGACCCAAACCCACTCGGCTAGACCCAAACCAACTCGACTAGACCCAAACCCACTCGGCTAGACCAAAACCCACTCGGCTAGACCCAAACCCACTCGGGTAGACCCAAACCCACTCGGCTAGACCCAAACCCACTCGGCTAGACCCAAACCCACTGGGCTAGACCCAAACCCACTCGGCTAGACCCAAACCCGCTCGCTTAGACCCAAACCCACTAGGCTAGACCCAAACCCACTCGGCTAGACCCAAACCCACTAGGCCAGACCCAAACCCACTCGGCTAGATCCAAACCCACTCGGCTAGACCCAAACGCACTCGGCCAGACCCAAACCCACTCGGCTAGACCTAAACCCACTCGGCTAGACCCAAACCCACTCGGCTAGACCCAAACCCACTCGGCTAGACCCAAACCCACTCGGCTAGACCCAAACCCACTCGCTTAGACCCAAACCCACTCGGCTAGACCCACCCCACTCGGCTCGAGCCAAACCCACTCGGCTAGACCCAAACCCACTCGGCTAGACCCAAACCCACTCGCCATGACCCAAACCCACTCGGATAGACCCAAACCCACTCGGCTGGATCCAAACCCTCCCCACTAGACCCATACCCACTCTGCTAGTCCCAAACCCACTGCGCTAGACCCAAACCTACTGCGCTAGACCCAAACCCACTCCGCTAGACCCAAACCCACTCGGCTAGACCCAAACCCACTCAGCTAGACCGAAACCCGCTCGGCCAGACCCAAACCCACTCGGCTAGACCCAAACCCACACGGCCAGACACAAACCCACTCGGCCAGACCCGAACCCACTCGGCTAGACCCCAACCCACTCGGCTAGACCCAAACCCACTCGGCTAGACCCAAACCCACTCCGCTAGACCCAAACACACTCCGCTTGACCCAAACCCACTCCACTGGACCCAAACCCACTCCGCTAGACCTAAACCCACTCCGCTAGACGCAAACCCACTCCAATAGACCCAAACCCACTCGGCTAGACCCAAACCCACTCGGCTAGACCCAAACCCACTCGGCTAGACCCAAACCCACTCGGCTAGACCCAAACCCACTCGGCTAGACCCAAACCCACTCGGCTAGACCCAAACCCACTCGGCTGGACCCAAACCCACTCGGCTAGACCCAAACCCACTCGGCTAGACCCAAACCCACTCGGCTAGACCCAAACCCACTCGGCTAGAGCCAAACCCGCTCGGCTAGACCCAAACCCACTCGGCTAGACCCAAACCCATTCCTCCAGACCGAAACCCACTCCGCTAGACCGAAACCCACTCCGCAAGACCCAAACCCACACGGCTGGACCCAAACCCACTCGGCTAGACCCAAACCCACTCGGCTAGACCCAAACCCACTCGGCTAGACCCAAACCCACTCGGCTAGACCCAAACCCACTCGGCAAGACCCAAACCCACTCGGCTAGACACAAATCCACTCCGCTAGACCCAAACTCACTCCGCTAGACCCAAACCCACTCGGCTAGACCCAAACCCACTCGGGTAGACCCAAACCCACTCGGCTAGACCCAAACCCACTCGGGTAGACCCAAACCCACTCGGCTAGACCCAAACCCACTCGGCTAGACCCAAACCCACTCGCTTAGACCCAAACCCACTCGGCTAGACCCAAACCCACTCGGCTAGACCCAAACCCACTCGACTAGACCCAAACCCACTCGGCTAGATCCAAACCCACTCGGCTAGACCCAAACGCACTCGGCCAGACCCAAACCCACTCGGCTAGACCCAAACCCACTCGGCTAGACCCAAACCCACTCGGCTAGAACCAAACCCACTCGGCTAGACCCAAACCCACTCGCCACGACGCAAAGCCACTCGCCATGACCCAAACCCACTCGGCTGGATCCAAACCCTCCTCACCAGACCCATACCCACTCTGCTAGTCCCAAACCCACTGCGCTAGACCCAAACCTACTGCGCTAGACCCAAACCCACTCTGCTAGACCCAAACCCACTCGCCTAGACCCAAACCCACTCGGGTAGACCCAAACCCACTCGGCTAGACCCAAACCCACTCGACTAGACCCAAATCCACTCGGCTAGACCCAAACCCACTCGCTTAGACCCAAACCCACTCGGCTAGACCCAAACCCACTCGGCTAGACCCAAACCCACTCGGCTGGACCCAAACCCACTCGGCTAGACCCAAACCCACTCGGCTAGACCCAAACCCACTCGGCTAGACCCAAACCCACTCGGCTAGAGCCAAACCCGCTCGGCTAGACCCAAACCCACTCGGCTAGACCCAAACCCATTCCTCCAGACCGAAACCCACTCCGCTAGACCGAAACCCACTCCGCAAGACCCAAACCCACACGGCTGGACCCAAACCCACTCGGCTAGACCCAAACCCACTCGGCTAGACCCAAACCCACTCGGCTAGACCCAAACCCACTCGGCTAGACCCAAACCCACTCGGCTAGACCCAAACCCACTCGGCTAGACACAAATCCACTCCGCTAGACCCAAACTCACTCCGCTAGACCCAAACCCACTCGGCTAGACCCAAACCCACTCGGGTGGACCCAAACCCACTCGGCTAGACCCAAACCCACTCGGCTAGACCCAAACCCACTCGGCTCGACCCAAACCCACTCGGCTAGACCCAAACCCACTCGCTTAGACCCAAACCCACTCGGCTAGACCCAAACCCACTCGGCTAGACCCAAACCCACTCGACTAGACCCAAACCCACTCGGCTAGATCCAAACCCACTCGGCTAGACCCAAACGCACTCGGCCAGACCCAAACCCACTCGGCTAGACCCAAACCCACTCGGCTAGACCCAAACCCACTCGGCTAGAACCAAACCCACTCGGCTAGACCCAAACCCACTCGCCATGACCCAAAGCCACTCGCCATGACCCAAACCCACTCGGCTGGATCCAAACCCTCCTCACCAGACCCATACCCACTCTGCTAGTCCCAAACCCACTGCGCTAGACCCAAACCTACTGCGCTAGACCCAAACCCACTCCGCTAGACCCAAACCCACTCGCCTAGACCCAAACCCACTCGGCTAGACCCAAACCCACTCGGCTAGACCCAAACCCACTCGACTAGTCCCAAATCCACTCGGCTAGACCCAAACCCACTCGCTTAGACCCAAACCCGCTCGGCTAGACCCAAACCCACTCGGCTAGAGCCAAACCCACTCGGCTAGACCCAAACCCACTCGGCTGGACCCAAACCCACTCGCCATGACCCAAACCCACTCGGATAGACCCAAACCCACTCGGCTGGATCCAAACCCTACCCACTAGACCCATACCCACTCTGCTAGTCCCAAACCCACTGCGCTAGACCCAAACCTACTGCGCTAGACCCAAACCCACTCCGCTAGACCCAAACCCACTCGGCTAGACCCAAACCCACTCAGCTGGACCCAAACCCTCTCGGCCAGACCCAAACCCACCCGGCTAGACCCAAACCCACACGGCTAGACACAAACCCACTCGGCCAGACCCGAACCCACTCGGCTAGACCCAAACCCACTCGGCTAGACCCAAACCCACTCGGCTAGACCCAAACCCACTCCGCTAGACCCAAACACACTCCGCTTGACCCAAACCCACTCCACTGGACCCAAACCCACTCCGCTAGACCTAAACCCACTCCGCTAGACGCAAACCCACTCCACTAGACCCAAACCCACTCGGCTAGACCCAAACCCACTCGGCTAGACCCAAACCCACACGGCTAGACCCAAACCCACTCGGCTAGACCCAAACCCACTCGGCTAGACCCAAACCCACTCGGCTAGACCCAAACCCACTCGGCTAGACCCAAACCCACTCGGCTAGACCCAAACCCACTCGGCTAGAGCCAAACCCACTCGGCTAGACCCAAACCCACTCGGCTAGACCCAAACCCATTCCTCCAGACCGAAACCCACTCCGCTAGACCGAAACCCACTCCGCTAGACGCAAACCCACACGGCTGGACCCAAACCCACTCGGCTAGACCCAAAACCACTCGGCTAGACCCAAACCCACTCGGCTAGACCCAAACCCACTCGGCTAGAACCAAACCCACTCGGCTAGACCCAAACCCACTCGGCTAGACACAAATCCACTCCGCTAGACCCAAACTCACTCCGCTAGACCCAAACCCACTCCGCTAGACCCAAACCCACTCGGCTAGACCCAAACCCACTCGGCTAGACCCAAACCCACTCGGCTAGACCCAAACTCACTCCGCTAGACCCAAACCCAATCCGCTAGACCCAAACCCACTCGGCTAGACCCAAACCCACTTGGCTAGACCCAAACCCACTCCGCTAGACCCGAACCCACTCCGCTAGACCCAAACCCACTCCGCTAGACCCAAACCCACTCCGCTAGACCCAAACCCACTCCGCTAAACCCAAACCCACTCCGCTAGACCCAAACCTACTCCGCTAGACCCAAACCCACTCCGCTAGACCCAAACCCACTCGGCTAGACCCAAACCCACTCGGCTAGACCCAAACCCTCTTGGCTAGACCCAAACCCACTCGGCTAGACCCAAACCCACTCGGCTAGACCCAAACCCACTCGGGTAGACACAAACCCACTCGACTAGACCCAAACCCACTCGGCTAGACCCAAGCCCACTCGGCTAGACCAAAACCCACTCGGTAGACCCAAACCCACTCGGCTAGACCCAAACCCACTCGGCTTGACCTTAACCCACTTGGCTAGACCCAAACCCACTCGGCTAGACCCAAAACCACTCGGCTAGAGCCAAACCCACTCGGCTAGACCCAAACCCAGTCGGTTAGACCCAAACCCACTCCGCTAGACCCAAACCCACTCCGCTAGACCCAAACCCACTCCGCTAGACCCAAACCCACTCTGCTAGACGCAAACCAACTCCGCTGGACCCAAACCCACTCGGCTAGACCCAAACCCACTCCGCTAGACACAAACACACTCCGCTTGACCCAAACCCACTCGGCTAGACACAAACCCACTCGACTAGACCCAAACCAACTCGGCTAGACCCAAACCCACTCGGCTAGACCCAAACCAACTCGGCTAGACCCAAACCCACTCGGGTAGACCCAAACCCACTCGGCTAGACCCAAACCCACTCGGCTAGACCCAAACCCACTCGGCTAGACCCAAACCCACTCGGCTAGACCCAAACCCACTCGGCCAGACCCAAACCCACTCGGCTGGACCCAAACCCACTCGGCTAGAACCAAACCCACTCGGCTAGACCCAAACCCACTCGGCTAGACCCAAACCCACTCGGCTAGACCCAAACCCACTCGCCAAGACCCAAACCCACTCGGCTAGACCCAAACCCACTCGGCTGGACCCAAACCCTTCCCACTAGACCAATACCCACTCTGCTAGTCCCAAACCCACTGCGCTAGACCCAAACCCACTGCGCTGGACCCAAACCCACTCCGCCAGACCCAAACCCACTCCGCTAGACCCAAACCCACTCCACTAGACCCAAACCACTCCGCTAGACCCAAACCCACTCCGCTAGACCCAAACCCACTCGGCTAGACCCAAACCCACTCAGCTAGACCCAAACCCACTCGGCCAGACCCAAACCCACTCGGCTAGACCCAAACCCACTCGGCTAGACCCAATCCCACTCGGCCAGACCCAAACACACTCGGCTGGACCCAAACCCACTCGGCCAGACCCAAACCCACTCCGATAGACCCAAACCCACTCCGCTAGACCCAAACCCACTCCGCTAGACCCAAACCCACTCGGCTAGACCCAAACCCACTCCGCTAGACCCAAACACAGTCTGCTTGACCCAAACCCACTCCGCTAGACCCAAAGCAACTCCGCTAGACCTAAACCCACTCCGCTAGACGCAACCCAACTCCACTAGACCCAAACCCACTCGGCTAGACCCAAACCCACTCGGCTAGACCCAAACCAACTCGACTATACCTAAACCCACTCGGCTAGACCAAAACCCACTCGGCTAGACCCAAACCCACTCGGGTAGACCCAAACCCACTCGGCTAGACCCAAACCCACTCGGCTAGACCCAAACCCACTGGGCTAGACCCAAACCCACTCGGCTAGACCCAAACCCACTCGCTTAGACCCAAACCCACTCGGCTAGACCCAAACCCACTCGGCTAGACCCAAACCCACTAGGCCAGACCAAAACCCACTCGGCTAGATCCAAACCCACTCGGCTAGACCCAAACGCACTCGGCCAGACCCAAACCCACTCGGCTAGACCCAAACCCACTCGGCTAGACCCAAACCCACTCGGCTAGACCCAAACCCACTCGGCTAGACCGAAACCCACTCGCCATGACCCAAACCCACTCGGCTGGACCCAAACCCACTCGGCTGGATCCAAACCCTCCTCACTAGACCCATACCCACTCTGCTGGTCCCAAACCCACTGCGCTAGACCGAAACCTACTGCGCTAGACGCAAACCCACTCCGCTAGACCCAAACCCACTCGGCTAGACCCAAACCCACTCGGCTAGACCCAAACGCACTCGGCCAGACCCAAACCCACTCGGCTAGACCCAAACCCACTCGGCTAGACCCAAACCCACTCGGCTAGACCCAAACCCACTCGGCTAGACCGAAACCCACTCGCCATGACCCAAACCCGCTCGGCCAGACCCAAACCCACTCGACTAGACCCAAACCCACTCCGCTAGACCCAAACAAACTCCGCTTGACCCAAACCCTCTCCGCTGGACCCAAAGCCACTCCGCTAGACCTAAACCCACTCCGCTAGACGCAAACCCACTCCACTAGACCCAAACCCACTCGGCTAGACCCAAACCCACTTGGCTAGACCCAAACCCACTCGGCTAGACGCAAACCCACTCGGCTAGACCCGAACCCACTCGGCTAGACCCAAACCCACTCGGCTAGACCCAAACCCACTCGGCTAGACCCAAACCCACTCGGCTAGACCCAAACCCACTCGGCTAGACCCAAACACACTCGGCTAGACCCAAACCCACTCGGCTAGACCCAAACCCACTCGGCTAGACCTAAACCCACTCGGCTAGACCCAAACCCACTCGGCTAGACCCAAACCCACTGGGCTAGACCGAAACCCACTTGGCTAGACCCAAACCCACTCGCTTAGACGCAAACCCACTCGGCTAGACCCAAACCCACTCGGCTAGACCCAAACCCACTAGGCCAGACCCAAACCCACTCGGCTAGATCCAAACCCACTCGGCTAGACCCAAACGCACTCGGCCAGACCCAAACCCACTCGGCTAGACGCAAACCCACTCGGCTAGACCCAAACCCACTCGGCTAGACCCAAACCCACTCGGCTAGACCGAAACCCACTCGCCATGACCCAAACCCACTGGGCTAGACCCAAACCCACTCGGCTGGATCCAAACCCTCCTCACTAGACCCATACCCACTCTGCTGGTCCCAAACCCACTGCGCTAGACCCAAACCCACTCCGCTAGACCCAAACCCACTCGGCTAGACCCAAACCCACTCAGCTAGACCCAAACCCGCTCGGCCAGACCCAAACCCACTCGGCTAGACCCAAACCCACACGGCTCGACACAAACCCACTCGGCTAGACCCGAACCCACTCGGCTAGACCCAAACCCACTCGTCTAGACCCTAACCCACTCGACTAGACCCAAACCCACTCCGCTAGACCCAAACACACTCCGCTTGACCCAAACCCACTCCGCTGGACCCAAAGCCACTCCGCTAGACCTAAACCCACTCCGCTAGACGCAAACCCACTCCACTAGACCCAAACCCACTCGGCTAGACCCAAACCCACTTGGCTAGACCCAAACCCACTCGGCTAGACGCAAACCCACTCGGCTAGACCCGAACCCACTCGGCTAGACCCAAACCCACTCGGCTAGACCCAAACCCACTTGGCTAGACCCAAACCCACTCCGCTAGACCCGAACCCACTCCGCTAGACCCAAACCCACTCCGCTAGACCCAAACCCACTCCGCTAGACCCAAACCCACTCCGCTAAACCCAAACCCACTCCGCTAGACCCAAACCTACTCCGCTAGACCCAAACCCACTCCGCTAGACCCAAACCCACTCGGCTAGACCCAAACCCACTCGGCTAGACCCAAACCCTCTTGGCTAGACCCAAACCCACTCGGCTAGACCCAAACCCACTCGGCTAGACCCAAACCCACTCGGGTAGACACAAACCCACTCGACTAGACCCAAACCCACTCGGCTAGACCCAAGCCCACTCGGCTAGACCAAAACCCACTCGGTAGACCCAAACCCACTCGGCTAGACCCAAACCCACTCGGCTTGACCTTAACCCACTTGGCTAGACCCAAACCCACTCGGCTAGACCCAAAACCACTCGGCTAGAGCCAAACCCACTCGGCTAGACCCAAACCCAGTCGGTTAGACCCAAACCCACTCCGCTAGACCCAAACCCACTCCGCTAGACCCAAACCCACTCCGCTAGACCCAAACCCACTCTGCTAGACGCAAACCAACTCCGCTGGACCCAAACCCACTCGGCTAGACCCAAACCCACTCCGCTAGACACAAACACACTCCGCTTGACCCAAACCCACTCGGCTAGACACAAACCCACTCGACTAGACCCAAACCAACTCGGCTAGACCCAAACCCACTCGGCTAGACCCAAACCAACTCGGCTAGACCCAAACCCACTCGGGTAGACCCAAACCCACTCGGCTAGACCCAAACCCACTCGGCTAGACCCAAACCCACTCGGCTAGACCCAAACCCACTCGGCTAGACCCAAACCCACTCGGCCAGACCCAAACCCACTCGGCTGGACCCAAACCCACTCGGCTAGAACCAAACCCACTCGGCTAGACCCAAACCCACTCGGCTAGACCCAAACCCACTCGGCTAGACCCAAACCCACTCGCCAAGACCCAAACCCACTCGGCTAGACCCAAACCCACTCGGCTGGACCCAAACCCTTCCCACTAGACCAATACCCACTCTGCTAGTCCCAAACCCACTGCGCTAGACCCAAACCCACTGCGCTGGACCCAAACCCACTCCGCCAGACCCAAACCCACTCCGCTAGACCCAAACCCACTCCACTAGACCCAAACCACTCCGCTAGACCCAAACCCACTCCGCTAGACCCAAACCCACTCGGCTAGACCCAAACCCACTCAGCTAGACCCAAACCCACTCGGCCAGACCCAAACCCACTCGGCTAGACCCAAACCCACTCGGCTAGACCCAATCCCACTCGGCCAGACCCAAACACACTCGGCTGGACCCAAACCCACTCGGCCAGACCCAAACCCACTCCGATAGACCCAAACCCACTCCGCTAGACCCAAACCCACTCCGCTAGACCCAAACCCACTCGGCTAGACCCAAACCCACTCCGCTAGACCCAAACACAGTCTGCTTGACCCAAACCCACTCCGCTAGACCCAAAGCAACTCCGCTAGACCTAAACCCACTCCGCTAGACGCAACCCAACTCCACTAGACCCAAACCCACTCGGCTAGACCCAAACCCACTCGGCTAGACCCAAACCAACTCGACTATACCTAAACCCACTCGGCTAGACCAAAACCCACTCGGCTAGACCCAAACCCACTCGGGTAGACCCAAACCCACTCGGCTAGACCCAAACCCACTCGGCTAGACCCAAACCCACTGGGCTAGACCCAAACCCACTCGGCTAGACCCAAACCCACTCGCTTAGACCCAAACCCACTCGGCTAGACCCAAACCCACTCGGCTAGACCCAAACCCACTAGGCCAGACCAAAACCCACTCGGCTAGATCCAAACCCACTCGGCTAGACCCAAACGCACTCGGCCAGACCCAAACCCACTCGGCTAGACCCAAACCCACTCGGCTAGACCCAAACCCACTCGGCTAGACCCAAACCCACTCGGCTAGACCGAAACCCACTCGCCATGACCCAAACCCACTCGGCTGGACCCAAACCCACTCGGCTGGATCCAAACCCTCCTCACTAGACCCATACCCACTCTGCTGGTCCCAAACCCACTGCGCTAGACCGAAACCTACTGCGCTAGACGCAAACCCACTCCGCTAGACCCAAACCCACTCGGCTAGACCCAAACCCACTCGGCTAGACCCAAACGCACTCGGCCAGACCCAAACCCACTCGGCTAGACCCAAACCCACTCGGCTAGACCCAAACCCACTCGGCTAGACCCAAACCCACTCGGCTAGACCGAAACCCACTCGCCATGACCCAAACCCGCTCGGCCAGACCCAAACCCACTCGACTAGACCCAAACCCACTCCGCTAGACCCAAACAAACTCCGCTTGACCCAAACCCTCTCCGCTGGACCCAAAGCCACTCCGCTAGACCTAAACCCACTCCGCTAGACGCAAACCCACTCCACTAGACCCAAACCCACTCGGCTAGACCCAAACCCACTTGGCTAGACCCAAACCCACTCGGCTAGACGCAAACCCACTCGGCTAGACCCGAACCCACTCGGCTAGACCCAAACCCACTCGGCTAGACCCAAACCCACTCGGCTAGACCCAAACCCACTCGGCTAGACCCAAACCCACTCGGCTAGACCCAAACACACTCGGCTAGACCCAAACCCACTCGGCTAGACCCAAACCCACTCGGCTAGACCTAAACCCACTCGGCTAGACCCAAACCCACTCGGCTAGACCCAAACCCACTGGGCTAGACCGAAACCCACTCGGCTAGACCCAAACCCACTCGCTTAGACGCAAACCCACTCGGCTAGACCCAAACCCACTCGGCTAGACCCAAACCCACTAGGCCAGACCCAAACCCACTCGGCTAGATCCAAACCCACTCGGCTAGACCCAAACGCACTCGGCCAGACCCAAACCCACTCGGCTAGACGCA
Organism: Raja brachyura; assembly: GCA_963514005.1. The sequence continues at coordinate 28,938,911 of OY740815.1, read as the reverse complement.
AACCCACTCGGCTAGACCCAAACCCACTCGGCTAGACCCAAACCCACTCGGCTAGACCGAAACCCACTCGCCATGACCCAAACCCACTGGGCTAGACCCAAACCCACTCGGCTGGATCCAAACCCTCCTCACTAGACCCATACCCACTCTGCTGGTCCCAAACCCACTGCGCTAGACCCAAACCCACTCCGCTAGACCCAAACCCACTCGGCTAGACCCAAACCCACTCAGCTAGACCCAAACCCGCTCGGCCAGACCCAAACCCACTCGGCTAGACCCAAACCCACACGGCTCGACACAAACCCACTCGGCTAGACCCGAACCCACTCGGCTAGACCCAAACCCACTCGTCTAGACCCTAACCCACTCGACTAGACCCAAACCCACTCCGCTAGACCCAAACACACTCCGCTTGACCCAAACCCACTCCGCTGGACCCAAAGCCACTCCGCTAGACCTAAACCCACTCCGCTAGACGCAAACCCACTCCACTAGACCCAAACCCACTCGGCTAGACCCAAACCCACTTGGCTAGACCCAAACCCACTCGGCTAGACGCAAACCCACTCGGCTAGACCCGAACCCACTCGGCTAGACCCGAACCCACTCGGCTAGACCCAAACCCACTCGGCTAGACCCAAACCCACTCGGCTAGACCCAAACCCACTCGGCTAGACCCAAACCCACTCGGCTAGACCCAAACCCACTCGGCTAGACCCAAACCCACTCGGCTAGTCCCAAACCCACTCGGCTAGACCCAAACCCATTCCTCCAGACCCAAACCCACTCCGCTAGACCGAAACCCACTCCGCCAGACGCAAACCCACACGGCTGGACCCAAACCTACTCGGCTAGACCCAAACCCACTCGGCTAGACCCAAACCCACTCGGCTAGACCCAAACCCACTCGGCTAGACCCAAACCCACTCGGCTAGACCCAAACCCACTCGGCTAGACACAAACCCACTCCGCTAGACCCAAACGCACTCCGCTAGACCCAAACCCAATCCGCTAGACCCAAACCCACTCGGCTAGACCCAAACCCACTCGGCTAGACCCAAACCCACTCGGCTAGACCCAAACCCACTCGGCTAGACCCAAACCCACTCGGCTAGACCCAAACCCACTCGGCTAGACCCAAACCCACTCGGCTAGACCCAAACCCACTCGGCTTGACCAAAACCCACTCGGCTAGACCCAAACCCACTCGGGTAGACCCAAACCCACTCGGCTAGACCCAAACCCACTCGGCTAGACCCAAACCCACTGGGCTAGACCCAAACCCACTCGGCTAGACCCAAACCCACTCGCTTAGACCCAAACCCACTCGGCTAGACCCAAACCCACTCGGCTAGACCCAAACCCACTAGGCCAGACCCAAACCCACTCGGCTAGATCCAAACCCACTCGGCCAGACCCAAACGCACTCGGCCAGACCCAAACCCACTCGGCTAGACCCAAACCCACTCGGCTAGACCCAAACCCACTCGGCTAGACCGAAACCCACTCGCCATGACCCAAACCCACTCGGATAGACCCAAACCCACTCGGCTGGATCCAAACCCTCCTCACTAGACCCATACCCACTCTGCTGGTCCCAAACCCACTGCGCTAGACCCAAACCTACTGCGCTAGACCCAAACCCACTCCGCTAGACCCAAACCCACTCGGCTAGACCCAAACCCACTCAGCTAGACCCAAACCCGCTCGGCCAGACCCAAACCCACTCGGCTAGACCCAAACCCACACGGCTCGACACAAACCCACTCAGCTAGACCCGAACCCACTCGGCTAGACCCAAACCCACTCGGCTAGACCCAAACCCACTCGACTAGACCCAAACCCACTCCGCTGGACCCAAACACACTCCGCTTGACCCAAACCCACTCCGCTGGACCCAAAGCCACTCCGCTAGACCTAAACCCACTCCGCTAGACGCAAACCCACTCCACTAGACCCAAACCCACTCGGCTAGACCCAAACCCACTTGGCTAGACCCAAACCCACTCGGCAAGACGCAAACCCACTCGGCTAGACCCGAACCCACTCGGCTAGACCCAAACACACTCGGCTAGACCCAAACCCACTCGGCTAGACCCAAACCCACTCGGCTAGACCCAAACCCACTCAGCTAGACCGAAACCCACTCGGCTAGACCCCAACCCACTCGGCTAGAGCCAAACCCACTCGGCTAGACCCAAACCCACTCGGCTAGACCCAAACCCATACCTCCAGAGCCAAACCCACTCCGCTAGACCGAAACCCACTCCGCTAGACGCAAACCCACACGGCTGGACCCAAACCTACTCGGCTAGACCCAAACCCACTCGGCTAGACCCAAACCCACTCGGCTAGACCCAAACCCACTCGGCTAGACCCAAACCCGCTCGGCTAGACCCAAACCCACTCGGCTAGACACAAACCCACTCCGCTAGACCCAAACTCATTCCGCTAGACCCAAACCCAATCCGCTAGACCCAAACCCACTCGGCTAGACCCAAACCCCCTCGGCTAGACCCAAACCCACTCGGCTAGACCCAAACCCACTCGGCTGGACCCAAACCCACTCGGCTAGACCCAAACCCACTCGGCTAGACCCAAACCCACTCGGCTAGACCCAAACCCACTCGGCTAGACCCAAACCCACTCGCTAGACCCAAACCCACTCGGCTAGACCCAAACCCACTCGACTAGACCCAAACCCACTCGCGAAGACCCAAACCCACTCGGGTAGACCCAAACCCACTCGGCTGGACCCAAACCCTCCCCACTAGACCCATACCCACTCTGCTAGTCCCAAACCCACTGCGCTAGACCCAAACCCACTGCGCTAGACCCAAACCCACTCCGCTAGACCCAAACCCACTCCACTAGACCCAAACCACTCTGCTAGACCCAAACCAACTCCGCTAGGCCCAAACCCACTCGGCTAGACCCAAACCCACTCAGCTAGACCCAAACCCACTCGGCCAGACCCAAACCCACTCGGCTAGACCCAAACCCACTCGGCTAGACCCAATCCCACTCGGCAAGACCCAAACCCACTCGGCTAGACCCAAACCCACTCGGCGAGACACAAACCCACTCCGCTAGACCCAAACCCACTCGGCTAGACTCAAACCCACTCGGCTAGACCCAAACCCAATAGGCTAGACCCAAACCCACTCGGCTAGACCCAAACGCACTCGGCTAGACCCAAACCCACTCGGCTAGACCCAAACCCACTCGGCTAGACCCAAACCCACTCGGCTAGACCCAAACCCACTCGGCTAGACCCAAACCCACTCGCCATGACCCAAACCCACTCGGCTAGACCCAAACCCACTCGGCTGGACCCAAACCCTCCCCAATAGACCCATACCCACTCTGCTAGTCCCAAACCCACTGCGCTAGACCCAAACCTACTGCGCTAGACCCAAACCCACTCCGCTAAACCCAAACCCACTCCACTAGACCCAAACCACTCCGCTAGACCCAAACACACTCCGCTTGACCCAAACGCACTCCGCTAGACCCAAAGCCACTCCGCTAGACCTAAACCCACTCCGCTAGACGCAAACACACTCCACTAGACGCAAACCCACTCGGCTAGACCCAAACCCACTCGGCTAGACCCAAACCCACTCGGCTAGACCCAAACCCACTCGGCTAGACCCAAACCCACTCGGCTAGACCCAAACCCACTCGACTAGACCCAAACCCACTCGGCTAGACCCAAACACACTCGGCTAGACCCAAACCCACTCGGCTAGACACAAACCCACTCCACTAGACCCAAACCCTTCCGCTAGACCCATACCCACTCCGCTAGACCCAAACCCACTCCGCTAGACCCAAACCCACTCCGCTAGACCCAAACCCACTCGGCTAGACTCAAACCCACTCGGCTAGACCCAAACCCACTTGGCTCGACCCAAACCCACTCGGCTAGACCAAAACCCACACGGCCAGACCCAAACCCACTCGGGTAGATACAAACCCACTCGGCTAAATCCAAACCCACTCGGGTAGACCCAAACCCACTCGGATAGATGAAAAACCCACTCCGCTAGACCCAAACCCACTCCGCTAGACCCAAACCCACTCGGCTAGACCCAAACCCACTCGGCTAGACCCAAACCCACTCGGCTAGACCCAATCCCACTCGGCCAGACCCAAACACACTCGGCTAGACCCAAACCCACTCGGCCAGACCCAAACCCACTCCGCTAGACCCAAACCCACTCCGCTAGACCCAAACCCACTCCGCTAGACCCAAACCCACTCGGCTAGACCCAAACCCACTCCGCTAGACCCAAACACAATCTGCTTGACCCAAACCCACTCCGCTAGACCCAAAGCCACTCCGCTAGACCTAAACCTACTCCGCTAGACGCAACCCAACTCCACTAGACCCAAACCCACTCGGCTAGACCCAAACCCACTCGGCTAGACCCAAACCCACTCGGCTAGACCCAAACCCACTCGCCTAGACCCAAACCCACTCGGCTAGACCCAAACCCACTCGGCTAGACCCAAACCCACTCGCTTAGACCCAAACCCACTCGGCTAGACCCAAACCCACTCGGCTAGACCCAAACCCACTAGGCTAGACCCAAACCCACTCGGCTAGATCCAAACCCACTCGGCTAGACCCAAACGCACTCGGCCAGACCCAAACCCACTCGGCTAAACCCAAACCCACTCGGCTAGACCCAAACCCACTCGGCTAGACCCAAACCCACTCGGCTGGACCGAAACCCACTCGCCATGACCCAAACCCACTAGGCTAGACCCAAACCCACTCGGCTAGACCCAAACCCACTCGGCTAGACCCAAACCCACTCGACTAGACCCAAACCCACTCCGCTGGACCCAAACACACTCCGCTTGACCCAAACCCATTCCGCTGGACCCAAAGCCACTCCGCAAGACCTAAACCCACTCCGCTAGACGCAAACCCACTCCACTAGACCCAAACCCACTCGGCTAGACCCAAACCCACTTGGCTAGACCCAAACCCACTCGGCCAGACGCAAACCCACTCGGCTAGACCCGAACCCACTCGGCTAGACCCAAACCCACTCGGCTAGACCCAAACCCACTCGGCTAGACCCAAACCCACTCGGCTAGACCGAAACCCACTCGGCTAGACCGAAACCCACTCGGCTAGACCGAAACCCACTCGGCTAGAGCCAAACCCACTCGGCTAGACCCAAACCCACTCGGCTAGACCCAAACCCATTCCTCCAGACCCAAACCCACTCCGCTAGACCGAAACCCACTCCGCTAGACCCAAACCCACACGGCTGGACCCAAACCCACTCGGCTAGACCCAAACCCACTCGGCTAGACCCAAACCCACTCGGCTAGACCGAAACCCACTCGGCTAGACCCAAACCCACTCGACTAGACCCAAACCCACTCGGCTAGACCCAAATCCACTCGCTAGACCCAAACCCACTCGGCTAGACCCAAACCCACTCGGCTAGACCCAAACCCACTCGCGAAGACCCAAACCCACTCGGGTAGACCCAAACCCACTCGGCTGGACCCAAACCCTCCCCACTAGACCCATACCCACTCTGCTAGTCCCAAACCCACTGCGCTAGACCGAAACCCACTGCGCTAGACCCAAACCCACTCCGCTAGACCCAAACCCACTCCACTAGACCCAAACCACTCTGCTAGACCCAAACCAACTCCGCTAGACCCAAACCCACTCGGCTAGACCCAAACCCACTCAGCTAGACCCAAACCCACTCGGCCAGACCCAAACCCACTCGGCTAGACCCAATCCCACTCGGCCAGACCCAAACCCACTCGGCTAGACCCAAACCCACTCGGCGAGACACAAACCCACTCCGCTAGACCCAAACCCACTCGGCTAGACTCAAACCCACTCGGCTAGACCCAAACCCACTCGGCTAGACCCAAACCCACTCGGCTAGACCCAAACCCACTCGGCTGGACCCAAACCCTCCCCACTAGACCCATACCCACTCTGCTAGTCACAAACCCACTGCGCTAGACCCAAACCTACTGCGCTAGACCCAAACCCACTCCGCTAGACCCAAACCCACTCCACTAGACCCAAACCACGCCGCTAGACCCAAACACACTCCGCTTGACCCAAACCCACTCCACTAGACCCAAAGCCACTCTGCTAGACCTAAACCCACTCCGCTAGACGCAAACACACTCCACTAGACCCAAACCCACTCGGCTAGACCCAAACCCACTCGGCTAGACCCAAACCCACTCGGCTAGACCCAAACCCACTCGGCTAGACCCAAACCCACTCGGCTAGACCCAAACCCACTCAGCTAGACCCAAACCCACTCGGCCAGACCCAAACCCACTCGGCTAGACCCAAACCCACTCGGCTAGACCCAATCCCACTCGGCCAGACCCAAACCCACTCGGCTAGACCCAAACCCACTCGGCGAGACACAAACCCACTCCGCTAGACCCAAACCCACTCGGGTAGACTCAAACCCACTCGGCTAGACCCAAACCCACTCGGCTAGACCCAAACCCACTCGGCTAGACCCAAACCCACTCGGCTGGACCCAAACCCTCCCCACTAGACCCATACCCACTCTGCTAGTCACAAACCCACTGCGCTAGACCCAAACCTACTGCGCTAGACCCAAACCCACTCCGCTAGACCCAAACCCACTCCACTAGACCCAAACCACGCCGCTAGACCCAAACACACTCCGCTTGACCCAAACCCACTCCACTAGACCCAAAGCCACTCTGCTAGACCTAAACCCACTCCGCTAGACGCAAACACACCCCACTAGACCCAAACCCACTCGGCTAGACCCAAACCCACTCGGCTAGACCCAAACCCACTCGGCTAGACCCAAACCCACTTGGCTAGACCCAAACCCACTCGGCTAGACCAAAACCCACACGGCCAGACCCAAACCCACTCGGGTAGACACAAACCCACTCGGCTAAATCCAAACCCACTCGCGTAGACCCAAACCCACTCGGATAGATGAAAAACCCACTCCGCTAGACCCAAACCCACTCCGCTAGACCCAAACCCACTCGGCTAGACCCCAACCCACTCGGCTAGACCCAAACCCACTCGGCTAGACCCAAACCCACTCGGCTGGATCCAAACCCTCCTCACTAGACCCATACCCACTCTGCTAGTCCCAAACCCACTGCGCTAGACCCAAACCTACTGCGCTAGACCCAAACCCACTCCGCCAGACCCAAACCCACTCGGCTAGACCCAAACCCACTGAGCTAGACCCAAACCCGCTCGGCCAGACCCAAACCCACTCGGCTAGACCCAAACCCACACGGCTAGACACAAACCCACTCGGCCAGACCCGAACCCACTCGGCTAGACCCAAACCCACTCGGCTAGACCCAAACCCACTCGACTAGACCCAAACCCACTCCGCTAGACCCAAACACACTCCGCTTGACCCAAACCCACTCCGCTGGACCCAAAGCCACTCCGCTAGACCTAAACCCACTCCGCTAGACGCAAACCCACTCCGCCAGACCCAAATACACTCCGCTTGACCCAAACCCACTCGGCTAGACCCAAACACACACGGCTAGACACAAACCCACTCGGCCAGACCCGAACCCACTCGGCTAGACCCAAACCCACTCGGCTAGACTCAAACCCTCTCTGCTAGACCCAAACCCACTTGGCTAGACCCAAACCCACTCGGCTAGACCAAAACCCACACGGCTAGACCCAAACCCACTCGGCGAGACTCAAACCCACTCGCTTAGACCCAAACCCACTCGGCTAGACCCAAACCCACTCGGCTAGACCCAAACCCACTCGCTAGACCCAAACCCACTCGGCTAGACCCAAACCCACTCGACTAGACCCAAACCCACTCGCGAAGACCCAAACCCACTCGGCTAGACCCAAACCCACTCGACTAGACCCAAACCCACTCGCGAAGACCCAAACCCACTCGGGTAGACCCAAACCCACTCGGCTGGACCCAAACCCTCCCCACTAGACCCATACGCACTCTGCTAGTCCCAAACCCACTGCGCTAGACCCAAACCCACTGCGCTAGACCCAAACCCACTCCGCTAGACCCAAACCCACTCCACTAGACCCAAACCACTCTGCTAGACCCAAACCAACTCCGCTAGACCCAAACCCACTCGGCTAGACCCAAACCCACTCAGCTAGACCCAAACCCACTCGGCCAGACCCAAACCCACTCGGCTAGACCCAAACCCACTCGGCTAGACCCAATCCCACTCGGCTAGACCCAATCCCACTCGGCCAGACCCAAACCCACTCGGCTAGACCCAAACCCACTCGGCGAGACACAAACCCACTCCGCTAGACCCAAACCCACTCGGCTAGACTCAAACCCACTCGGCTAGACCCAAACCCACTCGGCTAGACCCAAACCCACTCGGCTAGACCCAAACCCACTCGGCTGGACCCAAACCCTCCCCACTAGACCCATACCCACTCTGCTAGTCCCAAACCCACTGCGCTAGACCCAAACCTACTGCGCTAGACCCAAACCCACTCCGCTAGACCCAAACCCACTCCACTAGACCCAAACCACTCCGCGAGACCCAAACACACTCCGCTTGACCCAAACCCACTCCGCTAGACCCAAAGCCACTCCGCTAGACCTAAACCCACTCCGCTAGACGCAAACACACTCCACTAGACCCAAACCCACTCGGCTAGACCCAAACCCACTCGGCTAGACCCAAACCCACTCGGCTAGACCCAAACCCACTCGGCTAGACCCAAACCCACTCGGCTAGACCCAAACCCACTCGGCTAGACCCAAACCCACTCGGCTAGACCCAAACCCACTCGGCTAGACCCAAACCCACTCGGCTAGACACAAACCCACTCCGCTAGACCCAAACCCACTCCGCTAGACCCAAACCCTTCCGCTAGACCCAAGCCCACTCCGCTAGACCCAAACCCACTCCGCTAGACCCAAACCCACTCCGCTAGACCCAAACCCACTCGGCTAGACTCAAACCCACTCGGCTAGACCCAAACCCACTTGGCTAGACCCAAACCCACTCGGCTAGACCAAAACCCACACGGCCAGACCCAAACCCACTCGGGTAGACACAAACCCACTCGGCTAAATCCAAACCCACTCGGGTAGACCCAAACCCACTCGGATAGATGAAAAACCCACTCCGCTAGACCCAAACCCACTCCGCTAGACCCAAACCCACTCGGCTAGACCCAAACCCACTCGGCTACACCCAAACCCACTCGGCTAGACTCAAACCCACTCGCTTAGACCCCAACCCTCTCGGCTAGACCCAAACCCACTCGGCTAGACCCAAACCCACTCGGCTGGATCCAAACCCTCCTCACTGGACCCATACCCACTCTGCTAGTCCCAAACCCACTCGGCTAGACTCAAACCCACTCGGCTAGACCCAAACCCACTTGGCTAGACCCAAACCCACTCGGCTAGACCAAAACCCACACGGCCAGACCCAAACCCACTCGGGTAGACACAAACCCACTCGGCTAAATCCAAACCCACTCGGGTAGACCCAAACCCACTCGGATAGATGAAAAACCCACTCCGCTAGACCCAAACCCACTCCGCTAGACCCAAACCCACTCGGCTAGACCCAAATCCACTCGGCTACACCCAAACCCACTCGGCTAGACTCAAACCCACTCGCTTAGACCCCAACCCACTCGGCTAGACCCAAACCTACTGCGCTAGACCCAAACCCACTCCGCCAGACCCAAACCCACTCGGCTAGACCCAAACCCACTCAGCTAGACCCAAACCCGCTCGGCCAGACCCAAACCCACTCGGCTAGACCCAAACCCACACGGCTAGACACAAACCCACTCGGCCAGACCCGAACCCACTCGGCTAGACCCAAACCCACTCGGCTAGACCCAAACCCACTCGACTAGACCCAAACCCACTCCGCTAGACCAAACACACACCGCTTGACCCAAACCCACTCCGCTGGACCCAAAGCCACTCCGCTAGACCTAAACCCACTCCGCTAGACGCAAACCCACTCCGCCAGACCCAAACACACTCCGCTTGACCCAAACCCACTCGGTAGACCCAAACCCACACGGCTAGACACAAACCCACTCGGCCAGACCCGAACCCACTCGGCTAGACCCAAACCCACTCGGCTAGACTCAAACCCACTCTGCTAGACCCAAACCCACTTGGCTAGACCCAAACCCACTCGGCTAGACCAAAACCCAAACGGCTAGACCCAAACCCACTCGGCTAGACTCAAACCCACTCGCTTAGACCCAAACCCACTCGGCTAGACCTAAACCCACTCGGCTAGACCCAAACCCACTCGCCATGACCCAAACCCACTCGGCTAGACCCAAACCCACTCGGCTGGATCCAAACCCTCCTCACTAGACCCATACCCACTCTGCTAGTCCCAAACCCACTGCGCTAGACCCAAACCTACTGCGCTAGACCCAAACCCACTCCGCCAGACCCAAACCCACTCGGCTAGACCCAAACCCACTCAGGTAGACCCAAACCCGCTCGGCCAGACCCAAACCCACTCGGCTAGACCCAAACCCACACGGCTAGACACAAACCCACTCGGCCAGACCCGAACCCACTCGGCTAGACCCAAACCCACTCGGCTAGACCCAAACCCACTCGAATAGACCCAAACCCACTCCGCTAGAACCAAACACGCTCCGCTTGACCCAAACCCACTCCGCTGGACCCAAAGCCACTCCGCTAGACCTAAACCCACTCCGCTAGACGAAAAACCACTCCACTAGACCCAAACCCACTCGGCTAGACCCAAACCCACTTGGCTAGACCCAAACCCACTCGGCTAGACCCAAACCCACTCGGCTAGACCCGAACCCACTCGGCTAGACCCAAACCCACTCGGCTAGACCCAAACCCACTCGGCTAGACCCAAACCCACTCGGCTAGACCCAAACCCACTCGGCTAGAGCCAAACCCACTCGGCTAGACCCAAACCTACTCGGCTAGACCCAAACCCATTCCTCCAGACCGAAACCCACTCCGCTAGACCGAAACCCACTCCGCTAGACCCAAACCCACACGGCTGGACCCAAACCCACTCGGCTAGACCCAAACCCACTCGGCTAGACCCAAACCCACTCGGCTAGACCCAAACCCATTCCTCAAGACCCAAACCCACTCCGCTAGACCCAAACCCACTTGGCTAGACCCAAACCCTCTCGGCTAGACCAAAACCCACACGGCTAGACCCAAACCCACTCGGCTAGACTCAAACCCACTCGCTTAGACCCAAACCCACTCGGCTAGACCCAAACCCACTCGGCTAGACACAAACCCACTCGCCATGACCCAAACCCACTCGCCATGACCCAAACCCACCCGGCTGGATCCAAACCCTCCTCACTGGACCCATACCCACTCTGCTAGTCCCAAACCCATTGCGCTAGACCCAAACCTACTGCGCTAGACCCAAACCCACTCCGCCAGACCCAAACCCACTCGGCTAGACCCAAACCCACACGGCTAGACACAAACCCACTCGGCCAGACCCGAACCCACTCGGCTAGACCCAAACCCACTCGGCTAGACCCAAACCCACTCGACTAGACCCAAACCCACTCCGCTAGACCCAAACACACTCCGCTTGACCCAAACCCACTCCGCTGGACCCAAAGCCACTCCGCTAGACCTAAACCCACTCCGCTAGATGCAAAACCACTCCACTAGACCCAAACCCACTCGGCTAGACCCAAACCCACTTGGCTAGACCCAAACCCACTCGGCTAGACCCAAACCCACTCGGCTATACCCGAACCCACTCGGCTAGACGCAAACCCACTCGGCTAGACCCAAACCCACTCGGCTAGACCCAAACCCACTCGGCTAGACCCAAACCCACTCGGCTAGACCCAAACCCACTCGGCTAAACCCAAACCCACTCGGCTGGAGCCAAACCCACTCGGCTAGACCCAAAACTACTCGGCTAGACCCAAACCCATTCCTCCAGACCCAAACCCACTCCGCTAGACCGAAACCCACTCCGCTAGACCCAAACCCACACGGCTGGACCCAAACCCACTCGGCTAGACCCAAACCCACTCGGCTTGACCCAAACCCATTCCTCAAGACCCAAACCCACTCCGCTAGACCGAAACCCACTCCGCTAGACTCAAACCCACACGGCTGGACCCAAACCCACTCCGCTAGACCCAAACACACTCCGCTTGACCCAAACCCACTCCGCTGGACCCAAAGCCACTCCGCTAGACCTAAACCCACTCCGCTAGACGCAAACCCACTCGGCTAGACCCAAACCCACTCGGCTAGAGCCAAACCCACTCGGCTAGACCCAAACCTACTCGGCTAGACCCAAACCCATTCCTCCAGACCGAAACCCACTCCGCTAGACCGAAACCCACTCCGCTAGACCCAAACCCACACGGCTGGACCCAAACCCACTCGGCTAGACCCAAACCCACTCGGCTAGACCCAAACCCACTCGGCTAGACCCAAACCCATTCCTCAAGACCCAAACCCACTCCGCTAGACTGAAACACACTCCGCTAGACCCAAACCCACACGGCTGGACCCAAACCCACTCGGCTAGACCCAAACCCACTCGGCTAGACCCAAACCCACTCGGCTAGACCCAAACCCACTCGGCTAGACCCAAACCCACTCGGCTAGACCCAAACCCACTCGGCTAGACCCAAACCCACTCGGCTAGACCCGAACCCACTCGGCTAGACCCAAACCCACTCGGCTAGACCCAAACCCACTCGGCTAGACCCAAACCCACTCGGCTAGACCCAAACCCACTCGGCTAGAGCCAAACCCACTCGGCTAGACCCAAACCCACTCGGCTAGACCCAAACCCACTCCACTAGACCCAAACCCACTCGGCTAGACCCAAACCCACTTGGCTAGACCCAAACCCACTCGGCTAGACCCAAACCCACTCGGCTAGACCCGAACCCACTCGGCTAGACCCAAACCCACTCGGCTAGACCCAAACCCACTCGGCTAGACCCAAACCCACTCGGCTAGACCCAAACCCACTCGGCTAGAGCCAAACCCACTCGGCTAGACCCAAACCTACTCGGCTAGACCCAAACCCATTCCTCCAGACCGAAACCCACTCCGCTAGACCGAAACCCACTCCGCTAGACCCAAACCCACACGGCTGGACCCAAACCCACTCGGCTAGACCCAAACCCACTCGGCTAGACCCAAACCCACTCGGCTAGACCCAAACCCATTCCTCAAGACCCAAACCCACTCCGCTAGACTGAAACACACTCCGCTAGACCCAAACCCACACGGCTGGACCCAAACCCACTCGGCTAGACCCAAACCCACTCGGCTAGACCCAAACCCACTCGGCTAGACCCAAACCCACTCGGCTAGACCCAAACCCACTCGGCTAGACCCAAACCCACTCGGCTAGACACAAACCCACTCCGCTAGACCCAAACTCACTCCGCTAGACCCAAACCCACTCCGCTAGACCCAAACCCACTTGGCTAGACCCAAACCCTCTCGGCTAGACCAAAACCCACACGGCTAGACCCAAACCCACTCGGCTAGACTCAAACCCACTCGCTTAGACCCAAACCCACTCGGCTAGACCCAAACCCACTCGGCTAGACACAAACCCACTCGCCATGACCCAAACCCACTCGCCATGACCCAAACCCACCCGGCTGGATCCAAACCCTCCTCACTGGACCCATACCCACTCTGCTAGTCCCAAACCCACTGCGCTAGACCCAAACCTACTGCGCTAGACCCAAACCCACTCCGCCAGACCCAAACCCACTCGGCTAGACCCAAACCCACACGGCTAGACACAAACCCACTCGGCCAGACCCGAACCCACTCGGCTAGACCCAAACCCACTCGGCTAGACCCAAACCCACTCGACTAGACCCAAACCCACTCCGCTAGACCCAAACACACCCCGCTTGACCCAAACCCACTCCGCTGGACCCAAAGCCACTCCGCTAGACCTAAACCCACTCCGCTAGATGCAAAACCACTCCACTAGACCCAAACCCACTCGGCTAGACCCAAACCCACTTGGCTAGACCCAAACCCACTCGGCTAGACCCAAACCCACTCGGCTATACCCGAACCCACTCGGCTAGACGCAAACCCACTCGGCTAGACCCAAACCCACTCGGCTAGACCCAAACCCACTCGGCTAGACCCAAACCCACTCGGCTAGACCCAAACCCACTCGGCTAAACCCAAACCCACTCGGCTGGAGCCAAACCCACTCGGCTAGACCCAAAACTACTCGGCTAGACCCAAACCCATTCCTCCAGACCCAAACCCACTCCGCTAGACCGAAACCCACTCCGCTAGACCCAAACCCACACGGCTGGACCCAAACCCACTCGGCTAGACCCAAACCCACTCGGCTAGACCCAAACCCATTCCTCAAGACCCAAACCCACTCCGCTAGACCGAAACCCACTCCGCTAGACTCAAACCCACACGGCTGGACCCAAACCCACTCCGCTAGACCCAAACACACTCCGCTTGACCCAAACCCACTCCGCTGGACCCAAAGCCACTCCGCTAGACCTAAACCCACTCCGCTAGACGCAAACCCACTCCACTAGACCCAAACCCACTCGGCTAGACCCAAACCCACTTGGCTAGACCCAAACCCACTCGGCTAGACGCAAACCCACTCGGCTAGACATGAACCCACTCGGCTAGACCCAAACCCACTCGGCTAGACGCAAACCCACTCGGCTAGACCCAAACCCACTCGGCTAGATCCAAACCCACTCGGCTAGACCGAAACCCACTCGGCTAGACCGAAACCCACTCGGCTAGAGCCAAACCCACTCGGCTAGAGCCAAACCCACTCGGCTAGACCCAAACCCATTCCTCCAGACCCAAACCCACTCCGCTAGACCGAAACCCACTCCGCTAGACCCAAACCCACACGGCTGGACCCAAACCCACTCGGGTAGACCCAAACCCACTCGGCTGGACCCAAACCCTCTCCACTAGACTCATACCCACTCTGCTAGTCCCAAACCCACTGCGCTAGACCCAAACCCACTGCGCTAGACCCAAACCCACTCCGCTAGACCCAAACCCACTCCACTAGACCCAAACCACTCTGCTAGACCCAAACCAACTCCGCTAGACCCAAACCCACTCGGCTAGACCCAAACCCACTCAGTTAGACCCAAACCCACTCGGCCAGACCCAAACCCACACGGCTAGACCCAAACCCACTCGGCTAGACCCAATCCAACTCGGCCAGACCCAAACCCACTCGGCTAGACCCAAACCCACTCGGCGAGACACAAACCCACTCCGCTAGACCCAAACCCACTCGGCTAGACTCAAACCCACTCGGCTAGACCCAAACCCACTCGGCTAGACCCAAACCCACTCGGCTAGACCCAAACGCACTCGGCTAGACCCAAACCCACTCGGCTAGACCCAAACCCACTCGGCTAGACCCAAACCCACTCGGCTAGACCCAAACCCACTCGCCATGACCCAAACCCACTCGGCTAGACCCAAACCCACTCGGCTGGACCCAAACCCTCCCCACTAGACCCATACCCACTCTGCTAGTCCCAAACCCACTGCGCTAGACCCAAACCTACTGCGCTAGACCCAAACCCACTCCGCTAGACCCAAACCCACTCCACTAGACCCAAACCACTCCGCTAGACCCAAACACACTCCGCTTGACCCAAACCCACTCCGCTAGACCCAAAGCCACTCCGCTAGACCGAAACCTAGTCCGCTAGACGCAAACACACTCCACTAGACCCAAACCCATTCCTCAAGACCCAAACCCACTCCGCTAGACCGAAACCCACTCCGCTAGACCCAAACCCACACGGCTGGACCCAAACCCACTCGGCTAGACCCAAACCCACTCGGCTAGACCCAAACCCACTCGGCTAGACCCAAACCCACTCGGCTAGACCCAAACCCACTCGGCTAGACCCAAACCCACTCGGCTAGACCCAAACCCACTCGGCTAGACCCAAACCCACTCGGCTAGACCCAAACCCACTCGGCTAGACCCAAACCCACTCGGCTAGACCCAAACCCACTCGGCTAGACCCAAACCCACTCGACTAGACCCAAACCCACTCCGCTAGACCCAAACACACTCCGCTTGACCCAAACCCACTCCGCTGGACCCAAAGCCACTCCGCTAGACCTAAACCCACTCCGCTAGACGCAAACCCACTCCACTAGACCCAAACCCACTCGGCTAGACCCAAACCCACTCGGCTAGACCCAAACCCACTCGGCTAGACCCAAACCCACTCGGCTAGACCCAAACCCACTCGGCTAGACCCAAACCCACTCGGCTAGACACAAACCCACTCCGCTAGACCCAAACTCACTCCGCTAGACCCAAACCCACTCCGCTAGACCCAAACCCACTCGGCTAGACCCAAACCCACTCGGCTAGACCCAAACCCACTCGGCTAGACCCAAACCCACTCGGCTAGACCCAAACCCACTCGGCTAGACCCAAACCCACTCGGCTAGACACGAACCCACTCGGCTAGACCCAAACCCACTCGGCTAGACCCAAACCCACTCGGCTAGACCCAAACCCACTTGGCTAGACCCAAACCCACTCGGCTAGACCGAAACCCACTCGGCTAGACCCAAACCCACTCGGCTAGAGCCAAACCCACTCGGCTAGACCCAAACCCACTCGGCTAGACCCAAACCCATTCCTCCAGACCCAAACCCACTCCGCTAGACCGAAACCCACTCCGCTAGACCCAAACCCACACGGCTGGACCCAAACCCACTCGGCTAGACCCAAACCCACTCGGCTAGACCCAAACCCACTCGGCTAGACCCAAACCCACTCGGCTAGACACAAACCCACTCGGCTAGACACAAACCCACTCGGCTAGACCCAAACCCACTCGGCTGGACCCAAACCCACTCGGCTAGACCCAAACCCACTCGGGTAGACCCAAACCCACTCGGGTAGACCCAAACCCACTCGGCTAGACCCAAACCCACTTGGCTAGACCCAAACCCACTCGGCTAGACCCAAACCCACTCGCTAGACCCAAACCCACTCGGCTAGACCCAAACCCACTCGACTAGACCCAAACCCACTCGGCTAGACCCAAACCCACTCGGCTAGACCCAAACCCACTCGGCTAGACCCAAACCCACTCGGCTAGACCCAAACCCACTCGGCTAGACCCAAACCCACTCGGCTAGACACAAACCCACTCCGCTAGACCCAAACTCACTCCGCTAGACCCAAACCCAATCCGCTAGACCCAAACCCTCTCGGCTAGACCCAAACCCACTCGGCTAGACCCAAACCCACTCGGCTAGACCCAAACCCACTCGGGTAGACCCAAACCCACTCGGCTAGACCCAAACCCACTCGGCTAGACCCAAACCCACTCGGCTAGACCCAAACCCACTCGCTAGACCCAAACCCATTCGGCTGGACCCAAACCCACTCGACTAGACCCAAACCCACTCGCGAAGACCCAAACCCACTCGGGTAGACCCAAACCCACTCGGCTGGACCCAAACCCTCTCCACTAGACCCATACCCACTCTGCTAGTCCCAAACCCACTGCGCTAGACCCAAACCCACTGCGCTAGACCCAAACCCACTCCGCTAGACCCAAACCCACTCCACTAGACCCAAACCACTCTGCTAGACCCAAACCAACTCCGCTAGACCCAAACCCACTCGGCTAGACCCAAACCCACTCAGCTAGACCCAAACCCACTCGGCCAGACCCAAACCCACTCGGCTAGACCCAAACCCACTCGGCTAGACCCAATCCAACTCGGCCAGACCCAAACCCACTCGGCTAGACCCAAACCCACTCGGCGAGACACAAACCCACTCCGCTAGACCCAAACCCACTCGGCTAGACTCAAACCCACTCGGCTAGACCCAAACCCACTCGGCTAGACCCAAACCCACTCGGCTAGACCCAAACGCACTCGGCTAGACCCAAACCCACTCGGCTAGACCCAAACCCACTCGGCTAGACCCAAACCCACTCGGCTAGACCCAAACCCACTCGGCAAGACCCAAACCCACTCGCCATGACCCAAACCCACTCGGCTAGACCCAAACCCACTCGGCTGGACCCAAACCCTCCCCACTAGACCCATACCCACACTGCTAGTCCCAAACCCACTGCGCTAGACCCAAACCTACTGCGCTAGACCCAAACCCACTCCGCTAGACCCAAACCCACTCCACTAGACCCAAACCACTCCGCTAGACCCAAACACACTCCGCTTGACCCAAACCCACTCCGCTAGACCCAAAGCCACTCCGCTAGACCGAAACCCAGTCCGCTAGACGCAAACACACTCCACTAGACCCAAACCCATTCCTCAAGACCCAAACCCACTCCGCTAGACCGAAACCCACTCCGCTAGACCCAAACCCACACGGCTGGACCCAAACCCACTCGGCTAGACCGAAACCCACTCGGCTAGACCCAAACCCACTCCGCTAGAGCCAAACCCACTCGGCTAGACCCAAACCCACTCGGTTAGACCCAAACCCATTCCTCCAGACCCAAACCCACTCCGCTAGACCGAAACCCACTCCGCTAGACCCAAACCCACACGGCTGGACCCAAACCCACTCGGCTAGACCCAAACCCACTCGGCTAGACCCAAACCCACTCGGCTAGACCCAAACCCACTCGGCTAGACCCAAACCCACTCGGCTAGACACAAACCCACTCCGCTAGACCCAAACTCACTCCGCTAGACCCAAACCCAATCCGCTAGACCCAAACCCACTCGGCTAGACCCAAACCCACTCGGCTGGACCCAAACCCACTCGGCTAGACCCAAACCCACTCGGGTAGACCCAAACCCACTCGGGTAGACCCAAACCCACTCGGCTAGACCCAAACCCACTCGGCGAGACCCAAACCCACTCGGCTAGACCCAAACCCACTCGCTAGACCCAAACCCACTCGGCTAGACCCAAACCCACTCGACTAGACCCAAACCCACTCGCGAAGACCCAAACCCACTCGGGTAGACCCAAACCCACTCGGCTGGACCCAAACCCTCCCCACTGGACCCATACCCACTCTGCTAGTCCCAAACCCACTGCGCTAGACCCAAACCCACTGCGCTAGACCCAAACCCACTCCGCTAGACCCAAACCCACTCCACTAGACCCAAACCACTCTGCTAGACCCAAACCAACTCCGCTAGACCCAAACCCACTCGGCTAGACCCAAACCCACTCAGCTAGACCCAAACCCACTCGGCCAGACCCAAACCCACTCGGCTAGACCCAAACCCACTCGGCTAGACCCAATCCCACTCGGCCAGACCCAAACCCACTCGGCTAGACCCAAACCCACTCGGCGAGACACAAACCCACTCCGCTAGACCCAAACCCACTCGGCTAGACTCAAACCCACTCGGCTAGACCCAAACCCACTCGGCTAGACCCAAACCCACTCGGCTAGACCCAAACCCACTCGGCTAGACCCAAACCCACTCGGCTAGACCCAAACCCACTCGGCTAGACCCAAACCCACCCGGCTAGACCCAAACCCACTCGGCTAGACCCAAACCCACTCGCCATGACCCAAACCCACTCGGCTAGACCCAAACCCACTCGGCTGGACCCAAACCCTCCCCACTAGACCCACACCCACTCTGCTAGTCCCAAACCCACTGTGCTAGACCCAAACCTACTGCGCTAGACCCAAACCCACTCCGCTAGACACAAACCCACTCCACTAGACACAAACCACTCAGCCAAACGCAAACACACTCCGCTTGACCCAAACCCACTCCGCTAGACCCAAAGCCACTCCGCTAGACCTAAACCCACTCCGCTAGACGCAAACACACTCCACTAGACCCAAACCCACTCGGCTAGAACCAAACCCACTCGGCTAGACCCAAACCCACTCGGCTAGATCCAAACCCACTCGGCTAGACCCAAACCCACTCGGCTAGACGCAAACCCACTCGGCTAGACCCAAACCCACTCGGCTAGACCCAAACCCACTCGGCTAGACCCAAACCCACTCGGCTAGACCCAAACCCACTCGGCTAGACACAAACCCACTCCGCTAGACCCAAACACTTCCGCTAGACCCATACCCACTCCGCTAGACCCAAACCCACTCCGCTAGACCCAAACCCACTCCGCTAGACCCAAACCCACTCCGCTAGACCCAAACCCACTCGGCTAGACTCAAACCCACTCGGCTAGACCCAAACCCACTTGGCTAGACCCAAACCCACTCGGCTAGACCAAAACCCACACGGCCAGACCCAAACCCACTCGGGTAGACACAAACCCACTCGGCTAAATCCAAACCCACTCGGGTAGACCCAAACCCACTCGGATAAATGAAAAACCCACTCCGCTGGACCCAAACCCACTCCGCTAGACCCAAACCCACTCGGCTAGACCCAAACCCACTCGGCTAGACCCAAACCCACTCGGCTAGTCTCAAACCCACTCGCTTAGACCCAAACCCACTCGGCTAGACCCAAACCCATTCGGCTAGACCCAAACCCACTCGGCTGGATCCAAACCCTCCTCACTAGACCCATACCCACTCTGCTAGTCCCAAACCCACTGCGCTAGACCCAAACCTACTGCGCTAGACCCAAACCCACTCCGCCAGACCCAAACCCACTCGGCTAGACCCAAACCCACTCAGCTAGACCCAAACCCGCTCGGCCAGACCCAAACCCACTCGGCTAGACCCAAACCCACACGGCTAGACACAAACCCACTCGACCAGACCCGAACCCACTCGGCTAGACCCAAACCCACTCGGCTAGACCCAAACCCACTCGACTAGACCCAAACCCACTCCGCTAGACCCAAGCACACTCCGCTTGACCCAAACCCACTCCGCTGGACCCAAAGCCACTCCGCTAGACCTAAACCCACTCCGCTAGACGCAAACCCACTCCGCTAGACACAAACACACTCCGCTTGACCCAAACCCACTCGGCTAGACCCAAACCCACACGGCTAGACACAAACCCACTCGGCCAGACCCGAACCCACTCGGCTAGACCCAAACCCACTCGGCTAGACTCAAACCCACTCGGCTAGACCCAAACCCACTTGGCTAGACCCAAACCCACTCGGCTAGACCAAAACCCACACGGCTAGACCCAAACCCACTCGGCTAGACTCAAACCCACTCGCTTAGACACAAACCCACTCGGCTAGACCCAAACCCACTCGGCTAGACCCAAACCCACTCGCCATGACCCAAACCCACTCGGCTAGACCCAAACCCACTCGGCTGGATCCAAACCCTCCTCACTAGACCCATACCCTCTCTGCTAGTCCCAAACCCACTGCGCTAGACCCAAACCTACTGCGCTAGACCCAAACCCACTCCGCCAGACCCAAACCCACTCGGCTAGACCCAAACCCACTCAGCTAGACCCAAACCCGCTCGGCCAGACCCAAACCCACTCGGCTAGACCCAAACCCACACGGCTAGACACAAACCCACTCGGCCAGACCCGAACCCACTCGGCTAGACCCAAACTCACTTGGCTAGACCCAAACCCACTCGACTAGACCCAAACCCACTCCGCTAGACCCAAACACACTCCGCTTGACCCAAACCCACTCCGCTGGACCCAAAGCCACTCCGCTAGACCTAAACCCACTCCGCTAGACGCAAACCCACTCCACTAGCCCCAAACCCACTCGGCTAGACCCAAACCCACTTGGCTAGACCCAAACCCACTCGGCTAGACCCAAACCCACGCGGCTAGACCCAAACCCACTCGGCTGGACCCAAACCCACTCGGCTAGACCCAAACCCACTCGGCTAGACCCAAACCCACTCGCCTAGACCCAAACCCACTCGGCTACACCCAAACCCACTCGGCTAGACCCAAACCCACTCGGCTAGAGCCAAACCCACTCGGCTAGACCCAAACCTACTCGGCTAGACCCAAACCCATTCCTCCAGACCCAAACCCACTCCGCTAGACCAAAACCCACTCCGCTAGACCCAAACCCACACGGCTGGACCCAAACCCACTCGGCTAGACCCAAACCCACTCGGCTAGACCCAAACCCACTCGGCCAGACCCAAACCCATTCCTCCAGACCCAAACCCACTCCGCTAGACCGAAACCCACTCTGCTAGACCCAAACCCACACGGCTGGACCCAAACCAACTCGGCTAGACCCAAACCCACTCGGCTAGACCCAAACCCACTCGGCTGGACCCAAACCCACTCGGCTGGACCCAAACCCACTCGGCTAAATCCAAACCCACTGGGGTAGACCCAAACCCACTCGGATAGATGAAAAACCCACTCCGCTAGACCCAAACCCACTCGGCTAGACCCAAACCCACTCGGCTAGATCCAAACCCACTCGGCTAGACCCAAACGCACTCGGCTAGACCCAAACCCACTCGGCTAGACCCAAACCCACTCGGCTAGACCCAAACCCACTCGGCTAGACCCAAACCCACTCGGCTAGACCCAAACCCACTCGCCATGACCCAAACCCACTCGGCTAGACCCAAACCCACTCGGCTGGACCCAAACCCTCCCCACTAGACCCATACCCACTCTGCTAGTCCCAAACCCACTGCGCTAGACCCAAACCTACTGCGCTAGACCCAAACCCACTCCGCTAGACCCAGACCCACTCCACTAGACCCAAACCACTCGGCTAGACCCAAACCCACTCGGCTAGACCCAAACCCACTCGGCTAGACCCAAACCCACTCGGCTAGACCCAAACCCACTCGGCTAGACCCAAACCCACTCGGCTAGACCCAAACCCACTCGGCTAGACCCAAACCCACTCGACTAGACCCAAACCCACTCGCGAAGACCCAAACCCACTCGGGTAGACCCAAACCCACTCGGATGGACCCAAACCCTCCCCACTAGACCCATACCCACTCTGCTAGTCCCAAACCCACTGTGCTAGACCCAAACCCACTGCGTAAGACCCAAACCCACTCCGCCAGACCCAAACCCACTCCACTAGACCCAAACCACTCTGCTAGACCCAAACCAACTCCGCTAGACACAAGCCCACTCGGCTAGACCCAAACCCACTCAGCTAGACCCAAACCCACTCGGTCAGACCCAAACCCACTCGGCTAGACCCAAACCCACTCGGCTAGACCCAATCCCACTCGGCCAGACCCAAACCCACTCGGCTAGACCCAAACCCACTCGGCGAGACACAAACCCACTCCGCTAGACCCAAACCCACTTGGCTAGACCCAAACCCACTCGGCTAGACCCAAACCCACTCGGCTAGACCCAAACCCACTCGGCTAGACCCAAACCCACCCGGCTAGACCCAAACCCACTCGGCTAGACCCAAACCCACTCGCCATGACCCAAACCCACTCGGCTAGACCCAAACCCACTCGGCTGGACCCAAACCCTCCCCACTAGACCCACACCCACTCTGCTAGTCCCAAACCCACTGTGCTAGACCCAAACTTACTGCGCTAGACCCAAACCCACTCCGCTAGACCCAAACCCACTCCACTAGACCCAAACCACTCCGCTAGACGCAAACACACTCCGCTAAACCTAAACCCACTCCGCTAGACGCAAACACACTCCACTAGACCCAAACCCACTCGGCTAGACCCAAACCCACTCGGCTAGACCCAAACCCACTCGGCTAGAACCAAACCCACTCGGCTAGACCCAAACCCACTCGGCTAGACCCAAACCCACTCGGCTAGACCCAAACCCACTCGGCTAGACCCAAACCCACTCGGCTAGACCCAAACCCACTCGGCTAGACCCAAACCCACTCGGCTAGACACAAACCCACTCCGCTAGACCCAAACACTTCCGCTAGACCCATACCCACTCCGCTAGACCCAAACCCACTCCGCTAGACCCAAACCCACTCCGCTAGACCCAAACCCACTCCGCTAGACCCAAACCCACTCGGCTAGACTCAAACCCACTCGGCTAGACCCAAACCCACTTGGCTAGACCCAAACCCACTCGGCTAGACCAAAACCCACACGGCCAGACCCAAACCCACTCGGGTAGACACAAACCCACTCGGCTAAATCCAAACCCACTGGGGTAGACCCAAACCCACTCGGATAGATGAAAAACCCACTCCGCTAGACCCAAACCCACTCCGCTAGACCCAAACCCACTCGGCTAGACCCAAACCCACTCGGCTAGACCCAAACCCACTCGGCTAGACTCAAACCCACTCGCTTAGACCCAAACCCACTCGGCTAGACCCAAACCCATTCGGCTAGACCCAAACCCACTCGGCTGGATCCAAACCCTCCTCACTAGACCCATACCCACTCTGCTACTCCCAAACCCACTGCGCTAGACCCAAACCTACTGCGCTAGACCCAAACCCACTCCGCCAGACCCAAACCCACTCGGCTAGACCCAAACCCACTCAGCTAGACCCAAACCCGCTCGGCCAGACCCAAACCCACTCGGCTAGACCCAAACCCACACGGCTAGACACAAACCCACTCGACCAGACCCGAACCCACTCGGCTAGACCCAAACCCACTCGGCTAGACCCAAACCCACTCGACTAGACCCAAACCCACTCCGCTAGACCCAAACACACTCCGCTTGACCCAAAGCCACTCCGCTGGACCCAAAGCCACTCCGCTAGACCTAAACCCACTCCGCCAGACGCAAACCCACTCCGCTTGACAAAAACACACTCCGCTTGACCCAAACCCAGTCGGCTAGACCCAAACCCACACGGCTAGACACAAACCCACTCGGCCAGACCCGAACCCACTCGGCTAGACCCAAACCCACTCGGCTAGACTCAAACCCACTCGGCTAGACCCAAACCCACTTGGCTAGACCCAAACCCACTCGGCTAGACCAAAACCCACACGGCTAGACCCAAACCCACTCGGCTAGACTCAAACCCACTCGCTAAGACACAAACCCACTCGGCTAGACCCAAACCCACTCGGCTAGACCCAAACCCACTCGCCATGACCCAAACCCACTCGGCTAGACCCAAACCCACTCGGCTGGATCCAAACCCTCCTCACTAGACCCATACCCTCTCTGCTAGTCCCAAACCCACTGCGCTAGACCCAAACCCACTGCGCTAGACCCAAACCCACTCCGCCAGACCCAAACCCACTCGGCTAGACCCAAACCCACTCAGCTAGACCCAAACCCGCTCGGCCAGACCCAACCCACTCGGCTAGACCCAAACCCACACGGCTAGACACAAACCCACTCGGCCAGACCCGAACCCACTCGGCTAGACCCAAACTCACTCGGCTAGACCCAAACCCACTCGACTAGACCCAAACCCACTCCGCTAGACCCAAACACACTCCGCTTGACCCAAACCCACTCCGCTGGACCCAAAGCCACTCCGCTAGACCTAAACCCACTCCGCTAGACGCAAACCCACTCCACTAGCCCCAAACCCACTCGGCTAGACCCAAACCCACTTGGCTAGACCCAAACCCACTCGGCTAGACCCAAACCCACTCGGCTAGACCCGAACCCACTCGGCTGGACCCAAACCCACTCGGCTAGACCCAAACCCACTCGGCTAGACCCAAACCCACTCGGCTAGACCCAAACCCACTCGGCTACACCCAAACCCACTCGGCTAGACCCAAACCCACTCGGCTAGAGCCAAACCCACTCGGCTAGACCCAAACCTACTCGGCTAGACCCAAACCCATTCCTCCAGACCCAAACCCACTCCGCTAGACCGAAACCCACTCCGCTAGACCCAAACCCACACGGCTGGACCCAAACCCACTCGGCTAGACCCAAACCCACTCGGCTAGACCCAAACCCACTCGGCTAGACCCAAACCCATTCCTCCAGACCCAAACCCACTCCGCTAGACCGAAACCCACTCCGCTAGACCCAAACCCACACGGCTGGACCCAAACCCACTCGGCTAGACCCAAACCCACTCGGCTAGACCCAAACCCACTCGGCTGGACCCAAACCCACTCGGCTGGACCCAAACCCACTCGGCTAGACCCAAACCCACTCGGCTAGACACAAACCCACTCCGCTAGACCCAAACTCACTCCGCTAGACCCAAACCCACTCCGCTAGACCCAAACCCACTCGGCTAGACCCAAACCCACTCGGCTAGACCCAAACCCACTCGGCTAGACCCAAACCCACTCGGCTAGACCCAAACCCACTCGGCTAGACGCAAACCCACTCGGCTAGACCCAAACCCACTCGGCTAGACCCAAACCCACTCGGCTAGACCCAAACCCACTCGGCTAGACCCAAACCCACTCGACTAGACCCAAACCCACTCGCGAAGACCCAAACCCACTCGGGTAGACCCAAACCCACTCGGCTGGACCCAAACCCTCCCCACTAGACCCATACCCACTCTGCTAGTCCCAAACCCACTGTGCTAGACCCAAACCCACTGCGTAAGACCCAAACCCACTCCGCCAGACCCAAACCCACTCCACTAGACCCAAACCACTCTGCTAGACCCAAACCAACTCCGCTAGACCCAAACCCACTCGGCTAGACCCAAACCCACTCAGCTGGACCCAAACCCACTCGGTCAGACCCAAACCCACTAGGCTAGACCCAAACCCACTCGGCTAGACCCAATCCCACTCGGCCAGACCCAAACCCACTCGGCTAGACCCAAACCCACTCGGCGAGACACAAACCCACTCCGCTGGACCCAAACCCACTCGGCTAGACCCAAACCCACTCGGCTAGACCCAAACCCACTCGGCTAGATCCAAACCCACTCGGCTAGACCCAAACGCACTCGGCTAGACCCAAACCCACTCGGCTAGACCCAAACCCACTCGGCTAGACCCAAACCCACTCGGCTAGACCCAAACCCACTCGGCTAGACCCAAACCCACTCTCCATGACCCAAACCCACTCGGCTAGACCCAAACCCACTCGGCTGGACCCAAACCCTCCCCACTAGACCCATACCCACTCTGCTAGTCCCAAACCCACTGCGCTAGACCCAAACCTACTGCGCTAGACCCAAACCCACTCCGCTAGACCCAAACCCACTCCACTAGACCCAAACCACTCCGCTAGACCCAAACACACTCCGCTTGACCCAAACCCACTCGGCTAGACCCAAACCCACTCGGCCAGACCCAAACCCACTCGGCTAGACCCAAACCCCCTCGGCTAGACCCAAACCCACTCAGCTAGACCCAAACCCGCTCCGCTAGACCAAAACCCACTTGGCTAGACCCAAACCCACTCGGCTAGACCCAAACCCACTCGGCTAGACCCAAACCCACTCGGCTAGACACAAACCCACTCCGCTAGACCCAAACTCACTCCGCTAGACCCAAACCCACTCCGCTAGACCCAAACCCACTCGGCTAGACCCAAACCCACTCGGCTAGACCCAAACCCACTCGGCTAGACCCAAACCCACTCGGCTAGACCCAAACCCACTCGGCTAGACCCAAACCCACTCGGCTAGACCCAAACCCACTCGGCTAGACCCAATCCCACTCGGCTAGACCCAAACCCACTCGGCTAGACCCAAACCCACTCGACTAGACCCAAACCCACTCGCGAAGACCCAAACCCACTCGGGTAGACCCAAACCCACTCGGCTGGACCCAAACCCTCCCCACTAGACCCATACCCACTCTGCTAGTCCCAAACCCACTGTGCTAGACCCAAACCCACTGCGTAAGACCCAAACCCACTCCGCCAGACCCAAACCCACTCCACTAGACCCAAACCACTCTGCTAGACCCAAACCAACTCCGCTAGACCCAAACCCACTCGGCTAGACCCAAACCCACTCGGCTAGACACAAACCCACTCGGCTAGACCCAAACCCACTCGGCTAGAGCCATACCCACTCGGCTAGACCCAAACCCACTCGGCTAGACCCAAACCCACTCCTCTAGACCCAAACCCATTCCGCCAGACCCAAACCCACTCCGCTGGACCCAAACCCACTCCGCTGGACCCAAACCCACTCCGCTGGACCCAAACCCACTCGGCTGGACCCAAACCCACTGGGCTGAACCCAAACCCACTCGGCTAGACCCAAACCCACTCGGCTAGACCCAAACCCACTCGGCTAGACCCAAACCCACTCGGCTAGACCCAAACCCACTCGGATAGACCCAAACCCACTCGGCTAGACACAAACCCACTTCGCTTGACTCAAACCCACTCCGCTAGACCCAAACCCACTCCTCTAGACCCAAACCCACTCCGCTAGACCCAAACCCACTCCGCTGGACCCATACCCACTCGGCTAGACCCAAACCCACTCGGCTAGATCCAAACCCACTCGGCCAGACCCAAACCCACTCGGCTAGAGCCATACCCACTCGGCTAGACCCAAACCCACTCGGCTAGACCCAAATCCACTCCTCTAGACCCAAACCCACTCCGCCAGACCCAAACCCACTCCGCTGGACCCAAACCCACTCCGCTAGACCCAAACCCACTCCGCTGGACCCAAACCCACTCGGCTGGACCCAAACCCTATCGGCTGAACCCAAACCCACTCGGCTAGACCCAAACCCACTCGGCTAGACCCAAACCCACTCGGCTAGACCCAAACCCACTCGGCTAGACCCAAACCCACTCGGATAGACCCAAACCCACTCGGCTAGACACAAACCCACTTCGCTTGACCCAAATCCACTCCGCTAGACCCAAACCCACTCCTCTAGACCCAAACCCACTCCGCTAGACACAAACACACTCCGCTTGACCCAAACCCACTCGGCTAGACCCAAACCCACTCGGCCAGACCCAAACCCACTCGGCTAGACCCAAACCCCCTCGGCTAGACCCAAACCCACTCAGCTAGACCCAAACCCGCTCCGCTAGACCCAAACCCACTTGGCTAGACCCAAACCCACTCGGCTAGACCCAAACCCACTCGGCTAGACCCAAACCCACTCGGGTAGACACAAACCCACTCGGCTAGACCCAAACCCACCCGGGTAGACCCAAACCCACTCGGATAGACGAAAAACCCACTCCGCTAGACCCAAACCCACTTCGCTACACCCAAACCCACTCGGCTAAACCAAACCCACTCGGCTAGACCCAAACCCACTCGGCTAGACCCAAACCCACTCGCCATGACCCAAACCCACTCGGCTAGACCCAAACCCACTCGGCTGGACCAAAACCCTCCCCACTAGACCCATACCCACTCGGCTAGACCCAAACCCACTCAGCTAGACCCAAACCCGCTCGGCCACACCCAAACCCACTCGGCTAGACCCAAACCCACTCGGCTACTCAAACCCACTCGGCCAGACCCAATCCCTCTCGGCTCGACCCAAACCCCCTCGGCTAGACCCAAACCCACTCGGCTAGACCCAAACTCGCTTCGCTGGACCCAAACACACTCCGCTTCACCCAAACCCACTCCGCTAGACCCAAAGCCACTCCGCTAGACCTAAACCCACTCGGCTAGACCCAAACCCACTCGGCTAGACCCAAACCCACTCGGCTAGACCCAAACCCACTCGGCTAGAGCCATACCCACTCGGCTAGACCCAAACCCACTCGGCTAGACCCAAACCCACTCCTCTAGACCCAAACCCACTCCGCCAGACCCAAACCCACTCCGCTGGACCCAAACCCACTCCGCTAGACCCAAACCCACTCCGCTGGACCCAAACCCACTCGGCTGGACCCAAACCCACTCGGCTGAACCCAAACCCACTCGGCTAGACCCAAAGCCACTCCGCTAGACCTAAACCCACTCGGCTAGACCCAAACCCACTCGGCTAGATCCAAACCCACTCGGCTAGACCCAAACGCACTCGGCTAGACCCAAACCCACTCAGCTAGACCCAAACCCACTCGGCTAGACCCAAACCCACTCGGCTAGACCCAAACCCACTCGGCTAGACCCAAACCCACTCGCCATGACCCAAACCCACTCGGCTAGACCCAAACCCACTCGGCTGGACCCAAACCCTCCCCACTAGACCCATACCCACTCTGCTAGTCCCAAACCCACTGCGCTACACCCAAACCTACTGCGCTAGACCCAAACCCACTCCGCTAGACCCAAACCCACTCCACTAGACCCAAACCACTCCGCTAGACCCAAACACACTCCGCTTGACCCAAACCCACTCGGCTAGACCCAAACCCACTCGGCCAGACCCAAACCCACTCGGCTAGACCCAAACCCCCTCGGCTAGACCCAAACCCACTCAGCTAGACCCAAACCCGCTCCGCTAGACCCAAACCCACTTGGCTAGACCCAAACCCACTCGGCTAGACCCAAACCCACTCGGCTAGACCCAAACCCACTGGGGTAGACACAAACCCACTCGGCTAGACCCAAACCCACCCGGGTAGACCCAAACCCACTCGGATAGACGAAAAACCCACTCCGCTAGACCCAAACCCACTTCGCTACACCCAAACCCACTCGGCTAAACCAAACCCACTCGGCTAGACCCAAATCCACTCGGGTAGACCCAAACCCACTCGCCATGACCCAAACCCACTCGGCTGGACCCAAACCCACTCGGCTGGACCAAAACCCTCCCCACTAGACCCATACCCACTCTGCTAGTCCCAAACCCACTGCGCTGTACCCAAACCTACTGCGCTAGACCCAAACCCACTACGCTAGACCCAAACCCACTCCACTAGACCCAAACGACTCCGCTAGATGCAAACCCACTCCACTAGACCCAAACCCACTCGGCTAGACCCAAACCCACTCAGCTAGACCCAAACCCGCTCGGCCACACCCAAACCCACTCGGCTAGACCCAAACCCACTCGGCTAGACTCAAACCCACTCGGCCAGACCCAAACCCTCTCGGCTAGACCCAAACCCCCTCGGCTAGACCCAAACCCACTCGGCTAGACCCAAACTCGCTTCACTAGACCCAAACACACTCCGCTTCACCCAAACCCACTCCGCTAGACCCAAAGCCACTCCGCTAGACCTAAACCCACTCCGCTAGATGCAAACCCACTCCACTAGACCCAAACCCACTCGGCTAGACCCAAACCCACTCCTCTAGACCCAAACCCACTCCGCCAGACCCAAACCCACTCCGCTGGACCCAAACCCACTCCGCTAGACCCAAACCCACTCCGCTGGACCCGAACCCACTCGGCTAGACCCAAACCCACTCGGCTAGACCCAAACCCACTCGGCTAGACCCAAACCCACTCGCCATGACCCAAACCCACTCGGCTAGACCAAAACCCACTCGGCTGGACCAAAACCCTCCCCAGTAGACCCATACCCAATCTGCTAGTCCCAAACCCACTGCGCTGTACCCAAACCTACTGCACCAGACCCAAACCCACTCCGCTAGACCCAAACCCACTCCACTAGACCCAAACCACTCCGCTAGATGCAAACCCACTCCGCCAGACCCAAACCCACTCGGCTAGACCCAAACCCACTCAGCTAGACCCAAACCCGCTCGGCCACACCCAAACCCACTCGGCTAGACCCAAACCCACTCGGCTACTCAAACCCACTCGGCCAGACCCAATCCCTCTCGGCTCGACCCAAACCCCCTCGGCTAGATCCAAACCCACTTGGCTAGACCCAAACTCGCTTCGCTAGACCCAAACACACTCCGCTTCACCCAAACCCACTCCGCTAGACCCAAAGCCACTCCGCTAGACCTAAACCCACTCGGCTAGACCCAAACCCACTCGGCTAGACACAAACCCACTCGGCTAGACCCAAACCCACTCGGCTAGAGCCATACCCACTCGGCTAGACCCAAACCCACTCGGCTAGACCCAAACCCACTCCTCTAGACCCAAACCCATTCCGCCAGACCCAAACCCACTCCGCTGGACCCAAACCCACTCCGCTGGACCCAAACCCACTCCGCTGGACCCAAACCCACTCGGCTGGACCCAAACCCACTCGGCTGAACCCAAACCCACTCGGCTAGACCCAAACCCACTCGGCTAGACCCAAACCCACTCGGCTAGACCCAAACCCACTCGGCTAGACCCAAACCCACTCGGATAGACCCAAACCCACTCGGCTAGACACAAACCCACTTCGCTTGACCCAAACCCACTCCGCTAGACCCAAACCCACTCCTCTAGACCCAAACCCACTCCGCTAGACCCAAACCCACTCCGCTGGACCCATACCCACTCGGCTAGA
This sequence comes from Raja brachyura, assembly GCA_963514005.1. The sequence goes on along the minus strand of OY740815.1, from coordinate 28,906,767 downwards.
CCCAAACCCACTCGGCTAGATCCAAACCCACTCGGCCAGACCCAAACCCACTCGGCTAGACCCAAACCCACTCGGCTAGACCCAAACCCACTCGGCTAGACCCAAACCCACTCGGATAGACCCAAACCCACTCGGCTAGACACAAACCCACTTCGCTTGACCCAAACCCACTCCGCTAGACCCAAACCCACTCCTCTAGACCCAAACCCACTCCGCTAGACCCAAACCCACTCCGCTGGACCCATACCCACTCGGCGAGACCCAAACCCACTCGGCTAGATCCAAACCCACTCGGCCAGACCCAAACCCACTCGGCTAGAGCCATACCCACTCGGCTAGACCCAAACCCACTCGGCTAGACCCAAATCCACTCCTCTAGACCCAAACCCACTCCGCCAGACCCAAACCCACTCCGCTAGACCCAAACCCACTCGGCTGGACCCAAACCCACTCGGCTGGACCCAAACCCAATCGGCTGAACCCAAACCCACTCGGCTAGACCCAAACCCACTCGGCTAGACCCAAACCCACTCGGCTAGACCCAAACCCACTCGGCTAGACCCAAACCCACTCGGATAGACCCAAACCCACTCGGCTAGACACAAACCCACTTCGCTTGACCCAAATCCACTCCGCTAGACCCAAACCCACTCCTCTAGACCCAAACCCACTCCGCTAGACACAAACACACTCCGCTTGACCCAAACCCACTCGGCTAGACCCAAACCCACTCGGCCAGACCCAAACCCACTCGGCTAGACCCAAACCCCCTCGGCTAGACCCAAACCCACTCAGCTAGACCCAAACCCGCTCCGCTAGACCCAAACCCACTTGGCTAGACCCAAACCCACTCGGCTAGACCCAAACCCACTCGGCTAGACCCAAACCCACTCGGGTAGACACAAACCCACTCGGCTAGACCCAAACCCACCCGGGTAGACCCAAACCCACTCGGATAGACGAAAAACCCACTCCGCTAGACCCAAACCCACTTCGCTACACCCAAACCCACTCGGCTAAACCAAACCCACTCGGCTAGACCCAAACCCACTCGGCTAGACCCAAACCCACTCGCCATGACCCAAACCCACTCGGCTAGACCCAAACCCACTCGGCTGGACCAAAACCCTCCCCACTAGACCCATACCCACTCTGCTAGTCCCAAACCCACTGCGCTGTACCCAAACCTACTGCGCTAGACCCAAACCCACTCCGCTAGACCCAAACCCACTCCACTAGACCCAAACCACTCCGCTAGATGCAAAACCACTCCGCTAGACCCAAACCCACTCGGCTAGACCCAAACCCACTCAGCTAGACCCAAACCCGCTCGGCCACACCCAAACCCACTCGGCTGGACCCAAACCCACTCGGCTAGACTCAAACCCACTCGGCCAGACCCAAACCCTCTCGGCTAGACCCAAACCCCCTCGGCTAGACCCAAACCCACTCGGCTAGACCCAAACTCGCTTCACTAGACCCAAACACACTCCGCTTCACCCAAACCCACTCCGCTAGACCCAAAGCCACTCCGCTAGACCTAAACCCACTCCGCTAGATGCAAACCCACTCCACTAGACCCAAACCCACTCGGCTAGACCCAAACCCACTCCTCTAGACCCAAACCCACTCCGCCAGACCCAAACCCACTCCGCTGGACCCAAACCCACTCCGCTAGACCCAAACCCACTCCGCTGGACCCGAACCCACTCGGCTAGACCCAAACCCACTCGGCTAGACCCAAACCCACTCGCCATGACCCAAACCCACTCGGCTAGACCCAAACCCACTCGGCTGGACCAAAACCCTCCCCACTAGACCCATACCCAATCTGCTAGTCCCAAACCCACTGCGCTGTACCCAAACCTACTGCACCAGACCCAAACCTACTCCGCTAGACCCAAACCATCTCCACCAGACCCAAACCACTCCGCTAGATGCAAACCCACTCCGCCAGACCCAAACCCACTCGGCTAGACCCAAACCCACTCAGCTAGACCCAAACCCGCTCGGCCACACCCAAACCCACTCGGCTAGACCCAAACCCACTCGGCTACTCAAACCCACTCGGCCAGACCCAATCCCTCTCGGCTCGACCCAAACCCCCTCGGCTAGACCCAAACCCACTCGGCTAGACCCAAACTCGCTTCGCTAGACCCAAACACACTCCGCTTCACCCAAACCCACTCCGCTAGACCCAAAGCCACTTCGCTAGACCTAAACCCACTCGGCTAGACCCAAACCCACTCGGCTAGACACAAACCCACTTCGCTTGACCCAAACCCACTCCGCTAGGCCCACACCCACTCCTCTAGACCCAAACCCACTCCGCTAGACCCAAACCCACTCCGCTGGACCCATACCCACTCGGCTAGACCCAAACCCACTCGGCTAGACCCAAACCCACTCGGCCAGACCCAAACCCACTCGGCTAGAGCCATACCCACTCGGCTAGACCCAAACCCACTCGGCTAGACCCAAATCCACTCCTCTAGACCCAAACCCACTCCGCCAGACCCAAACCCACTCGGCTAGACCCAAACCCACTCAGCTAGACCCAAACCCGCTCGGCCACACCCAAACCCACTCGGCTGGACCCAAACCCACTCGGCTAGACTCAAACCCACTCGGCCAGACCCAAACCCTCTCGGCTAGACCCAAACCCCCTCGGCTAGACCCAAACCCACTCGGCTAGACCCAAACTCGCTTCACTAGACCCAAACACACTCCGCTTCACCCAAACCCACTCCGCTAGACCCAAAGCCACTCCGCTAGACCTAAACCCACTCCGCTAGATGCAAACCCACTCCACTAGACCCAAACCCACTCGGCTAGACCCAAACCCACTCCTCTAGACCCAAACCCACTCCGCCAGACCCAAACCCACTCCGCTGGACCCAAACCCACTCCGCTAGACCCAAACCCACTCCGCTGGACCCGAACCCACTCGGCTAGACCCAAACCCACTCGGCTAGACCCAAACCCACTCGCCATGACCCAAACCCACTCGGCTAGACCCAAACCCACTCGGCTGGACCAAAACCCTCCCCACTAGACCCATACCCAATCTGCTAGTCCCAAACCCACTGCGCTGTACCCAAACCTACTGCACCAGACCCAAACCCACTCCGCTAGACCCAAACCATCTCCACTAGACCCAAACCACTCCGCTAGATGCAAACCCACTCCGCCAGACCCAAACCCACTCGGCTAGACCCAAACCCACTCAGCTAGACCCAAACCCGCTCGGCCACACCCAAACCCACTCGGCTAGACCCAAACCCACTCGGCTACTCAAACCCACTCGGCCAGACCCAATCCCTCTCGGCTCGACCCAAACCCCCTCGGCTAGACCCAAACCCATTCGGCTAGACCCAAACCCACTCGGCTAGACACAAACCCACTTCGCTTGACCCAAACCCACTCCGCTAGGCCCACACCCACTCCTCTAGACCCAAACCCACTCCGCTAGACCCAAACCCACTCCGCTGGACCCATACCCACTCGGCTAGACCCAAACCCACTCGGCTAGACCCAAACCCACTCGGCCAGACCCAAACCCACTCGGCTAGAGCCATACCCACTCGGCTAGACCCAAACCCACTCGGCTAGACCCAAATCCACTCCTCTAGACCCAAACCCACTCCGCCAGACCCAAACCCACTCCGCTGGACCCAAACCCACTCCGCTAGACCCAAACCCACTCCGCTGGACCCAAACCCACTCGGCTGGACCCAAACCCAATCGGCTGAACCCAAACCCACTCGGCTAGACCCAAACCCACTCGGCTAGACCCAAACCCACTCGGCTAGACCCAAACCCACTCGGCTAGACCCAAACCCACTCGGATAGACCCAAACCCACTCGGCTAGACACAAACCCACTTCGCTTGACCCAAACCCACTCCGCTAGACCCAAACCCACTCCTCTAGACCCAAACCCACTCCGCTAGACCCAAACCCACTCCGCTGGACCCATACCCACTCGGCTAGACCCAAACCCACTCGGCTAGACCCAAACCCACCCGGGTAGACCCAAACCCACTCGGATAGACGAAAAACCCACTCCGCTAGACCCAAACCCACTTCGCTACACCCAAACCCACTCGGCTAAACCAAACCCACTCGGCTAGACCCAAACCCACTCGGCTAGACCCAAACCCACTCGCCATGACCCAAACCCACTCGGCTAGACCCAAACCCACTCGGCTGGACCAAAACCCTCCCCACTAGACCCATACCCACTCTGCTAGTCCCAAACCCACTGCGCTGTACCCAAACCTACTGCGCTAGACCCAAACCCACTCCGCTAGACCCAAACCCACTCCACTAGACCCAAACCACTCCGCTAGATGCAAACCCACTCCGCTAGACCCAAACCCACTCGGCTAGACCCAAACCCACTCAGCTAGACCCAAACCCGCTCGGCCACACCCAAACCCACTCGGCTAGACCCAAACCCACTCGGCTAGACTCAAACCCACTCGGCCAGACCCAAACCCTCTCGGCTAGACCCAACCCCCTCGGCTAGACCCAAACCCACTCGGCTAGACCCAAACTCGCTTCACTAGACCCAAACACACTCCGCTTCACCCAAACCCACTCCGCTAGACCCAAAGCCACTCCGCTAGACCTAAACCCACTCCGCTAGATGCAAACCCACTCCACTAGACCCAAACCCACTCGGCTAGACCCAAACCCACTCCTCTAGACCCAAACCCACTCCGCCAGACCCAAACCCACTCCGCTGGACCCAAACCCACTCCGCTAGACCCAAACCCACTCCGCTGGACCCGAACCCACTCGGCTGGACCCAAACCCACTCGGCTAGACCCAAACCCACTCGCCATGACCCAAACCCACTCGGCTAGACCCAAACCCACTCGGCTGGACCAAAACCCTCCCCACTAGACCCATACCCAATCTGCTAGTCCCAAACCCACTGCGCTGTACCCAAACCTACTGCACCAGACCCAAACCCACTCCGCTAGACCCAAACCATCTCCACTAGACCCAAACCACTCCGCTAGATGCAAACCCACTCCGCCAGACCCAAACCCACTCGGCTAGACCCAAACCCACTCAGCTAGACCCAAACCCGCTCGGCCACACCCAAACCCACTCGGCTAGACCCAAACCCACTCGGCTACTCAAACCCACTCGGCCAGACCCAATCCCTCTCGGCTCGACCCAAACCCCCTCGGCCAGACCCAAACCCACTCGGCTAGACCCAAACTCGCTTCGCTAGACCCAAACACACTCCGCTTCACCCAAACCCACTCCGCTAGACCCAAAGCCACTTCGCTAGACCTAAACCCACTCGGCTAGACCCAAACCCACTCGGCTAGACCCAAACCCACTCGGCTAGACCCAAACCCACTCGGCTAGAGCCATACCCACTCGGCTAGACCCAAACCCACTCGGCTAGACCCAAACCCACTCCTCTAGACCCAAACCCATTCCGTCAGACCCAAACCCACTCCGCTGGACCCAAACCCACTCCGCTAGACCCAAACCCACTCCGCTGGACCCAAACCCACTCGGCTGGACCCAAACCCACTCGGCTGAACCCAAACCCACTCGGCTAGACCCAAACCCACTCGGCTAGACCCAAACCCACTCGGCTAGACCCAAACCCACTCGGCTAGACCCAAACCCACTCGGATAGACCCAAACCCACTCGGCTAGACACAAACCCACTTCGCTTGACCCAAACCCACTCCGCTAGGCCCACACCCACTCCTCTAGACCCAAACCCACTCCGCTAGACCCAAACCCACTCCGCTGGACCCATACCCACTCGGCTAGACCCAAACCCACTCGGCTAGACCCAAACCCACTCGGCCAGACCCAAACCCACTCGGCTAGAGCCATACCCACTCGGCTAGACCCAAACCCACTCGGCTAGACCCAAATCCACTCCTCTAGACCCAAACCCACTCCGCCAGACCCAAACCCACTCCGCTGGACCCAAACCCACTCCGCTAGACCCAAACCCACTCCGCTGGACCCAAACCCACTCGGCTGGACCCAAACCCAATCGGCTGAACCCAAACCCACTCGGCTAGACCCAAACCCACTCGGCTAGACCCAAACCCACTCGGCTAGACCCAAACCCACTCGGCTAGACCCAAACCCACTCGGCTAGACACAAACCCACTCGGCTAGACCCAAACCCACTCGGGTAGACCCAAACCCACTCGGCTAGACCCAAACCCACTTGGCTAGACCCAAACCCACTCGGCTAGACCGAAACCCACTCAGCTAGACCCAAACCCACTCGGCTAGACCCAAACCCACTCCGCTAGACCCAAACCCACTCGGCTAGACCCAAACCCACTCGGCTAGACCCAAACTCACTCGCCATGACCTAAACCCACTCGGCTAGACCCAAACCCACTCGGCCAGACCCAAACCCACTCGACTAGACACAAACCCACTCGGCTAGACCCAAACCCACTCGGGTAGACCCAAACCCACTCTGCTAGTCCCAAACCCACTGCGCTGGACCCAAACCTACTGAGCTCGACCCAAACCCACTCCTCTAGACCCAAACCCACTCCACTAGACCCAAACCACTCCGCTAGACCCAAACCCACTCCGCTAGACCCAAACCCACTCGGCTAGATCCAACACACACTCAGCTAGACCCAAGCCCGCTCGGCCAGACCCAAACCCACTCGGCTAGACCCAAACCCACTCGGCTAGACCCAAACCAACTCGGCCAGACCCAAACCCACTCGACTAGACCCAAACCCCCTCGGCTAGACCCAAACCCACTCGGCTAGACCCAAACCCGCTCCGCTAGACCCAAACCCACTTGGCTAGACCCAAACCCACTCGGCTAGACCCAAACCCACTCGGCTAGACACAAACCCACTCGGCTAGACCCAAACCCACTCGGGTAGACCCAAACCCACTCGGCTAGACCCAAACCCACTTGGCTAGACCCAAACCCACTCGGCTAGACCGAAACCCACTCGGCTAGACCCAAACCCACTCGGCTAGACCAAAACCCACTCCGCTAGACCCAAACCCACTCGGCTAGACCCAAACCCACTCGGCTAGACCCAAACCCACTCGCCATGACCTAAACCCACTCGGCTAGACCCAAACCCACTCGGCTGGACCCAAACCCTCCCCACTAGACCCATACCCACTCTGCTAGTCCCAAACCCACTGCGCTGGACCCAAACCTACTGCGCTCGACCCAAACCCACTCCTCTAGACCCAAACCCACTCCACTAGACCCAAACCACTCCGCTAGACCCAAACCCACTCCGCTAGACCCAAACCCACTCGGCTAGATCCAACACACACTCAGCTAGTCCCAAGCCCGATCGGCCAGACCCAAACCCACTCGGCTAGACCCAAACCCACTCGGCTAGACCCAAACCCACTCGGCCAGACCCAAACCCACTCGGCTAGACCCAAACCCCCTCGGCTAGACCCAAACCCTCTCGGCTAGACCCAAACCCACTCCACTAGACCCAAACCACTCTGCTAGACCCAAACCAACTCCGCTAGACCCAAACCCACTCGGCCAGACCCAAACCCACTCGGCTAGACCCAAACCCACTCGGCTAGACCCAATCCCACTCGGCCAGACCCAAACCCACTCGGCTAGACCCAAACCCACTCGGCGAGACACAAACCCACTCCGCTAGACCCAAACCCACTCGGCTAGACCCAAACCCACTCGGCTGGACCCAAACCCTCCCCACTAGACCCATACCCACTCTGCTAGTCCCAAACCCACTGCGCTAGACCCAAACCTACTGCGCTAGACCCAAACCCACTCCGCTAGACCCAAACCCACTCCACTAGACCCAAACCACTCCGCGAGACCCAAACACACTCCGCTTGACCCAAACCCACTCCGCTAGACCCAAAGCCACTCCGCTAGACCTAAACCCACTCCGCTAGACGCAAACACACTCCACTAGACCCAAACCCACTCGGCTAGACCCAAACCCACTCGGCTAGACCCAAACCCACTCGGCTAGACCCAAACCCACTCGGCTAGACCCAAACCCACTCGGCTAGACCCAAACCCACTCGGCTAGACCCAAACCCACTCGGCTAGACCCAAACCCACTCGGCTAGACCCAAACCCACTCGGCTAGACACAAACCCACTCCGCTAGACCCAAACCCACTCCGCTAGACCCAAACCCTTCCGCTAGACCCAAGCCCACTCCGCTAGACCCAAACCCACTCCGCTAGACCCAAACCCACTCCGCTAGACCCAAACCCACTCGGCTAGACTCAAACCCACTCGGCTAGACCCAAACCCACTTGGCTAGACCCAAACCCACTCGGCTAGACCAAAACCCACACGGCCAGACCCAAACCCACTCGGGTAGACACAAACCCACTCGGCTAAATCCAAACCCACTCGGGTAGACCCAAACCCACTCGGATAGATGAAAAACCCACTCCGCTAGACCCAAACCCACTCCGCTAGACCCAAACCCACTCGGCTAGACCCAAACCCACTCGGCTACACCCAAACCCACTCGGCTAGACTCAAACCCACTCGCTTAGACCCCAACCCTCTCGGCTAGACCCAAACCCACTCGGCTAGACCCAAACCCACTCGGCTGGATCCAAACCCTCCTCACTGGACCCATACCCACTCTGCTAGTCCCAAACCCACTCGGCTAGACTCAAACCCACTCGGCTAGACCCAAACCCACTTGGCTAGACCCAAACCCACTCGGCTAGACCAAAACCCACACGGCCAGACCCAAACCCACTCGGGTAGACACAAACCCACTCGGCTAAATCCAAACCCACTCGGGTAGACCCAAACCCACTCGGATAGATGAAAAACCCACTCCGCTAGACCCAAACCCACTCCGCTAGACCCAAACCCACTCGGCTAGACCCAAATCCACTCGGCTACACCCAAACCCACTCGGCTAGACTCAAACCCACTCGCTTAGACCCCAACCCACTCGGCTAGACCCAAACCCACTCGGCTAGACCCAAACACACTCGGCTGGATCCAAACCCTCCTCACTAGACCCATACCCACTCTGCTAGTCCCAAACCCACTGCGCTAGACCCAAACCTACTGCGCTAGACCCAAACCCACTCCGCCAGACCCAAACCCACTCGGCTAGACCCAAACCCACTCAGCTAGACCCAAACCCGCTCGGCCAGACCCAAACCCACTCGGCTAGACCCAAACCCACACGGCTAGACACAAACCCACTCGGCCAGACCCGAACCCACTCGGCTAGACCCAAACCCACTCGGCTAGACCCAAACCCACTCGACTAGACCCAAACCCACTCCGCTAGACCAAACACACTCCGCTTGACCCAAACCCACTCCGCTGGACCCAAAGCCACTCCGCTAGACCTAAACCCACTCCGCTAGACGCAAACCCACTCCGCCAGACCCAAACACACTCCGCTTGACCCAAACCCACTCGGTAGACCCAAACCCACACGGCTAGACACAAACCCACTCGGCCAGACCCGAACCCACTCGGCTAGACCCAAACCCACTCGGCTAGACTCAAACCCACTCTGCTAGACCCAAACCCACTTGGCTAGACCCAAACCCACTCGGCTAGACCAAAACCCAAACGGCTAGACCCAAACCCACTCGGCTAGACTCAAACCCACTCGCTTAGACCCAAACCCACTCGGCTAGACCTAAACCCACTCGGCTAGACCCAAACCCACTCGCCATGACCCAAACCCACTCGGCTAGACCCAAACCCACTCGGCTGGATCCAAACCCTCCTCACTAGACCCATACCCACTCTGCTAGTCCCAAACCCACTGCGCTAGACCCAAACCTACTGCGCTAGACCCAAACCCACTCCGCCAGACCCAAACCCACTCGGCTAGACCCAAACCCACTCAGGTAGACCCAAACCCGCTCGGCCAGACCCAAACCCACTCGGCTAGACCCAAACCCACACGGCTAGACACAAACCCACTCGGCCAGACCCGAACCCACTCGGCTAGACCCAAACCCACTCGGCTAGACCCAAACCCACTCGAATAGACCCAAACCCACTCCGCTAGAACCAAACACGCTCCGCTTGACCCAAACCCACTCCGCTGGACCCAAAGCCACTCCGCTAGACCTAAACCCACTCCGCTAGACGAAAAACCACTCCACTAGACCCAAACCCACTCGGCTAGACCCAAACCCACTTGGCTAGACCCAAACCCACTCGGCTAGACCCAAACCCACTCGGCTAGACCCGAACCCACTCGGCTAGACCCAAACCCACTCGGCTAGACCCAAACCCACTCGGCTAGACCCAAACCCACTCGGCTAGACCCAAACCCACTCGGCTAGAGCCAAACCCACTCGGCTAGACCCAAACCTACTCGGCTAGACCCAAACCCATTCCTCCAGACCGAAACCCACTCCGCTAGACCGAAACCTACTCCGCTAGACCCAAACCCACACGGCTGGACCCAAACCCACTCGGCTAGACCCAAACCCACTCGGCTAGACCCAAACCCACTCGGCTAGACCCAAACCCATTCCTCAAGACCCAAACCCACTCCGCTAGACTGAAACACACTCCGCTAGACCCAAACCCACACGGCTGGACCCAAACCCACTCGGCTAGACCCAAACCCACTCGGCTAGACCCAAACCCACTCGGCTAGACCCAAACCCACTCGGCTAGACCCAAACCCACTCGGCTAGACCCAAACCCACTCGGCTAGACACAAACCCACTCCGCTAGACCCAAACTCACTCCGCTAGACCCAAACCCACTCCGCTAGACCCAAACCGACTTGGCTAGACCCAAACCCTCTCGGCTAGACCAAAACCCACATGGCTAGACCCAAACCCACTCGGCTAGACTCAAACCCACTCGCTTAGACCCAAACCCACTCGGCTAGACCCAAACCCACTCGGCTAGACACAAACCCACTCGCCATGACCCAAACCCACTCGCCATGACCCAAACCCACCCGGCTGGATCCAAACCCTCCTCACTGGACCCATACCCACTCTGCTAGTCCCAAACCCACTGCGCTAGACCCAAACCTACTGCGCTAGACCCAAACCCACTCCGCCAGACCCAAACCCACTCGGCTAGACCCAAACCCACACGGCTAGACACAAACCCACTCGGCCAGACCCGAACCCACTCGGCTAGACCCAAACCCACTCGGCTAGACCCAAACCCACTCGACTAGACCCAAACCCACTCCGCTAGACCCAAACACACTCCGCTTGACCCAAACCCACTCCGCTGGACCCAAAGCCACTCCGCTAGACCTAAACCCACTCCGCTAGATGCAAAACCACTCCACTAGACCCAAACCCACTCGGCTAGACCCAAACCCACTTGGCTAGACCCAAACCCACTCGGCTAGACCCAAACCCACTCGGCTATACCCGAACCCACTCGGCTAGACGCAAACCCACTCGGCTAGACCCAAACCCACTCGGCTAGACCCAAACCCACTCGGCTAGACCCAAACCCACTCGGCTAGACCCAAACCCACTCGGCTAAACCCAAACCCACTCGGCTGGAGCCAAACCCACTCGGCTAGACCCAAACCCACTCGGCTAGACCCAAACCCATTCCTCCAGACCCAAACCCACTCCGCTAGACCGAAACCCACTCCGCTAGACCCAAACCCACACGGCTGGACCCAAACCCACTCGGCTAGACCCAAACCCACTCGGCTAGACCCAAACCCACTCGGCTAGACCCAAACCCATTCCTCAAGACCCAAACCCACTCCGCTAGACTGAAACACACTCCGCTAGACCCAAACCCACACGGCTGGACCCAAACCCACTCGGCTAGACCCAAACCCACTCGGCTAGACCCAAACCCACTCGGCTAGACCCAAACCCACTCGGCTAGACCCAAACCCACTCGGCTAGACCCAAACCCACTCGGCTAGACCCAAACCCACTCGGCTAGACCCGAACCCACTCGGCTAGACCCAAACCCACTCGGCTAGACCCAAACCCACTCGGCTAGACCCAAACCCACTCGGCTAGACCCAAACCCACTCGGCTAGAGCCAAACCCACTCGGCTAGACCCAAACCCACTCGGCTAGACCCAAACCCACTCCCCTAGACCCAAACCCACTCGGCTAGACCCAAACCCACTTGGCTAGACCCAAACCCACTCGGCTAGACCCAAACCCACTCGGCTAGACCCGAACCCACTCGGCTAGACCCAAACCCACTCGGCTAGACCCAAACCCACTCGGCTAGACCCAAACCCACTCGGCTAGACCCAAACCCACTCGGCTAGAGCCAAACCCACTCGGCTAGACCCAAACCTACTCGGCTAGACCCAAACCCATTCCTCCAGACCGAAACCCACTCCGCTAGACCGAAACCCACTCCGCTAGACCCAAACCCACACGGCTGCACCCAAACCAACTCGGCTAGACCCAAACCCACTCGGCTAGACCCAAACCCACTCGGCTAGACCCAAACCCATTCCTCAAGACCCAAACCCACTCCGCTAGACTGAAACACACTCCGCTAGACCCAAACCCACACGGCTGGACCCAAACCCACTCGGCTAGACCCAAACCCACTCGGCTAGACCCAAACCCACTCGGCTAGACCCAAACCCACTCGGCTAGACCCAAACCCACTCGGCTAGACCCAAACCCACTCGGCAAGACACAAACCCACTCCGCTAGACCCAAACTCACTCCGCTAGACCCAAACCCACTCCGCTAGACCCAAACCCACTTGGCTAGACCCAAACCCTCTCGGCTAGACCAAAACCCACACGGCTAGACCCAAACCCACTCGGCTAGACTCAAACCCACTCGCTTAGACCCAAACCCACTCGGCTAGACCCAAACCCACTCGGCTAGACACAAACCCACTCGCCATGACCCAAACCCACTCGCCATGACCCAAACCCACCCGGCTGGATCCAAACCCTCCTCACTGGACCCATACCCACTCTGCTAGTCCCAAACCCACTGCGCTAGACCCAAACCTACTGCGCTAGACCCAAACCCACTCCGCCAGACCCAAACCCACTCGGCTAGACCCAAACCCACACGGCTAGACACAAACCCACTCGGCCAGACCCGAACCCACTCGGCTAGACCCAAACCCACTCGGCTAGACCCAAACCCACTCGACTAGACCCAAACCCACTCCGCTAGACCCAAACACACTCCGCTTGACCCAAACCCACTCCGCTGGACCCAAAGCCACTCCGCTAGACCTAAACCCACTCCGCTAGATGCAAAACCACTCCACTAGACCCAAACCCACTCGGCTAGACCCAAACCCACTTGGCTAGACCCAAACCCACTCGGCTAGACCCAAACCCACTCGGCTATACCCGAACCCACTCGGCTAGACGCAAACCCACTCGGCTAGACCCAAACCCACTCGGCTAGACCCAAACCCACTCGGCTAGACCCAAACCCACTCGGCTAGACCCAAACCCACTCGGCTAAACCCAAACCCACTCGGCTGGAGCCAAACCCACTCGGCTAGACCCAAAACTACTCGGCTAGACCCAAACCCATTCCTCCAGACCCAAACCCACTCCGCTAGACCGAAACCCACTCCGCTAGACCCAAACCCACACGGCTGGACCCAAACCCACTCGGCTAGACCCAAACCCACTCGGCTAGACCCAAACCCATTCCTCAAGACCCAAACCCACTCCGCTAGACCGAAACCCACTCCGCTAGACTCAAACCCACACGGCTGGACCCAAACCCACTCCGCTAGACCCAAACACACTCCGCTTGACCCAAACCCACTCCGCTGGACCCAAAGCCACTCCGCTAGACCTAAACCCACTCCGCTAGACGCAAACCCACTCCACTAGACCCAAACCCACTCGGCTAGACCCAAACCCACTTGGCTAGACCCAAACCCACTCGGCTAGACGCAAACCCACTCGGCTAGACATGAACCCACTCGGCTAGACCCAAACCCACTCGGCTAGACGCAAACCCACTCGGCTAGACCCAAACCCACTCGGCTAGATCCAAACCCACTCGGCTAGACCGAAACCCACTCGGCTAGACCGAAACCCACTCGGCTAGAGCCAAACCCACTCGGCTAGAGCCAAACCCACTCGGCTAGACCCAAACCCATTCCTCCAGACCCAAACCCACTCCGCTAGACCGAAACCCACTCCGCTAGACCCAAACCCACACGGCAGGACCCAAACCCACTCGGGTAGACCCAAACCCACTCGGCTGGACCCAAACCCTCTCCACTAGACTCATACCCACTCTGCTAGTCCCAAACCCACTGCGCTAGACCCAAACCCACTGCGCTAGACCCAAACCCACTCCGCTAGACCCAAACCCACTCCACTAGACCCAAACCACTCTGCTAGACCCAAACCAACTCCGCTAGACCCAAACCCACTCGGCTAGACCCAAACCCACTCAGTTAGACCCAAACCCACTCGGCCAGACCCAAACCCACACGGCTAGACCCAAACCCACTCGGCTAGACCCAATCCAACTCGGCCAGACCCAAACCCACTCGGCTAGACCCAAACCCACTCGGCGAGACACAAACCCACTCCGCTAGACCCAAACCCACTCGGCTAGACTCAAACCCACTCGGCTAGACCCAAACCCACTCGGCTAGACCCAAACCCACTCGGCTAGACCCAAACGCACTCGGCTAGACCCAAACCCACTCGGCTAGACCCAAACCCACTCGGCTAGACCCAAACCCACTCGGCTAGACCCAAACCCACTCGCCATGACCCAAACCCACTCGGCTAGACCCAAACCCACTCGGCTGGACCCAAACCCTCCCCACTAGACCCATACCCACTCTGCTAGTCCCAAACCCACTGCGCTAGACCCAAACCTACTGCGCTAGACCCAAACCCACTCCGCTAGACCCAAACCCACTCCACTAGACCCAAACCACTCCGCTAGACCCAAACACACTCCGCTTGACCCAAACCCACTCCGCTAGACCCAAAGCCACTCCGCTAGACCGAAACCTAGTCCGCTAGACGCAAACACACTCCACTAGACCCAAACCCATTCCTCAAGACCCAAACCCACTCCGCTAGACCGAAACCCACTCCGCTAGACCCAAACCCACACGGCTGGACCCAAACCCACTCGGCTAGACCCAAACCCACTCGGCTAGACCCAAACCCACTCGGCTAGACCCAAACCCACTCGGCTAGACCCAAACCCACTCGGCTAGACCCAAACCCACTCGGCTAGACACAAACCCACTCCGCTAGACCCAAACTCACTCCGCTAGACCCAAACCCACTCCGCTAGACCCAAACCCACTCGGCTAGACCCAAACCCACTCGGCTAGACCCAAACCCACTCGGCTAGACCCAAACCCACTCGGCTAGACCCAAACCCACTCGGCTAGACCCAAACCCACTCGGCTAGACCCAAACCCACTCGGCTAGACCCAAACCCACTCGGCTAGACCCAAACCCACTCGGCTAGACCCAAACCCACTCGACTAGACCCAAACCCACTCCGCTAGACCCAAACCCACTCCGCTTGACCCAAACCCACTCCGCTGGACCCAAAGCCACTCCGCTAGACCTAAACCCACTCCGCTAGACGCAAACCCACTCCACTAGACCCAAACCCACTCGGCTAGACCCAAACCCACTCGGCTAGACCCAAACCCACTCGGCTAGACCCAAACCCACTCGGCTAGACCCAAACCCACTCGGCTAGACCCAAACCCACTCGGCTAGACACAAACCCACTCCGCTAGACCCAAACTCACTCCGCTAGACCCAAACCCACTCCGCTAGACCCAAACCCACTCGGCTAGACCCAAACCCACTCGGCTAGACCCAAACCCACTCGGCTAGACCCAAACCCACTCGGCTAGACCCAAACCCACTCGGCTAGACCCAAACCCACTCGGCTAGACACGAACCCACTCGGCTAGACCCAAACCCACTCGGCTAGACCCAAACCCACTCGGCTAGACCCAAACCCACTTGGCTAGACCCAAACCCACTCGGCTAGACCGAAACCCACTCGGCTAGACCCAAACCCACTCGGCTAGAGCCAAACCCACTCGGCTAGACCCAAACCCACTCGGCTAGACCCAAACCCATTCCTCCAGACCCAAACCCACTCCGCTAGACCGAAACCCACTCCGCTAGACCCAAACCCACACGGCTGGACCCAAACCCACTCGGCTAGACCCAAACCCACTCGGCTAGACCCAAACCCACTCGGCTAGACCCAAACCCACTCGGCTAGACACAAACCCACTCGGCTAGCCACAAACCCACTCGGCTAGACCCAAACCCACTCGGCTGGACCCAAACCCACTCGGCTAGACCCAAACCCACTCGGGTAGACCCAAACCCACTCGGGTAGACCCAAACCCACTCGGCTAGACCCAAACCCACTCGGCTAGACCCAAACCCACTCGGCTAGACCCAAACCCACTCGCTAGACCCAAACCCACTCGGCTAGACCCAAACCCACTCGACTAGACCCAAACCCACTCGGCTAGACCCAAACCCACTCGGCTAGACCCAAACCCACTCGGCTAGACCCAAACCCACTCGGCTAGACCCAAACCCACTCGGCTAGACCCAAACCCACTCGGCTAGACACAAACCCACTCCGCTAGACCCAAACTCACTCCGCTTGACCCAAACCCACTCCGCTAGACCCAAAGCCACTCCGCTAGACCGAAACCTAGTCCGCTAGACGCAAACACACTCCACTAGACCCAAACCCATTCCTCAAGACCCAAACCCACTCCGCTAGACCGAAACCCACTCCGCTAGACCCAAACCCACACGGCTGGACCCAAACCCACTCGGCTAGACCCAAACCCACTCGGCTAGACCCAAACCCACTCGGCTAGACCCAAACCCACTCGGCTAGACCCAAACCCACTCGGCTAGACCCAAACCCACTCGGCTAGACACAAACCCACTCCGCTAGACCCAAACTCACTCCGCTAGACCCAAACCCACTCCGCTAGACCCAAACCCACTCGGCTAGACCCAAACCCACTCGGCTAGACCCAAACCCACTCGGCTAGACCCAAACCCACTCGGCTAGACCCAAACCCACTCGGCTAGACCCAAACCCACTCGGCTAGACCCAAACCCACTCGGCTAGACCCAAACCCACTCGGCTAGACCCAAACCCACTCGGCTAGACCCAAACCCACTCGACTAGACCCAAACCCACTCCGCTAGACCCAAACACACTCCGCTTGACCCAAACCCACTCCGCTGGACCCAAAGCCACTCCGCTAGACCTAAACCCACTCCGCTAGACGCAAACCCACTCCACTAGACCCAAACCCACTCGGCTAGACCCAAACCCACTCGGCTAGACCCAAACCCACTCGGCTAGACCCAAACCCACTCGGCTAGACCCAAACCCACTCGGCTAGACCCAAACCCACTCGGCTAGACACAAACCCACTCCGCTAGACCCAAACTCACTCCGCTAGACCCAAACCCACTCCGCTAGACCCAAACCCACTCGGCTAGACCCAAACCCACTCGGCTAGACCCAAACCCACTCGGCTAGACCCAAACCCACTCGGCTAGACCCAAACCCACTCGGCTAGACCCAAACCCACTCGGCTAGACACGAACCCACTCGGCTAGACCCAAACCCACTCGGCTAGACCCAAACCCACTCGGCTAGACCCAAACCCACTTGGCTAGACCCAAACCCACTCGGCTAGACCGAAACCCACTCGGCTAGACCCAAACCCACTCGGCTAGAGCCAAACCCACTCGGCTAGACCCAAACCCACTCGGCTAGACCCAAACCCATTCCTCCAGACCCAAACCCACTCCGCTAGACCGAAACCCACTCCGCTAGACCCAAACCCACACGGCTGGACCCAAACCCACTCGGCTAGACCCAAACCCACTCGGCTAGACCCAAACCCACTCGGCTAGACCCAAACCCACTCGGCTAGACACAAACCCACTCGGCTAGCCACAAACCCACTCGGCTAGACCCAAACCCACTCGGCTGGACCCAAACCCACTCGGCTAGACCCAAACCCACTCGGGTAGACCCAAACCCACTCGGGTAGACCCAAACCCACTCGGCTAGACCCAAACCCACTCGGCTAGACCCAAACCCACTCGGCTAGACCCAAACCCACTCGCTAGACCCAAACCCACTCGGCTAGACCCAAACCCACTCGACTAGACCCAAACCCACTCGGCTAGACCCAAACCCACTCGGCTAGACCCAAACCCACTCGGCTAGACCCAAACCCACTCGGCTAGACCCAAACCCACTCGGCTAGACCCAAACCCACTCGGCTAGACACAAACCCACTCCGCTAGACCCAAACTCACTCCGCTAGACCCAAACCCAATCCGCTAGACCCAAACCCTCTCGGCTAGACCCAAACCCACTCGGCTAGACCCAAACCCACTCGGCTAGACCCAAACCCACTCGGGTAGACCCAAACCCACTCGGCTAGACCCAAACCCACTCGGCTAGACCCAAACCCACTCGGCTAGACCCAAACCCACTCGCTAGACCCAAACCCATTCGGCTGGACCCAAACCCACTCGACTAGACCCAAACCCACTCGCGAAGACCCAAACCCACTCGGGTAGACCCAAACCCACTCGGCTGGACCCAAACCCTCTCCACTAGACCCATACCCACTCTGCTAGTCCCAAACCCACTGCGCTAGACCCAAACCCACTGCGCTAGACCCAAACCCACTCCGCTAGACCCAAACCCACTCCACTAGACCCAAACCACTCTGCTAGACCCAAACCAACTCCGCTAGACCCAAACCCACTCGGCTAGACCCAAACCCACTCAGCTAGACCCAAACCCACTCGGCCAGACCCAAACCCACTCGGCTAGACCCAAACCCACTCGGCTAGACCCAATCCAACTCGGCCAGACCCAAACCCACTCGGCTAGACCCAAACCCACTCGGCGAGACACAAACCCACTCCGCTAGACCCAAACCCACTCGGCTAGACTCAAACCCACTCGGCTAGACCCAAACCCACTCGGCTAGACCCAAACCCACTCGGCTAGACCCAAACGCACTCGGCTAGACCCAAACCCACTCGGCTAGACCCAAACCCACTCGGCTAGACCCAAACCCACTCGGCTAGACCCAAACCCACTCGGCAAGACCCAAACCCACTCGCCATGACCCAAACCCACTCGGCTAGACCCAAACCCACTCGGCTGGACCCAAACCCTCCCCACTAGACCCATACCCACACTGCTAGTCCCAAACCCACTGCGCTAGACCCAAACCTACTGCGCTAGACCCAAACCCACTCCGCTAGACCCAAACCCACTCCACTAGACCCAAACCACTCCTCTAGACCCAAACACACTCCGCTTGACCCAAACCCACTCCGCTAGACCCAAAGCCACTCCGCTAGACCGAAACCCAGTCCGCTAGACGCAAACACACTCCACTAGACCCAAACCCATTCCTCAAGACCCAAACCCACTCCGCTAGACCGAAACCCACTCCGCTAGACCCAAACCCACACGGCTGGACCCAAACCCACTCGGCTAGACCCAAACCCACTCGGCTAGACCCAAACCCACTCGGCTAGACCCAAACCCACTCGGCTAGACCCAAACCCACTCGGCTAGACCCAAACCCACTCGGCTAGACACAAACCCACTCCGCTAGACCCAAACTCACTCCGCTAGACCCAAACCCACTCCGCTAGACCCAAACCCACTCGGCTAGACCCAAACCCACTCGGCTAGACCCAAACCCACTCGGCTAGACCCAAACCCACTCGGCTAGACCCAAACCCACTCGGCTAGACCCAAACCCACTCGGCTAGACCCAAACCCACTCGGCTAGACCCAAACCCACTCGGCTAGACCCAAACCCACTCGGCTAGACCCAAACCCACTCGACTAGACCCAAACCCACTCCGCTAGACCCAAACACACTCCGCTTGACCCAAACCCACTCCGCTGGACCCAAAGCCACTCCGCTAGACCTAAACCCACTCCGCTAGACGCAAACCCACTCCACTAGACCCAAACCCACTCGGCTAGACCCAAACCCACTTGGCTAGACCCAAACCCACTCGGCTAGACGCAAACTCACTCGGCTAGACACGAACCCACTCGGCTAGACCCAAACCCACTCGGCTAGACCCAAACCCACTCGGCTAGACCCAAACCCACTTGGCTAGACCCAAACCCACTCGGCTAGACCGAAACCCACTCGGCTAGACCCAAACCCACTCGGCTAGAGCCAAACCCACTCGGCTAGACCCAAACCCACTCGGTTAGACCCAAACCCATTCCTCCAGACCCAAACCCACTCCGCTAGACCGAAACCCACTCCGCTAGACCCAAACCCACACGGCTGGACCCAAACCCACTCGGCTAGACCCAAACCCACTCGGCTAGACCCAAACCCACTCGGCTAGACCCAAACCCACTCGGCTAGACCCAAACCCACTCGGCTAGACACAAACCCACTCCGCTAGACCCAAACTCACTCCGCTAGACCCAAACCCAATCCGCTAGACCCAAACCCACTCGGCTAGACCCAAACCCACTCGGCTGGACCCAAACCCACTCGGCTAGACCCAAACCCACTCGGGTAGACCCAAACCCACTCGGGTAGACCCAAACCCACTCGGCTAGACCCAAACCCACTCGGCTAGACCCAAACCCACTCGGCTAGACCCAAACCCACTCGCTAGACCCAAACCCACTCGGCTAGACCCAAACCCACTCGACTAGACCCAAACCCACTCGCGAAGACCCAAACCCACTCGGGTAGACCCAAACCCACTCGGCTGGACCCAAACCCTCCCCACTGGACCCATACCCACTCTGCTAGTCCCAAACCCACTGCGCTAGACCCAAACCCACTGCGCTAGACCCAAACCCACTCCGCTAGACCCAAACCCACTCCACTAGACCCAAACCACTCTGCTAGACCCAAACCAACTCCGCTAGACCCAAACCCACTCGGCTAGACCCAAACCCACTCAGCTAGACCCAAACCCACTCGGCCAGACCCAAACCCACTCGGCTAGACCCAAACCCACTCGGCTAGACCCAATCCCACTCGGCCAGACCCAAACCCACTCGGCTAGACCCAAACCCACTCGGCGAGACACAAACCCACTCCGCTAGACCCAAACCCACTCGGCTAGACTCAAACCCACTCGGCTAGACCCAAACCCACTCGGCTAGACCCAAACCCACTCGGCTAGACCCAAACCCACTCGGCTAGACCCAAACCCACTCGGCTAGACCCAAACCCACTCGGCTAGACCCAAACCCACCCGGCTAGACCCAAACCCACTCGGCTAGACCCAAACCCACTCGCCATGACCCAAACCCACTCGGCTAGACCCAAACCCACTCGGCTGGACCCAAACCCTCCCCACTAGACCCACACCCACTCTGCTAGTCCCAAACCCACTGTGCTAGACCCAAACCTACTGCGCTAGACCCAAACCCACTCCGCTAGACACAAACCCACTCCACTAGACACAAACCACTCAGCCAAACGCAAACACACTCCGCTTGACCCAAACCCACTCCGCTAGACCCAAAGCCACTCCGCTAGACCTAAACCCACTCCGCTAGACGCAAACACACTCCACTAGACCCAAACCCACTCGGCTAGAACCAAACCCACTCGGCTAGACCCAAACCCACTCGGCTAGATCCAAACCCACTCGGCTAGACCCAAACCCACTCGGCTAGACGCAAACCCACTCGGCTAGACCCAAACCCACTCGGCTAGACCCAAACCCACTCGGCTAGACCCAAACCCACTCGGCTAGACCCAAACCCACTCGGCTAGACACAAACCCACTCCGCCAGACCCAAACACTTCCGCAAGACCCATACCCACTCCGCTAGACCCAAACCCACTCCGCTAGACCCAAACCCACTCCGCTAGACCCAAACCCACTCCGCTAGACCCAAACCCACTCGGCTAGACTCAAACCCACTCGGCTAGACCCAAACCCACTTGGCTAGACCCAAACCCACTCGGCTAGACCAAAACCCACACGGCCAGACCCAAACCCACTCGGGTAGACACAAACCCACTCGGCTAAATCCAAACCCACTCGGGTAGACCCAAACCCACTCGGATAAATGAAAAACCCACTCCGCTGGACCCAAACCCACTCCGCTAGACCCAAACCCACTCGGCTAGACCCAAACCCACTCGGCTAGACCCAAACCCACTCGGCTAGACTCAAACCCACTCGCTTAGACCCAAACCCACTCGGCTAGACCCAAACCCATTCGGCTAGACCCAAACCCACTCGGCTGGATCCAAACCCTCCTCACTAGACCCATACCCACTCTGCTAGTCCCAAACCCACTGCGCTAGACCCAAACCTACTGCGCTAGACCCAAACCCACTCCGCCAGACCCAAACCCACTCGGCTAGACCCAAACCCACTCAGCTAGACCCAAACCCGCTCGGCCAGACTCAAACCCACTCGGCTAGACCCAAACCCACACGGCTAGACACAAACCCACTCGACCAGACCCGAACCCACTCGGCTAGACCCAAACCCACTCGGCTAGACCCAAACCCACTCGACTAGACCCAAACCCACTCCGCTAGACCCAAACACACTCCGCTTGACCCAAACCCACTCCGCTGGACCCAAAGCCACTCCGCTAGACCTAAACCCACTCCGCTAGACGCAAACCCACTCCGCTAGACACAAACACACTCCGCTTGACCCAAACCCACTCGGCTAGACCCAAACCCACACGGCTAGACACAAACCCACTCGGCCAGACCCGAACCCACTCGGCTAGACCCAAACCCACTCGGCTAGACTCAAACCCACTCGGCTAGACCCAAACCCACTTGGCTAGACCCAAACCCACTCGGCTAGACCAAAACCCACACGGCTAGACCCAAACCCACTCGGCTAGACTCAAACCCACTCGCTTAGACACAAACCCACTCGGCTAGACCCAAACCCACTCGGCTAGACCCAAACCCACTCGCCATGACCCAAACCCACTCGGCTAGACCCAAACCCACTCGGCTGGATCCAAACCCTCCTCACTAGACCCATACCCTCTCTGCTAGTCCCAAACCCACTGCGCTAGACCCAAACCTACTGCGCTAGACCCAAACCCACTCCGCCAGACCCAAACCCACTCGGCTAGACCCAAACCCACTCAGCTAGACCCAAACCCGCTCGGCCAGACCCAAACCCACTCGGCTAGACCCAAACCCACACGGCTAGACACAAACCCACTCGGCCAGACCCAAACCCACTCGGCTAGACCCAAACTCACTTGGCTAGACCCAAACCCACTCGACTAGACCCAAACCCACTCCGCTAGACCCAAACACACTCCGCTTGACCCAAACCCACTCCGCTGGACCCAAAGCCACTCCGCTAGACCTAAACCCACTCCGCTAGACGCAAACCCACTCCACTAGCCCCAAACCCACTCGGCTAGACCCAAACCCACTTGGCTAGACCCAAACCCACTCGGCTAGACCCAAACCCACGCGGCTAGACCCAAACCCACTCGGCTGGACCCAAACCCACTCGGCTAGACCCAAACCCACTCGGCTAGACCCAAACCCACTCGCCTAGACCCAAACCCACTCGGCTACACCCAAACCCACTCGGCTAGACCCAAACCCACTCGGCTAGAGCCAAACCCACTCGGCTAGACCCAAACCTACTCGGCTAGACCCAAACCCATTCCTCCAGACCCAAACCCACTCCGCTAGACCAAAACCCACTCCGCTAGACCCAAACCCACACGGCTGGACCCAAACCCACTCGGCTAGACCCAAACCCACTCGGCTAGACCCAAACCCACTCGGCTAGACCCAAACCCATTCCTCCAGACCCAAACCCACTCCGCTAGACCGAAACCCACTCTGCTAGACCCAAACCCACACGGCTGGACCCAAACCAACTCGGCTAGACCCAAACCCACTCGGCTAGACCCAAACCCACTCGGCTGGACCCAAACCCACTCGGCTAGACCCAAACCCACTCGGCTAAATCCAAACCCACTGGGGTAGACCCAAACCCACTCGGATAGATGAAAAACCCACTCCGCCAGACCCAAACCCACTCGGCTAGACCCAAACCCACTCGGCTAGATCCAAACCCACTCGGCTAGACCCAAACGCACTCGGCTAGACCCAAACCCACTCGGCTAGACCCAAACCCACTCGGCTAGACCCAAACCCACTCGGCTAGACCCAAACCCACTCGGCTAGACCCAAACCCACTCGCCATGACCCAAACCCACTCGGCTAGACCCAAACCCACTCGGCTGGACCCAAACCCTCCCCACTAGACCCATACCCACTCTGCTAGTCCCAAACCCACTGCGCTAGACCCAAACCTACTGCGCTAGACCCAAACCCACTCCGCTAGACCCAGACCCACTCCACTAGACCCAAACCACTCGGCTAGACCCAAACCCACTCGGCTAGACCCAAACCCACTCGGCTAGACCCAAACCCACTCGGCTAGACCCAAACCCACTCGGCTAGACCCAAACCCACTCGGCTAGACCCAAACCCACTCGGCTAGACCCAAACCCACTCGACTAGACCCAAACCCACTCGCGAAGACCCAAACCCACTCGGGTAGACCCAAACCCACTCGGATGGACCCAAACCCTCCCCACTAGACCCATACCCACTCTGCTAGTCCCAAACCCACTGTGCTAGACCCAAACCCACTGCGTAAGACCCAAACCCACTCCGCCAGACCCAAACCCACTCCACTAGACCCAAACCACTCTGCTAGACCCAAACCAACTCCGCTAGACACAAGCCCACTCGGCTAGACCCAAACCCACTCAGCTAGACCCAAACCCACTCGGTCAGACCCAAACCCACTCGGCTAGACCCAAACCCACTCGGCTAGACCCAATCCCACTCGGCCAGACCCAAACCCACTCGGCTAGACCCAAACCCACTCGGCGAGACACAAACCCACTCCGCTAGACCCAAACCCACTTGGCTAGACCCAAACCCACTCGGCTAGACCCAAACCCACTCGGCTAGACCCAAACCCACTCGGCTAGACCCAAACCAACCGGCTAGACCCAAACCCACTCGGCTAGACCCAAACCCACTCGCCATGACCCAAACCCACTCGGCTAGACCCAAACCCACTCGGCTGGACCCAAACCCTCCCCACTAGACCCACACCCACTCTGCTAGTCCCAAACCCACTGTGCTAGACCCAAACTTACTGCGCTAGACCCAAACCCACTCCGCTAGACCCAAACCCACTCCACTAGACCCAAACCACTCCGCTAGACGCAAACACACTCCGCTAGACCTAAACCCACTCCGCTAGACGCAAACACACTCCACTAGACCCAAACCCACTCGGCTAGACCCAAACCCACTCGGCTAGACCCAAACCCACTCGGCTAGAACCAAACCCACTCGGCTAGACCCAAACCCACTCGGCTAGACCCAAACCCACTCGGCTAGACCCAAACCCACTCGGCTAGACCCAAACCCACTCGGCTAGACCCAAACCCACTCGGCTAGACCCAAACCCACTCGGCTAGACACAAACCCACTCCGCTAGACCCAAACACTTCCGCTAGACCCATACCCACTCCGCTAGACCCAAACCCACTCCGCTAGACCCAAACCCACTCCGCTAGACCCAAACCCACTCCGCTAGACCCAAACCCACTCGGCTAGACTCAAACCCACTCGGCTAGACCCAAACCCACTTGGCTAGACCCAAACCCACTCGGCTAGACCAAAACCCACACGGCCAGACCCAAACCCACTCGGGTAGACACAAACCCACTCGGCTAAATCCAAACCCACTGGGGTAGACCCAAACCCACTCGGATAGATGAAAAACCCACTCCGCTAGACCCAAACCCACTCCGCTAGACCCAAACCCACTCGGCTAGACCCAAACCCACTCGGCTAGACCCAAACCCACTCGGCTAGACTCAAACCCACTCGCTTAGACCCAAACCCACTCGGCTAGACCCAAACCCATTCGGCTAGACCCAAACCCACTCGGCTGGATCCAAACCCTCCTCACTAGACCCATACCCACTCTGCTACTCCCAAACCCACTGCGCTAGACCCAAACCTACTGCGCTAGACCCAAACCCACTCCGCCAGACCCAAACCCACTCGGCTAGACCCAAACCCACTCAGCTAGACCCAAACCCGCTCGGCCAGACCCAAACCCACTCGGCTAGACCCAAACCCACACGGCTAGACACAAACCCACTCGACCAGACCCGAACCCACTCGGCTAGACCCAAACCCACTCGGCTAGACCCAAACCCACTCGACTAGACCCAAACCCACTCCGCTAGACCCAAACACACTCCGCTTGACCCAAAGCCACTCCGCTGGACCCAAAGCCACTCCGCTAGACCTAAACCCACTCCGCCAGACGCAAACCCACTCCGCTTGACAAAAACACACTCCGCTTGACCCAAACCCAGTCGGCTAGACCCAAACCCACACGGCTAGACACAAACCCACTCGGCCAGACCCGAACCCACTCGGCTAGACCCAAACCCACTCGGCTAGACTCAAACCCACTCGGCTAGACCCAAACCCACTTGGCTAGACCCAAACCCACTCGGCTAGACCAAAACCCACACGGCTAGACCCAAACCCACTCGGCTAGACTCAAACCCACTCGCCAAGACACAAACCCACTCGGCTAGACCCAAACCCACTCGGCTAGACCCAAACCCACTCGCCATGACCCAAACCCACTCGGCTAGACCCAAACCCACTCGGCTGGATCCAAACCCTCCTCACTAGACCCATACCCTCTCTGCTAGTCCCAAACCCACTGCGCTAGACCCAAACCCACTGCGCTAGACCCAAACCCACTCCGCCAGACCCAAACCCACTCGGCTAGACCCAAACCCACTCAGCTAGACCCAAACCCGCTCGGCCAGACCCAACCCACTCGGCTAGACCCAAACCCACACGGCTAGACACAAACCCACTCGGCCAGACCCGAACCCACTCGGCTAGACCCAAACTCACTCGGCTAGACCCAAACCCACTCGACTAGACCCAAACCCACTCCGCTAGACCCAAACACACTCCGCTTGACCCAAACCCACTCCGCTGGACCCAAAGCCACTCCGCTAGACCTAAACCCACTCCGCTAGACGCAAACCCACTCCACTAGCCCCAAACCCACTCGGCTAGACCCAAACCCACTTGGCTAGACCCAAACCCACTCGGCTAGACCCAAACCCACTCGGCTAGACCCGAACCCACTCGGCTGGACCCAAACCCACTCGGCTAGACCCAAACCCACTCGGCTAGACCCAAACCCACTCGGCTAGACCCAAACCCACTCGGCTACACCCAAACCCACTCGGCTAGACCCAAACCCACTCGGCTAGAGCCAAACCCACTCGGCTAGACCCAAACCTACTCGGCTAGACCCAAACCCATTCCTCCAGACCCAAACCCACTCCGCTAGACCGAAACCCACTCCGCTAGACCCAAACCCACACGGCTGGACCCAAACCCACTCGGCTAGACCCAAACCCACTCGGCTAGACCCAAACCCACTCGGCTAGACCCAAACCCATTCCTCCAGACCCAAACCCACTCCGCTAGACCGAAACCCACTCCGCTAGACCCAAACCCACACGGCTGGACCCAAACCCACTCGGCTAGACCCAAACCCACTCGGCTAGACCCAAACCCACTCGGCTGGACCCAAACCCACTCGGCTGGACCCAAACCCACTCGGCTAGACCCAAACCCACTCGGCTGGACACAAACCCACTCCGCTAGACCCAAACTCACTCCGCTAGACCCAAACCCACTCCGCTAGACCCAAACCCACTCGGCTAGACCCAAACCCACTCGGCTAGACCCAAACCCACTCGGCTAGACCCAAACCCACTCGGCTAGACCCAAACCCACTCGGCTAGACCCAAACCCACTCGGCTAGACCCAAACCCACTCGGCTAGACCCAAACCCAGTCGGCTAGACCCAAACCCACTCGGCTAGACCCAAACCCACTCGACTAGACCCAAACCCACTCGCGAAGACCCAAACCCACTCGGGTAGACCCAAACCCACTCGGCTGGACCCAAACCCTCCCCACTAGACCCATACCCACTCTGCTAGTCCCAAACCCACTGTGCTAGACCCAAACCCACTGCGTAAGACCCAAACCCACTCCGCCAGACCCAAACCCACTCCACTAGACCCAAACCACTCTGCTAGACCCAAACCAACTCCGCTAGACCCAAACCCACTCGGCTAGACCCAAACCCACTCAGCTGGACCCAAACCCACTCGGTCAGACCCAAACCCACTCGGCTAGACCCAAACCCACTCGGCTAGACCCAATCCCACTCGGCCAGACCCAAACCCACTCGGCTAGACCCAAACCCACTCGGCGAGACACAAACCCACTCCGCTGGACCCAAACCCACTCGGCTAGACCCAAACCCACTCGGCTAGACCCAAACCCACTCGGCTAGATCCAAACCCACTCGGCTAGACCCAAACGCACTCGGCTAGACCCAAACCCACTCGGCTAGACCCAAACCCACTCGGCTAGACCCAAACCCACTCGGCTAGACCCAAACCCACTCGGCTAGACCCAAACCCACTCTCCATGACCCAAACCCACTCGGCTAGACCCAAACCCACTCGGCTGGACCCAAACCCTCCCCACTAGACCCATACCCACTCTGCTAGTCCCAAACCCACTGCGCTAGACCCAAACCTACTGCGCTAGACCCAAACCCACTCCGCTAGACCCAAACCCACTCCACTAGACCCAAACCACTCCGCTAGACCCAAACACACTCCGCTTGACCCAAACCCACTCGGCTAGACCCAAACCCACTCGGCCAGACCCAAACCCACTCGGCTAGACCCAAACCCCCTCGGCTAGACCCAAACCCACTCAGCTAGACCCAAACCCGCTCCGCTAGACCAAAACCCACTTGGCTAGACCCAAACCCACTCGGCTAGACCCAAACCCACTCGGCTAGACCCAAACCCACTCGGCTAGACACAAACCCACTCCGCTAGACCCAAACTCACTCCGCTAGACCCAAACCCACTCCGCTAGACCCAAACCCACTCGGCTAGACCCAAACCCACTCGGCTAGACCCAAACCCACTCGGCTAGACCCAAACCCACTCGGCTAGACCCAAACCCACTCGGCTAGACCCAAACCCACTCGGCTAGACCCAAACCCACTCGGCTAGACCCAATCCCACTCGGCTAGACCCAAACCCACTCGGCTAGACCCAAACCCACTCGACTAGACCCAAACCCAC
Organism: Raja brachyura; assembly: GCA_963514005.1. The sequence goes on along the minus strand of OY740815.1, from coordinate 28,877,487 downwards.
TCGCGAAGACCCAAACCCACTCGGGTAGACCCAAACCCACTCGGCTGGACCCAAACCCTCCCCACTAGACCCATACCCACTCTGCTAGTCCCAAACCCACTGTGCTAGACCCAAACCCACTGCGTAAGACCCAAACCCACTCCGCCAGACCCAAACCCACTCCACTAGACCCAAACCACTCTGCTAGACCCAAACCAACTCCGCTAGACCCAAACCCACTCGGCTAGACCCAAACCCACTCTGCTAGTCCCAAACCCACTGTGCTAGACCCAAACCCACTGCGTAAGACCCAAACCCACTCCGCCAGACCCAAACCCACTCCACTAGACCCAAACCACTCTGCTAGACCCAAACCAACTCCGCTAGACCCAAACCCACTCGGCTAGACCCAAACCCACTCGGCTAGACACAAACCCACTCGGCTAGACCCAAACCCACTCGGCTAGAGCCATACCCACTCGGCTAGACCCAAACCCACTCGGCTAGACCCAAACCCACTCCTCTAGACCCAAACCCATTCCGCCAGACCCAAACCCACTCCGCTGGACCCAAACCCACTCCGCTGGACCCAAACCCACTCCGCTGGACCCAAAGCCACTCGGCTGGACCCAAACCCACTCGGCTGAACCCAAACCCACTCGGCTAGACCCAAACCCACTCGGCTAGACCCAAACCCACTCGGCTAGACCCAAACCCACTCGGCTAGACCCAAACCCACTCGGATAGACCCAAACCCACTCGGCTAGACACAAACCCACTTCGCTTGACTCAAACCCACTCCGCTAGACCCAAACCCACTCCTCTAGACCCAAACCCACTCCGCTAGACCCAAACCCACTCCGCTGGACCCATACCCACTCGGCTAGACCCAAACCCACTCGGCTAGATCCAAACCCACTCGGCCAGACCCAAACCCACTCGGCTAGAGCCATACCCACTCGGCTAGACCCAAACCCACTCGGCTAGACCCAAATCCACTCCTCTAGACCCAAACCCACTCCGCCAGACCCAAACCCACTCCGCTGGACCCAAACCCACTCCGCTAGACCCAAACCCACTCCGCTGGACCCAAACCCACTCGGCTGGACCCAAACCCAATCGGCTGAACCCAAACCCACTCGGCTAGACCCAAACCCACTCGGCTAGACCCAAACCCACTCGGCTAGACCCAAACCCACTCGGCTAGACCCAAACCCACTCGGATAGACCCAAACCCACTCGGCTAGACACAAACCCACTTCGCTTGACCCAAATCCACTCCGCTAGACCCAAACCCACTCCTCTAGACCCAAACCCACTCCGCTAGACACAAACACACTCCGCTTGACCCAAACCCACTCGGCTAGACCCAAACCCACTCGGCCAGACCCAAACCCACTCGGCTAGACCCAAACCCCCTCGGCTAGACCCAAACCCACTCAGCTAGACCCAAACCCGCTCCGCTAGACCCAAACCCACTTGGCTAGACCCAAACCCACTCGGCTAGACCCAAACCCACTCGGCTAGACCCAAACCCACTCGGGTAGACACAAACCCACTCGGCTAGACCCAAACCCACCCGGGTAGACCCAAACCCACTCGGATAGACGAAAAACCCACTCCGCTAGACCCAAACCCACTTCGCTACACCCAAACCCACTCGGCTAAACCAAACCCACTCGGCTAGACCCAAACCCACTCGGCTAGACCCAAACCCACTCGCCATGACCCAAACCCACTCGGCTAGACCCAAACCCACTCGGCTGGACCAAAACCCTCCCCACTAGACCCATACCCACTCGGCTAGACCCAAACCCACTCAGCTAGACCCAAACCCGCTCGGCCACACCCAAACCCACTCGGCTAGACCCAAACCCACTCGGCTACTCAAACCCACTCGGCCAGACCCAATCCCTCTCGGCTCGACCCAAACCCCCTCGGCTAGACCCAAACCCACTCGGCTAGACCCAAACTCGCTTCGCTGGACCCAAACACACTCCGCTTCACCCAAACCCACTCCGCTAGACCCAAAGCCACTCCGCTAGACCTAAACCCACTCGGCTAGACCCAAACCCACTCGGCTAGACCCAAACCCACTCGGCTAGACCCAAACCCACTCGGCTAGAGCCATACCCACTCGGCTAGACCCAAACCCACTCGGCTAGACCCAAACCCACTCCTCTAGACCCAAACCCACTCCGCCAGACCCAAACCCACTCCGCTGGACCCAAACCCACTCCGCTAGACCCAAACCCACTCCGCTGGACCCAAACCCACTCGGCTGGACCCAAACCCACACGGCTGAACCCAAACCCACTCGGCTAGACCCAAAGCCACTCCGCTAGACCTAAACCCACTCGGCTAGACCCAAACCCACTCGGCTAGATCCAAACCCACTCGGCTAGACCCAAACGCACTCGGCTAGACCCAAACCCACTCGGCTAGACCCAAACCCACTCGGCTAGACCCAAACCCACTCGGCTAGACCCAAACCCACTCGGCTAGACCCAAACCCACTCGCCATGACCCAAACCCACTCGGCTAGACCCAAACTCACTCGGCTGGACCCAAACCCTCCCCACTAGACCCATACCCACTCTGCTAGTCCCAAACCCACTGCGCTACACCCAAACCTACTGCGCTAGACCCAAACCCACTCCGCTAGACCCAAACCCACTCCACTAGACCCAAACCACTCCGCTAGACCCAAACACACTCCGCTTGACCCAAACCCACTCGGCTATACCCAAACCCACTCGGCCAGACCCAAACCCACTCGGCTAGACCCAAACCCCCTCGGCTAGACCCAAACCCACTCAGCTAGACCCAAACCCGCTCCGCTAGACCCAAACCCACTTGGCTAGACCCAAACCCACTCGGCTAGACCCAAACCCACTCGGCTAGACCCAAACCCACTGGGGTAGACACAAACCCACTCGGCTAGACCCAAACCCACCCGGGTAGACCCAAACCCACTCGGATAGACGAAAAACCCACTCCGCTAGACCCAAACCCACTTCGCTACACCCAAACCCACTCGGCTAAACCAAACCCACTCGGCTAGACCCAAATCCACTCGGGTAGACCCAAACCCACTCGCCATGACCCAAACCCACTCGGCTGGACCCAAACCCACTCGGCTGGACCAAAACCCTCCCCACTAGACCCATACCCACTCTGCTAGTCCCAAACCCACTGCGCTGTACCCAAACCTACTGCGCTAGACCCAAACCCACTACGCTAGACCCAAACCCACTCCACTAGACCCAAACGACTCCGCTAGATGCAAACCCACTCCACTAGACCCAAACCCACTCGGCTAGACCCAAACCCACTCAGCTAGACCCAAACCCGCTCGGCCACACCCAAACCCACTCGGCTAGACCCAAACCCACTCGGCTAGACTCAAACCCACTCGGCCAGACCCAAACCCTCTCGGCTAGACCCAAACCCCCTCGGCTAGACCCAAACCCACTCGGCTAGACCCAAACTCGCTTCACTAGACCCAAACACACTCCGCTTCACCCAAACCCACTCCGCTAGACCCAAAGCCACTCCGCTAGACCTAAACCCACTCCGCTAGATGCAAACCCACTCCACTAGACCCAAACCCACTCGGCTAGACCCAAACCCACTCCTCTAGACCCAAACCCACTCCGCCAGACCCAAACCCACTCCGCTGGACCCAAACCCACTCCGCTAGACCCAAACCCACTCCGCTGGACCCGAACCCACTCGGCTAGACCCAAACCCACTCGGCTAGACCCAAACCCACTCGGCTAGACCCAAACCCACTCGCCATGACCCAAACCCACTCGGCTAGACCAAAACCCACTCGGCTGGACCAAAACCCTCCCCAGTAGACCCATACCCAATCTGCTAGTCCCAAACCCACTGCGCTGTACCCAAACCTACTGCACCAGACCCAAACCCACTCCGCTAGACCCAAACCCACTCCACTAGACCCAAACCACTCCGCTAGATGCAAACCCACTCCGCCAGACCCAAACCCACTCGGCTAGACCCAAACCCACTCAGCTAGACCCAAACCCGCTCGGCCACACCCAAACCCACTCGGCTAGACCCAAACCCACTCGGCTACTCAAACCCACTCGGCCAGACCCAATCCCTCTCGGCTCGACCCAAACCCCCTCGGCTAGATCCAAACCCACTTGGCTAGACCCAAACTCGCTTCGCTAGACCCAAACACACTCCGCTTCACCCAAACCCACTCCGCTAGACCCAAAGCCACTCCGCTAGACCTAAACCCACTCGGCTAGACCCAAACCCACTCGGCTAGACACAAACCCACTCGGCTAGACCCAAACCCACTCGGCTAGAGCCATACCCACTCGGCTAGACCCAAACCCACTCGGCTAGACCCAAACCCACTCCTCTAGACCCAAACCCATTCCGCCAGACCCAAACCCACTCCGCTGGACCCAAACCCACTCCGCTGGACCCAAACCCACTCCGCTGGACCCAAACCCACTCGGCTGGACCCAAACCCACTCGGCTGAACCCAAACCCACTCGGCTAGACCCAAACCCACTCGGCTAGACCCAAACCCACTCGGCTAGACCCAAACCCACTCGGCTAGACCCAAACCCACTCGGATAGACCCAAACCCACTCGGCTAGACACAAACCCACTTCGCTTGACCCAAACCCACTCCGCTAGACCCAAACCCACTCCTCTAGACCCAAACCCACTCCGCTAGACCCAAACCCACTCCGCTGGACCCATACCCACTCGGCTAGACCCAAACCCACTCGGCTAGATCCAAACCCACTCGGCCAGACCCAAACCCACTCGGCTAGACCCAAACCCACTCGGCTAGACCCAAGCCCACTCGGCTAGACCCAAACCCACTCGGCTAGACCCAAACCCACTCGGATAGACCCAAACCCACTCGGCTAGACACAAACCCACTTCGCTTGACCCAAACCCACTCCGCTAGACCCAAACCCACTCCTCTAGACCCAAACCCACTCCGCTAGACCCAAACCCACTCCGCTGGACCCATACCCACTCGGCGAGACCCAAACCCACTCGGCTAGATCCAAACCCACTCGGCCAGACCCAAACCCACTCGGCTAGAGCCATACCCACTCGGCTAGACCCAAACCCACTCGGCTAGACCCAAATCCACTCCTCTAGACCCAAACCCACTCCGCCAGACCCAAACCCACTCCGCTAGACCCAAACCCACTCCGCTGGACCCAAACCCACTCGGCTGGACCCAAACCCAATCGGCTGAACCCAAACCCACTCGGCTAGACCCAAACCCACTCGGCTAGACCCAAACCCACTCGGCTAGACCCAAACCCACTCGGCTAGACCCAAACCCACTCGGATAGACCCAAACCCACTCGGCTAGACACAAACCCACTTCGCTTGACCCAAATCCACTCCGCTAGACCCAAACCCACTCCTCTAGACCCAAACCCACTCCGCTAGACACAAACACACTCCGCTTGACCCAAACCCACTCGGCTAGACCCAAACCCACTCGGCCAGACCCAAACCCACTCGGCTAGACCCAAACCCCCTCGGCTAGACCCAAACCCACTCAGCTAGACCCAAACCCGCTCCGCTAGACCCAAACCCACTTGGCTAGACCCAAACCCACTCGGCTAGACCCAAACCCACTCGGCTAGACCCAAACCCACTCGGGTAGACACAAACCCACTCGGCTAGACCCAAACCCACCCGGGTAGACCCAAACCCACTCGGATAGACGAAAAACCCACTCCGCTAGACCCAAACCCACTTCGCTACACCCAAACCCACTCGGCTAAACCAAACCCACTCGGCTAGACCCAAACCCACTCGGCTAGACCCAAACCCACTCGCCATGACCCAAACCCACTCGGCTAGACCCAAACCCACTCGGCTGGACCAAAACCCTCCCCACTAGACCCATACCCACTCTGCTAGTCCCAAACCCACTGCGCTGTACCCAAACCTACTGCGCTAGACCCAAACCCACTCCGCTAGACCCAAACCCACTCCACTAGACCCAAACCACTCCGCTAGATGCAAACCCACTCCGCTAGACCCAAACCCACTCGGCTAGACCCAAACCCACTCAGCTAGACCCAAACCCGCTCGGCCACACCCAAACCCACTCGGCTGGACCCAAACCCACTCGGCTAGACTCAAACCCACTCGGCCAGACCCAAACCCTCTCGGCTAGACCCAAACCCCCTCGGCTAGACCCAAACCCACTCGGCTAGACCCAAACTCGCTTCACTAGACCCAAACACACTCCGCTTCACCCAAACCCACTCCGCTAGACCCAAAGCCACTCCGCTAGACCTAAACCCACTCCGCTAGATGCAAACCCACTCCACTAGACCCAAACCCACTCGGCTAGACCCAAACCCACTCCTCTAGACCCAAACCCACTCCGCCAGACCCAAACCCACTCCGCTGGACCCAAACCCACTCCGCTAGACCCAAACCCACTCCGCTGGACCCGAACCCACTCGGCTAGACCCAAACCCACTCGGCTAGACCCAAACCCACTCGCCATGACCCAAACCCACTCGGCTAGACCCAAACCCACTCGGCTGGACCAAAACCCTCCCCACTAGACCCATACCCAATCTGCTAGTCCCAAACCCACTGCGCTGTACCCAAACCTACTGCACCAGACCCAAACCCACTCCGCTAGACCCAAACCATCTCCACTAGACCCAAACCACTCCGCTAGATGCAAACCCACTCCGCCAGACCCAAACCCACTCGGCTAGACCCAAACCCACTCAGCTAGACCCAAACCCGCTCGGCCACACCCAAACCCACTCGGCTAGACCCAAACCCACTCGGCTACTCAAACCCACTCGGCCAGACCCAATCCCTCTCGGCTCGACCCAAACCCCCTCGGCTAGACCCAAACCCACTCGGCTAGACCCAAACTCGCTTCGCTAGACCCAAACACACTCCGCTTCACCCAAACCCACTCCGCTAGACCCAAAGCCACTTCGCTAGACCTAAACCCACTCGGCTAGACCCAAACCCACTCGGCTAGACACAAACCCACTTCGCTTGACCCAAACCCACTCCGCTAGGCCCACACCCACTCCTCTAGACCCAAACCCACTCCGCTAGACCCAAACCCACTCCGCTGGACCCATACCCACTCGGCTAGACCCAAACCCACTCGGCTAGACCCAAACCCACTCGGCCAGACCCAAACCCACTCGGCTAGAGCCATACCCACTCGGCTAGACCCAAACCCACTCGGCTAGACCCAAATCCACTCCTCTAGACGCAAACCCACTCCGCCAGACCCAAACCCACTCGGCTAGACCCAAACCCACTCAGCTAGACCCAAACCCGCTCGGCCACACCCAAACCCACTCGGCTGGACCCAAACCCACTCGGCTAGACTCAAACCCACTCGGCCAGACCCAAACCCTCTCGGCTAGACCCAAACCCCCTCGGCTAGACCCAAACCCACTCGGCTAGACCCAAACTCGCTTCACTAGACCCAAACACACTCCGCTTCACCCAAACCCACTCCGCTAGACCCAAAGCCACTCCGCTAGACCTAAACCCACTCCGCTAGATGCAAACCCACTCCACTAGACCCAAACCCACTCGGCTAGACCCAAACCCACTCCTCTAGACCCAAACCCACTCCGCCAGACCCAAACCCACTCCGCTGGACCCAAACCCACTCCGCTAGACCCAAACCCACTCCGCTGGACCCGAACCCACTCGGCTAGACCCAAACCCACTCGGCTAGACCCAAACCCACTCGCCATGACCCAAACCCACTCGGCTAGACCCAAACCCACTCGGCTGGACCAAAACCCTCCCCACTAGACCCATACCCAATCTGCTAGTCCCAAACCCACTGCGCTGTACCCAAACCTACTGCACCAGACCCAAACCCACTCCGCTAGACCCAAACCATCTCCACTAGACCCAAACCACTCCGCTAGATGCAAACCCACTCCGCCAGACCCAAACCCACTCGGCTAGACCCAAACCCACTCAGCTAGACCCAAACCCGCTCGGCCACACCCAAACCCACTCGGCTAGACCCAAACCCACTCGGCTACTCAAACCCACTCGGCCAGACCCAATCCCTCTCGGCTCGACCCAAACCCCCTCGGCTAGACCCAAACCCACTCGGCTAGACCCAAACTCGCTTCGCTAGACCCAAACACACTCCGCTTCACCCAAACCCACTCCGCTAGACCCAAAGCCACTTCGCTAGACCTAAACCCACTCGGCTAGACCCAAACCCACTCGGCTAGACACAAACCCACTTCGCTTGACCCAAACCCACTCCGCTAGGCCCACACCCACTCCTCTAGACCCAAACCCACTCCGCTAGACCCAAACCCACTCCGCTGGACCCATACCCACTCGGCTAGACCCAAACCCACTCGGCTAGACCCAAACCCACTCGGCCAGACCCAAACCCACTCGGCTAGAGCCATACCCACTCGGCTAGACCCAAACCCACTCGGCTAGACCCAAATCCACTCCTCTAGACCCAAACCCACTCCGCCAGACCCAAACCCACTCCGCTGGACCCAAACCCACTCCGCTAGACCCAAACCCACTCCGCTGGACCCAAACCCACTCGGCTGGACCCAAACCCAATCGGCTGAACCCAAACCCACTCGGCTAGACCCAAACCCACTCGGCTAGACCCAAACCCACTCGGCTAGACCCAAACCCACTCGGCTAGACCCAAACCCACTCGGATAGACCCAAACCCACTCGGCTAGACACAAACCCACTTCGCTTGACCCAAACCCACTCCGCTAGACCCAAACCCACTCCTCTAGACCCAAACCCACTCCGCTAGACCCAAACCCACTCCGCTGGACCCATACCCACTCGGCTAGACCCAAACCCACTCGGCTAGACCCAAACCCACCCGGGTAGACCCAAACCCACTCGGATAGACGAAAAACCCACTCCGCTAGACCCAAACCCACTTCGCTACACCCAAACCCACTCGGCTAAACCAAACCCACTCGGCTAGACCCAAACCCACTCGGCTAGACCCAAACCCACTCGCCATGACCCAAACCCACTCGGCTAGACCCAAACCCACTCGGCTGGACCAAAACCCTCCCCACTAGACCCATACCCACTCTGCTAGTCCCAAACCCACTGCGCTGTACCCAAACCTACTGCGCTAGACCCAAACCCACTCCGCTAGACCCAAACCCACTCCACTAGACCCAAACCACTCCGCTAGATGCAAACCCACTCCGCTAGACCCAAACCCACTCGGCTAGACCCAAACCCACTCAGCTAGACCCAAACCCGCTCGGCCACACCCAAACCCACTCGGCTAGACCCAAACCCACTCGGCTAGACTCAAACCCACTCGGCCAGACCCAAACCCTCTCGGCTAGACCCAAACCCCCTCGGCTAGACCCAAACCCACTCGGCTAGACCCAAACTCGCTTCACTAGACCCAAACACACTCCGCTTCACCCAAACCCACTCCGCTAGACCCAAAGCCACTCCGCTAGACCTAAACCCACTCCGCTAGATGCAAACCCACTCCACTAGACCCAAACCCACTCGGCTAGACCCAAACCCACTCCTCTAGACCCAAACCCACTCCGCCAGACCCAAACCCACTCCGCTGGACCCAAACCCACTCCGCTAGACCCAAACCCACTCCGCTGGACCCGAACCCACTCGGCTGGACCCAAACCCACTCGGCTAGACCCAAACCCACTCGCCATGACCCAAACCCACTCGGCTAGACCCAAACCCACTCGGCTGGACCAAAACCCTCCCCACTAGACCCATACCCAATCTGCTAGTCCCAAACCCACTGCGCTGTACCCAAACCTACTGCACCAGACCCAAACCCACTCCGCTAGACCCAAACCATCTCCACTAGACCCAAACCACTCCGCTAGATGCAAACCCACTCCGCCAGACCCAAACCCACTCGGCTAGACCCAAACCCACTCAGCTAGACCCAAACCCGCTCGGCCACACCCAAACCCACTCGGCTAGACCCAAACCCACTCGGCTACTCAAACCCACTCGGCCAGACCCAATCCCTCTCGGCTCGACCCAAACCCCCTCGGCTAGACCCAAACCCACTCGGCTAGACCCAAACTCGCTTCGCTAGACCCAAACACACTCCGCTTCACCCAAACCCACTCCGCTAGACCCAAAGCCACTTCGCTAGACCTAAACCCACTCGGCTAGACCCAAACCCACTCGGCTAGACCCAAACCCACTCGGCTAGACCCAAACCCACTCGGCTAGAGCCATACCCACTCGGCTAGACCCAAACCCACTCGGCTAGACCCAAACCCACTCCTCTAGACCCAAACCCATTCCGTCAGACCCAAACCCACTCCGCTGGACCCAAACCCACTCCGCTAGACCCAAACCCACTCCGCTGGACCCAAACCCACTCGGCTGGACCCAAACCCACTCGGCTGAACCCAAACCCACTCGGCTAGACCCAAACCCACTCGGCTAGACCCAAACCCACTCGGCTAGACCCAAACCCACTCGGCTAGACCCAAACCCACTCGGATAGACCCAAACCCACTCGGCTAGACACAAACCCACTTCGCTTGACCCAAACCCACTCCGCTAGGCCCACACCCACTCCTCTAGACCCAAACCCACTCCGCTAGACCCAAACCCACTCCGCTGGACCCATACCCACTCGGCTAGACCCAAACCCACTCGGCTAGACCCAAACCCACTCGGCCAGACCCAAACCCACTCGGCTAGAGCCATACCCACTCGGCTAGACCCAAACCCACTCGGCTAGACCCAAATCCACTCCTCTAGACCCAAACCCACTCCGCCAGACCCAAACCCACTCCGCTGGACCCAAACCCACTCCGCTAGACCCAAACCCACTCCGCTGGACCCAAACCCACTCGGCTGGACCCAAACCCAATCGGCTGAACCCAAACCCACTCGGCTAGACCCAAACCCACTCGGCTAGACCCAAACCCACTCGGCTAGACCCAAACCCACTCGGCTAGACCCAAACCCACTCGGCTAGACACAAACCCACTCGGCTAGACCCAAACCCACTCGGGTAGACCCAAACCCACTCGGCTAGACCCAAACCCACTTGGCTAGACCCAAACCCACTCGGCTAGACCGAAACCCACTCAGCTAGACCCAAACCCACTCGGCTAGACCCAAACCCACTCCGCTAGACCCAAACCCACTCGGCTAGACCCAAACCCACTCGGCTAGACCCAAACTCACTCGCCATGACCTAAACCCACTCGGCTAGACCCAAACCCACTCGGCCAGACCCAAACCCACTCGACTAGACACAAACCCACTCGGCTAGACCCAAACCCACTCGGGTAGACCCAAACCCACTCTGCTAGTCCCAAACCCACTGCGCTGGACCCAAACCTACTGAGCTCGACCCAAACCCACTCCTCTAGACCCAAACCCACTCCACTAGACCCAAACCACTCCGCTAGACCCAAACCCACTCCGCTAGACCCAAACCCACTCGGCTAGATCCAACACACACTCAGCTAGACCCAAGCCCGCTCGGCCAGACCCAAACCCACTCGGCTAGACCCAAACCCACTCGGCTAGACCCAAACCCACTCGGCCAGACCCAAACCCACTCGACTAGACCCAAACCCCCTCGGCTAGACCCAAACCCACTCGGCTAGACCCAAACCCGCTCCGCTAGACCCAAACCCACTTGGCTAGACCCAAACCCACTCGGCTAGACCCAAACCCACTCGGCTAGACACAAACCCACTCGGCTAGACCCAAACCCACTCGGGTAGACCCAAACCCACTCGGCTAGACCCAAACCCACTTGGCTAGACCCAAACCCACTCGGCTAGACCGAAACCCACTCGGCTAGACCCAAACCCACTCGGCTAGACCAAAACCCACTCCGCTAGACCCAAACCCACTCGGCTAGACCCAAACCCACTCGGCTAGACCCAAACCCACTCGCCATGACCTAAACCCACTCGGCTAGACCCAAACCCACTCGGCTGGACCCAAACCCTCCCCACTAGACCCATACCCACTCTGCTAGTCCCAAACCCACTGCGCTGGACCCAAACCTACTGCGCTCGACCCAAACCCACTCCTCTAGACCCAAACCCACTCCACTAGACCCAAACCACTCCGCTAGACCCAAACCCACTCCGCTAGACCCAAACCCACTCGGCTAGATCCAACACACACTCAGCTAGACCCAAGCCCGATCGGCCAGACCCAAACCCACTCGGCTAGACCCAAACCCACTCGGCTAGACCCAAACCCACTCGGCCAGACCCAAACCCACTCGGCTAGACCCAAACCCCCTCGGCTAGACCCAAACCCACTCGGCTAGACCCAAACCCGCTCCGCTAGACCCAAACCCACTTGGCTAGACCCAAACCCACTCGGCTAGACCCAAACCCACTCGGCTAGACCCAAACCCACTCGTGTAGACACAAACCCACTCGGCTAGACCCAAACCCACTCGGGTAGACCCAAACCCACACGGATAGACGAAAAACCCACTCCGTTAGACACAAACCCACTTCGCTAGACCGAAACCCACTCGGCCAGACCCAAACCCACTCGGCTAGACCCAAACCCACTCCGCTAGACACAAACCCACTCGGCTAGACCCAAACCCACTCGGCTAGACCCAAACCCACTCGGCTAGACCCAAACCCACTCGCCATGACCCAAACCCACTCGGCTAGACCCAAACCCACTCGGCTGGACCCAAACCCTCCCCACCAGACCCATACCCACTCTGCTAGTCCCAAACCCAATGCGCTGGACCCAAACCTACTGCGCTAGACCCAAACCCACTCTCTAGACCCAAACCCACTCCACTAGACCCAAACCACTCCGCTAGATGCAAACCCACTCCGCTAGACCCAAACCCACTCGGCCAGACCCAAACCCACTCAGCTAGACCCAAACCCGCTCGGCCAGACCCAAACCCAATCGGCTAGACCCAAACCCACTCGGCTAGACCCAAACCCACTCGGCCAGACCCAAACCCACTCGGCTAGACCCAAACCCCCTCGGCTAGACCCAAACTCACTCGGCTAGACCCAAACCCACTCGGCTAGACCCAAACCCACTCGGCTAGATCCAAACCCACTCGGCTAGACCCAAACCCACTCGCGAAGACCCAAACCCACTCGGGTAGACCCAAACCCACTCGGCTGGACCCAAACCCTCCCCACTAGACCCTTACCCACTCTGCTAGTCCCAAACCCACTGTGCTAGACCCAAACCCACTGTGCTAGACCCAAACCCACTCCGCTAGACCCAAACCCACTCCACCAGACCCAAACCACTCTGCTAGACCCAAACCCACTCCGCTGGACCAAAACCCACTCGGCTAGACCCAAACCCACTCAGCTACACCCAAACCCACTCGGCTAGACCCAAACCCACTCGGCTAGACCCAATCCCACTCGGCCAGGCCCAAACCCACTCGGCTAGACCCAAACCCACTCGGCGAGACACAAACCCACTCTGCGAGACCCAAACCCACTCCGCTAGACCCAAACCCACTCCGCTAGACCCAAACCCACTCCGCTAGACCCAAACACACTCCGCCTGACCCAAACCCACTCCGCTAGACCCAAAGCCACTCCGCTAGACCAAAACCCACTCCGCTAGACGCAACCCAACTCCACTAGACCCAAACCCACTCGGCTAGACCCAAACCCACTCGGCTAGACCCAAACCCCCTCGGCTAGACCCAAACCCACTCGGCTAGACCCAAACCCGCTCCGCTAGACCCAAACCCACTTGGTTAGACCCAAACCCACTCGGCTAGACCCAAACCCACTCGGCTAGACCCAAACCCACTCGGGTAGACACAAACCCACTCGGCTAGACCCAAACCCACTCGGGTAGACCCAAACCCACACGGATAGACGAAAAACCCACTCCGCTAGACACAAACCCACTTCGCTAGACCGAAACCCACTCGGCCAGACCCAAACCCACTCGGCTAGACCCAAACCCACCCCGCTAGACACAAACCCACTCGGCTAGACCCAAACCCACTCGGCTAGACCCAAACCCACTCGGCCAGACCCAAACCCACTCGCCATGACCCAAACCCACTCGGCTAGACCCAAACCCACTCGGCTGGACCCAAACCCTCCCCACCAGACCCATACCCACTCTGCTAGTCCCAAACCCAATGCGCTGGACCCAAACCTACTGCGCTAGACCCAAACCCACTCTCTAGACCCAAACCCACTCCACTAGACCCAAACCACTCCGCTAGACCCAAACCCGCTCGGTCAGACCCAAACCCAATCAGCTAGACCCAAACCCACTCGGCTAGAGCCAAACCCACTCGGCCAGACCCAAACCCACTCGGCTAGACCCAAACCCCCTCGGCTAGACCCAAACCCACTCGGCTAGACCCAAACCCCCTCGGCTAGACCCAAACCCACTCGGCTAGACCCAAACCCACTCGGCTAGACCCAAACCCACTCGGCTAGATCCAAACCCACTCGGCTAGACCTAAACCCACTCGCGAAGACCCAAACCCACTCGGGTAGACCCAAACCCACTCGGCTGGACCCAAACCCTCCCCACTAGACCCTTACCCACTCTGCTAGTCCCAAACCCACTGTGCTAGACCCAAACCCACTATGCTAGACCCAAACCCACTCCGCTAGACCCAAACCCACTCCACCAGACCCAAACCACTCTGCTAGACCCAAACCCACTCGGATAGACCCAAACCCACTCGGCTAGACACAAACCCACTTCGCTTGACCCAAACCCACTCCGCTAGACCCAAACCCACTCCTCTAGACCCAAACCCACTCCGCTAGACCCAAACCCACTCCGCTGGACCCATACCCACTCGGCTAGACCCAAACCCACTCGGCTAGACCCAAACCCACTCGGCCAGACCCAAACCCACTCGGCTAGAGCCATACCCACTCGGCTAGACCCAAACCCACTCGGCTAGACCCAAATCCACTCGGCTAGACCGAAACCCACTCGGCTAGACCCAAACCCACTCGGCTAGACCAAAACCCACTCCGCTAGACCCAAACCCACTCGGCTAGACCCAAACCCACTCGGCTAGACCCAAACCCACTCGCCATGACCTAAACCCACTCGGCTAGACCCAAACCCACTCGGCTGGACCCAAACCCTCCCCACTAGACCCATACCCACTCTGCTAGTCCCAAACCCACTGCGCTGGACCCAAACCTACTGCGCTCGACCCAAACCCACTCCTCTAGACCCAAACCCACTCCACTAGACCCAAACCACTCCGCTAGACCCAAACCCACTCCGCTAGACCCAAACCCACTCGGCTAGATCCAACACACACTCAGCTAGACCCAAGCCCGATCGGCCAGACCCAAACCCACTCGGCTAGACCCAAACCCACTCGGCTAGACCCAAACCCACTCGGCCAGACCCAAACCCACTCGGCTAGACCCAAACCCCCTCGGCTAGACCCAAACCCTCTCGGCTAGACCCAAACCCGCTCCGCTAGACCCAAACCCACTTGGCTAGACCCAAACCCACTCGGCTAGACCCAAACCCACTCGGCTAGACCCAAACCCACTCGTGTAGACACAAACCCACTCGGCTAGACCCAAACCCACTCGGGTAGACCCAAACCCACACGGATAGACGAAAAACCCACTCCGCTAGACACAAACCCACTTCGCTAGACCGAAACCCACTCGGCCAGACCCAAACCCACTCGGCTAGACCCAAACCCACTCCGCTAGACACAAACCCACTCGGCTAGACCCAAACCCACTCGGCTAGACCCAAACCCACTCGGCTAGACCCAAACCCACTCGCCATGACCCAAACCCACTCGGCTAGACCCAAACCCACTCGGCTGGACCCAAACCCTCCCCACCAGACCCATACCCACTCTGCTAGTCCCAAACCCAATGCGCTGGACCCAAACCTACTGCGCTAGACCCAAACCCACTCTCTAGACCCAAACCCACTCCACTAGACCCAAACCACTCCGCTAGATGCAAACCCACTCCGCTAGACCCAAACCCACTCGGCCAGACCCAAACCCACTCAGCTAGACCCAAACCCGCTCGGCCAGACCCAAACCCAATCGGCTAGACCCAAACCCACTCGGCTAGACCCAAACCCACTCGGCCAGACCCAAACCCACTCGGCTAGACCCAAACCCCCTCGGCTAGACCCAAACTCACTCGGCTAGACCCAAACCCACTCGGCTAGACCCAAACCCACTCGGCTAGATCCAAACCCACTCGGCTAGACCCAAACCCACTCGCGAAGACCCAAACCCACTCGGGTAGACCCAAACCCACTCGGCTGGACCCAAACCCTCCCCACTAGACCCTTACCCACTCTGCTAGTCCCAAACCCACTGTGCTAGACCCAAACCCACTGTGCTAGACCCAAACCCACTCCGCTAGACCCAAACCCACTCCACCAGACCCAAACCACTCTGCTAGACCCAAACCCACTCCGCTGGACCAAAACCCACTCGGCTAGACCCAAACCCACTCAGCTACACCCAAACCCACTCGGCTAGACCCAAACCCACTCGGCTAGACCCAATCCCACTCGGCCAGGCCCAAACCCACTCGGCTAGACCCAAACCCACTCGGCGAGACACAAACCCACTCTGCGAGACCCAAACCCACTCCGCTAGACCCAAACCCACTCCGCTAGACCCAAACCCACTCCGCTAGACCCAAACACACTCCGCCTGACCCAAACCCACTCCGCTAGACCCAAAGCCACTCCGCTAGACCAAAACCCACTCCGCTAGACGCAACCCAACTCCACTAGACCCAAACCCACTCGGCTAGACCCAAACCCACTCGGCTAGACCCAAACCCCCTCGGCTAGACCCAAACCCACTCGGCTAGACCCAAACCCGCTCCGCTAGACCCAAACCCACTTGGTTAGACCCAAACCCACTCGGCTAGACCCAAACCCACTCGGCTAGACCCAAACCCACTCGGGTAGACACAAACCCACTCGGCTAGACCCAAACCCACTCGGGTAGACCCAAACCCACACGGATAGACGAAAAACCCACTCCGCTAGACACAAACCCACTTCGCTAGACCGAAACCCACTCGGCCAGACCCAAACCCACTCGGCTAGACCCAAACCCACCCCGCTAGACACAAACCCACTCGGCTAGACCCAAACCCACTCGGCTAGACCCAAACCCACTCGGCCAGACCCAAACCCACTCGCCAAGACCCAAACCCACTCGGCTAAACCCAAACCCACTCGGCTGGACCCAAACCCTCCCCACCAGACCCATACCCACTCTGCTAGTCCCAAACCCAATGCGCTGGACCCAAACCTACTGCGCTAGACCCAAACCCACTCTCTAGACCCAAACCCACTCCACTAGACCCAAACCACTCCGCTAGATGCAAACCCACTCCGCTAGACCCAAACCCACTCGGCTAGACCCAAACCCACTCAGCTAGACCCAAACCCGCTCGGTCAGACCCAAACACAATCAGCTAGACCCAAACCCACTCGGCTAGAGCCAAACCCACTCGGCCAGACCCAAACCCACTCGGCTAGACCCAAACCCCCTCGGCTAGACCCAAACCCACTCGGCTAGACCCAAACCCCCTCGGCTAGACCCAAACCCACTCGGCTAGACCCAAACCCACTCGGCTAGACCCAAACCCACTCGGCTAGATCCAAACCCACTCGGCTAGACCTAAACCCACTCGCGAAGACCCAAACCCACTCGGGTAGACCCAAACCCACTCGGCTGGACCCAAACCCTCCCCACTAGACCCTTACCCACTCTGCTAGTCCCAAACCCACTGTGCTAGACCCAAACCCACTATGCTAGACCCAAACCCACTCCGCTAGACCCAAACCCACTCCACCAGACCCAAACCACTCTGCTAGACCCAAACCCACTCGGATAGACCCAAACCCACTCGGCTAGACACAAACCCACTTCGCTTGACCCAAACCCACTCCGCTAGACCCAAACCCACTCCTCTAGACCCAAACCCACTCCGCTAGACCCAAACCCACTCCGCTGGACCCATACCCACTCGGCTAGACCCAAACCCACTCGGCTAGACCCAAACCCACTCGGCCAGACCCAAACCCACTCGGCTAGAGCCATACCCACTCGGCTAGACCCAAACCCACTCGGCTAGACCCAAATCCACTCCTCTAGACCCAAACCCACTCCGCCAGACCCAAACCCACTCCGCTGGACCCAAACCCACTCCGCTAGACCCAAACCCACTCCGCTGGACCCAAACCCACTCGGCTGGACCCAAACCCAATCGGCTGAACCCAAACCCACTCGGCTAGACCCAAACCCACTCGGCTAGACCTAAACCCACTCGGCTAGACCCAAACCCTCTCGGCTAGACCCAAACCCACTCGGATAGACCCAAACCCACTCGGCTAGACACAAACCCACTTCGCTTGAACCAAACCCACTCCGCTAGACCCAAACCCACTCCTCTAGACCCAAACCCACTCCGCTAGACACAAACACACTCCGCTTGACCCAAACCCACTCGGCTAGACCCAAACCCACTCGGCCAGACCCAAACCCACTCGGCTAGACCCAAACCCCCTCGGCTAGACCCAAACCCACTCAGCTAGACCCAAGCCCGCTCCGCTAGACCCAAACCCACTTGGCTAGACCCAAACCCACTCGGCTAGACCCAAACCCACTCGGCTAGACCCAAACCCACACGGGTAGACCCAAACCCACTCGGATAGACGAAAAACCCACTCCGCTAGACCCAAACCCACTTCGCTACACCCAAACCCACTCGGCTAAACCAAACCCACTCGGCTAGACCCAAACCCACTCGGCTAGACCCAAACCCACTCGCCATGACCCAAACCCACTCGGCTACACCCAAACCCACTCGGCTGGACTAAAACCCTCCCCACTAGACCCATACCCACTCTGCTAGTCCCAAACCCACTGCGCTGTACCCAAATCTACTGCGCTAGACCCAAACCCACTCCGCTAGACCCAAACCCACTCCACTAGACCCAAACCACTCCGCTAGATGCAAACCCACTCCGCTAGACCCAAACCCACTCGGCTAGACCCAAACCCACTCAGCTAGACCCAAACCCGCTCGGCCACACCCAAACCCACTCGGCTAGACCCAAACCCACTCGGCTAGACTCAAACCCACTCGGCCAGACCCAAACCCTCTCGGCTAGACCCAAACCCCCTCGGCTAGACCCAAACCCACTCGGCTAGACCCAAACTCGCTTCACTAGACCCAAACACATTCCGCTTCACCCAAACCCACTCCGCTAGACCCAAAGCCACTCCGCTAGACCTAAACCCACTCCGCTAGATGCAAACCCACTCCACTAGACCCAAACCCACTCGGCTAGACCCAAACCCACTCCTCTAGACCCAAACCCACTCCGCCAGACCCAAACCCACTCCGCTGGACCCAAACCCACTCCGCTAGACCCAAACCCACTCCGCTGGACCCGAACCCACTCGGCTAGACCCAAACCCACTCGGCTAGACCCAAACCCACTCGCCATGACCCAAACCCACTCGGCTAGACCCAAACCCACTCGGCTGGACCAAAACCCTCCCCACTAGACCCATACCCAATCTGCTAGTCCCAAACCCACTGCGCTGTACCCAAACCTACTGCACCAGACCCAAACCCACTCCGCTAGACCCAAACCATCTCCACTAGACCCAAACCACTCGGCTAGATGCAAACCCACTCCGCCAGACCCAAACCCACTCGGCTAGACCCAAACCCACTCGGCTACTCAAACCCACTCGGCCAGACCCAATCCCTCTCGGCTCGACCCAAACCCCCTCGGCTAGACCCAAACCCACTCGGCTAGACCCAAACTCGCTTCGCTAGATCCAAACACACTCCGCTTCACCCAAACCCACTCCGCTAGACCCAAAGCCACTCCGCTAGACCTAAACGCACTCGGCTAGACCCAAACCCACTCGGCTAGACCCAAACCCACTCGGCTAGACCCAAACCCACTCGGCTAGAGCCATACCCACTCGGCTAGACCCAAACCCACTCGGCTAGACCCAAACCCACTCCTCTAGACCCAAACCCATTCCGCCAGACCCAAA
Organism: Raja brachyura; assembly: GCA_963514005.1. The sequence continues at coordinate 28,857,404 of OY740815.1, read as the reverse complement.
CCCACTCCGCTGGACCCAAACCCACTCCGCTAGACCCAAACCCACTCCGCTGGCCCCAAACCCACTCGGCTGGACCCAAACCCACTCGGCTGAACCCAAACCCACTCGGCTAGACCCAAACCCACTCGGCTAGACCCAAACCCACTCGGCTAGACCCAAACCCACTCGGCTAGACCCAAACCCACTCGGATAGACCCAAACCCACTCGGCTAGACACAAACCCACTTCGCTTGACCCAAACCCACTCCGCTAGGCCCAAACCCACTCCTCTAGACCCAAACCCACTCCGCTAGACCCAAACCCACTCCGCTGGTCCCATACCCACTCGGCTAGACCCAAACCCACTCGGCTAGACCCAAACCCACTCGGCCAGACCCAAACCCACTCGGCTAGAGCCATACCCACTCGGCTAGACCCAAACCCACTCGGCTAGACCCAAATCCACTCCTCTAGACCCAAACCCACTCCGCCAGACCCAAACCCACTCCGCTGGACCCAAACCCACTCCGCTAGACCCAAACCCACTCCGCTGGACCCAAACCCACTCGGCTGGACCCAAACCCAATCGGCTGAACCCAAACCCACTCGGCTAGACCCAAACCCACTCGGCTAGACCCAAACCCACTCGGCTAGACCCAAACCCACTCGGCTAGACCCAAACCCACTCGGATAGACCCAAACCCACTCGGCTAGACACAAACCCACTTCGCTTGACCCAAACCCACTCCGCTAGACCCAAACCCACTCCTCTAGACCCAAACCCACTCCGCTAGACCCAAACCCACTCCGCTGGACCCATACCCACTCGGCTAGACCCAAACCCACTCGGCCAGACCCAAACCCACTCGGCCAGACCCAAACCCACTCGGCTAGACCCAAACCCACTCGGCTAGACCCAAACCCACTCGGCTAGACCCAAACCCACTCGGCTAGACCCAAACCCACTCGCCATGACCCAAACCCACTCGGCTAGACCCAAACCCACTCGGCTGGACCCAAACCCTCCCCACTAGACCCATACCCACTCTGCTAGTCCCAAACCCACTGCGCTGGACCCAAACCTACTGCGCTAGACCCAAACCCACTCCGCTAGACCCAAACCCACTCCACTAGACCCAAACCACTCCGCTAGATGCAAACCCACTCCGCTAGACCCAAACCCACTCGGCCAGACCCAAACCCACTCGGCTAGACCCAAACCCACTCGGCTAAACACAAACCCACTCCGCTAGACCCAAACCCACTCCGCTAGACCCAAACCCACTCCGCTAGACCCAAACCCACTCGGCTAGACCCAAACCCACTCGGCAAGACACAAACCCACTCGGCTAGACCCAAACCCACTCGGGTAGACCCAAACCCACTCGGCTAGACCGAAACCCACTCGGCTAGACCCAAACCCACTCGGCTAGACCCAAACCCACTCCGCTAGACCCAAACCCACTCGGCTAGACCCAAACCCACTCGCCATGACCTAAACCCACTCGGCTAGACCCAAACCCACTCGGCTGGACCCAAACCCTCCCCACTAGACCCTTACCCACTCTGCTAGTCCCAAACCCACTGTGCTAGACCCAAACCCACTATGCTGGACCCAAACCCACTCCGCTAGACCCAAACCCACTCCGCTGGACCCATACCCACTCGGCTAGACCCAAACCCACTCGGCTAGACCCAAACCCACTCGGCCAGACCCAAACCCACTCGGCTAGACCCAAACCCACTCGGCTAGACCCAAACCCACTCGGCTAGACCCAAACCCACTCGGCTAGACCCAAACCCACTCGCCATGACCCAAACCCACTCGGCTAGACCCAAACCCACTCGGCTGGACCCAAACCCTCCCCACTAGACCCATACCCACTCTGCTAGTCCCAAACCCACTGCGCTGGACCCAAACCTACTGCGCTAGACCCAAACCCACTCCGCTAGACCCAAACCCACTCCACTAGACCCAAACCACTCCGCTAGATGCAAACCCACTCCGCTAGACCCAAACCCACTCGGCCAGACCCAAACCCACTCGGCTAGACCCAAACCCACTCGGCTAAACACAAACCCACTCCGCTAGACCCAAACCCACTCCGCTAGACCCAAACCCACTCCGCTAGACCCAAACCCACTCGGCTAGACCCAAACCCACTAGGCTAGACCCAAACCCCCTCGGCTAGACCCAAACCCACTCGGCTAGACCCAAACCCGCTCCGCTAGACCCAAACCCACTTGGCTAGACCCAAACCCACTCGGCTAGACCCAAACCCACTCGGCTAGACCCAAACCCACTCGGCTAGACCCAAACCCACTGGTGTAGACACAAACCCACTCGGCTAGACCCAAACCCACTCGGGTAGACCCAAACCCACACGGATAGACGAAAAACCCACTCCGCTAGACACAAACCCACTTCGCTAGACCGAAACCCACTCGGCCAGACCCAAACCCACTCGGCTAGACCCAAACCCAATCCGCTAGACACAAACCCACTCGGCTAGACCCAAACCCACTCGGCTAGACCCAAACCCACTCGGCTAGACCCAAACCCACTCGCCATGACCCAAACCCACTCGGGTAGACCCAAACCCACTCGGCTGGACCCAAACCCTCCCCACTAGACCCTTACCCACTCTGCTAGTCCCAAACCCACTGTGCTAGACCCAAACCCACTGTGCTAGACCCAAACCCACTCCGCTAGACCCAAACCCACTCCACCAGACCCAAACCACTCTGCTAGACCCAAACCCACTCCGCTGGACCCAAACCCACTCGGCTAGACCCAAACCCACTCAGCTACACCCAAACCCACTCGGCCAGACCCAAACCCACTCGGCTAGACCCAAACCCACTCGGCTAGACCCAATCCCACTCGGCCAGACCCAAACCCACTCGGCTAGACCCAAACCCACTCGGCGAGACACAAACCCACTCCGCGAGACCCAAACCCACTCCGCTAGACCCAAACCCACTCCGCTAGACCCAAACCCACTCCGCTAGACCCAAACACACTCCGCCTGACCCAAACCCACTCCGCTAGACCCAAAGCCACTCCGCTAGACCAAAACCCACTCCGCTAGACGCAACCCAACTCCACTAGACCCAAACCCACTCGGCTAGACCCAAACCCACTCGGTTAGACCCAAACCCCCTCGGCCAGACCCAAACCCACTCGGCTAGACCCAAACCCGCTCCGCTAGACCCAAACCCACTTGGCTAGACCCAAACCCACTCGGCTAGACCCAAACCCACTCGGCTAGACCCAAACACACTCGGGTAGACACAAACCCACTCGGCTAGACCCAAACCCACTCGGGTAGACCCAAACCCACACGGATAGACGAAAAACCCACTCCGCTAGACACAAACCCACTTCGCTAGACCGAAACCCACTCGGCCAGACCCAAACCCACTCGGCTAGACCCAAACCCACCCCGCTAGACACAAACCCACTCGGCTAGACCCAAACCCACTCGGCTAGACCCAAACCCACTCGGCCAGACCCAAACCCACTCGCCATGACCCAAACCCACTCGGCTAGACCCAAACCCACTCGGCTGGACCCAAACCCTCCCCACCAGACCCATACCCACTCTGCTAGTCCCAAACCCAATGCGCTGGACCCAAACCTACTGCGCTAGACCCAAACCCACTCTCTAGACCCAAACCCATTCCACTAGACCCAAACCACTCCGCTAGATGCAAACCCACTCCGCTAGACCCAAACCCACTCGGCTAGACCCAAACCCACTCAGCTAGACCCAAACCCGCTCGGCCAGACCCAAACCCAATCAGCTAGACCCAAACCCACTCGGCTAGACCCAAACCCACTCGGCCAGACCCAAACCCACTCGGCTAGACCCAAACCCCCTCGGCTAGACCCAAACCCACTCGGCTAGACCCAAACCCCCTCGGCTAGACCCAAACCCACTCGGCTAGACCCAAACCCACTCGGCTAGACCCAAACCCACTCGGCTAGATCCAAACCCACTCGGCTAGACCTAAACCCACTCGCGAAGACCCAAACCCACTCGGGTAGACCCAAACCCACTCGGCTGGACACAAACCCTCCCCACTAGACCCTTACCCACTCTGCTAGTCCCAAACCCACTGTGCTAGACCCAAACCCACTGTGCTAGACCCAAACCCACTCCGCTAGACCCAAACCCACTCCACCAGACCCAAACCACTCTGCTAGACCCAAACCCACTCCGCTGGACCCAAACCCACTCGGCTAGACCCAAACCCACTCAGCTACACCCAAACCCACTCGGCCAGACCCAAACCCACTCGGCTAGACCCAAACCCACTCGGCTAGACCCAATCCCACTCGGCCAGACCCAAACCCACTCGGCTAGACCCAAACCCACTCGGCGAGACACAAACCCACTCCGCGAGACCCAAACCCACTCCGCTAGACCCAAACCCACTCGGCTAGACCCAAACCCACTCGGCTAGACCCAAACCCACTCGGCCAGACACAAACCCACTCCGCTAGACACAAACCCACTCCGCTAGACCTAAACCCACTCCGCTAGACGCAACCCAACTCCACTAGATCCAAACCCACTCGGCTAGACCCAAACCCACTCGGCTAGACCCAAACCCACTCGACTAGACCCAAACCCACTCGGCTAGACACAAACCCACTCGGCTAGACCCAAACCCACTCGGGTAGACCCAAACCCACTCGGCTAGACCCAAACCCACTCGGCTAGACCCAAACCCACTCGGCTAGACCCAAACCCACTCGGTTAGACCCAACCCCACTCGGCTAGACCCAAACCCACTCGGCTAGACCCAAACCCACTCGACTAGACCCAAACCCACTCGGCTAGACCCAAACCCACTCGGCTAGACCCAAACGCACTCGGCTAGACAAAAACCCACTCGGCTAGACCCAAACCCACTCGGCTAGACCCAAACCCACTCGGCTAGACCCAAACCCACTCGGCTAGACCCAAACCCACTCGCCATCACCCAAACGCACTCGGCTAGACCCAAACCCACTCGGCTAGACCCAAACCCACTCGGCTAGACCCAAACCCACTCGGCCAGACACAAACCCACTCCGCTAGACCCAAACCCACTCCGCTAGACCCAAACCCACTCGGCCAGACCCAAACCCACTCGGCTACACCCAAACCCACTCGGCTAAACACAAACCCACTCCGCTAGACCCAAACCCACTCCGCTAGACCCAAACCCACTCCGCTAGACCCAAACCCACTCGGCTAGACCCAAACCCACTCGGCTAGACACAAACCCACTCGGCTAGACCCAAACCCACTCGGCTAGACCGAAACCCACTCGGCTAGACCCAAACCCACTCGGCTAGACCCAAACCCACTCCGCTAGACCCAAACCCACTCGGCTAGACCCAAACCCACTCGGCTAGACCCAAACCCACTCGCCATGACCTAAACCCACTCGGCTAGACCCAAACCCACTCGGCTGGACCCAAACCCTCCCCACTAGACCCTTACCCACTCTGCTAGTCCCAAACCCACTGTGCTAGACCCAAACCCACTATGCTAGACCCAAACCCACTCCGCTAGACCCAAACCCACTCCGCTGGACCCAAACCCACTCCGCTAGACCCAAACCCACTCCGCTGGACCCAAACCCACTCGGCTGGACCCAAACCCAATCGGCTGAACCCAAAGCCACTCGGCTAGACCCAAACCCACTCGGCTAGACCCAAACCCACTCGGCTAGACCCAAACCCACTCGGCTAGACCCAAACCCACTCGGATAGACCCAAACCCACTCGGCTAGACACAAACCCACTTCGCTTGACCCAAACCCACTCCGCTAGACCCAAACCCACTCCTCTAGACCCAAACCCACTCCGCTAGACCCAAACCCACTCAGCTACACCCAAACCCACTCGGCCAGACCCAAACCCACTCGGCTAGACCCAAACCCACTCGGCTAGACCCAATCCCACTCGGCCAGACCCAAACCCACTCGGCTAGACCCAAACCCACTCGGCGAGACACAAACCCACTCCGCGAGACCCAAACCCACTCCGCTAGACCCAAACCCACTCGGCTAGACCCAAACCCACTCGGCTAGACCCAAACCCACTCGGCCAGACACAAACCCACTCCGCTAGACACAAACCCACTCCGCTAGACCTAAACCCACTCCGCTAGACGCAACCCAACTCCACTAGATCCAAACCCACTCGGCTAGACCCAAACCCACTCGGCTAGACCCAAACCCACTCGACTAGACCCAAACCCACTCGGCTAGACACAAACCCACTCGGCTAGACCCAAACCCACTCGGGTAGACCCAAACCCACTCGGCTAGACCCAAACCCACTCGGCTAGACCCAAACCCACTCGGCTAGACCCAAACCCACTCGGTTAGACCCAACCCCACTCGGCTAGACCCAAACCCACTCGGCTAGACCCAAACCCACTCGACTAGACCCAAACCCACTCGGCTAGACCCAAACCCACTCGGCTAGACCCAAACGCACTCGGCTAGACAAAAACCCACTCGGCTAGACCCAAACCCACTCGGCTAGACCCAAACCCACTCGGCTAGACCCAAACCCACTCGGCTAGACCCAAACCCACTCGCCATCACCCAAACGCACTCGGCTAGACCCAAACCCACTCGGCTAGACCCAAACCCACTCGGCTAGACCCAAACCCACTCGGCCAGACACAAACCCACTCCGCTAGACCCAAACCCACTCCGCTAGACCCAAACCCACTCGGCCAGACCCAAACCCACTCGGCTACACCCAAACCCACTCGGCTAAACACAAACCCACTCCGCTAGACCCAAACCCACTCCGCTAGACCCAAACCCACTCCGCTAGACCCAAACCCACTCGGCTAGACCCAAACCCACTCGGCTAGACACAAACCCACTCGGCTAGACCCAAACCCACTCGGCTAGACCGAAACCCACTCGGCTAGACCCAAACCCACTCGGCTAGACCCAAACCCACTCCGCTAGACCCAAACCCACTCGGCTAGACCCAAACCCACTCGGCTAGACCCAAACCCACTCGCCATGACCTAAACCCACTCGGCTAGACCCAAACCCACTCGGCTGGACCCAAACCCTCCCCACTAGACCCTTACCCACTCTGCTAGTCCCAAACCCACTGTGCTAGACCCAAACCCACTATGCTAGACCCAAACCCACTCCGCTAGACCCAAACCCACTCCGCTGGACCCAAACCCACTCCGCTAGACCCAAACCCACTCCGCTGGACCCAAACCCACTCGGCTGGACCCAAACCCAATCGGCTGAACCCAAAGCCACTCGGCTAGACCCAAACCCACTTGGCTAGACCCAAACCCACTCGGCTAGACCCAAACCCACTCGGCTAGACCCAAACCCACTCGGATAGACCCAAACCCACTCGGCTAGACACAAACCCACTTCGCTTGACCCAAACCCACTCCGCTAGACCCAAACCCACTCCTCTAGACCCAAACCCACTCCGCTAGACCCAAACCCACTCCGCTGGACCCATACCCACTCGGCTAGACCCAAACCCACTCGGCTAGACCCAAACCCACTCGGCCAGACCCAAACCCACTCGGCTAGACCCAAACCCACTCGGCTAGACCCAAACCCACTCGGCTAGACCCAAACCCACTCGGCTAGACCCAAACCCACTCGCCATGACCCAAACCCACTCGGCTAGACCCAAACCCACTCGGCTGGACCCAAACCCTCCCCACTAGACCCATACCCACTCTGCTAGTCCCAAACCCACTGCGCTGGACCCAAACCTACTGCGCTAGACCCAAACCCACTCCGCTAGACCCAAACCCACTCCACTAGACCCAAACCACTCCGCTAGATGCAAACCCACTCCGCTAGACCCAAACCCACTCGGCCAGACCCAAACCCACTCGGCTAGACCCAAACCCACTCGGCTAAACACAAACCCACTCCGCTAGACCCAAACCCACTCCGCTAGACCCAAACCCACTCCGCTAGACCCAAACCCACTCGGCTAGACCCAAACCCACTCGGCTAGACACAAACCCACTCGGCTAGACCCAAACCCACTCGGGTAGACCCAAACCCACTCGGCTAGACCGAAACCCACTCGGCTAGACCCAAACCCACTCGGCTAGACCCAAACCCACTCCGCTAGACCCAAACCCACTCGGCTAGACCCAAACCCACTCGGCTAGACCCAAACCCACTCGCCATGACCTAAACCCACTCGGCTAGACCCAAACCCACTCGGCTGGACCCAAACCCTCCCCACTAGACCCATACCCACTCTGCTAGTCCCAAACCCACTGCGCTGGACCCAAACCTACTGCGCTCGACCCAAACCCACTCCTCTAGACCCAAACCCACTCCACTAGACCCAAACCACTCCGCTAGACCCAAACCCATTCCGCTAGACCCAAACCCACTCGGCTAGATCCAACACACACTCAGCTAGACCCAAGCCCGCTCGGCCAGACCCAAACCCACTCGGCTAGACCCAAACCCACTCGGCTAGACCCAAACCCACTCGGCCAGACCCAAACCCACTCGGCTAGATCCAAACCCCCTCGGCTAGACCCAAACCCACTCGGCTAGACCCAAACCCGCTCCGCTAGACCCAAACCCACTTGGCTAGACCCAAACCCACTCGGCTAGACCCAAACCCACTCGGCTAGACCCAAACCCACTCGGCTAGACCCAAACCCACTCGTGTAGACACAAACCCACTCGGCTAGACCCAAACCCACTCGGGTAGACCCAAACCCACACGGATAGACGAAAAACCCACTCCGCTAGACACAAACCCACTTCGCTAGACCGAAACCCACTCGGCCAGACCCAAACCCACTCGGCTAGACCCAAACCCACTCCGCTAGACACAAACCCACTCGGCTAGACCCAAACCCACTCGGCTAGACCCAAACCCACTCGGCTAGACCCAAACCCACTCGCCATGACCCAAACCCACTCGGGTAGACCCAAACCCACTCGGCTGGACCCAAACCCTCCCCACTAGACCCTTACCCACTCTGCTAGTCCCAAACCCACTGTGCTAGACCCAAACCCACTGTGCTAGACCCAAACCCACTCCGCTAGACCCAAACCCACTCCACCAGACCCAAACCACTCTGCTAGACCCAAACCCACTCCGCTGGACCCAAACCCACTCGGCTAGACCCAAACCCACTCAGCTACACCCAAACCCACTCGGCCAGACCCAAACCCACTCGGCTAGACCCAAACCCACTCGGCTAGACCCAATCCCACTCGGCCAGACCCAAACCCACTCGGCTAGACCCAAACCCACTCGGGTAGACACAAACCCACTCGGCTAGACCCAAACCCACTCGGGTAGACCCAAACCCACACGGATAGACGAAAAACCCACTCCGCTAGACACAAACCCACTTCGCTAGACCGAAACCCACTCGGCCAGACCCAAACCCACTCGGCTAGACCCAAACCCACCCCGCTAGACACAAACCCACTCGGCTAGACCCAAACCCACTCGGCTAGACCCAAACCCACTCGGCCAGACCCAAACCCACTCGCCATGACCCAAACCCACTCGGCTAGACCCAAACCCACTCGGCTGGACCCAAACCCTCCCCACCAGACCCATACCCACTCTGCTAGTCCCAAACCCAATGCGCTGGACCCAAACCTACTGCGCTAGACCCAAACCCACTCTCTAGACCCAAACCCATTCCATTAGACCCAAACCACTCCGCTAGATGCAAACCCACTCCGCTAGACCCAAACCCACTCGGCTAGACCCAAACCCATTCAGCTAGACCCAAACCCGCTCGGCCAGACCCAAACCCACTCGGGTAGACCCAAACCCACTCGGCTGGACCCAAACCCTCCCCACTAGACCCTTACCCACTCTGCTAGTCCCAAACCCACTGTGCTAGACCCAAACCCACTGTGCTAGACCCAAACCCACTCCGCTAGACCCAAACCCACTCCACCAGACCCAAACCACTCTGCTAGACCCAAACCCACTCCGCTGGACCCAAACCCACTCGGCTAGACCCAAACCCACTCAGCTACACCCAAACCCACTCGGCCAGACCCAAACCCACTCGGCTAGACCCAAACCCACTCGGCTAGACCCAATCCCACTCGGCCAGACCCAAACCCACTCGGCTAGACCCAAACCCACTCGGCGAGACACAAACCCACTCCGCGAGACCCAAACCCACTCCGCTAGACCCAAACCCACTCCGCTAGACCCAAACCCACTCCGCTAGACCCAAACACACTCCGCCTGACCCAAACCCACTCCGCTAGACCCAAAGCCACTCCGCTAGACCAAAACCCACTCCGCTAGACGCAACCCAACTCCACTAGACCCAAACCCACTCGGCTAGACCCAAACCCACTCGGTTAGACCCAAACCCCCTCGGCCAGACCCAAACCCACTCGGCTAGACCCAAACCCGCTCCGCTAGACCCAAACCCACTTGGCTAGACCCAAACCCACTCGGCTAGACCCAAACCCACTCGGCTAGACCCAAACACACTCGGGTAGACACAAACCCACTCGGCTAGACCCAAACCCACTCGGGTAGACCCAAACCCACACGGATAGACGAAAAACCCACTCCGCTAGACACAAACCCACTTCGCTAGACCGAAACCCACTCGGCCAGACCCAAACCCACTCGGCTAGACCCAAACCCACCCCGCTAGACACAAACCCACTCGGCTAGACCCAAACCCACTCGGCTAGACCCAAACCCACTCGGCCAGACCCAAACCCACTCGCCATGACCCAAACCCACTCGGCTAGACCCAAACCCACTCGGCTGGACCCAAACCCTCCCCACCAGACCCATACCCACTCTGCTAGTCCCAAACCCAATGCGCTGGACCCAAACCTACTGCGCTAGACCCAAACCCACTCTCTAGACCCAAACCCATTCCACTAGACCCAAACCACTCCGCTAGATGCAAACCCACTCCGCTAGACCCAAACCCACTCGGCTAGACCCAAACCCACTCAGCTAGACCCAAACCCGCTCGGCCAGACCCAAACCCAATCAGCTAGACCCAAACCCACTCGGCTAGACCCAAACCCACTCGGCCAGACCCAAACCCACTCGGCTAGACCCAAACCCCCTCGGCTAGACCCAAACCCACTCGGCTAGACCCAAACCCCCTCGGCTAGACCCAAACCCACTCGGCTAGACCCAAACCCACTCGGCTAGACCCAAACCCACTCGGCTAGATCCAAACCCACTCGGCTAGACCTAAACCCACTCGCGAAGACCCAAACCCACTCGGGTAGACCCAAACCCACTCGGCTGGACACAAACCCTCCCCACTAGACCCTTACCCACTCTGCTAGTCCCAAACCCACTGTGCTAGACCCAAACCCACTGTGCTAGACCCAAACCCACTCCGCTAGACCCAAACCCACTCCACCAGACCCAAACCACTCTGCTAGACCCAAACCCACTCCGCTGGACCCAAACCCACTCGGCTAGACCCAAACCCACTCAGCTACACCCAAACCCACTCGGCCAGACCCAAACCCACTCGGCTAGACCCAAACCCACTCGGCTAGACCCAATCCCACTCGGCCAGACCCAAACCCACTCGGCTAGACCCAAACCCACTCGGCGAGACACAAACCCACTCCGCGAGACCCAAACCCACTCCGCTAGACCCAAACCCACTCGGCTAGACCCAAACCCACTCGGCTAGACCCAAACCCACTCGGCCAGACACAAACCCACTCCGCTAGACACAAACCCACTCCGCTAGACCTAAATCCACTCCGCTAGACGCAACCCAACTCCACTAGATCCAAACCCACTCGGCTAGACCCAAACCCACTCGGCTAGACCCAAACCCACTCGACTAGACCCAAACCCACTCGGCTAGACACAAACCCACTCGGCTAGACCCAAACCCACTCGGGTAGACCCAAACCCACTCGGCTAGACCCAAACCCACTCGGCTAGACCCAAACCCACTCGGCTAGACCCAAACCCACTCGGTTAGACCCAACCCCACTCGGCTAGACCCAAACCCACTCGGCTAGACCCAAACCCACTCGACTAGACCCAAACCCACTCGGCTAGACCCAAACCCACTCGGCTAGACCCAAACGCACTCGGCTAGACAAAAACCCACTCGGCTAGACCCAAACCCACTCGGCTAGACCCAAACCCACTCGGCTAGACCCAAACCCACTCGGCTAGACCCAAACCCACTCGCCATCACCCAAACGCACTCGGCTAGACCCAAACCCACTCGGCTAGACCCAAACCCACTCGGCTAGACCCAAACCCACTCGGCCAGACACAAACCCACTCCGCTAGACCCAAACCCACTCCGCTAGACCCAAACCCACTCGGCCAGACCCAAACCCACTCGGCTACACCCAAACCCACTCGGCTAAACACAAACCCACTCCGCTAGACCCAAACCCACTCCGCTAGACCCAAACCCACTCCGCTAGACCCAAACCCACTCGGCTAGACCCAAACCCACTCGGCTAGACACAAACCCACTCGGCTAGACCCAAACCCACTCGGCTAGACCGAAACCCACTCGGCTAGACCCAAACCCACTCGGCTAGACCCAAACCCACTCCGCTAGACCCAAACCCACTCGGCTAGACCCAAACCCACTCGGCTAGACCCAAACCCACTCGCCATGACCTAAACCCACTCGGCTAGACCCAAACCCACTCGGCTGGACCCAAACCCTCCCCACTAGACCCTTACCCACTCTGCTAGTCCCAAACCCACTGTGCTAGACCCAAACCCACTATGCTAGACCCAAACCCACTCCGCTAGACCCAAACCCACTCCGCTGGACCCAAACCCACTCCGCTAGACCCAAACCCACTCCGCTGGACCCAAACCCACTCGGCTGGACCCAAACCCAATCGGCTGAACCCAAAGCCACTCGGCTAGACCCAAACCCACTCGGCTAGACCCAAACCCACTCGGCTAGACCCAAACCCACTCGGCTAGACCCAAACCCACTCGGATAGACCCAAACCCACTCGGCTAGACACAAACCCACTTCGCTTGACCCAAACCCACTCCGCTAGACCCAAACCCACTCCTCTAGACCCAAACCCACTCCGCTAGACCCAAACCCACTCAGCTACACCCAAACCCACTCGGCCAGACCCAAACCCACTCGGCTAGACCCAAACCCACTCGGCTAGACCCAATCCCACTCGGCCAGACCCAAACCCACTCGGCTAGACCCAAACCCACTCGGCGAGACACAAACCCACTCCGCGAGACCCAAACCCACTCCGCTAGACCCAAACCCACTCGGCTAGACCCAAACCCACTCGGCTAGACCCAAACCCACTCGGCCAGACACAAACCCACTCCGCTAGACACAAACCCACTCCGCTAGACCTAAACCCACTCCGCTAGACGCAACCCAACTCCACTAGATCCAAACCCACTCGGCTAGACCCAAACCCACTCGGCTAGACCCAAACCCACTCGACTAGACCCAAACCCACTCGGCTAGACACAAACCCACTCGGCTAGACCCAAACCCACTCGGGTAGACCCAAACCCACTCGGCTAGACCCAAACCCACTCGGCTAGACCCAAACCCACTCGGCTAGACCCAAACCCACTCGGTTAGACCCAACCCCACTCGGCTAGACCCAAACCCACTCGGCTAGACCCAAACCCACTCGACTAGACCCAAACCCACTCGGCTAGACCCAAACCCACTCGGCTAGACCCAAACGCACTCGGCTAGACAAAAACCCACTCGGCTAGACCCAAACCCACTCGGCTAGACCCAAACCCACTCGGCTAGACCCAAACCCACTCGGCTAGACCCAAACCCACTCGCCATCACCCAAACGCACTCGGCTAGACCCAAACCCACTCGGCTAGACCCAAACCCACTCGGCTAGACCCAAACCCACTCGGCCAGACACAAACCCACTCCGCTAGACCCAAACCCACTCCGCTAGACCCAAACCCACTCGGCCAGACCCAAACCCACTCGGCTACACCCAAACCCACTCGGCTAAACACAAACCCACTCCGCTAGACCCAAACCCACTCCGCTAGACCCAAACCCACTCCGCTAGACCCAAACCCACTCGGCTAGACCCAAACCCACTCGGCTAGACACAAACCCACTCGGCTAGACCCAAACCCACTCGGCTAGACCGAAACCCACTCGGCTAGACCCAAACCCACTCGGCTAGACCCAAACCCACTCCGCTAGACCCAAACCCACTCGGCTAGACCCAAACCCACTCGGCTAGACCCAAACCCACTCGCCATGACCTAAACCCACTCGGCTAGACCCAAACCCACTCGGCTGGACCCAAACCCTCCCCACTAGACCCTTACCCACTCTGCTAGTCCCAAACCCACTGTGCTAGACCCAAACCCACTATGCTAGACCCAAACCCACTCCGCTAGACCCAAACCCACTCCGCTGGACCCAAACCCACTCCGCTAGACCCAAACCCACTCCGCTGGACCCAAACCCACTCGGCTGGACCCAAACCCAATCGGCTGAACCCAAAGCCACTCGGCTAGACCCAAACCCACTCGGCTAGACCCAAACCCACTCGGCTAGACCCAAACCCACTCGGCTAGACCCAAACCCACTCGGATAGACCCAAACCCACTCGGCTAGACACAAACCCACTTCGCTTGACCCAAACCCACTCCGCTAGACCCAAACCCACTCCTCTAGACCCAAACCCACTCCGCTAGACCCAAACCCACTCCGCTGGACCCATACCCACTCGGCTAGACCCAAACCCACTCGGCTAGACCCAAACCCACTCGGCCAGACCCAAACCCACTCGGCTAGACCCAAACCCACTCGGCTAGACCCAAACCCACTCGGCTAGACCCAAACCCACTCGGCTAGACCCAAACCCACTCGCCATGACCCAAACCCACTCGGCTAGACCCAAACCCACTCGGCTGGACCCAAACCCTCCCCACTAGACCCATACCCACTCTGCTAGTCCCAAACCCACTGCGCTGGACCCAAACCTACTGCGCTAGACCCAAACCCACTCCGCTAGACCCAAACCCACTCCACTAGACCCAAACCACTCCGCTAGATGCAAACCCACTCCGCTAGACCCAAACCCACTCGGCCAGACCCAAACCCACTCGGCTAGACCCAAACCCACTCGGCTAAACACAAACCCACTCCGCTAGACCCAAACCCACTCCGCTAGACCCAAACCCACTCCGCTAGACCCAAACCCACTCGGCTAGACCCAAACCCACTCGGCTAGACACAAACCCACTCGGCTAGACCCAAACCCACTCGGGTAGACCCAAACCCACTCGGCTAGACCGAAACCCACTCGGCTAGACCCAAACCCACTCGGCTAGACCCAAACCCACTCCGCTAGACCCAAACCCACTCGGCTAGACCCAAACCCACTCGGCTAGACCCAAACCCACTCGCCATGACCTAAACCCACTCGGCTAGACCCAAACCCACTCGGCTGGACCCAAACCCTCCCCACTAGACCCATACCCACTCTGCTAGTCCCAAACCCACTGCGCTGGACCCAAACCTACTGCGCTCGACCCAAACCCACTCCTCTAGACCCAAACCCACTCCACTAGACCCAAACCACTCCGCTAGACCCAAACCCATTCCGCTAGACCCAAACCCACTCGGCTAGATCCAACACACACTCAGCTAGACCCAAGCCCGCTCGGCCAGACCCAAACCCACTCGGCTAGACCCAAACCCACTCGGCTAGACCCAAACCCACTCGGCCAGACCCAAACCCACTCGGCTAGATCCAAACCCCCTCGGCTAGACCCAAACCCACTCGGCTAGACCCAAACCCGCTCCGCTAGACCCAAACCCACTTGGCTAGACCCAAACCCACTCGGCTAGACCCAAACCCACTCGGCTAGACCCAAACCCACTCGGCTAGACCCAAACCCACTCGTGTAGACACAAACCCACTCGGCTAGACCCAAACCCACTCGGGTAGACCCAAACCCACACGGATAGACGAAAAACCCACTCCGCTAGACACAAACCCACTTCGCTAGACCGAAACCCACTCGGCCAGACCCAAACCCACTCGGCTAGACCCAAACCCACTCCGCTAGACACAAACCCACTCGGCTAGACCCAAACCCACTCGGCTAGACCCAAACCCACTCGGCTAGACCCAAACCCACTCGCCATGACCCAAACCCACTCGGGTAGACCCAAACCCACTCGGCTGGACCCAAACCCTCCCCACTAGACCCTTACCCACTCTGCTAGTCCCAAACCCACTGTGCTAGACCCAAACCCACTGTGCTAGACCCAAACCCACTCCGCTAGACCCAAACCCACTCCACCAGACCCAAACCACTCTGCTAGACCCAAACCCACTCCGCTGGACCCAAACCCACTCGGCTAGACCCAAACCCACTCAGCTACACCCAAACCCACTCGGCCAGACCCAAACCCACTCGGCTAGACCCAAACCCACTCGGCTAGACCCAATCCCACTCGGCCAGACCCAAACCCACTCGGCTAGACCCAAACCCACTCGGGTAGACACAAACCCACTCGGCTAGACCCAAACCCACTCGGGTAGACCCAAACCCACACGGATAGACGAAAAACCCACTCCGCTAGACACAAACCCACTTCGCTAGACCGAAACCCACTCGGCCAGACCCAAACCCACTCGGCTAGACCCAAACCCACCCCGCTAGACACAAACCCACTCGGCTAGACCCAAACCCACTCGGCTAGACCCAAACCCACTCGGCCAGACCCAAACCCACTCGCCATGACCCAAACCCACTCGGCTAGACCCAAACCCACTCGGCTGGACCCAAACCCTCCCCACCAGACCCATACCCACTCTGCTAGTCCCAAACCCAATGCGCTGGACCCAAACCTACTGCGCTAGACCCAAACCCACTCTCTAGACCCAAACCCATTCCATTAGACCCAAACCACTCCGCTAGATGCAAACCCACTCCGCTAGACCCAAACCCACTCGGCTAGACCCAAACCCATTCAGCTAGACCCAAACCCGCTCGGCCAGACCCAAACCCAATCAGCTAGACCCAAACCCACTCGGCTAGACCCAAACCCACTCGGCCAGACCCAAACCCACTCGGCTAGACCCAAACCCCCTCGGCTAGACCCAAACCCACTCGGCTAGACCCAAACCCCCTCGGCTAGACCCAAACCCACTCGGCTAGACCCAAACCCACTCGGCTAGACCCAAACCCACTCGGCTAGATCCAAACCCACTCGGCTAGACCTAAACCCACTCGCGAAGACCCAAACCCACTCGGGTAGACCCAAACCCACTCGGCTGGACCCAAACCCTCCCCACTAGACCCTTACCCACTCTGCTAGTCCCAAACCCACTGTGCTAGACCCAAACCCACTGTGCTAGACCCAAACCCACTCCGCTAGACCCAAACCCACTCCACCAGACCCAAACCACTCTGCTAGACCCAAACCCACTCCGCTGGACCCAAACCCACTCGGCTAGACCCAAACCCACTCAGCTACACCCAAACCCACTCGGCCAGACCCAAACCCACTCGGCTAGACCCAAACCCACTCGGCTAGACCCAATCCCACTCGGCCAGACCCAAACCCACTCGGCTAGACCCAAACCCACTCGGCGAGACACAAACCCACTCCGCGAGACCCAAACCCACTCCGCTAGACCCAAACCCACTCCGCTAGACCCAAACCCACTCCGCTAGACCCAAACACACTCCGCCTGACCCAAACCCACTCCGCTAGACCCAAAGCCACTCCGCTAGACCTAAACCCACTCCGCTAGACGCAACCCAACTCCACTAGATCCAAACCCACTCGGCTAGACCCAAACCCACTCGGCTAGACCCAAACCCACTCGACTAGACCCAAACCCACTCGGCTAGACACAAACCCACTCGGCTAGACCCAAACCCACTCGGGTAGACCCAAACCCACTCGGCTAGACCCAAACCCACTCGGCTAGACCCAAACCCACTCGGCTAGACCCAAACCCACTCGGTTAGACCCAACCCCACTCGGCTAGACCCAAACCCACTCGGCTAGACCCAAACCCACTCGCCTAGACCCAAACCCACTCGGCTAGACCCAAACCCACTCGGCTAGACCCAAACGCACTCGGCTAGACAAAAACCCACTCGGCTAGACCCAAACCCACTCGGCTAGACCCAAACCCACTCGGCTAGACCCAAACCCACTCGGCTAGACCCAAACCCACTCGCCATCACCCAAACCCACTCGGCTAGACCCAAACCCACTCGGCTAGACCCAAACCCACTCGGCTAGACCCAAACCCACTCGGCCAGACACAAACCCACTCCGCTAGACCCAAACCCACTCCGCTAGACCCAAACCCACTCGGCCAGACCCAAACCCACTCGGCTACACCCAAACCCCCTCGGCTAGACCCAAACCCACTCGGCTAGACCCAAACCCACTCAGCTAGACCCAAACCCACTCGGCTAGATCCAAACCAACTCGGCTAGACCCAAACCCACTCGCGAAGACCCAAACCCACTCGGGTAGACCCAAACCCACTCGGCTGGACCCAAACCCTCCCCACTAGACCCTTACCCACTCTGCTAGTCCCAAACCCACTGTGCTAGACCCAAACCCACTGTGCCAGACCCAAACCCACTCCGCTAGACCCAAACCCACTCCACTAGACCCAAACCACTCTGCTCGACCCAAACCCACTCCGCTGGACCCAAACCCACTCGGCTGGACCCAAACCCACTCAGCTACACCCAAACCCACTCGGCCAGACCCAAACCCACTCGGCTAGACCCAAACCCACTCGGCTAGACGCAATCCCACTCGGCCAGACCCAAACCCACTCGGCTAGACCCAAACCCACTCGGCGAGACACAAACCCACTCCGCTAGACCCAAACCCACTCCGCTAGACCCAAACCCACTCCGCTAGACCCAAACCCACTCCGCTAGACCCAAACACACTCCGCCTGACCCAAACCCACTCCGCTAGACCCAAAGTCACTCCGCTAGATCTAAACCCACTCCGCTAGACGCAACCCAACTCCACTAGACCCAAACCCACTCGGCTAGACCCAAACCCACTCGGCTAGACCCAAACCCACTCGACACGACCCAAACCCACTCGGCTAGACACAAACCCACTCGGCTAGACCCAAACCCACTCGGGTAGACCCAAACCCACTCGGCTAGACCCAAACCCACCCGGCTAGACCCAAACCCACTCGGCTAGACCCAAACCCACTCGGCTGGACCCAAACCCACTCGGTTAGACCCAACCCCACTCGGCTAGACCCAAACCCAATCGGCTAGACCCAAACCCACTCGGCTCGACCCAAACCCACTCCGCTAGACCCAAACCCACTCGGCTAGACCCAAACCCACTCGCCTAGACCCAAACCCACTCGGCTAGACCCAAACCCACTCGGCTAGACCCAAACCCACTCGCCATCACCCAAACCCACTCGGCTAGACCCAAACCCACTCGGCTGGACCCAAGCCCTCCCCACTAGACCCATACCCACTCTGCTAGTCCCAAACCCACTGCGCTAGACCCAAACCTACTGCGCTAGACCCAAACCCACTCCTTTAGACCCAAACCCACTCCACTAGACCCAAACCACTCCGCTAGACCCAAACAAACTCCGCTTGACCCAAACCCACTCCGCTAGACCCAAAGCCACTCCGCTAGACCCAAACCCACTCCGCTAGACGCAAACCCACTCCACCAGACCCAAACCCACTCGGCCAGACCCAAACCCACTCGGCTAGAACCAAACCCACTCGGCTAGACCCAAACCCAATCGGCTAGACCCAAACCCACTAGGCTAGACCCAAACCCACTCGGCTAGACCCAAACCCACTCGGCTAGACCCAAACCCACTCGGCTAGACCCAAACCCACTCGGCTAGACCCAAACCCACTCGGCTAGACCCAAACCCACTCGGCTAGACACAAACCCACTCCGCTAGACCCAAACCCACTCCGCTAGACCCAAACCCACTCCGCTAGACCCAAACCCGCTCCGCTAGACCCAAACCCACTCCGCTAGACCCAAACCCACTCCGCTAGACGCAAACCCACTCGGCTAGACCGAAACCCACTCGGCTAGACCCAAACCCACTTGGCTAGACCCAAACCCACTCGGCTAGACCAAAACCCACTCGGCTAGACCCAAACCCACTCGGCGAGACCCAAACCCACTCGGGTAGACACAAACCCACTCGGCTAGATCCAAACCCACTCGGGTAGACCCAATCCCACTCGGATAGACGAAAAACCCTCCCCACTAGACCCGTACCCACTCTGCTAGTCCCAAACCCACTGCGCTAGACCCAAACCTACTGCGCTAGACCCAAACCCACTCCTTTAGACCCAAACCCACTCCACTAGACCCAAACCACTCCGCTAGACCCAAACACACTCCGCTTGACCCAAACCCACCCCTCTAGACCCAAAGCCACTCCGCTGGACCTAAACCCACTCCGCTGGACGCAAACCCACTCCACCAGACCCAAACCCACTCGGCCAGACCCAAACTCACTCGGCTAGACCCAAACCCACTCGGCTAGACCCAAACCCACTCGGCTAGACCCAAACCCACTCGGCTAGACCCAAACCCACTCGGCTAGACCCAAACCCACTCGGCTAGACCCAAACCCACTCGGCTAGACCCAAACCCACTCGGCTAGACCCAAACCCACTCGGCTAGACCCAAACCCACTCGGCTAGACACAAACCCACTCCGCTAGACCCAAACCCACTCCGCTAGACCCAAACCCACTCCGCTAGACCCAAACCCGCTCCGCTAGACCCAAACCCACTCCGCTAGATCCAAACCCAATCGGGTAGACCCAAACCCACTCGGTTAGACGAAAACCCCACTCCGCTAGACCCAAACCCACTCCGCTAGACCCAAACCCACTCGGCTAGACCCAAACCCACTCGGCTAGACCCAAACCCACTCCGCTAGACCCAAACCCACTCGGCTAGACAGAAACCCTCTCGGCTAGACCCAAACGCACTCGGCTAGACCCAAACCCACTCGTCTAGACCCAAACCCACTCCGCTATACCCAAACCCACTGGGCTAGACCCAAACCCACATGGCTAGACCCAAACCCACTCGCCATGACCCAAACCCACTCGGCTGGACCCAAACCCACTCGGCTGGACCCAAACCCTCCCCACTAGAACAATACCCACTCTGCTAGTCCCAAACCCACTGCGCTGGACCCAAACCTACTGCGCTAGACCCAAACCCACTCCGCTAGACCCAAACCCACTCCACTAGACCCAAACCACTCCGCTAGACCCAAACCCACTCCGCTAGACCCAAACCCACTCGGCTAGACCCAAACCCACTCGGCTAGACCCAAACCCACTCGGCCAGACCCAAACCCACTCGGCTAGACCCAAACCCCCTCGGCTAGACCCAAACCCACTCAGCTAGACCCAAACCCGCTCCGCTAGACCCAAACCCACTTGGCTAGACCCAAACCCACTCGGCTAGACACAAACCCACTCGCTAGACCCAAACCCACTCGGGTAGACACAAACCCACTCGGCTAGACCCAAACCCACCCGGGTAGACCCAAACCCACTCGGATAGACGAAAAACCCACTCCGCTAGACCCAAACCCACTTCGCTACACCCAAACCCACTCGGCTAAACCAAACCCACTCGGCTAGACCCAAACCCACTCGCGAGGACCCAAACCCACTCGGGTAGACCCAAACCCACTCGGCTGGACCCAAACCCTCCCCACTAGACCCTTACCCACTCTGCTAGTCCCAAACCCACTGTGCTAGACCCAAACCCACTGTGCCAGACCCAAACCCCCTCCGCTAGACCCAAACCCACTCCACTAGACCCAAACCACTCTGCTCGACCCAAACCCACTCCGCTGGACCCAAACCCACTCGGCTGGACCCAAACCCACTCAGCTACACCCAAACCCACACGGCCAGACCCAAACCCACTCGGCTAGACCCAAACCCACTCGGCTAGACCCAAACCCACTCGGCGAGACACAAACCCACTCCGCTAGACCCAAACCCACTCCGCTAGACCCAAACCCACTCCGCTAGACCCAAACCCACTCCGCTAGACCCAAACACACTCCGCCTGACCCAAACCCACTCCGCTAGACCCAAAGCCACTCCGCTAGACCTAAACCCACTCCGCTAGACGCAACCCAACTCCACTAGACCCAAACCCACTCGGCTAGACCCAAACCCACTCGGCTAGACCCAAACCCACTCGACTAGACCCAAACCCACTCGGCTAGACACAAACCCACTCGGCTAGACCCAAACCCACTCGGGTAGACCCAAACCCACTCGGCTAGACCCAAACCCACTCGGCTAGACCCAAACCCACTCGGCTAGACCCAAACCCACTCGGCTAGACCCAAACCCACTCAGCTAGACCCAAACCCACTCGGCTAGACCCAAACCCACTTGGCTAGACCCAAACCCACTCGCCATCACCCAAACCCACTCGGCTAGACCCAAACCCACTCGGCTAGACCCAAACCCACTCGGCTAGACCCAAACCCACTCGGCCAGACCCAAACCCACTTGGCTAGACCCAAACCCCCGCGGCTAGACCCAAACCCACTCAGATAGACACAAACCCACTCGGCTAGACCCAAACCCACCCGGGTAGATCCAAACCCACTCGGATAGACGAAAAACCCACTCCGCTAGACCCAAACCCACTTCGCTACACCCAAACCCACTCGGCTAAACCAAACCCACTCGGCTAGACCCAAACCCACTCGCGAGGACCCAAACCCACTCGGGTAGACCCAAACCCACTCGGCTGGACCCAAACCCTCCCCACTAGACCCTTACCCACTCTGCTAGTCCCAAACCCACTGTGCTAGACCCAAACCCACTGTGCCAGACCCAAACCCACTCCGCTAGACCCAAACCCACTCCACTAGACCCAAACCACTCTGCTCGACCCAAACCCACTCCGCTGGAGCCAAACCCACTCGGCTGGACCCAAACCCACTCAGCTACACCCAAACCCACTCGGCCAGACCCAAACCCACTCGGCTAGACCCAAACTCACTCGGCTAGACCCAATCCCACTCGGCCAGACCCAAACCCACTCGGCTAGACCCAAACCCACTCGGCGAGACACAAACCCACTCCGCTAGACCCAAACCCACTCCGCTAGACCCAAACCCACTCCGCTAGACCCAAAGCCACTCCGCTAGACCTAAACCCACTCCGCTAGACGCAACCCAACTCCACTAGACCCAAACCCACTCGGCTAGACCCAAACCCACTCGGCTAGACCCAAACCCACTCGACTAGACCCAAACCCACTCGGGTAGACACAAACCTACTCGGCTAGACCCAAACCCACTCGGGTAGACCCAAACCCACTCGGCTAGACCCAAACCCACTCGGCTAGACCCAAACCCACTCGGCTAGACCCAAACCCACTCGGTGGACCCAAACCCACTCGGTTAGACCCAACCCCACTCGGCTAGCCCCAAACCCACTCGGCTAGACCCAAACCCACTCGGCTCGATCCAAACACACTCGGCTAGACCCAAACCCACTCGGCTAGACCCAAACCCACTCGGCTAGACCCAAACCCACTCGGCTAGACCCAAACCCACTCGGCTAGACCCAAACCCACTCGCCATCACCCAAACCCACTCGGCTGGACCCAAACCCACTCGGCTGGACCCAAACCCTCCCCACTAGACCCATACCCACTCTGCTAGTCCCAAACCCACTGCGCTAGACCCAAACCTACTGCGCTAGACCCAAACCCACTCCTTTAGACCCAAACACACTCCACTAGACCCAAACCACTCCGCTAGACCCAAACAAACTCCGCTTGACCCAAACCCACTCCGCTAGACCCAAAGCCACTCCGCTAGACCTAAACCCACTCCGCTAGACGCAAACCCACTCCACCAGACCCAAACCCACTCTGCCAGACCCAAACCCACTCGGCTAGACCCAAACCCACTCGGCTAGACCCAAACCCACTCGGCTAGACCCAAACCCACTCGGCTAGACCCAAACCCACTCGGCTAGACCCAAACCCACTCGGCTAGACCCAAACCCACTCGGCTAGACCCAAACCCACTCGGCTAGACCCAAACCCACTCGGCTAGACACAAACCCACTCCGCTAGACCCAAACCCACTCCGCTAGACCCAAACCCACTCCGCTAGACCCAAACCCAGACCCTCAGTCTTCCCGTGGATTCTCAGTCTTCCCGTGGATTTTGAAGCAACAGCAACAAAGAGAAGCAGGAGAAAACACTGATTGGCTCTAGCCCAAGTGGGAGGAGAGTTCTCAGTGAGTCAGAGGGGGAGAGCAGTTAAAAAGGAGAGGCAAAGCACAGGCAGACTTCACTAAGTCTTCCCGTGGATTTTGAAGCAGCAGCAACAAAGAGAAGCAGGAGAAAGCACTGATTGGCTCTAGCCCAAGTGGGAGGAGAGTTCTCAGTGAGTCAGAGGGGGAAAGCAGTTCCTCAAAACTGAGGAATTTGGTTTGTAAATTAGGCAATTGAACAGTCAATATAAGCAAGGCAGCTCTTGGGGAGCGGCCTTGTGAGGGAAGTGCCCTGTGAGTAAAGTGTGAGTCTTTGGCTCGAGAGTCTTCGGCGAGGAGGCTGCGCAAAATACTGGATAGGGCGAGACCGAGGCAAAAGAAGATGTCAAGCAAGCTGATGCAGTGTGATGCTTGCAGTATGTGGGAGGTCAAGGACACTGCTGGTGCCTCTGGATGCTACAAATGTGAGAAGTGCATCCAGGTACAGCTCCTGAAGGACCGTGTTGGGGAACTGGAGAAACAAGTGGATGACCTCAGGTTCATTCGAGAAACTGAGTCGTTTCTCGACAAGTCCTTCAGTGAGATTGTTACACCCAAGGCACTAGAAGAGAGAAGGTGGGTGACGGTGAGAAAGGGAGGAAAACATGGGATGCAAAGGTCCCCGGGTGTTGTACCTCTTGTGAACAGGTTCACCCACGTGGAAGCTGCCGGGACAGAAGACGGTATCCCACTGAGCGGCGGACTGGCTTGCCAAACAAAAAGGGCTGATGAGCCAAACCCACAGAGGCCAAAGTCGGGCAACGCCATTGTAGTTGGAGACTCCATTGTGAGAGGTACGGACAGGGGTTTTTGCGGCAACAGACGGGATTCCAGGATGGTGTGCTGCCTTCCTGGTGCCAGGATCCAGGATGTTACGGACAGAGTGCAGACAATCCTCAAGGGCGAAGGTGACCAGCCGGAAGTGGTCGTGCATGTTGGCACAAATGACGTTGGAAAGAAGGAGATGATTTTTTTGCAGCGGGACTTCAGAGAGCTCGGAAAAATGCTGAAAAGCAGGACTTCCAGGGTTGTTATCTCCGGTTTGCTTCCAGTTCCTCGTGCTGGCGAGAGCAGGAACAGGGAGATATGGGACCTGAATGTGTGGCTGAGGAACTGGTGCAGGGGGCAGGGATTTAGATTCTTAGATCACTGGGATTTTTTTTATAGTAAGGGGGAACTGTACAAAAGGGACGGATTGCATCTTAACAGGTGGGGGACCAGCATTCTGGCCGGCAGGTTTGCCACTGCTACACGGATGGTTTTAAACTGAATAAGGGGGGTGGGGTATCAAATGGGATAGTCGAGGACGGAGTTAGAGGGAAAAAGAGTAAAGCGATGGTTAATGACCCCAGAATTAACGGGGAAGAAAGCTCACAAAGGGATAGGAGAGTATGGCCAAGTGTAATAGGGATCGATGTGAAAGGGGCCACTTGTCAACATAATTGTATAAGGAGTAAGAGTGTTGTAAAAACAAGCCTGAAGGCTTTGTGTCTCAATGCGAGGAGCATTCGTAATAAGGTGGATGAGTTGAAGGTGCAGATAGCGATTAATGACTATGCTATAGTTGGAATCACGGAGACTTGGCTCCAGGATGACCAAGGCTGGGAGCTGAACATCCAGGGATATTCAATATTCAGGAGGGATAGACGAAAAGGAAAAGGAGGTGGGGTAGCGTTGCTGGTGAGAGAGGAGATTAATGCAATAGAAAGGAAGGACATTAGCGTGGAGGATGTGGAATCGATATGGGTAGAGCTGCGAAACTCTAAGGGGCAGAAAACGCTAGTGGGAACTGTGTACAGGCCACCTAACAGTAGTATTGGAGTTGGGGATGGCATCAAACAGGAAATTAGAAATGCGTGCAACAAGGGTAACACGGTTATAATGGGTGACTTCAATCTGCATGTAGATTGGGTGAATCAAATTGGCAGGGGTGCTGAGGAAGAGGATTTCCTGGAATGTATGCGGGATAGTTTTCTCAACCAACATGTGGAGGAACCAACGAGAGAGCAGGCTATTCTAGACTGGGTATTGAGTAATGAGGAAGGGTTAGTTAGCAGTCTTGTTGTGCGTGGCCCCTTGGGCAAGAGTGACCATAATATGGTTGAGTTCTTCATTAGGATGGAGAGTGACAACATTAAGTCAGAAACAAGGGTTCTGAACTTGAACAAAGGTAACTTTGAAGGTATGAGATGTGAATTGGCCAAGATAGACTGGCAGGTGATTCTTAAAGGGTTGACAGTGGATGTGCAATGGAAGGTATTTAAAGACTGCATGGATGAAGTACAAAAGTTGTTCATACCAGTTTGGCAAAAGAATAAATCGGGGAAGGTGGTGCATCCATGGATAACAAGGGAAATCAGGGATAGTATAAAAACAAAAGATGAGGCATACAAATTTGCCAGAAAAAGCAGCCTACCGGAGGACTGGGAGAAATTCAGAATCCAGCAGAGGAGGACAAAGGGCTTAATTAGGAAAGGGAAAATAGATTATGAAAGGAAACTGGCAGGGAACATAAAAACTGACTGCAAAAGTTTTTATAGATATGTAAAGAGAAAGAGACTAGTTAAAACAAATGTTGGTCCCTTGCAGTCAGAAACAGGTGAATTGATCATGGGGAACAAGGACATGGCAGACCAATTGAATAACTACTTTGGTTCTGTCTTCACTAAGGAAGACATAAATAATCTGCCGGAAATAGCAGTGGAACGGGGGTCAAATAAGATGGAGGAACTGAGTGAAATCCAGGTTAGCCGGGAGGTGGTGTTGGGTAAATTGAACGGATTGAAGGCCGATAAATCCCCAGGGCCAGATAGTCTGCATCCCAGAGTACTCAAGGAGGTAGCCACAGAAATAGTGGATGCGTTAGTGATAATTTTTCAAAATTCCTTAGATTCTGGAGTAGTTCCTGAGGATTGGAGGGTAGCTAATGTAACCCCACTTTTTAAAAAAGGAGGGAGAGAGAAAGCGGGGAATTACAGACCAGTTAGTCTAACATCGGTAGTGGGGAAACTGCTAGAGTCAGTTATTAAAGATGGGATAGCAGCGCATTTGGAAAGTGGTGAAATCATTGGACAAAGTCAGCATGGATTTACGAAAGGTAAATCATGTCTGACAAATCTGATAGAATTTTTCGAGGATGTAACTAGTAGAGTGGATAAGGGAGAACCAGTGGATGTGTTATATCTAGACTTTCAGAAGGCTTTCGACAAGGTCCCGCATAAGAGATTAGCATACAAACTTAAAGCACACGGTATTGGGGGTTCAGTATTGATGTGGATAGAGAACTGGCTAGCAGACAGGAGGCAAAGGGTAGGAGTAAACGGGTCCTTTTCAGAATGGCAGGCAGTGACTAGTGGGGTGCCGCAAGGCTCAGTGCTGGGACCCCAGCTATTTACAATATATATTAATGATTTGGACGAGGGAATTCAATGCAACATCTCCAAATTTGCAGATGATACCAAGCTGGGGGGTATAGTTAGGTGTGAGGAGGATGCTTGGAGGCTGCAGGGTGATTTGGATAGGCTGAGTGAATGGGCAGATGCATGGCAGATGCAGTACAATGTGGATAAATGTGAGGTTATCCACTTTGGTGGCAAAAACATGAGGGTAGACTATTATCTGAATGGTGGCAGATTAGGTAAGGGGGAGATGCAACGAGACCTGGGTGTCATGGTACACCAGTCATTGAAAGTAGGCATGCAGGTGCAGCAGGCAGTGAAGAAAGCAAATGGTATGTTAGCATTCATAGCGAAAGGATTTGAGTATAGGAGCAGGGAGGTTCTACTGCAGTTGTACAGGGTTTTGGTGAGGCCACACCTGGAGTACTGCGTACAGTTTTGGTCTCCAAATCTGAGGAAAGACATCCTTGCCATAGAGGGGGTACAGAGAAGATTCACCAGACTGATTCCTGGGATGTCAGGACTTTCATATGAGGAAAGATTGGATAGACTCGGTTTGTACTCGATGGAATTTAGAAGATTGAGGGGGGATCGTATAGAAACCTACAAAATTCTTAAGGGGTTGGACAAGCTAGATGCTGGAAGATTGTTCCCGATGTTGGGGGAGTCCAGAACAAGGGGTCACAGTCTAAGGATAAGGGGGAATTCCTTTAGGACCGAAATGAGGAAAACATTCTTTACACAGAGAGTGGTGAGTCTCTGGAATTCTCTGCCACAGAAGGTAGTTGAGGCCAGTTCATTGGCTATATTTAAGAGGGCGTTAGATGTGGCACTTGTGGCTAAAGGGATCAGGGGGTATGGAGAGAAGGCAGGTACGGGATACTGAGTTGGATGATCAGCCATGATCACATTGAATGGCGGTGCAGGCTCGAAGGGCCGAATGGCCTACTCCTGCACCTATTTTCTATGTTTCTATGTTTCTATGTAAACCCGCTCCGCTCGACCCAAACCCACTCCGCTAGACCCAAACCCACTCCGCTAGACGCAAACCCACTCGGCTAGACCCAAACCCACTTGGCTAGACCCAAACCCACTTGGCTAGACCCAAACACACTCGGCTAGACCAAAACCCACTCGGCTAGACACAAACCCACTCGGCTAGACCCAAACCCACTCGGGTAGACACAAACCCACTCGGCTAGATCCAAACCCACTCGGGTAGACCCAATCCCACTCGGATAGACGAAAAACCCTCCCCACTAGACCCATACCCACTCTGCTAGTCCCAAACCCACTGCGCTAGACCCAAACCTACTGCGCTAGACCCAAACCCATTCCTTTAGACCCAAACACACTCCACTAGACCCAAACCACTCCGCTAGACCCAAACATACTCCGCTTCACCAAAACCCACTCCGCTAGACCCAAAGCCACTCCGCTAGACCTAAACCCACTCCGCTAGACGCAAACCCACTCCACCAGACCCAAACCCACTCGGCCAGACCCAAACTCACTCGGCTAGACCCAAACCCACTCGGCTAGACCCAAACCCACTCGGCTAGACCCAAACCCACTCGGCTAGACCCAAACCCACTCGGCTAGACCCAAACCCACTCGGCTAGACCCAAACCCACTCGGCTAGACCCAAACCCACTCGGCTAGACCCAAACCCACTCCGCTAGACCCAAACCCACTCCGCTAGACCCAAACCCGCTCCGCTAGACCCAAACCCGCTCCGCTAGACCCAAACCCACTCCGCTAGACCCAAACCCGCTCCGCTAGACCCAAACCCACTCCGCTAGATCCAAACCCACTCGGGTAGACCCAAACCCACTCGGATAGACGAAAAACCCACTCCGCTAGACCCAAACCCACTCCGCTAGACCCAAACCCACTCGGCTAGACCCAAACCCACTCGGCTTGACCCAAACCCACTCCGCTAGACCCAAACCCACTCGGCTAGACACAAATCCTCTCGGCTAGACCCAAACGCACTCGGCTAGACCCAAACCCACTCGTCTAGACCCAAACCCACTCCGCTAGACCCAAACCCACTGGGCTAGACCCAAACCCACTTGGCTAGACCCAAACCCACTCGCCATGACCCAAACCCACTCGGCTGGACCCAAACCCACTCGGCTGGACCCAAACCCTCCCCACTAGAAAAATACCCACTCTGCTAGTCCCAAACCCACTCGGCTAGACCCAAACCCACTCGGCTAGACCCAAACCCACTCGGCTAGACCCAAACCCACTCCACTAGATCCAAACCACTCCGCTAGACCCAAACCCACTCCGCTAGACCCAATCCCACGGCTAGACCCAAACCCACTCAGCTAGACCCAAACCCGCTCGGCCAGACACAAACCCACTCGGCTAGACCCAAACCCACTCGGCTAGACCCAAACCCACTCGGCCAGACCCAAACCCACTCGGCTAGACCCAAACCCCCTCGGCTAGACCCAAACCCACTCAGCTAGACCCAAACCCGCTCCGGTAGACCCAAACCCACTTGGCTAGACCCAAACCCACTCGGCTAGACCCAAACTCACTCGCTAGACCCAAACCCACTCGGGTAGACACAAACCCACTCGGCTAGACCCAAACCCACCCGGGTAGACCCAAACCCACTCGGATAGACGAAAGACCCACTCCGCTAGACCCAAACCCACTTCGCTACACCCAAACCCACTCGGCTAAACCAAACCCACTCGGCTAGACCCAAAACCACTCGGCTGGACCCAAACCCACTCGCCATGACCCAAACCCACTCGGCTAGACCCAAACCCACTCGGCTGGACCAAAACCCTCCCCACTAGACCCATACCGACTCTGCTAGTCCCAAACCCACTGCGCTGTACCCAAACCTACTGCGCTAGACCCAAACCCACTCCGCTAGACCCAAACCCACTCCACTAGACCCAAACCACTCCGCTAGATGCAAACCCACTCCGCTAGACCCAAACCCACTCGGCTAGACCCAAACCCACTCAGCTAGACCCAAACCCGCTCGGCCAGACCCAAACCCACTCGGCTAGACCCAAACCCAATCGGCTAGACTCAAACCCACTCGGCCAGACCCAAACCCTCTCGGCTAGACCCAAACCCCCTCGGCTAGACCCAAACCCACTCGGCTAGACCCAAACTCGCTTCGCTAGACCCAAACACACTCCGCTTGACCCAAACCCACTCCGCTAGACCCAAAGCCACTCCGCTAGACCGAAACCCACTCCGCTAGATGCAAACCCACTCCACTAGACCCAAACCCACTCGGCTAGACCCAAACCCACTCGGCTAGACCCAAACCCACTGGGCTAGACCCAAACCCACTCGGCTAGACCCAAACCCAATCGGCAAGGCCCAAACCCACTCGGCTAGACCCAAACCCACTCGGATAGACCCAAACCCACTCGGCTAGACACAAACCCACTCCGCTTGACCCAAACCCACTCCGCTAGACCCAAACCCACTCCTCTAGACCCAAACCCACTCGGGTAGACACAAACCCACTCGGCTAGATCCAAACCCACTCGGGTAGACCCAATCCCACTCGGATAGACGAAAAACCCTCCCCACTAGACCCATACCCACTCTGCTAGTCCCAAACCCACTGCGCTAGACCCAAACCTACTGCGCTAGACCCAAACCCACTCCTTTAGACCCAAACCCACTCCACTAGACCCAAACCACTCCGCTAGACCCAAACACACTCCGCTTGACCCAAACCCACTCCGCTAGACCCAAAGCCACTCCGCTAGACCTAAACCCACTCCGCTAGACGCAAACCCACTCCACCAGACCCAAACCCACTCGGCCAGACCCAAACTCACTCGGCTAGACCCAAACCCACTCGGCTAGACCCAAACCCACTCGGCTAGACCCAAACCCACTCGGCTAGACCCAAACCCACTCGGCTAGACCCAAACCCACTCGGCTAGACCCAAACCCACTCGGCTAGACCCAAACCCACTCGGCTAGACCCAAACCCACTCGGCTAGACCCAAACCCACTCCGCTAGACCAAAACCCTCCCCACTAGACCCATACCGACTCTGCTAGTCCCAAACCCACTGCGCTGTACCCAAACCTACTGCGCTAGACCCAAACCCAATCCGCTAGACCCAAACCCACTCCACTAGACCCAAACCACTCCGCTAGATGCAAACCCACTCCGCTAGACCCAAACCCACTCGGCTAGACCCAAACCCACTCAGCTAGACCCAAACACGCTCGGCCAGACCCAAACCCACTCGGCCAGACCCAAACCCAATCGGCTAGACTCAAACCCACTCGGCCAGACCCAAACCCTCTCGGCTTGACCCAAACCCCCTCGGCTAGACCCAAACCCACTCGGCTAGACCCAAACTCGCTTCGCTAGACCCAAACACACTCCGCTTGACCCAAACCCACTCCGCTAGACCCAAAGCCACTCCGCTAGACCTAAACCCACTCCGCTAGATGCAAACCCACTCCACTAGACCCAAACCCACTCGGCTAGACACAAACCCACTCGGCTAGACCCAAACCCACTGGGCTAGACCCAAACCCACTCGGCTAGACCCAAACCCACTCGGCTAGACCCAAACCCACTCGGCTAGACCCAAACCCACTCGGCTAGAGCCATACCCACTCGGCTAGACCCAAACCCACTCGGCTAGACACAAACCCACTCCTCTAGACCCAAACCCACTCCGCCAGACCCAAACCCACTCCGCTGGACCCAAACCCACTCCGCTAGACCCAAACCCACTCCGCTAAACCAAAACCCACTCGGCTGGTCCCAAACCCACTCGGCTGAAACCAAACCCACTCGGCTAGACCCAAACCCACTCGGCTAGACCCAAACCCACTCGGCAAGACCCAAACCCACTCGGCTAGACCCAAACCCACTCGGATAGACCCAAACCCACTCGGCTAGACACAAACCCACTCCGCTTGACCCAAACCCACTCCGCTAGACCCAAACCCACTCCTCTAGACCCAAACCCACTCCGCTAGACACAAACCCACTCCGCTGGACCCAAACCCACTCCGCTAGACCCAAACCCACTCCGCTAGACCCAAACCCACTCGGCTGGACGCAAGCCCACTCGGCTGGACCCAAACCCACTCGGCTAGACCCAAACACACTCGGCTAGACCCAAACCCACTCGGCTAGGCCCAAACCCACTCGGATAGACCCAAACCCACTCGGCTAGACACAAACCCACTCCGCTTGACCCAAACCCACTCCGCTAGACCCAAACCCACTCGGCTAGACCCAAACCCACTCGGCTAGACCCAAACCCACTCGGCTAGACCCAAACCCACTCGGATAGACCCAAACCCACTCGGCTAGACACAAACCCACTCCGCTTGACCCAAACCCACTCCGCTAGACCCAAACCCACTCCGCTAGACCCAAACCCACTGCGCTAGATCCAAACCCACACCGCTAGACCCAAACCCACTCCGCTAGACCCAAACCCACTCGGCTAGACCCAAACCCACTCGGCTAGACCCAAACCCACTTGGCTAGACACAAACCCACTCGGCCAGACCCAAACCCACTCGGCTAGACCCAAACCCACTCGGGTAGACACAAACCCACTCGGCTAGACCCAAACCCACTCGGGTAGACCCAAACCCACTCGGATAGACGAAAAACCCACTCCGCTAGACCCAAACCCACTCCGCTAGACCCAAACCCACTCGGCTAGACCCAAACCCACTCGGCTAGACCCAAACCCACTCGGCTAGAGCCATACCCACTCGGCTAGACCCAAACCCACTCGGCTAGACCCAAACCCACTCCTCTAGACCCAAACCCACTCCGCCAGACCTAAACCCACTCCGCTAGACCCAAACCCACTCGGCTAGACCCAAACCCACTCGGCTAGACCCAAACCCACTCGGATAGACCCAAACCCACTCGGCTGGACCCAAACCCACTCGGCTGGACCCAAACCCTCCCCACTAGAACAATACTCACTCTGCTAGTCCCAAACCCACTGCGCTGGACCCAAACCTACTGCGCTAGACCGAAACCCACTCCGCTAGACCCAAACCCACTCCACTAGATCCAAACCACTCCGCTAGACCCAAACCCACTCCGCTAGACTCAATCCCACTCGGCTAGACCCAAACCCACTCAGCTAGACCCAAACCCGCTCGGCCAGACCCAAACCCACTCGGCTAGACCCAAACCCACTCGGCTAGACCCAAACCCACTCGGCCAGACCCAAACCCACTCGGCTAGACCCAAACCCCCTCGGCTAGACCCAAACCCACTCAGCTAGACCCAAACCCGCTCCGCTAGACCCAAACCCACTTGGCTAGACCCAAACCCACTCGGCTAGACCCAAACCCACTCGCTAGACCCAAACCCACTGGGGTAGACACAAACCCACTCGGCTAGACCCAAACCCACCCGGGTAGACCCAAACCCACTCGGATAGACGAAAAACCCACTCCGCTAGACCCAAACCCACTTCGCTACACCCAAACCCACTCGGCTAAACCAAACCCACTCGGCTAGACCCAAAACCACTCGGCTAGACCCAAACCCACTCGCCATGACCCAAACCCTCTCGGCTTGACCCAAACCCCCTCGGCTAGACCCAAACCCACTCGGCTAGACCCAAACTCGCTTCGCTAGACCCAAACACACTCCGCTTGACCTAAACCCACTCCGCTAGATGCAAACCCACTCCACTAGACCCAAACCCACTCGGCTAGACACAAACCCACTCGGCTAGACCCAAACCCACTGGGCTAGACCCAAACCCACTCGGCTAGACCCAAACCCACTCGGCTAGACCCAAACCCACTCGGCTAGACCCAAACCCACTCGGCTAGAGCCATACCCACTCGGCTAGACCCAAACCCACTCGGCTAGACACAAACCCACTCCTCTAGACCCAAACCCACTCCGCCAGACCCAAACCCACTCCGCTGGACCCAAACCCACTCCGCTAGACCCAAACCCACTCCGCTAAACCAAAACCCACTCGGCTGGTCCCAAACCCACTCGGCTGAAACCAAACCCACTCGGCTAGACCCAAACCCACTCGGCTAGACCCAAACCCACTCGGCTAGACCCAAACCCACTCGGCTAGACCCAAACCCACTCCGCTAGACCAAAACCCTCCCCACTAGACCCATACCGACTCTGCTAGTCCCAAACCCACTGCGCTGTACCCAAACCTACTGCGCTAGACCCAAACCCAATCCGCTAGACCCAAACCCACTCCACTAGACCCAAACCACTCCGCTAGATGCAAACCCACTCCGCTAGACCCAAACCCACTCGGCTAGACCCAAACCCACTCAGCTAGACCCAAACACGCTCGGCCAGACCCAAACCCACTCGGCCAGACCCAAACCCAATCGGCTAGACTCAAACCCACTCGGCCAGACCCAAACCCTCTCGGCTTGACCCAAACCCCCTCGGCTAGACCCAAACCCACTCGGCTAGACCCAAACTCGCTTCGCTAGACCCAAACACACTCCGCTTGACCCAAACCCACTCCGCTAGACCCAAAGCCACTCCGCTAGACCTAAACCCACTCCGCTAGATGCAAACCCACTCCACTAGACCCAAACCCACTCGGCTAGACACAAACCCACTCGGCTAGACCCAAACCCACTGGGCTAGACCCAAACCCACTCGGCTAGACCCAAACCCACTCGGCTAGACCCAAACCCACTCGGCTAGACCCAAACCCACTCGGCTAGAGCCATACCCACTCGGCTAGACCCAAACCCACTCGGCTAGACACAAACCCACTCCTCTAGACCCAAACCCACTCCGCCAGACCCAAACCCACTCCGCTGGACCCAAACCCACTCCGCTAGACCCAAACCCACTCCGCTAAACCAAAACCCACTCGGCTGGTCCCAAACCCACTCGGCTGAAACCAAACCCACTCGGCTAGACCCAAACCCACTCGGCTAGACCCAAACCCACTCGGCAAGACCCAAACCCACTCGGCTAGACCCAAACCCACTCGGATAGACCCAAACCCACTCGGCTAGACACAAACCCACTCCGCTTGACCCAAACCCACTCCGCTAGACCCAAACCCACTCCTCTAGACCCAAACCCACTCCGCTAGACACAAACCCACTCCGCTGGACCCAAACCCACTCCGCTAGACCCAAACCCACTCCGCTAGACCCAAACCCACTCGGCTGGACGCAAGCCCACTCGGCTGGACCCAAACCCACTCGGCTAGACCCAAACACACTCGGCTAGACCCAAACCCACTCGGCTAGGCCCAAACCCACTCGGATAGACCCAAACCCACTCGGCTAGACACAAACCCACTCCGCTTGACCCAAACCCACTCCGCTAGACCCAAACCCACTCGGCTAGACCCAAACCCACTCGGCTAGACCCAAACCCACTCGGCTAGACCCAAACCCACTCGGATAGACCCAAACCCACTCGGCTAGACACAAACCCACTCCGCTTGACCCAAACCCACTCCACTAGACCCAAACCCACTCCGCTAGACCCAAACCCACTGCGCTAGATCCAAACCCACTCCGCTAGACCCAAACCCACTCCGCTAGACCCAAACCCACTCGGCTAGACCCAAACCCACTCGGGTAGACACAAACCCACTCGGCTAGACCCAAACCCACTCGGGTAGACCCAAACCCACTCGGATAGACGAAAAACCCACTCCGCTAGACCCAAACCCACTCCGCTAGACCCAAACCCACTCGGCTAGACCCAAACCCACTCGGCTAGACCCAAACCCACTCGGCTAGAGCCATACCCACTCGGCTAGACCCAAACCCACTCGGCTAGACCCAAACCCACTCCTCTAGACCCAAACCCACTCCGCCAGACCCAAACCCACTCCGCTAGACCCAAACCCACTCGGCTAGACCCAAACCCACTCGGCTAGACCCAAACCCACTCGGATAGACCCAAACCCACTCGGCTGGACCCAAACCCACTCGGCTGGACCCAAACCCTCCCCACTAGAACAATACCCACTCTGCTAGTCCCAAACCCACTGCGCTGGACCCAAACCTACTGCGCTAGACCCAAACCCACTCCGCTAGACCCAAACCCACTCCACTAGATCCAAACCACTCCGCTAGACCCAAACCCACTCCGCTAGACTCAATCCCACTCGGCTAGACCCAAACCCACTCAGCTAGACCCAAACCCGCTCGGCCAGACCCAAACCCACTCGGCTAGACCCAAACCCACTCGGCTAGACCCAAACCCACTCGGCCAGACCCAAACCCACTCGGCTAGACCCAAACCCCCTCGGCTAGACCCAAACCCACTCAGCTAGACCCAAACCCGCTCCGCTAGACCCAAACCCACTTGGCTAGACCCAAACCCACTCGGCTAGACCCAAACCCACTCGCTAGACCCAAACCCACTGGGGTAGACACAAACCCACTCGGCTAGACCCAAACCCACCCGGGTAGACCCAAACCCACTCGGATAGACGAAAAACCCACTCCGCTAGACCCAAACCCACTTCGCTACACCCAAACCCACTCGGCTAAACCAAACCCACTCGGCTAGACCCAAAACCACTCGGCTAGACCCAAACCCACTCGCCATGACCCAAACCCTCTCGGCTTGACCCAAACCCCCTCGGCTAGACCCAAACCCACTCGGCTAGACCCAAACTCGCTTCGCTAGACCCAAACACACTCCGCTTGACCTAAACCCACTCCGCTAGATGCAAACCCACTCCACTAGACCCAAACCCACTCGGCTAGACACAAACCCACTCGGCTAGACCCAAACCCACTGGGCTAGACCCAAACCCACTCGGCTAGACCCAAACCCACTCGGCTAGACCCAAACCCACTCGGCTAGTCCCAAACCCACTCGGCTAGAGCCATACCCACTCGGCTAGACCCAAACCCACTCGGCTAGACACAAACCCACTCCTCTAGACCCAAACCCACTCCGCCAGACCCAAACCCACTCCGCTGGACCCAAACCCACTCCGCTAGACCCAAACCCACACCGCTAAACCAAAACCCACTCGGCTGGTCCCAAACCCACTCGGCTGAAACCAAACCCACTCGGCTAGACCCAAACCCACTCGGCTAGACCCAAACCCACTCCGCTAGACCCAAACCCACTCGGCTGGACGCAAGCCCACTCGGCTGGACCCAAACCCACTCGGCTAGACCCAAACACACTCGGCTAGACCCAAACCCACTCGGCTAGGCCCAAACCCACTCGGATAGACCCAAACCCACTCGGCTAGACACAAACCCACTCCGCTTGACCCAAACCCACTCCGCTAGACCCAAACCCACTCGGCTAGACCCAAACCCACTCGGCTAGACCCAAACCCACTCGGCTAGACCCAAACCCACTCGGATAGACCCAAACCCACTCGGCTAGACACAAACCCACTCCGCTTGACCCAAACCCACTCCACTAGACCCAAACCCACTCCGCTAGACCCAAACCCACTCCGCTAGATCCAAACCCACTCCGCTAGACCCAAACCCACTCCGCTAGACCCAAACCCACTCGGCTAGACCCAAACCCACTCGGCTAGACCCAAACCCACTTGGCTAGACACAAACCCACTCGGCCAGACCCAAACCCACTCGGCTAGACCCAAACCCACTCGGGTAGACACAAACCCACTCGGCTAGACCCAAACCCACTCGGGTAGACCCAAACCCACTCGGATAGACGAAAAACCCACTCCGCTAGACCCAAACCCACTCCGCTAGACCCAAACCCACTCGGCTTGACCCAAACCCACTCGGCTAGACCCAAACCCACTCGGCTAGAGCCATACCCACTCGGCTAGACCCAAACCCACTCGGCTAGACCCAAACCCACTCCTCTAGACCCAAACCCACTCCGCCAGACCCAAACCCACTCCGCTAGACCCAAACCCACTCGGCTAGACCCAAACCCACTCGGCTAGACCCAAACCCACTCGGATAGACCCAAACCCACTCGGCTGGACCCAAACCCACTCGGCTGGACCCAAACCCTCCCCACTAGAACAATACCCACTCTGCTAGTCCCAAACCCACTGCGCTGGACCCAAACCTACTGCGCTAGACCCAAACCCACTCCGCTAGACCCAAACCCACTCCACTAGATCCAAACCACTCCGCTAGACCCAAACCCACTCCGCTAGACTCAATCCCACTCGGCTAGACCCAAACCCACTCAGCTAGACCCAAACCCGCTCGGCCAGACCCAAACCCACTCGGCTAGACCCAAACCCACTCGGCTAGACCCAAACCCACTCGGCCAGACCCAAACCCACTCGGCTAGACCCAAACCCCCTTGGCTAGACCCAAACCCACTCAGCTAGACCCAAACCCGCTCCGCTAGACCCAAACCCACTTGGCTAGACCCAAACCCACTCGGCTAGACTCAAACCCACTCGCTAGACCCAAACCCACTGGGGTAGACACAAACCCACTCGGCTAGACCCAAACCCACCCGGGTAGACCCAAACCCACTCGGATAGACGAAAAACCCACTCCGCTAGACCCAAACCCACTTCGCTACACCCAAACCCACTCGGCTAAACCAAACCCACTCGGCTAGACCCAAAACCACTCGGCTAGACCCAAACCCACTCGCCATGACCCAAACCCTCTCGGCTTGACCCAAACCCCCTCGGCTAGACACAAACCCACTCGGCTAGACCCAAACTCGCTTCGCTAGACCCAAACACACTCCGCTTGAACTAAACCCACTCCGCTAGATGCAAACCCACTCCACTAGACCCAAACCCACTCGGCTAGACACAAACCCACTCGGCTAGACCCAAACCCACTGGGCTAGACCCAAACCCACTCGGCTAGACCCAAACCCACTCGGCTAGACCCAAACCCACTCGGCTAGACCCAAACCCACTCGGCTAGAGCCATACCCACTCGGCTAGACCCAAACCCACTCGGCTAGACACAAACCCACTCCTCTAGACCCAAACCCACTCCGCCAGACCCAAACCCACTCCGCTGGACCCAAACCCACTCCGCTAGACCCAAACCCACTCCGCTAGACCCAAACCCACTCCTCTAGACCCAAACCCACTCCGCTAGACACAAACCCACTCCGCTGGACCCAAACCCACTCCGCTAGACCCAAACCCACTCCGCTAGACCCAAACCCACTCGGCTGGACGCAAGCCCACTCGGCTGGACCCAAACCCACTCGGCTAGACCCAAACACACTCGGCTAGACCCAAACCCACTCGGCTAGACCCAAACCCACTCGGATAGACCCAAACCCACTCGGCTAGACACAAACCCACTCCGCTTGACCCAAACCCACTCCGCTAGACCCAAACCCACTCGGCTAGACCCAAACCCACTCGGCTAGACCCAAACCCACTCGGCTAGACCCAAACCCACTCGGATAGACCCAAACCCACTCGGCTAGACACAAACCCACTCCGCTTGACCCAAACCCACTCCACTAGACCCAAACCCACTCCGCTAGACCCAAACCCACTCCGCTAGATCCAAACCCACTCCGCTAGACCCAAACCCACTCCGCTAGACCCAAACCCACTCGGCTAGACCCAAACCCACTCAGCTAGACCCAAACCCACTTGGCTAGACACAAACCCACTCGGCCAGACCCAAACCCACTCGGCTAGACCCAAACCCACTCGGGTAGACACAAACCCACTCGGCTAGACCCAAACCCACTCGGGTAGACCCAAACCCACTCGGATAGACGAAAAACCCACTCCGCTAGACCCAAACCCACTCCGCTAGACCCAAACCCACTCCGCTAGACTCAATCCCACTCGGCTAGACCCAAACCCACTCAGCTAGACCCAAACCCGCTCGGCCAGACCCAAACCCACTCGGCCAGACCCAAACCCACTCGGCTAGACCCAAACCCACTCGGCCAGACCCAAACCCACTCGGCTAGACCCAAACCCCCTCGGCTAGACCCAAACCCACTCAGCTAGACCCAAACCCGCTCCGCTAGACCCAAACCCACTTGGCTAGACCCAAACCCACTCGGCTAGACTCAAACCCACTCGCTAGACCCAAACCCACTGGGGTAGACACAAACCCACTCGGCTAGACCCAAACCCACCCGGGTAGACCCAAACCCACTCGGATAGACGAAAAACCCACTCCGCTAGACCCAAACCCACTTCGCTACACCCAAACCCACTCGGCTAAACCAAACCCACTCGGCTAGACCCAAAACCACTCGGCTAGACCCAAACCCACTCGCCATGACCCAAACCCTCTCGGCTTGACCCAAACCCCCTCGGCTAGACACAAACCCACTCGGCTAGACCCAAACTCGCTTCGCTAGACCCAAACACACTCCGCTTGACCTAAACCCACTCCGCTAGATGCAAACCCACTCCACTAGACCCAAACCCACTCGGCTAGACACAAACCCACTCGGCTAGACCCAAACCCACTGGGCTAGACCCAAACCCACTCGGCTAGACCCAAACCCACTCGGCTAGACCCAAACCCACTCGGCTAGACCCAAACCCACTCGGCTAGAGCCATACCCACTCGGCTAGACCCAAACCCACTCGGCTAGACACAAACCCACTCCTCTAGACCCAAACCCACTCCGCCAGACCCAAACCCACTCCGCTGGACCCAAACCCACTCCGCTAGACCCAAACCCACTCCGCTAGACCCAAACCCACTCCTCTAGACCCAAACCCACTCCGCTAGACACAAACCCACTCCGCTGGACCCAAACCCACTCCGCTAGACCCAAACCCACTCCGCTAGACCCAAACCCACTCGGCTGGACGCAAGCCCACTCGGCTGGACCCAAACCCACTCGGCTAGACCCAAACACACTCGGCTAGACCCAAACCCACTCGGCTAGACCCAAACCCACTCGGATAGACCCAAACCCACTCGGCTAGACACAAACCCACTCCGCTTGACCCAAACCCACTCCGCTAGACCCAAACCCACTCGGCTAGACCCAAACCCACTCGGCTAGACCCAAACCCACTCGGCTAGACCCAAACCCACTCGGATAGACCCAAACCCACTCGGCTAGACACAAACCCACTCCGCTTGACCCAAACCCACTCTACTAGACCCAAACCCACTCCGCTAGACCCAAACCCACTCCGCTAGATCCAAACCCACTCCGCTAGACCCAAACCCACTCCGCTAGACCCAAACCCACTCGGCTAGACCCAAACCCACTCAGCTAGACCCAAACCCACTTGGCTAGACACAAACCCACTCGGCCAGACCCAAACCCACTCGGCTAGACCCAAACCCACTCGGGTAGACACAAACCCACTCGGCTAGACCCAAACCCACTCGGGTAGACCCAAACCCACTCGGATAGACGAAAAACCCACTCCGCTAGACCCAAACCCACTCCGCTAGACCCAAACCCACTCGGCTAGACCCAAACCCACTCGGCTAGACCCAAACCCACTCGGCTAGAGCCATACCCACTCGGCTAGACCCAAACCCACTCGGCTAGACCCAAACCCACTCCTCTAGACCCAAACCCACTCCGCCAGACCCAAACCCACTCCGCTAGACCCAAACCCACTCGGCTAGACCCAAACCCACTCGGCTAGACCCAAACCCACTCGGATAGACCCAAACCCACTCGGCTGGACCCAAACCCACTCGGCTGGACCCAAACCCTCCCCACTAGAACAATACCCACTCTGCTAGTCCCAAACCCACTGCGCTGGACCCAAACCTACTGCGCTAGACCCAAACCCACTCCGCTAGACCCAAACCCACTCCACTAGATCCAAACCACTCCGCTAGACCCAAACCCACTCCGCTAGACCCAATCCCACTCGGCTAGACCCAAACCCACTCAGCTAGACCCAAACCCGCTCG
Organism: Raja brachyura; assembly: GCA_963514005.1. The sequence goes on along the minus strand of OY740815.1, from coordinate 28,814,842 downwards.
GCCAGACCCAAACCCACTCGGCTAGACCCAAACCCACTCGGCTAGACCCAAACCCACTCGGCCAGACCCAAACCCACTCGGCTAGACCCAAACCCCCTCGGCTAGACCCAAACCCACTCAGCTAGACCCAAACCCGCTCCGCTAGACCCAAACCCACTTGGCTAGACCCAAACCCACTCGGCTAGACCCAAACCCACTCGCTAGACCCAAACCCACTGGGGTAGACACAAACCCACTCGGCTAGACCCAAACCCACCCGGGTAGACCCAAACCCACTCGGATAGACGAAAAACCCACTCCGCTAGACCCAAACCCACTTCGCTACACCCAAACCCACTCGGCTAAACCAAACCCACTCGGCTAGACCCAAAACCACTCGGCTAGACCCAAACCCACTCGCCATGACCCAAACCCACTCGGCTAGACCCAAACCCACTCGGCTGGACCAAAACCCTCCCCACTAGACCCATACCGACTCTGCTAGTCCCAAACCCACTGCGCTGTACCCAAACCTACTGCGCTAGACCCAAACCCACTCCGCTAGACCCAAACCCACTCCACAAGACCCAAACCACTCCGCTAGATGCAAACCCACTCCGCTAGACCCAAACCCACTCGGCTAGACCCAAACCCACTCAGCTAGACCCAAACCCGCTCCTCCAGACCCAAACCCACTCGGCTAGACCCAAACCCAATCGGCTAGACTCAAACCCACTCGACCAGACCCAAACCCTCTCGGCTAGACCCAAACCCCCTCGGCTAGACCCAAACCCACTCGGCTAGACCCAAACTCGCTTCGCTAGACCCAAACACACTCCGCTTGACCCAAACCCACTCCGCTAGACCCAAACCCACTCCGCTAAACAAAAACCCACTCGGCTGGTCCCAAACCCACTCGGCTGAACCCAAACCCACTCGGCTAGACCCAAACCCACTCGGCTAGACCCAAACCCACTCGGCAAGACCCAAACCCACTCGGCTAGACCCAAACCCACTCGGATAGATCCAAACCCACTCGGCTAGACACAAACCCACTCCGCTTGACCCAAACCCACTCCGCTAGACCCAAACCCACTCCTCTAGACCCAAACCCACTCCGCTAGACACAAACCCACTCCGCTGGACCCAAACCCACTCCGCTAGACCCAAACCCACTCCGCTAGACCCAAACCCACTCGGCTGGACGCAAACCCACTCGGCTGGACCCAAACCCACTCGGCTGGACCCAAACCCACTCGGCTAGACCCAAACCCACTCGGCTAGACCCAAACCCACTCGGATAGACCCAAACCCACTCGGCTAGACACAAACCAACTCCGCTTGACCCAAACCCACTCCGCTAGACCCAAACCCACTCGGCTAGACCCAAACCCACTCGGCTAGACCCAAACCCACTCGGCTAGACCCAAACCCACTCGGATAGACCCAAACCCACTCGGCTAGACACAAACCCACTCCGCTTGACCCAAACCTACTCCACTAGACCCAAACCCACTCCGCTAGACCCAAACCCACTCCGCTAGACCCAAACCCACTCCGCTAGACCCAAACCCACTCCGCTAGACCCAAACCCACTCGGCTAGACCCAAACCCACTCGGCTAGACCCAAACCCACTTGGCTAGACCCAAACCCACTCGGCCAGACCCAAACCCACTCGGCTAGACCCAAACCCACTCGGGTAGACACAAACCCACTCGGCCAGACCCAAACCCACTCTGGTAGACCCAAACCCACTCGGATAGACGAAAAACCCACTCCGCTAGACCCAAACCCACTCCGCTAGACCCAAACCCACTCGGCTAGACCCAAACCCACTCGGCTAGACCCAAACCCACTCGGCTAGAGCCATACCCACTCGGCTAGACCCAAACCCACTCGGCTAGAGCCATACCCACTCGGCTAGACCCAAACCCACTCGGCTAGACCCAAACCCACTCCTCTAGACCCAAACGCACTCCGCCAGACCCAAACCCACTCCGCTAGACCCAAACCCACTCCTCTAGACCCAAACCCACTCCGCTAGACACAAACCCACTCCGCTGGACCCAAACCCACTCCGCTAGACCCAAACCCACTCCGCTAGACCCAAACCCACTCGGCTGGACGCAAACCCACTCGGCTGGACCCAAACCCACTCGGCTAGACCCAAACCCACTCGGCTAGACCCAAACCCACTCGGCTAGACCCAAACCCACTCGGATAGACCCAAACCCACTCGGCTAGACACAAACCCACTCCGCTTGACCCAAACCCACTCCGCTAGACCCAAACCCACTCGACTAGACCCAATCCCACTCGGCTAGACCCAAACCCACTCGGCTAGACCCAAACCCACTCGGATAGACCCAAACCCACTCCGCTAGACCCAAACCCACTCCGCTAGACACAAACCCACTCGGCTAGACACAAACCCACTCGGCTAGACCCAAACCCACTTGGCTAGACCCAAACCCACTCGGCCAGACCCAATCCCACTCGGCTAGACCCAAACCCACTCGGGTAGACACAAACCCACTCGGCTAGACTTAAACCCACTCGGGTAGACCCAAACCCACTCGGATAGACGAAAAACCCACTCCGCTAGACCCAAACCCACTCCGCTAGACCCAAACCCACTCGGCTAGACCCAAACCCACTCGGCTAGACCCAAACCCACTTGGCTATACCCAAACCCACTCGAGTAGACACAAACCCACTCGGCTAGACCCAAACCCACTCGGCTAGACCCAAACCCACTCGGCTAGACAGAAACCCACTCGGCTACACCCAAACCCACTCGGCTAGACCCAAACCCACTCGGCTAGACCCAAACCCACTCGGCTAGAACCAAACCCACTCGGCGAGACCCAAACCCACTCGGCCAGAGCCAAACCCACTCGGCTAGACCCAAACCCACTCGGCTAGACCCAAACCCACTCGACTAGACCCAAACCCGCTCGGCCAGACCCAAACCCACTCGGCTAGACCCAAACCCAATCGGCTAGACTCAAACCCACTCGGCCAGACCCAAACCCTCTCGGCTAGACCCAAACCCCCTCGGCTAGACCCAAACCAACTCGGCTAGACCCAAACTCGCTTCGCTAGACCCAAACACACTCCGATTGACCCAAACCCACTCCGCTAGACCCAAAGCCACTCCGCTAGACCTAAACCCACTCCGCTAGATGCAAACCCACTCCACTAGACCCAAACCCACTCGGCTAGACCCAAACCCACTCGGCTAGACCCAAACCCACTCGGCTAGACCCAAACCCACTCGGCTAGACCCAAACCCACTCGGCTAGACCCAAACCCACTCGGCTAGACCCAAACCCACTCGGCTAGAGCCATACCCACTCGGCTAGACCCAAACCCACTCGGCTAGACCCAAACCCACTCCTCTAGACCCAAACCCACTCCGCCAGACCCAAACCCACTCCGCTGGACCCAAACCCACTCCTCTAGACCCAAACCCACTCCGCTAAACCAAAACCCACTCGGCTGGTCCCAAACCCACTCGGCTGAACCCAAACCCACTCGGCTAGACCCAAACCCACTCGGCTAGAGCCATACCCACTCGGCTAGACCCAAACCCACTCGGCTAGACCCAAACCCACTCCTCTAGACCCAAACGCACTCCGCCAGACCCAAACCCACTCCGCTAGACCCAAACCCACTCCTCTAGACCCAAACCCACTCCGCTGGACACAAACCCACTCCGCTGGACCCAAACCCACTCCGCTAGACCCAAACCCACTCCGCTAGACCCAAACCCACTCGGCTGGACGCAAACCCACTCGGCTGGACCCAAACCCACTCGGCTAGACCCAAACCCACTCGGCTAGACCCAAACCCACTCGGCTAGACCCAAACCCACTCGGATAGACCCAAACCCACTCGGCTAGACACAAACCCACTCCGCTTGACCCAAACCCACTCCGCTAGACCCAAACCCACTCGACTAGACCCAATCCCACTCGGCTAGACCCAAACCCACTCGGCTAGACCCAAACCCACTCGGATAGACCCAAACCCACTCCGCTAGACCCAAACCCACTCCGCTAGACACAAACCCACTCGGCTAGACACAAACCCACTCGGCTAGACCCAAACCCACTTGGCTAGACCCAAACCCACTCGGCCAGACCCAATCCCACTCGGCTAGACCCAAACCCACTCGGGTAGACACAAACCCACTCGGCTAGACTTAAACCCACTCGGGTAGACCCAAACCCACTCGGATAGACGAAAAACCCACTCCGCTAGACCCAAACCCACTCCGCTAGACCCAAACCCACTCGGCTAGACCCAAACCCACTCGGCTAGACCCAAACCCACTTGGCTATACCCAAACCCACTCGAGTAGACACAAACCCACTCGGCTAGACCCAAACCCACTCGGCTAGACCCAAACCCACTCGGCTAGACAGAAACCCACTCGGCTACACCCAAACCCACTCGGCTAGACCCAAACCCACTCGGCTAGACCCAAACCCACTCGGCTAGAACCAAACCCACTCGGCTAGACCCAAACCCACTCGGCTAGAGCCAAACCCACTCGGCTAGACCCAAACCCACTCGGCTAGACCCAAACCCACTCGACTAGACCCAAACTCGCTCGGCCAGACCCAAACCCACTCGGCTAGACCCAAACCCAATCGGCTAGACTCAAACCCACTCGGCCAGACCCAAACCCTCTCGGCTAGACCCAAACCCCCTCGGCTAGACCCAAACCAACTCGGCTAGACCCAAACTCGCTTCGCTAGACCCAAACACACTCCGCTTGACCCAAACCCACTCCGCTAGACCCAAAGCCACTCCGCTAGACCTAAACCCACTCCGCTAGATGCAAACCACTCCACTAGACCCAAACCCACTCGGCTAGACCCAAACCCACTCGGCTAGACCCAAACCCACTCGGCTAGACCCAAACCCACTCGGCTAGACCCAAACCCACTCGGCTAGACCCAAACCCACTCGGCTAGACCCAAACCCACTCGGCTAGAGCCATACCCACTCGGCTAGACCCAAACCCACTCGGCTAGACCCAAACCCACTCCTCTAGACCCAAACCCACTCCGCCAGACCCAAACCCACTCCGCTGGACCCAAACCCACTCCTCTAGACCCAAACCCACTCCGCTAAACCAAAACCCACTCGGCTGGTCCCAAACCCACTCGGCTGAACCCAAACCCACTCGGCTAGACCCAAACCCACTCGGCTAGACCCAAACCCACTCGGCAAGACCCAAACCCACTCGGCTAGACCCAAACCCACTCGGATAGACCCAAACCCACTCGGCTAGACACAAACCCACTCCGCTTGACCCAAACCAAATCCGCTAGACCCAAACCCACTCCTCTAGACCCAAACCCACTCCGCTAGACACAAACCCACTCCGCTGGACCCAAACCCACTCCGCTAGACCCAAACCCACTCGGCTGGACGCAAACCCACTCGGCTGGACGCAAACCCACTCGGCTAGACCCAAACACACTCGGCTAGACCCAAACCCACTCGGCTAGACCCAAACCCACTCGGATAGACCCAAACCCACTCGGCTAGACACAAACCCACTCCGCTTGACCCAAACCCACTCCGCTAGACCCAAACCCACTCGGCTAGACCCAAACCCACTCCGCTAGACCCAAACCCACTCGGCTAGACCCAAACCCACTCGGATAGACCCAAACCCACTCGGCTAGACACAAACCCACTCCGCTTGACCCAAACCCACTCCACTAGACCCAAACCCACTCCGCTAGACCCAAACCCACTCTGCTAGACCCAAACCCACTCCGCTAGACCCAAACCCACTCCGCTAGACCCAAACCCACTCGGCTAGACCCAAACCCACTCGGCTAGACCCAAACCCACTTGGCTAGACCCAAACCCACTCGGCCAGACCCAAACCCACTCGGCTAGACCCAAACCCACTCGGGTAGACACAAACCCACTCGGCCAGACCCAAACCCACTCGGGTAGACCCAAACCCACTCGGATAGACGAAAAACCCACTCCGCTAGACCCAAACCCACTCCGCTAGACCCAAACCCACTCGGCTAGACCCAAACCCACTCGGCTAGACCCAAACCCACTCGGCTAGAGCCATACCCACTCGGCTAGACCCAAACCCACTCGGCTAGACCCAAACCCACTCCTCTAGACCCAAACCCACTCCGCCAGACCCAAACCCACTCCGCTAGACCCAAACCCACTCCTCTAGACCCAAACCCACTCCGCTAGACACAAACCCACTCCGCTGGACCCAAACCCGCTCCGCTAGACCCAAACCCACTCCGCTAGACCCAAACCCACTCGGCTGGACGCAAACCCACTCGGCTGGACCCAAACCCACTCGGCTAGGACCAAACCCACTCGGCTAGACCCAAACCCACTCGGCTAGACCCAAACCCACTCGGATAGACCCAAACCCACTCGGCTAGACACAAACCCACTCCGCTTGACCCAAACCCACTCCGCTAGACCCAAACCCACTCGGCTAGACCCAAACCCACTCGGCTAGACACAAACCCACTCGGCTAGACCCAAACCCACTCGGATAGACCCAAACCCACTCCGCTAGACCCAAACCCACTCCGCTAGACACAAACCCACTCGGCTAGACACAAACCCACTCGGCTAGACCCAAACCCACTTGGCTAGACCCAAACCCACTCGGCCAGACCCAATCCCACTCGGCTAGACCCAAACCCACTCGGGTAGACACAAACCCACTCGACTAGACCCAAACCCACTCGGGTAGACCCAAACCCACTCGGATAGACGAAAAACCCACTCCGCTAGACCCAAACCCACTCCGCTAGACCCAAACCCACTCGGCTAGACCCAAACCCACTCGGCTAGACCCAAACCCACTTGGCTAGACCCAAACCCACTCGAGTAGACACAAACCCACTCGGCTAGACCCAAACCCACTCGGCTAGACCCAAACCCACTCGGCTAGACAGAAACCCACTCGGCTACACCCAAACCCACTCGGCTAGACCCAAACCCACTCGGCTAGACCCAAACCCACTCGGCTAGAACCAAACCCACTCGGCTAGACCCAAACCCACTCGGCTAGAGCCAAACCCACTCGGCTAGACCCAAACCCACTCGGCTAGACCCAAACCCACTCGGATAGACCCAAACCCACTCGGCTAGACACAAACCCACTCGGCTAGACCAAAACCCACTCCGCTAGACCAAAACACACTCCGCTTGACCCAAACCCACTCCGCTAGACCCAAAGCCACTCCGCTAGACCTAAACCCACTCCGCTAGACGCAAACCCACTCCACTAGACCCAAACCCACTCGGCTAGACCCAAACCCACTCGGCTAGACCCAAACCCACTCGGATAGACCCAAACCCACTCTGCTAGACCCAAACCCACTCCGCTAGACCCAAACACACTGCGCTTGACCCAAACCCACTCCGCTAGAGCCAAACCCACTCGGCTAGACCCAAACCCACTCGGCTAGACCCAAACCCACTCCTCTAGACCCAAACCAACTGCGCTAGACCCAAACCCACTCCGCTGGACCCAAACCCACTCCGCTAGACCCAAACCCACTCCGCTAGACCCAAACCCACTCGGCTGGACCCAAACCCACTCGGCTAGACCCAAACCCACTCGGCTAGACCCAAACCCACTCGGCTAGACCCAAACCCACTAGGCTAGACAGAAACCCACTCCGCTAGACCCAAACCCACTCCGCTGGACCCAAACCCACTCCGCTAGACCCAAACCCACTCCGCTAGACCCAAACCCACTCCGCTAGACCCAAACCCACTCGGCTGGACCCAAACCCACTCGGCTAGACCCAAACCCACTCGGCTAGACCCAAACCCACTCGGGTAGACACACACCCACTCGGCTAGACCCAAACCCACTCGGGTAGACCCAAACCCACTCGGCTAGACGAAAAACCCACTCCGCTAGACCCAAACCCACTCCGCTAGACCCAAACCCACTTGGCTAGACCCAAACCCACTCGGCTAGACCCAAACCCACTCCGCTAGACCCAAACCCACTCCGCTAGACCCAAACCCACTCTGCTAGACCCAAACCCACTCCGCTAGACCCAAACCCACTCCGCTAGACCTAAACCCACTCCGCTAGACGCAAACCCACTCCACTAGACCCAAACCCACTCGGCTAGACCCAAACCCACCCGGCTAGACCCAAACCCACTCGGGTAGACCCAAACCCACTCGGCTAGACCCAAACCCACTCGGTTAGACCCAAACCCACTAGGCTGGACTCAAACCCACTCGGCTAGACCCAAACCCACTCGGCTAGACCCAAACCCACTCGGCTGGACCCAAACCCACTCGGCTAGACCCAAACCCACTCGGCTAGACCCAAACCCACTCGGCTAGACCCAAACCCACGCGGCTGGACCCAAACCCTCCCCACTAGACCCATACCCACTCTGCCAGTCCCAAACCCACTGCGCGAGACCCAAACCCACTGCGCTAGACCCAAACCCACTCTGCTGGACCCAAACCCACTCCACTAGACCCAAACCACTCCTCTAGACCCAAACCCACTCCGCTAGACCCAAACCCACTCGGCTAGACCCAAACCCACTCAGCTAGACCCAAACCCGCTCGGCCAGACCCAAACCCACTCGGCAAGACCCAAACCCACTCCGCTAGACCCAAACCCACTCCGCTAGACCCAAACACACTCCGCTTGACCCAAACCCACTCCGCTAGACCCAAAGCCACTCCGCTATACCTAAACCCACTCCGCTAGACGCAAACCCAATCCACTAGACCCAAACCCTCTCGGCTAGACCCAAACCCACTCGGCTAGACCCAAACCCACTCGGCTAGACCCAAACCCACTCGGCTAGACGCAAACCCACTCGGCTAGACCCAAACCCACTCGGCTAGACCCAAACCCACTCGGCTAGACCCAAACCCACTCGGCTAGACCCAAACCCACTCCGCTAGACGCAAACCCACTCCTCTAGACCCAAACCCACTCCGCTAGACCCAAACCCACTTGGCTAGACCCAAACCCACTCGGCTAGACCCAAACCCACTCCGCTAGACCCAAACCCACTCCGCTAGACCCAAACCCACTCTGCTAGACCCAAACCCACTCCGCTAGACCCAAACCCACTCCGCTAGACCTAAACCCACTCCGCAAGACGCAAACCCACTCCACTAGACCCAAACCCACTTGGCTAGACCCAAACCCACCCGGCTAGACCCAAACCCACTCGGGTAGACCCAAACCCACTCGGCTAGACCCAAACCCACTCGGTTAGACCCAAACCCACTAGGCTGGACTCAAACCCACTCGGCTAGACCCAAACCCACTCGGCTAGACCCAAACCCACTCGGCTGGACCCAAACCCACTCGGCTAGACCCAAACCCACTCGGCTAGACCCAAACCCACTCGGCTAGACCCAAACCCACGCGGCTGGACCCAAACCCTCCCCACTAGACCCATACCCACTCTGCCAGTCCCAAACCCACTGCGCGAGACCCAAACCCACTGCGCTAGACCCAAACCCACTCTGCTGGACCCAAACCCACTCCACTAGACCCAAACCACTCCTCTAGACCCAAACCCACTCCGCTAGACCCAAACCCACTCGGCTAGACCCAAACCCACTCAGCTAGACCCAAACCCGCTCGGCCAGACCCAAACCCACTCGGCAAGACCCAAACCCACTCCGCTAGACCCAAACCCACTCCGCTAGACCCAAACACACTCCGCTTGACCCAAACCCACTCCGCTAGACCCAAAGCCACTCCGCTATACCTAAACCCACTCCGCTAGACGCAAACCCAATCCACTAGACCCAAACCCTCTCGGCTAGACCCAAACCCACTCGGCTAGACCCAAACCCACTCGGCTAGACCCAAACCCACTCGGCTAGACGCAAACCCACTCGGCTAGACCCAAACCCACTCGGCTAGACCCAAACCCACTCGGCTAGACCCAAACCCACACGGCTAGACCCAAACCCACTCGGCTAGACCCAAACCCACTCGGCTAGAGCCAAACCCACTCGGCTAGACGCAAACCCACTCGGCTAGACCCAAACCCACTCCTCTAGACCCAAACCCACTCCGCTAGACCCAAACCCACTCCGCTGGACCCAAACCCACTCCGCTAGACCCAGACCCACTCCGCTAGACCCAAACCCACTCGGCTGGACCCAAACCCACTCGGCTAGACCCAAACCCACTCGGCTAGACCCAAACCCACTCGGCTAGAACCAAACCCACTCGGCTAGACCCAAACCCACTCGGCTAGTCCCAAACCCACTCGGCTAGACACAAACCCACTCCGCTAGACCCAAACCAACTCCGCTAGACCCAAACCCACTCCGCTGGACCCAAACCCACTCCGCTGGTCCCAAACCCACTCGGCTAGACCCAGCCCACTCAGCTAGATCCAAACCCGCTCGGCCAGACCCAATCCCACTCGGCTAGACCCAAACCCACTCGGCTAGACCCAAACCCACTCGGCCAGACCCAAACCCACTCGGCTAGACCCAAACCCACTCGGCTAGACACAAACCCACTCGGCTAGACCAAAACCCACTCCGCTAGACCCAAACACACTCCGCTTGACCCAAACCCTCTCCGCTAGACCCAAAGCCACTCCGCTAGACCTAAACCCACTCCGCTAGACGCAAACCCACTCCACTAGACCCAAACCCACTCGGCTAGACCCAAACCCACTCGGCTAGACCCAAACCCACTCGGCTAGACCCAAACCCACTCGGCTAGACCCAAACCCAATAGGCTGGACTCAAACCCACTCGGCTAGACCCAAACCCACTCGGCTAGACCCAAACCCACTCGGCTGGACCCAAACCCACTCGGCTAGACCCAAACCCACTCGGCTAGACCCAAACCCACTCGGCTAGACCCAAACCCACGCGGCTGGACCCAAACCCTCCCCACTAGACCCATACCCACTCTGCCAGTCCCAAACCCACTGCGCGAGACCCAAACCCACTGCGCTAGACCCAAACCCACTCTGCTGGACCCAAACCCACTCCACTAGACCCAAACCACTCCTCTAGACCCAAACCCACTCCGCTAGACCCAAACCCACTCGGCTAGACCCAAACCCACTCAGCTAGACCCAAACCCGCTCGGCCAGACCCAAACCCACTCGGCAAGACCCAAACCCACTCCGCTAGACCCAAACCCACTCCGCTAGACCCAAACACACTCCGCTTGACCCAAACCCACTCCGCTAGACCCAAAGCCACTCCGCTATACCTAAACCCACTCCGCTAGACGCAAACCCAATCCACTAGACCCAAACCCTCTCGGCTAGACCCAAACCCACTCGGCTAGACCCAAACCCACTCGGCTAGACCCAAACCCACTCGGCTAGACGCAAACCCACTCGGCTAGACCCAAACCCACTCGGCTAGACCCAAACCCACTCGGCTAGACCCAAACCCACTCGGCTAGACCCAAACCCACTCGGCTAGACCCAAACCCACTCGGCTAGAGCCAAACCCACTCGGCTAGACGCAAACCCACTCGGCTAGACCCAAACCCACTCCTCTAGACCCAAACCCACTCCGCTAGACCCAAACCCACTCCGCTGGACCCAAACCCACTCCGCTAGACCCAGACCCACTCCGCTAGACCCAAACACACTCGGCTGGACCCAAACCCACTCGGCTAGAACCAAACCCACTCGGCTAGACCCAAACCCACTCGGCTAGTCCCAAACCCACTCGGCTAGACACAAACCCACTCCGCTAGACCCAAACCAACTCCGCTAGACCCAAACCAATCCGCTGCACCAAAACCCACTCCGCTGGTCCCAAACCCACTCGGCTAGACCCAGCCCACTCAGCTAGATCCAAACCCGCTCGGCCAGACCCAATCCCACTCGGCTAGACCCAAACCCACTCGGCTAGACCCAAACCCACTCGGCCAGACCCAAACCCACTCGGCTAGACCCAAACCCACTCGGCTAGACACAAACCCACTTGGCTAGACCAAAACCCACTCCGCTAGACCCAAACACACTCCGCTTGACCCAAACCCTCTCCGCTAGACCCAAAGCCACTCCGCTAGACCTAAACCCACTCCGCTAGACGCAAACCCACTCCACTAGACCCAAACCCACTCGGCTAGACCCAAACCCACTCGGCTAGACCCAAACCCACTCGGATAGACCCAAACCCACTCGGCTAGACACAAACCCACTCGGCTAGACCAAAACCCACTCCGCTAGACCCAAACACACTCCGCTTGACCCAAACCCACTCCGCTAGACCCAAAGCCACTCCGCTAGACCTAAACCCACTCCGCTAGACGCAAACCCACTCCACTAGACCCAAACCCACTCGGCTAGACCCAAACCCACTCTGCTAGACCCAAACCCACTCGGATAGACCCAAACCCACTCTGCTAGACCCAAACCCACTCCGCTAGACCCAAACACACTGCGCTTGACCCAAACCCACTCCGCTAGAGCCAAACCCACTCGGCTAGACCCAAACCCACTCGGCTAGACCCAAACCCACTCCTCTAGACCCAAACCAACTGCGCTAGACCCAAACCCACTCCGCTGGACCCAAACCCACTCCGCTAGACCCAAACCCACTCCGCTAGACCCAAACCCACTCGGCTGGACCCAAACCCACTCGGCTAGACCCAAACCCACTCGGCTAGACCCAAACCCACTCGGCTAGACCCAAACCCACTCGGCTAGACCCAAACCCACTCGGCTAGACCCAAACCCACTAGGCTAGACAGAAACCCACTCCGCTAGACCCAAACCCACTCCGCTGGACGCAAACCCACTCCGCTAGACCAAAACCCACTCCGCTAGACCCAAACCCACTCCGCTAGACCCAAACCCACTTGGCTGGACCCAAACCCACTCGGCTAGACCCAAACCCACTCGGCTAGACCCAAACCCACTCGGGTAGACACAAACCCACTCGGCTAGTCCCAAACCCACTCGGGTAGACCCAAACCCACTCGGCAAGACGAAAAACCCACTCCGCTAGACCCAAACCCACTCCGCTAGACCCAAACCCACTTGGCTAGACCCAAACCCACTCGGCTAGACCCAAACCCACTCCGCTAGACCCAAACCCACTCCGCTAGACCCAAACCCACTCTGCTAGACCCAAACCCACTCCGCTAGACCCAAACCCACTCCGCTAGACCTAAACCCACTCCGCTAGACGCAAACCCACTCCACTAGACCCAAACCCACTCGGCTAGACCCAAACCCACCCGGCTAGACCCAAACCCACTCGGGTAGACCCAAACCCACTCGGCTAGACCCAAACCCACTCGGTTAGACCCAAACCCACTAGGCTGGACTCAAACCCACTCGGCTAGACCCAAACCCACTCGGCTAGACCCAAACCCACTCGGCTGGACCCAAACCCACTCGGCTAGACCCAAACCCACTCGGCTAGACCCAAACCCACTCGGCTAGACCCAAACCCACGCGGCTGGACCCAAACCCTCCCCACTAGACCCATACCCACTCTGCCTGTCCCAAACCCACTGCGCGAGACCCAAACCCACTGCGCTAGACCCAAACCCACTCTGCTGGACCCAAACCCACTCCACTAGACCCAAACCACTCCTCTAGACCCAAACCCACTCCGCTAGACCCAAACCCACTCGGCTAGACCCAAACCCACTCAGCTAGACCCAAACCCGCTCGGCCAGACCCAAACCCACTCGGCAAGACCCAAACCCACTCCGCTAGACCCAAACCCACTCCGCTAGACCCAAACACACTCCGCTTGACCCAAACCCACTCCGCTAGACCCAAAGCCACTCCGCTATACCTAAACCCACTCCGCTAGACGCAAACCCAATCCACTAGACCCAAACCCTCTCGGCTAGACCCAAACCCAATCGGCTAGACCCAAACCCACTCGGCTAGACCCAAACCCACTCGGCTAGACGCAAACCCACTCGGCTAGACCCAAACCCACTCGGCTAGACCCAAACCCACTCGGCTAGACCCAAACCCACTCGGCTAGACCCAAACCCACTCGGCTAGACCCAAACCCACTCGGCTGGAGCCAAACCCACTCGGCTAGACGCAAACCCACTCGGCTAGACCCAAACCCACTCCTCTAGACCCAAACCCACTCCGCTAGACCCAAACCCACTCCGCTGGACCCAAACCCACTCCGCTAGACCCAAACCCACTCCGCTAGACCCAAACCCACTCGGCTGGACCCAAACCCACTCGGCTAGACCCAAACCCACTCGGCTAGACCCAAACCCACTCGGCTAGAACCAAACCCACTCGGCTAGACCCAAACCCACTCGGCTAGTCCCAAACCCACTCGGCTAGACACAAACCCACTCCGCTAGACCCAAACCAACTCCGCTAGACCGAAAACCCACTCCGCTGGACCCAAACCCACTCCGCTAGACCCAAACCAACTCCGCTAGACCCAAACACACTCCGCTTGACCCAAACCCACTCCGCTAGACCCAAACCCACTCGGCTAGACCCAAACCCACTAGGCGAGACCCAAACCCACTCGGCTAGACCCAAACCCACACGGCTAGACCCAAACCCACTCGGGTAGACCCAAACCCACTCGGCTACACCCAAACCCACTCCGCTAGACCCATAGCCACTCCGCTAGACCTAAACCCACTCCGCTAGACGCAAAACCCACTCCACTAGACCCAAACCCACTCGGCTAGAACCAAACCCACTCGGCTAGACCCAAACCCACTCAGCTAGACCCTAACCCACTCGGCTAGACCCAAACCTACTCGGCTAGACCCAAACCCACTCGGCTAGACCCAAACCCACTCGGCAAGACCCAAACCCACTCGGCTAGACCCAAACCCACTCGGCTAGACCCAAACCCACTCGGCCAGAGCCAAACCCACTCGGCTAAACCCAAACCCACTCCGCTGGACCCAAAACCACTCCGCTAGACACAAACCCACTCCGCTAGACCCAAACCCACTCCGCTAGACCCCAACCCACTCGGCTAGACCCAAACCCACTCCGTTAGACCCAAACCCACTGCGCGAGACCCAAACCCGCTCCGCTAGACCCAAACCCACTCGGCCAGACCCAAACCCACTCGGCTAGACCCAAACCCACTCGGCCAGATGCAAACCCAGTCGGCTAGACCCAAACCCACTCTGCTAGACCCAAACCCACTCCGCTAGACCCAAACCCACTCGGCTATACCTAAACCCACTCGGCTAGACCCAAACCCACTCGGCTTGACCCAAACCCACTCGGCTAGACTCAAACCCACTCGGCTAGACGCAAACCCACTCGGCTAGACCCAATCCCACTCGGCTAGACCCAAACCCACTCCGCTAGACCCAAACCCACTCCGCTAGACCCAAACCCACTCGGCTAGATGCAAACCCACTACGCTAGACCCAAACCCACTCCGCTAGACCCAAACCCACTCCGCTAGACCCAAACCCACTCCGCTAGACCCAAACCCACTCCGCTAGACCCAAACCCCACTCCGCTAGTCCCAAACCCACTCGGCAAGACCCAAACCCACTCGGCTAGACCCAAGCTCATTCGGGTAGACCCAAACCCACTCGGCTAGACGCAAACCCACTCGGCTAGACCCAAACCCTCTCGGCTAGACCCAAGCCCGCTCAGCTAGACCCAAACCCACTCGGCTAGACCCAAACCCACTGCGCTAGACCCAAACCCGCTCCGCTAGACCCAAACCCACTCGGCTAGACCCAAACCCACTCGGCTAGACCCAAACCCACTAGGCTAGACAGAAACCCACTCCGCTAGACCCAAACCCACTCCGCTGGACCCAAACCCACTCCGCTAGACCCAAACCCACTCCGCTAGACCCAAACCCACTCCGCTAGACCCAAACCCACTTGGCTGGACCCAAACCCACTCGGCTAGACCCAAACACACTCGGCTAGACACAAACCCACTCGGCTAGACCCAAACCCACTCGGGTAGACCCAAACCCACTCGGCTAGACGAAAAACCCACTCCGCCAGACCCAAACCCACTCCGCTAGAGCCAAACCCACTCGGCTAGACCCAAACCCACTCGGCTAGACCCAAACCCACTCCGCTAGACCCAAACCCACTCCGCTAGACCCAAACCCACTCTGCTAGACCCAAACCCAGTCCGCTAGACCCAAATCCACTCCGCTAGACCTAAACCCACTCCGCTAGACGCAAACCCACTCCACTAGACCCAAACCCACTCGGCTAGACCCAAACCCACCCGGCTAGACCCAAACCCACTCGGGTAGACCCAAACCCACTCGGCTAGACCCAAACCCACTCGGTTAGACCCAAACCCACTAGGCTGGACTCAAACCCACTCGGCTAGACCCAAACCCACTCGGCTAGACCCAAACCCACTCGGCTGGACCCAAACCCACTCGGCTAGACCCAAACCCACTCGGCTAGACCCAAACCCACTCGGCTAGACCCAAACCCACGCGGCTGGACCCAAACCCTCCCCACTAGACCCATACCCACTCTGCTAGTCCCAAACCCACTGCGCGAGACCCAAACCCACTGCGCTAGACCCAAACCCACTCTCCTGGACCCAAACCCACTCCACTAGACCCAAACCACTCCTCTAGACCCAAACCCACTCCGCTAGACCCAAACCCACTCGGCTAGACCCAAACCCACTCAGCTAGACCCAAACCCGCTCGGCCAGACCCAAACCCACTCGGCAAGACCCAAACCCACTCCGCTAGACCCAAACCAACTCCGCTAGACCCAAACACACTCCGCTTGACCCAAACCCACTCCGCTAGACCCAAAGCCACTCCGTTATACCTAAACCCACTCCGCTAGACGCAAACCCAATCCACTAGACCCAAACCCTCTCGGCTAGACCCAAACCCACTCCGCTAGACCCAAACCCACTCGGCTAGACCCAAACCCACTCGGCTAGACGCAAACCCACTCGGCTAGACCCAAACCCACTCGGCTAGACCCAAACCCACTCGGCTTGACCCAAACCCACTCGGCTAGACACAAACCCACTCGGCTAGACCCAAACCCACTCGGCTAGAGCCAAACCCACTCGGCTAGACGCAAACCCACTCGGCTAGACCCAAACCCACTCCTCTAGACCCAAACCCACTCCGCTAGACCCAAACCCACTCCGCTGGACCCAAACCCACTCCGCTACACCCAAACCCACTCCGCTAGACCCAAACCCACTCGGCTGGACCCAAACCCACTCGGCTAGACCCAAACCCACTCGGCTAGACCCAAACCCACGCGGCTAGAACCAAACCCTCTCGGCTAGACCCAAACCCACTCGGCTAGTCCCAAACCCACTCGGCTAGACACAAACCCACTCCGCTAGACCCAAACCCACTCCGCTAAACCCAAACCCACTCCGCTGGACCCAAACCCACTCCGCTAGACCCAAACCCACTCCGCTAGACCCAAACCCACTCCGCTAGACCCAAACCCACTCCCCTAGACCCAAACCCACTCGGCTAGACCCAAACCCACTGGGCTAGACCCAAACCCACTCGGCTAGACCCAAACCCACACGGCTAGACCCAAACCCACTCGGGTAGACCCAAACCCACTCGGCTACACCCAAACCCACTCCGCTAGACCCAAACACACTCCGCTTGACCCAAACCCACTCCGCTAGACCCAAAGCCACTCCGCTAGACCTAAACCCACTCCGCTAGACGTAAAACCCACTCCGCTAGACCTAAACCCACTCCGCTAGACGCAAAACCCACTCCACTAGACCCAAACCCACTCGGCTAGACCCAAACCCACTCGGCTAGACCCAAACCCACTCAGCTAGACCCTAACCCACTCGGCTAGACCCAAACCTACTCGGCTAGACCCAAACCCACTCGGCTAGACCCAAACCCACTCGGCAAGACCCAAACCCACTCGGCTAGACCCAAACCCACTCGGCTAGACCCAAACCAACTCGGCCACAGCCAAACCCACTCGGTTAAACCCAAACCCACTCCGCTGGACCCAAACCCACTCCGCTAGACACAAACCCACTCCGCTAGACCCAAACCCACTCCGCTAGACCCAAACCCACTCGGCTAGACCCAAACCCACTCCGCTAGACCCAAACCCACTGCGCTAGACCCAAACCCGCTCCGCTAGACCCAAACCCACTCGGCTAGACCCAAACCCACTCGGCCAGACCCAAAACCACTCCGCTAGACCCAAACCCACTCGGCTAGACCCAAACCCACTCGGCTAGACCCAAACCCACTCGGCCAGATGCAAACCCACTCGGCTAGACCCAAACCCACTCTGCTAGACCCAAACCCACTCCGCTAGACCCAAACCCACTCGGCTAGACCTAAACCCACTCGGCTAGACCCAAACCCACTCGGCTTGACCCAAACCCACTCGGCTAGACTCAAACCCACTCGGCTAGACGCAAACCCACTCGGCTAGACCCAATCCCACTCGGCTAGACCCAAACCCACTCCGCTAGACCCAAACCCACTCCGCTAGACCCAAACCCACTCGGCTAGATGCAAACCCACTACGCTAGACCCAAACCCACTCCGCTAGACCCAAACCCCCTCCGCTGGACCCAAACCCACTCCGCTAGACCCAAACCCACTCCGCTAGACCCAAACCCACTCCGCTAGTCCCAAACCCACTCGGCAAGACCCAAACCCACTCGGCTAGACCCAAGCTCATTCGGGTAGACCCAAACCCACTCGGCTAGACGCAAACCCACTCGGCTAGACCCAAACCCTCTTGGCTAGACCCAAGCCCGCTCAGCTAGACCCAAACCCACTCGGCTAGACCCAAACCCACTGCGCTAGACCCAAACCCGCTCCGCTAGACCCAAACCCACTCGGCTAGACGCAAACCCACTCCGCTAGACCCAAACCCACGCGGCTAGACCCAAACCCACTCGGCTAGAACCAAACCCACTCGGCTAGACCCAAACCCACTCGGCTAGACCCGAAACCACTCTGCTAGACCCAAACCCACTCGGCTAGGCCCAAACCCACTCGGCTAGGCCCAAACACACTCGGCTAGACCCAAACGCACTCGGCTAGACCCAAACCCACTCCGCTAGACCCAAACCCACTCGGCCAGATGCAAACCCACT
Organism: Raja brachyura; assembly: GCA_963514005.1. The sequence goes on along the minus strand of OY740815.1, from coordinate 28,795,762 downwards.
CGGCTAGACCCAAACCCACTCGGCTAGACCCAAACCCACTCCGCTAGACCCAAACCCACTCGGCTAGACCTAAACCCACTCGGCTAGGCCCAAACCCACTCGGCTTGACCCAAACCCACTCGGCTAGACTCAAACCCACTCGGGTAGACCCAAACCCACTCGGCTAGACGCAAACCCACTTGGCTAGACCCAAACCCTCTCGGCTAGACCCAAGCCCGCTCAGCTAGACCCAAACCCACTCGGCTAGACCCAAACCCACTGCGCTAGACCCAAACCCGCTCCGCTAGACCCAAACCCACTCGGCTAGACCCAAACCCACTCGGCTAGACCCAAACCCACTAGGCTAGACAGAAACCCACTCCGCTAGACCCAAACCCACTCCGCTGGACCCAAACCCACTCCGCTAGACCCAAACCCACTCCGCTAGACCCAAACCCACTCCGCTAGACCCAAACCCACTTGGCAGGACCCAAACCCACTCGGCTAGACCCAAACCCACTCGGCTAGACCCAAACCCACTCGGGTAGACACAAACCCACTCGGCTAGACCCAAACCCACTCGGGTAGACCCAAACCCACTCGGCTAGACGAAAATCCCACTCCGCCAGACCCAAACCCACTCCGCTAGACCCAAACCCACTCGGCTAGACCCAAACCCACTCGGCTAGACCCAAACCCACTCCGCTAGACCCAAACCCACTCCGCTAGACCCAAACCCACTCTGCTAGACCCAAACCCAGTCCGCTAGACCCAAACCCACTCCGCTAGACCTAAACCCACTCCGCTAGACGCAAACCCACTCCACTAGACCCAAACCCACTCGGCTAGACCCAAACCCACCCGGCTAGACCCAAACCCACTCGGGTAGACCCAAACCCACTCGGCTAGACCCAAACCCACTCGGTTAGACCCAAACCCACTAGGCTGGACTCAAACCCACTCGGCTAGACCCAAACCCACTCGGCCAGACCCAAACCCACTCGGCTGGACCCAAACCCACTCGGCTAGACCCAAACCCACTCGGCTAGACCCAAACCCACTCGGCTAGACGCAAACCCACGCGGCTGGACCCAAACCCTCCCCACTAGACCCATACCCACTCTGCTAGTCCCAAACCCACTGCGCGAGACCCAAACCCACTGCGCTAGACCCAAACCCACTCTCCTGGACCCAAACCCACTCCACTAGACCCAAACCACTCCTCTAGACCCAAACCCACTCCGCTAGACCCAAACCCACTCGGCTAGACCCAAACCCACTCAGCTAGACCCAAACCCCCTCGGCCAGACCCAAACCCACTCGGCAAGACCCAAACCCACTCCGCTAGACCCAAACCAACTCCGCTAGACCCAAACACACTCCGCTTGACCCAAACCCACTCCGCTAGACCCAAAGCCACTCCGTTATACCTAAACCCACTCCGCTAGACGCAAACCTAATCCACTAGACCCAAACCCTCTCGGCTAGACCCAAACCCACTCCGCTAGACCCAAACCCACTCAGCTAGACCCAAACCCACTCGGCTAGACGCAAACCCACTCGGCTAGACCCAAACCCACTCGGCTAGACCCAAACCCACTCGGCTAGACCCAAACCCACTCGGCTAGACCCAAACCCACTCGGCTAGACCCAAACCCACTCGGCTAGAGCCAAACCCACTCGGCTAGACGCAAACCCACTCGGCTAGACCCAAACCCACTCCTCTAGACCCAAACCCACTCCGCTAGACCCAAACCCACTCCGCTGGACCCAAACCCACTCCGCTACACCCAAACCCACTCCGCTAGACCCAAACCCACTCGGCTGGACCCAAACCCACTCGGCTAGACCCAAACCCACTCGGCTAGACCCAAACCCACGCGGCTAGAACCAAACCCACTCGGCTAGACCCAAACCCACTCGGCTAGTCCCAAACCCACTCGGCTAGACACAAACCCACTCCGCTAGACCCAAACCCACTCCGCTAGACCCAAACCCACTCCGCTGGACCCAAACCCACTCCGCTAGACCCAAACCCACTCCGCAAGACCCAAACCCACTCCGCTAGACCCAAACCCACTCCCCTAGACCCAAACCCACTCGGCTAGACCCAAACCCACTAGGCTAGACCCAAACCCACTCGGCTAGACCCAAACCCACACGGCTAGACCCAAACCCACTCGGGTAGACCCAAACCCACTCGGCTACACCCAAACCCACTCCGCTAGACCCAAACACACTCCGCTTGACCCAAACCCACTCCGCTAGACCCAAAACCACTCCGCTAGACCTAAACCCACTCCGCTAGACGCAAAACCCACTCCACTAGACCCAAACCCACTCGGCTAGACCCAAACCCACTCGGCTAGACCCAAACCCACTCAGCTAGACCCTAACCCACTCGGCTAGACCCAAACCTACTCGGCTAGACCCAAACCCACTCGGCTAGACCCAAACCCACTCGGCAAGACCCAAACCCACTCGGCTAGACCCAAACCCACTCGGCTAGACCCAAACCCACTCGGCCAGAGCCAAACCCACTCGGTTAAACCCAAACCCACTCCGCTGGACCCAAACCCACTCCGCTAGACACAAACCCACTCCGCGAGACCCAAACCCACTCCGCTAGACCCAAACCCACTCGGCTAGACCCAAACCCACTCCGCTAGACCCAAACCCACTGCGCTAGACCCAAACCCGCTCCGCTAGACCCAAACCCACTCGGCTAGACCCAAACCCACTCGGCCAGACCCAAAACCACACCGCTAGACCCAAACCCACTCGGCTAGACCCAAACCCACTCGGCTAGACCCAAACCCACTCGGCCAGATGCAAACCCACTCGGCTAGACCCAAACCCACTCTGCTAGACCCAAACCCACTCCGCTAGACCCAAACCCACTCGGCTAGACCTAAACCCACTCGGCTAGACCCAAACCCACTCGGCTTGACCCAAACCCACTCGGCTAGACTCAAACCCACTCGGCTAGATGCAAACCCACTCGGCTAGACCCAATCCCACTCGGCTAGACCCAAACCCACTCCGCTAGACCCAAACCCACTCCGCTAGACCCAAACCCACTCGGCTAGATGCAAACCCACTACGCTAGACCCAAACCCACTCCGCTAGACCCAAACCCACTCCGCTAGACCCAAACCCACTCCGCTAGACCCAAACCCACTCCGCTAGACCCAAACCCACTCCGCTAGTCCCAAACCCACTCGGCAAGACCCAAACCCACTCGGCTAGACCCAAGCTCATTCGGGTAGACCCAAACCCACTCGGCTAGACGCAAACCCACTCGGCTAGACCCAAACCCTCTTGGCTAGACCCAAGCCCGCTCAGCTAGACCCAACCCCACTCGGCTAGACCCAAACCCACTGCGCTAGACCCAAACCCGCTCCGCTAGACCCAAACCCACTCGGCTAGACGCAAACCCACTCCGCTAGACCCAAACCCACTCGGCTAGACCCAAACCCACTCGGCTAGAACCAAACCCACTCGGCTAGACCCAAACCCACTCGGCTAGACCCGAAACCACTCTGCTAGACCCAAACCCACTCGGCTAGGCCCAAACCCACTCGGCTAGGCCCAAACACACTCGGCTAGACCCAAACGCACTCGGCTAGACCCAAACCCACTCCGCTAGACCCAAACCCACTCGGCCAGATGCAAACCCACTCGGCTAGACCCAAACCCACTCGGCTAGACCCAAACCCACTCCGCTAGACCCAAACCCACTCGGCTAGACCTAAACCCACTCGGCTAGACCCAAACCCACTCGGCTTGACCCAAACCCACTCGGCTAGACTCAAACCCACTCGGCTAGACCCAAACCCACTCGGCTAGACCCAAACCCACTCCGCTAGACCCAAACCCACTCAGCTAGACCCTAACCCACTCGGCTAGACCCAAACCTACTCGGCTAGACCCAAACCCACTCGGCTAGACCCAAACCCACTCGGCAAGACCCAAACCCACTCGGCTAGACCCAAACCCACTCGGCTAGACCCAAACCCACTCGGCTAGACCCAAACCCACTCGGCTAGACCCAAACCCACTCGGCTAGAACCAAACCCACTCGGCTAGACCCAAACCCACTCGGCTAGTCCCAAACCCACTCGGCTAGACACAAACCCACTCCGCTAGACCCAAACCAACTCCGCTAGACCGAAACCCACTCCGCTGGACCCAAACCCACTCCGCTAGACCCAAACCAACTCCGCTAGACCCAAACACACTCCGCTTGACCCAAACCCACTCCGCTAGACCCAAACCCACTCGGCTAGACCCAAACCCACTAGGCGAGACCCAAACCCACTCGGCTAGACCCAAACCCACACGGCTAGACCCAAACCCACTCGGCTACACCCAAACCCACTCCGCTAGACCCATAGCCACTCCGCTAGACCTAAACCCACTCCGCTAGACGCAAAACCCACTCCACTAGACCCAAACCCACTCGGCTAGAACCAAACCCACTCGGCTAGACCCAAACCCACTCAGCTAGACCCTAACCCACTCGGCTAGACCCAAACCTACTCGGCTAGACCCAAACCCACTCGGCTAGACCCAAACCCACTCGGCAAGACCCAAACCCACTCGGCTAGACCCAAACCCACTCGGCTAGACCCAAACCCACTCGGCCAGAGCCAAACCCACTCGGCTAAACCCAAACCCACTCCGCTGGACCCAAAACCACTCCGCTAGACACAAACCCACTCCGCTAGACCCAAACCCACTCCGCTAGACCCCAACCCACTCGGCTAGACCCAAACCCACTCCGTTAGACCCAAACCCACTGCGCTAGACCCAAACCCGCTCCGCTAGACCCAAACCCACTCGGCCAGACCCAAACCCACTCGGCTAGACCCAAACCCACTCGGCCAGATGCAAACCCAGTCGGCTAGACCCAAACCCACTCTGCTAGACCCAAACCCACTCCGCTAGACCCAAACCCACTCGGCTATACCTAAACCCACTCGGCTAGACCCAAACCCACTCGGCTTGACCCAAACCCACTCGGCTAGACTCAAACCCACTCGGCTAGACGCAAACCCACTCGGCTAGACCCAATCCCACTCGGCTAGACCCAAACCCACTCCGCTAGACCCAAACCCACTCCGCTAGACCCAAACCCACTCGGCTAGATGCAAACCCACTACGCTAGACCCAAACCCACTCCGCTAGACCCAAACCCACTCCGCTAGACCCAAACCCACTCCGCTAGACCCAAACCCACTCCGCTAGACCCAAACCCACTCCGCTAGTCCCAAACCCACTCGGCAAGACCCAAACCCACTCGGCTAGACCCAAGCTCATTCGGGTAGACCCAAACCCACTCGGCTAGACGCAAACCCACTCGGCTAGACCCAAACCCTCTCGGCTAGACCCAAGCCCGCTCAGCTAGACCCAAACCCACTCTGCTAGACCCAAACCCAGTCCGCTAGACCCAAATCCACTCCGCTAGACCTAAACCCACTCCGCTAGAAGCAAACCCACTCCACTAGACCCAAACCCACTCGGCTAGACCCAAACCCACCCGGCTAGACCCAAACCCACTCGGGTAGACCCAAACCCACTCGGCTAGACCCAAACCCACTCGGTTAGACCCAAACCCACTAGGCTGGACTCAAACCCACTCGGCTAGACCCAAACCCACTCGGCTAGACCCAAACCCACTCGGCTGGACCCAAACCCACTCGGCTAGACCCAAACCCACTCGGCTAGACCCAAACCCACTCGGCTAGACCCAAACCCACGCGGCTGGACCCAAACCCTCCCCACTAGACCCATACCCACTCTGCTAGTCCCAAACCCACTGCGCGAGACCCAAACCCACTGCGCTAGACCCAAACCCACTCTCCTGGACCCAAACCCACCCCACTAGACCCAAACCACTCCTCTAGACCCAAACCCACTCCGCTAGACCCAAACCCACTCGGCTAGACCCAAACCCACTCAGCTAGACCCAAACCCGCTCGGCCAGACCCAAACCCACTCGGCAAGACCCAAACCCACTCCGCTAGACCCAAACCAACTCCGCTAGACCCAAACACACTCCGCTTGACCCAAACCCACTCCGCTAGACCCAAAGCCACTCCGTTATACCTAAACCCACTCCGCTAGACGCAAACCCAATCCACTAGACCCAAACCCTCTCGGCTAGACCCAAACCCACTCCGCTAGACCCAAACCCACTCGGCTAGACCCAAACCCACTCGGCTAGACGCAAACCCACTCGGCTAGACCCAAACCCACTCGGCTAGACCCAAACCCACTCGGCTTGACCCAAACCCACTCGGCTAGACCCAAACCCACTCGGCTAGACCCAAACCCACTCGGCTAGAGCCAAACCCACTCGGCTAGACGCAAACCCACTCGGCTAGACCCAAACCCACTCCTCTAGACCCAAACCCACTCCGCTAGACCCAAACCCACTCCGCTGGACCCAAACCCACTCCGCTACACCCAAACCCACTCCGCTAGACCCAAACCCACTCGGCTGGACCCAAACCCACTCGGCTAGACCCAAACCCACTCGGCTAGACCCAAACCCACGCGGCTAGAACCAAACCCACTCGCCTAGACCCAAACCCACTCGGCTAGTCCCAAACCCACTCGGCTAGACACAAACCCACTCCGCTAGACCCAAACCCACTCCGCTAGACCCAAACCCACTCCGCTGGACCCAAACCCACTCCGCTAGACCCAAACCCACTCCGCTAGACCCAAACCCACTCCGCTAGACCCAAACCCACTCCCCTAGACCCAAACCCACTCGGCTAGACCCAAACCCACTGGGCTAGACCCAAAGCCACTCGGCTAGACCCAAACCCACACGGCTAGACCCAAACCCACTCGTGTAGACCCAAACCCACTCGGCTACACCCAAACCCACTCCGCTAGACCCAAACACACTCCGCTTGACCCAAACCCACTCCGCTAGACCCAAAGCCACTCCGCTAGACCTAAACCCACTCCGCTAGACGCAAAACCCACTCCGCTAGACCTAAACCCACTCCGCTAGACGCAAAACCCACTCCACTAGACAGAAACCCACTCGGCTAGACCCAAACCCACTCGGCTAGACCCAAACCCACTCAGCTAGACCCTAACCCACTCGGCTAGACCCAAACCTACTCGGCTAGACCCAAACCCACTCGGCTAGACCCAAACCCACTCGGCAAGACCCAAACCCACTCGGCTAGACCCAAACCCACTCGGCTAGACCCAAACCCACTCGGCCACAGCCAAACCCACTCGGTTAAACCCAAACCCACTCCGCTGGACCCAAACCCACTCCGCTAGACACAAACCCACTCCGCTAGACCCAAACCCACTCCGCTAGACCCAAACCCACTCGGCTAGACCCAAACCCACTCCGCTAGACCCAAACCCACTGCGCTAGTCCCAAACCCGCTCCGCTAGACCCAAACCCACTCGGCTAGACCCAAACCCACTCGGCCAGACCCAAAACCACTCCGCTAGACCCAAACCCACTCGGCTAGACCCAAACCCACTCGGCTAGACCCAAACCCACTCGGCCAGATGCAAACCCACTCGGCTAGACCCAAACCCACTCTGCTAGACCCAAACCCACTCCGCTAGACCCAAACCCACTCGGCTAGACCTAAACCCACTCGGCTAGACCCAAACCCACTCGGCTTGACCCAAACCCACTCGGCTAGACTCAAACCCACTCGGCTAGACGCAAACCCACTCGGCTAGACCCAATCCCACTCGGCTAGACCCAAACCCACTCCGCTAGACCCAAACCCACTCCGCTAGACCCAAACCCACTCGGCTAGATGCAAACCCACTACGCTAGACCCAAACCCACTCCGCTAGACCCAAACCCACTCCGCTGGACCCAAACCCACTCCGCTAGACCCAAACCCACTCCGCTAGACCCAAACCCACTCCGCTAGTCCCAAACCCACTCGGCAAGACCCAAACCCACTCGGCTAGACCCAAGCTCATTCGGGTAGACCCAAACCCACTCGGCTAGACGCAAACCCACTCGGCTAGACCCAAACCCTCTTGGCTAGACCCAAGCCCGCTCAGCTAGACCCAAACCCACTCGGCTAGACCCAAACCCACTGCGCTAGACCCAAACCCGCTCCGCTAGACCCAAACCCACTCGGCTAGACGCAAACCCACTCCGCTAGACCCACACCCACGCGGCTAGACCCAAACCCACTCGGCTAGAACCAAACCCACTCGGCTAGACCCAAACCCACTCGGCTAGACCCGAAACCACTCTGCTAGACCCAAACCCACTCGGCTAGGCCCAAACCCACTCGGCTAGGCCCAAACACACTCGGCTAGACCCAAACGCACTCGGCTAGACCCAAACCCACTCCGCTAGACCCAAACCCACTCGGCCAGATGCAAACCCACTCGGCTAGACCCAAACCCACTCGGCTAGACCCAAACCCACTCCGCTAGACCCAAACCCACTCGGCTAGACCTAAACCCACTCGGCTAGGCCCAAACCCACTCGGCTTGACCCAAACCCACTCGGCTAGACTCAAACCCACTCGGGTAGACCCAAACCCACTCGGCTAGACGCAAACCCACTTGGCTAGACCCAAACCCTCTCGGCTAGACCCAAGCCCGCTCAGCTAGACCCAAACCCACTCAGCTAGACGCAAACCCACTGCGCTAGACCCAAACCCGCTCCGCTAGACCCAAACCCACTCGGCTAGACCCAAACCCACTCGGCTAGACCCAAACCCACTAGGCTAGACAGAAACCCACTCCGCTAGACCCAAACCCACTCCGCTGGACCCAAACCCACTCCGCTAGACCCAAACCCACTCCGCTAGACCCAAACCCACTCCGCTAGACCCAAACCCACTTGGCTGGACCCAAACCCACTCGGCTAGACCCAAACCCACTCGGCTAGACCCAAACCCACTCGGGTAGACACAAACCCACTCGGCTAGACCCAAACCCACTCGGGTAGACCCAAACCCACTCGGCTAGACGAAAATCCCACTCCGCCAGACCCAAACCCACTCCGCTAGACCCAAACCCACTCGGCTAGACCCAAACCCACTCGGCTAGACCCAAACCCACTCCGCTAGACCCAAACCCACTCCGCTAGACCCAAACCCACTCTGCTAGACCCAAACCCAGTCCGCTAGACCCAAACCCACTCCGCTAGACCTAAACCCACTCCGCTAGACGCAAACCCACTCCACTAGACCCAAACCCACTCGGCTAGACCCAAACCCACCCGGCTAGACCCAAACCCACTCGGGTAGACCCAAACCCACTCGGCTAGACCCAAACCCACTCGGGTAGACCCAAACCCACTAGGCTGGACTCAAACCCACTCGGCTAGACCCAAACCCACTCGGCTAGACCCAAACCCACTCGGCTGGACCCAAACCCACTCGGCTAGACCCAAACCCACTCGGCTAGACCCAAACCCACTCGGCTAGACCCAAACCCACGCGGCTGGACCCAAACCCTCCCCACTAGACCCATACCCACTCTGCTAGTCCCAAACCCACTGCGCGAGACCCAAACCCACTGCGCTAGACCCAAACCCACTCTCCTGGACCCAAACCCACTCCACTAGACCCAAACCACTCCTCTAGACCCAAACCCACTCCGCTAGACCCAAACCCACTCGGCTAGACCCAAACCCACTCAGCTAGACCCAAACCCCCTCGGCCAGACCCAAACCCACTCGGCAAGACCCAAACCCACTCCGCTAGACCCAAACCAACTCCGCTAGACCCAAACACACTCCGCTTGACCCAAACCCACTCCGCTAGACCCAAAGCCACTCCGTTATACCTAAACCCACTCCGCTAGACGCAAACCTAATCCACTAGACCCAAACCCTCTCGGCTAGACCCAAACCCACTCCGCTAGACCCAAACCCACTCAGCTAGACCCAAACCCACTCGGCTAGACGCAAACCCACTCGGCTAGACCCAAACCCACTCGGCTAGACCCAAACCCACTCGGCTAGACCCAAACCCACTCGGCTAGACCCAAACCCACTCGGCTAGACCCAAACCCACTCGGCTAGAGCCAAACCCACTCGGCTAGACGCAAACCCACTCGGCTAGACCCAAACCCACTCCTCTAGACCCAAACCCACTCCGCTAGACCCAAACCCACTCCGCTGGACCCAAACCCACTCCGCTACACCCAAACCCACTCCGCTAGACCCAAACCCACTCGGCTGGACCCAAACCCACTCGGCTAGACCCAAACCCACTCGGCTAGACCCAAACCCACGCGGCTAGAACCAAACCCACTCGGCTAGACCCAAACCCACTCGGCTAGTCCCAAACCCACTCGGCTAGACACAAACCCACTCCGCTAGACCCAAACCCACTCCGCTAGACCCAAACCCACTCCGCTGGACCCAAACCCACTCCGCTAGACCCAAACCCACTCCGCAAGACCCAAACCCACTCCGCTAGACCCAAACCCACTCCCCTAGACCCAAACCCACTCGGCTAGACCCAAACCCACTAGGCTAGACCCAAACCCACTCGGCTAGACCCAAACCCACACGGCTAGACCCAAACCCACTCGGGTAGACCCAAACCCACTCGGCTACACCCAAACCCACTCCGCTAGACCCAAACACACTCCGCTTGACCCAAACCCACTCCGCTAGACCCAAAACCACTCCGCTAGACCTAAACCCACTCCGCTAGACGCAAAACCCACTCCACTAGACCCAAACCCACTCGGCTAGACCCAAACCCACTCGGCTAGACCCAAACCCACTCAGCTAGACCCTAACCCACTCGGCTAGACCCAAACCTACTCGGCTAGACCCAAACCCACTCGGCTAGACCCAAACCCACTCGGCAAGAGCCAAACCCACTCGGCTAGACCAAAACCCACTCGGCTAGACCCAAACCCACTCGGCCAGAGCCAAACCCACTCGGTTAAACCCAAACCCACTCCGCTGGACCCAAACCCACTCCGCTAGACACAAACCCACTCCGCGAGACCCAAACCCACTCCGCTAGACCCAAACCCACTCGGCTAGACCCAAACCCACTCCGCTAGACCCAAACCCACTGCGCTAGACCCAAACCCGCTCCGCTAGACCCAAACCCACTCGGCTAGACCCAAACCCACTCGGCCAGACCCAAAACCACACCGCTAGACCCAAACCCACTCGGCTAGACCCAAACCCACTCGGCTAGACCCAAACCCACTCGGCCAGATGCAAACCCACTCGGCTAGACCCAAACCCACTCTGCTAGACCCAAACCCACTCCGCTAGACCCAAACCCACTCGGCTAGACCTCAACCCACTCGGCTAGACCCAAACCCACTCGGCTTGACCCAAACCCACTCGGCTAGACTCAAACCCACTCGGCTAGATGCAAACCCACTCGGCTAGACCCAATCCCACTCGGCTAGACCCAAACCCACTCCGCTAGACCCAAACCCACTCCGCTAGACCCAAACCCACTCGGCTAGATGCAAACCCACTACGCTAGACCCAAACCCACTCCGCTAGACCCAAACCCACTCCGCTAGACCCAAACCCACTCCGCTAGACCCAAACCCACTCCGCTAGACCCAAACCCACTCCGCTAGTCCCAAACCCACTCGGCAAGACCCAAACCCACTCGGCTAGACCCAAGCTCATTCGGGTAGACCCAAACCCACTCGGCTAGACGCAAACCCACTCGGCTATACCCAAACCCTCTTGGCTAGACCCAAGCCCGCTCAGCTCGACCCAAACCCACTCGGCTAGACCCAAACCCACTGCGCTAGACCCAAACCCGCTCCGCTAGACCCAAACCCACTCGGCTAGACGCAAACCCACTCCGCTAGACCCAAACCCACTCGGCTAGACCCAAACCCACTCGGCTAGAACCAAACCCACTCGGCTAGACCCAAACCCACTCGGCTAGACCCGAAACCACTCTGCTAGACCCAAACCCACTCGGCTAGGCCCAAACCCACTCGGCTAGGCCCAAACACACTCGGCTAGACCCAAACGCACTCGGCTAGACCCAAACCCACTCCGCTAGACCCAAACCCACTCGGCCAGATGCAAACCCACTCGGCTAGACCCAAACCCACTCGGCTAGACCCAAACCCACTCCGCTAGACCCAAACCCACTCGGCTAGACCTAAACCCACTCGGCTAGACCCAAACCCACTCGGCTTGACCCAAACCCACTCGGCTAGACTCAAACCCACTCGGCTAGACCCAAACCCACTCGGCTAGACCCAAACCCACTCCGCTAGACCCAAACCCACTCAGCTAGACCCTAACCCACTCGGCTAGACCCAAACCTACTCGGCTAGACCCAAACCCACTCGGCTAGACCCAAACCCACTCGGCAAGACCCAAACCCACTCGGCTAGACCCAAACCCACTCGGCTAGACCCAAACCCACTCGGCCAGAGCCAAACCCACTCGGTTAAACCCAAACCCACTCCGCTGGACCCAAACCCACTCCGCTAGACACAAACCCACTCCGCGAGACCCAAACCCACTCCGCTAGACCCAAACCCACTCGGCTAGACCCAAACCCACTCCGCTAGACCCAAACCCACTGCGCTAGACCCAAACCCGCTCCGCTAGACCCAAACCCACTCGGCTAGACCCAAACCCACTCGGCCAGACCCAAAACCACTCCGCTAGACCCAAACCCACTCGGCTAGACCCAAACCCACTCGGCTAGACCCATACCCACTCGGCCAGATGCAAACCCACTCGGCTAGACCCAAACCCACTCTGCTAGACCCAAACCCACTCCGCTAGACCCAAACCCACTCGGCTAGACCTAAACCCACTCGGCTAGACCCAAACCCACTCGGCTTGACCCAAACCCACTCGGCTAGACTCAAACCCACTCGGCTAGACGCAAACCCACTCGGCTAGACCCAATCCCACTCGGCTAGACCCAAACCCACTCCGCTAGACCCAAACCCACTCCGCTAGACCCAAACCCACTCGGCTAGACCCAAACCCACTCCGCTAGACCCAAACCCACTCCGCTAGTCCCAAACCCACTCGGCAAGACCCAAACCCACTCGGCTAGACCCAAGCTCATTCGGGTAGACCCAAACCCACTCGGCTAGACGCAAACCCACTCGGCTAGACCCAAACCCTCTGGGCTAGACCCAAGCCCGCTCAGCTAGACCCAAACCCACTCGGCTAGACCCAAACCCACTGCGCTAGACCCAAACCCGCTCCGCTAGACCCAAACCCACTCGGCTAGACGCAAACCCACTCCGCTAGACCCAAACCCACTCGGCTAGACCCAAACCCACTCGGCTAGAACCAAACCCACTCGGCTAGACCCAAACCCACTCGGCTAGACCCGAAACCACTCTGCTAGACCCAAACCCACTCGGCTAGGCCCAAACCCACTCGGCTAGGCCCAAACACACTCGGCTAGACCCAAACGCACTCGGCTAGACCCAAACCCACTCCGCTAGACCCAAACCCACTCGGCCAGATGCAAACCCACTCGGCTAGACCCAAACCCACTCGGCTAGACCCAAACCCACTCCGCTAGACCCGAACCCACTCGGCTAGACCTAAACCCACTCGGCTAGACCCAAACCCACTCGGCTTGACCCAAACCCACTCGGCTAGACTCAAACCCACTCGGCTAGACCCAAACCCACTCGGCTAGACCCAAACCCACTCCGCTAGACCCAAACCCACTCAGCTAGACCCTAACCCACTCGGCTAGACCCAAACCTACTCGGCTAGACCCAAACCCACTCGGCTAGACCCAAACCCACTCGGCAAGACCCAAACCCACTCGGCTAGACCCAAACCCACTCGGCTAGACCCAAACCCACTCGGCCAGAGCCAAACCCACTCGGTTAAACCCAAACCCACTCCGCTGGACCCAAACCCACTCCGCTAGACACAAACCCACTCCGCGAGACCCAAACCCACTCCGCTAGACCCAAACCCACTCGGCTAGACCCAAACCCACTCCGCTAGACCCAAACCCACTGCGCTAGACCCAAACCCGCTCCGCTAGACCCAAACCCACTCGGCTAGACCCAAACCCACTCGGCCAGACCCAAAACCACTCCGCTAGACCCAAACCCACTCGGCTAGACCCAAACCCACTCGGCTAGACCCATACCCACTCGGCCAGATGCAAACCCACTCGGCTAGACCCAAACCCACTCTGCTAGACCCAAACCCACTCCGCTAGACCCAAACCCACTCGGCTAGACCTAAACCCACTCGGCTAGACCCAAACCCACTCGGCTTGACCCAAACCCACTCGGCTAGACTCAAACCCACTCGGCTAGACGCAAACCCACTCGGCTAGACCCAATCCCACTCGGCTAGACCCAAACCCACTCCGCTAGACCCAAACCCACTCCGCTAGACCCAAACCCACTCGGCTAGACGCAAACCCACTACGCTAGACCCAAACCCACTCCGCTAGACCCAAACCCACTCCGCTAGACCCAAACCCACTCCGCTAGACCCAAACCCACTCCGCTAGACCCAAACCCACTCCGCTAGTCCCAAACCCACTCGGCAAGACCCAAACCCACTCGGCTAGACCCAAGCTCATTCGGGTAGACCCAAACCCACTCGGCTAGACGCAAACCCACTCGGCTAGACCCAAACCCTCTTGGCTAGACCCAAGCCCGCTCAGCTAGACCCAAACCCACTCGGCTAGACCCAAACCCACTGCGCTAGACCCAAACCCGCTCCGCTAGACCCAAACCCACTCGACTAGACGCAAACCCACTCCGCTAGACCCAAACCCACTCGGCTAGACCCAAACCCACTCGGCTAGAACCAAACCCACTCGGCTAGACCCAAACCCACTCGGCTAGACCCAAAACCACTCCGCTAGACCCAAACCCACTCCGCTAGACCCAAACCCACTCGGCCAGATGCAAACCCACTCGGCTAGACCCAAACCCACTCGGCTAGACCCAAACCCACTCCGCTAGACCCAAACCCACTCTGCTAGACCTAAACCCACTCGGCTAGACCCAAACCCACTCGGCTTGACCCAAACCCACTCGGCTAGACTCAAACCCACTCGGCTAGACCCAAACCCACTCGGCTAGACCCAAACCCACTCCGCTAGACCCAAACCCACTCGGCTAGACCTCAACCCACTCGGCTACACCCAAACCCACTCGGCTTGACCCAAACCCACTCGGCTAGACTCAAACCCACTCCGCTAGACCCAAACCCAATCCGCTAGACCCAAACCCACTGCGCTAGACCCAAACCCGCTCCGCTAGACCCAAACCCACTCGGCTAGACTCAAAACCACTCCGCTAGACCCAAACCCACTCGGCCAGATGCAAACCCACTCGGCTAGACCCAAACCCACTCGGCTAGACCCAAACCCACTCCGCTAGACCCAAACCCACTCGGCTAGACCTAAACCCACTCAGCTGGACCCAAACCCACTCGGCTTCACCCAAACCCAATCCGCTAGACCCAAACCCACTGCGCGAGACCCAAACCCGCTCCGCTAGACCCAAACCCACTCGGCTAGACCCAAAACCACTCCGCTAGACCCAAACCCACTCGGCTAGACGCAAACCCACTCGGCTAGACCCAAACCCACTCGGCCAGATGCAAACCCACTCGGCTAGACCCAAACCCACTCGGCTAGACCCAAACCCACTCCGCTAGACCCAAACCCACTCGGCTAGACCTAAACCCACTCAGCTGGACCCAAACCCACTCGGCTTGACCCAAACCCACTCGGCTAGACTCAAACCCACTCGGCTAGACCCAAACCCACTCGGCTAGACCCAAACCCTCTCGGCTAGACCCAAACCCACTCGGCTACACCCAAACCCAATCGGCTGCACCCAAACCCACTCGGCTACACACAAACCCACTCGGCTAGAACCAAGCCCACTCCACTAGACCCAAATCCACTCGGCTAGAACCAAACCCACTCGGCTCGACCCAAACCCACTCGGCTAGACTCAAACCCACTTGCCAAGACCCAAAACCCACTCGGCTAGACCCAAACCCACTCGGCTAGACGCAAACCCACTCGGCTAGACCCAAACCCACTCGGCTAGACCCAAACCCACTCGGCTAGACCCAAACCCACTCGGCTAGACCCAAACCCACTCGGCTAGAGCCAAACCCACTCGGCTAGACGCAAACCCACTCGGCTAGACCCAAACCCACTCCTCTAGACCCAAACCCACTCCGCTAGACCCAAACCCACTCCGCTGGACCCAAACCCACTCCGCTACACCCAAACCCACTCCGCTAGACCCAAACCCACTCCGCTAGACCCAAACCCACTCCGCTGGACCCAAACCCACTCCGCTAGACCCAAACCCACTCCGCTAGACCCAAACCCACTCCGCTAGACCCAAACCCACTCCCCTAGACCCAAACCCACTCGGCTAGACCCAAACCCACTTGGCTAGACCCAAACCCTCTCGGCTAGACCCAAACCCACACGGCTAGACCCAAACCCACTCGGGTAGACCCAAACCCACTCGGCTACACCCAAACCCACTCCGCTAGACCCAAACACACTCCGCTTGACTCAAACCCACTCCGCTAGACCCAAAGCCACTCCGCTAGACCTAAACCCACTCAGCTAGACCCTAACCCACTCGGCTAGACCCAAACCCACTCCGCTAGATCCAAACCCACTCCGTTAGACCCAAACCCACTCGGCTCGACCCAAACCCACTCGGCTAGACCGAAGCTCATCCGGGTAGACCCAAACCCACTCGGCTAGACCCAAACCCACTCGGCTGGACACAAACCCACTGCGCTAGACCCAAACCAACTGCGCTGGACCCAAACCCGCTCCGCTAGACCCAAACCCACTCGGCTAGACGCAAACCCACTCCGCTAGACCCAAACCCACTCGGCTAGACCCAAACCCACTCGGCTAGAACCAAACCCACTCGGCTAGACCCAAACCCACTCAGCTAGACCCAAAACCACTCCGCTAGACCCAAACCCACTCGGCTAGATCCGAACCCACTCGGCTGGACCCAAACCCACACGGCTAGACCCAAAGCCACTCCACTAGACGCAAACCCACTCCGCTAGACCCAAACCCACTCGGCTAGACCCAAACCCACTCGGCTAGAACCAAACCCACTCGGCTAGACCCAAACCCACTCAGCTAGACCCAAAACCACTCCGCTAGACCCAAACCCACTCGGCTAGATCCGAACCCACTCGGCTGGACCCAAACCCACACGGCTAGACCCAAAGCCACTCCACTAGACGCAAACCCACTCCGCTAGACGCAAACCCAATCCGCTAGACCCAAACCCACGCGGCTGGACCCAAACCCACTCCGCTAGACCCAAACCCACTGCGCTAGACCCAAACCCGCTCCGCTAGACCCAAACCCACTCGGCTAGACCCAAAACCACTCCGCTAGACCCAAACCCACTCGGCTTGACGCAAACCCACTCGGCTAGACCCAAACCCACTCGGCCAGATGCAAACCCACTCGGCTAGACCCAAACCCACTCGGCTAGACCCAAACCCACTCCGCTAGACCCAAACCCACTCGGCGAGACCTAAACCCACTCGGCTGGACCCAAACCCACTCGGCTTGACCCAAACCCACTCGGCTAGACTCAAACCCACTCGGCTAGACCCAAACCCACTCGGCTAGACCCAAACCCTCTCGGCTAGACCCAAACCCACTCGGCTACACCCAAACCCACTCGGCTAGAACCAAACCCACTCGGCTAGACCCAAACCCACTCGGCTTGACCCAAAACCACTCCGCTAGACCCAAACCCACTCGGCTAGACCCAAACCCACTCGGCTGGGCCCAAACCCACTCGGATAGACCCAAACACACTCGGCTAGACCCAAACACACTCCGCTAGACCCAAACCCACTCGGCTAGACCCAAACCCACGCCGCTTAACGCAAACCCACTCCACTAGACTCAAACCCACTCCGCTAGACCCAAACCCACTCCGCTGGACCGAAACCCACTCGGCTAGACCCAAACCCACTCGGCTAGACCCAAGCTCATTCGGGTAGACCCAAACCCACTCGGCTAGACGCAAACCCACTCGGCTAGGCCCAAACCCACTCGGCTAGACCCAAGCCCGCTCAGCTAGACCCAAACCCACTCGGCTAGACCCAAACCCACTGCGCTAGACCCAAACCCGCTCGGGTAGATCCAAACCCACTCGGCTAGACGCAAACCCGCTCCGCTAGACCCAAACCCACTCGGCTAGACCCAAACCCACTCGGCTAGAACCAAACCCACTCGGCTAGACCCAAACCCACTCGGCTAGACCCAAAACCACTCCGCTAGACCCAAACCCACTCGGCTAGACCCAAACCCACTCGGCTAGGCCCAAACCCACTCGGCTAGACCCAAACGCACTCGGCTAGACCCAAACCCACTCCGCTAGACCCAAACCCACTCGGCCAGATGCAAACCCACTCGGCTAGACCCAAACCCACTCGGCTAGACCCAAACCCACTCCGCTGGACCCAAACCCACTCGGCTAGACCTAAACCCACTCGGCTAGACCCAAACCCACTGGGCTTGACCCAAACCCACTCGGCTAGACTCAAACCCACTCGGCTAGACCCAAACCCACTCGGCTAGACCCAAACCCTCTCGGCTAGACCCAAACCCACTCGGCTACACCCAAACCCAATCGGCTACACCCAAACCCACTCGGCCACACCCAAACCCACTCGGCTAGACCCAAGCCCACTCCACTAGACCCAAACCCACTCGGCTAGCACCAAACCCACTCGGCTAGACCCAAACCCACTCGGCTAGACCCAAACCCACTCGGCAAGACCCAAACCCACTCGGCTAGACCCAAACCCACTAGGCTAGACCCAAACCCACTCGGCTAGACCCAAACCCACTCGGCTAGACACAAAACCACTCCGCTAGACCCAAACCCACTCGGCTAGACCCAAACCCACTCGGCTAGGCCCAAACCCGCTCGGCTAGACCCAAACGCACTCGGCTAGACCCAAACCCACTCCGCTAGACCCAAACCCACTCGGCTAGACCCAAACCCACTCCGTTAGACGCAAACCCACTCCGCTAGACTCAAACCCACTCCGCTAGACCCAAACCCACTCGGCTAGACCCAAACCCACTCCGCTAGACCCAAACCCACTCCACTAGACCCAAACCCACTCCGCTAGACCCAAACCAACTGCGCTAGACCCAAACCCGCTCCGCTGGACCCAAACCCACTCGGCTAGACGCAAACCCACTCCGCTAGACCGAAACCCACTCGGCTAGACCCAAACCCACTCGGCTAGACCCAAACCCAATCGGCTAGACCCAAACCCACTCGGGTAGACACAAACCCACTCGGCTAGACCCAAACCCACTCGGGTAGACCCAAACCCACTCGGCTAGACGAAAAACCCACTCCGCTAGACCCAAACCCACTCCGCTAGACCCAAACCCACTCGGCTAGACCCAAACCCACTCGGCTAGACCCAAACCCACTCCGCTAGACCCAAACCCACTCCGCTAGACCCAAACCCACTCTGCTAGACCCAAACCCACTCCGCTAGACCCAAACCCACTCCGCTGCACCTAAACCCACTCCGCTAGACGCAAACCCACTCCACTAGACCCAAACCCACTCGGCTAGACCCAAACCCACCCGGCTAGACCCAAACCCACTCGGGTAGACCCAAACCCACTCGCCTGGACCCAAACCCACTCGGTTAGAACCAAACCCACTAGGCTGGACTCAAACCCACTCGGCTAGACCCAAACCCACTCGGCTAGACCCAAACCCACTCGGCTGGACCCAAACCCACTCGGCTAGACCCAAACCCACTCGGCTAGACCCAAACCCACTCGGCTAGACCCAAACCCACGCGGCTGGACCCAAACCCTCCCCACTAGACCCATACCCACTCTGCTAGTCCCAAACCCACTGCGCGAGACCCAAACCCACTGCGCTAGACCCAAACCCACTCTGCTGGACCGAAACCCACTCCACTAGACCCAAACCACTCCTCTAGACCCAAACCCACTCCGCTGGACCCAAACCCACTCCGCTAGACCCAAACCCACTCCGCTAGACCCAAACCCACTCGGCTAGACCCAAACCCACTCCGCTGGACCCAAACCCACTCGGCTAGACCTAAACCCACTCGGCTAGACCCAAACCCACTGGGCTTGACCCAAACCCACTCGGCTAGACTCAAACCCACTCGGCTAGACCCAAACCCACTCGGCTAGACCCAAACCCTCTCGGCTAGACCCAAACCCACTCGGCTACACCCAAACCCAATCGGCTACACCCAAACCCACTCGGCCACACCCAAACCCACTCGGCTAGACCCAAGCCCACTCCACTAGACCCAAACCCACTCGGCTAGCACCAAACCCACTCGGCTAGACCCAAACCC
This sequence comes from Raja brachyura, assembly GCA_963514005.1. The sequence continues at coordinate 28,775,400 of OY740815.1, read as the reverse complement.
ACTCGGCTAGACCCAAACCCACTCGGCAAGACCCAAACCCACTCGGCTAGACCCAAACCCACTAGGCTAGACCCAAACCCACTCGGCTAGACCCAAACCCACTCGGCTAGACACAAAACCACTCCGCTAGACCCAAACCCACTCGGCTAGACCCAAACCCACTCGGCTAGGCCCAAACCCGCTCGGCTAGACCCAAACGCACTCGGCTAGACCCAAACCCACTCCGCTAGACCCAAACCCACTCGGCTAGACCCAAACCCACTCCGTTAGACGCAAACCCACTCCGCTAGACTCAAACCCACTCCGCTAGACCCAAACCCACTCGGCTAGACCCAAACCCACTCCGCTAGACCCAAACCCACTCCACTAGACCCAAACCCACTCCGCTAGACCCAAACCAACTGCGCTAGACCCAAACCCGCTCCGCTGGACCCAAACCCACTCGGCTAGACGAAAACCCACTCCGCTAGACCGAAACCCACTCGGCTAGACCCAAACCCACTCGGCTAGACCCAAACCCAATCGGCTAGACCCAAACCCACTCGGGTAGACACAAACCCACTCGGCTAGACCCAAACCCACTCGGGTAGACCCAAACCCACTCGGCTAGACGAAAAACCCACTCCGCTAGACCCAAACCCACTCCGCTAGACCCAAACCCACTCGGCTAGACCCAAACCCACTCGGCTAGACCCAAACCCACTCCGCTAGACCCAAACCCACTCCGCTAGACCCAAACCCACTCTGCTAGACCCAAACCCACTCCGCTAGACCCAAACCCACTCCGCTGCACCTAAACCCACTCCGCTAGACGCAAACCCACTCCACTAGACCCAAACCCACTCGGCTAGACCCAAACCCACCCGGCTAGACCCAAACCCACTCGGGTAGACCCAAACCCACTCGCCTGGACCCAAACCCACTCGGTTAGACCCAAACCCACTAGGCTGGACTCAAACCCACTCGGCTAGACCCAAACCCACTCGGCTGGACCCAAACCCACTCGGCTGGACCCAAACCCACTCGGCTAGACCCAAACCCACTCGGCTAGACCCAAACCCACTCGGCTAGACCCAAACCCACGCGGCTGGACCCAAACCCTCCCCACTAGACCCATACCCACTCTGCTAGTCCCAAACCCACTGCGCGAGACCCAAACCCACTGCGCTAGACCCAAACCCACTCTGCTGGACCCAAACCCACTCCACTGGACCCAAACCACTCCTCTAGACCCAAACCCACTCCGCTGGACCCAAACCCACTCCGCTAGACCCAAACCCACTCCGCTAGACCCAAACACACTCCGCTTGACCCAAACCCACTCCGCTAGACCCAAAGCCACTCCGTTATACCTAAACCCACTCCGCTAGACGCAAACCCAATCCACTAGACCCAAACCCTCTCGGCTAGACCCAAACCCACTCCGCTAGACCCAAACCCACTCGGCTAGACCCAAACCCACTCGGCTAGACGCAAACCCACTCGGCTAGACCCAAACCCACTCGGCTAGACCCAAACCCACTCGGCTAGACCCAAACCCACTCGGCTAGACCCAAACCCACTCGGCTAGAGCCAAACCCACTCGGCTAGACGCAAACCCACTCGGCTAGACCCAAACCCACTCCTCTAGACCCAAACCCACTCCGCTAGACCCAAACCCACTCCGCTGGACCCAAACCCACTCCGCTACACCCAAACCCACTCCGCTAGACCCAAACCCACTCCGCTAGACCCAAACCCACTCCGCTGGACCCAAACCCACTCCGCTAGACCCAAACCCACTCCGCTAGACCCAAACCCACTCCGCTAGACCCAAACCCACTCCCCTAGACCCAAACCCACTCGGCTAGACCCAAACCCACTTGGCTAGACCCAAACCCTCTCGGCTAGACCCAAACCCACACGGCTAGACCCAAACCCACTCGGGTAGACCCAAACCCACTCGGCTACACCCAAACCCACTCCGCTAGACCCAAACACACTCCGCTTGACTCAAACCCACTCCGCTAGACCCAAAGCCACTCCGCTAGACCTAAACCCACTCAGCTAGACCCTAACCCACTCGGCTAGACCCAAACCTACTCGGCTAGACCCAAACCCACTCGGCTAGACCCAAACCCACTCGGCAAGACCCAAACCCATTCGGCTAGACCCAAACCCACTCGGCTAGACCCAAACCCACTCGGCCAGAGCCAAACCCACTCGGCTAAACCCAAACCCACTCCGCTGGACCCAAACCCACTCCGCTAGACACAAACCCACTCCGCTAGACCCAAACCCACTCCGCTAGACCCAAACCCACTCGGCTAGACCCAAACCCACTCCGCTAGACCCAAACCCACTGCGCTAGACCCAAACCCGCTCCGCTAGACCCAAACCCACTCGGCTAGACCCAAACCCACTCGGCTAGACCCAAACCCACTCCGCTAGTCCCAAACCCACTCGGCAAGACCCAAACCCACTCGGCTAGACCCAAGCTCATTCGGGTAGACCCAAACCCACTCGGCTAGACGCAAACCCACTCGGCTAGACCCAAACCCTCTTGGCCAGACCCAAGCCCGCTCAGCTAGACCCAAACCCACTCGGCTAGACCCAAACCCACTGCGCTAGACCCAAACCCGCTCCGCTAGACCCAAACCCACTCGGCTAGGCGCAAACCCACTCCGCTAGACCCAAACCCACTCGGCTAGACCCAAACCCACTCGGCTAGAACCAAACCCACTCGGCTAGACCCAAACCCACTCGGCTAGACCCGAAACCACTCTGCTAGACCCAAACCCACTCGGCTAGGCCCAAACCCACTCGGCTAGGCCCAAACCCACTCGGCTAGACCCAAACGCACTCGGCTAGACCCAAACCCACTCCGCTAGACCCAAACCCACTCGGCCAGATGCAAACCCACTCGGCTAGACCCAAACCCACTCGGCTAGACCCAAACCCACTCGGCTAGACCCGAAACCACTCTGCTAGACCCAAACCCACTCGGCTAGGCCCAAACCCACTCGGCTAGGCCCAAACCCACTCGGCTAGACCCAAACGCACTCGGCTAGACCCAAACCCACTCCGCTAGACCCAAACCCACTCGGCCAGATGCAAACCCACTCGGCTAGACCCAAACCCACTCGGCTAGACCCAAACCCACTCCGCTAGACCCAAACCCACTCGGCTAGACCGAAACCCACTCGGCTAGACCCAAACCCACTCGGCTTGACCCAAACCCACTCGGCTAGACTCAAACCCACTCGGCTAGACCCAAACCCACTCGGCTAGACCCAAACCCACTCCGCTAGACCCAAACCCACTCGGCTAGACCTAAACCCACTCGGCTAGACCCAAACCCACTCGGCTTGACCCAAACCCACTCGGCTAGACTCAAACCCACTCGGCTAGACCCAAACCTACTCGGCTAGACCCATACCCTCTCGGCTAGACCCAAACCCACTCGGCTACACCCAAACCCAATCGGCTACACCCAAACCCACCCAGCTACACCCAAACCCACTCGGCTAGACTCAAGCCCACTCCACTAGACCCAAACCCACTCGGCTAGAACCAAACCCACTCGGCTAGACCCAAACCCACTCGGCTAGACCCAAACCCACTCGGCAAGACCCAAACCCACTCGGCTAGACCCAAACCCACTAGGCTAGACCCAACCCTACTCGGCTAGACCCAAACCTACTCGGCTAGACCCAAACCCACTCGGCTAGACCCAAACCCACTCCGCTAGACCCAAACCCACTCCGCTAGACCCAAACCCACTCGGCTAGATGCAAACCCACTACGCTAGACCCAAACCCACTCCGCTAGACCCAAACCCACTCCGCTAGACCCAAACCCACTCCGCTAGACCCAAACCCACTCCGCTAGACCGAAACCCACTCCGCTAGACCCAAACCCACTCGGCCAGATGCAAACCCACTCGGCTGGACCCAAACCCACTCGGCAAGACCCAAACCCATTCGGGTAGACCCAAACCCACTCGGCTAGACCCAAACCCACTCGGCCAGAGCCAAACCCACTCGGCTAAACCCAAACCCACTCCGCTGGACCCAAACCCACTCCGCTAGACACAAACCCACTCCGCTAGACCCAAACCCACTCCGCTAGACCCAAACCCACTCGGCTAGACCCAAACCCACTCCGCTAGACCCAAACCCACTGCGCTAGACCCAAACCCGCTCCGCTAGACCCAAACCCACTCGGCTAGACCCAAACCCACTCGGCTAGACCCAAAACCACTCCGCTAGACCCAAACCCACTCGGCTAGACCCAAACCCACTCGGCTAGACCCAAACCCACTCGGCCAGATGCAAACCCACTCGGCTAGACCCAAACCCACTCTGCTAGACCCAAACCCACTCCGCTAGACCCAAACCCACTCGGCTAGACCTAAACCCACTCGGCTAGACCCAAACCCACTCGGCTTGACCCAAACCCACTCGGCTAGACTCAAACCCACTCGGCTAGACGCAAACCCACTCGGCTAGACCCAATCCCACTCGGCTAGACCCAAACCCACTCCGCTAGACCCAAACCCACTCCGCTAGACCCAAACCCACTCGGCTAGAAGCAAACCCACTACGCTAGACCCAAACCCACTCCGCTAGACCCAAACCCACTCCGCTAGACCCAAACCCACTCCGCTAGACCCAAACCCACTCCGCTAGTCCCAAACCCACTCGGCAAGACCCAAACCCACTCGGCTAGACCCAAGCTCATTCGGGTAGACCCAAACCCACTCGGCTAGACGCAAACCCACTCGGCTAGACCCAAACCCTCTTGGCTAGACCCAAGCCCGCTCAGCTAGACCCAAACCCACTCGGCTAGACCCAAACCCACTGCGCTAGACCCAAACCCGCTCCGCTAGACCCAAACCCACTCGGCTAGACGCAAACCCACTCCGCTAGACCCAAACCCACTCGGCTAGACCCAAACCCACTCGGCTAGAACCAAACCCACTCGGCTAGACCCAAACCCACTCGGCTAGACCCGAAACCACTCTGCTAGACCCAAACCCACTCGGCTAGGCCCAAACCCACTCGGCTAGGCCCAAACCCACTCGGCTAGACCCAAACGCACTCGGCTAGACCCAAACCCACTCCGCTAGACCCAAACCCACTCGGCCAGATGCAAACCCACTCGGCTAGACCCAAACCCACTCGGCTAGACCCAAACCCACTCCGCTAGACCCAAACCCACTCGGCTAGACCTAAACCCACTCGGCTAGACCCAAACCCACTCGGCTTGACCCAAACCCACTCGGCTAGACTCAAACCCACTCGGCTAGACCCAAACCCACTCGGCTAGACCCAAACCCACTCCGCTAGACCCAAACCCACTCGGCTAGACCTAAACCCACTCGGCTAGACCCAAACCCACTCGGCTTGACCCAAACCCACTCGGCTAGACTCAAACCCACTCGGCTAGACCCAAACCTACTCGGCTAGACCCATACCCTCTCGGCTAGACCCAAACCCACTCGGCTACACCCAAACCCAATCGGCTACACCCAAACCCACCCAGCTACACCCAAACCCACTCGGCTAGACTCAAGCCCACTCCACTAGACCCAAACCCACTCGGCTAGAACCAAACCCACTCGGCTAGACCCAAACCCACTCGGCTAGACCCAAACCCACTCGGCAAGACCCAAACCCACTCGGCTAGACCCAAACCCACTAGGCTAGACCCAAACCTACTCGGCTAGACCCAAACCCACTCGGCTAGACCCAAACCCACTCGGCTAGACCCAAACCCACTCCGCTAGACCCAAACCCACTCCGCTAGACCCAAACCCACTCGGCTAGATGCAAACCCACTACGCTAGACCCAAACCCACTCCGTTAGACCCAAACCCACTCCGCTAGACCCAAACCCACTCCGCTAGACCCAAACCCACTCCGCTAGACCGAAACCCACTCCGCTAGACCCAAACCCACTCGGCCAGATGCAAACCCACTCGGCTGGACCCAAACCCACTCGGCTAGACCCAAACCCACTCCGCTAGACCCAAACCCACTCGGCTAGACCTAAACCCACTTGGCTAGACCCAAACCCACTGGGCTTGACCCAAACCCACTCGGCTAGACACAAACCCACTCGGCTAGACACAAACCCACTCGGCTAGACCCAAACCCTCTCGGCTAGACCCAAACCCACTCGGCTACACCCAAACCCAATCGGCTACACCCAAACCCACTCGGCTAGACCCAAACCCACTCGGCCAGATGCAAACCCACTCGGCTAGACCCAAACCCACTCTGCTAGACCCAAACCCACTCCGCTAGACCCAAACCCACTCGGCTAGACCTAAACCCACTCGGCTAGACCCAAACCCACTCGGCTTGACCCAAACCCACTCGGCTAGACTCAAACCCACTCGGCTAGACGCAAACCCACTCGGCTAGACCCAATCCCACTCGGCTAGACCCAAACCCACTCCGCTAGACCCAAACCCACTCCGCTAGACCCAAACCCACTCGGCTAGAAGCAAACCCACTACGCTAGACCCAAACCCACTCCGCTAGACCCAAACCCACTCCGCTAGACCCAAACCCACTCCGCTAGACCCAAACCCACTCCGCTAGTCCCAAACCCACTCGGCAAGACCCAAACCCACTCGGCTAGACCCAAGCTCATTCGGGTAGACCCAAACCCACTCGGCTAGACGCAAACCCACTCGGCTAGACCCAAACCCTCTTGGCTAGACCCAAGCCCGCTCAGCTAGACCCAAACCCACTCGGCTAGACCCAAACCCACTGCGCTAGACCCAAACCCGCTCCGCTAGACCCAAACCCACTCGGCTAGACGCAAACCCACTCCGCTAGACCCAAACCCACTCGGCTAGACCCAAACCCACTCGGCTAGAACCAAACCCACTCGGCTAGACCCAAACCCACTCGGCTAGACCCGAAACCACTCTGCTAGACCCAAACCCACTCGGCTAGGCCCAAACCCACTCGGCTAGGCCCAAACCCACTCGGCTAGACCCAAACGCACTCGGCTAGACCCAAACCCACTCCGCTAGACCCAAACCCACTCGGCCAGATGCAAACCCACTCGGCTAGACCCAAACCCACTCGGCTAGACCCAAACCCACTCCGCTAGACCCAAACCCACTCGGCTAGACCTAAACCCACTCGGCTAGACCCAAACCCACTCGGCTTGACCCAAACCCACTCGGCTAGACTCAAACCCACTCGGCTAGACCCAAACCCACTCGGCTAGACCCAAACCCACTCCGCTAGACCCAAACCCACTCGGCTAGACCTAAACCCACTCGGCTAGACCCAAACCCACTCGGCTTGACCCAAACCCACTCGGCTAGACTCAAACCCACTCGGCTAGACCCAAACCTACTCGGCTAGACCCATACCCTCTCGGCTAGACCCAAACCCACTCGGCTACACCCAAACCCAATCGGCTACACCCAAACCCACCCAGCTACACCCAAACCCACTCGGCTAGACTCAAGCCCACTCCACTAGACCCAAACCCACTCGGCTAGAACCAAACCCACTCGGCTAGACCCAAACCCACTCGGCTAGACCCAAACCCACTCGGCAAGACCCAAACCCACTCGGCTAGACCCAAACCCACTAGGCTAGACCCAAACCTACTCGGCTAGACCCAAACCCACTCGGCTAGACCCAAACCCACTCGGCTAGACCCAAACCCACTCCGCTAGACCCAAACCCACTCCGCTAGACCCAAACCCACTCGGCTAGATGCAAACCCACTACGCTAGACCCAAACCCACTCCGTTAGACCCAAACCCACTCCGCTAGACCCAAACCCACTCCGCTAGACCCAAACCCACTCCGCTAGACCGAAACCCACTCCGCTAGACCCAAACCCACTCGGCCAGATGCAAACCCACTCGGCTGGACCCAAACCCACTCGGCTAGACCCAAACCCACTCCGCTAGACCCAAACCCACTCGGCTAGACCTAAACCCACTTGGCTAGACCCAAACCCACTGGGCTTGACCCAAACCCACTCGGCTAGACACAAACCCACTCGGCTAGACACAAACCCACTCGGCTAGACCCAAACCCTCTCGGCTAGACCCAAACCCACTCGGCTACACCCAAACCCAATCGGCTACACCCAAACCCACTCGGCTACACCCAAACCCACTCGGCTAGACCCAAGCCCACTCCACTAGACCCAAAGCCACTCGGCTAGAACCAAACCCACTCGGCTAGACCCAAACCCACTCGGCTAGACCCAAACCCACTCGGCAAGACCCAAACCTACTCGACTAGACCCAAACCCACTAGGCTAGACCCAAACCCACTCGGCTAGACCCAAACCCACTCGGCTAGACCCAAACCCACTCCGCTAGACCCAAACCCACTGCGCTAGACCCAAACCCACTCGGCTAGATGCAAACCCACTACGCTAGACCCAAACCATATCCGCTAGACCCAAACCCACTCCGCTAGACCCAAACCCACTCCGCTAGACCCAAACCCACTCCGCTAGACCCAAACCCACTCCGCTAGACCCAAACCCACTCGGCTAGACCCAAACCCACTCGGCTAGACCCAAGCTCATTCGGGTAGACCCAAACCCACTCGGCTAGACGCAAGCCCACTCGGCTAGACCCAAACCCACTCGGCCAGACCCAAGCCCGCTCAGCTAGACCCAAACCCACTCGGCTATACCCAAACCCACTGCGCTAGACCCAAACCCGCTCCACTAGACCCAAACCCACTCGGCTAGACGCAAACCCACTCCGCTAGACCCAAACCCACTCGGCTAGACCCAAACCCACTCGGCTAGAACCAAACCCACTCGGCTAGACCCAAACCCACTCGGCTAGACACAAAACCACTCCGCTAGACCCAAACCCACTCGGCTAGACCCAAACCCACTCGGCTAGGCCCAAACCCGCTCGGCTACACCCAAACCCAATCGGCTACACCCAAACCCACCCAGCTAGACCCAAACCCACTCGGCGAGATGCAAACCCACTACGCTAGACCCAAACCCACTCCGCTAGACCCAAACCCACTCCGCTAGACCCAAACCCACTCCGCTAGACCCAAACCCACTCCGCTAGACCCAAACCCACTCCGCTAGACCCAAACCCACTCGGCTAGACCCAAACCCACTCGGCTAGACCCAAGCTCATTCGGGTAGACCCAAACCCACTCGGCTAGACGCAAACCCACTCGGTTAGACCCAAACCCACTCGGCTAGACCCAAGCCCGCTCAGCTAGACCCAAACCCACTCGGCTAGACCCAAACCCACTCGGCTAGACCCAAAACCACTCCGCTCGACCCAAACCCACTCGGCTAGACCCAAACCCACTCGGCTAGGCCCAAACCCACTCGGCTAGACCCAAACGCAATCGGCTAGACCCAAACCCACTCCGCTAGACCCAAACCCACTCGGCCAGATGCAAACCCACTCGGCTAGACCCAAACCCACTCGGTTAGACCCAAACCCACTCGGCTAGATCCAAACCCACTCGGCTGGACCCAAAACCACTCCGCTAGACCCAAACCCACTCGGCTAGACCCAAACCCACTCGGCTAGGCCCAAACCCACTCGGCTAGACCCAAACGCACTCGGCTAGACCCAAACCCACTCCGCTAGACCCAAACCCACTCGGCCAGATGCAAACCCACTCGGCTAGACCCAAACCCACTCGGCTAGACGCAAACCCACTCCGCTAGACCCAAACCCACTCGGCTAGAGCTAAACCCACTCGGCTAGACCCAAACCCACTGGGCTTGACCCAAACCCACTCGGCTAGACTCAAACCCACTCGGCTAGACCCAAACCCTCTCGGCTAGACCCAAACCCACTCGGCTACACCCAAACCCAATCAGCTACACCCAAACCCACTCGGCCAGACCCAAGCCCACTCCGCTAGACCCAAACCCACTCGGCTAGACCCAAACCCACTCCGCTAGACCCAAACCCACTGCGCTAGACCCAAACCCACTCGGCTAGATTCAATCCCACTACGCTAGACCCAAACCCACTCCGCTAGACCCAAACCCACTCCGCTAGACCCAAACCCACTCCGCTAGACCCAAACCCACTCGGCTAGACCCAAGCTCATTTGGGTAGACCCAAACCCACTCGGCTAGACGCAAACCCACTCGGCTAGACCCAAACCCACTCGGCCAGACCCAAGACCGCTCAGCTAGACCCAAACCCACTCGGCTATACCCAAACCCACTGCGCTAGACCCAAACCCGCTCCACTAGACCCAAACCCACTCGGCTAGACGCAAACCCACTCCGCAAGACCCAAACCCACTCGGCTAGACCCAAACCCACTCGGCTAGAACCAAACCCACTCGGCTAGACCCAAACCCACTCGGCTAGACACAAAACCACTCCGCTAGACCCAAACCCACTCGGCTTGACCCAAACCCACTCGGCTAGGCCCAAACCCGCTCGGCTAGACCCAAACGCACTCGGCTAGACCCAAACCCACTCCGCTAGACCCAAACCCACTCGGCTAGACCCAAACCCACTCCGCTAGACGCAAACCCACTCCGCTAGACTCAAACCCACTCCGCTAGACCCAAACCCACTCGGCTAGACCCAAACCCACTCCGCTAGACCCAAACCCACTCCACTAGACCCAAACCCACTCCGCTAGACCCAAACCAACTGCGCTAGACCCAAACCCGCTCCGCTAGACCCAAACCCACTCGGCTAGACGCAAACTCACTCCGCTAGACCCAAACCCACTCGGCTAGACCCAAACCCACTCGGCTAGACCTAAACCCACTCGGCTAGACCCAAACCCACTCGGCTTGACCCAAACCCACTCGGCTAGACTCAAACCCACTCGGCTAGACCCAAACCTACTCGGCTAGACCCATACCCTCTCGGATAGACCCAAACCCACTCGGCTACACCCAAACCCAATCGGCTACACCCAAACCCACCCAGCTACACCCAAACCCACTCGGCTAGACTCAAGCCCACTCCACTAGACCCAACCCACTCGGCTAGAACCAAACCCACTCGGCTAGACCCAAACCCACTCGGCTAGACCCAAACCCACTCGGCAAGACCCAAACCCACTCGGCTAGACCCAAACCCACTAGGCTAGACCCAAACCTACTCGGCTAGACCCAAACCCACTCGGCTAGACCCAAACCCACTCGGCTAGACCCAAACCCACTCCGCTAGACCCAAACCCACTCCGCTAGACCCAAACCCACTCGGCTAGATGCAAACCCACTACGCTAGACCCAAACCCACTCCGCTAGACCCAAACCCACTCCGCTAGACCCAAACCCACTCCGCTAGACCCAAAACCACTCCGCTAGACCGAAACCCACTCCGCTAGACCCAAACCCACTCGGCCAGATGCAAACCCACTCGGCTGGACCCAAACCCACTCGGCTAGACCCAAACCCACTCCGCTAGACCCAAACCCACTCGGCTAGACCTAAACCCACTCGGCTAGACCCAAACCCACTGGGCTTGACCCAAACCCACTCGGCTAGACACAAACCCACTCGGCTAGACCCAAACCCACTCGGCTAGACCCAAACCCTCTCGGCTAGACCCAAACCCACTCGGCTACACCCAAACCCTATCGGCTACACCCAAACCCACTCGGCTACACCCAAACCCACTCGGCTAGACCCAAGCCCACTCCACTAGACCCAAAGCCACTCGACTAGAACCAAACCCACTCGGCTAGACCCAAACCCACTCGGCTAGACCCAAACCCACTCGGCAAGACCCAAACCTACTCGGCTAGACCCAAACCCACTAGGCTAGACCCAAACCCACTCGGCTAGACCCAAACCCACTCGGCTAGACCCAAACCCACTCGGCTAGACCCAAACCCACTCCGCTAGACCCAAACCCACTGCGCTAGACCCAAACCCACTCGGCTAGATGCAAACCCACTACGCTAGACCCAAACCATATCCGCTAGACCCAAACCCACTCCGCTAGACCCAAACCCACTCCGCTAGACCCAAACCAACTCCGCTAGACCCAAGCTCATTCGGGTAGACCCAAACCCACTCGGCTAGACGCAAGCCCACTCGGCTAGACCCAAACCCACTCGGCCAGACCCAAGCCCGCTCAGCTAGACCCAAACCCACTCGGCTATACCCAAACCCACTGCGCTAGACCCAAACCCGCTCCACTAGACCCAAACCCACTCGGCTAGACGCAAACCCACTCCGCTAGACCCAAACCCACTCGGCTAGACCCAAACCCACTCGGCTAGAACCAAACCCACTCGGCTAGACCCAAACCCACTCGGCTAGACACAAAACCACTCCGCTAGACCCAAACCCACTCGGCTAGACCCAAACCCACTCGGCTAGGCCCAAACCCGCTCGGCTACACCCAAACCCAATCGGCTACACCCAAACCCACCCAGCTAGACCCAAACCCACTCGGCGAGATGCAAACCCACTACGCTAGACCCAAACCCACTCCGCTAGACCCAAACCCACTCCGCTAGACCCAAACCCACTCCGCTAGACCCAAACCCACTCCGCTAGACCCAAACCCACTCCGCTAGACCCAAACCCACTCGGCTAGACCCAAACCCACTCGGCTAGACCCAAGCTCATTCGGGTAGACCCAAACCCACTCGGCTAGACGCAAACCCACTCGGTTAGACCCAAACCCACTCGGCTAGACCCAAGCCCGCTCAGCTAGACACAAACCCACTCGGCTAGACCCAAACCCACTCGGCTAGACCCAAAACCACTCCGCTCGACCCAAACCCACTCGGCTAGACCCAAACCCACTCGGCTAGGCCCAAACCCACTCGGCTAGACCCAAACGCAATCGGCTAGACCCAAACCCACTCCGCTAGACCCAAACCCACTCGGCCAGATGCAAACCCACTCGGCTAGACCCAAACCCACTCGGTTAGACCCAAACCCACTCCGCTAGACCCAAACCCACTCGGCTAGACCTAAACCCACTCGGCTAGACCCAAACCCACTGGGCTTGACCCAAACCCACTCGGCTAGACTCAAACCCACTCGGCCAGACCCAAACCCACTCGGCTAGACCCAAACCCTCTCGGCTAGACCCAAACCCACTCGGCTACACCCAAACCCAATCGGCTACACCCAAACCCACTCGGCTACACCCAAACCCACTCGGCTAGACCCAAGCCCACTCCACTAGACCCAAACCCACTCGGCTAGAACCAAACCCACTCGGCTAGACCCAAACCCACTCGGCTAGACCCAAACCCACTCGGCAAGACCCAAACCCACTCGGCTAGACCCAAACCCACTAGGCTAGACCCAAACCTACTCGGCTAGACCCAAACCCACTCGGCTAGACCCAAACCCACTCGGCTAGACCCAAACCCACTCGGCTAGACACAAACCCACTCCGCTAGACCCAAACCCACTCCGCTAGACCCAAACCCACTCGTCTAGATGCAAACCCACTACGCTAGACCCAAACCCACTCCGCTAGACCCAAACCCACTCCACTAGACCCAAACCCACTCCGCTAGACCCAAACCCACTCCGCTAGACCCAAACCCACTCCGCTAGACGCAAACCCACTCCGCTAGACCCAAACCCACTCGACTAGACCCAAGCTCATTCGGGTAGACCCAAACCCACTCGGCTAGACGCAAAGCCACTCGGCTAGACCCAAACCCTCTCGGCTAGACCCAAGCCCGCTCAGCTAGACCCAAACGCACTCGGCTGGACCCAAACCCACTGCGCTAGACGCAAACCCGCTCGGGTAGACCCAAACCCACTCGGCTAGACGCAAACCCGCTCCGCTAGACCCAAACCCACTCGGCTAGACCCAAACCCACTCGGCTAGAACCAAACCCACTCGGCTAGATCCAAACCCACTCGGCTGGACCCAAAACCACTCCGCTAGACCCAAACCCGCTCGGCTAGACCCAAACCCACTCGGCTAGGCCAAAACCCACTCGGCTAGACCCAAACGCACTCGGCTAGACCCAAACCCACTCCGCTAGACCCAAACCCACTCGGCCAGATGCAAACCCACTCGGCTAGACCCAAACCCACTCGGCTAGACGCAAACCCACTCCGCTAGACCCAAACCCACTCGGCTAGACCTAAACCCACTCGGCTAGACCGAAACCCACTGGGCTTGACCCAAATCCACTCGGCTAGACTCAAACCCACTCGGCTAGACCCAAACCCTCTCGGCCAGACCCAAACCCACTCGGCTACACCCAAACCCAATCAGCTACACCCAAACCCACTCGGCCAGACCCAAGCCCACTCCGCTAGACCCAAACCCACTCGGCTAGACCCAAACCCACTCCGCTAGACCCAAACCCACTGCGCTAGACCCAAACCCACTCGGCTAGATTCAATCCCACTACGCTAGACCCAAACCCACTCCGCTAGACCCAAACCCACTCCGCTAGACCCAAACCCACTCCGCTAGACCCAAACCCACTCGGCTGGACCCAAGCTCATTTGGGTAGACCCAAACCCACTCGGCTAGACGCAAACCCACTCGGCTAGACCCAAACCCACTCGGCCAGACCCAAGACCGCTCAGCTAGACCCAAACCCACTCGGCTATACCCAAACCCACTCCGCAAGACCCAAACCCACTCGGCTAGACCCAAACCCACTCGGCTACACCCAAACCCAATCAGCTACACCCAAACCCACTCGGCCAGACCCAAGCCCACTCCGCTAGACCCAAACCCACTCGGCTAGACCCAAACCCACTCCGCTAGACCCAAACCCACTGCGCTAGACCCAAACCCACTCGGCTAGATTCAAACCCACTACGCTAGACCCAAACCCACTCCGCTAGACCCAAACCCACTCCGCTAGACCCAAACCCACTCCGCTAGACCCAAACCCACTCGGCTAGACCCAAGCTCATTTGGGTAGACCCAAACCCACTCGGCTAGACGCAAACCCACTCGGCTAGACCCAAACCCACTCGGCCAGACCCAAGACCGCTCAGCTAGACCCAAACCCACTCGGCTATACCCAAACCCACTGCGCTAGACCCAAACCCGCTCCACTAGACCCAAACCCACTCGGCTAGACGCAAACCCACTCCGCAAGACCCAACCCCACTCGGCTAGACCCAAACCCACTCGGCTAGAACCAAACCCACTCGGCTAGACCCAAACCCACTCGGCTAGACACAAAACCACTCCGCTAGACCCAAACCCACTCGGCTTGACCCAACCCCACTCGGCTAGGCCCAAACCCGCTCGGCTAGACCCAAACGCACTCGGCTAGACCCAAACCCACTCCGCTAGACCCAAACCCACTCGGCTAGACCCAAACCCACTCCGCTAGACGCAAACCCACTCCGCTAGACGCAAACCCAATCCGCTAGACCCAAACCCACGCGGCTGGACCCAAACCCACTCCGCTAGACCTAAACCCACTCCGCTAGACCCAAACCCACTCGGCTAGACCCAAACCCACTCGGCTAGAACCAAACCCACTCGGCTAGACCCAAACCCACTCAGCTAGACCCAAAACCACTCGGCTAGACCCAAACCCACTCGGCTAGATCCGAACCCACTCGGCTAGACCCAAACCCACTCGGCTAGACCCAAACCCACTCCACTAGACGCAAACCCACTCCGCTAGACGCAAACCCAATCCGCTAGACCCAAACCCACGCGGCTGGACCCAAACCCACTCCGCTAGACCCAAACCCACTCCGCTAGACCCAAACCCAATCCGCTAGACCCAAACCCACTGCGCTAGACCCAAACCCGCTCCGCTAGACCCAAACCCACTCGGCTAGACCCAAACGCACTCGGCTAGACCCAAACCCACTCCGCTAGACCCAAACCCACTCGGCCAGATGCAAACCCACTCGGCTAGACCCAAACCCACTCGGCTAGACGCAAACCCACTCCGCTAGACCCAAACCCACTCGGCTAGACCTAAACCCACTCGGCTAGACCCAAACCCACTGGGCTTGACCCAAACCCACTCGGCTAGACTCAAACCCACTCGGCTAGACCCAAACCCTCTCGGCTAGACCCAAACCCACTCGGCTACACCCAAACCCAATCAGCTACACCCAAACCCACTCGGCCAGACCCAAGCCCACTCCGCTAGACCCAAACCCACTCGGCTCGACCCAAACCCACTCCGCTAGACCCAAACCCACTGCGCTAGACCCAAACCCACTCGGCTAGATTCAAACCCACTACGCTAGACCCAAACCCACTCCGCTAGACCCAAACCCACTCCGCTAGACCCAAACCCACTCCGCTAGACCCAAACCCACTCCGCTAGACCCAAACCCACTCGGCTAGACCCAAGCTCATTTGGGTAGACCCAAACCCACTCGGCTAGACGCAAACCCACTCGGCTAGACCCAAACCCACTCGGCCAGACCCAAGACCGCTCAGCTAGACCCAAACCCACTCGGCTATACCCAAACCCACTGCGCTAGACCCAAACCCGCTCCACTAGACCCAAACCCACTCGGCTAGAACCAAACCCACTCGGCTAGACCCAAACCCACTCGGCTAGACACAAAACCACTCCGCTAGACCCAAACCCACTCGGCTTGACCCAAACCCACTCGGCTAGGCCCAAACCCGCTCGGCTAGACCCAAACGCACTCGGCTAGACCCAAACCCACTCCGCTAGACCCAAACCCACTCCGCTAGACCCAAACCCACTCCGCTAGACGCAAACCCACTCCGCTAGACTCAAACCCACTCCGCTAGATCCGAACCCACTCGGCTACACCCAAACCCACTCGGCTAGACCCAAACCCACTCCACTAGACGCAAACCCACTCCGCTAGACGCAAACCCAATCCGCTAGACCCAAACCCACGCGGCTGGACCCAAACCCACTCCGCTAGACCCAAACCCACTCCGCTAGACCCAAACCCACTCGGCTAGACCCAAACCCACTCGGCTAGAACCAAACCCACTCGGCTAGACCCAAACCCACTCAGCTAGACCCAAAACCACTCGGCTAGACCCAAACCCACTCGGCTAGATCCGAACCCACTCGGCTAGACCCAAACCCACTCGGCTAGACCCAAACCCACTCCACTAGACGCAAACGCACTCCGCTAGACGCAAACCCAATCCGCTAGACCCAAACCCACGCGGCTGGACCCAAACCCACTCCGCTAGACCCAAACCCACTCCGCTAGACCCAAACCCAATCCGCTAGACCCAAACCCACTGCGCTAGACCCAAACCCGCTCCGCTAGACCCAAACCCACTCGGCTAGACTCAAAACCACTCCGCTAGACCCAAACCCACTCGGCTAGACGCAAACCCACTCGGCTAGACCCAAACCCACTCGGCCAGATGCAAACCCACTCGGCTAGACCCAAACCCACTCGGCTAGACCCAAACCTACTCCGCTAGACCCAAACCCAATCAGCTACACCCAAACCCACTCGGCCAGACCCAAGCCCACTCCGCTAGACCCAAACCCACTCGGCTAGACCCAAACCCACTCCGCTAGACCCAAACCCACTGCGCTAGACCCAAACCCACTCGGCCAGATGCAAACCCACTCGGCTAGACCCAAACCCACTCGGTTAGACCCAAACCCACTCGGCTAGATCCAAACCCACTCGGCTGGACCCAAAACCACTCCGCTAGACCCAAACCCACTCGGCTAGACCCAAACCCACTCGGCTAGGCCCAAACCCACTCGGCTAGACCCAAACGCACTCGGCTAGACCCAAACCCACTCCGCTAGACCCAAACCCACTCGGCCAGATGCAAACCCACTCGGCTAGACCCAAACCCACTCGGCTAGACGCAAACCCACTCCGCTAGACCCAAACCCACTCGGCTAGACCTAAACCCACTCGGCTAGACCCAAACCCACTGGGCTTGACCCAAACCCACTCGGCTAGACTCAAACCCACTCGGCTAGACCCAAACCCTCTCGGCTAGACCCAAACCCACTCGGCTACACCCAAACCCAATCAGCTACACCCAAACCCACTCGGCCAGACCCAAGCCCACTCCGCTAGACCCAAACCCACTCGGCTAGACCCAAACCCACTCCGCTAGACCCAAACCCACTGCGCTAGACCCAAACCCACTCGGCCAGATGCAAACCCACTCGGCTAGACCCAAACCCACTCGGTTAGACCCAAACCCACTCGGCTAGATCCAAACCCACTCGGCTGGACCCAAAACCACTCCGCTAGACCCAAACCCACTCGGCTAGACCCAAACCCACTCGGCTAGGCCCAAACCCACTCGGCTAGACCCAAACGCACTCGGCTAGACCCAAACCCACTCCGCTAGACCCAAACCCACTCGGCCAGATGCAAACCCACTCGGCTAGACCCAAACCCACTCGGCTAGACGCAAACCCACTCCGCTAGACCCAAACCCACTCGGCTAGACCTAAACCCACTCGGCTAGACCCAAACCCACTGGGCTTGACCCAAACCCACTCGGCTAGACTCAAACCCACTCGGCTAGACCCAAACCCTCTCGGCTAGACCCAAACCCACTCGGCTACACCCAAACCCAATCAGCTACACCCAAACCCACTCGGCCAGACCCAAGCCCACTCCGCTAGACCCAAACCCACTCGGCTAGACCCAAACCCACTCCGCTAGACCCAAACCCACTGCGCTAGACCCAAACCCACTCGGCTAGATTCAATCCCACTACGCTAGACCCAAACCCACTCCGCTAGACCCAAACCCACTCCGCTAGACCCAAACCCACTCCGCTAGACCCAAACCCACTCGGCTAGACCCAAGCTCATTTGGGTAGACCCAAACCCACTCGGCTAGACGCAAACCCACTCGGCTAGACCCAAACCCACTCGGCCAGACCCAAGACCGCTCAGCTAGACCCAAACCCACTCGGCTATACACAAACCCACTGCGCTAGACCCAAACCCGCTCCACTAGACCCAAACCCACTCGGCTAGACGCAAACCCACTCCGCAAGACCCAAACCCACTCGGCTAGACCCAAACCCACTCGGCTAGAACCAAACCCACTCGGCTAGACCCAAACCCACTCGGCTAGACACAAAACCACTCCGCTAGACCCAAACCCACTCGGCTTGACCCAAACCCACTCGGCTAGGCCCAAACCCGCTCGGCTAGACCCAAACGCACTCGGCTAGACCCAAACCCACTCCGCTAGACCCAAACCCACTCGGCTAGACCCAAACCCACTCCGCTAGACGCAAACCCACTCCGCTAGACTCAAACCCACTCCGCTAGACCCAAACCCACTCGGCTAGACCCAAACCCACTCCGCTAGACCCAAACCCACTCCACTAGACCCAAACCCACTCCGCTAGACCCAAACCAACTGCGCTAGACCCAAACCCGCTCCGCTAGACCCAAACCCACTCGGCTAGACGCAAACTCACTCCGCTAGACCCAAACCCACTCGGCTAGACCCAAACCCACTCGGCTAGACCTAAACCCACTCGGCTAGACCCAAACCCACTCGGCTTGACCCAAACCCACTCGGCTAGACTCAAACCCACTCGGCTAGACCCAAACCTACTCGGCTAGACCCATACCCTCTCGGATAGACCCAAACCCACTCGGCTACACCCAAACCCAATCGGCTACACCCAAACCCACCCAGCTACACCCAAACCCACTCGGCTAGACTCAAGCCCACTCCACTAGACCCAAACCCACTCGGCTAGAACCAAACCCACTCGGCTAGACCCAAACCCACTCGGCTAGACCCAAACCCACTCGGCAAGACCCAAACCCACTCGGCTAGACCCAAACCCACTAGGCTAGACCCAAACCTACTCGGCTAGACCCAAACCCACTCGGCTAGACCCAAACCCACTCGGCTAGACCCAAACCCACTCCGCTAGACCCAAACCCACTCCGCTAGACCCAAACCCACTCGGCTAGATGCAAACCCACTACGCTAGACCCAAACCCACTCCGCTAGACCCAAACCCACTCCGCTAGACCCAAACCCACTCCGCTAGACCCAAACCCACTCCGCTAGACCGAAACCCACTCCGCTAGACCCAAACCCACTCGGCCAGATGCAAACCCACTCGGCTGGACCCAAACCCACTCGGCTAGACCCAAACCCACTCCGCTAGACCCAAACCCACTCGGCTAGACCTAAACCCACTCGGCTAGACCCAAACCCACTGGGCTTGACCCAAACCCACTCGGCTAGACACAAACCCACTCGGCTAGACCCAAACCCACTCGGCTAGACCCAAACCCTCTCGGCTAGACCCAAACCCACTCGGCTACACCCAAACCCAATCGGCTACACCCAAACCCACTCGACTACACCCAAACCCACTCGGCTAGACCCAAGCCCACTCCACTAGACCCAAAGCCACTCGACTAGAACCAAACCCACTCGGCTAGACCCAAACCCACTCGGCTAGACCCAAACCCACTCGGCAAGACCCAAACCTACTCGGCTAGACCCAAACCCACTAGGCTAGACCCAAACCCACTCGGCTAGACCCAAACCCACTCGGCTAGACCCAAACCCACTCGGCTAGACCCAAACCCACTCCGCTAGACCCAAACCCACTGCGCTAGACTCAAACCCACTCGGCTAGATGCAAACCCACTACGCTAGACCCAAACCATATCCGCTAGACCCAAACCCACTCCGCTAGACCCAAACCCACTCCGCTAGACCCAAACCCACTCCGCTAGACCCAAGCTCATTCGGGTAGACCCAAACCCACTCGGCTAGACGCAAGCCCACTCGGCTAGACCCAAACCCACTCGGCCAGACCCAAGCCCGCTCAACTAGACCCAAACCCACTCGGCTATACCCAAACCCACTGCACTAGACCCAAACCCGCTCCACTAGACCCAAACCCACTCGGCTAGACGAAAACCCACTCCGCTAGACCCAAACCCACTCGGCTAGACCCAAACCCACTCGGCTAGAACCAAACCCACTCGGCTAGACCCAAACCCACTCGGCTAGACACAAAACCACTCCGCTAGACCCAAACCCACTCGGCTAGACCCAAACCCACTCGGCTAGGCCCAAACCCGCTCGGCTACACCCAAACCCAATCGGCTACACCCAAACCCACCCAGCTAGACCCAAACCCACTCGGCGAGATGCAAACCCACTACGCTAGACCCAAACCCACTCCGCTAGACCCAAACCCACTCCGCTAGACCCAAACCCACTCCGCTAGACCCAAACCCACTCCGCTAGACCCAAACCCACTCCGCTAGACCCAAACCCACTCGGCTAGACCCAAACCCACTCGGCTAGACCCAAGCTCATTCGGGTAGACCCAAACCCACTCGGCTAGACGCAAACCCACTCGGTTAGACCCAAACCCACTCGGCTAGACCCAAGCCCGCTCAGCTAGACCCAAACCCACTCGGCTGGACCCAAACCCACTCGGCTAGACCCAAAACCACTCCGCTCGACCCAAACCCACTCGGCTAGACCCAAACCCACTCGGCTAGGCCCAAACCCACTCGGCTAGACCCAAACGCAATCGGCTAGACCCAAACCCACTCCGCTAGACCCAAACCCACTCGGCCAGATGCAAACCCACTCGGCTAGACCCAAACCCACTCGGTTAGACCCAAACCCACTCCGCTAGACCCAAACCCACTCGGCTAGACCTAAACCCACTCGGCTAGACCCAAACCCACTGGGCTTGACCCAAACCCACTCGGCTAGACTCAAACCCACTCGGCCAGACCCAAACCCACTCGGCTAGACCCAAACCCTCTCGGCTAGACCCAAACCCACTCGGCTACACCCAAACCCAATCGGCTACACCCAAACCCACTCGGCTACACCCAAACCCACTCGGCTAGACCCAAGCCCACTCCACTAGACCCAAACCCACTCGGCTAGAACCAAACCCACTCGGCTAGACCCAAACCCACTCGGCTAGACCCAAACCCACTCGGCAAGACCCAAACCCACTCGGCTAGACCCAAACCCACTAGGCTAGACCCAAACCTACTCGGCTAGACCCAAACCCACTCGGCTAGACCCAAACCCACTCGGCTAGACCCAAACCCACTCGGCTAGACACAAACCCACTCCGCTAGACCCAAACCCACTCCGCTAGACCCAAACCCACTCGGCTAGATGCAAACCCACTACGCTAGACCCAAACCCACTCCGCTAGACCCAAACCCACTCCACTAGACCCAAACCCACTCCGCTAGACCCAAACCCACTCCGCTAGACCCAAACCCACTCCGCTAGACGCAAACCCACTCTGCTAGACCCAAACCCACTCGACTAGACCCAAGCTCATTCGGGTAGACCCAAACCCACTCGGCTAGACGCAAAGCCACTCGGCTAGACCCAAACCCTCTCGGCTAGACCCAAGCCCGCTCAGCTAGACCCAAACGCACTCGGCTGGATCCAAACCCACTGCGCTAGACCCAAACCCGCTCGGGTAGACCCAAACCCACTCGGCTAGACGCAAACCCGCTCCGCTAGACCCAAACCCACTCGGCTAGACCCAAACCCACTCGGCTAGAACCAAACCCACTCGGCTAGATCCAAACCCACTCGGCTGGACCCAAAACCACTCCGCTAGACCCAAACCCGCTCGGCTAGACCCAAACCCACTCGGCTAGGCCCAAACCCACTCGGCTAGACCCAAACGCACTCGGCTAGACCCAAACCCACTCCGCTAGACCCAAACCCACTCGGCCAGATGCAAACCCACTCGGCTAGACCCAAACCCACTCGGCTAGACGCAAACCCACTCCGCTAGACCCAAACCCACTCGGCTAGACCTAAACCCACTCGGCTAGACCGAAACCCACTGGGCTTGACCCAAACCCACTCGGCTAGACTCAAACCCACTCGGCTAGACCCAAACCCTCTCGGCCAGACCCAAACCCACTCGGCTACACCCAAACCCAATCAGCTACACCCAAACCCACTCGGCCAGACCCAAGCCCACTCCGCTAGACCCAAACCCACTCGGCTAGACCCAAACCCACTCCGCTAGACCCAAACCCACTGCGCTAGACCCAAACCCACTCGGCTAGATTCAATCCCACTACGTTAGACCCAAACCCACTCCGCTAGACCCAAACCCACTCCGCTAGACCCAAACCCACTCCGCTAGACCCAAACCCACTCGGCTAGACCCAAGCTCATTTGGGTAGACCCAAACCCACTCGGCTAGACGCAAACCCACTCGGCTAGACCCAAACCCACTCGGCCAGACCCAAGACCGCTCAGCTAGACCCAAACCCACTCGGCTATACCCAAACCCACTCCGCAAGACCCAAACCCACTCGGCTAGACCCAAACCCACTCGGCTACACCCAAACCCAATCAGCTACACCCAAACCCACTCGGCCAGACCCAAGCCCACTCCGCTAGACCCAAACCCACTCGGCTAGACCCAAACCCACTCCGCTAGACCCAAACCCACTGCGCTAGACCCAAACCCACTCGGCTAGATTCAAACCCACTACGCTAGACCCAAACCCACACCGCTAGACCCAAACCCACTCCGCTAGACCCAAACCCACTCCGCTAGACCCAAACCCACTCGGCTAGACCCAAGCTCATTTGGGTAGACCCAAACCCACTCGGCTAGACGCAAACCCACTCGGCTAGACCCAAACCCACTCGGCCAGACCCAAGACCGCTCAGCTAGACCCAAACCCACTCGGCTATACCCAAACCCACTGCGCTAGACCCAAACCCGCTCCACTAGACCCAAACCCACTCGGCTAGACGCAAACCCACTCCGCAAGACCCAAACCCACTCGGCTAGACCCAAACCCACTCGGCTAGAACCAAACCCACTCGGCTAGACCCAAACCCACTCGGCTAGACACAAAAACACTCCGCTAGACCCAAACCCACTCGGCTTGACCCAACCCCACTCGGCTAGGCCCAAACCCGCTCGGCTAGACACAAACGCACTCGGCTAGACCCAAACCCACTCCGCTAGACCCAAACCCACTCGGCTAGACCCAAACCCACTCCGCTAGACGCAAACCCACTCCGCTAGACGCAAACCCAATCCGCTAGACCCAAACCCACGCGGCTGGACCCAAACCCACTCCGCTAGACCCAAACCCACTCCGCTAGACCCAAACCCACTCGGCTAGACCCAAACCCACTCGGCTAGAACCAAACCCACTCGGCTAGACCCAAACCCACTCAGCTAGACCCAAAACCACTCGGCTAGACCCAAACCCACTCGGCTAGATCCGAACCCACTCGGCTAGACCCAAACCCACTCGGCTAGACCCAAACCCACTCCACTAGACGCAAACCCACTCCGCTAGACGCAAACCCAATCCGCTAGACCCAAACCCACGCGGCTGGACCCAAACCCACTCCGCTAGACCCAAACCCACTCCGCTAGACCCAAACCCAATCCGCTAGACCCAAACCCACTGCGCTAGACCCAAACCCGCTCCGCTAGACCCAAACCCACTCGGCTAGACCCAAACGCACTCGGCTAGACCCAAACCCACTCCGCTAGACCCAAACCCACTCGGCCAGATGCAAACCCACTCGGCTAGACCCAAACCCACTCGGCTAGACGCAAACCCACTCCGCTAGACCCAAACCCACTCGGCTAGACCTAAACCCACTCGGCTAGACCCAAACCCACTGGGCTTGACCCAAACCCACTCGGCTAGACTCAAACCCACTCGGCTAGACCCAAACCCTCTCGGCTAGACCCAAACCCACTCGGCTACACCCAAACCCAATCAGCTACACCCAAACCCACTCGGCCAGACCCAAGCCCACTCCGCTAGACCCAAACCCACTCGGCTCGACCCAAACCCACTCCGCTAGACCCAAACCCACTGCGCTAGACCCAAACCCACTCGGCTAGATTCAAACCCACTACGCTAGACCCAAACCCACTCCGCTAGACCCAAACCCACTCCGCTAGACCCAAACCCACTCCGCTAGACCCAAACCCACTCGGCTAGACCCAAGCTCATTTGGGTAGACCCAAACCCACTCGGCTAGACGCAAACCCACTCGGCTAGACCCAAACCCACTCGGCCAGACCCAAGACCGCTCAGCTAGACCCAAACCCACTCGGCTATACCCAAACCCACTGCGCTAGACCCAAACCCGCTCCACTAGACCCAAACCCACTCGGCTAGATCCGAACCCACTCGGCTAGACCCAAACCCACTCGGCTCGACCCAAACCCACTCCACTAGACGCAAACCCACTCCGCTAGACGCAAACCCAATCCGCTAGACCCAAACCCACGCGGCTGGACCCAAACCCACTCCGCTAGACCCAAACCCACTCCGCTAGACCCAAACCCACTCGGCTAGACCCAAACCCACTCGGCTAGAACCAAACCCACTCGGCTAGACCCAAACCCACTCAGCTAGACCCAAAACCACTCGGCTAGACCCAAACCCACTCGGCTAGATCCGAACCCACTCGGCTAGACCCAAACCCACTCGGCTAGACCCAAACCCACTCCACTAGACGCAAACGCACTCCGCTAGACGCAAACCCAATCCGCTAGACCCAAACCCACGCGGCTGGACCCAAACCCACTCCGCTAGACCCAAACCCACTCCGCTAGACCCAAACCCAATCCGCTAGACCCAAACCCACTGCGCTAGACCCAAACCCGCTCCGCTAGACCCAAACCCACTCGGCTAGACTCAAAACCACTCCGCTAGACCCAAACCCACTCGGCTAGACGCAAACCCACTCGGCTAGACGCAAACCCACTCGGCCAGATGCAAACCCACTCGGCTAGACCCAAACCCACTCGGCTAGACCCAAACCTACTCCGCTAGACCCAAACCCACTCGGCTGGACCCAAACCCACTGCGCTAGACCCAAACCCGCTCGGGTAGACCCAAACCCACTCTGCTAGACGCAAACCCGCTCCGCTAGACCCAAACCCACTCGGCTGGACCCAAACCCACTCGGCTAGAACCAAACCCACTCGGCTAGATCCAAACCCACTCGGCTGGACCCAAAACCACTCCGCTAGACCCAAACCCACTCGGCTAGACCCAAACCCACTCGGCTAGGCCCAAACCCACTCGGCTAGACCCAAACGCACTCGGCTAGACCCAAACCCACTCCGCTAGACCCAAACCCACTCGGCCAGATGCAAACCCACTCGGCTAGACCCAAACCCACTCGGCTAGACGCAAACCCACTCCGCTAGACCCAAACCCACTCGGCTAGACCTAAACCCACTCGGCTAGACCCAAACCCACTGGGCTTGACCCAAACCCACTCGGCTAGACTCAAACCCACTCGGCTAGACCCAAACCCTCTCGGCTAGACCCAAACCCACTCGGCTACACCCAAACCCAATCAGCTACACCCAAACCCACTCGGCCAGACCCAAGCCCACTCCGCTAGACCCAAACCCACTCGGCTAGACCCAAACCCACTCCGCTAGACCCAAACCCACTGCGCTAGACCCAAACCCACTCGGCTAGATTCAAACCCACTACGCTAGACCCAAACCCACTCCGCTAGACCCAAACCCACTCCGCTAGACCCAAACCCACTCCGCTAGACCCAAACCCACTCGGCTAGACCCAAGCTCATTTGGGTAGACCCAAACCCACTCGGCTAGACGCAAACCCACTCGGCTAGACCCAAACCCACTCGGCCAGACCCAAGACCGCTCAGCTAGACCCAAACCCACTCGGCTATACCCAAACCCACTGCGCTAGACCCAAACCCGCTCCACTAGACCCAAACCCACTCGGCTAGACGCAAACCCACTCAGCAAGACCCAAACCCACTCGGCTAGACCCAAACCCACTCGGCTAGAACCAAACCCACTCGGCTAGACCCAAACCCACTCGGCTAGACACAAAACCACTCCGCTAGACCCAAACCCACTCGGCTTGACCCAAACCCACTCGGCTAGGCCCAAGCTCATTTGGGTAGACCCAAACCCACTCGGCTAGACGCAAACCCACTCGGCTAGACCCAAACCCACTCGGCCAGACCCAAGACCGCTCAGCTAGACCCAAACCCACTCGGCTATACCCAAACCCACTGCGCTAGACCCAAACCCGCTCCACTAGACCCAAACCCACTCGGCTAGAACCAAACCCACTCGGCTAGACCCTAACCCACTCGGCTAGACACAAAACCACTCCGCTAGACCCAAACCCACTCGGCTTGACCCAAACCCACTCGGCTAGGCCCAAACCCGCTCGGCTAGACCCAAACGCACTCGGCTAGACCCAAACCCACTCCGCTAGACCCAAACCCACTCGGCTAGACCCAAACCCACTCCGCTAGACGCAAACCCACTCCGCTAGACTCAAACCCACTCCGCTAGATCCGAACCCACTCGGCTAGACCCAAACCCACTCGGCTAGACCCAAACCCACTCCACTAGACGCAAACCCACTCCGCTGGACGCAAACCCAATCCGCTAGACCCAAACCCACGCGGCTGGACCCAAACCCACTCCGCTAGACCCAAACCCACTCCGCTAGACCCAAACCCACTCGGCTAGACCCAAACCCACTCGGCTAGAACCAAACCCACTCGGCTAGACCCAAACCCACTCAGCTAGACCCAAAACCACTCGGCTAGACCCAAACCCACTCGGCTAGATCCGAACCCACTCGGCTAGACCCAAACCCACTCGGCTAGACCCAAACCCACTCCACTAGACGCAAACGCACTCCGCTAGACGCAAACCCAATCCGCTAGACCCAAACCCACGCGGCTGGATCCAAACCCACTCCGCTAGACCCAAACCCACTCCGCTAGACCCAAACCCAATCCGCTAGACCCAAACCCACTGCGCTAGACCCAAACCCGCTCCGCTAGACCCAAACCCACTCGGCTAGACTCAAAACCACTCCGCTAGACCCAAACCCACTCGGCTAGACGCAAACCCACTCGGCTAGACCCAAACCCACTCGGCCAGATGCAAACCCACTCGGCTAGACCCAAACCCACTCGGCTAGACCCAAACCTACTCCGCTAGACCCAAACCCACTCGGCTAGACCTAAACCCACTCAGCTGGACCCAAACCCACTCGGCTTGACCCAAACCCAATCCGCTAGACCCAAACCCACTGCGCTAGACCCAAACCCGCTCCGCTAGACCCAAACCCACTCGGCTAGACCCAAAACCACTCCGCTAGACCCAAACCCACTCGGCTAGACGCAAACCCACTCGGCTAGACCCAAACCCACTAGGCCAGATGCAAACCCACTCGGCTAGACCCAAACCCACTCGGCTAGACCCAAACCCACTCCGCTAGACCCAAACCCACTCGGCTAGACCTAAACACACTCAGCTGGACCCAAACCCACTCGGCTTGACCCAAACCCACTCGGCTAGACTCAAACCCACTCGGCTAGACCCAAACCCACTCGGCTAGACCCAAACCCTCTCGGCTAGACCCAAACCCACTCGGCTACACCCAAACCCAATCGGCTGCACCAAAACCCACTCGGCTACACACAAACCCACTCGGCTAGACCCAAGCCCACTCCACTAGACCCAAACCCACTCGGCTAGAACCAAACCCACTCGGCTCGACCCAAACCCACTCGGCTAGACTCAAACCCACTTGCCAAGACCCAAAACCCACTCGGCTAGACCCAAACCCACTAGGCTAGACCCAAACCCACTCCGCTAGACCCAAACCCACTCTGCTAGACCCAAACCCACTCCGCTAGACACAAACCCACTCCGCTAGACCCAAACCCACTCCGTTAGACCCAAACCCACTCGGCTCGACCCAAACCCACTCGGCTAGACCCAAGCTCATCCGGGTAGACCCAAACCCACTCGGCTAGACCCAAACCCACTCGGCTGGACACAAACCCACTGCGCTAGACCCAAACCCGCTCCGCTGGACCAAAACCCACTCGGCTAGACGCAAACCCACTCCGCTAGACCCAAACCCACTCGGCTAGACCCAAACCCACTCGGCTAGAACCAAACCCACTCGGCTAGACCCAAACCCACTCGGCTTGACCCAAACCCACGCCGCTTAACGCAAACCCACTCCGCTAGACTCAAACCCACTCCGCTAGTCCCAAACCCACTCGGCTAGACCCAAACCCACTCCGCTAGACGCAAACCCACTCCGCTAGACTCAAACCCACTCCGCTGGAACCAAACCCACTCGGCTAGACCCAAACCCACTCCGCTAGACCCAAACCCACTCCACTAGACCCAAACCCACTCTGCTAGACCCAAACCAACTGCGCTGGACCCAAACCCGCTCCGCTAGACCCAAACCCACTCGGCTAGACGCAAACCCACTCCGCTAGACCCAAACCCACTCGGCTAGACCCAAACCCACTCGGCTAGAACCAAACCCACTGCGCTAGACCCAAACCCGCTCCGCTAGACCCAAACCCACTCGGCTAGACCCAAAACCACTCCGCTAGACCCAAACCCACTCGGCTTGACGCAAACCCACTCGGCTAGACCCAAACCCACTCGGCCATATGCAAACCCACTCGGCTGGACCCAAACCCACTCGGCTAGACCCAAACCCACTCCGCTAGACCCAAACCCACTCGGCGAGACCTAAACCCACTCGGCTGGACCCAAACCCACTCGGCTTGACCCAAACCCACTCGGCTAGACTCAAACCCACTCGGCTAGACCCAAACCCACTCGGCTAGACCCAAACCCTCTCGGCTAGACCCAAACCCACTCGGCTAGACCCAAACCCACTCGGCTTGACCCAAAACCACTCCGCTAGACCCAAACCCACTCGGCTAGACCCAAACCCACTCGGCTAGGCCCAAACCCACTCGGCTAGACCCAAACACACTCGGCTAGACCCAAACACACTCCGCTAGACCCAAACCCACTCGGCTAGACCCAAACCCACGCCGCTTAACGCAAACCCACTCCACTAGACTCAAACCCACTCCGCTAGACCCAAACCCACTCCGCTGGACCGAAACCCACTCGGCTAGACCCAAACCCACTCGGCTAGACCCAAGCTCATTCGGGTAGACCCAAACCCACTCGGCTAGACGCAAACCCACTCGGCTAGGCCCAAACCCACTCGGCTAGACCCAAGCCCGCTCAGCTAGACCCAAACCCACTCGGCTAGACCCAAACCCACTGCGCTGGACCCAAACCCGCTCGGGTAGATCCAAACCCACTCGGCTAGACGCAAACCCGCTCCGCTAGACCCAAACCCACTCGGCTAGACCCAAACCCACTCGGCTAGAACCAAACCCACTCGGCTAGACCCAAACCCACTCGGCGAGACCCAAAACCACTCCGCTAGACCCAAACCCACTCGGCTAGACCCAAACCCACTCGGCTAGGCCCAAACCCACTCGGCTAGACCCAAACGCACTCGGCTAGACCCAAACCCACTCCGCTAGACCCAAACCCACTCGGCCAGATGCAAACCCACTCGGCTAGACCCAAACCCTCTCGGCTAGACCCAAACCCACTCGGCTAGACCCAAAACCACTCCGCTAGACCCAAACCCACTCGGCTTGACGCAAACCCACTCGGCTAGACCCAAACCCACTCGGCCAGATGCAAACCCACTCGGCTGGACCCAAACCCACTCGGCTAGACCCAAACCCACTCCGCTAGACCCAAACCCACTCGGCGAAACCTAAACCCACTCGGCTGGACCCAAACCCACTCGGCTTGACCCAAACCCACTCGGCTAGACTCAAACCCACTCGGCTAGACCCAAACCCACTCGGCTAGACCCAAACCCTCTCGGCTAGACCCAAACCCACTCGGCTAGACCCAAACCCACTCGGCTTGACCCAAAACCACTCCGCTTGACCCAAACCCACTCGGCTAGACCCAAACCCACTCGGCTAGGCCCAAACCCACTCGGCTAGACCCAAACACACTCGGCTAGACCCAAACACACTCCGCTAGACCCAAACCCACTCGGCTAGACCCAAACCCACGCCGCTTAACGCAAACCCACTCCACTAGACTCAAACCCACTCCGCTAGACCCAAACCCACTCCGCTGGACCGAAACCCACTCGGCTAGACCCAAACCCACTCGGCTAGACCCAAGCTCATTCGGGTAGACCCAAACCCACTCGGCTAGACGCAAACCCACTCGGCTAGGCCCAAACCCACTCGGCTAGACCCAAGCCCGCTCAGCTAGACCCAAACCCACTCGGCTAGACCCAAACCCACTGCGCTGGACCCAAACCCGCTCGGGTAGATCCAAACCCACTCGGCTAGACGCAAACCCGCTCCGCTAGACCCAAACCCACTCGGCTAGACCCAAACCCACTCGGCTAGAACCAAACCCACTCGGCTAGACCCAAACCCACTCGGCTAGACCCAAAACCACTCCGCTAGACCCAAACCCACTCGGCTAGACCCAAACCCACTCGGCTAGGCCCAAACCCACTCGGCTAGACCCAAACGCACTCGGCTAGACCCAAACCCACTCCGCTAGACCCAAACCCACTCGGCCAGATGCAAACCCACTCGGCTAGACCCAAACCCTCTCGGCTAGACCCAAACCCACTCGGCTACACCCAAACCCAATCGGCTACACCCAAACCCACTCGGCCACACCCAAACCCACACGGCTAGACCCAAGCCCACTCCACTAGACCCAAACCCACTCGGCTAGCACCAAACCCACTCGGCTAGACCCAAACCCACTCGGCTAGACCCAAACCCACTCGGCAAGACCCAAACCCACTCGGCTAGACCCAAACCCACTAGGCTAGACCCAAACCCACTCGGCTAGACCCAAACCCACTCGGCTAGACACAAAACCACTCCGCTAGACCCAAACCCACTCGGCTAGACCCAAACCCACTCGGCTAGGCCCAAACCCGCTCGTCTAGACCCAAACGCACTCGGCTAGACCCAAACCCACTCCGCTAGACCCAAACCCACTCGGCTAGACCCAAACCCACTCCGCTAGACGCAAACCCACTCCGCTAGACTCAAACCCACTCCGCTATACCCAAACCCACTCGGCTAGACCCAAACCCACTCCGCTAGACCCAAACCCACTCCACTAGACCCAAACCCACTCCGCTAGACCCAAACCAACTGCGCTAGACCCAAACCCGCTCCGCTGGACCCAAACCCACTCGGCTAGACGCAAACCCATTCCGCTAGACCGAAACCCACTCGGCTAGACCCAAACCCACTCGGCTAGAACCAAACCCACTCGGCTAGACCCAAACCCACTCAGCTAGACCCCAAACCACTCCGCTAGACCCAAACCCACTCGGCTAGATCCGAACCCACTCGGCTAGACCCAAACCCACTCGGCTAGACCCAAACCCACTCCACTAGACGCAAACACACTCCGCTAGACGCAAACCCAATCCGCTAGACCCAAACCCACGCGGCTGGACCCAAACCCACTCCGCTAGAGCCAAACCCACTCCGCTAGACCCAAACCCAATCCGCTAGACCCAAACCCACTGCGCTAGACCCAAACCCGCTCCGCTAGACCCAAACCCACTCGGCTAGACCCAAACCCACTCGGCTAGACCTAAACCCACTCGGCTGGACCCAAACCCACTCGGCTTGACCCAAACCCACTCGGCTAGACTCAAACCCACTCGGCTAGACCCAAACCCACTCGGCTAGACCCAAACCCTCTCGGCTAGACCCAAACCCACTCGGCTACACCCAAACCCAATCGGCTGCACCCAAACCCACTCGGCTGGACCCAAGCTCATTCGGGTAGACCCAAACCCACTCGGCTAGACCCAAACCCACTCCGCTAGACCCAAACCCACTCGGCTAGACCCAAACCCACGCCGCTTAACGCAAACCCACTCCGCTAGACTCAAACCCACTCCGCTAGACCCAAACCCACTCGGCTAGACCCAAACCCACTCCGCTAGACCCAAACCCACTCAGCTAGACCCAAAACCACTCCGCTAGACCCAAACCCACTCGGCTAGATCCGAACCCACTCGGCTAGACCCAAACCCACTCGGCTAGATGCAAACCCACTCGGCTAGACCCAAACCCACTCGGCCACACCCAAACCCACACGGCTAGACCCAAGCCCACTCCACTAGACCCAAACCCACTCGGCTAGCACCAAACCCACTCGGCTAGACCCAAACCCACTCGGCTAGACCCAAACCCACTCGGCAAGACCCAAACCCACTCGGCTAGACCCAAACCCACTAGGCTAGACCCAAACCCACTCGGCTAGACCCAAACCCACTCGGCTAGACACAAAACCACTCCGCTAGACCCAAACCCACTCGGCTAGACCCAAACCCACTCGGCTAGGGCCAAACCCGCTCGTCTAGACCCAAACGCACTCGGCTAGACCCAAACCCACTCCGCTAGACCCAAACCCACTCGGCTAGACCCAAACCCACTCCGCTAGACGCAAACCCACTCCGCTAGACTCAAACCCACTCCGCTAGACCCAAACCCACTCGGCTAGACCCAAACCCACTCCGCTAGACCCAAACCCACTCCACTAGACCCAAACCCACTCCGCTAGACCCAAACCAACTGCGCTAGACCCAAACCCGCTCCGCTGGACCCAAACCCACTCGGCTAGACGCAAACCCATTCCGCTAGACCGAAACCCACTCGGCTAGACCCAAACCCACTCGGCTAGAACCAAACCCACTCGGCTAGACCCAAACCCACTCAGCTAGACCCCAAACCACTCCGCTAGACCCAAACCCACTCGGCTAGATCCGAACCCACTCGGCTAGACCCAAACCCACTCGGCTAGACCCAAACCCACTCCACTAGACGCAAACACACTCCGCTAGACGCAAACCCAATCCGCTAGACCCAAACCCACGCGGCTGGACCCAAACCCACTCCGCTAGAGCCAAACCCACTCCGCTAGACCCAAACCCAATCCGCTAGACCCAAACCCACTGCGCTAGACCCAAACCCGCTCCGCTAGACCCAAACCCACTCGGCTAGACCCAAACCCACTCGGCTAGACCTAAACCCACTCGGCTGGACCCAAACCCACTCGGCTTGACCCAAACCCACTCGGCTAGACTCAAACCCACTCGGCTAGACCCAAACCCACTCGGCTAGACCCAAACCCTCTCGGCTAGACCCAAACCCACTCGGCTACACCCAAACCCAATCGGCTGCACCCAAACCCACTCGGCTGGACCCAAGCTCATTCGGGTAGACCCAAACCCACTCGGCTAGACCCAAACCCACTCCGCTAGACCCAAACCCACTCGGCTAGACCCAAACCCACGCCGCTTAACGCAAACCCACTCCGCTAGACTCAAACCCACTCCGCTAGACCCAAACCCACTCGGCTAGACCCAAACCCACTCCGCTAGACCCAAACCCACTCAGCTAGACCCAAAACCACTCCGCTAGACCCAAACCCACTCGGCTAGATCCGAACCCACTCGGCTAGACCCAAACCCACTCGGCTAGATGCAAACCCACTCGGCTAGACCCAAACCCACTCGGCTAGACCCAAATCCACTCCGCCAGACCCAAACCCACTCCGCTACACCCAAACCCACTCGGCTAGACCCAAACCCACTCCGCTAGACCCAAACCCACTCGGCTAGACCCAAACCCACTCGGCTAGGCCCAAACCCACTCGGCTAGACCCAAACACACTCGGCTAGACCCAAACCCACTCCGCTAGACCCAAACCCACTCGGCTAGACCCAAACCCACGCCGATTAACGCAAACCCACTCCGCTAGACTCAAACCCACTCCGCTAGACCCAAACCCACTCGGCTAGACCCAAACCCACTCCGCTAGACCCAAACCCACTCAGCTAGACCCAAAACCACTCCGCTAGACCCAAACCCACTCGGCTAGATCCGAACCCACTCGGCTAGACCCAAACCCACTCGGCTAGATGCAAACCCACTCGGCTAGACCCAAACCCACTCGGCTAGACCCAAATCCACTCCGCCAGACCCAAACCCACTCCGCTACACCCAAACCCACTCGGCTAGACCCAAACCCACTCCGCTAGACCCAAACCCACTCCGCTAGACCCAAACCCACTCCGCTAGACCCAAACCCACTGCGCTAGACCCAAACCCGCTCCGCTAGACCTAAACCCACTCGGCTAGACGCAAACCCACTCCGCTAGACGCAAACCCACTCGGCTAGACCCAAACCCACTCGGCTAGACCCAAACC
Source organism: Raja brachyura (assembly GCA_963514005.1). The sequence goes on along the minus strand of OY740815.1, from coordinate 28,740,361 downwards.
CACTCGGCTAGGCCCAAACCCACTCGGCTAGACCCAAACCCACTCGGCTAGACCCAAACGCACTCGGCTAGACCCAAACCCACTCCGCTAGACCCAAACCCACTCTGGTAGACCCAAACCCACTCCGCTAGACTCAAACCCACTCCGCTAGACGCAAACCCACTCGGCCACAACCAAACCCACTCGGCTAGACCCAAACCCACTCGGCTAGAACCAAACCCATTCGGCTAGACCCAAACCCACTCGGCTAGACGCAAACCCACTCGGCTAGACCCAAACCCACTCAGCTAGACCCAAACCCACTCGGCTAGGCCCAAACTCACTCGGCTAGACCCAAACCCACACGGCTAGACCCAAACCCACTCGGCTAGACGCAAACCCACTCCGCTAGACCCAAACCCACTCGGCTAGACCCAAACCCACTCGTCCACAACCAAACCCACTCGGCTAGACCCAAACCCACTCGGCAAGGCCCAAACCCACTCGGCTAGACCCAAACCCACTCGGCTACACCCAAACCCACGCGGCTAGACCCAAACGCACTCGGCTAGACCCAAACCCGCTCCGCTAGACCCAAACCCACTCGGCTAGACGCAAACCCACTCCGCTAGATCCAAACTCACTCGGCTAGACCCAAACCCACTCGGCTAGAACCAAACCCACTCGGCTAGACCCAAACCCACTCGGCCAGACCCAAAACCACTCCACAGACCCAAACCCACTCGGCTAGTCCAAAACCCACTCGGCTAGACCCAAACCCACTCGGCTAGACCCAAACCCACTCGGCTAGACCAAAACCCACTCGGCTAGACCCAAACCAACTCGGCTAGACCCAAACCCACTCGGCTAGACCCAAACCCACTCGGGTAGACCCAAACTCATTCGGGTAGACCCAAACCCACTCGGCTAGACCCAAACCCACTCCGCTAGATGCAAACCCACTCCGCTAGACGCAAACCCACTCCGCTAGACCCAAACCCACTCGGCTAGACCCAAACCCACTCCGCTAGACCCAAACCCACTCCGCTAGACCCAAACCCACTGCGCTAGACCCAAACCCGCCCCGCTAGACCCAAACCCACTCGGCTAGACGCAAACCCACTCCGCTAGACCCAAACCCACTTGGCTAGACCCAAACCCACTCGGCCACAACCAAACCCACTCGGCTAGACCCAAACCCACTCGGCTAGACCCAAAACCACTCCGCTAGACCCAAACCCACTCGGCTAGACCCAAACCCACTCGGCTAGGCCCAAATCCACTCGGCTGGACCCAAACCCACTCGGCTACACCCAAACCCACTCGGCTAGACCCAAACGCACTCGGCTAGACCCAAACCCGCTCCGCTAGACCCAAACCCACTCGGCTAGACGCAAACCCACTCCGCTAGACCCAAACCCACTCGGCTAGACCCAAACCCACTCGGCTAGAACCAAACCCACTCGGCTAGACCCAAACCCACTCGGCTAGACCCAAAACCACTCCGCTAGACCCAAACCCACTCGGCTAGACCCAAACCCACTCGGCTAGACCTAAACCCACTCGGCTAGATGCAAACCCACTCGGCTAGACCCAAACCCACTCGGCTAGACCCAAACCCACTCGGCAAGACCCAAACCCACTCGGCTAGACCCAAACCCACTCGTCCACAACCAAACCCACTCGGCTAGACCCAAACCCACTCGGCAAGGCCCAAACCCACTCGGCTAGACCCAAACCCACTCGGCTACACCCAAACCCACGCGGCTAGACCCAAACGCACTCGGCTAGACCCAAACCCGCTCCGCTAGACCCAAACCCACTCGGCTAGACGCAAACCCACTCCGCTAGATCCAAACTCACTCGGCTAGACCCAAACCCACTCGGCTAGAACCAAACCCACTCGGCTAGACCCAAACCCACTCGGCCAGACCCAAAACCACTCCACAGACCCAAACCCACTCGGCTAGTCCGAAACCCACTCGGCTAGACCCAAACCCACTCGGCTAGACCCAAACCCACTCGGCTAGACCAAAACCCACTCGGCTAGACCCAAACCAACTCGGCTAGACCCAAACCCACTCGGCTAGACCCAAACCCACTCGGGTAGACCCAAACTCATTCGGGTAGACCCAAACCCACTCGGCTAGACCCAAACCCACTCCGCTAGACCCAAACCCACTCGGCTAGACCCAAACCCACTCGGCTAGACCTAAACCCACTCGGCTAGATGCAAACCCACTCGGCTAGACCCAAACCCACTCGGCTAGACCCAAACCCACTCGGCAAGACCCAAACCCACTCCGCTAGACCCAAACCCACTCCGCTAGACCCAAACCCACTCCGCTAGACCCAAACCCACTGCGCTAGACCCAAACCCGCTCCGCTAGACCTAAACCCACTCGGCCAGACGCAAACCCACTCCGCTAGACGCAAACCCACTCGGCTAGACCCAAACCCACTCGGCTAGACCCAAACCGACTCGGCTAGGCCCAAACCCACTCGGCTAGACCCAAACCCACTCGGCTAGACCCAAACGCACTCGGCTAGACCCAAACCCACTCCGCTAGACCCAAACCGACTCGTGTAGACCCAAACCCACTCCGCTAGACTCAAACCCACTCCGCTAGACGCAAACCCACTCCGCTAGACCCAAACCCACTCGGCTAGACCCAAACCCACTCCGCTAGACCCAAACCCACTCCGCTGGACCCAAACCCACTCCGCTAGACCCAAACCCACTGTGCTAGACCCAAACCCACCCCGCTAGACCCAAACCCACTCGGCTAGACGCAAACCCACTCCGCCAGACCCAAACCCACTCGGCTAGACCCAAACCCACTCGTCCACAACCAAACCCACTCGGCTAGACCCAAACCCACTCGGCTAGACCCAAAACCACTCCGCTAGACCCAAACCCACTCGGCTAGACCCAAACCCACTCGGCTAGGCCCAAACCCACTCGGCTAGACCCAAACCCAGTCGGCTACACCCAAACCCACTCGGCTAGACCCAAACGCACTCGGCTAGACCCAAACCCGCTCCGCTAGACCCAAACCCACTCGGCTGGACGCAAACCCACTCCGCTAGACCCAAACTCACTCGGCTAGACCCAAACCCACTCGGCTAGAACCAAACCCACTCGGCTAGACCCAAACCCACTCGGCTAGACCCAAAACCACTCCACTAGACCCAAACCCACTCGCCTAGACCCAAACCCACTCGGCTAGACCCAAACCCACTCGGCTAGATGCAAACCCACTCGGCTAGACCCAAACCCACTCGGCTAGACCTAAACCCACTCGGCTAGACCAAAACCCACTCGGCTAGACCCAAACCAACTCGGCTAGACCCAAACCCATTCGGCTAGACCCAAACCCACTCGGGTAGACCCAAACTCATTCGGGTAGACCCAAACCCACTCGGCTAGACCCAAACCCACTCCGCCAGACGCAAACCCACTCCGCTAGACGCAAACCCACTCCGCTAGACCCAAACCCACTCAGCTAGACCCAAACCCACTCCGCTAGACCCAAACCCACTCCGCTAGACCCAAACCCACTGCGCTAGACCCAAACCCGCCCCGCTAGACCCAAACCCACTCGGCTAGACGCAAACCCACTCCGCTAGATGCAAACCCACTCGGCTAGACCCAAACCCACTCGGCTAGACCCAAACCCACTCGGCTAGGCCCAAACGCACTCAGCTAGACCCAAACCCACACGGCTAGACCCAAACCCTCTCGGCTAGACGCAAACCCACTCCGCTAGACCCAAACCCACTCGGCTAGACCCAAACCCACTCGTCCACAACCAAACCCACTCGGCTAGACCCAAACCCACTCGGCTAGAGCCAAAACCACTCCGCTAGACCCAAACCCACTCGGCTAGACCCAAACCCACTCGGCTAGACCCAAAACCACTCCGCTAGACCCAAACCCACTCGGCTAGACCCAAACCCACTCGGCTAGACCCAAACCCACTCGGCTAGATGCAAACCCACTCGGCTAGACCCAAACCCACTCGGCTAGACCCGAACCCACTCCGCTCGACCCAAACCCACTCGGCTAGACCCAAACCCAGTCGGCTAGACCCAAACCCACTCGGCTAGACCAAAACCCACTCGGCTAGACCCAAACCAACTCGGCTAGACCCAAACCCACTCGGCTAGACCCAAACCCACTCGGCTAGACCTAAACCCACTCGGCTAGATGCAAACCCACTCGGCTAGACCCAAACCCACTCGGCTAGACCCAAACCCACTCGGCAAGACCCAAACCCACTCCGCTAGACCCAAACCCACTCCGCTAGACCCAAACCCACTCCGCTAGACCCAAACCCACTGCGCTAGACCCAAACCCGCTCCGCTAGACCTAAACCCACTCGGCCAGACGCAAACCCACTCCGCTAGACGCAAACCCACTCGGCTAGACCCAAACCCACTCGGCTAGACCCAAACCCACTCGGCTAGGCCCAAACCCACTCGGCTAGACCCAAACCCACTCGGCTAGACCCAAATGCACTCGGCTAGACCCAAACCCACTCCGCTAGACCCAAACCGACTCGTGTAGACCCAAACCCACTCCGCTAGACTCAAACCCACTCCGCTAGACGCAAACCCACTCCGCTAGACCCAAACCCACTCGGCTAGACCCAAACCCACTCCGCTAGACCCAAACCCACTCCGCTGGACCCAAACCCACTCCGCTAGACCCAAACCCACTGTGCTAGACCCAAACCCACCCCGCTAGACCCAAACCCACTCGGCTAGACGCAAACCCACTCCGCCAGACCCAAACCCACTCGGCTAGACCCAAACCCACTCGTCCACAACCAAACCCACTCGGCTAGACCCAAACCCACTCGGCTAGACCCAAAACCACTCCGCTAGACCCAAACCCACTCGGCTAGACCCAAACCCACTCGGCTAGGCCCAAACCCACTCGGCTAGACCCAAACCCAGTCGGCTACACCCAAACCCACTCGGCTAGACCCAAACGCACTCGGCTAGACCCAAACCCGCTCCGCTAGACCCAAACCCACTCGGCTGGACGCAAGCCCACTCCGCTATACCCAAACTCACTCGGCTAGACCCAAACCCACTCGGCTAGAACCAAACCCACTCGGCTAGACCCAAACCCACTCGGCTAGACCCAAAACCACTCCGCTAGACCCAAACCCACTCGGCTAGACCCAAACCCACTCGGCTAGACCCAAACCCACTCGGCTAGATGCAAACCCACTCGGCTAGACCCAAACCCACTCGGCTAGACCCGAACCCACTCCGCTCGACCCAAACCCACTCGGCTAGACCCAAACCCACTCGGCTAGACCCAAACCCACTCGGCTAGACCAAAACCCACTCGGCTAGACCCAAACCAACTCGGCTAGACCCAAACCCAGTCGGCTAGACCCAAACCCACTCGGGTAGACCCAAACTCATTCGGGTAGACCCAAACCCACTCGGCTAGACCCAAACCCACTCCGCCAGACGCAAACCCACTCCGCTAGACGCAAACCCACTCCGCTAGACCCAAACCCACTCGGCTAGACCCAAACCCACTCCGCTAGACCCAAACCCACTCCGCTAGACCCAAACCCACTGCGCTAGACTCAAACCCGCCCCGCTAGACCCAAACCCACTCGGCTAGACGCAAACCCACTCCGCTAGATGCAAACCCACTCGGCTAGACCCAAACCCACTCGGCTAGACCCAAACCCACTCGGCTAGGCCCAAACGCACTCAGCTAGACCCAAACCCACACGGCTAGACCCAAACCCTCTCGGCTAGACGCAAACCCACTCCGCTAGACCCAAACCCACTCGGCTAGACCCAAACCCACTCGTCCACAACCAAACCCACTCGGCTAGACCCAAACCCACTCGGCTAGAGCCAAAACCACTCCGCTAGACCCAAACCCACTCGGCTAGACCCAAACCCACTCGGCTAGACCCAAAACCACTCCGCTAGACCCAAACCCACTCGGCTAGACCCAAACCCACTCGGCTAGACCCAAACCCACTCGGCTAGATGCAAACCCACTCGGCTAGACCCAAACCCACTCGGCTAGACCCGAACCCACTCCGCTCGACCCAAACCCACTCGGCTAGACCCAAACCCAGTCGGCTAGACCCAAACCCACTCGGCTAGACCAAAACCCACTCGGCTAGACCCAAACCCACTCGGCTAGACCCAAACCCACTTGGGTAGACCCAAACTCATTCGGGTCGACCCAAACCCACTCGGCTAGACCCAAACCCACTCCGCCAGATGCAAACCCACTCCGCTAGACGCGAACCCACTCCGGTAGACCCAAACCCACTCGGCTAGACCCAAACCCACTCCGCTAGACCCAAACCCACTCCGCTAGACCCAAACCCACTGCGCTAGACCCAAACCCGCCCCGCTAGACCCAAACCCACTCGGCTAGACGCAAACCCACTCCGCTAGACCCAAACCCACTCGGCTAGACCCAAACCCACTCGGCCACAACCAAACCCACTCGGCTAGACCCAAACCCACTCGGCTAGACCCAAAACCACTCCGCTAGACCCAAACCCACTCGGCTAGACCCAAACCCACTCGGCTAGGCGCAAACCCACTCGGCTAGACCCAAACCCACTCGGCTGCACCCAAACCCACTCGGCTAGACCCAAACGCACTCGGCTAGACCCAAACCCGCTCCGCTAGACACAAACCCACTCGGCTAGACGCAAACCCACTCCGCTAGACCCAAACCCACTCGGCTAGACCCAAACCCACTCGGCTAGAACCAAACCCACTCGGCTAGACCCAAACCCACTCGGCTAGACCCAAAACCACTCCGCTAGACCCAAACCCACTCGGCTAGACCCAAACCCGCTCCGCTAGACCCAAACCCACTCGGCTAGACGCAAACCCACTCCGCTAGACCCAAACCCACTCGGCTAGACCCAAACCCACTCGGGTAGAACCAAACCCACTCGGCTAGACCCAAACCCACTCGGCTAGACCCAAAACCACTCCGCTAGACCCAAACCCACTCGGTTAGACCCAAACCCACTCGGCTAGACCCAAACCCACGCGGCTAGACCCAAACGCACTCGGCTAGACCCAAACCCGCTCCGCTAGACCCAAACCCACTCGGCTAGACGCAAACCCACTCGGCTACACCCAAACCCACTCGGCTAGACCCAAACCCACTCGGCTAGACCAAAACCCACTCGGCTAGACCCAAACCAACTCGGCTAGACCCAAACCCACTCGGCTAGACCCAAACCCACTCGGGTAGACCCAAATTCATTCGGGTAGACCCAAACCCACTCGGCTAGACCCAAACCCACTCCGCTAGATGCAAACCCACTCCGCTAGACGCAAACCCACTCCGCTAGACCCAAACCCACTCGGCTAGACCCAAACCCACTCCGCTAGACCCAAACCCACTCCGCTAGACCCAAACCCACTGCGCTAGACCCAAACCCGCCCCGCTAGACCCAAACCCACTCGGCTAGACGCAAACCCACTCCGCTAGACCCAAACCCACTGCGCTAGACCCAAACCCGCTCCGCTAGACCCAAACCCACTCGGCTAGACGCAAACCCACTCCGCTAGACCCAAACCCACTCGGCTAGACCCAAACCCACTCGGCTAGAACCAAACCCACTCGGCTAGACCCAAACCCACTCGGCTAGACCCAAAACCACTCCGCTAGACCCAAACCCACTCGGCTAGACCCAAACCCACTCGGCTAGGCCCAAACCCACTCGGCTAGACCCAAAACCACTCCGCTAGACCCAAACCCACTCGGCTAGATCCGAACCCACTCGGCTAGACCCAAACCCACTCGGCTAGATGCAAACCCACTCGGCTAGACCCAAACCCACTCGGCTAGACCCAAATCCACTCCGCCAGACCCAAACCCACTCCGCTACACCCAAACCCACTCGGCTAGACCCAAACCCACTCCGCTAGACCCAAACCCACTCGGCTAGACCCAAACCCACTCGGCTAGGCCCAAACCCACTCGGCTAGACCCAAACACACTCGGCTAGACCCAAACCCACTCCGCTAGACCCAAACCCACTCGGCTAGACCCAAACCCACGCCGCTTAACGCAAACCCACTCCGCTAGACTCAAACCCACTCCGCTAGACCCAAACCCACTCTGCTAGACCCAAACCAACTGCGCTGGACCCAAACCCGCTCCGCTAGACCCAAACCCACTCGGCTAGACGCAAACCCACTCCGCTAGACCCAAACCCACTCCGCTAGACCCAAACCCACTCGGCTAGACCCAAACCCACTCGGCTAGACCCAAACCCGCTCAGCTAGACCCAAAACCACTCCGCTAGACCCAAACCCACTCGGCTAGATCCGAACCCACTCGGCTAGACCCAAACCCACACGGCTAGACCCAAAGCCACTCCACTAGACGCAAACCCACTCCGCTAGACGCAAACCCAATCCGCTAGACCCAAACCCACGCGGCTGGACCCAAACCCACTCCGCTAGACCCAAACCCACTGCGCTAGACCCAAACCCGCTCCGCTAGACCCAAACCCACTCGGCTAGACCCAAAACCACTCCGCTAGACCCAAACCCACTCGGCTTGACGCAAACCCACTCGGCTAGACCCAAACCCACTCGGCCAGATGCAAACCCACTCGGCTAGACCCAAACCCACTCGGCTAGACCCAAACCCACTCCGCTAGACCCAAACCCACTCGGCGAGACCTAAACCCACTCGGCTGGACCCAAACCCACTCGGCTTGACCCAAACCCACTCGGCTAGACTCAAACCCACTCGGCTAGACCCAAACCCACTCGGCTAGACCCAAACCCTCTCGGCTAGACCCAAACCCACTCGGCTAGACCCAAACCCACTCGGCTTGACCCAAAACCACTCCGCTAGACCCAAACCCACTCGGCTAGACCCAAACCCACTCGGCTAGGCCCAAACCCACTCGGCTAGACCCAAACACACTCGGCTAGACCCAAACACACTCCGCTAGACCCAAACCCACTCGGCTCGACCCAAACCCACGCCGCTTAACGCAAACCCACTCCACTAGACTCAAACCCACTCCGCTAGACCCAAACCCACTCCGCTGGACCGAAACCCACTCGGCTAGACCCAAACCCACTGCGCTAGACCCAAACCCACTGCGCTAGACCCAAACCCGCTCGGGTAGATCCAAACCCACTCGGCTAGACGCAAACCCGCTCCGCTAGACCCAAACCCACTCGGCTAGAACCAAACCCACTCGGCTAGAACCAAACCCACTCGGCTAGACCCAAACCCACTCGGCTAGACCCAAAACCACTCCGCTAGACCCAAACCCACTCGGCTAGACCCAAACCCACTCGGCTAGGCCCAAACCCACTCGGCTAGACCCAAACGCACTCGGCTAGACCCAAACCCACTCCGCTAGACTCAAACCCACTCGGCCAGATGCAAACCCACTCGGCTAGACCCAAACCCACTCGGCTAGACCCAAACCCACTCCGCTGGACCCAAACCCACTCGGCTAGACCTAAACCCACTCGGCTAGACCCAAACCCACTGGGCTTGACCCAAACCCACTCGGCTAGACTCAAACCCACTCGGCTAGACCCAAACCCACTCGGCTAGACCCAAACCCTCTCGGCTAGACCCAAACCCACTCGGCTACACCCAAACCCAATCGGCTACACCCAAACCCACTCGGCCACACCCAAACCCACATGGCTAGACCCAAGCCCACTCCACTAGACCCAAACCCACTCGGCTAGCACCAAACCCACTCGGCTAGACCCAAACCCACTCGGCTAGACCCAAACCCACTCGGCAAGACCCAAACCCACTCGGCTAGACCCAAACCCACTAGGCTAGACCCAAACCCACTCGGCTAGACCCAAACCCACTCGGCTAGACACAAAACCACTCCGCTAGACCCAAACCCACTCGGCTAGACCCAAACCCACTCGGCTCGGCCCAAACCCGCTCGGCTAGACCCAAACGCACTCGGCTAGACCCAAACCCACTCCGCTAGACCCAAACCCACTCGGCTAGACCCAAACCCACTCCGCTAGACCCAAACCCACTCGGCTAGACCCAAACCCACTCCGCTAGACACAAACCCACTCCACTAGACCCAAACCCACTCCGCTAGACCCAAACCAACTGCGCTAGACCCAAACCCGCTCCGCTGGACCCAAACCCACTCGGCTAGACGCAAACCCATTCCGCTAGACCGAAACCCACTCGGCTAGACCCAAACCCACTCGGCTAGAACCAAACCCACTCGGCTAGACCCAAACCCACTCAGCTAGACCCAAAACCACTCCGCTAGACCCAAACCCACTCGGCTAGATCCGAACCCACTCGGCTAGACCCAAACCCACTCGGCTAGACCCAAACCCACTCCACTAGACGCAAACACACTCCGCTAGACGCAAACCCAATCCGCTAGACCCAAACCCACGCGGCTGGACCCAAACCCACTCCGCTAGAGCCAAACCCACTCCGCTAGACCCAAACCCAATCCGCTAGACCCAAACCCACTGCGCTAGACCCAAACCCGCTCCGCTAGACCCAAACCCACTCGGCTAGACCCAAACCCACTCGGCTAGACCTAAACCCACTCGGCTGGACCCAAACCCACTCGGCTTGACCCAAACCCACTCGGCTAGACTCAAACCCACTCGGCTAGACCCAAACCCACTCGGCTAGACCCAAACCCTCTCGGCTAGACCCAAACCCACTCGGCTACACCCAAACCCAATCGGCTACACCCAAACCCACTCGGCCACACCCAAACCCACACGGCTAGACCCAAGCCCACTCCACTAGACCCAAACCCACTCGGCTAGCACCAAACCCACTCGGCTAGACCCAAACCCACTCGGCTAGACCCAAACCCACTCGGCAAGACCCAAACCCACTCGGCTAGACCCAAACCCACTAGGCTAGACCCAAACCCACTCGGCTAGACCCAAACCCACTCGGCTAGACACAAAACCACTCCGCTAGACCCAAACCCACTCGGCTAGACCCAAACCCACTCGGCTAGGCCCAAACCCGCTCGGCTAGACCCAAACGCACTCGGCTAGACCCAAACCCACTCCGCTAGACCCAAACCCACTCGGCTAGACCCAAACCCACTCCGCTAGACGCAAACCCACTCCGCTAGACTCAAACCCACTCCGCTAGACCCAAACCCACTCGGCTAGACCCAAACCCACTCCGCTAGACACAAACCCACTCCACTAGACCCAAACCCACTCCGCTAGACCCAAACCAACTGCGCTAGACCCAAACCCGCTCCGCTGGACCCAAACCCACTCGGCTAGACGCAAACCCATTCCGCTAGACCGAAACCCACTCGGCTAGACCCAAACCCACTCGGCTAGAACCAAACCCACTCGGCTAGACCCAAACCCACTCAGCTAGACCCAAAACCACTCCGCTAGACCCAAACCCACTCGGCTAGATCCGAACCCACTCGGCTAGACCCAAACCCACTCGGCTAGACCCAAACCCACTCCACTAGACGCAAACACACTCCGCTAGACGCAAACCCAATCCGCTAGACCCAAACCCACGCGGCTGGACCCAAACCCACTCCGCTAGAGCCAAACCCACTCCGCTAGACCCAAACCCAATCCGCTAGACCCAAACCCACTGCGCTAGACCCAAACCCGCTCCGCTAGACCCAAACCCACTCGGCTAGACCCAAACCCACTCGGCTAGACCTAAACCCACTCGGCTGGACCCAAACCCACTCGGCTTGACCCAAACCCACTCGGCTAGACTCAAACCCACTCGGCTAGACCCAAACCCACTCGGCTAGACCCAAACCCTCTCGGCTAGACCCAAACCCACTCGGCTACACCCAAACCCAATCGGCTGCACCCAAACCCACTCGGCTGGACCCAAGCTCATTCGGGTAGACCCAAACCCACTCGGCTAGACCCAAACCCACTCGGCTAGACCCAAACCCACTGCGCTAGACCCAAACCCGCTCCGATAGACCCAAACCCACTCGGCTAGACGCAAACCCACTCCGCTAGACCCAAACCCACTCGGCTAGACCCAAACCCACTCGGCTAGAACCAAACCCACTCGGCTAGACCCAAACCCACTCGGCTAGACCCAAAACCACTCCGCTAGACCCAAACCCACTCGGCTAGACCCAAACCCACTCGGCTAGGCCCAAACCCACTCGGCTAGACCCAAACACACTCGGCTAGACCCAAACCCGCTCGGCTAGACCCAAACGCACTCGGCTAGACCCAAACCCACTCCGCTAGAACCAAACCCACTCGGCTAGACCCAAACCCACTCCGCTAGACGCAAACCCACTCCGCTAGACTCAAACCCACTCCGCTAGACCCAAACCCACTCGGCTAGACCCAAACCCACTCCGCTAGACCCAAACCCACTCCACTAGACCCAAACCCACTCCGCTAGACCCAAACCAACTGCGCTAGACCCAAACCCGCTCCGCTAGACCCAAACCCACTCGGCTAGACGCAAACCCACTCCGCTAGACCCAAACCCACTCGGCTAGACCCAAACACACTCAGCTAGACCCAAAACCACTCCGCTAGACCGAAACCCACTCGGCTAGATCCGAACCCACTCGGCTGGACCCAAACCCACTCGGCTAGACCCAAACCCACTCCACTAGACGCAAACCCACTCCGCTAGACGCAAACCCAATCCGCTAGACCCAAACCCACTCGGCTAGACCCAAACCCAGTCGGCTAGAACCAAACCCACTCGGCTAGACCCAAACCCACTCGGCTAGACCCAAAACCACTCCGCTAGACCCAAACCCACTCGGCTAGACCCAAACCCACTCGGCTAGGCCCAAACCCACTCGGCTAGACCCAAACACACTCGGCTAGACCCAAACCCACTCCGCTAGACCCAAACCCACTCGGCTAGACCCAAACCCACGCCGCTTAACGCAAACCCACTCCGTTAGACTCAAACCCACTCCGCTAGACCCAAACCCACTCGGCTAGACCCAAACCCACTCAGCTAGACCCAAAACCACTCCGCTAGACCCAAACCCACTCGGCTAGATCCGAACCCACTCGGCTAGACCCAAACCCACTCGGCTAGATGCAAACCCACTCGGCTAGACCCAAACCCACTGGGCTAGACCCAAATCCACTCCGCCAGACCCAAACCCACTCCGCTACACCCAAACCCACTCGGCTAGACCCAAACCCACTCCGCTAGACCCAAACCCACTAGGCTAGACCCAAACCCACTCGGCTAGGCCCAAACCCACTCGGCTAGACCCAAACACACTCGGCTAGACCCAAACCCACTCCGCTAGACCCAAACCCACTCGGCTAGACCCAAACCCACGCCGCTTAACGCAAACCCACTCCGCTAGACTCAAACCCACTCCGCTAGACCCAAACCCACTCGGCTAGACCCAAACCCACGCCGCTTAACGCAAACCCACTCCGCTAGACTCAAACCCACTCCGCTAGACCCAAACCCACTCGGCTAGGCCCAAATCCACTCCGCCAGACCCAAACCCACTCCGCTACACCCAAACCCACTCGGCTAGACCCAAACCCACTCCGCTAGACCCAAACCCACTCGGCTAGACCCAAACCCACTCGGCTAGGCCCAAACCCACTCGGCTAGACCCAAACACACTCGGCTAGACCCAAACCCACTCCGCTAGACCCAAACCCACTCGGCTAGACCCAAACCCACGCCGCTTAACGCAAACCCACTCCGCTAGACTCAAACCCACTCCGCTAGACCCAAACCCACTCGGCTAGACCCAAACCCACTCCGCTAGACCCAAACCCACTCAGCTAGACCCAAAACCACTCCGCTAGACCCAAACCCACTCGGCTAGATCCGAACCCACTCGGCTAGACCCAAACCCACTCGGCTAGATGCAAACCCACTCGGCTAGACCCAAACCCACTCGGCTAGACCCAAATCCACTCTGCCAGACCCAAACCCACTCCGCTACACCCAAACCCACTCGGCTAGACCCAAACCCACTCCGCTAGACCCAAACCCACTCCGCTAGACCCAAACCCACTCCGCTAGACCCAAACCCACTGCGCTAGACCCAAACCCGCTCCGCTAGACCTAAACCCACTCGGCTAGACGCAAACCCACTCCGCTAGACGCAAACCCACTCGGCTAGACCCAAACCCACTCGGCTAGACCCAAACCCACTCGGCTAGGCCCAAACCCACTCGGCTAGACCCAAACCCACTCGGCTAGACCCAAACGCACTCGGCTAGACCCAAACCCACTCCGCTAGACCCAAACCCACTCTGGTAGACCCAAACCCACTCCGCTAGACTCAAACCCACTCCGCTAGACGCAAACCCACTCGGCCACAACCAAACCCACTCGGCTAGACCCAAACCCACTCGGCTAGAACCAAACCCACTCGGCTAGACCCAAACCCACTCGGCTAGACGCAAACCCACTCGGCTAGACCCAAACCCACTCGGCTAGGCCCAAACCCACTCGGCTAGGCCCAAACTCACTCGGCTAGACCCAAACCCACACGGCTAGACCCAAACCCACTCGGCTAGACGCAAACCCACTCCGCTAGACCCAAACCCACTCGGCTAGACCCAAACCCACTCGTCCACAACCAAACCCACTCGGCTAGACCCAAACCCACTCGGCAAGGCCCAAACCCACTCGGCTAGACCCAAACCCACTCGGCTACACCCAAACCCACGCGGCTAGACCCAAACGCACTCGGCTAGACCCAAACCCGCTCCGCTAGACCCAAACCCACTCGGCTAGACGCAAACCCACTCCGCTAGATCCAAACTCACTCGGCTAGACCCAAACCCACTCGGCTAGAACCAAACCCACTCGGCTAGACCCAAACCCACTCGGCTAGACCCAAAACCACTCCACAGACCCAAACCCACTCGGCTAGACCCAAACCCACTTGGCTAGACCCAAACCCACTCGGCTAGATGCAAACCCACTCGGCTAGACCCAAACCCACTCGGCTAGACCCGAACCCACTCCGCTCGACCCAAACCCACTCGGCTAGACCCAAACCCACTCGGCTAGACCCAAACCCACTCGGCTAGACCAAAACCCACTCGGCTAGACCCAAACCAACTCGGCTAGACCCAAACCCACTCGGCTAGACCCAAACCCACTCGGGTAGACCCAAACTCATTCGGGTAGACCCAAACCCACTCGGCTAGACCCAAACCCACTCCGCTGGATGCAAACCCACTCCGCTAGACGCAAACCCACTCCGCTAGACCCAAACCCACTGCGCTAGACCCAAACCCGCTCCGCTAGACCTAAACCCACTCGGCCAGACGCAAACCCACTCCGCTAGACGCAAACCCACTCGGCTAGACCCAAACCCACTCGGCTAGACCCAAACCCACTCGGCTAGGCCCAAACCCACTCGGCTAGACCCAAACCCACTCGGCTAGACCCAAACGCACTCGGCTAGACCCAAACCCACTCCGCTAGACCCAAACCGACTCGTGTAGACCCAAACCCACTCCGCTAGACTCAAACCCACTCCGCTAGACGCAAACCCACTCCGCTAGACCCAAACCCACTCGGCTAGACCCAAACCCACTCCGCTAGACCCAAACCCACTCCGCTGGACCCAAACCCACTCCGCTAGACCCAAACCCACTGTGCTAGACCCAAACCCACCCCGCTAGACCCAAACCCACTCGGCTAGACGCAAACCCACTCCGCCAGACCCAAACCCACTCGGCTAGACCCAAACCCACTCGTCCACAACCAAACCCACTCGGCTAGACCCAAACCCACTCGGCTAGACCCAAAACCACTCCGCTAGACCCAAACCCACTCGGCTAGACCCAAACCCACTCGGCTAGGCCTAAACCCACTCGGCTAGACCCAAACCCAGTCGGCTACACCCAAACCCACTCGGCTAGACCCAAACGCACTCGGCTAGACCCAAACCCGCTCCGCTAGACCCAAACCCACTCGGCTGGACGCAAACCCACTCCGCTAGACCCAAACTCACTCGGCTAGACCCAAACCCACTCGGCTAGTACCAAACCCACTCGGCTAGACCCAAACCCACTCGGCTAGACCCAAAACCACTCCGCTAGACCCAAACCCACTCGGCTAGACCCAAACCCAATCGGCTAGACCCAAACCCACTCGGCTAGATGCAAACCCACTCGGCTAGACCCAAACCCACTCGGCTAGACCCGAACCCACTCCGCTCGACCCAAACCAACTCGGCTAGACCCAAACCCACTCGGCTAGACCCAAACCCACTCGGGTAGACCCAAACTCATTCGGGTAGACCCAAACCCACTCGGCTAGACCCAAACCCACTCCGCCAGACGCAAACCCACTCCGCTAGACGCAAACCCACTCCGCTAGACCCAAACCCACTCCGCTAGACCCAAACCCACTCCGCTAGACCCAAACCCACTCCGCTAGACCCAAACCCACTGCGCTAGACCCAAACCCGCCCCGCTAGACCCAAACCCACTCGGCTAGACGCAAACCCACTCCGCTAGACGCAAACCCACTCGGCTAGACCCAAACCCACTCGGCTAGACCCAAACCCACTCGGCTAGGCTCAAACGCACTCAGCTAGACCCAAACCCACACGGCTAGACCCAAACCCTCTCGGCTAGACGCAAACCCACTCCGCTAGACCCAAACCCACTCGGCTAGACCCAAACCCACTCGTCCACAACCAAACCCACTCGGCTAGACCCAAACCCACTCGGCTAGAGCCAAAACCACTCCGCTAGACCCAAACCCACTCGGCTAGACCCAAACCCACTCGGCTAGACCCAAAACCACTCCGCTAGACCCAAACCCACTCGGCTAGACCCAAACCCACTCGGCTAGACCCAAACCCACTCGGCTAGATGCAAACCCACTCGGCTAGACCCAAACCCGCTCGGCTAGACCCGCACCCACTCCGCTCGACCCAAACCCACTCGGCTAGACCCAAACCCAGTCGGCTAGACCCAAACCCACTCGGCTAGACCAAAACCCACTCGGCTAGACCCAAACCAACTCGGCTAGACCCAAACCCACTCGGCTAGACCCAAACCCACTCGGGTAGACCCAAACTCATTCGGGTAGACCCAAACCCACTCGGCTAGACCCAAACCCACTCCGCCAGATGCAAACCCACTCCGCTAGACGCGAACCCACTCCGCTAGACCCAAACCCACTCGGCTAGACCCAAACCCACTCCGCTAGACCCAAACCCACTCTGCTAGACCCAAACCCACTGCGCTAGACCCAAACCCGCCCCGCTAGACCCAAACCCACTCGGCTAGACGCAAACCCACTCCGCTAGACCCAAACCCACTCGGCTAGACCCAAACCCACTCGGCCACAACCAAACCCACTCGGCTAGACCCAAACCCACTCGGCTAGACCCAAAACCACTCCGCTAGACCCAAACCCACTCGGCTAGACACAAACCCACTCGGCTAGGCGCAAACCCACTCGGCTAGACCCAAACCCACTCGGCTACACCCAAACCCACTCGGTTAGACCCAAACGCACTCGGCTAGACCCAAACCCGCTCCGCTAGACCCAAACCCACTCGGCTAGACGCAAACCCACTCCGCTAGACCCAAACCCACTCGGCTAGACCCAAACCCACTCGGCTAGAACCAAACCCACTCGGCTAGACCCAAACCCACTCGGCTAGACCCAAAACCACTCCGCTAGACCCAAACCCACTCGGCTAGACCCAAACCCGCTCCGCTAGACCCAAACCCACTCGGCTAGACGCAAACCCACTCCGCTAAACCCAAACCCACTCGGCTAGACCCAAACCCACTCGGCTAGAACCAAACCCACTCGGCTAGACCCAAACCCACTCGGCTAGACCCAAATCCACTCCGCCAGACCCAAACCCACTCCGCTACACCCAAACCCACTCGGCTAGACCCAAACCCACTCCGCTAGACCCAAACCCACTCCGCTAGACCCAAACCCACTCCGCTAGACCCAAACCCACTGCGCTAGACCCAAACCCGCTCCGCTAGACCTAAACCCACTCGGCTAGACGCAAACCCACTCCGCTAGACGCAAACCCACTCGGCTAGACCCAAACCCACTCGGCTAGACCCCAACCCACTCGGCTAGGCCCAAACCCACTCGGCTAGACCCAAACCCACTCGGCTAGACCCAAACGCACTCGGCTAGACGCAAACCCACTCCGCTAGACCCAAACCCACTCTGGTAGACCCAAACCCACTCGGCTAGACCCAAACCCACGCCGCTTAACGCAAACCCACTCCGCTAGACTCAAACCCACTCCGCTAGACCCAAACCCACTCGGCTAGACCCAAATCCACTCCGCCAGACCCAAACCCACTCCGCTACACCCAAACCCACTCGGCTAGACCCAAACCCACTCCGCTAGACCCAAACCCACTCGGCTAGACCCAAACCCACTCGGCTAGGCCCAAACCCACTCGGCTAGACCCAAACACACTCGGCTAGACCCAAACCCACTCCGCTAGACCCAAACCCACTCGGCTAGACCCAAACCCACGCCGCTTAACGCAAACCCACTCCGCTAGACTCAAACCCACTCCGCTAGACCCAAACCCACTCGGCTAGACCCAAACCCACTCCGCTAGACCCAAACCCACTCAGCTAGACCCAAAACCACTCCGCTAGACCCAAACCCACTCGGCTAGATCCGAACCCACTCGGCTAGACCCAAACCCACTCGGCTAGATGCAAACCCACTCGGCTAGACCCAAACCCACTCGGCTAGACCCAAATCCACTCTGCCAGACCCAAACCCACTCCGCTACACCCAAACCCACTCGGCTAGACCCAAACCCACTCCGCTAGACCCAAACCCACTCCGCTAGACCCAAACCCACTCCGCTAGACCCAAACCCACTGCGCTAGACCCAAACCCGCTCCGCTAGACCTAAACCCACTCGGCTAGACGCAAACCCACTCCGCTAGACGCAAACCCACTCGGCTAGACCCAAACCCACTCGGCTAGACCCAAACCCACTCGGCTAGGCCCAAACCCACTCGGCTAGACCCAAACCCACTCGGCTAGACCCAAACGCACTCGGCTAGACCCAAACCCACTCCGCTAGACCCAAACCCACTCTGGTAGACCCAAACCCACTCCGCTAGACTCAAACCCACTCCGCTAGACGCAAACCCACTCGGCCACAACCAAACCCACTCGGCTAGACCCAAACCCACTCGGCTAGAACCAAACCCACTCGGCTAGACCCAAACCCACTCGGCTAGACGCAAACCCACTCGGCTAGACCCAAACCCACTCGGCTAGGCCCAAACCCACTCGGCTAGGCCCAAACTCACTCGGCTAGACCCAAACCCACACGGCTAGACCCAAACCCACTCGGCTAGACGCAAACCCACTCCGCTAGACCCAAACCCACTCGGCTAGACCCAAACCCACTCGTCCACAACCAAACCCACTCGGCTAGACCCAAACCCACTCGGCAAGGCCCAAACCCACTCGGCTAGACCCAAACCCACTCGGCTACACCCAAACCCACGCGGCTAGACCCAAACGCACTCGGCTAGACCCAAACCCGCTCCGCTAGACCCAAACCCACTCGGCTAGACGCAAACCCACTCCGCTAGATCCAAACTCACTCGGCTAGACCCAAACCCACTCGGCTAGAACCAAACCCACTCGGCTAGACCCAAACCCACTCGGCTAGACCCAAAACCACTCCACAGACCCAAACCCACTCGGCTAGACCCAAACCCACTTGGCTAGACCCAAACCCACTCGGCTAGATGCAAACCCACTCGGCTAGACCCAAACCCACTCGGCTAGACCCGAACCCACTCCGCTCGACCCAAACCCACTCGGCTAGACCCAAACCCACTCGGCTAGACCCAAACCCACTCGGCTAGACCAAAACCCACTCGGCTAGACCCAAACCAACTCGGCTAGACCCAAACCCACTCGGCTAGACCCAAACCCACTCGGGTAGACCCAAACTCATTCGGGTAGACCCAAACCCACTCGGCTAGACCCAAACCCACTCCGCTGGATGCAAACCCACTCCGCTAGACGCAAACCCACTCCGCTAGACCCAAACCCACTGCGCTAGACCCAAACCCGCTCCGCTAGACCTAAACCCACTCGGCCAGACGCAAACCCACTCCGCTAGACGCAAACCCACTCGGCTAGACCCAAACCCACTCGGCTAGACCCAAACCCACTCGGCTAGGCCCAAACCCACTCGGCTAGACCCAAACCCACTCGGCTAGACCCAAACGCACTCGGCTAGACCCAAACCCACTCCGCTAGACCCAAACCGACTCGTGTAGACCCAAACCCACTCCGCTAGACTCAAACCCACTCCGCTAGACGCAAACCCACTCCGCTAGACCCAAACCCACTCGGCTAGACCCAAACCCACTCCGCTAGACCCAAACCCACTCCGCTGGACCCAAACCCACTCCGGTAGACCCAAACCCACTGTGCTAGACCCAAACCCACCCCGCTAGACCCAAACCCACTCGGCTAGACGCAAACCCACTCCGCCAGACCCAAACCCACTCGGCTAGACCCAAACCCACTCGTCCACAACCAAACCCACTCGGCTAGACCCAAACCCACTCGGCTAGACCCAAAACCACTCCGCTAGACCCAAACCCACTCGGCTAGACCCAAACCCACTCGGCTAGGCCTAAACCCACTCGGCTAGACCCAAACCCAGTCGGCTACACCCAAACCCACTCGGCTAGACCCAAACGCACTCGGCTAGACCCAAACCCGCTCCGCTAGACCCAAACCCACTCGGCTGGACGCAAACCCACTCCGCTAGACCCAAACTCACTCGGCTAGACCCAAACCCACTCGGCTAGTACCAAACCCACTCGGCTAGACCCAAACCCACTCGGCTAGACCCAAAACCACTCCGCTAGACCCAAACCCACTCGGCTAGACCCAAACCCAATCGGCTAGACCCAAACCCACTCGGCTAGATGCAAACCCACTCGGCTAGACCCAAACCCACTCGGCTAGACCCGAACCCACTCCGCTCGACCCAAACCAACTCGGCTAGACCCAAACCCACTCGGCTAGACCCAAACCCACTCGGGTAGACCCAAACTCATTCGGGTAGACCCAAACCCACTCGGCTAGACCCAAACCCACTCCGCCAGACGCAAACCCACTCCGCTAGACGCAAACCCACTCCGCTAGACCCAAACCCACTCCGCTAGACCCAAACCCACTCCGCTAGACCCAAACCCACTCCGCTAGACCCAAACCCACTGCGCTAGACCCAAACCCGCCCCGCTAGACCCAAACCCACTCGGCTAGACGCAAACCCACTCCGCTAGACGCAAACCCACTCGGCTAGACCCAAACCCACTCGGCTAGACCCAAACCCACTCGGCTAGGCTCAAACGCACTCAGCTAGACCCAAACCCACACGGCTAGACCCAAACCCTCTCGGCTAGACGCAAACCCACTCCGCTAGACCCAAACCCACTCGGCTAGACCCAAACCCACTCGTCCACAACCAAACCCACTCGGCTAGACCCAAACCCACTCGGCTAGAGCCAAAACCACTCCGCTAGACCCAAACCCACTCGGCTAGACCCAAACCCACTCGGCTAGACCCAAAACCACTCCGCTAGACCCAAACCCACTCGGCTAGACCCAAACCCACTCGGCTAGACCCAAACCCACTCGGCTAGATGCAAACCCACTCGGCTAGACCCAAACCCACTCGGCTAGACCCGCACCCACTCCGCTCGACCCAAACCCACTCGGCTAGACCCAAACCCAGTCGGCTAGACCCAAACCCACTCGGCTAGACCAAAACCCACTCGGCTAGACCCAAACCAACTCGGCTAGACCCAAACCCACTCGGCTAGACCCAAACCCACTCGGGTAGACCCAAACTCATTCGGGTAGACCCAAACCCACTCGGCTAGACCCAAACCCACTCCGCCAGATGCAAACCCACTCCGCTAGACGCGAACCCACTCCGCTAGACCCAAACCCACTCGGCTAGACCCAAACCCACTCCGCTAGACCCAAACCCACTCTGCTAGACCCAAACCCACTGCGCTAGACCCAAACCCGCCCCGCTAGACCCAAACCCACTCGGCTAGACGCAAACCCACTCCGCTAGACCCAAACCCACTCGGCTAGACCCAAACCCACTCGGCCACAACCAAACCCACTCGGCTAGACCCAAACCCACTCGGCTAGACCCAAAACCACTCCGCTAGACCCAAACCCACTCGGCTAGACACAAACCCACTCGGCTAGGCGCAAACCCACTCGGCTAGACCCAAACCCACTCGGCTACACCCAAACCCACTCGGTTAGACCCAAACGCACTCGGCTAGACCCAAACCCGCTCCGCTAGACCCAAACCCACTCGGCTAGACGCAAACCCACTCCGCTAGACCCAAACCCACTCGGCTAGACCCAAACCCACTCGGCTAGAACCAAACCCACTCGGCTAGACCCAAACCCACTCGGCTAGACCCAAAACCACTCCGCTAGACCCAAACCCACTCGGCTAGACCCAAACCCGCTCCGCTAGACCCAAACCCACTCGGCTAGACGCAAACCCACTCCGCTAAACCCAAACCCACTCGGCTAGACCCAAACCCACTCGGCTAGAACCAAACCCACTCGGCTAGACCCAAACCCACTCGGCTAGACCCAAATCCACTCCGCCAGACCCAAACCCACTCCGCTACACCCAAACCCACTCGGCTAGACCCAAACCCACTCCGCTAGACCCAAACCCACTCCGCTAGACCCAAACCCACTCCGCTAGACCCAAACCCACTGCGCTAGACCCAAACCCGCTCCGCTAGACCTAAACCCACTCGGCTAGACGCAAACCCACTCCGCTAGACGCAAACCCACTCGGCTAGACCCAAACCCACTCGGCTAGACCCCAACCCACTCGGCTAGGCCCAAACCCACTCGGCTAGACCCAAACCCACTCGGCTAGACCCAAACGCACTCGGCTAGACGCAAACCCACTCCGCTAGACCCAAACCCACTCTGGTAGACCCAAACCCACTCCGCTAGACTCAAACCCACTCCGCTAGACGCAAACCCACTCGGCCACAACCAAACCCACTCGGCTAGACCCAAACCCACTCGGATAGAACCAAACCCACTCGGCTAGACCCAAACCCACTCGGCTAGACGCAAACCCACTCGGCTAGACCCAAACCCACTCGGCTAGACCCAAACCCACTCGGCTAGGCCCAAACTCACTCGGCTAGACCCAAACCCACACGGCTAGACCCAAACCCACTCGGCTAGACGCAAACCCACTCCGCTAGACCCAAACCCACTCGGCTAGACCCAAACCCACTCGTCCACAACCAAACCCACTCGGCTAGACCCAAACCCACTCGGCTAGATGCAAACCCACTCGGCTAGACCCAAACCCACTCGGCTAGACCCAAATCCACTCCGCCAGACCCAAACCCACTCCGCTACACCCAAACCCACTCGGCTAGACCCAAACCCACTCCGCTAGACCCAAACCCACTCCGCTAGACCCAAACCCACTCCGCTAGACCCAAACCCACTGCGCTAGACCCAAACCCGCTCCGCTAGACCTAAACCCACTCGGCTAGACGCAAACCCACTCCGCTAGACGCAAACCCACTCGGCTAGACCCAAACCCACTCGGCTAGACCCAAACCCACTCGGCTAGGCCCAAACCCACTCGGCTAGACCCAAACCCACTCGGCTAGACCCAAACGCACTCGGCTAGACCCAAACCCACTCCGCTAGACCCAAACCCACTCTGGTAGACCCAAACCCACTCCGCTAGACTCAAACCCACTCCACTAGACGCAAACCCACTCGGCCACAACCAAACCCACTCGGCTAGACCCAAACCCACTCGGCTAGAACCAAACCCACTCGGCTAGACCCAAACCCACTCGGCTAGACGCAAACCCACTCGGCTAGACCCAAACCCACTCGGCTAGACCCAAACCCACTCGGCTAGGCCCAAACTCACTCGGCTAGACCCAAACCCACACGGCTAGACCCAAACCCACTCGGCTAGACGCAAACCCACTCCGCTAGACCCAAACCCACTCGGCTAGACCCAAACCCACTCGTCCACAACCAAACCCACTCGGCTAGACCCAAACCCACTCGGCAAGGCCCAAACCCACTCGGCTAGACCCAAACCCACTCGGCTACACCCAAACCCACGCGGCTAGACCCAAACGCACTCGGCTAGACCCAAACCCGCTCCGCTAGACCCAAACCCACTCGGCTAGACGCAAACCCACTCCGCTAGATCCAAACTCACTCGGCTAGACCCAAACCCACTCGGCTAGAACCAAACCCACTCGGCTAGACCCAAACCCACTCGGCTAGACCCAAAACCACTCCACAGACCCAAACCCACTCGGCTAGACCCAAACCCACTCGGCTAGACCCAAACCCACTCGGCTAGATGCAAACCCACTCGGCTAGACCCAAACCCACTCGGCTAGACCCGAACCCACTCCGCTCGACCCAAACCCACTCGGCTAGACCCAAACCCACTCGGCTAGACCCAAACCCACTCGGCTAGACCAAAACCCACTCTGCTAGACCCAAACCAACTCGGCTAGACCCAAACCCACTCGGCTAGACCCAAACCCACTCGGGTAGACCCAAACTCATTCGGGTAGACCCAAACCCACTCGGCTAGACCCAAACCCACTCCACTAGATGCAAACCCACTCCGCTAGACGCAAACCCACTCCGCTAGACCCAAACCCACTCGGCTAGACCCAAACCCACTCCGCTAGACCCAAACCCACTCCGCTAGACCCAAACCCACTGCGCTAGACCCAAACCCGCCCCGCTAGACCCAAACCCACTCGGCTAGATGCAAACCCACTCCGCTAGACCCAAACCCACTCGGCTAGACCCAAACCCACTCGGCCACAACCAAACCCACTCGGCTAGACCCAAACCCACTCGGCTAGACCCAAAACCACTCCGCTAGACCCAAACCCACTCGGCTAGACCCAAACCCACTCGGCTAGGCCCAAACCCACTCGGCTAGACCCAAACCCACTCGGCTACACCCAAACCCACTCGGCTAGACCCAAACGCACTCGGCTAGACCCAAACCCGCTCCGCTAGACCCAAACCCACTCGGCTAGACGCAAACCCACTCCGCTAGACCCAAACCCACTCGGCTAGACCCAAACCCACTCGGCTAGAACCAAACCCACTCGGCTAGACCCAAACCCACTCGGCTAGACCCAAAACCACTCCGCTAGACCCAAACCCACTCGGCTAGACCCAAACCCACTCGGCTAGACCCAAACCCACTCGGCTAGATGCAAACCCACTCGGCTAGACCCAAACCCACTCGGCTAGACCCAAACCCACTCGGCAAGACCCAAACCCACTCCGCTAGACCCAAACCCACTCCGCTAGACCCAAACCCACTCCGCTAGACCCAAACCCACTGCGCTAGACCCAAACCCGCTCCGCTAGACCTAAACCCACTCGGCCAGACGCAAACCCACTCCGCTAGACGCAAACCCACTCGGCTAGACCCAAACCCACTCGGCTAGACCCAAACCCACTCGGCTAGGCCCAAACCCACTCGGCTAGACCCAAACCCACTCGGCTAGACCCAAACGCACTCGGCTAGACCCAAACCCACTCCGCTAGACCCAAACCGACTCGTGTAGACCCAAACACACTCCGCTAGACTCAAACCCACTCCGCTAGACGCAAACCCACTCCGCTAGACCCAAAACCCACTCGGGTAGACCCAAACCCACTCCGCTAGACCCAAACCCACTCCACTGGACCCAAACCCACTCCGCTAGACCCAAACCCACTGTGCTAGACCCAAACCCACCCCGCTAGACCCAAACCCACTCGGCTAGACGCAAACCCACTCCGCTAGACCCAAACCCACTCGGCTAGACCCAAACCCACTCGTCCACAACCAAACCCACTCGGCTAGACCCAAACCCACTCGGCTAGACCCAAAACCACTCCGCTAGACCCAAACCCACTCGGCTAGACCCAAACCCACTCCACTGGACCCAAACCCACTCCGCTAGACCCAAACCCACTGTGCTAGACCCAAACCCACCCCGCTAGACCCAAACCCACTCGGCTAGACGCAAACCCACTCCGCTAGACCCAAACCCACTCGGCTAGACCCAAACCCACTCGTCCACAACCAAACCCACTCGGCTAGACCCAAACCCACTCGGCTAGACCCAAAACCACTCCGCTAGACCCAAACCCACTCGGCTAGACCCAAACCCACTCGGCTAGGCCCAAACCCACTCGGCTAGACCCAAACCCAGTCGGCTACACCCAAACCCACTCGGCTAGACCCAAACCCACTCCGCCAGACGCAAACCCACTCCGCTAGACGCAAACCCACTCCGCTAGACCCAAACCCACTCGGCTAGACCCAAACCCACTCCGCTAGACCCAAACCCACTCCGCTAGACCCAAACCCACTGCGCTAGACCCAAACCCGCCCCGCTAGACCCAAACCCACTCGGCTAGACGCAAACCCACCCCGCTAGACGCAAACCCACTCGGCTAGACCCAAACCCACTCGGCTAGACCCAAACCCACTCGGCTAGGCCCAAACGCACTCAGCTAGACCCAAACCCACACGGCTAGACCCAAACCCTCTCGGCTAGACGCAAACCCACTCCGCTAGACCCAAACCCACTCGGCTAGACCCAAACCCACTCGTCCACAATCAAACCCACTCGGCTAGACCCAAACCCACTCGGCTAGACCCAAAACCACTCCGCTAGACCCAAACCCACTCGGCTAGACCCAAACGCACTCGACTAGACCCAAACCCTCTCCGCTAGACCCAAACCCACTCGGCTAGACGCAAATCCACTCCGCTAGACCCAAACTCACTCGGCTAGACCCAAACCCACTCGGCTAGACCCAAAACCACTCCGCTAGACCCAAACCCACTCGGCTAGACCCAAACCCACTCGGCTAGACCCAAACCCACTCGGCTAGATGCAAACCCACTCGGCTAGACCCAAACCCACTCGGCTAGACCCGAACCCACTCCGCTCGACCCAAACCCACTCGGCTAGACCCAAACCCAGTCGGATAGACCCAAACCCACTCGGCTAGACCAAAACCCACTCGGCTAGACCCAAACCAACTCGGCTAGACCCAAACCCACTCGGCTAGACCCAAACCCACTCGGGTAGACCCAAACTCATTCGGGTAGACCCAAACCCACTCGGCTAGACCCAAACCCACTCCGCCAGATGCAAACCCACTCCGCTAGACGCGAACCCACTCCGCTAGACCCAAACCCACTCGGCTAGACCCAAACCCACTCCGCTAGACCCAAACCCACTCCGCTAGACCCAAACCCACTGCGCTAGACCCAAACCCGCCCCGCTAGACCCAAACCCACTCGGCTAGACGCAAACCCACTCCGCTAGACCCAAACCCACTCGGCTAGACCCAAACCCACTCGGCCACAACCAAACCCACTCGGCTAGACCCAAAACCACTCCGCTAGACCCAAACCCACTCGGCTAGACCCAAACCCACTCGGCTAGGCGCAAACCCACTCGGCTAGACCCAAACCCACTCGGCTACACCCAAACCCACTCGGCTAGACCCAAACGCACTCGGCTAGACCCAAACCCGCTCCGCTAGACCCAAACCCACTCGGCTAGACGCAAACCCACTCCGCTAGACCCAAACCCACTCGGCTAGACCCAAACCCACTCGGCTAGAACCAAACCCACTCGGCTAGACCCAAACCCACTCGGCTAGACCCAAAACCACTCCGCTAGACCCAAACCCACTCGGCTAGACCCAAACCCGCTCCGCTAGACCCAAACCCACTCGGCTAGACGCAAACCCACTCCGCTAGACCCAAACCCACTCGGCTAGACCCAAACCCACTCGGCTAGAACCAAACCCACTCGGCTAGACCCAAACCCACTCGGCTGGACCCAAAACCACTCCGCTAGACCCAAACCCACTCGGCTAGACCCAAACCCACTCGGCTAGACCCAAACCCACTCGGCTAGATGCAAACCCACTCGGCTAGACCCAAACCCACTCGGCTAGACCCAAACCCACTCCGCTCGACCCAAACCCACTCCGCTAGACCCAAACCCACTCGGCTAGACCCAAACCCACTCCGCTAGACCCAAACCCACTGCGCTAGACCCAAACCCGCTCCGCTAGACCTAAACCCACTCGGCTAGACGAAAACCCACTCCGCTAGACGCAAACCCACTCGGCTAGACCCAAACCCACTCGGCTAGACCCAAACCCACTCGGCTAGGCCCAAACCCACTCGGCTAGACCCAAACCCACTCGGCTAGACCCAAACGCACTCGGCTAGACCCAAACCCACTCCGCTAGACCCAAACCGACTCGATAGACCCAAACCCACTCCGCTAGACTCAAACCCACTCCGCTAGACGCAAACCCACTCCGCTAGACCCAAACCCACTCGGCTAGACCCAAACCCACTCTGCTAGACCCAAACCCACTCCGCTGGACCCAAACCCACTCCGCTAGACCCAAACCCACTCCGCTAGACGCAAACCCACCCCGCTAGACCCAAACCCACTCGGCTAGACGCAAACCCACTCCGCTAGACCCAAACCCACTCGGCTAGACCCAAACCCACTCGTCCACAACCAAACCCACTCGGCTAGACCCAAACCCACTCGGCTAGACCCAAACCCACTCGGCTAGACCCAAACGCACTCGGCTAGACCCAAACCCGCTCCGCTAGACCCAAACCCAGTCGGCTACACCCAAACCCACTCGGCTAGACCCAAACGCACTCGGCTAGACCAAAACCCGCTCCGCTAGACCCAAACCCACTCGGCTGGACGCAAACCCACTCCGCTAGACCCAAACTCACTCGGCTAGACCCAAACCCACTCGGCTAGAACCAAACCCACTCGGCTAGACCCAAACCCACTCGGCTAGACCCAAAACCACTCCGCTAGACCCAAACCCACTCGGCTAGACCCAAACCCACTCGGCTAGACCCAAACCCACTCGGCTAGATGCAAACCCACTCGGCTAGACCCAAACCCACTCGGCTAGACCCGAACCCACTCCGCTCGACCCAAACCCACTCGGCTAGACCAAAACCCACTCGGCTAGACCCAAACCCACTCGGCTAGACTAAACCCACTCGGCTAGACCCAAACCCACTCGGCTACACCCAAACCCACTCGGCTAGACCCAAACGCACTCGGCTAGACCCAAACCCGCTCCGCTAGACCCAAACCCACTCGGCTAGACGCAAACCCACTCCGCTAGACCCAAACCCACTCGGCTAGACCCAAACCCACTCGGCTAGAACCAAACCCACTCGGCTAGACCCAAACCCACTCGGCTAGACCCAAAACCACTCCGCTAGACCCAAACCCACTCGGCTAGACCCAAACCCGCTCCGCTAGACCCAAACCCACTCGGCTAGACGCAAACCCACTCCGCTAGACCCAAACCCACTCGGCTAGACCCAAACCCACTCGGCTAGAACCAAACCCACTCGGCTAGACCCAAACCCACTCGGCTGGACCCAAAACCACTCCGCTAGACCCAAACCCACTCGGCTAGACCCAAACCCACTCGGCTAGACCCAAACCCACTCGGCTAGATGCAAACCCACTCGGCTAGACCCAAACCCACTCGGCTAGACCCAAACCCACTCCGCTCGACCCAAACCCACTCCGCTAGACCCAAACCCACTCGGCTAGACCCAAACCCACTCCGCTAGACCCAAACCCACTGCGCTAGACCCAAACCCGCTCCGCTAGACCTAAACCCACTCGGCTAGACGAAAACCCACTCCGCTAGACGCAAACCCACTCGGCTAGACCCAAACCCACTCGGCTAGACCCAAACCCACTCGGCTAGGCCCAAACCCACTCGGCTAGACCCAAACCCACTCGGCTAGACCCAAACGCACTCGGCTAGACCCAAACCCACTCCGCTAGACCCAAACCGACTCGATAGACCCAAACCCACTCCGCTAGACTCAAACCCACTCCGCTAGACGCAAACCCACTCCGCTAGACCCAAACCCACTCGGCTAGACCCAAACCCACTCTGCTAGACCCAAACCCACTCCGCTGGACCCAAACCCACTCCGCTAGACCCAAACCCACTCCGCTAGACGCAAACCCACCCCGCTAGACCCAAACCCACTCGGCTAGACGCAAACCCACTCCGCTAGACCCAAACCCACTCGGCTAGACCCAAACCCACTCGTCCACAACCAAACCCACTCGGCTAGACCCAAACCCACTCGGCTAGACCCAAACCCACTCGGCTAGACCCAAACGCACTCGGCTAGACCCAAACCCGCTCCGCTAGACCCAAACCCAGTCGGCTACACCCAAACCCACTCGGCTAGACCCAAACGCACTCGGCTAGACCAAAACCCGCTCCGCTAGACCCAAACCCACTCGGCTGGACGCAAACCCACTCCGCTAGACCCAAACTCACTCGGCTAGACCCAAACCCACTCGGCTAGAACCAAACCCACTCGGCTAGACCCAAACCCACTCGGCTAGACCCAAAACCACTCCGCTAGACCCAAACCCACTCGGCTAGACCCAAACCCACTCGGCTAGACCCAAACCCACTCGGCTAGATGCAAACCCACTCGGCTAGACCCAAACCCACTCGGCTAGACCCGAACCCACTCCGCTCGACCCAAACCCACTCGGCTAGACCAAAACCCACTCGGCTAGACCCAAACCCACTCGGCTAGACTAAACCCACTCGGCTAGACCCAAACCAACTCGGCTAGACCCAAACCCACTCGGCTAGACCCAAACCCACTCGGGTAGACCCAAACTCATTCGGGTAGACCCAAACCCACTCGGCTAGACCCAAACCCACTCCGCCAGATGCAAACCCACTCCGCTAGACGCAAACCCACTCCGCTAGACCCAAACCCACTCGGCTAGACCCAAACCCACTCCGCTAGACCCAAACCCACTCCGCTAGACCCAAACCCACTGCGCTAGACCCAAACCCGCCCCGCTAGACCCAAACCCACTCGGCTAGACGCAAACCCACTCCGCTAGATGCAAACCCACTCGGCTAGACCCAAACCCACTCGGCTAGACCCAAACCCACTCGGCTAGACGCAAACCCACTCCGCTAGACCCAAACCCACTCGGCTAGACCCAAACCCACTCGTCCACAACCAAACCCACTCGGCTAGACCCAAACCCACTCGGCTAGACCCAAAACCACTCCGCTAGACCCAAACCCACTCGGCTAGACCCAAACGCACTAGGCTATACCCAAACCCGCTCCGCTAGACCCAAACCCACTCGGCTGGACGCAAACCCACTCCGCTAGACCCAAACTCACTCGGCTAGACCCAAACCCACTCGGCTAGAACCAAACCCACTCGGCTAGACCCAAACCCACTCGGCTAGACCCAAAACCACTCCGCTAGACCCAAACCCACTCGGCTAGACCCAAACCCACTCGGCTAGACCCAAACCCACTCGTCTAGATGCAAACCCACTCGGCTAGACCCAAACCCACTCGGCTAGACCCGAACCCACTCCGCTCGACCCAAACCCACTCGGGTAGACCCAAACTCATTCGGGTAGACCCAAACCCGCTCGGCTAGACCCAAACCCACTCCGCCAGATGCAAACCCACTCCGCTAGACGCAAACCCACTCCGCTAGACCCAAACCCACTCGGCTAGACCCAAACCCACTCCGCTAGACCCAAACCCACTCCGCTAGACACAAACCCACTGCGCTAGACCCAAACCCGCCCCGCTAGACCCAAACCCACTCGGCTAGATGTAAACCCACTCCGCTAGACCCAAA
The DNA here is from genome assembly GCA_963514005.1 of Raja brachyura. The sequence continues at coordinate 28,708,531 of OY740815.1, read as the reverse complement.
CCCACTCGGCTAGACCCAAACCCACTCGGCCACAACCAAACCCACTCCGCTCGACCCAAACCCACTCGGCTAGACCCAAACCCACTCGGCTAGACCCAAACCCACTCGGCTAGACCAAAACCCACTCGGCTAGACCCAAACCAACTCGGCTAGACCCAAACCCACTCGGCTAGACCCAAACCCACTCGGGTAGACCCAAACTCATTCGGGTAGACCCAAACCCACTCGGCTAGACCCAAACCCACTCCGCCAGATGCAAACCCACTCCGCTAGACGCAAACCCACTCCGCTTGACCCAAACCCACTCGGCTAGACCCAAACCCACTCCGCTAGACCCAAACCCACTCCGCTAGACCCAAACCCACTGCGCTAGACCCAAACCCGCCCCGCTAGACCCAAACCCACTCGGCTAGACGCAAACCCACTCCGCTAGACCCAAACCCACTCGGCTAGACCCAAACCCACTCGGCCACAACCAAACCCACTCGGCTAGACCCAAACCCACTCGGCTAGACCCAAAACCACTCCGCTAGACCCAAACCCACTCGGCTAGACCCAAGCCCACTCGGCTAGGCCCAAACCCAATCGGCTAGAACCAAACCCACTCGGCTACACCCAAACCCACTCGGCTAGACCCAAACGCACTCGGCAAGACCCAAACCCGCTCCGCTAGACCCAAACCCACTCGGCTAGACGCAAACCCACTCCGCTAGACCCAAACCCACTCGGCTAGACCCAAACCCACTCGGCTAGAACCAAACCCACTCGGCTAGACCCAAACCCACTCGGCTAGACCCAAAACCACTCCGCTAGACCCTAACCCACTCGGCTAGACCCAAACCCACTCGGCTAGACCCAAACCCACTCGGCTAGATGCAAACCCACTCGGCTAGACCCAAACCCACTCCGCTCGACCCAAACCCACTCCGCTAGACCCAAACCCACTCGGCTAGACCCAAACCCACTCGGCTAGACCCAAATCCACTCCGCCAGACCCAAACCCACTCCGCTACACCCAAACCCACTCGGCTAGACCCAAACCCTCTCCGCTAGACCCAAACCCACTCCGCTAGACCCAAACCCACTCCGCTAGACCCAAACCCACTGTGCTAGACCCAAACCCGCTCCGCTAGACCTAAACCCACTCGGCTAGACGCAAACCCACTCCGCTAGACGCAAACCCACTCGGCTAGACCCAAACCCACTCGGCTAGACCCAAACCCACTCGGCTAGGCCCAAACCCACTCGGCTAGACCCAAACCCACTCGGCTAGACCCAAACGCACTCGGCTAGACCCAAACCCACTCCGCTAGACCCAAACCGACTCGGTAGACCCAAACCCACTCGGCTAGACCCAAACCCACTCCGCTAGACCCAAACCCACTCCGCTGGACCCAAACCCACTCCGCTAGACCCAAACCCACTCCGCTAGACGCAAACCCAACCCGCTAGACCCAAACCCACTCGGCTAGACGCAAACCCACTCCGCTAGACCCAAACCCACTCGGCTAGACCCAAACCCACTCGTCCACAACCAAACCCACTCGGCTAGACCCAAACCCACTCGGCTAGACCCAAACCCACTCGGCTAGACCCAAACCCACTCGGCTATGCCCAAACCCACTCGGCTAGACCCAAACCCAGTCGGCTACACCCAAACCCACTCGGCTAGACCCAAACGCACTCGGCTAGACCAAAACCCGCTCCGCTAGACCCAAACCCACTCGGCTGGACGCAAACCCACTCCGCTAGACCCAAACTCACTCGGCTAGACCCAAACCCACTCGGCTAGAACCAAACCCACTCGGCTAGACCCAAACCCACTCGGCTAGACCCAAAACCACTCCGCTAGACCCAAACCCACTCGGCTAGACCCAAACCCACTCGGCTAGACCCAAACCCACTCGGCTAGATGCAAACCCACTCGGCTAGACCCAAACCCACTCGGCTAGACCCGAACCCACTCCGCTCGACCCAAACCCACTCGGCTAGACCCAAACCCACTCGGCTAGAACCAAACCCACTCGGCTAGACTAAACCCACTCGGCTAGACCCAAACCAACTCGGCTAGACCCAAACCCACTCGGCTAGACCCAAACCCACTCGGGTAGACCCAAACTCATTCGGGTAGACCCAAACCCACTCGGCTAGACCCAAACCCACTCCGCCAGATGCAAACCCACTCCGCTAGACCCAAACCCACTCCGCTAGACCCAAACCCACTCCGCTAGACGCAAACCCACCCCGCTAGACCCAAACCCACTCGGCTAGACGCAAACCCACTCCGCTAGACCCAAACCCACTCGGCTAGACCCAAACCCACTCGTCCACAACCAAACCCACTCGGCTAGACCCAAACCCACTCGGCTAGACCCAAACCCACTCGGCTAGACCCAAACCCACTCGGCTATGCCCAAACCCACTCGGCTAGACCCAAACCCAGTCGGCTACACCCAAACCCACTCGGCTAGACCCAAACGCACTCGGCTTGACCAAAACCCGCTCCGCTAGACCCAAACCCACTCGGCTGGACGCAAACCCACTCCGCTAGACCCAAACTCACTCGGCTAGACCCAAACCCACTCGGCTAGAACCAAACCCACTCGGCTAGACCCAAACCCACTCGGCTAGACCCAAAACCACTCCGCTAGACCCAAACCCACTCGGCTAGACCCAAACCCACTCGGCTAGACCCAAACCCACTCGGCTAGATGCAAACCCACTCGGCTAGACCCAAACCCACTCGGCTAGACCCGAACCCACTCCGCTCGACCCAAACCCACTCGGCTAGACCCAAACCCACTCGGCTAGACCCAAACCCACTCGGCTAGACTAAACCCACTCGGCTAGACCCAAACCAACTCGGCTAGACCCAAACCCACTCGGCTAGACCCAAACCCACTCGGCTAGACCCAAACCCACTCGGCTAGAATCAAACCCACTCGGCTAGACACAAACCCACTCGGCTGGACCCAAAACCACTCCGCTAGACCCAAACCCACTCGGCTAGACCCAAACCCACTCGGCTAGACCCAAACCCACTCGGCTAGATGCAAACCCACTCGGCTAGACCCAAACCCACTCGGCTAGACCCAAACCCACTCCGCTCGACCCAAACCCACTCCGCTAGACCCAAACCCACTCGGCTAGACCCAAACCCACTCGGCTAGACCCAAATCCACTCCGCCAGACCCAAACCCACTCCGCTACACCCAAACCCACTCGGCTAGACCCAAACCCACTCCGCTAGACCCAAACCCACTCCGCTAGACCCAAACCCACTCCGCTAGACCCAAACCCACTGCGCTAGACCCAAACCCGCTCCGCTAGACCTAAACCCACTCGGCTAGACGAAAACCCACTCCGCTAGACGCAAACCCACTCGGCTAGACCCAAACCCACTCGGCTAGACCCAAACCCACTCGGCTAGGCCCAAACCCACTCGGCTAGACCCAAACCCACTCGGCTAGACCCAAACGCACTCGGCTAGACCCAAACCCACTCCGCTAGACCCAAACCGACTCGATAGACCCAAACCCACTCCGCTAGACTCAAACCCACTCCGCTAGACGCAAACCCACTCCGCTAGACCCAAACCCACTCGGCTAGACCCAAACCCACTCTGCTAGACCCAAACCCACTCCGCTGGACCCAAACCCACTCCGCTAGACCCAAACCCACTCCGCTAGACGCAAACCCACCCCGCTAGACCCAAACCCACTCGGCTAGACGCAAACCCACTCCGCTAGACCCAAACCCACTCGGCTAGACCCAAACCCACTCGTCCACAACCAAACCCACTCGGCTAGACCCAAACCCACTCGGCTAGACCCAAACCCACTCGGCTAGACCCAAACCCACTCGGCTATGCCCAAACCCACTCGGCTAGACCCAAACCCAGTCGGCTACACCCAAACCCACTCGGCTAGACCCAAACGCACTCGGCTAGACCAAAACCCGCTCCGCTAGACCCAAACCCACTCGGCTGGACGCAAACCCACTCCGCTAGACCCAAACTCACTCGGCTAGACCCAAACCCACTCGGCTAGAACCAAACCCACTCGGCTAGACCCAAACCCACTCGGCTAGACCCAAAACCACTCCGCTAGACCCAAACCCACTCGGCTAGACCCAAACCCACTCGGCTAGACCCAAACCCACTCGGCTAGATGCAAACCCACTCGGCTAGACCCAAACCCACTCGGCTAGACCCGAACCCACTCCGCTCGATCCAAACCCACTCGGCTAGACCAAAACCCACTCGGCTAGACCCAAACCCACTCGGCTAGACTAAACCCACTCGGCTAGACCCAAACCAACTCGGCTAGACCCAAACCCACTCGGCTAGACCCAAACCCACTCGGGTAGACCCAAACTCATTCGGGTAGACCCAAACCCACTCGGCTAGACCCAAACCCACTCCGCCAGATGCAAACCCACTCCGCTAGACGCAAACCCACTCCGCTAGACCCAAACCCACTCGGCTAGACCCAAACCCACTCCGCTAGACCCAAACCCACTCCGCTAGACCCAAACCCACTGCGCTAGACCCAAACCCGCCCCGCTAGACCCAAACCCACTCGGCTAGACGCAAACCCACTCCGCTAGATGCAAACCCACTCGGCTAGACCCAAACCCACTCGGCTAGACCCAAACCCACTCGGCTAGACGCAAACCCACTCCGCTAGACCCAAACCCACTCGGCTAGACCCAAACCCACTCGTCCACAACCAAACCCACTCGGCTAGACCCAAACCCACTCGGCTAGACCCAAAACCACTCCGCTAGACCCAAACCCACTCGGCTAGACCCAAACGCACTCGGCTATACCCAAACCCGCTCCGCTAGACCCAAACCCACTCGGCTGGACGCAAACCCACTCCGCTAGACCCAAACTCACTCGGCTAGACCCAAACCCACTCGGCTAGAACCAAACCCACTCGGCTAGACCCAAACCCACTCGGCTAGACCCAAAACCACTCCGCTAGACCCAAACCCACTCGGCTAGACCCAAACCCACTCGGCTAGACCCAAACCCACTCGTCTAGATGCAAACCCACTCGGCTAGACCCAAACCCACTCGGCTAGACCCGAACCCACTCCGCTCGACCCAAACCCACTCGGGTAGACCCAAACTCATTCGGGTAGACCCAAACCCGCTCGGCTAGACCCAAACCCACTCCGCCAGATGCAAACCCACTCCGCTAGACGCAAACCCACTCCGCTAGACCCAAACCCACTCGGCTAGACCCAAACCCACTCCGCTAGACCCAAACCCACTCCGCTAGACACAAACCCACTGCGCTAGACCCAAACCCGCCCCGCTAGACCCAAACCCACTCGGCTAGATGCAAACCCACTCCGCTAGACCCAAACCCACTCGGCTAGACCCAAACCCACTCGGCCACAACCAAACCCACTCCGCTCGACCCAAACCCACTCGGCTAGACCCAAACCCACTCGGCTAGACCCAAACCCACTCGGCTAGACCAAAACCCACTCGGCTAGACCCAAACCAACTCGGCTAGACCCAAACCCACTCGGCTAGACCCAAACCCACTCGGGTAGACCCAAACTCATTCGGGTAGACCCAAACCCACTCGGCTAGACCCAAACCCACTCCGCCAGATGCAAACCCACTCCGCTAGACGCAAACCCACTCCGCTTGACCCAAACCCACTCGGCTAGACCCAAACCCACTCCGCTAGACCCAAACCCACTCCGCTAGACCCAAACCCACTGCGCTAGACCCAAACCCGCCCCGCTAGACCCAAACCCACTCGGCTAGACGCAAACCCACTCCGCTAGACCCAAACCCACTCGGCTAGACCCAAACCCACTCGGCCACAACCAAACCCACTCGGCTAGACCCAAACCCACTCGGCTAGACCCAAAACCACTCCGCTAGACCCAAACCCACTCGGCTAGACCCAAGCCCACTCGGCTAGGCCCAAACCCAATCGGCTAGAACCAAACCCACTCGGCTACACCCAAACCCACTCGGCTAGACCCAAACGCACTCGGCAAGACCCAAACCCGCTCCGCTAGACCCAAACCCACTCGGCTAGACGCAAACCCACTCCGCTAGACACAAACCCACTCGGCTAGACCCAAACCCACTCGGCTAGAACCAAACCCACTCGGCTAGACCCAAACCCACTCGGCTAGACCCAAAACCACTCCGCTAGACCCTAACCCACTCGGCTAGACCCAAACCCACTCGGCTAGACCCAAACCCACTCGGCTAGATGCAAACCCACTCGGCTAGACCCAAACCCACTCCGCTCGACCCAAACCCACTCCGCTAGACCCAAACCCACTCGGCTAGACCCAAACCCACTCGGCTAGACCCAAATCCACTCCGCCAGACCCAAACCCACTCCGCTACACCCAAACCCACTCGGCTAGACCCAAACCCTCTCCGCTAGACCCAAACCCACTCCGCTAGACCCAAACCCACTCCGCTAGACCCAAACCCACTGTGCTAGACCCAAACCCGCTCCGCTAGACCTAAACCCACTCGGCTAGACGCAAACCCACTCCGCTAGACGCAAACCCACTCGGCTAGACCCAAACCCACTCGGCTAGACCCAAACCCACTCGGCTAGGCCCAAACCCACTCGGCTAGACCCAAACCCACTCGGCTAGACCCAAACGCACTCGGCTAGACCCAAACCCACTCCGCTAGACCCAAACCGACTCGGTAGACCCAAACCCACTCCGCTAGACTCAAACCCACTCCGCTAGACGCAAACCCACTCCGCTAGACCCAAACCCACTCGGCTAGACCCAAACCCACTCCGCTAGACCCAAACCCACTCCGCTGGACCCAAACCCACTCCGCTAGACCCAAACCCACTCCGCTAGACGCAAACCCACCCCGCTAGACCCAAACCCACTCGGCTAGACGCAAACCCACTCCGCTAGACCCAAACCCACTCGGCTAGACCCAAACCCACTCGTCCACAACCAAACCCACTCGGCTAGACCCAAACCCACTCGGCTAGACCCAAACCCACTCGGCTAGACCCAAACCCACTCGGCTATGCCCAAACCCACTCGGCTAGACCCAAACCCAGTCGGCTACACCCAAACCCACTCGGCTAGACACAAACGCACTCGGCTAGACCAAAACCCGCTCCGCTAGACCCAAACCCACTCGGCTGGACGCAAACCCACTCCGCTAGACCCAAACTCACTCGGCTAGACCCAAACCCACTCGGCTAGAACCAAACCCACTCGGCTAGACCCAAACCCACTCGGCTAGACCCAAAACCACTCCGCTAGACCCAAACCCACTCGGCTAGACCCAAACCCACTCGGCTAGACCCAAACCCACTCGGCTAGATGCAAACCCACTCGGCTAGACCCAAACCCACTCGGCTAGACCCGAACCCACTCCGCTCGACCCAAACCCACTCGGCTAGACCCAAACCCACTCGGCTAGACCCAAACCCACTCGGCTAGACTAAACCCACTCGGCTAGACCCAAACCAACTCGGCTAGACCCAAACCCACTCGGCTAGACCCAAACCCACTCGGGTAGACCCAAACTCATTCGGGTAGACCCAAACCCACTCGGCTAGACCCAAACCCACTCCGCCAGATGCAAACCCACTCCGCTAGACCCAAACCCACTCCGCTAGACCCAAACCCACTCCGCTAGACGCAAACCCACCCCGCTAGACCCAAACCCACTCGGCTAGACGCAAACCCACTCCGCTAGACCCAAACCCACTCGGCTAGACCCAAACCCACTCGTCCACAACCAAACCCACTCGGCTAGACCCAAACCCACTCGGCTAGACCCAAACCCACTCGGCTAGACCCAAACCCACTCGGCTATGCCCAAACCCACTCGGCTAGACCCAAACCCAGTCGGCTACAACCAAACCCACTCGGCTAGACCCAAACGCACTCGGCTAGACCAAAACCCGCTCCGCTAGACCCAAACCCACTCGGCTGGACGCAAACCCACTCCGCTAGACCCAAACTCACTCGGCTAGACCCAAACCCACTCGGCTAGAACCAAACCCACTCGGCTAGACCCAAACCCACTCGGCTAGACCCAAAACCACTCCGCTAGACCCAAACCCACTCGGCTAGACCCAAACCAACTCGGCTAGACCCAAACCCACTCGGCTAGACCCAAACCCACTCGGGTAGACCCAAACTCATTCGGGTAGACCCAAACCCACTCGGCTAGACCCAAACCCACTCCGCCAGATGCAAACCCACTCCGCTAGACCCAAACCCACTCCGCTAGACCCAAACCCACTCCGCTAGACGCAAACCCACCCCGCTAGACCCAAACCCACTCGGCTAGACGCAAACCCACTCCGCTAGACCCAAACCCACTCGGCTAGACCCAAACCCACTCGTCCACAACCAAACCCACTCGGCTAGACCCAAACCCACTCGGCTAGACCCAAACCCACTCGGCTAGACCCAAACCCACTCGGCTAGATGCAAACCCACTCGGCTAGACCCAAACCCACTCGGCTAGACCCGAACCCACTCCGCTCGACCCAAACCCACTCGGCTAGACCCAAACCCACTCGGCTAGACCCAAACCCACTCGGCTAGACTAAACCCACTCGGCTAGACCCAAACCAACTCGGCTAGACCCAAACCCACTCGGGTAGACCCAAACTCATTCGGGTAGACCCAAACCAACTCGGCTAGACCCAAACCCACTCCGCCAGATGCAAACCCACTCCGCTAGACGCAAACCGACTCCGCTAGACCCAAACCCACTCGGCTAGACCCAAACCCACTCCGCTAGACCCAAACCCACTCCGCTAGACCCAAACCCACTGCGCTAGACCCAAACCCGCCCCGCTAGACCCAAACCCACTCGGCTAGACGCAAACCCACTCCGCTAGACGCAAACCCACTCGGCTAGACCCAAACCCACTCGGCTAGACCCAAACCCACTCGGCTAGACGCAAACCCACTCCGCTAGACCCAAACCCACTCGGCTGGACCCAAACTCACTCGGCTAGACCCAAACCCACTCGGCTAGAACCAAACCCACTCGGCTAGACCCAAACCCACTCGGCTAGACCCAAAACCACTCCGCTAGACCCAAACCCACTCGGCTAGACCCAAACCCACTCGGCTAGACCCAAACCCACTCGGCTAGATGCAAACCCACTCGGCTAGACCCAAACCCAATCGGCTAGACCCGAACCCACTCCGCTCGACCCAAACCCACTCGGCTAGACCCAAACCCACTCGGCTAGACCCAAACCCACTCGGCTAGACTAAACCCACTCCGCCAGATGCAAACCCACTCCGCTAGACGCAAACCCACTCCGCTAGACCCAAACCCACTCGGCTAGACCCAAACCCACTCCGCTAGACCCAAACCCACTCCGCTAGACCCAAACCCACTGCGCTAGACCCAAACCCGCCCCGCTAGACCCAAACCCACTCGGCTAGACGCAAACCCACTCCGCTAGACGCAAACCCACTCGGCTAGACCCAAACCCACTCGGCTAGACCCAAACCCACTCGGCTAGACCCAAACCCACTCGGCTAGACTAAACCCACTCGGCTAGACCCAAACCAACTCGGCTACACCCAAACCCACTCGGCTAGACTCAAACCCACTCGGGTAGACCCAAACTCATTCGGGTAGACCCAAACCCACTCGGCTAGACCCAAACCCACTCCGCCAGATGCAAACCCACTCCGCTAGACGCAAACCCACTCCGCTAGACCCAAACCCACTCGGCTAGACCCAAACCCACTCCGCTAGACCCAAACCCACTCGGCTAGACCCAAAACCACTCCGCTAGACCCAAACCCACTCGGCTAGACCCAAACGCACTCGGCTATACCCAAACCCGCTCCGCTAGACCCAAACCCACTCGGCTGGACGCAAACCCACTCCGCTAGACCCAAACTCACTCGGCTAGACCCAAACCCACTCGGCTAGAACCAAACCCACTCGGCTAGACCCAAACCCACTCGGCTAGACCCAAAACCACTCCGCTGGACCCAAACCCACTCGGCTAGACCCAAACCCACTCGGCTAGACCCAAACCCACTCGGCCAGATGCAAACCCACTCGGCTTGACCCAAACCCACTCGGCTAGACCCGAACCCACTCCGCTCGACCCAAACCCACTCGGCTAGACCCAAACCCACTCGGCTAGACCCAAACCCACTCGGCTAGACCAAAACCCACTCGGCTAGACCCAAACCAACTCGGCTAGACCCAAACCCACTCGGCTAGACCCAAACCCACTCGGGTAGACCCAAACTCATTCGGGTAGACCCAAACCCGCTCGGCTAGACCCAAACCCACTCCGCCAGATGCAAACCCACTCCGCTAGACGCAAACCCACTCCGCTAGACCCAAACCCATTCGGCTAGACCCAAACCCACTCCGCTAGACCCAAACCCACTCCGCTAGACACAAACCCACTGCGCTAGACCCAAACCCGCCCCGCTAGACCCAAACCCACTCGGCTAGATGCAAACCCACTCCGCTAGACCCAAACCCACTCGGCTAGACCCAAACCCACTCGGCCACAACCAAACCCACTCCGCTCGACCCAAACCCACTCGGCTAGACCCAAACCCACTCGGCTAGACCCAAACCCACTCGGCTAGACCCAAACCCACTCGGGTAGACCCAAACTCATTCGGGTAGACCCAAACCCACTCGGCTAGACCAAAACCCACTCGGCTAGACCCAAACCAACTCGGCTAGACGCAAACCCACTCCGCTAGACCCAAACCCACTCGGCTAGACCCAAACCCACTCCGCTAGACCCAAACCCACTCCGCTAGACCCAAACCCACTGCGCTAGACCCAAACCCGCCCCGCTAGACCCAAACCCACTCGGCTAGACGCAAACCCACTCCGCTAGACGCAAACCCACTCGGCTAGACCCAAACCCACTCGGCTAGACCCAAACCCACTCGGCTAGACCCAAACCCACTCGGCTAGACTAAACCCACTCGGCTAGACCCAAACCAACTCGGCTACACCCAAACCCACTCGGCTAGACCCAAACCCACTCGGGTAGACCCAAACTCATTCGGGTAGACCCAAACCCACTCGGCTAGACCCAAACCCACTCCGCCAGATGCAAACCCACTCCGCTAGACGCAAACCCACTCCGCTAGACCCAAACCCACTCGGCTAGACCCAAACCCACTCCGCTAGACCCAAACCCACTCGGCTAGACCCAAAACCACTCCGCTAGACCCAAACCCACTCGGCTAGACCCAAACGCACTCGGCTATACCCAAACCCGCTCCGCTAGACCCAAACCCACTCGGCTGGACGCAAACCCACTCCGCTAGACCCAAACTCACTCGGCTAGACCCAAACCCACTCGGCTAGAACCAAACCCACTCGGCTAGACCCAAACCCACTCGGCTAGACCCAAAACCACTCCGCTGGACCCAAACCCACTCGGCTAGACCCAAACCCACTCGGCTAGACCCAAACCCACTCGGCCAGATGCAAACCCACTCGGCTTGACCCAAACCCACTCGGCTAGACCCGAACCCACTCCGCTCGACCCAAACCCACTCGGCTAGACCCAAACCCACTCGGCTAGACCCAAACCCACTCGGCTAGACCAAAACCCACTCGGCTAGACCCAAACCAACTCGGCTAGACCCAAACCCACTCGGCTAGACCCAAACCCACTCGGGTAGACCCAAACTCATTCGGGTAGACCCAAACCCGCTCGGCTAGACCCAAACCCACTCCGCCAGATGCAAACCCACTCCGCTAGACGCAAACCCACTCCGCTAGACCCAAACCCATTCGGCTAGACCCAAACCCACTCCGCTAGACCCAAACCCACTCCGCTAGACACAAACCCACTGCGCTAGACCCAAACCCGCCCCGCTAGACCCAAACCCACTCGGCTAGATGCAAACCCACTCCGCTAGACCCAAACCCACTCGGCTAGACCCAAACCCACTCGGCCACAACCAAACCCACTCCGCTCGACCCAAACCCACTCGGCTAGATCCAAACCCACTCGGCTAGACCCAAACCCACTCGGCTAGACCAAAACCCACTCGGCTAGACCCAAACCAACTCGGCTAGACCCAAACCCACTCGGCTAGACCCAAACCCACTCGGGTAGACCCAAACTCATTCGGGTAGACCCAAACCCACTCGGCTAGACCCAAACCCACTCCGCCAGATGCAAACCCACTCCGCTAGACGCAAACCCACTCCGCTTGACCCAAACCCACTCGGCTAGACCCAAACCCACTCCGCTAGACCCAAACCCACTCCGCTAGACCCAAACCCACTGCGCTAGACCCAAACCCGCCCCGCTAGACCCAAACCCACTCGGCTAGACGCAAACCCACTCCGCTAGACCCAAACCCACTCGGCTAGACCCAAACCCACTCGGCCACAACCAAACCCACTCGGCTAGACCCAAACCCACTCGGCTAGACCCAAAACCACTCCGCTAGACCCAAACCCACTCGGCTAGACCCAAGCCCACTCGGCTAGGCCCAAACCCAATCGGCTAGAACCAAACCCACTCGGCTACACCCAAACCCACTCGGCTAGACCCAAACGCACTCGGCAAGACCCAAACCCGCTCCGCTAGACCCAAACCCACTCGGCTAGACGCAAACCCACTCCGCTAGACCCAAACCAACTCGGCTAGACCCAAACCCACTCGGCTAGAACCAAACCCACTCGGCTAGACCCAAACCCACTCGGCTAGACCCAAAACCACTCCGCTAGACCCTAACCCACTCGGCTAGACCCAAACCCACTCGGCTAGACCCAAACCCACTCGGCTAGATGCAAACCCACTCGGCTAGACCCAAACCCACTCGGCTAGACCCAAACCCACTCCGCTCGACCCAAACCCACTCGGCTAGACCCAAACCCACTCGGCTAGACCCAAACCCACTCGGCTAGACCAAAACCCACTCGGCTAGACCCAAACCAAATCGGCTAGACCCAAACCCACTCGGCTAGACCCAAACCCACTCGGGTAGACCCAAACTCATTCGGGTAGACCCAAACCCACTCGGCTAGACCCAAACCCACTCCGCTAGATGCAAACCCACTCCGCTAGACGCAAACCCACTCCGCTAGACCCAAACCCATTCGGCTAGACCCAAACCCACTCCGCTAGACCCAAACCCACTCCACTAGACCCAAACCCACTCCGCCAGACCCAATCCCACTGCGCTAGGCCCAAACCCGCTCCGCTAGACCCAAACCCACTCGGCTAGACGCAAACACACTCCGCTAGACCCAAACCCACTCCGCCAGACCCAAACCCACTCGGCTAGACCCAAAACCACTCCGCTAGACCCAAACCCACTCGGCTAGACCCAAACGCACTCGGCTATACCCAAACCCGCTCCGCTAGACCCAAACCCACTCGGCTGGACGCAAACCCACTCCGCTAGACCCAAACTCACTCGGCTAGACCCAAACCCACTCGGCTAGAACCAAACCCACTCGGCTAGACCCAAACCCACTCGGCTAGACCCAAAACCACTCCGCTAGACCCAAACCCACTCGGCCAGACCCAAACCCACTCGGCTAGACCCAAACCCACTCGGCTAGATGCAAACCCACTCGGCTAGACCCAAACCCACTCGGCTAGACCCAAACTCATTCGGGTAGACCCAAACCCGCTCGGCTACACCCAAACCCACTCCGCCAGATGCAAACCCACTCCGCTAGACGCAAACCCACTCCGCTAGACCCAAACCCACTCGGCTAGACCCAAACCCACTCCGCTAGACCCAAACCCACTCCGCTAGACACAAACCCACTGCGCTAGACCCAAACCCGCCCCGCTAGACCCAAACCCACTCGGCTAGATGCAAACCCACTCCGCTAGACCCAAACCCACTCGGCTAGACCCAAACCCACTCGGCCACAACCAAACCCACTCCGCTCGACACAAACCCACTCGGCTAGACCCAAACCCACTCGGCTAGACCCAAACCCACTCGGCTAGACCAAAACCCACTCGGCTAGACCCAAACCAACTCGGCTAGACCCAAACCCACTCGGCTAGACCCAAACCCACTCGGGTAGACCCAAACTCATTCGGGTAGACCCAAACCCACTCGGCTAGACCCAAACCCACTCCGCCAGATGCAAACCCACTCCGCTAGACGCAAACCCACTCCGCTTGACCCAAACCCACTCGGCTAGACCCAAACCCACTCCGCTAGACCCAAACCCACTCCGCTAGACCCAAACCCACTGCGCTAGACCCAAAACCGCCCCGCTAGACCCAAACCCACTCGGCTAGACGCAAACCCACTCCGCTAGACCCAAACCCACTCGGCTAGACCCAAACCCACTCGGCCACAACCAAACCCACTCGGCTAGACCCAAACCCACTCGGCTAGACCCAAAACCACTCCGCTAGACCCAAACCCACTCGGCTAGACCCAAACCCACTCGGCTAGACCAAAACCCACTCGGCTAGACACAAACCAAATCGGCTAGACCCAAACCCACTCGGCTAGACCCAAACCCACTCGGGTAGACCCAAACTCATTCGGGTAGACCCAAACCCACTCGGCTAGACCCAAACCCACTCCGCTAGATGCAAACCCACTCCGCTAGACGCAAACCCACTCCGCTAGACCCAAACCCATTCGGCTAGACCCAAACCCACTCCGCTAGACCCAAACCCACTCCACTAGACCCAAACCCACTCCGCCAGACCCAATCCCACTGCGCTAGGCCCAAACCCGCTCCGCTAGACCCAAACCCACTCGGCTAGACGCAAACACACTCCGCTAGACCCAAACCCACTCCGCCAGACCCAAACCCACTCGGCTAGACCCAAAACCACTCCGCTAGACCCAAACCCACTCGGCTAGACCCAAACGCACTCGGCTATACCCAAACCCGCTCCGCTAGACCCAAACCCACTCGGCTGGACGCAAACCCACTCCGCTAGACCCAAACTCACTCGGCTAGACCCAAACCCACTCGGCTAGAACCAAACCCACTCGGCTAGACCCAAACCCACTCGGCTAGACCCAAAACCACTCCGCTAGACCCAAACCCACTCGGCCAGACCCAAACCCACTCGGCTAGACCCAAACCCACTCGGCTAGATGCAAACCCACTCGGCTAGACCCAAACCCACTCGGCTAGACCCGAACCCACTCCGCTCGACCCAAACCCACTTGGCTAGACCCAAACCCACTCGGCTAGACCCAAACCCACTCGGCTAGACCAAAACCCACTCGGCTAGACCCAAACCAACTCGGCTAGACCCAAACCCACTCGGCTAGACCCAAACCCACTCGGGTAGACCCAAACTCATTCGGGTAGACCCAAACCCGCTCGGCTACACCCAAACCCACTCCGCCAGATGCAAACCCACTCCGCTAGACGCAAACCCACTCCGCTAGACCCAAACCCACTCGGCTAGACCCAAACCCACTCGGCTAGACACAAACCCACTCGACTAGAACCAAACCCACTCGGCTAGACCCAAACACACTCGGCTAGAACCAAACCCACTCGGCTAGACCCAAACCCACTCGGCTAGACCCAAAACCACTCCGCTAGACCCAAACCCACTCGGCCAGACCCAAACCCACTCGGCTAGACCCAAACCCACTCGGCTAGATGCAAACCCACTCGGCTAGACCCAAACCCACTCGGCTAGACCCGAACCCACTCCGCTCGACCCAAACCCACTTGGCTAGACCCAAACCCACTCGGCTAGACCCAAACCCACTCGGCTAGACCAAAACCCACTCGGCTAGACCCAAACCAACTCGGCTAGACCCAAACCCACTCGGCTAGACCCAAACCCACTCGGGTAGACCCAAACTCATTCGGGTAGACCCAAACCCGCTCGGCTACACCCAAACCCACTCCGCCAGATGCAAACCCACTCCGCTAGACGCAAACCCACTCCGCTAGACCCAAACCCACTCGGCTAGACCCAAACCCACTCCGCTAGACCCAAACCCACTCCGCTAGACACAAACCCACTGCGCTAGACCCAAACCCGCCCCGCTAGACCCAAACCCACTCGGCTAGATGCAAACCCACTCCGCTAGACCCAAACCCACTCGGCTAGACCCAAACCCACTCGGCCACAACCAAACCCACTCCGCTCGACACAAACCCACTCGGCTAGACCCAAACCCACTCGGCTAGACCCAAACCCACTCGGCTAGACCAAAACCCACTCGGCTAGACCCAAACCAACTCGGCTAGACCCAAACCCACTCGGCTAGACCCAAACCCACTCGGGTAGACCCAAACTCATTCGGGTAGACCCAAACCCACTCGGCTAGACCCAAACCCACTCCGCCAGATGCAAACCCACTCCGCTAGACGCAAACCCACTCCGCTTGTCCCAAACCCACTCGGCTAGACCCAAACCCACTCCGCTAGACCCAAACCCACTCCGCTAGACCCAAACCCACTGCGCTAGACCCAAAACCGCCCCGCTAGACCCAAACCCACTCGGCTAGACGCAAACCCACTCCGCTAGACCCAAACCCACTCGGCTAGACCCAAACCCACTCGGCCACAACCAAACCCACTCGGCTAGACCCAAACCCACTCGGCTAGACCCAAAACCACTCCGCTAGACCCAAACCCACTCGGCTAGACCCAAGCCCACTCGGCTAGGCCCAAACCCAATCGGCTAGAACCAAACCCACTCGGCTACACCCAAACCCACTCGGCTAGACCCAAACGCACTCGGCTAGACCCAAACCCGCTCCGCTAGACCCTAACCCACTCGGCTAGACGCAAACCCACTCCGCTAGACCCAAACCAACTCGGCTAGACCCAAACCCACTCGGCTAGACTCAAACCCACTCGGCTAGACCCAAACCCACTCGTCCAGACCCAAACACACTCGGCTAGACCCAAACACACTCGAGTAGACCCAAACCCACTCGGCTAGACCCAAACCCACTCGGCTAGACCCAAACCCACTCGGCTAGACCCAAACGCACTCGGCTAGACCCAAACCCGCTCCGCTAGACCCAAACCCACTCGGCTGGACGCAAACCCACTCCGCTAGACCCAAACTCACTCGGCTAGACCCAAACCCACTCGGCTAGACCCAAACCCACTCGGCTAGACCCAAATCCACTCCGCTAGACCCTAACCCACTCGGCTAGACCCAAACCCACTCGGCTAGACCCAAACCCACTCGGCTAGATGCAAACCCACTCGGCTAGACCCAAACCCACTCGGCTAGACCCGAACCCACTCCGCTCGACCCAAACCCACTCGGCTAGACCCAAACCCACTCGGCTAGACCCAAACCCACTCGGCTAGACCAAAACCCACTCGGCTAGACCCAAACCAACTCGGCTAGACCCAAACCCACTCGGCTAGACACAAACCCACTCGGGTAGACCCAAACTCATTCGGGTAGACCCAAACCCACTCGGCTAGACCCAAACCCACTCCGCTAGATGCAAACCCACTCCGCTAGACGCAAACCCACTCCGCTAGACCCAAACCCACTCGGCTAGACCCAAACCCACTCCGCTAGAACCAAACCCACTCCGCTAGACCCAAACCCACTCCGCCAGACCCAATCCCACTGCGCTAGACCCAAACCCGCTCCGCTAGACCCAAACCCACTCGGCTAGACGCAAACACACTCCGCTAGACCCAAACCCACTCGGCTAGACCCAAACCCACTCGGCTAGAACCAAACCCACTCGGCTAGACCCAAACCCACTCGGCTAGACCCAAAACCACTCCGCTAGACCCTAACCCACTCGGCTAGACCCAAATCCACTCGGCTAGACCCAAACCCACTCGGCTAGATGCAAACCCACTCGGCTAGACCCAAACCCACTCGGCTAGACCCAAACCCACTCCGCTCGATCCAAACCCACTCGGCTAGACCCAAACCCACTCGGCTAGACCCAAACCCACTCGGCTAGACCAAAACCCACTCGGCTAGACCCAAACCAACTCGGCTAGACCCAAACCCACTCGGCTAGACCCAAACCCACTCGGGTAGACCCAAACTCATTCGGGTAGACCCAAACCCACTCGGCTAGACCCAAACCCGCTCCGCTAGATGCAAACCCACTCCGCTAGACGCAAACCCACTCCGCTAGACCCAAACCCACTCGGCTAGACCCAAACCCACTCCGCTAGACCCAAACCCACTCCGCTAGACCCAAACCCACTCCGCCAGACCCAATCCCACTGCGCTAGACCCAAACCCGCTCCGCTAGACCCAAACCCACTCGGCTAGACGCAAACACACTCCGCTAGACCCAAACCCACTCGGCTAGACCCAAACCCACTCGGCTAGAACCAAACCCACTCGGCTAGACCCAAACCCACTCGGCTAGACCCAAAACCACTCCGCTAGACCCAAACCCACTCGGCTAGAGCCAAACCCACTCGGCTAGGCCCAAACCCACTCGGCTAGACCCAAACCCACTCGGCTACACCCAAACCCACTCGGCTAGACCCAAACGCACTCGGCTAGACCCAAACCCGCTCCGCTAGACCCTAACCCACTCGGCTAGACGCAAACCCACTCCGCTAGACCCAAACCCACTCGGCTAGACCCAAACCCACTCGGCTAGAACCAAACCCTCTCGGCTAGACCCAAACCCACTCGGCTAGACCCAAAACCACTCCGCTGGACCCAAACCCACTCGGCTACCCCCAAACCCACTCGGCTAGACCCAAACCCACTCCGCCAGACGCAAACCCACTCGGCTAGACCCAAACCCATTCGGCTAGACTCAAACCCACTCGGCTAGACCCAAACCCACTCGTCCAGACCCAAACCCACTCGGCTAGACCCAAACACACTCGGCTAGACCCAAACCCACTCGGCTAGACCCAAACCCACTCGGCTAGACCCAAACCCACTCGGCTAGACCCAAACGCACTCGGCTAGACCCAAACCCGCTCCGCTAGACCCAAACCCACTCGGCTGGACGCAAACCCACTCCGCTAGACCCAAACTCACTCGGCTAGACCCAAACCCACTCGGCTAGAACCAAACCCACTCGGCTAGACCCAAACCCACTCGGCTAGACCCAAAACCACTCCGCTAGACCCAAACCCACTCGGCTAGACCCAAACCCACTCGGCTAGACCCAAACCCACTCGGCTAGATGCAAACCCACTCGGCTAGACCCAAACCACTCGGCTAGACCCGAACCCACTCCGCTCGACCCAAACCCACTCGGCTTGACCCAAACCCACTCGGCTAGACCCAAACCCACTCGGCTAGACCAAAACCCACTCGGCTAGACCCAAACCAACTCGGCTAGACCCAAACCCACTCGGCTAGACCCAAACCCACTCGGGTAGACCCAAACTCATTCGGGTAGACCCAAACCCACTCGGCTAGACCCAAACCCACTCCGCCAGATGCAAACCCACTCCGCTAGACGCAAACCCACTCCGCTAGACCCAAACCCACTCGGCTAGACCCAAACCCACTCCGCTAGACCCAAACCGACTCCGCTAGACCCAAACCCACTGCGCTAGACCCAAACCCGCCCCGCTAGACCCAAACCCACTCGGCTAGACGCAAACCCACTCCGTTAGACGCAAACCCACTCGGCTAGACCCAAACCCACTCGGCTAGACCCAAACCCACTCGGCTAGGCCCAAACTCACTCGGCTAGACCCAAACCCACACGGCTAGACCCAAACCCACTCGGCTAGACGCAAACCCACTCCGCTAGACCCAAACCCACTCGGCTAGACCCAAACCCACTCGTCCACAACCAAACCCACTCGGCTAGACCCAAACCCACTCGGCTAGACCCAAAACCACTCCGCTAGACCCAAACCCACTCGGCTAGACCCAAACCCACTCGGCTAGGCCCAAACCCACTCGGCTAGACCCAAACCCAGTCGGCTACACCCAAACCCACTCGGCTAGACCCAAACGCACTCGGCTAGACCCAAACCCGCTCCGCCTGACCCAAACCCACTCGGCTGGACGCAAACCCACTCCGCTAGACCCAAACTCACTCGGCTAGACCCAAACCCACTCGGCTAGAACCAAACCCACTCGGCTAGACCCAAACCCACTCGGCTAGACCCAAAACCACTCCGCTAGACCCAAACCCACTCGGCTAGACCCAAACCCACTCGGCTAGACCCAAACCCACTCGGCTAGATGCAAACCCACTCGGCTAGACCCAAACCCACTCGGCTAGACCCGAACCCACTCCGCTCGACCCAAACCCACTCGGCTAGACCCAAACCCACTCGGCTAGACCCAAACCCACTCGGCTAGACCAAAACCCACTCGGCTAGACCCAAACCAACTCGGCTAGACCCAAACCCACTCGGCTAGACCCAAACCCACTCGGGTAGACCCAAACTCATTCGGGTAGACCCAAACCCACTCGGCTAGACCCAAACCCACTCCGCTAGACGCAAACCCACTCCGCTAGACCCAAACCCACTCGGCTAGACCCAAACCCACTCCGCTAGACCCAAACCCACTCCGCTAGACCCAAACCCACTCCGCCAGACCCAATCCCACTGCGCTAGACCCAAACCCGCTCCGCTAGACCCAAACCCACTCGGCTAGACGCAAACACACTCCGCTAGACCCAAACCCACTCGGCTAGACCCAAACCCACTCGGCTAGAACCAAACCCACTCGGCTAGACCCAAACCCACTCGGCTAGACCCAAAACCACTCCGCTAGACCCTAACCCACTCGGCTAGACCCAAACCCACTCGGCTAGACGCAAACACACTCCGCTAGACCCAAACCCACTCGGCTAGACCCAAACCCACTCGGCTAGAACCAAACCCACTCGGCTAGACCCAAACCCACTCGGCTAGACCCAAAACCACTCCGCTAGACCCAAACCCACACGGCTAGACCCAAACCCACTCGGCTAGGCCCAAACCCACTCGGCTAGACCCAAACGCACTCGGCTAGACGCAAACCCGCTCCGCTAGACCCTAACCCACTCGGCTAGACGCAAACCCACTCCGCTAGACCCAAACCCACTCGGCTAGACCCAAACCCACTCGGCTAGAACCAAACCCTCTCGGCTAGACCCAAACCCACTCGGCTAGACCCAAAACCACTCCGCTGGACCCAAACCCACTCGGCTACTCCCAAACCCACTCGGCTAGACCCAAACCCACTCCGCCAGACGCAAACCCACTCGGCTAGACCCAAACCCACTCGGCTATACTCAAACCCACTCGGCTAGACCCAAACCCACTCGTCCAGACCCAAACCCACTCGGCTAGACCCAAACACACTCGGCTAGACCCAAACCCACTCGGCTAGACCCAAACCCACTCGGCTAGACCCAAACCCACTCGGCTAGACCCAAACGCACTCGGCTAGACCCAAACCCGCTCCGCTAGACCCAAACCCACTCGGCTGGACGCAAACCCACTCCGCTAGACCCAAACTCACTCGGCTAGACCCAAACCCACTCGGCTAGAACCAAACCCACTCGGCTAGACCCAAACCCACTCGGCTAGACCCAAAACCACTCCGCTAGACCCAAACCCACTCGGCTAGACCCAAACCCACTCGGCTAGACCCAAACCCACTCGGCTAGATGCAAACCCACTCGGCTAGACCCAAACCCACTCGGCTAGACCCGAACCCACTCCGCTCGACCCAAACCCACTCGGCTAGACCCAAACCCACTCGGCTAGACCCAAACCCACTCGGCTGGACCAAAACCCACTCCGCTAGACCCAAACCAACTCGGCTAGACCCAAACCCACTCGGCTAGACCCAAACCCACTCGGGTAGACCCAAACTCATTCGGGTAGACCCAAACCCACTCGGCTAGACCCAAACCCACTCCGCCAGATTCAAACCCACTCCGCTAGACGCAAACCCACTCCGCTAGACCCAAACCCACTCGGCTAGACCCAAACCCACTCCGCTAGACCCAAACCGACTCCGCTAGACCCAAACCCACTGCGCTAGACCCAAACCGGCCCCGCTAGACCCAAACCCACTCGGCTAGACGCAAACCCACTCCGCTAGACGCAAACCCACTCGGCTAGACCCAAACCCACTCGGCTAGACCCAAACCCACTCGGCTAGGCCCAAACTCACTCGGCTAGACCCAAACCCACACGGCTAGACCCAAACCCACTCGGCTAGACGCAAACCCACTCCGCTAGACCCAAACCCACTCGGCTAGACCCAAACCCACTCGGCTAGGCCCAAACCCACTCGGCTAGACCCAAACCCAGTCGGCTACACCCAAACCCACTCGGCTAGACCCAAACGCACTCGGCTAGACCCAAACCCGCTCCGCTAGACCCAAACCCACTCGGCTGGACGCAAACCCACTCCGCTAGACCCAAACTCACTCGGCTAGACCCAAACCCACTCGGCTAGAACCAAACCCACTCGGCTAGACCCAAACCCACTCGGCTAGACCCAAAACCACTCCGCTAGACCCAAACCCACTCGGCTAGACCCAAACCCACTCGGCTAGACCCAAACCCACTCGGCTAGATGCAAACCCACTCGGCTAGACCCAAACCCACTCGGCTAGACCCGAACCCACTCCGCTCGACCCAAACCCACTCGGCTAGACCCAAACCCACTCGGCTAGACCCAAACCCACTCGGCTAGACCAAAACCCACTCGGCTAGACCCAAACCAACTCGGCTCGACCCAAACCCACTCGGCTAGACCCAAACCCACTCGGGTAGACCCAAACTCATTCGGGTAGACCCAAACCCACTCGGCAAGACCCAAACCCGCTCCGCTAGACCCAAACCCACTCGGCTAGACGCAAACCCACTCCGCTAGACCCAAACCCACTCGGCTAGACCCAAACCCACTCGGCTAGAACCAAACCCACTCGGCTAGACCCAAACCCACTCGGCTAGACCCAAAACCACTCCGCTAGACCCTAACCCACTCGGCTAGACCCAAACCCACTCGTCTAGACCCAAACCCACTCGGCTAGATGCAAACCCACTCGGCTAGACCCAAACCCACTCGGCTAGACCCAAACCCACTCCGCTCGACCCAAACCCACTCGGCTAGACCCAAACCCACTCGGCTAGACCCAAACCCACTCCGCTAGACCCAAACCCACTCTGCTAGTCCCAAACCCACTCCGCCAGACCCAATCCCACTGCGCTAGACCCAAACCCGCTCCGCTAGACCCAAACCCACTCGGCTAGACGCAAACACACTCCGCTAGACCCAAACCCACTCGGCTAGACCCAAACCCACTCGGCTAGACCCAAACCCACTCGGCTAGACCCAAACCCACTCGGCTAGACCCAAAACCACTCCGCTAGACCCAAACCCACTCGGCTAGACCCAAACCCGCTCGGCTAGGCCCAAACCCACTCGGCTAGACCCAAACCCACTCGGCTACACCCAAACCCACTCGGCTAGACCCAAACGCACTCGGCTAGACCCAAACCCGCTCCGCTAGACCCTAACCCACTCGGCTAGACGCAAACCTACTCCGCTAGACCCAAACCCACTCGGCTAGACCCAAACCCACTCGGCTAGAACCAAACCCTCTCGGCTAGACCCAAACCCACTCGGCTAGACCCAAAACCACTCCGCTGGACCCAAACCCACTCGGCTACACCCAAACCCACTCGGCTAGACCCAAACCCACTCCGCCAGACCCAAACCCACTCGGCTAGACCCAAACCCACTCGGCTAGACTCAAACCCACTCGGCTAGGCCCAAACCCACTCGTCCAGACCCAAACCCACTCGGCTAGACCCAAACCCACTCGGCTAGACCCAAACCCATTCCGCTAGACCCAAACCCACTCGGCTAGACTCAAACCCACTCGGCTAGACCCAAACCCACTCGGCTAGACCCAAACACACTCGGCTAGACCCAAACCCACTCGGCTAGACCCAAACCTACTCGGCTAGACCCAAACCCACTCGGCTAGACCCAAACCCACTCGGCTAGACCCAAACCCACTCTTCTAGACCCAAACCCACTCGGCTAGACTCAAACCCACTCGGCTAGACCCAAACCCACTCCGCCAGACCCAAACCCACTCGGCTAGACCCAAACCCACTCAGCTAGACTCAAACCCACTCGGCTAGACCCAAACCCACTCGTCTAGACCCAAACCCACTCGGCTAGACCCAAACTCACTCGGCTAGACCCAAACCCACTCGGCTAGACCCAAACCCACTCGGCTAGACCAAAACCCACTTGGCTAGACCCAAACCAACTCGGCTAGACCCAAACCCACTCGGCTAGAGCCAAACCCACTCCGCTAGACCCAAACCCACTCCGCTTGACCCAAACCCACTCCGCTAGACCCAAAGGCACTCCGCTAGTCCTAAACCCACTCCGCTAGACGCAACCCCAGTCCACTAGACCCAAAACCACTCGGCTAGACCCAAACCCACTCGGCTAGACACAAACCCACACGACTAGACCCAAACCCACTCGGCTAGACCCAAACACACTCGGCTAGACCCAAACCCACTCGGGTAGACCCAAACCCACTCGGCTAGACCCAAACCCAGTCGGCTAGACCCAAACCCACTCGGCTAGAACCAAACCCACTCGGCTAGACCCAAACCCACTCGGCTAGACCCAAACCCACTCGGCTAGACCCAAACCCACTCGGCTAGAACCAAACCCACTCGGCAAGACCCAAACCCACTCGGCTAGACCCAAACCCACTCGGCTAGACCCAAACCCACTCGCCAAGACCCAAACCAACTAGGCTAGACCCAAACCCACTCGGCTGAACCCAAACCCTCCCCACTAGACCCATACCCACTCTGCTAGTCCCAAACCCATTGCGCTAGACCCAAACCCACTGCGCTAGACCCAAACCCACTCCGCCAGACCCAAACCCACTCGGCTAGACCCAAACCCACTCCACTAGACCCAAACCACTCCGCTAGACCCAAACCCACTCCGCTAGACCCAAACCCACTCGGCTAGACCCAAACCCACTCAGCTAGACCCAAACCCACTCGGCCAGACCCAAACCCACTCGGCTAGACCCAAACCCACTCGGCTAGACCCAATCCCACTCGGCCAGACCCAAACACACTCGGCTAGACCCAAACCCACTCGGCCAGACCCAAACCCACTCCGCTAGACCCAAACCCACTCCGCTAGACCCAAACCTACTCCGCTAGCCCCAAACCCACTCGGCTAGACCCAAACCCACTCCGCTAGACCCAAACACACTCCGCTTGACCCAAACCCACTCCGCTAGACCCAAAGCCACTCCGCTAGACCTAAACCCACTCCGCTAGACGCAACCCCAGTCCACTAGACCCAAAACCACTCGGCTAGACCCAAACCCACTCGGCTAGACACAAACCCACACGACTAGACCCAAACCCACTCGGCTAGACCAAAACACACTCGGCTAGACCCAAACCCACTCGGGTAGACCCAAACCCACTCGGCTAGACCCAAACCCAGTCGGCTAGACCCAAACCCACTCGGCTAGAACCAAACCCACTCGGCTAGACCCAAACCCACTCGGCTAGACCCAAACCCACTCGGCTAGACCCAAACCCACTCGGCTAGAACCAAACCCACTCGGCTAGACCCAAACCCACTCGGCTAGACCCAAACCCACTCCCCTAGACCCAAACCACTCCGTTAGACCCAAACCCACTCCGCTAGACCCAAACCCACTCGGCTAGACCCAAACCCACTCAGCTAGACCCAAGCCCACTCGGCCAGACCCAAACCCACTCGGCTAGACCCAAACCCACTCGGCTAGACCCAATCCCACTCGGCCAGACCTAAACACACTCGGCTAGACCCAAACCCACTCGGCCAGACCCAAACCCACTCCGCTAGACCCAAACCCACTCCGCTAGACCCAAACCTACTCCGCTAGCCCCAAACCCACTCGGCTAGACCCAAACCCACTCCGCTAGACCCAAACACACTCCGCTTGACCCAAACCAACTCGACAAGACCCAAACCCACTCGGCTAGACCAAAACCCACTCGGCTAGACCCAAACCCACTCGGGTAGACCCAAACCCACTCGGCTAGACCCAAGCCCACTCGGCTAGACCCAAACTCACTCGGCTAGACCCAAACCCACTCGGCTAGACCCAAACCCACTCGGTTAGACACAAACCCACTCTGCTAGACCCAAACCCACTCGGCTAGACCCAAACGCACTCGGCCAGACCCAAACCCACTCGGCTAGACCCAAAGCCACTCGGCTAGACCCAAACACACTCGGCCAGACCCAAACCCACTCGGCCAGACCCAAACCCACTCGCCATGACCCAAACCCACTCGGATGGACCCAAACCCACTCGGCTTGATCCAAACCCTCCCCACTAGACCCATACCCACTCTGCTAGTCCCAAACCCACTGCGCTAGACCCAAACCTACTGCGCTAGACCCAAACCCACTCCGCTAGACCCAAACCCACTCGGCTTGACCCAAACCCACTCAGCAAGACCCAAACCCGCTCGGCCAGACCCAAACCCACTCGGCTAGACCCAAACCCACACGGCTAGACACAAACCCACTCGGCCAGACCCGAACCCACTCGGCTAGACCCAAACCCACTCGGCTAGACCCAAACCCACTCGGCTAGACCCAAACCGACTATGCTAGACCCAAACACACTCCGCTTGACCCAAACCCACTCCGCCGGACCAAAGCCACTCCGCTAGACCTAAACCCACTCCGCTAGACGCAAACCGACTCCACTAGACCCAAACCCACTCGGCTAGACCCAAACCCACTTGGCTAGACCCAAACCCACTCGGCTAGACCCAAACCCACTCGGCTAGACCCAAACCCACTCGGCTAGACCCAAACCCACTCGGCTAGACCCAAACCCACTCGGCTAGACCCAAACCCACTCGGCTAGACCCAAACCCACTCGGCTAGAACCAAACCCACTCGGCTAGACCCAAACCCACTCGGCTAGACCCAAACCCACTCGGCTAGACCCAAACCCACTCGGCTAGAACCAAACCCACTCGGCTAGACCCAAACCCACTCGGCTAGACCCAAACCCACTCGGCTAGACCCAAACCCACTCGCCAAGACCCAAACCCACTCGGCTAGACCCAAACCCACTCGGCTGAACCCAAACCCTCCCCACTAGACCCATACCCACTCGGCTAGACCCAAACCCACTCGGCTAGACACAAACCCACTCAGCTAGACCCAAACCCAATCTGCTGGACCCAAACCCACTCCGCCAGACCCTAACCCACTCCGCTAGACCCAAACCCACTCGGCTAGACCCAAACCCACTCAGCCGGACCAAAACCCACTCCGCTAGACCCAAACCCACTCTGCTAGACCCAAACCCACTCCGCTGGACCCTAACCTACTCCGCTGGACCCAAACCCACTCCGCTAGACCCAAACCCACTCGGCCAGACCCAAACCCACTCGGCTAGACCCAAACCCTCTTGGCTAGACCCAAACCCACTCGGCTATACCCAAACCCACTCGGCTAGACCCAAACCCACTCGGCTAGACCCAAACCCACTCGGTTAGACCCAAACCCACTCGGCTGGACCCAAACCCACTCGGCTAGACCCAAACCCACTCGGCTAGACCCAAACCCACTCGGCTAGATCCAAACCCACTCGGCGAGACCCAAACGCACTCGGCCAGACCCAAACCCACTCGGCTAGACCCAAACCCACTCGGCTAGACCCAAACCCACTCGGCTAGACACAAACCCACTCCGCTAGACCCAAACCCAATCTGCTGGACCCAAACCCACTCCGCTAGACCCAAACCCACTCCGCTAGACCCAAACCCACTTGGCTAGACCCAAACCCACTCAGCCGGACCCAAACCCACTCCGCTAGACCCAAACCCACTCCGCTAGACCCAAACCCACTCCGCTAGACCCAAACCCACTCGGCTAGACCCAAACCCACTCGGCTAGACCCAAGCCCTCTTGGCTAAACCCAAACCCACTCGGCTAGACCCAAACCCACTCGGCTAGACCCAAACCCACTCGGGTAGACACAAACCCACTCGACTAGACCCAAACCCACTCGGCTAGACCCAAACCCACTCGGCTAGACCAAAACCCACTCGGCTAGACCCAAACCCACTCGGCTAGACCCAAACCCACTCGGCTAGACCCAAACCCACTCGGCTAGACCCAAACCCACTCGGGTAGACACAAACCCACTCGACTAGACCCAAACCCACTCGGCTAGACCCAAACCCACTCGGCTAGACCAAAACCCACTCCGCTAGACCCAAACCCACTCCGCTAGACCCAAACCCACTCCGCTAGACCCAAACCCACTCCGCTAGACCCAAACCCACTCTGCTAGACCCAAACCAACTCCGCTAGACCCAAACCCATTCGGCTACACACAAACCCACTCCGCTAGACCCAAACACACTCCGCTTGACCCAAACCCACTCCGCTAGACCCAAAGGCACTCCGCTAGTCCTAAACCCACTCCGCTAGACGCAACCCCAGTCCACTAGACCCAAACCCACTCGGCTAGGCCCAAACCCACTCGGCTAGACACAAACCCACTCGACTAGACCCAAACCCACTCGGCTAGACCCAAACACACTCGGCTAGACCCAAACCCACTCGGGTAGATCCAAACCCACTCGGCTAGACCCAAACCCACTCGGCTAGACCCAAACCCACTCGGCTAGAACCAAACCCACTCGGCTAGACCCAAACCCACTCGGCTAGACCCAAACCCACTCGGCTAGACCCAAACCCACTCGGCTAGAACCAAACCCACTCGGCAAGACCCAAACCCACTCGGCTAGACCCAAACCCACTCGCCAAGACCCAAACCCACTCGGCTAGACCCAAACACACTCGGCTGAACCGAAACCCTCCCACTAGACCCATACCCACTCTGCTAGTCCCAAACCCACTGCGCTAGACCCAAACCCACTGCGCTAGACCCAAACCCACTCCGCCAGACCCAAACCCACTCAGCTAGACCCAAACCCACTCCACTAGACCCAAACCACTCCGCTAGACCCAAACCCACTCCGCTAGACCCAAACCCACTCGGCTAGACCCAAACCCTCTTGGCTAGACCCAAACCCACTCGGCTAGACCCAAACCCACTCCGCTAGACCCAAACCTACTCCGCTAGACCCAAACCCACTCCGCTAGACCCAAACCCACTCCGCTAGACCCAAACCTACTCCGCTAGACCCAAACCCACTCCGCTAGACCCAAACCCACTCGGCTAGACCCAAACCCACTCGGCTAGACCCAAACCCTCTCGATTAGACCCAAACCCACTCGGCTAGACCCAAACCCACTCGGCTAGACCCAAACCCACTCGGCTAGACCCAAACCCACTCGGTTAGACCCAAACCCACTCGGCTAGACCCAAACCCACTCGGCTAGACCCAAACCCACTCGGCTAGACCCAAACCCACTCTGCAAGATCCAAACCCACTCGGCTAGACCCAAACGCACTCGGCCAGACCCAAACCCACTCGGCTAGACGCAAACCCACTCGGCTAGACCCAAACCCACTCGGCTAGACACAAACCCACTCCGCTGGACCCAAACCCAATCTGCTGGACCCAAACCCACTCAGCCGGACCCAAACCCACTCCGGTAGACCCAAACCCACTCCGCTAGACCCAAACCCACTCCGCTAGACCCAAACCCACTCGGCTAGACCCAAACCCACTCGGCTAGACCCAAGCCCTCTTGGCTAGACCCAAACCCACTCGGCTAGACCCAAACCCACTCGGCTAGACCCAAACCCACTCGGGTAGACACAAACCCACTCGACTACACCCAAACCCACTCGGCTAGACCCAAACCCACTCGGCTAGACCCAAACCCACTCGGCTTGACCCTAACCCACTTGGCTAGACCCAAATCCACTCGGCTAGACCCAAACCCACTTGGCTAGAGCCAAACCCACTCCGCTAGACCCAAACCCACTCCGCTAGACCCAAACCCACTCCGCTAGACCCAAACCCACTCCGCTAGACCCAAACCCACTAAGCTAGACCCAAACCCACTCTCCTAGACCCAAACCAACTCCGCTAGACCCAAACCCATTCGGCTACACCCAAACCCACTCCGCTAGACCCAAACCCACTCGGCTAGAGCCAAACCCACTCCGCTAGACCCAAACCCACTTGGCTAGACCCAAACCCACTCCGCTAGACCCAAACCCACTCCGCTAGACCCAAACCCACTCCGCTAGACCCAAACCCACTCGGCTAGACCCAAACCCACTCGGCTAGACCCAAGCCCTCTTGGCTAAACCCAAACCCACTCGGCTAGACCCAAACCCACTCGGCTAGACCCAAACCCACTCGGGTAGACACAAACCCACTCGACTAGACCCAAACCCACTCGGCTAGACCCAAACCCACTCGGCTAGACCAAAACCCACTCGGCTAGACCCAAACCCACTCGGCTAGACCCAAACCCACTCGGCTAGACCCAAACCCACTCGGCTAGACCCAAACCCACTCGGGTAGACACAAACCCACTCGACTAGACCCAAACCCACTCGGCTAGACCCAAACCCACTCGGCTAGACCAAAACCCACTCCGCTAGACCCAAACCCACTCCGCTAGACCCAAACCCACTCCGCTAGACCCAAACCCACTCCGCTAGACCCAAAACCACTCTGCTAGACCCAAACCAACTCCGCTAGACCCAAACCCATTCGGCTACACCCAAACCCACTCCGCTAGACCCAAACACACTCCGCTTGACCCAAACCCACTCCGCTAGACCCAAAGGCACTCCGCTAGTCCTAAACCCACTCCGCTAGACGCAACCCCAGTCCACTAGACCCAAACCCACTCGGCTAGGCCCAAACCCACTCGGCTAGACACAAACCCACTCGACTAGACCCAAACCCACTCGGCTAGACCCAAACACACTCGGCTAGACCCAAACCCACTCGGGTAGATCCAAACCCACTCGGCTAGACCCAAACCCACTCGGCTAGACCCAAACCCACTCGGCTAGAACCAAACCCACTCGGCTAGACCCAAACCCACTCGGCTAGACCCAAACCCACTCGGCTAGACCCAAACCCACTCGGCTAGAACCAAACCCACTCGGCTAGACCCAAACCCACTCGGCTAGACCCAAACCCACTCGCCAAGACCCAAACCCACTCGGCTAGACCCAAACACACTCGGCTGAACCGAAACCCTCCCACTAGACCCATACCCACTCTGCTAGTCCCAAACCCACTGCGCTAGACCCAAACCCACTGCGCTAGACCCAAACCCACTCCGCCAGACCCAAACCCACTCAGCTAGACCCAAACCCACTCCACTAGACCCAAACCACTCCGCTAGACCCAAACCCACTCCGCTAGACCCAAACCCACTCGGCTAGACCCAAACCCTCTTGGCTAGACCCAAACCCACTCGGCTAGACCCAAACCCACTCCGCTAGACCCAAACCTACTCCGCTAGACCCAAACCCACTCCGCTAGACCCAAACCCACTCCGCTAGACCCAAACCTACTCCGCTAGACCCAAACCCACTCCGCTAGACCCAAACCCACTCGGCTAGACCCAAACCCACTCGGCTAGACCCAAACCCTCTCGATTAGACCCAAACCCACTCGGCTAGACCCAAACCCACTCGGCTAGACCCAAACCCACTCGGCTAGACCCAAACCCACTCGGTTAGACCCAAACCCACTCGGCTAGACCCAAACCCACTCGGCTAGACCCAAACCCACTCGGCTAGACCCAAACCCACTCTGCAAGATCCAAACCCACTCGGCTAGACCCAAACGCACTCGGCCAGACCCAAACCCACTCGGCTAGACGCAAACCCACTCGGCTAGACCCAAACCCACTCGGCTAGACACAAACCCACTCCGCTGGACCCAAACCCAATCTGCTGGACCCAAACCCACTCAGCCGGACCCAAACCCACTCCGGTAGACCCAAACCCACTCCGCTAGACCCAAACCCACTCCGCTAGACCCAAACCCACTCGGCTAGACCCAAACCCACTCGGCTAGACCCAAGCCCTCTTGGCTAGACCCAAACCCACTCGGCTAGACCCAAACCCACTCGGCTAGACCCAAACCCACTCGGGTAGACACAAACCCACTCGACTACACCCAAACCCACTCGGCTAGACCCAAACCCACTCGGCTAGACCCAAACCCACTCGGCTTGACCCTAACCCACTTGGCTAGACCCAAATCCACTCGGCTAGACCCAAACCCACTCGGCTAGAGCCAAACCCACTCCGCTAGACCCAAACCCACTCCGCTAGACCCAAACCCACTCCGCTAGACCCAAACCCACTCCGCTAGACCCAAACCCACTAAGCTAGACCCAAACCCACTCTGCTAGACCCAAACCAACTCCGCTAGACCCAAACCCATTCGGCTACACCCAAACCCACTCCGCTAGACCCAAACACACTCCGCTTGACCCAAACCCACTCCGCTAGACCCAAAGGCACTCCGCTAGTCCTAAACCCACTCCGCTAGACGCAACCCCAGTCCACTAGACCCAAACCCACTCGGCTAGACCCAAACCCACTCGGCTAGACACAAACCCACACGACTAGACCCAAACCCACTCGGCTAGACCCAAACACACTCGGCTAGACCCAAACCCTCTCGGGTAGACCCAAACCCACTCGGCTAGACCCAAACCCACTCGGCTAGACCCAAACCCACTCGGCTAGGACCAAACCCACTCGGCTAGACCCAAACCCACTCGGCTAGA
Source organism: Raja brachyura (assembly GCA_963514005.1). Next base: position 28,675,856 of record OY740815.1, on the reverse strand, counting down.
CCCAAACCCACTCGGCTAGACCCAAACCCACTCGGCTAGAACCAAACCCACTCGCCAAGACCCAAACCCACTCGGCTAGACCCAAACCCACTCGGCTGAACCCAAACCCTCCCCACTAGACCCATACCCACTCTGCTAGTCCCAAACCCACTGCGCTAGACCCAAACCCACTGCGCTAGACCCAAACCCACTCCGCCAGACCCAAACCCACTCGGCTAGACCCAAACCCACTCCACTAGACCCAAACCCACTCGGCTAGACCCAAACACACTCGGCTACACCCAAACCCACTCGGGTAGACACAAACCCACTCGGCTAGACCCAAACCCACTCGGCTAGACCCAAACCCACTCGGCTAGAACCAAACCCACTCGGCTAGACCCAAACCCACTCGGCTAGACCCAAACCCACTCGGCTAGACCCAAACCCACTCGGCTAGAACCAAACCCACTCGGCTAGACCCAAACCCACTCGGCTAGACCCAAACCCACTCGGCTAGACCCAAACCCACTCGCCAAGACCCAAACCCACTCGGCTAGACCCAAACCCACTCGGCTGAACCCAAACCCTCCCCACTAGACCCATACCCACTCGGCTAGACCCAAACCCACTCGGCTAGACACAAACCCACTCCGCCAGACCCAAACCCAATCTGCTGGACCCAAACCCACTCCGCCAGACCCTAACCCACTCCGCTAGACCCAAACCCACTCGGCTAGACCCAAACCCACTCAGCCGGACCAAAACCCACTCCGCTAGACCCAAACCCACTCCGCTAGACCCAAACCCACTCCGCTAGACCCAACCCTACTCCGCTAGACCCAAACCCACTCCGCTAGACCCAAACCCACTCCGCTAGACCCAAACCTACTCCGCTAAACCCAAACCCACTCCGCTAGACGCAACCCCAGTCCACTAGACCCAAACCCACTCGGCTAGACCCAAACCCACTCGGCTAGACACAAACCCACACGACTAGACCCAAACCCACTCGGCTAGACCCAAACACACTCGGCTAGACCCAAACCCTCTCGGGTAGACCCAAACCCACTCGGCTAGACCCAAACCCACTCGGCTAGACCCAAACCCACTCGGCTAGGACCAAACCCACTCGGCTAGACCCAAACCCACTCGGCTAGACCCAAACCCACTCGGCTAGACCCAAACCCACTCGGCTAGAACCAAACCCACTCGCCAAGACCCAAACCCACTCGGCTAGACCCAAACCCACTCGGCTGAACCCAAACCCTCCCCACTAGACCCATACCCACTCTGCTAGTCCCAAACCCACTGCGCTAGACCCAAACCCACTGCGCTAGACCCAAACCCACTCCGCCAGACCCAAACCCACTCGGCTAGACCCAAACCCACTCCACTAGACCCAAACCCACTCGGCTAGACCCAAACACACTCGGCTACACCCAAACCCACTCGGGTAGACACAAACCCACTCGGCTAGACCCAAACCCACTCGGCTAGACCCAAACCCACTCGGCTAGAACCAAACCCACTCGGCTAGACCCAAACCCACTCGGCTAGACCCAAACCCACTCGGCTAGAACCAAACCCACTCGGCTAGACCCAAACCCACTCGGCTAGACCCAAACCCACTCGGCTAGACCCAAACCCACTCGCCAAGACCCAAACCCACTCGGCTAGACCCAAACCCACTCGGCTGAACCCAAACCCTCCCCACTAGACCCATACCCACTCGGCTAGACCCAAACCCACTCGGCTAGACACAAACCCACTCCGCCAGACCCAAACCCAATCTGCTGGACCCAAACCCACTCCGCCAGACCCTAACCCACTCCGCTAGACCCAAACCCACTCGGCTAGACCCAAACCCACTCAGCCGGACCAAAACCCACTCCGCTAGACCCAAACCCACTCCGCTAGACCCAAACCCACTCCGCTAGACCCAAACCTACTCCGCTAGACCCAAACCCACTCCGCTAGACCCAAACCCACTCCGCTAGACCCAAACCTACTCCGCTAAACCCAAACCCACTCCGCTAGACCCAAACCCACTCGGCCAACCCAAACCCACTCGGCTAGACCCAAACCCTCTTGGCTAGACCCAAACCCACTCGGCTATACCCAAACCCACTCGGCTAGACCCAAACCCACTCGGCTAGACCCAAACCCACTCGGTTAGACGCAAACCCACTCGGCTGGACCCAAACCCACTCGGCTAGACCCAAACCCACTCGGCTAGACCCAAACCCACTCGGCTAGATCCAAACCCACTCGGCTAGACCCAAACGCACTCGGCCAGACCCAAACCCACTCGGCTAGACCCAAACCCACTCGGCTAGACCCAAACCCACTCGGCTAGACACAAACCCACTCCGCTAGACCCAAACCCAATCTGCTGGACCCAAACCCACTCCGCTAGACCCAAACCCACTCCGTTAGACCCAAACCCACTCGGCTAGACCCAAACCCACTCAGCCGGACCCAAACAGACTCCGCTAGACCCAAACCCTCTCCGCTAGACCCAAACCCACTCCGCTAGACCCAAACCTACTCCGCTAGACCCAAACCCACTCTGCTAGACCCAAACCCACTCCGCTAGACCCAAACCTACTCCGCTAGACCCAAACCCACTCCGCTAGACCCAAACCCACTCGGCTAGACCCAAACCCACTCGGCTAGACCCAAGCCCACTTGGCTAGACCCAAACCCACTCGGCTAGACCCAAACCCACTCGGCTAGACCCAAACCCACTCGGGTAGACACAAACCCACTCGACTAGACCCAAACCCACTCGGCTAGACCCAAACCCACTCGGCTAGACCAAAATCCACTCGGCTAGACCCAAACCCACTCGGCTAGACCCAAACCCACTCGGCTAGACCCAAACCCACTCGGCTAGACCCACACCCACTCGGGTAGACACAAACCCACTCGACTAGACCCAAACCCACTCGGCTAGACCCAAACCCACTCGGCTAGACCAAAACCCACTCCGCTAGACCCAAACCCACTCCGCTAGACCCAAACCCACTCCGCTAGACCCAAACCCACTCCGCTAGACCCAAACCCACTCTGCTAGACCCAAACCAACTCCGCTAGACCCAAACCCATTCGGCTACACCCAAACCCACTCCGCTAGACCCAAACACACTCCGCTTGACCCAAACCCACTCCGCTAGACCCAAAGGCACTCCGCTAATCCTAAACCCACTCCGCTAGTCGCAACCCCAGTCCACTAGACCCAAACCCACTCGGCCAGGCCCAAACCCACTCGGCTAGACACAAACCCACTCGACTAGAACCAAACCCACTCGGCTAGACCCAAACACACTCGGCTAGACCCAAACCCACTCGGGTAGACCCAAACCCACTCGGCTAGACCTAAACCCACTCGGCTAGACCCAAACCCACTCGGCTAGAACCAAACCCACTCGGCTAGAACCAAACCCACTCGGCTAGACCCAAACCCACTCGGCTAGACCCAAACCCACTCGGCTAGAACCAAACCCACTCGGCTAGACCCAAACCCACTCGGCTAGACCCAAACCCACTCGGCTAGCCCCAAACCCACTCGCCAAGACCCAAACCCACTCGGCTAGACCCAAACCCACTCCGCTAGACCCAAACCCACTCCGCTAGACCCAAACCCACTCCGCTAGACCCAAACCCACTCCGCTAGACCCAAACCCACTCTGCTGGACCCAAACCAACTCCGCTAGACGCAAACCCATTCGGCTACACCCAAACCCACTCCGCTAGACCCAAACACACTCCGCTTGACCCAAACCCACTCCGCTAGACCCAAAGGCACTCCGCTAGTCCTAAACCCACTCTGCTAGACGCAACCCCAGTCCACTAGACCCAAACCCACTCGGCTAGGCCCAAACCCACTCGGCTAGACACAAACCCACTCGACTAGACCCAAACCCACTCGGCTAGACCTAAACACACTCGGCTAGACCCAAACCCACTCGGGTAGACCCAAACCCACTCGGCTAGACCCAAACCCACTCGGCTAGACCCAAACCCACTCGGCTAGACCCAAACCCACTCGGCTAGACCCAAACCCACTCGGCTACACCCAAACCCACTCGGCTAGACCCAAACCCACTCGCCAAGACCCAAACCCACTCGGCTAGACCCAAACCCACTCGGCTGAACCCAAACCCTCCCCACTAGACCCATACCCACTCTGCTAGTCCCAAACCCACTGCGCTAGACCCAAACCCACTGCGCTAGACCCAAACCCACTCCGCCAGACCCAAACCCACTCGGCTAGACCCAAACCCACTCCACTAGACCCAAACCACTCCGCTAGACCCAAACCCACTCGGCTAGACCCAAACCCTGGGATCCTGACATCCTGGGATGTCAGGACTTTCATATGAGGAAAGATTGGATAGACTCGGTTTGTACTCGATGGAATTTAGAAGATTGAGGGGGGATCTTATAGAAACCTACAAAATTCTTAAGGGGTTGGACAAGCTAGATGTTGGAAGATTGTTCCCGAGGTTGGGGGAGTCCAGAACAAGGGGTCACAGTCTAAGGATAAGGGGGAATTCCTTTAGGACCGAAATGAGGAAAACATTCTTTACACAGAGAGTGGTGAGTCTCTGGAATTCTCTGCCACAGAAGGTAGTTGAGGCCAGTTCATTGGCTATATTTAAGAGGGCGTTAGATGTGGCACTTGTGGCTAAAGGGATCAGGGGATATGGAGAGAAGGCAGGTACGGGATACTGAGTTGGATGATCAGCCATGATCACATTGAATGGCGGTGCAGGCTCTAAGGGCCGAATGGCCTACTCCTGCACCTATTTTCTATGTTTCTATGTTTCTAAACCCACTCGGCTAGACCCAAACCCACTCCGCTAGACCCAAACCTACTCCGCTAGACCCAAACCCACTCCGCTAGACCCAAACCCACTCCGCTAGACCCAAACCTACTCCGCTAGACCCAAACCCACTCCGCTAGACCCAAACCCACTCGGCTAGACCCAAACCCACTCGGCTAGACCCAAACCCTCTTGACTAGACCCAAACCCACTCGGCTAGACCCAAACCCACTCGGCTAGACCCAAACCCACTCGGCTAGACCCAAACCCACTCGGCTAGACCCAAACCCACTCGGCTAGACCCAAACCCACTCGGTTAGACCCAAACCCACTCGGCTAGACCCAAACCCACACGGCTAGATCCAAACCCACTCGGCTAGACCCAAACGCACTCGGCCAGACCCAAACCCACTCGGCTAGACGCAAACCCACTCGGCTAGACCCAAACCCACTCGGCTAGACACAAACCCACTCCGCTAGACCCAAACGCAATCTGCTGGACCCAAACCCACTCAGCCGGACCCAAACCCACTCCGGTAGACCCAAACCCACTCCGCTAGACCCAAACCCACTCCGCTAGACCCAAACCTACTCCGCTAGACCCAAACCCACTCTGCTAGACCGAAACCCACTCCGCTAGACCCAAACCTACTCCGCTAGACCCAAACCCACTCCGCTAGACCCAAACCCACTCGGCTAGACCCAAACCCACTCGGCTAGACCCAAGCCCTCTTGGCTAGACCCAAACCCACTCGGCTAGACCCAAACCCACTCGGCTAGACCCAAACCCACTCGGGTAGACACAAACCCACTCGACTACACCCAAACCCACTCGGCTAGACCCAAACCCACTCGGCGAGACCAAAACCCATTCGGCTAGACCCAAACCCACTCGGCTAGACCCAAACCCACTCGGCTTGACCCTAACCCACTTGGCTAGACCCAAACCCACTCGGCTAGACCCAAACCCACTCGGCTAGAGCCAAACCCACTCCGCTAGACCCAAACCCACTCCGCTAGACCCAAACCCACTCCGCTAGACCCAAACCCACTCCGCTAGACCCAAACCCACTCCGCTAGACCCAAACCCACTCTGCTAGGCCCAAACCAACTCCGCTAGACCCAAACCCATTCGGCTACACCCAAACCCACTCCGCTACACCCAAACACACTCCGCTTGACCCAAACCCACTCCGCTAGACCCAAAGGCACTCCGCTAGTCCTAAACCCACTCCGCTAGACGCAACCCCAGTCCACTAGACCCAAACCCACTCGGCTAGACCCAAACCCACTCGGCTAGACACAAACCCACACGACTAGACCCAAACCCACTCGGCTAGACCCAAACACACTCGGCTAGACCCAAACCCACTCGGGTAGACCCAAACCCACTCGGCTAGACCCAAACCCACTCGGCTAGACCCAAACCCAATCGGCTAGGACCAAACCCACTCGGCTAGACCCAAACCCACTCGGCTAGACCCAAACCCACTCGGCTAGACCCAAACCCACTCCGCTAGACCCAAACCCACTCCGCTAGACCCAAACCCACTCCGCTAGACCCAAACCCACTCCGCTAGACCCAAACCCACTCCGCTAGACCCAAACCCACTCTGCTAGGCCCAAACCAACTCCGCTAGACCCAAACCCATTCGGCTACACCCAAACCCACTCCGCTACACCCAAACACACTCCGCTTGACCCAAACCCACTCCGCTAGACCCAAAGGCACTCCGCTAGTCCTAAACCCACTCCGCTAGACGCAACCCCAGTCCACTAGACCCAAACCCACTCGGCTATACCCAAACCCACTCGGCTAGACACAAACCCACACGACTAGACCCAAACCCACTCGGCTAGACCCAAACACACTCGGCTAGACCCAAACCCACTCGGGTAGACCCAAACCCACTCGGCTAGACCCAAACCCACTCGGCTAGACCCAAACCCACTCGGCTAGGACCAAACCCACTCGGCTAGACCCAAACCCACTCGGCTAGACCCAAACCCACTCGGCTAGACCCAAACCCACTCGGCTAGAACCAAACCCACTCGCCAAGACCCAAACCCACTCGGCTAGACCCAAACCCACTCGGCTGAACCCAAACCCTCCCCACTAGACCCATACCCACTCTGCTAGTCCCAAACCCACTGCGCTAGACCCAAACCCACTGCGCTAGACCCAAACCCACTCCGCCAGACCCAAACCCACTCGGCTAGACCCAAACCCACTCCACTAGACCCAAACCACTCCGCTAGACCCAAACCCACTCCGCTAGACCCAAACCCACTCGGCTAGACCCAAACCCACTCAGCTAGACCCAAACCCACTCGGCCAGACCCAAACCCACTCGGCTAGACCCAAACCCACTCGGCTAGACCCAATCCCACTCGGCCAGACCCAAACACACTCGGCTAGACCCAAACCCACTCGGCCAGACCCAAACCCACTCCGCTAGACCCAAACCCACTCCGCTAGACCCAAACCCACTCGGCTAGACCCAAACCCACTCAGCCGGACCCAAACCCACTCCGCTAGACCCAAACCCACTCCGCTAGACCCAAACCCACTCCGCTAGACCCAAACCTACTCCGCTAGACCCAAACCCACTCTGCTAGACCCAAACCCACTCCGCTAGACCCAAACCTACTCCGCTAGACCCAAACCCACTCCGCTAGACCCAAACCCACTAGGCTAGACCCAAACCCACTCGGCTAGACCCAAGCCCTCTTGGCTAGACCCAAACCCACTCGGCTAGACCCAAACCCACTCGGCTAGACCCAAACCCACTCGGGTAGACACAAACCCACTCGACTAGACCCAAACCCACTCGGCTAGACCCAAACCCACTCGGCTAGACCAAAATCCACTCGGCTAGACCCAAACCCACTCGGCTAGACCCAAACCCACTCGGCTAGACCCAAACCCACTCGGGTAGACACAAACCCACTCGACTAGACCCAAACCCACTCGGCTAGACCCAAACCCACTCGGCTAGACCAAAACCCACTCCGCTAGACCCAAACCCACTCCGCTAGACCCAAACCCACTCCGCTAGACCCAAACCCACTCCGCTAGACCCAAACCCACTCTGCTAGACCCAAACCAACTCCGCTAGACCCAAACCCATTCGGCTACACCCAAACCCACTCCGCTAGACCCAAACACACTCCGCTTGACCCAAACCCACTCCGCTAGACCCAAAGGCACTCCGCTAGTCCTAAACCCACTCCGCTAGACGCAACCCCAGTCCACTAGACCCAAACCCACTCGGCCAGGCCCAAACCCACTCGGCTAGACACAAACCCACTCGACTAGAACCAAACCCACTCGGCTAGACCCAAACACACTCGGCTAGACCCAAACCCACTCGGGTAGACCCAAACCCACTCGGCTAGACCTAAACCCACTCGGCTAGACCCAAACCCACTCGGCTAGAACCAAACCCACTCGGCTAGGCCCAAACCCACTCGGCTAGACCCAAACCCACTCGGCTAGACCCAAACCCACTCGGCTAGAACCAAACCCACTCGGCTAGACCCAAACCCACTCGGCTAGACCCAAACCCACTCGGCTAGACCCAAACCCACTCGCCAAGACCCAAACCCACTCGGCTAGACCCAAACCCACTCCGCTAGACCCAAACCCACTCCGCTAGACCCAAACCCACTCCGCTAGACCCAAACCCACTCCGCTAGACCCAAACCCACTCTGCTGGACCCAAACCAACTCCGCTAGACGCAAACCCATTCGGCTACACCCAAACCCACTCCGCTAGACCCAAACACACACCGCTTGACCCAAACCCACTCCGCTAGACCCAAAGGCACTCCGCTAGTCCTAAACCCACTCCGCTAGACGCAACCCCAGTCCACTAGACCCAAACCCACTCGGCTAGGCCCAAACCCACTCGGCTAGACACAAACCCACTCGACTCGACCCAAACCCACTCGGCTAGACCTAAACACACTCGGCTAGACCCAAACCCACTCGGGTAGACCCAAACCCACTCGGCTAGACACAAACCCACTCGGCTAGACCCAAACCCACTCGGCTAGAACCAAACCCACTCGGCTAGACCCAAACCCACTCGGCTAGACCCAAACCCACTCGGCTAGACCCAAACCCACTCGGCTAGAACCAAACCCACTCGGCTAGACCCAAACCCACTCGGCTAGACCCAAACCCACTCGGCTAGACCCAAACCCACTCGGCTAGACCCAAACCCACTCGCCAAGACCCAAACCCACTCGGCTAGACCCAAACCCACTCGGCTGAACCCAAACCCTCCCCACTAGACCCATACCCACTCTGCTAGTCCCAAACCCACTGCGCTAGACCCAAACCCACTGCGCTAGACCCAAACCCACTCCGCCAGACCCAAACCCACTCGGCTAGACCCAAACCCACTCCACTAGACCCAAACCACTCCGCTAGACCCAAACCCACTCCGCTAGACCCAAACCCACTCGGCTAGACCCAAACCCTCTTGGCTAGACCCAAACCCACTCGGCTAGACCCAAACCCACTCCGCTAGACCCAAACCCACTCCGCTAGACCCAAACCTACTCCGCTAGACCCAAACCCACTCCGCTAGACCCAAACCCACTCGGCTAGACCCAAACCCACTCGGCTAGACCCAAACCCTCTTGACTAGACCCAAACCCACTCGGCTAGACCCAAACCCACTCGGCTAGACCCAAACCCACTCGGCTAGACCCAAACCCACTCGGTTAGACCCAAACCCACTCGGCTAGACCCAAACCCACTCGGCTAGACCCAAACCCACTCGGCTAGACCCAAACCCACTCGGCTAGATCCAAACCCACTCGGCTAGACCCAAACGCACTCGGCCAGACCCAAACCCACTCGGCTAGACGCAAACCCACTCGGCTAGACCCAAACCCACTCTGCTAGACCCAAAGCAACTCCGCTAGACCCAAACCCATTCGGCTACACCCAAACCCACTCCGCTAGACCCAAACACACTCCGCTTGACCCAAACCCACTCCGCTAGACCCAAAGGCACTCCGCTAGTCCTAAACCCACTCCGCTAGACGCAACCCCAGTCCACTAGACCCAAACCCACTCGGCCAGGCCCAAACCCACTCGGCTAGACACAAACCCACTCGACTAGAACCAAACCCACTCGGCTAGACCCAAACACACTCGGCTAGACCCAAACCCACTCGGGTAGACCCAAACCCACTCGGCTAGACCTAAACCCACTCGGCTAGACCCAAACCCACTCGGCTAGAACCAAACCCACTCGGCTAGGCCCAAACCCACTCGGCTAGACCCAAACCCACTCGGCTAGACCCAAACCCACTCGGCTAGAACCAAACCCACTCGGCTAGACCCAAACCCACTCGGCTAGACCCAAACCCACTCGGCTAGACCCAAACCCACTCGCCAAGACCCAAACCCACTCGGCTAGACCCAAACCCACTCCGCTAGACCCAAACCCACTCCGCTAGACCCAAACCCACTCCGCTAGACCCAAACCCACTCCGCTAGACCCAAACCCACTCTGCTGGACCCAAACCAACTCCGCTAGACGCAAACCCATTCGGCTACACCCAAACCCACTCCGCTAGACCCAAACACACTCCGCTTGACCCAAACCCACTCCGCTAGACCCAAAGGCACTCCGCTAGTCCTAAACCCACTCCGCTAGACGCAACCCCTGTCCACTAGACCCAAACCCACTCGGCTAGGCCCAAACCCACTCGGCTAGACACAAACCCACTCGACTCGACCCAAACCCACTCGGCTAGACCTAAACACACTCGGCTAGACCCAAACCCACTCGGGTAGACCCAAACCCACTCGGCTAGACACAAACCCACTCGGCTAGACCCAAACCCACTCGGCTAGAACCAAACCCACTCGGCTAGACCCAAACCCACTCGGCTAGACCCAAACCCACTCGGCTAGACCCAAACCCACTCGGCTAGACCCAAACCCACTCGCCAAGACCCAAACCCACTCGGCTAGACCCAAACCCACTCGGCTGAACCCAAACCCTCCCCACTAGACCCATACCCACTCTGCTAGTCCCAAACCCACTGCGCTAGACCCAAACCCACTGCGCTAGACCCAAACCCACTCCGCCAGACCCAAACCCACTCGGCTAGACCCAAACCCACTCCACTAGACCCAAACCACTCCGCTAGACCCAAACCCACTCCGCTAGACCCAAACCCACTCGGCTAGAACCAAACCCTCTTGGCTAGACCCAAACCCACTCGGCTAGACCCAAACCCACTCCGCTAGACCCAAACCCACTCCGCTAGACCCAAACCTACTCCGCTAGACCCAAACCCACTCCGCTAGACCCAAACCCACTCGGCTAGACCCAAACCCACTCGGCTAGACCCAAACCCTCTTGACTAGACCCAAACCCACTCGGCTAGACCCAAACCCACTCGGCTAGACCCAAACCCACTCGGCTAGACCCAAACCCACTCGGTTAGACCCAAACCCACTCGGCTAGACCCAAACCCACTCGGCTAGACCCAAACCCACTCGGCTAGACCCAAACCCACTCGGCTAGATCCAAACCCACTCGGCTAGACCCAAACGCACTCGGCCAGACCCAAACCCACTCGGCTAGACGCAAACCCACTCGGCTAGACCCAAACCCACTCGGCTAGACACAAACCCACTCCGCTAGACCCAAACCCAATCTGCTGGACCCAAACCCACTCAGCCGGACCCAAACCCACTCCGGTAGACCCAAACCCACTCCGCTAGACCCAAACCCACTCCGCTAGACCCAAACCTACTCCGCTAGACCCAAACCCACTCTGCTAGACCGAAACCCACTCCGCTAGACCCAAACCTACTCCGCTAGACCCAAACCCACTCCGCTAGACCCAAACCCACTCGGCTAGACCCAAACCCACTCGGCTAGACCCAAACCCACTCGGTTAGACCCAAACCCACTCGGCTAGACCCAAACCCACTCGGCTAGACCCAAACCCACTCGGCTAGACCCAAACCCACTCGGCTAGATCCAAACCCACTCGGCTAGACCCAAACGCACTCGGCCAGACCCAAACCCACTCGGCTAGACGCAAACCCACTCGGCTAGACACAAACCCACTCTGCTAGACCCAAACCAACTCCGCTAGACCCAAACCCATTCGGCTACACCCAAACCCACTCCGCTAGACCCAAACACACTCCGCTTGACCCAAACCCACTCCGCTAGACCCAAAGGCACTCCGCTAGTCCTAAACCCACTCCGCTAGACGCAACCCCAGTCCACTAGACCCAAACCCACTCGGCCAGGCCCAAACCCACTCGGCTAGACACAAACCCACTCGACTAGAACCAAACCCACTCGGCTAGACCCAAACACACTCGGCTAGACCCAAACCCACTCGGGTAGACCCAAACCCACTCGGCTAGACCTAAACCCACTCGGCTAGACCCAAACCCACTCGGCTAGAACCAAACCCACTCGGCTAGGCCCAAACCCACTCGGCTAGACCCAAACCCACTCGGCTAGACCCAAACCCACTCGGCTAGAACCAAACCCACTCGGCTAGACCCAAACCCACTCGGCTAGACCCAAACCCACTCGGCTAGACCCAAACCCACTCGCCAAGACCCAAACCCACTCGGCTAGACCCAAACCCACTCCGCTAGACCCAAACCCACTCCGCTAGACCCAAACCCACTCCGCTAGACCCAAACCCACTCCGCTAGACCCAAACCCACTCTGCTGGACCCAAACCAACTCCGCTAGACGCAAACCCATTCGGCTACACCCAAACCCACTCCGCTAGACCCAAACACACTCCGCTTGACCCAAACCCACTCCGCTAGACCCAAAGGCACTCCGCTAGTCCTAAACCCACTCCGCTAGACGCAACCCCTGTCCACTAGACCCAAACCCACTCGGCTAGGCCCAAACCCACTCGGCTAGACACAAACCCACTCGACTCGACCCAAACCCACTCGGCTAGACCTAAACACACTCGGCTAGACCCAAACCCACTCGGGTAGACCCAAACCCACTCGGCTAGACACAAACCCACTCGGCTAGACCCAAACCCACTCGGCTAGAACCAAACCCACTCGGCTAGACCCAAACCCACTCGGCTAGACCCAAACCCACTCGGCTAGACCCAAACCCACTCGACTAGAACCAAACCCACTCGGCTAGACCCAAACCCACTCGGCTAGACCCAAACCCACTCGGCTAGACCCAAACCCACTCGGCTAGACCCAAACCCACTCGCCAAGACCCAAACCCACTCGGCTAGACCCAAACCCACTCGGCTGAACCCAAACCCTCCCCACTAGACCCATACCCACTCTGCTAGTCCCAAACCCACTGCGCTAGACCCAAACCCACTGCGCTAGACCCAAACCCACTCCGCCAGACCCAAACCCACTCGGCTAGACCCAAACCCACTCCACTAGACCCAAACCACTCCGCTAGACCCAAACCCACTCCGCTAGACCCAAACCCACTCGGCTAGACCCAAACCCTCTTGGCTAGACCCAAACCCACTCGGCTAGACCCAAACCCACTCCGCTAGACCCAAACCCACTCCGCTAGACCCAAACCTACTCCGCTAGACCCAAACCCACTCCGCTAGACCCAAACCCACTCGGCTAGACCCAAACCCACTCGGCTAGACCCAAACCCTCTTGACTAGACCCAAACCCACTCGGCTAGACCCAAACCCACTCGGCTAGACCCAAACCCACTCGGCTAGACCCAAACCCACTCGGTTAGACCCAAACCCACTCGGCTAGACCCAAACCCACTCGGCTAGACCCAAACCCACTCGGCTAGACCCAAACCCACTCGGCTAGATCCAAACCCACTCGGCTAGACCCAAACGCACTCGGCCAGACCCAAACCCACTCGGCTAGACGCAAACCCACTCGGCTAGACCCAAACCCACTCGGCTAGACACAAACCCACTCCGCTAGACCCAAACCCAATCTGCTGGACCCAAACCCACTCAGCCGGACCCAAACCCACTCCGGTAGACCCAAACCCACTCCGCTAGACCCAAACCCACTCCGCTAGACCCAAACCTACTCCGCTAGACCCAAACCCACTCTGCTAGACCGAAACCCACTCCGCTAGACCCAAACCTACTCCGCTAGACCCAAACCCACTCCGCTAGACCCAAACCCACTCGGCTAGACCCAAACCCACTCGGCTAGACCCAAGCCCTCTTGGCTAGACCCAAACCCACTCGGCTAGACCAAAACCCATTCGGCTAGACCCAAACCCACTCGGCTAGACCCAAACCCACTCGGCTTGACCCTAACCCACTTGGCTAGACCCAAACCCACTCGGCTAGACCCAAACCCACTCGGCTAGAGCCAAACCCACTCCGCTAGACCCAAACCCACTCCGCTAGACCCAAACCCACTCCGCTAGACCCAAACCCACTCCGCTAGACCCAAACCCACTCCGCTAGACCCAAACCCACTCTGCTAGACCCAAACCAACTCCGCTAGACCCAAACCCATTCGGCTACACCCAAACCCACTCCGCTAGACCCAAACACACTCCGCTTGACCCAAACCCACTCCGCTAGACCCAAAGGCACTCCGCTAGTCCTAAACCCACTCCGCTAGATGCAACCACAGTCCACTAGACCCAAACCCACTCGGCTAGACCCAAACCCACTCGGCTAGACACAAACCCACACGACTAGACCCAAACCCACTCGGCTAGACCCAAACACACTCGGCTAGACCCAAACCCACTCGGGTAGACACAAACCCACTCGACTACACCCAAACCCACTCGGCTAGACCCAAACCCACTCGGCTAGGACCAAACCCACTCGGCTAGACCCAAACCCACTCGGCTAGACCCAAACCCACTCGGCTTGACCCTAACCCACTTGGCTAGACCCAAACCCACTCGGCTAGACCCAAACCCACTCGGCTAGAGCCAAACCCACTCCGCTAGACCCAAACCCACTCCGCTAGACCCAAACCCACTCCGCTAGACCCAAACCCACTCCGCTAGACCCAAACCCACTGCGCTAGACCCAAACCCACTCTGCCAGACCCAAACCCACTCGGCTAGACCCAAACCCACTCCGCTAGACCCAAACCCACTCCGCTAGACCCAAACACACTCCGCTTGACCCAAACCCACTCCGCTAGACCCAAAGGCACTCCGCTAGTCCTAAACCCACTCCGCTAGACGCAACCCCAGTCCACTAGACCCAAACCCACTCGGCTAGACCCAAACCCACTCGGCTAGACACAAACCCACACGACTAGACCCAAACCCACTCGGCTAGACCCAAACACACTCGGCTAGACCCAAACCCACTCGGGTAGACCCAAACCCACTCGGCTAGACCCAAACCCACTCGGCTAGACCCAAACCCACTCGGCTAGGACCAAACCCACTCGGCTAGACCCAAACCCACTCGGCTAGACCCAAACCCACTCGGCTAGACCCAAACCCACTCGGCTAGAACCAAACCCACTCGCCAAGACCCAAACCCACTCGGCTAGACCCAAATCCACTCGGCTGAACCCAAACCCTCCCCACTAGACCCATACCCACTCTGCTAGTCCCAAACCCACTGCGCTAGACCCAAACCCACTGCGCTAGACCCAAACCCACTCTGCCAGTCCCAAACCCACTCGGCTAGACCCAAACCCACTCCGCTAGACCCAAACCCACTCCGCTAGACCCAAACACACTCCGCTTGACCCAAACCCACTCCGCTAGACCCAAAGGCACTCCGCTAGTCCTAAACCCACTCCGCTAGACGCAACCCCAGTCCACTAGACCCAAACCCACTCGGCTAGACCAAAACCCATTCGGCTAGACCCAAACCCACTCGGCTAGACCCAAACCCACTCGGCTTGACCCTAACCCACTTGGCTAGACCCAAACCCACTCGGCTAGACCCAAACCCACTCGGCTAGAGCCAAACCCACTCCGCTAGACCCAAACCCACTCCGCTAGACCCAAACCCACTCCGCTAGACCCAAACCCACTCCGCTAGACCCAAACCCACTCCGCTAGACCCAAACCCACTCTGCTAGACCCAAACCAACTCCGCTAGACCCAAACCCATTCGGCTACACCCAAACCCACTCCGCTAGACCCAAACACACTCCGCTTGACCCAAACCCACTCCGCTAGACCCAAAGGCACTCCGCTAGTCCTAAACCCACTCCGCTAGATGCAACCCCAGTCCACTAGACCCAAACCCACTCGGCTAGACCCAAACCCACTCGGCTAGACACAAACCCACACGACTAGACCCAAACCCACTCGGCTAGACCCAAACACACTCGGCTAGACCCAAACCCACTCGGGTAGACCCAAACCCACTCGGCTAGACCCAAACCCACTCGGCTAGACCCAAACCCACTCGGCTAGGACCAAACCCACTCGGCTGGACCCAAACCCACTCGGCTAGACCCAAACCCACTCGGCTAGACCCAAACCCACTCGGCTAGAACCAAACCCACTCGCCAAGACCCAAACCCACTCGGCTAGACCCAAATCCACTCGGCTGAACCCAAACCCTCCCCACTAGACCCATACCCACTCTGCTAGTCCCAAACCCACTGCGCTAGACCCAAACCCACTGCGCTAGACCCAAACCCACTCTGCCAGACCCAAACCCACTCGGCTAGACCCAAACCCACTCCGCTAGACCCAAACCCACTCCGCTAGACCCAAACACACTCCGCTTGACCCAAACCCACTCCGCTAGACCCAAAGGCACTCCGCTAGTCCTAAACCCACTCCGCTAGACGCAACCCCAGTCCACTAGACCCAAACCCACTCGGCTAGACCCAAACCCACTCGGCTAGACACAAACCCACACGACTAGACCCAAACCCACTAGGCTAGACCCAAACACACTCGGCTAGACCCAAACCCACTCGGGTAGACCCAAACCCACTCGGCTAGACCCAAACCCACTCGGCTAGACCCAAACCCATTCGGCTAGGACCAAACCCACTCGGCTAGACCCAAACGCACTCGGCTAGACCCAAACCCACTCGGCTAGACCCAAACCCACTCGGCTAGAACCAAACCCACTCGCCAAGAACCCAAACCCACTCGGCTAGACCCAAACCCACTCGGCTGAACCCAAACCCTCCCCACTAGACCCATACCCACTCTGCTAGTCCCAAACCCACTGCGCTAGACCCAAACCCACTGCGCTAGACCCAAACCCACTCCGCCAGACCCAAACCCACTCGGCTAGACCCAAACCCACTCCACTAGACCCAAACCACTCCGCTAGACCCAAACCCACTCAGCTAGACCCAAACCCACTCGGCCAGACCCAAACCCACTCGGCTAGACCCAAACCCACTCGGCTAGACCCAATCCCACTCGGCCAGACCCAAACACACTCGGCTAGACCCAAACCCACTCGGCCAGACCCAAACCCACTCCGCTAGACCCAAACCCACTCCGCTAGACCCAAACCCACTCCGCTAGACCCAAACCCACTCGGCTAGACCCAAACCCACTCCGCTAGACCCAAACACACTCCGCTTGATCCAAACCCACTCCGCTAGACCCAAACACACTCCGCTTGATCCAAACCCACTCCGCTAGACCCAAAGCCACTCCGCTAGACCTAAACCCACTCCGCTAGACGCAACCCAACTCCACTAGACCCAAACCCACTCGGCTAGACCCAAACCCACTCGGCTAGACCCAAACCAACTCGACTAGACCCAAACCCACTCGGCTAGACCAAAACCCACTCGGCTAGCCCCAAACCCACTCGGGTAGACCCAAACCCACTCGGCTAGACCCAAACCCACTCGGCTAGACCCAAACTCACTCGGCTAGACCCAAACCCACTCGGCTAGACCCAAACCAACTCGGTTAGACCCAAACCCACTCTGCTAGACCCAAACCCACTCCGCTAGACCCAAACCCACTCGGCTAGACCCAAACCCACTCCGCTAGACCCAAACACACTCCGCTTGATCCAAACCCACTCCGCTAGACCCAAAGCCACTCCGCTAGACCTAAACCCACTCCGCTAGACGCAACCCAACTCCACTAGACCCAAACCCACTCGGCTAGACCCAAACCCACTCGGCTAGACCCAAACCAACTCGACTAGACCCAAACCCACTCGGCTAGACCAAAACCCACTCGGCTAGACCCAAACCCACTCGGGTAGACCCAAACCCACTCGGCTAGACCCAAACCCACTCGGCTAGACCCAAACTCACTCGGCTAGACCCAAACCCACTCGGCTAGACCCAAACCAACTCGGTTAGACCCAAACCCACTCTGCTAGACCCAAACCCACTCGGCTAGACCCAAACCCACTCGGCTAGACCCAAACCCACTCGGCTAGATCCAAACCCACTCGGCTAGACCCAAACGCACTCGGCCAGACCCAAACCCACTCGGCTAGACCCAAAGCCACTGGGCTAGACCCAAACACACTCGGCTAGACCCAAACCCACTCGGCTAGACCCAAACCCACTCGCCATGACCCAAACCCACTCGGATAGACCCAAACCCACTCGGCTTGATCCAAACCCTCCCCACTAGACCCATACCCACTCTGCTAGTCCCAAACCCACTGCGCTAGACCCAAACCTACTGCGCTAGACCCAAACCCACTGCGCTAGACCCAAACCCACTCGGCTAGACCCAAACCCACTCAGCAAGACCCAAACCCGCTCGGCCAGACCCAAACCCACTCGGCTAGACCCAAACCCACACGGCTAGACACAAACCCACTCGGCCAGACCCGAACCCACTCGGCTAGACCCAAACCCACTCGGCTAGACCCAAACCCCCTCGGCTAGACCCAAACCGACTCCGCTAGACCCAAACACACTCCGCTTGACCCAAACCCACTCCGCCGGACCCAAAGCCACTCCGCTAGACCTAAACCCACTCCGCTAGACGCAAACCCACTCCACTAGACCCAAACCCACTCGGCTAGACCCAAACCCAATTGGCTAGACCCAAACCCACTCGGCTAGACCCAAACCCACTCGGCTAGACCCAAACCCACTCGGCTAGACCCAAACCCACTCGGCCAGACCCAAACCCACTCGGCTAGACCCAAACCCACTCGGCTAGACCCAAACCCATTCGGCTACACCCAAACCCACTCCGCTAGACCCAAACACACTCCGCTTGACCCAAACCCACTCCGCTAGACCCAAAGGCACTCCGCTAGTCCTAAACGCACTCCGCTAGATGCAACCCCAGTCCACTAGAACCAAACCCACTCGGCTAGACCCAAACCCACTCGGCTAGACACAAACCCACACGACTAGACCCAAACCCACTCGGCTAGACCCAAACACACTCGGCTAGACCCAAACCCACTCGGGTAGACCCAAACCCACTCGGCTAGACCCAAACCCACTCGGCTAGACCCAAACCCACTCGGCTAGACCCAAACCCACTCGGCTAGACCCAAACCCACTCGCCAAGACCCAAACCCACTCGGCTAGACCCAAACCCACTCGGCTGAACCCAAACCCTCCCCACTAGACCCATACCCACTCTGCTAGTCCCAAACCCACTGCACTAGACCCAAACCCACTGCGCTAGACCCAAACCCACTCCGCCAGGCCCAAACCCACTCGGCTAGACCCAAACCCACTCCACTAGACCCAAACCACTCCGCTAGACCCAAACCCACTCCGCTAGACCCAAACCCACTCGGCTAGACCCAAACCCACTCGGCTAGACCCAAACCCACTCGGCTAGACCCAAACCCACTCGGCTAGACCCAAACCCACACGGCTAGACCCAAACCCACTCGGCTAGACCCAAACCCATTCGGCTACACCCAAACCCACTCCGCTAGACCCAAACACACTCCGCTTGACCCAAACCCACTCCGCTAGACCTAAACCCACTCGGCTAGACCCAAACCCACTCGGCTAGACCGAAACCCACTCCGCTAGACCCAAACCCACTCCGCTAGACCCAAACCCACTCCGCTAGACCCAAAGCCACTCCGCTAGACCTAAACCCACTCCGCTAGACGCAACCCAACTCCACTAGACCCAAACCCACTCGGCTAGACCCAAACCCACTCGGCTAGACCCAAACCAACTCGACTAGACCCAAACCCACTCGGCTAGACCAAAACCCACTCGGCTCGACCCAAACCCACTCGGGTAGACCAAACCCACTCGGCTAGACCCAAACCGACTCCGCTAGACCCAAACACACTCCGCTTGACCCAAACCCACTCCGCCGGACCCAAAGCCACTCCGCTAGACCTAAACCCACTCCGCTAGACGCAAACCCACTCCACTAGACCCAAACCCACTCGGCTAGACCCAAACCCACTGGGCTAGACCCAAACCCACTCGGCTAGACCCAAACCCACTCGGCTAGACCCAAACCCACTCGGCTAGACCCAAACCCACTCGGCTAGACCCAAACCCACTCGGCTAGACCCAAACCCACTCGGCTGGACCCAAACCCATTCGGCTACACCCAAACCCACTCCGCTAGACCCAAACACACTCCGCTTGACCCAAACCCACTCCGCTAGACCCAAAGGCACTCCGCTAGTCCTAAACCCACTCCGCTAGACGCAACCCCAGTCCACTAGACCCAAACCCACTCGGCTAGACCCAAACCCACTCGGCTAGACACAAACCCACACGACTAGACCCAAACCCACTCGGCTAGACCCAAACACACTCGGCTAGACCCAAACCCACTCGGGTAGACCCAAATCCACTCGGCTAGACCCAAACCCACTCGGCTAGACCCAAACCCACTCGGCTAGACCCAAACCCACTCGGCTAGAACCAAACCCACTCGGCTAGACCCAAACCCACTCGGCTAGACCCAAACCCTCTCGCCAAGACCCAAACCCACTCGCCAAGACCCAAACCCACTCGGCTAGACCCAAACCCACTTGGCTGAACCTAAACCCTCCCCACTAGACCCATACCCACTCTGCTAGCCCCAAACCCACTGCGCTAGACCCAAACCCACTGTGCTAGACCCAAACCCACTCCGCCAAACCCAAACCCACTCGGCTAGACACAAACCCACTCCACTAGACCCAAACCCACTCGGCTAGACCCAAACCCACTCGCCAAGACCCAAACCCACTCGGCTAGACCCAAAGGCACTCCGCTAGTCCTAAACGCACTCCGCTAGATGCAACCCCAGTCCACTAGAACCAAACCCACTCGGCTAGACCCAAACCCACTCGGCTAGACACAAACCCACACGACTAGACCCAAACCCACTCGGCTAGACCCAAACACACTCGGCTAGACCCAAACCCACTCGGGTAGACCCAAACCCACTCGGCTAGACCCAAACCCACTCGGCTAGACCCAAACCCACTCGGCTAGACCCAAACCCACTCGGCTAGACCCAAACCCACTCGCCAAGACCCAAACCCACTCGGCTAGACCCAAACCCACTCGGCTGAACCCAAACCCTCCCCACTAGACCCATACCCACTCTGCTAGTCCCAAACCCACTGCACTAGACCCAAACCCACTGCGCTAGACCCAAACCCACTCCGCCAGGCCCAAACCCACTCGGCTAGACCCAAACCCACTCCACTAGACCCAAACCACTCCGCTAGACCCAAACCCACTCCGCTAGACCCAAACCCACTCGGCTAGACCCAAACCCACTCGGCTAGACCCAAACCCACTCGGCTAGACCCAAACCCACTCGGCTAGACCCAAACCCACACGGCTAGACCCAAACCCACTCGGCTAGACCCAAACCCATTCGGCTACACCCAAACCCACTCCGCTAGACCCAAACACACTCCGCTTGACCCAAACCCACTCCGCTAGACCTAAACCCACTCGGCTAGACCCAAACCCACTCGGCTAGACCGAAACCCACTCCGCTAGACCCAAACCCACTCCGCTAGACCCAAACCCACTCCGCTAGACCCAAAGCCACTCCGCTAGACCTAAACCCACTCCGCTAGACGCAACCCAACTCCACTAGACCCAAACCCACTCGGCTAGACCCAAACCCACTCGGCTAGACCCAAACCAACTCGACTAGACCCAAACCCACTCGGCTAGACCAAAACCCACTCGGCTCGACCCAAACCCACTCGGGTAGACCAAACCCACTCGGCTAGACCCAAACCGACTCCGCTAGACCCAAACACACTCCGCTTGACCCAAACCCACTCCGCCGGACCCAAAGCCACTCCGCTAGACCTAAACCCACTCCGCTAGACGCAAACCCACTCCACTAGACCCAAACCCACTCGGCTAGACCCAAACCCACTGGGCTAGACCCAAACCCACTCGGCTAGACCCAAACCCACTCGGCTAGACCCAAACCCACTCGGCTAGACCCAAACCCACTCGGCTAGACCCAAACCCACTCGGCTAGACCCAAACCCACTCGGCTGGACCCAAACCCATTCGGCTACACCCAAACCCACTCCGCTAGACCCAAACACACTCCGCTTGACCCAAACCCACTCCGCTAGACCCAAAGGCACTCCGCTAGTCCTAAACCCACTCCGCTAGACGCAACCCCAGTCCACTAGACCCAAACCCACTCGGCTAGACCCAAACCCACTCGGCTAGACACAAACCCACACGACTAGACCCAAACCCACTCGGCTAGACCCAAACACACTCGGCTAGACCCAAACCCACTCGGGTAGACCCAAATCCACTCGGCTAGACCCAAACCCACTCGGCTAGACCCAAACCCACTCGGCTAGAACCAAACCCACTCGGCTAGACCCAAACCCACTCGGCTAGACCCAAACCCACTCGGCTAGACCCAAACCCACTCGGCTAGAACCAAACCCACTCGGCTAGACCCAAACCCACTCGGCTAGACCCAAACCCTCTCGCCAAGACCCAAACCCACTCGCCAAGACCCAAACCCACTCGGCTAGACCCAAACCCACTTGGCTGAACCTAAACCCTCCCCACTAGACCCATACCCACTCTGCTAGCCCCAAACCCACTGCGCTAGACCCAAACCCACTGTGCTAGACCCAAACCCACTCCGCCAAACCCAAACCCACTCGGCTAGACACAAACCCACTCCACTAGACCCAATCCACTCCGCTAGACCCAAACCCACTCCGCTAGACCCAAACCCACTCGGCTAGACCCAAACCCACTCAGCTAGACCCAAACCCACTCGGCCAGACCCAAACCCACTCGGCTAGACCCAAACCCACTCGGCTAGACCCAATCCCACTCGGCCAGCCCCAAACACACTCGGCTAGACCCAAACCCACTCGGCCAGACCCAAACCCACTCCGCTAGACCCAAACCCACTCCGCTAGACCCAAACCCACTCCGCTAGACCCAAACCCACTCGGCTAGACCCAAACCCACTCTGCCAGACCCAAACACACTCCGCTTGACACAAACCCACTCCGCTAGACCCAAAGCCACTCCGCTAGACCTAAACCCACTCCGCTGGACGCAACCCAACTCCACTAGACCCAAACCCACTCGGCTAGACCCAAACACACTCGGCTAGACCCAAACCCACTCGGGTAGACCCAAACCCACTCGGCTAGACCCAAACCCACTCGGCTAGACCCAAACCCACTCGGCTAGGACCAAACCCACTCGGCTAGACCCAAACCCACTCGGCTAGACCCAAACCCACTCGGCTAGACCCAAACCCACTCGGCTAGAACCAAACCCACTCGCCAAGACCCAAACCCACTCGGCTAGACCCAAACCCACTCGGCTGAACCCAAACCCTCCCCACTAGACCCATACCCACTCTGCTAGTCCCAAACCCACTGCGCTAGACCCAAACCCACTGCGCTAGACCCAAACCCACTCTGCCAGACCCAAACCCACTCGGCTAGACCCAAACCCACTCCGCTAGACCCAAACCCACTCCGCTAGACCCAAACACACTCCGCTTGACCCAAACCCACTCCGCTAGACCCAAAGGCACTCCGCTAGTCCTAAACCCACTCCGCTAGACGCAACCCCAGTCCACTAGACCCAAACCCACTCGGCTAGACCCAAACCCACTCGGCTAGACACAAACCCACACGACTAGACCCAAACCCACTCGGCTAGACCCAAACACACTCGGCTAGACCCAAACCCACTCGGGTAGACCCAAACCCACTCGGCTAGACCCAAACCCACTCGGCTAGACCCAAACCCACTCGGCTAGGACCAAACCCACTCGGCTAGACCCAAACCCACTCGGCTAGACCCAAACCCACTCGGCTAGACCCAAACCCACTCGGCTAGAACCAAACCCACTCGCCAAGAACCCAAACCCACTCGGCTAGACCCAAACCCACTCGGCTGAACCCAAACCCTCCCCACTAGACCCATACCCACTCTGCTAGTCCCAAACCCACTGCGCTAGACCCAAACCCACTGCGCTAGACCCAAACCCACTCCGCCAGACCCAAACCCACTCGGCTAGACCCAAACCCACTCCACTAGACCCAAAACCCACTCGGCTAGACCCAAACCCACTCGGGTAGACCCAAACCCACTCGGCTAGACCCAAACCCACTCGGCTAGACCCAAACTCACTCGGCTAGACCCAAACCCACTCGGCTAGACCCAAACCAACTCGGTTAGACCCAAACCCACTCTGCTAGACCCAAACCCACTCCGCTAGACCCAAACCCACTCGGCTAGACCCAAACCCACTCCGCTAGACCCAAACACACTCCGCTTGATCCAAACCCACTCCGCTAGACCCAAAGCCACTCCGCTAGACCTAAACCCACTCCGCTAGACGCAACCCAACTCCACTAGACCCAAACCCACTCGGCTAGACCCAAACCCACTCGGCTAGACCCAAACCAACTCGACTAGACCCAAACCCACTCGGCTAGACCAAAACCCACTCGGCTAGACCCAAACCCACTCGGGTAGACCCAAACCCACTCGGCTAGACCCAAACCCACTCGGCTAGACCCAAACTCACTCGGCTAGACCCAAACCCACTCGGCTAGACCCAAACCAACTCGGTTAGACCCAAACCCACTCTGCTAGACCCAAACCCACTCGGCTAGACCCAAACCCACTCGGCTAGACCCAAACCCACTCGGCTAGATCCAAACCCACTCGGCTAGACCCAAACGCACTCGGCCAGACCCAAACCCACTCGGCTAGACCCAAAGCCACTGGGCTAGACCCAAACACACTCGGCTAGACCCAAACCCACTCGGCTAGACCCAAACCCACTCGCCATGACCCAAACCCACTCGGATAGACCCAAACCCACTCGGCTTGATCCAAACCCTCCCCACTAGACCCATACCCACTCTGCTAGTCCCAAACCCACTGCGCTAGACCCAAACCTACTGCGCTAGACCCAAACCCACTGCGCTAGACCCAAACCCACTCGGCAAGACCCAAACCCACTCAGCAAGACCCAAACCCGCTCGGCCAGACCCAAACCCACTCGGCTAGACCCAAACCCACACGGCTAGACACAAACCCACTCGGCCAGACCCGAACCCACTCGGCTAGACCCAAACCCACTCGGCTAGACCCAAACCCCCTCGGCTAGACCCAAACCGACTCCGCTAGACCCAAACACACTCCGCTTGACCCAAACCCACTCCGCCGGACCCAAAGCCACTCCGCTAGACCTAAACCCACTCCGCTAGACGCAAACCCACTCCACTAGACCCAAACCCACTCGGCTAGACCCAAACCCAATTGGCTAGACCCAAACCCACTCGGCTAGACCCAAACCCACTCCGCTAGACCCAAACCCACTCCGCTAGACCCAAACCCACTCCGCTAGACCCAAAGCCACTCCGCTAGACCTAAACCCACTCCGCTAGACGCAACCCAACTCCACTAGACCCAAACCCACTCGGCTAGACCCAAACCCACTCGGCTAGACCCAAACCAACTCGACTAGACCCAAACCCACTCGGCTAGACCAAAACCCACTCGGCTCGACCCAAACCCACTCGGGTAGACCAAACCCACTCGGCTAGACCCAAACCGACTCCGCTAGACCCAAACACACTCCGCTTGACCCAAACCCACTCCGCCGGACCCAAAGCCACTCCGCTAGACCTAAACCCACTCCGCTAGACGCAAACCCACTCCACTAGACCCAAACCCACTCGGCTAGACCCAAACCCACTGGGCTAGACCCAAACCCACTCGGCTAGACCCAAACCCACTCGGCTAGACCCAAACCCACTCGGCTAGACCCAAACCCACTCGGCTAGACCCAAACCCACTCGGCTAGACCCAAACCCACTCGGCTGGACCCAAACCCATTCGGCTACACCCAAACCCACTCCGCTAGACCCAAACACACTCCGCTTGACCCAAACCCACTCCGCTAGACCCAAAGGCACTCCGCTAGTCCTAAACCCACTCCGCTAGACGCAACCCCAGTCCACTAGACCCAAAC
This sequence comes from Raja brachyura, assembly GCA_963514005.1. The sequence goes on along the minus strand of OY740815.1, from coordinate 28,649,665 downwards.
CCACTCGGCTAGACCCAAACCCACTCGGCTAGACACAAACCCACACGACTAGACCCAAACCCACTCGGCTAGACCCAAACACACTCGGCTAGACCCAAACCCACTCGGGTAGACCCAAATCCACTCGGCTAGACCCAAACCCACTCGGCTAGACCCAAACCCACTCGGCTAGAACCAAACCCACTCGGCTAGACCCAAACCCACTCGGCTAGACCCAAACCCACTCGGCTAGACCCAAACCCACTCGGCTAGAACCAAACCCACTCGGCTAGACCCAAACCCACTCGGCTAGACCCAAACCCTCTCGCCAAGACCCAAACCCACTCGCCAAGACCCAAACCCACTCGGCTAGACCCAAACCCACTTGGCTGAACCTAAACCCTCCCCACTAGACCCATACCCACTCTGCTAGCCCCAAACCCACTGCGCTAGACCCAAACCCACTGTGCTAGACCCAAACCCACTCCGCCAAACCCAAACCCACTCGGCTAGACACAAACCCACTCCACTAGACCCAATCCACTCCGCTAGACCCAAACCCACTCCGCTAGACCCAAACCCACTCGGCTAGACCCAAACCCACTCAGCTAGACCCAAACCCACTCGGCCAGACCCAAACCCACTCGGCTAGACCCAAACCCACTCGGCTAGACCCAATCCCACTCGGCCAGCCCCAAACACACTCGGCTAGACCCAAACCCACTCGGCCAGACCCAAACCCACTCCGCTAGACCCAAACCCACTCCGCTAGACCCAAACCCACCCCGCTAGACCCAAACCCACTCGGCTAGACCCAAACCCACTCTGCCAGACCCAAACACACTCCGCTTGACACAAACCCACTCCGCTAGACCCAAAGCCACTCCGCTAGACCTAAACCCACTCCGCTGGACGCAACCCAACTCCACTAGACCCAAACCCACTCGGCTAGACCCAAACCCACTCGGCTAGACCCAAACCAACTCGACTAGACCCAAACCCACTCGGCTAGACCAAAACCCACTCGGCTCGACCCAAACCCACTCGGGTAGACCAAACCCACTCGGCTAGACCCAAACCGACTCCGCTAGACCCAAACACACTCCGCTTGACCCAAACCCACTCCGCCGGACCCAAAGCCACTCCGCTAGACCTAAACCCACTCCGCTAGACGCAAACCCACTCCACTAGACCCAAACCCACTCGGCTAGACCCAAACCCACTTGGCTAGACCCAAACCCACTCGGCTAGACCCAAACCCACTCGGCTAGACCCAAACCCACTCGGCTAGACCCAAACCCACTCGGCTAGACCCAAACCCACTGGGCTAGACCCAAACCCACTCGGCTGGACCCAAACCCATTCGGCTACACCCAAACCCACTCCGCTAGACCCAAACACACTCCGCTTGACCCAAACCCACTCCGCTAGACCCAAAGGCACTCCGCTAGTCCTAAACCCACTCCGCTAGACGCAACCCCAGTCCACTAGACCCAAACCCACTCGGCTAGACCCAAACCCACTCGGCTAGACACAAACCCACACGACTAGACCCAAACCCACTCGGCTAGACCCAAACACACTCGGCTAGACCCAAACCCACTCGGGTAGACCCAAATCCACTCGGCTAGACCCAAACCCACTCGGCTAGACCCAAACCCACTCGGCTAGAACCAAACCCACTCGGCTAGACCCAAACCCACTCGGCTAGACCCAAACCCACTCGGCTAGACCCAAACCCACTCGGCTAGAACCAAACTCACTCGGCTAGACCCAAACCCACTCGGCTAGACCCAAACCCTCTCGCCAAGACCCAAACCCACTCGCCAAGACCCAAACCCACTCGGCTAGACCCAAACCCACTTGGCTGAACCTAAACCCTCCCCACTAGACCCATACCCACTCTGCTAGCCCCAAACCCACTGCGCTAGACCCAAACCCACTGTGCTAGACCCAAACCCACTCCGCCAAACCCAAACCCACTCGGCTAGACACAAACCCACTCCACTAGACCCAATCCACTCCGCTGGACCCAAACCCACTCCGCTAGACCCAAACCCACTCGGCTAGACCCAAACCCACTCAGCTAGACCCAAACCCACTCGGCCAGACCCAAACCCACTCGGCTAGACCCAAACCCACTCGGCTAGACCCAATCCCACTCGGCCAGCCCCAAACACACTCGGCTAGACCCAAACCCACTCGGCCAGACCCAAACCCACTCCGCTAGACCCAAACCCACTCCGCTAGACCCAAACCCACTCCGCTAGACCCAAACCCACTCGGCTAGACCCAAACCCACTCTGCCAGACCCAAACACACTCCGCTTGACACAAACCCACTCCGCTAGACCCAAAGCCACTCCGCTAGACCTAAACCCACTCCGCTGGACGCAACCCAACTCCACTAGACCCAAACCCACTCGGCTAGACCCATACCCACTCGGCTAGACCCAAACCCACTCCGCTAGACCCAAACCCACTCGGCTAGACCCAAACCCACTCAGCTAGACCCAAACCCACTCGGCCAGACCCAAACCCACTCGGCTAGACCCAAACCCACTCGGCTGGACCCAAACCCACGCGGCTAGACCCAAACCCACTCGGCTAGAACCAAACCCACTCGGCTAGACCCAAACCCACTCGGCTAGACCCAAACCCACTCGGCTAGACCCAAACCCACTCGGCTAGAACCAAACCCACTCGGCTAGACCCAAACCCACTCGGCTAGACCCAAACCCACTCGGCTAGACCCAATCCCACTCGCCAAGACCCAAACCCACTCGGCTAGACCCAAACCCACTCGGCTGAACCCAAACCCTCCCCACTAGACCCATACCCACTCTGCTAGTCCCAAACCCACTGCGCTAGACCCAAACCCACTGCGCTAGACCCAAACCCACTCCGCCAGACCCAAACACACTCGGCTAGACCCAAACCCACTCCACTAGACCCAAACCACTCCGCTAGACCCAAACCCACTCCGCTAGACCCAAACCCACTCGGCTAGACCCAAACCCACTCAGCTAGACCCAAACCCACTCGGCCAGACCCAAACCCACTCGTCCAGACCCAAACCCACTCGGCTAAACCCAATCCCACTCGGCCAGACCCAAACACACTCGGCTAGACCCAAACCCACTCGGCCAGACCCAAACCCACTCCGCTAGACCCAAACCCACTCCGCTAGACCCAAACCCACTCCGCTAGACACAAACCCACTCGGCTAGACCCAAACCCACTCCGCTAGACCCAAACACACTCCGCTTGACCCAAACACACTCCGCTAGACCCAAAGCCACTCCGCTAGACCTAAACCCACTCCGCTAGACGCAACCCAACTCCACTAGACCCAAACCCACTCGGCTAGACCCAAACCCACTCGGCTAGACCCAAACCAACTCGACTAGACCCAAACCCACTCGGCTAGACCAAAACCCACTCGGCTCGACCCAAACCCACTCGGGCAGACCCAAACCCACTCGGCTAGACCCAAACCGACTCCGCTAGTCCCAAACACACTCCGCTTGACCCAAACCCACTCCGCTAGACCCAAAGCCACTCCGCTAGACCTAAACCCACTCCGCTAGACGCAACCCAACTCCACTAGACCCAAACACACTCGGCTAGACCCAAACCCACTCGGCTAGACCCAAACCAACTCGACTAGACCCAAACCCACTCGGCTAGACCAAAACCCACTCGGCTCGACCCAAACCCACTCGGGTAGACCAAACCCACTCGGCTAGACCCAAACCGACTCCGCTAGACCCAAACACACTCCGCTTGACCCAAACCCACTCCGCCGAACCCAAAGCCACTCCGCTAGACCTAAACCCACTCCGCTAGACGCAAACCCACTCCACTAGACCCAAACCCACTCGGCTAGACCCAAACCCACTCGGCGAGACGCAAACCCACTCGGCTAGACCCAAACCCACTCGGCTAGACCCAAACCCACTCGGCTAGACCCAAACCCACTCCGCCAGACCCAAACCCACTCTGCTAGACCCAAAGGCACTCCGCTAGTCCTAAACCCACTCCGCTAGACGCAACCCCAGTCCACTAGACCCAAACCCACTCGGCTAGACCCAAACCCACTCGGCTAGACACAAACCCACACGACTAGACCCAAACCCACTCGCCAAGACCCAAACCCACTCGCCAAGACCCAAACCCACTCGGCTAGACCCAAACCCACTTGGCTGAACCCAAACCCTCCCCACTGGACCCATACCCACTCTGCTAGTCCCAAACCCACTGCGCTAGGCCCAAACCCACTGCGCTAGACCCAAACCCACTCCGCCAGACCCAAACCCACTCGGCTAGACCCAAACCCACTCCACTAGACCCAATCCACTCCGCTAGACCCAAACCCACTCCGCTAGACCCAAACCCACTCGGCTAGACCCAAACCCACTCAGCTAGACCCAAACCCACTCGGCCAGACCCAAACCCACTCGGCTAGACCCAAACCCACTCGGCTAGACCCAAACCCACTCGGCTCGACCCAAACCCACTCGGCTAGAACCAAACCCACTCGGCTAGACCCAAACCCACTCGGCTAGACCCAAACCCACTCGGCTAGACCCAAACCCACTCGGCTAGAACCAAACCCACTCGGCTAGACCCAAACCCACTCGGCTAGACCCAAACCCACTCGGCTATACCCAAACCCACTCGCCAAGACCCAAACCCACTCGGCTATACCCAAACCCACTCGCCAAGACCCAAACCCACTCGGCTAGACCCAAACCCACTCGGCTAGACCCAAACCCACTCGGCTAGACCCAAACCCACTCGCCAAGACCCAAACCCACTCGGCTAGACCCAAACCCACTCGGCTGAACCCAAACCCTCCCCACTAGGCCCATACCCATTCTGCTAGTCCCAAACCCACTGCGCTAGACCCAAACCCACTGTGCTAGACCCAAACCCACTCCGCCAGACCCAAACACACTCGGCTAGACCCAAACCCACTCCACTAGACCCAAACCACTCCGCTAGACCCAAACCCACTCCGCTAGACCCAAACCCACTCGGCTAGACCCAAACCCACTCAGCTAGACCCAAACCCACTCGGCCAGACCCAAACCCACTCGTCTAGACCCAAACCCACTCGGCTAAACCCAATCCCACTCGGCCAGACCCAAACACACTCGGCTAGACCCAAACCCACTCGGCCAGACCCAAACCCACTCCGCTAGACCCAAACCCACTCCGCTAGACCCAAACCCACTCCGCTAGACACAAACCCACTCGGCTAGACCCAAACCCACTCCGCTAGACCCAAACACACTCCGCTTGACCCAAACACACTCCGCTAGACCCAAAGCCACTCCGCTAGACCTAAACCCACTCCGCTAGACGCAACCCAACTCCACTAGACCCAAACCCACTCGGCTAGACCCAAACCCACTCGGCTAGACCCAAACCAACTCGACTAGACCCAAACCCACTCGGCTAGACCAAAACCCACTCGGCTCGACCCAAACCCACTCGGGCAGACCCAAACCCACTCGGCTAGACCCAAACCGACTCCGCTAGTCCCAAACACACTCCGCTTGACCCAAACCCACTCCGCTAGACCCAAAGCCACTCCGCTAGACCTAAACCCACTCCGCTAGACGCAACCCAACTCCACTAGACCCAAACACACTCGGCTAGACCCAAACCCACTCGGCTAGACCCAAACCAACTCGACTAGACCCAAACCCACTCGGCTAGACCAAAACCCACTCGGCTCGACCCAAACCCACTCGGGTAGACCAAACCCACTCGGCTAGACCCAAACCGACTCCGCTAGACCCAAACACACTCCGCTTGACCCAAACCCACTCCGCCGGACCCAAAGCCACTCCGCTAGACCTAAACCCACTCCGCTAGACGCAAACCCACTCCACTAGACCCAAACCCACTCGGCTAGACCCAAACCCACTCGGCTAGACGCAAACCCACTCGGCTAGACCCAAACCCACTCGGCTAGACCCAAACCCACTCGGCTAGACCCAAACCCACTCGGCTAGACCCAAACCCACTCGGCTGGACCCAAACCCATTCGGCTACACCCAAACCCACTCCGCTAGACCCAAACACACTCCGCTGGACCCAAACCCACTCTGCTAGACCCAAAGGCACTCCGCTAGTCCTAAACCCACTCCGCTAGACGCAACCCCAGTCCACTAGACCCAAACCCACTCGGCTAGACCCAAACCCACTCGGCTAGACACAAACCCACACGACTAGACCCAAACCCACTCGCCAAGACCCAAACCCACTCGCCAAGACCCAAACCCACTCGCGAAGACCCAAACCCACTCGGCTGAACCCAAACCCTCCCCACTGGACCCATACCCACTCTGCTAGTCCCAAACCCACTGCGCTAGACCCAAACCCACTGCGCTAGACCCAAACCCACTCCGCCAGACCCAAACCCACTCGGCTAGACCCAAACCCACTCCACTAGACCCAATCCACTCCGCTAGAACCAAACCCACTCCGCTAGACCCAAACCCACTCGGCTAGACCCAAACCCACTCAGCTAGACCCAAACCCAATCGGCCAGACCCAAACCCACTCGGCTAGACCCAAACCCACTCGGCTAGACCCAAACCCACTCGGCTCGACCCAAACCCACTCGGCTAGAACCAAACCCACTCGGCTAGACCCAAACCCACTCGGCTAGACCCAAACCCACTCGGCTAGACCCAAACCCACTCGGCTAGAACCAAACCCACTCGGCTAGACCCAAACCCACTCGGCTAGACCCAAACCCACTCGGCTATACCCAAACCCACTCGCCAAGACCCAAACCCACTCGGCTATACCCAAACCCACTCGCCAAGACCCAAACCCACTCGGCTAGACCCAAACCCACTCGGCTAGACCCAAACCCACTCGGCTGGACCCAAACCCATTCGGCTACACCCAAACCCACTCCGCTAGACCCAAACACACTCCGCTGGACCCAAACCCACTCCGCTAGACCCAAAGGCACTCCGCTAGTCCTAAACCCACTCCGCTAGACGCAACCCCAGTCCACTAGACCCAAACCCACTCGGCTAGACACAAACCCACACGACTAGACCCAAACCCACTCGGCTAGACCCAAACACACTCGGCTAGACCCAAACCCACTCGGGTAGACCCAAATCCACTCGGCTAGACCCAAACCCACTCGGCTAGACCAAAACCCACTCAGCTAGAACCAAACCCACTCGGCTAGACCCAAACCCACTCGGCTAGACCCAAACCCACTCGGCTAGACCCAAACCCACTCGGCTAGAACCAAACCCACTCGGCTAGACCCAAACCCACTCGGCTAGACCCAAACCCACTCGCCAAGACCCAAACCCACTCGCCAAGACCCAAACCCACTCGGCTAGACCCAAACCCACTTGGCTGAACCCAAACCCTCCCCACTAGACCCATACCCACTCTGCTAGTCCCAAACCCACTGCGCTAGACCCAAACCCACTGCGCTAGACCCAAACCCACTCCGCCAGACCCAAACCCACTCGGCTAGACCCAAACCCACTCCACTAGAACCAATCCACTCCGCTAGACCCAAACCCACTCCGCTAGACCCAAACCCACTCGGCTAGACCCAAACCCACTCAGCTAGACCCAAACCCACTCGGCCAGACCCAAACCCACTCGGCTAGACCCAAACCCACTCGGCTAGACCCAAACCCACTCGGCTCGACCCAAACCCACTCGGCTAGAACCAAACCCACTCGGCTAGACCCAAACCCACTCGGCTAGACCCAAACCCACTCGGCTAGACCCAAACCCACTCGGCTAGAACCAAACCCACTCGGCTAGACCCAAACCCACTCGGCTAGACCCAAACCCACTCGGCTATACCCAAACCCACTCGCCAAGACCCAAACCCACTCGGCTAGACCCAAACCCACTCGGCTGAACCCAAACCCTCCCCACTAGACCCACACCCACTCTGCTAGTCCCAAACCCACTGCGCTAGACCCAAACCCACTGCGCTAGACCCAAACCCACTCCGCCAGACCCAAACCCACTCGGCTAGACCCAAACCCACTCCACTAGACCCAAACCACTCCGCTAGACCCAAACCCACTCCGCTAGACCTAAACCCACTCGGCTAGACCCAAACCCACTCAGCTAGACCCAAACCCACTCGGCCAGACCCAAACACACTCGGCTAGACCCAAACCCACTCCACTAGACCCAAACCACTCCGCTAGACCCAAACCCACTCCGCTAGACCCAAACCCACTCGGCTAGACCCAAACCCACTCAGCTAGACCCAAACCCACTCGGCCAGACCCAAACCCACTCGGCTAGACCCAAACCCACTCGGCTATACCCAAACCCACTCGCCAAGACCCAAACCCACTCGGCTAGACCCAAACCCACTCGGCTGAACCCAAACCCTCCCCACTAGACCCACACCCACTCTGCTAGTCCCAAACCCACTGCGCTAGACCCAAACCCACTGCGCTAGACCCAAACCCACTCCGCCAGACCCAAACCCACTCGGCTAGACCCAAACCCACTCCACTAGACCCAAACCACTCCGCTAGACCCAAACCACTCCGCTAGACCCAAACCCACTCCGCTAGACCCAAACCCACTCGGCTAGACCCAAACCCACTCAGCTAGACCCAAACCCACTCGGCCAGACCCAAACCTACTCGTCTAGACCCAAACCCACTCGGCTAGACCCAAACCAACTCGACTAGACCCAAACCCACTCGGCTAGACCAAAACCCACTCGGCTCGACCCAAACCCACTCGGGCAGACCCAAACCCACTCGGCTAGACCCAAACCGACTCCGCTAGACCCAAACACACTCCGCTTGACCCAAACCCACTCCGCTAGACCCAAAGCCACTCCGCTAGACCTAAACCCACTCCGCTAGACGCAACCCAACTCCACTAGCCCCAAACACACTCGGCTAGACCCAAACCCACTCGGCTAGACCCAAACCAACTCGACTAGACCCAAACCCACTCGGCTAGACCAAAACCCACTCGGCTCGACCCAAACCCACTCGGGTAGACCAAACCCACTCGGCTAGACCCAAACTGACTCCGCTAGACCCAAACACACTCCGCTTGACCCAAACCCACTCCGCCGGACCCAAAGCCACTCCGCTAGACCTAAACCCACTCCGCTAGACGCAAACCCACTCCACTAGACCCAAACCCACTCGGCTAGACCCAAACCCACTTGGCTAGACCCAAACCCACTCGGCTAGAGCCAAACCCACTCGGCTAGACACAAACCCACTCGGCTAGACCCAAACCCACACGGCTAGACCCAAACCCACTCGGCTAGACCCAAACCCACTCGGCTGGACCCAAACCCATTCGGCTACACCCAAACCCACTCCGCTAGACCCAAACACACTCCGCTGGACCCAAACCCACTCCGCTAGACCCAAAGGCACTCCGCTAGTCCTAAACCCACTCCGCTAGACGCAACCCCAGTCCACTAGACCCAAACCCACTCGGCTAGACCCAAACCCACTCGGCTAGACACAAACCCACACGACTAGACCCAAACCCACTCGGCTAGACCCAAACACACTCGGCTAGACCTAAACCCACTCGGGTAGACCCAAATCCACTCGGCTAGACCCAAACCCACTCGGCTAGACCCAAACCCACTCAGCTAGAACCAAACCCACTCGGCTAGACCCAAACCCACTCGGCTAGACCCAAACCCACTCGGCTAGACCCAAACCCACTCGGCTAGAACCAAACCCACTCGGCTAGACCCAAACCCACTCGGCTAGACCCAAACCCACTCGCCAAGACCCAAACCCACTCGCCAAGACCCAAACCCACTCGGCTAGACCCAAACCCACTTGGCTGAACCCAAACCCTCCCCACTAGACCCATACCCACTCTGCTAGTCCCAAACCCACTGCGCTAGACCCAAACCCACTGCGCTAGACCCAAACCCACTCCGCCAGACCCAAACCCACTCGGCTAGACCCAAACCCACTCCACTAGACCCAATCCACTCCGCTAGACCCAAACCCACTCCGCTAGACACAAACCCACTCGGCTAGACCCAAACCCACTCAGCTAGACCCAAACCCACTCGGCCAGACCCAAACCCACTCGGCTAGACCCAAACCCACTCGGCTAGACCCAATCCCACTCGGCCAGCCCCAAACCCACTCGGCTAGACCCAATCCCACTCGGCCAGCCCCAAACACACTCGGCTAGAACCAAACCCACTCGGCCAGACCCAAACCCACTCCGCTAGACCCAAACCCACTCCGCTAGACCCAAACCCACTCCGCTAGACCCAAACACACTCCGCTTGACACAAACCCACTCCGCTAGACCCAAAGCCACTCCGCTAGACCTAAACCCACTCCGCTGGACGCAACCCAACTCCACTAGACCCAAACCCACTCGGCTGGACCCAAACCCACTCGGCTAGACCCAAACCCACTCGGCTAGAACCAAACCCACTCGGCTAGACCCAAACCCACTCGGCTAGACCCAAACCCACTCGGCTAGAGCCAAACCCACTCGGCTAGAACCAAACCCACTCGGCTAGACCCAAACCCACTCGGCTAGACCCAAACCCACTCGGCTATACCCAAACCCACTCGCCAAGACCCAAACCCACTCGGCTAGACCCAAACCCACTCGGCTGAACCCAAACCCTCCCCACTAGACCCACACCCACTCTGCTAGTCCCAAACCCACTGCGCTAGACCCAAACCCACTGCGCTAGACCCAAACCCACTCCGCCAGACCCAAACCCACTCGGCTAGACCCAAACCCACTCCACTAGACCCAAACCACTCCGCTAGACCCAAACCCACTCGGCTAGACCCAAACCCACTCGGCTAGACCCAAACCCACTCAGCTAGACCCAAACCCACTCGGCCAGACCCAAACCCACTCGGCTAGACCCAAACCCACTCGGCTAAACCCAATCCCACTCGGCCAGACCCAAACACACTCGGCTAGACCCAAACCCACTCGGGCAGACCCAAACCCACTCCGCTAGACCCAAACCCACTCCGCTAGACCCAAACCCACTCCGCTAGACCCAAACCCACTCGGCTAGACCCAAACCCACTCCGCTAGACCCAAACACACTCCGCTTGACCCAAACACACTCCGCTAGACCCAAAGCCACTCCGCTAGACCTAAACCCACTCGCTAGACGCAACCCAACTCCACTAGACCCAAACCCACTCGGCTAGACCAAAACCCACTCGGCTACACCCAAACCAACTCGACTAGACCCAAACCCACTCGGCTAGACCAAAACCCACTCGGCTCGACCCAAACCCACTCGGGCAGACCCAAACCCACTCGGCTAGACCCAAACCGACTCCGCTAGACCCAAACACACTCCGCTTGACCCAAACCCACTCCGCCGGACCCAAAGCCACTCCGCTAGACCCAAACCCATTCGGCTAGACGCAACCCACTCCACTAGACCCAAACCCACTCGGCTAGACCCAAACCCACTCGGCTGGACCCAAACCCACTCGGCTAGAGCCAAACCCACTCGGCGAGACCAAAACCCACTCGGCTGGACCCAAACCCATTCCTCCAGACCCAAACCCACTCCGCTAGACCGAAACCCACTCCGCTAGACCCAAACCCACACGGCTGGACCCAAACCCACTCGGCTAGACCCAAACCCACTCGGCTAGACCCAAACCCACTTGGCTAGACCCAAACCCACTCGGCTAGACCCAAACCCACTCGGCTAGACCCAAACCCACTCGGCTAGACACAAACCCACTCCGCTAGACCCAAACTCACTCCGCTAGACCCAAACCCACTCCGCTAGACCCAAACCCACTCGGCTAGACCCAAACCCACTCGGCTAGACCCAAACCCACTCGGCTCGACCCAAACTCACTCCGCTAGACCCAAACCAACTCCGCTAGACCCAAACCCACTCCGCTAGACCCAAACCCACTCGGCTAGACCCAAATCACTCCGCTAGACCCAAACCCACTCCGCTAGACCCAAACCCACTCCGCTAAACCCAAACCTACTCTGCTAGACCCAAACCCACTCCGCTAGACCCAAACCCACTCCGCTAGACCCAAACCTACTCCGCTAGACCCAAACCCACTCGGCTAGAGCAAAACCCACTCGGCTAGACCCAAACCCACTCGGCTAGACCCAAACCCACTCGGCTTGACCCTAACCCACTCGGATAGACCCAAACCCACTCGGCTAGACCCAAACCCACTCGGCTACAGCCAAACCCACTCGGCTAGACCCAAACCCACTCGGCTAGACCCAAACCCACTCCGCTAGACCCAAACCCACTCCGCTAGACCCAAACCCACTCCGCTAGACCCAAACCCACTCTGCTAGACCCAAACCAACTCCGCTAGACCCAAACCCACTCGGCTGGACCCAAACCCACTCCGCTAGACCCAAACACACTCCGCTTGACCCAAACCCACTCCGCTAGACCCAAAGGCACTGCGCTAGACCTAAACCCACTCCGCTAAACGCAACCCCACTCCACTAGACCCAAACCCACTCGGCTAGACCCAAACCCACTCGGCTAGACACAAACCCACTCGACTAGACCCAAACCCAATCGGCTAGACCCAAACACACTCGGCTAGACCCAAACCCACTCGGGTAGACCCAAACCCACTCGGGTAGACCCAAACCCACTCGGCTAGACCCAAACCCACTCGGCTAGACACAAACCCACTCGGCTAGACCCAAACCAACTCGGCTAGACCCAAACCCACTCGGCTAGACCCAAACCCACTCCGCCAGACCCAAACCCACTCCGCTAGACCCAAACCCACTCCACTAGACCCAAACAACTCCGCTAGGCCCAAACCCACTCCACTAGACCCAAACCACTCCGCTAGACCCAAACCCACTCCGCAAGACCCAAACCCACTCGGCTAGACCCAAACCCACTCAGCTAGACCCAAACCCACTCGGCCAGACCCAAACCCACTCGGCTAGACCCAAACCCACTCGGCGAGTTGGTTTGGGTCTAGCAGAGTGGGTTTGGGTCCAGCCGAGTGGGTTTGGGGCGAGCCGAGTGGGTTTGGGTCCATCCGTGTGGGTTTGGGTATAGCCGAGTGGGTTTGGGTCTAGAGGAGTGGGTTTCGGTCTAGCCGAGTGGGTTTGGGTCTAGCCGAGTGGGTTTGGGTCTATCCGAGTGGGTTTGGGTCTAGCGGATTGGGTTTGAGTCTAGCGGAGTGGGTTTGGGTCTAGCCGAGTGGGTTTGGGTCTAGCCGAGTGGGTTTGGGTCTAGCCGAGTGGGTTTGGGTCCAGCCGAGTGGGTTTGGGTCTAGCCGAGTGGGTTTCGGTCTAGCCGAGTGGGTTTGGGTCTAGCCGAGTGGCTTTGGGTCTAGCCGAGTGGGTTTGGGCCTAGCCGAGTGGGTTTGGGTCTAGCGAGTGGGTTTGGGTCTAGTGAGTGGGTTTGGGTCTAGCCGAGTGGGTTTGGGTCTAGCCGAGTGGGTTTGAGTCTAGCGGACTGGGCTTGGGTCTAGCGGAGTGGTTTTGGGTCTAGCGGAGTGTGTATGTGTCTAGCGGAGTGGGTTTTGGTCTAGCGGAGTGGGTTTGGGTCTAGCGGAGTGGGTTTGGGTCTTGCCTAGTGGGTTTGGGTCTAGCCGAGTGGGTTTGGGTCTAGCCGAGTGGGTTTGGGTCTAGCCGAGTGGGTTTGGGTCAAGCCGAGTGGGTTTGGGTCTCGCCGAGTGGGTTTGGTCCTGGCCGAGTGGGTTTGGGTCTAGCCGAGTGGGTTTGGGTCTAGCCGAGTGGGTTTGGGTCTAACCGAGTGGGTTTGGGTCTCGCGGAGTGGGTTTGGGTGTAGCTGAGTGGGTTTGTGTCTAGCCGAGTGGGTTTGGGTCCAGCCGAGTGGGTTTGGGTCTAGCCGAGTTGGTTTGGGTCTAGACGAGTGGGTTTGGGTCTAGCCGAGTGGGTTTGGGTCTAGCCGAGTGGGTTTGGGTCTAGCCGAGTGGGTTTGAGTCTTGCCGAGTGGGTTTGGGTCTAGCCGAGTGGGTTTGGGTCTAGCAGAGTGGGTTTGCGTCTAGCCGAGTGGGTTTGGGTCTAGCCGAGTGGGTTTGGGTCTAGCCGAGAGGGTTTGGGTCTAGCCGAGTGGGTTTGGGTCTAGCCGAGTGGGTTTGGGTCTAGCCGAGTGGGTTTGAGTCTTGCCGAGTGGGTTTGGGTCTAGCCGAGTGGGTTTGGGTCTAGCAGAGTGGGTTTGCGTCTAGCCGAGTGGGTTTGGGTCTAGCCGAGTGGGTTTGGGTCTAGCCGAGTGGGTTTGGGTGTAGCCGAGTGGTTTTGGGTGTAGCCCAGTGGGTTTGGGTCTGGCCGATTGGGTTTCGGTCTAGCGGAATGGGTTTGCGTCTAGCCGAGTGGGTTTGGGTCTAGCGGAGTGGGTTTGGGTCTAGCCGAATGGGGTTGTGTCTGGCCGAGAGGGTTTGGGTCGAGCCGAGTGGGTTTGGGTCTAGCCGAGTGGGTTTGGGTCTAGCCGAGTGGGTTTGTGTCTAGCGGAGTGGGTGTGGGTCTAGCGGAGTGGGTTACGGTCTAGCGGAGTTGGTTCGGGTCTAGCGGAGTGGGTTTGGGTCTAGCGGAGTGGGTTTGGGTCTAGCCGAGTGGGTTTGTGTCTAGCCGAGTGGGTTTGTGTCTAGCGGAGTGGGTGTGGGTCTAGCGGAGTGGGTTTGGGTCTAGCGGAGTGGGTTTGGGTCAGCCGAGTGGGTTTGGGTGTAGCCGAGTGGGTTTGGGTCTGGCCGATTGGGTTTCGGTGTAGCGGAATGGGGTTGGGTCTAGCCGAGAGGGTTTGGGTCGAGCCGAGTGGGTTTTGGTCTAGCCGAGTGGGTTTGTGTCTAGCCGAGTGGGTTTGTGTCTAGCGGAATGGGTGTGGGTCTAGCGGAGTGGGTTAGGGTGTAGCCGAGTGGGTTTGGGTCTAGCGGAGTGGGTTTGGGTCTAGCGGAGTGGGTTTGGGTCTAGCCGAGTGGGTTTGGGTCTAGCCGAGTGGGTTTGGGTCTAGCGGAGTGGGTTTGGGTCTAGCGGAGTGGGTTTGGGTCTAGCGGACTGGGTTTGGGTCTAGCGGAGTGGGTTTGGGTCTAGCGTGTGGGTTTGGGTCTAGCCGAGTGGGTTTGGGTCTAGCCGAGTGGGTTTGCGTGTAGCGAGTTGGTTTGGGTTTAGCAGAGTGGGTTTGGGTCCAGCCGAGTGGGTTTGGGGCGAGCCGAGTGGGTTTGGGTCCATCCGAGTGGGTTTGGGTTTAGCCGAGTGGGTTTGGGTCTAGACGAGTGGGTTTCGGTCTAGCCGAGTGGGTTTGGGTCTAGCCGAGTGGGTTTGGGTCTATCCGAGTGGGTTTGGGTCTAGCGGATTGGGTTTGAGTCTAGCGGAGTGGGTTTGGGTCTAGCGGAGTGGGTTTGAGTCTAACGGAGTGGGTTTGGGTCTAGCCGAGTGGGTTTGGGTCTAGCCGAGTGGGTTTGGGTCTAGCCGAGTGGGTTTGGGTCCAGCCGAGTGGGGTTGGGTCTAGCCGAGTGGGTTTGGGTCTAGCGGACTGGGCTTGGGTCTAGCGGAGTGGTTTTGGGTCTAGCGGAGTGGGTATGGGTCTAGCGGAGTGGGTTTTGGTCTAGCGGAGTGGGTTTGGGTCTAGCGGAGTGGGTTTGGGTCTTGCCTAGTGGGTTTAGGTCTAGCCAAATGGGTTTGGGTCTAGCGGAGTGGGTTTGGGTCTAGCCGAGTGGGATTCGGTCTGGCCGAGTGGGTTTGGGTCTAGCCGAGTGGGTTTGGGTCTAGCCGAGTGGGTTTGGGTCTAGCCGAGTGGGTTTGGGTCTAACCGAGTGGGTTTGGGTCTCGCGGAGTGGGTTTGGGTGTAGCTGAGTGGGTTTGTGTCTAGCCGAGTGGGTTTGGGTCCAGCCGAGTGGGTTTGGGTCTAGCCGAGTGGGTTTGGGTCTAGCCGAGTGGGTTTGGGTCTAGCGGATTGGGTTTGGGTATAGCCGAGTGGGTTTGTGTATAGCCGAGTGGGTTTGGGACGAGCCGAGTGGGTTTGAGTCCAGCCGTGTGGGTTTGGGTCTGGACGAGTGGGTTTGGATCTAGCCGAGTGGGTTTGGGTCTAGCCGAGTGGGTATGGGTCTAGCCGAGTGGGTTTGGGCCTAGCCGAATAGGTTTGGGTCTAGCGAGTGGGTTTGGGTCTAGTGAGTGGGTTTGGGTCTAGCCGAGTGGGTTTCGGTCTAGCCGAGTGGGTTTGGGTCTAGCGGACTGAGTTTGGGTCTAGCGGAGTGGTTTTGGGTCTAGCGGAGTGGGTATGGGTCTAGCGGAGTGGGTTTTGGTCTAGCGGAGTGGGTTTGGGTCTAGCGGAGTGGGTTTGGGTCTAGCGGAGTGGGTTTGGGTCTAGCGGAGTGGGTTTGGGTCTAGCGGAGTGGGTTTGGTTCTAGCCGAGTGGGTTTGGCTCTAGCCGAGTGGGTTTGGGTCTAGCGGCGTGGGTTTAGGTCTAGCCGAGTGGGTTTGGGTCTACCCGAGTGGGTTTGGGTCTAGCCGAGTGGGTTTGGGTCGAGCCGAGTGGGTTTGGGTCTAGCCGAGTGGGTTTGTGTCTAGCCGAGTGGGTTTGTGTCTAGTGGAGTGGGTGTGGGTCTAGCGGAGTAGGTTAGGGTCTAGCGGAGTGGGTTTGGGTCTAGCGGAGTGGGTTTGGGTCAGCCGAGTGGGTTTGGGTGTAGCCGAGTCGGTTTGGGTCTGGCCGATTGGGTTTTGGTGTAGCGGAGTGGGTTTGCGTCTAGCCGAGTGGGTTTGGGTCTAGCGGAGTGGGTTTGGGTCTAGCCGAATGGGGTTGGGTCTAGCCGTGAGGGTTTGCGTCGAGCCGAGTGGGTTTGGGTCTAGCCGAGTGGGTTTGTGTCTAGCCGAGTGGGTTTGTGTCTAGCGGAGTGGGTGTGGGTCTAGCCGAGTGGGTTTGGGTCTAGCCGAGTGGGTTTGGGTCGAGCCGAGTGGGTTTGGGTCTAGCCGAGTGGGTTTGTGTCTAGCCGAGTGGGTTTGTGTCTAGCGGAGTGGGTGTGGGTCTAGCGGAGTGGGTTTGGGTCTAGCGGAGTGGGTTTGGGTCTAGCGGCGTGGGTTTAGGTCTAGCCGAGTGGGTTTGGGTCTAGCCGAGTGGGTTTGGGTCTAGCCGAGTGGGTTTGGGTCTAGCCGAGTGGGTTTGAGTCTTGCCGAGTGGGTTTGGGTCTAGCCGAGTGGGTTTGGGTCTAGCAGAGTGGGTTTGCGTCTAGCCGAGTGGGTTTGGGTCTAGCCGAGTGGGTTTGGGTCTAGCCGAGTGGGTTTGGGTCTAGCCGAGTGGGTTTGTGTCTAGCCGAGTGGGTTTGGGTCTAGCCGAATGGGGTTGTGTCTAGCCGAGAGGGTTTGGGTCGAGCCGAGTGGGTTTGCGTCTAGCCGAGTGGGTTTGGGTCTAGCCGAGTGGGTTTGTGTCTAGCGGAGTGGGTGTGGGTCTAGCGGAGTGGGTTAGGGTCTAGCGGAGTTGGTTTGGGTCTAGCGGAGTGGGTTTGGGTCTAGCGGAGTGGGTTTGGGTCTAGCCGAGTGGGTTTGTGTCTAGCCGAGTGGGTTTGTGTCTAGCGGAGTGGGTGTGGGTCTAGCGGAGTGGGTTTGGGTCTAGCGGAGTGGGTTTGGGTCAGCCGAGTGGGTTTGGGTGTAGCCGAGTGGGTTTGGGTCTGGCCGATTCGGTTTCGGTGTAGCGGAATGGGGTTGGGTCTAGCCGAGAGGGTTTGGGTCGAGCCGAGTGGGTTTGCGTCTAGCCGAGTGGGTTTGGGTCTAGCCGAGTGGGTTTGTGTCTAGCGGAGTGGGTGTGGGTCTAGCGGAGTGGGTTAGGGTCTAGCGGAGTTGGTTTGGGTCTAGCGGAGTGGGTTTGGGTCTAGCGGAGTGGGTTTGGGTCTAGCCGAGTGGGTTTGTGTCTAGCCGAGTGGGTTTGTGTCTAGCGGAGTGGGTGTGGGTCTAGCGGAGTGGGTTTGGGTCTAGCGGAGTGGGTTTGGGTCAGCCGAGTGGGTTTGGGTGTAGCCGAGTGGGTTTGGGTCTGGCCGATTCGGTTTCGGTGTAGCGGAATGGGGTTGGGTCTAGCCGAGAGGGTTTGGGTCGAGCCGAGTGGGTTTTGGTCCAGCCGAGTGGGTTTGTGTCTAGCCGAGTGGGTTTGTGTCTAGCGGAATGGGTGTGGGTCTAGCGGAGTGGGTTAGGGTGTAGCCGAGTGGGTTTGGGTCTAGCGGAGTTGGTTTGGGTCTAGCGGAGTGGGTTTGGGTCTAGCGGAGTGGGTTTGGGTCTAGCGGAGTGGGTTTGGGTCTAGCGGAGTGGGTTTGGGTCTAGCGGAGTGGGTTTGGGTCTAGCGGACTGGGTTTGGGTCTAGCGGAGTGGGTTTGGGTCTAGCGTGTGGGTTTGGGTCTAGCCGAGTGGGTTTGGGTCTAGCCAAGTGGGTTTGCGTGTAGCGAGTTGGTTTGGGTTTAGCAGAGTGGGTTTGGGTCCAGCCGAGTGGGTTTGGGGCGAGCCGAGTGGGTTTGGGTCCATCCGAGTGGGTTTGGGTTTAGCCGAGTGGGTTTGGGTCTAGACGAGTGGGTTTCGGTCTAGCCGAGTGGGTTTGGGTCTATCCGAGTGGGTTTGGGTCTAGCGGATTGGGTTTGAGTCTAGCGGAGTGGGTTTGGGTCTAGCGGAGTGGGTTTGAGTCTAACGGAGTGGGTTTGGGTCTAGCCGAGTGGGTTTGGGTCTAGCCGAGTGGGTTTGGGTCTAGCCGAGTGGGTTTGGGTCCAGCCGAGTGGGGTTGGGTCTAGCCGAGTGGGTTTGGGTCTAGCCGAGTGGGTTTGGGTCTAGCCGAGTGGGTTTGGGTCTAGCCGAGTGGGTTTGGGCCTAGCCGAGTGGGTTTGGGTCTAGCGAGTGGGTTTGGGTCTAGTGAGTGGGTTTGGGTCTAGCCGAGTGGGTTTGGGTCTAGCCGAGTGGGTTTGGGTCTAGCGGACTGGGCTTGGGTCTAGCGGAGTGGTTTTGGGTCTAGCGGAGTGGGAATGGGTCTAGCGGAGTGGGTTTTGGTCTAGCGGAGTGGGTTTGGGTCTAGCGGAGTGGGTTTGGGTCTTGCCTAGTGGGTTTAGGTCTAGCCAAATGGGTTTGGGTCTAGCGCAGTGGGTTTGGGTCTAGCCGAGTGGGATTCGGTCTGGCCGAGTGGGTTTGGGTCTAGCCGAGTGGGTTTGGGTCTAGCCGAGTGGGTTTGGGTCTAGCCGAGTGGGTTTGGGTCTAACCGAGTGGGTTTGGGTCTCGCGGAGTGGGTTTGGGTGTAGCTGAGTGGGTTTGTGTCTAGCCGAGTGGGTTTGGGTCCAGCCGAGTGGGTTTGGGTCTAGCCGAGTGGGTTTGGGTCTAGCCGAGTGGGTTTGGGTCTAGCGGATTGGGTTTGGGTAGAGCCGAGTGGGTTTGTGTATAGCCGAGTGGGTTTGGGACGAGCCGAGTGGGTTTGAGTCCAGCCGTGTGGGTTTGGGTCTGGACGAGTGGGTTTGGATCTAGCCGAGTGGGTTTAGGTCTAGCCGAGTGGGTATGGGTCTAGCCGAGTGGGTTTGGGCCTAGCCGAGTAGGTTTGGGTCTAGCGAGTGGGTTTGGGTCTAGTGAGTGGGTTTGGGTCTAGCCGAGTGGGTTTCGGTCTAGCCGAGTGGGTTTGGGTCTAGCGGACTGAGTTTGGGTCTAGCGGAGTGGTTTTGGGTCTAGCGGAGTGGGTTTGGGTCTAGCGGAGTGGGTTTTGGTCTAGCGGAGTGGGTTTGGGTCTAGCGGAGTGGGTTTGGGTCTAGCGGAGTGGGTTTGGGTCTAGCGGAGTGGGTTTGGGTCTAGCGGAGAGGGTTTGGTTCTAGCCGAGTGGGTTTGGCTCTAGCCGAGTGGGTTTGGGTCTAGCGGCGTGGGTTTAGGTCTAGCCGAGTGGGTTTGGGTCTAGCCGAGTGGGTTTGGGTCTAGCCGAATGGGTTTGGGTCGAGCCGAGTGGGTTTGGGTCTAGCCGAGTGGGTTTGTGTCTAGCCGAGTGGGTTTGTGTCTAGTGGAGTGGGTGTGGGTCTAGCGGAGTAGGTTAGGGTCTAGCGGAGTGGGTTTGGGTCTAGCGGAGTGGGTTTGGGTCAGCCGAGTGGGTTTGGGTGTAGCCGAGTCAGTTTGGGTCTGGCCGATTGGGTTTTGGTGTAGCGGAGTGGGTTTGCGTCTAGCCGAGTGGGTTTGGGTCTAGCGGAGTGGGTTTGGGTCTAGCCGAATGGGGTTGGGTCTAGCCGAGAGGGTTTGTGTCGAGCCGAGTGGGTTTGGGTCTAGCCTAGTGGGTTTGTGTCTAGCCGAGTGGGTTTGTGTCTAGCGGAGTGGGTGTGGGTCTAGCGGAGTGGGTTTGGGTCTAGCCGAGTGGGTTTGGGTCGAGCCGAGGGGGTTTGGGTCTTGCCGAGTGGGTTTGTGTCTAGCCGAGTGGGTTTGTGTCTAGCGGAGTGGGTGTGGGTCTAGCGGAGTGGGTTTGGGTCTAGCGGAGTGGGTTTGGGTCTAGCGGAGTGGGTTTGGTTCTAGCCGAGTGGGTTTCGCTCTAGCCGAGTGGGTTTGGGTCTAGCGGCGTGGGTTTAGGTCTAGCCGAGTGGGTTTGGGTCTAGCCGAGTGGGTTTGGGTCTAGCCGAGTGGGTTTGGGTCTAGCCGAGTGGGTTTGGGTCTAGCCGAGTGGGTTTGGGTCTAGCCTAGTGGGTTTGGGACTAGCCGAGTGGGTTTGAGTCCAGCTGAGTGGGTTTGGGTCTAGCCGAGTGGGTTTGGGTCTAGCCGAGTGGGTTTGGGTCTCGCCTAGTGGGCTTGGGGCTAGCCGAGTGGGTTTGGGACTAGCCGAGTGGGTTTGGGTCCAGCCGAGTGGGATTGGGTCTAGCCGAGTGGTTTTGGGTCTAGCCGAGTGGGTTTGGGTGTAGCCGAGTGGGTTTGGGTCTAGCCGATTGGGTTTGGGTCCAGCCGAGTGGGATTGGGTCTAGCCGAGTGGGTTTGGGTCTAGCCGAGTGGGTTTGGGTGTAGCCGAGTGGATTTGGGTCTAGCCGAGTGGGTTTGGGTCTAGCCGAGTGGGTTTGGGTCTAGCCGAGTGGGTTTGGGTCTCGCGGAGTGGGTTTGGATGTAGCCGAGTGGGTTTGGGACTAGCCGAGTGGGTTTGAGTCCAGCCGAGTGAGTTTGGATCTAGACGAGTGGGTTTGGGTCCAGCCGAGTGGATTTGGGTCTAGCCGAGTGGGTTGGGGTCTAGCCGAGTGGGTTTGGGTCTAGCCGAGTGGGTTTGGGTCTAGCCGAGTGGGCTTTGGTCTAGCCGAGTGGGTTTTGGTCTAGCCGAGTGGGTTTGGGTATAGCGGAGTGGGTTTGGGTCCAGCGGAGTGGGTTTGTGTCTAGCGGAGTGGGATTTGGTTTAGCGGAGTGGGTTTGTGTCTAGCGGAGTGGGTGTGGGTCTAGCGGACTGAGTTTGGGTCTGGCGGAGTGGTTTTGGGTCTAGCGGAGTGGGTATGGGTCTAGCGGAGTGGGTTTTGGTCTAGCGGAGTGGGTTTGGGTCTAGCGGAGTGGGTTTGGGTCTAGCGGAGTGGGTTTGGGTCTAGCGGAGTGGGTTTGGGTCTAGCGGAGTGGGTTTGGTTCTAGCCGAGTGGGTTTGGCTCTAGCCGAGTGGGTTTGGGTCTCACGACGTGGGTTTAGGTCCAGCCGAGTGGGTTTGGGTCTAGCCGAGTGGGTTTGGGTCTAGCCGAGTGGGTTTGGGTCCAGCCGAGTGGGTTTGGGTCAAGCCGAGTGGGTTTGGGTCTCGCCTAGTGGGTTTGGGACTAGCCGAGTGGGTTTGAGTCCAGCCGAGTGGGTTTGGGTCTAGCCGAGTGGGTTTCGATCTAGCCGAGTGGGTTGGGGTCTAGCCGAGAGGGTTGGGGTCTAGCCGAGTGGGTTTGGGTCTAGCCGAGTGGGTTTGGGTCTAGCCGAGTGGGCTTGGGACTAGCCGAGTGGGTTTGGGACTAGCCGAGTGGGTTTGGGTCTGGACGAGTGGGTTTGGGTCTAGCCGATTGGGTTTGGGTCCAGCCGAGTGGGATTGGGTCTAGCCGAGTGGTTTTGGGTCTAGCCGAGTGGGTTTGGGTGTAGCCGAGTGGGTTTGGGTCTAGCCGATTGCGTTTGGGTCCAGCCGAGTGGGATTGGGTCTAGCCGAGTGGGTTTGGGTCTAGCCGAGTGGGTTTGGGTGTAGCCGAGTGGATTTGGGTCTAGCCGAGTGGGTTTGGGTCTAGCCGAGTGGGTTTGGGTCTAGCCGAGTGGGTTTGGGTCTCGCGGAGTGGGTTAGGGTGTAGCCGAGTGGGTTTGGGACAAGCCGAGTGGGTATGAGTCCAGCCGAGTGAGTTTGGGTCTAGACAAGTGGGTTTGGGTCCAGCCGAGTGGATTTGGGTCTAGCCGAGTGGGTTGGGGTCTAGCCGAGTGGGTTTGGGTCTAGCCGAGTGGGTTTGGGTCTAGCCGAGTGGGCTTTGGTCTAGCCGAGTGGGTTTTAGTCTAGCCGAGTGGGTTTGGGTATAGCGGAGTGGGTTTGGGTCCAGCGGAGTGGGTTTGGGTCTAGCGGAGTGGGATTTGGTTCAGCGGAGTAGGTTTGGGTCTGGCCGAGTGAGTTTGGGTCTAGCGGAGTGGGTTTGGGTCTAGCCGAGTGGGTTTGGGTCTAGCCGAGTGGGTTTGGGTCTAGCCGAGTGGGTTTGGGTCTAGCCGAGTGGGTTTGGGTCTAGCCGAGTGGGTTTGGCTCTAGCCGAGTGGCTTTGCGTGTAGCGAGTGGGTTTGGGTCTAGCGGAGTGGGTTTGGGTCTAGCCGAGTGGGTTTGTGTCTAGCCGAGTGGGTTTGGGTCTAACCTAGTGGGTTTGGGTCCAGCCGAGTGGGTTTGTGTCTAGCCGAGTGGGTTTGTGTCTAGCGGAGTGGGTGTGCGTCTAGCGGAGTGGGTTAGGGTCTAGCGGAGTGGGTTTGGGTCTAGCGGAGTGGGTTTGGGTCAGCCGAGTGTGTTTGGGTCCAGCCGAGTGGGATTGGGTCTGGCCGATTGGGTTTCAGTGTAGCGGAGTGGGTTTGCGTCTAGCCGAGTGGGTTTGGGTCTAGCGGAGTGGGTTTGGGTCTAGCGGAGTGGTTTTGGGTCTAGCGTAGTGGGTTTGGGTCTAGCGGAGTGGGTTTGGGTCTAGCGGAGTGGGTTTGGGTCTAGCGGACTGGGTTTGGGTCTAGCGGAGTGGGTTTGGGTCTGGCGGAGTGGGTTTGGGTCTGGCGGAGTGGGTTTGGGTCTAGCAAGTGGGTTTGGGTCTAGCCGAGTGGGTTTGGGTCTAGCCGAGTGGGTTTGGGTCTGGCCCAGTAGGTTTGGGTCTAGCCGAGTGGGTTTGGGTCTAGCCGAGTGGGTTTGGGTCTAGCCGAGTGGGTTTGGGTCTAGCCGAGTGGGTTTGCGTGTAGCGAGTTGGTTTGGGTCTAGCAGAGTGGGTTTGGGTCCAGCCGAGTGGGTTTGGGGCGAGCCGAGTGGGTTTGGGTCCATCCGAGTGGGTTTGGGTCTATCCGAGTGGGTTTGGGTCTAGACGAGTGGGTTTCGGTCTAGCCGAGTGGGTTTGGGTCTAGCCGAGTGGGATTGGGTCTATCCGAGTGGGTTTGGGTCTAGCGGAGTGGGTTTGGGTCTAGCGGAGTGGGTTTGGGTCAGCCGAGTGTGTTTGGGTCCAGCCGAGTGGGATTGGGTCTGGCCGATTGGGTTTCAGTGTAGCGGAGTGGGTTTGCGTCTAGCCGAGTGGGTTTGGGTCTAGCGGAGTGGGTTTGGGTCTAGCGGAGTGGTTTTGGGTCTAGCGTAGTGGGTTTGGGTCTAGCGGAGTGGGTTTGGGTCTAGCGGAGTGGGTTTGGGTCTAGCGGACTGGGTTTGGGTCTAGCGGAGTGGGTTTGGGTCTGGCGGAGTGGGTTTGGGTCTGGCGGAGTGGGTTTGGGTCTAGCAAGTGGGTTTGGGTCTAGCCGAGTGGGTTTGGGTCTAGCCGAGTGGGTTTGGGTCTGGCCCAGTAGGTTTGGGTCTAGCCGAGTGGGTTTGGGTCTAGCCGAGTGGGTTTGGGTCTAGCCGAGTGGGTTTGGGTCTAGCCGAGTGGGTTTGCGTGTAGCGAGTTGGTTTGGGTCTAGCAGAGTGGGTTTGGGTCCAGCCGAGTGGGTTTGGGGCGAGCCGAGTGGGTTTGGGTCCATCCGAGTGGGTTTGGGTCTATCCGAGTGGGTTTGGGTCTAGACGAGTGGGTTTCGGTCTAGCCGAGTGGGTTTGGGTCTAGCCGAGTGGGATTGGGTCTATCCGAGTGGGTTTGGGTCTAGCGGATTGGGTTTGAGTCTAGCGGAGTGGGTTTGGGTCCAGAGGAGTGGGTTTGGGTCTAGCGGAGTGGGATTTGGTTCAGCGGAGTAGGTTTGGGTCTAGCCGAGTGGGTTTGGGTCTAGCGGAGTGGGTTTGGGTCTAGCGAGTGGGTTTGGGTCTAGCCGAGTGGGTTTGCGTCTAGCCGAGTGGGTTTGGGTCTAGCCGAGTGGGTTTGGGTCTAGCCGAGTGGGTTTGGGTCTAGCCGAGTGGGTTTGGGTCTAGCCGAGTGGGTTTGCGTGTAGCGAGTGGGATTGGGTCTAGTGGAGTGGGTTTGGGTCTAGCCGAGTGGGTTTGTGTCTAGCCTAGTGGGTTTGGGTCTAACCTAGTGGGTTTGCGACCAGCCGAGTGGGTTTGTGTCTAGCCGAGTGGGTTTGTGTCTAGCGGAGTGGGTGTGGGTCTAGCGGAGTGGGTTAGGGTCTAGCGGAGTGGGTTTGGGTCTAGCGGAGTGGGTTTGGGTCAGCCGAGTGGGTTTGGGTCCAGCCGAGTGGGATTGGGTCTGGCCGATTGGGTTTCGGTGTAGCGGAGTGGGTTTGCGTCTAGCCGAGTGGGTTTGGGTCTAGCGGAGTGGGTTTGGGTCTAGCCGAATGGGGTTGGGTCTAGCAGAGAGGGTTTGGGTCGAGCCGAGTGGGTTTGGGTCTAGCTGAGTGGGTTTGTGTCTAGCCGAGTGGGTTTGTGTCTAGCGGAGTGGGTGTGGGTCTAGCGGAGTGGGTTAGGGTCTAGCCGAGTGGGTTTGGATCTAGCGGAGTGGGTTTGGGTCTAGCGGAGTGGTTTTGGGTCTAGCGGAGTGGGTTTGGGTCTAGCGGAGTGGGTTTGGGTCTAGCGGAGTGGGTTTGGGTCTAGCGGAGTGGGTTTGTGTCTAGCCGAGTGGGTTTGGGTCTAACCTAGTGGGTTTGGGTCCAGCCGAGTGGGTTTGTGTCTAGCCGAGTGGGTTTGTGTCTAGCGGAGTGGGTGTGCGTCTAGCGGAGTGGGTTAGGGTCTAGCGGAGTGGGTTTGGGTCTAGCGGAGTGGGTTTGGGTCAGCCGAGTGGGTTTGGGTCCAGCCGAATGGGTTTGGGTCTAGCGGAGTGGGTTTGGGTCTAGCGGACTGGGTTTGGGTCTAGCGGAGTGGGTTTTGGTCTGGCGGAGTGGGTTTGGGTGTGGCGGAGTGGGTTTGGGTCTAGCAAGTGGGTTTGGGTCTAGCCGAGTGGGTTTGGGTCTAGCCAAGTGGGTTTGGGGCGAGCCGAGTGGGTTTGGGTCCATCCGAGTGGGTTTGGGTCTAGCCGAGTGGGTTTGGGTCTAGACGAGTGGGTTTCGGTCTAGCCGAGTGGGTTTGGGTCTAGCCGAGTGGGTTTGGGTCTATCTGAGTGGGTTTGGGTCTAGCGGATTGGGTTTGAGTCTAGCGGAGTGGGTTTGGGTCCAGCGGAGTGGGTTTGGGTCTAGCGGAGTGGGATTTGGTTCAGCGGAGTAGGTTTGGGTCTAGCCGAGTGGGTTTGGGTCTAGCGGAGTGGGTTTGGGTCTAGCGAGTGGGTTTGGGTCTAGCCGAGTGGGTTTGGGTCTAGCCGAGTGGGTTTGGGTCTAGCCGAGTGGGTTTGGGTCTAGCCGAGTGGGTTTGGGCCTAGCCGAGTGGGTTTGGGACTAGCCGAGTGGGTTTGCGTGTAGCGAGTGGGATTGGGTCTCGCGGAGTGGGTTTGGGTCTAGCCGAGAGGGTTTGTGTCTAGCCGAGTGGGTTTGGGTCTAACCTAGTGGGTTTGGGTCCAGCCGAGTGGGTTTGTGTCTAGCCGAGTGGGTTTGTGTCTAGCGGAGTGGGTGTGGGTCTAGCCGAGTGGGTTTGCGTGTAGCGAGTGGGTTTGGGTCTAGCGGAGTGGGTTTGGGACAGCCGAGTGGGTTTGGGTCCAGCCGAGTGGGATTGGGTCTGGCCGATTGGGTTTCGGTGTAGCGGAGTGGGTTTGCGTCTAGCCGAGGGGGTTTGGGTCTAGCGGAGTGGGTTTGGGTCTAGCCGAATGGGGTTGGGTCTAGCCGAGAGGGGTTGGGTCGAGCCGAGTGGGTTTGGGTCTAGCTGAGTGGGTTTGTGTCTAGCCGAGTGGGTTTGTGTCTAGCGGAGTGGGTGTGGGTCTAGCAAAGTGGGTTAGGGTCTAGCCGAGTGGGTTTGGGTCTAGCGGAGTGGGTTTGGGTCTAGCGGAGTGGTTTTGGGTCTAGCGGAGTGGGTTTGGGTCTAGCGGAGTGGGTTTGGGTCTAGCGGAGTGGGTTTGGGTCTAGCGGACTGGGTTTGGGTGTAGCGGAGTGGGTTTGTGTCTGGCGGAGTGGGTTTGGGTCTAGCCGAGTGGGTTTGGGTCCAGCCGAGTGGGTTTGGGTCCAGCCCAGTGGGTTTGCGTGTAGCGAGTTGGTTTGGGTCTAGCAGAGTGGGTTTGGGTCCAGCCGAGTGGGTTTGGGGCGAGCCGAGTGGGTTTGGGTCCATCCGAGTGGGTTTGGGTCTAGCCGAGTGGGTTTGGGTCTAGACGAGTGGGTTTCGGTCTAGCCGAGTGGGTTTGGGTCTAGCCGAGTGGGTTTGGGTCTATCCGAGTGGGTTTGGGTCTAGCGGAGTGGGTTTGGGTCTAGCGGAGTGGGTTTGGGTCTAGCGGAGTGGGTTTGGGTCTAGCGGACTGGGTTTGGGTGTAGCGGAGTGGGTTTGTGTCTGGCGGAGTGGGTTTGGGTCTAGCCGAGTGGGTTTGGGTCCAGCCGAGTGGGTTTGGGTCCAGCCCAGTGGGTTTGCGTGTAGCGAGTTGGTTTGGGTCTAGCAGAGTGGGTTTGGGTCCAGCCGAGTGGGTTTGGGGCGAGCCGAGTGGGTTTGGGTCCATCCGAGTGGGTTTGGGTCTAGCCGAGTGGGTTTGGGTCTAGACGAGTGGGTTTCGGTCTAGCCGAGTGGGTTTGGGTCTAGCCGAGTGGGTTTGGGTCTATCCGAGTGGGTTTGGGTCTAGCGGATTGGGTTTGAGTCTAGCGGAGTGGGTTTGGGTCTAGCGTAGTGGGTTTGAGTCTAACGGAGTGGGTTTGGGTCTAGCCGAGTGGGTTTGGGTCTAGCCGAGTGGGTTTGGGTCTAGCCGAGTGGGTTTGGGTCCAGCCGAGTGGGTTTGGGTCTAGCCGATTGGGTTTGGGTCTAGCCGAGTGGGTTTGGGTCTAGCCGAGTGGGTTTGGTCTAGCCGAGTGGGTTTTGGTCTAGCAGAGTGGGTTTGCGTCTAGCCGAGTGGGTTTGGGTCTAGCGGAGTGGGTTTGGGTCTAGCGGAGTTGGTTTTGGTCTAGCGGAGTGGGTTTGGGTCTAGCGGAGTGGGTTTGTTTCTAGCCGAGTGGGTTTGGCTCTAGCCGAGTGGGTTTGGGTCTAGCGGCGTGGGTTTAGGTCTAGCCGAGTGGGTTTGGGTCTAGCCGAGTGGGTTTGGGTCTAGCCGAGTGGGTTTGGGTCTCGCCGAGTGGGTTTGGGTCTAGCCGAGTGGGTTTGGGTCTAGCCTAGTGGGTTTGGGACTAGCCGAGTGGGTTTGAGTCCAGCTGAGTGGGTTTGGGTCTAGCCGAGTGGGTTTGGGTCTAGCCGAGGGGGTTGGGGTCTAGCCGAGTGGGTTGGGGTCTAGCCGAGTGGGTTTGGGTCTAGCCGAGTGGGTTTGGGTCTAGCCGAGTGGGCTTGGGACTAGCCGAGTGGGTTTGGGACTAGCCGAGTGGATTTGGGTCTGGACGAGTGGGTTTGGGTCTAGCCGAGTGGGTTTGGGTCTAGCCGAGTGGGTTTGGGTGTAGCCGAGTGGATTTGGGTCTAGCCGAGTGGGTTTCGGTCTAGCCGAGTGGGTTTGGGTCTAGCCGAGTGGGTTTGAGTCTCGCGGAGTGGGTTTGGGTGTAGCCGAGTGGGTTTGGGACTAGCCGAGTGGGTTTGAGTCCAGCCGAGTGAGTTTGGGTCTAGACGAGTGGGTTTGGGTCCAGCCGAGTGGATTTGGGTCTAGCCGAGTGGGTTGGGGTCTAGCCGAGTGGGGTTGGGTCTAGCCGAGTGGGTTTGGGTCTAGCCGAGTGGGCTTTGGTCTAGCCGAGTGGGTTTTGGTCTAGCCGAGTGGGTTTGGGTATAGCGGAGTGGGTTTGGGTCCAGTGGAGTGGGTTTGGGTCTAGCGGAGTGGGATTTGGTTTAGCGGAGTAGGTTTGGGTCTAGCCGAGTGGGTTTGGGTCTAGCGGAGTGGGTTTGGTTGTAGCGAGTGGGTTTGGGTCTAGCCGAGTGGGTTTGGGTCTAGCCGAGTGGGTTTGGGTCTAGCCGAGTGGGTTTGGGTCTAGCCGAGTGGGTTTGGGTCTAGCCGAGTGGGTTTGCATGTAGCGAGTGGGTTTGGGTCTAGCGGAGTGGGTTTGGGTCTAGCCGAGTGGGTTTGTGTCTAGCCGAGTGGGTTTGGGTCTAACCGAGTGGGTTTGGGTCTAGCCGAGTGGGTTTGTGTCTAGCAGAGTGGGTTTGTGTCTAGCGGAGTGGGTGTGGGTCTAGCGGAGTGGGTTAGGGTCTAGCGGAGTGGGTTTGGGTCTAGCGGAGTGGGTTTGGGTCAGCCGAGTGGGTTTGGGTGTAGCCGAGTGGGTTTGGGTCTGGCCGATTGGGTTTCGGTGTAGCGGAGTGGGTTTGCGTCTAGCCGAGTGGGTTTGGGTCTAGCGGAGTGGGTTTGGGTCTAGCCGAATGGGGTTGGGTCTAGCCGAGAGGGTTTCGGTCGAGCCGAGTGGGTTTGGGTCTAGCCGAGTGGGTTTGTGTCTAGCCGAGTGGGTTTGTGTCTAGCGGAGTGGGTGTGGGTCTAGCGGATTGGGTTAGGGTCTAGCGGAGTGGGTTTGGGTCTAGCATAGTGGGTTTGGGTCCAGCGGAGTGGTTTTGGGTCTAGCGGAGTGGGTTTGGGTCTAGCGGAGTGGGTTTGGGTCTAGCGGAGTGGGTTTGGGTCTAGCGGACTTGGTTTGGGTCTAGCGGAGTGGGTTTGGGTCTGGCGGAGTGGGTTTGGGTCTAGCGAGTGGGTTTGGGTCTAGCCGAGTGGGTTTGGGGCTAGCCAAGTGGGCTTTGGTCTAGCCGAGTGGGTTTGGGTCTAGCCGAGTGGGTTTGGGTCTAGCCGAGTGGGTTTGCGTGTAGCGAGTGGGTTTGGTTCTAGCGGAGTGGGTTTGGGTCTAGCCGAGTGGGTTTGTGTCTAGCCGAGTGGGTTTGGGTCTAACCGAGTGGGTTTGGGTCTAGCCGAGTGGGTTTGTGTCTAGCCGAGTGGGTTTGTGTCTAGCGGAGTGGGTGTGGGTCTAGCGGAGTGGGTTAGGGTCTAGCGGAGTGGGTTTGGGTCTAGCGGAGTGGGTTTGGGTCAGCCGAGTGGGTTTGGGTGCAGCCGAGTGGGTTTGGGTCTGGCCGATTGGGTTTCGGTGTAGCGGAGTGGGTTTGCGTCTAGCCGAGTGGGTTTGGGTCTAGCGGAGTGGGTTTGGGTCTAGCCGAATGGGGTTGGGACTAGCCGAGAGGGTTTGGGTCGAGCCGAGTGAGTTTGGGTCTAGCCGAGTGGGTTTGTGTCTAGCCGAGTGGGTTTGTGTCTAGCGGAGTGGGTGTGGGTCTAGCGGAGTGGGTTAGGGTCTAGCCGAGTGGGTTTGGGTCTAGCGGAGTGGGTTTGGGTCTAGCGGAGTGGGTTTGGGTCTAGCGGAGTGGTTTTGGGTCTAGTGGAGTGGGTTTGGGTCTAGCGGAGTGGTTTTGGGTCTAGCGGAGTGGGTTTGGGTCTAGCGGAGTGGGTTTGGCTCTAGCGGAGTGGATTTGGGTCTAGCGGAGTGGGTTTGGGTCTAGCGGACTGGGTTTGGGTCTAGCGGAGTGGGATTTGGTTCAGCGGAGTAGGTTTGGGTCTAGCCGAGTGGGTTTGGGTCTAGCGGAGTGGGTTTGGGTCTAGCGAGTGGGTTTGGGTCTAGCCGAGTGGGTTTGGGTCTAGCCGAGTGGGTTTGGGTCTAGCCGAGTGCGGGTTTGGGTCTAGCCGAGTGGGTTTGGGTCTAGCCGAGTGGGTTTGGGTCTAGCCGAGTGGGTTTGCATGTAGCGAGTGGGATTGGGTCTAGCGGAGTGGGTTTGGGTGTAGCCGAGTGGGTTTGTGTCTAGCCGAGTGGGTTTGGGTCTAACCTAGTGGGTTTGGGTCCAGCCGAGTGGGTTCGTGTCTAGCCGAGTGGGTTTGTGTCTAGCGGAGTGGGTGTGGGTCTAGCGGAGTGGGTTAGGGTCTAGCGGAGTGGGTTTGGGTCTAGCGGAGTGGGTTTGGGTCAGCCGAGTGGGTTTGGGTCCAGCCGAGTGGGATTGGGTCTGGCCGATTGGGTTTCGGTGTAGCGGAGTGGGTTTGCGTCTAGCCGAGGGGGTTTGGGTCTAGCGGAGTGGGTTTGGGTCTAGCCGAATGGGGTTGGGTCTAGCCGAGAGGGGTTGGGTCGAGCCGAGTGGGTTTGGGTCTAGCTGAGTGGGTTTGTGTCTAGCCGAGTGGGTTTGTGTCTAGCGGAGTGGGTGTGGGTCTAGCAAAGTGGGTTAGGGTCTAGCCGAGTGGGTTTGGGTCTAGCGGAGTGGGTTTGGGTCTAGCGGAGGGGTTTTGGGTCTAGCGGAGTGGGTTTGGGTCTAGCGGAGTGGGTTTGGGTCTAGCGGAGTGGGTTTGGGTCTAGCCGAGTGGGTTTGGGTCCAGCTGAGTGGGTTTGGGTCTAGCCGAGTGGGTTTGGGTCTAGCCGAGGGGGTTGGGGTCTAGCCGAGAGGGTTGGGGTCTAGCCGAGTGGGTTTGGGTCTAGCCGAGTGGGTTTGGGTCTAGCCGAGTGGGCTTGGGACTAGCCGAGTGGGTTTGGGACTAGCCGAGTGGATTTGGGTCTGGACGAGTGGGTTTGGGTCTAGCCGATTGGGTTTGGGTCCAGCCGAGTGGGATTGGGTCTAGCCGAGTGGTTTTGGGTCTAGCCGAGTGGGTTTGGGTGTAGCCGAGTGGGTTTGGGTCTAGCCGATTGGGTTTGGGTCCAGCCGAGTGGGATTGGGTCTAGCCGAGTGGGTTTGGGTCTAGCCGAGTGGGTTTGGGTGTAGCCGAGTGGATTTGGGTCTAGCCGAGTGGGTTTGGGTCTAGCCGAGTGGGTTTGGGTCTAGCCGAGTGGGTTTGAGTCTCGCGGAGTGGGTTTGGGTGTAGCCGAGTGGGTTTGGGACTAGCCGAGTGGGTTTGAGTCCAGCCGAGTGAGTTTGGGTCTAGACGAGTGGGTTTGGGTCCAGCCGAGTGGATTTGGGTCTAGCCGAGTGGGTTGGGGTCTAGCCGAGTGGGTTTGGGTCTAGCCGAGTGGGTTTGGGTCTAGCCGAGTGGGCTTTGGTCTAGCCGAGTGGGTTTTGGTCTAGCCGAGTGGGTTTGGGTATAGCGGAGTGGGTTTGGGTCCAGCAGAGTGGGTTTGGGTCTAGCGGAGTGGGATTTGGTTTAGCGGAGTAGGTTTGGGTCTAGCCGAGTGGGTTTGGGTCTAGCGGAGTGGGTTTGGTTCTAGCGAGTGGGTTTGGGTCTAGCCGAGTGGGTTTGGGTCTAGCCGAGTGGGTTTGGGTCTAGCCGAGTGGGTTTGGGTCTAGCCGAGTGGGTTTGGGTCTAGCCGAGTGGGTTTGGGTCTAGCCGAGTGGGTTTGCATGTAGCGAGTGGGTTTGGGTCTAGCGGAGTGGGTTTGGGTCTAGCCGAGTGGGTTTGTGTCTAGCCGAGTGGGTTTGGGTCTAACCGAGTGGGTTTGGGTCTAGCCGAGTGGGTTTGTGTCTAGCAGAGTGGGTTTGTGTCTAGCGGAGTGGGTGTGGGTCTAGCGGAGTGGGTTAGGGTCTAGCGGAGTGGGTTTGGGTCTAGCGGAGTGGGTTTGGGTCAGCCGAGTGGGTTTGGGTGTAGCCGAGTGGGTTTGGGTCTGGCCGATTGGGTTTCGGTGTAGCGGAGTGGGTTTGCGTCTAGCCGAGTGGGTTTGGGTCTAGCGGAGTGGGTTTGGGTCTAGCCGAATGGGGTTGGGTCTAGCCGAGAGGGTTTCGGTCGAGCCGAGTGGGTTTGGGTCTAGCCGAGTGGGTTTGTGTCTAGCCGAGTGGGTTTGTGTCTAGCGGAGTGGGTGTGGGTCTAGCGGATTGGGTTAGGGTCTAGCGGAGTGGGTTTGGGTCTAGCATAGTGGGTTTGGGTCCAGCGGAGTGGTTTTGGGTCTAGCGGAGTGGGTTTGGGTCTAGCGGAGTGGGTTTGGGTCTAGCGGAGTGGGTTTGGGTCTAGCGGACTGGGTTTGGGTCTAGCGGAGTGGGTTTGGGTCTGGCGGAGTGGGTTTGGGTCTAGCGAGTGGGTTTGGGTCTAGCCGAGTGGGTTTGGGGCTAGCCAAGTGGGCTTTGGTCTAGCCGAGTGGGTTTGGGTCTAGCCGAGTGGGTTTGGGTCTAGCCGAGTGGGTTTGCGTGTAGCGAGTGGGTTTGGGTCTAGAGGAGTGGGTTTGGGTCTAGCCGAGTGGGTTTGTGTCTAGCCGAGTGGGTTTGGGTCTAACCGAGTGGGTTTGGGTCTAGCCGAGTGGGTTTGTGTCTAGCCGAGTGGGTTTGTGTCTAGCGGAGTGGGTGTGGGTCTAGCGGAGTGGGTTAGGGTCTAGCGGAGTGGGTTTGGGTCTAGCGGAGTGGGTTTGGGTCAGCCGAGTGGGTTTGGGTGCAGCCGAGTGGGTTTGGGTCTGGCCGATTGGGTTTCGGTGTAGCGGAGTGGGTTTGCGTCTAGCCGAGTGGGTTTGGGTCTAGCGGAGTGGGTTTGGGTCTAGCCGAATGGGGTTGGGACTAGCCGAGAGGGTTTGGGTCGAGCCGAGTGAGTTTGGGTCTAGCCGAGTGGGTTTGTGTCTAGCCGAGTGGGTTTGTGTCTAGCGGAGTGGGTGTGGGTCTAGCGGAGTGGGTTAGGGTCTAGCCGAGTGGGTTTGGGTCTAGCGGAGTGGGTTTGGGTCTAGCGGAGTGGGTTTGGGTCTAGCGGAGTGGTTTTGGGTCTAGTGGAGTGGGTTTGGGTCTAGCGGAGTGGTTTTGGGTCTAGCGGAGTGGGTTTGGGTCTAGCGGAGTGGGTTTGGCTCTAGCGGAGTGGGTTTGGGTCTAGCGGAGTGGGTTTGGGTCTAGCGGACTGGGTTTGGGTCTAGCGGAGTGGGATTTGTTTCAGCGGAGTAGGTTTGGGTCTAGCCGAGTGGGTTTGGGTCTAGCGGAGTGGGTTTGGGTCTAGCGAGTGGGTTTGGGTCTAGCCGAGTGGGTTTGGGTCTAGCCGAGTGGGTTTGGGTCTAGCCGAGTGCGGGTTTGGGTCTAGCCGAGTGGGTTTGGGTCTAGCCGAGTGGGTTTGGGTCTAGCCGAGTGGGTTTGCGTGTAGCGAGTGGGATTGGGTCTAGCGGAGTGGGTTTGGGTCTAGCCGAGTGGGTTTGTGTCTAGCCGAGTGGGTTTGGGTCTAACCTAGTGGGTTTGGGTCCAGCCGAGTGGGTTTGTGTCTAGCCGAGTGGGTTTGTGTCTAGCGGAGTGGGTGTGGGTCTAGCGGAGTGGGTTAGGGTCTAGCGGAGTGGGTTTGGGTCTAGCGGAGTGGGTTTGGGTCAGCCGAGTGGGTTTGGGTCCAGCCGAGTGGGATTGGGTCTGGCCGATTGGGTTTCGGTGTAGCGGAGTGGGTTTGCGTCTAGCCGAGGGGGTTTGGGTCTAGCGGAGTGGGTTTGGGTCTAGCCGAATGGGGTTGGGTCTAGCCGAGAGGGGTTGGGTCGAGCCGAGTGGGTTTGGGTCTAGCTGAGTGGGTTTGTGTCTAGCCGAGTGGGTTTGTGTCTAGCGGAGTGGGTGTGGGTCTAGCAAAGTGGGTTAGGGTCTAGCCGAGTGGGTTTGGGTCTATCGGAGTGGGTTTGGGTCTAGCGGAGTGGTTTTGGGTCTAGCGGAGTGGGTTTGGGTCTAGCGGAGTGGGTTTGGGTCTAGCGGAGTGGGTTTGGGTCTAGCGGACTGGGTTTGGGTGTAGCGGAGTGGGTTTGTGTCTGGCGGAGTGGGTTTGGGTCTAGCCGAGTGGGTTTGGGTCCAGCCGAGTGGGTTTGGGTCCAGCCCAGTGGGTTTGCGTGTAGCGAGTTGGTTTGGGTCTAGCAGAGTGGGTTTGGGTCCAGCCGAGTGGGTTTGGGGCGAGCCGAGTGGATTTGGGTCCATCCGAGTGGGTTTGGGTCTAGCCGAGTGGGTTTGGGTCTAGACGAGTGGGTTTCGGTCTAGCCGAGTGGGTTTGGGTCTAGCCGAGTGGGTTTGGGTCTATCCGAGTGGGTTTGGGTCTAGCGGATTGGGTTTGAGTCTAGCGGAGTGGGTTTAGGTCTAGCGTAGTGGGTTTGAGTCTAACGGAGTGGGTTTGGGTCTAGCCGAGTGGGTTTGGGTCCAGCCGAGTGGGTTTGGGTCTAGCCGAGTGGGTTTGGGTCCAGCCGAGTGGGTTTGGGTCTAGCCGATTGGGTTTGGGTCTAGCCGAGTGGGTTTGGGTCTAGCCGAGTGGGTTTGGTCTAGCCGAGTGGGTTTTGGTCTAGCAGAGTGGGTTTGCGTCTAGCCGAGTGGGTTTGGGTCTAGCGGAGTGGGTTTGGGTCTAGCGGAGTGGGTTTGGGTCTAGCGGAGTGGGTTTGGGACTAGCCGAGTGGGTTTGGGACTAGCCGAGTGGATTTGGGTCTGGACGAGTGGGTTTGGGTCTAGCCGATTGGGTTTGGGTCCAGCCGAGTGGGATTGGGTCTAGCCGAGTGGTTTTGGGTCTAGCCGAGTGGGTTTGGGTGTAGCCGAGTGGGTTTGGGTCTAGCCGATTGGGTTTGGGTCCAGCCGAGTGGGATTGGGTCTAGCCGAGTGGGTTTGGGTCTAGCCGAGTGGGTTTGGGTGTAGCCGAGTGGATTTGGGTCTAGCCGAGTGGGTTTGGGTCTAGCCGAGTGGGTTTCGGTCTAGCCGAGTGGGTTTGAGTCTCGCGGAGTGGGTTTGGGTGTAGCCGAGTGGGTTTGGGACTAGCCGAGTGGGTTTGAGTCCAGCCGAGTGAGTTTGGGTCTAGACGAGTGGGTTTGGGTCCAGCCGAGTGGATTTGGGTCTAGCCGAGTGGGTTGGGGTCTAGCCGAGTGGGTTTGGGTCTAGCCGAGTGGGTTTGGGTCTAGCCGAGTGGGCTTTGGTCTAGCCGAGTGGGTTTTGGTCTAGCCGAGTGGGTTTGGGTATAGCGGAGTGGGTTTGGGTCCAGCGGAGTGGGTTTGGGTCTAGCGGAGTGGGATTTGGTTTAGCGGAGTAGGTTTGGGTCTAGCCGAGTGGGTTTGGGTCTAGCGGAGTGGGTTTGGTTCTAGCGAGTGGGTTTGGGTCTAGCCGAGTGGGTTTGGGTCTAGCCGAGTGGGTTTGGGTCTAGCCGAGTGGGTTTGGGTCTAGCCGAGTGGGTTTGGGTCTAGCCGAGTGGGTTTGGGTCTAGCCGAGTGGGTTTGCATGTAGCGAGTGGGTTTGGGTCTAGCGGAGTGGGTTTGGGTCTAGCCGAGTGGGTTTGTGTCTAGCCGAGTGGGTTTGGGTCTAACCGAGTGGGTTTGGGTCTAGCCGAGTGGGTTTGTGTCTAGCAGAGTGGGTTTGTGTCTAGCGGAGTGGGTGTGGGTCTAGCGGAGTGGGTTAGGGTCTAGCGGAGTGGGTTTGGGTCTAGCGGAGTGGGTTTGGGTCAGCCGAGTGGGTTTGGGTGTAGCCGAGTGGGTTTGGGTCTGGCCGATTGGGTTTCGGTGTAGCGGAGTGGGTTTGCGTCTAGCCGAGTGGGTTTGGGTCTAGCGGAGTGGGTTTGGGTCTAGCCGAATGGGGTTGGGTCTAGCCGAGAGGGTTTCGGTCGAGCCGAGTGGGTTTGGGTCTAGCCGAGTGGGTTTGTGTCTAGCCGAGTGGGTTTGTGTCTAGCGGAGTGGGTGTGGGTCTAGCGGATTGGGTTAGGGTCTAGCGGAGTGGGTTTGGGTCTAGCATAGTGGGTTTGGGTCTAGCGGAGTGGGTTTGGGTCTAGCATAGTGGGTTTGGGTCCAGCGGAGTGGTTTTGGGTCTAGCGGAGTGGGTTTGGGTCTAGCGGAGTGGGTTTGGGTCTAGCGGAGTGGGTTTGGGTCTAGCGGACTGGGTTTGGGTCTAGCGGAGTGGGTTTGGGTCTGGCGGAGTGGGTTTGGGTCTAGCGAGTGGGTTTGGGTCTAGCCGAGTGGGTTTGGGGCTAGCCAAGTGGGCTTTGGTCTAGCTGAGTGGGTTTGGGTCTAGCCGAGTGGGTTTGGGTCTAGCCGAGTGGGTTTGCGTGTAGCGAGTGGGTTTGGGTCTAGCGGAGTGGGTTTGGGTCTAGCCGAGTGGGTTTGTGTCTAGCCGAGTGGGTTTGGGTCTAACCGAGTGGGTTTGGGTCCAGCCGAGTGGGTTTATGTCTAGCCGAGTGGGTTTGTGTCTAGCGGAGTGGGTGTGGGTCTAGCGGAGTGGGTTAGGGTCTAGCGGAGTGGGTTTGGGTCTAGCGGAGTGGGTTTGGGTCAGCCGAGTGGGTTTGGGTGTAGCCGAGTGGGTTTGGGTCTGGCCGATTGGGTTTCGGTGTAGCGGAGTGGGTTTGCGTCTAGCCGAGTGGGTTTGGGTCTAGCGGAGTGGGTTTGGGTCTAGCCGAATGGGGTTGGGACTAGCCGAGAGGGTTTGGGTCGAGCCGAGTGAGTTTGGGTCTAGCCGAGTGGGTTTGTGTCTAGCCGAGTGGGTTTGTGTCTAGCGGAGTGTGTGTGGGTCTAGCGGAGTGGGTTAGGGTCTAGCCGAGTGGGTTTGGGTCTAGCGGAGTGGGTTTGGGTCTAGCGGAGTGGGTTTGGGTCTAGCGGAGTGGTTTTGGGTCTAGTGGAGTGGGTTTGGGTCTAGCGGAGTGGTTTTGGGTCTAGCGGAGTGGGTTTGGGTCTAGCGGAGTGGGTTTGGCTCTAGCGGAGTGGGTTTGGGTCTAGCGGAGTGGGTTTGGGTCTAGCGGACTGGGTTTGGGTCTAGCGGAGTGGGTTTGGGTCTAGCCTAGTGGGTTTGGGTCTAGCCGAGTGGGTTTGGGTCTAGCCGAGTGGGTTTGGGTCTAGCCGAGTGGGTTTGGGTCTAGCCGAGTGGGTTTGCGTGTAGCGAGTTGGTTTGGGTCTAGCAGAGTGGGTTTGGGTCCAGCCGAGTGGGTTTGGGGCGAGCCGAGTGGGTTTGGGTCCATCCGAGTGGGTTTGGGTCTAGCCGAGTGGGTTTGGGTCTAGACGAGTGGGTTTCGGTCTAGCCGAGTGGGTTTGGGTCTAGCCGAGTGGGTTTGGGTCTATCCGAGTGGGTTTGGGTCTAGCGGATTGGGTTTGAGGCTAGCGGAGTGGGTTTGGGTCTAGCGGAGTGGGTTTGAGTCTAACGGAGTGGGTTTGGGTCTAGCCGAATGTGTTTGGGTCCAGCCGAGTGGGTTTGGGTCTAGCAGAGTGGGTTTGGGTCTAGCCGAGTGGGTTTGGGTCTAGCCGAGTGGGTTTGGGTCTAGCCGAGTGGGTTTGGTCTAGCCGAGTGGGTTTTGGTCTAGCAGAGTGGGTTTGCGTCTAGCCGAGTGGGTTTGGGTCTAGCCGAGTGGGTTTGGGTCTAGCCGAGTGGGTTTGGGTCTAGCCGAGTGGGTTTGGGTCTAGCCGAGTGGGTTTGCGTGTACCGAGTGGGTTTGGGTCTAGCGGAGTGGGTTTGGGTCAGCCGAGTGGGTTTGGGTGTAGCCGAGTGGGTTTGGGTCTGGCCGATTGGGTTTCGGTGTAGCGGAGTGGGTTTGCGTCTAGCCGAGTGGGTTTGGGTCTAGCGGAGTGGGTTTGGGTCTAGCCGAATGGGGTTGGGTCTAGCCGAGAGGGTTTGGGTCGAGCCGAGTGGGTTTGGGTCTAGCCGAGTGGGTTTGTGTCTAGCCGAGTGGGTTTGTGTCTAGCGGAGTGGGTGTGGGTCTAGCGGAGTGGGTTAGGGTCTAGCCGAATGGGTTTGGGTCTAGCGGAGTGGGTTTGGGTCTAGCGGAGTGGTTTTGGGTCTAGCGGAGTGGGTTTGGGTCTAGCGGAGTGGGTTTGGGTCTAGCGGAGTGGGTTTGGGTCTAGCGGACTTGGTTTGGGTCTAGCGGAGTGGGTTTGGGTCTGGCGGAGTGGGTTTGGGTCTAGCGAGTGGGTTTGGGTCTAGCCGAGTGGGTTTGGGTCTAGCCAAGTGGGTTTGGGTCTAGCCGAGTGGGTTTGGGTCTAGCCGAGTGGGTTTGGGTCTAGCCGAGTGGGTTTGGGTCTAGCCGAGTGGGTTTGCGTGTAGCGAGTTGGTTTGGGTCTAGCAGAGTGGGTTTGGGTCCAGCCGAGTGCGTTTGGGGCGAGCCGAGTGGGTTTGGGTCCATCCGAGTGGGTTTGGGTCTAGCCGAGTGGGTTTGGGTCTAGACGAGTGGGTTTCGGTCTAGCCGAGTGGGTTTGGGTCTAGCCGAGTGGGTTTGGGTCTAACCGAGTGTGTTTGCGTCTAGCGGATTGGGTTTGAGTCTAGCGGAGTGGGTTTGGGTCTAGCGGAGTGGGTTTGAGTCTAACGGAGTGGGTTTGGGTCTAGCCGAGTGGGTTTGGGTCTAGCCGAGTGGGTTTGGGTCTAGCCGATTGGGTTTGGGTCCAGCCGAGTGGGTTTGGGTCTAGCCGAGTGGATTTGGGTCTAGCCGAGTGCGTTTGGGTCTAGCCGAGTGGGTTTGGGTCTAGCCGAGTGGGTTTGGTCTAGCCGAGTGGGTTTTGGTCTAGCAGAGTGGGTTTGCGTCTAGCCGAGTGGGTTTGTGTCTAGCCGAGTGGGTTTGGGTCTAGCCGAGTGGGTTTGGGTCTAGCCGAGTGGGTTTGGGTGTAGCCGAGTGGGTTTGGGTCTGGCCGATTGGGTTTCGGTCTAGCGGAGTGGGTTTGCGTCTAGCGGAGTGGGTTAGGGTCTAGCGGATTGGGTTTGGGTCTAGCGGAGTGGGTTTGGGTCTAGCGGAGTGGGTTTGGGTCTAGCGGAGGTGGTTTTGGTCTAGCGGAGTGGGTTTGGGTCTAGCGGAGTGGGTTTGGGTCTAGCGGACTGGGTTTGGGTCTAGCGGAGTGGGTTTGGGTCTAGCGGACTGGGTTTGGGTCTAGCGGACTGGGTTTGGGTCTAGCGGAGTGGGTTTGGGTCTAGCGGAGTAGGTTTGGGTCTAGCGAGTGGGTTTGGGTCTAGCCGAGTGGGTTTGGGTCTAGCCGAGTGGGTTTGGGTCTAGACGAGTGGGTTTGGGTCTAGCCGAGAGGGTTTGGGTCTAGCCGAGTGGGTTTGCATGTAGCGAGTGGGTTTGTGTCTAGCAGAGTGGGTTTGGGTGCAGCCGAGTGGGTTTGGGGCGAGCCGAGTGGGTTTGGGTCCATCCGAGAGGGTTTGGGTCTAGCCGAGTGGGTTTGGGTCTAGACGAGTGGGTTTCGGACTAGCCGAGTGTGTTTGGGACTAGCCGAGTGGGTTTGGGTCTATCCGAGTGGGTTTGGGTTTAGCGGAGTGGGTTTGAGTCTAGCGGAGTCGGTTTGGGTCCAGCGGAGTGGGTTTGAGTCTAACGGAGTGGGTTTGGGTCTAGCCAAGTGGGTTTGTGTCTAGCCGAGTGGGTTTGGGTCTAGCCGAGTGGGTTTGGGTCTTGCCGTGTGGGTTTGGGTCTAGCCGAGTGGGTTTGGGTCTAGCCGAGTGGGTTTGGGTCTAGCCGAGTGGGTTTGGGTCTAGCCGAGTGGGTTTGGATCTAGCCGAGTGGGTTTGGGTCTCGCGGAGTGGGTTTGGGTGTAGCTGAGTGGGTTTGTGTCTAGCCGAGTGGGTTTGGGTCCAGCCGAGTGGGTTTGGGTCTAGCCGAGTGGGTTTGGGTCTAGCCGAGTGGGTTTGGGTCTAGCCGAGTGGGTTTGGGTCTAGCCGAGTGGGTTTGGGTCTAGACGAGTGGGTTTGGGTCTAGCCGAGTGGGTTTGGGTCTAGCCGAGTGGGTTTGGGTCTAGCCGAGTGGGTTTGGGTCTAGCCGAGTGGGTTTGGGTCTAGCCGAGTGGGTTTGGGTCTAGCCGAGTGGGTTTGTGTCTAGCGGAGTGGGTTTGGGTCTAGCCGAGTGGGTTTGGGTCTAGCCGAGTGGGTTTGGGTCTTGCCGAGTGGGTTTGGTCCTAGCCGAGTGGGTTTGGGTCTAGCCGAGTGGGTTTGGGTCTAGCCGAGTGGGTTTGGATCTAGCCGAGTGGGTTTGGGGCTCGCGGAGTGGGTTTGGGTGTAGCCGAGTGGGTTTGTGTCTAGCCGAGTGGGTTTGGGTCCAGCCGAGTGGGTTTGCGTCTAGCCGAGTGGGTTTGGGTCTAGCCGAGTGGGTTTGGGTCTAGCCGAGTGGGTTTGGGTCTAGCCGAGTGGGTTTGGGTCGAGACGAGTGGGTTTGGGTGTTGCCGAGTGGGTTTGGGTCTGGCTGATTGGGTTTCGGTCTAGCGGAGTGGGTTTGCGTCTAGCCGAGTGGGTTTGGGTCTAGTGGAGTGGGTTTGGGTCTAGCCGAATGGGGTTGCGTCTAGCCGAGAGGGTTTGGGTCGAGCCGAGTGGGTTTGGGTCTAGCCGAGTGGGTTTGGGTCTAGCCGAGTGGGTTTGTGTCTAGCGGAGTGGGTGTGGGTCTAGCGGAGTGGGCTAGGGTCCAGCCGAGTGGGTTTGGGTCCATCCGAGTGGGTTTGGGTCTAGCCGAGTGGGTTTGGGTCTAGTCGAGTGGGTTTCGGTCTAGCCGAGTGGGTTTGGGTCTAGCCGAGTGGGTTTGGGTCTATCTGAGTGGGTTTGGGTCTAGCGGAGTGGGTTTGAGTCTAGTGGAGTGGGTTTGGGTCTAGCGGAGTGGGTTTGAGTCTAACGGAGTGGGTTTGGGTCTAGCCGAGTGGGTTTGGGTCTAGCCGAGTGGGTTTGGGTCTAGCCGAGTGGGTTTGGGTCTAGCCGAGTGGGTTTGGATCTAGCCGAGTGGGTTTGGGTCTAGCCGAGTGGGTTTGGGTCTAGCCGAGTGGGTTTGGATCTAGCCGAGTGGGTTTGGGTCTAGCCGAGTGGGTTTGGGTCTAGCCGAGTGGGTTGGGGTCCAGCCGACTGGGTTTGGGTCTAGCCGAGTGAGTTTGAGTCTAGCCGAGTGGGTTTGGGTCTAGCCGAGTGGGTTTGGGTCTATCCGAGTGGGTTTGGGTCTAGCCGAGTGGGTTTGGGTCTAGCCGAGTGGGTTTGGATCTAGCCGAGTGGGTTTGGGTCTAGCCGAGTGGGTTTGGGTCTAGCCGAGCGGCTTGGGGTCCAGCCGACTGGGTTTGGGTCTAGCCGAGTGAGTTTGAGTCTAGCCGAGTGGGTTTGGGTCTAGCCGAGTGGGTTTGGGTCTATCCGAGTGGGTTTGGGTCTAGCCGAGTGGGTTTGGGTCTAGCCGAGTGGTTTGTGTCTAGCCGAGTGGGTTTGGGTCTAGCCAGTGACTTTGGGTCTAGCCGAGTGGGCTTGGGTCTAGCGGAGTGGGTTTGGGTCTAGCCGAGTGGGTTTGGGTCTAGCGGAGTGGTTTTGGGTCTAGCCGAGTGGGTTTGGGCCTAGCCGAGTGGGTTTGGGTCTAGCCGAGTGGGTTTGGGTCTAGCCGACTGGGTTTGGGTCCAGCTGAGTGGGTTTGGGTCTAGAGGAGTGGGTTTGGGTCTCGCCGAGTGGGTTTGTGTCTAGCCGATTGGGTTTGGGTCGAGCCGAGTACGTTTGGGTATAGCCGAGTGGGTTTGGGTCTATCTGAGTGGGTTGGGGTCTAGCCGAGTGGGTTTGGGTCTAGCCGAGTGGGTTTGGGTCTAGCCGAGTGGGTTTGGGTCTCGCCGAGTGGGTTTGGTCCTAGCCGAGTGGGTTTGGGTCTAGCCGAGTGGGTTTGTGTCTAGCCGAGTGGGTTTGGCTCTACCCGAGTGGGTTTGGGTCTATCCGAGTGGGTTTGGGTCTAGCCGAGTGGGTTTGGGTCTAGCCGAGTGGGTTTGGGTCTAGCCGAGTGGGTTTGGGTCTAGCCGAGTGGGTTTGGGTCTAGCCGAGTGGGTTTGGGTCTAGCGAGTGGGTTTGGGTCTAGCAGAGTGGGTTTGGGTCTGGCCGAGTGGGTTTGGGTCTAGCCGAGTGGGTTTGGTCTAGCCGAGTGGGTTTGGGTCTAGCCGAGTGTGTTTGGGTCTAGCCGAGTGGGTTTCGGTCTAGCCGAGTGGGTTTGGGTCTAACGGAGTGGGTTTGAGTCAAGCGGAGTGGGTTTGGGTCTAGCAGAATGGCTTTGGGTCTAGCGGAGTGGGTTTACGTCTAGCGGAGTGTGTTTGCGTCTAGCGGAGTGGGTTTGGGTCTAGCGGACTGGGTTTGGGCCTAGCGGAATGGGTTTGGGTCTAGCCGAGTGGGTTTGCGTCTAGCCGACTGGGTTTGGGTCTAGACGAATGGGTTTGGGTCTAGAGGAGTGGGTTTGTGTCTCGCCGAGTGGGTTTGTGTCTAGCCGAGTGGGTTTGTGTCTAGCCGATTGGGTTTGGGTCTAGCCGAGTGGGTTTGTGTCTAGCCGAGTGGGTTTGTGTATAGCCGAGTGGGTTTGGGTCTAGCCGAGTGGGTTTGGGTCTAGCCGATTGGGTTTGGGAGCAGCCTAGTGGGTTTGGGTCTAGCCTAGTGGGTTTGGGTCTAGCGGAGTGGGTTTGGGTCTAGCGGAGTGGGTTTGGGTCTAGCGGAGTGGGTTTGGGTCTACTAGACTGGGTTTTGGGTCTAGCCGAGTGGGTTTGGGTCTAGAGGATTGGGTTCGGGTCTAGCGGAGTGGGTTTGGGTCTAGCGGAGTGGGTTTGGGTCTAGCCGAGTGGGTTTGGGCCTAGCCGAGTGGGTTTGGGTCTAGCCGAGAAGGTTTGGTCTAGCCGAGTGGGTTTGGGTCTAGCCGAGTGGGTTTGGGTATAGCGGAGTGGGTTTGGGTCCAGCGGAGTGGGTTTGGGTCTAGCGGAGTGGGATTTGGTTTAGCGGAGTAGGTTTGGGTCTAGCCGAGTGGGTTTGGGTCTAGCGGAGTGGGTTTGGTTCTAGCGAGAGGGTTTGGGTCTAGCCGAGTGGGTTTGGGTCTAGCCGAGTGGGTTTGGGTCTAGCCGAGTGGGTTTGGGTCTAGCCGAGTGGGTTTGGGTCTAGCCGAGTGGGTTTGGGTCTAGCCGAGTGGGTTTGCATGTAGCGAGTGGGTTTGGGTCTAGCGGAGTGGGTTTGGGTCTAGCCGAGTGGGTTTGTGTCTAGCCGAGTGGGTTTGGGTCTAACCGAGTGGGTTTGGGTCTAGCCGAGTGGGTTTGTGTCTAGCAGAGTGGGTTTGTGTCTAGCGGAGTGGGTGTGGGTCTAGCGGAGTGGGTTAGGGTCTAGCGGAGTGGGTTTGGGTCTAGCGGAGTGGGTTTGGGTCAGCCGAGTGGGTTTGGGTGTAGCCGAGTGGGTTTGGGTCTGGCCGATTGGGTTTCGGTGTAGCGGAGTGGGTTTGCGTCTAGCCGAGTGGGTTTGGGTCTAGCGGAGTGGGTTTGGGTCTAGCCGAATGGGGTTGGGTCTAGCCGAGAGGGTTTCGGTCGAGCCGAGTGGGTTTGGGTCTAGCCGAGTGGG
Source organism: Raja brachyura (assembly GCA_963514005.1). The sequence goes on along the minus strand of OY740815.1, from coordinate 28,606,045 downwards.
TTTGTGTCTAGCCGAGTGGGTTTGTGTCTAGCGGAGTGGGTGTGGGTCTAGCGGATTGGGTTAGGGTCTAGCGGAGTGGGTTTGGGTCTAGCATAGTGGGTTTGGGTCCAGCGGAGTGGTTTTGGGTCTAGCGGAGTGGGTTTGGGTCTAGCGGAGTGGGTTTGGGTCTAGCGGAGTGGGTTTGGGTCTAGCGGACTGGGTTTGGGTCTAGCGGAGTGGGTTTGGGTCTGGCGGAGTGGGTTTGGGTCTAGCGAGTGGGTTTGAGTCTAGCCGAGTGGGTTTGGGGCTAGCCAAGTGGGCTTTGGTCTAGCCGAGTGGGTTTGGGTCTAGCCGAGTGGGTTTGGGTCTAGCCGAGTGGGTTTGTGTCTAGCCGAGTGGGTTTGGGTCTAACCGAGTGGGTTTGGGTCTAGCCGAGTGGGTTTGTGTCTTGCCGAGTGGGTTTGTGTCTAGCGGAGTGGGTGTGGGTCTAGCGGAGTGGGTTGGGGTCTAGCGGAGTGGGTTTGGGTCTAGCGGAGTGGGTTTGGGTCAGCCGAGTGGGTTTGGGTGTAGCCGAGTGGGTTTGGGTCTGGCCGATTGGGTTTCGGTGTAGCGGAGTGGGTTTGCGTCTAGCCGAGTGGGTTTGGGTCTAGCGGAGTGGGTTTGGGTCTAGCCGAATGGGGTTGGGACTAGCCGAGAGGGTTTGGGTCGAGCCGAGTGAGTTTGGGTCTAGCCGATTGGGTTTGTGTCTAGCCGAGTGGGTTTGTGTCTAGCGGAGTGGGTGTGGGTCTAGCGGAGTGGGTTAGGGTCTAGCCGAGTGGGTTTGGGTCTAGCGGAGTGGGTTTGGGTCTAGCGGAGTGGGTTTGGGTCTAGCGGAGTGGTTTTGGGTTTAGTGGAGTGGGTTTGGGTCTAGCGGAGTGGTTTTGGGTCTAGCGGAGTGGGTTTGGGTCTAGCGGAGTGGGTTTGGCTCTAGCGGAGTGGGTTTGGGTCTAGCGGAGTGGGTTTGGGTCTAGCGGACTGGGTTTGGGTCTAGCGGAGTGGGTTTGGGTCTAGCCAAGTGGGTTTGGGTCTAGCCGAGTGGGTTTGGGTCTAGCGGATTGGGTTTGAGGCTAGCGGAGTGGGTTTGGGTCTAGCCGAGTGGGTTTGAGTCTAACGGAGTGGGTTTGGGTCTAGCCGAATGTGTTTGGGTCCAGCCGAGTGGGTTTGGGTCTAGCAGAGTGGGTTTGGGTCTAGCCGAGTGGGTTTGGGTCTAGCCGAGTGGGTTTGGGTCTAGCCGAGTGGGTTTGGTCTAGCCGAGTGGGTTTTGGTCTAGCAGAGTGGGTTTGCGTCTAGCCGAGTGGGTTTGGGTCTAGCCGAGTGGGTTTGGGTCTAGCCGGGTGGGTTTGGGTCTAGCCGAGTGGGTTTCGGTCTAGCCGAGTGGGTTTGGGTCTAGCCGAGTGGGTTTGGGTCTAGCCGAGTGGGTTTGCGTGTACCGAGTGGGTTTGGGTCTAGCGGAGTGGGTTTGGGTCAGCCGAGTGGGTTTGGGTGTAGCCGAGTGGGTTTGGGTCTGGCCGATTGGGTTTCGGTGTAGCGGAGTGGGTTTGCGTCTAGCCGAGTGGGTTTGGGTCTAGCGGAGTGGGTTTGGGTCTAGCCGAATGGGGTTGGGTCTAGCCGAGAGGGTTTGGGTCGAGCCGAGTGGGTTTGGGTCTAGCCGAGTGGGTTTGTGTCTAGCCGAGTGGGTTTGTGTCTAGCGGAGTGGGTGTGGGTCTAGCGGAGTGGGTTAGGGTCTAGCCGAATGGGTTTGGGTCTAGCGGAGTGGGTTTGGGTCTAGCGGAGTGGTTTTGGGTCTAGCGGAGTGGGTTTTTGGTCTAGCGGAGTGGGTTTGGGTCTAGCGGAGTGGGTTTGGGTCTAGCGGACTTGGTTTGGGTCTAGCGGAGTGGGTTTGGGTCTGGCGGAGTGGGTTTGGGTCTAGCGAGTGGGTTTGGGTCTAGCCGAGTGGGTTTGGGTCTAGCCAAGTGGGTTTGGGTCTAGCCGAGTGGGTTTGGGTCTAGCCGAGTGGGTTTGGGTCTAGCCGAGTGGGTTTGGGTCTAGCCGAGTGGGTTTGCGTGTAGCGAGTTGGTTTGGGTCTAGCAGAGTGGGTTTGGGTCCAGCCGAGTGGGTTTGGGGCGAGCCGAGTGGGTTTGGGTCCATCCGAGTGGGTTTGGGTCTAGCCGAGTGGGTTTGGGTCTAGACGAGTGGGTTTCGGTCTAGCCGAGTGGGTTTGGGTCTAGCCGAGTGGGTTTGGGTCTACCCGAGTGTGTTTGCGTCTAGCGGATTGGGTTTGAGTCTAGCGGAGTGGGTTTGGGTCTAGCGGAGTGGGTTTGAGTCTAACGGAGTGGGTTTGGGTCTAGCCGAGTGGGTTTGGGTCTAGCCGAGTGGGTTTGGGTCTAGCCGATTGGGTTTGGGTCCAGCCGAGTGGGTTTGGGTCTAGCCGAGTGGATTTGGGTCTAGCCGAGTGCGTTTGGGTCTAGCCGAGTGGGTCTGGGTCTAGCCGAGTGGGTTTGGTCTAGCCGAGTGGGTTTTGGTCTAGCAGAGTGGGTTTGGGTCTAGCCGAGTGGGTTTGGGTGTAGCCGAGTGGGTTTGGGTCTGGCCGATTGGGTTTCGGTCTAGCGGAGTGGGTTTGCGTCTAGCGGAGTGGGTTAGGGTCTAGCGGATTGGGTTTGGGTCTAGCGGAGTGGGTTTGGGTCTAGCGGAGTGGGTTTGGGTCTAGCGGAGGTGGTTTTGGTCTAGCGGAGTGGATTTGGGTCTAGCGGAGTGGGTTTGGGTCTAGCGGACTGGGTTTGGGTCTAGCGGAGTGGGTTTGGGTCTAGCGGACTGGGTTTGGGTCTAGCGGACTGGGTTTGGGTCTAGCGGAGTGGGTTTGGGTCTAGCGGAATGGGTTTGGGTCTAGCGAGTGGGTTTGGGTCTAGCCGAGTGGGTTTGGGTCTAGCCGAGTGGGTTTGGGTCTAGACGAGTGGGTTTGGGTCTAGCCGAGAGGGTTTGGGTCTAGCCGAGTGGGTTTGCATGTAGCCAGTGGGTTTGTGTCTAGCAGAGTGGGTTTGGGTGCAGCCGAGTGGGTTTGGGGCGAGCCGAGTGGGTTTGGGTCCATCCGAGAGGGTTTGGGTCTAGCCGAGTGGGTTTGGGTCTAGACGAGTGGGCTTCGGACTAGCCGAGTGTGTTTGGGACTAGCCGAGTGGGTTTGGGTCTATCCGAGTGGGTTTGGGTCTAGCGGAGTGGGTTTGAGTCTAGCGGAGTCGGTTTGGGTCCAGCGGAGTGGGTTTGAGTCTAACGGAGTGGGTTTGGGTCTAGCCAAGTGGGTTTGTGTCTAGCCGAGTGGGTTTGGGTCTAGCCGAGTGGGTTTGGGTCTTGCCGTGTGGGTTTGGGTCTAGCCGAGTGGGTTTGGGTCTAGCCGAGTGGGTTTGGGTCTAGCCGAGTGGGTTTGGGTCTAGCCGAGTGGGTTTGGATCTAGCCGAGTGGGTTTGGGTCTCGCGGAGTGGGTTTGGGTGTAGCTGAGTGGGTTTGTGTCTAGCCGAGTGGGTTTGGGTCCAGCCGAGTGGGTTTGGGTCTAGCCGAGTGGGTTTGGATCTAGCCGAGTGGGTTTGGGTCTAGCCGAGTGGGTTTGGGTCTAGCCGAGTGGGTTTGGGTCTAGACGAGTGGGTTTGGGTCTAGCCGAGTGGGTTTGGGTCTAGCCGAGTGGGTTTGGGTCTAGCCGAGTGGGTTTGGGTCTAGCCGAGTGGGTTTGGGTCTAGCCGAGTGGGTTTGGGTCTAGCCGAGTGGGTTTGTGTCTAGCGGAGTGGGTTTGGGTCTAGCCGAGTGGGTTTGGGTCTAGCCGAGTGGGTTTGGGTCTTGCCGAGTGGGTTTGGTCCTAGCCGAGTGGGTTTGGGTCTAGCCGAGTGGGTTTGGGTCTAGCCGAGTGGGTTTGGATCTAGCCGAGTGGGTTTGGGTCTCGCGGAGTGGGTTTGGGTGTAGCCGAGTGGGTTTGTGTCTAGCCGAGTGGGTTTGGGTCCAGCCGAGTGGGTTTGCGTCTAGCCGAGTGGGTTTGGGTCTAGCCGAGTGGGTTTGGGTCTAGTGGAGTGGGTTTGGGTCTAGCCGAATGGGGTTGCGTCTAGCCGAGAGGGTTTGGGTCGAGCCGAGTGGGTTTGGGTCTAGCCGAGTGGGTTTGGGTCTAGCCGAGTGGGTTTGTGTCTAGCGGAGTGGGTGTGGGTCTAGCGGAGTGGGTTAGGGTCCAGCCGAGTGGGTTTGGGTCCATCCGAGTGGGTTTGGGTCTAGCCGAGTGGGTTTGGGTCTAGTCGAGTGGGTTTCGGTCTAGCCGAGTGGGTTTGGGTCTAGCCGAGTGGGTTTGGGTCTATCTGAGTGGGTTTGGGTCTAGCGGAGTGGGTTTGAGTCTAGTGGAGTGGGTTTGGGTCTAGCGGAGTGGGTTTGAGTCTAACGGAGTGGGTTTGGGTCTAGCCGAGTGGGTTTGGGTCTAGCCGAGTGGGTTTGGGTCTAGCCGAGTGGGTTTGGGTCTAGCCGAGTGGGTTTGGATCTAGCCGAGTGGTTTTGGGTCTAGCCGAGTGGGTTTGGGTCTAGCCGAGTGGGTTGGGGTCCAGCCGACGGGGTTTGGGTCTAGCCGAGTGAGTTTGAGTCTAGCCGAGTGGGTTTGGGTCTAGCCGAGTGGGTTTGGGTCTATCCGAGTGGGTTTGGGTCTAGCCGAGTGGGTTTGGGTCTAGCCGAGTGGGTTTGGGTCTAGCCGAGTGGGTTTGGATCTAGCCGAGTGGGTTTGGGTCTAGCCGAGTGGGTTTGGGTCTAGCCGAGTGGCTTGGGGTCCAGCCGACTGGGTTTGGGTCTAGCCGAGTGAGTTTGAGTCTAGCCGAGTGGGTTTTGGGTCTAGCCGAGTGGGTTTGGGTCTATCCGAGTGGGTTTGGGTCTAGCCGAGTGGGTTTGGGTCTAGCCGAGTGGTTTGTGTCTAGCCGAGTGGGTTTGGGTCTAGCCAGTGACTTTGGGTCTAGCCGAGTGGGCTTGGGTCTAGCGGAGTGGGTTAGGGTCCAGCGGAGTGGGTTTGGGCCTAGCGGAGTGGGTTTGGGTCTAGCGGAGTGGGTTTGGGTCTAGCCGAGTGGGTTTGGGTCTAGCGGAGTGGTTTTGGGTCTAGCCGAGTGGGTTTGGGCCTAGCCGAGTGGGTTTGGGTCTAGCCGAGTGGGTTTGGGTCTAGCCGACTGGGTTTGGGTCCAGCTGAGTGGGTTTGGGTCTAGAGGAGTGGGTTTGGGTCTCGCCGAGTGGGTTTGTGTCTAGCCGATTGGGTTTGGGTCGAGCCGAGTACGTTTGGGTATAGCCGAGTGGGTTTGGGTCTATCTGAGTGGGTTAGGGTCTAGCCGAGTGGGTTTGGGTCTAGCCGAGTGGGTTTGGGTCTAGCCGAGTGGGTTTGGGTCTCGCCGAGTGGGTTTGGTCCTAGCCGAGTGGGTTTGGGTCTAGCCGAGTGGGTTTGTGTCTAGCCGAGTGGGTTTGGCTCTACCCGAGTGGGTTTGGGTCTATCCGAGTGGGTTTGGGTCTAGCCGAGTGGGTTTGGGTCTAGCCGAGTGGGTTTGGGTCTAGCCGAGTGGGTTTGGGTCTAGCCGAGTGGGTTTGGGTCTAGCCGAGTGGGTTTGGGTCTAGCGAGTGGGTTTGGGTCTAGCAGAGTGGGTTTGGGTCTAGCCGAGTGGGTTTGGGTCTAGCCGAGTGGGTTTGCATGTAGCGAGTGGGTTTGGGTCTAGCGGAGTGGGTTTGGGTCTAGCCGAGTGGGTTTGTGTCTAGCCGAGTGGGTTTGGGTCTAACCGAGTGGGTTTGGGTCTAGCCGAGTGGGTTTGTGTCTAGCAGAGTGGGTTTGTGTCTAGCGGAGTGGGTGTGGGTCTAGCGGAGTGGGTTAGGGTCTAGCGGAGTGGGTTTGGGTCTAGCGGAGTGGGTTTGGGTCAGCCGAGTGGGTTTGGGTGTAGCCGAGTGGGTTTGGGTCTGGCCGATTGGGTTTCGGTGTAGCGGAGTGGGTTTGCGTCTAGCCGAGTGGGTTTGGGTCTAGCGGAGTGGGTTTGGGTCTAGCCGAATGGGGTTGGGTCTAGCCGAGAGGGTTTCGGTCGAGCCGAGTGGGTTTGGGTCTAGCCGAGTGGGTTTGTGTCTAGCCGAGTGGGTTTGTGTCTAGCGGAGTGGGTGTGGGTCTAGCGGATTGGGTTAGGGTCTAGCGGAGTGGGTTTGGGTCTAGCATAGTGGGTTTGGGTCCAGCGGAGTGGTTTTGGGTCTAGCGGAGTGGGTTTGGGTCTAGCGGAGTGGGTTTGGGTCTAGCGGAGTGGGTTTGGGTCTAGCGGACTGGGTTTGGGTCTAGCGGAGTGGGTTTGGGTCTGGCGGAGTGGGTTTGGGTCTAGCGAGTGGGTTTGAGTCTAGCCGAGTGGGTTTGGGGCTAGCCAAGTGGGCTTTGGTCTAGCCGAGTGGGTTTGGGTCTAGCCGAGTGGGTTTGGGTCTAGCCGAGTGGGTTTGTGTCTAGCCGAGTGGGTTTGGGTCTAACCGAGTGGGTTTGGGTCTAGCCGAGTGGGTTTGTGTCTAGCCGAGTGGGTTTGTGTCTAGCGGAGTGGGTGTGGGTCTAGCGGAGTGGGTTGGGGTCTAGCGGAGTGGGTTTGGGTCTAGCGGAGTGGGTTTGGGTCAGCCGAGTGGGTTTGGGTGTAGCCGAGTGGGTTTGGGTCTGGCCGATTGGGTTTCGGTGTAGCGGAGTGGGTTTGCGTCTAGCCGAGTGGGTTTGGGTCTAGCGGAGTGGGTTTGGGTCTAGCCGAATGGGGTTGGGACTAGCCGAGAGGGTTTGGGTCGAGCCGAGTGAGTTTGGGTCTAGCCGATTGGGTTTGTGTCTAGCCGAGTGGGTTTGTGTCTAGCGGAGTGGGTGTGGGTCTAGCGGAGTGGGTTAGGGTCTAGCCGAGTGGGTTTGGGTCTAGCGGAGTGGGTTTGGGTCTAGCGGAGTGGGTTTGGGTCTAGCGGAGTGGTTTTGGGTTTAGTGGAGTGGGTTTGGGTCTAGCGGAGTGGTTTTGGGTCTAGCGGAGTGGGTTTGGGTCTAGCGGAGTGGGTTTGGCTCTAGCGGAGTGGGTTTGGGTCTAGCGGAGTGGGTTTGGGTCTAGCGGACTGGGTTTGGGTCTAGCGGAGTGGGTTTGGGTCTAGCCAAGTGGGTTTGGGTCTAGCCGAGTGGGTTTGGGTCTAGCGGATTGGGTTTGAGGCTAGCGGAGTGGGTTTGGGTCTAGCCGAGTGGGTTTGAGTCTAACGGAGTGGGTTTGGGTCTAGCCGAATGTGTTTGGGTCCAGCCGAGTGGGTTTGGGTCTAGCAGAGTGGGTTTGGGTCTAGCCGAGTGGGTTTGGGTCTAGCCGAGTGGGTTTGGGTCTAGCCGAGTGGGTTTGGTCTAGCCGAGTGGGTTTTGGTCTAGCAGAGTGGGTTTGCGTCTAGCCGAGTGGGTTTGGGTCTAGCCGAGTGGGTTTGGGTCTAGCCGAGTGGGTTTGGGTCTAGCCGAGTGGGTTTGGGTCTAGCCGAGTGGGTTTGGGTCTAGCCGAGTGGGTTTGGGTCTAGCCGAGTGGGTTTGCGTGTACCGAGTGGGTTTGGGTCTAGCGGAGTGGGTTTGGGTCAGCCGAGTGGGTTTGGGTGTAGCCGAGTGGGTTTGGGTCTGGCCGATTGGGTTTCGGTGTAGCGGAGTGGGTTTGCGTCTAGCCGAGTGGGTTTGGGTCTAGCGGAGTGGGTTTGGGTCTAGCCGAATGGGGTTGGGTCTAGCCGAGAGGGTTTGGGTCGAGCCGAGTGGGTTTGGGTCTAGCCGAGTGGGTTTGTGTCTAGCCGAGTGGGTTTGTGTCTAGCGGAGTGGGTGTGGGTCTAGCGGAGTGGGTTAGGGTCTAGCCGAATGGGTTTGGGTCTAGCGGAGTGGGTTTGGGTCTAGCGGAGTGGTTTTGGGTCTAGCGGAGTGGGTTTTTGGTCTAGCGGAGTGGGTTTGGGTCTAGCGGAGTGGGTTTGGGTCTAGCGGACTTGGTTTGGGTCTAGCGGAGTGGGTTTGGGTCTGGCGGAGTGGGTTTGGGTCTAGCGAGTGGGTTTGGGTCTAGCCGAGTGGGTTTGGGTCTAGCCAAGTGGGTTTGGGTCTAGCCGAGTGGGTTTGGGTCTAGCCGAGTGGGTTTGGGTCTAGCCGAGTGGGTTTGGGTCTAGCCGAGTGGGTTTGCGTGTAGCGAGTTGGTTTGGGTCTAGCAGAGTGGGTTTGGGTCCAGCCGAGTGGGTTTGGGGCGAGCCGAGTGGGTTTGGGTCCATCCGAGTGGGTTTGGGTCTAGCCGAGTGGGTTTGGGTCTAGACGAGTGGGTTTCGGTCTAGCCGAGTGGGTTTGGGTCTAGCCGAGTGGGTTTGGGTCTACCCGAGTGTGTTTGCGTCTAGCGGATTGGGTTTGAGTCTAGCGGAGTGGGTTTGGGTCTAGCGGAGTGGGTTTGAGTCTAACGGAGTGGGTTTGGGTCTAGCCGAGTGGGTTTGGGTCTAGCCGAGTGGGTTTGGGTCTAGCCGATTGGGTTTGGGTCCAGCCGAGTGGGTTTGGGTCTAGCCGAGTGGATTTGGGTCTAGCCGAGTGCGTTTGGGTCTAGCCGAGTGGGTCTGGGTCTAGCCGAGTGGGTTTGGTCTAGCCGAGTGGGTTTTGGTCTAGCAGAGTGGGTTTGGGTCTAGCCGAGTGGGTTTGGGTGTAGCCGAGTGGGTTTGGGTCTGGCCGATTGGGTTTCGGTCTAGCGGAGTGGGTTTGCGTCTAGCGGAGTGGGTTAGGGTCTAGCGGATTGGGTTTGGGTCTAGCGGAGTGGGTTTGGGTCTAGCGGAGTGGGTTTGGGTCTAGCGGAGGTGGTTTTGGTCTAGCGGAGTGGGTTTGGGTCTAGCGGAGTGGGTTTGGGTCTAGCGGACTGGGTTTGGGTCTAGCGGAGTGGGTTTGGGTCTAGCGGACTGGGTTTGGGTCTAGCGGACTGGGTTTGGGTCTAGCGGAGTGGGTTTGGGTCTAGCGGAATGGGTTTGGGTCTAGCGAGTGGGTTTGGGTCTAGCCGAGTGGGTTTGGGTCTAGCCGAGTGGGTTTGGGTCTAGACGAGTGGGTTTGGGTCTAGCCGAGAGGGTTTGGGTCTAGCCGAGTGGGTTTGCATGTAGCCAGTGGGTTTGTGTCTAGCAGAGTGGGTTTGGGTGCAGCCGAGTGGGTTTGGGGCGAGCCGAGTGGGTTTGGGTCCATCCGAGAGGGTTTGGGTCTAGCCGAGTGGGTTTGGGTCTAGACGAGTGGGCTTCGGACTAGCCGAGTGTGTTTGGGACTAGCCGAGTGGGTTTGGGTCTATCCGAGTGGGTTTGGGTCTAGCGGAGTGGGTTTGAGTCTAGCGGAGTCGGTTTGGGTCCAGCGGAGTGGGTTTGAGTCTAACGGAGTGGGTTTGGGTCTAGCCAAGTGGGTTTGTGTCTAGCCGAGTGGGTTTGGGTCTAGCCGAGTGGGTTTGGGTCTTGCCGTGTGGGTTTGGGTCTAGCCGAGTGGGTTTGGGTCTAGCCGAGTGGGTTTGGGTCTAGCCGAGTGGGTTTGGGTCTAGCCGAGTGGGTTTGGATCTAGCCGAGTGGGTTTGGGTCTCGCGGAGTGGGTTTGGGTGTAGCTGAGTGGGTTTGTGTCTAGCCGAGTGGGTTTGGGTCCAGCCGAGTGGGTTTGGGTCTAGCCGAGTGGGTTTGGATCTAGCCGAGTGGGTTTGGGTCTAGCCGAGTGGGTTTGGGTCTAGCCGAGTGGGTTTGGGTCTAGACGAGTGGGTTTGGGTCTAGCCGAGTGGGTTTGGGTCTAGCCGAGTGGGTTTGGGTCTAGCCGAGTGGGTTTGGGTCTAGCCGAGTGGGTTTGGGTCTAGCCGAGTGGGTTTGGGTCTAGCCGAGTGGGTTTGTGTCTAGCGGAGTGGGTTTGGGTCTAGCCGAGTGGGTTTGGGTCTAGCCGAGTGGGTTTGGGTCTTGCCGAGTGGGTTTGGTCCTAGCCGAGTGGGTTTGGGTCTAGCCGAGTGGGTTTGGGTCTAGCCGAGTGGGTTTGGATCTAGCCGAGTGGGTTTGGGTCTCGCGGAGTGGGTTTGGGTGTAGCCGAGTGGGTTTGTGTCTAGCCGAGTGGGTTTGGGTCCAGCCGAGTGGGTTTGCGTCTAGCCGAGTGGGTTTGGGTCTAGCCGAGTGGGTTTGGGTCTAGTGGAGTGGGTTTGGGTCTAGCCGAATGGGGTTGCGTCTAGCCGAGAGGGTTTGGGTCGAGCCGAGTGGGTTTGGGTCTAGCCGAGTGGGTTTGGGTCTAGCCGAGTGGGTTTGTGTCTAGCGGAGTGGGTGTGGGTCTAGCGGAGTGGGTTAGGGTCCAGCCGAGTGGGTTTGGGTCCATCCGAGTGGGTTTGGGTCTAGCCGAGTGGGTTTGGGTCTAGTCGAGTGGGTTTCGGTCTAGCCGAGTGGGTTTGGGTCTAGCCGAGTGGGTTTGGGTCTATCTGAGTGGGTTTGGGTCTAGCGGAGTGGGTTTGAGTCTAGTGGAGTGGGTTTGGGTCTAGCGGAGTGGGTTTGAGTCTAACGGAGTGGGTTTGGGTCTAGCCGAGTGGGTTTGGGTCTAGCCGAGTGGGTTTGGGTCTAGCCGAGTGGGTTTGGGTCTAGCCGAGTGGGTTTGGATCTAGCCGAGTGGTTTTGGGTCTAGCCGAGTGGGTTTGGGTCTAGCCGAGTGGGTTGGGGTCCAGCCGACGGGGTTTGGGTCTAGCCGAGTGAGTTTGAGTCTAGCCGAGTGGGTTTGGGTCTAGCCGAGTGGGTTTGGGTCTATCCGAGTGGGTTTGGGTCTAGCCGAGTGGGTTTGGGTCTAGCCGAGTGGGTTTGGGTCTAGCCGAGTGGGTTTGGATCTAGCCGAGTGGGTTTGGGTCTAGCCGAGTGGGTTTGGGTCTAGCCGAGTGGCTTGGGGTCCAGCCGACTGGGTTTGGGTCTAGCCGAGTGAGTTTGAGTCTAGCCGAGTGGGTTTTGGGTCTAGCCGAGTGGGTTTGGGTCTATCCGAGTGGGTTTGGGTCTAGCCGAGTGGGTTTGGGTCTAGCCGAGTGGTTTGTGTCTAGCCGAGTGGGTTTGGGTCTAGCCAGTGACTTTGGGTCTAGCCGAGTGGGCTTGGGTCTAGCGGAGTGGGTTAGGGTCCAGCGGAGTGGGTTTGGGCCTAGCGGAGTGGGTTTGGGTCTAGCGGAGTGGGTTTGGGTCTAGCCGAGTGGGTTTGGGTCTAGCGGAGTGGTTTTGGGTCTAGCCGAGTGGGTTTGGGCCTAGCCGAGTGGGTTTGGGTCTAGCCGAGTGGGTTTGGGTCTAGCCGACTGGGTTTGGGTCCAGCTGAGTGGGTTTGGGTCTAGAGGAGTGGGTTTGGGTCTCGCCGAGTGGGTTTGTGTCTAGCCGATTGGGTTTGGGTCGAGCCGAGTACGTTTGGGTATAGCCGAGTGGGTTTGGGTCTATCTGAGTGGGTTAGGGTCTAGCCGAGTGGGTTTGGGTCTAGCCGAGTGGGTTTGGGTCTAGCCGAGTGGGTTTGGGTCTCGCCGAGTGGGTTTGGTCCTAGCCGAGTGGGTTTGGGTCTAGCCGAGTGGGTTTGTGTCTAGCCGAGTGGGTTTGGCTCTACCCGAGTGGGTTTGGGTCTATCCGAGTGGGTTTGGGTCTAGCCGAGTGGGTTTGGGTCTAGCCGAGTGGGTTTGGGTCTAGCCGAGTGGGTTTGGGTCTAGCCGAGTGGGTTTGGGTCTAGCCGAGTGGGTTTGGGTCTAGCGAGTGGGTTTGGGTCTAGCAGAGTGGGTTTGGGTCTGGCCGAGTGGGTTTGGATCTAGCCGAGTGGGTTTGGTCTAGCCGAGTGGGTTTGGGTCTAGCCGAGTGTGTTTGGGTCTAGCCGAGTGGGTTTGGGTCTAGCCGAGTGGGTTTGGGTCTAACGGAGTGGGTTTGAGTCAAGCGGAGTGGGTTTGGGTCTAGCAGAATGGCTTTGGGTCTAGCGGAGTGGGTTTACGTCTAGCGGAGTGTGTTTGCGTCTAGCGGAGTGGGTTTGGGTCTAGCGGACTGGGTTTGGGCCTAGCGGAATGGGTTTGGGTCTAGCCGAGTGGGTTTGCGTCGAGCCGACTGGGTTTGGGTCTAGACGAATGGGTTTGGGTCTAGAGGAGTGGGTTTGTGTCTCGCCGAGTGGGTTTGTGTCTAGCCGAGTGGGTTTGTGTCTAGCCGATTGGGTTTGGGTCTAGCCGAGTGGGTTTGGGTCTAGCCGAGTGGGTTTGGGTCTAGCCGAGTGGGTTTGGATCTAGCCGAGTGGGTTTGGGTCTAGCCGAGTGGGTTTGGGTCTAGCCGAGTGGGTTGGGGTCCAGCCGACTGGGTTTGGGTCTAGCCGAGTGAGTTTGAGTCTAGCCGAGTGGGTTTGGGTCTAGCCGAGTGGGTTTGGGTCTATCCGAGTGGGTTTGTGTCTAGCCGAGTGGGTTTGGGTCTAGCCGAGTGGTTTGTGTCTAGCCGAGTGGGTTTGGGTCTAGCCAGTGACTTTGGGTCTAGCCGAGTGGGCTTGGGTCTAGCGGAGTGGGTTAGGGTCCAGCGGAGTGGGTTTGGGCCTAGCGGAGTGGGTTTGGGTCTAGCGGAGTGGGTTTGGGTCTAGCCGAGTGGGTTTGGGTCTAGCGGAGTGGTTTTGGGTCTAGCCGAGTGGGTTTGGGCCTAGCCGAGTGGGTTTGGGTCTAGCCGAGTGGGTTTGGGTCTAGCCGACTGGGTTTGGGTCCAGCTGAGTGGGTTTGGGTCTAGAGGAGTGGGTTTGGGTCTCGCCGAGTGGGTTTGTGTCTAGCCGATTGGGTTTGGGTCGAGCCGAGTACGTTTGGGTATAGCCGAGTGGGTTTGGGTCTATCTGAGTGGGTTGGGGTCTTGCCGAGTGGGTTTGGGTCTAGCCGAGTGGGTTTGGGTCTAGCCGAGTGGGTTTGGTTCTCGCCGAGTGGGTTTGGTCCTAGCCGAGTGGGTTTGGGTCTAGCCGAGTGGGTTTGGGTCTAGCCGAGTGGGTTTGGGTCTAGCTGAGTGGGTTTGGCTCTAGCGGAGTTGTTTTGGGTCTAGCCGGGTGGGTTTGGGCCTAGCCGAGTGGGTTTGGGTCTAGCCGAGAAGGTTTGGTCTAGCCGAGTGGGTTTGGGTCTAGCCGAGTGTGTTTGGGTCTAGCCGAGTGGGTTTGGGTCTAGCCGAGTGGGTTTGGGTCTAGCCGAGTGGGTTTGGATCTAGCCGAGTGGGTTTGGGTCTCGCGGAGTGGGTTTGGGTGTAGCCGAGTGGGTTTGTGTCTAGCCGAGTGGGTTTGGGTCCAGCCGAGTGGGTTTGCGTCTAGCCGAGTGGGTTTGTGTCTAGCCGAGTGGGTTTGGGTCTAGCCGAGTGGGTTTGGGTCTAGCCGAGTGGGTTTGGGTCGAGACGAGTGGGTTTGGGTGTTGCCGAGTGGGTTTGGGTCTGGCTGATTGGGTTTCGGTCTAGCGGAGTGGGTTTGCGTCTAGCCGAGTGGGTTTGGGTCTAGTGGAGTGGGTTTGGGTCTAGCCGAGTGGGTTTGGGTCTAGCCGAGTGGGTTTGGATCTAGCCGAGTGGGTTTGGGTCTAGCCGAGTGGGTTTGGGTCTAGCCGAGTGGGTTGGGGTCCAGCCGACTGGGTTTGGGTCTAGCCGAGTGAGTTTGAGTCTAGCCGAGTGGGTTTGGGTCTAGCCGAGTGGGTTTGGGTCTATCCGAGTGGGTTTGGGTCTAGCCGAGTGGGTTTGGGTCTAGCCGAGTGGGTTTGGGTCTAGCCGAGTGGGTTTGGATCTAGCCGAGTGGGTTTGGGTCTAGCCGAGTGGGTTTGGGTCTAGCCGAGTGGGTTGGGGTCCAGCCGACTGGGTTTGGGTCTAGCCGAGTGAGTTTGAGTCTAGCCGAGTGGGTTTGGGTCTAGCCGAGTGGGTTTGGGTCTATCCGAGTGTGTTTGGGTCTAGCCGAGTGGGTTTGGGTCTAGCCGAGTGGTTTGTGTCTAGCCGAGTGGGTTTGGGTCAAGCCAGTGACTTTGGGTCTAGCCGAGTGGGCTTGGGTCTAGCGGAGTGGGTTAGGGTCCAGCGGAGTGGGTTTGGGCCTAGCGGAGTGGGTTTGGGTCTAGCGGAGTGGGTTTGGGTCTAGCCGAGTGGGTTTGGGTCTAGCGGAGTGGTGTTGGGTCTAGCCGACTGGGTTTGGGTCCAGCTGAGTGGGTTTGGGTCTAGAGGAGTGGGTTTGGGTCTCGCCGAGTGGGTTTGTGTCTAGCCGATTGGGTTTGGGTCGAGCCGAGTACGTTTGGGTATAGCCGAGTGGGTTTGGGTCTATCTGAGTGGGTTGGGGTCTAGCCGAGTGGGTTTGGGTCTAGCCGAGTGGGTTTGGGTCTAGCCGAGTGGGTTTGGGTCTAGCCGAGTGGGTTTGGGTCTAGCCGAGTGGGTTTGGGTCGAGACGAGTGGGTTTGGGTCCAGCCGACTGGGTTTGGGTCTAGCCGAGTGAGTTTGAGTCTAGCCGAGTGGGTTTGGGTCTAGCCGAGTGGGTTTGGGTCTATCCGAGTGTGTTTGGGTCTAGCCGAGTGGGTTTGGGTCTAGCCGAGTGGTTTGTGTCTAGCCGAGTGGGTTTGGGTCAAGCCAGTGACTTTGGGTCTAGCCGAGTGGGCTTGGGTCTAGCGGAGTGGGTTAGGGTCCAGCGGAGTGGGTTTGGGCCTAGCGGAGTGGGTTTGGGTCTAGCGGAGTGGGTTTGGGTCTAGCCGAGTGGGTTTGGGTCTAGCGGAGTGGTGTTGGGTCTAGCCGACTGGGTTTGGGTCCAGCTGAGTGGGTTTGGGTCTAGAGGAGTGGGTTTGGGTCTCGCCGAGTGGGTTTGTGTCTAGCCGATTGGGTTTGGGTCGAGCCGAGTACGTTTGGGTATAGCCGAGTGGGTTTGGGTCTATCTGAGTGGGTTGGGGTCTAGCCGAGTGGGTTTGGGTCTAGCCGAGTGGGTTTGGGTCTAGCCGAGTGGGTTTGGGTCTAGCCGAGTGGGTTTGGGTCTAGCCGAGTGGGTTTGGGTCGAGACGAGTGGGTTTGGGTGTTGCCGAGTGGGTTTGGGTCTGGCTGATTGGGTTTCGGTCTAGCGGAGTGGGTTTGCGTCTAGCCGAGTGGGTTTGGGTCTAGTGGAGTGGGTTTGGGTCTAGCCGAATGGGGTTGCGTCTAGCCGAGAGGGTTTGGGTCGAGCCGAGTGGGTTTGGGTCTAGCCGAGTGGGTTTGGGTCTAGCCGAGTGGGTTTGTGTCTAGCGGAGTGGGTGTGGGTCTAGCGGAGTGGGTTAGGGTCCAGCCGAGTGGGTTTGGGTCCATCCGAGTGGGTTTGGGTCTAGACGAGTGGGTTTGGGTCTAGTCGAGTGGGTTTCGGTCTAGCCGAGTGGGTTTGGGTCTAGCCGAGTGGGTTTGGGTCCATCTGAGTGGGTTTGGGTCTAGCGGAGTGGGTTTGAGTCTAGGGGAATGGGTTTGGGTCTAGCGGAGTGGGTTTGAGTCTAACGGAGTGGGTTTGGGTCTAGCCGAGTGGGTTTGGGTCTAGCCGAGTGGGTTTGGGTCTAGCCGAGTGGGTTTGGATCTAGCCGAGTGGGTTTGGGTCTAGCCGAGTGGGTTTGGGTCTAGCCGAGTGGGTTGGGGTCCAGCCGACTGGGTTTGGGTCTAGCCGAGTGAGTTTGAGTCTAGCCGAGTGGGTTTGGGTCTAGCCGAGTGGGTTTGGGTCTATCCGAGTGGGTTTGGGTCTAGCCGAGTGGGTTTGGGTCTAGCCGAGTGGGTTTGGGTCTAGCCGAGTGGGTTTGGATCTAGCCGAGTGGGTTTGGGTCTAGCCGAGTGGGTTTGGGTCTAGCCGAGTGGGTTGCGGTCCAGCCGACTGGGTTTGGGTCTAGCCGAGTGAGTTTGAGTCTAGCCGAGTGGGTTTGGGTCTAGCCGAGTGGGTTTGGGTCTATCCGAGTGTGTTTGGGTCTAGCCGAGTGGGTTTGGGTCTAGCCGAGTGGTTTGTGTCTAGCCGAGTGGGTTTGGGTCTAGCCAGTGACTTTGGGTCTAGCCGAGTGGGCTTGGGTCTAGCGGAGTGGGTTAGGGTCCAGCGGAGTGGGTTTGGGCCTAGCGGAGTGGGTTTGGGTCTAGCGGAGTGGGTTTGGGTCTAGCCGAGTGGGTTTGGGTCTAGCGGAGTGGTGTTGGGTCTAGCCGAGTGGGTTTGGGTCTAGCCGACTGGGTTTGGGTCCAGCTGAGTGGGTTTGGGTCTAGAGGAGTGGGTTTGGGTCTCGCCGAGTGGGTTTGTGTCTAGCCGATTGGGTTTGGGTCGAGCCGAGTACGTTTGGGTATAGCCGAGTGGGTTTGGGTCTATCTGAGTGGGTTGGGGTCTAGCCGAGTGGGTTTGGGTCTAGCCGAGTGGGTTTGGGTCTAGCCGAGTGGGTTTGGATCTAGCCGAGTGGGTTTGGGTCTAGCCGAGTGGGTTTGGGTCTAGCCGAGTGGGTTGGGGTCCAGCCGACTGGGTTTGGGTCTAGCCGAGTGAGTTTGAGTCTAGCCGAGTGGGTTTGGGTCTAGCCGAGTGGGTTTGGGTCTATCCGAGTGGGTTTGGGTCTAGCCGAGTGGGTTTGGGTCTAGCCGAGTGGGTTTGGGTCTAGCCGAGTGGGTTTGGATCTAGCCGAGTGGGTTTGGGTCTAGCCGAGTGGGTTTGGGTCTAGCCGAGTGGGTTGCGGTCCAGCCGACTGGGTTTGGGTCTAGCCGAGTGAGTTTGAGTCTAGCCGAGTGGGTTTGGGTCTAGCCGAGTGGGTTTGGGTCTATCCGAGTGTGTTTGGGTCTAGCCGAGTGGGTTTGGGTCTAGCCGAGTGGTTTGTGTCTAGCCGAGTGGGTTTGGGTCTAGCCAGTGACTTTGGGTCTAGCCGAGTGGGCTTGGGTCTAGCGGAGTGGGTTAGGGTCCAGCGGAGTGGGTTTGGGCCTAGCGGAGTGGGTTTGGGTCTAGCGGAGTGGGTTTGGGTCTAGCCGAGTGGGTTTGGGTCTAGCGGAGTGGTGTTGGGTCTAGCCGAGTGGGTTTGGGTCTAGCCGACTGGGTTTGGGTCCAGCTGAGTGGGTTTGGGTCTAGAGGAGTGGGTTTGGGTCTCGCCGAGTGGGTTTGTGTCTAGCCGATTGGGTTTGGGTCGAGCCGAGTACGTTTGGGTATAGCCGAGTGGGTTTGGGTCTATCTGAGTGGGTTGGGGTCTAGCCGAGTGGGTTTGGGTCTAGCCGAGTGGGTTTGGGTCTAGCCGAGTGGGTTTGGGTCTAGCCGAGTGGGTTTGGGTCTAGCCGAGTGGGTTTGGGTCTAGCGAGTGGGTTTGGGTCTAGCAGAGTGGGTTTGGGTCTAGCCGAGTGGGTTTGGGTCTAGCCGAGTGGGTTTGGTCTAGCCGAGTGGGTTTGGGTCTAGCCGAGTGTGTTTGGGTCTAGCCGAGTGGGTTTGGGTCTAGCCGAGTGGGTTTGGGTCTAACGGAGTGGGTTTGAGTCAAGCGGAGTGGGTTTGGGTCTAGCGGAATGGCTTTGGGTCTAGCGGAGTGGGTTTACGTCTAGCGGAGTGTGTTTGCGTCTACCGGAGTGGGTTTGGGTCTAGCGGACTGGGTTTGGGCCTAGCGGAATGGGTTTGGGTCTAGCCGAGTGGGTTTGCGTCTAGCCGACTGGGTTTGGGTCTAGACGAGTGGGTTTGGGTCCAGAGGAGTGGGTTTGTGTCTCGCCGAGTGGGTTTGTGTCTAGCCGAGTGGGTTTGTGTCTAGCCGAGTGGGTTTGTGTATAGCCGAGTGGGTTTGGGTCTAGCCGAGTGGGTTTGGGTCTAGCCGATTGGGTTTGGGAGCAGCCTAGTGGGTTTGGGTCTAGCCTAGTGGGTTTGGGTCTAGCGGAGTGGGTTTGGGTCTAGCGGAGTGGGTTTGGGTCTAGCGGAGTGGGTTTGGGTCTACTAGACTGGGTTTTGGGTCTAGCCGAGTGGGTTTGGGTCTAGTGGATTGGGTTCGGGTCTAGCGGAGTGGGTTTGGGTCTAGCGGAGTGGGTTTGGGTCTAGCCGATTGGGTTTGGGTCTAGCAGAGTGGGTTTGGGTCTAGCGGAGTGTGTTTGGGTCTAGCCGAGTGGGTTTGGGTCTAGCCGAGTGGGTTTGCCTCTAGCGGAGTGGTTTTGAGTCTAGCCGAGTGTGTTTGGGCCTAGCCGAGTGGGTTTGGGTCTAGCCGAGAAGGTTTGGTCTAGCCGAGTGGGTTTGGGTCTAGCCGAGTGTGTTTGGGTCTATGCGAGTGGGTTTGGGTCTAGCCGAGTGGGTTTGCTCCTAACGGAGTGGGTTTGAGCCAAGAGGAGTGGGTTTGGGTCTAGCGGAGTGGCTTTGGGTCTAGCAGAGTGGGTTTACGTCTAGCGGAGTGTGTTTGCGTCTAGCGGAGTGGGTTTGGGTCTAGCGGACTGTGTTTGGGCCTAGCGGAATGGGTTTGGGTCTAGCCGAGTGGGTTTGCGTCTAGCCGACTGGGTTTGGGTCTAGACGAGTGGGTTTGGGTCTAGAGGAGTGGGTTTGTGTCTCGCCGAGTGGGTTTGTGTCTAGCCGAGTGGGTTTGGGTCTAGCCGAGTGGGTTTGTGTATAGCCGAGTGGGTTTGGGTCTAGCCGAGTGGGTTTGGGTCTAGCCGAGTGGGTTTGGGTGTAGCCGAGTGGGTTTGGTCTAGCCGAGTGGGTTTGGGTCTAGCCTAGTATGTTTGGGTCTAGCGGAGTGGGTTTGAGTCTAGCGGAGTGGGTTTGGGTCCAGCGGAGTGGGTTTGGGTCTATCGGAGTGGGTTTTGGTCTAACCGAGTGGGTTTGCGTCTAGCCTAGTGGGTTTGGGTCTAGCCGAGTGGGTTTGGGTCTAGCCGAGTGGGTTTGGGTCTAGCCAAGTGGGTTTGGGTCTAGCCGAGTGGGTTTGGGCCTAGCCGATTGGGTTTGGGTCCAGCCTAGTGGGTTTGGGTCTAGCCTAGTGGGTTTGGGTCTAGCGGAGTGGGTTTGGGTCTAGCGGAGTGGGTTTGGGTCTAGCGGAGTGGGTTTGGGTCTACTGGACTGGGTTTTGGGTCTAGCCGAGTGGGTTTGGGTCTAGTGGATTGGGTTCGGGTCTAGCGGAGTGGGTTTGGGTCTAGCGGAGTGGGTTTGGGTCTAGCCGATTGGGTTTGGGTCTAGCAGTGTGGGTTTGGGCCTAGCAGAGTGTGTTTGGGTCTAGCCGAGTGGGTTTGGGTCTAGCCGAGTGGGTTTGGCTCTAGCGGAGTGGTTTTGGGTCTAGCCGAGTGGGTTTGGGCCTAGCCGAGTGGGTTTGGGTCTAGCCGAGTGGGTTTGGTCTAGCCGAGTGGGTTTGGGTCTAGCCGAGTGTGTTTGGCTCTAGCCGAGTGGGTTTGGGTCTAGCCGAGTGGGTTTGCGCCTAACGGAGTGGGTTTGAGCCAAGCGGAGTGGGTTTGGGTCTAGCAGAGTGGCTTTGGGTCTAGCAGAGTGGGTTTGGTCTAGCCGAGTGGGTTTGGGTCTAGCCGAGTATGTTTGGGTCTAGCGGAATGGGTTTGGGTCTAGCGGAGTGGGTTTTGGTCTAGCGGAGTGGGTTTTGGTCTAACCGAGTGGGTTTGCGTCTAGCCGAGTGGGTTTGGGTGTAGCCGAGTGGGTTTCGGTCTAGCCGAGTGGGTTTCGGTCTAGCCGAGTGGGTTTGGGTCTACCGAGTGGGTTTGGGTCCAGCCGATTGGGTTTGGGTCTAGCCTAGTGGGTTTGGGTCTAGCCTAGTGGGTTTGGGTCTAGCGGAGTGGGTCTGGGTCTAGCGGAGTGGGTTTGGGTCTAGCGGAGTGGGTTTGGGTCTACTGAACTGGGTTTTGGGTCTAGCCGAGTGGGTTTGGGTCTAGTGGATTGGGTTCGGGTCTAGCGGAGTGGGTTTGGGTCTAGCGGAGTGGGTTTGGATCTAGCCGATTGGGTTTGGGTCTAGCGGAGTGGGTTTGGGTCTAGCGGAGTGTGTTTGGGTCTTGCCGAGTGGGTTTGGGTCTAGCCGAGTGTGTTTGGCTCTAGCGGAGTGGTTTTGGGTCTAGCCGAGTGGGTTTGGGCCTAGCCGAGTGGGTTTGGGTCTAGCCGAGTGGGTTTGGGTCTAGCCGAGTGCGTTTGGGTCTAGCCGACTGGGTTTGGGTCCAGCTGAGTGGGTTTGGGTCTAGAGGTGTGGGTTTGGGTCTCGCCGAGTGGGTTTGTGTCTGGCCGAGTGGGTTTGGGTCGAGCCGAGTACATTTGGGTATAGCCGAGTGGGTTTGGGTCTATCCGAGTGGGTTGGGGTCTAGCCGAGTGGGTTTGGGTATTGCCGAGTGGGTTGGGATCTAGCCGAGTGGGTTTGGGTCTAGCCGAGTGGGTTTGGGTCTAGCCGAGTGGGTTTGGGTCTTGCCGAGTGGGTTTGGTCCTAGCCGAGTGGGTTTGGGTCTAGCCGAGTGGGTTTGTGTCTAGCCGATTGGGTTTGGGTCTAGCCGAGTGGGTTTGGGTCTAGCCGAGTGGGTTTGGGTCTAGCGAGTAGGTTTGGGTCTAGCAGAGTGGGTTTGGGTCTAGCCGAGTGGGTTTGGATCTAGCCGAGTGGGTTTGGTCTAGCCGAGTGGGTTTGGGTCTAGCCGAGTGTGTTTGGGTCTAGCCGAGTGGGTTTGGGTCTAGGCGAGTGGGTTTGGGTCTAACAGAGTGGGTTTGAGTCAAGCGGAGTGGGTTTGGGTCTAGCGGAGTGGCTTTGGGTCTAGCGGAGTGGGTTTACGTCTAGCGGAGTGTGTTTGCGTCTAGCGGAGTGGGTTTGGGTCTAGCGGACTGGGTTTGGGCCTAGCGGAATGGGTTTGGGTCTGGCCGAGTGGGTTTGCGTCCAGCCGATTGGGTTTGGGTCTAGCCGAGTGGGTTTGTGTCTAGCGGAGTGGGTGTGGGTCTAGCGGAGTGGGTTAGGGTCCAGCCGAGTGGGTTTGGGTCCATCCGAGTGGGTTTGGGTCTAGCCTAGTGGGTTTGGGTCTAGACGAGTGGGTTTCGGTCTAGCCGAGTGGGTTTGGGTCTAGCCGAGTGGGTTTGGGTCTATCCGAGTGGGTTTGGGTCTAGCGGAGTGGGTTTGAGTCTAGCGGAGTGGGTTTGGGTCTAGCGGAGTGGGTTTGAGTCTAACGGAGTGGGTTTGGGTCTAGCCGAGTGGGTTTGGGTCTAGCCGAGTGGGTTTGGGTCTAGCCGAGTGGGTTTGGGTCTAGCCGAGTGGGTTTGGATCTAGCCGAGTGGGTTTGGGTCTAGCCGAGTGGGTTTGGGTCTAGCCGAGTGGGTTGGGGTCCAGCCGACTGGGTTTGGGTCTAGCCGAGTGGGTTTGGGTCTAGCCGAGTGAGTTTGAGTCTAGCCGAGTGGGTTTGGGTCTAGCCGAGTGGGTTTGGTTCTATCTGAGTGGGTTTGGGTCTAGCCGAGTGGTTTGGGTCTAGCCGAGTGGGTTTGGGTCTAGCCGAGTGGGTTTGGGTCTAGCCAGTGAGTTTGGGTCTAGCCGAGTGTGCTTGGGTCCAGCGGAGTGGGTTAGGGTCCAGCGGAGTGGTTTTGGGTCTAGCCGAGTGGTTTTGGGCCTAGCCGAGTGGGTTTGGGTCTAGCCGAGTGGGTTTGGGTCTAGCCGAGTGCGTTTGGGTCTAGCGGAGTGGGTTTGGGTCTAGCGGAGTGGGTTTGGGTCTAGCGGAGTGGGTTTGGGTCTACTGAACTGGGTTTTGGGTCTAGCCGAGTGGGTTTGGGTCTAGTGGATTGGGTTCGGGTCTAGCGGAGTGGGTTTGGGTCTAGCGGAGTGGGTTTGGATCTAGCCGATTGGGTTTGGGTCTAGCGGAGTGGGTTTGGGTCTAGCGGAGTGTGTTTGGGTCTTGCCGAGTGGGTTTGGGTCTAGCCGAGTGTGTTTGGCTCTAGCGGAGTGGTTTTGGGTCTAGCCGAGTGGGTTTGGGCCTAGCCGAGTGGGTTTGGGTCTAGCCGAGTGGGTTTGGGTCTAGCCGAGTGCGTTTGGGTCTAGCCGACTGGGTTTGGGTCCAGCTGAGTGGGTTTGGGTCTAGAGGTGTGGGTTTGGGTCTCGCCGAGTGGGTTTGTGTCTGGCCGAGTGGGTTTGGGTCGAGCCGAGTACATTTGGGTATAGCCGAGTGGGTTTGGGTCTATCCGAGTGGGTTGGGGTCTAGCCGAGTGGGTTTGGGTATTGCCGAGTGGGTTGGGGTCTAGCCGAGTGGGTTTGGGTCTAGCCGAGTGGGTTTGGGTCTAGCCGAGTGGGTTTGGGTCTTGCCGAGTGGGTTTGGTCCTAGCCGAGTGGGTTTGGGTCTAGCCGAGTGGGTTTGTGTCTAGCCGATTGGGTTTGGGTCTAGCCGAGTGGGTTTGGGTCTAGCCGAGTGGGTTTGGGTCTAGCGAGTAGGTTTGGGTCTAGCAGAGTGGGTTTGGGTCTAGCCGAGTGGGTTTGGATCTAGCCGAGTGGGTTTGGTCTAGCCGAGTGGGTTTGGGTCTAGCCGAGTGTGTTTGGGTCTAGCCGAGTGGGTTTGGGTCTAGGCGAGTGGGTTTGGGTCTAACAGAGTGGGTTTGAGTCAAGCGGAGTGGGTTTGGGTCTAGCGGAGTGGCTTTGGGTCTAGCGGAGTGGGTTTACGTCTAGCGGAGTGTGTTTGCGTCTAGCGGAGTGGGTTTGGGTCTAGCGGACTGGGTTTGGGCCTAGCGGAATGGGTTTGGGTCTGGCCGAGTGGGTTTGCGTCCAGCCGATTGGGTTTGGGTCTAGCCGAGTGGGTTTGTGTCTAGCGGAGTGGGTGTGGGTCTAGCGGAGTGGGTTAGGGTCCAGCCGAGTGGGTTTGGGTCCATCCGAGTGGGTTTGGGTCTAGCCTAGTGGGTTTGGGTCTAGACGAGTGGGTTTCGGTCTAGCCGAGTGGGTTTGGGTCTAGCCGAGTGGGTTTGGGTCTATCCGAGTGGGTTTGGGTCTAGCGGAGTGGGTTTGAGTCTAGCGGAGTGGGTTTGGGTCTAGCGGAGTGGGTTTGAGTCTAACGGAGTGGGTTTGGGTCTAGCCGAGTGGGTTTGGGTCCAGCCGAGTGGGTTTGGGTCTAGCCGAGTGGGTTTGGGTCTAGCCGAGTGGGTTTGGATCTAGCCGAGTGGGTTTGGGTCTAGCCGAGTGGGTTTGGGTCTAGCCGAGTGGGTTGGGGTCCAGCCGACTGGGTTTGGGTCTAGCCGAGTGGGTTTGGGTCTAGCCGAGTGAGTTTGAGTCTAGCCGAGTGGGTTTGGGTCTAGCCGAGTGGGTTTGGTTCTATCTGAGTGGGTTTGGGTCTAGCCGAGTGGTTTGGGTCTAGCCGAGTGGGTTTGGGTCTAGGCGAGTGGGTTTGGGTCTAGCCAGTGAGTTTGGGTCTAGCCGAGTGTGCTTGGGTCCAGCGGAGTGGGTTAGGGTCCAGCGGAGTGGTTTTGGGTCTAGCCGAGTGGTTTTGGGCCTAGCCGAGTGGGTTTGGGTCTAGCCGAGTGGGTTTGGGTCTAGCCGAGTGCGTTTGGGTCTAGCCGACTGGGTTTGGGTCCAGCTGAGTGGGTTTGGGTCTAGAGGTGTGGGTTTGGGTCGAGCCGAGTACGTTTGTGTCTAGCCGAGTGGGTTTGGGTCTGGCCGAGTGGGTTTGGGTCTAACGGAGTGGGTTTGAGTCAAGCGGAGTGGGTTTGGGTCTAGCGGAGTGGCTTTCGGTCTAGCGGAGTGGGTTTACGTCTAGCGGAGTGTGTTTGCGTCTAGCGGAGTGGGTTTGGGTCTAGCGGACTGGGTTTGGGCCTAGCGGAATGGGTTTGGGTCTAGCCGAGTGGGTTTGCGTCCAGCCGACTGGGTTTGGGTCTAGCCGAGTGGGTTTGTGTCTAGCGGAGTGGGTGTGGGTCTAGCGGAGTGGGTTTGGGTCCAGCCGAGTGGGTTTGGCACCATCCGAGTGGGTTTGGGTCTAGCCGAGTGGGTTTGGGTCTAGACGAGTGGGTTTCGGTCTAGCCGAGTGGGTTTGGGTCTAGCCGATTGGGTTTGGGTCTATCCGAGTGGGTTTGGGTCTAGCGGAGTGGGTTTCAGTCTAGCGGAGTGGGTTTGGGTCAAGCCGAGTGGGTTTGAGTCTAGCCGAGTGGGTTTGGATCTAGCCGAGTGGGTTTGGGTCTAGCCTAGTGGGTTTGGGTCTGGCCGAGTGGGTTGGGGTCCAGCCGACTGGGTTTGGGTCTAGCCGAGTGGGTTTGGGTCTAGCCGAGTGAGTTTGAGTCTAGCCGAGTGGGTTTGGGTCTAGCCGAGTGGGTTTGGGTCTATCTGAGTGGGTTTGGGTCTAGCCGAGTGGTTTGGGTCTAGCCGAGTGGGTTTGGGTCTAGCCGAGTGGGTTTGGGTCTAGCCAGTGAGTTTGGGTCTAGCCGAGTGGGCTTGGGTCTAGCGGAGTGGGTTAGGGTCCAGCGGAGTGGGTTTGGGTCTAGCGGAGTGGGTTTGGGTCTAGCGGAGTGGGTTTGGGTCTAGCGGAGTGGGTTTCGGTCTAGCGGAGTGGTTTTGGGTCTAGCCGAGTGGGTTTGGGTCTAGCCGAGTGGGTTTGCGCCTAACGGAGTGGGTTTGAGCCAAGCGGAGTGGGTTTGGG
Organism: Raja brachyura; assembly: GCA_963514005.1. Next base: position 28,581,628 of record OY740815.1, on the reverse strand, counting down.
TCTAGCGGAGTGGCTTTGGGTCTAGCAGACTGGGTTTACGTCTAGCGGAGTGTGTTTGCGTCTAGCGGAGTGGGTTTGGGTCTAGCGGATTGGGTTTGGGCCTAGCGGAATGGGTTTGGGTCTAGCCGAGTGGGTTTGCGTCTAGCCGACTGGGTTTTGGTCTAGACGAGTGGGTTTGGGTCTAGAGGAGTGGGTTTGTGTATCGCCGAGTGGGTTTGTGTCTAGCCGAGTGGGTTTGGGTCTAGCCGAGTGGGTTTGTGTATAGCCGAGTGGGTTTGGGTCTAGCAGAGTGGGTTTGGGTCTAGCCGAGTGGTTTTGGGTCTGGCCGAGTGGGTTTGGTCTAGCCGAGTGGGTTTGGGTCTAGCCGAGTATGTTTGGGTCTAGCGGAATGGGTTTGGGTCTAGCGGAGTGGGTTTTGGTCTAGCGGAGTGGGTTTTGGTCTATCCGAGTGGGTTTGGGTCTAGCGGAGTGGGTTTCAGTCTAGCGGAGTGGGTTTGGGTCAAGCCGAGTGGGTTTGAGTCTAGCCGAGTGGGTTTGGATCTAGCCGAGTGGGTTTGGGTCTAGCCGAGTGGGTTTGGGTCTAGCCGAGTGGGTTGGGGTCCAGCCGACTGGGTTTGGGTCTAGCCGAGTGGGTTTGGGTCTAGCCGAGTGAGTTTGAGTCTAGCCGAGTGGGTTTGGGTCTAGCCGAGTGGGTTTGGGTCTATCTGAGTGGGTTTGGGTCTAGCCGAGTGGTTTGGGTCTAGCCGAGTGGGTTTGGGTCTAGCCGAGTGGGTTTGGGTCTAGCCAGTGAGTTTGGGTCTAGCCGAGTGGGCTTGGGTCTAGCGGAGTGGGTTAGGGTCCAGCGGAGTGGGTTTGGGTCTAGCGGAGTGGGTTTGGGTCTAGCGGAGTGGGTTTGGGTCTAGCGGAGTGGGTTTGGGTCTAGCGGAGTGGTTTTGGGTCTAGCCGAGTGGGTTTGGGCCTAGCCGAGTGGGTTTGGGTCTAGCCGAGAGGGTTTGGGTCTAGCCGAGTTCGTTTGGGTCTAGCCGACTGGGTTTGGGTCCAGCTGAGTGGGTTTGGGTCTAGAGGAGTGGGTTTGGGTCTAGCGGAGTGGGTTTGGGTCTAGCGGAGTGGGTTTGGGTCTAGCGGAGTGGGTTTGGGTCTACTGGACTGGGTTTTGGGTCTAGCCGAGTGGGTTTGGGTCTAGTGGATTGGGTTCGGGTCTAGCGGAGTGGGTTTGGTCTAGCCGAGTGGGTTTGGGTCTAGCCGAGTGGGTTTGGTCTAGCCGAGTGGGTTTGGGTCTAGCCGAGTGTGTTTGGGTCTAGCCGAGTGGGTTTGGGTCTAGCCGAGTGGGTTTGCGCCTAACGGAGTGGGTTTGAGCCAAGCGGAGTGGGTTTGGGTCTAGCGGAGTGGCTTTGGGTCTAGCAGAGTGGGTTTACGTCTAGCGGAGTGTGTTTGCGTCTAGCGGAGTGGGTTTGGGTCTAGCCGACTGGGTTTGGGTCAAGACGAGTGGGTTTGGGTCTAGAGGAGTGGGTTTGTGTCTCGCCGAGTGGGTTTGTGTCTAGCCGAGTGGGTTTGGGTCTAGCCGAGTGGGTTTGTGTATAGCCGAGTGGGTTTGGGTCTAGCAGAGTGGGTTTGGGTCTAGCCGAGTGGTTTTGGGTCTGGCCGAGTGGGTTTGGTCTAGCCGAGTGGGTTTGGGTCTAGTCGAGTATGTTTGGGTCTAGCGGAATGGGTTTGGGTCTAGCGGAGTGGGTTTTGGTCTAGCGGAGTGGGTTTTGGTCTAACCGAGTGGGTTTGCGTCTAGCCGAGTGGGTTTGGGTCTAGCCGAGTGGGTTTGGGTCTAGCCGAGTGGGTTTGGGTCTAGCCGAGTGGGTTTGGGTCTACCGAGTGGGTTTGTGTCTAGCCGATTGGGTTTGGGTCTAGCGTAGTGGGTTTGGGTCTAGCCTAGTGGGTTTGGGTCTAGCGGAGTGGGTTTGGGTCTAGCGGAGTGGGTTTGGGTCTAGCGGAGTGGGTTTGGGTCTACTGAACTGGGTTTTGGGTCTAGCCGAGTGGGTTTGGGTCTAGTGGATTGGGTTCGGGTCTAGCGGAGTGGGTTTGGGTGTAGCGGAGTGGGTTTGGATCTAGCCGATTGGGTTTGGGTCTAGCGGAGTGGGTTTGGGTCTAGCGGAGTGTGTTTGGGTCTAGCCGAGTGGGTTTGGGTCTAGCCGAGTGGGTTTGGCTCTAGCGGAGTGGTTTTGGGTCTAGCCGAGTGGGTTTGGGCCTAGCCGAGTGGGTTTGGGTCTAGCCGAGTGGGTTTGGGTCTAGCCGAGTGCGTTTGGGTCTAGCCGACTGGGTTTGGGTCCAGCTGAGTGGGTTTGGGTCTAGAGGTGTGGGTTTGGGTCTCGCCGACTGGGTTTGGGTCAAGACGAGTGGGTTTGGGTCTAGAGGAGTGGGTTTGTGTCTCGCCGAGTGGGTTTGTGTCTAGCCGAGTGGGTTTGGGTCTAGCCGAGTGGGTTTGTGTATAGCCGAGTGGGTTTGGGTCTAGCAGAGTGGGTTTGGGTCTAGCCGAGTGTTTTTGGGTCTGGCCGAGTGGGTTTGGTCTAGCCGAGTGGGTTTGGGTCTAGTCGAGTATGTTTGGGTCTAGCGGAATGGGTTTGGGTCTAGCGGAGTGGGTTTTGGTCTAGCGGAGTGGGTTTTGGTCTAACCGAGTGGGTTTGCGTCTAGCCGAGTGGGTTTGGGTCTAGCCGAGTGGGTTTGGGTCTAGCCGAGTGGGTTTGGGTCTAGCCGAGTGGGTTTGGGTCTACCGAGTGGGTTTGTGTCTAGCCGATTGGGTTTGGGTCTAGCGTAGTGGGTTTGGGTCTAGCCTAGTGGGTTTGGGTCTAGCGGAGTGGGTTTGGGTCTAGCGGAGTGGGTTTGGGTCTAGCGGAGTGGGTTTGGGTCTACTGAACTGGGTTTTGGGTCTAGCCGAGTGGGTTTGGGTCTAGTGGATTGGGTTCGGGTCTAGCGGAGTGGGTTTGGGTGTAGCGGAGTGGGTTTGGATCTAGCCGATTGGGTTTGGGTCTAGCGGAGTGGGTTTGGGTCTAGCGGAGTGTGTTTGGGTCTAGCCGAGTGGGTTTGGGTCTAGCCGAGTGGGTTTGGCTCTAGCGGAGTGGTTTTGGGTCTAGCCGAGTGGGTTTGGGCCTAGCCGAGTGGGTTTGGGTCTAGCCGAGTGGGTTTGGGTCTAGCCGAGTGCGTTTGGGTCTAGCCGACTGGGTTTGGGTCCAGCTGAGTGGGTTTGGGTCTAGAGGTGTGGGTTTGGGTCTCGCCGAGTGGGTTTGTGTCTGGCCGAGTGGGTTTGGGTCGAGCCGAGTACGTTTGGGTATAGCCGAGTGGGTTTGGGTCTATCCGAGTGGGTTGGGTTCTAGCCGAGTGGGTTTGGGTATAGCCGAGTGGGTTGGGGTCTAGCCGAGTGGGTTTGGGTCTAGCCGAGTGGGTTCGGGTCTAGCCGAGTGGATTTGGGTCAAGCCGAGTGGGTTTGAGTCTAGCCGAGTGGGTTTGGATCTAGCCGAGTGGGTTTGGGTCTAGCCGAGTGGGTTTGGGTCTAGCCGAGTGGGTTGGGGTCCAGCCGACTGGGTTTGGGTCTAGCCGAGTGGGTTTGGGTCTAGCCGAGTGAGTTTGAGTCTAGCCGAGTGGGTTTGGGTCTAGCCGAGTGGGTTTGGGTCTATCTGAGTGGGTTTGGGTCTAGCCGAGTGGTTTGGGTCTAGCCGAGTGGGTTTGGGTCTAGCCGAGTGGGTTTGGGTCTAGCCAGTGAGTTTGGGTCTAGCCGAGTGGGCTTGGGTCTAGCGGAGTGGGTTAGGGTCCAGCGGAGTGGGTTTGGGTCTAGCGGAGTGGGTTTGGGTCTAGCGGAGTGGGTTTGGGTCTAGCGGAGTGGGTTTGGGTCTAGCGGAGTGGTTTTGGGTCTAGCCGAGTGGGTTTGGGCCTAGCCGAGTGGGTTTGGGTCTAGCCGAGAGGGTTTGGGTCTAGCCGAGTTCGTTTGGGTCTAGCCGACTGGGTTTGGGTCCAGCTGAGTGGGTTTGGGTCTAGAGGAGTGGGTTTGGGTCTCGCCGAGTGGGTTTTGGGTCTAACCGAGTGGGTTTGCGTCTAGCCTGGTGGGTTTGGGTCTAGCCGAGTGGGTTTGGGTCTAGCCAAGTGGGTTTGGGTCTAGCCGAGTGGGTTTGGGCCTAGCCGATTGGGTTTGGGTCCAGCCTAGTGGGTTTGGGTCTAGCCTAGTGGGTTTGGGTCTAGCGGAGTGGGTTTGGGTCTAGCGGAGTGGGTTTGGGTCTAGCGGAGTGGGTTTGGGTCTACTGGACTGGGTTTTGGGTCTAGCCGAGTGGGTTTGGGTCTAGTGGATTGGGTTCGGGTCTAGCGGAGTGGGTTTGGTCTAGCCGAGTGGGTTTGGGTCTAGCCGAGTGGGTTTGGTCTAGCCGAGTGGGTTTGGGTCTAGCCGAGTGTGTTTGGGTCTAGCCGAGTGGGTTTGGGTCTAGCCGAGTGGGTTTGCGCCTAACGGAGTGGGTTTGAGCCAAGCGGAGTGGGTTTGGGTCTAGCGGAGTGGCTTTGGGTCTAGCAGAGTGGGTTTACGTCTAGCGGAGTGTGTTTGCGTCTAGCGGAGTGGGTTTGGGTCTAGCCGACTGGGTTTGGGTCAAGACGAGTGGGTTTGGGTCTAGAGGAGTGGGTTTGTGTCTCGCCGAGTGGGTTTGTGTCTAGCCGAGTGGGTTTGGGTCTAGCCGAGTGGGTTTGTGTATAGCCGAGTGGGTTTGGGTCTAGCAGAGTGGGTTTGGGTCTAGCCGAGTGGTTTTGGGTCTGGCCGAGTGGGTTTGGTCTAGCCGAGTGGGTTTGGGTCTAGTCGAGTATGTTTGGGTCTAGCGGAATGGGTTTGGGTCTAGCGGAGTGGGTTTTGGTCTAGCGGAGTGGGTTTTGGTCTAACCGAGTGGGTTTGCGTCTAGCCGAGTGGGTTTGGGTCTAGCCGAGTGGGTTTGGGTCTAGCCGAGTGGGTTTGGGTCTAGCCGAGTGGGTTTGGGTCTACCGAGTGGGTTTGTGTCTAGCCGATTGGGTTTGGGTCTAGCGTAGTGGGTTTGGGTCTAGCCTAGTGGGTTTGGGTCTAGCGGAGTGGGTTTGGGTCTAGCGGAGTGGGTTTGGGTCTAGCGGAGTGGGTTTGGGTCTACTGAACTGGGTTTTGGGTCTAGCCGAGTGGGTTTGGGTCTAGTGGATTGGGTTCGGGTCTAGCGGAGTGGGTTTGGGTGTAGCGGAGTGGGTTTGGATCTAGCCGATTGGGTTTGGGTCTAGCGGAGTGGGTTTGGGTCTAGCGGAGTGTGTTTGGGTCTAGCCGAGTGGGTTTGGGTCTAGCCGAGTGGGTTTGGCTCTAGCGGAGTGGTTTTGGGTCTAGCCGAGTGGGTTTGGGCCTAGCCGAGTGGGTTTGGGTCTAGCCGAGTGGGTTTGGGTCTAGCCGAGTGCGTTTGGGTCTAGCCGACTGGGTTTGGGTCCAGCTGAGTGGGTTTGGGTCTAGAGGTGTGGGTTTGGGTCTCGCCGACTGGGTTTGGGTCAAGACGAGTGGGTTTGGGTCTAGAGGAGTGGGTTTGTGTCTCGCCGAGTGGGTTTGTGTCTAGCCGAGTGGGTTTGGGTCTAGCCGAGTGGGTTTGTGTATAGCCGAGTGGGTTTGGGTCTAGCAGAGTGGGTTTGGGTCTAGCCGAGTGTTTTTGGGTCTGGCCGAGTGGGTTTGGTCTAGCCGAGTGGGTTTGGGTCTAGTCGAGTATGTTTGGGTCTAGCGGAATGGGTTTGGGTCTAGCGGAGTGGGTTTTGGTCTAGCGGAGTGGGTTTTGGTCTAACCGAGTGGGTTTGCGTCTAGCCGAGTGGGTTTGGGTCTAGCCGAGTGGGTTTGGGTCTAGCCGAGTGGGTTTGGGTCTAGCCGAGTGGGTTTGGGTCTACGGAGTGGGTTTGTGTCTAGCCGATTGGGTTTGGGTCTAGCGTAGTGGGTTTGGGTCTAGCCTAGTGGGTTTGGGTCTAGCGGAGTGGGTTTGGGTCTAGCGGAGTGGGTTTGGGTCTAGCGGAGTGGGTTTGGGTCTACTGAACTGGGTTTTGGGTCTAGCCGAGTGGGTTTGGGTCTAGTGGATTGGGTTCGGGTCTAGCGGAGTGGGTTTGGGTGTAGCGGAGTGGGTTTGGATCTAGCCGATTGGGTTTGGGTCTAGCGGAGTGGGTTTGGGTCTAGCGGAGTGTGTTTGGGTCTAGCCGAGTGGGTTTGGGTCTAGCCGAGTGGGTTTGGCTCTAGCGGAGTGGTTTTGGGTCTAGCCGAGTGGGTTTGGGCCTAGCCGAGTGGGTTTGGGTCTAGCCGAGTGGGTTTGGGTCTAGCCGAGTGCGTTTGGGTCTAGCCGACTGGGTTTGGGTCCAGCTGAGTGGGTTTGGGTCTAGAGGTGTGGGTTTGGGTCTCGCCGAGTGGGTTTGTGTCTGGCCGAGTGGGTTTGGGTCGAGCCGAGTACGTTTGGGTATAGCCGAGTGGGTTTGGGTCTATCCGAGTGGGTTGGGTTCTAGCCGAGTGGGTTTGGGTATAGCCGAGTGGGTTGGGGTCTAGCCGAGTGGGTTTGGGTCTAGCCGAGTGGGTTCGGGTCTAGCCGAGTGGATTTGGGTCTTGCCGAGTGGGTTTGGTCCTAGCCGAGTGGGTTTGGGTCTAGCCGAGTGGGTTTGTGTCTAGCCGATTGGGTTTGGGTCTAGCCGAGTGGGTTTGGGTCTAGCCGAGTGGGTTTGGGTCTAGCCGAGTGGGTTTGGGTCTAGCGAGTAGGTTTGGGTCTAGCAGAGTGGGTTTGGGTCTAGCCGAGTGGGTTTGGGTCTAGCCGAGTGGGTTTGGTCTAGCCGAGTGGGTTTGGGTCTAGCCGAGTGTGTTTGGGTCTAGCCGAGTGTGTTTGGGTCTAGCCGAGTGGGTTTGGGTCTAACAGAGTGGGTTTGAGTCAAGCGGAGTGGGTTTGGGTCTAGCGGAGTGGCTTTGGGTCTAGCGGAGTGGGTTTACGTCTAGCGGAGTGTGTTTGCGTCTAGCGGAGTGGGTTTGGGTCTAGCGGACTGGGTTTGGGCCTAGCGGAATGGGTTTGGGTCTAGCCGAGTGGGTTTGCGTCCAGCCGAGTGGGTTTGGGTCTAGCCGAGTGGGTTTGTGTCTAGCGGAGTGGGTGTGGGTCTAGCGGAGTGGGTTAGGGTCCAGCCGAGTGGGTTTGGGTCCATCCGAGTGGGTTTGGGTCTAGCCGAGTGGGTTTGGGTCTAGACGAGTGGGTTTCGGTCTAGCCGAGTGTGTTTGGGTCTAGCCGAGTGGGTTTGGGTCTATCCGAGTGGGTTTGGGTCTAGCGGAGTGGGTTTGAGTCTAGCGGAGTGGGTTTGGGTCTAGCGGAGTGGGTTTGAGTCTAACAGAGTGGGTTTGGGTCTAGCCGAGTGGGTTTGGGTCTAGCCGAGTGGGTTTGGGTCTGGCCGAGTGGGTTTGGGTCTAGCCGAGTGGGTTTGGATCTAGCCGAGTGGGTTTGGGTCTAGCCGAGTGGGTTTGCGTCTAGCCGAGTGGGTTGGGGTCCAGCCGACTGGGTTTGGGTCTAGCCGAGTGGGTTTGGGTCTAGCCAAGTGAGTTTGAGTCTAGCCGAGTGGGTTTGGGTCTAGCCGAGTGGGTTCGGGTCTATCTGAGTGGGTTTGGGTCTAGCCGAGTGGTTTGGGTCTAGCCGAGTGGGTTTGGGTCTAGCCGAGTGGGTTTGGGTCTAGCCAGTGAGTTTGGGTCTAGCCGAGTGTGCTTGGGTCTAGCGGAGTGGGTTAGGGTCCAGCGGAGTGGTTTTGGGTCTAGCCGAGTGGGTTTGGGCCTAGCCGAGTGGGTTTGGGTCTAGCCGAGTGGGTTTGGGTCTAGCCGAGTGCGTTTGGGTCTAGCCGACTGGGTTTGGGTCCAGCTGAGTGGGTTTGGGTCTAGAGGTGTGGGTTTGGGTCTCGCCGAGTGGGTTTGTGTGTAGCCGAGTGGGTTTGGGTCGAGCCGAGTACGTTTGTGTCTAGCCGAGTGGGTTTGGGTCTGGCCGAGTGGGTTTGGGTCTAACGGAGTGGGTTTGAGTCAAGCGGAGTTGGTTTGGGTCTAGCGGAGTGGCTTTGGGTCTAGCGGAGTGGGTTTACGTCTAGCGGAGTGGGTTTGCGTCTAGCGGAGTGGGTTTGGGTCTAGCGGACTGGGTTTGGGCATAGCGGATTGGGTTTGGGTCTAGCCGAGTGGGTTTGCGTCCAGCCGACTGGGTTTGGGTCTAGCCCAGTGGGTTTGTGTCTAGCGGAGTGGGTGTGGGTCTAGCGGAGTGGGTTAGGGTCCAGCCGAGTGGGTTTGGCACCATCCGAGTGGGTTTGGGTCTAGCCGAGTGGGTTTGGGTCCAGACGAGTGGGTTTCGGTCTAGCCGAGTGGGTTTGGCTCTAGCCGAGTGGGTTTGGGTCTATCCGAGTCGGTTTGGGTCTAGCGGAGTGGGTTTGAGTCTAGCGGAGTGGGTTTGGGTCAAGCCGAGTGGGTTTGAGTCTAGCCGAGTGGGTTTGGATCTAGCCGAGTGGGTTTGGGTCTAGCCGAGTGGGTTTGGGTCTAGCCGAGTGGGTTGGGGTCCAGCCGACTGGGTTTGGGTCTAGCCGAGTGGGTTTGGGTCTAGCCGAGTGAGTTTGAGTCTAGCCGAGTGGGTTTGGGTCTAGCCGAGTGGGTTTGGGTCTATCTGAGTGGGTTTGGGTCTAGCCGAGTGGTTTGGGTCTAGCCGAGTGGGTTTGGGTCTAGCCGAGTGGGTTTGGGTCTAGCCAGTGAGTTTGGGTCTAGCCGAGTGGGCTTGGGTCTAGCGGAGTGGGTTAGGGTCCAGCGGAGTGGGTTTGGGTATAGCGGAGTGGGTTTGGGTCTAGCGGAGTGGGTTTGGGTCTAGCGGAGTGGGTTTGGGTCTAGCGGAGTGGTTTTGGGTCTAGCCGAGTGGGTTTGGGCCTAGCCGAGTGGGTTTGGGTCTAGCCGAGAGGGTTTGGGTCTAGCCGAGTTCGTTTGGGTCTAGCCGACTGGGTTTGGGTCCAGCTGAGTGGGTTTGGGTCTAGAGGAGTGGGTTTGGGTCTCGCCGAGTGGGTTTGTGTCTAGCCGATTGGGTTTGGGTCGAGCCGAGTACGTTTGGGTATAGCCGAGTGGGTTTGGGTCTATCCGAGTGGGTTGGGGTCTAGCCGAGTGGGTTTGGGTCTAGCCGAGTGGGTTTGGGTCTAGCCGAGTGTGTTTGGGTCTCGCCGAGTGGGTTTGGTCCTAGCCGAGTGGGTTTGTGTCTAGCCGAGTGGGTTTGGCTCTACCCGAGTGGGTTTGGGTCTATCCGAGTGGGTTTGGGTCTAGCGGAGTGGGTTTGGGTCTAGCCGAGTGGGTTTGGGTCTAGCCGAGTGGGTTTGGGTCTAGCCGAGTGGGTTTGGGTCTGGCCGAGTGGGTTTGGGTCTAGCGAGTGGGTTTGGGTCTAGCAGAGTGGGTTTGGGTCTAGCCGAGTGGGTTTGTGTATAGCCGAGTGGGTTTGGGTCTAGCAGAGTGGGTTTGGGTCTAGCCGAGTGTGTTTGGGTCTAGCCGAGTGGGTTTGAGTTTAGCCGAGTGGGTTTGGGTCTAACGGAGTGGGTTTGAGTCAAGCGGTGTGGGTTTGGGTCTAGCGGAGTGGCTTTGGGTCTAGCGGAGTGGGTTTACGTCTAGCGGAGTGTGTTTGGGTCTAGCGGACTGGGTTTGGGCCTAGCGGAATGGGTTTGGGTCTAGCCGAGTGGGTTTGCGTCTAGCCGACTGGGTTTGGGTCTAGACGAGTGGGTTTGGGTCTAGAGGAGTGGGTTTGTGTCTCGCCGAGTGGGTTTGTGTCTAGCCGAGTGGGTTTGGGTCTAGCCGAGTGGGTTTGTGTATAGCCGAGTGGGTTTGGGTCTAGCAGAGTGGGTTTGGGTCTATCCGAGTGGGTTTGGGTCTAGCCGAGTAGGTTTGGTCTAGCCGAGTGGGTTTGGGTCGAGCCAAGTATGTTTGGGTCTAGCGGAGTGGGTTTGGGTCTAGCGGAGTGGGTTTGGGTCTAGCGGAGTGGGTTTAGGTCTAGCGGAGTGGGTTTTGGTCTAAACGAGTGGGTTTGCGTCTAGCCGAGTGGGTTTGGGTCTAGCCGATTGGGTTTGGGTCTAGCCTAGTGGGTTTGGGTCTAGTCTAGTGGGTTTGGGTCTAGCCGAGTGGGTGTGGGTCTAGCCGAGTGGGTTTGGGTCTAGCCGAGTGGGTTTGGGTCTAGCCGATTGGGTTTGGGTCTAGCCTAGTGGGTTTGGGTCTAGTCTAGTGGGTTTGGGTCTAGCGGAGTGGGTTTGGGTCTAGCGGAGTGGGTTTGGGTCTAGTGGAGTGGGTTTGGGTCTACTGAACTGGGTTTTGGGTCTAGCCGAGTGGGTTTGTGTCTAGTGGATTGGGTTTGGGTCTAGCGGAGTGGGTTTGGGTCTAGCGGAGTGGGTTTGGGTCTAGCCGATTGGGTTTGGGTCTAGCGGAGTGGGTTTGGGTCTAGCGGAGTGTGTTTGGGTCTAGCCGAGTGGGTTTGGGTCTAGCCGAGTGGGTTTGGGTCTAGCGGAGTGGTTTTGGGTTTGCCGAGTGGGTTTGGGCCTAGCCGAGTGGGTTTGGGTCTAGCCGAGTGGGTTTGGGTCTAGCCGAGTGCATTTGGGTCTAGCCAACTGGGTTTGGGTCCAGCTGAGTGGGTTTGGGTCTAGAGGTGTGGGTTTGGGTCTCGCCGAGTGGGTTTGTGTCTAGCCGAGTGGGTTTGGGACGAGCCGAGTACGTTTGGGTATAGCCGAGTGGGTTTGGGTCTATCCGAGTGGGTTGGGGTCTAGCTGAGTGGGTTTGGGTCTAGCCGAGTGGGTTGGGGTCTAGCCGAGTGGGTTTGGGTCTAGCCGAGTGGGTTTGGGTCTAGCCGAGTGGGTTTGGGTCTAGCCGAGTGGGTTTGGATCTAGCCGAGTGGGTTTGGGTCTAGCCGAGCGGGTTTGGGTCTAGCCGAGTGGGTTGGGGTCCAGCCGACTGGGTTTGGGTCTAGCCGAGTGGGTTTGGGTCTAGCCGAGTGAGTTTGAGTCTAGCCGAGTGGGTTTGGGTCTAGCCGAGTGGGTTTGGGTCTATCCGAGTGGGTTTGGGTCTAGCCGAGTGGTTTGGGTCTAGCCGAGTGGGTTTGGGTCTAGCCGAGTGGGTTTGGGTCTAGCCAGTGAGTTTGGGTCTAGCCGAGTGGGCTTGGGTCTAGCGGAGTGGGTTAGGGTCCAGCGGAGTGGATTTGGGTCTAGCGGAGTGGGTTTGGGTCTAGCGGAGTGGGTTTGGGTCTAGCGGAGTGGGTTTGGGTCTAGCGGAGTGTGTTTGGGTCTAGCCGAGTGGGTTTAGGTCCAGCCGAGTGGGTTTGGGTCTAGCGGAGTGGTTTTGGGTCTAGCCGAGTGGGTTTGGGCCTAGCCGAGTGGGTTTGGGTCTAGCCGAGTGGGTTTGGGTCTAGCCGACTGGGTTTGGGTCCAGCTGAGTGGGTTTGGGTCTAGAGGAGTGGGTTTGGGTCTAGCCGAGTGGGTTTGGGTCTAGCCGAGTGGGTTTGGATCTAGCCGAGTGGGTTTGGGTCTAGCCGAGCGGGTTTGGGTCTAGCCGAGTGGGTTGGGGTCCAGCCGACTGGGTTTGGGTCTAGCCGAGTGGGTTTGGGTCTAGCCGAGTGAGTTTGAGTCTAGCCGAGTGGGTTTGGGTCTAGCCGAGTGGGTTTGGGTCTATCCGAGTGGGTTTGGGTCTAGCCGAGTGGTTTGGGTCTAGCCGAGTGGGTTTGGGTCTAGCCGAGTGGGTTTGGGTCTAGCCAGTGAGTTTGGGTCTAGCCGAGTGGGCTTGGGTCTAGCGGAGTGGGTTAGGGTCCAGCGGAGTGGATTTGGGTCTAGCGGAGTGGGTTTGGGTCTAGCGGAGTGGGTTTGGGTCTAGCGGAGTGGGTTTGGGTCTAGCGGAGTGTGTTTGGGTCTAGCCGAGTGGGTTTAGGTCCAGCCGAGTGGGTTTGGGTCTAGCGGAGTGGTTTTGGGTCTAGCCGAGTGGGTTTGGGCCTAGCCGAGTGGGTTTGGGTCTAGCCGAGTGGGTTTGGCTCTAGCCGAGTGCGTTTGGGTCTAGCCGACTGGGTTTGGGTCCAGCTGAGTGGGTTTGGGTCTAGAGGAGTGGGTTTGGGTCTCGCCTAGTGGGTTTGTGTCTAGCCGATTGGGTTTGGGTCGAGCCGAGTACGTTTGGGTATAGCCGAGTGGGTTTGGGTCTATCCGAGTGGGTTGGGGTCTAGCCGAGTGGGTTTGGGTCTAGCCGAGTGGGTTTGGGTCTAGCCGAGTGGGTTTGGGTCTCGCCGAGTGGGTTTGGTCCTAGCCGAGTGGGTTTGGGTCTAGCCGAGTGGGTTTGTGTCTAGCCGAGTGGGTTTGGCTCTACCCGAGTGGGTTTGGGTCTATCCGAGTGGGTTTGGGTCAGGCCGAGTGGGTTTGGGTCTAGCCGAGTGGGTTTGGGTCTAGCCGAGTGGGTTTGGGTCTAGCCGAGTGGGTTTGGTCTAGCCGAGTGGGTTTGGGTCTAGCCGAGTGTGTTTGGGTCTAGCCGAGTGGGTTTGGGTCTAGCCGAGTGGGTTTGGGTCTAGCCGAGTATGTTTGGGTCTAGCGGAGTGGGTTTGGGTCTAGCGGAGTGGGTTTGGGTCTAGCGGAGTGGGTTTGGGTCTAGCGGAGTGGGTTTTGGTCTAACCGAGTGGGTTTGCGTCTAGCCGAGTGGGTTTGGGTCTAGCCGAGTGGGTTTGGGTCTAGCCGAGTGGGTTTGGGTCTAGCCGAGTGTGTTTGGGTCAAGCCGAGTGGGTTTGAGTCTAGCCAAGTGGGTTTGGGTCTAACGGAGTGGGTTTGAGTCAAGCGGAGTGGGTTTGGGTCTAGCGGAGTGGCTTTGGGTCTAGCGGAGTGGGTTTATGTCTAGCGGAGTGTGTTTGCGTCTAGCGGAGTGGGTTTGGGTCTAGCGGACTGGGTTTGGGCCTAGCGGAATGGGTTTGGGTCGAGCCGAGTGGGTTTGCGTCTAGCCGACTGGGTTTGGGTCTAGACGAGTGGGTTTGGGTCTAGAGGAGTGGGTTTGTGTCTCGCCGAGTGGGTTTGTGTCTAGCCGAGTGGGTTTGGGTCTAGCCGAGTGGGTTTGTGTATAGCCGAGTGGGTTTGGGTCTAGCAGAGTGGGTTTGGGTCTAGCCGAGTGGGTTTGGGTCTAGCCGAGTGGGTTTGGTCTAGCCGAGTGGGTTTGGGTCTAGCCGAGTATGTTTGGGTCTAGCGGAGTGGGTCTGGGTCTAGCGGAGTGGGTTTGGGTCTAGCGGAGTGGGTTTGGGTCTAGCGGAGTGGGTTTTGGTCTAACCGAGTGGGTTTGCATCTAGCCGAGTGGGTTTGGGTCTAGCCGAGTGGGTTTGGGTCTAGCCGAGTGGGTTTGGGTCTGGCCGAGTGGGTTTGGGTCTAGCCGAGTGGGTTTTTGTCTAGCCGATTGGGTTTGGGTCTAGCCTAGTGGGTTTGGGTCTAGCCTAGTGGGTTTGGGTCTAGCGGAGTGGGTTTGGGTCTAGCGGAGTGGATTTGGGTCCAGCGGAGTGGTTTGGGTCTAGCCGAGTGGGTTTGGGTCTAGCCGAGTGGGTTTGGGTCTAGCCAGTGAGTTTGGGTCTAGCCGAGTGGGCTTGGGTCTAGCGGAGTGGGTTAGGGTCCAGCGGAGTGGGTTTGGGTCTAGCGGAGTGGGTTTGGGTCTAGCGGAGTGGGTTTGGGTCTAGCGGAGTGGGTTTGGGTCTAGCGGAGTGTGTTTGGGTCTAGCCGAGTGGGTTTAGGTCCAGCCGAGTGAGTTTGGGTCTAGCGGAGTGGTTTTGGGTCTAGCCGAGTGGGTTTGGGCCTAGCCGAGTGGGTTTGGGTCTAGCCGAGTGGGTTTGGGTCTAGCCGAGTGCGTTTGGGTCTAGCCGACTGGGTTTGGGTCCAGCTGAGTGGGTTTGGGTCTAGAGGAGTGGGTTTGGGTCTCGCCTAGTGGGTTTGTGTCTAGCCGATTGGGTTTGGGTCGAGCCGAGTACGTTTGGGTATAGCCGAGTGGGTTTGGGTCTATCCGAGTGGGTTGGGGTCTAGCCGAGTGGGTTTGGGTCTAGCCGAGTGGGTTTGGGTCTAGCCGAGTGGGTTTGGGTCTCGCCGAGTGGGTTTGGTCCTAGCCGAGTGGGTTTGGGTCTAGCCGAGTGGGTTTGTGTCTAGCCGAGTGGGTTTGGCTCTACCCGAGTGGGTTTGGGTCTATCCGAGTGGGTTTGGGTCAGGCCGAGTGGGTTTGGGTCTAGCCGAGTGGGTTTGGGTCTAGCCGAGTGGGTTTGGGTCTAGCCGAGTGGGTTTGGTCTAGCCGAGTGGGTTTGGGTCTAGCCGAGTGTGTTTGGGTCTAGCCGAGTGGGTTTGGGTCTAGCCGAGTGGGTTTGGGTCTAGCCGAGTATGTTTGGGTCTAGCGGAGTGGGTTTGGGTCTAGCGGAGTGGGTTTGGGTCTAGCGGAGTGGGTTTGGGTCTAGCGGAGTGGGTTTTGGTCTAACCGAGTGGGTTTGCGTCTAGCCGAGTGGGTTTGGGTCTAGCCGAGTGGGTTTGGGTCTAGCCGAGTGGGTTTGGGTCTAGCCGAGTGTGTTTGGGTCAAGCCGAGTGGGTTTGAGTCTAGCCAAGTGGGTTTGGGTCTAACGGAGTGGGTTTGAGTCAAGCGGAGTGGGTTTGGGTCTAGCGGAGTGGCTTTGGGTCTAGCGGAGTGGGTTTATGTCTAGCGGAGTGTGTTTGCGTCTAGCGGAGTGGGTTTGGGTCTAGCGGACTGGGTTTGGGCCTAGCGGAATGGGTTTGGGTCGAGCCGAGTGGGTTTGCGTCTAGCCGACTGGGTTTGGGTCTAGACGAGTGGGTTTGGGTCTAGAGGAGTGGGTTTGTGTCTCGCCGAGTGGGTTTGTGTCTAGCCGAGTGGGTTTGGGTCTAGCCGAGTGGGTTTGTGTATAGCCGAGTGGGTTTGGGTCTAGCAGAGTGGGTTTGGGTCTAGCCGAGTGGGTTTGGGTCTAGCCGAGTGGGTTTGGTCTAGCCGAGTGGGTTTGGGTCTAGCCGAGTATGTTTGGGTCTAGCGGAGTGGGTCTGGGTCTAGCGGAGTGGGTTTGGGTCTAGCGGAGTGGGTTTGGGTCTAGCGGAGTGGGTTTTGGTCTAACCGAGTGGGTTTGCATCTAGCCGAGTGGGTTTGGGTCTAGCCGAGTGGGTTTGGGTCTAGCCGAGTGGGTTTGAGTCTGGCCGAGTGGGTTTGGGTCTAGCCGAGTGGGTTTGGGTCTAGCCGATTGGGTTTGGGTCTAGCCTAGTGGGTTTGGGTCTAGCCTAGTGGGTTTGGGTCTAGCGGAGTGGGTTTGGGTCTAGCGGAGTGGATTTGGGTCCAGCGGAGTGGGTTTGGGTCTACTGGACTGGGTTTTGGGTCTAGCCGAGTGGGTTTGGGTCTAGTGGATTGGGTTCGGGTCTAGCGGAGTGGGTTTGGGTCTAGCGGAGTGGGTTTGGGTCTAGCCGATTGGTTTTGGGTCTAGCGGAGTGGGTTTGGGTCTAGCAGAGTGTGTTTGGGTCTAGCCGAGTGGGTTTGGGTCTAGCCGAGTGGGTTTGGGTCTAGCGGAGTGGTTTTGGGTCTAGCCGAGTGGGTTTGGGCCTAGCCGATTGGGTTTGGATCTAGCCGAGTGGGTTTGGGTCTAGCCGAGTGCGTTTGGGTCTAGCCGACTCGGTTTGGGTCCAGCTGAGTGGGTTTGGGTCTAGAGGTGAGGGTTTGGGTCTCGCCGAGTGGGTTTGTGTCTAGCCGAGTGGGTTTGGGTCGAGCCGAGTACGTTTGGGTATAGCCGAGTGGGTTTGGGTCTATCCGAGTGGGTTGGGGTCAAGCCGAGTGGGTTTGGGTCTAGCCGAGTGGGTTGGGGTCTAGCCGAGTGGGTTTGGGTCTAGCCGAGTGGGTTTGGGTCTAGCCGAGTGGGTTTGTGTATAGCCGACTGGGTTTGGGTCTAGCAGAGTGGGTTTGGGTCTAGCCGAGTGGGTTTGGGTCTAGCCGAGTGGGTTTGGTCTAGCCGAGTGGGTTTGGGTCTAGCCGAGTATGTTTGGGTCTAGCGGAGTGGGTTTGGGTCTAGCAGAGTGGGTTTGGGTCTAGCGGAGTGGGTTTGGGTCTAGCGGAGTGGGTTTTGGTCTAACCGAGTGGGTTTGGGTCTAGAGGTGAGGGTTTGGGTCTCGCCGAGTGGGTTTGTGTCTAGCCGAGTGGGTTTGGGTCGAGCCGAGTACGTTTGGGTATAGCCGAGTGGGTTTGGGTCTATCCGAGTGGGTTGGGGTCTAGCCGAGTGGGTTTGGGTCTAGCCGAGTGGGTTTGGGTCTAGCCGAGTGGGTTTGGGTCTCGCCGAGTGGGTTTGGTCCTAGCCGAGTGGGTTTGGGTCTAGCCGAGTGGGTTTGTGTCTAGCCGAGTGGGTTTGGCTCTACCCGAGTGGGTTTGGGTCTATCCGAGTGGGTTTGGGTCAGGCCGAGTGGGTTTGGGTCTAGCCGAGTGGGTTTGGGTCTAGCCGAGTGGGTTTGGGTCTAGCCGAGTGGGTTTGGTCTAGCCGAGTGGGTTTGGGTCTAGCCGAGTGTGTTTGGGTCTAGCCGAGTGGGTTTGGGTCTAGCCGAGTGGGTTTGGGTCTAGCCGAGTATGTTTGGGTCTAGCGGAGTGGGTTTGGGTCTAGCGGAGTGGGTTTGGGTCTAGCGGAGTGGGTTTGGGTCTAGCGGAGTGGGTTTTGGTCTAACCGAGTGGGTTTGCGTCTAGCCGAGTGGGTTTGGGTCTAGCCGAGTGGGCTTGGGTCTAGCCGAGTGGGTTTGGGTCTAGCCGAGTGTGTTTGGGTCAAGCCGAGTGGGTTTGAGTCTAGCCAAGTGGGTTTGGGTCTAACGGAGTGGGTTTGAGTCAAGCGGAGTGGGTTTGGGTCTAGCGGAGTGGCTTTGGGTCTAGCGGAGTGGGTTTATGTCTAGCGGAGTGTGTTTGCGTCTAGCGGAGTGGGTTTGGGTCTAGCGGACTGGGTTTGGGCCTAGCGGAATGGGTTTGGGTCGAGCCGAGTGGGTTTGCGTCTAGCCGACTGGGTTTGGGTCTAGACGAGTGGGTTTGGGTCTAGAGGAGTGGGTTTGTGTCTCGCCGAGTGGGTTTGTGTCTAGCCGAGTGGGTTTGGGTCTAGCCGAGTGGGTTTGTGTATAGCCGAGTGGGTTTGGGTCTAGCAGAGTGGGTTTGGGTCTAGCGGAGTGGGTTTGGGTCTAGCGGAGTGGGTTTTGGTCTAACCGAGTGGGTTTGCATCTAGCCGAGTGGGTTTGGGTCTAGCCGAGTGGGTTTGGGTCTAGCCGAGTGGGTTTGGGTCTGGCCGAGTGGGTTTGGGTCTAGCCGAGTGCGTTTGGGTCTAGCCGATTGGGTTTGGGTCTAGCCTAGTGGGTTTGGGTCTAGCCTAGTGGGTTTGGGTCTAGCGGAGTGGGTTTGGGTCTAGCGGAGTGGATTTGGGTCCAGCGGAGTGGGTTTGGGTCTACTGGACTGGGTTTTGGGTCTAGCCGAGTGGGTTTGGGTCTAGTGGATTGGGTTCGGGTCTAGCGGAGTGGGTTTGGGTCTAGCGGAGTGGGTTTGGGTCTAGCCGATTGGTTTTGGGTCTAGCGGAGTGGGTTTGGGTCTAGCAGAGTGTGTTTGGGTCTAGCCGAGTGGGTTTGGGTCTAGCCGAGTGGGTTTGGGTCTAGCGGAGTGGTTTTGGGTCTAGCCGAGTGGGTTTGGGCCTAGCCGATTGGGTTTGGGTCTAGCCGAGTGGGTTTGGGTCTAGCCGAGTGCGTTTGGGTCTAGCCGACTCGGTTTGGGTCCAGCTGAGTGGGTTTGGGTCTAGAGGTGAGGGTTTGGGTCTCGCCGAGTGGGTTTGTGTCTAGCCGAGTGGGTTTGGGTCGAGCCGAGTACGTTTGGGTATAGCCGAGTGGGTTTGGGTCTATCCGAGTGGGTTGGGGTCAAGCCGAGTGGGTTTGGGTCTAGCCGAGTGGGTTGGGGTCTAGCCGAGTGGGTTTGGGTCTAGCCGAGTGGGTTTGGGTCTAGCCGAGTGGGTTTGTGTATAGCCGAGTGGGTTTGGGTCTAGCAGAGTGGGTTTGGGTCTAGCCGAGTGGGTTTGGGTCTAGCCGAGTGGGTTTGGTCTAGCCGAGTGGGTTTGGGTCTAGCCGAGTATGTTTGGGTCTAGCGGAGTGGGTTTGGGTCTAGCGGAGTGGGTTTGGGTCTAGCGGAGTGGGTTTGGGTCTAGCGGAGTGGGTTTTGGTCTAACCGAGTGGGTTTGGGTCTAGAGGTGAGGGTTTGGGTCTCGCCGAGTGGGTTTGTGTCTAGCCGAGTGGGTTTGGGTCGAGCCGAGTACGTTTGGGTATAGCCGAGTGGGTTTGGGTCTATCCGAGTGGGTTGGGGTCTATCCGAGTGGGTTTGGGTCCAGCCGAGTGGTTTGGGTCTAGCCGAGTGGGTTTGGGTCTAGCCGAGTGGGTTTGGGCCTAGCCAGTGAGTTTGGGTCTAGCCGAGTGGGCTTGGGTCTAGCGGAGTGGGTTAGGGTCCAGCGGAGTGGGTTTGGGTCTAGCGGAGTGGGTTTGGGTCTAGCGGAGTGGGTTTGGGTCTAGCGGAGTGGGTTTGGGTCTAGCGGAGTGGGTTTGGGTCTAGCGGAGTGTGTTTGGGTCTAGCCGAGTGGGTTTAGGTCCAGCCGAGTGGGTTTGGGTCTAGCGGAGTGGTTTTGGGTCTAGCCGAGTGGGTTTGGGCCTAGCCGAGTGGGTTTGGGTCTAGCCGAGTGGGTTTGGGTCTAGCCGAGTGCGTTTGGGTCTAGCCGACTGGGTTTGGGTCCCGCTGAGTGGGTTTGGGTCTAGAGGAGTGGGTTTGGGTCTCGCCTAGTGGGTTTGTGTCTAGCCGATTGGGTTTGGGTCGAGCCGAGTACGTTTGGGTATAGCCGAGTGGGTTTGGGTCTATCCGAGTGGGTTGGGGTTTAGCCGAGTGGGTTTGGGTCTAGCCGAGTGGGTTTGGGTCTAGCCGAGTGGGTTTGGGTCTCGCCGAGTGGGTTTGGTCCTAGCCGAGTGGGTTTGGGTCTAGCCGAGTGGGTTTGTGTCTATCCGAGTGGGTTTGGCTCTACCCGAGTGGGTTTGGGTCTATCCGAGTGGGTTTGGGTCAGGCCGAGTGGGTTTGGGTCTAGCCGAGTGGGTTTGGGTCTAGCCGAGTGGGTTTGGGTCTAGCCGAGTGGGTTTGGTCTAGCCGAGTGGGTTTGGGTCTAGCCGAGTGTGTTTGGGTCTAGCCGAGTGGGTTTGTGTCTAGCCGAGTGGGTTTGGGTCTAACGGAGTGGGTTTGAGTCAAGCGGAGTGGGTTTGGGTCTAGCGGAGTGGCTTTGGGTCTAGCGGAGTGGGTTTACGTCTAGCGGAGTGTGTTTGCGTCTAGCGGAGTGGGTTTGGGTCTAGCGGACTGGGTTTGGGCCTAGCGGAATGGGTTTGGGTCTAGCCGAGTGGGTTTGCGTCTAGCCGACTTGGTTTGGGTCTAGACGAGTGGGTTTGGGTCTAGAGGAGTGGGTTTGTGTCTCGCCGAGTGGGTTTGTGTCTAGCCGAGTGGGTTTGGGTCTAGCCGAGCGGGTTTGTGTATAGCCGAGTGGGTTTGGGTCTAGCAGAGTGGGTTTGGGTCTAGCCGAGTGGGTTTGGGTCTAGCCTAGTGGGTTTGGTCTAGCGGAGTGGGTTTGGGTCTAGCCGAGTATGTTTGGGTCTAGCGGAGTGGGTTTGGGTCTCGCGGAGTGGGTTTGGGTCTAGCGGAGTGGGTATGGGTCTAGCGGAGTGGGTTTTGGTCTAACCGAGTGGGTTTGCGTCTAGCCGAGTGGGTTTGGGTCTAGCCGTGTGGGTTTGGGTCTAGCCGAGTGGGTTTGGGTCTAGCCGAGTGTGTTTGGGTCAAGCCGAGTGGGTTTGAGTCTAGCCAAGTGGGTTTGGGTCTAACGGAGTGGGTTTGAGTCAAGCGGAGTGGGTTTGGGTCTAGCGGAGTGGCTTTGGGTCTAGCGGAGTGGGTTTACGTCTAGCGGAGTGTGTTTGTGTCTAGCGGAGTGGGTTTGGGTCTAGCGGACTGGGTTTGGGCCTAGCGGAATGGGTTTGGGTCTAGCCGAGTGGGTTTGCGTCTAGCCGACTGGGTTTGGGTCTAGACGAGTGGGTTTGGGTCTAGAGGAGTGGGTTTGTGTCTCGCCGAGTGGGTTTGTGTCTAGCCGAGTGGGTTTGGGTCTAGCCGAGTGGGTTTGTGTATAGCCGAGTGGGTTTGGGTCTAGCCGAGTGGGTTTGGGTCTAGCCGAGTGGGTTTGGGTCTAGCCGAGTGGGTTTGGTCTAGCCGAGTGGGTTTGGGTCTAGCCGAGTATGTTTGGGTCTAGCGGAGTGGGGCTGTGTCTAGCGGAGTGGGTTTGGGTCTAGCGGAGTGGGTTTGGGTCCAGCGGAGTGGGTTTTGGTCTAACCGAGTGGGTTTGCATCTAGCCGAGTGGGTTTGGGTCTAGCCGAGTGGGTTTGGGTCTAGCCGAGTGGGTTTGTGTCTAGCCGAGTGGGTTTGGGTCTAGCCGAGTGGGTTTGGGTCTAGCCGATTGGGTTTGGGTCTAGCCTAGTGGGTTTGGGTCTAGCCTAGTGGGTTTGGGTCTAGCGGAGTGGGTTTGGGTCTAGCGGAGTGGGTTTGGGTCCAGCGGAGTGGGTTTGGGTCTACTGGACTGGGTTTTGGGTCTAGCCGAGTGGGTTTGGGTCTAGTGGATTGGGTTCGGGTCTAGCGGAGTGGGTTTGGGTCTAGCGGAGTGGGTTTGGGTCTAGCCGATTGGGTTTGGGTCTAGCGGAGTGGGTTTGGGTCTAGCGGAGTGGTTTTGGGTCTAGCCGAGTGGGTTTGGGCCTAGCCGATTGGGTTTGGGTCTAGCCGAGTGGTTTTGGGTCTAGCCGAGTGCGTTTGGGTCTAGCCGACTGGGTTTGGGTCCAGCTGAGTGGGTTTGGGTCTAGAGGTGAGGGTTTGGGTCTCGCCGAGTGGGTTTGTGTCTAGCCGAGTGGGTTTGGGTCGAGCCGAGTACGTTTGGGTATAGCCGAGTGGGTTTGGGTCTATCCGAGTGGGTTGGGGTCAAGCCGAGTGGGTTTGGGTCTAGCCGAGTGGGTTGGGGTCTAGCCGAGTGGGTTTGGGTCTAGCCGAGTGGGTTTGGGTCTAGCCGAGTGGGTTTGTGTATAGCCGAGTGGGTTTGGGTCTAGCAGAGTGGGTTTGGGTCTAGCCGAGTGGGTTTGGGTCTAGCCGAGAGGGTTTGGTCTAGCCGAGTGGGTTTGGGTCTAGCCGAGTATGTTTGGGTCTAGCGGAGTGGGTTTGGGTCTAGCGGAGTGGGTTTGGGTCTAGCGGAGTGGGTTTGGGTCTAGCGGAGTGGGTTTTGGTCTAACCGAGTGGGTTTGCGTCTAGCCGAGTGGGTTTGGGTCTAGCCGAGTAGGTTTGGGTCTAGCCGAGTGGGTTTGGGTCTAGCCGAGTGGGTTTGGGTCTAGCCGAGTGGGTTTGGGTCTAGCCGATTGGGTTTGGGTCTAGCCTAGTGGATTTGGGTCTAGCCTAGTGGGTGTGGGTCTACCGGAGTGGGTTTGGGTCTAGCGGAGTGGGTTTGGGTCTAGGGGAGTGGGTTTGGGTCTACTGGACTGGGTTTTGGGTCTAGCCGAGTGGGTTTGGGTCTAGTAGATTGGGTTCGGGTCTAGCGGAGTGGGTTTGGGTCTAGCGGAGTGGGTTTGGGTCTAGCCGATTGGGTTTGGGTCTAGCGGAGTGGGTTTGGGTCTAGCGGAGTGTGTTTGGGTCCAGCCGAGTGGGTTTGGGTCTAGCCGAGTGGGTTTGGGTCTAGCGGAGTGGTTTTGGGTCTAGCCGAGTGGGTTTGGGCCTAGCCGATTGGGTTTCGGTCTAGCCGAGTGGGTTTGGGTCTAGCCGAGTGCGTTTGGGTCTAGCCGACTGGGTTTGGGTCCAGCTGAGTGGGTTTGGGTCTAGAGGTGAGGGTTTGGGTCTCGCCGAGTGGGTTTGTGTCTAGCCGAGTGGGTTTGGGTCGAGCCGAGTACGTTTGGGTATAGCCGATTGGGTTTGGGTCTATCCGAGTGGGTTGTGGTCTAGCCGAGTGGGTTTGGGTCTAGCCGAGTGGGTTGGGGTCTAGCCGAGTGGGTTTGGGTCTAGCCGAGTGGGTTTGGGTCTAGCCGAGTGGGTTTGGGTCTCGCCGAGTGGGTTTGGCCCTAGCCGAGTGGGTTTGGGTCTAGCCGAGTGGGTTTGTGTCTAGCCGAGTGGGTTTGGCTCTACCGGAGTGGGTTTGGGTCTAGCCGAGTGGGTTTGGGTCTAGCCGAGTGGGTTTGGGTCTAGCCGAGTGGGTTTGGGTCTAGCGAGTGGGTTTGGGTCTAGCCGAGTGGGTTTGGGTCTAGCCGAGTGGGTTTGGGTCTAGCCGAGTGGGTTTGGGTCTAGCGAGTGGGTTTGGGTCTAGCGGAATGGGTTTGGGTCTAGCCGAGTGGGTTTGCGTCTAGCCGACTGGGTTTGGGTCTAGACGAGTGGGTTTGGGTCTAGCCGAGTGGGTTTGTGTATAGCCGAGTGGGTTTGGGTCTAGCAGAGTGGGTTTGGGTCTAGCCGAGTGGGTTTGGGTCTAGCCGAGTGGGTTTGGTCTAGCCGAGTGGGTTTGGGTCTAGCCGAGTATGATTGGGTCTAGCGGAGTGGGTTTGGGTCTAGCGGAGTGGGTTTTGGTCTAGCGGAGTGGGTTTGGGTCTAGCGGAGTGGGTTTTGATCTAACCGAGTGGGTTTGCGTCTAGCCGAGTGGGTTTGGGTCTAGCCGAGTGGGTTTGGGTCTAGCCGAGTGGGTTTGGGTCTAGCCGAGTGGGTTTGGGTCTAGCCGAGTGGGTTTGGGTCTAGCCGATTGGGTTTGGGTCTAGCCTAGTGGGTTTGGGTCTAGCCTAGTGGGTTTGGGTCTAGCGGAGTGGGTTTGGGTCTAGCGGAGTGGGTTGGGGTCTAGCGGAGTGGGTTTGGGTCTACTGGACTGGGTTTTGGGTCGAGCCGAGTGGGTTTGGGTCTAGCGGATTGGGTTCGGGTCTAGCGGAGTGGGTTTGGGTCTAGTGGAGTGGGTTTGGGTCTAGCCGATTGGGTTTGGGTCTAGCGGAGTGGGTTTGGGTCTAGCGGAGTGTGTTTGTGTCTAGCCGAGTGGGTTTGGGTCTAGCCGAGTGGGTTTGGGTCTAGCGGAGTGGTTTTGGGTCCAGCCGAGTGGGTTTGGGCCTAGCCGATTGGGTTTGGGTCTAGCCGAGTGGGTTTGGGTCTCGCCGAGTGCGTTTGGGTCTAGCCGACTGGGTTTGGGTCCAGCTGAGTGGGTTTGGGTCTAGAGGTGAGGGTTTGGGTCTCGCCGAGTGGGTTTGTGTCTAGCCGAATGGGTTTGGGTCGAGCCGAGTGGGTTGGGGTCTAGCCGAGTGGGTTTGGGTCTAGCCGAGTGGGTTTGGGTCTAGCCGAGTGAGTTTGGGTCTAGCCCAGTGGGTTTGGGTCTAGCCGAGTGGGTTTGGGTCTAGCCGAGTGGGTTTGGGTCTAGCCGAGTGGGTTTGGGTCTAGCCGAGTGGGTTTGGGTCTAGCCGATTGGGTTTGGGTCTAGCCTAGTGGGTTTGGGTCTAGCCTAGTGGGTGTGGGTCTAGCGGAGTGGGTTTGGGTCTAGCGGAGTGGGTTTGGGTCTAGCGGAATGGGTTTGGGTCTAGCGGAGTGGGTTTTGGTCTAACCGAGTGGGTTTGCGTCTAGCCGAGTGGGTTTGGGTCTAGCCGAGTAGGTTTGGGTCTAGCCGAGTGGGTTTGGGTCTAGCCGAGTGGGTTTAGGTCTAGCCGAGTGGGTTTGGGTCTAGCCGATTGGGTTTGGGTCTAGCCTAGTGGGTTTGGGTCTAGCCTAGTGGGTGTGGGTCTAGCGGAGTGGGTTTGGGTCTAGCGGAGTGGGTTTGGGTCTAGGGGAGTGGGTTTGGGTCTACTGGACTGGGTTTTGGGTCTAGCCGAGTGGGTTTGGGTTTGGTAGATTGGGTTCGGGTCTAGCGGAGTGGGTTTGGGTCTAGCGGAGTGGGTTTGGGTCTAGCCGATTGGGTTTGGGTCCAGCGGAGTGGGTTTGGGTCTAGCGGAGTGTGTTTGGGTCTAGCCGAGTGGGTTTGGGTCTAGCCGAGTGGGTTTGGGTCTAGCGGAGTGGTTTTGGGTCTAGCCGAGTGGGTTTGGGCATAGCCGATTGGGTTTGGGTCTAGCCGAGTGGGTTTGGGTCTGGCTGAGTGCGTTTGGGTCTAGCCGACTGGGTTTGGGTCCAGCTGAGTGGGTTTGGGTCTAGAGGTGAGGGTTTGGGTCTCGCCGAGTGGGTTTGTGTCTAGCCGAGTGGGTTTGGGTCGAGCCGAGTACGTTTGGGTAGAGCCGAGTGGGTTTGGGTCTATCCGAGTGGGTTTGGGTCTATCCGAGTGGGTTGGGGTCTAGCCGAGTGGGTTTGGGTCTAGCCGAGTGGGTTGGGGTCTAGCCGAGTGGGTTTGGGTCTAGCCGAGTGGGTTTGGGTCTAGCCGAGTGGGTTTGGGTCTCGCCGAGTGGGTTTGGTCCTAGCCGAGTGGGTTTGGGTCTAGCCAAGTGGGTTTGTGTCTAGCCGAGTGGGTTTGGCTCTACCGGAGTGGGTTTGGGTCTAGCCGAGTGGGTTTGGGTCTAGCCAAGTGGGTTTGGGTCTAGCCAAGTGGGTTTGGGTCTAGCGAGTGGGTTTGGGTCTAGCCGAGTGGGTTGGGTCTAGCCGAGTGGGTTTGGGTCTAGCCGAGTGGGTTTGGGTCTAGCGAGTGGGTTTGGGTCTTGCGGAATGGGTTTGGGTCTAGCCGAGTGGGTTTGCGTCTAGCCGACTGGGTTTGGGTCTAGACGAGTGGGTTTGGGTCTAGCCGAGTGGGTTTGTGTATAGCCGAGTGGGTTTGGGTCTAGCAGAGTGGGTTTGGGTCTAGCCGAGTGGGTTTGGGTCTAGCCGAGTGGGTTTGGTCTAGCCGAGTGGGTTTGGGTCTAGCCGAGTATGATTGGGTCTAGCGGAGTGGGTTTGGGTCTAGCGGAGTGGGTTTGGGTCTAGCGGAGTGGGTTTGGGTCTAGCGGAGTGGGTTTTGATCTAACCGAGTGGGTTTGCGTCTAGCCGAGTGGGTTTGGGTCTAGCCGAGTGGGTTTGGGTCTAGCCGAGTGGGTTTGGGTCTAGCCGAGTGGGTTTGGGTCTAGCCGAGTGGGTTTGGGTCTAGCCGATTGGGTTTGGGTCTAGCCTAGTGGGTTTGGGTCTAGCCTAGTGGGTGTGGGTCTAGCGGAGTGGGTTTGGGTCTAGCGGAGTGGGTTTGGGTCTACTGGACTGGGTTTTGGGTCTAGCCGAGTGGGTTTGGGTCTAGTAGATTGGGTTCGGGTCTAGCGGAGTGGGTTTGGGTCTAGCGGAGTGGGTTTGGGTCTAGCCGATTGGGTTTGGGTCTAGCGGAGTGGGTTTGGGTCTAGCGGAGTGTGTTTGGGTCTAGCCGAGTGGGTTTGGGTCTAGCCGAGTGGGTTTGGGTCTAGCGGAGTGGTTTTGGGTCTAGAGGTGAGGGTTTGGGTCTATCCGAGTGGGTTGGGGTCTAGCCGAGTGGGTTTGGGTCTAGCCGAGTGGGTTGGGGTCTAGCCGAGTGGGT
This sequence comes from Raja brachyura, assembly GCA_963514005.1. The sequence continues at coordinate 28,556,090 of OY740815.1, read as the reverse complement.
TTGGGTCTAGCCGAGTGGGTTTGGGTCTAGCCGAGTGGGTTTGGGTCTCGCCGAGTGGGTTTGGTCCTAGCCGAGTGGGTTTGGGTCTAGACGAGTGGGTTTGTGTCTAGCTGAGTGGGTTTGGCTCTACCGGAGTGGGTTTGGGTCTAACCGAGTGGGTTTGGGTCTAGCCGAGTGGGTTTGGGTCTAGCCGAGTGGGTTTGGGTCTAGCAAGTGGGTTTGGGTCTAGCCGAGTGGGTTTGGGTCTAGCCGAGTGGGTTTGGGTCTAGCCGAGTGGGTTTGGGTCTAGCGAGTGGGTTTGGGTCTAGCAGAGTGGGTTTGGGTCTAGCCGAGTGGGTTTGGGTCTAGCCTAGTGGGTTTGGTCTAGCCGAGTGGGTTTGGGTCTAGCCGAGTGTGTTTGGGTCTAGCCGAGTGGGTTTGGGTCTAGCCGAGTGGGTTTGAGTCTAGCCGAGTGGGTTTGGGTCTAACGGAGTGGGTTTGAGTCAAGCGGAGTGGGTTTGGGTCTAGCGGAGTGGCTTTGGGTCTAGCGGAGTGGGTTTCCGTCTAGCGGAATGTGTTTGCGTCTAGCGGAGTGGGTTTGGGTCTAGCGGACTGGGTTTGGGCCTAGCGGAATGGGTTTGGGTCTAGCCGAGTGGGTTTGCGTCTAGCCGACTGGGTTTGGGTCTAGACGAGTGGGTTTGGGTCTAGCCGAGTGGGTTTGTGTATAGCCGAGTGGGTTTGGGTCTAGCAGAGTGGGTTTGGGTCTAGCCGAGTGGGTTTGGGTCTAGCCGAGTGGGTTTGGTCTAGCCGAGTGGGTTTGGGTCTAGCCGAGTATGATTGGGTCTAGCGGAGTGGGTTTGGGTCTAGAGGAGTGGGTTTGGGTCTAGCGGAGTGGGTTTGGGTCTAGCGGAGTGGGTTTTGATCTAACCGAGTGGGTTTGCGTCTAGCCAAGTGGGTTTGGGTCTAGCCGAGTGGGTTTGCGTCTAGCCGAGTGGGTTTGGGTCTAGCCGAGTGGGTTTGGGTCTAGCCGAGTGGGTTTGGGTCTAGCCGATTGGGTATGGGTCTAGCCTAGTGGGTTTGGGTCTAGCCTAGTGGGTTTGGGTCTAGCGGAGTGGGTTTGGGTCTAGCGGAGTGGGTTTGGGTCTAGCGGAGTGGGTTTGGGTCTACTGGACTGGGTTTTGGGTCTAGCCGAGTGGGTTTGGGTCTAGGTGATTGGGTTCGGGTCTAGCGGAGTGGGTTTGGGTCTAGTGGAGTGGGTTTGGGTCTACCCGATTGGGTTTGGGTCTAGCGGAGTGGGTTTGGGTCTAGCGGATTGTGTTTGGGTCTAGCCGAGTGGGTTTGGGTCTACCCGAGTGGGTTGGGGTCTAGCTGAGTGGGTTTGGGTCTAGCCGAGTGGGTTTGGGTCTAGCCGAGTGGGTTTGGGTCTCGCCGAGTGGGTTTGGTCCTAGCCGAGTGCGTTTGGGTCTAGCCGAGTGGGTTTGTGTCTAGCCGAGTGGGTTTGGGTCGGGCCGAGTGGGTTTGGGTCTAGCCGAGTGGGTTTGGGTCTAGCCGAGTGGGTTTGGTCTAGCCGAGTGGGTTTGGGTCTAGCCGAGTGTGTTTGGGTCTAGCCGAGTGGGTTTGGGTCTAGCCGAGTGGGTTTGAGTCTAGCCGAGTGGGTTTGGGTCTAACGGAGTGGGTTTGAGTCAAGCGGAGTGGGTTTGGGTCCAGTGGAGTGGCTTTGGGTCTAGCGGAGTGGGTTTCCGTCTAGCGGAGTGTGTTTGCGTCTAGCGGAGTGGGTTTGGGTCTAGCGGTGAGGGTTTGGGTCTCGCCGAGTGGGTTTGTGTCTAGCCGAGTGGGTTTGGGTCAAGCCGAGTGGGTTGGGGTCTAGCCGAGTGGGTTTGTGTCTAGCCGAGTGGGTTTGGGTCTAGCCGAGTGGGTTTGGGTCTAGCCGAGTGTGTTTGGGTCTAGCCGAGTGGGTTTGGGTATAGCCGAGTGGGTTTGAGTCTAGCCGAGTGGGTTTGGGTCTAACGGAGTGGGTTTGAGTCAAGCGGAGTGGGTTTGGGTCTAGCGGAGTGGCTTTGGGTCTAGCGGAGTGGGTTTCCGTCTAGCGGAGTGTGTTTGCGTCTAGCGGAGTGGGTTTGGGTCTAGCGGTGAGGGTTTGGGTCTCGCCGAGTGGGTTTGTGTCTAGCCGAGTGGGTTTGGGTCGAGCCGAGTGGGTTGGGGTCTAGCCGAGTGGGTTTGTGTCTAGCCGAGTGGGTTTGGGTCTAGCCGAGTGGGTTTGGGTCTAGCCCAGTGGGTTTGGGTCTAGCCGAGTGGGTTTGGGTCTAGCCGAGTGGGTTTGGGTCTAGCCGAGTGGGTTTGGGTCTAGCCGAGTGGGTTTGGGTCTAGCCGATTGGGTTTGGGTCTAGCCTAGTGGGTTTGGGTCTAGCCTAGTGGGTGTGGGTCTAGCGGAGTGGGTTTGGGTCTAGCGGAGTGGGTTTGGGTGTAGCGGAGTGGGTTTGGGTCTAGCGGAGTGGGTTTTGGTCTAACCGATTGGGTTTGGGTCTAGCCGAGTGGGTTTGGGTCTCGCCGAGTGCGTTTGGGTCTAGCCGACTGGGTTTGGGTCCAGCTGAGTGGGTTTGGGTCTAGAGGTGAGGGTTTGGGTCTCGCCGAGTGGGTTTGTGTCTAGCCGAGTGGGTTTGGGTCGAGCCGAGTGGGTTGGGGTCTAGCCGAGTGGGTTTGGGTCTAGCCGAGTGGGTTGGGGTCTAGCCGAGTGGGTTTGGGTCTAGCCGAGTGGGTTTGGGTCTAGCCGAGTGGGTTTGGGTCTAGTAGATTGGGTTCGGGTCTAGCGGAGTGGGTTTGGGTCTAGCGGAGTGGGTTTGGGTCTAGCCGATTGGGTTTGGGTCTAGCGGAGTGGGTTTGGGTCTAGCGGAGTGTGTTTGGGTCTAGCGGAGTGGGTTTGGGTCTAGCGGAGTGGGTTTGGGTCTAGCGGAGTGGGTTTGGGTCTACTGGACTGGGTTTTGGGTCTAGCCGAGTGGGTTTGGGTCTAGTAGATTGGGTTCGGGTCTAGCGGAGTGGGTTTGGGTCTAGCGGAGTGGGTTTGGGTCTAGCCAATTGGGTTTGGGTCTAGCGGAGTGGGTTTGGGTCTAGCGGAGTGTGTTTGGGTCTAGCCGAGTGGGTTTGGGTCTAGCCGAGTGGGTTTGGGTCTAGCGGAGTGGTTTTGGGTCTAGCCGAGTGGGTTTGGGCCTAGCCGATTGGGTTTGGGTCTAGCCGAGTGGGTTTGGGTCTAGCCGAGTGCGTTTGGGTCTAGCCGACTGGGTTTGGGTCTAGCTGAGTGGGTTTGGGTCTAGAGGTGAGGGTTTGGGTCTCGCCGAGTGGGTTTGTGTCTAGCCGAGTGGGTTTGGGTCGAGCCGAGTACGTTTGGGTATAGCCGAGTGGGTTTGGGTCTATCCGAGTGGGTTGGGGTCTAGCCTAGTGGGTTTGGGTCTAGCCGAGTGGGTTGGGGTCTAGCCGAGTGGGTTTGGGTCTAGCCGAGTGGGTTTGGGTCTAGCCGAGTGGGTTTGGGTCTCGCCGAGTGGGTTTGGTCCTAGCCGAGTGGGTTTGGGTCTAGCCGAGTGGGTTTGTGTCTAGCTGAGTGGGTTTGGCTCTACCGGAGTGGGTTTGGGTCTAGCCGATTGGGTTTGGGTCTAGCCGAGTGGGTTTGGGTCTAGCCGAGTGGGTTTGGGTCTAGCCGAGTGTGTTTGGGTCTAGCCGAGTGGGTTTGGGTCTAGCCGAGTGGGTTTGAGTCTAGCCGAGTGGGTTTGGGTCTAACGGAGTGGGTTTGAGTCAAGCGGAGTGGGTTTGGGTCTAGCGGAGTGGCTTTGGGTCTAGCGGAGTGGGTTTCCGTCTAGCGGAGTGTGTTTGCGTCTAGCGGAGTGGGTTTGGGTCCAGCGGACTGGGTTTGGGCCTAGCGGAATGGGTTTGGGTCTAGCCGAGTGGGTTTGCGTCTAGCCGACTGGGTTTGGGTCTAGACGAGTGGGTTTGGGTCTAGCCGAGTGGGTTTGTGTATAGCCGAGTGGGTTTGGGTCTAGCCGAGTGGGTTTGGGTCTAGCCGAGTGGGTTTGGGTCTAGCCGAGTGGGTTTGGTCTAGCCGAGTGGGTTTGGGTCTAGCCGAGTATGATTGGGTCTAGCGGAGTGGGTTTGGGTCTAGAGGAGTGGGTTTGGGTCTAGCGGAGTGGGTTTGGGTCTAGCGGAGTGGGTTTTGATCTAACCGAGTGTGTTTGCGTCTAGCCTAGTGGGTTTGGGTCTAGCCGAGTGGGTTTGGGTCTAGCCGAGTGGGTTTGGGTCTAGCCGAGTGGGTTTGGGTCTAGCCGAGTGGGTTTGGGTCTAGCCGATTGGGTTTGGGTCTAGCCTAGTGGGTTTGGGTCTAGCCTAGTGGGTTTGGGTCTAGCGGAGTGGGTTTGGGTCTAGCGGAGCGGGTTTGGGTCTAGCGGAGTGGGTTTGGGTCTACTGGACTGGGTTTTGGGTCTAGCCGAGTGGGTTTGGGTCTAGGTGATTGGGTTCGGGTGTACCGGAGTGGGTTTGGGTCTAGTGGAGTGGGTTTGGGTCTAGCCGATTGGGTTTGGGTCTAGCGGAGTGGGTTTGGGTCTAGCGGAGTGTGTTTGGGTCTAGCCGAGTGGGTTTGGGTCTAGCCGAGTGGGTTTGGGTCTAGCGGAGTGGTTTTGGGTCTAGCCGAGTGGGTTTGGGCCTAGCCGATTGGGTTTGGGTCTAGCCGAGTGGGTTTGGGTCTCGCCGAGTGCGTTTGGGTCTAGCCGACTGGGTTTGGGTCCAGCTGAGTGGGTTTGGGTCTAGAGGTGAGGGTTTGGGTCTCGCCGAGTGGGTTTGTGTCTAGCCGAGTGGGTTTGGGTCGAGCCGAGTGGGTTGGGGTCTAGCCGAGTGGGTTTGGGTCTAGCCGAGTGGGTTGGGGTCTAGCCGAGTGGGTTTGGGTCTAGCCGAGTGGGTTTGGGTCTAGCCGAGTGGGTTTGGGTCTCGCCGAGTGGGTTTGGTCCTAGCCGAGTGGGTTTGGGTCTAGCCGAGTGGGTTTGTGTCTAGCCGAGTGGGTTTGGGTCTAGCCGAGTGGGTTTGGGTCTAGCGGAGTGGGTTTGGGTCTAGCAAGTGGGTTTGGGTCTAGCCGAGTGGGTTTGGGTCTAGCCGAGTGGGTTTGGGTCTAGCCGAGTGGGTTTGGGTCTAGCGAGTGGGTTTGGGTCTAGCAGAGTGGGTTTGGGTCTAGCCGAGTGGGTTTGGGTCTAGCCGAGTGGGTTTGGTCTAGCCGAGTGGGTTTGGGTCTAGCCGAGTGTGTTTGGGTCTAGCCGAGTGGGTTTGGGTCTAGCCGAGTGGGTTTGAGTCTAGCCGAGTGGGTTTGGGTCTAGCGGAGTGGCTTTGGGTCTAGCGGAGTGGGTTTCCGTCTAGCGGAGTGTGTTTGCGTCTAGCGGAGTGGGTTTGGGTCTAGCGGACTGGGTTTGGGCCTAGCGGAATGGGTTTGGGTCTAGCCGAGTGGGTTTGCGTCTAGCCGACTGGGTTTGTGTCTAGAAGAGTGGGTTTGGGTCTAGCCGAGTGGGTTTGTGTATAGCCGAGTGGGTTTGGGTCTAGCAGAGTGGGTTTGGGTCTAGCCGAGTGGGTTTGGGTCTAGCCGAGTGGGTTTGGGTCTAGCCGAGTATGATTGGGTCTAGCGGAGTGGGTTTGGGTCTAGCGGAGTGGGTTTGGGTCTAGCGGAGTGGGTTTGGGTCTAGCGGAGTGGGTTTTGATCTAACCGAGTGTGTTTGCATCTAGCCGAGTGGGTTTGGGTCTAGCCGAGTGGGTTTGGGTCTAGCCGAGTGGGTTTGGGTCTAGCCGAGTGGGTTTGGGTCTAGCCGATTGGGTTTGGGTCTAGCCTAGTGGGTTTGGGTCTAGCCTAGTGGGTTTGGGTCTAGCGGAGTGCGTTTGGGTCTAGCGGAGTGCGTTTGGGTCTAGCGGAGTGGGTTTGGTTCTACTGGACTGGGTTTTGGGTCTAGCCGAGTGGGTTTGGGTCTAGTGGATTGGGTTCGGGTCTAGCGGAGTGGGTTTGGGTCTAGTGGAGTGGGTTTGGGTCTAGCCGATTGGGTTTGGGTCTAGCGGAGTGGGTTTGGGTCTAGCGGAGTGTGTTTGGGTCTAGCCAAGTGGGTTTGGGTCTAGCCGAGTGGGTTTGGGTCTAGCGGAGTGGTTTTGGGTCTAGCCGAGTGGGTTTGGGCCTAGCCGATTGGGTTTGGGTCTAGCCGAGTGGGTTTGGGTCTCGCCGAGTGCGTTTGGGTCTAGCCGACTGGGTTTGAGTCCAGCTGAGTGGGTTTGGGTCTAGAGGTGAGGGTTTGGGTCTCGCCGAGTGGGTTTGTGTCTAGCCGAGTGGGTTTGGGTCGAGCCGAGTGGGTTGGGGTCTAGCCGAGTGAGTTTGGGTCTAGCCGAGTGGGTTGGGGTCTAGCCGAGTGGGTTTGGGTCTAGCCGAGTGGGTTTGGGTCTAGCCGAGTGGGTTTGGGTCTCGCCGAGTGGGTTTGGTCCTAGCCGAGTGGGTTTGGGTCTAGCCGAGTGGGTTTGTGTCTAGCCGAGTGGGTTTGGCTCTACCGGAGTGGGTTTGGGTCTAGCCGAGTGGGTTTGGGTCTAGCCGAGTGGGTTTGGGTCTAGCCGAGTGGGTTTGGGTCTAGCCGAGTGGGTTTGGGTCTAGCCGAGTGGGTTTGGGTCTAGCGAGTGGGTTTGGGTCTAGCAGAGTGGGTTTGGGTCTAGCCGAGTGGGTTTGGGTCTAGCCGAGTGGGTTTGGTCTAGCCGAGTGGGTTTGGGTCTAGCCGAGTGTGTTTGGGTCTAGCCGAGTGGGCTTGGGTCTAGCCGAGTGGGTTTGGGTCTAGCGGAGTGGGTTTGGGTCTGCTGGACTGGGTTTTGGGTCCAGCCTAGTGGGTTTGGGTCTAGCGGAGTGGGTTTGGGTCTAGTGGAGTGGGTTTGGGTCCAGCGGAGTGGGTTTGGGTCTACTGGACTGGGTTTTGGGTCCAGCCGAGTGGGTTTGGGTCTAGTGGATTGGGTTCGGGTCTAGCGGAGTGGGTTTGGGTCTAGCTGAGTGGGTTTGGGTCTAGCCGAGTATGTTTGGGTCTAGCGGAGTGGGTTTGGGTCTAGCGGAGTGGGTTTTGGTCTAACCGAGTGGGTTTGCGTCTAGCCGAGTGGGTTTGGGTCTAGCCGAGTATGTTTGGGTCTAGCGGAGTGGGTTTGGGTCTACTGGACTGGGTTTTGGGTCTAGCCGAGTAGGTTTGGGTCTAGGAGATTGGGTTCGGGTGTAGCGGAGTGGGTTTGGGTCTAGCGGAGTGGGTTTGGGTCTAGCCGATTGGGTTTGGGTCTAGCGGAGTGGGTTTGGGTCTAGCGGAGTGTGTTTGGGTCTAGCCGAGTGGGTTTGGGTCTAGCCGAGTGGGTTTGGGTCTAGCCGAGTGGGTTTGGGTCTCGCCGAGTGGGTTTGGTCCTAGCCGAGTGAGTTTGGGTCTAGCCGAGTGGGTTTGTGTCTAGCCGAGTGGGTTCAGGTCTAGCCGAGTGGGTTTGGTCTAGCGGAGTGGGTTTGGGTCTAGCAAGTGGGTTTGGGTCTAGCTGAGTGGGTTTGGGTCTAGCCGAGTGGGTTTGGGTCTAGCGAGTGGGTTTGGGTCTAGCCTAGTGGGTTTGGGTCTAGCCGAGTGGGTTTGGGTCTAGCCGAGTGGGTTTGGTCTAGCCGAGTGGGTTTGGGTCTAGCCGAGTGTGTTTGGGTCTAGCCGAGTGGGTTTGGGTCTAGCCGAGTGGGTTTGAGTCTAGCCGAGTGGGTTTGGGTCTAAAGGAGTGGGTTTGAGTCAAGCGGAGTGGGTTTGGGTCTAGCGGAGTGGCTTTGGGTCTAGCGGAGTGGGTTTCCGTCTAGCGGAGTGTGTTTGCGTCTAGCGGAGTGGGTTTGGGTCTAGCGGACTGGGTTTGGGCCTAGCGGAATGGGTTTGGGTCTAGCCGAGTGGGTTTGCGTCTAGCCGACTGGGTTTGGGTCTAGAAGAGTGGGTTTGGGTCTAGCCGAGTGGGTTTGTGTATAGCCGAGTGGGTTTGGGTCTAGCAGAGTGGGTTTGGGTCTAGCCGAGTGGGTTTGGGTCTAGCCGAGTGGGTTTGGTCTAGCCGAGTGGGTTTGGGTCTAGCCGAGTATGATTGGGTCTAGCGGAGTGGGTTTGGGTCTAGCGGAGTGGGTTTGGGTCTAGCGGAGTGGGTTTGGGTCTAGCGGAGTGGGTTTTGATCTAACCGAGTGTGTTTGCATCTAGCCGAGTGGGTTTGGGTCTAGCCGAGTGGGTTTGGGTCTAGCCGAGTGGGTTTGGGTCTAGCCGAGTGGGTTTGGGTCTAGCCGATTGGGTTTGGGTCTAGCCTAGTGGGTTTGGGTCTAGCCTAGTGGGTTTGGGTCTAGCGGAGTGGGTTTGGGTCTAGCGGAGTGGGTTTGGGTCTAGCCGAGTGGGTTTGGGTCTAGCCGAGTGGGTTTGGGTCTAGCGAGTGGGTTTGGGTCTAGCAGAGTGGGTTTGGGTCTAGCCGAGTGGGTTTGGGTCTAGCCAAGTGGGTTTGGTCTAGCCGAGTGGGTTTGGGTCTAGCCGAGTGTGTTTGGGTCTAGCCGAGTGGGTTTGGGTCTAGCCGAGTGGGTTTGAGTCTAGCCGAGTGGGTTTGGGTCTAGCGGAGTGGCTTTGGGTCTAGCGGAGTGGGTTTCCGTCTAGCGGAGTGTGTTTGCGTCTAGCGGAGTGGGTTTGGGTCTAGCGGACTGGGTTTGGGCCTAGCGGAATGGGTTTGGGTCTAGCCGAGTGGGTTTGCGTCTAGCCGACTGGGTTTGGGTCTAGAAGAGTGGGTTTGGGTCTAGCCGAGTGGGTTTGTGTATAGCCGAGTGGGTTTGGGTCTAGCAGAGTGGGTTTGGGTCTAGCCGAGTGGGTTTGGGTCTAGCCGAGTGGGTTTGGGTCTAGCCGAGTATGATTGGGTCTAGCGGAGTGGGTTTGGGTCTAGCGGAGTGGGTTTGGGTCTAGCGGAGTGGGTTTGGGTCTAGCGGAGTGGGTTTTGATCTAACCGAGTGTGTTTGCATCTAGCCGAGTGGGTTTGGGTCTAGCCGAGTGGGTTTGGGTCTAGCCGAGTGGGTTTGGGTCTAGCCGAGTGGGTTTGGGTCTAGCCGATTGGGTTTGGGTCTAGCCTAGTGGGTTTGGGTCTAGCCTAGTGGGTTTGGGTCTAGCGGAGTGCGTTTGGGTCTAGCGGAGTGCGTTTGGGTCTAGCGGAGTGGGTTTGGTTCTACTGGACTGGGTTTTGGGTCTAGCCGAGTGGGTTTGGGTCTAGTGGATTGGGTTCGGGTCTAGCGGAGTGGGTTTGGGTCTAGTGGAGTGGGTTTGGGTCTAGCCGATTGGGTTTGGGTCTAGCGGAGTGGGTTTGGGTCTAGCGGAGTGTGTTTGGGTCTAGCCAAGTGGGTTTGGGTCTAGCCGAGTGGGTTTGGGTCTAGCGGAGTGGTTTTGGGTCTAGCCGAGTGGGTTTGGGCCTAGCCGATTGGGTTTGGGTCTAGCCGAGTGGGTTTGGGTCTCGCCGAGTGCGTTTGGGTCTAGCCGACTGGGTTTGAGTCCAGCTGAGTGGGTTTGGGTCTAGAGGTGAGGGTTTGGGTCTCGCCGAGTGGGTTTGTGTCTAGCCGAGTGGGTTTGGGTCGAGCCGAGTGGGTTGGGGTCTAGCCGAGTGAGTTTGGGTCTAGCCGAGTGGGTTGGGGTCTAGCCGAGTGGGTTTGGGTCTAGCCGAGTGGGTTTGGGTCTAGCCGAGTGGGTTTGGGTCTCGCCGAGTGGGTTTGGTCCTAGCCGAGTGGGTTTGGGTCTAGCCGAGTGGGTTTGTGTCTAGCCGAGTGGGTTTGGCTCTACCGGAGTGGGTTTGGGTCTAGCCGAGTGGGTTTGGGTCTAGCCGAGTGGGTTTGGGTCTAGCCGAGTGGGTTTGGGTCTAGCCGAGTGGGTTTGGGTCTAGCCGAGTGGGTTTGGGTCTAGCGAGTGGGTTTGGGTCTAGCAGAGTGGGTTTGGGTCTAGCCGAGTGGGTTTGGGTCTAGCCGAGTGGGTTTGGTCTAGCCGAGTGGGTTTGGGTCTAGCCGAGTGTGTTTGGGTCTAGCCGAGTGGGCTTGGGTCTAGCCGAGTGGGTTTGGGTCTAGCGGAGTGGGTTTGGGTCTGCTGGACTGGGTTTTGGGTCCAGCCTAGTGGGTTTGGGTCTAGCGGAGTGGGTTTGGGTCTAGTGGAGTGGGTTTGGGTCCAGCGGAGTGGGTTTGGGTCTACTGGACTGGGTTTTGGGTCCAGCCGAGTGGGTTTGGGTCTAGTGGATTGGGTTCGGGTCTAGCGGAGTGGGTTTGGGTCTAGCTGAGTGGGTTTGGGTCTAGCCGAGTATGTTTGGGTCTAGCGGAGTGGGTTTGGGTCTAGCGGAGTGGGTTTGGGTCTAGCGGAGTGGGTTTGGGTCTAGCGGAGTGGGTTTTGGTCTAACCGAGTGGGTTTGCGTCTAGCCGAGTGGGTTTGGGTCTAGCCGAGTATGTTTGGGTCTAGCGGAGTGGGTTTGGGTCTACTGGACTGGGTTTTGGGTCTAGCCGAGTAGGTTTGGGTCTAGGAGATTGGGTTCGGGTGTAGCGGAGTGGGTTTGGGTCTAGCGGAGTGGGTTTGGGTCTAGCCGATTGGGTTTGGGTCTAGCGGAGTGGGTTTGGGTCTAGCGGAGTGTGTTTGGGTCTAGCCGAGTGGGTTTGGGTCTAGCCGAGTGGGTTTGGGTCTAGCCGAGTGGGTTTGGGTCTCGCCGAGTGGGTTTGGTCCTAGCCGAGTGAGTTTGGGTCTAGCCGAGTGGGTTTGTGTCTAGCCGAGTGGGTTCAGGTCTAGCCGAGTGGGTTTGGTCTAGCGGAGTGGGTTTGGGTCTAGCAAGTGGGTTTGGGTCTAGCTGAGTGGGTTTGGGTCTAGCCGAGTGGGTTTGGGTCTAGCCGAGTGGGTTTGGGTCTAGCGAGTGGGTTTGGATCTAGCCTAGTGGGTTTGGGTCTAGCCGAGTGGGTTTGGGTCTAGCCGAGTGGGTTTGGTCTAGCCGAGTGGGTTTGGGTCTAGCCGAGTGTGTTTGGGTCTAGCCGAGTGGGTTTGGGTCTAGCCGAGTGGGTTTGAGTCTAGCCGAGTGGGTTTGGGTCTAAAGGAGTGGGTTTGAGTCAAGCGGAGTGGGTTTGGGTCTAGCGGAGTGGCTTTGGGTCTAGCGGAGTGGGTTTCCGTCTAGCGGAGTGTGTTTGCGTCTAGCGGAGTGGGTTTGGGTCTAGCGGACTGGGTTTGGGCCTAGCGGAATGGGTTTGGGTCTAGCCGAGTGGGTTTGCGTCTAGCCGACTGGGTTTGGGTCTAGAAGAGTGGGTTTGGGTCTAGCCGAGTGGGTTTGTGTATAGCCGAGTGGGTTTGGGTCTAGCAGAGTGGGTTTGGGTCTAGCCGAGTGGGTTTGGGTCTAGCCGAGTGGGTTTGGTCTAGCCGAGTGGGTTTGGGTCTAGCCGAGTATGATTGGGTCTAGCGGAGTGGGTTTGGGTCTAGCGGAGTGGGTTTGGGTCTAGCGGAGTGGGTTTGGGTCTAGCGGAGTGGGTTTTGATCTAACCGAGTGTGTTTGCATCTAGCCGAGTGGGTTTGGGTCTAGCCGAGTGGGTTTGGGTCTAGCCGAGTGGGTTTGGGTCTAGCCGAGTGGGTTTGGGTCTAGCCGATTGGGTTTGGGTCTAGCCTAGTGGGTTTGGGTCTAGCCTAGTGGGTTTGGGTCTAGCGGAGTGGGTTTGGGTCTAGCGGAGTGGGTTTGGGTCTAGCGGAGTGGGTTTGGGTCTAGCGGAGTGGGTTTGGGTCTGCTGGACTGGGTTTTGGGTCTAGCCGAGTGGGTTGGGGTCTGGTGGATTGGGTTCGGGTCTAGCGGAGTGGGTTTGGGTCTAGTGGAGTGGGTTTGGGTCTAGCCGATTGGGTTTGGGTCTAGCGGAGTGGGTTTGGGTCTAGCGGAGTGTGTTTGGGTCTAGCCAAGTGGGTTTGGGTCTAGCCGAGTGGGTTTGGGTCTAGCGGAGTGGTTTTGGGTCTAGCCGAGTGGGTTTGGGCCTAGCCGATTGGGTTTGGGTCTAGCCGAGTGGGTTTGGGTCTCGCCGAGTGCGTTTGGGTCTAGCCGACTGGGTTTGAGTCCAGCTGAGTGGGTTTGGGTCTAGAGGTGAGGGTTTGGGTCTCGCCGAGTGGGTTTGTGTCTAGCCGAGTGGGTTTGGGTCGAGCCGAGTGGGTTGGGGTCTAGCCGAGTGGGTTTGGGTCTAGCCGAGTGGGTTGGGGTCTAGCCGAGTGGGTTTGGGTCTAGCCGAGTGGGTTTGGGTCTAGCCGAGTGGGTTTGGGTCTCGCCGAGTGGGTTTGGTCCTAGCCGAGTGGGTTTGGGTCTAGCCGAGTGGGTTTGTGTCTAGCCGAGTGGGTTTGGCTCTACCGGAGTGGGTTTGGGTCTAGCCGAGTGGGTTTGGGTCTAGCCGAGTGGGTTTGGGTCTAGCCGAGTGGGTTTGGGTCTAGCCGAGTGGGTTTGGGTCTAGCCGAGTGGGTTTGTGTCTAGCGAGTGGGTTTGGGTCTAGCAGAGTGGGTTTGGGTCTAGCCGAGTGGGTTTGGGTCTAGCCGAGTGGGTTTGGTCTAGCCGAGTGGGTTTGGGTCTAGCCGAGTGTGTTTGGGTCTAGCCGAGTGGGTTTGGGTCTAGCCGAGTGGGTTTGGGTCTAGCGGAGTGGGTTTGGGTCTACTGGACTGGGTTTTGTGTCCAGCCTAGTGGGTTTGGGTCTAGCGGAGGGGGTTAGGGTCTAGCGGAGTGGGTTTGGGTCCAGCGGAGTGGGTTTGGGTCTACTGGACTGGGTTTTGGGTCTAGCCGAGTGGGTTTGGGTCTAGTGGATTGGGTTCGGGTATAGCGGAGTGGGTTTGGGTCTAGCGGAGTGGGTTTGGGTCTAGCCGAGTGGGTTTGGGTCTAGCCGAGTATGTTTGGGTCTAGCGGAGTGGGTTTGGGTCTACTGGACTGGGTTTTGGGTCTAGCCGAGTGGGTTTGGGTCTAGGAGATTGGGTTCGGGTGTAGCGGAGTGGGTTTGGGTGTAGCGGAGTGGGTTTGGGTCTAGCCGATTAGGTTTGGGTCTAGCGGAGTGGGTTTGGGTCTAGCGGAGTGTGTTTGGGTCTAGCCGAGTGGGTTTGGGTCTAGCCGAGTGGGTTTGGGTCTAGCGGAGTGGTTTTGGGTCTAGCCGAGTGGGTTTGGGCCTAGCCGATTGGGTTTGGGTCTAGCCGAGTGGGTTTGGGTCTAGCCGAGTGCGTTTGGGTCTAGCCGACTGGGTTTGGGTCTAGCTGAGTGGGTTTGGGTCTAGAGGTGAGGGTTTGGGTCTCGCCGAGTGGGTTTGTGTCTAGCCGAATGGGTTTGGGTCGAGCCGAGTACGTTTGGGTATAGCCGAGTGGGTTTGGGTCTATCCGAGTGGGTTGGGGTCTAGCCGAGTGGGTTTGGGTCTAGCCGAGTGGGTTGGGGTCTAGCCGAGTATGTGTGGGTCTAGCGGAGTGGGTTTGGGTCTACTGGACTGGGTTTTGGGTCTAGCCGAGTGGGTTTGGGTCTAGGAGATTGGGTTCGGGTGTAGCGGAGTGGGTTTGGGTCTAGCGGAGTGGGTTTGGGTCTAGCCGATTAGGTTTGGGTCTAGCGGAGTGGGTTTGGGTCTAGCGGAGTGTGTTTGGGTCTAGCCGAGTGGGTTTGGGTCTAGCCGAGTGGGTTTGGGTCTAGCGGAGTGGTTTTGGGTCTAGCCGAGTGGGTTTGGGCCTAGCCGATTGGGTTTGGGTCTAGCCGAGTGGGTTTGGGTCTAGCCGAGTGCGTTTGGGTCTAGCCGACTGGGTTTGGGTCTAGCTGAGTGGGTTTGGGTCTAGAGGTGAGGGTTTGGGTCTCGCCGAGTGGGTTTGTGTCTAGCCGAATGGGTTTGGGTCGAGCCGAGTACGTTTGGGTATAGCCGAGTGGGTTTGGGTCTATCCGAGTGGGTTGGGGTCTAGCCGAGTGGGTTTGGGTCTAGCCGAGTGGGTTGGGGTCTAGCCGAGTGGGTTTGGGTCTAGCCGAGTGCGTTTGGGTCTAGCCGACTGGGTTTGAGTCCAGCTGAGTGGGTTTGGGTCTAGAGGTGAGGGTTTGGGTCTCGCCGAGTGGGTTTGTGTCTAGCCGAGTGGGTTTGGGTCGAGCCGAGTGGGTTGGGGTCTAGCCGAGTGGGTTTGGGTCTAGCCGAATGGGTTGGGGTCTAGCCGAGTGGGTTTGGGTCTAGCCGAGTGGGTTTGGGTCTAGCCGAGTGGGTTTGGGTCTCGCCGAGTGGGTTTGGTCCTAGCCGAATGGGTTTGGGTCTAGCCGAGTGGGTTTGTGTCTAGCCGAGTGGGTTTGGCTCTACCGGAGTGGGTTTGGGTCTAGCCGAGTGGGTTTGGGTCTAGCCGAGTGGGTTTGGGTCTAGCCGAGTGGGTTTGGGTCTAGCCGAGTGGGTTTGGGTCTAGCCGAGTGGGTTTGTGTCTAGCGAGTGGGTTTGGGTCTAGCAGAGTGGGTTTGGGTCTAGCCGAGTGGGTTTGGGTCTAGCCGAGTGGGTTTGGTCTAGCCGAGTGGGTTTGGGTCTAGCCGAGTGTGTTTGGGTCTAGCCGAGTGGGTTTGGGTCTAGCCGAGTGGGTTTGGGTCTAGCGGAGTGGGTTTGGGTCTACTGGACTGGGTTTTGGGTCCAGCCTAGTGGGTTTGGGTCTAGCGGAGGGGGTTTGGGTCTAGCGGAGTGGGTTTGGGTCCAGCGGAGTGGGTTTGGGTCTACTGGACTGGGTTTTGGGTCTAGCCGAGTGGGTTTGGGTCTAGTGGATTGGGTTCGGGTATAGCGGAGTGGGTTTGGGTCTAGCGGAGTGGGTTTGGGTCTAGCCGAGTGGGTTTGGGTCTAGCCGAGTATGTTTGGGTCTAGCGGAGTGGGTTTGGGTCTACTGGACTGGGTTTTGGGTCTAGCCGAGTGGGTTTGGGTCTAGGAGATTGGGTTCGGGTGTAGCGGAGTGGGTTTGGGTCTAGCGGAGTGGGTTTGGGTCTAGCCGATTAGGTTTGGGTCTAGCGGAGTGGGTTTGGGTCTAGCGGAGTGTGTTTGGGCCTAGCCGAGTGGGTTTGGGTCTAGCCGAGTGGGTTTGGGTCTAGCGGAGTGGTTTTGGGTCTAGCCGAGTGGGTTTGGGCCTAGCCGATTGGGTTTGGGTCTAGCCGAGTGGGTTTGGGTCTAGCCGAGTGCGTTTGGGTCTAGCCGACTGGGTTTGGGTCTAGCTGAGTGGGTTTGGGTCTAGAGGTGAGGGTTTGGGTCTCGCCGAGTGGGTTTGTGTCTAGCCGAATGGGTTTGGGTCGAGCCGAGTACGTTTGGGTATAGCCGAGTGGGTTTGGGTCTATCCGAGTGGGTTGGGGTCTAGCCGAGTGGGTTTGGGTCTAGCCGAGTGGGTTGGGGTCTAGCCGAGTGGGTTTGGGTCTCGCCGAGTGGGTTTGGTCCTAGCCGAGTGGGTTTGGGTCTAGCCGAGTGGG
Organism: Raja brachyura; assembly: GCA_963514005.1. The sequence continues at coordinate 28,540,661 of OY740815.1, read as the reverse complement.
TTTGTGTCTAGCCGAGTGGGTTTGGCTCTACCGGAGTGGGTTTGGGTGTAGCCGAGTGGGTTTGGGTCTAGCCGAGTGGGTTTGGGTCTAGCCGAGTGGGTTTGGGTCTAGCGAGTGGGTTTGGGTCTAGCCGAGTGGGTTTGGGTCTAGCCGAGTGGGTTTGGGTCTAGCCGAGCGGGTTTGGGTCTAGCGAGTGGGTTTGGGTCTAGCAGAGTGGGTTTGGGTCTTGCCGAGTGGGTTTGGGTCTAGCCGAGTGGGTTTGGTCTAGCCGAGTGGGTTTGGGTCTAGCCGAGTGTGTTTGGGTCTAGCCGAGTGGGTTTGGGTCTAGCCGAGTGGGTTTGAGTCTAGCCGAGCGGGTTTGGGTCTAACGGAGTGGGTTTGGTTCTAGCCGAGTGGGTTTGGGTCTAGTGGAGTGGCTTTGGGTCTAGCGGAGTGGGTTTTGATCTAACCGAGTGGGTTTGCGTCTAGCCGAGTGGGTTTGGGTCCAGCCGAGTGGGTTTGGGTCTAGCCGAGTGGGTTTGGGTTTAGCCGAGTGGGTTTGGGTCTAGCCGATTGGGTTTGGGTCTAGCCTAGTGGGTTTGGGTCTAGCCTAGTGGGTTTGGGTCTAGCGGAGTGGGTTTTGGTCTAGCGGAGTGGGTTTGGGTCTAGCGGAGTGGGTTTGGGTCTACTGGACTGTGTTTTGTGTCTAGCCGAGTGGGTTTGGGTCTAGTGGATTGGGTTCGGGTCTAGCGGAGTGGGTTTGGGTCTAGTGGAGTGGGTTTGGGTCTAGCCGATTGGGTTTGGGTCCAGCGGAGTGGGTTTGGGTCTAGCGGAGTGTGTTTGGGTCTAGCCGAGTGGGTTTGGGTCTAGCCGAGTGGGTTTGGGTCTAGCGGAGTGGTTTTGGGTCTAGCCGAGTGGGTTTGGGCCTAGCCGATTGGGTTTGGGTCTAGCCGAGTGGGTTTGGGTCTCGCCGAGTGCGTTTGGGTCTAGCCGACTGGGTTTGGGTCCAGCTGAGTGGGTTTGGGTCTAGAGGTGAGGGTTTGGGTCTCGCCGAGTGGGTTTGTGTCTAGCCGAATGGGTTTGGGTCGAGCCGAGTACGTTTGGGTATAGCCGAGTGGGTTTGGGTCTATCCGAGTGGGTTTGGGTCTAGCCGAGTGGGTTTGGTCTAGCCGAGTGGGTTTGGGTCTAGCCGAGTATGTTTGGGTCTAGCGGAGTGGGTTTGGGTCTATCGGAGTGGGTTTGGGTCTAGCGGAGTGGGTTTGGGTCTAGCGGAGTGGGTTTTGGTCTAACCGAGTGGGTTTGCGTCTAGCCGAGTGGGTTTGGGTCTAGCCGAATATGTTTGGGTCTAGCGGAGTGGGTTTGGGTCTACTGGACTGGGTTTTGGGTCTAGCCGAGTGGGTTTGGGTCTAGGAGATTGGGTTTCAGGTGTAGCGGAGTGGGTTTGGGTCTAGCAGAGTGGGTTTGGGTCTAGCCGATTGGGTTTGGGTCTAGCGGAGTGGGTTTGGGTCTAGCGGAGTGTGTTTGGGTCTAGCCGAGTGGGTTTGGGTCTTGCCGAGTGGGTTTGGGTCTAGCGGAGTGGTTTTGGGTCTAGCCGAGTGGGTTTGGGCCTAGCCGATTGGGTTTGGGTCTAGCCGAGTGGGTTTGGGTCTAGCCGAGTGCGTTTGGGTCTAGCCGACTGGGTTTGGGTCCAGCTGAGTGGGTTTGGGTCTAGAGGTGAGGGTTTGGGTCTCGCCAAGTGGGTTTGTGTCTAGCCGAATGGGTTTAGGTCGAGCCGAGTACGTTTGGGTATAGCCGAGTGGGTTTGGGTCTATCCGAGTGGGTTGGGGTCTAGCCGAGTGGGTTTGGGTCTAGCCGAGTGGGTTGGGGTCTCGCCGAGTGGGTTTGGTCCTAGCCGAGTGGGTTTGGGTCTAGCCGAGTGGGTTTGTGTCTAGCCGAGTGGGTTTGGCTCTACCGGAGTGGGTTTGGGTCTAGCCGAGTGGGTTTGGGTCTAGCCGAGTGGGTTTGGGTCTAGCCGAGTGGGTTTGGGTCTAGCGAGTGGGTTTGGGTCTAGCCGAGTGGGTTTGGGTCTAGCCGAGTGGGTTTGGGTCTAGCCGAGTGGGTTTGGGTCTAGCGAGTGGGTTTGGGTCTAGCAGAGTGGGTTTGGGTCTTGCCGAGTGGGTTTGGGTCTAGCCGAGTGGGTTTGGTCTAGCTGAGTGGGTTTGGGTCTAGCCGAGTGTGTTTGGGTCTAGCCGAGTGGGTTTGGGTCTAGCCGAGTGGGTTTGAGTCTAGCCTAGCGGGTTTGGGTCTAACGGAGTGGGTTTGAGTGAAGCGGAGTGGGTTTGGGTCTAGTGGAGTGGCTTTGGGTCTAGCGGAGTGGGTTTACGTCTAGCGGAGTGTGTTTGCGTCTAGCGGAGTGGGTTTGGGTCTAGCGGACTGGGTTTGGGCCTAGCGGAATGGGTTTGGGTCTAGCCGAGTGGGTTTGCGTCTAGCCGACTGGGTTTGGGTCTAGACGAGTGGGTTTGGGTCTAGCCGAGTGGGTTTGTGTATAGCCGAGTGGGTTTGGGTCTAGCAGAGTGGGTTTGGGTCTAGCCGAGTGGGTTTGGGTCTAGCCGAGTGGGTTTGGTCTAGCCGAGTGGGTTTGGGTCTAGCCGAGTATGATTGGGTCTAGCGGAGTGGGTTTGGGTCTAGCGGAGTGGGTTTGGGTCTAGCGGAGTGGGTTTGGGTCTAGCGGAGTGGGTTTTGATCTAGCCGAGTGGGTTTGCGTCTAGCCGAGTGGGTTTGGGTCTAGCCGAGTGGGTTTGGGTCTAGCCGAGTGGGTTTGGGTCTAGCCGAGTGGGTTTGGGTTTAGCCGAGTGGGTTTGGGTCTAGCCGATTGGGTTTGGGTCTAGCCTAGTGGGTTTGGGTCTAGCCTAGTGGGTTTGGGTCTAGCGGAGTGGGTTTGGGTCTAGTGGAGTGGGTTTGGGTCTAGCGGAGTGGGTTTGGGTCTACTGGACTGGGTTTTGGGTCTAGCCGAGTGGGTTTGGGTCTAGTGGATTGGGTTCGGGTCTAGCGGAGTGGGTTTGGGTCTAGTGGAGTGGGTTTGGGTCTAGCCGATTGGGTTTGGGTCTAACGGAGTGGGTTTGGGTCTAGCGGAGTGTGTTTGGGTCTAGCCGAGTGGGTTTGGGTCTAGCCGAGTGGGTTTGGGTCTAGCGGAGTGGTTTTGGGTCTAGCCGAGTGGGTTTGGGCCTAGCCGATTGGGTTTGGGTCTAGCTGAGTGGGTTTGGGTCTCGCCGAGTGCGTTTGGGTCTAGCCGACTGGGTTTGGGTCCAGCTGAGTGGGTTTGGGTCTAGAGGTGAGGGTTTGGGTCTCGCCGAGTGGGTTTGTGTCTAGCCGAATGGGTTTGGGTCGAGCCGAGTACGTTTGGGTATAGCCGAGTGGGTTTGGGTCTATCCGAGTGGGTTGGGGTCTAGCCGAGTGGGTTTGGGTCTAGCCGAGTGGGTTGGGGTCTAGCCGAGTGGGTTTGGGTCTAGCCGAGTGGGTTTGGGTCTAGCCGAGTGGGTTTGGGTCTCGCCGAGTGGGTTTGGTCCTAGCCGAGTGGGTTTGGGTCTAGCCGAGTGGGTTTGTGTCTAGCCGAGTGGGTTTGGCTCTACCGGAGTGGGTTTGGGGCTAGCCGAGTGGGTTTGGGTCTAGCCGAGTGGGTTTGGGTCTAGCCGAGTGGGTTGGGGTCTAGCCGAGTGGGTTTGGGTCTAGCCGAGTGGGTTTGGGTCTAGCCGAGTGGGTTTGGGTCTCGCCGAGTGGGTTTGGTCCTAGCCGAGTGGGTTTGGGTCTAGCCGAGTGGGTTTGTGTCTAGCCGAGTGGGTTTGGCTCTACCGGAGTGGGTTTGGGGCTAGCCGAGTGGGTTTGGGTCTAGCCGAGTGGGTTTGGGTCTAGCCGAGTGGGTTTGGGTCTAGCGAGTTGGTTTGGGTCTAGCCGAGTGGGTTTGTGTCTAGCCGAGTGGGTTTGGGTCTAGCCGAGTGGGTTTGGGTCTAGCGAGTGGGTTTGGGTCTAGCAGAGTGGGTTTGGGTCTTGCCGAGTGGGTTTGGGTCTAGCCGAGTGGGTTTGATCTAGCCGAGTGGGTTTGGATCTAGCCGAGTGTGTTTGGGTCTAGCCGAGTGGGTTTGGGTCTAGCCGAGTGGGTTTGAGTCTAGCCGAGCGGGTTTGGGTCTAACGGAGTGGGTTTGAGTCAAGCGGAGTGGGTTTGGGTCTAGCGGAGTGGCTTTGGGTCTAGCGGAGTGGGTTTACGTCTAGCGGAGTGTGTTTGCGTCTAGCGGAGTGGGTTTGGGTCTAGCGGACTGGGTTTGGGCCTAGCGGAATGGGTTTGGGTCTAGCCGAGTGGGTTTGCGTCTAGCCGACTGGGTTTGGGTCAGACGAGTGGGTTTGGGTCTTGCCGAGTGGGTTTGTGTATAGCCGAGTGGGTTTGGGTCTAGCAGAGTGGGTTTGGGTCTAGCCGAGTGGGTTTGGGTCTGGCCGAGTGGGTTTGGTCTAGCCGAGTGGGTTTGGGTCTAGCCGAGTATGATTGGGTCTAGCGGAGTGGGTTTGGGTCTAGCGGAGTGGGTTTGGGTCTAGCGGAGTGGGTTTGGGTCTAGCGGAGTGGGTTTTGATCTAACCGAGTGGGTTTGCGTCTAGCCGAGTGGGTTTGGGTCTAGCCGAGTGGGTTTGGGTCTAGCCGAGTGGGTTTGGGTCTAGCCGAGTGGGTTTGGGTTTAGCCGAGTGGGTTTGGGTCTAGCCGATTGGGTTTGGGTCTAGCCTAGTGGGTTTGGGTCTAGCCTAGTGGGTTTGGGTCTAGCGGAGTGGGTTTGGGTCTAGCGGAGTGGGTTTGGGTCTAGCGGACTGGGTTTGGGTCTACTGGACTGGGTTTTGGGTCTAGCCGAGTGGGTTTGGGTCTAGTGGATTGGGTTCGGGTCTAGCGGAGTGGGTTTGGGTCTAGTGGAGTGGGTTTGGGTCTAGCCGATTGGGTTTGGGTCTAGCGGAGTGGGTTTGGGTCTAGCGGAGTGTGTTTGCGTCTAGCGGAGTGGGTTTGGGTCTAGCGGACTGGGTTTGGGCCTAGCGGAATGGGTTTGGGTCTAGCCGAGTGGGTTTGCGTCTACCCGACTGGGTTTGGGTCTAGACGAGTGGGTTTGGGTCTAGAGGAGTGGGTTTGTGTCTCGCCGAGTGGGTTTGTTTCTAGCCAAGTGGGTTTGGGTCTAGCCGAGTGGGTTTGTGTATAGCCGAGTGGGTTTGAGTCAAGCGGAGTGGGTTTGGGTCTAGCGGAGTGGCTTTGGGTCTAGCGGAGTGGGTTTCCATCTAGCGGAGTGTGTTTGCGTCTAGCGGAGTGGGTTTGGGTCTAGTGGACTGGGTTTGGGCCTAGCGGAATGGGATTGGGTCTAGCCGAGTGGGTTTGCGTCTAGCCGACTGGGTTTGGGTCTAGACGAGTGGGTTTGGGTCTAACCGAGTGGGTTTGTGTATAGCCGAGTGGGTTTGGGTCTAGCAGAGTGGGTTTGGGTCTAGCCGAGTGGGTTTGGGTCTAGCCGAGTGGGTTTGGTCTAGCCGAGCGGGTTTGGGTCTAGCCGAGTAGTATTGGGTCTAGCGGAGTGGGTTTGGGACTAGCGGAGTGGGTTTGGGTCTAGCGGAGTGGGTTTGGGTCTAGCGGAGTGGGTTTTGATCTAACCGAGTGGGTTTGCGTCTAGCCGAGTGGGTTTGGGTCTAGCCGAGTGGGTTTGGGTCTAGCCGAGTGGGTTTGGGTCTAGCCGAGTGGGTTTGGGTCTAGCCGAGTGGGTTTGGGTCTAGCCGATTGGGTTTGGGTCTAGCCTAGTGGGTTTGGTTCTAGCCTAGTGGGTTTGGGTCTAGCGGAGTGGGTTTGGGTCTAGCGGAGTGGGTTTGGGTCTAGCGGAGTGGGTTTGGGTCTACTGGACTGGGTTTTGGGTCTAGCCGAGTGGGTTTGGGTCTAGTGGATTGGGTTCGGGTCTAGCGGAGTGGGTTTGGGTCTAGTGGAGTGTGTTTGGGTCTAGCCGATTGGGTTTGGGTCTAGCCGAGTGGGTTTGGGTCTAGCCGAGTGGGTTTGGGCCTAGCCGATTGGGTTTGGGTATAGCCGAGTGGGTTTGGGTCTCGCCGAGTGCGTTTGGGTCTAGCCGACTGGGTTTGGGTCCAGCTGAGTGGGTTTGGGTCTAGAGGTGAGGGTTTGGGTCTCGCCGAGTGGGTTTGTGTCTAGCCGAGTGGGTTTGGGTCGAGTCGAGTGGGTTGGGGTCTGGCCGAGTGGGTTTGTGTCTAGCCGAGTGGGTTGGGGTCTAGCCGAGTGGGTTTGGGTCTAGCCGAGTGGGTTTGGGTCTAGCCGAGTGGGTTTTTGTCTAGCCGAGTGGGTTTGGCTCTACCGGAGTGGGTTTGGGTCTAGCCGAGTGGGTTTGGGTCTAGCCAAGTGGGTTTGGGTCTAGCCGAGTGGGTTTGGGTCTAGCCGAGTGGGTTTGGGTCTAACCGAGTGGGTTTGGGTCTAGCGAGTGGGTTTGGGTCTAGCAGAGTGGGTTTGGGTCTAGCCGAGTGGGTTTGGGTCTAGCCGAGTGGGTTTGGTCTAGCCGAGTGGGTTTGGGTCTAGCCGAGTGTGTTTGGGTCTAGCCGAGTGGGTTTGGGTCTAGCCGAGTGGGTTTGGGTCCAGCGGAGTGGGTTTGGGTCTACTGGACTAGGTTTTGGGTCCAGCCTAGTGGGTTTGGGTCTAGCGGAGTGGGTTTGGGTCTAGCGGAGTGGGTTTGGGTCCAGCGGAGTGGGCTTGGGTCTACTGGACTGGGTTTTGGGTCTAGCCGGGTGGGTTTGGGTCTAGTGGATTGGGTTCGGGTCTAGCGGAGTGGGTTTGGGTCTAGCGGAGTGGGTTTGGGTCTAGCCGATTGGGTTTGGGTCTAGCGGAGTGGGTTTGGGTCTAGCGGAGTGTGTTTGGGTCTAGCCGAGTGGGTTTGGGTCTAGCCGAGTGGGTTTGGGTCTAGCGGAGTGGTTTTGGGTCTAGCCGAGTGGGTTTGGGCCTAGCCGAGTGGGTTTGGGTCTAGCCGATTGGGTTTGGGTCTAGCCGAGTGCGTTTGGGTCTAGCCGACTGGGTTTGGGTCCAGCTGAGTGGGTTTGGGTCTAGAGGTGAGGGTTTGGGTCTCGCCGAGTGGGTTTGTGTCTAGCCGAGTGGGTTTGGGTCGAGCCGAGTACGTTTGGGTATAGCCGAGTGGGTTTGGGTCTATCTGAGTGGGTTTGGGTCTAGCGGAGTGGGTTTGGGTCTAGCGGAGTGGGTTTGGGTCTACGGGACTGGGTTTTGGGTCTAGCCGAGTGGGTTTGGGTCTAGTGGATTGGGTTCGGGTCTACCGGAGTGGGTTTGGGTCTAGTGGAGTGGGTTTGGGTCTAGCCGATTGGGTTTGGGTCTAGCGGAGTGGGTTTGGGTCCAGCGGAGTGTGTTTGCGTCTAGCCGAGTGGGTTTGGGTCTAGCCGAGTGGGTGTGGGTCTAGCGGAGTGGTTTTGGGTCTAGCCGAGTGGGTTTGGGCCTAGCCGATTGGGTTTGGGTCTAGCCGAGTGGGTTTGGGTCTCGCCGAGTGGGTTTGGTCCTAGCCGAGTGGGTTTGGGTCTAGCCGAGTGGGTTTGTGTCTAGCCGAGTGGGTTTGGCTCTACCGGAGTGGGTTTGGGTCTAGCCGAGTGGGTTTGGGTCTAGCCGAGTGGGTTTGGGTCTAGCCGAGTGGGTTTGGGTCTAGACGAGTGGGTTTGGGTCTAGCCGAGTGGGTTTGGGTCTAGCGAGTGGGTTTGGGTGTAGCAGAGTGGGTTTGGGTCTAGCCGAGTGGGTTTGGGTCTAGCCGAGTGGGTTTGGTCTAGCCGAGTGGGTTTGGGTCTAGCCGAGTGTGTTTGGGTCTAGCCGAGTGGGTTTGGGTCTAGCCGAGTGGGTTTGGGTCTAGCGGAGTGGGTTTGGGTCTACTGGACTGGGTTTTGGGTCCAGCCGAGTGGGTTTGGGTCCAGTGGATTGGGTTTAGGTCTAGCGGAGTGGGTTTGGGTCTAGCGGAGTAGGTTTGGGTCTAGCCGATTGGGTTTGGGTCTAGCGGAGTGTGTTTGGGTCTAGCGGACTGGGTTTGGACCTAGGGGAATGGGTTTGTGTCTAGCCGAGTGGGTTTGCGTCCAGCCGACTGGGTTTGGGTCTAGCCGAGTGGGTTTGGGTCTAGAGGAGTGGGTTTGTGTCTCGCCGAGTGGGTTTGTGTCTAGCCGAGTGGGTTTGGGTCTAGCCGAGTGGGTTTGGGTATAGCCGAGTGGGTTTCGGTCTAGCAGAGTGGGTTTGGGTCTGGCCGAGTGGGTTTGGTCCAGCCCAGTGGGTTTAGGTCTAGCCGAGTATGTTTGGGTCTAGCGGAGTGGGTTTGGGTCTAGCGGAGTGGGTTTGTGTCTAGCGGAGTGGGTTTGGGTCTAGCGGAGTGGGTTTTGGTCTAACCGAGTGGGTTTGCGTCTAGCCGAGTGGGTTTGGGTCTAGCCGAGTGGGTTTGGGTCTAGCCGAGTGGGTTTGGGTCTAGCCTAGTGGGTTTGGGTCTAGCCTAGTGGGTTTGGCTCTAGCGGAGTGGGTTTGGGTGTAGCGGAGTGGGTTTGGGTCTAGCGGAGTGGGTTTGGGTCTAGCAGAGTGGGTTTGGGTCTAGCGGAGTGGGATTACGTCTAGCGGAGTGTGTTTGCGTCTAGCGGAGTGGGTTTGGGTCTAGCGGACTGGGTTTGGGCCTAGCGGAATGGGTTTGGGTCTAGCCAAGTGGGTTTGCGTCTAGCCGACTGGGTTTGGGTCTAGACGAGTGGGTTTGGGTCTAGAGGAGTGGGTTTGTGTCTCGCCGAGTGGGTTTGTGTCTAGCCAAGTGGGTTTGGGTCTAGCCGAGTGGGTTTGCGTCTAGCCGACTGGGTTTGGGTCTAGACGAGTGGGTTTGGGTCTAGCCGAGTTGGTTTGTGTATAGCCGAGTGGGTTTGGGTCTAGCAGAGTGGGTTTGGGTCTAGCCGAGTGGGTTTGGGTCTAGCCGAGTGGGTTTGGTCTAGCCGAGTGGGTTTGGGTCTAGCCGAGTAGTATTGGGTCTAGCGGAGTGGGTTTGGGTCTAGCGGAGTGGGTTTGGGTCTAGCGGAGTGGGTTTGGGTCTAGCGGAGTGGGTTTTGATCTAACCGAGTGGGTTTGCGTCTAGCCGAGTGGGTTTGGGTCTAGCCGAGTGGGTTTGGGTCTAGCCGAGTGGGTTTGGGTCTAGCCGAGTGGGTTTGGGTCTAGCCGAGTGGGTTTGGGTCTAGCCGATTGGGTTTGGGTCTAGCCTAGTGGGTTTGGTTCTAGCCTAGTGGGTTTGGGTCTAGCGGAGTGGGTTTGGGTCTAGCGGAGTGGGTTTGGGTCTAGCGGAGTGGGTTTGGGTCTACTGGACTGGGTTTTGGGTCTAGCCGAGTGGGTTTGGGTCTAGTGGATTGGGTTCGGGTCTAGCGGAGTGGGTTTGGGTCTAGTGGAGTGTGTTTGGGTCTAGCCGATTGGGTTTGGGTCTAGCCGAGTGGGTTTGGGTCTAGCCGAGTGGGTTTGGGCCTAGCCGATTGGGTTTGGGTCTAGCCGAGTGGGTTTGGGTCTCGCCGAGTGCGTTTGGGTCTAGCCGACTGGGTTTGGGTCCAGCTGAGTGGGTTTGGGTCTAGAGGTGAGGGTTTGGGTCTCGCCGAGTGGGTTTGTGTCTAGCCGAGTGGGTTTGGGTCGAGCCGAGTGGGTTGTGGTCTAGCCGAGTGGGTTTGGGTCTAGCCGAGTGGGTTTGGGTCTAGCCGAGTGGGTTTGGGTCTCGCCGAGTGGGTTTGGTCCTAGCCGAGTGGGTTTGGGTCTAGCCGAGTGGGTTTGTGTCTAGCCGAGTGGGTTTGGCTCTACCGGAGTGGGTTTGGGTCTAGCCGAGTGGGTTTGGGTCTAGCCGAGTGGGTTTGGTCTAGCCGAGTGGGTTTGGGTCTAGCCGAGTGTGTTTGGGTCTAGCCGAGTGGGTTTGGGTCTAGCCGAGTGGGTTTGGGTCTAGCGGAGTGGGTTTGGGTCTACTGGACTAGGTTTTGGGTCCAGCCTAGTGGGTTTGGGTCTAGCGGAGTGGGTTTGGGTCTAGCGGAGTGGGTTTGGGTCCAGCGGAGTGGGCTTGGGTCTACTGGACTGGGTTTTGGGTCTAGCCGAGTGGGTTTGGGTCTAGTGGATTGGGTTCGGGTCTAGCGGAGTGGGTTTGGGTCCAGCGGAGTGGGTTTGGGTCTAGCCGATTGGGTTTGGGTCTAGCGGAGTCGGTTTGGGTCTACCGGAGTGTGTTTGGGTCTAGCCGAGTGGGTTTGGGTATAGCCGAGTGGGTTTGGGTCTAGCGGAGTGGTTTTGGGTCTAGCCGAGTGGGTTTGGGCCTAGCCGATTGGGTTTGGGTCTAGCCGATTGGGTTTGGGTCTAGCCGAGTGCGTTTGGGTCTAGCCGACTGGGTTTGGGTCCAGCTGAGTGGGTTTGGGTCTAGAGGTGAGGGTTTGGGTCTCGCCGAGTGGGTTTGTGTCTAGCCGAGTGGGTTTGGGTCGAGCCGAGTACGTTTGGGTATAGCCGAGTGGGTTTGGGTCTATCCGAGTGGGTTGGGGTCTAGCCGAGTGGGTTTGGGTCTAGCCGAGTGGGTTGGGGTCTAGCCGAGTGGGTTTGGGTCTAGCCGAGTGGGTTTGGGTCTAGCCGAGTGGGTTTGGGTCTAGCGGAGTGGGTTTGGGTCTACTGGACTGGGTTTTGGGTCTAGCCGAGTGGGTTTGGATCTAGTGGATTGGGTTCGGGTCTAGCGGAGTGGGTTTGGGTCTAGTGGAGTGGGTTTGTGTCTAGCCAATTGGGTTTGGGTCTAGCGGAGTGGGTTTGGGTCTAGCGGAGTGTGTTTGGGTCTAGCCGAGTGGGTTTGGGTCTAGCCGAGTGGGTTTGGGTCTAGCGGAGTGGTTTTGGGTCTAGCCGAGTGGGTTTGGGCCTAGCCGATTGGGTTTGGGTCTAGCCGAGTGGGTTTGGGTCTCGCCGAGTGCGTTTGGGTCTAGCCGACTGGGTTTGGGTCCAGCTGAGTGGGTTTGGGTCTAGAGGTGAGGGTTTGGGTCTCGCCGAGTGGGTTTGTGTCTAGCCGAGTGGGTTTGTGTCGAGCCGAGTGGGTTTGGCTCTACCGGAGTGGGTTTGGGTCTAGCCGAGTGGGTTTGGGTCTAGCCGAGTGGGTTTGGGTCTAGCCGAGTGGGTTTGGGTCTAGCCGAGTGGGTTTGGGTCTAGCCGAGCGTGTTTGGGTCTAGCGAGTGGGTTTGGGTCTAGCAGAGTGGGTTTGGGTCTAGCGGAGTGGGTTTGGGTCTAGCCGAGTGGGTTTGGTCTAGCCGAGTGGGTTTGGGTCTAGCCGAGTGTGTTTGGGTCTAGCCGAGTGGGTTTGGGTCTAGCCGAGTGGGTTTGGGTCTAGCGGAGTGGGTTTGGGTCTACTGGACTGGGTTTTGGGTCCAGCCTAGTGGGTTTGGGTCTAGCGGAGTGGGTTTGGGTCTAGCGGAGTGGGTTTGGGTCCAGCGGAGTGGGTTTGGGTCTACTGGACTGGGTTTTGGGTCTCGCCGAGTGGGTTTGGGTCTAGTGGATTGGGTTCGGGTCTAGCGGAGTGGGTTTGGGTCTAGCCGAGTGTGATTGGGTCTAGCCCAGTGGGTTTGGGTCTAGCGAGTGGGTTTGGGTCTAGCCGAGTGGGTTTGGGTCTAGCCGAGTGGGTTTGGGTCTAGCCGAGTGGGTTTGGGTCTAGCCGAGTGGGTTTGGGTCTCGCCGAATGGGTTTGTGTCTAGCCGAGTGGGTTTGGGTCTGGCCGAGTGGGTTTGGGTATAGCCGAGTGGGTTTGGGTCTAGCCGAGTGGGTTTGGGTCTAGCCGAGTGGGTTTGGGTCTAGCCGAGTGGGTTTGGGTCTAGCCGAGTGTGATTGGGTCTAGCCGAGTGGGTTTGGGTCTAGCGAGTGGGTTTGGGTCTAGCCGAGTGGGTTTGGGTCTAGCCGAGTGTGATTGGGTCTAGCCGAGTGGGTTTGGGTCTAGCGAGTGGGTTTGGGTCTAGCCGAGTGGGTTTGGGTCTAGCCGAGTGTGTTTGTGTCTAGCCGAGTGGGTTTGGGTCTAGCCGAGTTGGTTTGGGTCTTGCCTAGTGGGTGTGGGTCTAGCGGAGTGGGTTTGGGTCTAGCGGAGTGGGTTTGGGTCTAGCGGAGTGGGTTTGGGTCTACTGGACTGGGTTTTGGGTCTAGCCGAGTGGGTTTGGGTTTAGTGGATTGGGTTTGGGTCTAGCCGAGTGGGTTTGTGTCTAGCCGAGTGGGTTTGGGTCTAGCCGAGTGGGTTTGTGTCTAGCAGAGTGGGTTTGGGTCTAGCCGAGTGGGTTTGGGTCTAGCCGAGTGGGTTTGGGTCTAGCCGAGTGGGTTTGGGTCTAGCCGAGTGGGTTTGGGTCTCGCCGAATGGGTTTGTGTCTAGCCGAGTGGGTTTGGGTCTAGCCGAGTGGGATGGGTATAGCCGAGTGGGTTTGGGTCTAGCCGAGTACGTTTGGGTCTAGCCGAGTGGGTTTGGGTCTAGCCGAGTGGGTTTGGGTCTAGCCGAGCGGGTTTGGGTCTAGCCGAGCGGGTTTGGTCCTAGCCGAGTGGGTTTGGGTCTAGCCGAGTGGGTTTGTGTCCAGCCGAGTGGGTTTGGGTCTAGCCGAGTGGGTTTGGGTCTAGCCGAGTGGGTTTTGGTCTAGCCGAGTGGGTTTGGGTCTAGCCGAGTGTGATTGAGTCTAGCCGAGTGGGTTTGGGTCTAGCGAGTGGGTTTGGGTCTAGCCGAGTGGGTTTGGGTCTAGCCGAGTGGGTTTGGGTCTAGCCGAGTGGGTTTGGGTCTAGCCGAGTGGGTTTGGGTCTCGCCGAATGGGTTTGTGTCTAGCCGAGTGGGTTTGGGTCTAGCCGAGTGGGTTTGGGTATAGCCGAGTGGGTTTGGGTCTAGCCGAGTACGTTTGGGTCTAGCCGAGTGGGTTTGGGTCTAGCCGAGTGGGTTTGGGTCTAGCCGAGCGGGTTTGGGTCTAGCCGAGCGGGTTTGGTCCTAGCCGAGTGGGTTTGGGTCTAGCCGAGTGGGTTTGTGTCCAGCCGAGTGGGTTTGGGTCTAGCCGAGTGGGTTTGGGTCTAGCCGAGTGGGTTTTGGTCTAGCCGTGTGGGTTTGGGTCGAGCCGAGTGGGTTTGGGTCTAGCCGAGTGGGTTTGGGTCTAGCCGAGTGGGTTTGGGTCTAGCCGAGTGGGTTTGGGTCTAGACGAGTGGGTTTGGGTCTAGCCTAGTGGGTTTGGGTTTAGCCGAGTGGGTTTGGGTCTAGCGGAGTGGGTTTGGGTGTAGCCGAGTGGGTTTGGGTCTATCCGAGTGGGTTTGGGTCCAGCCCAGTGGGTTTGGGTCTAGCCGAGTGGGTTTGGGTCTAGACGAGTGGGTTTCGGTCTAGCCGATTGGGTTTGGGTCTAGCCGAGTGGGTTTGGGTCTAGCCGAGTGGGTTTGGGTCTAGCCCAGTGGGTTTGGGTCTGGCGGAGTGGATTTGGATCTAGCCGAGTGCGTTTGGGTCTAGCCGAGTGGGTTTGGGTTTAGCCGAGTGGGTTTGGGTCTAGCCGAGTGGGTTTGGGTCTAGCCGAGTGGGTTTGGGTCTAGCCGAGTGGGTTTGGGTCTAGCCGAGTGGGTTTGGGTCTAGCCGACTGGGTTTGCGTCTAGCCGAGTGGGTTTGGGTCTAGAGGAGTGGGTTTGGGTCTCGCCGAGTGGGTTTGTGTCCAGCCGAGTGGGTTTGGGACTAGCCGAGTGGGTTTGGGTATAGCCGAGTGGGTTTGGGTCTAGCCGAGTGGGTTGGGGTCTAGCCGAGTGAGTTTGCGTCTAGCCGAATGGGTTTGGGTCTAGCCGAGTGGGTTTGGGTCTAGCCGAGTGGGTTTGGGTCTAGCCGAGTGGGTTTGTGTCTAGCCGAGTGTGTTTGTGTCTAGCCGAGTGGGTTTGGGTCTAGCCGAGTGGGTTTGGGTCTTGCCGAGTGGGTTTGGGTCTAGCCGAGTGGGTTTGGGTCTAGCCGAGTGGGTTTGGGTCTAGCCGAGTGGGTTTGGGTCTAGCAGAGTGGGTTTGGGTCTAGCCGAGTGTGATTGGGCCTAGCCGAGTGGGTTTGGGTCTAGCGAGTGGGTTTGGGTCTAGCCGAGTGGGTTTGGGTCTAGCCGAGTGGGTTTGGGTCTAGCCGAGTGGGTTTTGGACTAGCCGTGTGGGTTTGGGTCTAGCCGAGTGGGTTTGGGTCTAGCCGAGTGGGTTTGGGTCTAGCCGAGTGGGTTTGGGTCTAGACGAGTGGGTTTCGGTCTAGTCGAGTGGGTTTGGGTCTAGCCGAGTGGGTTTGGGTCTAGCCGAGTGGGTTTGGGTCTAACGGAGTGGGTTTGAGTTAAGCGGAGTGGGTTTGGGTCTAGCGGAGTGGGTTTGGGCCGAGCGGAGTGGGTTTGGGTCTAGCGGAATGGGTTTGGGTCTAGCCGAGTGGGTTTGGATCTAGCCGAGTGGGTTTGGGTCTAGCCGAGTGGGTTTGGGTCTAGCCGAGTGGGTTTGTGTCTAGCCGAGTGGGTTTGGGTCTAGCCGAGTGGGTTTGTGTCCAGCGGAGTGGGTTTGGGTCCAGCGGAGTGGGTTTGGGACTAGCGGAGTGGGTTTGGGTCGCGGAGTGGGTTTGGGTCTAGCGGAGTGGGTTTGGGTCTATCGGAGTGGGTTTACGTCTAGCGGAGTGTGTTTGGGTCTTGCCCAGTGGGTTTGGGTCTAGCCGAGTGGGTTTGGGTCTAGCCGAGTGGGTTTGGGTCTAGCCGAGTGGGTTTGGGTCTAGCCGACTGGGGTTGCGTCTTGCCGAGTGGGTTTGGGTCCAGAGGAGTGGGTTTGGGTCCCGCCGAGTGGGTTTGTGTCCAGCCGAGTGGGTTTGGGTCTAGCCGAGTGGGTTTGGGTATAGCCGAGTGGGTTTGGGTCTAGCCGAGTGGGTTTGGGTCTAGCCGAGTGGGTTTGGGTCTAGACGAGTGGGTTTGGGTCTAGCCTAGTGGGTTTGGGTTTAGCCGAGTGGGTTTGGGTCTATCCGAGTGGGTTTGGGTCTAGCCGAGTGGGTTTGTGTCTAGCCGAGTGTGTTTGTGTCTAGCCGAGTGGGTTTGGGTCTAGCCGAGTGGGTTTGGGTCTTGCCGAGTGGGTTTGGGTCTAGCCGAGTGGGTTTGGGTCTAGCCGAGTGGGTTTGGGTCTAGCCGAGTGGGTTTGGGTCTAGCAGAGTGGGTTTGGGTCTAGCCGAGTGTGATTGGGCCTAGCCGAGTGGGTTTGGGTCTAGCGAGTGGGTTTGGGTCTAGCCGAGTGGGTTTGGGTCTAGCCGAGTGGGTTTGGGTCTAGCCGAGTGGGTTTTGGACTAGCCGTGTGGGTTTGGGTCTAGCCGAGTGGGTTTGGGTCTAGCCGAGTGGGTTTGGGTCTAGCCGAGTGGGTTTGGGTCTAGACGAGTGGGTTTCGGTCTAGTCGAGTGGGTTTGGGTCTAGCCGAGTGGGTTTGGGTCTAGCCGAGTGGGTTTGGGTCTAACGGAGTGGGTTTGAGTTAAGCGGAGTGGGTTTGGGTCTAGCGGAGTGGGTTTGGGCCGAGCGGAGTGGGTTTGGGTCTAGCGGAATGGGTTTGGGTCTAGCCGAGTGGGTTTGGATCTAGCCGAGTGGGTTTGGGTCTAGCCGAGTGGGTTTGGGTCTAGCCGAGTGGGTTTGTGTCTAGCCGAGTGGGTTTGGGTCTAGCCGAGTGGGTTTGTGTCCAGCGGAGTGGGTTTGGGTCCAGCGGAGTGGGTTTGGGACTAGCGGAGTGGGTTTGGGTCGCGGAGTGGGTTTGGGTCTAGCGGAGTGGGTTTGGGTCTATCGGAGTGGGTTTACGTCTAGCGGAGTGTGTTTGGGTCTTGCCCAGTGGGTTTGGGTCTAGCCGAGTGGGTTTGGGTCTAGCCGAGTGGGTTTGGGTCTAGCCGAGTGGGTTTGGGTCTAGCCGACTGGGGTTGCGTCTTGCCGAGTGGGTTTGGGTCCAGAGGAGTGGGTTTGGGTCCCGCCGAGTGGGTTTGTGTCCAGCCGAGTGGGTTTGGGTCTAGCCGAGTGGGTTTGGGTATAGCAGAGTGGGTTTGGGTCTAGCCGAGTGGGTTTGGGTCTAGCCGAGTGGGTTTGGGTCTAGACGAGTGGGTTTGGGTCTAGCCTAGTGGGTTTGGGTTTAGCCGAGTGGGTTTGGGTCTAGCGGAGTGGGTTTGGGTGTAGCCGAGTGGGTTTGGGTCTATCCGAGTGGGTTTGGGTACAGCCCAGTGGGTTTGGGTCTAGCCGAGTGGGTTTGGGTCTAGACGAGTGGGTTTCGGTCTAGCCGATTGGGTTTGGGTCTAGCCGAGTGGGTTTGGGTCTAGCCGAGTGGGTTTGGGTCTAGCCCAGTGGGTTTGGGTCTGGCGGAGTGGATTTGGATCTAGCCGAGTGCGTTTGGGTCTAGCCGAGTGGGTTTGGGTCCAGCCGAGTGGGTTTGGGTCTAGCCGAGTGGGTTTGGGTCTAGCCGAGTGGGTTTGGGTCTAGCCGAGTGGGTTTGGGTCTAGCCGAGTGGGTTTGGGTCTAGCCGACTGGGTTTGCGTCTAGCCGAGTGGGTTTGGGTCCAGAGGAGTGGGTTTGGGTCTCGCCGAGTGGGTTTGGGTCTAGCCGAGCGGGTTTGGGTCTAGCCGAGCGGGTTTGGTCCCAGCCGAGTGGGTTTGGGTCCAGCCGAGTGGGTTTGTGTGCAGCCGAGTGGGTTTGGGTCTAGCCGAGTGGGTTTGGGTCTAGCCGAGTGGGTTTTGGTCTAGCCGTGTGGGTTTGGGTCTAGCCGAGTGGGTTTGGGTCTAGCCGAGTGGGTTTGGGTCTAGCCGAGTGGGTTTGGGTCTAGACGAGTGGGTTTCGGTCTAGTCGAGTGGGTTTGGGTCTAGCCGAGTGGGTTTGGGTCTAGCCGAGTGGGTTTGGGTCTAACGGAGTGGGTTTGAGTTAAGCGGAGTGGGTTTGGGTCTAGCGGAGTGGGTTTGGGCCGAGCGGAGTGGGTTTGGGTCTAGACGAGTGGGTTTGGGTGTAGCCGAGTGGGTTTGGGTCTAGCCGAGTGGGTTTGGGTCTAGCCGAGTGGGTTTGGGTCTAGCCGAGTGGGTTTGGGTCTAGCCGACTGGGTTTGCGTCTTGCCGAGTGGGTTTGGGTCCAGAGGAGTGGGTTTGGGTCCCGCCGAGTGGGTTTGTGTCTAGCCGAGTGGGTTTGGGTCTACCCGAGTGGGTTTGGGTCTAGCCGAGTGGGTTTGTGTCTAGCCGAGTGTGTTTGTGTCTAGCCGAGTGGGTTTGGGTCTGGCCGAGTGGGTTTGGGTCTTGCTGAGTGGGTTTGGGTCTAGCCGAGTGGGTTTGGGTCTAGCCGAGTGGGTTTGGGTCTAGCCGAGTGGGTTTGGGTCTGGCCGAGTGGGTTTGGGTCTTGCTGAGTGGGTTTGGGTCTAGCCGAGTGGGTTTGGGTCTAGCCGAGTGGGTTTGGGTCTAGCCGAGTGGGTTTGGGTCTAGCAGAGTGGGTTTGGGTCTAGCCGAGTGGGTTTGGGTCTAGCCGAGTGTGATTGGGTCTAGCCGAGTGGGTTTGGGTCTAGCGAGTGGGTTTGGGTCAAGCGATTGGGTTTGGGTCTAGCCGAGTGGGTTTGGGTCTAGCCGAGTGGGTTTGGGTCTAGCCGAGTGGGTTTGGGTCTCGCCGAATGGGTTTGTGTCTAGCCGAGTGGGTTTGGGTCTAGCCGAGTGGGTTTGGGTATAGCCGAGTGGGTTTGGGTCTAGCCGAGTACGTTTGGGTCTAGCCGAGTGGGTTTGGGTCTAGCCGAGTGGGTTTGGGTCTAGCCGAGCGGGTTTGGGTCTAGCCGAGCGGGTTTGGTCCTAGCCGAGTGGGTTTGGGTCTAGCCGAGTGGGTTTGTGTCCAGCCGAGTGGGTTTGGGTCTAGCCGAGTGGGTTTGGGTCTAGCCGAGTGGGTTTTGGTCTAGCCGTGTGGGTTTGGGTCTAGCCGAGTGGGTTTGGGTCTAGCCGAGTGGGTTTGGGTCTAGCCGAGTGGGTTTGGGTCTAGCCGAGTGGGTTTGGGTCTAGACGAGTGGGTTTCGGTCTAGTCGAGTGGGTTTGGGTCTAGCCGAGTGGGTTTGGGTCTAGCCGAGTGGGTTTGGGTCTAACGGAGTGGGTTTGAGTTAAGCGGAGTGGGTTTGGGTCTAGCGGAGTGGGTTTGGGCCGAGCGGAGTGGGTTTGGGTCTAGCGGAATGGGTTTGGGTCTAGCCGAGTGGGTTTGGGTCTAGCCGAGTGGGTTTGGGTCCAGCCGAGTGGGTTTGGGTCTAGCCGATTGGGTTTGTGTCTAGCCGAGTGGGTTTGGGTCTAGCCGAGTGGGTTTGGGTCTAGCCGAGTGGGTTTGGGTCTAGCCTAGTGGGTTTGGCTTTAGCCGAGTGGGTTTGGGTCTAGCGGAGTGGGTTTGGGTCTAGCGGAGTGGGTTTGGGACTAGCGGAGTGGGTTTGGGTCGCGGAGTGGGTTTGGGTCTAGCGGAGTGGGTTTGGGTCTATCGGAGTGGGTTTACGTCTAGCGGAGTGTGTTTGGGTCTTGCCCAGTGGGTTTGGGTCTAGCCAAGTGGGTTTGGGTCTAGCCGAGTGGGTTTGGGTCTAGCCGAGTGGGTTTGTGTCTAGCCGACTGGGTTTGCGTCTAGCCGAGTGGGTTTGGGTCCAGAGGAGTGGGTTTGGGTCCCGCCGAGTGGGTTTGTGTCCAGCCGAGTGGGTTTGGGTCTAGCCGAGTGGGTTTGGGTAAAGCCGAGTGGGTTTGGGTCTAGCCGAGTGGGTTGGGGTCTAGCCGAGTGAGTTTGCGTCTAGCCGAGTGGGTTTGGGTCCAGCCGAGTGGGTTTGGGTCTACCCGAGTGGGTTTGGGTCTAGCCGAGTGGGTTTGTGTCTAGCCGAGTGTGTTTGTGTCTAGCCGAGTGGGTTTGGGTCTGGCCGAGTGGGTTTGGGTCTTGCCGAGTGTGTTTGGGTCTAGCCGAGTGGGTTTGGGTCTAGCCGAGTGGGTTTGGGTCTAGCCGAGTGGGTTTGGGTCTAGCAGAGTGGGTTTGTGTCTAGCCGAGTGGGTTTGGGTCTAGCCGAGCGTGATTGGGTCTAGCCGAGTGGGTTTGGGTCTAGCGAGTGGGTTTGGGTCAAGCGATTGGGTTTGGGTCTAGCCGAGTGGGTTTGGGTCTAGCCGAGTGGGTTTGGGTCTAGCCGAGTGGGTTTGGGTCTCGCCGAATGGGTTTGTGTCTAGCCGAGTGGGTTTGGGTCTAGCCGAGTGGGTTTGGGTATAGCCGAGTGGGTTTGGGTCTAGCCGAGTACGTTTGGGTCTAGCCGAGTGGGTTTGGGTCTAGCCGAGTGGGTTTGGATCTAGCCGAGCGGGTTTGGGTCTAGCCGAGCGGGTTTGGTCCTAGCCGAGTGGGTTTGGGTCTAGCCGAGTGGGTTTGTGTCCAGCCGAGTGGGTTTGGGTCTAGCCGAGTGGGTTTGGGTCTAGCCGAGTGGGTTTTGGTCTAGCCGTGTGGGTTTGGGTCTAGCCGAGTGGGTTTGGGTCTAGCCGAGTGGGTTTGGGACTAGCCGAGTGGGTTTGGGTCTAGACGAGTGGGTTTCGGTCTAGTCGAGTGGGTTTGGGTCTAGCCGAGTGGGTTTGGGTCTAGTCGAGTGGGTTTGGGTCTAACGGAGTGGGTTTGAGTTAAGCGGAGTGGGTTTGGGTCTAGCGGAGTGGGTTTGGGCCGAGCGGAGTGGGTTTGGGTCTAGCCGAGTGGGTTTGGGTCTAGCCGAGTGGGTTTGGGTCCAGCCGAGTGGGTTTGGGTCTAGCCGAGTGGGTTTGTGTCTAGCCGAGTGGGTTTGGGTCTAGCCGAGTGGGTTTGGGTCTAGCCGAGTGGGTTTGGGTCTAGCCTAGTGGGTTTGGGTTTAGCCGAGTGGGTTTGGGTCTAGCGGAGTGGGTTTGGGTGTAGCCGAGTGGGTTTGGGTCTATCCGAGTGGGTTTGGGTCCAGCCCAGTGGGTTTGGGTCTAGCCGAGTGGGTTTGGGTCTAGACGAGTGGGTTTCGGTCTAGCCGAGTGGGTTTGGGTCTAGCCGAGTGTGTTTGTGTCTAGCCGAGTGTGTTTGTGTCTAGCCGAGTGGGTTTGGGTCTAGTCGAGTTGGTTTGGGTCTTGCCGAGTGGGTTTGGGTCTAGCCGAATGGGTTTGTGTCTAGCCGAGTGGGTTTGGGTCTAGCCGAGTGGGTTTGGGTCTAGCAGAGTGGGTTTGGGTCTAGCCGAGTGGGTTTGGGTCTAGCCGAGTGGGTTTGGGTCTAGCCGAGTGTGATTGGGTCTAGCCGAGTGGGTTTGGGTCTAGCGAGTGGGTTTGGGTCTAGCCGAGTGGGTTTGGGTCTAGCCGAGTGGGTTTGGGTCTAGCCGAGTGGGTTTGGGTCTAGCCGAGTGGGTTTGGGTCTCGCCGAATGGGTTTGTGTCTAGCCGAGTGGGTTTGGGTCTAGCCGAGTGGGTTTGGGTATAGCCGAGTGGGTTTGGGTCTAGCCGAGTACGTTTGGGTCTAGCCGAGTGGGTTTGGGTCTAGCCGAGTGGGTTTGGGTCTAGCCGAGCGGGTTTGGGTCTAGCCGAGCGGGTTTGGTCCTAGCCGAGTGGGTTTGGGTCTAGCCGAGTGGGTTTGTGTCCAGCCGAGTGGGTTTGGGTCTAGCCGAGTGGGTTTGGGTCTAGCCGAGTGGGTTTTGGTCTAGCCGTGTGGGTTTGGGTCTAGCCGAGTGGGTTTGGGTCTAGCCGAGTGGGTTTGGGTCTAGCCGAGTGGGTTTGGGTCTAGCCGAGTGGGTTTGGGTCTAGACGAGTGGGTTTGGGCCTAGCCTAGTGGGTTTGGGTCTAGCCGAGTGGGTTTGGGTTTAGCCGAGTGGGTTTGGGTCTAGCGGAGTGGGTTTGGGTGTAGCCGAGTGGGTTTGGGTCTATCCGAGTGGGTTTGGGTCCAGCCCAGTGGGTTTGGGTCTAGCCGAGTGGGTTTGGGTCTAGACGAGTGGGTTTCGGTCTAGCCGAGTGGGTTTGGGTCTAGCCGAGTGGGTTTGGGTCTAGCCGAGTGGGTTTGGGTCTAGCCGAGTGGGTTTGGGTCTAGCGGAGTGGATTTGGATCTAGCCGAGTGGGTTTGGGTCTAGCCGAGTGGGTTTGGATCTAGCCGAGTGGGTTTGGGTCTAGCCGAGTGGGTTTGGGTCTAGCCGAGTGGGTTTGGGTCTAGCCGAGTGGGTTTGGGTCTAGCCGAGTGGGTTTGGGTCTAGCCGACTGGGTTTGCGTCTAGCCGAGTGGGTTTGGGTCTAGAGGAGTGGGTTTGGGTCTCGCCGAGTGGGTTTGTGTCCAGCCGAGTGGGTTTGGGTCTAGCCGAGTGGGTTTGGGTATAGCCGAGTGGGTTTGGGTCTAGCAAGTGGGTTTGGGTCTAGCCGAGTGGGTTTGGGTCTAGCCGAGTGGGTTTGGGTCTAGCCGAGTGGGTTTGGGTCTAGCCGAGTGGGTTTGGGTCTCGCCGAATGGGTTTGTGTCTAGCCGAGTGGGTTTGGGTCTAGCCGAGTGGGTTTGGGTATAGCCGAGTGGGTTTGGGTCTAGCCGAGTACGTTTGGGTCTAGCCGAGTGGGTTTGGGTCTAGCCGAGCGGGTTTGGTCCTAGCCGAGTGGGTTTGGGTCTAGCCGAGTGGGTTTGTGTCCAGCCGAGTGGGTTTGGGTCTAGCCGAGTGGGTTTGGGTCTAGCCGAGTGGGTTTTGGTCTAGCCGTGTGGGTTTGGGTCTAGCCGAGTGGGTTTGGGTCTAGCCGAGTGGGTTTGGGTCTAGCCGAGTGGGTTTGGGTCTAGACGAGTGGGTTTCGGTCTAGTCGAGTGGGTTTGGGTCTAGCCGAGTGGGTTTGGGTCTAGCCGAGTGGGTTTGGGTCTAACGGAGTGGGTTTGAGTTAAGCGGAGTGGGTTTGGGTCTAGCGGAGTGGGTTTGGGCCGAGCGGAGTGGGTTTGGGTCTAGCGGAATGGGTTTGGGTCTAGCCGAGTGGGTTTGGGTCTAGCCGAGTGGGTTTGGGTCTAGCCGAGTGGGTTTGGGTCTAGCCGAGTGGGTTTGTGTCTAGCCGAGTGGGTTTGGGTCTAGCCGAGTGGGTTTGGGTCTAGCCGAGTGGGTTTGGGTCTAGCCTAGTGGGTTTGGGTCTAGCGGAGTGGGTTTGGGTCTAGCGGAGTGGGTTTGGGACTAGCGGAGTGGGTTTGGGTCGCGGAGTGGGTTTGTGTCGCGGAGTGGGTTTGGGTTTATCGGAGTGGGTTTACGTCTAGCGGAGTGTGTTTGGGTCTAGCGGAGTGGGTTTCGGTCGAGCAGACTGCGTTTGGGTCTAGCGGAGTGGGGTTGGGTCTGTCGGAGTGGGTTTGGGTCTAGCGGAGTGGGTTTGGTTCTAGCGGAGTGGGTTTGGGTCTAGCGGAGTGGGTTTGGGTCTAGCGGAGTAGGTTTGGGTCTAGCGGACTGGGTTTGGGTCTAGCGGAGTGGGTTTGGGTCTAGCGGATTGGGTTCGGGTCTAGCGGAGTGGGTTTGGGTCTAGCCGAGTGGGTTTGGGTCTAGCCGATTGGGTATGGGTCTAGCCGAGTGGGTTTGGGTCTAGCCGAGTGGGTTTGGGTCTAGCCTAGTGGGTTTGGGTCTAGCGGAGTGGGTTTGGGTCTAGCGGAGTGGGTTTGGGTCTAGCGGAGTGGGTTTGGGTCTAGCGGAGTGGGTTTGGGCCGAGCGGAGTGGGTTTGGGTCTAGCGGAATGGGTTTGGGTCTAGCGGAGTGGGTTTGTGTCTAGCGGATTGGGTTCGGGTCTATCGGAGTGGGTTTACGTCTTGCGGAGTGTGTTTGGGTCTAGCGGAGTGGGTTTGGGTCGAGCAGACTGGGTTTGGGTCTAGCGGAGTGGGGTTGGGTCTGGCGGAGTGGGTTTGGGTCTAGCGGAGTGGGTTTGGTTCTAGCGGAGTGGGTTTGGGTCTAGCCGAGTGGGTTTGGGTCTAGCCGAGTGGGTTTTGTTCTAGCCGTGTGGGTTTGGGTCTAGCCGAGTGGGTTTGGGTCTAGCCGAGTGGGTTTGGGTCTAGCCGAGTGTGTTTGGGTCTAGCCGAGTGGGTTTGGGTCTAGACGAGTGGGTTTCGGTCTAGTCGAGTGGGTTTGGGTCTAGCCGAGTGGGTTTGGGTCTAGCCGAGTGGGTTTGGGTCTAACGGAGTGGGTTTGAGTTAAGCGGAGTGGGTTTGGGTCTAGCGGAGTGGGTTTGGGCCGAGCGGAGTGGGTTTGGTTCTAGCGGAATGGGTTTGGGTCTAGCCGAGTGGGTTTGGGTCTAGCCGAGTGGGTTTGGGTCTAGCCGAGTGGGTTTGGGTCTAGCCGAGTGGGTTTGTGTCTAGCCGAGTGGGTTTGGGTCTAGCCGAGTGGGTTTGGGTCTAGCCGAGTGGGTTTGGGTCTAGCCTAGTGGGTTTGGGTCTAGCGGAGTGGGTTTGGGTCTAGCGGAGTGGGTTTGGGACTAGCGGAGTGGGTTTGGGTCGCGGAGTGGGTTTGTGTCGCGGAGTGGGTTTGGGTTTATCGGAGTGGGTTTATGTCTAGCGGAGTGTGTTTGGGTCTAGCGGAGTGGGTTTCGGTCGAGCAGACTGGGTTTGGGTCTAGCGGAGTGGGGTTGGGTCTGGCGGAGCGGGTTTGGGTCTAGCGGAGTGGGTTTGGTTCTAGCGGAGTGGGTTTGGGTCTAGCGGAGTGGGTTTGGGTCTAGCGGAGTAGGTTTGGGTCTAGCGGACTGGGTTTGGGTCTAGCGGAGTGGGTTTGGGTCTAGCGGATTGGGTTCGGGTCTAGCGGAGTGGGTTTGGGTCTAGCCGAGTGGGTTTGGGTCTAGCCGATTGGGTATGGGTCTAGCCGAGTGGGTTTGGGTCTAGCCGAGTGGGTTTGGGTCTAGCCTAGTGGGTTTGGGTCTAGCGGAGTGGGTTTGGGTCTAGCGGAGTGGGTTTGGGTCTAGCGGAGTGGGTTTGGGTCTAGCGGAGTGGGTTTGGGCCGAGCGGAGTGGGTTTGGGTCTAGCGGAATGGGTTTGGGTCTAGCGGAGTGGGTTTGGGTCTAGCGGATTGGGTTCGGGTCTATCGGAGTGGGTTTACGTCTAGCGGAGTGTGTTTGGGTCTAGCGGAGTGGGTTTGGGTCGAGCAGACTGGGTTTGGGTCTAGCGGAGTGGGGTTGGGTCTGGCGGAGTGGGTTTGGGTCTAGCGGAGTGGGTTTGGTTCTAGCGGAGTGGGTTTGGGTCTAGCGGAGTGGGTTTGAGTCTAGTGGAGTAGGTTTGGGTCTAGCGGACTGGGTTTGGGTCTAGCGGAGTGGGTTTGCGTCTAGCCGAGTGGGTTTGGGTCTAGCCGAGTGGGTTTGGGTCTTGCCGAGTGGGTTTGGGTCTAGCCGAGTGGGTTTGGGTCTAGCCGAGTGGGTTTGGGTCTAGCCGAGTGGGTTTGGGTCTAGCCGAGTGGGTTTGGGTCTAGCCGAGTGGGTTTGGGTCTAGCCGAGTGGGTTTGGGTCTAGCCGAGTGGGTTTGGGTCTCGCCGAATGGGTTTGTGTCTAGCCGAGTGGGTTTGGGTCTAGCCGAGTGGGTTTGGGTATAGCCGAGTGGGTTTGGGTCTAGCCGAGTACGTTTGGGTCTAGTCGAGTGGGTTTGGGTCTAGCCGAGTGGGTTTGGGTCTAGCCGAGCGGGTTTGGGTCTAGCCGAGCGGGTTTGGTCCTAGCCGAGTGGGTTTGGGTCTAGCCGAGTGGGTTTGTGTCCAGCCGAGTGGGTTTGGGTCTAGCCGAGTGGGTTTGGGTCTAGCCGAGTGGGTTTTGGTCTAGCCGTGTGGGTTTGGGTCTAGCCGAGTGGGTTTGGGTCTAGCCGAGTGGGTTTGGGTCTAGCCGAGTGGGTTTGGGTCTAGACGAGTGGGTTTCGGTCTAGTCGAGTGGGTTTGGGTCTAGCCGAGTGGGTTTGGGTCTAGCCGAGTGGGTTTGGGTCTAACGGAGTGGGTTTGAGTTAAGCGGAGTGGGTTTGGGTCTAGCGGAGTTGGTTTGGGCCGAGCGGAGTGGGTTTGCGTCTAGCGGAATGGGTTTGGGTCTAGCCGAGTGGGTTTGGGTCTAGCCGAGTGGGTTTGGGTCTAGCCGAGTGGGTTTGGGTCTAGCCGAGTGGGTTTGTGTCTAGCCGAGTGGGTTTGGGTCTAGCCGAGTGGGTTTGGGTCTAGCCGAGTGGGTTTGGGTCTAGCCTAGTGGGTTTGGGTCGAGCGGAGTGGGTTTGGGTCTAGCGGAGTGGGTTTGGGACTAGCGGAGTGGGTTTGGGTCGCGGAGTGGGTTTGGGTCTAGCGGAGTGGGTTTGGGTCTATCGGAGTGGGTTTATGTCTAGCGGAGTGTGTTTGGGTCTTGCCCAGTGGGTTTGGGTCTAGCCGAGTGGGTTTGGGTCTAGCCGAGTGGGTTTGGGTCTAGCCGAGTGGGTTTGGGTCTAGCCGACTGGGTTAGGGTCTAGCCGAGTGGGTTTGTGTCTAGCCGAGTGTGTTTGTGTCTAGCCGAGTGGGTTTGGGTCTAGCCGAGTTGGTTTGGGTCTTGCCGAGTGGGTTTGGGTCTAGCCGAGTGGGTTTGTGTCTAGCCGAGTGGGTTTGGATCTAGCCGAGTGGGTTTGGGTCTAGCAGAGTGGGTTTGGGTCTAGCCGAGTGGGTTTGGGTCTAGCCGAGTGGGTTTGGGTCTAGCCGAGTGTGATTGGGTCTAGCCGAGTGGGTTTGGGTCTAGCGAGTGGGTTTGGGTCTAGCCGAGTGGGTTTGGGTCTAGCCGAGTGGGTTTGGGTCTAGCCGAGTGGGTTTGGGTCTAGCCGAGTGGGTTTGGGTCTCGCCGAATGGGTTTGTGTCTAGCCGAGTGGGTTTGGGTCTAGCCGAGTGGGTTTGGGTATAGCCGAGTGGGTTTGGGTCTAGCCGAGTGGGTTTGGGTCTAGCCGAGTGGGTTTGGGTCTAGCCGAGTGGGTTTGGGTCTAGCCGAGTGGGTTTGGGTCTAGCCGAGTGGGTTTGGGTCTAGCCGACTGGGTTTGCGTCTAGCCGAGTGGGTTTGGGTCTAGAGGAGTGGGTTTGGGTCTCGCCGAGTGGGTTTGTGTCCAGGCGAGTGGGTTTGGGTCTAGCCGAGTGGGTTTGGGTATAGCCGAGTGGGTTTGGGTCTAGCGAGTGGGTTTGGGTCTAGCCGAGTGGGTTTGGGTCTAGCCGAGTGGGTTTGGGTCTAGCCGAGTGGGTTTGGGTCTAGCCGAGTGGGTTTGGGTCTCGCCGAATGGGTTTGTGTCTAGCCGAGTGGGTTTGGGTCTAGCCGAGTGGGTTGGGTATAGCCGAGTGGGTTTGGGTCTAGCCGAGTACGTTTGGGTCTAGCCGAGTGGGTTTGGGTCTAGCCGAGTGGGTTTGGGTCTAGCCGAGCGGGTTTGGTCCTAGCCGAGTGGGTTTGGGTCTAGCCGAGTGGGTTTGTGTCCAGCCGAGTGGGTTTGGGTCTAGCCGAGTGGGTTTGGGTCCAGCCGAGTGGGTTTTGGTCTAGCCGTGTGGGTTTGGGTCTAGCCGAGTGGGTTTGGGTCTAGCCGAGTGGGTTTGGGCCGAGCGGAGTGGGTTTGGGTCTAGCGGAATGGGTTTGGGTCTAGCCGAGTGGGTTTGGGTCTAGCCGAGTGGGTTTGGGTCTAGCCGAGTGGGTTTGGGTCTAGCCGAGTGGGTTTGTGTCTAGCCGAGTGGGTTTGGGTCTAGCCGAGTGGGTTTGGGTCTAGCCGAGTGGGTTTGGGTCTAGCCTAGTGGGTTTGGGTCTAGCGGAGTGGGTTTGGGTCTAGCGGAGTGGGTTTGGGACTAGCCGAGTGGGTTTGGGTCTAGCCGAGTGTGATTGGGTCTAGCCGAGTGGGTTTGGGTCTAGCGAGTGGGTTTGGGTCTAGCCGAGTGGGTTTGGGTCTAGCCGAGTGGGTTTGGGTCTAGCCGAGTGGGTTTGGGTCTAGCCGAGTGGGTTTGGGTCTCGCCGAATGGGTTTGTGTCTAGCCGAGTGGGTTTGGGTCTAGCCGAGTGGGTTTGGGTATAGCCGAGTGGGTTTGGGTCTAGCCGAGTACGTTTGGGTCTAGCCGAGTGGGTTTGGGTCTAGCCGAGTGGGTTTGGGTCTAGCCGAGCGGGTTTGGGTCTAGCCGAGCGGGTTTGGTCCTAGCCGAGTGGGTTTGGGTCTAGCCGAGTGGGTTTGTGTCCAGCCGAGTGGGTTTGGGTCTAGCCGAGTGGGTTTGGGTCTAGCCGAGTGGGTTTTGGTCTAGCCGTGTGGGTTTGGGTCTAGCCGAGTGGGTTTGGGTCTAGCCGAGTGGGTTTGGGTCTAGCCGAGTGGGTTTGGGTCTAGCCGAGTGGGTTTGGGTCTAGACGAGTGGGTTTGGGTCTAGCCTAGTGGGTTTGGGTTTAGCCGAGTGGGTTTGGGTCTAGCGGAGTGGGTTTGGGTGTAGCCGAGTGGGTTTGGGTCTATCCGAGTGGGTTTGGGTCCAGCCCAGTGGGTTTGGGTCTAGCCGAGTGGGTTTGGGTCTAGACGAGTGGGTTTCGGTCTAGCCGAGTGGGTTTGGGTCTAGCCGAGTGGGTTTGGGTCTAGCCGAGTGGGTTTGGGTCTAGCCGAGTGGGTTTGGGTCTAGCGGAGTGGATTTGGATCTAGCCGAGTGGGTTTGGGTCTAGCCGAGTGGGTTTGGGTCTAGCCGAGTGGGTTTGGGTCTAGCCGAGTGGGTTTGGGTCTAGCCGAGTGGGTTTGGGTCTAGCCGAGTGGGTTTGGGTCTAGCCGAGTGGGTTTGGGTCTAGCCGACTGGGTTTGCGTCTAGCCGAGTGGGTTTGGGTCTAGAGGAGTGGGTTTGGGTCTCGCCGAGTGGGTTTGTGTCCAGGCGAGTGGGTTTGGGTCTAGCCGAGTGGGTTTGTGTATAGCCGAGTGGGTTTGGGTCTAGCGAGTGGGTTTGGGTCTAGCCGAGTGGGTTTGGGTCTAGCCGAGTGGGTTTGGGTCTAGCCGAGTGGGTTTGGGTCTAGCCGAGTGGGTTTGGGTCTCGCCGAATGGGTTTGTGTCTAGCCGAGTGGGTTTGGGTCTAGCCGAGTGGGTTGGGTATAGCCGAGTGGGTTTGGGTCTAGCCGAGTACGTTTGGGTCTAGCCGAGTGGGTTTGGGTCTAGCCGAGTGGGTTTGGGTCTAGCCGAGCGGGTTTGGTCCTAGCCGAGTGGGTTTGGGTCTAGCCGAGTGGGTTTGTGTCCAGCCGAGTGGGTTTGGTTCTAGCCGAGTGGGTTTGGGTCCAGCCGAGTGGGTTTTGGTCTAGCCGTGTGGGTTTGGGTCTAGCCGAGTGGGTTTGGGTCTAGCCGAGTGGGTTTGGGTCTAGCCGAGTGGGTTTGGGTCTAGCGAGTGGGTTTGGGTCTAGCCGAGTGGGTTTGGGTCTAGCCGAGTGGGTTTGGGTCTAGCCGAGTGGGTTTGGGTCTAGCCGAGTGGGTTTGGGTCTCGCCGAATGGGTTTGTGTCTAGCCGAGTGGGTTTGGGTCTAGCCGAGTGGGTTGGGTATAGCCGAGTGGGTTTGGGTCTAGCCGAGTACGTTTGGGTCTAGCCGAGTGGGTTTGGGTCTAGCCGAGTGGGTTTGGGTCTAGCCGAGCGGGTTTGGTCCTAGCCGAGTGGGTTTGGGTCTAGCCGAGTGGGTTTGTGTCCAGCCGAGTGGGTTTGGGTCTAGCCGAGTGGGTTTGGGTCCAGCCGAGTGGGTTTTGGTCTAGCCGTGTGGGTTTGGGTCTAGCCGAGTGGGTTTGGGTCTAGCCGAGTGGGTTTGGGCCGAGCGGAGTGGGTTTGGGTCTAGCGGAATGGGTTTGGGTCTAGCCGAGTGGGTTTGGGTCTAGCCGAGTGGGTTTGGGTCTAGCCGAGTGGGTTTGGGTCTAGCCGAGTGGGTTTGTGTCTAGCCGAGTGGGTTTGGGTCTAGCCGAGTGGGTTTGGGTCTAGCCGAGTGGGTTTGGGTCTAGCCTAGTGGGTTTGGGTCTAGCGGAGTGGGTTTGGGTCTAGCGGAGTGGGTTTGGGACTAGCCGAGTGGGTTTGGGTCTAGCCGAGTGTGATTGGGTCTAGCCGAGTGGGTTTGGGTCTAGCGAGTGGGTTTGGGTCTAGCCGAGTGGGTTTGGGTCTAGCCGAGTGGGTTTGGGTCTAGCCGAGTGGGTTTGGGTCTAGCCGAGTGGGTTTGGGTCTCGCCGAATGGGTTTGTGTCTAGCCGAGTGGGTTTGGGTCTAGCCGAGTGGGTTTGGGTATAGCCGAGTGGGTTTGGGTCTAGCCGAGTACGTTTGGGTCTAGCCGAGTGGGTTTGGGTCTAGCCGAGTGGGTTTGGGTCTAGCCGAGCGGGTTTGGGTCTAGCCGAGCGGGTTTGGTCCTAGCCGAGTGGGTTTGGGTCTAGCCGAGTGGGTTTGTGTCCAGCCGAGTGGGTTTGGGTCTAGCCGAGTGGGTTTGGGTCTAGCCGAGTGGGTTTTGGTCTAGCCGTGTGGGTTTGGGTCTAGCCGAGTGGGTTTGGGTCTAGCCGAGTGGGTTTGGGTCTAGCCGAGTGGGTTTGGGTCTAGCCGAGTGGGTTTGGGTCTAGACGAGTGGGTTTGGGTCTAGCCTAGTGGGTTTGGGTTTAGCCGAGTGGGTTTGGGTCTAGCGGAGTGGGTTTGGGTGTAGCCGAGTGGGTTTGGGTCTATCCGAGTGGGTTTGGGTCCAGCCCAGTGGGTTTGGGTCTAGCCGAGTGGGTTTGGGTCTAGACGAGTGGGTTTCGGTCTAGCCGAGTGGGTTTGGGTCTAGCCGAGTGGGTTTGGGTCTAGCCGAGTGGGTTTGGGTCTAGCCGAGTGGGTTTGGGTCTAGCGGAGTGGATTTGGATCTAGCCGAGTGGGTTTGGGTCTAGCCGAGTGGGTTTGGGTCTAGCCGAGTGGGTTTGGGTCTAGCCGAGTGGGTTTGGGTCTAGCCGAGTGGGTTTGGGTCTAGCCGAGTGGGTTTGGGTCTAGCCGAGTGGGTTTGGGTCTAGCCGACTGGGTTTGCGTCTAGCCGAGTGGGTTTGGGTCTAGAGGAGTGGGTTTGGGTCTCGCCGAGTGGGTTTGTGTCCAGGCGAGTGGGTTTGGGTCTAGCCGAGTGGGTTTGTGTATAGCCGAGTGGGTTTGGGTCTAGCGAGTGGGTTTGGGTCTAGCCGAGTGGGTTTGGGTCTAGCCGAGTGGGTTTGGGTCTAGCCGAGTGGGTTTGGGTCTAGCCGAGTGGGTTTGGGTCTCGCCGAATGGGTTTGTGTCTAGCCGAGTGGGTTTGGGTCTAGCCGAGTGGGTTGGGTATAGCCGAGTGGGTTTGGGTCTAGCCGAGTACGTTTGGGTCTAGCCGAGTGGGTTTGGGTCTAGCCGAGTGGGTTTGGGTCTAGCCGAGCGGGTTTGGTCCTAGCCGAGTGGGTTTGGGTCTAGCCGAGTGGGTTTGTGTCCAGCCGAGTGGGTTTGGGTCTAGCCGAGTGGGTTTGGGTCCAGCCGAGTGGGTTTTGGTCTAGCCGTGTGGGTTTGGGTCTAGCCGAGTGGGTTTGGGTCTAGCCGAGTGGGTTTGGGTCTAGCCGAGTGGGTTTGGGTCTAGCCGAGTGGGTTTGGGTCTAGACGAGTGGGTTTCGGTCTAGTCGAGTGGGTTTCGGTCTAGCCGAGTGGGTTTGGGTCTAGCCGAGTGGGTTTGGGTCTAACGGAGTGGGTTTGAGTTAAGCGGAGTGGGTTTGGGTCTAGCGGAGTGGGTTTGGGCCGAGCGGAGTGGGTTTGGGTCTAGCGGAATGGGTTTGGGTCTAGCCGAGTGGGTTTGGGTCTAGCCGAGTGGGTTTGGGTCTAGCCGAGTGGGTTTGTGTCCAGGCGAGTGGGTTTGGGTCTAGCCGAGTGGGTTTGGGTCTAGCCGAGTGGGTTTGGGTCTAGCGAGTGGGTTTGGGTCTAGCCGAGTGGGTTTGGGTCTAGCCGAGTGGGTTTGGGTCTAGCCGAGTGGGTTTGGGTCTAGCCGAGTGGGTTTGGGTCTCGCCGAATGGGTTTGTGTCTAGCCGAGTGGGTTTGGGTCTAGCCGAGTGGGTTGGGTATAGCCGAGTGGGTTTGGGTCTAGCCGAGTACGTTTGGGTCTAGCCGAGTGGGTTTGGGTCTAGCCGAGTGGGTTTGGGTCTAGCCGAGCGGGTTTGGTCCTAGCCGAGTGGGTTTGGGTCTAGCCGAGTGGGTTTGTGTCCAGCCGAGTGGGTTTGGGTCTAGCCGAGTGGGTTTGGGTCCAGCCGAGTGGGTTTTGGTCTAGCCGTGTGGGTTTGGGTCTAGCCGAGTGGGTTTGGGTCTAGCCGAGTGGGTTTGGGCCGAGCGGAGTGGGTTTGGGTCTAGCGGAATGGGTTTGGGTCTAGCCGAGTGGGTTTGGGTCTAGCCGAGTGGGTTTGGGTCTAGCCGAGTGGGTTTGGGTCTAGCCGAGTGGGTTTGTGTCTAGCCGAGTGGGTTTGGGTCTAGCCGAGTGGGTTTGGGTCTAGCCGAGTGGGTTTGGGTCTAGCCTAGTGGGTTTGGGTCTAGCGGAGTGGGTTTGGGTCTAGCGGAGTGGGTTTGGGACTAGCCGAGTGGGTTTGGGTCTAGCCGAGTGTGATTGGGTCTAGCCGAGTGGGTTTGGGTCTAGCGAGTGGGTTTGGGTCTAGCCGAGTGGGTTTGGGTCTAGCCGAGTGGGTTTGGGTCTAGCCGAGTGGGTTTGGGTCTAGCCGAGTGGGTTTGGGTCTCGCCGAATGGGTTTGTGTCTAGCCGAGTGGGTTTGGGTCTAGCCGAGTGGGTTTGGGTATAGCCGAGTGGGTTTGGGTCTAGCCGAGTACGTTTGGGTCTAGCCGAGTGGGTTTGGGTCTAGCCGAGTGGGTTTGGGTCTAGCCGAGCGGGTTTGGGTCTAGCCGAGCGGGTTTGGTCCTAGCCGAGTGGGTTTGGGTCTAGCCGAGTGGGTTTGTGTCCAGCCGAGTGGGTTTGGGTCTAGCCGAGTGGGTTTGGGTCTAGCCGAGTGGGTTTTGGTCTAGCCGTGTGGGTTTGGGTCTAGCCGGGTGGGTTTGGGTCTAGCCGAGTGGGTTTGGGTCTAGCCGAGTGGGTTTGGGTCTAGCCGAGTGGGTTTGGGTCTAGACGAGTGGGTTTGGGTCTAGCCTAGTGGGTTTGGGTTTAGCCGAGTGGGTTTGGGTCTAGCGGAGTGGGTTTGGGTGTAGCCGAGTGGGTTTGGGTCTATCCGAGTGGGTTTGGGTCCAGCCCAGTGGGTTTGGGTCTAGCCGAGTGGGTTTGGGTCTAGACGAGTGGGTTTCGGTCTAGCCGAGTGGGTTTGGGTCTAGCCGAGTGGGTTTGGGTCTAGCCGAGTGGGTTTGGGTCTAGCCGAGTGGGTTTGGGTCTAGCGGAGTGGATTTGGATCTAGCCGAGTGGGTTTGGGTCTAGCCGAGTGGGTTTGGGTCTAGCCGAGTGGGTTTGGGTCTAGCCGAGTGGGTTTGGGTCTAGCCGAGTGGGTTTGGGTCTAGCCGAGTGGGTTTGGGTCTAGCCGAGTGGGTTTGGGTCTAGCCGACTGGGTTTGCGTCTAGCCGAGTGGGTTTGGGTCTAGAGGAGTGGGTTTGGGTCTCGCCGAGTGGGTTTGTGTCCAGGCGAGTGGGTTTGGGTCTAGCCGAGTGGGTTTGTGTATAGCCGAGTGGGTTTGGGTCTAGCGAGTGGGTTTGGGTCTAGCCGAGTGGGTTTGGGTCTAGCCGAGTGGGTTTGGGTCTAGCCGAGTGGGTTTGGGTCTAGCCGAGTGGGTTTGGGTCTCGCCGAATGGGTTTGTGTCTAGCCGAGTGGGTTTGGGTCTAGCCGAGTGGGTTGGGTATAGCCGAGTGGGTTTGGGTCTAGCCGAGTACGTTTGGGTCTAGCCGAGTGGGTTTGGGTCTAGCCGAGTGGGTTTGGGTCTAGCCGAGCGGGTTTGGTCCTAGCCGAGTGGGTTTGGGTCTAGCCGAGTGGGTTTGTGTCCAGCCGAGTGGGTTTGGGTCTAGCCGAGTGGGTTTGGGTCCAGCCGAGTGGGTTTTGGTCTAGCCGTGTGGGTTTGGGTCTAGCCGAGTGGGTTTGGGTCTAGCCGAGTGGGTTTGGGTCTAGCCGAGTGGGTTTGGGTCTAGCCGAGTGGGTTTGGGTCTAGACGAGTGGGTTTCGGTCTAGTCGAGTGGGTTTCGGTCTAGCCGAGTGGGTTTGGGTCTAGCCGAGTGGGTTTGGGTCTAACGGAGTGGGTTTGAGTTAAGCGGAGTGGGTTTGGGTCTAGCGGAGTGGGTTTGGGCCGAGCGGAGTGGGTTTGGGTCTAGCGGAATGGGTTTGGGTCTAGCCGAGTGGGTTTGGGTCTAGCCGAGTGGGTTTGGGTCTAGCCGAGTGGGTTTGGGTCTAGCCGAGTGGGTTTGTGTCTAGCCGAGTGGGTTTGGATCTAGCCGAGTGGGTTTGGGTCTAGCCGAGTGGGTTTGGGTCTAGCCTAGTGGGTTTGGGTCTAGCGGAGTGGGTTTGGGTCTAGCGGAGTGGGTTTGGGACTAGCGGAGTGGGTTTGGGTCGCGGAGTGGGTTTGTGTCGCGGAGTGGGTTTGGGTCTATCGGAGTGGGTTTACGTCTAGCGGAGTGTGTTTGGGTCTAGCGGAGTGGGTTTCGGTCGAGCAGACTGGGTTTGGGTCTTGCGGAGTGGGTTTGGGTCTAGCGGAGTGGGTTTGGGTCTAGCGGAGTGGGTTTGGGTCTAGCGGAGTAGGTTTGGGTCTAGCGGACTGGGTTTGGGTCTAGCGGAGTGGGTTTGGGTCTAGCGGATTGGGTTCGGGTCTAGCGGAGTGGGTTTGGGTCTAGCCGAGTGGGTTTGGGTCTAGCCGAGTGGGTTTGTGTCTAGCCGAGTGGGTTTGGGTCTAGCCGAGTGGGTTTGGGTCTAGCCGAGTGGGTTTGGGTCTAGCCTAGTGGGTTTGGGTCTAGCGGAGTGGGTTTGGGTCTAGCGGAGTGGGTTTGGGACTAGCCGAGTGGGTTTGGGTCTAGCCGAGTGTGATTGGGTCTAGCCGAGTGGGTTTGGGTCTAGCGAGTGGGTTTGGGTCTAGCCGAGTGGGTTTGGGTCTAGCCGAGTGGGTTTGGGTCTAGCCGAGTGGGTTTGGGTCTAGCCGAGTGGGTTTGGGTCTCGCCGAATGGGTTTGTGTCTAGCCGAGTGGGTTTGGGTCTAGCCGAGTGGGTTTGGGTATAGCCGAGTGGGTTTGGGTCTAGCCGAGTACGTTTGGGTCTAGCCGAGTGGGTTTGGGTCTAGCCGAGTGGGTTTGGGTCTAGCCGAGCGGGTTTGGGTCTAGCCGAGCGGGTTTGGTCCTAGCCGAGTGGGTTTGGGTCTAGCCGAGTGGGTTTGGGTCTAGCCGAGTGGGTTTGGGTCTAGCCGAGTGGGTTTGGGTCTAGCCGAGTGGGTTTGGGTCTAGCCGAGTGGGTTTGGGTCTAGCCGAGTGGGTTTGGGTCTAGCCGAGTGGGTTTGGGTCTAGCCGAGTGGGTTTGGGTCTAGCCGACTGGGTTTGCGTCTAGCCGAGTGGGTTTGGGTCTAGAGGAGTGGGTTTGGGTCTCGCCGAGTGGGTTTGTGTCCAGGCGAGTGGGTTTGGGTCTAGCCGAGTGGGTTTGTGTATAGCCGAGTGGGTTTGGGTCTAGCGAGTGGGTTTGGGTCTAGCCGAGTGGGTTTGGGTCTAGCCGAGTGGGTTTGGGTCTAGCCGAGTGGGTTTGGGTCTAGCCGAGTGGGTTTGGGTCTCGCCGAATGGGTTTGTGTCTAGCCGAGTGGGTTTGGGTCTAGCCGAGTGGGTTGGGTATAGCCGAGTGGGTTTGGGTCTAGCCGAGTACGTTTGGGTCTAGCCGAGTGGGTTTGGGTCTAGCCGAGTGGGTTTGGGTCTAGCCGAGCGGGTTTGGTCCTAGCCGAGTGGGTTTGGGTCTAGCCGAGTGGGTTTGTGTCCAGCCGAGTGGGTTTGGGTCTAGCCGAGTGGGTTTGGGTCCAGCCGAGTGGGTTTTGGTCTAGCCGTGTGGGTTTGGGTCTAGCCGAGTGGGTTTGGGTCTAGCCGAGTGGGTTTGGGTCTAGCCGAGTGGGTTTGGGTCTAGCCGAGTGGGTTTGGGTCTAGACGAGTGGGTTTCGGTCTAGTCGAGTGGGTTTCGGTCTAGCCGAGTGGGTTTGGGTCTAGCCGAGTGGGTTTGGGTCTAACGGAGTGGGTTTGAGTTAAGCGGAGTGGGTTTGGGTCTAGCGGAGTGGGTTTGGGCCGAGCGGAGTGGGTTTGGGTCTAGCGGAATGGGTTTGGGTCTAGCCGAGTGGGTTTGGGTCTAGCCGAGTGGGTTTGGGTCTAGCCGAGTGGGTTTGGGTCTAGCCGAGTGGGTTTGTGTCTAGCCGAGTGGGTTTGGATCTAGCCGAGTGGGTTTGGGTCTAGCCGAGTGGGTTTGGGTCTAGCCTAGTGGGTTTGGGTCTAGCGGAGTGGGTTTGGGTCTAGCGGAGTGGGTTTGGGACTAGCGGAGTGGGTTTGGGTCGCGGAGTGGGTTTGTGTCGCGGAGTGGGTTTGGGTCTATCGGAGTGGGTTTACGTCTAGCGGAGTGTGTTTGGGTCTAGCGGAGTGGGTTTCGGTCGAGCAGACTGGGTTTGGGTCTTGCGGAGTGGGTTTGGGTCTAGCGGAGTGGGTTTGGGTCTAGCGGAGTGGGTTTGGGTCTAGCGGAGTAGGTTTGGGTCTAGCGGACTGGGTTTGGGTCTAGCGGAGTGGGTTTGGGTCTAGCGGATTGGGTTCGGGTCTAGCGGAGTGGGTTTGGGTCTAGCCGAGTGGGTTTGGGTCTAGCCGAGTGGGTTTGTGTCTAGCCGAGTGGGTTTGGGTCTAGCCGAGTGGGTTTGGGTCTAGCCGAGTGGGTTTGGGTCTAGCCTAGTGGGTTTGGGTCTAGCGGAGTGGGTTTGGGTCTAGCGGAGTGGGTTTGGGACTAGCCGAGTGGGTTTGGGTCTAGCCGAGTGTGATTGGGTCTAGCCGAGTGGGTTTGGGTCTAGCGAGTGGGTTTGGGTCTAGCCGAGTGGGTTTGGGTCTAGCCGAGTGGGTTTGGGTCTAGCCGAGTGGGTTTGGGTCTAGCCGAGTGGGTTTGGGTCTCGCCGAATGGGTTTGTGTCTAGCCGAGTGGGTTTGGGTCTAGCCGAGTGGGTTTGGGTATAGCCGAGTGGGTTTGGGTCTAGCCGAGTACGTTTGGGTCTAGCCGAGTGGGTTTGGGTCTAGCCGAGTGGGTTTGGGTCTAGCCGAGCGGGTTTGGGTCTAGCCGAGCGGGTTTGGTCCTAGCCGAGTGGGTTTGGGTCTAGCCGAGTGGGTTTGGGTCCAGCCGAGTGGGTTTTGGTCTAGCCGTGTGGGTTTGGGTCTAGCCGAGTGGGTTTGGGTCTAGCCGAGTGGGTTTGGGTCTAGCCGAGTGGGTTTGGGTCTAGCCGAGTGGGTTTGGGTCTAGACGAGTGGGTTTCGGTCTAGTCGAGTGGGTTTGGGTCTAGCCGAGTGGGTTTGGGTCTAGCCGAGTGGGTTTGGGTCTAACGGAGTGGGTTTGAGTTAAGCGGAGTGGGTTTGGGTCTAGCGGAGTGGGTTTGGGCCGAGCGGAGTGGGTTTGGGTCTAGCGGAATGGGTTTGGGTCTAGCCGAGTGGGTTTGGGTCTAGCCGAGTGGGTTTGGGTCTAGCCGAGTGGGTTTGGGTCTAGCCGAGTGGGTTTGTGTCTAGCCGAGTGGGTTTGGATCTAGCCGAGTGGGTTTGGGTCTAGCCGAGTGGGTTTGGGTCTAGCCTAGTGGGTTTGGGTCTAGCGGAGTGGGTTTGGGTCTAGCGGAGTGGGTTTGGGACTAGCGGAGTGGGTTTGGGTCGCGGAGTGGGTTTGTGTCGCGGAGTGGGTTTGGGTCTATCGGAGTGGGTTTACGTCTAGCGGAGTGTGTTTGGGTCTAGCGGAGTGGGTTTCGGTCGAGCAGACTGGGTTTGGGTCTAGCGGAGTGGGTTTGGTTCTAGCGGAGTGGGTTTGGGTCTAGCGGAGTGGGTTTGGGTCTAGCGGAGTAGGTTTGGGTCTAGCGGACTGGGTTTGGGTCTAGCGGAGTGGGTTTGGGTCTAGCGGATTGGGTTCGGGTCTAGCGGAGTGGGTTTGGGTCTAGCCGAGTGGGTTTGGGTCTAGCCGAGTGGGTTTGTGTCTAGCCGAGTGGGTTTGGGTCTAGCCGAGTGGGTTTGGGTCTAGCCGAGTGGGTTTGGGTCTAGCCTAGTGGGTTTGGGTCTAGCGGAGTGGGTTTGGGTCTAGCGGAGTGGGTTTGGGACTAGCCGAGTGGGTTTGGGTCTAGCCGAGTGTGATTGGGTCTAGCCGAGTGGGTTTGGGTCTAGCGAGTGGGTTTGGGTCTAGCCGAGTGGGTTTGGGTCTAGCCGAGTGGGTTTGGGTCTAGCCGAGTGGGTTTGGGTCTAGCCGAGTGGGTTTGGGTCTCGCCGAATGGGTTTGTGTCTAGCCGAGTGGGTTTGGGTCTAGCCGAGTGGGTTTGGGTATAGCCGAGTGGGTTTGGGTCTAGCCGAGTACGTTTGGGTCTAGCCGAGTGGGTTTGGGTCTAGCCGAGTGGGTTTGGGTCTAGCCGAGCGGGTTTGGGTCTAGCCGAGCGGGTTTGGTCCTAGCCGAGTGGGTTTGGGTCTTGCCGAGTGGGTTTGTGTCCAGCCGAGTGGGTTTGGGTCTAGCCGAGTGGGTTTGGGTCTAGCCGAGTGGGTTTTGGTCTAGCCGTGTGGGTTTGGGTCTAGCCGAGTGGGTTTGGGTCTAGCCGAGTGGGTTTGGGTCTAGCCGAGTGGGTTTGGGTCTAGCCGAGTGGGTTTGGGTCTAGACGAGTGGGTTTGGGTCTAGCCTAGTGGGTTTGGGTTTAGCCGAGTGGGTTTGGGTCTAGCGGAGTGGGTTTGGGTGTAGCCGAGTGGGTTTGGGTCTATCCGAGTGGGTTTGGGTCCAGCCCAGTGGGTTTGGGTCTAGCCGAGTGGGTTTGGGTCTAGACGAGTGGGTTTCGGTCTAGCCGAGTGGGTTTCGGTCTAGCCGAGTGGGTTTGGGTCTAGCCGAGTGGGTTTGGGTCTAGCCGAGTGGGTTTGGGTCTAGCGGAGTGGATTTGGATCTAGCCGAGTGGGTTTGGGTCTAGCCGAGTGGGTTTGGGTCTAGCCGAGTGGGTTTGGGTCTAGCCGAGTGGGTTTGGGTCTAGCCGAGTGGGTTTGGGTCTAGCCGAGTGGGTTTGGGTCTAGCCGAGTGGGTTTGGGTCTAGCCGACTGGGTTTGCGTCTAGCCGAGTGGGTTTGGGTCTAGAGGAGTGGGTTTGGGTCTCGCCGAGTGGGTTTGTGTCCAGGCGAGTGGGTTTGGGTCTAGCCGAGTGGGTTTGTGTATAGCCGAGTGGGTTTGGGTCTAGCGAGTGGGTTTGGGTCTAGCCGAGTGGGTTTGGGTCTAGCCGAGTGGGTTTGGGTCTAGCCGAGTGGGTTTGGGTCTAGCCGAGTGGGTTTGGGTCTCGCCGAATGGGTTTGTGTCTAGCCGAGTGGGTTTGGGTCTAGCCGAGTGGGTTGGGTATAGCCGAGTGGGTTTGGGTCTAGCCGAGTACGTTTGGGTCTAGCCGAGTGGGTTTGGGTCTAGCCGAGTGGGTTTGGGTCTAGCCGAGCGGGTTTGGTCCTAGCCGAGTGGGTTTGGGTCTAGCCGAGTGGGTTTGTGTCCAGCCGAGTGGGTTTGGGTCTAGCCGAGTGGGTTTGGGTCCAGCCGAGTGGGTTTTGGTCTAGCCGTGTGGGTTTGGGTCTAGCCGAGTGGGTTTGGGTCTAGCCGAGTGGGTTTGGGTCTAGCCGAGTGGGTTTGGGTCTAGCCGAGTGGGTTTGGGTCTAGACGAGTGGGTTTCGGTCTAGTCGAGTGGGTTTGGGTCCAGCCGAGTGGGTTTGGGTCTAGCCGAGTGGGTTTGGGTCTAACGGAGTGGGTTTGAGTTAAGCGGAGTGGGTTTGGGTCTAGCGGAGTGGGTTTGGGCCGAGCGGAGTGGGTTTGGGTCTAGCGGAATGGGTTTGGGTCTAGCCGAGTGGGTTTGGGTCTAGCCGAGTGGGTTTGGGTCTAGCCGAGTGGGTTTGGGTCTAGCCGAGTGGGTTTGTGTCTAGCCGAGTGGGTTTGGATCTAGCCGAGTGGGTTTGGGTCTAGCCGAGTGGGTTTGGGTCTAGCCTAGTGGGTTTGGGTCTAGCGGAGTGGGTTTGGGTCTAGCGGAGTGGGTTTGGGACTAGCGGAGTGGGTTTGGGTCGCGGAGTGGGTTTGTGTCGCGGAGTGGGTTTGGGTCTATCGGAGTGGGTTTACGTCTAGCGGAGTGTGTTTGGGTCTAGCGGAGTGGGTTTCGGTCGAGCAGACTGGGTTTGGGTCTAGCGGAGTGGGTTTGGTTCTAGCGGAGTGGGTTTGGGTCTAGCGGAGTGGGTTTGGGTCTAGCGGAGTAGGTTTGGGTCTAGCGGACTGGGTTTGGGTCTAGCGGAGTGGGTTTGGGTCTAGCGGATTGGGTTCGGGTCTAGCGGAGTGGGTTTGGGTCTAGCCGAGTGGGTTTGGGTCTAGCCGATTGGGTATGGGTCTAGCCGAGTGGGTTTGGGTCTAGCCGAGTGGGTTTGGGTCTAGCCTAGTGGGTTTGGGTCTAGCGGAGTGGGTTTGGGCCTAGCGGAGTGGGTTTGGGTCTAGCGGAATGGGTTTGGGTCTAGCCGAGTGGGTTTGGGTCTAGCCGAGTGGGTTTGGGTCTAGCCGAGTGGGTTTGGGTCTAGCCGAGTGGGTTTGGGTCTAGACGAGTGGGTTTCGGTCTAGTCGAGTGGGTTTGGGTCTAGCCGAGTGGGTTTGGGTCTAGCCGAGTGGGTTTGGGTCTAACGGAGTGGGTTTGAGTTAAGCGGAGTGGGTTTGGGTCTAGCGGAGTGGGTTTGGGCCGAGCGGAGTGGGTTTGGGTCTAGCGGAATGGGTTTGGGTCTAGCCGAGTGGGTTTGGGTCTAGCCGAGTGGGTTTGGGTCTAGCCGAGTGGGTTTGGGTCTAGCCGAGTGGGTTTGGGTCTAACGGAGTGGGTTTGAGTTAAGCGGAGTGGGTTTGGGTCTAGCCGAGTGGGTTTGGGCCGAGCGGAGTGGGTTTGGGTCTAGCGGAATGGGTTTGGGTCTAGCCGAGTGGGTTTGGGTCTAGCCGAGTGGGTTTGGGTCTAGCCGAGTGGGTTTGGGTCTAGCCGAGTGGGTTTGTGTCTAGCCGAGTGGGTTTGGGTCTAGCCGAGTGGGTTTGGGTCTAGCCGAGTGGGTTTGGGTCTAGCCTAGTGGGTTTGGGTCTAGCGGAGTGGGTTTGGGTCTAGCGGAGTGGGTTTGGGACTAGCGGAGTGGGTTTGGGTCGCGGAGTGGGTTTGTGTCGCGGAGTGGGTTTGGGTCTATCGGAGTGGGTTTACGTCTAGCGGAGTGTGTTTGGGTCTAGCGGAGTGGGTTTCGGTCGAGCAGACTGGGTTTGGGTCTAGCGGAGTGGGTTTGGTTCTAGCGGAGTGGGTTTGGGTCTAGCGGAGTGGGTTTGGGTCTAGCGGAGTAGGTTTGGGTCTAGCGGACTGGGTTTGGGTCTAGCGGAGTGGGTTTGGGTCTAGCGGATTGGGTTCGGGTCTAGCGGAGTGGGTTTGGGTCTAGCCGAGTGGGTTTGGGTCTAACCGATTGGGTATGGGTCTAGCCGAGTGGGTTTGGGTCTAGCCGAGTGGGTTTGGGTCTAGCCTAGTGGGTTTGGGTCTAGCGGAGTGGGTTTGGGCCTAGCGGAGTGGGTTTGGGTCTAGCGGAATGGGTTTGGGTCTAGCCGAGTGGGTTTGGGTCTAGCCGAGTGGGTTTGGGTCTAGCCGAGTGGGTTTGGATCTAGACGAGTGGGTTTCGGTCTAGTCGAGTGGGTTTGGGTCTAGCCGAGTGGGTTTGGGTCTAGCCGAGTGGGTTTGGGTCTAGCCGAGTGGGTTTGTGTCTAGCCGAGTGGGTTTGGGTCTAGCCGAGTGGGTTTGGGTCTAGCCGAGTGGGTTTGGGTCTAGCCTAGTGGGTTTGGGTCTAGCGGAGTGGGTTTGGGTCTAGCGGAGTGGGTTTGGGACTAGCGGAGTGGGTTTGGGTCGCGGAGTGGGTTTGTGTCGCGGAGTGGGTTTGGGTCTATCGGAGTGGGTTTACGTCTAGCGGAGTGTGTTTGGGTCTAGCGGAGTGGGTTTCGGTCGAGCAGACTGGGTTTGGGTCTAGCGGAGTGGGTTTGGTTCTAGCGGAGTGGGTTTGGGTCTAGCGGAGTGGGTTTGGGTCTAGCGGAGTAGGTTTGGGTCTAGCGGACTGGGTTTGGGTCTAGCGGAGTGGGTTTGGGTCTAGCGGATTGGGTTCGGGTCTAGCGGAGTGGGTTTGGGTCTAGCCGAGTGGGTTTGGGTCTAGCCGATTGGGTATGGGTCTAGCCGAGTGGGTTTGGGTCTAGCCGAGTGGGTTTGGGTCTAGCCTAGTGGGTTTGGGTCTAGCGGAGTGGGTTTGGGCCTAGCGGAGTGGGTTTGGGTCTAGCGGAATGGGTTTGGGTCTAGCCGAGTGGGTTTGGGTCTAGCCGAGTGGGTTTGGGTCTAGCCGAGTGGGTTTGGGTCTAGACGAGTGGGTTTCGGTCTAGTCGAGTGGGTTTGGGTCTAGCCGAGTGGGTTTGGGTCTAGCCGAGTGGGTTTGGGTCTAACGGAGTGGGTTTGAGTTAAGCGGAGTGGGTTTGGGTCTAGCGGAGTGGGTTTGGGCCGAGCGGAGTGGGTTTGGGTCTAGCGGAATGGGTTTGGGTCTAGCCGAGTGGGTTTGGGTCTAGCCGAGTGGGTTTGGGTCTAGCCGAGTGGGTTTGGGTCTAGCCGAGTGGGTTTGGGTCTAACGGAGTGGGTTTGAGTTAAGCGGAGTGGGTTTGGGTCTAGCGGAGTGGGTTTGGGCCGAGCGGAGTGGGTTTGGGTCTAGCGGAATGGGTTTGGGTCTAGCCGAGTGGGTTTGGGTCTAGCCGAGTGGGTTTGGGTCTAGCCGAGTGGGTTTGGGTCTAGCCGAGTCGGTTTGTGTCTAGCCGAGTGGGTTTGGGTCTAGCCGAGTGGGTTTGGGTCTAGCCGAGTGGGTTTGGGTCTAGCCTAGTGGGTTTGGGTCTAGCGGAGTGGGTTTGGGTCTAGCGGAGTGGGTTTGGGACTAGCGGAGTGGGTTTGGGTCGCGGAGTGGGTTTGTGTCGCGGAGTGGGTTTGGGTCTATCGGAGTGGGTTTACGTCTAGCGGAGTGTGTTTGGGTCTAGCGGAGTGGGTTTCGGTCGAGCAGACTGGGTTTGGGTCTAGCGGAGTGGGTTTGGTTCTAGCGGAGTGGGTTTGGGTCTAGCGGAGTGGGTTTGGGTCTAGCGGAGTAGGTTTGGGTCTAGCGGACTGGGTTTGGGTCTAGCGGAGTGGGTTTGGGTCTAGCGGATTGGGTTCGGGTCTAGCGGAGTGGGTTTGGGTCTAGCCGAGTGGGTTTGGGTCTAGCCGATTGGGTATGGGTCTAGCCGAGTGGGTTTGGGTCTAGCCGAGTGGGTTTGGGTCTAGCCTAGTGGGTTTGGGTCTAGCGGAGTGGGTTTGGGCCTAGCGGAGTGGGTTTGGGTCTAGCGGAATGGGTTTGGGTCTAGCCGAGTGGGTTTGGGTCTAGCCGAGTGGGTTTGGGTCTAGCCGAGTGGGTTTGGATCTAGACGAGTGGGTTTCGGTCTAGTCGAGTGGGTTTGGGTCTAGCCGAGTGGGTTTGGGTCTAGCCGAGTGGGTTTGGGTCTAACGGAGTGGGTTTGAGTTAAGCGGAGTGGGTTTGGGTCTAGCGGAGTGGGTTTGGGCCGAGCGGAGTGGGTTTGGGTCTAGCGGAATGGGTTTGGGTCTAGCCGAGTGGGTTTGGGTCTAGCCGAGTGGGTTTGGGTCTAGCCGAGTGGGTTTGGGTCTAGCCGAGTGGGTTTGTGTCTAGCCGAGTGGGTTTGGGTCTAGCCGAGTGGGTTTGGGTCTAGCCGAGTGGGTTTGGGTCTAGCCTTGTGGGTTTGGGTCTAGCGGAGTGGGTTTGGGTCCAGCGGAGTGGGTTTGGGACTAGCGGAGTGGGTTTGGGTCGCGGAGTGGGTTTGTGTCGCGGAGTGGGTTTGGGTCTATCGTAGTGGGTTTACGTCTAGCGGAGTGTGTTTGGGTCTAGCGGAGTGGGTTTCGGTCGAGCAGACTGGGTTTGGGTCTAGCGGAGTGGGGTTGGGTCTGGCGGAGTGGGTTTGGGTCTAGCGGAGTGGGTTTGGTTCTAGCGGAGTGGGTTTGGGTCTAGCGGAGTGGGTTTGGGTCTAGCGGAGTAGGTTTGGGTCTAGCGGACTGGGTTTGGGTCTAGCGGAGTGGGTTTGGGTCTAGCGGATTGGGTTCGGGTCTAGCGGAGTGGGTTTGGGTCTAGCCGAGTGGGTTTGGGTCTAGCCGATTGGGTATGGGTCTAGCCGAGTGGGTTTGGGTCTAGCCGAGTGGGTTTGGGTCTAGCCTAGTGGGTTTGGGTCTAGCGGAGTGGGTTTGGGCCTAGCGGAGTGGGTTTGGGTCTAGCGGAATGGGTTTGGGTCTAGCCGAGTGGGTTTGGGTCTAGCCGAGTGGGTTTGGGTCTAGCCGAGTGGGTTTGGGTCTAGCCGAGTGGGTTTGTGTCTAGCCGAGTGGGTTTGGGTCTAGCCGAGTGGGTTTGGGTCTAGCCGAGTGGGTTTGGGTCTAGCCGAGTGGGTTTGGGTCTAGCCTAGTGGGTTTGGGTCTAGCGGAGTGGGTTTGGGTCTAACGGAGTGGGTTTGAGTTAAGCGAGGTGGCTTTGG
Source organism: Raja brachyura (assembly GCA_963514005.1). The sequence goes on along the minus strand of OY740815.1, from coordinate 28,497,126 downwards.
GTCTAGCGGAGTGGGTTTGGGCCTAGCGGAGTGGGTTTGGGTCTAGCGGAATGGGTTTGGGTCTAACCGAGTGGGTTTGGGTCTAGCCGAGTGGGTTTGGGTCTAGCCGAGTGGGTTTGGGTCTAGCCGAGTGGGTTTGTGTCTAGCCGAGTGGGTTTGGGTCTAGCCGAGTGGGCTTGGGTCTAGCCGAGTGGGTTTGGGTCTAGCCTAGTGGGTTTGGGTCTAGCGGAGTGGGTTTGGGTCTAGCGGAGTGGGTTTGGGTCTAGCGGAGTGGGTTTGGGTCGCGGAGTGGGTTTGGGTCTAGCGGAGTGGGTTTGGGTCTATCGGAGTGGGTTTACGTCTAGCGGAGTGTGTTTGGGTCTAGCGGAGTGGGTTTGGGTCGAGCAGACTGGGTTTGCGTCTAGCGGAGTGGGTTTGGGTCTAGCGGAGTGGGTTTGGATCTAGCGGATTGGGTTCGGGTCTAGCGGAGTGGGTTTGGGTCTAGCCGAGTGGGTTTGGGTCTAGCCTAGTGGGTTTGGGTCTAGCGGAGTGGGTTTGGGTCTAGCGGAGTGGGTTTGGGACTAGCGGAGTGGGTTTGGGTCGCGGAGTGGGTTTGTGTCGCGGAGTGGGTTTGGGTCTATCGGAGTGGGTTTACGTCTAGCGGAGTGTGTTTGGGTCTAGCGGAGTGGGTTTCGGTCGAGCAGACTGGGTTTGGGTCTAGCGGAGTGGGTTTGGTTCTAGCGGAGTGGGTTTGGGTCTAGCGGAGTGGGTTTGGGTCTAGCGGAGTAGGTTTGGGTCTAGCGGACTGGGTTTGGGTCTAGCGGAGTGGGTTTGGGTCTAGCGGATTGGGTTCGGGTCTAGCGGAGTGGGTTTGGGTCTAGCCGAGTGGGTTTGGGTCTAGCCGATTGGGTATGGGTCTAGCCGAGTGGGTTTGGGTCTAGCCGTGTGGGTTTGGGTCTAGCCTAGTGGGTTTGGTTCTAGCGGAGTGGGTTTGGGCCTAGCGGAGTGGGTTTGGGTCTAGCGGAATGGGTTTGGGTCTAGCCGAGTGGGTTTGGGTCTAGCCGAGTGGGTTTGGGTCTAGCCGAGTGGGTTTGGGTCTAGACAAGTGGGTTTCGGTCTAGTCGAGTGGGTTTGGGTCTAGCCGAGTGGGTTTGGGTCTAGCCGAGTGGGTTTGGGTCTAACGGAGTGGGTTTGAGTTAAGCGGAGTGGGTTTGGGTCTAGCGGAGTGGGTTTGGGCCGAGCGGAGTGGGTTTGGGTCTAGCGGAATGGGTTTGGGTCTAGCCGAGTGGGTTTGGGTCTAGCCGAGTGGGTTTGGGTCTAGCCGAGTGGGTTTGGGTCTAGCGGAGTGGGTTTGGGTCTAGCGGAGTGGGTTTGGGCATAGTGGAGTGGGTTTGGGTTTAGCGGAGTGGGTTTGGGTCTAGCGGAGTGGGTTTACGTCTAGCGGAGTGTGTTTGGATCTAGCGGAGTGGGTTTGGGTCTAGCGGACTGGGTTTGGGTCTCGCGGAGTGGGTCTGGGTCTAGCGGAGTGGGTTTGGGTCTAGCGGAGTGGGTTTGGGTCTAGCGGAGTGGGTTTGGGTCTAGCGGAGTGGGTTTGGGTCTAGCGGAGTAGGTTTGGGTCTAGCGGACTGGGTTTGGGTCTAGCGGAGTGGGTTTGGGTCTAGCGGATTGGGTTCAGGTCTAGCGGAGTGGGTTTGGGTCTAGCGGAGTGGGTTTGGGTCTAGCCGATTGGGTTTGGGTCTAGCGGAGTGGGTTTGGGTCTAGCGGATTGGGTTTGGGTCTAGCGGAGTGGGTTTGGGTCTAGCGGAGTGGGTTTGGCTCTAGCGGAGTGGGTTTACGACTAGCGGAGTGTGTTTGGGTCTAGAGGAATGGGTTTGGGTCTGGCGGACTGGGTTTGGGTCTAGCGGAGTGGGTTTGGGTCTAGCGGAGTGGGTTTGGGTCTAGCGGAGTGGATTTGGGTCTAGCGGAGTGGGTTTGGGTCTAGCGGAGTGGGTTTGGGTCTAGCGGAGTAGGCTCTGGTCTAGCGGACTGCATTTGGGTCTAGCGGAGTGGGTTTGGGTCTAGCGGATTGGGTTCGGATCTAGCGGAGTGGGTTTGGGTCTAGCGGAGTGGGTTTGGGTCTAGCCGATTGGGTTTGGGTCTAGCGGAGTGGGTTTGGGTCTAGCCGAGTGGGTTTGGGTCTAGAGGGGTGGGTTTGCGTCTCGTCGAGTGGGTTTGGGTGTAGCCGAGTGGGTTTGGGTCTAGCCGAGTGGGTTTGGGTCTAGCCGAGTGGGTTTGGGTCTAGCCGAGTGGGTTTGGTCCAAGCCGAGTGGGTTTGGGTCTAGCCGAGTGGGTTTGTGTCTAGCCGAGTGAGTTTGGGTCTAGCCGAGTGGGTTTGGGTGCAGCCGAGTGGGTTTGGGTCTAGCCGAGTGGGCTTGGGTCTAGCCGAGTGGGTTTGGGTCAAGCCGAGTGGGTTTGGGTCTAGCCGAGTGGGTTTGGGTCTAGCCGAGTGGGTTTGGGTCTAGCCGAGTGGGTTTGGGTCTAGCCGATTGGGCTTGAGTCTAGCCGAGTGGGTTTGGGTCAAGCCGAGTGGGTTTGGGTCTAGCCGACTGGGTTTGGGTCTAGCCGAGTGGGTTTGGGTCTAGCCGAGTGGGTTTGGGTCTAGCGGAGTGGGTTTGGGTCTAGCGAGTGGGTTTGGGTCCAGCGATTGGGTTTGGGTCTAGCCGAGTGGGTTTGGGTTTAGCCGAGTGGGTTTGGGTCTAGCGGAGTGGGTTTGGGTCTAGCAGAGTGGGTTTGGGTCTAGCGGAGTGGGTTTGGGTCTAGCGGAGTGGGTTTACGTCTAGCGTAGTGTGTTTGGGTCTAGCGTAGTGGGTTTGGGTCTAGCGGACTGGGTTTGGGTCTCGTCGAGTGGGTTTGGGTCTAGCCGAGTGGGTTTGGGTCTAGCATAGTGGGTTTGGGTCTAACGGAGTGGGTTTGGGTCTAGCGGAGTGGGTTTGGGTCTAGCGGAGTGGGTTTGGGTCTAGCGGAGTGGGTTTGGCTCTAGCGGAGTGGGTTTACGACTAGCGGAGTGTGTTTGGGTCTAGAGGAATGGGTTTGGGTCTGGCGGACTGGGTTTGGGTCTAGCGGAGTGGGTTTGGGTCTAGCGGAGTGGGTTTGGGTCTAGCGGAGTGGATTTGGGTCTAGCGGAGTGGGTTTGGGTCTAGCGGAGTGGGTTTGGATCTAGCGGAGTGGGTTTGGATCTAGCGGAGTGGGCTTGGGTCTAGCTGAGTGGGTTTGGGTCTAGCGGAGTGGGTTTGGGTCTAGCGGAGTAGGTTTGGGTCTAGCGGACTGGGTTTGGGTCTAGCGGAGTGGGTTTGTGTCTAGCGGATTGGGTTCGGGTCTAGCGGAGTGGGTTGGGGTCTAGCGGAGTGGGTTTGGGTCTAGCCGATTGGGTTTGGGTCTAGCGGAGTGGGTTTGGGTCTAGCAGATTGGGTTTGGGTCTAGCGGAGTGGGTTTGGGTCTAGCGGAGTGGGTTTGGGTCTAGCGGAGTGGGTTTGGGTCTGGTCGAGTCGGTTTGGGTCTAGCGGAGTGGGTTTGGGTCTAGCGGATTGGGTTTGGGTCTAGCGGAGTGGGTTTGGGTCTAGCGGAGTGGGTTTGGCTCTAGCGGAGTGGGTTTACGACTAGCGGAGTGTGTTTGGGTCTAGAGGAATGGGTTTGGGTCTGGCGGACTGGGTTTGGGTCTAGCGGAGTGGGTTTGGGTCTAGCGGAGTGGGTTTGGGTCTAGCGGAGTGGATTTGGGTCTAGCGGAGTGGGTTTGGGTCTTGCCTTGTGGGTTTGGGTCTAGAGGGGTGGGTTTGGGTCTCGTCGAGTGGGTTTGGGTGTAGCCGAGTGGGTTTGGGTCTAGCCGAGTGGGTTTGGGTATAGCCGAGTGGGTTTGGGTCTAGCCGAGTGGGTTGGGGTCTAGCCGAGTGGGTTTGGGTCTAGCCGAGTGGGTTTGGGTCTAGCCGAGTGGGTTTGGGTCTAGCCGAGTGGGTTTGGTCCAAGCCGAGTGGGTTTGGGTCTAGCCGAGTGGGTTTGTGTCTAGCCGAGTGAGTTTGGGTCTAGACGAGTGGGTTTGGGTGCAGCCGAGTGGGTTTGGGTCTAGCCGAGTGGGCTTGGGTCTAGCCGATTGGGCTTGAGTCTAGCCGAGTGGGTTTGGGTCAAGCCGAGTGGGTTTGGGTCTAGCCGACTGGGTTTGGGTCTAGCCGAGTGGGTTTGGGTCTAGCCGAGTGGGCTTGGGTCTAGCCGAGTGGGTTTGGGTCAAGCCGAGTGGGTTTGGGTCTAGCCGAGTGGGTTTGGGTCTAGCCGACTGTGTTTGGGTCTAGCGGAGTGGGTTTGGGTCAAGCGGAGTCGGTTCGGGTCTAGCGGACTGGGTTTGGTTTTAGCGGACTGGGTTTGGGTCTAGCGGATTGGGTTCGGGTCTAGCGGAGTGGGTTTGGGTCTAGCGGAGTGGGTTTGGGTCTAGCCGATTGGGTTTGGGTCTAGCCGATTGGGTTTGGGTCTAGCGGAGTGTGTTTGGGTCTAGCGGAGGGGGTTTGGGTCTAGCGGAGTGGGTTTGGGTCTAGCGGAGTGGGTTTGGGTCTAGCGGAGTGGGTTTACATCTAGCGTAGTGTGTTTGGGTCTAGCGTAGTGGGTTTGGGTCTAGCGGACTGGGTTTGGGTCTAGCGGAGTGGGTTTACGTCTAGCGGAGTGTGTTTGGGTCTAGCGGAGTGGGTTTGGGTCTAGCGGACTGGGTTTGGGTCTCGCGGAGTGGGTTTGGGTCTAGCGGAGTGTGTTTGGGTCTAGCGGAGTGGGTTTGGGTCTAGCGGACTGGGTTTGGGTCTCGCGGAGTGGGTTTGGTTCTAGCGGAGTGGGTTTGGGTCTAGCGGAGTAGGTTTGGGTCTAGCGGACTGGGTTTGGGTCTAGCGGAGTGGGTTTGGGTCAAGCGGATTGGGTTCGGGTCTAGCGGAGTGGGTTGGGGTCTAGCGGAGTGGGTTTGGGTCTAGCCGATTGGGTTTGGGTCTAGCGGAGTGGGTTTGGGTCTAGCGGATTGGGTTTGGGTCTAGCCGAGTGGGTTTGGGTCTAGCCGAGTGGGCTTGGGTCTAGCCGAGTGGGTTTGGGTCAAGCCGAGTGGGTTTGGGTCTAGCCGAGTGGGTTTGGGTCTAGCCGACTGGGTTTGCGTCTAGCAGAGTGGGTTTGGGTCTAGCCGACTGGGTTTGGGTCTAGCCGAGTGGGTTTGGGTCTAGCGGAGTGGGTTTGGATCTAGCGGAGTGGGTTTGGGTCTAGCGGAGTCGGTTTGGGTCTAGCGGACTGGGTTTGGGTCTAGCGGAGTGGGTTTGGGTCTGGCCGATTGGGTTTGGGTCTAGCGGAGGGTGTTTGGGTCTAGCGGAGTGGGTTTGGGTCTAGCGGAGTGGGTTTGGGTCTAGCAGAGTGGGTTTGGGTCTAGCGGAGTGGGTTTACGTCTAGCGTAGTGTGTTTGGTTCTAGCGGAGTGGGTTTGGGTCTAGCGGACTGGGTTTGGGTCAAGCGGATTGGGTTCGGGTCTAGCGGAGTGGGTTGGGGTCTAGCGGAGTGGGTTTGGGTCTAGCCGATTGGGTTTGGGTCTAGCGGAGTGGGTTTGGGTCTAGCGGATTGGGTTTGGGTCTAGCGGAGTGGGTTTGGGTCTAGCGGAGTGGGTTTGGGTCTAGCGGAGTGGATTTACGTCTAGCGGAGTGTGTTTGGGTCTAGCGGAGTGGGTTTGGGTCTAGCGGAGTGGGTTTGGGTCTAGCGGAGTGGGTTTGGGTCTAGCGGAGTAGGTTTGGGTCTAGCGGACTGGGTTTGGGTCTAGCGGAGTGGGTTTGGGTCTAGCGGATTGGGTTCGGGTCTAGCGGAGTGGGTTGGGGTCTAGCGGAGTGGGTTTGGGTCTAGCCGATTGGGTTTGGGTCTAGCGGAGTGGGTTTGGGTCTAGCGGATTGGGTTTGGGTCTAGCGGAGTGGGTTTGGGTCTAGCGGAGTGGGTTTGGGTCTAGCAGAGTGGATTTACGTCTAGCGGAGTGTGTTTCGGTCTAGCGGAGTGGGTTTGGGTCTAGCGGACTGGGTTTGGGTCTAGCGGAGTGGGTTTGGGTCTAGCGGAGTGGGTTTGGGTCTAGCGGAGTGGATTTGGGTCTAGCGGAGTGGGTTTGGGTCTAGCGGACTGGGTTTGGGTCTAGCGGAGTGGGTTTGGGTCTGGCCGATTGGGTTTGGGTCTAGCGGAGGGTGTTTGGGTCTAGCGGAGTGGGTTTGGGTCTAGCGGAGTGGGTTTGGGTCTAGCAGAGTGGGTTTGGGTCTAGCGGAGTGGGTTTACGTCTAGCGTAGTGTGTTTGGTTCTAGCGGAGTGGGTTTGGGTCTAGCGGACTGGGTTTGGGTCAAGCGGATTGGGTTCGGGTCTAGCGGAGTGGGTTGGGGTCTAGCGGAGTGGGTTTGGGTCTAGCCGATTGGGTTTGGGTCTAGCGGAGTGGGTTTGGGTCTAGCGGATTGGGTTTGGGTCTAGCGGAGTGGGTTTGGGTCTAGCGGAGTGGGTTTGGGTCTAGCGGAGTGGATTTACGTCTAGCGGAGTGTGTTTGGGTCTAGCGGAGTGGGTTTGGGTCTAGCGGAGTGGGTTTGGGTCTAGCGGAGTGGGTTTGGGTCTAGCGGAGTAGGTTTGGGTCTAGCGGACTGGGTTTGGGTCTAGCGGAGTGGGTTTGGGTCTAGCGGATTGGGTTCGGGTCTAGCGGAGTGGGTTGGGGTCTAGCGGAGTGGGTTTGGGTCTAGCCGATTGGGTTTGGGTCTAGCGGAGTGGGTTTGGGTCTAGCGGATTGGGTTTGGGTCTAGCGGAGTGGGTTTGGGTCTAGCGGAGTGGGTTTGGGTCTAGCAGAGTGGATTTACGTCTAGCGGAGTGTGTTTCGGTCTAGCGGAGTGGGTTTGGGTCTAGCGGACTGGGTTTGGGTCTAGCGGAGTGGGTTTGGGTCTAGCGGAGTGGGTTTGGGTCTAGCGGAGTGGATTTGGGTCTAGCGGAGTGGGTTTGGGTCTAGCGGAGTGGGTTTGGGTCTAGCGGAGTAGGCTTGGGTCTAGCGGACTGGGTTTGGGTCTAGCGGAGTGGGTTTGGGTCTAGCGGATTGGGTTTGGGTCTAGCGGAGTGGGTTTGTGTCTAGCGGAGTGGGTTTGGGTCTAGCCGATTGGGTTTGGGTCTAGCGGAGTGGGTTTCGGCCTAGCAGAGTGGGTTTGGGTCTAGCCGAGTGGGTTTGGGTCTAGCCGAGTGGGTTTGGGTCTAGCCAAGTAGGTTTGGGTCTAGCCAAGTAGGTTTGGGCCTCGCCGAGTGGGTTTGGGTCTAGCCGAGTGGGTTTGCGTCTAGCCGAGTGGGTTTGGGTCTAGCCGAGTGGGTTTGGGTATAGCCGAGTGGGTTTGGGTCTAGCCGATTGGGTTGGGGTCTAGCCGAGTGAGTTTGGGTCTAGCCGAGTGGGTTTGGGTCTACCCGAGTGGGTTTGGTCCAAGCCCAGTGGGTTTGGGTCTAGCCGAGTGGGTTTGTGTCTAGCCGAGTGGGTTTGGGTGTAGCCGAGTGGGTTTGGGTCTAGCCGAGTGGGTTTGGGTCTCGCCGAGTGGGCTTGGGTTTAGTCGAGTGGGTTTGGGTCAAGCCGAGTGGGTTTGGGTCGAGCCGAGTGGGTTTGGGTCTAGCAGACTGGGTTTGGGTCTAGCAGAGAGGGTTTGGGTCTAGCCGAATGGGTTTGGGTCTAGCCGAGTGGGTTTGTGTCTAGCGGAGTGGGTTTGGGTCTAGCGGAGTGGGTTTGGGTCTAGCGGAGTCGGTTTGGGTCTAGCGGACTGGGTTTGGTTCTAGCGGAGTGGGTTTGGGTCTAGCCGATTGGGTTTGGGTCTAGCGGAGTGGGTTTGGGTCTAGCGGAGTGGGTTTGGGTCTAGCGGAGTCGGTTTGGGTCTAGCGGACTGGGTTTGGGTCTAGCGGAGTGGATTTGGGTCTAGCGGAGTGGGTTTACGTCTAGCGTAGTGTGTTTGGGTCTAGCGGAGTGGGTTTCGGTCTAGCGGACTGGGTTTGGGTCTCGTCGAGTGGGTTTGGGTCTACCGATTGGGTTGGGGTCTAGCCGAGTGGGTTTGGGTATAGCCGAGTGGGTTTGGGTCTAGCCAAGTGGGTTTGGGTCTAGCCAAGTAGGTTTGGGCCTAGCCGAGTGGGTTTGGGTCTAGCGGAGTGGGTTTGGATCTAGCCGAGTGTGTTTGTGTCTAGCCGAGTGGGTTTCGGTATAGCCGAGTGGGTTTGGGTCTAGCCGTTTGGGTTGGGGTCTAGCCGAGTGGGTTTGGGTCTAGCCGAGTGGGTTTGGGTCTAGCCGAGAGGGTTTGGGTCTAGCCGAGTGGGTTTGGTCCAAGCCGAGTGGGTTTGGGTCTAGCCGAGTGGGTTTGTGTCTAGCCGAGTGGGTTTGGGTCTAGCCGAGTGGGTTTGGGTCTAGCCGAGTGGGTTTGGGTCTAGCCGAGTGGGCTTGGGTCTAGCCGAGTGGGTTTGGGTCAAGCCGAGTGGGTTTGGGTCTAGCCGAGTGGGTTTGGGTCTAGCCGACTGGGTTTGCGTCTAGCAGAGTGGGTTTGGGTCTAGCCGACTGGGTTTGGGTCTAGCCGAGTGGGTTTGGGTCTAGCGGAGTGGGTTTGGATCTAGCGGAGTGGGGTTGGGTCTAGCGGAGTCGGTTTGGGTCTAGCGGACTGGGTTTGGGTCTAGCGGAGTGGGTTTGGGTCTGGCCGATTGGGTTTGGGTCTAGCGGAGGGTGTTTGGGTCTAGCGGAGTGGGTTTGGGTCTAGCGGAGTGGGTTTGGGTCTAGCAGAGTGGGTTTGGGTCTAGCGGAGTGGGTTTACGTCTAGCGTAGTGTGTTTGGTTCTAGCGGAGTGGGTTTGGGTCTAGCGGACTGGGTTTGGGTCTTGTCGAGTGGGTTTGGGTCTAGCCGATTGGGTTTGGGTCTAGCCGATTGGGTTTGGGTATAGCCGACTGGGTTTTTGTCTAGCAGAGTGGGTTTGGGTCTAGCCGACTGGGTTTGGGTCTAGCCTAGTGGGTTTGGGTCTAGCGGAGTGGGTTTGGGTCCAGCGGAGTCGGTTTGGGTCTAGCGGACTGGGTTTGGGTCTAGCGGAGTGGGTTTGGGTCTGGCCGATTGGGTTTGGGTCTAGCGGAGGGTGTTTGGGTCTAGCGGAGTGGGTTTGGATCTAGCGGAGTGGGTTTGGGTCTAGCAGAGTGGGTTTGGGTCTAGCGGAGTGGGTTTACGTCTAGCGTAGTGTGTTTGGGTCTAGCGGAGTGGGTTTGAGTCTAGCGGACTGGGTTTGGGTCTTGTGGAGTGGGTTTGGGTCTAGCCGATTGTGTTTGGGTCTAGCCGATTGGGTTTGGGTATAGCCGAGTGGGTTTGGGTCTAGCCGAGTGGGTTTGGGTCTAGCCGAGTGGGTTTGGGTCTAGCCGAGTGGGTTTGGGTCTAGCCGAGTGGGTTTGGGTCTAGCCGAGTGGGTTTGGTCCAAGCCGAGTGGGTTTGGGTCTAGCCGAGTGGGTTTGGGTCTAGCCGAGTGGGTTTGGGTATAGCCGAGAGGGTTTGGGTCTAGCCGAGTGGGTTTGGTCTAAGCCGAGTGGGTTTGGGTCTAGCCGAGTGGGTTTGTGTCTAGCCGAGTGGGTTTGGGTCTAGCCGAGTCGGTTTGGGTCTAGCCGAGTGGGTTTGGGTCTAGCCGAGTGGGCTTGGGTCTAGCCGAGTGGGTTTGGGTCAAGCAGAGTGGGTTTGGGTCTAGCCGAGTGGGTTTGGGTCTAGCCGACTGGGTTTGGGTCTAGCAGAGTGGGTTTGGGTCTAGCCGACTGGGCTTGGGTCTAGCCGAGTGGGTTTGGGTCTAGCGGAGTGGGTTTGGGTCAAGCGGATTGGGTTTGGGTCTAGCGGAGTGGATTTACGTCTAGCGGAGTGTGTTTGGGTCTAGCGGAGTGGGTTTGGGTCTAGCGGAGTGGGTTTGGGTCTAGCGGAGTGGGTTTGGGTCTAGCGGAGTAGGTTTGGGTCTAGCGGACTGGGTTTGGGTCTAGCGGAGTGGGTTTGGGTCTAGCGGATTGGGTTCGGATCTAGCGGAGTGGGTTTGGGTCTAGCAGAGTGGGTTTGGGTCTAGCGGAGTGGGTTTACGTCTAGCGTAGTGTGTTTGGGTCTAGCGGAGTGGGTTTGAGTCTAGCGGACTGGGTTTGGGTCTTGTCGAGTGGGTTTGGGTCTAGCAGATTGTGTTTGGGTCTAGCCGATTGGGTTTGGGTATAGCCGAGTGGGTTTGGGTCTAGCCGAGTGGGTTTGGGTCTAGCCGAGTGGGCTTGGGTCTAGCCGAGTGGGTTTGGGTCAAGCAGAGTGGGTTTGGGTCTAGCCGAGTGGGTTTGGGTCTAGCCGACTGGGTTTGGGTCTAGCAGAGTGGGTTTGGGTCTAGCCGACTGGGCTTGGGTCTAGCCGAGTGGGTTTGGGTCCAGCGGAGTGGGTTTGGGTCAAGCGGATTGGGTTTGGGTCTAGCGGAGTGGATTTACGTCTAGCGGAGTGTGTTTGGGTCTAGCGGAGTGGGTTTGGGTCTAGCGGAGTGGGTTTGGGTCTAGCGGAGTGGGTTTGGGTCTAGCGGAGTAGGTTTGGGTCTAGCGGACTGGGTTTGGGTCTAGCGGAGTGGGTTTGGGTCTAGCGGATTGGGTTCGGATCTAGCGGAGTGGGTTTGGGTCTAGCAGAGTGGGTTTGGGTCTAGCGGAGTGGGTTTACGTCTAGCGTAGTGTGTTTGGGTCTAGCGGAGTGGGTTTGAGTCTAGCGGACTGGGTTTGGGTCTTGTCGAGTGGGTTTGGGTCTAGCCGATTGTGTTTGGGTCTAGCCGATTGGGTTTGGGTATAGCCGAGTGGGTTTGGGTCTAGCCGAGTGGGTTTGGGTCTAGCCGAGTGGGTTTGGGTCTAGCCGAGTGGGTTTGGGTCTAGCCGAGTGGGTTTGGGTCTAGCCGAGTGGGTTTGGTCCAAGCCGAGTGGGTTTGGGTCTAGCCGAGTGGGTTTGGGTCTAGCCGAGTGGGTTTGGGTATAGCCGAGAGGGTTTGGGTCTAGCCGAGTGGGATTGGTCCAAGCCGAGTGGGTTTGGGTCTAGCCGAGTGGGTTTGTGTCTAGCCGAGTGGGTTTGGGTCTAGCCGAGTCGGTTTGGGTCTAGCCGAGTGGGTTTGGGTCTAGCCGAGTGGGCTTGGGTCTAGCCGAGTGGGTTTGGGTCAAGCAGAGTGGGTTTGCGTCTAGCCGAGTGGGTTTGGGTCTAGCCGACTGGGTTTGGGTCTAGCAGAGTGGATTTGGGTCTAGCCGACTGGGCTTGGGTCTAGCCGAGTGGGTTTGGGTCCAGCGGAGTGGGTTTGGGTCAAGCGGATTTGGTTTGGGTCTAGCGGAGTGGATTTACGTCTAGCGGAGTGTGTTTGGGTCTAGCGGAGTGGGTTTGGGTCTAGCGGAGTGGGTTTGGGTCTAGCGGAGTGGGTTTGGGTCTAGCGGAGTAGGTTTGGGTCTAGCGGACTGGGTTTGGGTCTAGCGGAGTGGGTTTGGGTCTAGCGGATTGGGTTCGGGTCTAGCGGAGTGGGTTGGGGTCTAGCGGAGTGGGTTTAGGTCTAGCCGATTCGGTTTGGGTATAGCGGAGTGGGTTTGGGTCTAGCGGATTGGGTTTGGGTCTAGCGGAGTGGGTTTGGGTCTAGCGGAGTGGGTTTGGGTCTAGCAGAGTGGATTTACGTCTAGCGGAGTGTGTTTGGGTCTAGCGGTGTGGGTTTGGGTCTAGCGGACTGGGTTTGGGTCTAGCGGAGTGGGTTTGGGTCTAGCGGAGTGGGTTTGGGTCTAGCGGAGTGGATTTGGGTTTAGCGGAGTGGGTTTGGGTCTAGCGGAGTGGGTTTGGGTCTAGCGGAGTAGGCTTGGGTCTAGCGGACTGGGTTTGGGTCTAGCGGAGTGGGTTTGGGTCTAGCGGATTGGGTTTGGGTCTAGCGGAGTGGGTTTGTGTCTAGCGGAGTGGGTTTGGGTCTAGCCGATTGGGTTTGGGTCTAGCGGAGTGGGTTTCGGTCTAGCAGAGTGGGTTTGGGTCTAGCCGAGTGGGTTTGGGTCTAGCCGAGTGGGTTTGGGTCTAGCCAAGTAGGTTTGGGTCTAGCCAAGTAGGTTTGGGCCTCGCCGAGTGGGTTTGGGTCTAGCCGAGTGGGTTTGCGTCTAGCCGAGTGGGTTTGGGTCTAGCCGAGTGGGTTTGGGTATAGCCGAGTGGGTTTGGGTCTAGCCGATTGGGTTGGGGTCTAGCCGAGTGAGTTTGGGTCTAGCCGAGTGGGTTTGGGTCTAGCCGAGTGGGTTTGGGTCTAGCCGAGTGGGTTTGGGTCTCGCCGAGTGGGCTTGGGTTTAGTCGAGTGGGTTTGGGTCAAGCCGAGTGGGTTTGGGTCTAGCCGAGTGGGTTTGGGTCTAGCAGACTGGGTTTGGGTCTAGCAGAGAGGGTTTGGGTCTAGCCGAATGGGTTTGGGTCTAGCCGAGTGGGTTTGTGTCTAGCGGAGTGGGTTTGGGTCTAGCGGAGTGGGTTTGGGTCTAGCGGAGTCGGTTTGGGTCTAGCGGACTGGGTTTGGTTCTAGCGGAGTGGGTTTGGGTCTAGCCGATTGGGTTTGGGTCTAGCGGAGTGGGTTTGGGTCTAGCGGAGTGGGTTTGGGTCTAGCGGAGTCGGTTTGGGTCTGGCGGACTGGGTTTGGGTCTAGCGGAGTGGGTTTGGGTCTAGCGGAGTGGGTTTACGTCAAGCGTAGTGTGTTTGGGTCTAGCGGAGTGGGTTTGGGTCTAGCGGACTGGGTTTGGGCCTCGTCGAGTGGGTTTGGGTCTACCGATTGGGTTGGGGTCTAGCCGAGTGGGTTTGGGTATAGCCGAGTGGGTTTGGGTCTAGCCAAGTGGGTTTGGGTCTAGCCAAGTAGGTTTGGGCCTAGCCGAGTGGGTTTGGGTCTAGCGGAGTGGGTTTGGGTCTAGCCGAGTGTGTTTGTGTCTAGACGAGTGGGTTTGGGTATAGCCGAGTGGGTTTGGGTCTAGCCGTTTGGGTTGGGGTCTAGCCGAGTGGGTTTGGGTCTAGCGGAGTGGGTTTGGGTCTAGCGGAGTGGATTTACGTCTAGCGGAGTGTGTTTGGGTCTAGCGGAGTGGGTTTGGGTCTAGCGGAGTGGGTTTGGGTCTACCGGAGTGGGTTTGGGTCTAGCGGAGTAGGTTTGGGTCTAGCGGACTGGGTTTGGGTCTAGCGGAGTGGGTTTGGGTCTAGCGGATTGGGTTCGGGTCTAGCGGAGTGGGTTGGGGTCTAGCGGAGTGGGTTTGGGTCTAGCCGATTGGGTTTGGGTCTAGCGGAGTGGGTTTGGGTCTAGCGGATTGGGTTTGGGTCTAGCGGAGTGGGTTTGGGTCTAGCGGAGTGGGTTTGGGTCTAGCAGAGTGGATTTACGTCTAGCGGAGTGTGTTTCGGTCTAGCGGAGTGGGTTTGGGTCTAGCGGACTGGGTTTGGGTCTAGCGGAGTGGGTTTGGGTCTAGCGGAGTGGGTTTGGGTCTAGCGGAGTGGATTTGGGTCTAGCGGAGTGGGTTTGGGTCTAGCGGAGTGGGTTTGGGTCTAGCGGAGTAGGCTTGGGTCTAGCGGACTGGGTTTGGGTCTAGCGGAGTGGGTTTGGGTCTAGCGGATTGGGTTTGGGTCTAGCGGAGTGGGTTTGTGTCTAGCGGAGTGGGTTTGGGTCTAGCCGATTGGGTTTGGGTCTAGCGGAGTGGGTTTCGGTCTAGCAGAGTGGGTTTGGGTCTAGCCGAGTGGGTTTGGGTCTAGCCGAGTGGGTTTGGGTCTAGCCAAGTAGGTTTGGGTCTAGCCAAGTAGGTTTGGGCCTCGCCGAGTGGGTTTGGGTCTAGCCGAGTGGGTTTGCGTCTAGCCGAGTGGGTTTGGGTCTAGCCGAGTGGGTTTGGGTATAGCCGAGTGGGTTTGGGTCTAGCCGATTGGGTTGGGGTCTAGCCGAGTGAGTTTGGGTCTAGCCGAGTGGGTTTGGGTCTAGCCGAGTGTGTTTGGGTCTACCCGAGTGGGTTTGGTCCAAGCCCAGTGGGTTTGGGTCTAGCCGAGTGGGTTTGTGTCTAGCCGAGTGGGTTTGGGTCTAGCCGAGTGGGTTTGGGTCTAGCCGTGTGGGTTTGGGTCTCGCCGAGTGGGCTTGGGTTTAGTCGAGTGGGTTTGGGTCAAGCCGAGTGGGTTTGGGTCTAGCCGAGTGGGTTTGGGTCTAGCAGACTGGGTTTGGGTCTAGCAGAGAGGGTTTGGGTCTAGCCGAATGGGTTTGGGTCTAGCCGAGTGGGTTTGTGTCTAGCGGAGTGGGTTTGGGTCTAGCGGAGTGGGTTTGGGTCTAGCGGAGTCGGTTTGGGTCTAGCGGACTGGGTTTGGTTCTAGCGGAGTGGGTTTGGGTCTAGCCGATTGGGTTTGGGTCTAGCGGAGTGGGTTTGGGTCTAGCGGAGTGTGTTTGGGTCTAGCGGAGTGGGTTTGGGTCTAGCGGACTGGGTTTGGGGCTCGTCGAGTGGGTTTGGGTCTACCGATTGGGTTGGGGTCTAGCCGAGTGGGTTTGGGTATAGCCGAGTGGGTTTGGGTCTAGCCAAGTGGGTTTGGGTCTAGCCAAGTAGGTTTGGGCCTAGCCGAGTGGGTTTGGGTCTAGCGGAGTGGGTTTGGGTCTAGCCGAGTGTGTTTGTGTCTAGCCGAGTGGGTTTGGGTATAGCCGAGTGGGTTTGGGTCTAGCCGTTTGGGTTGGGGTCTAGCCGAGTGGGTTTGGGTCTAGCCGAGTGGGTTTGGGTCTAGCCGAGAGGGTTTGGGTCTAGCCGAGTGGGTTTGGTCCAAGCCGAGTGGGTTTGGGTCTAGCCGAGTGGGTTTGTGTCTAGCCGAGTGGGTTTGGGTCTAGCCGAGTGGGTTTGGGTCTAGCCGAGTGGGTTTGGGTCTAGCCGAGTGGGCTTGGGTCTAGCCGAGTGGGTTTGGGTCAAGCCGAGTGGGTTTGGGTCTAGCGGAGTGGATTTACGTCTAGCGGAGTGTGTTTGGGTCTAGCGGAGTGGGTTTGGGTCTAGCGGAGTGGGTTTGGGTCTAGCGGAGTGGGTTTGGGTTTAGCGGAGTAGGTTTGGGTCTAGCGGACTGGGTTTGGGTCTAGCGGAGTGGGTTTGGGTCTAGCGGATTGGGTTCGGGTCTAGCGGAGTGGGTTGGGGTCTAGCGGAGTGGGTTTGGGTCTAGCCGATTGGGTTTGGGTCTAGCGGAGTGGGTTTGGGTCTAGCGGATTGGGTTTGGGTCTAGCGGAGTGGGTTTGGGTCTAGCGGAGTGGGTTTGGGTCTAGCAGAGTGGATTTACGTCTAGCGGAGTGTGTTTCGGTCTAGCGGAGTGGGTTTGGGTCTAGCGGACTGGGTTTGGGTCTAGCGGAGTGGGTTTGGGTCTAGCGGAGTGGGTTTGGGTCTAGCGGAGTGGATTTGGGTCTAGCGGAGTGGGTTTGGGTCTAGCGGAGTGGGTTTGGGTCTAGCGGAGTAGGCTTGGGTCTAGCGGACTGGGTTTGGGTCTAGCGGAGTGGGTTTGGGTCTAGCGGATTGGGTTTGGGTCTAGCGGAGTGGGTTTGTGTCTAGCGGAGTGGGTTTGGGTCTAGCCGATTGGGTTTGGGTCTAGCGGAGTGGGTTTCGGTCTAGCAGAGTGGGTTTGGGTCTAGCCGAGTGGGATTTGGGTCTAGCCGAGTGGGTTTGGGTCTAGCCAAGTAGGTTTGGGTCTAGCCAAGTAGGTTTGGGCCTCGCCGAGTGGGTTTGGGTCTAGCCGAGTGGGTTTGCGTCTAGCCGAGTGGGTTTGGGTCTAGCCGAGTGGGTTTGGGTATAGCCGAGTGGGTTTGGGTCTAGCCGATTGGGTTGGGGTCTAGCCGAGTGAGTTTGGGTCTAGCCGAGTGGGTTTGGGTCTAGCCGAGTGTGTTTGGGTCTACCCGAGTGGGTTTGGTCCAAGCCCAGTGGGTTTGGGTCTAGCCGAGTGGGTTTGGGTCTAGCCGAGTGGGTTTGGGTCTAGCCGAGTGGGTTTGGGTCTCGGCGAGTGGGCTTGGGTTTAGTCGAGTGGGTTTGGGTCAAGCCGAGTGGGTTTGGGTCTAGCCGAGTGGGTTTGGGTCTAGCAGACTGGGTTTGGGTCTAGCAGAGAGGGTTTGGGTCTAGCCGAATGGGTTTGTGTCTAGCCGAGTGGGTTTGTGTCTAGCGGAGTGGGTTTGGGTCTAGCGGAGTGGGTTTGGGTCTAGCGGAGTCGGTTTGGGTCTAGCGGACTGGGTTTGGTTCTAGCGGAGTGGGTTTGGGTCTAGCCGATTGGGTTTGGGTCTAGCGGAGTGGGTTTGGGTCTAGCGGAGTGTGTTTGGGTCTAGCGGAGTGGGTTTGGGTCTAGCGGACTGGGTTTGGGTCTCGTCGAGTGGGTTTGGGTCTACCGATTGGGTTGGGGTCTAGCCGAGTGGGTTTGGGTATAGCCGAGTGGGTTTGGGTCTAGCCAAGTGGGTTTGGGTCTAGCCAAGTAGGTTTGGGCCTAGCCGAGTGGGTTTGGGTCTAGCGGAGTGGGTTTGGGTCTAGCCGAGTGTGTTTGTGTCTAGCCGAGTGGGTTTGGGTATAGCCGAGTGGGTTTGGGTCTAGCCGTTTGGGTTGGGGTCTAGCCGAGTGGGTTTGGGTCTAGCCGAGTGGGTTTGGGTCTAGCCGAGAGGGTTTGGGTCTAGCCGAGTGGGTTTGGTCCAAGCCGAGTGGGTTTGGGTCTAGCCGAGTGGGTTTGTGTCTAGCCGAGTGGGTTTGGGTCTAGCCGAGTGGGTTTGGGTCTAGCCGAGTGGGTTTGGGTCTAGCCGAGTGGGCTTGGGTCTAGCCATGTGGGTTTGGGTCAAGCCGAGTGGGTTTGGGTCTAGCCGAGTGGGTTTGGGTCTAGCCGACTGGGTTTGCGTCTAGCAGAGTGGGTTTGGGTCTAGCCGACTGGGTTTGGGTCTAGCCGAGTGGGTTTGGGTCTAGCGGAGTGGGTTTGGATCTAGCGGAGTGGGTTTGGGTCTAGCGGAGTCGGTTTGGGTCTAGCGGACTGGGTTTGGGTCTAGCGGAGTGGGTTTGGGTCTGGCCGATTGGGTTTGGGTCTAGCGGAGGGTGTTTGGGTCTAGCGGAGTGGGTTTGGGTCTAGCGGAGTGGGTTTGGGTCTAGCAGAGTGGGTTTGGGTCTAGCGGAGTGGGTTTACGTCTAGCGTAGTGTGTTTGGTTCTAGCGGAGTGGGTTTGGGTCTAGCGGACTGGGTTTGGGTCTTGTCGAGTGGGTTTGGGTCTAGCCGATTGGGTTTGGGTCTAGCCGATTGGGTTTGGGTATAGCCGACTGGGTTTGTGTCTAGCAGAGTGGGTTTGGGTCTAGCCGACTGGGTTTGGGTCTAGCCTAGTGGGTTTGGGTCTAGCGGAGTGGGTTTGGGTCCAGCGGAGTCGGTTTGGGTCTAGCGGACTGGGTTTGGGTCTAGCGGAGTGGGTTTGGGTCTGGCCGATTGGGTTTGGGTCTAGCGGAGGGTGTTTGGGTCTAGCGGAGTGGGTTTGGATCTAGCGGAGTGGGTTTGGGTCTAGCAGAGTGGATTTGGGTCTAGCGGAGTGGGTTTACGTCTAGCGTAGTGTGTTTGGGTCTAGCGGAGTGGGTTTGAGTCTAGCGGACTGGGTTTGGGTCTTGTCGAGTGGGTTTGGGTCTAGCCGATTGTGTTTGGGTCTAGCCGATTGGGTTTGGGTATAGCCGAGTGGGTTTGGGTCTAGCCGAGTGGGTTTGGGTCTAGCCGAGTGGGTTTGGGTCTAGCCGAGTGGGTTTGGGTCTAGCCGAGTGGGTTTGGGTCTAGCCGAGTGGGTTTGGGTCTAGCCGAGTGGGTTTGGTCCAAGCCGAGTGGGTTTGGGTCTAGCCGAGTGGGTTTGTGTCTAGCCGAGTGGGTTTGGGTCTAGCCGAGTCGGTTTGGGTCTAGCCGAGTGGGTTTGGGTCTAGCCGAGTGGGCTTGGGTCTAGCCGAGTGGGTTTGGGTCAAGCAGAGTGGGTTTGGGTCTAGCCGAGTGGGTTTGGGTCAAGCAGAGTGGGTTTGGGTCTAGCCGACTGGGTTTGGGTCTAGCAGAGTGGGTTTGGGTCTAGCCGACTGGGCTTGGGTCTAGCCGAGTGGGTTTGGGTCTAGCGGAGTGGGTTTGGGTCAAGCGGATTGGGTTTGGGTCTAGCGGAGTGGATTTACGTCTAGCGGAGTGTGTTTGGGTCTAGCGGAGTGGGTTTGGGTCTAGCGGAGTGGGTTTGGGTCTAGCGGAGTGGGTTTGGGTCTAGCGGAGTAGGTTTGGGTCTAGCGGACTGGGTTTGGGTCTGGCGGAGTGGGTTTGGGTCTAGCGGATTGGGTTCGGATCTAGCGGAGTGGGTTTGGGTCTAGCAGAGTGGGTTTGGGTCTAGCGGAGTGGGTTTACGTCTAGCGTAGTGTGTTTGGGTCTAGCGGAGTGGGTTTGAGTCTAGCGGACTGGGTTTGGGTCTTGTCGAGTGGGTTTGGGTCTAGCAGATTGTGTTTGGGTCTAGCCGATTGGGTTTGGGTATAGCCGAGTGGGTTTGGGTCTAGCCGAGTGGGTTTGGGTCTAGCCGAGTGGGCTTGGGTCTAGCCGAGTGGGTTTGGGTCAAGCAGAGTGGGTTTGGGTCTAGCCGAGTGGGTTTGGGTCTAGCCGACTGGGTTTGGGTCTAGCAGAGTGGGTTTGGGTCTAGCCGACTGGGCTTGGGTCTAGCCGAGTGGGTTTGGGTCTAGCGGAGTGGGTTTGGGTCAAGCGGATTGGGTTTGGGTCTAGCGGAGTGGATTTACGTCTAGCGGAGTGTGTTTGGGACTAGCGGAGTGGGTTTGGGTCTAGCGGAGTGGGTTTGGGTCTAGCGGAGTGGGTTTGGGTCTAGCGGAGTAGGTTTGGGTCTAGCGGACTGGGTTTGGGTCTAGCGGAGTGGGTTTGGGTCTAGCGGATTGGGTTCGGATCTAGCGGAGTGGGTTTGGGTCTAGCAGAGTGGGTTTGGGTCTAGCGGAGTGGGTTTACGTCTAGCGTAGTGTGTTTGGGTCTAGCGGAGTGGGTTTGAGTCTAGCGGACTGGGTTTGGGTCTTGTCGAGTGGGTTTGGGTCTAGCCGATTGTGTTTGCGTCTAGCCGATTGGGTTTGGGTATAGCCGAGTGGGTTTGGGTCTAGCCGAGTGGGTTTGGGTCTAGCCGAGTGGGTTTGGGTCTAGCCGAGTGGGTTTGGGTCTAGCCGAGTGGGTTTGGGTCTAGCCGAGTGGGTTTGGTCCAAGCCGAGTGGGTTTGGGTCTAGCCGAGTGGGTTTGGGTCTAGCCGAGTGGGTTTGGGTATAGCCGAGAGGGTTTGGGTCTAGCCGAGTGGGATTGGTCCAAGCCGAGTGGGTTTGGGTCTAGCCGAGTGGGTTTGTGTCTAGCCGAGTGGGTTTGGGTCTAGCCGAGTCGGTTTGGGTCTAGCCGAGTGGATTTGGGTCTAGCCGAGTGGGCTTGGGTCTAGCCGAGTGGGTTTGGGTCAAGCAGAGTGGGTTTGCGTCTAGCCGAGTGGGTTTGGGTCTAGCCGACTGGGTTTGGGTCTAGCAGAGTGGATTTGGGTCTAGCCGACTGGGCTTGGGTCTAGCCGAGTGGGTTTGGGTCTAGCGGAGTGGGTTTGGGTCAAGCGGATTTGGTTTGGGTCTAGCGGAGTGGATTTACGTCTAGCGGAGTGTGTTTGGGTCTAGCGGAGTGGGTTTGGGTCTAGCGGAGTGGGTTTGGGTCTAGCGGAGTTGGTTTGGGTCTAGCGGAGTAGGTTTGGGTCTAGCGGACTGGGTTTGGGTCTAGCGGAGTGGGTTTGGGTCTAGCGGATTGGGTTCGGGTCTAGCGGAGTGGGTTGGGGTCTAGCGGAGTGGGTTTAGGTCTAGCCGATTCGGTTTGGGTATAGCGGAGTGGGTTTGGGTCTAGCGGATTGGGTTTGGGTCTAGCGGAGTGGGTTTGGGTCTAGCGGAGTGGGTTTGGGTCTAGCAGAGTGGATTTACGTCTAGCGGAGTGTGTTTGGGTCTAGCGGAGTGGGTTTGGGTCTAGCGGACTGGGTTTGGGTCTAGCGGAGTGGGTTTGGGTCTAGCGGAGTGGGTTTGGGTCTAGCGGAGTGGATTTGGGTTTAGCGGAGTGGGTTTGGGTCTAGCGGAGTGGGTTTGGGTCTAGCGGAGTAGGCTTGGGTCTAGCGGACTGGGTTTGGGTCTAGCGGAGTGGGTTTGGGTCTAGCGGATTGGGTTTGGGTCTAGCGGAGTGGGTTTGTGTCTAGCGGAGTGGGTTTGGGTCTAGCCGATTGGGTTTGGGTCTAGCGGAGTGGGTTTCGGTCTAGCAGAGTGGGTTTGGGTCTAGCCGAGTGGGTTTGGGTCTAGCCGAGTGGGTTTGGGTCTAGCCAAGTAGGTTTGGGTCTAGCCAAGTAGGTTTGGGCCTCGCCGAGTGGGTTTGGGTCTAGCCGAGTGGGTTTGCGTCTAGCCGAGTGGGTTTGGGTCTAGCCGAGTGGGTTTGGGTATAGCCGAGTGGGTTTGGGTCTAGCCGATTGGGTTGGGGTCTAGCCGAGTGAGTTTGGGTCTAGCCGAGTGGGTTTGGGTCTAGCCGAGTGGGTTTGGGTCTAGCCGAGTGGGTTTGGGTCTCGCCGAGTGGGCTTGGGTTTAGTCGAGTGGGTTTGGGTCAAGCCGAGTGGGTTAGGGTCTAGCCGAGTGGGTTTGGGTCTAGCAGACTGGGTTTGGGTCTAGCAGAGAGGGTTTGGGTCTAGCCGAATGGGTTTGGGTCTAGCCGAGTGGGTTTGTGTCTAGCGGAGTGGGTTTGGGTCTAGCGGAGTGGGTTTGGGTCTAGCGGAGTCGGTTTGGGTCTAGCGGACTGGGTTTGGTTCTAGCGGAGTGGGTTTGGGTCTAGCCGATTGGGTTTGGGTCTAGCGGAGTGGGTTTGGGTCTAGCGGAGTGGGTTTGGGTCTAGCGGAGTCGGTTTGGGTCTAGCGGACTGGGTTTGGGTCTAGCGGAGTGGGTTTGGGTCTAGCGGAGTGGGTTTACGTCTAGCGTAGTGTGTTTGGGTCTAGCGGAGTGGGTTTGGGTCTAGCGGACTGGGTTTGGGCCTCGTCGAGTGGGTTTGGGTCTACCGATTGGGTTGGGGTCTAGCCGAGTGGGTTTGGGTATAGCCGAGTGGGTTTGGGTCTAGCCAAGTGGGTTTGGGTCTAGCCAAGTAGGTTTGGGCCTAGCCGAGTGGGTTTGGGTCTAGCGGAGTGGGTTTGGGTCTAGCCGAGTGTGTTTGTGTCTAGACGAGTGGGTTTGGGTATAGCCGAGTGGGTTTGGGTCTAGCCGTTTGGGTTGGGGTCTAGCCGAGTGGGTTTGGGTCTAGCCGAGTGGGTTTGGGTCTAGCCGAGAGGGTTTGGGTCTAGCCGAGTGGGTTTGGTCCAAGCCGAGTGGGTTTGGGTCTAGCCGAGTGGGTTTGTGTCTAGCCGAGTGGGTTTGGGTCTAGCCGAGTGGGTTTGGGTCTAGCCGAGTGGGTTTGGGTCTAGCCGAGTGGGCTTGGGTCTAGCCGAGTGGGTTTGGGTCAAGCCGAGTGGGTTTGGGTCTAGCCGAGTGGGTTTGGGTCCAGCCGACTGGGTTTGGGTCTAGCAGAGTGGGTTTGGGTCTAGCCGACTGGGTTTGGGTCTAGCCGAGTGGGTTTGGGTCTAGCGGAGTGGGTTTGGATCTAGCGGAGTGGGTTTGGGTCTAGCGGAGTCGGTTTGGGTCTAGCGGACTGGGTTTGGGTCTAGCGGAGTGGGTTTGGGTCTGGCCGATTGGGTTTGGGTCTAGCGGAGGGTGTTTGGGTCTAGCGGAGTGGGTTTGGGTCTAGCGGAGTGGGTTTGGGTCTAGCAGAGTGGGTTTGGGTCGAGCGGAGTGGGTTTACGTCTAGCGTAGTGTGTTTGGTTCTAGCGGAGTGGGTTTGGGTCTAGCGGACTGGGTTTGGGTCCAGCGGAGTCGGTTTGGGTCTAGCGGACTGGGTTTGGGTCTAGCGGAGTGGGTTTGGGTCTGGCCGATTGGGTTTGGGTCTAGCGGAGGGTGTTTGGGTCTAGCGGAGTGGGTTTGGATCTAGCGGAGTGGGTTTGGGTCTAGCAGAGTGTGTTTGGTTCTAGCGGAGTGGGTTTGGGTCTAGCGGACTGGGTTTGGGTCTTGTCGAGTGGGTTTGGGTCTAGCCGATTGGGTTTGGGTCTAGCCGATTGGGTTTGGGTATAGCCGACTGGGTTTGGGTCTAGCAGAGTGGGTTTGGGTCTAGCCGACTGGGTTTGGGTCTAGCCGAGTGGGTTTGGGTCTAGCGGAGTGGGTTTGGGTCCAGCGGAGTCGGTTTGGGTCTAGCGGACTGGGTTTGGGTACAGCGGAGTGGGTTTGGGTCTGGCCGATTGGGTTTGGGTCTAGCGGAGGGTGTTTGGGTCTAGCGGAGTGGGTTTGGATCTAGCGGAGTGGGTTTGGGTCTAGCAGAGTGGGTTTGGGTCTAGCGGAGTGGGTTTACATCTAGCGTAGTGTGTTTGGGTCTAGCGGAGTGGGTTTGATTCTAGCGGACTGGGTTTGGGTCTTGTCGAGTGGGTTTGGGTCTAGCCGATTGTGTTTGGGTCTAGCCGATTGGGTTTGGGTATAGCCGAGTGGGTTTGGGTCTAGCCGAGTGGGTTTGGGTCTAGCCGAGTGGGTTTGGGTCTAGCCGAGTGGGTTTGGTCCAAGCCGAGTGGGTTTGGGTCTAGCCGAGTGGGTTTGGGTCGAGCCGAGTGGGTTTGGGTCTAGCCGAGTGGGTTTGGTCCAAGCCGAGTGGGTTTGGGTCTAGCCGAGTGGGTTTGGGTCTAGCCGAGTGGGTTTGGGTATAGCCGAGAGGGTTTGGGTCTAGCCGAGTGGGTTTGGTCCAAGCCGAGTTGGTTTGGGTCTAGCCGAGTGGGTTTGTGTCTAGCCGAGTGGGTTTGGGTCTAGCCGAGTCGGTTTGGGTCTAGCCGAGTGGGTTTGGGTCTAGCCGAGTGGGCTTGGGTCTAGCCGAGTGGGTTTGGGTCAAGCAGAGTGGGTTTGCGTCTAGCCGAGTGGGTTTGGGTCTAGCCGACTGGGTTTGGGTCTAGCAGAGTGGGTTTGGGTCTAGCCGACTGGGCTTGGGTCTAGCCGAGTGGGTTTGGGTCTAGCGGAGTGGGTTTGGGTCAAGCGGATTGGGTTTGGGTCTAGCGGAGTGGATTTACGTCTAGCGGAGTGTGTTTGGGTCTAGCGGAGTGGGTTTGGGTCTAGCGGAGTGGGTTTGGGTCTAGCGGAGTGGGTTTGGGTCTAGCGGAGTAGGTTTGGGTCTAGCGGACTGGGTTTGGGTCTAGCGGAGTGGGTTTGGGTCTAGCGGTTTGGGTTCGGGTCTAGCGGAGTGGGTTGGGGTCTAGCGGAGTGGGTTTAGGTCTAGCCGATTCGGTTTGGGTCTAGCGGAGTGGGTTTGGGTCTAGCGGATTGGGTTTGGGTCTAGCGGAGTGGGTTTGGGTCTAGCGGAGTGGGTTTGGGTCTAGCAGAGTGGATTTACGTCTAGCGGAGTGTGTTTGGGTCTAGCGGAGTGGGTTTGGGTCTAGCGGACTGGGTTTGGGTCTA
This sequence comes from Raja brachyura, assembly GCA_963514005.1. Next base: position 28,473,653 of record OY740815.1, on the reverse strand, counting down.
GCGGAGTGGGTTTGGGTCTAGCGGAGTGGGTTTGGGTCTAGCGGAGTGGATTTGGGTCTAGCGGAGTGGGTTTGGGTCTAGCGGAGTGGGTTTGGGTCTAGCGGAGTAGGCTTGGGTCTAGCGGACTGGGTTTGGGTCTAGCGGAGTGGGTTTGGGTCTAGCGGATTGGGTTTGGGTCTAGCGGAGTGGGTTTGTGTCTAGCGGAGTGGGTTTGGGTCTAGCCGATTGGGTTTGGGTCTAGCGGAGTGGGTTTCGGTCTAGCAGAGTGGGTTTGGGTCTAGCCGAGTGGGTTTGGGTCTAGCCGAGTGGGTTTGGGTATAGCCGACTGGGTTTGTGTCTAGCAGAGTGGGTTTGGGTCTAGCCGACTGGGTTTGGGTCTAGCCTAGTGGGTTTGGGTCTAGCGGAGTGGGTTTGGGTCTAGCGGATTGGGTTTGGGTCTAGCGGAGTGGGTTTGTGTCTAGCGGAGTGGGTTTGGGTCTAGCCGATTGGGTTTGGGTCTAGCGGAGTGGGTTTCGGTCTAGCAGAGTGGGTTTGGGTCTAGCCGAGTGGGATTTGGGTCTAGCCGAGTGGGTTTGGGTCTAGCCAAGTAGGTTTGGGTCTAGCCAACTAGGTTTGGGCCTCGCCGAGTGGGTTTGGGTCTAGCCGAGTGGGTTTGCGTCTAGCCGAGTGGGTTTGGGTCTAGCCGAGTGGGTTTGGGTATAGCCGAGTGGGTTTGGGTCTAGCCGATTGGGTTGGGGTCTAGCCGAGTGAGTTTGGGTCTAGCCGAGTGGGTTTGGGTCTAGCCGAGTGTGTTTGGGTCTAGCGGAGTGGGTTTACGTCTAGCGTAGTGTGTTTGGGTCTAGCGGAGTGGGTTTGGGTCTAGCGGACTGGGTTTGGGCCTCGTCGAGTGGGTTTGGGTCTACCGATTGGGTTGGGGTCTAGCCGAGTGGGTTTGGGTATAGCCGAGTGGGTTTGGGTCTAGCCAAGTGGGTTTGGGTCTAGCCAAGTAGGTTTGGGCCTAGCCGAGTGGGTTTGGGTCTAGCGGAGTGGGTTTGGGTCTAGCCGAGTGTGTTTGTGTCTAGACGAGTGGGTTTGGGTATAGCCGAGTGGGTTTGGGTCTAGCCGTTTGGGTTGGGGTCTAGCCGAGTGGGTTTGGGTCTAGCCGAGTGGGTTTGGGTCTAGCCGAGAGGGTTTGGGTCTAGCCGAGTGGGTTTGGTCCAAGCCGAGTGGGTTTGGGTCTAGCCGAGTGGGTTTGTGTCTAGCCGAGTGGGTTTGGGTCTAGCCGAGTGGGTTTGGGTCTAGCCGAGTGGGTTTGGGTCTAGCCGAGTGGGCTTGGGTCTAGCCGAGTGGGTTTGGGTCAAGCCGAGTGGGTTTGGGTCTAGCCGAGTGGGTTTGGGTCCAGCCGACTGGGTTTGGGTCTAGCAGAGTGGGTTTGGGTCTAGCCGACTGGGTTTGGGTCTAGCCGAGTGGGTTTGGGTCTAGCGGAGTGGGTTTGGATCTAGCGGAGTGGGTTTGGGTCTAGCGGAGTCGGTTTGGGTCTAGCGGACTGGGTTTGGGTCTAGCGGAGTGGGTTTGGGTCTGGCCGATTGGGTTTGGGTCTAGCGGAGGGTGTTTGGGTCTAGCGGAGTGGGTTTGGGTCTAGCGGAGTGGGTTTGGGTCTAGCAGAGTGGGTTTGGGTCGAGCGGAGTGGGTTTACGTCTAGCGTAGTGTGTTTGGTTCTAGCGGAGTGGGTTTGGGTCTAGCGGACTGGGTTTGGGTCCAGCGGAGTCGGTTTGGGTCTAGCGGACTGGGTTTGGGTCTAGCGGAGTGGGTTTGGGTCTGGCCGATTGGGTTTGGGTCTAGCGGAGGGTGTTTGGGTCTAGCGGAGTGGGTTTGGATCTAGCGGAGTGGGTTTGGGTCTAGCAGAGTGTGTTTGGTTCTAGCGGAGTGGGTTTGGGTCTAGCGGACTGGGTTTGGGTCTTGTCGAGTGGGTTTGGGTCTAGCCGATTGGGTTTGGGTCTAGCCGATTGGGTTTGGGTATAGCCGACTGGGTTTGGGTCTAGCAGAGTGGGTTTGGGTCTAGCCGACTGGGTTTGGGTCTAGCCGAGTGGGTTTGGGTCTAGCGGAGTGGGTTTGGGTCCAGCGGAGTCGGTTTGGGTCTAGCGGACTGGGTTTGGGTACAGCGGAGTGGGTTTGGGTCTGGCCGATTGGGTTTGGGTCTAGCGGAGGGTGTTTGGGTCTAGCGGAGTGGGTTTGGATCTAGCGGAGTGGGTTTGGGTCTAGCAGAGTGGGTTTGGGTCTAGCGGAGTGGGTTTACATCTAGCGTAGTGTGTTTGGGTCTAGCGGAGTGGGTTTGATTCTAGCGGACTGGGTTTGGGTCTTGTCGAGTGGGTTTGGGTCTAGCCGATTGTGTTTGGGTCTAGCCGATTGGGTTTGGGTATAGCCGAGTGGGTTTGGGTCTAGCCGAGTGGGTTTGGGTCTAGCCGAGTGGGTTTGGGTCTAGCCGAGTGGGTTTGGTCCAAGCCGAGTGGGTTTGGGTCTAGCCGAGTGGGTTTGGGTCTAGCCGAGTGGGTTTGGGTCTAGCCGAGTGGGTTTGGGTCTAGCCGAGTGGGTTTGGTCCAAGCCGAGTGGGTTTGGGTCTAGCCGAGTGGGTTTGGGTCTAGCCGAGTGGGTTTGGGTATAGCCGAGAGGGTTTGGGTCTAGCCGAGTGGGTTTGGTCCAAGCCGAGTTGGTTTGGGTCTAGCCGAGTGGGTTTGTGTCTAGCCGAGTGGGTTTGGGTCTAGCCGAGTCGGTTTGGGTCTAGCCGAGTGGGTTTGGGTCTAGCCGAGTGGGCTTGGGTCTAGCCGAGTGGGTTTGGGTCAAGCAGAGTGGGTTTGCGTCTAGCCGAGTGGGTTTGGGTCTAGCCGACTGGGTTTGGGTCTAGCAGAGTGGGTTTGGGTCTAGCCGACTGGGCTTGGGTCTAGCCGAGTGGGTTTGGGTCTAGCGGAGTGGGTTTGGGTCAAGCGGATTGGGTTTGGGTCTAGCGGAGTGGATTTACGTCTAGCGGAGTGTGTTTGGGTCTAGCGGAGTGGGTTTGGGTCTAGCGGAGTGGGTTTGGGTCTAGCGGAGTGGGTTTGGGTCTAGCGGAGTAGGTTTGGGTCTAGCGGACTGGGTTTGGGTCTAGCGGAGTGGGTTTGGGTCTAGCGGTTTGGGTTCGGGTCTAGCGGAGTGGGTTGGGGTCTAGCGGAGTGGGTTTAGGTCTAGCCGATTCGGTTTGGGTCTAGCGGAGTGGGTTTGGGTCTAGCGGATTGGGTTTGGGTCTAGCGGAGTGGGTTTGGGTCTAGCGGAGTGGGTTTGGGTCTAGCAGAGTGGATTTACGTCTAGCGGAGTGTGTTTGGGTCTAGCGGAGTGGGTTTGGGTCTAGCGGACTGGGTTTGGGTCTAGCGGAGTGGGTTTGGGTCTAGCGGAGTGGGTTTGGGTCTAGCGGAGTGGATTTGGGTCTAGCGGAGTGGGTTTGGGTCTAGCGGAGTGGGTTTGGGTCTAGCGGAGTAGGCTTGGGTCTAGCGGACTGGGTTTGGGTCTAGCGGAGTGGGTTTGGGTCTAGCGGATTGGGTTTGGGTCTAGCGGAGTGGGTTTGTGTCTAGCGGAGTGGGTTTGGGTCTAGCCGATTGGGTTTGGGTCTAGCGGAGTGGGTTTCGGTCTAGCAGAGTGGGTTTGGGTCTAGCCGAGTGGGTTTGGGTCTAGCCGAGTGGGTTTGGGTATAGCCGACTGGGTTTGTGTCTAGCAGAGTGGGTTTGGGTCTAGCCGACTGGGTTTGGGTCTAGCCTAGTGGGTTTGGGTCTAGCGGAGTGGGTTTGGGTCTAGCGGATTGGGTTTGGGTCTAGCGGAGTGGGTTTGTGTCTAGCGGAGTGGGTTTGGGTCTAGCCGATTGGGTTTGGGTCTAGCGGAGTGGGTTTCGGTCTAGCAGAGTGGGTTTGGGTCTAGCCGAGTGGGATTTGGGTCTAGCCGAGTGGGTTTGGGTCTAGCCAAGTAGGTTTGGGTCTAGCCAAGTAGGTTTGGGCCTCGCCGAGTGGGTTTGGGTCTAGCCGAGTGGGTTTGCGTCTAGCCGAGTGGGTTTGGGTCTAGCCGAGTGGGTTTGGGTATAGCCGAGTGGGTTTGGGTCTAGCCGATTGGGTTGGGGTCTAGCCGAGTGAGTTTGGGTCTAGCCGAGTGGGTTTGGGTCTAGCCGAGTGTGTTTGGGTCTACCCGAGTGGGTTTGGTCCAAGCCCAGTGGGTTTGGGTCTAGCCGAGTGGGTTTGGGTCTAGCCGAGTGGGTTTGGGTCTAGCCGAGTGGGTTTGGGTCTCGCCGAGTGGGCTTGGGTTTAGTCGAGTGGGTTTGGGTCAAGCCGAGTGGGTTTGGGTCTAGCCGAGTGGGTTTGGGTCTAGCAGACTGGGTTTGGGTCTAGCAGAGAGGGTTTGGGTCTAGCCGAATGGGTTTGGGTCTAGCCGAGTGGGTTTGTGTCTAGCGGAGTGGGTTTGGGTCTAGCGGAGTGGGTTTGGGTCTAGCGGAGTCGGTTTGGGTCTAGCGGACTGGGTTTGGTTCTAGCGGAGTGGGTTTGGGTCTAGCCGATTGGGTTTGGGTCTAGCGGAGTGGGTTTGGGTCTAGCGGAGTGTGTTTGGGTCTAGCGGAGTGGGTTTGGGTCTAGCGGACTGGGTTTGGGTCTCGTCGAGTGGGTTTGGGTCTACCGATTGGGTTGGGGTCTAGCCGAGTGGGTTTGGGTATAGCCGAGTGGGTTTGGGTCTAGCCAAGTGGGTTTGGGTCTAGCCAAGTAGGTTTGGGCCTAGCCGAGTGGGTTTGGGTCTAGCGGAGTGGGTTTGGGTCTAGCCGAGTGTGTTTGTGTCTAGCCGAGTGGGTTTGGGTATAGCCGAGTGGGTTTGGGTCTAGCCGTTTGGGTTGGGGTCTAGCCGAGTGGGTTTGGGTCTAGCCGAGTGGGTTTGGGTCTAGCCGAGAGGGTTTGGGTCTAGCCGAGTGGGTTTGGTCCAAGCCGAGTGGGTTTGGGTCTAGCCGAGTGGGTTTGTGTCTAGCCGAGTGGGTTTGGGTCTAGCCGAGTGGGTTTGGGTCTAGCCGAGTGGGTTTGGGTCTAGCCGAGTGGGCTTGGGTCTAGCCATGTGGGTTTGGGTCAAGCCGAGTGGGTTTGGGTCTAGCCGAGTGGGTTTGGGTCTAGCCGACTGGGTTTGCGTCTAGCAGAGTGGGTTTGGGTCTAGCCGACTGGGTTTGGGTCTAGCCGAGTGGGTTTGGGTCTAGCGGAGTGGGTTTGGATCTAGCGGAGTGGGTTTGGGTCTAGCGGAGTCGGTTTGGGTCTAGCGGACTGGGTTTGGGTCTAGCGGAGTGGGTTTGGGTCTGGCCGATTGGGTTTGGGTCTAGCGGAGGGTGTTTGGGTCTAGCGGAGTGGGTTTGGGTCTAGCGGAGTGGGTTTGGGTCTAGCAGAGTGGGTTTGGGTCTAGCGGAGTGGGTTTACGTCTAGCGTAGTGTGTTTGGTTCTAGCGGAGTGGGTTTGGGTCTAGCGGACTGGGTTTGGGTCTTGTCGAGTGGGTTTGGGTCTAGCCGATTGGGTTTGGGTCTAGCCGATTGGGTTTGGGTATAGCCGACTGGGTTTGTGTCTAGCAGAGTGGGTTTGGGTCTAGCCGACTGGGTTTGGGTCTAGCCTAGTGGGTTTGGGTCTAGCGGAGTGGGTTTGGGTCCAGCGGAGTCGGTTTGGGTCTAGCGGACTGGGTTTGGGTCTAGCGGAGTGGGTTTGGGTCTGGCCGATTGGGTTTGGGTCTAGCGGAGGGTGTTTGGGTCTAGCGGAGTGGGTTTGGATCTAGCGGAGTGGGTTTGGGTCTAGCAGAGTGGATTTGGGTCTAGCGGAGTGGGTTTACGTCTAGCGTAGTGTGTTTGGGTCTAGCGGAGTGGGTTTGAGTCTAGCGGACTGGGTTTGGGTCTTGTCGAGTGGGTTTGGGTCTAGCCGATTGTGTTTGGGTCTAGCCGATTGGGTTTGGGTATAGCCGAGTGGGTTTGGGTCTAGCCGAGTGGGTTTGGGTCTAGCCGAGTGGGTTTGGGTCTAGCCGAGTGGGTTTGGGTCTAGCCGAGTGGGTTTGGGTCTAGCCGAGTGGGTTTGGTCCAAGCCGAGTGGGTTTGGGTCTAGCCGAGTGGGTTTGGGTCTAGCCGAGTGGGTTTGGGTATAGCCGAGAGGGTTTGGGTCTAGCCGAGTGGGTTTGGTCCAAGCCGAGTGGGTTTGGGTCTAGCCGAGTGGGTTTGTGTCTAGCCGAGTGGGTTTGGGTCTAGCCGAGTCGGTTTGGGTCTAGCCGAGTGGGTTTGGGTCTAGCCGAGTGGGCTTGGGTCTAGCCGAGTGGGTTTGGGTCAAGCAGAGTGGGTTTGGGTCTAGCCGAGTGGGTTTGGGTCAAGCAGAGTGGGTTTGGGTCTAGCCGACTGGGTTTGGGTCTAGCAGAGTGGGTTTGGGTCTAGCCGACTGGGCTTGGGTCTAGCCGAGTGGGTTTGGGTCTAGCGGAGTGGGTTTGGGTCAAGCGGATTGGGTTTGGGTCTAGCGGAGTGGATTTACGTCTAGCGGAGTGTGTTTGGGTCTAGCGGAGTGGGTTTGGGTCTAGCGGAGTGGGTTTGGGTCTAGCGGAGTGGGTTTGGGTCTAGCGGAGTAGGTTTGGGTCTAGCGGACTGGGTTTGGGTCTGGCGGAGTGGGTTTGGGTCTAGCGGATTGGGTTCGGATCTAGCGGAGTGGGTTTGGGTCTAGCAGAGTGGGTTTGGGTCTAGCGGAGTGGGTTTACGTCTAGCGTAGTGTGTTTGGGTCTAGCGGAGTGGGTTTGAGTCTAGCGGACTGGGTTTGGGTCTTGTCGAGTGGGTTTGGGTCTAGCAGATTGTGTTTGGGTCTAGCCGATTGGGTTTGGGTATAGCCGAGTGGGTTTGGGTCTAGCCGAGTGGGTTTGGGTCTAGCCGAGTGGGCTTGGGTCTAGCCGAGTGGGTTTGGGTCAAGCAGAGTGGGTTTGGGTCTAGCCGAGTGGGTTTGGGTCTAGCCGACTGGGTTTGGGTCTAGCAGAGTGGGTTTGGGTCTAGCCGACTGGGCTTGGGTCTAGCCGAGTGGGTTTGGGTCTAGCGGAGTGGGTTTGGGTCAAGCGGATTGGGTTTGGGTCTAGCGGAGTGGATTTACGTCTAGCGGAGTGTGTTTGGGACTAGCGGAGTGGGTTTGGGTCTAGCGGAGTGGGTTTGGGTCTAGCGGAGTGGGTTTGGGTCTAGCGGAGTAGGTTTGGGTCTAGCGGACTGGGTTTGGGTCTAGCGGAGTGGGTTTGGGTCTAGCGGATTGGGTTCGGATCTAGCGGAGTGGGTTTGGGTCTAGCAGAGTGGGTTTGGGTCTAGCGGAGTGGGTTTACGTCTAGCGTAGTGTGTTTGGGTCTAGCGGAGTGGGTTTGAGTCTAGCGGACTGGGTTTGGGTCTTGTCGAGTGGGTTTGGGTCTAGCCGATTGTGTTTGCGTCTAGCCGATTGGGTTTGGGTATAGCCGAGTGGGTTTGGGTCTAGCCGAGTGGGTTTGGGTCTAGCCGAGTGGGTTTGGGTCTAGCCGAGTGGGTTTGGGTCTAGCCGAGTGGGTTTGGGTCTAGCCGAGTGGGTTTGGTCCAAGCCGAGTGGGTTTGGGTCTAGCCGAGTGGGTTTGGGTCTAGCCGAGTGGGTTTGGGTATAGCCGAGAGGGTTTGGGTCTAGCCGAGTGGGATTGGTCCAAGCCGAGTGGGTTTGGGTCTAGCCGAGTGGGTTTGTGTCTAGCCGAGTGGGTTTGGGTCTAGCCGAGTCGGTTTGGGTCTAGCCGAGTGGGTTTGGGTCTAGCCGAGTGGGCTTGGGTCTAGCCGAGTGGGTTTGGGTCAAGCAGAGTGGGTTTGCGTCTAGCCGAGTGGGTTTGGGTCTAGCCGACTGGGTTTGGGTCTAGCAGAGTGGATTTGGGTCTAGCCGACTGGGCTTGGGTCTAGCCGAGTGGGTTTGGGTCTAGCGGAGTGGGTTTGGGTCAAGCGGATTTGGTTTGGGTCTAGCGGAGTGGATTTACGTCTAGCGGAGTGTGTTTGGGTCTAGCGGAGTGGGTTTGGGTCTAGCGGAGTGGGTTTGGGTCTAGCGGAGTTGGTTTGGGTCTAGCGGAGTAGGTTTGGGTCTAGCGGACTGGGTTTGGGTCTAGCGGAGTGGGTTTGGGTCTAGCGGATTGGGTTCGGGTCTAGCGGAGTGGGTTGGGGTCTAGCGGAGTGGGTTTAGGTCTAGCCGATTCGGTTTGGGTATAGCGGAGTGGGTTTGGGTCTAGCGGATTGGGTTTGGGTCTAGCGGAGTGGGTTTGGGTCTAGCGGAGTGGGTTTGGGTCTAGCAGAGTGGATTTACGTCTAGCGGAGTGTGTTTGGGTCTAGCGGAGTGGGTTTGGGTCTAGCGGACTGGGTTTGGGTCTAGCGGAGTGGGTTTGGGTCTAGCGGAGTGGGTTTGGGTCTAGCGGAGTGGATTTGGGTTTAGCGGAGTGGGTTTGGGTCTAGCGGAGTGGGTTTGGGTCTAGCGGAGTAGGCTTGGGTCTAGCGGACTGGGTTTGGGTCTAGCGGAGTGGGTTTGGGTCTAGCGGATTGGGTTTGGGTCTAGCGGAGTGGGTTTGTGTCTAGCGGAGTGGGTTTGGGTCTAGCCGATAGGGTTTGGGTCTAGCGGAGTGGGTTTCGGTCTAGCAGAGTGGGTTTGGGTCTAGCCGAGTGGGTTTGGGTCTAGCCGAGTGGGTTTGGGTCTAGCCAAGTAGGTTTGGGTCTAGCCAAGTAGGTTTGGGCCTCGCCGAGTGGGTTTGGGTCTAGCCGAGTGGGTTTGCGTCTAGCCGAGTGGGTTTGGGTCTAGCCGAGTGGGTTTGGGTATAGCCGAGTGGGTTTGGGTCTAGCCGATTGGGTTGGGGTCTAGCCGAGTGAGTTTGGGTCTAGCCGAGTGGGTTTGGGTCTAGCCGAGTGGGTTTGGGTCTAGCCGAGTGGGTTTGGGTCTCGCCGAGTGGGCTTGGGTTTAGTCGAGTGGGTTTGGGTCAAGCCGAGTGGGTTAGGGTCTAGCCGAGTGGGTTTGGGTCTAGCAGACTGGGTTTGGGTCTAGCAGAGAGGGTTTGGGTCTAGCCGAATGGGTTTGGGTCTAGCCGAGTGGGTTTGTGTCTAGCGGAGTGGGTTTGGGTCTAGCGGAGTGGGTTTGGGTCTAGCGGAGTCGGTTTGGGTCTAGCGGACTGGGTTTGGTTCTAGCGGAGTGGGTTTGGGTCTAGCCGATTGGGTTTGGGTCTAGCGGAGTGGGTTTGGGTCTAGCGGAGTGGGTTTGGGTCTAGCGGAGTCGGTTTGGGTCTAGCGGACTGGGTTTGGGTCTAGCGGAGTGGGTTTGGGTCTAGCGGAGTGGGTTTACGTCTAGCGTAGTGTGTTTGGGTCTAGCGGAGTGGGTTTGGGTCTAGCGGACTGGGTTTGGGCCTCGTCGAGTGGGTTTGGGTCTACCGATTGGGTTGGGGTCTAGCCGAGTGGGTTTGGGTATAGCCGAGTGGGTTTGGGTCTAGCCAAGTGGGTTTGGGTCTAGCCAAGTAGGTTTGGGCCTAGCCGAGTGGGTTTGGGTCTAGCGGAGTGGGTTTGGGTCTAGCCGAGTGTGTTTGTGTCTAGACGAGTGGGTTTGGGTATAGCCGAGTGGGTTTGGGTCTAGCCGTTTGGGTTGGGGTCTAGCCGAGTGGGTTTGGGTCTAGCCGAGTGGGTTTGGGTCTAGCCGAGAGGGTTTGAGTCTAGCCGAGTGGGTTTGGTCCAAGCCGAGTGGGTTTGGGTCTAGCCGAGTGGGTTTGTGTCTAGCCGAGTGGGTTTGGGTCTAGCCGAGTGGGTTTGGGTCTAGCCGAGTGGGTTTGGGTCTAGCCGAGTCGGCTTGGGTCTAGCCGAGTGGGTTTGGGTCAAGCCGAGTGGGTTTGGGTCTAGCCGAGTGGGTTTGGGTCCAGCCGACTGGGTTTGGGTCTAGCAGAGTGGGTTTGGGTCTAGCCGACTGGGTTTGGGTCTAGCCGAGTGGGTTTGGGTCTAGCGGAGTGGGTTTGGATCTAGCGGAGTGGGTTTGGGTCTAGCGGAGTCGGTTTGGGTCTAGCGGACTGGGTTTGGGTCTAGCGGAGTGGGTTTGGGTCTGGCCGATTGGGTTTGGGTCTAGCGGAGGGTGTTTGGGTCTAGCGGAGTGGGTTTGGGTCTAGCGGAGTGGGTTTGGGTCTAGCAGAGTGGGTTTGGGTCGAGCGGAGTGGGTTTACGTCTAGCGTAGTGTGTTTGGTTCTAGCGGAGTGGGTTTGGGTCTAGCGGACTGGGTTTGGGTCCAGCGGAGTCGGTTTGGGTCTAGCGGACTGGGTTTGGGTCTAGCGGAGTGGGTTTGGGTCTGGCCGATTGGGTTTGGGTCTAGCGGAGGGTGTTTGGGTCTAGCGGAGTGGGTTTGGATCTAGCGGAGTGGGTTTGGGTCTAGCAGAGTGTGTTTGGTTCTAGCGGAGTGGGTTTGGGTCTAGCGGACTGGGTTTGGGTCTTGTCGAGTGGGTTTGGGTCTAGCCGATTGGGTTTGGGTCTAGCCGATTGGGTTTGGGTATAGCCGACTGGGTTTGGGTCTAGCAGAGTGGGTTTGGGTCTAGCCGACTGGGTTTGGGTCTAGCCGAGTGGGTTTGGGTCTAGCGGAGTGGGTTTGGGTCCAGCGGAGTCGGTTTGGGTCTAGCGGACTGGGTTTGGGTACAGCGGAGTGGGTTTGGGTCTGGCCGATTGGGTTTGGGTCTAGCGGAGGGTGTTTGGGTCTAGCGGAGTGGGTTTGGATCTAGCGGAGTGGGTTTGGGTCTAGCAGAGTGGGTTTGGGTCTAGCGGAGTGGGTTTACATCTAGCGTAGTGTGTTTGGGTCTAGCGGAGTGGGTTTGATTCTAGCGGACTGGGTTTGGGTCTTGTCGAGTGGGTTTGGGTCTAGCCGATTGTGTTTGGGTCTAGCCGATTGGGTTTGGGTATAGCCGAGTGGGTTTGGGTCTAGCCGAGTGGGTTTGGGTCTAGCCGAGTGGGTTTGGGTCTAGCCGAGTGGGTTTGGTCCAAGCCGAGTGGGTTTGGGTCTAGCCGAGTGGGTTTGGGTCTAGCCGAGTGGGTTTGGGTCTAGCCGAGTGGGTTTGGGTCTAGCCGAGTGGGTTTGGTCCAAGCCGAGTGGGTTTGGGTCTAGCCGAGTGGGTTTGGGTCTAGCCGAGTGGGTTTGGGTATAGCCGAGAGGGTTTGGGTCTAGCCGAGTGGGTTTGGTCCAAGCCGAGTTGGTTTGGGTCTAGCCGAGTGGGTTTGTGTCTAGCCGAGTGGGTTTGGGTCTAGCCGAGTCGGTTTGGGTCTAGCCGAGTGGGTTTGGGTCTAGCCGAGTGGGCTTGGGTCTAGCCGAGTGGGTTTGGGTCAAGCAGAGTGGGTTTGCGTCTAGCCGAGTGGGTTTGGGTCTAGCCGACTGGGTTTGGGTCTAGCAGAGTGGGTTTGGGTCTAGCCGACTGGGCTTGGGTCTAGCCGAGTGGGTTTGGGTCTAGCGGAGTGGGTTTGGGTCAAGCGGATTGGGTTTGGGTCTAGCGGAGTGGATTTACGTCTAGCGGAGTGTGTTTGGGTCTAGCGGAGTGGGTTTGGGTCTAGCGGAGTGGGTTTGGGTCTAGCGGAGTGGGTTTGGGTCTAGCGGAGTAGGTTTGGGTCTAGCGGACTGGGTTTGGGTCTAGCGGAGTGGGTTTGGGTCTAGCGGATTGGGTTCGGGTCTAGCGGAGTGGGTTGGGGTCTAGCGGAGTGGGTTTAGGTCTAGCCGATTCGGTTTGGGTCTAGCGGAGTGGGTTTGGGTCTAGCGGATTGGGTTTGGGTCTAGCGGAGTGGGTTTGGGTCTAGCGGAGTGGGTTTGGGTCTAGCAGAGTGGATTTACGTCTAGCGGAGTGTGTTTGGGTCTAGCGGAGTGGGTTTGGGTCTAGCGGACTGGGTTTGGGTCTAGCGGAGTGGGTTTGGGTCTAGCGGAGTGGGTTTGGGTCTAGCGGAGTGGATTTGGGTCTAGCGGAGTGGGTTTGGGTCTAGCGGAGTGGGTTTGGGTCTAGCGGAGTAGGCTTGGGTCTAGCGGACTGGGTTTGGGTCTAGCGGAGTGGGTTTGGGTCTAGCGGATTGGGTTTGGGTCTAGCGGAGTGGGTTTGTGTCTAGCGGAGTGGGTTTGGGTCTAGCCGATTGGGTTTGGGTCTAGCGGAGTGGGTTTCGGTCTAGCAGAGTGGGTTTGGGTCTAGCCGAGTGGGTTTGGGTCTAGCCGAGTGGGTTTGGGTCTAGCCAAGTAGGTTTGGGTCTAGCCAAGTAGGTTTGGGCCTCGCCGAGTGGGTTTGGGTCTAGCCGAGTGGGTTTGCGTCTAGCCGAGTGGGTTTGGGTCTAGCCGAGTGGGTTTGGGTATCGCCGAGTGGGTTTGGGTCTAGCTGATTGGGTTGGGGTCTAGCCGAGTGAGTTTGGGTCTAGCCGAGTGGGTTTGGGTCTAGCCGAGTGGGTTTGGGTCTAGCCGAGTGGGTTTGGGTCTCGCCGAGTGGGCTTGGGTTTAGTCGAGTGGGTTTGGGTCAAGCCGAGTGGGTTTGGGTCTAGCCGAGTGGGTTTGGGTCTAGCAGACTGGGTTTGGGTCTAGCAGAGAGGGTTTGGGTCTAGCCGAATGGGTTTGGGTCTAGCCGAGTGGGTTTGTTTCTAGCGGAGTGGGTTTGGGTCTAGCGGAGTGGGTTTGGGTCTAGCGGAGTCGGTTTGGGTCTAGCGGACTGGGTTTGGTTCTAGCGGAGTGGGTTTGGGTCTAGCTGATTGGGTTTGGGTCTAGCGGAGTGGGTTTGGGTCTAGCGGAGTGGGTTTGGGTCTAGCGGAGTCGGTTTGGGTCTAGCGGACTGGGTTTGGGTCTAGCGGAGTGGGTTTGGGTCTAGCGGAGTGGGTTTACGTCTAGCTTAGTGTGTTTGGGTCTAGCGGAGTGGGTTTGGGTCTAGCGGACTGGGTTTGGGTCTCGTCGAGTGGGTTTGGGTCTACCGATTGGGTTGGGGTCTAGCCGAGTGGGTTTGGGTATAGCCGAGTGGGTTTGGGTCTAGCCAAGTGGGTTTGGGTCTAGCCAAGTAGGTTTGGGCCTAGCCGAGTGGGTTTGGGTCTAGCGGAGTGGGTTTGGGTCTAGCCGAGTGTGTTTGTGTCTAGCCGAGTGGGTTTGGGTATAGCCGAGTGGGTTTGGGTCTAGCCGTTTGGGTTGGGGTCTAGCCGAGTGGGTTTGGGTCTAGCCGAGTGGGTTTGGGTCTAGCCGAGAGGGTTTGGGTCTAGCCGAGTGGGTTTGGTCCAAGCCGAGTGGGTTTGGGTCTAGCCGAGTGGGTTTGTGTCTAGCCGAGTGGGTTTGGGTCTAGCCGAGTGGGTTTGGGTCTAGCCGAGTGGGTTTGGGTCTAGCCGAGTGGGCTTGGGTCTAGCCGAGTGGGTTTGGGTCAAGCCGAGTGGGTTTGGGTCTAGCCGAGTGGGTTTGGGTCTAGCCGACTGGGTTTGGGTCTAGCAGAGTGGGTTTGGGTCTAGCCGACTGGGTTTGGGTCTAGCCGAGTGGGTTTGGGTCTAGCGGAGTGGGTTTGGATCTAGCGGAGTGGGTTTGGGTCTAGCGGAGTCGGTTTGGGTCTAGCGGACTGGGTTTGGGTCTAGCGGAGTGGGTTTGGGTCTGGCCGATTGGGTTTGGGTCTAGCGGAGGGTGTTTGGGTCTAGCGGAGTGGGTTTGGGTCTAGCGGAGTGGGTTTGGGTCTAGCAGAGTGGGTTTGGGTCTAGCGGAGTGGGTTTACGTCTAGCGTAGTGTGTTTGGTTCTAGCGGAGTGGGTTTGGGTCTAGCGGACTGGGTTTGGGTCTTGTCGATTGGGTTTGGGTATAGCCGACTGGGTTTGGGTCTAGCAGAGTGGGTTTGGGTCTAGCCGACTGGGTTTGGGTCTAGCCGAGTGGGTTTGGGTCTAGCGGAGTGGGTTTGGGTCCAGCGGAGTCGGTTTGGGTCTAGCGGACTGGGTTTGGGTCTAGCGGAGTGGGTTTAGGTCTAGCCGATTCGGTTTGGGTCTAGCGGAGTGGGTTTGGGTCTAGCGGATTGGGTTTGGGTCTAGCGGAGTGGGTTTGGGTCTAGCGGAGTGGGTTTGGGTCTAGCAGAGTGGATTTACGTCTAGCGGAGTGTGTTTGGGTCTAGCGGAGTGGGTTTGGGTCTAGCGGACTGGGTTTGGGTCTAGCGGAGTGGGTTTGGGTCTAGCGGAGTGGGTTTGGGTCTAGCGGAGTGGATTTGGGTCTAGCGGAGTGGGTTTGGGTCTAGCGGAGTGGGTTTGGGTCTAGCGGAGTAGGCTTGGGTCTAGCGGACTGGGTTTGGGTCTAGCGGAGTGGGTTTGGGTCTAGCGGATTGGGTTTGGGTCTAGCGGAGTGGGTTTGTGTCTAGCGGAGTGGGTTTGGGTCTAGCCGATTGGGTTTGGGTCTAGCGGAGTGGGTTTCGGTCTAGCAGAGTGGGTTTGGGTCTAGCCGAGTGGGTTTGGGTCTAGCCGAGTGGGTTTGGGTCTAGCCAAGTAGGTTTGGGTCTAGCCAAGTAGGTTTGGGCCTCGCCGAGTGGGTTTGGGTCTAGCCGAGTGGGTTTGCGTCTAGCCGAGTGGGTTTGGGTCTAGCCGAGTGGGTTTGGGTATAGCCGAGTGGGTTTGGGTCTAGCTGATTGGGTTGGGGTCTAGCCGAGTGAGTTTGGGTCTAGCCGAGTGGGTTTGGGTCTAGCCGAGTGGGTTTGGGTCTAGCCGAGTGGGTTTGGGTCTCGCCGAGTGGGCTTGGGTTTAGTCGAGTGGGTTTGGGTCAAGCCGAGTGGGTTTGGGTCTAGCCGAGTGGGTTTGGGTCTAGCAGACTGGGTTTGGGTCTAGCAGAGAGGGTTTGGGTCTAGCCGAATGGGTTTGGGTCTAGCCGAGTGGGTTTGTGTCTAGCGGAGTGGGTTTGGGTCTAGCGGAGTGGGTTTGGGTCTAGCGGAGTCGGTTTGGGTCTAGCGGACTGGGTTTGGTTCTAGCGGAGTGGGTTTGGGTCTAGCTGATTGGGTTTGGGTCTAGCGGAGTGGGTTTGGGTCTAGCGGAGTGGGTTTGGGTCTAGCGGAGTCGGTTTGGGTCTAGCGGACTGGGTTTGGGTCTAGCGGAGTGGGTTTGGGTCTAGCGGAGTGGGTTTACGTCTAGCTTAGTGTGTTTGGGTCTAGCGGAGTGGGTTTGGGTCTAGCGGACTGGGTTTGGGTCTCGTCGAGTGGGTTTGGGTCTACCGATTGGGTTGGGGTCTAGCCGAGTGGGTTTGGGTATAGCCGAGTGGGTTTGGGTCTAGCCAAGTGGGTTTGGGTCTAGCCAAGTAGGTTTGGGCCTAGCCGAGTGGGTTTGGGTCTAGCGGAGTGGGTTTGGGTCTAGCCGAGTGTGTTTGTGTCTAGCCGAGTGGGTTTGGGTATAGCCGAGTGGGTTTGGGTCTAGCCGTTTGGGTTGGGGTCTAGCCGAGTGGGTTTGGGTCTAGCCGAGTGGGTTTGGGTCTAGCCGAGAGGGTTTGGGTCTAGCCGAGTGGGTTTGGTCCAAGCCGAGTGGGTTTGGGTCTAGCCGAGTGGGTTTGTGTCTAGCCGAGTGGGTTTGGGTCTAGCCGAGTGGGTTTGGGTCTAGCCGAGTGGGTTTGGGTCTAGCCGAGTGGGCTTGGGTCTAGCCGAGTGGGTTTGGGTCAAGCCGAGTGGGTTTGGGTCTAGCCGAGTGGGTTTGGGTCTAGCCGACTGGGTTTGGGTCTAGCAGAGTGGGTTTGGGTCTAGCCGACTGGGTTTGGGTCTAGCCGAGTGGGTTTGGGTCTAGCGGAGTGGGTTTGGATCTAGCGGAGTGGGTTTGGGTCTAGCGGAGTCGGTTTGGGTCTAGCGGACTGGGTTTGGGTCTAGCGGAGTGGGTTTGGGTCTGGCCGATTGGGTTTGGGTCTAGCGGAGGGTGTTTGGGTCTAGCGGAGTGGGTTTCGGTCTAGCGGACTGGGTTTGGGTCTTGTCGAGTGGGTTTGGGTCTAGCCGATTGGGTTTGGGTCTAGTCGATTGGGTTTGGGTATAGCCGACTGGGTTTGGGTCTAGCAGAGTGGGTTTGGGTCTAGCCGACTGGGTTTGGGTCTAGCCGAGTGGGTTTGGGTCTAGCGGAGTGGATTTGGGTCCAGCGGAGTCGGTTTGGGTCTAGCGGACTGGGTTTGGGTCTAGCGGAGTGGGTTTGGGTCTGGCCGATTGGGTTTGGGTCTAGCGGAGGGTGTTTGGGTCTAGCGGAGTGGGTTTGGATCTAGCAGAGTGGGTTTGGGTCTAGCAGAGTGGGTTTGGGTCTAGCGGAGTGGGTTTACGTCTAGCGTAGTGTGTTTGGGTCTAGCGGAGTGGGTTTGATTCTAGCGGACTGGGTTTGGGTCTTGTCGAGTGGGTTTGGGTCTAGCCGATTGTGTTTGGGTCTAGCCGATTGGGTTTGGGTATAGCCGAGTGGGTTTGGGTCTAGCCGAGTGGGTTTGGGTCTAGCCGAGTGGGTTTGGGTCTAGCCGAGTGGGTTTGGTCCAAGCCGAGTGTGTTTGGGTCTAGCCGAGTGGGTTTGGGTCTAGCCGAGTGGGTTTGGGTATAGCCGAGAGGGTTTGGGTCTAGCCGAGTGGGTTTGGTCCAAGCCGAGTGGGTTTGGGTCTAGCCGAGTGGGTTTGTGTCTAGCCGAGTGGGTTTGGGTCTAGCCGAGTCGGTTTGGGTCTAGCCGAGTGGGTTTGGGTCTAGCCGAGTGGGCTTGGGTCTAGCCGAGTGGGTTTGGGTCAAGCAGAGTGGGTTTGGGTCTAGCCGAGTGGGTTTGGGTCTAGCCGACTGGGTTTGGGTCTAGCAGAGTGGGTTTGGGTCTAGCCGACTGGGCTTGGGTCTAGCCGAGTGGGTTTGGGTCTAGCGGAGTGGGTTTGGGTCTAGCGGAGTGGGTTTGGGTCTAGCGGAGTCGGTTTGGGTCTTGCGGACTGGGTTTGGGTCTAGCGGAGTGGGTTTGGGTCTGGCCGATTGGGTTTGGGTCTAGCCGAGAGGGTTTGGGTCTAGCCGAGTGGGTTTGGTCCAAGCCGAGTGGGTTTGGGTCTAGCCGAGTGGGTTTGTGTCTAGCCGAGTGGGTTTGGGTCTAGCCGAGTGGGTTTGGGTCTAGCCGAGTGGGTTTGGGTCTAGCCGAGTGGGCTTGGGTCTAGCCGAGTGGGTTTGGGTCAAGCCGAGTGGGTTTGGGTCTAGCCGAGTGGGTTTGGGTCTAGCCGACTGGGTTTGGGTCTAGCAGAGTGGGTTTGGGTCTAGCCGACTGGGTTTGGGTCTAGCCGAGTGGGTTTGGGTCTAGCGGAGTGGGTTTGGATCTAGCGGAGTGGGTTTGGGTCTAGCGGAGTCGGTTTGGGTCTAGCGGACTGGGTTTGGGTCTAGCGGAGTGGGTTTGGGTCTGGCCGATTGGGTTTGGGTCTAGCGGAGGGTGTTTGGGTCTAGCGGAGTGGGTTTGGGTCTAGCGGAGTGGGTTTGGGTCTAGCAGAGTGGGTTTGGGTCTAGCGGAGTGGGTTTACGTCTAGCGTAGTGTGTTTGGTTCTAGCGGAGTGGGTTTGGGTCTAGCGGACTGGGTTTGGGTCTTGTCGATTGGGTTTGGGTATAGCCGACTGGGTTTGGGTCTAGCAGAGTGGGTTTGGGTCTAGCCGACTGGGTTTGGGTCTAGCCGAGTGGGTTTGGGTCTAGCGGAGTGGGTTTGGGTCCAGCGGAGTCGGTTTGGGTCTAGCGGACTGGGTTTGGGTCTAGCGGAGTGGGTTTAGGTCTAGCCGATTCGGTTTGGGTCTAGCGGAGTGGGTTTGGGTCTAGCGGATTGGGTTTGGGTCTAGCGGAGTGGGTTTGGGTCTAGCGGAGTGGGTTTGGGTCTAGCAGAGTGGATTTACGTCTAGCGGAGTGTGTTTGGGTCTAGCGGAGTGGGTTTGGGTCTAGCGGACTGGGTTTGGGTCTAGCGGAGTGGGTTTGGGTCTAGCGGAGTGGGTTTGGGTCTAGCGGAGTGGATTTGGGTCTAGCGGAGTGGGTTTGGGTCTAGCGGAGTGGGTTTGGGTCTAGCGGAGTAGGCTTGGGTCTAGCGGACTGGGTTTGGGTCTAGCGGAGTGGGTTTGGGTCTAGCGGATTGGG
Source organism: Raja brachyura (assembly GCA_963514005.1). The sequence goes on along the minus strand of OY740815.1, from coordinate 28,455,606 downwards.
TTTGGGTCTAGCGGAGTGGGTTTGTGTCTAGCGGAGTGGGTTTGGGTCTAGCCGATTGGGTTTGGGTCTAGCGGAGTGGGTTTCGGTCTAGCAGAGTGGGTTTGGGTCTAGCCGAGTGGGTTTGGGTCTAGCCGAGTGGGTTTGGGTCTAGCCAAGTAGGTTTGGGTCTAGCCAAGTAGGTTTGGGCCTCGCCGAGTGGGTTTGGGTCTAGCCGAGTGGGTTTGCGTCTAGCCGAGTGGGTTTGGGTCTAGCCGAGTGGGTTTGGGTATAGCCGAGTGGGTTTGGGTCTAGCTGATTGGGTTGGGGTCTAGCCGAGTGAGTTTGGGTCTAGCCGAGTGGGTTTGGGTCTAGCCGAGTGGGTTTGGGTCTAGCCGAGTGGGTTTGGGTCTCGCCGAGTGGGCTTGGGTTTAGTCGAGTGGGTTTGGGTCAAGCCGAGTGGGTTTGGGTCTAGCCGAGTGGGTTTGGGTCTAGCAGACTGGGTTTGGGTCTAGCAGAGAGGGTTTGGGTCTAGCCGAATGGGTTTGGGTCTAGCCGAGTGGGTTTGTGTCTAGCGGAGTGGGTTTGGGTCTAGCGGAGTGGGTTTGGGTCTAGCGGAGTCGGTTTGGGTCTAGCGGACTGGGTTTGGTTCTAGCGGAGTGGGTTTGGGTCTAGCTGATTGGGTTTGGGTCTAGCGGAGTGGGTTTGGGTCTAGCGGAGTGGGTTTGGGTCTAGCGGAGTCGGTTTGGGTCTAGCGGACTGGGTTTGGGTCTAGCGGAGTGGGTTTGGGTCTAGCGGAGTGGGTTTACGTCTAGCTTAGTGTGTTTGGGTCTAGCGGAGTGGGTTTGGGTCTAGCGGACTGGGTTTGGGTCTCGTCGAGTGGGTTTGGGTCTACCGATTGGGTTGGGGTCTAGCCGAGTGGGTTTGGGTATAGCCGAGTGGGTTTGGGTCTAGCCAAGTGGGTTTGGGTCTAGCCAAGTAGGTTTGGGCCTAGCCGAGTGGGTTTGGGTCTAGCGGAGTGGGTTTGGGTCTAGCCGAGTGTGTTTGTGTCTAGCCGAGTGGGTTTGGGTATAGCCGAGTGGGTTTGGGTCTAGCCGTTTGGGTTGGGGTCTAGCCGAGTGGGTTTGGGTCTAGCCGAGTGGGTTTGGGTCTAGCCGAGAGGGTTTGGGTCTAGCCGAGTGGGTTTGGTCCAAGCCGAGTGGGTTTGGGTCTAGCCGAGTGGGTTTGTGTCTAGCCGAGTGGGTTTGGGTCTAGCCGAGTGGGTTTGGGTCTAGCCGAGTGGGTTTGGGTCTAGCCGAGTGGGCTTGGGTCTAGCCGAGTGGGTTTGGGTCAAGCCGAGTGGGTTTGGGTCTAGCCGAGTGGGTTTGGGTCTAGCCGACTGGGTTTGGGTCTAGCAGAGTGGGTTTGGGTCTAGCCGACTGGGTTTGGGTCTAGCCGAGTGGGTTTGGGTCTAGCGGAGTGGGTTTGGATCTAGCGGAGTGGGTTTGGGTCTAGCGGAGTCGGTTTGGGTCTAGCGGACTGGGTTTGGGTCTAGCGGAGTGGGTTTGGGTCTGGCCGATTGGGTTTGGGTCTAGCGGAGGGTGTTTGGGTCTAGCGGAGTGGGTTTCGGTCTAGCGGACTGGGTTTGGGTCTTGTCGAGTGGGTTTGGGTCTAGCCGATTGGGTTTGGGTCTAGTCGATTGGGTTTGGGTATAGCCGACTGGGTTTGGGTCTAGCAGAGTGGGTTTGGGTCTAGCCGACTGGGTTTGGGTCTAGCCGAGTGGGTTTGGGTCTAGCGGAGTGGGTTTGGGTCCAGCGGAGTCGGTTTGGGTCTAGCGGACTGGGTTTGGGTCTAGCGGAGTGGGTTTGGGTCTGGCCGATTGGGTTTGGGTCTAGCGGAGGGTGTTTGGGTCTAGCGGAGTGGGTTTGGATCTAGCAGAGTGGGTTTGGGTCTAGCAGAGTGGGTTTGGGTCTAGCGGAGTGGGTTTACGTCTAGCGTAGTGTGTTTGGGTCTAGCGGAGTGGGTTTGATTCTAGCGGACTGGGTTTGGGTCTTGTCGAGTGGGTTTGGGTCTAGCCGATTGTGTTTGGGTCTAGCCGATTGGGTTTGGGTATAGCCGAGTGGGTTTGGGTCTAGCCGAGTGGGTTTGGGTCTAGCCGAGTGGGTTTGGGTCTAGCCGAGTGGGTTTGGTCCAAGCCGAGTGTGTTTGGGTCTAGCCGAGTGGGTTTGGGTCTAGCCGAGTGGGTTTGGGTATAGCCGAGAGGGTTTGGGTCTAGCCGAGTGGGTTTGGTCCAAGCCGAGTGGGTTTGGGTCTAGCCGAGTGGGTTTGTGTCTAGCCGAGTGGGTTTGGGTCTAGCCGAGTCGGTTTGGGTCTAGCCGAGTGGGTTTGGGTCTAGCCGAGTGGGCTTGGGTCTAGCCGAGTGGGTTTGGGTCAAGCAGAGTGGGTTTGGGTCTAGCCGAGTGGGTTTGGGTCTAGCCGACTGGGTTTGGGTCTAGCAGAGTGGGTTTGGGTCTAGCCGACTGGGCTTGGGTCTAGCCGAGTGGGTTTGGGTCTAGCGGAGTGGGTTTGGGTCTAGCGGAGTGGGTTTGGGTCTAGCGGAGTCGGTTTGGGTCTTGCGGACTGGGTTTGGGTCTAGCGGAGTGGGTTTGGGTCTGGCCGATTGGGTTTGGGTCTAGCGGAGGGTGTTTGGGTCTAGCGGAGTGGGTTTGGGTCTAGCGGAGTGGGTTTGGGTCTAGCAGAGTGGGTTTGGGTCTAGCGGAGTGGGTTTACGTCTAGCGTAGTGTGTTTGGGTCTAGCGGAGTGGGTTTGGGCCTAGCGGACTGGGTTTTGGTCTTGTCGAGTGGGTTTGGGTCTAGCCGATTGGGTTTGGGTCTAGCCGATTGGGTTTGGGTATAGCCGACTGGGTTTGGGTCTTGCAGAGTGGGTTTGGGTCTAGCGGAGTCGGTTTGGGTCTAGCGGACTGGATTTGGGTCTAGCGGAGTGGGTTTGGGTCTGGCCGATTGGGTTTGGGTCTAGCGGAGGGTGTTTGGGTCTAGCGGAGTGGGTTTGGGTCTAGCGGAGTGGGTTTGGGTCTAGCAGAGTGGGTTTGGGTCTAGCGGAGTGGGTTTACGTCTAGCGTAGTGTGTTTGGGTCTAGCGGAGTGGGTTTGGGTCTAGCTGACTGGGTTTGTGTCTTGTCGAGTGGGTTTGGGTCTAGCCGATTGGGTTTGGGTCTAGCCGATTGGGTTTGGGTCTAGCCGAGTGGGTTTGGGTCTAGCGGAGTGGGTTTGGGTCTAGCGGACTGGGTTTGGGTCTAGCGGAGTGGGTTTGGGTCTAGCGGAGTGGGTTTGGGTCTAGCGGAGTGGGTTTGGGTCTAGCGGAGTGGGTTTGGGTCTAGCGGAGTGGGTTTACGTCTAGCAGAGTGTGTTTGGGTCTAGCGGAGTGGGTTTGGGTCTAGCGGACTGGGTTTGGGTCTAGCGGAGTGGGTTTGGGTCTAGCCGATTGTGTTTGGGTCTAGCCGATTGGGTTTGGGTATAGCCGAGTGGGTTTGGGTCTAGCCGAGTGGGTTGGGGTCTAGCCGAGTGGGTTTGGGTCTCGCCGAGTGGGTTTGGGTCTAGCCGAGTGGGTTTGGTCCAAGCCGAGTGGGTTTGGGTCTAGCCGAGTGGGTTTGGGTCTAGCCGAGTGGGTTTGGGTCTAGCCGAGTGGGTTTGGTCCAAGCCGAGTGGGTTTGGGTCTAGCCGAGTGGGTTTGGTCCAAGCCGAGTGGGTTTGGGTCTAGCCGAGTGGGTTTGTGTCTAGCCGAGTGGGTTTGGGTCTAGCCGAGTGGATTTGGGTCTAGTCGAGTGGGTTTGGGTCTAGCCGAGTGGGCTTGGGTCTAGCCGAGTGGGTTTGGGTCAAGCCGAGTGGGTTTGGGTCTAGCCGAGTGGGTTTGGGTCTAGCCGACTTGGTTTGGGTCTAGCCGACTGGGTTTGGGTCTAGCAGAGTGGGTTTGGGTCTAGCCGACTGGGTTTGGGTCTAGCCGAGTGGGTTTGGGTCTAGCGGAGTGGGTTTGGGTCTAGCGGAGTGGCTTTGGGTCTAGCGGAGTCGGTTTGGGTCTAGCGGACTGGGTTTGGGTCTAGCGGAGTGGTTTTGGGTCTGGCCGATTGGGTTTGGGTCTAGCGGAGGGTGTTTGGGTCTAGCGGAGTGGGTTTGGGTCTAGCGGAGTGGGTTTGGGTCTAGCAGAGTGGGTTTGGGTCTAGCGGAGTGGGTTTACGTCTAGCGTAGTGTGTTTGGGTCTAGCGGAGTGGGTTTGGGTCTAGCGGACTGGGTTTGGGTCTTGCCGAGTGGGTTTGGGTCTAGCCGATTGGGTTTGGGTCTAGCCGATTGGGTTTGGGTATAGCCGACTGGGTTTGGGTCTAGCAGAGTGGGTTTGGGTCTAGCCGACTGGGTTTGGGTCTAGCCGAGTGGGTTTGGGTCTAGCGGAGTGGGTTTGGGTCTAGCGGAGTGGGTTTGGGTCCAGCGGAGTCGGTTTGGGTCTAGCGGACTGGGTTTGGGTCTAGCGGAGTGGGTTTGGGTCTGGCCGATTGGGTTTGGGTCTAGCGGAGGGTGTTTGGGTCTAGCGGAGTGGGTTTGGATCTAGCGGAGTGGGTTTGGGTCTAGCAGAGTGGGTTTGGGTCTAGCGGAGTGGGTTGACGTCTAGCGTAGTGTGTTTGGGTCTAGCGGAGTGGGTTTGGGTCTAGCGGACTGGGTTTGGGTCTTGTCGAGTGGGTTTGGGTCTAGCCGATTGTGTTTGGGTCTAGCCGATTGGGTTTGGGTATAGCCGAGTGGGTTTGGGTCTAGCCGAGTGGGTTTGGGTCTAGCCGAGTGGGTTTGGGTCTAGCCGAGTGGGTTTGGGTCTAGCCGAGTGGGTTTGGGTCTAGCCGAGTGGGTTTGGTCCAAGCCGAGTGGGTTTGGGTCTAGCCGAGTGGGTTTGGGTCTAGCCGAGTGGGTTTGGGTATAGCCGAGAGGGTTTGGGTCTAGCCGAGTGGGTTTGGTCCAAGCCGAGTGGGTTTGGGTCTAGCCGAGTGGGTTTGGGTCTAGCCGAGTGGGTTTGGGTCTAGCCGAGTGGGCTTGGGTCTAGCCGAGTGGGTTTGGGTCAAGCAGAGTGGGTTTGGGTCTAGCCGAGTGGGTTTGGGTCTAGCCGACTGGGTTTGGGTCTAGCAGAGTGGGTTTGGGTCTAGCCGACTGGGCTTGGGTCTAGCCGAGTGGGTTTGGGTCTAGCGGAGTGGGTTTGGGTCTAGCGGAGTGGGTTTGGGTCTAGCGGAGTCGGTTTGGGTCTAGCGGACTGGGTTTGGGTCTAGCAGAGTGGGTTTGGGTCTGGCCGATTGGGTTTGGGTCTAGCGGAGGGTGTTTGGGTCTAGCGGAGTGGGTTTGGGTCTGGCGGAGTGGGTTTGGGTCTAGCAGAGTGGGTTTGGGTCTAGCGGAATGGGTTTACGTCTAGCGTAGTGTGTTTGGGTCTAGCGGAGTGGGTTTGGGTCTAGCGGACTGGGTTTTGGTCTTGTCGAGTGGGTTTGGGTCTAGCCGATTGGGTTTGGGTCTAGCCGATTGGGTTTGGGTATAGCCGACTGGGTTTGGGTCTAGCAGAGTGGGTTTGGGTCTAGCGGAGTCGGTTTGGGTCTAGCGGACTGGGTTTGGGTCTAGCGGAGTGGGTTTGGGTCTGGCCGATCGGGTTTGGGTCTAGCGGAGGGTGTTTGGGTCTAGCGGAGTGGGTTTGGGTCTAGCGGAGTGGGTTTGGGTCTAGCAGAGTGGGTTTTGGTCTAGCGGAGTGGGTTTACGTCTAGCGTAGTGTGTTTGGGTCTAGCGGAGTGGGTTTGGGTCTAGCGGACTGGGTTTGTGTCTTGTCGAGTGGGTTTGGGTCTAGCCGATTGGGTTTGGGTCTAGCCGATTGGGTTTGGGTCTAGCCGAGTGGGTTTGGGTCTAGCGGAGTGGGTTTGGGTCTAGCGGACTGGGTTTGGGTCTAGCGGAGTGTGTTTGGGTCTAGCGGAGTGGGTTTGGGTCTAGCGGAGTGGGTTTGGGTCTAGCGGAGTGGGTTTGGGTCTAGCGGAGTGGGTTTACGTCTAGCAGAGTGTGTTTGGGTCTAGCGGAGTGGGTTTGGGTGTAGCGGACTGGTTTTGGGTCTAGCGGAGTGGGTTTGGTTCTAGCCGATTGTGTTTGGGTCTAGCCGATTGGGTTTGGGCATAGCCGAGTGGGTTTGGGTCTAGCTGAGTGGGTTGGGGTCTAGCCGAGTGGGTTTTGGTCTAGCCGAGTGGGTTGGGGTCTAGCCGAGTGGGTTTGGGTCTAGCCGAGTGGGTTTGGTCCAAGCCGAGTGGGTTTGGGTCTAGCCGAGTGGGTTTGGGTCTAGCCGAGTGGGTTTGGGTCTAGCCGAGTGGGCTTGGGTCTAGCCGAGTGGGTTTGGGTCAAGCAGAGTGGGTTTGGGTCTAGCCGAGTGGGTTTGGGTCTAGCCGACTGGGTTTGGGTCTAGCAGAGTGGGTTTGGGTTTAGCCGACTGGGCTTGGGTCTAGCCGAGTGGGTTTGGGTCTAGCGGAGTGGGTTTGGGTCTAGCGGAGTGGGTTTGTGTCTAGCGGAGTCGGTTTGGGTCTAGCGGACTGGGTTTGGGTCTAGCAAAGTGGGTTTGGGTCTGGCCGATTGGGTTTGGGTCTAGCGGAGGGTGTTTGGGTCTAGCGGAGTGGGTTTGGGTCTGGCGGAGTGGGTTTGGGTCTAGCAGAGTGGGTTTGGGTCTAGCGGAGTGGGTTTACGTCTAGCGTAGTGTGTTTGGGTCTAGCGGAGTGGGTTTGGGTCTAGCGGACTGGGTTTTGGTCTTGTCGAGTGGGTTTGGGTCTAGCCGATTGGGTTTGGGTCTAGCCGATTGGGTTTGGGTATAGCCGACTGGGTTTGGGTCTAGCAGATTGGGTTTGGGTCTAGCGGAGTCGGTTTGTGTCTAGCGGACTGGGTTTGGGTCGAGCGGAGTGGGTTTGGGTCTGGCCGATTGGGTTTGGGTCTAGCGGAGGGTGTTTGGGTCTAGCGGAGTGGGTTTGGGTCTAGCGGAGTGGGTTTGGGTCTAGCAGAGTGGGTTTGGGTCTAGCGGAGTGGGTTTACGTCTAGCGTAGTGTGTTTGGGTCTAGCGGAGTGGGTTTGGGTCTAGCGGACTGGGTTTGTGTCTTGTCGAGTGGGTTTGGGTCTAGCCGATTGGGTTTGGGTCTAGCCGATTGGGTTTGGGTCTAGCCGAGTGGGTTTGGGTCTAGCGGAGTGGGTTTGGGTCTAGCGGACTGGGTTTGGGTCTAGCGGAGTGTGTTTGGGTCTAGCGGAGTGGGTTTGGGTCTAGCGGAGTGGGTTTGGGTCTAGCGGAGTGGGTTTGGGTCTAGCGGAGTGGGTTTACGTCTAGCAGAGTGTGTTTGGGTCTAGCGGAGTGGGTTTGGGTCTAGCGGACTGGTTTTGGGTCTAGCGGAGTGGGTTTGGGTCTAGCCGATTGTGTTTGGGTCTAGCCGATTGGGTTTGGGTATAGCCGAGTGGGTTTGGGTCTAGCTGAGTGGGTTGGGGTCTAGCCGAGTGGGTTTTGGTCTAGCCGAGTGGGTTGGGGTCTAGCCGAGTGGGTTTGGGTCTAGCCGAGTGGGTTTGGTCCAAGCCGAGTGGGTTTGGGTCTAGCCGAGTGGGTTTGGGTCTAGCCGAGTGGGTTTGGGTCTAGCCGAGTGGGTTTGGGTCTAGCCGAGTGGGTTTGGTCCAAGCCGAGTGGGTTTGGGTCTAGCCGAGTGGGTTTGGTCCAAGCCGAGTGGGTTTGGGTCTAGCCGAGTGGGTTTGTGTCTAGCCGAGTGGGTTTGGGTCTAGCCGAGTGGGTTTGGGTCTAGCCGAGTGGGTTTGGGTCTAGCCGAGTGGGCTGGGGTCTAGCCGAGTGGGTTTGGGTCAAGCCGAGTGGGTTTGGGTCTAGCCGAGTGGGTTTGGGTCTAGCCGACTGGGTTTGGGTCTAGCCGTCTGGGTTTGGGTCTAGCAGAGTGGGTTTGGGTCTAGCCGACTGGGTTTGGGTCTAGCCGAGTGGGTTTGGGTCTAGCGGAGTGGGTTTGGGTCTAGCGGAGTGGCTTTGGGTCTAGCGGAGTCGGTTTGGGTCTAGCGGACTGGGTTTGGGTCTAGCGGAGTGGGTTTGGGTCTGGCCGATTGGGTTTGGGTCTAGCGGAGGGTGTTTGGGTCTAGCGGAGTGGGTTTGGGTCTAGCGGAGTGGGTTTGGGTCTAGCAGAGTGGGTTTGGGTCTAGCGGAGTGGGTTTACGTCTAGCGTAGTGTGTTTGGGTCTAGCGGAGGGGGTTTGGGTCTAGCGGACTGGGTTTGGCTCTTGTCGAGTGGGTTTGGGTCTAGCCGATTGGGTTTGGGTCTAGCTGATTGGGTTTGGGTATAGCCGACTGGGTTTGGGTCTAGCAGAGTGGGTTTGGGTCCAGCCGACTGGGTTTGGGTCTAGCCGAGTGGGTTTGGGTCTAGCGGAGTGGGTTTGGGTCTAGCGGAGTGGGTTTGGGTCTAGCGGAGTCGGTTTGGGTCTAGTGGACTGGGTTTGGGTCTAGCAGAGTGGGTTTGGGTCTGGCCGATTGGGTTTGGGTCTAACGGAGGGTGTTTGGGTCTAGCGGAGTGGGTTTGGGTCTAGCGGAGTGGGTTTGGGTCTAGCAGAGTGTGTTTGGGTCTAGCGGAGTGGGTTTACGTCTAGCGTAGTGTGTTTGGGTCTAGCGGAGTGGGTTTGGGCCTAGCGGACTGGGTTTTGGTCTTGTCGAGTGGGTTTGGGTCTAGCCGATTGGGTTTGGGTCTAGCCGATTGGGTTTGGGTATAGCCGACTGGGTTTGGGTCTAGCAGAGTGGGTTAGGGTCTAGCGGAGTCGGTTTGGGTCTAGCGGACTGGGTTTGGGTCTAGCGGAGTGGGTTTGGGTCTGGCCGATTGGGTTTGGGTCTAGCGGAGGGTGTTTGGGTCTAGCGGAGTGGGTTTGGGTCTAGCGGAGTGGGTTTGGGTCTAGCAGAGTGGGTTTGGGTCTAGCGGAGTGGGTTTACGTCTAGCGTAGTGGGTTTGGGTCTAGCGGAGCGGGTTTGGGTCTAGCGGAGTGGGTTTGTGTCTTGTCGAGTGGGTTTGGGTCCAGCCGATTGGGTTTGGGTCTAGCCGATTGGGTTTGGGTCTAGCCGAGTGGGTTTGGGTCTAGCCGAGTGGGTTTGGGTCTAGCGGACTGGGTTTGGGTCTAGCGGAGTGGGTTTGGGTCTAGCGGAGTGGGTTTGGGTCTAGCGGAGTGGGTTTGGGTCTAGCGGAGTGGGTTTGGGTCTAGCGGAGTGGGTTTGGGTCTAGCGGAGTGGGTTTACGTCTAGCAGAGTGTGTTTGGGTCTAGCGGAGTGGGTTTGGGTCTAGCGGACTGGGTTTGGGTCTAGCGGAGTGGGTTTGGGTCTAGCCGATTGTGTTTGGGTCTAGCCGATTGGGTTTGGGTATAGCCGAGTGGGTTTGGGTCTAGCCGAGTGGGTTGGGGTCTAGCCGAGTGGGTTTGGGTCTAGCCGAGTGGGTTGGGGTCTAGCCGAGTGGGTTTGGGTCTAGCCGAGTGGGTTTGGTCCAAGCCGAGTGGGTTTGGGTCTAGCCGAGTGGGTTTGGGTCTAGCCGAGTGGGTTTGGGTCTAGCCGAGTGGGTTTGGTCCAAGCCGAGTGGGTTTGGGTCTAGCCGAGTGGGTTTGGTCCAAGCCGAGTGGGTTTGGGTCTAGCCGAGTGGGTTTGTGTCTAGCCGAGTGGGTTTGGGTCTAGCCGAGTGGATTTGGGTCTAGCCGAGTGGGTTTGGGTCTAGCCGAGTGGGCTTGGGTCTAGCCGAGTGGGTTTGGGTCAAGCCGAGTGGGTTTGGGTCTAGCCGAGTGGGTTTGGGTCTAGCCGACTTGGTTTGGGTCTAGCCAACTGGGTTTGGGTCTAGCAGAGTGGGTTTGGGTCTAGCCGACTGGGTTTGGGTCTAGCCGAGTGGGTTTGGGTCTAGCGGAGTGGGTTTGGGTCTAGCGGAGTGGCTTTGGGTCTAGCGGAGTCGGTTTGGGTCTAGCGGACTGGGTTTGGGTCTAGCGGAGTGGGTTTGGGTCTGGCCGATTGGGTTTGGGTCTAGCGGAGGGTGTTTGGGTCTAGCGGAGTGGGTTTGGGTCTAGCGGAATGGGTTTGGGTCTAGCAGAGTGGGTTTGGGTCTAGCGGAGTGGGTTTACGTCTAGCGTAGTGTGTTTGGGTCTAGCGGAGTGGGTTTGGGTCTAGCGGACTGGGTTTGGTTCTTGTCGAGTGGGTTTGGGTCTAGCCGATTGGGTTTGGGTCTAGCCGATTGGGTTTGGGTATAGCCGACTGGGTTTGGGTCTAGCAGAGTGGGTTTGGGTCTAGCCGACTTGGTTTGGGTCTAGCGGAGTGGGTTTGGGTCTAGCGGAGTGGGTTTGGGTCTAGCGGAGTGGGTTTGGGTCCAGCGGAGTCGGTTTGGGTCTAGCGGACTGGGTTTGGGTCTAGCGGAGTGGGTTTGGGTCTGGCCGATTGGGTTTGGGTCTAGCGGAGGGTGTTTGGGTCTAGCGGAGTGGGTTTGGATCTAGCGGAGTGGGTTTGGGTCTAGCAGAGTGGGTTTGGGTCTAGCGGAGTGGGTTTACGTCTAGCGTAGTGTGTTTGGGTCTAGCGGAGTGGGTTTGGGTCTAGCAGACTGGGTTTGGGTCTTGTCGAGTGGGTTTGGGTCTAGCCGATTGTGTTTGGGTCTAGCCGATTGGGTTTGGGTATAGCCGAGTGGGTTTGGGTCTAGCCGAGTGGGTTTGGGTCTAGCCGAGTGGGTTTGGGTCTAGCCGAGTGGGTTTGGGTCTAGCCGAGTGGGTTTGGGTCTAGCCGAGTGGGTTTGGTCCAAGCCGAGTGGGTTTGGGTCTAGCCGAGTGGGTTTGGGTCTAGCCGAGTGGGTTTGGGTATAGCCGAGAGGGTTTGGGTCTAGCCGAGTGGGTTTGGTCCAAGCCGAGTGGGTTTGGGTCTAGCCGAGTGGGTTTGGGTCTAGCCGAGTGGGTTTGGGTCTAGCCGAGTGGGGTTGGGTCTAGCCGAGTGGGTTTGGGTCAAGCAGAGTGGGTTAGGGTCTAGCCGAGTGGGTTTGGGTCTAGCCGACTGGGTTTGGGTCAAGCAGAGTGGGTTTGGGTCTAGCCGACTGGGCTTGGGTCTAGCCGAGTGGGTTTGGGTCTAGCGGAGTGGGTTTGGGTCTAGCGGAGTGGGTTTGGGTCTAGCGGAGTCGGTTTGGGTCTAGCGGACTGGGTTTGGGTCTAGCAGAGTGGGTTTGGGTCTGGCCGATTGGGTTTGGGTCTAGCGGAGGGTGTTTGGGTCTAGCGGAGTGGGTTTGGGTCTGGCGGAGTGGGTTTGGGTCTAGCAGAGTGGGTTTGGGTCTAGCGGAGTGGGTTTACGTCTAGCGTAGTGTGTTTGGGTCTAGCGGAGTGGGTTTGGGTCTAGCGGACTGGGTTTTGGTCTTGTCGAGTGGGTTTGGGTCTAGCCGATTGGGTTTGGGTCTAGCCGATTGGGTTTGGGTATAGCCGACTGGGTTTGGGTCTAGCAGAGTGGGTTTGGGTCTAGCGGAGTCGGTTTGGGTCTAGCGGACTGGGTTTGGGTCTAGCGGAGTGGGTTTGGGTCTGGCCGATTGGGTTTGGGTCTAGCGGAGGGTGTTTGGGTCTAGCGGAGTGGGTTTGTGTCTAGCGGAGTGGGTTTGGGTCTAGCAGAGTGGGTTTGGGTCTAGCGGAGTGGGTTTACGTCTAGCGTAGTGTGTTTGGGTCTAGCGGAGTGGGTTTGGGTCTAGCGGACTGGGTTTGTGTCTTGTCGAGTGGGTTTGGGTCTAGCCGATTGGGTTTGGGTCTAGCCGATTGGGTTTGGGTCTAGCCGATTGGGTTTGGGTCTAGCCGAGTGGGTTTGGGTCTAGCGGAGTGGGTTTGGGTCTAGCGGACTGGGTTTGGGTCTAGCGGAGTGTGTTTGGGTCTAGCGGAGTGGGTTTGGGTCTAGCGGAGTGGGTTTGGGTCTAGCGGAGTGGGTTTGGGTCTAGCGGAGTGGGTTTACGTCTAGCAGAGTGTGTTTGGGTCTAGCGGAGTGGGTTTGGGTCTAGCGGACTGGTTTTGGGTCTAGCGGAGTGGGTTTGGGTCTAGCCGATTGTGTTTGGGTCTAGCCGATTGGGTTTGGGTATAGCCGAGTGGGTTTGGGTCTAGCTGAGTGGGTTGGGGTCTAGCCGAGTGGGTTTTGGTCTAGCCGAGTGGGTTGGGGTCTAGCCGAGTGGGTTTGGGTCTAGCCGAGTGGGTTTGGGTCTAGCCGAGTGGGTTTGGGTCTAGCCGAGTGGGTTTGGTCCAAGCCGAGTGGGTTTGGGTCTAGCCGAGTGGGTTTGGTCCAAGCCGAGTGGGTTTGGTCCAAGCCGAGTGGGTTTGGGTCTAGCCGAGTGGGTTTGTGTCTAGCCGAGTGGGTTTGGGTCTAGCCGAGTGGGTTTGGGTCTAGCCGAGTGGGTTTGGGTCTAGCCGAGTGGGCTGGGGTCTAGCCGAGTGGGTTTGGGTCAAGCCGAGTGGGTTTGGGTCTAGCCGAGTGGGTTTGGGTCTAGCCGACTGGGTTTGGGTCTAGCCGTCTGGGTTTGGGTCTAGCAGAGTGGGTTTGGGTCTAGCCGACTGGGTTTGGGTCTAGCCGAGTGGGTTTGGGTCTAGCCGAGTGGGTTTGGGTCTAGCGGAGTGGCTTTGGGTCTAGCGGAGTCGGTTTGGGTCTAGCGGACTGGGTTTGGGTCTAGCGGAGTGGGTTTGGGTCTGGCCGATTGGGTTTGGGTCTAGCGGAGGGTGTTTGGGTCTAGCGGAGTGGGTTTGGGTCTAGCGGAGTGGGTTTGGGTCTAGCAGAGTGGGTTTGGGTCTAGCGGAGTGGGTTTACGTCTAGCGTAGTGTGTTTGGGTCTAGCGGAGTGGGTTTGGGTCTAGCGGACTGGGTTTGGGTCTTGTCGAGTGGGTTTGGGTCTAGCCGATTGGGTTTGGGTCTAGCTGATTGGGTTTGGGTATAGCCGACTGGGTTTGGGTCTAGCAGAGTGGGTTTGGGTCCAGCCGACTGGGTTTGGGTCTAGCCGAGTGGGTTTGGGTCTAGCGGAGTGGGTTTGGGTCTAGCGGAGTGGGTTTGGGTCTAGCGGAGTCGGTTTGGGTCTAGCGGACTGGGTTTGGGTCTAGCGGAGTGGGTTTGGGTCTGGCCGATTGGGTTTGGGTCTAACGGAGGGTGTTTGGGTCTAGCGGAGTGGGTTTGGGTCTAGCGGAGTGGGTTTGGGTCTAGCAGAGTGTGTTTGGGTCTAGCGGAGTGGGTTTACGTCTAGCGTAGTGTGTTTGGGTCTAGCGGAGTGGGTTTGGGTCTAGCGGACTGGGTTTGGGTCTTGTCGAGTGGGTTTGGGTCTAGCCGATTGGGTTTGGGTCTAGCCGATTGGGTTTGGGTGTAGCCGAGTGGGTTTGGGTCTAGCCGAGTGGGTTGGGGTCTAGCCGAGTGGGTTTGGGTCTGGCTAAGTGGGTTTGGGTCTAGCCGAGTGGGTTTGGGTCTAGCCGAGTGGGATTGGGTCTAGCGGAGTCGGTTTGGGTCTAGCGGACTGGGTTTGGGTCTAGCGGAGTGGGTTTGGGTCTGGCCGATTGGGTTTGGGTCCAGCGGAGGGTGTTTGGGTCTAGCGGAGTGGGTTTGGGTCTAGCGGAGTGGGTTTGGGTCTAGCCGAGTGGGTTTGGGTCTAGCGGAGTGGGTTTACGTCTAGCGTAGTGTGTTTGGGTCTAGCGGAGTGGGTTTGGGTCTAGCGGACTGGGTTTGGGTCTTGTCGAGTGGGTTTGGGTCTATCCGAGTGGGTTTGGGTCTAGCCGAGCGGGTTTGGGTCTAGCCGAGTGGGTTTGGTCCAAGCCGAGTGGGTTTGGGTCTAGCCGAGTGGGTTTGTGTCTAGCCGAGTGGGTTTGGGTCTAGCGGAGTGGGTTTGGGTCTAGCGGACTGGATTTGGGTCTAGCGGAGTGGGTTTGGGTCTAGCGGATTGGGTTCGGGTCTAGCGGAGTGGGTTTGGGTCTAGCGGAGTGGGTTTGGGTCTAGCCGATTGGGTTTGGGTCTAGCGGAGTGTGTTTGTGTCTAGCGGAGTGGGTTTGGGTCTAGCAGAGTGGGTTTGGGTCTAGCGGAGTGGGTTTGGGGCTAGCGGAGTGGGTTTACGTCTAGCGTAGTGTGTTTGGGTCTAGCGGAGTGGGTTTGGGTCTAGCGGACTGGGTTTGGGTCTCGTCGAGTGGGTTTGGGTCTAGCCGAGTGGGTTTGGGTCTAGCCGAGTGGGTTTGGGTATAGCTGAGTGGGTTGGGGTCTAGCCGAGTGGGTTTTGGTCTAGCCGAGTGGGTTGGGGTCTAGCCGAGTGGGTTTGGGTCTAGCCGAGTGGGTTTGGGTCTAGCCGAGTGGGTTTGGGTCTAGCCGAGTGGGTTTGGTCCAAGCCGAGTGGGTTTGGGTCTAGCCGAGTGGGTTTGGTCCAAGCCGAGTGGGTTTGGTCCAAGCCGAGTGGGTTTGGGTCTAGCCGAGTGGGTTTGTGTCTAGCCGAGTGGGTTTGGGTCTAGCCGAGTGGGTTTGGGTCTAGCCGAGTGGGTTTGGGTCTAGCCGAGTGGGCTGGGGTCTAGCCGAGTGGGTTTGGGTCAAGCCGAGTGGGTTTGGGTCTAGCCGAGTGGGTTTGGGTCTAGCCGACTGGGTTTGGGTCTAGCCGTCTGGGTTTGGGTCTAGCAGAGTGGGTTTGGGTCTAGCCGACTGGGTTTGGGTCTAGCCGAGTGGGTTTGGGTCTAGCGGAGTGGGTTTGGGTCTAGCGGAGTGGCTTTGGGTCTAGCGGAGTCGGTTTGGGTCTAGCGGACTGGGTTTGGGTCTAGCGGAGTGGGTTTGGGTCTGGCCGATTGGGTTTGGGTCTAGCGGAGGGTGTTTGGGTCTAGCGGAGTGGGTTTGGGTCTAGCGGAGTGGGTTTGGGTCTAGCAGAGTGGGTTTGGGTCTAGCGGAGTGGGTTTACGTCTAGCGTAGTGTGTTTGGGTCTAGCGGAGTGGGTTTGGGTCTAGCGGACTGGGTTTGGGTCTTGTCGAGTGGGTTTGGGTCTAGCCGATTGGGTTTGGGTCTAGCTGATTGGGTTTGGGTATAGCCGACTGGGTTTGGGTCTAGCAGAGTGGGTTTGGGTCCAGCCGACTGGGTTTGGGTCTAGCCGAGTGGGTTTGGGTCTAGCGGAGTGGGTTTGGGTCTAGCGGAGTGGGTTTGGGTCTAGCGGAGTCGGTTTGGGTCTAGCGGACTGGGTTTGGGTCTAGCGGAGTGGGTTTGGGTCTGGCCGATTGGGTTTGGGTCTAACGGAGGGTGTTTGGGTCTAGCGGAGTGGGTTTGGGTCTAGCGGAGTGGGTTTGGGTCTAGCAGAGTGTGTTTGGGTCTAGCGGAGTGGGTTTACGTCTAGCGTAGTGTGTTTGGGTCTAGCGGAGTGGGTTTGGGTCTAGCGGACTGGGTTTGGGTCTTGTCGAGTGGGTTTGGGTCTAGCCGATTGGGTTTGGGTCTAGCCGATTGGGTTTGGGTGTAGCCGAGTGGGTTTGGGTCTAGCCGAGTGGGTTGGGGTCTAGCCGAGTGGGTTTGGGTCTGGCTGAGTGGGTTTGGGTCTAGCCGAGTGGGTTTGGGTCTAGCCGAGTGGGATTGGGTCTAGCGGAGTCGGTTTGGGTCTAGCGGACTGGGTTTGGGTCTAGCGGAGTGGGTTTGGGTCTGGCCGATTGGGTTTGGGTCCAGCGGAGGGTGTTTGGGTCTAGCGGAGTGGGTTTGGGTCTAGCGGAGTGGGTTTGGGTCTAGCCGAGTGGGTTTGGGTCTAGCGGAGTGGGTTTACGTCTAGCGTAGTGTGTTTGGGTCTAGCGGAGTGGGTTTGGGTCTAGCGGACTGGGTTTGGGTCTTGTCGAGTGGGTTTGGGTCTAGCCGAGTGGGTTTGGGTGTAGCCGAGTGGGTTTGGGTATAGCCGAGTGGGTTTGGGTCTAGCCGAGTGGGTTGGGGTCTAGCCGAGTGGGTTTGGGTCTAGCCGAGTGGGTTTAGGTCTAGCCGAGTGGGTTTGTGTCTAGCCGAGTGGGATTGGGTCTAGCGGAGTGGGTTTGGGTCTAGCGGAGTCGGTTTGGGTCTAGCGGACTGGGTTTGGGTCTAGCGGAGTGGGTTTGGGTCTAGCGGATTGGGTTCGGGTCTAGCGGAGTGGGTTTGGGTCTAGCGGAGTGGGTCTGGGTCTAGCCGATTGGGTTTTGGTCTAGCGGAGTGGGTTTGGGTCTAGCGGAGTGGGTTTGGGTCTAGCGGAGTGGGTTTGGGTCTCGCGGAGTGGGTTTGGGTCTAGCGGATTGGGTTTACGTCCAGCGTAGTGTTTGGGTCTAGTGGAGTGGGATTGGGTCTAGCGGACTGGGTTTGGGTCTCGTCGAGTGAGTTTGGGTCAAGCCGAGTGGGTTTGTGTCTAGCCGAGTGGGTTTGGGTCTAGCCGTGTGGGTTTGGGTCTAGCCGAGTGGGTTTGGGTCTAGCGAGTGGGTTTGGGTCTAGCGATTGGGTTTGGGTCTAGCGGAGTGGGTTTGGGACTGGCGGAGTGGGTTTGGGTCTAGCGGAGTGGGTTTGGGTCTAGCGGATTGGGTTCGGGTCTAGCGGAGTGGGTTTGGGTCTAGCGGCGTGGATTTGGGCCTAGCGGAGTGGGTTTGGGTCTAGCGGAGTGGGTTCGGGTCTAGCGGAGTAGGCTTGGGTCTAGCGGACTGTGTCTGGGTCTAGCGGAGTGGGTTTGGGTCTAGCGGATTGGGTTCAGGTCTAGCGGAGTGGGTTTGGGTCTAGCGGAGTGGGTTTGGGTCTAGCCGATTGGGTTTGGGTCTAGCGGAGTGGGTTTGGGTCTAGCCGAGTTAGTTTGTGTCTGGCCGAGTGGGTTTGGGTCTAGCCAAGTGGGTTGGGGTCTAGCCGAGTGGGTTTGGGTCTAGCCGAGTGGGTTTGGTCCAAGCCGAGTGGGTTTGGGTCTAGCCGAGTGGGTTTGGGTCTAGCCGAGTGGGTTTGGGTCTAGCCGAGTGGGTTTGGTCCAAGCCGAGTGGGTTTGGGTCTAGCCGAGTGGGTTTGGTCCAAGCCGAGTGGGTTTGGGTCTAGCTGAGTGGGTTTGTGTCTAGCCGAGTGGGTTTGGGTCTAGCCGAGTGGGTTTGGGTCTAGCCGAGTGGGTTTGGGTCTAGCCGAGTGGGCTTGGGTCTAGCCGAGTGGGTTTGGGTCAAGCCGAGTGGGTTTGGGTCTAGCCGAGTGGGTTTGGGTCTAGCCGACTGGGTTTGGGTCTAGCCGACTGGGTTTGGGTCTAGCAGAGTGGGTTTGGGTCTAGCCGACTGGGTTTGGGTCTAGCCGAGTGGGTTTGGGTCTAGCGGAGTGGGTTTGGGTCTAGCGGAGTGGCTTTGGGTCTAGCGGAGTCGGTTTGGGTCTAGCGGACTGGGTTTGGGTCTAGCGGAGTGGGTTTGGGTCTGGCCGATTGGGTTTGGGTCTAGCGGAGGGTGTTTGGGTCTAGCGGAGTGGGTTTGGGTCTAGCGGAGTGGGTTTGGGTCTAGCAGAGTGGGTTTGGGTCTAGCGGAGTGGGTTTACGTCTAGCGTAGTGTGTTTGGGTCTAGCGGAGTGGGTTTGGGTCTAGCGGACTGGGTTTGGGTCTTGTCGAGTGGGTTTGGGTCTAGCCGATTGGGTTTGGGTCTAGCTGATTGGGTTTGGGTATAGCCGACTGGGTTTGGGTCTAGCAGAGTGGGTTTGGGTCTAGCCGACTGGGTTTGGGTCTAGCCGAGTGGGTTTGGGTCTAGCGGAGTGGGTTTGGGTCTAGCGGAGTGGGTTTGGGTCTAGCGGAGTGGGTTTGGGTCTAGCGGACTGGGTTTGGGTCTTGTCGAGTGGGTTTGGGTCTAGCCGATTGGGTTTGGGTCTAGCTGATTGGGTTTGGGTATAGCCGACTGGGTTTGGGTCTAGCGGAGTGGGTTTACGTCTAGCGTAGTGTGTTTGGGTCTAGCGGAGTGGGTTTGGGTCTAGCGGACTGGGTTTGGGTCTTGTCGAGTGGGTTTGGGTCTAGCCGATTGGGTTTGGGTCTAGCCGATTGGCTTTGGGTGTAGCCGAGTGGGTTTGGGTCTAGCCGAGTGGGTTGGGGTCTAGCCGAGTGGGTTTGTGTCTAGCCGAGTGGGTTTGGGTCTAGCGGAGTGGGTTTGGGTCTAGCGGACTGGATTTGGGTCTAGCGGAGTGGGTTTGGGTCTAGCGGATTGGGTTCGGGTCTAGCGGAGTGGGTTTGGGTCTAGCCGAGTGGGTTTGGGTCTAGCCGAGTGGGTTTGGTCCAAGCCGAGTGGGTTTGGGTCTAGCCGAGTGGGTTTGGGTCTAGCCGAGTGGGTTTGGGTCTAGCCGAGTGGGTTTGGTCCAAGCCGAGTGGGTTTGGGTCTAGCCGAGTGGGTTTGGTCCAAGCCGAGTGGGTTTGGGTCTAGCCGAGTGGGTTTGTGTCTAGCCGAGTGGGTTTGGGTCTAGCCGAGTGGATTTGGGTCTAGCCGAGTGGGTTTGGGTCTAGCCGAGTGGGCTTGGGTCTAGCCGAGTGGGTTTGGGTCAAGCCGAGTGGGTTTGGGTCTAGCCGAGTGGGTTTGGGTCTAGCCGACTTGGTTTGGGTCTAGCCGACTGGGTTTGGGTCTAGCAGAGTGGGTTTGGGTCTAGCCGACTGGGTTTGGGTCTAGCCGAGTGGGTTTGGGTCTAGCGGAGTGGGTTTGGGTCTAGCGGAGTGGCTTTGGGTCTAGCGGAGTCGGTTTGGGTCTAGCGGACTGGGTTTGGGTCTAGCGGAGTGGGTTTGGGTCTGGCCGATTGGGTTTGGGTCTAGCGGAGGGTGTTTGGGTCTAGCGGAGTGGGTTTGGGTCTAGCGGAGTGGGTTTGGGTCTAGCAGAGTGGGTTTGGGTCTAGCGGAGTGGGTTTACGTCTAGCGTAGTGTGTTTGCGTCTAGCGGAGTGGGTTTGGGTCTAGCGGACTGGGTTTGGGTCTTGTCGAGTGGGTTTGGGTCTAGCCGATTGGGTTTGGGTCTAGCCGATTGGGTTTGGGTATAGCCGACTGGGTTTGGGTCTAGCAGAGTGGGTTTGGGTCTAGCCGACTGGGTTTGGGTCTAGCGGAGTGGGTTTGGGTCTAGCGGAGTGGGTTTGGGTCTAGCGGAGTGGGTTTGGGTCCAGCGGAGTCGGTTTGGGTCTAGCGGACTGGGTTTGGGTCTAGCGGAGTGGGTTTGGGTCTGGCCGATTGGGTTTGGGTCTAGCGGAGGGTGTTTGGGTCTAGCGGAGTGGGTTTGGATCTAGCGGAGTGGGTTTGGGTCTAGCAGAGTGGGTTTGGGTCTAGCGGAGTGGGTTTACGTCTAGCGTAGTGTGTTTGGGTCTAGCGGAGTGGGTTTGGGTCTAGCAGACTGGGTTTGGGTCTTGTCGAGTGGGTTTGGGTCTAGCCGATTGTGTTTGGGTCTGGCCGATTGGGTTTGGGTATAGCCGAGTGGGTTTGGGTCTAGCCGAGTGGGTTTGGGTCTAGCCGAGTGGGTTTGGGTCTAGCCGAGTGGGTTTGGGTCTAGCCGAGTGGGTTTGGGTCTAGCCGAGTGGGTTTGGTCCAAGCCGAGTGGGTTTGGGTCTAGCCGAGTGGGTTTGGGTCTAGCCGAGTGGGTTTGGGTATAGCCGAGAGGGTTTGGGTCTAGCCGAGTGGGTTTGGTCCAAGCCGAGTGGGTTTGGGTCTAGCCGAGTGGGTTTGGGTCTAGCCGAGTGGGTTTGGGTCTAGCCGAGTGGGGTTGGGTCTAGCCGAGTGGGTTTGGGTCAAGCAGAGTGGGTTAGGGTCTAGCCGAGTGGGTTTGGGTCTAGCCGACTGGGTTTGGGTCAAGCAGAGTGGGTTTGGGTCTAGCCGACTGGGCTTGGGTCTAGCCGAGTGGGTTTGGGTCTAGCGGAGTGGGTTTGGGTCTAGCGGAGTGGGTTTGGGTCTAGCGGAGTCGGTTTGGGTCTAGCGGACTGGGTTTGGGTCTAGCAGAGTGGGTTTGGGTCTGGCCGATTGGGTTTGGGTCTAGCGGAGGGTGTTTGGGTCTAGCGGAGTGGGTTTGGGTCTGGCGGAGTGGGTTTGGGTCTAGCAGAGTGGGTTTGGGTCTAGCGGAGTGGGTTTACGTCTAGCGTAGTGTGTTTGGGTCTAGCGGAGTGGGTTTGGGTCTAGCGGACTGGGTTTTGGTCTTGTCGAGTGGGTTTGGGTCTAGCCGATTGGGTTTGGGTCTAGCCGATTGGGTTTGGGTATAGCCGACTGGGTTTGGGTCTAGCAGAGTGGGTTTGGGTCTAGCGGAGTCGGTTTGGGTCTAGCGGACTGGGTTTGGGTCTAGCGGAGTGGGTTTGGGTCTGGCCGATTGGGTTTGGGTCTAGCGGAGGGTGTTTGGGTCTAGCGGAGTGGGTTTGTGTCTAGCGGAGTGGGTTTGGGTCTAGCAGAGTGGGTTTGGGTCTAGCGGAGTGGGTTTACGTCTAGCGTAGTGTGTTTGGGTCTAGCGGAGTGGGTTTGGGTCTAGCGGACTGGGTTTGTGTCTTGTCGAGTGGGTTTGGGTCTAGCCGATTGGGTTTGGGTCTAGCCGATTGGGTTTGGGTCTAGCCGATTGGGTTTGGGTCTAGCCGAGTGGGTTTGGGTCTAGCGGAGTGGGTTTGGGTCTAGCGGACTGGGTTTGGGTCTAGCGGAGTGTGTTTGGGTCTAGCGGAGTGGGTTTGGGTCTAGCGGAGTGGGTTTGGGTCTAGCGGAGTGGGTTTGGGTCTAGCGGAGTGGGTTTACGTCTAGCAGAGTGTGTTTGGGTCTAGCGGAGTGGGTTTGGGTCTAGCGGACTGGTTTTGGGTCTAGCGGAGTGGGTTTGGGTCTAGCCGATTGTGTTTGGGTCTAGCCGATTGGGTTTGGGTATAGCCGAGTGGGTTTGGGTCTAGCTGAGTGGGTTGGGGTCTAGCCGAGTGGGTTTTGGTCTAGCCGAGTGGGTTGGGGTCTAGCCGAGTGGGTTTGGGTCTAGCCGAGTGGGTTTGGGTCTAGCCGAGTGGGTTTGGGTCTAGCCGAGTGGGTTTGGTCCAAGCCGAGTGGGTTTGGGTCTAGCCGAGTGGGTTTGGTCCAAGCCGAGTGGGTTTGGTCCAAGCCGAGTGGGTTTGGGTCTAGCCGAGTGAGTTTGTGTCTAGCCGAGTGGGTTTGGGTCTAGCCGAGTGGGTTTGGGTCTAGCCGAGTGGGTTTGGGTCTAGCCGAGTGGGCTGGGGTCTAGCCGAGTGGGTTTGGGTCAAGCCGAGTGGGTTTGGGTCTAGCCGAGTGGGTTTGGGTCTAGCCGACTGGGTTTGGGTCTAGCCGTCTGGGTTTGGGTCTAGCAGAGTGGGTTTGGGTCTAGCCGACTGGGTTTGGGTCTAGCCGAGTGGGTTTGGGTCTAGCGGAGTGGGTTTGGGTCTAGCGGAGTGGCTTTGGGTCTAGCGGAGTCGGTTTGCGTCTAGCGGACTGGGTTTGGGTCTAGCGGAGTGGGTTTGGGTCTGGCCGATTGGGTTTGGGTCTAGCGGAGGGTGTTTGGGTCTAGCGGAGTGGGTTTGGGTCTAGCGGAGTGGGTTTGGGTCTAGCAGAGTGGGTTTGGGTCTAGCGGAGTGGGTTTACGTCTAGCGTAGTGTGTTTGGGTCTAGCGGAGTGGGTTTGGGTCTAGCGGACTGGGTTTGGGTCTTGTCGAGTGGGTTTGGGTCTAGCCGATTGGGTTTGGGTCTAGCTGATTGGGTTTGGGTATAGCCGACTGGGTTTGGGTCTAGCAGAGTGGGTTTGGGTCCAGCCGACTGGGTTTGGGTCTAGCCGAGTGGGTTTGGGTCTAGCGGAGTGGGTTTGGGTCTAGCGGAGTGGGTTTGGGTCTAGCGGAGTCGGTTTGGGTCTAGCGGACTGGGTTTGGGTCTAGCGGAGTGGGTTTGGGTCTGGCCGATTGGGTTTGGGTCTAACGGAGGGTGTTTGGGTCTAGCGGAGTGGGTTTGGGTCTAGCGGAGTGGGTTTGGGTCTAGCAGAGTGTGTTTGGGTCTAGCGGAGTGGGTTTACGTCTAGCGTAGTGTGTTTGGGTCTAGCGGAGTGGGTTTGGGTCTAGCGGACTGGGTTTGGGTCTTGTCGAGTGGGTTTGGGTCTAGCCGATTGGGTTTGGGTCTAGCCGATTGGGTTTGGGTGTAGCCGAGTGGGTTTGGGTCTAGCCGAGTGGGTTGGTGTCTAGCCGAGTGGGTTTGGGTCTGGCTGAGTGGGTTTGGGTCTAGCCGAGTGGGTTTGGGTCTAGCCGAGTGGGATTGGGTCTAGCGGAGTCGGTTTGGGTCTAGCGGACTGGGTTTGGGTCTAGCGGAGTGGGTTTGGGTCTGGCCGATTGGGTTTGGGTCCAGCGGAGGGTGTTTGGGTCTAGCGGAGTGGGTTTGGGTCTAGCGGAGTGGGTTTGGGTCTAGCCGAGTGGGTTTGGGTCTAGCGGAGTGGGTTTACGTCTAGCGTAGTGTGTTTGGGTCTAGCGGAGTGGGTTTGGGTCTAGCGGACTGGGTTTGGGTCTTGTCGAGTGGGTTTGGGTCTATCCGAGTGGGTTTGGGTCTAGCCGAGCGGGTTTGGGTCTAGCCGAGTGGGTTTGGTCCAAGCCGAGTGGGTTTGGGTCTAGCCGAGTGGGTTTGTGTCTAGCCGAGTGGGTTTGGGTCTAGCGGAGTGGGTTTGGGTCTAGCGGACTGGATTTGGGTCTAGCGGAGTGGGTTTGGGTCTAGCGGATTGGGTTCGGGTCTAGCGGAGTGGGTTTGGGTCTAGCGGAGTGGGTTTGGGTCTAGCCGATTGGGTTTGGGTCTAGCGGAGTGTGTTTGTGTCTAGCGGAGTGGGTTTGGGTCTAGCAGAGTGGGTTTGGGTCTAGCGGAGTGGGTTTGGGGCTAGCGGAGTGGGTTTACGTCTAGCGTAGTGTGTTTGGGTCTAGCGGAGTGGGTTTGGGTCTAGCGGACTGGGTTTGGGTCTCGTCGAGTGGGTTTGGGTCTAGCCGAGTGGGTTTGGGTCTAGCCGAGTGGGTTTGGGTATAGCCGAGTGGGTTTGGGTCTAGCCGAGTGGGTTGGGGTCTAGCCGAGTGGGTTTGGGTCTAGCCGAGTGGGTTTAGGTCTAGCCGAGTGGGTTTGTGTCTAGCCGAGTGGGATTGGGTCTAGCGGAGTGGGTTTGGGTCTAGCGGAGTCGGTTTGGGTCTAGCGGACTGGGTTTGGGTCTAGCGGAGTGGGTTTGGGTCTAGCGGATTGGGTTCGGGTCTAGCGGAGTGGGTTTGGGTCTAGCGGAGTGGGTCTGGGTCTAGCCGATTGGGTTTTGGTCTAGCGGAGTGGGTTTGGGTCTAGCGGAGTGGGTTTGGGTCTAGCGGAGTGGGTTTGGGTCTCGCGGAGTGGGTTTGGGTCTAGCGGATTGGGTTTACGTCCAGCGTAGTGTTTGGGTCTAGTGGAGTGGGATTGGGTCTAGCGGACTGGGTTTGGGTCTCGTCGAGTGAGTTTGGGTCAAGCCGAGTGGGTTTGTGTCTAGCCGAGTGGGTTTGGGTCTAGCCGTGTGGGTTTGGGTCTAGCCGAGTGGGTTTGGGTCTAGCGAGTGGGTTTGGGTCTAGCGATTGGGTTTGGGTCTAGCGGAGTGGGTTTGGGACTGGCGGAGTGGGTTTGGGTCTAGCGGAGTGGGTTTGGGTCTAGCGGATTGGGTTCGGGTCTAGCGGAGTGGGTTTGGGTCTAGCGGCGTGGATTTGGGCCTAGCGGAGTGGGTTTGGGTCTAGCGGAGTGGGTTCGGGTCTAGCGGAGTAGGCTTGGGTCTAGCGGACTGTGTCTGGGTCTAGCGGAGTGGGTTTGGGTCTAGCGGATTGGGTTCAGGTCTAGCAGAGTGGGTTTGGGTCTAGCGGAGTGGGTTTGGGTCTAGCCGATTGGGTTTGGGTCTAGCGGAGTGGGTTTGGGTCTAGCCGAGTTAGTTTGTGTCTGGCCGAGTGGGTTTGGGTCTAGCCAAGTGGGTTGGGGTCTAGCCGAGTGGGTTTGGGTCTAGCCGAGTGGGTTTGGTCCAAGCCGAGTGGGTTTGGGTCTAGCCGAGTGGGTTTGGGTCTAGCCGAGTGGGTTTGGGTCTAGCCGAGTGGGTTTGGTCCAAGCCGAGTGGGTTTGGGTCTAGCCGAGTGGGTTTGGTCCAAGCCGAGTGGGTTTGGGTCTAGCTGAGTGGGTTTGTGTCTAGCCGAGTGGGTTTGGGTCTAGCCGAGTGGGTTTGGGTCTAGCCGAGTGGGTTTGGGTCTAGCCGAGTGGGCTTGGGTCTAGCCGAGTGGGTTTGGGTCAAGCCGAGTGGGTTTGGGTCTAGCCGAGTGGGTTTGGGTCTAGCCGACTGGGTTTGGGTCTAGCCGACTGGGTTTGGGTCTAGCAGAGTGGGTTTGGGTCTAGCCGACTGGGTTTGGGTCTAGCCGAGTGGGTTTGGGTCTAGCGGAGTGGGTTTGGGTCTAGCGGAGTGGCTTTGGGTCTAGCGGAGTCGGTTTGGGTCTAGCGGACTGGGTTTGGGTCTAGCGGAGTGGGTTTGGGTCTGGCCGATTGGGTTTGGGTCTAGCGGAGGGTGTTTGGGTCTAGCGGAGTGGGTTTGGGTCTAGCGGAGTGGGTTTGGGTCTAGCAGAGTGGGTTTGGGTCTAGCGGAGTGGGTTTACGTCTAGCGTAGTGTGTTTGGGTCTAGCGGAGTGGGTTTGGGTCTAGCGGACTGGGTTTGGGTCTTGTCGAGTAGGTTTGGGTCTAGCCGATTGGGTTTGGGTCTAGCTGATTGGGTTTGGGTATAGCCGACTGGGTTTGGGTCTAGCAGAGTGGGTTTGGGTCTAGCCGACTGGGTTTGGGTCTAGCCGAGTGGGTTTGGGTCTAGCGGAGTGGGTTTGGGTCTAGCGGAGTGGGTTTGGGTCTAGCGGAGTGGGTTTGGGTCTAGTGGACTGGGTTTGGGTCTTGTCGAGTGGGTTTGGGTCTAGCCGATTGGGTTTGGGTCTAGCTGATTGGGTTTGGGTATAGCCGACTGGGTTTGGGTCTAGCGGAGTGGGTTTACGTCTAGCGTAGTGTGTTTGGGTCTAGCGGAGTGGGTTTGGGTCTAGCGGACTGGGTTTGGGTCTTGTCGAGTGGGTTTGGGTCTAGCCGATTGGGTTTGGGTCTAGCCGATTGGCTTTGGGTGTAGCCGAGTGGGTTTGGGTCTAGCCGAGTGGGTGGGGGTCTAGCCGAGTGGGTTTGTGTCTAGCCGAGTGGGTTTGGGTCTAGCGGAGTGGGTTTGGGTCTAGCGGACTGGATTTGGGTCTAGCGGAGTGGGTTTGGGTCTAGCGGATTGGGTTCGGGTCTAGCGGAGTGGGTTTGGGTCTAGCGGAGTGGGTTTGGGTCTAGCCGATTGGGTTTGGGTCTAGCGGAGTGTGTTTGTGTCTAGCGGAGTGGGTTTGGGTCTAGCAGAATGGGTTTGGGTCTAGCGGAGTGGGTTTGGGTCTAGCGGAGTGGGTTTACGTCTAGCGTAGTGTGTTTGGGTCTAGCGGAGTGGGTTTGGGTCTAGCGGACTGGGTTTGGGTCTCGTCGAGTGGGTTTGGGTCTAGCCGAGTGGGTTTGGGTCTAGCCGAGTGGGTTTGGGTATAGCCGAGTGGGTTTGGGTCTAGCCGAGTGGGTTGGGGTCTAGCCGAGTGGGTTTGGGTCTAGCCGAGTGGGTTTGGGTCTAGCCGAGTGGGTTTAGGTCTAGCCGAGTGGGTTTGGTCCAAGCCGAGTGGGTTTGGGTCTAGCCGAGTGGGTTTGTGTCTAGCCGAGTGGGATTGGGTCTAGCGGAGTGGGTTTGGGTCTAGCGGAGTCGGTTTGGGTCTAGCGGACTGGGTTTGGGTCTAGCGGAGTGGGTTTGGGTCTGGCCGATTGGGTTTGGGTCTAGCGGAGGGTGTTTGGGTCTAGCGGAGTGGGTTTGGGTCTAGCGGAGTGGGTTTGGGTCTAGCAGAGTGGGTTTGGGTCTAGCGGAGTGGGTTTACGTCTAGCGTAGTGTGTTTGGGTCTAGCGGAGTGGGTTTGGGTCTAGCGGACTGGGTTTGGGTCTTGTCGAGTAGGTTTGGGTCTAGCCGATTGGGTTTGGGTCTAGCTGATTGGGTTTGGGTATAGCCGACTGGGTTTGGGTCTAGCAGAGTGGGTTTGGGTCTAGCCGACTGGGTTTGGGTCTAGCCGAGTGGGTTTGGGTCTAGCGGAGTGGGTTTGGGTCTAGCGGAGTGGGTTTGGGTCTAGCGGAGTGGGTTTGGGTCTAGTGGACTGGGTTTGGGTCTTGTCGAGTGGGTTTGGGTCTAGCCGATTGGGTTTGGGTCTAGCTGATTGGGTTTGGGTATAGCCGACTGGGTTTGGGTCTAGCGGAGTGGGTTTACGTCTAGCGTAGTGTGTTTGGGTCTAGCGGAGTGGGTTTGGGTCTAGCGGACTGGGTTTGGGTCTTGTCGAGTGGGTTTGGGTCTAGCCGATTGGGTTTGGGTCTAGCCGATTGGCTTTGGGTGTAGCCGAGTGGGTTTGGGTCTAGCCGAGTGGGTTGGGGTCTAGCCGAGTGGGTTTGTGTCTAGCCGAGTGGGTTTGGGTCTAGCGGAGTGGGTTTGGGTCTAGCGGACTGGATTTGGGTCTAGCGGAGTGGGTTTGGGTCTAGCGGATTGGGTTCGGGTCTAGCGGAGTGGGTTTGGGTCTAGCGGAGTGGGTTTGGGTCTAGCCGATTGGGTTTGGGTCTAGCGGAGTGTGTTTGTGTCTAGCGGAGTGGGTTTGGGTCTAGCAGAATGGGTTTGGGTCTAGCGGAGTGGGTTTGGGTCTAGCGGAGTGGGTTTACGTCTAGCGTAGTGTGTTTGGGTCTAGCGGAGTGGGTTTGGGTCTAGCGGACTGGGTTTGGGTCTCGTCGAGTGGGTTTGGGTCTAGCCGAGTGGGTTTGGGTCTAGCCGAGTGGGTTTGGGTATAGCCGAGTGGGTTTGGGTCTAGCCGAGTGGGTTGGGGTCTAGCCGAGTGGGTTTGGGTCTAGCCGAGTGGGTTTGGGTCTAGCCGAGTGGGTTTAGGTCTAGCCGAGTGGGTTTGGTCCAAGCCGAGTGGGTTTGGGTCTAGCCGAGTGGGTTTGTGTCTAGCCGAGTGGGATTGGGTCTAGCGGAGTGGGTTTGGGTCTAGCGGAGTCGGTTTGGGTCTAGCGGACTGGGTTTGGGTCTAGCGGAGTGGGTTTGGGTCTAGCGGATTGGGTTCGGGTCTAGCGGAGTGGGTTTGGGTCTAGCGGAGTGGGTCTGGGTCTAGCCGATTGGGTTTTGGTCTAGCGGAGTGGGTTTGGGTCTAGCGGAGTGGGTTTGGGTCTAGCGGAGTGGGTTTGGGTCTCGCGGAGTGGGTTTGGGTCTAGCGGATTGGGTTTACGTCCAGCGTAGTGTTTGGGTCTAGTGGAGTGGGTTTGGGTCTAGCGAGTGGGTTTGGGTCTAGCGATTGGGTTTGGGTCTAGCCGAGTGGGTTTGGGTTTAGCCGAGTGGGTTTGGGTCTACCGGAGTGGGTTTGGGTCTAGCGGACTGGATTTGGGTCTAGCGGAGTGGGTTTGGGTCTAGCGGATTGGGTTCGGGTCTAGCGGAGTGGGTTTGGGTCTAGCGGAGTGGGTTTGGGTCTAGCCGATTGGGTTTGGGTCTAGCGGAGTGTGTTTGTGTCTAGCGGAGTGGGTTTGGGTCTAGCAGAGTGGGTTTGGGTCTAGCGGAGTGGGTTTGGGTCTAGCGGAGTGGGTTTACGTCTAGCGTAGTGTGTTTGGGTCTAGCGGAGTGGGTTTGGGTCTAGCGGACTGGGTTTGGGTCTCGTCGAGTGGGTTTGGGTCTAGCCGAGTGGGTTTGGGTCTAGCCGAGTGGGTTTGGGTATAGCCGAGTGGGTTTGGGTCTAGCCGAGTGGGTTGGGGTCTAGCCGAGTGGGTTTGGGTCTAGCCGAGTGGGTTTGGGTCTAGCCGAGTGGGTTTAGGTCTAGCCGAGTGGGTTTGGTCCAAGCCGAGTGGGTTTGGGTCTAGCCGAGTGGGTTTGTGTCTAGCCGAGTGGGATTGGGTCTGGCGGAGTGGGTTTGGGTCTAGCGGAGTCGGTTTGGGTCTAGCGGACTGGGTTTGGGTCTAGCGGAGTGGGTTTGGGTCTAGCGGATTGGGTTCGGGTCTAGCGGAGTGGGTTTGGGTCTAGCGGAGTGGGTCTGGGTCTAGCCGATTGGGTTTTGGTCTAGCGGAGTGGGTTTGGGTCTAGCGGAGTGGGTTTGGGTCTAGCGGAGTGGGTTTGGGTCTCGCGGAGTGGGTTTGGGTCTAGCGGATTGGGTTTACGTCCAGCGTAGTGTTTGGGTCTAGTGGAGTGGGTTTGGGTCTAGCGAGTGGGTTTGGGTCTAGCGATTGGGTTTGGGTCTAGCCGAGTGGGTTTGGGTTTGGCCGAGTGGGTTTGGGTCTACCGGAGTGGGTTAGGGTCTAGCGGAGTGGGTTTGGGTCTAGCGGAGTGGGTTTGGGTCTAGCGGAGTGGGTTTGGGACTGGCGGAGTGGGTTTGGGTCTAGCGGAGTGGGTTTGGGTCTAGCGGATTGGGCTCGGGTCTAGCGGAGTGGGTTTGGGTCTAGCGGCGTGGATTTGGGCCTAGCGGAGTGGGTTTGGGTCTAGCGGAGTGGGTTCGGTTCTAGCGGAGTAGGCTTGGGTCTAGCGGACTGGGTTTGGGTCTAGCGGAGTGGGTTTGGGTCTAGCGGATTGGGTTCGGGTCTAGCGGAGTGGGTTTGGGTCTAGCGGAGTGGGTCTGGGTCTAGCCGATTGGGTTTTGGTCTAGCGGAGTGGGTTTGGGTCTAGCGGAGTGGGTTTGGGTCTAGCGGAGTGGGTTTGGGTCTCGCGGAGTGGGTTTGGGTCTAGCGGATTGGGTTTACGTCCAGCGTAGTGTTTGGGTCTAGTGGAGTGGGTTTGGGTCTAGCGAGTGGGTTTGGGTCTAGCGATTGGGTTTGGGTCTAGCCGAGTGGGTTTGGGTTTAGCCGAGTGGGTTTGGGTCTACCGGAGTGGGTTTGGGTCTAGCGGACTGGATTTGGGTCTAGCGGAGTGGGTTTGGGTCTAGCGGATTGGGTTCGGGTCTAGCGGAGTGGGTTTGGGTCTAGCGGAGTGGGTTTGGGTCTAGCCGATTGGGTTTGGGTCTAGCGGAGTGTGTTTGTGTCTAGCGGAGTGGGTTTGGGTCTAGCAGAGTGGGTTTGGGTCTAGCGGAGTGGGTTTGGGTCTAGCGGAGTGGGTTTACGTCTAGCGTAGTGTGTTTGGGTCTAGCGGAGTGGGTTTGGGTCTAGCGGACTGGGTTTGGGTCTCGTCGAGTGGGTTTGGGTCTAGCCGAGTGGGTTTGGGTCTAGCCGAGTGGGTTTGGGTATAGCCGAGTGGGTTTGGGTCTAGCCGAGTGGGTTGGGGTCTAGCCGAGTGGGTTTGGGTCTAGCCGAGTGGGTTTAGGTCTAGCCGAGTGGGTTTGGTCCAAGCCGAGTGGGTTTGGGTCTAGCCGAGTGGGTTTGTGTCTAGCCGAGTGGGATTGGGTCTGGCGGAGTGGGTTTGGGTCTAGCGGAGTCGGTTTGGGTCTAGCGGACTGGTTTTGGGTCTAGCGGAGTGGGTTTGGGTCTAGCGGATTGGGTTCGGGTCTAGCGGAGTGGGTTTGGGTCTAGCGGAGTGGGTCTGGGTCTAGCCGATTGGGTTTTGGTCTAGCGGAGTGGGTTTGGGTCTAGCGGAGTGGGTTTGGGTCTAGCGGAGTGGGTTTGGGTCTCGCGGAGTGGGTTTGGGTCTAGCGGATTGGGTTTACGTCCAGCGTAGTGTTTGGGTCTAGTGGAGTGGGTTTGGGTCTAGCGAGTGGGTTTGGGTCTAGCGATTGGGTTTGGGTCTAGCCGAGTGGGTTTGGGTTTAGCCGAGTGGGTTTGGGTCTACCGGAGTGGGTTAGGGTCTAGCGGAGTGGGTTTGGGTCTAGCGGAGTGGGTTTGGGTCTAGCGGAGTGGGTTTGGGACTGGCGGAGTGGGTTTGGGTCTAGCGGAGTGGGTTTGGGTCTAGCGGATTGGGTTCGGGTCTAGCGGAGTGGGTTTGGGTCTAGCGGCGTGGATTTGGGCCTAGCGGAGTGGGTTTGGGTCTAGCGGAGTGGGTTCGGTTCTAGCGGAGTAGGCTTGGGTCTAGCGGACTGTGTCTGGGTCTAGCGGAGTGGGTTTGGGTCTAGCGGATTGGGTTCAGGTCTAGCGGAGTGGGTTTGGGTCTAGCGGAGTGGGTTTGGGTCTAGCCGATTGGGTTTGGGTCTAGCGGAGTGGGTTTGGGCCTAGCGGAGTGGGTTTGGGTCTAGCCGAGTTAGTTTGGGTCTGGCCGAGTGGGTTTGGGTCTAGCCAAGTGGGTTTGGGTCTAGCCGAGTGGGTTTGGGCCTAGCCGAGTGGGTTTGGGTCTAGCCCAGTGGGTTTGGGTCTAGCCGAGTGGGTTTGGGTCTAGCCAACTGGGTTTGCGTCTAGCGGAGTGGGTTTGGGTTTAGAGGGGTGGGTTTGGGTCTCGCCGAGTGGGTTTGGGTCTAGCCGAGTGGGTTTGGGTCTAGCGAGTGGGTTTGGGTCTAGCGATTGGGTTTGGGTCGAGCCGAGTGGGTTTGGGTTTAGCCGAGTGGGTTTGGGTCTTGCCAAGTGGGTTTGGGTCTAGCCGAGTTGGTTTTGGTCTAGCCGAGTGGGTTTGGGTCTAGCCGAGTGGGTTTGGGTCTAGCCGAGTGGGTTTGGGTCTAGCCGATTGGGTTTGGGTCTAGCCGAGTGGGTTTGGGTCTAGCCGAGTGGGTTTGTGTCTAGCCGAGTGGGTTTGGGTCTAGCCGAGTGGGTTTGGGTTCAGCCGTGTGAGTTTGGGACTGGCCGATTGGGTTTGGGTCTAGCCGAGTAGGTTTGGGTCTAGCCGAGTGGGTTTGGGTCTAGCGGAGTGGGTTTGAGTCTAGCCGAGTGGGTTTGGGTCTACCGTAGTGGGTTTGAGTCTAACGGAGTGGGTTTTGGTCTAGCCAAGTGGGTTTGGGTCTAGCCGAGTGGTTTTGGGTCTAGCCGAGTGGGTTTGGGTCTAGCCAAGTGGGTTTGAGTCTTGCCGAGTGGGTTTGCGTCTGGCCGAGTGGGTTTGGGTGTAGGGGTGTGGGTTTGGGTCTGGCCGAGTGGGTTTGCGTCTAGCCGAGTGGGTTTGTGTCTAGCGGAGTGGGTTTGGGTGTAGCCGAGTGGGTTTGGGTCTAGCCGAGTGGGTTTGGGTCCAGCCGACTGGGTTTGGGTCTAGCCGAGTTGGTTTGGGTCAAGACGAGTGGGTTTGGGTCTGGCCGAGTGGGTTTGGGTCTAGCCGAGTGGGTTTGGGTCTAGCCGAGTGGGTTTGGGTCTAGCGGAGTGGGTTTGAGTCTAGCCGAGTGGGTTTGGGTCTACCGGAGTGGGTTTGAGTCTAACGGAGTGGGTTTTGGTCTAGCCAAGTGGGTTTGGGTCTAGCCGAGTGGTTTTGGGTCTAGCCGAGTGGGTTTGGGTCTAGCCAAGTGGGTTTGAGTCTTGCCGAGTGGGTTTGAGTCTTGCCGAGTGGGTTTGGGTCTAGCCGAGTGGGTTTGGGTCTAGCGGAGTGGGTTCGGTTCTAGCGGAGTAGGCTTGGGTCTAGCGGACTGTGTCTGGGTCTAGCGGAGTGGGTTTGGGTCTAGCGGATTGGGTTCAGGTCTAGCGGAGTGGGTTTGGGTCTAGCGGAGTGGGTTTGGGTCTAGCCGATTGGGTTTGGGTCTAGCGGAGTGGGTTTGGGCCTAGCGGAGTGGGTTTGGGTCTAGCCGAGTTAGTTTGGGTCTGGCCGAGTGGGTTTGGGTCTAGCCAAGTGGGTTTGGGTCTAGCCGAGTGGGTTTGGGCCTAGCCGAGTGGGTTTGGGTCTAGCCCAGTGGGTTTGGGTCTAGCCGAGTGGGTTTGGGTCTAGCCAACTGGGTTTGCGTCTAGCGGAGTGGGTTTGGGTTTAGAGGGGTGGGTTTGGGTCTCGCCGAGTGGGTTTGGGTCTAGCCGAGTGGGTTTGGGTCTAGCGAGTGGGTTTGGGTCTAGCGATTGGGTTTGGGTCGAGCCGAGTGGGTTTGGGTTTAGCCGAGTGGGTTTGGGTCTTGCCAAGTGGGTTTGGGTCTAGCCGAGTTGGTTTTGGTCTAGCCGAGTGGGTTTGGGTCTAGCCGAGTGGGTTTGGGTCTAGCCGAGTGGGTTTGGGTCTAGCCGATTGGGTTTGGGTCTAGCCGAGTGGGTTTGGGTCTAGCCGAGTGGGTTTGTGTCTAGCCGAGTGGGTTTGGGTCTAGCCGAGTGGGTTTGGGTTCAGCCGTGTGAGTTTGGGACTGGCCGATTGGGTTTGGGTCTAGCCGAGTAGGTTTGGGTCTAGCCGAGTGGGTTTGGGTCTAGCGGAGTGGGTTTGAGTCTAGCCGAGTGGGTTTGGGTCTACCGTAGTGGGTTTGAGTCTAACGGAGTGGGTTTTGGTCTAGCCAAGTGGGTTTGGGTCTAGCCGAGTGGTTTTGGGTCTAGCCGAGTGGGTTTGGGTCTAGCCAAGTGGGTTTGAGTCTTGCCGAGTGGGTTTGCGTCTGGCCGAGTGGGTTTGGGTGTAGGGGTGTGGGTTTGGGTCTGGCCGAGTGGGTTTGCGTCTAGCCGAGTGGGTTTGTGTCTAGCGGAGTGGGTTTGGGTGTAGCCGAGTGGGTTTGGGTCTAGCCGAGTGGGTTTGGGTCCAGCCGACTGGGTTTGGGTCTAGCCGAGTTGGTTTGGGTCAAGACGAGTGGGTTTGGGTCTGGCCGAGTGGGTTTGGGTCTAGCCGAGTGGGTTTGGGTCTAGCCGAGTGGGTTTGGGTCTAGCGGAGTGGGTTTGAGTCTAGCCGAGTGGGTTTGGGTCTACCGGAGTGGGTTTGAGTCTAACGGAGTGGGTTTTGGTCTAGCCAAGTGGGTTTGGGTCTAGCCGAGTGGTTTTGGGTCTAGCCGAGTGGGTTTGGGTCTAGCCAAGTGGGTTTGAGTCTTGCCGAGTGGGTTTGAGTCTTGCCGAGTGGGTTTGGGTCTAGCCGAGTGGGTTTGGGTCTAGCGGAGTGGGTTTGGGTCTAGCGGAGTGGGTTTGGGTCTAGCGGTGTGGGTTTGGGTCTAGCGGAGTGGGTTTGGGTCTAGCGGAGTGGGTTTGGGTCTGGCCGAGTGGGGTTGGGTGTAGGCGTGTGGGTTTGGGTCTGGCCGAGTGGGTTTGGGTCTAGCCGAGTGGGTTTGTGTCTAGCGGAGTGGGTTTGGGTGTAGCCGAGTGGGTTTGGGTCTAGCCGAGTGGGTTTGGGTCTAGCCGTGTGGGTTTGGGTCTAGCCGAGTGGGTTTGGGTCTAGCGAGTGGGTTTGGGTCTAGCGATTGGGTTTGGATCTAGCCGAGTGGGTTTGGGTTTAGCCGAGTGGGTTTGGGTCTACCGGAGTGGGTTAGGGTCTAGCGGAGTGGGTTTGGGTCTAGCGGAGTGGGTTTGGGTCTAGCGGAGTGGGTTTGGGACTGGCGGAGTGGGTTTGGGTCTAGCCGATTGGGTTTGGGTCTAGCGGCGTGGATTTGGGCCTAGCGGAGTGGGTTTGGGTCTAGCGGAGTGGGTTCGGGTCTAGCGGAGTAGGCTTGGGTCTAGCGGACTGTGTCTGGGTCTAGCGGAGTGGGTTTGGGTCTAGCGGATTGGGTTCAGGTCTAGCGTAGTGGGTTTGGGTCTAGCGGAGTGGGTTTGGGTCTAGCCGATTGGGTTTGGGTCTAGCGGAGTGGGTTTGGGCCTAGCGGAGTGGGTTTGGGTCTAGCCGAGTTAGTTTGGGTCTGGCCGAGTGGGTTTGGGTCTAGCCAAGTGGGTTTGGGTCTAGCCGAGTGGGTTTGGGCCTAGCCGAGTGGGTTTGGGTCTAGCCCAGTGGGTTTGGGTCTAGCCGAGTGGGTTTGGGTCTAGCCAACTGGGTTTGGGTCTAGGGGAGTGGGTTTGGGTTTAGAGGGGTGGGTTTGGGTCTCGCCGAGTGGGTTTGGGTCTAGCCGAGTGGGTTTGGGTCTAGCCTAGTGGGTTTGGGTCTAGCGAGTGGGTTTGGGTCTAGCGATTGGGTTTGGGTCTAGCCGAGTGGGTTTGGGTCTAGCCGAGTGGGTTTGGGTCTAGCCGAGTGGGTTTGGGTCTAGCCGAGTGGGTTTGTGTCTAGCCGAGTGGGTTTGGGTCTAGCCGAGTGGGTTTGGGTTCAGCCGTGTGAGTTTGGGACTGGCCGATTGGGTTTGGGTCTAGCCGAGTAGGTTTGGGTCTAGCCGAGTGGGTTTGGGTCTAGCGGAGTGGGTTTGAGTCTAGCCGAGTGGGTTTGGGTCTACCGTAGTGGGTTTGGGTCTAGCCGAGTGGGTTTGGGTTCAGCCGTGTGAGTTTGGGACTGGCCGATTGGGTTTGGGTCTAGCCGAGTAGGTTTGGGTCTAGCCGAGTGGGTTTGGGTCTAGCGGAGTGGGTTTGAGTCTAGCCGAGTGGGTTTGGGTCTACCGTAGTGGGTTTGAGTCTAACGGAGTGGGTTTTGGTCTAGCCAAGTGGGTTTGGGTCTAGCCGAGTGGTTTTGGGTCTAGCCGAGTGGGTTTGGGTCTAGCCAAGTGGGTTTGAGTCTTGCCGAGTGGGTTTGTGTCTAGCCGAGTGGGTTTGGGTCTAGCCGAGCGGGTTTGGGTCTAGCGTTGTGGGTTTGGGTCTAGCGGAGTGGGTTTGGGTCTAGCGGTGTGGGTTTGGGTGTAGGCGTGTGGGTTTGGGTCTGGCCGAGTGGGTTTGGGTCTAGCCGAGTGGGTTTGTGTCTAGCGGAGTGGGTTTGGGTGTAGCCGAGTGGGTTTGGGTCTAGCCGAGTGGGTTTGGGTCTAGCCAAGTGGGTTTGAGTCTTGCCGAGTGGGTTTGTGTCTAGCCGAGTGGGTTTGGGTCTAGCCGAGTGGGTTTGGGTCTAGCGGAGTGGGTTTGGGTCTAGCGGAGTGGGTTTGGGTCTAGCGGTGTGGGTTTGGGTCTAGCGGAGTGGGTTTGGGTCTAGCGGAGTGGGTTTGGGTCTAGCGGAGTGGGTTTGGGTCTAGCGGAGTGGGTTTGGGTCTGGCCGAGTGGGTTTGGGTGTAGGCGTGTGGGTTTGGGTCTGGCCGAGTGGGTTTGGGTCTAGCCGAGTGGGTTTGTGTCCAGCGGAGTGGGTTTGGGTGTAGCCGAGTGGGTTTGGGTCTAGCCGAGTGGGTTTGGGTCCAGCCGACTGGGTTTGGGTCTAGCCGAGTTGGTTTGGGTCTAGACGAGTGGGTTTGGGTCTGGCCGAGTGGGTTTGGGTCTAGCCGAGTGGGTTTGGTTCTAGCCGAGTGTGTTTGGGTCTAGCGGAGTGGCTTTGAGTCTAGCCAAGTGGGTTTGGGTCTAGCGGAGTGGGTTTGTGTCTGACGGAGCGGGTTTAGGTCTAGCCGAGTGGGTTTGGGTCTAGCCGAGTGGGTTTGGGTGTAGCGAGTGGGTTTGGGTCTAGCCCAGTGCGTTTGGGCCTAGCCGAGTGGGTTTGGGCCTAGCCGAGTTGGTTTGGGTCCAGCCGAGTGGGTTTGGGTCTATCCGAGTGGGTTTGGGTCTAGCGGAGTGGGTTTGGGTCTTGCGGAGTGGTTTTGGGTCTAGCGGAGTGGGTTTGGGTCTAGCGGAGTGGGTTTGGGTCTAGCGGAGTGGGTTTGGGTCTAGCGGAGTGGGTTTGGGTCCAGCGGTGTGGGTTTGGGTCTAGCGGAGTGGGTTTGGGTCTAGCGGAGTGGGTTTGGGTCTGGCCGAGTGGGTTTGGGTATAGGCGTGTGGGTTTGGGTCTGGCCGAGTGGGTTTGGGTCTAGCCGAGTGGGTTTGTGTCTAGCGGAGTGGGTTTGGGTGTAGCCGAGTGGGTTTGGGTCTAGCCGAGTGGGTTTGGGTCCAGCCGACTGGGTTTGGGTCTAGCCGAGTGGGTTTGGGTCTAGACGAGTGGGTTTGGGTCTGGCCGAGTGGGTTTGGGTCTAGCCGAGTGGGTTTGGGTCTAGCCGAGTGGGTTTGGGTCTAGCGGAGTGGGTTTGAGTCTAGCCAAGTGGGTTTGGGTCTAGCGGAGTGGGTTTGAGTCTAACGCAGTGGCTTTAGGTCTAGCCGAGTGGGTTTGGGTCTAGCCGAGTGGGTTTGGGTCTAGCGAGTGGGTTTGGGTCTAGCCGAGTGGGTTTGGGTTTAGCCGTGTGGGTTTGGGTCTGGCCGAGTGGGTTTGGGTCTAGCCGAGTGGGTTTGGGTCTAGCCGAGTGGGTTTGGGTCTAGCTGAGTGGGTTTGGGTCTAGCCGAGTGGGTTTGGGTCTAGCCGAGTTGGTTTGGGTCCAGCGGAGTGGGTTTGGGTGTAGCCGAGTGGGTTTGAGTCTAACGAAGTGGGTTTGCGTCTAGCGGAGTGGGTTTGGGTCTAGCGGAGTGGGTTTGGGTCTAGCGGAGTGGGTTTGGGCCTCGCCGAGTGGGTTTGGGTCTAGCCGAGTGGGTTTGGGTCTAGCCGAGTGGGTTTTGGTCTAGCGGAGTGAGTCTAGCCGAGTGGGTTTGGGTCTAGCGGAGTGGGTTTGAGTCTACCGGAGTGGGTTTAGGTCTAGCCGAGTGGGTTTGGGTCTAGCCGAGTGGGTTTGTGTCCAGCCGAGTGGGTTTGGGTCTAGCCGAGTGGGTTTGGGTCTAGCGGAGTGGGTTTACGTCCAGCGTAGTGTTTGGGTCTAGCGGAGTGGGTTTGGGTCTAGCCGAGTGGGTTTGGGTCTAGCCGAGTGGGTTTGGGTCTAGCGAGTGGGTTTGGGTCTAGCGATTGGGTTTGGGTCTAGCCGAGTGGGTTTGGGTTTTGCCGAGTGGGTTTGGGTCCAGCGGAGTGGGTTTGAGTCTAACGGAGTGGGTTTAGGTCCAGCCGAGTGGGTTTGGGTCTAGCCGAGTGGGTTTGGGTCTAGCGAGTGGGTTTGGGTCTAGCCGAGTGGGTTTGGGTCTAGCCTAGTGCGTATGGGCCTAGCCGAGTTGGTTTGGGTCCAGCCGAGTGGGTTTGGGTCTATCCGAGTGGGTGTGGGTCTAGCGGAGTGGGTTTGGGTCTTGCGGAGTGGTTTTGGGTCTAGCGGAGTGGGTTTGGGTCTAGCGGAGTGGGTTTGGGTCTAGCGGAGTGGGTTTGGGTCTATCGGAGTGGGTTTGGGTCTAGCGGTGTGGGTTTGGGTCTAGCGGAATGGGTTTGGGTCTAGCGGAGTGGGTTTGGGTCTGGCCGAGTGGGTTTGGGTTTAGGCGTGTGGGTTTGGGTCTGGCCGAGTGGGTTTGGGTCTAGCCGAGTGGGTGTGTGTCTAGCGGAGTGGGTTTGGGTGTAGCCGAGTGGGTTTGGGTCTAGCCGAGTGGGTTTGGGTCCAGCCGACTGGGTTTGGGTCTAGCCGAGTGGGTTTGGGTCTGGCCGAGTGGGTTTGGGTCTAGCCGAGTGGGTTTGGGTCGAGCCGACTGGGTTTGGGTCTAGCAGAGTGGGTTTGGGTGTAGCCGAGTGGGTTTGTGTCTAGCCGAGTGGGTTTGGGTCTAGCCGAGTGGGTTTGGGTCTAACCGAGTGGGTTTGGGTCTAGCGAGTGGGTTTGGGTCTAGCCGAGTGGGTTTGGGTCTAGCCTAGTGCGTTTGGGCCTAGCCGAGTGGGTTTGGGCCTAGCCGAGTTGGTTTGGGTCTAGCCGAGTGGGTTTGGGTCTATCCGAGTGGGTTTGGGTCTAGCGGAGTGGGTTTGGGTCTAGCCGAGTGGTTTTGGGTCTAGCCGAGTGGGTTTGGGTCTAGCGGAGTGGTTTTACGTCCAGCGTAGTGTTTGGGTCTAGCGGAGTGGGTTTGGGTCTAGCGGACTGGGTTTGGGTCTCGTCGAGTGGGTTTGGGTCTAGCCGAGTGGGTTTGGGTCTACCCGAGTGTGTTTGGGTATAGCCGACTGGGTTTGGGTCTAGCCGAGTGAGTTTGGGTCAAGCCGAGTGGGTTTGGGTCTAGCCGAGTGGGTTTGTGTCTAGCCGAGTGGGTTTGGGTCTAGCCGACTGGGTTTGGGTCTAGCAGAGTGGGTTTGGGTGTAGCCGAGTGGGTTTGTGTCTAGCCAAGTGGGTTTGGGTCTAGCCGAGTGGGTTTGGGTCTAACCGAGTGGGTTTGGGTCTAGCGAGTGGGTTTGGGTCCAGCCGAGTGGGTTTGGGTCTAGCCTAGTGCGTTTGGGCCTAGCCGAGTGGGTTTGGGCCTAGCCGAGTTGGTTTGGGTCTAGCCGAGTGGGTTTGGGTCTATCCGAGTGGGTTTGGGTCTAGCGGAGTGGGTTTGGGTCTTGCGGAGTGGGTTTGGGTCTAGCGGATTGGGTTCGGGTCTAGCGGAGTGGGTTTGGGTCTAGCGGCGTGGATATGGGCCTAGCGGAGTGGGTTTGGGTCTACCGGAGTGGGTTAGGGTCTAGGGGAGTGGGTTTGGGTCTAGCGGAGTGGGTTTGGGTCTAGCGGAGTGGGTTTGGGTGTAGCGGAGTGGGTTTGGGTCTAGCGGAGTGGGTTTGGGTCTAGCGGATTGGGTTCGGGTCTAGCGGAGTGGGTTTGGGTCTAGCGGCGTGGATATGGGCCTAGCGGAGTGGGTTTGGGTCTAGCGGAGTGGGTTCGGGTCTAGCGGAGTAGGCTTGGGTCTAGCGGACTGTGTCTGGGTCTAGCGGAGTGGGTTTGGGTCTAGCGGATTGGGTTCGGGTCTAGCGGAGTGGGTTTGGGTCTAGCGGAGTGGGTTTGGGTCTAGCCGATTGGGTTTGAGTCTAGCGGAGTGGGTTTGGGTCTAGCGGAGTGGGTTTGGGTCTAGCCGAGTTAGTTTGGGTCTGGCCGAATGGGTTTAGGTCTAGCCAAGTGGGTTTGGGTCTAGCCGAGTGGGTTTGGGTCTAGCGGAGTGGGTTTGAGTCTAACGGAGTGGGTTTAGGTCTAGCCGAGTGGGTTTGGGTCTAGCCGAGTGGGTTTGGGTCTAGCCTAGTGCGTATGGGCCTAGCCGAGTTGGTTTGGGTCTAGCCGAGTGGGTTTGGGTCTATCCGAGTGGGTTTGGGTCTAGCGGAGTGGGTTTGGGTCTTGCGGAGTGGTTTTGGGTCTAGCGGAGTGGGTTTGGGTCTAGCGGAGTGGGTTTGGGTTTAGGCGTGTGGGTTTGGGTCTGGCCGAGTGGGTTTGGGTCTAGCCGAGTGGGTTTGTGTCTAGCGGAGTGGGTTTGGGTGTAGCCGAGTGGGTTTGGGTCTAGCCGAGTGGGTTTGGGTCCAGCCGACTGGGTTTGGGTCTAGCCGAGTGGGTTTGGGTCTGGCCGAGTGGGTTTGGGTCTAGCCGAGTGGGTTTGGGTCTAGCCGACTGGGTTTGGGTCTAGCAGAGTGGGTTTGGGTGTAGCCGAGTGGGTTTATGTCTAGCCGAGTGGGTTTGGGTCTAGCGGAGTGGGTTTGGGTGTAGCCGAGTGGGTTTGGGACCAGCCGAATGGGTTTGGGTCTAGCCGAGTGCGTTTGGGTCGAGCCGGGTGGGTTTGGGTCTAGCGGAGTGGGTTTGGGTGTAGCCGAGTGGGTTTGGGTCTAGCCGAGTGGGTTTGGGTCCAGCCGAGTGGGTTTGGGTCTAGCCGAGTGGGTTTGGGTCGAGACGAGTGGGTT
Organism: Raja brachyura; assembly: GCA_963514005.1. The sequence continues at coordinate 28,416,294 of OY740815.1, read as the reverse complement.
TGGGTCTAGCCGAGTGGGTTTGGGTCTAGCCGACTGGGTTTGGGTCTAGCCGAGTGGGTTTGGGTCTAGCGGAGTGGGTTTGAGTCTAGCCGAGTGGGTTTGGGTCTAGCGGAGTGGGTTTGAGTCTAACGAAGTGGGTTTGCGTCTAGCGGAGTGGGTTTGGGTCTAGCGGAGTGGGTTTGGGTCTAGCGGAGTGGGTTTGGGCCTCGCCGAGTGGGTTTGGGTCTAGCCGAGTGGGTTTGGGTCTAGCCGAGTGGGTTTTGGTCTAGCGTTGTGAGTTTGAGTCTAGCCGAGTGGGTTTGGGTCTAGCGGAGTGGGTTTGAGTCTACCGGAGTGGGTTTAGGTCTAGCCGAGTGGGTTTCGGTCTAGCCGAGTGGGTTTGGGTCCAGCCGAGTGGGTTTGGGTCTAGCCGAGTGGGTTTGGGTCTAGCGGAGTGGGTTTACGTCCAGCGTAGTGTTTGGGTCTAGCGGAGTGGGTTTGGGTCTAGCGGACTGGGTTTGGGGCTCGTCGAGTGGGTTTGGGTCTAGCCGAGTGGGTTTGGGTCTAGCCGAGTGTGTTTGGGTATAGCCGACTGGGTTTGGGTCTAGCCGAGTGAGTTTGGGTCAAGCCGAGTGGGTTTGGGTCTAGCCGAGTGGGTTTGTGTCTAGCCGAGGGGTTTGGGTCTGGCCGACTGGGTTTGGGTCTAGCAGAGTGGGTTTGGGTGTAGCCGAGTGGGTTTGTGTCTAGCCGAGTGGGTTTGGGTCTAGCCGAGTGGGTTTGGGTCTAGCCGAGTGGGTTTGGGTCTAGCGAGTGGGTTTGGGACTAGCGATTGGGTTTGGGTCTAGCCGAGTGGGTTTGGGTTTTGCCGAGTGGGTTTGGGTCTACCGGAGTGGGTTAGGGTCTAGGGGAGTGGGTTTGGGTCTAGCGGAGTGGGTTTGGGTCTAGCAGATTGGGTTTGGGTGTAGCGGAGTGGGTTTGGGTCTAGCGGAGTGGGTTTGGGTCTAGCGGATTGGGTTCGGGTCTCGCGGAGTGGGTTTGGGTCTAGCGGCGTGGATATGGGCCTAGCGGAGTGGGTTTGGGTCTAGCGGAGTGGGTTCGGGTCTAGCGGAGTAGGCTTGGGTCTAGCGGACTGTGTCTGGGTCTAGCGGAGTGGGTTTGGGTCTAGCGGATTGGGTTCGGGTCTAGCGGAGTGGGTTTGGGTCTAGCGGAGTGGGTTTGGGTCTAGCCGATTGGGTTTGAGTCTAGCGGAGTGGGTTTGGGTCTAGCGGAGTGGGTTTGGGACTAGCCGAGTTAGTTTGGGTCTGGCCGAATGGGTTTGGGTCTAGCCAAGTGGGTTTGGGTCTAGCCGAGTGGGTTTGGGTCTAGCGGAGTGGGTTTGAGTCTAACGGAGTGGGTTTAGGTCTAGCCGAGTGGGTTTGGGTCTAGCCGAGTGGGTTTGGGTCTAGCGAGTGGGTTTGGGTCTAGCCGAGTGGGTTTGGGTCTAGCCTAGTGCGTATGGGCCTAGCCGAGTTGGTTTGGGTCCAGTCGAGTGGGTTTGGGTCTATCCGAGTGGGTTTGGGTCTAGCGGAGTGGGTTTGGGTCTTGCGGAGTGGTTTTGGGTCTAGCGGAGTGGGTTTGGGTCTAGCGGAGTGGGTTTGGGTCTAGCGGAGTGGGTTTGGGTCTATCGGAGTGGGTTTGGGTCTAGCGGTGTGGGTTTGGGTCTAGCGGAATGGGTTTGGGTCTAGCGGAGTGGGTTTGGGTCTGGCCGAGTGGGTTTGGGTTTAGGCGTGTGGGTTTGGGTCTGGCCGAGTGGGTTTGGGTCTAGCCGAGTGGGTTTGTGTCTAGCGGAGTGGGTTTGGGTGTAGCCGAGTGGGTTTGGGTCTAGCCGAGTGGGTTTGGGTCCAGCCGACTGGGTTTGGGTTTAGCCGAGTGGGTTTGGGTCTGGCCGAGTGGGTTTGGGTCTAGCCGAGTGGGTTTGGGTCGAGCCGACTGGGTTTGGGTCTAGCAGAGTGGGTTTGGGTGTAGCCGAGTGGGTTTGTGTCTAGCCGAGTGGGTTTGGGTCTAGACGAGTGGGTTTGGGTCTAACCGAGTGGGTTTGGGTCTAGCGAGTGGGTTTGGGTCTAGCCGAGTGGGTTTGGGTCTAGCCTAGTGCGTTTGGGCCTAGCCGAGTGGGTTTGTGTCTAGCCGAGTGGGTTTGGGTCTAGCCGACTGGGTTTGGGTCTAGCAGAGTGGGTTTGGGTGTAGCCGAGTGGGTTTGTGTCTAGCCTAGTGGGTTTGGGTCTAGCCGAGTGGGTTTGGGTCTAACCGAGTGGGTTTGGGTCTAGCGAGTGGGTTTGGGTCCAGCCGAGTGGGTTTGGGTCTAGCCTGGTGCGTTTGGGCCTAGCCGAGTGGGTTTGGGCCTAGCCGAGTTGGTTTGGGTCTAGCCGAGTGGGTTTGGGTCTATCCGAGTGGGTTTGGGTCTAGCGGAGTGGGTTTGGGTCTTGCGGAGTGGGTTTGGGTCTAGCGGATTGGGTTCGGGTCTAGCGGAGTGGGTTTGGGTCTAGCGGCGTGGATATGGGCCTAGCAGAGTGGGTTTGGGTCTACCGGAGTGGGTTAGGGTCTAGGGGAGTGGGTTTGGGTCTAGCGGAGTGGGTTTGGGTCTAGCGGAGTGGGTTTGGGTGTAGCGGAGTGGGTTTGGGTCTAGCGGAGTGGGTTTGGGTCTAGCGGATTGGGTTCGGGTCTAGCGGAGTGGGTTTGGGTCTAGCGGCGTGGATATGGGCCTAGCGGAGTGGGTTTGGGTCTAGCGGAGTGGGTTCGGGTCTAGCGGAGTAGGCTTGGGTCTAGCGGACTGTGTCTGGGTCTAGCGGAGTGGGTTTGGGTCTAGCGGATTGGGTTCGGGTCTAGCGGAGTGGGTTTGGGTCTAGCGGAGTGGGTTTGGGTCTAGCCGATTGGGTTTGAGTCTAGCGGAGTGGGTTTGGGTCTAGCGGAGTGGGTTTGGGTCTAGCCGAGTTAGTTTGGGTCTGGCCGAATGGATTTGGGTCTAGCCAAGTGGGTTTGGGTCTAGCCGAGTGGGTTTGGGTCTAGCGGAGTGGGTTTGAGTCTAACGGAGTGGGTTTAGGTCTAGCCGAGTGGGTTTGGGTCTAGCCGAGTGGGTTTGGGTCTAGCGAGTGGGTTTGGGTCTAGCCGAGTTGGTTTGGGTCTAGCCTAGTGCGTATGGGCCTAGCCGAGTTGGTTTGGGTCTAGCCGAGTGGGTTTGGGTCTATCCGAGTGGGTTTGGGTCTAGCGGAGTGGGTTTGGGTCTTGCGGAGTGGTTTTGGGTCTAGCGGAGTGGGTTTGGGTCTAGCGGAGTGGGTTTGGGTCTATCGGAGTGGGTTTGGGTCTAGCGGTGTGGGTTTGGGTCTAGCGGAATGGGTTTGGGTCTAGCGGAGTGGGTTTGGGTCTGGCCGAGTGGGTTTGGGTTTAGGCGTGTGGGTTTGGGTCTGGCCGAGTGGGTTTGGGTCTAGCCGAGTGGGTTTGTGTCTAGCGGAGTGGGTTTGGGTGTAGCCGAGTGGGTTTGGGTCTAGCCGAGTGGGTTTGGGTCCAGCCGACTGGGTTTGGGTCTAGCCGAGTGGGTTTGGGTCTGGCCGAGTGGGTTTGGGTCTAGCCGAGTGGGTTTGGGTCTAGCCGACTGGGTTTGGGTCTAGCAGAGTGGGTTTGGGTGTAGCCGAGTGGGTTTGTGTCTAGCCGAGTGGGTTTGGGTCTAGCCGAGTGGGTTTGGGTCTAACCGAGTGGGTTTGGGTCTAGCGAGTGGGTTTGGGTCTAGCCGAGTGGGTTTGGGTCTAGCCTAGTGCGTTTGGGCCTAGCCGAGTGGGTTTGGGCCTAGCCGAGTTGGTTTGGGTCTAGCCGAGTGGGTTTGGGTCTATCCGAGTGGGTTTGGGTCTAGCGGAGTGGGTTTGGGTCTAGCCGAGTGGGTTTGGGTCTAGCGGATTGGGTTCGGGACTCGCGGAGTGGGTTTGGGTCTAGCGGCGTGGATATGGGCCTAGCGGAGTGGGTTTGGGTCTAGCGGAGTGGGTTCGGGTCTAGCGGAGTAGGCTTGGGTTTAGCGGACTGTGTCTGGGTCTAGCGGAGTGGGTTTGGGTCTAGCGGATTGGGTTCGGGTCTAGCGGAGTGGGTTTGGGTCTAGCGGAGTGGGTTTGGGTCTAGCCGATTGGGTTTGAGTCTAGCGGAGTGGGTTTGGGTCTAGCGGAGTGGGTTTGGGTCTAGCCGAGTTAGTTTGGGTCTGGCCGAATGGGTTTGGGTCTAGCCAAGTGGGTTTGGGTCTAGCCGAGTGGGTTTGGGTCTAGCGGAGTGGGTTTGAGTCTAACGGAGTGGGTTTAGGTCTAGCCGAGTGGGTTTGGGTCTAGCCGAGTGGGTTTGGGTCTAGCGAGTGGGTTTGGGTCTAGCCGAGTGGGTTTGGGTCTAGCCTAGTGCGTATGGGCCTAGCCGAGTTGGTTTGGGTCCAGCCGAGTGGGTTTGGGTCTATCCGAGTGGGTTTGGGTCTAGCGGAGTGGGTTTGGGTCTTGCGGAGTGGTTTTGGGTCTAGCGGAGTGGGTTTGGGTCTAGCGGAGTGGGTTTGGGTCTAGCGGAGTGGGTTTGGGTCTATCGGAGTGGGTTTGGGTCTAGCGGTGTGGGTTTGGGTCTAGCGGAATGGGTTTGGGTCTAGCGGAGTGGGTTTGGGTCTGGCCGAGTGGGTTTGGGTTTAGGCGTGTGGGTTTGGGTCTGGCCGAGTGGGTTTGGGTCTAGCCGAGTGGGTTTGTGTCTAGCGGAGTGGGTTTGGGTGTAGCCGAGTGGGTTTGGGTCTAGCCGAGTGGGTTTGGGTCCAGCCGACTGGGTTTGGGTCTAGCCGAGTGGGTTTGGGTCTGGCCGAGTGGGTTTGGGTCTAGCCGAGTGGGTTTGGTTCGAGCCGACTGGGTTTGGGTCTAGCAGAGTGGGTTTGGGTGTAGCCGAGTGGGTTTGTGTCTAGCCGAGTGGGTTTGGGTCTAGACGAGTGGGTTTGGGTCTAACCGAGTGGGTTTGGGTCTAGCGAGTGGGTTTGGGTCTAGCCGAGTGGGTTTGGGTCTAGCCTAGTGCGTTTGGGCCTAGCCGAGTGGGTTTGTGTCTAGCCGAGTGGGTTTGGGTCTAGCCGACTGGGTTTGGGTCTAGCAGAGTGGGTTTGGGTGTAGCCGAGTGGGTTTGTGTCTAGCCTAGTGGGTTTGGGTCTAGCCGAGTGGGTTTGGGTCTAACCGAGTGGGTTTGGGTCTAGCGAGTGGGTTTGGGTCCAGCCGAGTGGGTTTGGGTCTAGCCTAGTGCGTTTGGGCCTAGCCGAGTGGGTTTGGGCCTAGCCGAGTTGCTTTGGGTCTAGCCGAGTGGGTTTGGGTCTATCCGAGTGGGTTTGGGTCTAGCGGAGTGGGTTTGGGTCTTGCGGAGTGGGTTTGGGTCTAGCGGATTGGGTTCGGGTCTAGCGGAGTGGGTTTGGGTCTAGCGGCGTGGATATGGGCCTAGCAGAGTGGGTTTGGGTCTACCGGAGTGGGTTAGGGTCTAGGGGAGTGGGTTTGGGTCTAGCGGAGTGGGTTTGGGTCTAGCGGAGTGGGTTTGGGTGTAGCGGAGTGGGTTTGGGTCTAGCGGAGTGGGTTTGGGTCTAGCGGATTGGGTTCGGGTCTAGCGGAGTGGGTTTGGGTCTAGCGGCGTGGATATGGGCCTAGCGGAGTGGGTTTGGGTCTAGCGGAGTGGGTTCGGGTCTAGCGGAGTAGGCTTGGGTCTAGCGGACTGTGTCTGGGTCTAGCGGAGTGGGTTTGGGTCTAGCGGATTGGGTTCGGGTCTAGCGGAGTGGGTTTGGGTCTAGCGGAGTGGGTTTGGGTCTAGCCGATTGGGTTTGAGTCTAGCGGAGTGGGTTTGGGTCTAGCGGAGTGGGTTTGGGTCTAGCCGAGTTAGTTTGGGTCTGGCCGAATGGGTTTGGGTCTAGCCAAGTGGGTTTGGGTCTAGCCGAGTGGGTTTGGGTGTAGCGGAGTGGGTTTGAGTCTAACGGAGTGGGTTTAGGTCTAGCCGAGTGGGTTTGGGTCTAGCCGAGTGGGTTTGGGTCTAGCGAGTGGGTTTGGGTCTAGCCGAGTGGGTTTGGGTCTAGCCTAGTGCGTATGGGCCTAGCCGAGTTGGTTTGGGTCTAGCCGAGTGGGTTTGGGTCTATCCGAGTGGGTTTGGGTCTAGCGGAGTGGGTTTGGGTCTTGCGGAGTGGTTTTGGGTCTAGCGGAGTGGGTTTGGGTCTAGCGGAGTGGGTTTGGGTCTATCGGAGTGGGTTTGGGTCTAGCGGTGTGGGTTTGGGTCTAGCGGAATGGGTTTGGGTCTAGCGGAGTGGGTTTGGGTCTGGCCGAGTGGGTTTGGGTTTAGGCGTGTGGGTTTGGGTCTGGCCGAGTGGGTTTGGGTCTAGCCGAGTGGGTTTGTGTCTAGCGGAGTGGGTTTGGGTGTAGCCGAGTGGGTTTGGGTCTAGCCGAGTGGGTTTGGGTCCAGCCGACTGGGTTTGGGTCTAGCCGAGTGGGTTTGGGTCTGGCCGAGTGGGTTTGGGTCTAGCCGAGTGGGTTTGGGTCTAGCCGACTGGGTTTGGGTCTAGCAGAGTGGGTTTGGGTGTAGCCGAGTGGGTTTGTGTCTAGCCGAGTGGGTTTGGGTCTAGCCGAGTGGGTTTGGGTCTAACCGAGTGGGTTTGGGTCTAGCGAGTGGGTTTGGGTCTAGCCGAGTGGGTTTGGGTCTAGCCTAGTGCGTTTGGGCCTAGCCGAGTGGGTTTGGGCCTAGCCGAGTTGGTTTGGGTCTAGCCGAGTGGGTTTGGGTCTATCCGAGTGGGTTTGGGTCTAGCGGAGTGGGTTTGGGTCTAGCCGAGTGGTTTTGGGTCTAGCCGAGTGGGTTTGGGTCTAGCGGAGTGGGTTTGGGTCTAGCGGAGTGGGTTTGGGTCTGGCCGAGTGGGTTTGGGTGTAGGCGTGTGGGTTTGGGTCTGGCCGAGTGGGTTTGGGTCTAGCCGAGTGGGTTTGTGTCTAGCGGAGTGGGTTTGGGTGCAGCCGAGTGGGTTTGGGTCTAGCCGAGTGGGTTTGGGTCTAGCCGTGTGGGTTTGGGTCTAGCCGAGTGGGTTTGGGTCTAGCGAGTGGGTTTGGGTCTAGCGATTGGGTTTGGATCTAGCCGAGTGGGTTTGGGTTTAGCCGAGTGGGTTTGGGTCTACCGGAGTGGGTTAGGGTCTAGCGGAGTGTGTTTGGGTCTAGCGGAGTGGGTTTGGGTCTAGCGGAGTGGGTTTGGGACTGGCGGAGTGGGTTTGGGTCTAGCCGATTGGGTTTGGGTCTAGCGGCGTGGATTTGGGCCTAGCGGAGTGGGTTTGGGTCTAGCGGAGTGGGTTCGGGTCTAGCGGAGTAGGCTTGGGTCTAGCGGACTGTGTTTGGGTCTAGCGGAGTGGGTTTGGGTCTAGCCAACTGGGTTTGGGTCTAGGGGAGTGGGTTTGGGTTTAGAGGGGTGGGTTTGGGTCTCGCCGAGTGGGTTTGGGTCTAGCCGAGTGGGTTTGGGTCTAGCCTAGTGGGTTTGGGTCTAGCGAGTGGGTTTGGGTCTAGCGATTGGGTTTGGGTCTAGCCGAGTGGGTTTGGGTTTAGCCGAGTGGGTTTGGGTCTAGCCAAGTGGGTTTGGGTCTAGCCGAGTTGGTTTTGGTCTAGCCGAGTGGGTTTGGGTCTAGCCGAGTGGGTTTGGGTCTAGCCGAGTGGGTTTGGGTCTAGCCGAGTGGGTTTGGGTCTAGCCGAGTGGGTTTGGGTCTAGCCCAGTGGGTTTGTGTCTAGCCGAGTGGGTTTGGGTCTAGCCGAGTGGGTTTGGGTTCAGCCGTGTGAGTTTGGGACTGGCCGATTGGGTTTGGGTCTAGCCGAGTAGGTTTGGGTCTAGCCGAGTGGGTTTGGGTCTAGCGGAGTGGGTTTGAGTCTAGCCGAGTGGGTTTGGGTCTACCGTAGTGGGTTTGAGTCTAACGGAGTGGGTTTTGGTCTAGCCAAGTGGGTTTGGGTCTAGCCGAGTGGTTTTGGGTCTAGCCGAGTGGGTTTGGGTCTAGCCAAGTGGGTTTGAGTCTTGCCGAGTGGGTTTGTGTCTAGCCGAGTGGGTTTGGGTCTAGCCGAGCGGGTTTGGGTCTAGCGTTGTGGGTTTGGGTCTAGCGGAGTGGGTTTGGGTCTAGCGGTGTGGGTTTGGGTCTAGCGGAGTGGGTTTGGGTCTAGCGGAGTGGGTTTGGGACTAGCGGAGTGGGTTTGGGTCTAGCGGAGTGGGTTTGCGTCTGGCCGAGTGGGTTTGGGTGTAGGCGTGTGGGTTTGGGTCTGGCCGAGTGGGTTTGGGTCTAGCCGAGTGGGTTTGTGTCTAGCGGAGTGGGTTTGGGTGTAGCCGAGTGGGTTTGGGTCTAGCCGAGTGGGTTTGGGTCCAGCCGACTGGGTTTGGGTCTAGCCGAGCTGGTTTGGGTCAAGACGAGTGGGTTTGGGTCTGGCCGAGTGGGTTTGGGTCTAGCCGAGTGGGTTTGGGTCTAGCCGAGTGGGTTTGGGTCTAGCGGAGTGGGTTTGAGTCTAGCCGAGTGGGTTTGGGTCTACCGGAGTGGGTTTGAGTCTAACGGAGTGGGTTTTGGCCTAGCCAAGTGGGTTCGGGTCTAGCCGAGTGGTTTTGGGTCTAGCCGAGTGGGTTTGGGTCTAGCCAAGTGGGTTTGAGTCTTGCCGAGTGGGTTTGTGTCTAGCCGAGTGGGTTTGGGTCTAGCCGAGTGGGTTTGGGTCTAGCGGAGTGGGTTTGGGTCTAGCGGAGTGGGTTTGGGTCTAGCGGTGTGGGTTTGGGTCTAGCGGAGTGGGTTTGGGTCTGTTGGAGTGGGTTTGGGTCTAGCGGAGTGGGTTTGGGTCTAGCGGAGTGGGTTTGGGTCTGGCCGAGTGGCTTTGGGTGTAGGCGTGTGGGTTTGGGTCTGGCCGAGTGGGTTTGGGTCTAGCCGAGTGGGTTTGTGTCCAGCGGAGTGGGTTTGGGTGTAGCCGAGTGGGTTTGGGTTTAGCCGAGTGGGTTTGGGTCCAGCCGACTGGGTTTGGGTCTAGCCGAGTTGGTTTGGGTCTAGACGAGTGGGTTTGGGTCTGGCCGAGTGGGTTTGGGTCCAGCCGAGTGGGTTTGGTTCTAGCCGAGTGTGTTTGGGTCTAGCGGAGTGGGTTTGAGTCTAGCCAAGTGGGTTTGGGTCTAGCGGAGTGGGTTTGTGTCTGACGGAGCGGGTTTAGGTCTAGCCGAGTGGGTTTGGGTCTAGCCGAGTGGGTTTGGGTGTAGCGAGTGGGTTTGGGTCTAGCCTAGTGCGTTTGGGCCTAGCCGAGTGGGTTTGGGCCTAGCCGAGTTGGTTTGGGTCTAGCCGAGTGGGTTTGGGTCTATCCGAGTGGGTTTGGGTCTAGCGGAGTGGGTTTGGGTCTTGCGGAGTGGTTTTGGGTCTAGCGGTGTGGGTTTGGGTCTAGCGGAGTGGGTTTGGGTCTAGCGGAGTGGGTTTGGGTCTAGCGGAGTGGGTTTGGGTCCAGCGGTGTGGGTTTGGGTCTAGCGGAGTGGGTTTGGGTCTAGCGGAGTGGGTTTGGGTCTGGCCGAGTGGGTTTGGGTATAGGCGTGTGGGTTTGGGTCTGGCCGAGTGGGTTTGGGTCTAGCCGAGTGGGTTTGTGTCTAGCGGAGTGGGTTTGGGTGTAGCCGAGTGGGTTTGGGTCTAGCCGAGTGGGTTTTGGTCCAGCCGACTGGGTTTGGGTCTAGCCGAGTGGGTTTGGGTCTAGACGAGTCGGTTTGGGTCTGGCCGAGTGGGTTTGGGTCTAGCCGAGTGGGTTTGGGTCTAGCCGAGTGGGTTTGGGTCTAGCGGAGTGGGTTTGAGTCTAGCCAAGTGGGTTTGGGTCTAGCGGAGTGGGTTTGAGTCTAACGCAGTGGCTTTTGGTCTAGTCGAGTGGGTTTGGGTCTAGCCGAGTGGGTTTGGGTCTAGCGAGTGGGTTTGGGTCTAGCCGAGTGGGTTTGGGTTTAGCCGTGTGGGTTTGGGTCTGGCCGAGTGGGTTTGGGTCTAGCCGAGTGGGTTTGGGTCTAGCTGAGTGGGTTTGGGTCTAGCCGAGTGGGTTTGGGTCTAGCCAAGTTGGTTTGGGTCTAGCGGAGTGGGTTTGGGTGTAGCCGAGTGGGTTTGGGACCAGCCGAATGGGTTTGGGTCTAGCCGAGTGCGTTTGGGTCGAGCCGGGTGGGTTTGGGTCTAGCGGAGTGGGTTTGGGTGTAGCCGAGTGGGTTTGGGTCTAGCCGAGTGGGTTTGGGTCCAGCCGAGTGGGTTTGGGTCTAGCCGAGTGGGTTTGGGTCTAGACGAGTGGGTTTGGGTCTAGTCGAGTGGGTTTGGGTCTAGCCGACTGGGTTTGGGTCTAGCCGAGTGGGTTTGGGTCTAGCGGAGTGGGTTTGAGTCTAGCCGAGTGGGTTTGGGTCTAGCGGAGTGGGTTTGAGTCTAACGAAGTGGGTTTGCGTCTAGCGGAGTGGGTTTGGGTCTAGCGGAGTGGGTTTGGGTCTAGCGGAGTGGGTTTGGGCCTCGCCGAGTGGGTTTGGGTCTAGCCGAGTGGGTTTGGGTCTAGCCGAGTGGGTTTTGGTCTAGCGGAGTGAGTTTGAGTCTAGCCGAGTGGGTTTGGGTCTAGCGGAGTGGGTTTGAGTCTACCGGAGTGGGTTTAGGTCTAGCCGAGTGGGTTTGGGTCTAGCCGAGTGGGTTTGGGTCCAGCCGAGTGGGTTTGGGTCTAGCCGAGTGGGTTTGGGTCTAGCGGAGTGGGTTTACGTCCAGCGTAGTGTTTGGGTCTAGCGGAGTGGGTTTGGGTCTAGCGGACTGGGTTTGGGTCTCGTCGAGTGGGTTTGGGTCTAGCCGAGTGGGTTTGGGTCTAGCCGAGTGTGTTTGGGTATAGCCGACTGGGTTTGGGTCTGGCCGAGTGAGTTTGGGTCAAGCCGAGTGGGTTTGGGTCTAGCCGAGTGGGTTTGTGTCTAGCCGAGGGGTTTGGGTCTGGCCGACTGGGTTTGGGTCTAGCATAGTGGGTTTGGGTGTAGCCGAGTGGGTTTGTGTCTAGCCGAGTGGGTTTGGGTCTAGCCGAGTGGGTTTGGGTCTAGCCGAGTGGGTTTGGGTCTAGCGAGTGGGTTTGGGTCTAGCGATTGGGTTTGGGTCTAGCCGAGTGGGTTTGGGTTTTGCCGAGTGGGTTTGGGTCTACCGGAGTGGGTTAGGGTCTAGGGGAGTGGGTTTGGGTCTAGCGGAGTGGGTTTGGGTCTAGCGGAGTGGGTTTGGGTGTAGCGGAGTGGGTTTGGGTCTAGCGGAGTGGGTTTGGGTCTAGCGGATTGTGTTCGGGTCTCGCGGAGTGGGTTTGGGTCTAGCGGCGTGGATATGGGCCTAGCGGAGTGGGTTTGGGTCTAGCGGAGTGGGTTCGGGTCTAGCGGAGTAGGCTTGGGTCTAGCGGACTGTGTCTGGGTCTAGCGGAGTGGGTTTGGGTCTAGCGGATTGGGTTCGGGTCTAGCGGAGTGGGTTTGGGTCTAGCGGAGTGGGTTTGGGTCTAGCCGATTGGGTTTGAGTCTAGCGGAGTGGGTTTGGGTCTAGCGGAGTGGGTTTGGGTCTAGCCGAGTTAGTTTGGGTCTGGCCGAATGGGTTTGGGTCTAGCCAAGTGGGTTTGGGTCTAGCCGAGTGGGTTTGGGTCTAGCGGAGTGGGTTTGAGTCTAACGGAGTGGGTTTAGGTCTAGCCGAGTGGGTTTGGGTCTAGCCGAGTGGGTTTGGGTCTAGCGAGTGGGTTTGGGTCTAGCCGAGTGGGTTTGGGTCTAGCCTAGTGCGTATGGGCCTAGCCGAGTTGGTTTGGGTCCAGCCGAGTGGGTTTGGGTCTATCCGAGTGGGTTTGGGTCTAGCGGAGTGGGTTTGGGTCTTGCGGAGTGGTTTTGGGTCTAGCGGAGTGGGTTTGGGTCTAGCGGAGTGGGTTTGGGTCTAGCGGAGTGGGTTTGGGTCTATCGGAGTGGGTTTGGGTCTAGCGGTGTGGGTGTGGGTCTAGCGGAATGGGTTTGGGTCTAGCGGAGTGGGTTTGGGTCTGGCCGAGTGGGTTTGGGTTTAGGCGTGTGGGTTTGGGTCTGGCCGAGTGGGTTTGGGTCTAGCCGAGTGGGTTTGTGTCTAGCGGAGTGGGTTTGGGTGTAGCCGAGTGGGTTTGGGTCTAGCCGAGTGGGTTTGGGTCCAGCCGACTGGGTTTGGGTCTAGCCGAGTGGGTTTGGGTCTGGCCGAGTGGGTTTGGGTCTAGCCGAGTGGGTTTGGGTCGAGCCGACTGGGTTTGGGTCTAGCAGAGTGGGTTTGGGTGTAGCCGAGTGGGTTTGTGTCTAGCCGAGTGGGTTTGGGTCTAGCCGAGTGGGTTTGGGTCTAACCGAGTGGGTTTGGGTCTAGCGAGTGGGTTTGGGTCTAGCCGAGTGGGTTTGGGTCTAGCCTAGTGCGTTTGGGCCTAGCCGAGTGGGTTTGGGCCTAGCCGAGTTGGTTTGGGTCTAGCCGAGTGGGTTTGGGTCTATCCGAGTGGGTTTGGGTCTAGCGGAGTGGGTTTGGGTCTAGCCGAGTGGTTTTGGGTCTAGCCGAGTGGGTTTGGGTCTAGCCTAGTGGGTTTGGGTCTAGCGAGTGGGTTTGGGTCTAGCGATTGGGTTTGGGTCTAGCCGAGTGGGTTTGGGTTTAGCCGAGTGGGTTTGGGTCTAGCCAAGTGGGTTTGGGTCTAGCCGAGTTGGTTTTGGTCTAGCCGAGTGGGTTTGGGTCTAGCCGAGTGGGTTTGGGTCTAGCCGAGTGGGTTTGGGTCTAGCCGAGTGGGTTTGGGTCTAGCCGAGTGGGTTTGGGTCTAGCCCAGTGGGTTTGTGTCTAGCCGAGTGGGTTTGGGTCTAGCCGAGTGGGTTTGGGTTCAGCCGTGTGAGTTTGGGACTGGCCGATTGGGTTTGGGTCTAGCCGAGTAGGTTTGGGTCTAGCCGAGTGGGTTTGGGTCTAGCGGAGTGGGTTTGAGTCTAGCCGAGTGGGTTTGGGTCTACCGTAGTGGGTTTGAGTCTAACGGAGTGGGTTTTGGTCTAGCCAAGTGGGTTTGGGTCTAGCCGAGTGGTTTTGGGTCTAGCCGAGTGGGTTTGGGTCTAGCCAAGTGGGTTTGAGTCTTGCCGAGTGGGTTTGTGTCTAGCCGAGTGGGTTTGGGTCTAGCCGAGCGGGTTTGGGTCTAGCGTTGTGGGTTTGGGTCTAGCGGAGTGGGTTTGGGTCTAGCGGTGTGGGTTTGGGTCTAGCGGAGTGGGTTTGGGTCTAGCGGAGTGGGTTTGGGACTAGCGGAGTGGGTTTGGGTCTAGCGGAGTGGGTTTGCGTCTGGCCGAGTGGGTTTGGGTGTAGGCGTGTGGGTTTGGGTCTGGCCGAGTGGGTTTGGGTCTAGCCGAGTGGGTTTGTGTCTAGCGGAGTGGGTTTGGGTGTAGCCGAGTGGGTTTGGGTCTAGCCGAGTGGGTTTGGGTCCAGCCGACTGGGTTTGGGTCTAGCCGAGCTGGTTTGGGTCAAGACGAGTGGGTTTGGGTCTGGCCGAGTGGGTTTGGGTCTAGCCGAGTGGGTTTGGGTCTAGCCGAGTGGGTTTGGGTCTAGCGGAGTGGGTTTGAGTCTAGCCGAGTGGGTTTGGGTCTACCGGAGTGGGTTTGAGTCTAACGGAGTGGGTTTTGGCCTAGCCAAGTGGGTTCGGGTCTAGCCGAGTGGTTTTGGGTCTAGCCGAGTGGGTTTGGGTCTAGCCAAGTGGGTTTGAGTCTTGCCGAGTGGGTTTGTGTCTAGCCGAGTGGGTTTGGGTCTAGCCGAGTGGGTTTGGGTCTAGCGGAGTGGGTTTGGGTCTAGCGGAGTGGGTTTGGGTCTAGCGGTGTGGGTTTGGGTCTAGCGGAGTGGGTTTGGGTCTGTTGGAGTGGGTTTGGGTCTAGCGGAGTGGGTTTGGGTCTAGCGGAGTGGGTTTGGGTCTGGCCGAGTGGCTTTGGGTGTAGGCGTGTGGGTTTGGGTCTGGCCGAGTGGGTTTGGGTCTAGCCGAGTGGGTTTGTGTCCAGCGGAGTGGGTTTGGGTGTAGCCGAGTGGGTTTGGGTCTAGCCGAGTGGGTTTGGGTCCAGCCGACTGGGTTTGGGTCTAGCCGAGTTGGTTTGGGTCTAGACGAGTGGGTTTGGGTCTGGCCGAGTGGGTTTGGGTCCAGCCGAGTGGGTTTGGTTCTAGCCGAGTGTGTTTGGGTCTAGCGGAGTGGGTTTGAGTCTAGCCAAGTGGGTTTGGGTCTAGCGGAGTGGGTTTGTGTCTGACGGAGCGGGTTTAGGTCTAGCCGAGTGGGTTTGGGTCTAGCCGAGTGGGTTTGGGTGTAGCGAGTGGGTTTGGGTCTAGCCTAGTGCGTTTGGGCCTAGCCGAGTGGGTTTGGGCCTAGCCGAGTTGGTTTGGGTCTAGCCGAGTGGGTTTGGGTCTATCCGAGTGGGTTTGGGTCTAGCGGAGTGGGTTTGGGTCTTGCGGAGTGGTTTTGGGTCTAGCGGTGTGGGTTTGGGTCTAGCGGAGTGGGTTTGGGTCTAGCGGAGTGGGTTTGGGTCTAGCGGAGTGGGTTTGGGTCCAGCGGTGTGGGTTTGGGTCTAGCGGAGTGGGTTTGGGTCTAGCGGAGTGGGTTTGGGTCTGGCCGAGTGGGTTTGGGTATAGGCGTGTGGGTTTGGGTCTGGCCGAGTGGGTTTGGGTCTAGCCGAGTGGGTTTGTGTCTAGCGGAGTGGGTTTGGGTGTAGCCGAGTGGGTTTGGGTCTAGCCGAGTGGGTTTGGGTCCAGCCGACTGGGTTTGGGTCTAGCCGAGTGGGTTTGGGTCTAGACGAGTCGGTTTGGGTCTGGCCGAGTGGGTTTGGGTCTAGCCGAGTGGGTTTGGGTCTAGCCGAGTGGGTTTGGGTCTAGCGGAGTGGGTTTGAGTCTAGCCAAGTGGGTTTGGGTCTAGCGGAGTGGGTTTGAGTCTAACGCAGTGGCTTTTGGTCTAGTCGAGTGGGTTTGGGTCTAGCCGAGTGGGTTTGGGTCTAGCGAGTGGGTTTGGGTCTAGCCGAGTGGGTTTGGGTTTAGCCGTGTGGGTTTGGGTCTGGCCGAGTGGGTTTGGGTCTAGCCGAGTGGGTTTGGGTCCAGCTGAGTGGGTTTGGGTCTAGCCGAGTGGGTTTGGGTCTAGCCGAGTTGGTTTGGGTCTAGCGGAGTGGGTTTGGGTGTAGCCGAGTGGGTTTGGGACCAGCCGAATGGGTTTGGGTCTAGCCGAGTGCGTTTGGGTCGAGCCGGGTGGGTTTGGGTCTAGCGGAGTGGGTTTGGGTGTAGCCGAGTGGGTTTGGGTCTAGCCGAGTGGGTTTGGGTCCAGCCGAGTGGGTTTGGGTCTAGCCGAGTGGGTTTGGGTCTAGACGAGTGGGTTTGGGTCTAGTCGAGTGGGTTTGGGTCTAGCCGACTGGGTTTGGGTCTAGCCGAGTGGGTTTGGGTCTAGCGGAGTGGGTTTGAGTCTAGCCGAGTGGGTTTGGGTCTAGCGGAGTGGGTTTGAGTCTAACGAAGTGGGTTTGCGTCTAGCGGAGTGGGTTTGGGTCTAGCGGAGTGGGTTTGGGTCTAGCGGAGTGGGTTTGGGCCTCGCCGAGTGGGTTTGGGTCTAGCCGAGTGGGTTTGGGTCTAGCCGAGTGGGTTTTGGTCTAGCGGAGTGAGTTTGAGTCTAGCCGAGTGGGTTTGGGTCTAGCGGAGTGGGTTTGAGTCTACCGGAGTGGGTTTAGGTCTAGCCGAGTGGGTTTGGGTCTAGCCGAGTGGGTTTGGGTCCAGCCGAGTGGGTTTGGGTCTAGCCGAGTGGGTTTGGGTCTAGCGGAGTGGGTTTACGTCCAGCGTAGTGTTTGGGTCTAGCGGAGTGGGTTTGGGTCTAGCGGACTGGGTTTGGGTCTCGTCGAGTGGGTTTGGGTCTAGCCGAGTGGGTTTGGGTCTAGCCGAGTGTGTTTGGGTATAGCCGACTGGGTTTGGGTCTGGCCGAGTGAGTTTGGGTCAAGCCGAGTGGGTTTGGGTCTAGCCGAGTGGGTTTGTGTCTAGCCGAGGGGTTTGGGTCTGGCCGACTGGGTTTGGGTCTAGCATAGTGGGTTTGGGTGTAGCCGAGTGGGTTTGTGTCTAGCCGAGTGGGTTTGGGTCTAGCCGAGTGGGTTTGGGTCTAGCCGAGTGGGTTTGGGTCTAGCGAGTGGGTTTGGGTCTAGCGATTGGGTTTGGGTCTAGCCGAGTGGGTTTGGGTTTTGCCGAGTGGGTTTGGGTCTACCGGAGTGGGTTAGGGTCTAGGGGAGTGGGTTTGGGTCTAGCGGAGTGGGTTTGGGTCTAGCGGAGTGGGTTTGGGTGTAGCGGAGTGGGTTTGGGTCTAGCGGAGTGGGTTTGGGTCTAGCGGATTGTGTTCGGGTCTCGCGGAGTGGGTTTGGGTCTAGCGGCGTGGATATGGGCCTAGCGGAGTGGGTTTGGGTCTAGCGGAGTGGGTTCGGGTCTAGCGGAGTAGGCTTGGGTCTAGCGGACTGTGTCTGGGTCTAGCGGAGTGGGTTTGGGTCTAGCGGATTGGGTTCGGGTCTAGCGGAGTGGGTTTGGGTCTAGCGGAGTGGGTTTGGGTCTAGCCGATTGGGTTTGAGTCTAGCGGAGTGGGTTTGGGTCTAGCGGAGTGGGTTTGGGTCTAGCCGAGTTAGTTTGGGTCTGGCCGAATGGGTTTGGGTCTAGCCAAGTGGGTTTGGGTCTAGCCGAGTGGGTTTGGGTCTAGCGGAGTGGGTTTGAGTCTAACGGAGTGGGTTTAGGTCTAGCCGAGTGGGTTTGGGTCTAGCCGAGTGGGTTTGGGTCTAGCGAGTGGGTTTGGGTCTAGCCGAGTGGGTTTGGGTCTAGCCTAGTGCGTATGGGCCTAGCCGAGTTGGTTTGGGTCCAGCCGAGTGGGTTTGGGTCTATCCGAGTGGGTTTGGGTCTAGCGGAGTGGGTTTGGGTCTTGCGGAGTGGTTTTGGGTCTAGCGGAGTGGGTTTGGGTCTAGCGGAGTGGGTTTGGGTCTAGCGGAGTGGGTTTGGGTCTATCGGAGTGGGTTTGGGTCTAGCGGTGTGGGTGTGGGTCTAGCGGAATGGGTTTGGGTCTAGCGGAGTGGGTTTGGGTCTGGCCGAGTGGGTTTGGGTTTAGGCGTGTGGGTTTGGGTCTGGCCGAGTGGGTTTGGGTCTAGCCGAGTGGGTTTGTGTCTAGCGGAGTGGGTTTGGGTGTAGCCGAGTGGGTTTGGGTCTAGCCGAGTGGGTTTGGGTCCAGCCGACTGGGTTTGGGTCTAGCCGAGTGGGTTTGGGTCTGGCCGAGTGGGTTTGGGTCTAGCCGAGTGGGTTTGGGTCGAGCCGACTGGGTTTGGGTCTAGCAGAGTGGGTTTGGGTGTAGCCGAGTGGGTTTGTGTCTAGCCGAGTGGGTTTGGGTCTAGCCGAGTGGGTTTGGGTCTAACCGAGTGGGTTTGGGTCTAGCGAGTGGGTTTGGGTCTAGCCGAGTGGGTTTGGGTCTAGCCTAGTGCGTTTGGGCCTAGCCGAGTGGGTTTGGGCCTAGCCGAGTTGGTTTGGGTCTAGCCGAGTGGGTTTGGGTCTATCCGAGTGGGTTTGGGTCTAGCGGAGTGGGTTTGGGTCTAGCCGAGTGGTTTTGGGTCTAGCCGAGTGGGTTTGGGTCTAGCGGAGTGGTTTTACGTCCAGCGTAGTGTTTGGGTCTAGCGGAGTGGGTTTGGGTCTAGCGGACTGGGTTTGGGTCTCGTCGAGTGGGTTTGGGTCTAGCCGAGTGGGTTTGGGTCTAGCCGAGTGTGTTTGGGTATAGCCGACTGGGTTTGGGTCTAGCCGAGTGAGTTTGGGTCAAGCCGAGTGGGTTTGGGTCTAGCCGAGTGGGTTTGTGTCTAGCCGAGTGGGTTTGGGTCTAGCCGACTGGGTTTGGGTCTAGCAGAGTGGGTTTGGGTGTAGCCGAGTGGGTTTGTGTCTAGCCAAGTGGGTTTGGGTCTAGCCGAGTGGGTTTGGGTCTAACCGAGTGGGTTTGGGTCTAACCGAGTGGGTTTGGGTCCAGCCGAGTGGGTTTGGGTCTAGCCTAGTGCGTTTGGGCCTAGCCGAGTGGGTTTGGGCCTAGCCGAGTTGGTTTGGGTCTAGCCGAGTGGGTTTGGGTCTATCCGAGTGGGTTTGGGTCTAGCGGAGTGGGTTTGGGTCTTGCGGAGTGGGTTTGGGTCTAGCGGATTGGGTTCGGGTCTAGCGGAGTGGGTTTGGGTCTAGCGGCGTGGATATGGGCCTAGCGGAGTGGGTTTGGGTCTACCGGAGTGGGTTAGGGTCTAGGGGAGTGGGTTTGGGTGTAGCGGAGTGGGTTTGGGTCTAGCGGAGTGGGTTTGGGTGTAGCGGAGTGGGTTGGGTCTAGCGGAGTGGGTTTGGGTCCAGCGGATTGGGTTCGGGTCTAGCGGAGTGGGTTTGGGTCTAGCGGCGTGGATATGGGCCTAGCGGAGTGGGTTTGGGTCTAGCGGAGTGGGTTCGGGTCTAGCGGAGTAGGCTTGGGTCTAGCGGACTGTGTCTGGGTCTAGCGGAGTGGGTTTGGGTCTAGCGGATTGGGTTCGGGTCTAGCGGAGTGGGTTTGGGTCTAGCGGAGTGGGTTTGGGTCTAGCCGATTGGGTTTGAGTCTAGCGGAGTGGGTTTGGGTCTAGCGGAGTGGGTTTGGGTCTAGCCGAGTTAGTTTGGGTCTGGCCGAATGGGTTTGGGTCTAGCCAAGTGGGTTTGGGTCTAGCCGAGTGGGTTTGGGTCTAGCGGAGTGGGTTTGAGTCTAACGGAGTGGGTTTAGGTCTAGCCGAGTGGGTTTGTGTCTAGCCGAGTGGGTTTGGGTCTAGCCGAGTGGGTTTGGGTCTAACCGAGTGGGTTTGGGTCTAGCGAGTGGGTTTGGGTCTAGCCGAGTGGGTTTGGGTCTAGCCTAGTGCGTTTGGGCCTAGCCGAGTGGGTTTGGGCCTAGCCGAGTTGGTTTGGGTCTAGCCGAGTGGGTTTGGGTCTATCCGAGTGGGTTTGGGTCTAGCGGAGTGGGTTTGGGTCTAGCCGAGTGGTTTTGGGTCTAGCCGAGTGGGTTTGGGTCTAGCGGAGTGGTTTTACGTCCAGCGTAGTGTTTGGGTCTAGCGGAGTGGGTTTGGGTCTAGCGGACTGGGTTTGGGTCTCGTCGAGTGGGTTTGGGTCTAGCCGAGTGGGTTTGGGTCTAGCCGAGTGTGTTTGGGTATAGCCGACTGGGTTTGGGTCTAGCCGAGTGAGTTTGGGTCAAGCCGAGTGGGTTTGGGTCTAGCCGAGTGGGTTTGTGTCTAGCCGAGTGGGTTTGGGTCTAGCCGACTGGGTTTGGGTCTAGCAGAGTGGGTTTGGGTGTAGCCGAGTGGGTTTGTGTCTAGCCAAGTGGGTTTGGGTCTAGCCGAGTGGGTTTGGGTCTAACCGAGTGGGTTTGGGTCTAACCGAGTGGGTTTGGGTCCAGCCGAGTGGGTTTGGGTCTAGCCTAGTGCGTTTGGGCCTAGCCGAGTGGGTTTGGGCCTAGCCGAGTTGGTTTGGGTCTAGCCGAGTGGGTTTGGGTCTATCCGAGTGGGTTTGGGTCTAGCGGAGTGGGTTTGGGTCTTGCGGAGTGGGTTTGGGTCTAGCGGATTGGGTTCGGGTCTAGCGGAGTGGGTTTGGGTCTAGCGGCGTGGATATGGGCCTATCGGAGTGGGTTTGGGTCTACCGGAGTGGGTTAGGGTCTAGGGGAGTGGGTTTGGGTGTAGCGGAGTGGGTTTGGGTCTAGCGGAGTGGGTTTGGGTGTAGCGGAGTGGGTTGGGTCTAGCGGAGTGGGTTTGGGTCCAGCGGATTGGGTTCGGGTCTAGCGGAGTGGGTTTGGGTCTAGCGGCGTGGATATGGGCCTAGCAGAGTGGGTTTGGGTCTAGCGGAGTGGGTTCGGGTCTAGCGGAGTAGGCTTGGGTCTAGCGGACTGTGTCTGGGTCTAGCGGAGTGGGTTTGGGTCTAGCGGATTGGGTTCGGGTCTAGCGGAGTGGGTTTGGGTCTAGCGGAGTGGGTTTGGGTCTAGCCGATTGGGTTTGAGTCTAGCGGAGTGGGTTTGGGTCTAGCGGAGTGGGTTTGGGTCTAGCCGAGTTAGTTTGGGTCTGGCCGAATGGGTTTGGGTCTAGCCAAGTGGGTTTGGGTCTAGCCGAGTGGGTTTGGGTCTAGCGGAGTGGGTTTGAGTCTAACGGAGTGGGTTTAGGTCTAGCCGAGTGGGTTTGGGTCTAGCCGAGTGGGTTTGGGTCTAGCGAGTGGGTTTGGGTCTAGCCGAGTGGGTTTGGGTCTAGCCTAGTGCGTATGGGCCTAGCCGAGTTGGTTTGGGTCTAGCCGAGTGGGTTTGGGTCTATCCGAGTGGGTTTGGGTCTAGCGGAGTGGGTTTGGGTCTTGCGGAGTGGTTTTGGGTCTAGCGGAGTGGGTTTGGGTCTAGCGGAGTGGGTTTGGGTCTAGCGGAGTGGGTTTGGGTCTAGCGGAGTGGGTTTGGGTCTAGCGGAGTGGGTTTGGGTCTAGCGGACTGGGTTTGGGTCTCGTCGAGTGGGTTTGGGTCTAGCCGAGTGGGTTTGGGTCTAGCCGAGTGTGTTTGGGTATAGCCGACTGGGTTTGGGTCTAGCCGAGTGAGTTTGGGTCAAGCCGAGTGGGTTTGGGTCTAGCCGAGTGGGTTTGTGTCTAGCCGAGTGGGTTTGGGTCTAGCCGACTGGGTTTGGGTCTAGCAGAGTGGGTTTGGGTGTAGCCGAGTGGGTTTGTGTCTAGCCAAGTGGGTTTGGGTCTAGCCGAGTGGGTTTGTGTCTAACCGAGTGGGTTTGGGTCTAGCGAGTGGGTTTGGGTCCAGCCGAGTGGGTTTGGGTCTAGCCTAGTGCGTTTGGGCCTAGCCGAGTGGGTTTGGGCCTAGCCGAGTTGGTTTGGGTCTGGCCGAGTGGGTTTGGGTCTATCCGAGTGGGTTTGGGTCTAGCGGAGTGGGTTTGGGTCTTGCGGAGTGGTTTTGGGTCTAGCGGAGTGGGTTTGGGTCTAGCGGAGTGGGTTTGGGTCTAGCGGAGTGGGTTTGGGTCTGGCGGAGTGGGTTTGGGTCTAGCGGTGTGGGTTTGGGGCTAGCGGAGTGGGTTTGGGTCTAGCGGAGTGGGTTTGGGTCTGGCCGAGTGGGTTTGGGTGTAGGCGTGTGGGTTTGGGTCTGGCCGTGTGGGTTTTAGTCTAGCCGAGTGGGTTTGTGTCTAGCGGAGTGGGTTTGGGTCTAGACGAGTGGGTTTGGGTCTAGACGAGTGGGTTTGGGTCTGGCCGAGTGGGTTTGGGTCTAGCCGAGTGGGTTTGGGTCTAGCCGAGTGGGTTTGGGTCTAGCGGAGTGGGTTTCAGCCTAGCCAAGTGGGTTTGGGTCTAGCGGAGTGGGTTTGAGTCTAACTGAGTGGGTTTAGGTCTAGCCGAGTGTGTTTGGGTCTAGCCGAGAGGGTTTGGGTCTAGCGAGTGGGTTTGGGTCTAGCCGAGTGGGTTTGGGTTTAGCCGTGTGGGTTTGGGTCTGGCTGAGTGGGTTTGGGTCTAGCTGAGTGGGTTTGGGTCTAGCCGAGTGGGTTTGGGTCTAGCCGAGTGGGTTTGGGTCTAGCGGAGTGGGTTTGGGTGTAGCCGAGTGGGTTTCGGACCAGCCGAATGCATTTGGGTCTAGCCGAGTGGGTTTGGGTCGAGCCGGGTGGGTTTGGGTCTAGCGGAGTGGGTTTGGGTGTAGCCGAGTGGGTTTGGGTCTAGCCGAGTGGGTTTGGGTCCAGCCGAGTGGGTTTGTGTCTAGCCGAGTGGGTTTGGGTCTAGACGAGTGGGTTTGGGTCTAGCCGAGTGGGTTTGGGTCTAGCCGACTGGGTTTGGGTCTAGCCGAGTGGGTTTGGGTCTAGCGGAGTGGGTTTGAGTCTAGCCGAGTGGGTTTGGGTCTAGCGGAGAGGGTTTGAGTCTAACGGAGTGGGTTTGCGTCTAGCGGAGTGGGTTTGGGTCTAGCGGAGAGGGTTTGGGTCTAGCGGAGTGGGTTTGGGTCTCGCCGAGTGGGTTTGGTCTAGCCGAGTGGGTTTGGGTCTAGCCGAGTGGGTTTTGGTCTAGCGGAGTGAGTTTGAGTCTAGCCGAGTGGGTTTGGGTCTAGCCGAGTGGGTTTGAGTCTAACGGAGTGGGTTTAGGTCTAGCCGAGTGGGTTTGGGTCTAGCCGAGTGGGTTTGGGTCCAGCCGAGTGGGTTTGGGTCTAGCCGAGTGGGTTTGTGCCTAGCGGAGTGGGTTTACGTCCAGCGTAGTGTTTGGGTCTAGCGGAGTGGGTTTGGGTCTAGCGGACTGGGTTTGGGTCTCGTCGAGTGGGTTTGGGTCTAGCCGAGTGGGATTGGGTCTAGCTGAGTGTGTTTGGGTCTAGCCGACTGGGTTTGGGTCTAGCCGAGTGAGTTTGGGTCAAGCCGAGTGAGTTTGGGTCTAGCCGAGTGGGTTTGTGTCTAGCCGAGTGGGTTTGGGTCTAGCCGACTGGGTTTGGGTCTAGCGAGTGGGTTTGGGTCCAGCCGAGTGGGTTTGGGTCTAGCCTAGTGCGTTTGGGCCTAGCCGAGTGGGTTTGGGCCTAGCCGAGTTGGTTTGGGTCTAGCCGAGTGGGTTTGGGTCTATCCGAGTGGGTTTGGGTCTAGCGGAGTGGGTTTGGGTCTTGCGGAGTGGTTTTGGGTCTAGCGGAGTGGGTTTGGGTCTAGCGGAGTGGGTTTGGGTCTAGCGGAGTGGGTTTGGGTCTGGCGGAGTGGGTTTGGGTCTAGCGGTGTGGGTTTGGGGCTAGCGGAGTGGGTTTGGGTCCAGCGGAGTGGGTTTGGGTCTGGCCGAGTGGGTTTGGGTGTAGGCGTGTGGGTTTGGGTCTGGCCGTGTGGGTTTTGGTCTAGCCGAGTGGGTTTGTGTCTAGCGGAGTGGGTTTGGGTGTAGCCGAGTGGGTTTGGGTCTAGCCGAGTGGGTTTGGGTCCAGCCGACTGGGTTTGGGTCTAGACGAGTGGGTTTGGGTCTAGACGAGTGGGTTTGGGTCTGGCCGAGTGGGTTTGGGTCTAGCCGAGTGGGTTTGGGTCTAGCCGAGTGGGTTTGGGTCTAGCGGAGTGGGTTTCAGCCTAGCCAAGTGGGTTTGGGTCTAGCGGAGTGGGTTTGAGTCTAACGGAGTGGGTTTAGGTCTAGCCGAGTGTGTTTGGGTCTAGCCGAGTGGGTTTGGGTCTAGCGAGTGGGTTTGGGTCTAGCCGAGTGGGTTTGGGTTTAGCCGTGTGGGTTTGGGTCTGGCCGAGTGGGTTAGGGTCTAGCCGAGTGGGTTTGGGTCTAGCCGAGTGGGTTTGGGTTTAGCTGAGTGGGTTTGGGTCTAGCCGACTGGGTTTGGGTCTAGCGGAGTGGGTTTGAATCTAGCCGAGTGGGTTTGGGTCTAGCGGAGTGGGTTTGAGTCTAACGGAGTGGGTTTGCGTCTAGCGGAGTGGGTTTGGGTCTAGCGGAGAGGGTTTGGGTCTAGCGGAGTGGGTTTGGGTCCCGCCGAGTGGGTTTGGTCTAGCCGAGTGGGTTTGGGTCTAGCCGAGTGGGTTTTGGTCTAGCGGATTGAGTTTGAGTCTAGCCGAGTGGGTTTGGGTCTAGCGGAGTGGGTTTGAGTCTAACGGAGTGGGTTTAGGTCTAGCCGAGTGGGTTTGGGTCTAGCCGAGTGGGTTTGGGTCCAGCCGAGTGGGTTTGGGTCTAGCCGAGTGGGTTTGTGTCTAGCGGAGTGGGTTTACGTCCAGCGTAGTGTTTGGGTCTAGCGGAGTGGGTTTGGGTCTAGCGGACTGGGTTTGGGTCTCGTCGAGTGGATTTGGGTCTAGCCGAGTGGGTTTGGGTCTAGCCGAGTGTGTTTGGGTCTAGCCCACTGGGTTTGGGTCTAGCCGAGTGAGTTTGGGTCAAGCCGAGTGAGTTTGGGTCTAGCCGAGTGGGTTTGTGTCTAGCCGAGTGGGTTTGGGTCTAGCCGACTGGGTTTGTGTCTAGCCGAGTGGGTTTGGGTCTAGCCGAGTGGGTTTGGGTCTAGCCGAGTGGGTTTGGGTCTAGCGAGTGGGTTTTGGTCTAGCGATTGGGTTTGGGTCTAGCCGAGTGGGTTTGGGTTTAGCCGAGTGGGTTTGGGTCTACCGGAGTGGGTTAGGGTCTAGCAGAGTGGGTTTGGGTGTAGCGGAGTGGGTTTGGGTCTAGCGGAGTGGGTTTCGGTCTAGCGGAGTGGGTTTGGGTCTAGCGGACTGGGTTTGGGTCTAGCGGAGTGGGTTTGTGTCTAGCGGATTGGGTTCGGGTCTAGCGGAGTGGGTTTGGTCTAGCGGCGTGGATTTGGGCCTAGCGGAGTGGGTTTGGGTCTACCGGAGTGGGTACGGGTCTAGCGGAGTAGGCTTGGGTCTAGCGGACTGTGTCTGGGTCTAGCGGAGTGGGTTAGGGTCTAGTGGATTGGGTTCGGGTCTAGCGGAGTGGGTTTGGGTCTAGCGGAGTGGGTTTGGGTCTAGCCGATTGGGTTTGGGTCTAGCGGAGTGGGTTTGGGTCTAGCTGAGTGGGTTTGGGTCTAGCCGAGTTAGTTTGGGTCTGGCCGAGTGGGTTTGGGTCTAGCCAAGTGGGTTTGGGTCTAGCCGAGTGGGTTTGGGCCTAGCCGAGTGGGTTTGGGTCTAGCCCAGTGGGTTTGGGTCTAGCCGAGTGGGTTTGGGTCTAGCCAACTGGATTTGTGTCTAGCGGAGTGGGTTTGGGTCTAGAGGGGTGGGTTTGGGTCTCGCCGAGTGGGTTTGGGTCTAGCCGAGTGGGTTTGGGTCTAGCCGAGTGGGTTTGGGTCTAGCCGAGTGGGTTTGGGTCTAGCCGAGTGGTTTGGGGTCTAGCCGAGTGGGTTTGGGTCTAGCCGAGTGGGTTTGGGTCTAGCCGAGTGGGTTTGGGACTAGCCGAGTGGGTTTGCGTCTAGCCGACTGAGTTTGGGTCTAGCAGAGTGGGTTTGGGTCTAGCCGAGTGGGTTTGGGTCTAGCCGAGTGGGTTTGGGTCTAGCCGAGTGGGTTTGGGTCTAGCCTGGTGGGTTTGGGTCTAGCCGAGTGAGTTTGGTTCTAGCCGAGTGGGTTTGTGTCTAGCCGAGTGGGTTTGGGTCTAGCCGACTGGGTTTGGGTCTAGCCGAGTGGGTTTGGGTCTAGCCGAGTGGGTTTGGGTCTAGCCGAGTGGGTTTGGGTCTAGCGAGTGGGTTTGGGTCTAGCGATTGGGTTTGGGTCTAGCCGAGTGGGTTTGGGTTTAGCCGAGTGGGTTTGGGTCTACCGGAGTGGGTTAGGGTCTAGCAGAGTGGGTTTGGGTCTAGCGGAGTGGGTTTGGGTCTAGCGGAGTGGGTTTGGGTCTAGCGGAGTGGGTTTGGGTCTAGCGGACTGGGTTTGGGTCTAGCGGAGTGGGTTTGGGTCTAGCGGATTGGGTTCGGGTCTAGCGGAGTGGGTTTGGGTCTAGCGGCGTGGATTTGGGCCTAGCGGAGTGGGTTTGGGTCTACCGGAGTGGGTACGGGTCTAGCGGAGTAGGCTTGGGTCTAGCGGACTGTGTCTGGGTCTAGCGGAGTGGGTTTGGGTCTAGTGGATTGGGTTCGGGTCTAGCGGAGTGGGTTTGGGTCTAGCGGAGTGGGTTTGGGTCTAGCCGATTGGGTTTGGGTCTAGCGGAGTGGGTTTGGGTCTAGCTGAGTGGGTTTGGGTCTAGCGGAGTGGGTTTGGGTCTGGCCGAGTGGGTTTGGGTGTAGGCGTGTGGGTTTGGGTCTGGCCGAGTGGGTTTGGGTCTAGCCGAGTGGGTTTGTGTCTAGCGGAGTGGGTTTGGGTGTAGCCGAGTGGGTTTGGGTCTAGCCGAGTGGGTTTGGGTCCCGCCGAGTGGGTTTGGTCTAGCCGAGTGGGTTTGGGTCTAGCCGAGTGGGTTTTGGTCTAGCGGATTGAGTTTGAGTCTAGCCGAGTGGGTTTGGGTCTAGCGGAGTGGGTTTGAGTCTAACGGAGTGGGTTTAGGTCTAGCCGAGTGGGTTTGGGTCTAGCCGAGTGGGTTTGGGTCCAGCCGAGTGGGTTTGGGTCTAGCCGAGTGGGTTTGTGTCTAGCGGAGTGGGTTTACGTCCAGCGTAGTGTTTGGGTCTAGCGGAGTGGGTTTGGGTCTAGCGGACTGGGTTTGGGTCTCGTC
Organism: Raja brachyura; assembly: GCA_963514005.1. Next base: position 28,390,268 of record OY740815.1, on the reverse strand, counting down.
GAGTGGATTTGGGTCTAGCCGAGTGGGTTTGGGTCTAGCCGAGTGTGTTTGGGTCTAGCCCACTGGGTTTGGGTCTAGCCGAGTGAGTTTGGGTCAAGCCGAGTGAGTTTGGGTCTAGCCGAGTGGGTTTGTGTCTAGCCGAGTGGGTTTGGGTCTAGCCGACTGGGTTTGTGTCTAGCCGAGTGGGTTTGGGTCTAGCCGAGTGGGTTTGGGTCTAGCCGAGTGGGTTTGGGTCTAGCGAGTGGGTTTTGGTCTAGCGATTGGGTTTGGGTCTAGCCGAGTGGGTTTGGGTTTAGCCGAGTGGGTTTGGGTCTACCGGAGTGGGTTAGGGTCTAGCAGAGTGGGTTTGGGTGTAGCGGAGTGGGTTTGGGTCTAGCGGAGTGGGTTTCGGTCTAGCGGAGTGGGTTTGGGTCTAGCGGACTGGGTTTGGGTCTAGCGGAGTGGGTTTGTGTCTAGCGGATTGGGTTCGGGTCTAGCGGAGTGGGTTTGGTCTAGCGGCGTGGATTTGGGCCTAGCGGAGTGGGTTTGGGTCTACCGGAGTGGGTACGGGTCTAGCGGAGTAGGCTTGGGTCTAGCGGACTGTGTCTGGGTCTAGCGGAGTGGGTTAGGGTCTAGTGGATTGGGTTCGGGTCTAGCGGAGTGGGTTTGGGTCTAGCGGAGTGGGTTTGGGTCTAGCCGATTGGGTTTGGGTCTAGCGGAGTGGGTTTGGGTCTAGCTGAGTGGGTTTGGGTCTAGCCGAGTTAGTTTGGGTCTGGCCGAGTGGGTTTGGGTCTAGCCAAGTGGGTTTGGGTCTAGCCGAGTGGGTTTGGGCCTAGCCGAGTGGGTTTGGGTCTAGCCCAGTGGGTTTGGGTCTAGCCGAGTGGGTTTGGGTCTAGCCAACTGGATTTGTGTCTAGCGGAGTGGGTTTGGGTCTAGAGGGGTGGGTTTGGGTCTCGCCGAGTGGGTTTGGGTCTAGCCGAGTGGGTTTGGGTCTAGCCGAGTGGGTTTGGGTCTAGCCGAGTGGGTTTGGGTCTAGCCGAGTGGTTTGGGGTCTAGCCGAGTGGGTTTGGGTCTAGCCGAGTGGGTTTGGGTCTAGCCGAGTGGGTTTGGGACTAGCCGAGTGGGTTTGCGTCTAGCCGACTGAGTTTGGGTCTAGCAGAGTGGGTTTGGGTCTAGCCGAGTGGGTTTGGGTCTAGCCGAGTGGGTTTGGGTCTAGCCGAGTGGGTTTGGGTCTAGCCTGGTGGGTTTGGGTCTAGCCGAGTGAGTTTGGTTCTAGCCGAGTGGGTTTGTGTCTAGCCGAGTGGGTTTGGGTCTAGCCGACTGGGTTTGGGTCTAGCCGAGTGGGTTTGGGTCTAGCCGAGTGGGTTTGGGTCTAGCCGAGTGGGTTTGGGTCTAGCGAGTGGGTTTGGGTCTAGCGATTGGGTTTGGGTCTAGCCGAGTGGGTTTGGGTTTAGCCGAGTGGGTTTGGGTCTACCGGAGTGGGTTAGGGTCTAGCAGAGTGGGTTTGGGTCTAGCGGAGTGGGTTTGGGTCTAGCGGAGTGGGTTTGGGTCTAGCGGAGTGGGTTTGGGTCTAGCGGACTGGGTTTGGGTCTAGCGGAGTGGGTTTGGGTCTAGCGGATTGGGTTCGGGTCTAGCGGAGTGGGTTTGGGTCTAGCGGCGTGGATTTGGGCCTAGCGGAGTGGGTTTGGGTCTACCGGAGTGGGTACGGGTCTAGCGGAGTAGGCTTGGGTCTAGCGGACTGTGTCTGGGTCTAGCGGAGTGGGTTTGGGTCTAGTGGATTGGGTTCGGGTCTAGCGGAGTGGGTTTGGGTCTAGCGGAGTGGGTTTGGGTCTAGCCGATTGGGTTTGGGTCTAGCGGAGTGGGTTTGGGTCTAGCTGAGTGGGTTTGGGTCTAGCGGAGTGGGTTTGGGTCTGGCCGAGTGGGTTTGGGTGTAGGCGTGTGGGTTTGGGTCTGGCCGAGTGGGTTTGGGTCTAGCCGAGTGGGTTTGTGTCTAGCGGAGTGGGTTTGGGTGTAGCCGAGTGGGTTTGGGTCTAGCCGAGTGGGTTTGGGTCCAGCCGACTGGGTTTGGGTCTAGCCGAGTTGGTTTGGGTCTAGACGAGTGGGTTTGGGTCTGGCCGAGTGGGTTTGGGTCTAGCCGAGTGGGTTTGGGTCTAGCCGAGTGGGCTTGGGTCTAGCGGAGTGGGTTTGAGTCTAGCCAAGTGGGTTTGGGTCTAGCGGAGTGGATTTGAGTCTAACGGAGTGGGTTTAGGTCTAGCCGAGTGGGTTTGGGTCTAGCCGAGTGGGTTTGGGTCTAGCGAGTGGATTTGGGTCTAGCCGAGTGGGTTTGGGTTTAGCCGTGTGGGTTTGGGTCTGGCCGAGTGGGTTTGGGTCTAGCCGAGTGGGTTTGGGTCTAGCCGAGTGGGTTTGGGTCTAGCCGAGTGGGTTTGGGTCTAGCCGAGTGGGTTTGGGTCTAGCCGAGTGGGTTTGGGTCTAGCGGAGTGGGTTTGGGTGTAGCCGAGTGGGTTTGGGACCATCCGAATGGGTTTGGGTCTAGCCGAGTGGGTTTGGGTCGAGCCGGGTGGGTTTGGGTCTAGTGGAGTGGGTTTGGGTGTAGCCGAGTGGGTTTGGGTCTGGCCAAGTGGGTTTGGGTCCAGCCGAGTGGGTTTGGGTCTAGCCGAGTGGGTTTGGGTCTAGACGAGTGGGTTTGGCTCTAGCCGAGTGGGTTTGGGTCTAGCCGACTGGGTTTGGGTCTAACCGAGTGGGTTTGGGTCTAGCAGAGTGGGTTTGAGTCTAGCCGAGTGGGTTTGGGTCTAGCGGAGTGGGTTTGAGTCTAGCCGAGTGGGTTTGGGTCTAGCCGAGTGGGTTTGGGTCTAGCCGAGTGGGTTTGGGTCTAGCCGAGTGGGTTGGGGTCTAGCCGAGTGGGTTTGGGTCTAGCCGAGTGGGTTTCGATATAGCCGAGTGGGTTTGGGTCTAGCCGAGTGGGTTTGGGTCTAGCCGAGTGGGTTTTGGTCTAGCGGAGTGAGTTTGAGTCTAGCCGAGTGGGTTTGGGTCTAGCCTAGTGGGTTTGGGTCTAGCCGAGTGGGTTTGGGTCTAGCCGAGTGGGTTTGGGTTCAGCCGTGTGGGTTTGGGACTGGCCGATTGGGTTTGGGTCTAGCCGAGTAGGTTTGGGTCTAGCCGAGTGGGTTTGGGTCTAGCGGAGTGGGTTTGAGTCTAGCCGAGTGCATTTAGGTCTACCGGAGTGGGTTTGAGTCTAACGGAGTGGGTTTTGGTCTAGCCAAGTGGGTTTGGGTCTAGCCGAGTGGGTTTGGGTCCAGCCGAGTGGGTTTGTGTCTAGCCTAGTGCGTTTGGGCCTAGCCGAGTGGGTTTGGGCCTAGCCGAGTTGGATTGGGTCTAGCCGAGTGGGTTTGGGTCTATCCGAGTGGGTTTGGGTCTAGCGGAGTGGGTTTGGGTCTTGCGGAGTGGTTTTGGGTCTAGCGGAGTGGGTTTGGGTCTAGCAGAGTGGGTTTGGGTCTAGCGGAGTGGGTTTGGGTCTAGCGGAGTGGGTTTGGGTCTAGCGGTGTGGGTTTGGGTCTAGCGGAGTGGGTTTGGGTCTAGCGGAGTGGGTTTGGGTCTGGCCGAGTGGGTTTGGGTGTAGGCGTGTGGGTTTGGGTCTGGCCGAGTGGGTTTGGGTCTAGCCGAGTGGGTTTGTGTCTAGCGGAGTGGGTTTGGGTGTAGCCGAGTGGGTTTGGGTCTAGCCGAGTGGGTTTGGGTCCAGCCGACTGGGTTTGGGTCTAGCCGAGTTGGTTTGGGTCTAGACGAGTGGGTTTGGGTCTGGCCGAGTGGGTTTGGGTCTAGCCGAGTGGGTTTGGGTCTAGCCGAGTGGGCTTGGGTCTAGCGGAGTGGGTTTGAGTCTAGCCAAGTGGGTTTGGGTCTAGCGGAGTGGATTTGAGTCTAACGGAGTGGGTTTAGGTCTAGCCGAGTGGGTTTGGGTCTAGCCGAGTGGGTTTGGGTCTAGCGAGTGGATTTGGGTCTAGCCGAGTGGGTTTGGGTTTAGCCGTGTGGGTTTGGGTCTGGCCGAGTGGGTTTGGGTCTAGCCGAGTGGGTTTGGGTCTAGCCGAGTGGGTTTGGGTCTAGCTGAGTGGGTTTGGGTCTAGCCGAGTGGGTTTGGGTCTAGCCGAGTGGGTTTGGGTCTAGCGGAGTGGGTTTGGGTGTAGCCGAGTGTGTTTGGGACCATCCGAATGGGTTTGGGTCTAGCCGAGTGGGTTTGGGTCGAGCCGGGTGGGTTTGGGTCTAGTGGAGTGGGTTTGGGTGTAGCAGAGTGGGTTTGAGTCTAGCCGAGTGGGTTTGGGTCTAGCGGAGTGGGTTTGAGTCTAGCCGAGTGGGTTTGGGTCTAGCCGAGTGGGTTTGGGTCTAGCCGAGTGGGTTTGGGTCTAGCCGAGTGGGTTGGGGTCTAGCCGAGTGGGTTTGGGTCTAGCCGAGTGGGTTTCGATATAGCCGAGTGGGTTTGGGTCTAGCCGAGTGGGTTTGGGTCTAGCCGAGTGGGTTTTGGTCTAGCGGAGTGAGTTTGAGTCTAGCCGAGTGGGTTTGGGTCTAGCGGAGTGGGTTTGAGTCTAACGGAGTGGGTTTAGGTCTAGCCGAGTGGGTTTGGGTCCAGCCGAGTGGGTTTGGGTCCAGCCGAGTGGGTTTGGGTCTGGCCGAGTGGGTTTGGGTCTAGACGAGTGGGTTTGGGTCTAGCCAAGTGGGTTTGGGTCTAGCCGAGTGGGTTTGGGTCTAGCCGAGTGGGTTTGGGTCTAGCGGAGTGGGTTTGAGTCTAGCCGAGTGGGTTTGGGTCTAGCGGAGTGGGTTTGAGTCTAACGGAGTGGGTTTGCATCTAGCGGAGTGGGTTTGGGTCTAGCGGAGTGGGTTTGGGTCTAGCGGAGTGGGTTCCGGTCTCGCCGAGTGGGTTGGGGTCTAGCCGAGTGGGTTTGGGTCTAGCCGAGTGGGTTTGGGTCTGGCGAGTGGGTTTGGGTTTAGCCGTGTGGGTTTGGGTCTGGCCGAGTGGGTTTGGGTCTAGCCGAGTGGGTTTGGGTCTAGCGGAGTGGGTTTGGGTCTAGCGGAGTGGGTTCGGGTCTAGCGGTGTAGGCTTGGGTCTAGCGGACTGGGTTTGGGTCTAGCCGAGTGGGTTTGGGTCTAGCCGAGTGGGTTTGGGTCTAGCCGAGTGGGTTTGGGTCTAGCCGACTGGGTTTGGGTCTAGCGGAGTGGGTTTGGGTCTAGAGGGATGGTTTTGGGTCTCGCCGAGTGGGTTTGGATCTAGCCGAGTGGGTTTGGGTCTAGCCCAGTGGGTTTGGATATAACCTAGTGGGTTAGGGTCTAGCCGAGTGGGTTGGGGTCTAGCCGAGTGGGTTTGGGTCTAGCCGAGTGGGTTTGGGTCTAGCCGAGTGGGTTTGGGTCTAGCCAAGTGGGTTTGGTCCAAGCCGATTGGGTTTGGGTCTGGCCGAGTGGGTTTGTGTCTCGCCGAGTGGGTTTGGGTCTAGCCGAGTTTGTTTGGGTCCAGTCAAGTGGGTTTGGGTCTAGCCGAGTGGGCTTGGGTCTAGCCGAGTGGGTTCCTGTCAAGCCGAGTGGGTTTGGGTCTAGCCGAGTGGGTTTGGGTCTAGCCGAGTGGGCTTGGGTCTAGCCGACTGGGTTTGGGTCTAGCAGAGTGGGTTTGGGTCTAGCCGAGTGGGTTTGGGTCTAGCCGAGTGAGTTTGGGTCTAGCCGAGTGAGTTTGGGTCTAGCCTAGTGGGATTGGGTCTAGCGAGTGGGTTTGGGTCTAGCGATTGGGTTTGGGTCTAGCCGAGTGGGTTTGGGTTTAGCCGAGTGGGTTTGGGTCTAGCCGAGTGGGTTTGGGTCTAGCGATTGGGTTTGGGTCTAGCCGAGTGGGTTTGGGTTTAGCCAAGTGGGTTTGGGTCTAGCCGAGTTGGTTTTGGTCTAGCCGAGTGGGTTTGGGTCTAGCCGAGTGGGTTTGGGTCTAGCCGAGTGGGTTTGGGTCTAGCCGAGTGGGTTGGGGTCTAACCGAGTGGGTTTGGTTCTAGCCGAGTGGGTTTCGATATAGCCGAGTGGGTTTGGGTCTAGCCGAGTGGGTTTGTGTCTAGCCGAGTGGGTTTTAGTCTAGCGGAGTGAGTTTGAGTCTAGCCGAGTGGGTTTGGGTCTAGCGGAGTGGGTTTGAGTCTAACGGAGTGGGTTTAGGTCTAGCCGAGTGGGTTTGGGTCTAGCCGAGTGGGTTTGGGTCCAGCCGAGTGGGTTTGGGTCTAGCCGAGTGGGTTTGGGTCTAGACGAGTGGGTTTGGGTCTAGCCGAGTGGGTTTGAGTCTAGCCGAGTGGGTTTGGGTCTAGCGGGGTGGGTTTGGGTCTAGCGGAGTGCGTTTCGGTCTCGCCGAGTGGGTTTGGGTCTAGCCGACTGGGTTTGGGTCTAGCCGAGTGTGTTTGGGTCTAGCCGAGTGGGTTTGGGTCTAGCCGAGTGGGTTGGGGTCTAGCCGAGTGCGTTTGGGTCTAGCCGAGTGGGTTTCGATATAGCCGAGTGGGTTTGGGTCTAGCCGAGTGGGTTTGGGTCTAGCCGAGTGGGTTTTAGTCTAGCGGAGTGAGTTTGAGTCTAGCCGAGTGGGTTTGGGTCTAGCGGAGTGGGTTTGAGTCTAACGGTGTGGGTTTAGGTCTAGCCGAGTGGGTTTGGGTCTAGCCGAGTGGGTTTGGGTCCAGCCGAGTGGGTTTGGGTCTAGCCGAGTGGGTATGGGTCTAGACGAGTGGGTTTGGGTCTAGCCGAGTGGGTTTGGGTCTAGCGGAGTGGGTTTGAGTCTAGCCGAGTGGGTTTGGGTCTAGCCGAGTGGGTTTGGGTCTAGCCGAGTGGGTTTGGGTCTAGCCGAGTGGGTTGGGGTCTAGCCGAGTGGGTTTGGGTCTAGCCGAGTGGGTTTCGATATAGCCGAGTGGGTTTGGGTCTAGCCGAGTGGGTTTGGGTCTAGCCGAGTGGGTTTTGGTCTAGCGGAGTGAGTTTGAGTCTAGCCGAGTGGGTTTGGGTCTAGCGGAGTGGGTTTGAGTCTAACGGAGTGGGTTTAGGTCTAGCTGAGTGGGTTTGGGTCCAGCCGAGTGGGTTTGGGTCCAGCCGAGTGGGTTTGGGTCTGGCCGAGTGGGTTTGGGTCTAGACGAGTGGGTTTGGGTCTAGCCAAGTGGGTTTGGGTCTAGCCGAGTGGGTTTGGGTCTAGCCGAGTGGGTTTGGGTCTAGCGGAGTGGGTTTGAGTCTAGCCGAGTGGGTTTGGGTCTAGCGGAGTGGGTTTGAGTCTAACGGAGTGGGTTTGCATCTAGCGGAGTGGGTTTGGGACTAGCGGAGTGGGTTTGGGTCTAGCGGAGTGGGTTCCGGTCTCGCCGAGTGGGTTGGGGTCTAGCCGAGTGGGTTTGGGTCTAGCCGAGTGGGTTTGGGTCTGGCGAGTGGGTTTGGGTCTAGCGAGTGGGTTTGGGTCTAGTTGAGTGGGTTTGGGTTTAGCCGTGTGGGTTTGGGTCTGGCCGAGTGGGTTTGGGTCTAGCCGAGTGGGTTTGGGTCTAGCGGAGTGGGTTTGGGTCTAGCGGAGTGGGTTCGGGTCTAGCGGAGTAGGCTTGGGTCTAGCGGACTGGGTTTGGGTCTAGCCGAGTGGGTTTGGGTCTAGCCGAGTGGGTTTGGGTCTAGCCGACTGGGTTTGGGTCTAGCGGAGTGGGTTTGGGTCTAGAGGGATGGTTTTGGGTCTCGCCGAGTGGGTTTGGGTCTAGCCTAGTGGGTTTGGGTCTAGCCCAGTGGGTTTGGGTATAACCTAGTGGGTTAGGGTCTAGCCGAGTGGGTTGGGGTCTAGCCGAGTGGGTTTGGGTCTAGCCGAGTGGGTTTGGGTCTAGCCGAGTGGGTTTGGGTCTAGCCAAGTGGGTTTGGTCCAAGCCGATTGGGTTTGGGTCTGGCCGAGTGGGTTTGTGTCTCGCCGAGTGGGTTTGGGTCTAGCCGAGTTTGTTTGGGTCCAGTCAAGTGGGTTTGGGTCTAGCCGAGTGGGCTTGGGTCTAGCCGAGTGGGTTCCTGTCAAGCCGAGTGGGTTTGGGTCTAGCCGAGTGGGTTTGGGTCTAGCCGAGTGGGCTTGGGTCTAGCCGACTGGGTTTGGGTCTAGCAGAGTGGGTTTGGGCCTAGCCGAGTGGGTTTGGGTCTAGCCGAGTGGGTTTGGGTCTAGCCGAGTGAGTTTGGGTCTAGCCTAGTGGGATTGGGTCTAGCGAGTGGGTTTGGGTCTAGCGATTGGGTTTGGGTCTAGCCGAGTGGGTTTGGGTTTAGCCGAGTGGGTTTGGGTCTAGCCAAGTGGGTTTGGGTCTAGCCGAGTTGGTTTTGGTCTAGCCGAGTGGGTTTGGTTCTAGCCGAGTGGGTTTGGGTCTAGCCGAGTGGGTTTGGGTCTAGCCGAGTGGGTTGGGGTTTAACCGAGTGGGTTTGGTTCTAGCCGAGTGGGTTTCTATATAGCCGAGTGGGTTTGGGTCTAGCCGAGTGCGTTTGGGTCTAGCCGAGTGGGTTTTAGTCTAGCGGAGTGAGTTTGAGTCTAGCCGAGTGGGTTTTGGTCTAGCGGAGTGGGTTTGAGTCTAACGGAGTGGGTTTAGGTCTAGCCGAGTGGGTTTGGGTCTAGCCGAGTGGGTTTGGGTCCAGCCGAGTGGGTTTGGGTCTAGCGATTGGGTTTGGGTCTAGCCGAGTGGGTTTGGGTTTAGCCGAGTGGGTTTGGGTCTAGCCAAGTGGGTTTGGGTCTAGCCGAGTTGGTTTTGGTCTAACCGAGTGGGTTTGGGTCTAGCCGAGTGGGTTTGGGTCTAGCCGAGTGGGTTTGGGTCTAGCCGAGTGGGTTGGGGTCTAACCGAGTGGGTTTGGTTCTAGCCGAGTGGGTTTCGATATAGCCGAGTGGGTTTGGGTCTAGCCGAGTGGGTTTGGGTCTAGCCGAGTGGGTTTTAGTCTAGCGGAGTGAGTTTGAGTCTAGCCGAGTGGGTTTGGGTCTAGCGGAGTGGGTTTGAGTCTAACGGAGTGGGTTTAGGTCTAGCCGAGTGGGTTTGGGTCTAGCCGAGTGGGTTTGGGTCCAGCCGAGTGGGTTTGGGTCTAGCCGAGTGGGTTTGGGTCTAGACGAGTGGGTTTGGGTCTAGCCGAGTGGGTTTGAGTCTAGCCGAGTGGGTTTGGGTCTAGCGGGGTGGGTTTGGGTCTAGCGGAGTGCGTTTCGGTCTCGCCGAGTGGGTTTGGGTCTAGCCGACTGGGTTTGGGTCTAGCCGAGTGTGTTTGGGTCTAGCCGAGTGGGTTTGGGTCTAGCCGAGTGGGTTGGGGTCTAGCCGAGTGCGTTTGGGTCTAGCCGAGTGGGTTTCGATATAGCCGAGTGTGTTTGGGTCTAGCCGAGTGGGTTTGGGTCTAGCCGAGTGGGTTTTAGTCTAGCGGAGTGAGTTTGAGTCTAGCCGAGTGGGTTTGGGTCTAGCGGAGTGGGTTTGAGTCTAACGGTGTGGGTTTAGGTCTAGCCGAGTGGGTTTGGGTCTAGCCGAGTGGGTTTGGGTCCAGCCGAGTGGGTTTGGGTCTAGCCGAGTGGGTATGGGTCTAGACGAGTGGGTTTGGGTCTAGCCAAGTGGGTTTGCATCTAGCCGAGTGGGTTTGGGTCTAGCCGAGTGGGTTTGGGTCTAGCCGAGTGGTTTTGGGTCTAGCCGAGTGGGTTTGGGTCTAGCCAAGTGGGTTTGAGTCTTGCCGAGTGGGTTTGTGTCTAGCCGAGTGGGTTTGGGTCTAGCCGAGTGGGTTTGGGTCTAGACTAGTGCGTTTGGGCCTAGCCGAGTGGGTTTGGGCCTAGCCGAGTTGGTTTGGGTCTAGCCTAGAGGGTTTGGGTCTATCCGAGTGGGTTTGGGTCTAGCGGAGTGGGTTTGGGTCTTGCGGAGTGGTTTTGGGTCTAGCGGAGTGGGTTTGGGTCTAGCGGAGTGGGTTTGGGTCTAGCGGAGTGGGTTTGGGTCCAGCGGAGTGGGTTTGGGTCTAGCGGTGTGGGTTTGGGTCTAGCGGAGTGGGTTTGGGTCTAGCGGAGTGGGTTTGGGTCTGGCCGAGTGCGTTTGGGTGTAGGCGTGTGGGTTTGGGTCTGGCCGAGTGGGTTTGGGTCTAGCCGAGTGGGTTTGTGTCTAGCGGAGTGGGTTTGGGTGTAGCCGAGTGGGTTTGGGTGTAGCCGAGTGGGTTTGGGTCTAGCCGAGTGGGTTTGGGGCTAGCGGAGTGGGTTTGGGTCTAGCCGAGTGGGTTTGGGTCTAGCGGAGTGGGTTTGAGTCTAGCCAAGTGGGTTTGGGTCTAGCGGAGTGGGTTTGAGTCTAACGGAGTGGGTTTAGGTCTAGCCGAGTGGGTTTGGGTCTAGCCGAGTGGGTTTGGGTCTAGCGAGTGGGTTTGGGTCTTACCGAGTGGGTTTGGGTTTAGCCGTGTGGGTTTGGGTCTGGCCGAGTGGGTTTGGGTCTAGCCGAGTGGGTTTGGGTCTAGCCGAGTGGGTTTGGGTCTAGCTGAGTGGGTTTGGGTCTAGCCGAGTGGGTTTGGGTCTAGCCGAGTGGGTTTGGGTCTAGCGGAGTGGGTTTGGGTGTAGCCGATTGGGTTTGGGACCAGCCGAATGGGTTTGGGTCTAGCCGAGTGGGTTTGGGTCGAGCCGGGTGGGTTTGGGTCTAGCGGAGTGGGTTTGGGTGTAGCCGAGTGGGTTTGGGTCTAGCCGAGTGGGTTTGGGTCCAGCCGAGTGGGTTTGGGTCTAGCCGAGTGGGTTTGGGTCTAGACGAGTGGGTTTGGGTCTAGCCGAGTGGGTTTGGGTCTAGCCGACTGGGTTTGGGTCGAACCGAGTGGGTTTGGGTCTAGCAGAGTGGGTTTGTGTCTAGCGGAGTGGGTTTGGGTCTAGCGGAGTGGGTTTCGGTCTCGCCGAGTGGGTTGGGGTCTAGCCGAGTGGGTTTGGGTCTAGCCGAGTGGGTTTGGGTCTGGCGAGTGGGTTTGGGTCTAGCGAGTGGGTTTGGGTCTAGTCGAGTGTGTTTGGGTTTCGCCCGGTGGGTTTGGGTCTGGCCGAGTGGGTTTGGGTCTAGCCGAGTGGGTTTGGGTCTAGCCGAGTGGGTTCGGGTCTAGCGGAGTGGGTTCGGGTCTAGCGGAATAGGCTTGGGTCTAGCTGACTGGGTTTGGGTCCAGCCGAGTGGGTTTGGGTCTAGCTGAGTGGGTTTGGGTCTAGCCGAGTGGGTTTGGGTCTAGCCGACTGGGTTTCGGTCTAGCGGAGTGGGTTTGGGTCTAGAGGGATGGTTTTGGGTCTCGCCGAGTGGGTTTGCGTCTAGCCGAGTGGGTTTGGGTCTAGCCGAGTGGGTTTGGGTATAGCCTAGTGGGTTAGGGTCTAGCCGAGTGGGTTGGGGTCTAGCCGAGTGGGTTTGCGTCTAGCCGATTGGGTTTGGGTCTAGCCGAGTGGGTTTGGGTCTAGCCAAGTGGGTTTGGTCCAAGCCGATTGGGTTTGGGTCTGGCAGAGTGGGTTTGTGTCTCGCCGAGTGGGTTTGGGTCTAGCCGAGTTTGTTTGGGTCTAGTCAAGTGGGTTTGGTTCTAGCCGAGTGGGCTTGGGTCTAGCCGAGTGGGTTCCTGTCAAGCCGGGTGGGTTTGGGTCTAGCCGAGTGGGTTTGGGTCTAGCCGAGTGGGTTTGGGTCTAGCCGACTGGGTTTGGGTCTAGCCGAGTGGGTTTGGGATTAGCCGAGTGGGTTTGGGTCCAGCCAAGTGGGTTTGGGTCTAGCCGAGTTGGTTTTGGTCTAGCCGAGTGGGTTTGGTTCTAGCCGAGTGGGTTTGGGTCTAGCCGAGTGGGTTTGGGTCTAGCCGAGTGGGTTGGGGTCTAACCGAGTGGGTTTGGGTCTAGCCGAGTGGGTTTCGATATAGCCGAGTGGGTTTGGGTCTAGCCGAGTGGGTTTGGGTCTAGCCGAGTGGGTTTTAGTCTAGCGGAGTGAGTTTGAGTCTAGCCGAGTGGTTTTGGGTCTAGCGGAGTGGGTTTGAGTCTAACGGAGTGGATTTAGGTCTAGCCGAGTGGGTTTGGGTCTAGCCGAGTGGGTTTGGGTCCAGCCGAGTGGGTTTGGGTCTAGCCGAGTGGATTTGGGTCTAGACGAGTGGGTTTGGGTCTAGCCGAGTGGGTTTGGGTCTAGCCGAGTGGGTTTGGGTCTAGCCGAGTGGGTTGGGGTCTAGCTGAGTGGGTTTGGGTCTGGCCGAGTGGGTTTCGATATAGCCGTGTGGGTTTGGGTCTAGCCGAGTGGGTTTGGGTCTAGCCGAGTGGGTTTTAGTCTAGCGGAGTGAGTTTGAGTCTAGCCGAGTGGGTTTGGGTCTAGCGGAGTGGGTTTGAGTCTAACGGAGTGGGTTTAGGTCTTGCCGAGTGGGTTTGGGTCTGGCCGAGTAGGTTTGGGTCCAGCCGAGTGGGTTTGGGTCTAGCCGAGTGGGTTTGGGTCTAGACGAGTGGGTTTTGGTCTAGCCGAGTGGGTTTGGGTCTAGCCGAGTGGGTTTGGGTCTAGCCGAGTGGGTTTGGGTTTAGCGGAGTGGGTTTGAGTCTAGCCGAGTGGGTTTGGGTCTAGCCGAGTGGGTTTGAGTCTAACGGAGTGGGTTTCGGTCTCGCCGAGTGGGTTTGGGTCTAGCCGAGTTGGTTTGGGTCTAGCCGAGTGGGTTTGGGTCTAGCCGAGTGGGTTTGGGTCTAGCCGAGTGGGTTGGGGTCTAGCCGAGTGCGTTTCGATATAGCCGAGTGGGTTTGGGTCTAGCCGAGTAGGTTTGGGTCTAGCCGAGTGGGTTTTGGTCTAGCGGAGTGAGTTTGAGTCTAGCCGAGTGTGTTTCGGTCTAGCGGAGTGGGTTTGAGTCTAACGGAGTGGGTTTTGGTCTAGCCGAGTGGGTTTGGGTCTAGCCGAGTGGGTTTGGGTCTAGCCGAGTGGGTTTGGGTCTGGCGAGTGGGTTTGGGTCTAGCGAGTGGGTTTGGATCAAGTCGAGTGGGTTTGGGTTTAGCCGTGTGGGTTTGGGTCTGGCCGAGTGGGTTTGGGTCTAGCCGACTGGGTTCGGGTCTAGCGGAGTGGGTTCGGGTCTAGCGGAGTATGCTTGGGTCTAGCGGACTGTGTTTGGGTCTTGCGATTGGGTTTGCGTCTAGCCGAGTTGGTTTTGGTCTAGCCGAGTGGGTTTGCGTCTAGCCGAGTGGGTTTGGGTCTAGCCGAGTAGGTTTGGGTCCAGCCGAGTGCGTTTGGGTCTAGTCGAGAGGGTTTGGGTCTAGCCGAGTGGGTTTGGGTCTAGACGAGTGGGTTTGGTTCTAGCCGAGTGGGTTTGGGTTCAGCCGTGTGGGTTTGGGTCTGGCCGAGTGGGTTTGGGTCTAGCCGAGTGTGTTTGGGTCTAGCCGAGTGGGTTTGGGTTTAGCGGAGTGGGTTTGAGTCTAACGGAGTGGGTTTAGGTCTATCCAAGTGCGTTTGGGTCTAGCCGAGGGGTTTTGGGTCTAGCCGAGTGGGTTTGGGTCTAGCCAAGTGGGTTTGAGTCTAGCCGAGTGGGTTTGGGCCTAGCCGAGTTGGTTTGGGTCTATCTGAGTAGGTTTGGGTCTAGCGGAGTGGGTTTGGGTCTAGCGGAGTGGGTTTGGGTCTGGCCGAGTGGGTTTTGGTTTAGGCGTGTGGGTTTGGTTCTGGCCGAGTGGGTTTGGGTCTAGCCGAGTGGGTTTGGGTCTAGCGGAGTGGGTTTGGGTGTAGCCGAGTGGGTTTGGGTCTAGCCGAGTGGGTTTGGGTCCAGCCGACTGGGTTACGGTCTAGGCGTGTGGGTTTGGTTCTGGCCGAGTGGGTTTGGGTCTAGCCGAGTGGGTTTGAGTCTAACGGAGTGGGTTTAGGTCTAGCCGAGTGGGTTTGGGTCTAGCCGAGTGGGTTTGGGTCTAGCGAGTGGGTTTGGGTCTAGGCGAGTGGGTTTGGGTCTAGCCGAGTGGGTTTGGGTCTATCCGAGTGGGTTTGGGTCTAGCCGAGTGGGTTTGGGTCTATCCGAGTGGGTTTGGGTCTAGCCGAGTGGGTTTGGGTCTAGCGGAGTGGGTTTGAGTCTATCCGAGTGGGTTTGGGTCTAGCGGAGTGGGTTTGAGTCTAACGGAGTGGGTTTGCATCTAGCGGAGTGGGTTTGGGTCTAGCGGAGTGGGTTTGGGTCTAGCGGAGTGGGTTTGGGTCTCGCCGAGTGTGTTTGGGTCTAGCCGAGTGGGTTTGGGTCTAGCCGAGTGGGTTTGGGTCTAACGGAGTGGGTTTAGGTCTAGCCGAGTGGGTTTGGGTCTGGCCGAGTGGGTTTGGGTCCAGCCGAGTGGGTTTGGGTCTAGCCGAGTGGGTTTGGGTCTAGCGGAGTGGGTTTGAGTCTAGCCGAGTGGATTTGGGTCCCTGCGGAGTGTGTTTGAGTCTAACGGAGTGGGTTTGCATCTAGCGGAGTGGGTTTGGGTCTAGCGGTGTGGGTTTCGGTCTCACCGAGTGGGTTTGGGTCTAGCCGAGTGGGTTTGGGTCTAGCCGAGTGGGTTTGGGTCTGGCCGAGTGGGTTTGGGCCTAGCCGAGTGGTTTTGGGTCTAGCGGAGTGGGTTTGGGTGTAGCCGAGTGGGTTTGGGTCTAGCCGAGTGGGTTTGGGTCCAGCCGACTGGGTTTCGGTCTAGCCGAGTGGGTTTGGGTCAAGACGAGTGGGTTTCGGTCTAGCCGAGTGGGTTTGGGTCTAGCCGAGTGGGTTTGGGTCTAACCGAGTGGGTTTGGGTCTAGCGGAGTGGGTTTGAAGTCTATCCGAGTGGGTTTGGGTCTAGCGGAGTGCGTTTGAGTCTAACAGAGTGGGTTTGCATCTAGCGGAGTGGGTTTGGGTCTAGCGGAGTGGGTTTGGGTCTAGCGGAGTGGGTTTGGGTCTCGCCGAGTGGGTTTGGGTCTAGCCGAGTGGGTTTGTTTCTAGCCGAGTGGGTTTGGGTCTAGCCGAGTGGGTTTGGGTCTAGCCGAGTGGGTTGGGGTCTTGCCGAGTGGGTTTGGGTCTAGCCGAGCGCGTTTCGATATAGCTGAGTGGGTTTGGATCTAGCCGAGTGGGTTTGGGTCTAGCCGAGTGGGTTTTGGTCTAGCAGAGTGAGTTTGAGTCTAGCCGAGTGGGTTTGGGTCTAGCGGAGTGGGTTTGAGTCTAACGGAGTGGGTTTAGGTCAAGCCGAGTGGGTTTGGGTCTAGCCGAGTGGGTTTGGGTCTAGCCGAGTGGGTTTGGGTCTAGCCGAGTGGGTTTGGGTCTAGCCGAGTGGGTTTGGGTCTAGCCGAGTGGGTTTGGGTCTAGCGGAGTGGGTTTGAGTCTAACGGAGTGGGTTTAGGTCTAGCCG
This sequence comes from Raja brachyura, assembly GCA_963514005.1. The sequence goes on along the minus strand of OY740815.1, from coordinate 28,375,048 downwards.
AGTGTGTTTGGGTCTAGCCGAGTGGGTTTGGGTCTAGCCGAGTTAGTTTGGGTCTAGCCGACTGGGTTTGGGTCTAGCCGAGTGGGTTTGGGTCTAGCCGAGTGGGTTTGGGTCAAGCCTAGTGGGTTTGGGCCTAGCCGAGTGGGTTTGGGCCTAGCCGAGTGGGTTTGGGTCTAGCCGAGTGGGTTTGGGAATAGCCGAGTGGGTTTGGGTCTAGCCGAGTGGGTTTGGGTCTAGCCGAGTGGGTTTGGGTATAGCCGAGTGGGTTTGGGTCTAGCCGAGTGGGTTGGGGTCTAGCCGAGTGGGTTTGGGTCTAGCCGAGTGGGTTTGGGTCTAGCCGAGTGGGTTTGGGTCTAGCGGAGTGGGTTTGAGTCTAGCCGAGTGGATTTGGGTCCCTGCGGAGTGTGTTTGAGTCTAACGGAGTGGGTTTGCGTCTAGCGGAGTGGGTTTGGGTCTAGCGGTGTGGGTTTCGGTCTCACCGAGTGGGTTTGGGTCTAGCCGAGTGGGTTTGGGTCTAGCCGAGTGGGTTTGGGTCTGGCCGAGTGGGTTTGGGCCTAGCCGAGTGGTTTTGGGTCTAGCGGAGTGGGTTTGGGTGTAGCCGAGTGGGTTTGGGTCTAGCCGAGTGGGTTTGGGTCCAGCCGACTAGGTTTCGGTCTAGCCGAGTGGGTTTGGGTCAAGACGAGTGGGTTTCGGTCTAGCCGAGTGGGTTTGGGTCTAGCCGAGTGGGTTTGGGTCTAGCCGAGTGGGTTTGGGTCTAGCGTAGTGGGATTGTGTCTAGCCGAGTGGGTTTGGGTCTAGCGGAGTGGTTTTGAGTCTAACGGAGTGGGTTTAGGTCTAGCCTAGTGGGTTTGGGTCTAGCCGAGTGGGTTTGGGTCTAGCGAGTGGGTTTGGGTCTAGCCGAGTGGTTTTGGGTTTAGCCGTGTGGGTTTGGGTGTAGCCGAGTGGGTTTGGGTCTAGCTGAGTGGGTTTGGATCCAGCCGAGTGGGTTTGGGTCTAGCCGAGTGGGTTTGGGTTTAGGCGAGTGGGTTTGGGTCTAGCCGAGTGGGTTTGGGTCTATCCGAGTGGGTTTGGGTCTAGCCGAGTGGGTTTGGGTCTAGCGGAGTGGGTTTGAAGTCTATCCGAGTGGGTTTGGGTCTAGCGGAGTGGGTTTGAGTCTAACAGAGTGGGTTTGCATCTAGCGGAGTGGGTTTGGGTCTAGCGGAGTGGGTTTGGGTCTAGCGGAGTGGGTTTGGGTCTCTCCGAGTGGGTTTGGGTCTAGCCGAGTGGGTTTGTTTCTAGCCGAGTGGGTTTGGGTCTAGCCGAGTGGGTTTGGGTCTAGCCGAGTGGGTTGGGGTCTTGCCGAGTGGGTTTGGGTCTAGCCGAGTGGGTTTCGATATAGCTGAGTGGGTTTGGATCTAGCCGAGTGGGTTTGGGTCTAGCCGAGTGGGTTTTGGTCTAGCAGAGTGAGTTTGAGTCTAGCCGAGTGGGTTTGGGTCTAGCGGAGTGGGTTTGAGTCTAACGGAGTGGGTTTAGGTCAAGCCGAGTGGGTTTGGGTCTAGCCGAGTGGGTTTGGGTCTAGCCGAGTGGGTTTGGGTCTAGCCGAGTGGGTTTGGGTCTAGCCGAGTGGGTTTGGGTCTAGCCGAGTGGGTTTGGGTCTAGCGGAGTGGGTTTGAGTCTAACGGAGTGGGTTTAGGTCTAGCCGAGTGTGTTTGGGTCTAGCCGAGTGGGTTTGGGTCTAGCCGAGTTAGTTTGGGTCTAGCCGACTGGGTTTGGGTCTAGCCGAGTGGGTTTGGGTCTAGCCGAGTGGGTTTGGGTCAAGCCTAGTGGGTTTGGGCCTAGCCGAGTGGGTTTGGGCCTAGCCGAGTGGGTTTGGGTCTAGCGGAGTGGGTTTGAGTCTAGCCAAGTGGGTTTGGGACGAGCGGAGTGGGTTTGAGTCTAACGGAGTGGGTTTAGGTCTAGCCGAGTGGGTTTGGGTCTAGCCGAGTGGGTTTGGGTCAAGCCTAGTGGGTTTGGGTGTAGCCGAGTGGGTTTGGGACCAGCCGAATGGGTTTGAGTCTAGCCGAGTGGGTTTGGGTCTAGCCGAGTGGGTTTGGGTCTGGCCGAGTGGGTTTGGGCCTAGCCGAGTGGTTTTGGGTCTAGCGGAGTGGGTTTGGGTGTAGCCGAGTGGGTTTGGGTCTAGCCGAGTGGGTTTGGGTCCAGCCGACTGGGTTTCGGTCTAGCCGAGTGGGTTTGGGTCAAGACGAGTGGGTTTCGGTCTAGCCGAGTGGGTTTGGGTCTAGCCGAGTGGGTTTGGGTCTAGCCGAGTGGGTTTGGGTCTAGCGTAGTGGGATTGTGTCTAGCCGAGTGGGTTTGGGTCTAGCGGAGTGGTTTTGAGTCAAACGGAGTGGGTTTAGGTCTAGCCTAGTGGGTTTGGGTCTAGCCGAGTGGGTTTGGGTCTAGCGAGTGGGTTTGGGTCTAGCCGAGTGGTTTTGGGTTTAGCCGTGTAGGTTTGGGTGTAGCCGAGTGGGTTTGGGTCTAGCTGAGTGGGTTTGGATCCAGCCGAGTGGGTTTGGGTCTAGCCGAGTGGGTTTGGGTTTAGGCGAGTGGGTTTGGGTCTAGCCGAGTGGGTTTGGGTCTATCCGAGTGGGTTTGGGTCTAGCCGAGTGGGTTTGGGTCTAGCGGAGTGGGTTTGAAGTCTATCCGAGTGGGTTTGGGTCTAGCGGAGTGGGTTTGAGTCTAACAGAGTGGGTTTGCATCTAGCGGAGTGGGTTTGGGTCTAGCGGAGTGGGTTTGGGTCTAGCGGAGTGGGTTTGGGTCTCGCCGAGTGGGTTTGGGTCTAGCCGAGTGGGTTTGTTTCTAGCCGAGTGGGTTTGGGTCTAGCCGAGTGGGTTTGGGTCTAGCCGAGTGGGTTGGGGTCTTGCCGAGTGGGTTTGGGTCTAGCCGAGTGGGTTTCGATATAGCTGAGTGGGTTTGGATCTAGCCGAGTGGGTTTGGGTCTAGCCGAGTGGGTTTTGGTCTAGCAGAGTGAGTTTGAGTCTAGCCGAGTGGGTTTGGGTCTAGCGGAGTGGGTTTGAGTCTAACGGAGTGGGTTTAGGTCAAGCCGAGTGGGTTTGGGTCTAGCCGAGTGGGTTTCGGTCTAGCCGAGTGGGTTTTGGTCTATCCGAGTGGGTTTGGGTCTAGCCGAGTGGGTTTGGGTCTAGCCGAGTGGGTTTGGGTCTAGCGGAGTGGGTTTGAGTCTAACGGAGTGGGTTTAGGTCTAGCCGAGTGTGTTTGGGTCTAGCCGAGTGGGTTTGGGTCTAGCCGAGTTAGTTTGGGTCTAGCCGACTGGGTTTCGGTCTAGCCGAGTGGGTTTGGGTCTGGCCGAGTGGGTTTGGGTCAAGCCTAGTGGGTTTGGGCCTAGCCGAGTGGGTTTGGGCCTAGCCGAGTGGGTTTGGGTCTAGCGGAGTGGGTTTGTGTCTAGCCAAGTGGGTTTGGGTCTAGCGGAGTGGGTTTGAGTCTAACGGAGTGGGTTTAGGTCTAGCCGAGTGGGTTTGGGTCTAGCCGAGTGGGTTTGGGTCTAGTGAGTGGGTTTGGGTCTTACCGAGTGGGTTTGGGTTTAGCCGTGTGGGTTTGGGTCTAGCGGAGTGGGTTTGAGTCTAACGGAGTGGGTTTGCATCTAGCGGAGTGGGTTTGTGTCTAGCGGAGTGGGTTTGGGTCTAGCGGAGTGGGTTTCGGTCTCGCCGAGTGGGTTGGGGTCTAGCCGAGTGGGTTTGGGTCTAGCCGAGTGGGTTTGGGTCTGGCGAGTGGGTTTGGGTCTAGCGAGTGGGTTTGGGTCTAGTCGAGTGTGTTTGGGTTTCGCCCTGTGGGTTTGGGTCTGGCCGAGTGGGTTTGGGTCTAGGCGAGTGGGTTTGGGTCTAGCCGAGTGGGTTCGGGTCTAGCGGAGTGGGTTCGGGTCTAGCGGAATAGGCTTGGGTCTAGCGGACTGGGTTTGGGTCTAGCCGAGTGGGTTTGGGTCTAGCTGAGTGGGTTTGGGTCTAGCCGAGTGGGTTTGGGTCTAGCCGACTGGGTTTGGGTCTAGCGGAGTGGGTTTGGGTCTAGAGGGATGGTTTTGGGTCTCGCCGAGTGGGTTTGCGTCTAGCCGAGTGGGTTTGGGTCTAGCCGAGTGGGTTTGGGTATAGCCTAGTGGGTTAGGGTCTAGCCGAGTGGGTTGGGGTCTAGCCGAGTGGGTTTGAGTCTAGCCGAGTGGGTTTGGGTCTAGCCGAGTGGGTTTGGGTCTAGCCAAGTGGGTTTGGTCCAAGCCGATTGGGTTTGGGTCTGGCCGAGTGGGTTTGTGTCTCGCCGAGTGGGTTTGGGTCTAGCCGAGTTTGTTTGGGTCTAGTCAAGTGGGTTTGGGTCTAGCCGAGTGGGCTTGGGTCTAGCCGAGTGGGTTCCTGTCAAGCCGAGTGGGTTTGGGTCTAGCCGAGTGGGTTTGGGTCTAGCCGAGTGGGTTTGGGTCTAGCCGACTGGGTTTGGGTCTAGCAGAGTGGGTTTGGGTCTAGCCGAGTGGGTTTGGGTCTAGCCGAGTGGGTTTGGGTCTAGCCGAGTGGGTTTGGGACTAGCCTAGTGGGATTGGGTCTAGCGAGTGGGTTTGGGTCTAGTGATTGGGTTTGGGTCTAGCCGAGTGGGTTTGGGATTAGCCGAGTGGGTTTGGGTCTAGCCAAGTGGGTTTGGGTCTAGCCGAGTTGGTTTTGGTCTAGCCGAGTGGGTTTGGTTCTAGCCGAGTGGGTTTGGGTCTAGCCGAGTGGGTTTGGGTCTAGCCGAGTGGGTTGGGGTCTAACCGAGTGGGTTTGGGTCTAGCCGAGTGGGTTTCGATATAGCCGAGTGGGTTTGGGTCTAGCCAAGTGGGTTTGGGTCTAGCCGAGTGGGTTTTAGTCTAGCGGAGTGAGTTTGAGTCTAGCCGAGTGGGTTTGGGTCTAGCGGAGTGGGTTTGAGTCTAACGGAGTGGATTTAGGTCTAGCCGAGTGGGTTTGGGTCTAGCCGAGTGGGTTTGGGTCCAGCCGAGTGGGTTTGGGTCTAGCCGAGTGGATTTGGGTCTAGACGATTGGGTTTGGGTCTAGCCGAGTGGGTTTGAGTCTAGCCGAGTGGGTTTGGGTCTAGCGGGGTGGGTTTGGGTCTAGCGGAGTGGGTTTCGGTCTCGCCGAGTGGGTTTGGGTCTAGCCGACTGGGTTTGGGTCTAGCCGAGTGGGTTTGGGTCTAGCCGAGTGGCTTTGGGTCTAGCCGAGTGGGTTGGGGTCTAGCCGAGTGGGTTTGGGTCTGGCCGAGTGGGTTTCGATATAGCCGAGTGGGTTTGGGTCTAGCCGAGTGGGTTTGGGTCTAGCCGAGTGGGTTTTAGTCTAGCGGAGTGAGTTTGAGTCTAGCCGAGTGGGTTTGGGTCTAGCGGAGTGGGTTTGAGTCTAACGGAGTGGGTTTAGGTCTTGCCGAGTGGGTTTGGGTCTGGCCGAGTAGGTTTGGGTCCAGCCGAGTGGGTTTGGGTCTAGCCGAGTGGGTTTGGGTCTAGACGAGTGGGTTTTGGTCTAGCCGAGTGGGTTTGGGTCTAGCCGAGTGGGTTTGGGTCTAGCCGAGTGGGTTGGGGTCTAGCCGAGTGGGTTTCGATATAGCCGAGTGGGTTTGGGTCTAGCCGAGTAGGTTTGGGTCTAGCCGAGTGGGTTTTGGTCTAGCGGAGTGAGTTTGAGTCTAGCCGAGTGTGTTTCGGTCTAGCGGAGTGGGTTTGAGTCTAAAGGAGTGGGTTTTGGTCTAGCCGAGTGGGCTTGGGTCTAGCCGAGTGGGTTTGGGTCTAGCCGAGTGGGTTTGGGTCTGGCGAGTGGGTTTGGGTCTAGCGAGTGGGTTTGGATCAAGTCGAGTGGGTTTGGGTCTAGCCGACTGGGTTCGGGTCTAGCGGAGTGGGTTCGGGTCTAGCGGAGTATGCTTGGGTCTAGCGGACTGGGTTTGGTCTTGCGATTGGGTTTGCGTCTAGCCGAGTTGGTTTTGGTCTAGCCGAGTGGGTTTGCGTCTAGCCGAGTGGGTTTGGGTCTAGCCGAGTAGGTTTGGGTCCAGCCGAGTGGGTTTGGGTCTAGCCGAGAGGGTTTTGGTCTAGCCGAGTGGGTTTGGGTCTAGACGAGTGGGTTTGGTTCTAGCCGAGTGGGTTTGGGTTCAGCCGTGTGGGTTTGGGTCTGGCCGAGTGGGTTTGGGTCTAGCCGAGTGGGTTTGGGTCTAGCCGAGTGGGTTTGGGTTTAGCGGAGTGGGTTTGAGTCTAACGGAGTGGGTTTAGGTCTATCCAAGTGCGTTTGGGTCTAGCCGAGGGGTTTGGGGTCTGGCCGAGTGGGTTTGGGTCTAGCCAAGTGGGTTTGAGTCTAGCCGAGTGGGTTTGGGCCTAGCCGAGTTGGTTTGGGTCTATCTGAGTAGGTTTGGGTCTAGCGGAGTGGGTTTGGGTCTAGCGGAGTGGGTTTGGGTCTGGCCGAGTGGGTTTTGGCTTAGGCGTGTGGGTTTGGTTCTGGCCGAGTGGGTTTGGGTCTAGCCGAGTGGGTTTGGGTCTAGCGGAGTGGGTTTGGGTGTAGCCGAGTGGGTTTGGGTCTAGCCGAGTGGGTTTGGGTCCAGCCGACTGGGTTTCGGTCTAGGCGTGTGGGTTTGGTTCTGGCCGAGTGGGTTTGGGTCTAGCCGAGTGGGTTTGAGTCTAACGGAGTGGGTTTAGGTCTAGCCGAGTGGGTTTGGGTCTAGCCGAGTGGGTTTGGGTCTAGCGAGTGGGTTTGGGTCTAGGCGAGTGGGTTTGGGTCTAGCCGAGTGGGTTTGGGTCTATCCGAGTGGGTTTGCGTCTAGCCGAGTGGGTTTGGGTCTATCCGAGTGGGTTTGGGTCTAGCCGAGTGGGTTTGGGTCTAGCGGAATGGGTTTGAGTCTATCCGAGTGGGTTTGGGTCTAGCGGAGTGGGTTTGAGTCTAACGGAGTGGGTTTGCATCTAGCGGAGTGGGTTTGGGTCTAGCGGAGTGGGTTTGGGTCTAGCGGAGTGGGTTTGGGTCTCGCCGAGTGTGTTTGGGTCTAGCCGAGTGGGTTTGGGTCTAGCCGAGTGGGTTTGGGTCTAACGGAGTGGGTTTAGGTCTAGCCGAGTGGGTTTGGGTCTAGCCGAGTGGGTTTGGGTCCAGCCGAGTGGGTTTGGGTCTAGCCGAGTGGGTTTGGGTCTAGCCGAGTGGGTTTGGGTCTAGCGGAGTGGGTTTGAGTCTAGCCGAGTGGATTTGGGTCCCTGCGGAGTGTGTTTGAGTCTAACGGAGTGGGTTTGCGTCTAGCGGAGTGGGTTTGGGTCTAGCGGTGTGGGTTTCGGTCTCACCGAGTGGGTTTGGGTCTAGCCGAGTGGGTTTGGGTCTAGCCGAGTGGGTTTGGGTCTGGCCGAGTGGGTTTGGGCCTAGCCGAGTGGTTTTGGGTCTAGCGGAGTGGGTTTGGGTGTTGCCGAGTGGGTTTGGGTCTAGCCGAGTGGGTTTGGGTCCAGCCGACTGGGTTTCGGTCTTGCCGAGTGGGTTTGGGTCAAGACGAGTGGGTTTCGGTCTAGCCGAGTGGGTTTGGGTCTAGCCGAGTGGGTTTGGGTCTAGCCGAGTGGGTTTGGGTCTAGCGTAGTGGGATTGTGTCTAGCCGAGTGGGTTTGGGTCTAGCGGAGTGGTTTTGAGTCTAACGGAGTGGGTTTAGGTCTAGCCTAGTGGGTTTGGGTCTAGCCGAGTGGGTTTGGGTCTAGCGAGTGGGTTTGGGTCTAGCCGAGTGGTTTTGGGTTTAGCCGTGTGGGTTTGGGTGTAGCCGAGTGGGTTTGGGTCTAGCTGAGTGGGTTTGGATCCAGCCGAGTGGGTTTGGGTCTAGCCGAGTGGGTTTGGGTTTAGGCGAGTGGGTTTGGGTCTAGCCGAGTGGGTTTGGGTCTATCCGAGTGGGTTTGGGTCTAGCCGAGTGGGTTTGGGTCTAGCGGAGTGGGTTTGAAGTCTATCCGAGTGGGTTTGGTTCTAGCGGAGTGGGTTTGAGTCTAACAGAGTGGGTTTGCATCTAGCGGAGTGGGTTTGGGTCTAGCGGAGTGGGTTTGGGTCTAGCGGAGTGGGTTTGGGTCTCGCCGAGTGGGTTTGGGTCTAGCCGAGTGGGTTTGGGTCTAGCCGAGTGGGTTTGGGTCTAACGGAGTGGGTTTAGGTCTAGCCGAGTGGGTTTGGGTCTAGCCGAGTGGGTTTGGGTCCAGCCGAGTGGGTTTGGGTCTAGCCGAGTGGGTTTGGGTCTAGATGAGTGGGTTTGGGTCTCGCCGAGTGGGTTTGGGTCTAGCCGAGTGGGTTTGGGTCTAGCCAAGTGGGTTTGGGTCTAGCGGAGTGGGTTTGAGTCTAGCCGAGTGGATTTGGGTCCCTACGGAGTGTGTTTGAGTCTAACGGAGTGGGTTTGCGTCTAGCGGAGTGGGTTTGGGTCTAGCGGAGTGGGTTTGGGTCTAGCGGAGTGGGTTTCGGTCTCACCGAGTGGGTTTGGGTCTAGCCGAGTGGGTTTGGGTCTAGCCGAGTGGGTTTGTTTCTAGCCGAGTGGGTTTGGGTCTAGCCGAGTGGGTTTGGGTCTAGCCGAGTGGGTTGGGGTCTTGCCGAGTGGGTTTGGGTCTAGCCGAGTGGGTTTCGATATAGCTGAGTGGGTTTGGATCTAGCCGAGTGGGTTTGGGTCTAGCCGAGTGGGTTTTGGTCTAGCAGAGTGAGTTTGAGTCTAGCCGAGTGGGTTTGGGTCTAGCGGAGTGGGTTTGAGTCTAACGGAGTGGGTTTAGGTCAAGCCGAGTGGGTTTGGGTCTAGCCGAGTGGGTTTGGGTCTAGCCGAGTGGGTTTGGGTCTAGCCGAGTGGGTTTGGGTCTAGCCGAGTGGGTTTGGGTCTAGCCGAGTGGGTTTGGGTCTAGCGGAGTGGGTTTGAGTCTAACGGAGTGGGTTTAGGTCTAGCCCAGTGTGTTTGGGTCTAGCCGAGTGGGTTTGGGTCTAGCCGAGTTAGTTTGGGTCTAGCCGAGTGGGTTTGGGTCTAGCCGAGTGGGTTTGGGTCTAGCCGAGTGGGTTTGGGTCAAGCCTAGTGGGTTTGGGCCTAGCCGAGTGGGTTTGGGCCTAGCCGAGTGGGTTTGGGTCTAGCCGAGGGGGTTTGGGTCTATCCGAGCGGGTTTGGGTCTAGCGGAGTGGGTTTGGGTCTAGCGGAGTGGGTTTGGATCTAGCGGAGTGGGTTTGGGTCTATCGGAGTGGGTTTGGGTCTAGCGGAGTGGGTTTGGGTCTAGCGGAGTGGGTTTGGGTCTAGCGGAGTGGGTTCGGGTGTAGCGGAGTGGGTTTGGGTCTAGCCGAGGGGTTTGGGTTTAGGCGTGTGGGTTTGGATCTGGCAGAGTGGGTTTGGGTCTAGCCGAGTGGGTTTGGGTCTAGCGGAGTGGGTTTGGGTGTAGCCGAGTGGGTTTGGGTCTAGCCGAGTGGGTTTGGGTCCAGCCGAGTGGGTTTGGGTCTAGCCGAGTGGGTTTGGGTCTAGACGAGTGGGTTTCTGTCTAGCCGAGTGGGTTTTGGGTCTAGCCGAGTGGGTTTGGGTCTAGCCGAGTGGGTTTGGGTCTAGCCGAGGGGGTTTGGGTCTATCCGAGTGGGTTTGGGTCTAGCGGAGTGGGTTTGGGTCTTGCGGAGTGGGTTTGGGTCTAGCGGAGTGGGTTTGGGTCTAGCGGAGTGGGTTTGGGTCTAGCGGAGTGGGTTTGGGTCTAGCGGAGTGGGTTAGGGTCTAGCGGAGTGGGTTTGGGTCTAGCGGAGTGGGTTTGGGTCTAGCCGAGGGGTTTGGGTTTAGGCGTGTGGGTTTGGGTCTGGCCGAGTGGGTTTGGGTCTAGCCGAGTGGGTTTGGGTCTAGCGGAGTGTGTTTGGGTGTAGCCGAGTGGGTTTGGGTCTAGCCGAGTGGGTTTGGGTCCAGCCGAGTGGGTTTGGGTCTAACCGAGTGGGTTTGGGTCTAGCCGAGTGGGTTTCTGTCTAGCCGAGTGGGTTTTGGGTCTAGCCGAGTGGGTTTGGGTCTGGCCGAGTGGGTTTGTGTCTAGCGGAGTGGGTTTGGGTCTAGCCGAGTGGGTTTGGGTGTAGCCGAGTGGGTTTGGGCCTAGCCGCGTGGGTTTGGGTCTAGCCGAGGGGGTTTGGGTCTATCCGAGTGGGTTTGGGTCTGGCGGAGTGGGTTTGGGTCTTGCGGAGTGGGTTTGAGTCTAGCGGAGTGGGTTTGGGTCTAGCGGAGTGGGTTTGGGTCTAGCGGGGTGGGTTTGGGTCTAGCGGAGTGGGTTGGGGTCTAGCGGAGTGGGTTTGGGTCTAGCGGAGTGGGTTTGGGTCTAGCCGAGGGGTTTGGTTTTAGGCGTGTGGGTTTGGTTCTGGCCGAGTGGGTTTGGGTCTAGCCGAGTGGGTTTGGGTCTAGCGAAGTGGGTTTGGGTGTAGCCGAGTGGGTTTGGGTCTAGCCGCGTGGGTTTGGGTCCGGCCGAGTGGGTTTGGGTCTAACCGAGTGGGTTTGGGTCTAGCCGAGTGGGTTTGGGTCTAGCCGCGTGGGTTTCTCTCTAGCCGAGTGGGTTTGGGTCTAGCCGAGTGGGTTTGTGTCTAGCGGAGTGGGTTTGGGTGAGGCCGAGTGGGTTTGGGACTAGCCGAATGGGTTTGGGACTGGCCGAATGGGTTTGGGTCTAGCCGATTGGGTTTGGGTCTAGCCGCGTGGGTTTGGGTCTAGCCTAGTGGGTTTGGATGTAGCCGAGTGGGTTTGGGTCTAGCCGAGTGGGTTTGGGTACAGCCGAGTGGGTTTGGGTCTCGCCGAGTGGGTTTGGGTCTAGACGAGTGGGTTTCGGTCTAGCCGAGTGGGTTTGGGTCTTGCCGAGTGGGTTTGGGTCTATCTGAGTGGGTTTGGGTCTAGCGGATTGGGTTTGTGTCTTGCGGAGTGGGTTTGGGTCTAGCGGAGCGGGATTGGGTCTAGCGGAGTGGGTTTGGGTCTTGCGGAGTGGGTTTGGGTCTAGCGGAGTGGGTTTGGGTCTAGCTGAGTGGGTTTGGGTCTAGCCGAGTGGGTTTGGGTTTAGGCCTGGCCGAGTGGGTTTGGGTCTAGCCGAGTGGGTTTGGGTCTAGCCGAGTGGGTTTGGGTCTAGCCGAGTGGGTTTGGGTCCAGCCGACTGGGTTTCGGTCTAGCCGAGTGGGTTTGGGTCAAGACGAGTGGGTTTCGGTCTAGCCGAGTGGGTTTGGGTCTAGCCGAGTGGGTTTGGGTCTAGCCGAGTGGGTTTGGGTCTAGCGTAGTGGGATTGTGTCTAGCCGAGTGGGTTTGGGTCTAGCGGAGTGGTTTTGACTCTAACGGAGTGGGTTTAGGTCTAGCCTAGTGGGTTTGGGTCTAGCCGAGTGGGTTTGGGTCTAGCGAGTGGGTTTGGGTCTAGCCGAGTGGTTTTGGGTTTAGCCGTGTGGGTTTGGGTGTAGCCGAGTGGGTTTGGGTCTAGCTGAGTGGGTTTGGATCCAGCCGAGTGGGTTTGGGTCTAGCCGAGTGGGTTTGGGTTTAGGCGAGTGGGTTTGGGTCTAGCCGAGTGGGTTTGGGTCTATCCGAGTGGGTTTGGGTCTAGCCGAGTGGGTTTGGGTCTAGCGGAGTGGGTTTGAAGTCTATCCGAGTGGGTTTGGTTCTAGCGGAGTGGGTTTGAGTCTAACAGAGTGGGTTTGCATCTAGCGGAGTGGGTTTGGGTCTAGCGGAGTGGGTTTGGGTCTAGCGGAGTGGGTTTGGGTCTCGCCGAGTGGGTTTGGGTCTAGCCGAGTGGGTTTGGGTCTAGCCGAGTGGGTTTGGGTCTAACGGAGTGGGTTTAGGTCTAGCCGAGTGGGTTTGGGTCTAGCCGAGTGGGTTTGGGTCCAGCCGAGTGGGTTTGGGTCTAGCCGAGTGGGTTTGGGTCTAGATGAGTGGGTTTGGGTCTCGCCGAGTGGGTTTGGGTCTAGCCGAGTGGGTTTGGGTCTAGCCGAGTGGGTTTGGGTCTAGCGGAGTGGGTTTGAGTCTAGCCGAGTGGATTTGGGTCCCTGCGGAGTGTGTTTGAGTCTAACGGAGTGGGTTTGCGTCTAGCGGAGTGGGTTTGGGTCTAGCGGAGTGGGTTTGGGTCTAGCGGAGTGGGTTTCGGTCTCACCGAGTGGGTTTGGGTCTAGCCGAGTGGGTTTGGGTCTAGCCGAGTGGGTTTGTTTCTAGCCGAGTGGGTTTGGGTCTAGCCGAGTGGGTTTGGGTCTAGCCGAGTGGGTTGGGGTCTTGCCGAGTGGGTTTGGGTCTAGCCGAGTGGGTTTCGATATAGCTGAGTGGGTTTGGATCTAGCCGAGTGGGTTTGGGTCTAGCCGAGTGGGTTTTGGTCTAGCAGAGTGAGTTTGAGTCTAGCCGAGTGGGTTTGGGTCTAGCGGAGTGGGTTTGAGTCTAACGGAGTGGGTTTAGGTCAAGCCGAGTGGGTTTGGGTCTAGCCGAGTGGGTTTGGGTCTAGCCGAGTGGGTTTGGGTCTAGCCGAGTGGGTTTGGGTCTAGCCGAGTGGGTTTGGGTCTAGCCGAGTGGGTTTGGGTCTAGCGGAGTGGGTTTGAGTCTAACGGAGTGGGTTTAGGTCTAGCCCAGTGTGTTTGGGTCTAGCCGTGTGGGTTTGGGTCTAGCCGAGTTAGTTTGGTTCTAGCCGAGTGGGTTTGGGTCTAGCCGAGTGGGTTTGGGTCTAGCCGAGTGGGTTTGGGTCAAGCCTAGTGGGTTTGGGCCTAGCCGAGTGGGTTTGGGCCTAGCCGAGTGGGTTTGGGTCTAGCCGAGGGGGTTTGGGTCTATCCGAGCGGGTTTGGGTCTAGCGGAGTGGGTTTGGGTCTAGCGGAGTGGGTTTGGATCTAGCGGAGTGGGTTTGGGTCTATCGGAGTGGGTTTGGGTCTAGCGGAGTGGGTTTGGGTCTAGCGGAGTGGGTTTGGGTCTAGCGGAGTGGGTTCGGGTGTAGCGGAGTGGGTTTGGGTCTAGCCGAGGGGTTTGGGTTTAGGCGTGTGGGTTTGGATCTGGCAGAGTGGGTTTGGGTCTAGCCGAGTGGGTTTGGGTCTAGCGGAGTGGGTTTGGGTGTAGCCGAGTGGGTTTCGGTCTAGCCGAGTGGGTTTGGGTCCAGCCGAGTGGGTTTGGGTCTAGCCGAGTGGGTTTGGGTGTAGACGAGTGGGTTTCTGTCTAGCCGAGTGGGTTTTGGGTCTAGCCGAGTGGGTTTGGGTCTAGCCGAGTGGGTTTGGGTGTAGCCGAGTGGGTTTGGGCCTAGCCGAGTGGGTTTGGGTCTAGCCGAGGGGGTTTGGGTCTATCCGAGTGGGTTTGGGTCTAGCGGAGTGGGTTTGGGTCTTGCGGAGTGGGTTTGGGTCTAGCGGAGTGGGTTTGGGTCTAGCGGAGTGGGTTTGGGTCTAGCGGAGTGGGTTTGGGTCTAGCGGAGTGGGTTAGGGTCTAGCGGAGTGGGTTTGGGTCTAGCGGAGTGGGTTTGGGTCTAGCCGAGGGGTTTGGGTTTAGGCGTGTGGGTTTGGGTCTGGCCGAGTGGGTTTGGGTCTAGCCGAGTGGGTTTGGGTCTAGCGGAGTGGGTTTGGGTGTAGCCGAGTGGGTTTGGGTCTAGCCGAGTGGGTTTGGGTCCAGCCGAGTGGGTTTGGGTCTAACCGAGTGGGTTTGGGTCTAGCCGAGTGGGTTTCTGTCTAGCCGAGTGGGTTTTGGGTCTAGCCGAGTGGGTTTGGGTCTGGCCGAGTGGGTTTGTGTCTAGCGGAGTGGGTTTGGGTCTAGCCGAGTGGGTTTGGGTGTAGCCGAGTGGGTTTGGGCCTAGCCGCGTGGGTTTGGGTCTAGCCGAGGGGGTTTGGGTCTATCCGAGTGGGTTTGGGTCTGGCGGAGTGGGTTTGGGTCTTGCGGAGTGGGTTTGAGTCTAGCGGAGTGGGTTTGGGTCTAGCGGAGTGGGTTTGGGTCTAGCGGGGTGGGTTTGGGTCTAGCGGAGTGGGTTGGGGTGTAGCGGAGTGGGTTTGGGTCTAGCGGAGTGGGTTTGGGTCTAGCCGAGGGGTTTGGTTTTAGGCGTGTGGGTTTGGTTCTGGCCGAGTGGGTTTGGGTCTAGCCGAGTGGGTTTGGGTCTAGCGAAGTGGGTTTGGGTGTAGCCGAGTGGGTTTGGGTCTAGCCGCGTGGGTTTGGGTCCGGCCGAGTGGGTTTGGGTCTAACCGAGTGGGTTTGGGTCTAGCCGAGTGGGTTTGGGTCTAGCCGCGTGGGTTTCTCTCTAGCCGAGTGGGTTTGGGTCTAGCCGAGTGGGTTTGTGTCTAGCGGAGTGGGTTTGGGTGAGGCCGAGTGGGTTTGGGACTAGCCGAATGGGTTTGGGACTGGCCGAATGGGTTTGGGTCTAGCCGATTGGGTTTGGGTCTAGCCGCGTGGGTTTGGGTCTAGCCTAGTGGGTTTGGATGTAGCCGAGTGGGTTTGGGTCTAGCCGAGTGGGTTTGGGTACAGCCGAGTGGGTTTGGGTCTCGCCGAGTGGGTTTGGGTCTAGACGAGTGGGTTTCGGTCTAGCCGAGTGGGTTTGGGTCTTGCCGAGTGGGTTTGGGTCTATCTGAGTGGGTTTGGGTCTAGCGGATTGGGTTTGTGTCTTGCGGAGTGGGTTTGGGTCTAGCGGAGCGGGATTGGGTCTAGCGGAGTGGGTTTGGGTCTTGCGGAGTGGGTTTGGGTCTAGCGGAGTGGGTTTGGGTCTAGCTGAGTGGGTTTGGGTCTAGCCGAGTGGGTTTGGGTTTAGGCCTGGCCGAGTGGGTTTGGGTCTAGCCGAGTGGGTTTGGGTCTAGCCGAGTGGGTTTGGGTCTAGCCGAGTGGGTTTGGGTCTAGCCGAGTGGGTTTGGGTCTAGCCGAGTGGGTTTGGGTCTATCGGAGTGGGTTTGGGTGTAGCCGAGTGGGTTTGCGTCTAGCCGAGTGGGTTTGGGTCTAGCCGAGTGTGTTTGGGTCTAGCCGACTGGGTTTGGGTCTAGCGGAGTGGGTTTGGATTTAGCCGTGTGGGTTTGGGTCTAGCGAGTGGGTTTGGGTCTAGCCGAGTGGGTTTGGGTTTAGCCGTGTGGGTTTGGGTCTGGCCGAGTGGGTTTGGGCCTGGCCGAGTGGGTTTGGGTCTGGCCGAGTGGGTTTGAGTCTAGCCGAGTGGGTTTGGGTCTAGCGGAGTGGGTTTGTGTCTAACGGTTTAGGTCTAGCCGAGTGGGTTTGGGTCTAGCCGAGTGGTTTTGGGTCTAGCCGAGTGCGTTTTGGTCTGGCCGAGTGGGTTTGGGCCTGGCCGAGTGGGTTTGGGTCTAGCCGAGTGGGTTTGTTCTAGCCGAGTGGGTTTGGGTGTAGCCGAGTGGGTTTGGGTCTAGCGGAGTGGGTTTGAGTCTAGCCGAGTGGGTTTGGGTCTAGCGGAGTGGGTTTGTGTCTAACGGAGTGGGTTTAGGTCTAGCCGAGTGGGTTTGGGTCTAGCCGAGTGGTTTTGGGTCTAGCCGAGTGCGTTTGGGTCTGGCCGAGTGGGTTTGGGCCTGGCCGAGTGGGTTTGGGTCTAGCCGAGTGGGTTTGGTTCTAGCCGAGTGGGTTTGGGTCTAGCGGAGTGGGTTTGAGTCTAGCCGAGTGGGTTTGTGTCTAGCGGAGTGGGTTTGTGTCTAACGGAGTGGGTTTAGGTCTAGCCGAGTGGGTTTGGGTCTAGCCGAGTGGTTTTGGGTCTGGCCGAGTGGGTTTGGGTCGAGCCAAGTGGGTTTGGGTCTAGCCGAGTGGGTTTGTGTCTAGCCGAGTGGGTTTGGGTCTAGCGGAGTGGGTTTGGGCCTAGCCTAGTGGGTTTGGGCCTAGCCGCATGGGTTTGGGTCTAGCCGAGTGGGTTTTGCTCAAGCCGAGTGGGTTTGGATCTATCCGAGTGGGTTTGGGTCTAGCGGAGTTGGTTTGGGTCTTGCGGAGTGGTTTTGGGTCTAGCGGAGTGGGTTTGGGTCTAGCGGAGAGGGTTTGGGTCTTGCGGAGTGGGTTTGTGTCTAGCGGAGTGGGTTAGGGTCTAGCAGAGTGGGTTTGGGTCTAGCGGAGTGGGTTTGGGTCTAGTGGAGTGGGTTTGGGTCTGGCCGAGTGGGTTTGGGTTTAAGCGTGTGGGTTTGGGTCTGGCCGAGTGGGTTTGTGTATATCCGAGTGGGTTTGGGTCTAGCGGAGTGGGTTTGGGTGTAGCCGAGTGCGTTTGGGTCTAGCCGAGTGGGTTTGGGTCCAGCCCAGTGGGTTTGGGTCTAGCCGAGTGGGTTTGGGTCTAGACGAGTGGGTTTGGGTCTAGCCGAGTGGGTTTGGGTCTAGCTGAGTGGGTTTGGGTCTAGCCGAGTGGGTTTGAGTCTAACGGAGTGGGTTTGTGTCTAGCGGAGTGGGTTTGGGTCTAGCGGAGTGGGTTTGGGTCTAGCGGAGTGGGTTTCGGTCTGGCCGAGTGGGTTTCGGTCTAGCCGAGTGGGTTTGGGTCTAGCGGAGTGGGTTTGGGTCTAGCGGAGTGGGTTTGGGTTTAGGCGTGTGGGTTTGGGTCTGGCCGAGTGGGTTTGGGTCTAGCCGAGTGGGTTTGGGTCTAGCGGAGTGGATTTGGGTTTAGCGGAGTGGGTTTGGGTCTAGCCGAGTGGGTTGGGGTCTATCGGAGTGGGTTTGGGTGTAGCCGAGTGGGTTTGCGTCTAGCCGAGTGTGTTTGGGTCTAGCCGACTGGGTTTGGGTCTAGCGGAGTGGGTTTGGATTTAGCCGTGTGGGTTTGGGTCTAGGGAGTGGGTATGGGTCTAGCCGAGTGGGTTTGGGTTTAGCCGTGTGGGTTTGGGTCTGGCCGAGTGGGTTTGGGCCTGGCCGAGTGGGTTTGTGTCTGGCCGAGTGGGTTTGGGTCTAGCCTAGTGGGTTTGGGTCTAGCCGAGTGGGTTTGGGTGTAGCCGAGTGGGTTTGGGTCTAACCGAGTGGGTTTGGGTCTAGCCGAGTGGGTTTGGGTCTAGCCGAGTGGGTTTGGGTCTAGCGGAGTGGGTTTGAGTCTAGCCGAGTGGGTTTGGGTCTAGCGGAGTGGGTTTGTGTCTAACGGAGTGGGTTTAGGTCTAGCCGAGTGGGTTTGGGTCTAGCCGAGTGGTTTTGGGTCTAGCCGAGTGGGTTTGGGTCTGGCCGAGTGGGTTTGGGCCTGGCCGAGTGGGTTTGGGTCTAGCCGAGTGGGTTTGGGTCTAGCCGAGTGGGTTTGGGTCTAGCGGAGTGGGTTTGAGTCTAGCCGAGTGGGTTTGTGTCTAGCGGAGTGGGTTTGTGTCTAACGGAGTGGGTTTAGGTCTAGCCGAGTGGGTTTGGGTCTAGCCGAGTGGTTTTGGGTCTGGCCGAGTGGGTTTGGGTCGAGCCAAGAGGGTTTGGGTCTAGCCGAGTGGGTTTGTGTCTAGCCGAGTGGGTTTGGGTCTAGCGGAGTGGGTTTGGGCCTAGCCTAGTGGGTTTGGGCCTAGCCGCGTGGGTTTGGGTCTAGCCGAGTGGGTTTGGCTCAAGCCGAGTGGGTTTGGGTCTATCCGAGTGGGTTTGGGTCTAGCGGAGTTGGTTTGGGTCTTGCGGAGTGGTTTTGGGTCTAGCGGAGTGGGTTTGGGTCTAGCGGAGAGGGTTTGGGTCTTGCGGAATGGGTTTGGGTCTAGCGGAGTGGGTTAGGGTCTAGCAGAGTGGGTTTGGGTCTAGCGGAGTGGGTTTGGGTCTAGTGGAGTGGGTTTGGGTCTGGCCGAGTGGGTTTGGGTTTAGGCGTGTGGGTTTGGGTCTGGCCGAGTGGTTTTGGGTCTGGCCGAGTGGGTTTGGGTCGAGCCAAGAGGGTTTGGGTCTAGCCGAGTGGGTTTGTGTCTAGCCGAGTGGGTTTGGGTCTAGCGGAGTGGGTTTGGGCCTGGCCTAGTGGGTTTGGGCCTAGCCGCGTGGGTTTGGGTCTAGCCGAGTGGGTTTGGCTCAAGCCGAGTGGGTTTGGGTCTATCCGAGTGGGTTTGGGTCTAGCGGAGTTGGTTTGGGTCTTGCGGAGTGGTTTTGGGTCTAGCGGAGTGGGTTTGGGTCTAGCGGAGAGGGTTTGGGTCTTGCGGAATGGGTTTGGGTCTAGCGGAGTGGGTTAGGGTCTAGCAGAGTGGGTTTGGGTCTAGCGGAGTGGGTTTGGGTCTAGTGGAGTGGGTTTGGGTCTGGCCGAGTGGGTTTGGGTTTAGGCGTGTGGGTTTGGGTCTGGCCGAGTGGGTTTGGGTCTAGCCGAGTGGGTTTGGGTCTAGCGGAGTGGGTTTGGGTGTAGCCGAGTGCGTTTGGGTCTAGCCGAGTGGGTTTGGGTCCAGCCCAGTGGGTTTGGGTCTAGCCGAGTGGGTTTGGGTCTAGACGAGTGGGTTTGGGTCTAGCCGAGTGGGTTTGGGTCTAGCCGAGTGGGTTTGAGTCTAACGGAGTGGGTTTGTGTCTAGCGGAGTGGGTTTGGGTCTAGCGGAGTGGGTTTGGGTCTAGCGGAGTGGGTTTGGGTTTAGGCGTGTGGGTTTGGGTCTGGCCGAGTGGGTTTGGGTCTAGCCGAGTGGGTTTGGGTCTAGCGGAGTGGATTTGGGTTTAGCGGAGTGGGTTGGGGTCCAACCGAGTGGGTTTGGGTCTAGCCGAGTGGGTTTGGGTCTAGCCGAGTGGGTTTGGGTCTGGCCGAGTGGGTTTGGGTCTAGCCAAGTGGGTTTGGGTCTAGCCGAGTGGGTTTGGGTCTAGCCGAGTGGGTTTGGGTCTAGCCGAGTCTGTTTGGGTCTAGCCGAGTGGGTTTGGGTCTAGCCGAGTGGGTTTGGTTCTAGCCAAGTGGGTTTGGGTCTAGCCCAGTGGGTTTGGGTATAGCCGAGTGGGTTTGTGTCTAGCCGAGTGGGTTTGGGTCTAGCCGAGTGGGTTTGGGTCTAGCCGATTGGGTTTGGGTCCAGCCGAGTGGGTTTGGGTCTAGCCCAGTGGGTTTGGGACTAGCCAAGTGGGTTTGGGTCTAGCCGAGTGGGTTTGGGACTAACCGAGTGGGTTTGGGTCGAGCCGAGTGGGTTTGGGTCCAGCCGAGTGGGTTTGGGTCTAGCCGAGTGGGTTTGCATCTACAGAGTGGGTTTGGGTCCAGCCGAGTGGGTTTGGGTCTTACCGAGTAGGTTGGGGTCTAGCCAAGTGGGTTTGGGTCTAGCCGAGTGGGTTTGGGTGTAGCCGAGTGGGTTTGGGTGTAGCCGAGTGGGTTTGGGTCTAGCCGAGTGGGTTTGGGTCTAGCCGAGTGGGTTTGGGTCTAGCGGAGTGGGTTTGGGTCTAGCCGAGTGGGTGTGGGTCTAGCCGAGTGGGTTTGGGTCTAGCCGAGTAGGTTTGGGTCTAGCCGAGTGGTTTTGGGTCTAGCCGAGTGGGTTTGGGTCTAGCCGAGTGGGTTTGGGTCTAGCCGAGTGGGTTTGGGTCTAGCCGAGTGGGTTTAGGTCTAGCCGAGTCCGTTTGGGTCTAGCCGAGTGGGTTTGGGACTAGCCGAGTGGGTTTGGGTCTAGCCGAGTGGGTTTGGTTCTAGCCAAGTGGGTTTGGGTCTAGCTGTGTGGGTTTAGGTCTAGCCGAGTGGGTTTGGATCTAGCCGAGTGGGTTTGGGTCTAGCCGAGTGGGTTTGAGTGTAGCCGAGTGGGTTTGGGTGTAGCGGAGTGGGTTTGTGTCTAGCGGAGTGGGTTTGGGTATAGCCGAGTGGATTTGCGTCCAGCCGAATGGGTTTGGGTCCAGCCGAGTGGGTTTGGGTCTAGCTGAGTGGGTTTGGGTCTAGCCGAGTGGGTTTGGATCTAGCCGAGTGGGTTTGGGTCTAGCCGAGTGGGTTTGGGTCCAGCCGAGTGGGTTTGGGTCTAGCCTAGTGGGTTTGGGACTAGCCGAGTGGGTTTGGGTCTAGCCGAGTGGGTTTGGGTCTAACCGAGTGGGTTTGGGTCTAGACGAGTGGGTTTGGGTGTAGCCGAGTGGGTTTGTGTCTAGCGGAGTGGTTTTGGGTGTAGCCGAGTGGGTTTGGGTCTAGCCGAGTGGGTTTGGGTCTAGCCGAGTGGGTTTGGGTCTAGCCGAGTGGGTTTGGTCTAGCCGAGTGGGTTTGGTCTAGCCGAGTGGGTTTGGGTCTAGCCCAGTGGGTTTGGGTATAGCCGAGTGGGTTTGTGTCTAGCCGAGTGGGTTTGGGTCTAGCCGAGTGGGCTTGGGTCTAGCCGAGTGGGTTTGGGTCTAGCCGAGTGGGTTTCGGTCTAGCCGAGTGGGTTTAGGTCTAGCCGAGTGGGTTTGGGTCCAGCCGAGTGGGTTTGGGTCTAGCCCAGTGGGTTTGGGACTAGCCGAGTGGGTTTGGGTCTAGCCGAGTGGGTTTGGGTCTAACCGAGTGGGTTTGGGTCTAGCCGAGTGGGTTTGGGTCCAGCCGAGTGGGTTTGGGTCTAGCCGAGTGGGTTTGCGTCTACAGAGTGGGTTTGGGTCCAGCCGAGTGGGTTTGGGTCTTACCGAGTGGGTTTGGGTGTAGCGGAGTGGGTTTGTGTCTAGCGGAGTGGGTTTGGGTATAGCCGAGTGGATTTGGGTCCAGCCGAGTGGGTTTGGGTCTAGCCGAGTGGGTTTGGGTCTAGCCGAGTGGGTTTGGATCTAGCCGAGTGGGTTTGGGTCTAGCCGAGTGGGTTTGGGTCCAGCCGAGTGGGTTTGGGTGTAGCCCAGTGGGTTTGGGACTAGCCGAGTGGGTTTGGGTCTAGCCGAGTGGGTTTGGGTCTAACCGAGTGGGTTTGGATCTAGCCGAGTGGGTTTGGGTCCAGCCGAGTGGGATTGGGTCATGCCGAGTGGGTTTGGGTCTATCCGAGTGGGTTTGGGTCTAGCGGAGTGGGTTTGGGTCTAGCCGAGTGGGTTTGGGTCTAGCCGAGTGGGTTTGGGTATAGCCGAGTGGGTTTGTGTCTAGCCGAGTGGGTTTGGGTCTAGCCGAGTGGGTTTGGGTCTAGCCGAGTGGGTTTGGGTCCAGCCGAGTGGGTTTGGGTCCAGCCGAGTGGGTTTGGGTCTACAGAGTGGGTTTGGGTCAAGCCGAGTGGGTTTGGGTCTTACCGAGTGGGTTTGGGTCTAGCCGATTGGGTTTAGGCCTGGCCGAGTGGGTTTGGGTCTAGCCGAGTGGGTTTGGGTCTAGCCGAGTGGGTTTGGGTCTAGCCGAGTGGGTTTGGGTCTAGCCGATTGGGTTTGGGTCTAGCCGAGTGGGTTTGGGTCTATCGGAGTGGGTTTGGGTGTAGCCGAGTGGGTTTGCGTCTAGCCGAGTGGGTTTGGGTCTAGCCGAGTGTGTTTGGGTCTAGCCGACTGGGTTTGGGTCTAGCGGAGTGGGTTTGGATTTAGCCGTGTGGGTTTGGGTCTAGCGAGTGGGTTTGGGTCTAGCCGAGTGGGTTTGGGTTTAGCCGTGTGGGTTTGGGTCTGGCCGAGTGGGTTTGGGCCTGGCCGAGTGGGTTTGGGTCTGGCCGAGTGGGTTTGAGTCTAGCCGAGTGGGTTTGGGTCTAGCGGAGTGGGTTTGTGTCTAACGGAGTGGGTTTAGGTCTAGCCGAGTGGGTTTGGGTCTAGCCGAGTGGTTTTGGGTCTAGCCGAGTGCGTTTGGGTCTGGCCGAGTGGGTTTGGGCCTGGCCGAGTGGGTTTGGGTCTAGCCGAGTGGGTTTGTTCTAGCCGAGTGGGTTTGGGTGTAGCCGAGTGGGTTTGGGTCTAGCGGAGTGGGTTTGAGTCTAGCCGAGTGGGTTTGGGTCTAGCGGAGTGGGTTTGTGTCTAACGGAGTGGGTTTAGGTCTAGCCGAGTGGGTTTGGGTCTAGCCGAGTGGTTTTGGGTCTAGCCGAGTGCGTTTGGGTCTGGCCGAGTGGGTTTGGGCCTGGCCGAGTGGGTTTGGGTCTAGCCGAGTGGGTTTGGTTCTAGCCGAGTGGGTTTGGGTCTAGCGGAGTGGGTTTGAGTCTAGCCGAGTGGGTTTGTGTCTAGCGGAGTGGGTTTGTGTCTAACGGAGTGGGTTTAGGTCTAGCCGAGTGGGTTTGGGTCTAGCCGAGTGGTTTTGGGTCTGGCCGAGTGGGTTTGGGTCGAGCCAAGTGGGTTTGGGTCTAGCCGAGTGGGTTTGTGTCTAGCCGAGTGGGTTTGGGTCTAGCGGAGTGGGTTTGGGCCTAGCCTAGTGGGTTTGGGCCTAGCCGCATGGGTTTGGGTCTAGCCGAGTGGGTTTGGCTCAAGCCGAGTGGGTTTGGATCTATCCGAGTGGGTTTGGGTCTAGCGGAGTTGGTTTGGGTCTTGCGGAGTGGTTTTGGGTCTAGCGGAGTGGGTTTGGGTCTAGCGGAGAGGGTTTGGGTCTTGCGGAGTGGGTTTGTGTCTAGCGGAGTGGGTTAGGGTCTAGCAGAGTGGGTTTGGGTCTAGCGGAGTGGGTTTGGGTCTAGTGGAGTGGGTTTGGGTCTGGCCGAGTGGGTTTGGGTTTAAGCGTGTGGGTTTGGGTCTGGCCGAGTGGGTTTGTGTATATCCGAGTGGGTTTGGGTCTAGCGGAGTGGGTTTGGGTGTAGCCGAGTGCGTTTGGGTCTAGCCGAGTGGGTTTGGGTCCAGCCCAGTGGGTTTGGGTCTAGCCGAGTGGGTTTGGGTCTAGACGAGTGGGTTTGGGTCTAGCCGAGTGGGTTTGGGTCTAGCTGAGTGGGTTTGGGTCTAGCCGAGTGGGTTTGAGTCTAACGGAGTGGGTTTGTGTCTAGCGGAGTGGGTTTGGGTCTAGCGGAGTGGGTTTGGGTCTAGCGGAGTGGGTTTCGGTCTGGCCGAGTGGGTTTCGGTCTAGCCGAGTGGGTTTGGGTCTAGCGGAGTGGGTTTGGGTCTAGCGGAGTGGGTTTGGGTTTAGGCGTGTGGGTTTGGGTCTGGCCGAGTGGGTTTGGGTCTAGCCGAGTGGGTTTGGGTCTAGCGGAGTGGATTTGGGTTTAGCGGAGTGGGTTTGGGTCTAGCCGAGTGGGTTGGGGTCTATCGGAGTGGGTTTGGGTGTAGCCGAGTGGGTTTGCGTCTAGCCGAGTGTGTTTGGGTCTAGCCGACTGGGTTTGGGTCTAGCGGAGTGGGTTTGGATTTAGCCGTGTGGGTTTGGGTCTAGGGAGTGGGTATGGGTCTAGCCGAGTGGGTTTGGGTTTAGCCGTGTGGGTTTGGGTCTGGCCGAGTGGGTTTGGGCCTGGCCGAGTGGGTTTGTGTCTGGCCGAGTGGGTTTGGGTCTAGCCTAGTGGGTTTGGGTCTAGCCGAGTGGGTTTGGGTGTAGCCGAGTGGGTTTGGGTCTAACCGAGTGGGTTTGGGTCTAGCCGAGTGGGTTTGGGTCTAGCCGAGTGGGTTTGGGTCTAGCGGAGTGGGTTTGAGTCTAGCCGAGTGGGTTTGGGTCTAGCGGAGTGGGTTTGTGTCTAACGGAGTGGGTTTAGGTCTAGCCGAGTGGGTTTGGGTCTAGCCGAGTGGTTTTGGGTCTAGCCGAGTGGGTTTGGGTCTGGCCGAGTGGGTTTGGGCCTGGCCGAGTGGGTTTGGGTCTAGCCGAGTGGGTTTGGGTCTAGCCGAGTGGGTTTGGGTCTAGCGGAGTGGGTTTGAGTCTAGCCGAGTGGGTTTGTGTCTAGCGGAGTGGGTTTGTGTCTAACGGAGTGGGTTTAGGTCTAGCCGAGTGGGTTTGGGTCTAGCCGAGTGGTTTTGGGTCTGGCCGAGTGGGTTTGGGTCGAGCCAAGAGGGTTTGGGTCTAGCCGAGTGGGTTTGTGTCTAGCCGAGTGGGTTTGGGTCTAGCGGAGTGGGTTTGGGCCTAGCCTAGTGGGTTTGGGCCTAGCCGCGTGGGTTTGGGTCTAGCCGAGTGGGTTTGGCTCAAGCCGAGTGGGTTTGGGTCTATCCGAGTGGGTTTGGGTCTAGCGGAGTTGGTTTGGGTCTTGCGGAGTGGTTTTGGGTCTAGCGGAGTGGGTTTGGGTCTAGCGGAGAGGGTTTGGGTCTTGCGGAATGGGTTTGGGTCTAGCGGAGTGGGTTAGGGTCTAGCAGAGTGGGTTTGGGTCTAGCGGAGTGGGTTTGGGTCTAGTGGAGTGGGTTTGGGTCTGGCCGAGTGGGTTTGGGTTTAGGCGTGTGGGTTTGGGTCTGGCCGAGTGGTTTTGGGTCTGGCCGAGTGGGTTTGGGTCGAGCCAAGAGGGTTTGGGTCTAGCCGAGTGGGTTTGTGTCTAGCCGAGTGGGTTTGGGTCTAGCGGAGTGGGTTTGGGCCTGGCCTAGTGGGTTTGGGCCTAGCCGCGTGGGTTTGGGTCTAGCCGAGTGGGTTTGGCTCAAGCCGAGTGGGTTTGGGTCTATCCGAGTGGGTTTGGGTCTAGCGGAGTTGGTTTGGGTCTTGCGGAGTGGTTTTGGGTCTAGCGGAGTGGGTTTGGGTCTAGCGGAGAGGGTTTGGGTCTTGCGGAATGGGTTTGGGTCTAGCGGAGTGGGTTAGGGTCTAGCAGAGTGGGTTTGGGTCTAGCGGAGTGGGTTTGGGTCTAGTGGAGTGGGTTTGGGTCTGGCCGAGTGGGTTTGGGTTTAGGCGTGTGGGTTTGGGTCTGGCCGAGTGGGTTTGGGTCTAGCCGAGTGGGTTTGGGTCTAGCGGAGTGGGTTTGGGTGTAGCCGAGTGCGTTTGGGTCTAGCCGAGTGGGTTTGGGTCCAGCCCAGTGGGTTTGGGTCTAGCCGAGTGGGTTTGGGTCTAGACGAGTGGGTTTGGGTCTAGCCGAGTGGGTTTGGGTCTAGCCGAGTGGGTTTGAGTCTAACGGAGTGGGTTTGTGTCTAGCGGAGTGGGTTTGGGTCTAGCGGAGTGGGTTTGGGTCTAGCGGAGTGGGTTTGGGTTTAGGCGTGTGGGTTTGGGTCTGGCCGAGTGGGTTTGGGTCTAGCCGAGTGGGTTTGGGTCTAGCGGAGTGGATTTGGGTTTAGCGGAGTGGGTTGGGGTCCAACCGAGTGGGTTTGGGTCTAGCCGAGTGGGTTTGGGTCTAGCCGAGTGGGTTTGGGTCTGGCCGAGTGGGTTTGGGTCTAGCCGAGTGGGTTTGGGTCTAGCCGAGTGGGTTTGGGTCTAGCCGAGTGGGTTTGGGTCTAGCCGAGTCTGTTTGGGTCTAGCCGAGTGGGTTTGGGTCTAGCCGAGTGGGTTTGGTTCTAGCCAAGTGGGTTTGGGTCTAGCCCAGTGGGTTTGGGTATAGCCGAGTGGGTTTGTGTCTAGCCGAGTGGGTTTGGGTCTAGCCGAGTGGGTTTGGGTCTAGCCGATTGGGTTTGGGTCCAGCCGAGTGGGTTTGGGTCTAGCCCAGTGGGTTTGGGACTAGCCAAGTGGGTTTGGGTCTAGCCGAGTGGGTTTGGGACTAACCGAGTGGGTTTGGGTCGAGCCGAGTGGGTTTGGGTCCAGCCGAGTGGGTTTGGGTCTAGCCGAGTGGGTTTGCATCTACAGAGTGGGTTTGGGTCCAGCCGAGTGGGTTTGGGTCTTACCGAGTAGGTTGGGGTCTAGCCAAGTGGGTTTGGGTCTAGCCGAGTGGGTTTGGGTGTAGCCGAGTGGGTTTGGGTGTAGCCGAGTGGGTTTGGGTCTAGCCGAGTGGGTTTGGGTCTAGCCGAGTGGTTTGGGTCTAGCGGAGTGGGTTTGGGTCTAGCCGAGTGGGTGTGGGTCTAGCCGAGTGGGTTTGGGTCTAGCCGAGTAGGTTTGGGTCTAGCCGAGTGGTTTTGGGTGTAGCCGAGTGGGTTTGGGTCTAGCCGAGTGGGTTTGGGTCTAGCCGAGTGGGTTTGGGTCTAGCCGAGTGGGTTTAGGTCTAGCCGAGTCCGTTTGGGTCTAGCCGAGTGGGTTTGGGACTAGCCGAGTGGGTTTGGGTCTAGCCGAGTGGGTTTGGTTCTAGCCAAGTGGGTTTGGGTCTAGCTGTGTGGGTTTAGGTCTAGCCGAGTGGGTTTGGATCTAGCCGAGTGGGTTTGGGTCTAGCCGAGTGGGTTTGAGTGTAGCCGAGTGGGTTTGGGTGTAGCGGAGTGGGTTTGTGTCTAGCGGAGTGGGTTTGGGTATAGCCGAGTGGATTTGCGTCCAGCCGAATGGGTTTGGGTCCAGCCGAGTGGGTTTGGGTCTAGCTGAGTGGGTTTGGGTCTAGCCGAGTGGGTTTGGATCTAGCCGAGTGGGTTTGGGTCTAGCCGAGTGGGTTTGGGTCCAGCCGAGTGGGTTTGGGTCTAGCCTAGTGGGTTTGGGACTAGCCGAGTGGGTTTGGGTCTAGCCGAGTGGGTTTGGGTCTAACCGAGTGGGTTTGGGTCTAGACGAGTGGGTTTGGGTGTAGCCGAGTGGGTTTGTGTCTAGCGGAGTGGTTTTGGGTGTAGCCGAGTGGGTTTGGGTCTAGCCGAGTGGGTTTGGGTCTAGCCGAGTGGGTTTGGGTCTAGCCGAGTGGGTTTGGTCTAGCCGAGTGGGTTTGGTCTAGCCGAGTGGGTTTGGGTCTAGCCCAGTGGGTTTGGGTATAGCCGAGTGGGTTTGTGTCTAGCCGAGTGGGTTTGGGTCTAGCCGAGTGGGCTTGGGTCTAGCCGAGTGGGTTTGGGTCTAGCCGAGTGGGTTTCGGTCTAGCCGAGTGGGTTTAGGTCTAGCCGAGTGGGTTTGGGTCCAGCCGAGTGGGTTTGGGTCTAGCCCAGTGGGTTTGGGACTAGCCGAGTGGGTTTGGGTCTAGCCGAGTGGGTTTGGGTCTAACCGAGTGGGTTTGGGTCTAGCCGAGTGGGTTTGGGTCCAGCCGAGTGGGTTTGGGTCTAGCCGAGTGGGTTTGCGTCTACAGAGTGGGTTTGGGTCCAGCCGAGTGGGTTTGGGTCTTACCGAGTGGGTTTGGGTGTAGCGGAGTGGGTTTGTGTCTAGCGGAGTGGGTTTGGGTATAGCCGAGTGGATTTGGGTCCAGCCGAGTGGGTTTGGGTCTAGCCGAGTGGGTTTGGGTCTAGCCGAGTGGGTTTGGATCTAGCCGAGTGGGTTTGGGTCTAGCCGAGTGGGTTTGGGTCCAGCCGAGTGGGTTTGGGTGTAGCCCAGTGGGTTTGGGACTAGCCGAGTGGGTTTGGGTCTAGCCGAGTGGGTTTGGGTCTAACCGAGTGGGTTTGGATCTAGCCGAGTGGGTTTGGGTCCAGCCGAGTGGGATTGGGTCATGCCGAGTGGGTTTGGGTCTATCCGAGTGGGTTTGGGTCTAGCGGAGTGGGTTTGGGTCTAGCCGAGTGGGTTTGGGTCTAGCCGAGTGGGTTTGGGTATAGCCGAGTGGGTTTGTGTCTAGCCGAGTGGGTTTGGGTCTAGCCGAGTGGGTTTGGGTCTAGCCGAGTGGGTTTGGGTCCAGCCGAGTGGGTTTGGGTCCAGCCGAGTGGGTTTGGGTCTACAGAGTGGGTTTGGGTCAAGCCGAGTGGGTTTGGGTCTTACCGAGTGGGTTTGGGTCTAGCCGATTGGGTTTGGGTCCAGCCGAGTGGGATTGGGTCATGCCGAGTGGGTTTGGGTCTATCCGAGTGGGTTTGGGTCTAGCGGAGCGGGTTTGGGTCTAGCCGAGTGGGTTTGGGTCTAGCCGAGTGGGTTTGGGTCTAGCGGAGCGGGTTTGGGTCTAGCCGAGTGGGTTTGGGTCTAGCCGAGTGGGTTTGGGTATAGCCGAGTGGGTTTGTGTCTAGCCGAGTGGGTTTGGGTCTAGCCGAGTGGGTTTGGGTCTAGCCGAGTGGGTTTGGGTCCAGCCGAGTGGGTTTGGGTCCAGCCGAGTGGGTTTGGGTCTACAGAGTGGGTTTGGGTCAAGCCGAGTGGGTTTGGGTCTTACCGAGTGGGTTGGGGTCTAGCCAAGTGGGTTTGGGTCTAGCCGAGTGGGTTTGGGTGTAACCGAGTGGGTTTGGGTCTAGCCGAGTGGGTTTGGGTCTAGCCGAGTGGGTTTGGGTATAGCCGAGTGGGTTTGGGTCTAGCCGAGTGGGTTTGGGTCCAGCCGAGTGGGTTTGGGTCCAGCCGAGTGGGTTTGGGTCTACAGAGTGGGTTTGGGTCAAGCCGAGTGGGTTTGGGTCTTACCGAGTGGGTTTGGGTCTAGCCGAGTGGGTTTGGGTCCAGCCGAGTGGGATTGGGTCATGCAGAGTGGGTTTGGGTCTATCCGAGTGGGTTTGGGTCTAGCGGAGCGGGTTTGGGTCTAGCCGAGTGGGTTTGGGTCTAGCCGAGTGGGTTTGGGTATAGCCGAGTGGGTTTGTGTCTAGCCGAGTGGGTTTGGGTCTAGCCGAGTGGGTTTGGGTCTAGCCGAGTGGGTTTGGGTCCAGCCGAGTGGGTTTGGGTCCAGCCGAGTGGGTTTGGGTCTACAGAGTGGGTTTGGGTCAAGCCGAGTGGGTTTGGGTCTTACCGAGTGGGTTGGGGTCTAGCCAAGTGGGTTTGGGTCTAGCCGAGTGGGTTTGGGTGTAACCGAGTGGGTTTGGGTCTAGCCGAGTGGGTTTGGGTCTAGCCGAGTGGGTTTGGGTATAGCCGAGTGGGTTTGGGTCTAGCCGAGTGGGTTTGGTCCAGCCGAGTGGGTTTGGGTCCAGCCGAGTGGGTTTGGGTCAAGCCGAGTGGGTTTGGGTCAAGCCGAGTGGGTTTGGGTCTTACCGAGTGGGTTGGGGTCTAGCCAAGTGGGTTTGGGTCTAGCCAAGTGGGTTTTGGGTGTAACCGAGTGGGTTTGGGTCTAGCCGAGTGGGTTTGGGTCTAGCCGAGTGGGTTTGGGTCTAGCCGATTGGGTTTGGGTCTAACGGAGTGGGTTTGGGTCTAGCCGAGTGGGTTTGGGTCTAGCCGAGTGGGTTTGGGTCTAGCCGAGTGGGTTTGGGTCTAGCCGAGTGGGTTTGGGTCTAGCCGAGTGGGTTTGGGTCTAGCCGAGTGGTTTGGGTCTAGCCGAGTGGGTTTGGGTCTAGCCGAGTGGGTTTGGGTCTAGCCGAGTGGGTTTGGGTCTAGCCGAGTGGGTTTAGGTCTAGCCGAGTGGGTTTGGGACTAGCCGAGTGGGTTTGGGTCTAGCCGAGTGGGTTTGGTTCTAGCCAAGTGGGTTTGGGTCTAGCTGTGTGGGTTTGGGTCTAGCCGAGTGGGTTTGGGTCTAGCCGAGTGGGTTTGGGTCTAGACGAGTGGGTTTGGGTGTAGCCGAGTGGGTTTGTGTCTAGCGGAGTGGGTTTGGGTGTAGCCGAGTGGGTTTGGGTCTAGCCGAGTGG
Source organism: Raja brachyura (assembly GCA_963514005.1). The sequence continues at coordinate 28,346,146 of OY740815.1, read as the reverse complement.
GTTTGGGTCTAGCCGAGTGGGTTTGGGTCTAGCCGAGTGGGTTTGGTCTAGCCGAGTGGGTTTTGGTCTAGCGGAGTGGGTTTGGGTCTAGCCGATTGGGTTTGGGTCTAGCCGAGTGGGTTGGGGTTTAGCCAAGTGGGTTTGGGTGTAGCCGAGTGCGTTTGGGTCTAGCGGAGTGGGTTTGGGTCTAGCCGAGTGGGTTTGGGTCTAGCCGAGTGGGTTTGGGTCTAGCCCAGTGGGTTTGGGTATAGCCGAGTGGGTTTGTGTCTAGCCGAGTGGGTTTGGGTCTAGCCGAGTGGGCTTGGGTCTAGCCGAGTGGGTTTGGGTCATGCCGAGTGGGTTTGGGTCTAGCCGAGTGGGTTTGGGTCTAGCCGAGTGGGTTTGGGTCTAGCCGAGTGGGTTTGAGTCTAACGGAGTGGGTTTGTGTCTAGCGGAGTGGGTTTGGGTCTAGCGGAGTGGGTTTGGGTCTAGCGGAGTGGGTTTCTGTCTCGCCGAGTGGGTTTCGGTCTCGCCGAGTGGGTTTGGGTCTAGCCGAGTGGGTTTGGGACTAGCGGAGTGGGTTTGGGTCTAGCGGAGTGGGTTTGGGTTTAGGCGTGTGGGTTTGGGTCTGGCCGAGTGGGTTTGGGTCTAGCCGAGTGGGTTTGGGTCTAGCGGAGTGGATTTGGGTTTAGCGGAGTGGGTTGGGGTCCAACCGAGTGGGTTTGGGTCTAGCCGAGTGGGTTTGGGTCTAGCCGAGTGGGTTTGGGTCTGGCCGAGTGGGTTTGGGTCTAGCCGAGTGGGTTTGGGTCTAGCCGAGTGGGTTTGGGTCTAGCCGAGTGGGTTTGGGTCTAGCCGAGTCTGTTTGGGTCTAGCCGAGTGGGTTTGGGTCTAGCCGAGTGGGTTTGGTTCTAGCCAAGTGGGTTTGGGTCTAGCCCAGTGGGTTTGGGTATAGCCGAGTGGGTTTGTGTCTAGCCGAGTGGGTTTGGGTCTAGCCGATTGGGTTTGGGTCCAGCCGAGTGGGTTTGGGTCTAGCCCAGTGGGTTTGGGACTAGCCAAGTGGGTTTGGGTCTAGCCGAGTGGGTTTGGGACTAACCGAGTGGGTTTGGGTCGAGCCGAGTGGGTTTGGGTCCAGCCGAGTGGGTTTGGGTCTAGCCGAGTGGGTTTGCGTCTACAGAGTGGGTTTGGGTCCAGCCGAGTGGGTTTGGGTCTTACCGAGTAGGTTGGGGTCTAGCCAAGTGGGTTTGGGTCTAGCCGAGTGGGTTTAGGTGTAGCCGAGTGGGTTTGGGTCTAGCCGAGTGGGTTTGGGTCTAGCCGAGTGGGTTTGGGTCTAGCCGAGTGGGTTTGGGTCTAGCGGAGTGGGTTTGGGTCTAGCCGAGTGGGTGTGGGTCTAGCCGAGTGGGTTTGGGTCTAGCCGAGTAGGTTTGGGTCTAGCCGAGTGGTTTTGGGTCTAGCCGAGTGGGTTTGGGCCTAGCCGAGTGGGTTTGGGTCTAGCCGAGTGGGTTTGTGTCTAGCCGAGTGGGTTTGGGTCTAGCCGAGTCCGTTTGGGTCTAGCCGAGTGGGTTTGGGACTAGCCGAGTGGGTTTGGGTCTAGCCGAGTGGGTTTGGTTCTAGCCAAGTGGGTTTGGGTCTAGCTGTGTGGGTTTAGGTCTAGCCGAGTGGGTTTGGGTCTAGCCGAGTGGGTTTGGGTCTAGCCGAGTGGGTTTGAGTGTAGCCGAGTGGGTTTGGGTGTAGCGGAGTGGGTTTGTGTCTAGCGGAGTGGGTTTGGGTATAGCCGAGTGGATTTGCGTCCAGCCGAATGGGTTTGGGTCCAGCCGAGTGGGTTTGGGTCTAGCTGAGTGGGTTTGGGTCTAGCCGAGTGGGTTTGGATCTAGCCGAGTGGGTTTGGGTCTAGCCGAGTGGGTTTGGGTCCAGCCGAGTGGGTTTGGGTCTAGCCTAGTGGGTTTGGGACTAGCCGAGTGGGTTTGGGTCTAGCCGAGTGGGTTTGGGTCTAACCGAGTGGGTTTGGGTCTAGACGAGTGGGTTTGGGTGTAGCCGAGTGGGTTTGTGTCTAGCGGAGTGGTTTTGGGTGTAGCCGAGTGGGTTTGGGTCTAGCCGAGTGGGTTTGGGTCTAGCCGAGTGGGTTTGGGTCTAGCCGAGTGGGTTTGGTCTAGCCGAGTGGGTTTGGTCTAGCCGAGTGGGTTTGGGTCTAGCCCAGTGGGTTTGGGTATAGCCGAGTGGGTTTGTGTCTAGCCGAGTGGGTTTGGGTCTAGCTGAGTGGGCTTGGTCTAGCCGAGTGGGTTTGGGTCTAGCCGAGTGGGTTTCGGTCTAGCCGAGTGGGTTTAGGTCTAGCCGAGTGGGTTTGGGTCTAGCCGAGTGGTTTGGGTCTAGCCGAGTGGGTTTGGGTCTAGCCGAGTGGGTTTGGGTCTAGCCGAGTGGGTTTGGGTCTAGCCGAGTGGGTTTAGGTCTAGCCGAGTGGGTTTGGGACTAGCCGAGTGGGTTTGGGTCTAGCCGAGTGGGTTTGGTTCTAGCCAAGTGGGTTTGGGTCTAGCTGTGTGGGTTTGGGTCTAGCCGAGTGGGTTTGGGTCTAGCCGAGTGGGTTTGGGTCTAGACGAGTGGGTTTGGGTGTAGCCGAGTGGGTTTGTGTCTAGCGGAGTGGGTTTGGGTGTAGCCGAGTGGGTTTGGGTCTAGCCGAGTGGGTTTGGGTCTAGCCGAGTGGGTTTGGGTCTAGCCGAGTGGGTTTGGTCTAGCCGAGTGGGTTTTGGTGTAGCGGAGTGGGTTTGGGTCTAGCCGATTGGGTTTGGGTCTAGCCGAGTGGGTTTGGGTTTAGCCAAGTGGGTTTGGGTGTAGCCGAGTGCGTTTGGGTCTAGCGGAGTGGGTTTGGGTCTAGCCGAGTGGGTTTGGGTCTAGCCGAGTGGGTTTGGGTCTAGCCCAGTGGGTTTGGGTATAGCCGAGTGGGTTTGTGTCTAGCCGAGTGGGTTTGGGTCTAGCCGAGTGGGCTTGGGTCTAGCCGAGTGGGTTTGGGTCATGCCGAGTGGGTTTGGGTCTAGCCGAGTGGGTTTGGGTCTAGCCGAGTGGGTTTGGGTCTAGCCGAGTGGGTTTGAGTCTAACAGAGTGGGTTTGTGTCTAGCGGAGTGGGTTTGGGTCTAGCGGAGTGGGTTTGGGTCTAGCGGAGTGGGTTTCGGTCTCGCCGAGTGGGTTTCGGTCTCGCCGAGTGGGTTTGGGTCTAGCCGAGTGGGTTTGGGACTAGCGGAGTGGGTTTGGGTCTAGCGGAGTGGGTTTGGGTTTAGGCGTGTGGGTTTGGGTCTGGCCGAGTGGGTTTGGGTCTAGCCGAGTGGGTTTGGGTCTAGCGGAGTGGATTTGGGTTTAGCGGAGTGGGTTGGGGTCCAACCGAGCGGGTTTGGGTCTAGCCGAGTGGGTTTGGGTCTAGCCGAGTGGGTTTGGGTCTGGCCGAGTGGGTTTGGGTCTAGCCGAGTGGGTTTGGGTCTAGCCGAGTGGGTTTGGGTCTAGCCGAGTGGGTTTGGGTCTAGCCGAGTCTGTTTGGGTCTAGCCGAGTGGGTTTGGGTCTAGCCGAGTGGGTTTGGTTCTAGCCAAGTGGGTTTGGGTCTAGCCCAGTGGGTTTGGGTATAGCCGAGTGGGTTTGTGTCTAGCCGAGTGGGTTTGGGTCTAGCCGATTGGGTTTGGGTCCAGCCGAGTGGGTTTGGGTCTAGCCCAGTGGCTTTGGGACTAGCCAAGTGGGTTTGGGTCTAGCCGAGTGGGTTTGGGACTAACCGAGTGGGTTTGGGTCGAGCCGAGTGGGTTTGGGTCCAGCCGAGTGGGTTTCGGTCTAGCCGAGTGGGTTTGCGTCTACAGAGTGGGTTTGGGTCCAGCCGAGTGGGTTTGGGTCTTACCGAGTAGGTTGGGGTCTAGCCAAGTGGGTTTGGGTCTAGCCGAGTGGGTTTGGGTGTAGCCGAGTGGGTTTGGGTCTAGCCGAGTGGGTTTGGGTCTAGCCGAGTGGGTTTGGGTCTAGCCGAGTGGGTTTGGGTCTAGCGGAGTGGGTTTGGGTCTAGCCGAGTGGGTGTGGGTCTAGCCGAGTGGGTTTGGGTCTAGCCGAGTAGGTTTGGGTCTAGCCGAGTGGTTTTGGGTCTAGCCGAGTGGGTTTGGGCCTAGCCGAGTGGGTTTGGGTCTAGCCGAGTGGGTTTGGGTCTAGCCGAGTGGGTTTGGGTCTAGCCGAGTCCGTTTGGGTCTAGCCGAGTGGGTTTGGGTCTAGACGAGTGGGTTTGGGTGTAGCCGAGTGGGTTTGTGTCTAGCGGAGTGGTTTTGGGTGTAGCCGAGTGGGTTTGGGTCTAGCCGAGTGGGTTTGCGTCTAGCCGAGTGGGTTTGGGTCTAGCCGAGTGGGTTTGGTCTAGCCGAGTGGGTTTGGTCTAGCCGAGTGGGTTTGGGTCTAGCCCAGTGGGTTTGGGTATAGCCGAGTGGGTTTGTGTCTAGCCGAGTGGGTTTGGGTCTAGCCGAGTGGGCTTGGTCTAGCCGAGTGGGTTTGGGTCTAGCCGAGTGGGTTTCGGTCTAGCCGAGTGGGTTTAGGTCTAGCCGAGTGGGTTTGGGTCCAGCCGAGTGGGTTTGGGTCTAGCCCAGTGGGTTTGGGACTAGCCGAGTGGGTTTGGGTCTAGCCGAGTGGGTTTGGGTCTAACCGAGTGGGTTTGGGTCTAGCCGAGTGGGTTTGGGTCCAGCCGAGTGGGTTTGGGTCTAGCCGAGTGGGTTTGCGTCTACAGAGTGGGTTTGGGTCCAGCCGAGTGGGTTTGGGTCTTACCGAGTGGGTTTGGGTGTAGCGGAGTGGGTTTGTGTCTAGCGGAGTGGGTTTGGGTATAGCCGAGTGGATTTGGGTCCAGCCGAGTGGGTTTGGGTCTAGCCGAGTGGGTTTGGGTCTAGCCGAGTGGGTTTGGATCTAGCCGAGTGGGTTTGGGTCTAGCCGAGTGGGTTTGGGTCCAGCCGAGTGGGTTTGGGTCTAGCCCAGTGGGTTTGGGACTAGCCGAGTGGGTTTGGGTCTAGCCGAGTGGGTTTGGGTCTAACCGAGTGGGTTTGGGTCTAGCCGAGTGGGTTTGGGTCCTGCCGAGTGGGATTGGGTCATGCCGAGTGGGTTTGGGTCTATCCGAGTGGGTTTGGGTCTAGCGGAGTGGGTTTGGGTCTAGCCGAGTGGGTTTGGGTCTAGCCGAGTGGGTTTGGGTATAGCCGAGTGGGTTTGTGTCTAGCCGAGTGGGTTTGGGTTTAGCCGAGTGGGTTTGGGTCTAGCCGAGTGGGTTTGGGTCCAGCCGAGTGGGTTTGGGTCCAGCCGAGTGGGTTTGGGTCTACAGAGTGGGTTTGGGTCAAGCCGAGTGGGTTTGGGTCTTACCGAGTGGGTTTGGGTCTAGCCGAGTGGGTTTGGGTCTAGCCGAGTGGGTTTGGGTCCAGCCGAGTGGGATTGGGTCATGCCGAGTGGGTTTGGGTCTATCCGAGTGGGTTTGTGTCTAGCGGAGCGGGTTTGGGTCTAGCCGAGTGGGTTTGGGTCTAGCCGAGTGGGTTTGGGTATAGCCGAGTGGGTTTGTGTCTAGCCGAGTGGGTTTGGGTCTAGCCGAGTGGGTTTGGGTCTAGCCGAGTGGGTTTGGGTCCAGCCGAGTGGGTTTGGGTCCAGCCGAGTGGGTTTGGGTCTACAGAGTGGGTTTGGGTCAAGCCGAGTGGGTTTGGGTCTTACCGAGTGGGTTGGGGTCTAGCCAAGAGGGTTTGGGTCTAGCCGAGTGGGTTTGGGTGTAACCGAGTGGGTTTGGGTCTAGCCGAGTGGGTTTGGGTCTAGCCGAGTGGGTTTGGGTATAGCCGAGTGGGTTTGTGTCTAGCCGAGTGGGTTTGGGTCTAGCCGAGTGGGTTTGGGTCTAGCCGAGTGGGTTTGGGTCCAGCCGAGTGGGTTTGGGTCCAGCCGAGTGGGTTTGGGTCTACAGAGTGGGTTTGGGTCAAGCCGAGTGGGTTTGGGTCTTACCGAGTGGGTTGGGGTCTAGCCAAGTGGGTTTGGGTCTAGCCGAGTGGGTTTGGGTGTAACCGAGTGGGTTTGGGTCTAGCCGAGTGGGTTTGGGTCTAGCCGAGTGGGTTTGGGTCTAGCCGATTGGGTTTGGGTCTAACGGAGTGGGTTTGGGTCTAGCTGAGTGGGTTTGGGTCTAGCCGAGTGGGTTTGGGTCTAGCCGAGTGGGTTTGGGTCTAGCCGAGTGGGTTTGGGTCTAGCCGAGTGGGTTTGGGTCTAGCCGAGTGGTTTGGGTCTAGCCGAGTGGGTTTGGGTCTAGCCGAGTGGGTTTGGGTCTAGCCGAGTGGGTTTGGGTCTAGCCGAGTGGGTTTAGGTCTAGCCGAGTGGGTTTGGGACTAGCCGAGTGGGTTTGGGTCTAGCCGAGTGGGTTTGGTTCTAGCCAAGTGGGTTTGGGTCTAGCTGTGTGGGTTTGGGTCTAGCCGAGTGGGTTTGGGTCTAGCCGAGTGGGTTTGGGTCTAGACGAGTGGGTTTGGGTGTAGCCGAGTGGGTTTGTGTCTAGCGGAGTGGGTTTGGGTGTAGCCGAGTGGGTTTGGGTCTAGCCGAGTGGGTTTGGGTCTAGCCGAGTGGGTTTGGGTCTAGCCGAGTGGGTTTGGTCTAGCCGAGTGGGTTTTGGTCTAGCGGAGTGGGTTTGGGTCTAGCCGATTGGGTTTGGGTCTAGCAGAGTGGGTTTGGGTTTAGCCAAGTGGGTTTGGGTGTAGCCGAGTGCGTTTGGGTCTAGCGGAGTGGGTTTGGGTCTAGCCAAGTGGGTTTGGGTCTAGCCGAGTGGGTTTGGGTCTAGCCCAGTGGGTTTGGGTATAGCCGAGTGGGTTTGTGTCTAGCCGAGTGGGTTTGGGTCTAGCCGAGTGGGCTTGGGTCTAGCCGAGTGGGTTTGGGTCATGCCGAGTGGGTTTGGGTCTAGCCGAGTGGGTTTGGGTCTAGCCGATTGGGTTTGGGTCTAGCCGAGTGGGTTTGGGTCTAGCCGAGTGGGTTTGGGTCTAGCCGAGTGGTTTTGGGTCTAGCCGACTGGGTTTGGGTCTAGCCGAGTGGGTTTGGGTCTAGCCGAGTGGGTTTGGGTCTAGCCGAGTGGGTTTGGGTCTAGCCGAGTCCGTTTGGGTCTAGCCGACTGGGTTTGGGACCAGCCGAGTGGGTTTGGGTCTAGCCGAGTGGGTTTGGTTCTAGCCAAGTGGGTTTGGCTCTAGCTGTGTGGGTTTAGGTCTAGCCGAGTGGGTTTGGGTATAGCCGAGTGGGTTTGCGTCTAGCCGAGTGGGTTTGGGTCTAGCCGAGTGGGTTTGGGTCTAGCCGAGTGGGTTTGGGTCCAGCCGAGTGGGTTTGGGTCCAGCCGAGTGGGTTTGGGTCTACAGAGTGGGTTTGGGTCAAGCCGAGTGGGTTTGGGTCTTACCGAGTGGGTTTGGGTCTAGCCGAGTGGGTTTGGGTCTAACCGAGTGGGTTTGGGTCTAGCCGAGTGGGTTTGGGTCCAGCCGAGTGGGATTGGGTCATGCCGAGTGGGTTTGGGTCTATCCGAGTGGGTTTGGGTCTAGCGGAGCGGGTTTGGGTCTAGCCGAGTGGGTTTGGGTCTAGCCGAGTGGGTTTGGGTATAGCCGAGTGGGTTTGTGTCTAGCCGAGTGGGTTTGGGTCTAGCCGAGTGGGTTTGGGTCTAGCCGAGTGGGTTTGGGTCCAGCCGAGTGGGTTTGGGTCCAGCCGAGTGGGTTTGGGTCTACAGAGTGGGTTTGGGTCAAGCCGAGTGGGTTTGGGTCTTACCGAGTGGGTTGGGGTCTAGCCAAGTGGGTTTGGGTCTAGCCGAGTGGGTTTGGGTGTAACCGAGTGGGTTTGGGTCTAGCCGAGTGGGTTTGGGTCTAGCCGAGTGGGTTTGGGTATAGCCGAGTGGGTTTGTGTCTAGCCGAGTGGGTTTGGGTCTAGCCGAGTGGGTTTGGGTCTAGCCGAGTGGGTTTGGGTCCAGCCGAGTGGGTTTGGGTCCAGCCGAGTGGGTTTGGGTCTACAGAGTGGGTTTGGGTCTAGCCGAGTGGGTTTGGGTCCAGCCGAGTGGGATTGGGTCATGCCGAGTGGGTTTGGGTCTATCCGAGTGGGTTTGGGTCTAGCGGAGCGGGTTTGGGTCTAGCCGAGTGGGTTTGGGTCTAGCCGAGTGGGTTTGGGTATAGCCGAGTGGGTTTGTGTCTAGCCGAGTGGGTTTGGGTCTAGCCGAGTGGGTTTGGGTCTAGCCGAGTGGGTTTGGGTCCAGCCGAGTGGGTTTGGGTCCAGCCGAGTGGGTTTGGGTCTACAGAGTGGGTTTGGGTCAAGCCGAGTGGGTTTGGGTCTTACCGAGTGGGTTGGGGTCTAGCCAAGTGGGTTTGGGTCTAGCCGAGTGGGTTTGGGTGTAACCGAGTGGGTTTGGGTCTAGCCGAGTGGGTTTGGGTCTAGCCGAGTGGGTTTGGGTATAGCCGAGTGGGTTTGTGTCTAGCTGAGTGGGTTTGGGTCTAGCCGAGTGGGTTTGGGTCTAGCCGAGTGGGTTTGGGTCCAGCCGAGTGGGTTTGGGTCCAGCCGAGTGGGTTTGGGTCTACAGAGTGGGTTTGGGTCAAGCCGAGTGGGTTTGGGTCTTACCGAGTGGGTTGGGGTCTAGCCAAGTGGGTTTGGGTCTAGCCGAGTGGGTTTGGGTGTAACCGAGTGGGTTTGGGTCTAGCCGAGTGGGTTTGGGTCTAGCCGAGTGGGTTTGGGTCTAGCCGATTGCGTTTGGGTCTAACGGAGTGGGTTTGGGTCTAGCCGAGTGGGTTTGGGTCTAGCCGAGTGGGTTTGGGTCTAGCCGAGTGGGTTTGGGTCTAGCCGAGTGGGTTTGGGTCTAGCCGAGTGGTTTGGGTCTAGCCGAGTGGGTTTGGGTCTAGCCGAGTGGGTTTGGGTCTAGCCGAGTGGGTTTGGGTCTAGCCGAGTGGGTTTAGGTCTAGCCGAGTGGGTTTGGGACTAGCCGAGTGGGTTTGGGTCTAGCCGAGTGGGTTTGGTTCTAGCCAAGTGGGTTTGGGTCTAGCTGTGTGGGTTTGGGTCTAGCCGAGTGGGTTTGGGTCTAGCCGAGTGGGTTTGGGTCTAGACGAGTGGGTTTGGGTGTAGCCGAGTGGGTTTGTGTCTAGCGGAGTGGGTTTGGGTTTAGCCGAGTGGGTTTGGGTCTAGCCGAGTGGGTTTGGGTCTAGCCGAGTGGGTTTGGGTCTAGCCGAGTGGGTTTGGTCTAGCCGAGTGGGTTTTGGTCTAGCGGAGTGGGTTTGGGTCTAGCCGATTGGGTTTGGGTCTAGCCGAGTGGGTTTGGGTTTAGCCAAGTGGGTTTGGGTGTAGCCGAGTGCGTTTGGGTCTAGCGGAGTGGGTTTGGGTCTAGCCGAGTGGGTTTGGGTCTAGCCGAGTGGGTTTGGGTCTAGCCCAGTGGGTTTGGGTATAGCCGAGTGGGTTTGTGTCTAGCCGAGTGGGTTTGGGTCTAGCCGAGTGGGCTTGGGTCTAGCCGAGTGGGTTTGGGTCATGCCGAGTGGGTTTGGGTCTAGCCGAGTGGGTTTGGGTCTAGCCGAGTGGGTTTGGGTCTAGCCGAGTGGGTTTGGGTCTAGCCGAGTGGGTTTGGGTATAGCCGAGTGGGTTTGTGTCTAGCCGAGTGGGTTTGGGTCTAGCCGAGTGGGTTTGGGTCTAGCCGAGTGGGTTTGGGTCCAGCCGAGTGGGTTTGGGTCTAGCCGAGTGGGTTTGCGTCTACAGAGTGGGTTTGGGTCTAGCCGAGTGGGTTTGGGTCTTACCGAGTGGGTTGGGGTCTAGCCAAGTGGGTTTGGGTCTAGCCGAGTGGGTTTCGGTGTAGCCGAGTGGGTTTGGGTCTAGCCGAGTGGGTTTGGGTCTAGCCGAGTGGGTTTGGGTCTAGCCGAGTGGGTTTGGGTCTAGCGGAGTGGGTTTGGGTCTAGCCGAGTGGGTTTGGGTCTAGCCGAGTGGGTTTGGGTCTAGCCGAGTGGGTTTGGGTCTAGCCGAGTGGTTTTGGGTCTAGCCGAGTGGGTTTGGGTCTAGCCGAGTGGGTTTGGGTCTAGCCGAGTGGGTTTGGATCTAGCCGAGTGGGTTTGGGTCTAGCCGAGTCCGTTTGGGTCTAGCCGAGTGGGTTTGGGACTAGCCGAGTGGGTTTGGGTCTAGCTGTGTGGGTTTGGGTCTAGCCGAGTGGGTTTGGGTCTAGCCGAGTGGGTTTGGGTCTAGACGAGTGGGTTTGGGTGTAGCCGAGTGGGTTTGTGTCTAGCGGAGTGGGTTTGGGTGTAGCCGAGTGGGTTTGGGTCTAGCCGAGTGGGTTTGGGTCTAGCCGAGTGGGTTTGGGTCTAGCCGAGTGGGTTTGGTCTAGCCGAGTGGGTTTGGGTCTAGCGGAGTGGGTTTGGGTCTAGCCGATTGGGTTTGGGTCTAGCCGAGTGGGTTTGGGTTTAGCCGAGTGGGTTCGGGTGTAGCCGAGTGCGTTTGGGTCTAGCGGAGTGGGTTTGGGTCTAGCCGAGTGGGATTGGGTCTAGCCCAGTGGGTTTGGGTATAGCCGAGTGGGTTTGTGTCTAGCCGAGTGGGTTTGGGTCTAGCCGAGTGGGCTTGGGTCTAGCCGAGTGGGTTTGGGTCTAGCCGAGTGGGTTTGGGTCTAGCCGAGTGGGTTTGGTCTAGCCGAGTGGGTTTGGGTCCAGCCGAGTGGGTTTGGGTCTAGCCCAGTGGGTTTGGGACTAGCCGAGTGGGTTTGGGTCTTGCCGAGTGGGTTTGGGTCTAACCGAGTGGGTTTGGGTCTAGCCGAGTGGGTTTGGGTCCAGCCGAGTGGGTTTGGGTCTAGCCGAGTGGGTTTGCGTCTACAGAGTGGGTTTGGGTCCAGCCGAGTGGGTTTGGGTCTTACCGAGTGGGTTGGGGACTAGCCAAGTGGGTTTGGGTCTGTCCGAGTGGGTTTGGGTGTAGCCGAGTGGGTTTGGGTCTAGCCGAGTGGGTTTGGGTCTAGCCGAGTGGGTTTGGGTCTAGCCGAGTGGGTTTGGGTCTAGCGGAGTGGGTTTGGGTCTAGCCGAGTGGGTGTGGGTCTTGCCGAGTGGGTTTGGGTATAGCCGAGTGGGTTTGTGTCTAGCCGAGTGGGTTTGGGTCTAGCCGAGTGGGCTTGGGTCTAGCCGAGTGGGTTTGGGTCTAGCCGAGTGGGTTTGGGTCTAGCCGAGTGGGTTTGGGTCTAGCCGAGTGGGTTTGGGTCCAGCCGAGTGGGTTTGGGTCTAGCCCAGTGGGTTTGGGACTAGCCGAGTGGGTTTGGGTCTAGCCGAGTGGGTTTGGGTCTAACCGAGTGGGTTTGGGTCTAGCCGAGTGGTTTTGGGTCCAGCCGAGTGGGTTTGGGTCTAGCCGAGTGGGTTTGCGTCTACAGAGTGGGTTTGGGTCCAGCCGAGTGGGTTTGGGTCTTACCGAGTGGGTTGGGGTCCAGCCAAGTGGGTTTGGGTCTAGCCGAGTGGGTTTGGGTCTAGCCGAGTGGGTTTGGTTCTAGCCAAGTGGGTTTGGGTCTACCTGTGTGGGTTTAGGTCTAGCCGAGTGGGTTTGGGTCTAGCCGAGTGGGTTTGGGTCTAGCCGAGTGGGTTTGAGTGTAGCCGAGTGGGTTTGGGTGTAGCGGAGTGTGTTTGTGTCTAGCGGAGTGGGTTTGGGTATAGCCGAGTGGATTTGGGTCCAGCCGAATGGGTTTGGGTCCAGCCGAGTGTGTTTGGGTCTAGCCGAGTGGGTTTGGGTCTAGCCGAGTGGGTTTGGATCTAGCCGAGTGGGTTTGGGTCTAGCCGAGTGGGTTTGGGTCCAGCCGAGTGGGTTTGGGTCTAGCCGAGTGAGTTTGGGACTAGCCGAGTGGGTTTGGGTGTAGCCGAGTGGGTTTGGGTCTAGCCGAGTGGGTTTGGGTATAGCCGAGTGGGTTTGTGTCTAGCCGAGTCGGTTTGGGTCTAGCCGAGTGGGTTTGGTCTAGCCGAGTGGGTTTGGGTCCAGCCGAGTGGGTTTGGGTCTAGCCGAGTGGGTTTGCGTCTACAGAGTGGGTTTGGGTCTAGCCGAGTGGGTTTGGGTATAGCCGAGTGGGTTTGCGTCTAGCCGAGTCGGTTTGGGTCTAGCCGAGTGGGTTTGGGTCTAGCCGAGTGGGTTTGGGTCCAGCCGAGTGGGTTTGGGTCTAGCCGAGTGGGTTTGCGTCTACAGAGTGGGTTTGGGTCTAGCCGAGTGGGTTTGGGTGTTACCGAGTGGGTTGGGGTCTAGCCAAGTGGGCTTGGGTCTAGCCGAGTGGGTTTCGGTGTAGCCGAGTGGGTTTGGGTCTAGCCGAGTGGGTTTGGGTCTAGCCGAGTGGGTTTGGGTCTAGCCGAGTGGGTTTGGGTCTAGCGGAGTGGGTTTGGGTCCAGCCGAGTGGGTTTGGGTCTAGCCGAGTGGGATTGGGTCTAGCCGAGTGGGTTTGGGTCTAGCCGAGTGGTTTTGGGTGTAGCCGAGTGGGTTTGGGTCTAGCCGAGTGGGTTTGGGTCTAGCCGAGTGGGTTTGGGTCTAGCCGAGTGGGTTTGGGTCTAGCCGAGTCCGTTTGGGTCTAGCCGAGTGGGTTTGGGACTAGCCGAGTGGGTTTGGGTCTAGCCGAGTGGGTTTGGTTCTAGCCAAGTGGGTTTGGGTCTAGCTGTGTGGGTTTGGGTCTAGCCGAGTGGGTTTGGGTCTAGCCGAGTGGGTTTGGGTCTAGACGAGTGGGTTTGGGTGTAGCCGAGTGGGTTTGTGTCTAGCGGAGTGGGTTTGGGTGTAGCCGAGTGGGTTTGGGTCTAGCCGAGTGGGTTTGGTTCTAGCCGAGTGGGTTTGGGTCTAGCCGAGTGGGTTTGGTCTAGCCGAGTGGGTTTGGGTCTAGCGGAGTGGGTTTGGGTCTAGCCGATTGGGTTTGGGTCTAGCCGAGTGGGTTTGGGTTTAGCCGAGTGGGTTCGGGTGTAGCCGAGTGCGTTTGGGTCTAGCGGAGTGGGTTTGGGTCTAGCCGAGTGGGATTGGGTCTAGCCCAGTGGGTTTGGGTATAGCCGAGTGGGTTTGTGTCTAGCCGAGTGGGTTTGGGTCTAGCCGAGTGGGCTTGGGTCTAGCCGAGTGGGTTTGGGTCTAGCCGAGTGGGTTTGGGTCTAGCCGAGTGGGTTTGGTCTAGCCGAGTGGGTTTGGGTCCAGCCGAGTGGGTTTGGGTCTAGCCCAGTGGGTTTGGGACTAGCCGAGTGGGTTTGGGTCTTGCCGAGTGGGTTTGGGTCTAACCGAGTGGGTTTGAGACTAGCCGAGTGGGTTTGGGTCCAGCCGAGTGGGTTTGGGTCTAGCCGAGTGGGTTTGCGTCTACAGAGTGGGTTTGGGTCCAGCCGAGTGGGTTTGGGTCTTACCGAGTGGGTTGGGGTCTAGCCAAGTGGGTTTGGGTCTGTCCGAGTGGGTTTGGGTGTAGCCGAGTGGGTTTGGGTCTAGCCGAGTGGGTTTGGGTCTAGCCGAGTGGGTTTGGGTCTAGCCGAGTGGGTTTGGGTCTAGCGGAGTGGGTTTGGGTCTAGCCGAGTGGGTGTGGGTCTTGCCGAGTGGGTTTGGGTATAGCCGAGTGGGTTTGTGTCTAGCCGAGTGGGTTTGGGTCTAGCCGAGTGGGTTTGGGTCCAGCCGAGTGGGTTTGGGTCTAGCCGAGTGGGTTTGCGTCTACAGAGTGGGTTTGGGTCTAGCCGAGTGGGTTTGGGTATAGCCGAGTGGGTTTGTGTCTAGCCGAGTCGGTTTGGGTCTAGCCGAGTGGGTTTGGGTCTAGCCGAGTGGGTTTGGGTCCAGCCGAGTGGGTTTGGGTCTAGCCGAGTGGGTTTGCGTCTACAGAGTGGGTTTGGGTCTAGCCGAGTGGGTTTGGGTGTTACCGAGTGGGTTGGGGTCTAGCCAAGTGGGCTTGGGACTAGCCGAGTGGGTTTCGGTGTAGCCGAGTGGGTTTGGGTCTAGCCGAGTGGGTTTGGGTCTAGCCGAGTGGGTTTGGGTCTAGCCGAGTGGGTTTGGGTCTAGCGGAGTGGGTTTGGGTCCAGCCGAGTGGGTTTGGGTCTAGCCGAGTGGGTTTGGGTCTAGCCGAGTGGGTTTGGGTCTAGCCGAGTGGGTTTGGGTCTTACCGAGTGGGTTGGGGTCTAGCCAAGTGGGTTTGGGTCTAGCCGAGTGGGTTTCGGTGTAGCCGAGTGGGTTTGGGTCTAGCCGAGTGGGTTTGGGTCTAGCCGAGTGGGTTTGGGTCTAGCCGAGTGGGTTTGGGTCTAGCGGAGTGGGTTTGGGTCTAGCCGAGTGGGTTTGGGTCTAGCCGAGTGGGTTTGGGTCTAGCCGAGTGGGTTTGGGTCTAGCCGAGTGGTTTTGGGTCTAGCCGAGTGGGTTTGGGTCTAGCCGAGTGGGTTTGGGTCTAGCCGAGTGGGTTTGGATCTAGCCGAGTGGGTTTGGGTCTAGCCGAGTCCGTTTGGGTCTAGCCGAGTGGGTTTGGGACTAGCCGAGTGGGTTTGGGTCTAGCCGAGTGGGTTTGGTTCTAGCCAAGTGGGTTTGGGTCTAGCTGTGTGGGTTTGGGTCTAGCCGAGTGGGTTTGGGTCTAGCCGAGTGGGTTTGGGTCTAGACGAGTGGGTTTGGGTGTAGCCGAGTGGGTTTGTGTCTAGCGGAGTGGGTTTGGGTGTAGCCGAGTGGGTTTGGGTCTAGCCGAGTGGGTTTGGGTCTAGCCGAGTGGGTTTGGGTCTAGCCGAGTGGGTTTGGTCTAGCCGAGTGGGTTTGGGTCTAGCGGAGTGGGTTTGGGTCTAGCCGATTGGGTTTGGGTCTAGCCGAGTGGGTTTGGGTTTAGCCGAGTGGGTTCGGGTGTAGCCGAGTGCGTTTGGGTCTAGCGGAGTGGGTTTGGGTCTAGCCGAGTGGGATTGGGTCTAGCCCAGTGGGTTTGGGTATAGCCGAGTGGGTTTGTGTCTAGCCGAATGGGTTTGGGTCTAGCCGAGTGGGCTTGGGTCTAGCCGAGTGGGTTTGGGTCTAGCCGAGTGGGTTTGGGTCTAGCCGAGTGGGTTTGGTCTAGCCGAGTGGGTTTGGGTCCAGCCGAGTGGGTTTGGGTCTAGCCCAGTGGGTTTGGGACTAGCCGAGTGGGTTTGGGTCTTGCCGAGTGGGTTTGGGTCTAACCGAGTGGGTTTGGGTCTAGCCGAGTGGGTTTGGGTCCAGCCGAGTGGGTTTGGGTCTAGCCGAGTGGGTTTGCGTCTACAGAGTGGGTTTGGGTCCAGCCGAGTGGGTTTGGGTCTTACCGAGTGGTTTGGGGACTAGCCAAGTGGGTTTGGGTCTGTCCGAGTGGGTTTGGGTGTAGCCGAGTGGGTTTGGGTCTAGCCGAGTGGGTTTGGGTCTAGCCGAGTGGGTTTGGGTCTAGCCGAGTGGGTTTGGGTCTAGCGGAGTGGGTTTGGGTCTAGCCGAGTGGGTGTGGGTCTTGCCGAGTGGGTTTGGGTATAGCCGAGTGGGTTTGTGTCTAGCCGAGTGGGTTTGGGTCTAGCCGAGTGGGCTTGGGTCTAGCCGAGTGGGTTTGGGTCTAGCCGAGTGGGTTTGGGTCTAGCCGAGTGGGTTTGGGTCTAGCCGAGTGGGTTTGGGTCCAGCCGAGTGGGTTTGGGTCTAGCCCAGTGGGTTTGGGACTAGCCGAGTGGGTTTGGGTCTAGCCGAGTGGGTTTGGGTCTAACCGAGTGGGTTTGGGTCTAGCCGAGTGGTTTTGGGTCCAGCCGAGTGGGTTTGGGTCTAGCCGAGTGGGTTTGCGTCTACAGAGTGGGTTTGGGTCCAGCCGAGTGGGTTTGGGTCTTACCGAGTGGGTTGGGGTCCAGCCAAGTGGGTTTGGGTCTAGCCGAGTGGGTTTGGGTCTAGCCGAGTGGGTTTGGTTCTAGCCAAGTGGGTTTGGGTCTACCTGTGTGGGTTTAGGTCTAGCCGAGTGGGTTTGGGTCTAGCCGAGTGGGTTTGGGTCTAGCCGAGTGGGTTTGAGTGTAGCCGAGTGGGTTTGGGTGTAGCGGAGTGTGTTTGTGTCTAGCGGAGTGGGTTTGGGTATAGCCGAGTGGATTTGGGTCCAGCCGAATGGGTTTGGGTCCAGCCGAGTGTGTTTGGGTCTAGCCGAGTGGGTTTGGGTCTAGCCGAGTGGGTTTGGATCTAGCCGAGTGGGTTTGGGTCTAGCCGAGTGGGTTTGGGTCCAGCCGAGTGGGTTTGGGTCTAGCCGAGTGAGTTTGGGACTAGCCGAGTGGGTTTGGGTCTAGCCGAGTGGGTTTGGGTCTAGCCGAGTGGGTTTGGGTATAGCCGAGTGGGTTTGTGTCTAGCCGAGTCGGTTTGGGTCTAGCCGAGTGGGTTTGGTCTAGCCGAGTGGGTTTGGGTCCAGCCGAGTGGGTTTGGGTCTAGCCGAGTGGGTTTGCGTCTACAGAGTGGGTTTGGGTCTAGCCGAGTGGGTTTGGGTATAGCCGAGTGGGTTTGCGTCTAGCCGAGTCGGTTTGGGTCTAGCCGAGTGGGTTTGGGTCTAGCCGAGTGGGTTTTGGTCCAGCCGAGTGGGTTTGGGTCTAGCCGAGTGGGTTTGCGTCTACAGAGTGGGTTTGGGTCTAGCCGAGTGGGTTTGGGTGTTACCGAGTGGGTTGGGGTCTAGCCAAGTGGGCTTGGGTCTAGCCGAGTGGGTTTCGGTGTAGCCGAGTGGGTTTGGGTCTAGCCGAGTGGGTTTGGGTCTAGCCGAGTGGGTTTGGGTCTAGCCGAGTGGGTTTGGGTCTAGCGGAGTGGGTTTGGGTCCAGCCGAGTGGGTTTGGGTCTAGCCGAGTGGGATTGGGTCTAGCCGAGTGGGTTTGGGTCTAGCCGAGTGGTTTTGGGTCTAGCCGAGTGGGTTTGGGTCTAGCCGAGTGGGTTTGGGTCTAGCCGAGTGGGTTTGGGTCTAGCCGAGTGGGTTTGGGTCTAGCCGAGTCCGTTTGGGTCTAGCCGAGTGGGTTTGGGACTAGCCGAGTGGGTTTGGGTCTAGCCGAGTGGGTTTGGTTCTAGCCAAGTGGGTTTGGGTCTAGCTGTGTGGGTTTGGGTCTAGCCGAGTGGGTTTGGGTCTAGCCGAGTGGGTTTGGGTCTAGACGAGTGGGTTTGGGTGTAGCCGAGTGGGTTTGTGTCTAGCGGAGTGGGTTTGGGTGTAGCCGAGTGGGTTTGGGTCTAGCCGAGTGGGTTTGGTTCTAGCCGAGTGGGTTTGGGTCTAGCCGAGTGGGTTTGGTCTAGCCGAGTGGGTTTGGGTCTAGCGGAGTGGGTTTGGGTCTAGCCGATTGGGTTTGGGTCTAGCCGAGTGGGTTTGGGTTTAGCCGAGTGGGTTCGGGTGTAGCCGAGTGCGTTTGGGTCTAGCGGAGTGGGTTTGGGTCTAGCCGAGTGGGATTGGGTCTAGCCCAGTGGGTTTGGGTATAGCCGAGTGGGTTTGTGTCTAGCCGAGTGGGTTTGGGTCTAGCCGAGTGGGCTTGGGTCTAGCCGAGTGGGTTTGGGTCTAGCCGAGTGGGTTTGGGTCTAGCCGAGTGGGTTTGGTCTAGCCGAGTGGGTTTGGGTCCAGCCGAGTGGGTTTGGGTCTAGCCCAGTGGGTTTGGGACTAGCCGAGTGGGTTTGGGTCTTGCCGAGTGGGTTTGGGTCTAACCGAGTGGGTTTGAGACTAGCCGAGTGGGTTTGGGTCCAGCCGAGTGGGTTTGGGTCTAGCCGAGTGGGTTTGCGTCTACAGAGTGGGTTTGGGTCCAGCCGAGTGGGTTTGGGTCTTACCGAGTGGGTTGGGGTCTAGCCAAGTGGGTTTGGGTCTGTCCGAGTGGGTTTGGGTGTAGCCGAGTGGGTTTGGGTCTAGCCGAGTGGGTTTGGGTCTAGCCGAGTGGGTTTGGGTCTAGCCGAGTGGGTTTGGGTCTAGCGGAGTGGGTTTGGGTCTAGCCGAGTGGGTGTGGGTCTTGCCGAGTGGGTTTGGGTATAGCCGAGTGGGTTTGTGTCTAGCCGAGTGGGTTTGGGTCTAGCCGAGTGGGTTTGGGTCCAGCCGAGTGGGTTTGGGTCTAGCCGAGTGGGTTTGCGTCTACAGAGTGGGTTTGGGTCTAGCCGAGTGGGTTTGGGTATAGCCGAGTGGGTTTGTGTCTAGCCGAGTCGGTTTGGGTCTAGCCGAGTGGGTTTGGGTCTAGCCGAGTGGGTTTGGGTCCAGCCGAGTGGGTTTGGGTCTAGCCGAGTGGGTTTGCGTCTACAGAGTGGGTTTGGGTCTAGCCGAGTGGGTTTGGGTGTTACCGAGTGGGTTGGGGTCTAGCCAAGTGGGCTTGGGACTAGCCGAGTGGGTTTCGGTGTAGCCGAGTGGGTTTGGGTCTAGCCGAGTGGGTTTGGGTCTAGCCGAGTGGGTTTGGGTCTAGCCGAGTGGGTTTGGGTCTAGCGGAGTGGGTTTGGGTCCAGCCGAGTGGGTTTGGGTCTAGCCGAGTGGGTTTGGGTCTAGCCGAGTGGGTTTGGGTCTAGCCGAGTGGTTTTGGGTCTAGCCGAGTGGGTTTGGGTCTAGCCGAGTGGGTTTGGGTCTAGCCGAGTGGGTTTGGGTCTAGCCGAGTGGGTTTGGGTCTAGCCGAGTCCGTTTGGGTCTAGCCGAGTGGGTTTGGGACTAGCCGAGTGGGTTTGGGTCTAGCCGAGTGGGTTTGGTTCTAGCCAAGTGGGTTTGGGTCCAGCTGTGTGGGTTTGGGTCTAGCCGAGTGGGTTTGGGTCTAGCCGAGTGGGTTTGGGTCTAGACGAGTGGGTTTGGGTGTAGCCGAGTGGGTTTGTGTCTAGCGGAGTGGGTTTGGGTGTAGCCGAGTGGGTTTGGGTCTAGCCGAGTGGGTTTGGGTCTAGCCGAGTGGGTTTGGGTCTAGCCGAGTGGGTTTGGTCTATCCGAGTGGGTTTGGGTCTAGCGGAGTGGGTTTGGGTCTAGCCGATTGGGTTTGGGTCTAGCCGAGTGGGTTTGGGTTTAGCCGAGTGGGTTCGGGTGTAGCCGAGTGCGTTTGGGTCTAGCGGAGTGGGTTTGGGTCTAGCGGAGTGGGATTGGGTCTAGCCCAGTGGGTTTGGGTATAGCCGAGTGGGTTTGTGTCTAGCCGAGTGGGTTTGGGTCTAGCCGAGTGGGCTTGGGTCTAGCCGAGTGGGTTTGGGTCTAACCGAGTGGGTTTGGGTCTAGCCGAGTGGGTTTGGTCCAGCCGAGTGGGTTTGGGTCCAGCCGAGTGGGTTTGGGTCTAGCGCAGTGGGTTTGGGACTAGCCGAGTGGGTTTGGGTCTTGCCGAGTGGGTTTGGGTCTAACCGAGTGGGTTTGGGACTAGCCGAGTGGGTTTGGGTCCAGCCGAGTGGGTTTGGGTCTAGCCGAGTGGGTTTGCGTCTACAGAGTGGGTTTGGGTCCAGCCGAGTGGGTTTGGGTCTTACCGAGTGGGTTGGGGTCTAGCCAAGTGGGTTTGGGTCTGTCCGAGTGGGTTTGGGTGTAGCCGAGTGGGTTTGGGTCTAGCCGAGTGGGTTTGGGTCTAGCCGAGTGGGTTTGGGTCTAGCCGAGTGGGTTTGGGTCTAGCGGAGTGGGTTTGGGTCTAGCCGAGTGGGTGTGGGTCTTGCCGAGTGGGTTTGGGTATAGCCGAGTGGGTTTGTGTCTAGCCGAGTGGGTTTGGGTCTAGCCGAGTGGGCTTGGGTCTAGCCGAGTGGGTTTGGGTCTAGCCGAGTGGGTTTGGGTCTAGCCGAGTGGGTTTGGGTCTAGCCGAGTGGGTTTGGGTCCAGCCGAGTGGGTTTGGGTCTAGCCCAGTGGGTTTGGGACTAGCCGAGTGGGTTTGGGTCTAGCCGAGTGGGTTTGGGTCTAACCGAGTGGGTTTGGGTCTAGCCGAGTGGGTTTGGGTCCAGCCGAGTGGGTTTGGGTCTAGCCGAGTGGGTTTGCGTCTACAGAGTGGGTTTGGGTCCAGCCGAGTGGGTTTGGGTCTTACCGAGTGGGTTGGGGTCTAGCCAAGTGGGTTTGGGTCTAGCCGAGTGGGTTTGGGTCTAGCCGAGTGGGTTTGGGTCTACCTGTGTGGGTTTAGGTCTAGCCGAGTGGGTTTGGGTCTAGCCGAGTGGGTTTGGGTCTAGCCGAGTGGGTTTGAGTGTAGCCGAGTGGGTTTGGGTGTAGCGGAGTGTGTTTGTGTCTAGCGGAGTGGGTTTGGGTATAGCCGAGTGGATTTGGGTCCAGCCGAATGGGTTTGGGTCCAGCCGAGTGGGTTTGGGTCTAGCCGAGTGGGTTTGGGTCTAGCCGAGTGGGTTTGGATCTAGCCGAGTGGGTTTGGGTCTAGCCGAGTGGGTTTGGGTCCAGCCGAGTGGGTTTGGGTCTAGCCGAGTGGGTTTGGGACTAGCCGAGTGGGTTTGGGTCTAGCCGAGTGGGTTTGGGTCTAACTGAGTGGGTTTGGGTCTAGCCGAGTGGGTTTGGGTCCAGCCGAGTGGGATTGGGTCATGCCGAGTGGGTTTGGGTCTAGCCGAGTGGGTTTGGGTCTAGCGGAGTGGGTTTGGGTCTAGCCGAGTGGGTTTGGGTTTAGCCGAGTGGGTTTGCGTCCAGCCGAATGGGTTTGGGTCCAGCCGAGTGGGTTTGGGTCTAGCTGAGTGGGTTTGGGTCTAGCCGAGTGGGTTTGGATCTAGCCGAGTGGGTTTGGGTCTAGCCGAGTGGCTTTGGGTCCAGCCGAGTGGGTTTGGGTCTAGCCCAGTGGGTTTGGGACTAGCCGAGTGGGTTTGGGTCTAGCCGAGTGGGTTTGGGTCTAACCGAGTGGGTTTGGGTCTAGACGAGTGGGTTTGGGTGTAGCCGAGTGGGTTTGTGTCTAGCGGAGTGGGTTTGGGTGTAGCCGAGTGGGTTTGGGTCTAGCCGAGTGGGTTTGGGTCTAGCCGAGTGGGTTTGGGTCTAGCCGAGTGGGTTTGGTCTAGCCGAGTGGGTTTGGGTCTAGCCCAGTGGGTTTGGGTATAGCCGAGTGGGTTTGTGTCTAGCCGAGTGGGTTTGGGTCTAGCCGAGTGGGCTTGGGTCTAGCCGAGTGGGTTTGGGTCTAGCCGAGTGGGTTTCGGTCTAGCCGAGTGGGTTTAGGTCTAGCCAAGTGGGTTTGGGTCTAGCCGAGTGGGTTTGGGTCCAGCCGAGTGGGTTTGGGTCCAGCCGAGTGGGTTTGCGTCTACAGAGTGGGTTTGGGTCCAGCCGAGTGGGTTTGGGTCTTACCGAGTGGGTTGGGGTCTAGCCAAGTGGGTTTGGGTCTAGCCGAGTGGGTTTGGGTGTAGCCGAGTGGGTTTGGGTCTAGCCGAGTGGGTTTGGGTCTAGCCGAGTGGGTTTGGGTCTAGCCGAGTGGGTTTGGGTCTAGCGGAGTGGGTTTGGGTCTAGCCGAGTGGGTGTGGGTCTAGCCGAGTGGGTTTGGGTCTAGCCGAGTAGGTTTGGGTCTAGCCGAGTGGTTTTGGGTCTAGCCGAGTGGGTTTGGGTCTAG
Organism: Raja brachyura; assembly: GCA_963514005.1. The sequence goes on along the minus strand of OY740815.1, from coordinate 28,324,849 downwards.
CCGAGTGGGTTTGGGTCTAGCCGAGTGGGTTTGGGTCTAGCCGAGTGGGTTTGGGTCTAGCCGAGTCCGTTTGGGTCTAGCCGAGTGGGTTTGGGACCAGCCGAGTGGGTTTGGGTCTAGCCGAGTGGGTTTGGTTCTAGCCAAGTGGGTTTGGGTCTAGCTGTGTGGGTTTAGGTCTAGCCGAGTGGGTTTGGGTCTAGCCGAGTGGGTTTGGGTCTAGCCGAGTGGGTTTGAGTGTAGCCGAGTGGGTTTGGGTGTAGCGGAGTGGGTTTGTGTCTAGCGGAGTGGGTTTGGGTATAGCCGAGTGGATTTGGGTCCAGCCAAGTGGGTTTGGGTCTAGCCGAGTGGGTTTGGGTCTAGCCGAGTGGGTTTGGATCTAGCCGAGTGGGTTTGGGTCTAGGCAAGTGGGTTTGGGTCCAGCCGAGTAGGTTTGGGTCTAGCCCAGTGGGTTTGGGACTAGCCGAGTGGGTTTGGGTCTAGCCGAGTGGGTTTGGGTCTAACCGAGTGGGTTTGGGTCTAGCCGAGTGGGTTTGGGTCCAGCCGAGTGGGATTGGGTCATGCCGAGTGGGTTTGGGTCTATCCGAGTGGGTTTGGGTCTAGCGGAGTGGGTTTGGGTCTACCCGAGTGGGTTTGGGTCTAGCCGAGTGGGTTTGGGAAAAGCCGAGTGGGTTTGTGTCTAGCCGAGTGGGTTTGGGTCTAGCCGAGTGGGTTTGGGTCTGGCCGAGTGGGTTTGGGTCCAGCCGAGTGGGTTTGGGTCCAGCCGAATGGGTTTGGGTCTAGCCGAGTGGGCTTGGGTCTAGCCGAGTGGGTTTGGGTCTAGCCGAGTGGGTTTGGGTCTAGCCGAGTGGGTTTGGGTCTAGCCGAGTGGGTTTGGGTCCAGCCGAGTGGGTTTGGGTCTAGCCCAGTGGGTTTGGGACTAGCCGAGTGGGTTTGGGTCTAGCCGAGTGGGTTTGGGTCTAACCGAGTGGGTTTGGGTCTAGCCGAGTGGGTTTGGGTCCAGCCGAGTGGGTTTGGGTCTAGCCGAGTGGGTTTGCGTCTACAGAGTGGGTTTGGGTCCAGCCGAGTGGGTTTGGGTCTTACCGAGTGGGTTGGGGTCTAGCCAAGTGGGTTTGGGTCTAGCCGAGTGGGTTTGGGTCTAGCCGAGTGGGTTTGGGTCTACCTGTGTGGGTTTAGGTCTAGCCGAGTGGGTTTGGGTCTAGCCGAGTGGGTTTGGGTCTAGCCGAGTGGGTTTGAGTGTAGCCGAGTGGGTTTGGGTGTAGCGGAGTGTGTTTGTGTCTAGCGGAGTGGGTTTGGGTATAGCCGAGTGGATTTGGGTCCAGCCGAATGGGTTTGGGTCCAGCCGAGTGGGTTTGGGTCTAGCCGAGTGGGTTTGGGTCTAGCCGAGTGGGTTTGGATCTAGCCGAGTGGGTTTGGGTCTAGCCGAGTGGGTTTGGGTCCAGCCGAGTGGGTTTGGGTCTAGCCGAGTGGGTTTGGGACTAGCCGAGTGGGTTTGGGTCTAGCCGAGTGGGTTTGGGTCTAACTGAGTGGGTTTGGGTCTAGCCGAGTGGGTTTGGGTCCAGCCGAGTGGGATTGGGTCATGCCGAGTGGGTTTGGGTCTAGCCGAGTGGGTTTGGGTCTAGCGGAGTGGGTTTGGGTCTAGCCGAGTGGGTTTGGGTTTAGCCGAGTGGGTTTGCGTCCAGCCGAATGGGTTTGGGTCCAGCCGAGTGGGTTTGGGTCTAGCTGAGTGGGTTTGGGTCTAGCCGAGTGGGTTTGGATCTAGCCGAGTGGGTTTGGGTCTAGCCGAGTGGGTTTGGGTCCAGCCGAGTGGGTTTGGGTCTAGCCCAGTGGGTTTGGGACTAGCCGAGTGGGTTTGGGTCTAGCCGAGTGGGTTTGGGTCTAACCGAGTGGGTTTGGGTCTAGACGAGTGGGTTTGGGTGTAGCCGAGTGGGTTTGTGTCTAGCGGAGTGGGTTTGGGTGTAGCCGAGTGGGTTTGGGTCTAGCCGAGTGGGTTTGGGTCTAGCCGAGTGGGTTTGGGTCTAGCCGAGTGGGTTTGGTCTAGCCGAGTGGGTTTGGGTCTAGCCCAGTGGGTTTGGGTATAGCCGAGTGGGTTTGTGTCTAGCCGAGTGGGTTTGGGTCTAGCCGAGTGGGCTTGGGTCTAGCCGAGTGGGTTTGGGTCTAGCCGAGTGGGTTTCGGTCTAGCCGAGTGGGTTTAGGTCTAGCCAAGTGGGTTTGGGTCTAGCCGAGTGGGTTTGGGTCCAGCCGAGTGGGTTTGGGTCCAGCCGAGTGGGTTTGCGTCTACAGAGTGGGTTTGGGTCCAGCCGAGTGGGTTTGGGTCTTACCGAGTGGGTTGGGGTCTAGCCAAGTGGGTTTGGGTCTAGCCGAGTGGGTTTGGGTGTAGCCGAGTGGGTTTGGGTCTAGCCGAGTGGGTTTGGGTCTAGCCGAGTGGGTTTGGGTCTAGCCGAGTGGGTTTGGGTCTAGCGGAGTGGGTTTGGGTCTAGCCGAGTGGGTGTGGGTCTAGCCGAGTGGGTTTGGGTCTAGCCGAGTAGGTTTGGGTCTAGCCGAGTGGTTTTGGGTCTAGCCGAGTGGGTTTGGGTCTAGCCGAGTGGGTTTGGGTCTAGCCGAGTGGGTTTGGGTCTAGCCGAGTGGGTTTGGGTCTAGCCGAGTCCGTTTGGGTCTAGCCGAGTGGGTTTGGGACCAGCCGAGTGGGTTTGGGTCTAGCCGAGTGGGTTTGGTTCTAGCCAAGTGGGTTTGGGTCTAGCTGTGTGGGTTTAGGTCTAGCCGAGTGGGTTTGGGTCTAGCCGAGTGGGTTTGGGTCTAGCCGAGTGGGTTTGAGTGTAGCCGAGTGGGTTTGGGTGTAGCGGAGTGGGTTTGTGTCTAGCGGAGTGGGTTTGGGTATAGCCGAGTGGATTTGGGTCCAGCCAAGTGGGTTTGGGTCTAGCCGAGTGGGTTTGGGTCTAGCCGAGTGGGTTTGGATCTAGCCGAGTGGGTTTGGGTCTAGGCAAGTGGGTTTGGGTCCAGCCGAGTAGGTTTGGGTCTAGCCCAGTGGGTTTGGGACTAGCCGAGTGGGTTTGGGTCTAGCCGAGTGGGTTTGGGTCTAACCGAGTGGGTTTGGGTCTAGCCGAGTGGGTTTGGGTCCAGCCGAGTGGGATTGGGTCATGCCGAGTGGGTTTGGGTCTATCCGAGTGGGTTTGGGTCTAGCGGAGTGGGTTTGGGTCTACCCGAGTGGGTTTGGGTCTAGCCGAGTGGGTTTGGGAAAAGCCGAGTGGGTTTGTGTCTAGCCGAGTGGGTTTGGGTCTAGCCGAGTGGGTTTGGGTCTGGCCGAGTGGGTTTGGGTCCAGCCGAGTGGGTTTGGGTCCAGCCGAATGGGTTTGGGTCTACAGAGTGGGTTTGGGTCAAGCCGAGTGGGTTTGGGTCTTACCGAGTGGGTTGGGGTCTAGCCAAGTGGGTTTGGGTCTAGCCGAGTGGGTTTGGGTGTAACCGAGTGGGTTTGGGTCTAGCCGAGTGGGTTTGGGTCTAGCCGAGTGGGTTTGGGTCTAGCCGATTGGGTTTGGGTCTAGCGGAGTGGGTTTGGGTCTAGCCGAGTGGGTTTGGGTCTAGCCGAGTGGGTTTGGGTCTAGCCGAGTGGGTTTGGGTCTAGCCGAGTGGGTTTGGGTCTAGCCGAGTGGGTTTGGGTCTAGCCGAGTGGTTTTGGGTCTAGCCGAGTGGGTTTGGGTCTAGCCGAGTGGGTTTGGGTCTAGCCGAGTGGGTTTGGGTCTAGCCGAGTGGGTTTAGGTCTAGCCGAGTGGGTTTGGGACTAGCCGAGTGGGTTTGGGTCTAGCCGAGTGGGTTTGGTTCTAGCCGAGTGGGTTTGGGTCTAGCTGTGTGGGTTTGGGTCTAGCCGAGTGGGTTTGGGTCTAGCCGAGTGGGTTTGGGTCTAGACGAGTGGGTTTGGGTGTAGCCGAGTGGGTTTGTGTCTAGCGGAGTGGGTTTGGGTGTAGCCGAGTGGGTTTGGGTCTAGCCGAGTGGGTTTGGGTCTAGCCGAGTGGGTTTGGGTCTAGCCGAGTGGGTTTGGTCTAGCCGAGTGGGTTTTGGTCTAGCGGAGTGGGTTTGGGTCTAGCCGATTGGGTTTGGGTCTAGCCGAGTGGGTTTGGGTTTAGCCAATTGGGTTTGGGTGTAGCCGAGTGCGTTTGGGTCTAGCGGAGTGGGTTTGGGTCTAGCCGAGTGGGTTTGGGTCTAGCCCAGTGGGTTTGGGTATAGCCGAGTGGGTTTGTGTCTAGCCGAGTGGGTTTGGGTGTAGCTGAGTGGGCTTGGGTCTAGCCGATTGGATTTGGGTCTAGCGGAGTGGGTTTGGGTCTAGCCGAGTGGGTTTGGGTCTAGCCCAGTGGGTTTGGGTATAGCCGAGTGGGTTTGTGTCTAGCCGAGTGGGTTTGGGTCTAGCCGAGTGGGTTTGGGTATAGCCGAGTGGGTTTGTGTCTAGCCGAGTGGGTTTGGGTCTAGCCGAGTGGGTTTGGGTCTGGCCGAGTGGGTTTGGGTCCAGCCGAGTGGGTTTGGGTCTAGCCGAGTGGGTTTGCGTCTACAGAGTGGGTTTGGGTCTAGCCGAGTGGGTTTGGGTCTTACCGAGTGGGTTGGGGTCTAGCCAAGTGGGTTTGGGTCTAGCCGAGTGGGTTTCGGTGTAGCCGAGTGGGTTTGGGTCTAGCCGAGTGGGTTTGGGTCTAGCCGAGTGGGTTTGGGTCTAGCCGAGTGGGTTTGGGTCTAGCGGAGTGGGTTTGGGTCTAGCCGAGTGGGTTTGGGTCTAGCCGAGTGGGTTTGGGTCTAGCCGAGTGGGTATGGGTCTAGCCGAGTGGTTTTGGGTCTAGCCGAGTGGGTTTGGGTCTAGCCGAGTGGGTTTGGGTCTAGCCGAGTGGGTTTGGGTCTAGCCGAGTGGGTTTGGGTCTAGCCGAGTTCGTTTGGGTCTAGCCGAGTGGGTTTGGGACTAGCCGAGTGGGTTTGGGTCTAGCCGAGTGGGTTTGGTTCTAGCCAAGTGGGTTTGGGTCTAGCTGTGTGGGTTTGGGTCTAGCCGAGTGGATTTGGGTCTAGCCGAGTGGGTTTGGGTCTAGACGAGTGGGTTTGGGTGTAGCCGAGTGGGTTTGTGTCTAGCGGAGTGGGTTTGGGTGTAGCCGAGTGGGTTTGGGTCTAGCCGAGTGGGTTTGGGTCTAGCCGAGTGGGTTTGGGTCTAGCCGAGTGGGATTGGTCTAGCCGAGTGGGTTTGGGTCTAGCGGAGTTGGTTTGGGTCTAGCCGATTGGGTTTGGGTCTAGCCGAGTGGTTTTGGGTTTAGCCGAGTGGGTTCGGGTGTAGCCGAGTGCGTTTGGGTCTAGCGGAGTGGGTTTGGGTCTAGCCGAGTGGGTTTGGGTCTAGCCCAGTGGGTTTGGGTATAGCCGAGTGGGTTTGGGTCTAGCCGAGTGGGTGTGGGTCTCGCCGAGTGGGTTTGGGTATAGCCCAGTGGGTTTGTGTCTAGCCGAGTGGGTTTGGGTCTAGCCGAGTGGGCTTGGGTCTAGCCGAGTGGGTTTGGGTCTAGCCGAGTGGGTTTGTGTCCAGCCGAGTGGGTTTGGGTCTAGGCCAGTGGGTTTGGGACTAGCCGAGTGGGTTTGGGTCTAGCCGAGTGGGTTTGGGTCTAACCGAGTGGGTTTGGGTCTAGCCGAGTGGGTTTGGGTCCAGCCGAGTGGGTTTGGGTCTAGCCGAGTGGGTTTGCGTCTACAGAGTGGGTTTGGGTCTAGCCGAGTGGGTTTGGGTCTAGCGGAGTGGGTTTGGGTCTAGCCGAGTGGGTGTGGGTCTCGCCGAGTGGTTTTGGGTCTAGCCGAGTAGGTTTGGGTCTAGCCGAGTGGTTTTGGGTCTAGCCGAGTGGGTTTGGGTCTAGCCGAGTGGGTTTGGGTCTAGCCGAGTGGGTTTCTGTCTAGCCGAGTGGGTTTGGGTCTAGCCGAGTGGGTTTGGGTCCAGCCGAGTGGTTTGGGTCTAGCCCAGTGGGTTTGGGACTAGCCGAGTGGGTTTGGGTCTAGCCGAGTGGGTTTGGGTCTAACCGAGTGGATTTGGGTCTAGCCGAGTGGGTTGGGTCCAGCCGAGTGGGTTTGGGTCTAGCCGAGTGGGTTTGCGTCTACAGAATGGGTTTGGGTCCAGCCGAGTGGGTTTGGGTCTTACCGAGTGGGTTGGGGTCTAGCCAAGTGGGTTTGGGTCTAGCCGAGTGGGTTTGGGTGTAGCCGAGTGGGTTTGGGTCTAGCCGAGTGGGTTTGGGTCTAGCCGAGTGGGTTTGGGTCTAGCCGAGTGAGTTTGGGTCTAGCGGAGTGGGTTTGGGTCTAGCCGAGTGGGTGTGGGTCTAGCCGAGTGGGTTTGGGTCTAGCCGAGTAGGTTTGGGTCTAGCCGAGTGGTTTTGGGTCTAGCCGAGTGGGTTTGGGTCTGGCCGAGTGGGTTTGGGTCTAGCCGAGTGGGTTTGGGTCTAGCCAAGTGGGTTTGCGTCTAGCCGAGTCCGTTTGGGTCTAGCCGAGTGGGTTTGGGACCAGCCGAGTGGGTTTGGGTCTAGCCGAGTGGGTTTGGTTCTAGCCAAGTGGGTTTGGGTCTGGCTGTGTGGGTTTAGGTCTAGCCGAGTGGGTTTGGGTCTAGCCGAGTGGGTTTGGGTCTAGCCGAGTGGGTTTGAGTGTAGCCGAGTGGGTTTGGGTGTAGCGGAGTGGGTTTGTGTCTAGCGGAGTGGGTTTGGGTATAGCCGAGTGGATTTGGGTCCAGCCGAGTGGATTTGGGTCTAGCCGAGTGGGTTTGGGTCTAGCCGAGTGGGTTTGGATCTAGCCGAGTGGGTTTGGGTCTAGCCGAGTGGGTTTGGGTCCAGCCGAGTGGGTTTGGGTCTAGCCCAGTGGGTTTGGGACTAGCCGAGTGGGTTTGGGTCTAGCCGAGTGGGTTTGGGTCTAACCGAGTGGGTTTGGGTCTAGCCGAGTGGGTTTGGGTCCAGCCGAGTGGGATTCGGTCATGCCGAGTGGGTTTGGGTCTATCCGAGTGGGTTTGGGTCTAGCGGAGTGGGTTTGGGTCTAGCCGAGTGGGTTTGGGTCTAGCCGAGTGGGTTTGGGCATAGCCGAGTGGGTTTGTGTCTAGCCGAGTGGGTTTGGGTCTAGCCGAGTGGGTTTGGGTCTAGCCGAGTGGGTTTGGGTCCAGCCGAGTGGGTTTGGGTCCAGCCGAGTGGGTTTGGGTCTACAGAGTGGGTTTGGGTCAAGCCGAGTGGGTTTGGGTCTTACCGAGTGGGTTGGGGTCCAGCCAAGTGGGTTTGGGTCTAGCCGAGTGGGTTTGGGTGTAACCGAGTGGGTTTGGGTCTAGCCAAGTGGGTTTGGGTCTAGCCGAGTGGGTTTGGGTCTAGCCGAGTGGGTTTGGTCTAGCCGAGTGGGTTTTGGTCTAGCGGAGTGGGTTTGGGTCTAGCCGATTGGGTTTGGGTCTAGCCGAGTGGGTTTGGGTTTAGCCAAGTGGGTTTGGGTGTAGCCGAGTGCGTTTGGGTCTAGCGGAGTGGGTTTGGGTCTAGCCGAGTGGGTTTGGGTCTAGCCCAGTGGGTTTGGGTATAGCCGAGTGGGTTTGTGTCTAGCCGAGTGGGTTTGGGTCTAGCCGAGTGGGCTTGGGTCTAGCCGAGTGGGTTTGGGTCTAGCCGATTGGGTTTGGGTCATGCCGAGTGGGTTTGGGTCTAGCCGAGTGGGTTTGGGTCTAGCGGAGTGGGTTTGGGTCCAGCCGAGTGGGTTTGGGTCTAGCCGAGTGGGTTTGAGTGTAGCCGAGTGGGTTTGGGTGTAGCGGAGTGGGTTTGGGTCTAGCGGAGTGGGTTTGGGTATAGCCGAGTGGATTTGGGTCCAGCCGAGTGGGTTTGGGTCTAGCCGAGTGGGTTTGGGTCTAGCCGAGTGGGTTTGGATCTAGCCGAGTGGGTTTGGGTCTAGCCGAGTGGGTTTGGGTCCAGCCGAGTGGGTTTGGGTCTAGCCCAGTGGGTTTGGGACTAGCCGAGTGGGTTTGGGTCTAGCCGAGTGGGTTTGGGTCTAACCGAGTGGGTTTGGGTCTAGCCGAGTGGGTTTGGGTCCAGCCGAGTGGGATTGGGTCATGCCGAGTGGGTTTGGGTCTATCCGAGTGGGTTTGGGTCTAGCGGAGTGGGTTTGGGTCTAGCCGAGTGGGTTTGGGTCTAGCCGAGTGGGTTTGGGTATAGCCGAGTGGGTTTGTGTCTAGCCGAGTGGGTTTGGGTCTAGCCGAGTGGGTTTGGGTCTAGCCGAGTGGGTTTGGGTCCAGCCGAGTGGGTTTGGGTCCAGCCGAGTGGGTTTGGGTCTACAGAGTGGGTTTGGGTCAAGCCGAGTGGGTTTGGGTCTTACCGAGTGGGTTGGGGTCCAGCCAAGTGGGTTTGGGTCTAGCCGAGTGGGTTTGGGTGTAACCGAGTGGGTTTGGGTCTAGCCAAGTGGGTTTGGGTCTAGCCGAGTGGGTTTGGGTCTAGCCGAGTGGGTTTGGTCTAGCCGAGTGGGTTTTGGTCTAGCGGAGTGGGTTTGGGTCTAGCCGATTGGGTTTGGGTCTAGCCGAGTGGGTTTGGGTTTAGCCAAGTGGGTTTGGGTGTAGCCGAGTGTGTTTGGGTCTAGCGGAGTGGGTTTGGGTCTAGCCGAGTGGGTTTGGGTCTAGCCCAGTGGGTTTGGGTATAGCCGAGTGGGTTTGTGTCTTGCCGAGTGGGTTTGGGTCTAGCCGAGTGGGCTTGGGTCTAGACGAGTGGGTTTGGGTCTAGCCGATTGGGTTTGGGTCATGCCGAGTGGGTTTGGGTCTAGCCGAGTGGGTTTGGGTCTAGCGGAGTGGGTTTGGGTCCAGCCGAGTGGGTTTGGGTCTAGCCGAGTGGGATTGGGTCTAGCCGAGTGGGTTTGGGTCTAGCTGAGTGGGTTTGGGTCTAGCCGAGTGGGTTTGGGTCTAGCAGAGTGGGTTTGGGTCTAGCCGAGTGGGTTTGGGTCTAGCCGAGTGGGTTTGGGTCTAGCCGAGTGGGTTTGGGTCTAGCCGAGTGGTTTTGGGTCTAGCCGAGTGGGTTTGGGTCTAGCCGAGTGGGTTTGGGTCTAGGCCAGTGGGTTTGGGTCTAGCCGAGTGGGTTTGGGTCTAGCGGAGTGGGTTTGGGTCTAGCCGAGTGGGTTTGGGTCTAGCTGAGTGGGTTTGGTTCTAGCCGAGTGGGTTTGGGTCTAGCCGAGTGGTTTTGGGTCTAGCCGAGTGGGTTTGGGTCTAGCCGAGTGGGTTTGGGTCTAGCCGAGTGGGTTTGGGTCTAGCCGAGTGGGTTTGGGTCTAGCCGAGTCCGTTTGGGTCTAGCCGAGTGGGTTTGGGACTAGCCGAGTGGGTTTGGGTCTAGCCGAGTGGGTTTGGTTCTAGCCAAGTGGGTTTGGGTCTAGCTGTGTGGGTTTGGGTCTAGCCGAGTGGATTTGGGTCTAGCCGAGTGGGTTTGGGTCTAGACGAGTGGGTTTGGGTGTAGCCGAGTGGGTTTGTGTCTAGCGGAGTGGGTTTGGGTGTAGCCGAGTGGGTTTGGGTCTAGCCGAGTGGGTTTGGGTCTAGCCGAGTGAGTTTGGGTCTAGCCGAGTGGGATTGGTCTAGCCGAGTGGGTTTGGGTCTAGCGGAGTTGGTTTGGGTCTAGCCGATTGGGTTTGGGTCTAGCCGAGTGGGTTTGGGTTTAGCCGAGTGGGTTCGGGTGTAGCCGAGTGCGTTTGGGTCTAGCGGAGTGGGTTTGGGTCTAGCCGAATGGGTTTGGGTCTAGCCCAGTGGGTTTGGGTATAGCCGAGTGGGTTTGGGTCTAGCCGAGTGGGTGTGGGTCTCGCCGAGTGGGTTTGGGTATAGCCGAGTGGGCTTGGGTCTAGCCGAGTGGGTTTGGGTCTAGCCGAGTGGGTTTGTGTCCAGCTGAGTGGGTTTGGGTCTAGGCCAGTGGGTTTGGGACTAGCCGAGTGGGTTTGGGTCTAGCCGAGTGGGTTTGGGTCTAACCGAGTGGGTTTGGGTCTAGCCGAGTGGGTTTGGGTCCAGCCGAGTGGGTTTGGGTCTAGCCGAGTGGGTTTGCGTCTACAGAGTGGGTTTGGGTCTAGCCGAGTGGGTTTGGGTCTAGCGGAGTGGGTTTGGGTCTAGCCGAGTGGGTGTGGGTCTCGCCGAGTGGGTTTGGGTCTAGCCGAGTAGGTTTGGGTCTAGCCGAGTGGTTTTGGGTCTAGCCGAGTGGGTTTGGGTCTAGCCGAGTGGGTTTGGGTCTAGCCGAGTGGGTTTCTGTCTAGCCGAGTGGGTTTGGGTCTAGCCGAGTGGGTTTGGGTCCAGCCGAGTGGTTTGGGTCTAGCCCAGTGGGTTTGGGACTAGCCGAGTGGGTTTGGGTCTAGCCGAGTGGGTTTGGGTCTAACCGAGTGGATTTGGGTCTAGCCGAGTGGGTTTGGGTCCAGCCGAGTGGGTTTGGGTCTAGCCGAGTGGGTTTGCGTCTACAGAGTGGGTTTGGGTCCAGCCGAGTGGGTTTGGGTCTTACCGAGTGGGTTGGGGTCTAGCCAAGTGTGTTTGGGTCTAGCCGAGTGGGTTTGGGTGTAGCCGAGTGGGTTTGGGTCTAGCCGAGTGGGTTTGGGTCTAGCCGAGTGGGTTTGGGTCTAGCCGAGTGAGTTTGGGTCTAGCGGAGTGGGTTTGGGTCTAGCCGAGTGGGTGTGGGTCTAGCCGAGTGGGTTTGGGTCTAGCCGAGTAGGTTTGGGTCTAGCCGAGTGGTTTTGGGTCTAGCCGAGTGGGTTTGGGTCTGGCCGAGTGGGTTTGGGTCTAGCCGAGTGGGTTTGGGTCTAGCCGAGTGGGTTTGCGTCTAGCCGAGTCCGTTTGGGTCTAGCCGAGTGGGTTTGGGACCAGCCGAGTGGGTTTGGGTCTAGCCGAGTGGGTTTGGTTCTAGCCAAGTGGGTTTGGGTCTGGCTGTGTGGGTTTAGGTCTAGCCGAGTGGGTTTGGGTCTAGCCGAGTGGGTTTGGGTCTAGCCGAGTGGGTTTGAGTGTAGCCGAGTGGGTTTGGGTGTAGCGGAGTGGGTTTGTGTCTAGCGGAGTGGGTTTGGGTATAGCCGAGTGGATTTGGGTCCAGCCGAGTGGGTTTGGGTCTAGCCGAGTGGGTTTGGGTCTAGCCGAGTGGGTTTGGATCTAACCGAGTGGGTTTGGGTCTAGCCGAGTGGGTTTGGGTCCAGCCGAGTGGGTTTGGGTCTAGCCCAGTGGGTTTGGGACTAGCCGAGTGGGTTTGGGTCTAGCCGAGTGGGTTTGGGTCTAACCGAGTGGGTTTGGGTCTAGCCGAGTGGGTTTGGGTCCAGCCGAGTGGGATTGGGTCATGCCGAGTGGGTTTGGGTCTATCCGAGTGGGTTTGGGTCTAGCGGAGTGGGTTTGGGTCTAGCCGAGTGGGTTTGGGTCTAGCCGAGTGGGTTTGGGTATAGCCGAGTGGGTTTGTGTCTAGCCGAGTGGGTTTGGGTCTAGCCGAGTGGGTTTGGGTCTAGCCGAGTGGGTTTGGGTCCAGCCGAGTGGGTTTGGGTCCAGCCGAGTGGGTTTGGGTCTACAGAGTGGGTTTGGGTCAAGCCGAGTGGGTTTGGGTCTTACCGAGTGGGTTGGGGTCCAGCCAAGTGGGTTTGGGTCTAGCCGAGTGGGTTTGGGTGTAACCGAGTGGGTTTGGGTCTAGCCAAGTGGGTTTGGGTCTAGCCGAGTGGGTTTGGGTCTAGCCGAGTGGGTTTGGTCTAGCCGAGTGGGTTTTGGTCTAGCGGAGTGGGTTTGGGTCTAGCCGATTGGGTTTGGGTCTAGCCGAGTGGGTTTGGGTTTAGCCAAGTGGGTTTGTGTGTAGCCGAGTGCGTTTGGGTCTAGCGGAGTGGGTTTGGGTCTAGCCGAGTGGGTTTGGGTCTAGCCCAGTGGGTTTGGGTATAGCCGAGTGGGTTTGTGTCTAGCCGAGTGGGTTTGGGTCTAGCCGAGTGGGCTTGGGTCTAGCCGAGTGGGTTTGGGTCTAGCCGATTGGGTTTGGGTCATGCCGAGTGGGTTTGGGTCTAGCCGAGTGGGTTTGGGTCTAGCGGAGTGGGTTTGGGTCCAGCCGAGTGGGTTTGGGTCTAGCCGAGTGGGTTTGGGTCTAGCCGAGTGGGTTTGAGTGTAGCCGAGTGGGTTTGGGTGTAGCGGAGTGTGTTTGTGTCTAGCGGAGTGGGTTTGGGTATAGCCGAGTGGGTTTGGGTCTAGCCGAGTGGGTTTGGGTCTAGCCGAGTGGGTTTCGGTCTAGCCGAGTGGGTTTAGGTCTAGCCGAGTGGGTTTGGGTCCAGCCGAGTGGGTTTGGGCCTAGCCCAGTGGGTTTGGGACTAGCCGAGTGGGTTTGGGTCTAGCCGAGTGGGTTTGGGTCTAACCGAGTGGGTTTGGGTCTAGCCGAGTGGGTTTGGGTCTAGCCGAGTGGGTTTGGGTCTAGCCGAGTGGGTGTGGGTCTAGCCGAGTGGGTTTGGGTCTAGCCGAGTAGGTTTGGGTCTAGCCGAGTGGTTTTGGGTCTAGCCGAGTGGGTTTGGGTCTAGCCGAGTGGGTTTGGGTCTAGCCGAGTGGGTTTGGGTCTAGCCGAGTGGGTTTGGGTCTAGCCGAGTCCGTTTGGGTCTAGCCGAGTGGGTTTGGAACCAGCCGAGTGGGTTTGGGTCTAGCCGAGTGGGTTTGGCTCTAGCCAAGTGGGTTTGGGTCTAGCTGTGTGGGTTTAGGTCTAGCCGAGTGGGTTTGGGTCTAGCCGAGTGGGTTTGGCTCTAGCCGAGTGGGTTTGAGTGTAGCCGAGTGGGTTTGGGTGTAGCGGAGTGGGTTTGTGTCTAGCGGAGTGGGTTTGGGTATAGCTGAGTGGATTTGGGTCCAGCCGAGTGGGTTTGGGTCTAGCCGAGTGGGTTTGGGTCTAGCCGAGTGGGTTTGGATCTAGCCGAGTGGGTTTGGGTCTAGCCGAGTGGGTTTGGGTCCAGCCGAGTGGGTTTGTGTCTAGCCCAGTGGGTTTGGGACTAGCCGAGTGGGTTTGGGTCTAGCCGAGTGGGTTTGGGTCTAACCGAGTGGGTTTGGGTCTAGCCGAGTGGGTTTGGGTCCAGCCGAGTGGGATTGGGTCATGCCGAGTGGGTTTGGGTCTATCCAAGTGGGTTTGGGTCTAGCGGAGTGGGTTTGGGTCTAGCCGAGTGGGTTTGGGTCTAGCCGAGTGGGTTTGGGTATAGCCGAGTGGGTTTGTGTCTAGCCGAGTGGGTTTGGGTCTAGCCGAGTGGGTTTGGGTCTAGCCGAGTGGGTTTGGGTCCAGCCGAGTGGGTTTGGGTCCAGCCGAGTGGGTTTGGGTCTACAGAGTGGGTTTGGGTCAAGCCGAGTGGGTTTGGGTCTTACCGAGTGGGTTGGGGTCTAGCCAAGTGGGTTTGGGTCTAGCCGAGTGGGTTTGGGTGTAACCGAGTGGGTTTGGGTCTACCCGATTGGGTTTGGGTCTAGCCGAGTGGGTTTGGGTCTAGCCGATTGGGTTTGGGTCTAGCGGAGTGGGTTTGGGTCTAGCCGAGTGGGTTTGGGTGTAGCCGAGTGGGTTTGGGTCTAGCCGAGTGGGTTTGGGTCTAGCCGAGTGGGTTTGGGTCTAGCCGAGTGGGTTTGGGTCTAGCCAGGTGGTTTTGGGTCTAGCCGAGTGGGTTTGGGTCTAGCCGAGTGGGTTTGGGTCTAGCCGAGTGGGTTTGGGTCTAGCCGAGTGGGTTTAGGTCTAGCCGAGTGGGTTTGGGACTAGCCGAGTGGGTTTGGGTCTAGCCGAGTGGGTTTGGTTCTAGCCAAGTGGGTTTGGGTCTAGCGGTGTGGGTTTGGGTCTAGCCGAGTGGGTTTGGGTCTAGCCGAGTGGGTTTGGGTCTAGACGAGTGGGTTTGGGTGTAGCCGAGTGGGTTTGTGTCTAGCGGAGTGGGTTTGGGTGTAGCCGAGTGGGTTTGGGTCTAGCCGAGTGGGTTTGGGTCTAGCCGAGTGGGTTTGGGTCTAGCCGAGTGGGTTTGGTCTAGCCGAGTGGGTTTTGGTCTAGCGGAGTGGGTTTGGGTCTAGCCGATTGGGTTTCGGTCTAGCCGAGTGGGTTTGGGTTTAGCCAAGTGGGTTTGGGTGTAGCCGAGTGCGTTTGGGTCTAGCGGAGTGGGTTTGGGTCTAGCCGAGTGGGTTTGGGTCTAGCCCAGTGGGTTTGGGTATAGCCGAGTGGGTTTGGGTATAGCCGAGTGGGTTTGTGTCTAGCCGAGTGGGTTTGGGTCTAGCCGAGTGGGTTTGGGTCTAGCCGAGTGGGTTTGGGTCAAGCCGAGTGGGTTTGGGTCCAGCCGAGTGGGTTTGGGTCTACAGAGTGGGTTTGGGTCAAGCCGAGTGGGTTTGGGTCTTACCGAGTGGGTTGGGGTCTAGCCAAGTGGGTTTGGGTCTAGCCGAGTGGGTTTGGGTGTAACCGAGTGGGTTTGGGTCTACCCGATTGGGTTTGGGTCTAGCCGAGTGGGTTTGAGTCTAGCCGATTGGGTTTGGGTCTAGCGGAGTGGGTTTGGGTCTAGCCGAGTGGGTTTGGGTGTAGCCGAGTGGGTTTGGGTCTAGCCGAGTGGGTTTGGGTCTAGCCGAGTGGGTTTGGGTCTAGCCGAGTGGGTTTGGGTCTAGCCAAGTGGTTTTGGGTCTAGCCGAGTGGGTTTGGGTCTAGCCGAGTGGGTTTGGGTCTAGCCGAGTGGGTTTGGGTCTAGCCGAGTGGGTTTAGGTCTAGCCGAGTGGGTTTGGGACTAGCCGAGTGGGTTTGGGTCTAGCCGAGTGGGTTTGGTTCTAGCCAAGTGGGTTTGGGTCTAGCTGTGTGGGTTTGGGTCTAGCCGAGTGGGTTTGGGTCTAGCCGAGTGGGTTTGAGTCTAGACGAGTGGGTTTGGGTGTAGCCGAGTGGGTTTGTGTCTAGCGGAGTGGGTTTGGGTGTAGCCGAGTGGGTTTGGGTCTAGCCGAGTGGGTTTGGGTCTAGCCGAGTGGGTTTGGGTCTAGCCGAGTGGGTTTGGTCTAGCCGAGTGGGTTTTGGTCTAGCGGAGTGGGTTTGGGTCTAGCCGATTGGGTTTGGGTCTAGCCGAGTGGGTTTGGGTTTAGCCAAGTGGGTTTGGGTGTAGCCGAGTGCGTTTGGGTCTAGCGGAGTGGGTTTGGGTTTAGCCGAGTGGGTTTGGGTCTAGCCCAGTGGGTTTGGGTATAGCCGAGTGGGTTTGTGTCTAGCCGAGTGGGTTTGGGTCTAGCCGAGTGGGCTTGGGTCTAGCCGAGTGGGTTTGGGTCATGCCGAGTGGGTTTGGGTCATGCCGAGTGGGTTTGGGTCTAGCGGAGTGGGTTTGGGTCTAGCCGAGTGGGTTTGGGTCTAGCCGAGTGGGTTTGGGTATAGCCGAGTGGGTTTGTGTCTAGCCGAGTGGGTTTGGGTCTAGCCGAGTGGGTTTGAGTCTAGCCGAGTGGGTTTGGGTCCAGCCGAGTGGGTTTGGGTCTAGCCGAGTGGGTTTGCGTCTACAGAGTGGGTTTGGATCTAGCTGAGTGGGTTTGGGTCTTACCGAGTGGGTTGGGGTCTAGCCAAGTGGGTTTGGGTCTAGCCGAGTGGGTTTGGGTCTAGCCGAGTGGGTTTCAGTGTAGCCGAGTGGGTTTGGGTGTAGCGGAGTGTGTTTGTGTCTAGCGGAGTGGGTTTGGGTATAGCCGAGTGGATTTGGGTCCAGCCGAATGGGTTTGGGTCCAGCCGAGTGGGTTTGGGTCTAGCCGAGTGGGTTTGGGACTAGCCGAGTGGGTTTGGGTCCAGCCGAGTGGGTTTGGGTCTAGCTGTGTGGGTTTGGGTCTAGCCGAGTGGGTTTGGGTCTAGCCGAGTGGGTTTGGGTCTAGACGAGTGGGTTTGGGTGTAGCCGAGTGGGTTTGTGTCTAGCGGAGTGGGTTTGGGAGTAGCCGAGTGGGTTTGGGTCTAGCCGAGTGGGTTTGGGTCTAGCCGAGTGGGTTTGGGTCTAGCCGAGTGGGTTTGGTCTAGCCGAGTGGGTTTTGGTCTAGCGGAGTGGGTTTGGGTCTAGCCGATTGGGTTTCGGTCTAGCCGAGTGGGTTTGGGTTTAGCCGAGTGGGTTTGGGTCTAGCCGAGTGGGTTTGGGTCTAGCGGAGTGGGTTTGGGTCTAGCCGAGTGGGTTTGGGTCTAGCCCAGTGGGTTTGGGTATAGCCGAGTGGGTTTGTGTCTAGCCGAGTGGGTTTGGGTCTAGCCGAGTGGGTTTGTGTCTAGCCGAGTGGGTTTGGGTCCAGCCGAGTGGGCTTGGGTCTAGCCGAGTGGGTTTGGGTCTATCCAAGTGGGTTTGGGTCTAGCGGAGTGGGTTTGGGTCTAGCCGAGTGGGTTTGGGTCTAGCCGAGTGGGTTTGGGTATAGCCGAGTGGGTTTGTGTCTAGCCGAGTGGGTTTGGGTCTAGCCGAGTGGGTTTGGGTCTAGCCGAGTGGGTTTGGGTCAAGCCGAGTGGGTTTGGGTCCAGCCGAGTGGGTTTGGGTCTACAGAGTGGGTTTGGGTCAAGCCGAGTGGGTTTGGGTCTTACCGAGTGGGTTGGGGTCTAGCCAAGTGGGTTTGGGTCTAGCCGAGTGGGTTTGGGTGTAACCGAGTGGGTTTGGGTCTACCCGATTGGGTTTGGGTCTAGCCGAGTGGGTTTGAGTCTAGCCGATTGGGTTTGGGTCTAGCGGAGTGGGTTTGGGTCTAGCCGAGTGGGTTTGGGTGTAGCCGAGTGGGTTTGGGTCTAGCCGAGTGGGTTTGGGTCTAGCCGAGTGGGTTTGGGTCTAGCCGAGTGGGTTTGGGTCTAGCCAAGTGGTTTTGGGTCTAGCCGAGTGGGTTTGGGTCTAGCCGAGTGGGTTTGGGTCTAGCCGAGTGGGTTTGGGTCTAGCCGAGTGGGTTTAGGTCTAGCCGAGTGGGTTTGGGACTAGCCGAGTGGGTTTGGGTCTAGCCGAGTGGGTTTGGTTCTAGCCAAGTGGGTTTGGGTCTAGCTGTGTGGGTTTGGGTCTAGCCGAGTGGGTTTGGGTCTAGCCGAGTGGGTTTGAGTCTAGACGAGTGGGTTTGGGTGTAGCCGAGTGGGTTTGTGTCTAGCGGAGTGGGTTTGGGTGTAGCCGAGTGGGTTTGGGTCTAGCCGAGTGGGTTTGGGTCTAGCCGAGTGGGTTTGGGTCTAGCCGAGTGGGTTTGGTCTAGCCGAGTGGGTTTTGGTCTAGCGGAGTGGGTTTGGGTCTAGCCTATTGGGTTTGGGTCTAGCCGAGTGGGTTTGGGTTTAGCCAAGTGGGTTTGGGTGTAGCCGAGTGCGTTTGGGTCTAGCGGAGTGGGTTTGGGTCTAGCCGAGTGGGTTTGGGTCTAGCCCAGTGGGTTTGGGTATAGCCGAGTGGGTTTGTGTCTAGCCGAGTGGGTTTGGGTCTAGCCGAGTGGGCTTGGGTCTAGCCGAGTGGGTTTGGGTCATGCCGAGTGGGTTTGGGTCATGCCGAGTGGGTTTGGGTCTAGCTGAGTGGGTTTGGGTCTTACCGAGTGGGTTGGGGTCTAGCCAAGTGGGTTTGGGTCTAGCCGAGTGGGTTTCAGTGTGGCCGAGTGGGTTTGGGTGTAGCGGAGTGTGTTTGTGTCTAGCGGAGTGGGTTTGGGTATAGCCGAGTGGATTTGGGTCCAGCCGAATGGGTTTGGGTCCAGCCGAGTGGGTTTGGGTCTAGCCGAGTGGGTTTGGGTCTAGCCGAGTGGGTTTGGGTCTAGCCGAGTGGGTTTGGGTCTAGCCGAGTGGGTTTGGTCTAGCCGAGTGGGTTTTGGTCTAGCGGAGTGGGTTTGGGTCTAGCCGATTGGGTTTGGGTCTAGCCGAGTGGGTTTGGGTTTAGCCAAGTGGGTTTGGGTGTAGCCGAGTGCGTTTGGGTCTAGCGGAGTGGGTTTGGGTCTAGCCGAGTGGGTTTGGGTCTAGCCCAGTGGGTTTGGGTATAGCCGAGTGGGTTTGTGTCTAGCCGAGTGGGTTTGGGTCTAGCCGAGTGGGCTTGGGTCTAGCCGAGTGGGTTTGGGTCATGCCGAGTGGGTTTGGGTCATGCCGAGTGGGTTTGGATCTAGCTGAGTGGGTTTGGGTCTTACCGAGTGGGTTGGGGTCTAGCCAAGTGGGTTTGGGTCTAGCCGAGTGGGTTTGGGTCTAGCCGAGTGGGTTTCAGTGTAGCCGAGTGGGTTTGGGTGTAGCGGAGTGTGTTTGTGTCTAGCGGAGTGGGTTTGGGTATAGCCGAGTGGATTTGGGTCCAGCCGAATGGGTTTGGGTCCAGCCGAGTGGGTTTGGGTCTAGCCGAGTGGGTTTGGGTCTAGCCGAGTGGGTTTGGATCTAGCCGAGTGGGTTTGGGTCTAGCCGAGTGGGTTTGGGTCCAGCCGAGTGGGTTTGGGTCTAGCCGAGTGGGTTTGGGACTAGCCGAGTGGGTTTGGGTCCAGCCGAGTGGGTTTGGGTCTAACTGAGTGGGTTTGGGTCTAGCCGAGTGGGTTTGGGTCCAGCCGAGTGGGATTGGGTCATGCCGAGTGGGTTTGGGTCTAGCCGAGTGGGTTTGGGTCTAGCGGAGTGGGTTTCGGTCTAGCCGAGTGGGTTTGGGTCTAGCCGAGTGGGTTTGGGTCTAGCGGAGTGGGTTTGGGTCTAGCCGAGTGGGTTTGGGTCTAGCCGAGTGGGTTTGGGTCTAGCCGAGTGGGTTTGGGTCTAGCCGAGTGGTTTTGGGTCTAGCCGAGTGCGTTTGGGTCTAGCCGATTGGTTTAGGTCTAGCCGAGTGGGTTTGGGTCTAGACGAGTGGGTTTGGGTGTAGCCGAGTGGGTTTGTGTCTAGCGGACTGGGTTTGGGTGTAGCCGAGTGGGTTTGGGTCTAGCCGAGTGGGTTTGGGTCTAGCCGAGTGGGTTTGGGTCTAGCCGAGTGGGTTTTGGTCTAGCGGAGTGGGTTTGGGTCTAGCCGATTGGGTTTGGGTCTAGCCGAGTGGGTTTGGGTTTAGCCAAGTGGGTTTGGGTGTAGCCGAGTGCGTTTGGGTCTAGCGGAGTGGGTTTGGGTCTAGCCGAGTGGGTTTGGGTCTAGCCCAGTGGGTTTGGGTATAGCCGAGTGGGTTTGTGTCTAGCCGAGTGGGTTTGGGTCTAGCCGAGTGGGCTTGGGTCTAGCCGAGTGGGTTTGGGTCTAGCCGAGTGGGTTTGGGTCATGCCGAGTGGGTTTGGGTCTAGCCGAGTGGGTTTGGGTCTAGCGGAGTGGGTTTGGGTCTAGCCGAGTGGGGTTGGGTCTAGCCGAGTGGGTTTGGGTATAGCCGAATGGGTTTGTGTCTAGCCGAGTGGGTTTGGGTCTAGCCGAGTGGGTTTGAGTCTAGCCGAGTGGGTTTGGGTCCAGCCGAGTGGGTTTGGGTCTGGCCGAGTGGGTTTGCGTCTACAGAGTGGGTTTGGGTCTAGCTGAGTGGGTTTGGGTCTTACCGAGTGGGTTGGGGTCTAGCCAAGTGGGTTTGGGTCTAGCCGAGTGGGTTTGGGTCTGGCCGAGTGGGTTTGAGTGTAGCCGAGTGGGTTTGGGTGTAGCGGAGTGTGTTTGTGTCTAGCGGAGTGTGTTTGGGTATAGCCGAGTGGATTTGGGTCCAGCCGAATGGGTTTGGGTCCAGCCGAGTGGGTTTGGGTCTAGCCGAGTGGGTTTGGGTCTAGCCGAGTGGGTTTGGATCTAGCCGAGTGGGTTTGGGTCTAGCCGAGTGGGTTTGGGTCCAGCCGAGTGGGTTTGGGTCTAGCCGAGTGGGTTTGGGACTAGCCGAGTGGGTTTGGGTCCAGCCGAGTGGGTTTGGGTCTAGCCGAGTGGGTTTGGGTCTAGCCGAGTGGGTTTGGGTCCAGCCGAGTGGGATTGGGTCATGCCGAGTGGGTTTGGGTCTAGCCGAGTGGGTTTGGGTCTAGCGGAGTGGGTTTCGGTCTAGCCGAGTGGGTTTGGGTCTAGCGGAGTGGGTTTGGGTCTAGCCGAGTGGGTTTGGGTCTAGCCGAGTGGGTTTGGGTCTAGCCGAGTGGGTTTGGGTCTAGCCGAGTGGGTTTGGGTCTAGCCGAGTGGTTTTGGGTCTAGCCGAGTGGGTTTGGGTCTAGCCAAGTGGTTTAGGTCTAGCCGAGTGGGTTTGGGACTAGCCGAGTGGGTTTGGGTCTAGCCGAGTGGGTTTGGTTCTAGCCAAGTGGGTTTGGGTCTAGCTGTGTGGGTTTGGGTCTAGCCGAGTGGGTTTGAGTCTAGCCGAGTGGGTTTGGGTCTAGACGAGTGGATTTGGGTGTAGCCGAGTGGGTTTGTGTCTAGCGGAGTGGGTTTGGTTGTAGCCGAGTGGGTTTGGGTCTAGCCGAGTGGGTTTGGGTCTAGCCGAGTGGGTTTGGGTCTAGCCGAGTGGGTTTGGTCTAGCCGAGTGGGTTTTGGTCTAGCGGAGTGGGTTTGGGTCTAGCCGATTGGGTTTGGGTCTAGCCGAGTGGGTTTGGGTTTAGCCAAGTGGGTTTGGGTGCAGCCGAGTGCGTTTGGGTCTAGCCGAGTGGGTTTGGGTCTAGCCGAGTGGGTTTGGGTCTAGCCCAGTGGGTTTGGGTATAGCCGAGTGGGTTTGTGTCTAGCCGAGTGGGTTTGGGTCTAGCCGAGTGGGCTTGGGTCTAGCCGAGTGGGTTTGGGTCTAGCCGAGTGGGTTTGGGTCATGCCGAGTGGGTTTGGGTCTAGCGGAGTGGGTTTGGGTCTAGCGGAGTGGGTTTGGGTCCAGCCGAGTGGGTTTGGGTCTAGCCGAGTGGGTTTGCGTCTACAGAGTGGGTTTGGGTCTAGCTGAGTGGGTTTGGGTCTTACCGAGTGGGTTGGGGTCTAGCCAAGTGGGTTTGGGTCTAGCCGAGTGGGTTTGGGTCTAGCCGAGTGGGTTTGAGTGTAGCCGAGTGGGTTTGGGTGTAGCGGAGTGTGTTTGTGTCTAGCGGAGTGGGTTTGGGTATAGCCGAGTGGATTTGGGTCCAGCCGAATGGGTTTGGGTCCAGCCGAGTGGGTTTGGGTCTAGCCGAGTGGGTTTGGGTCTAGCCGAGTGGGTTTGGATCTAGCCGAGTGGGTTTGGGTCTAGCCGAGTGGGTTTGGGTCCAGCCGAGTGGGTTTGGGTCTAGCCGAGTGGGTTTGGGACTAGCCGAGTGGGTTTGGGTCCAGCCGAGTGGGTTTGGGTCTAACTGAGTGGGTTTGGGTCTAGCCGAGTGGGTTTGGGTCCAGCCGAGTGGGATTGGGTCATGCCGAGTGGGTTTGGGTCTAGCCGAGTGGGTTTGGGTCTAGCGGAGTGGGTTTCGGTCTAGCCGAGTGGGTTTCGGTCTAGCGGAGTGGGTTTGGGTCTAGCGGAGTGGGTTTGGGTCTAGCGGAGTGGGTTTGGGTCCAGCCGAGTGGGTTTGGGTCTAGCCGAGTGGGTTTGCGTCTACAGAGTGGGTTTGGGTCTAGCTGAGTGGGTTTGGGTCTTACCGAGTGGGTTGGGGTCTAGCCAAGTGGGTTTGGGTCTAGCCGAGTGGATTTGGGTCTAGCCGAGTGGGTTTGAGTGTAGCCGAGTGGGTTTGGGTGTAGCGGAGTGTGTTTGTGTCTAGCGGAGTGGGTTTGGGTATAGCCGAGTGGATTTGGGTCCAGCCGAATGGGTTTGGGTCCAGCCGAGTGGGTTTGGGTCTAGCCGAGTGGGTTTGGGTCTAGCCGAGTGGGTTTGGATCTAGCCGAGTGGGTTTGGGTCTAGCCGAGTGGGTTTGGGTCCAGCCGAGTGGGTTTGGGTCTAGCCGAGTGGGTTTGGGACTAGCCGAGTGGGTTTGGGTCCAGCCGAGTGGGTTTGGGTCTAACTGAGTGGGTTTGGGTCTAGCCGAGTGGGTTTGGGTCCAGCCGAGTGGGATTGGGTCATGCCGAGTGGGTTTGGGTCTAGCCGAGTGGGTTTGGGTCTAGCGGAGTGGGTTTCGGTCTAGCCGAGTGGGTTTCGGTCTAGCGGAGTGGGTTTGGGTCTAGCCGAGTGGGTTTGGGTCTAGCCGAGTGGGTTTGGGTCTAGCCGAGTGGGTTTGGGTCTAGCCGAGTGGGTTTGGGTCTAGCCGAGTGGTTTTGGGTCTAGCCGAGTGGGTTTGGGTCTAGCCGAGTGGTTTAGGTCTAGCCGAGTGGGTTTGGGACTAGCCGAGTGGGTTTGGGTCTAGCCGAGTGGGTTTGGTTCTAGCCAAGTGGGTTTGGGTCTAGCTGTGTGGGTTTGGGTCTAGCCGAGTGGGTTTGGGTCTAGCCGAGTGGGTTTGGGTCTAGACGAGTGGATTTGGGTGTAGCCGAGTGGGTTTGTGTCTAGCGGAGTGGGTTTGGTTGTAGCCGAGTGGGTTTGGGTCTAGCCGAGTGGGTTTGGGTCTAGCCGAGTGGGTTTGGGTCTAGCCGAGTGGGTTTGGTCTAGCCGAGTGGGTTTTGGTCTAGCGGAGTGGGTTTGGGTCTAGCCGATTGGGTTTGGGTCTAGCCGAGTGGGTTTGGGTTTAGCCAAGTGGGTTTGGGTGCAGCCGAGTGCGTTTGGGTCTAGCGGAGTGGGTTTGGGTCTAGCCGAGTGGGTTTGGGTCTAGCCCAGTGGGTTTGGGTATAGCCGAGTGGGTTTGTGTCTAGCCGAGTGGGTTTGGGTCTAGCCGAGTGGGCTTGGGTCTAGCCGAGTGGGTTTGGGTCTAGCCGATTGGGTTTGGGTCATGCCGAGTGGGTTTGGGTCTAGCCGAGTGGGTTTGGGTATAGCCGAGTGGGTTTGTGTCTAGCCGAGTGGGTTTGGGTCTAGCCGAATGGGTTTGGGTCTAGCCGAGTGGGTTTGGGTCCAGCCGAGTGGGTTTGGGTCTAGCCGAGTGGGTTTGCGTCTACAGAGTGGGTTTGGGTCTAGCCGAGTGGGTTTGGGTCTTACCGAGTGGGTTGGGGTCTAGCCAAGTGGGTTTGGGTCTAGCCGAGTGGGTTTGGGTGTAGCCGAGTGGGTTTGGGTCTAGCCGAGTGGGTTTGGGTCTAGCCGAGTGGGTTTGGGTCTAGCCGAGTGGGTTTGGGTCTAGCGGAGTGGGTTTGGGTCTAGCCGAGTGGGTTTGGGTCTAGCCGAGTGGGTTTGGGTCTAGCCGAGTGGGTTTGGGTCTAGCTGAGTGGGTTTGGGTCTAGCCGAGTGGGTTTGGGTCTAGTCGAGTCCGTTTGGGTCTAGCCGAGTGGGTTTGGGACTAGCCGAGTGGGTTTGGGTCTAGCCGAGTGGGTTTGGTTCTAGCCAAGTGGGTTTGGGTCTAGCTGTGTGGGTTTGGGTCTAGCCGAGTGGGTTTGGGTCTAGCCGAGTGGGTTTGGGTCTAGACGAGTGGGATTGGGTGTAGCCGAGTGGGTTTGTTTCCAGCGGAGTGGGTTTGGGTGTAGCCGAGTGGGTTTGGGTCTAGCCGAGAGGGTTTGGGTCGAGCCGAGTGGGTTTGGGTCTAGCCGAGTGGGTTTGGTCTAGCCGAGTGGGTTTGGGTCTAGCGGAGTGGGTTTGGGTCTAGCCGATTGGGTTTGGGTCTAGCCGAGTGGGTTTGGGTTTAGCCGAGTGGGTTCGGGGCTAGCCGAGTGGGTTTGGGTCTAGACGAGTGGGTTTGGGTGTAGCCGAGTGGGTTTGTGTCTAGCGGAGTGGGTTTGGGTGTAGCCGAGTGGGTTTGGGTCTAGCCGAGTGGGTTTGGGTCTAGCCGAGTGGTTTTCGGTCTAGCCGAGTGGGTTTGGTCTAGCCGAGTGGGTTTGGGTCTAGCGGAGTGGGTTTGGGTCTAGCCGATTGGGTTTGGGTCTAGCCGAGTGGGTTTGGGTTTAGCCGAGTGGGTTCGGGTGTAGCCGAGTGCGTTTGGGTCTAGCCGATTGGGTTTGGGTCTAGCCGAGTGGGTTTGGGTCTAGCCGAGTGGGTTTGGTCTAGCCGAGTGGGTTTGGGTCTAGCGGAGTGGGTTTGGGTCTAGCCGATTGGGTTTGGGTCTAGCCGAGTGGGTTTGGGTTTAGCCGAGTGGGATCGGGTGTAGCCGAGTGCGTTTGGGTCTAGCGGAGTGGGTTTGGGTCTAGCCAAGTGGTTTAGGTCTAGCCGAGTGGGTTTGGGACTAGCCGAGTGGGTTTGGGTCTAGTCGAGTGGGTTTGGTTCTAGCCAAGTGGGTTTGGGTCTAGCTGTGTGGGTTTGGGTCTAGCCGAGTGGGTTTGGGTCTAGCCGAGTGGGTTTGGGTCTAGACGAGTGGATTTGGGTGTAGCCGAGTGGGTTTGTGTCTAGCGGAGTGGGTTTGGTTGTAGCCGAGTGGGTTTGGGTCTAGCCGAGTGGGTTTGGGTCTAGCCGAGTAGGTTTGGGTCTAGCCGAGTGGGTTTGGTCTAGCCGAGTGGGTTTTGGTCTAGCGGAGTGGGTTTGGGTCTAGCCGATTGGGTTTGGGTCTAGCCGAGTGGGTTTGGGTTTAGCCAAGTGGGTTTGGGTGCAGCCGAGTGCGTTTGGGTCTAGCCGAGTGGGTTTGGGTCTAGCCGAGTGGGTTTGGGTCTAGCCCAGTGGGTTTGGGTATAGCCGAGTGGGTTTGTGTCTAGCCGAGTGGGTTTGGGTCTAGCCGAGTGGGCTTGGGTCTAGCCGAGTGGGTTTGGGTCTAGCCGAGTGGGTTTGGGTCATGCCGAGTGGGTTTGGGTCTAGCGGAGTGGGTTTGGGTCTAGCGGAGTGGGTTTGGGTCCAGCCGAGTGGGTTTGGGTCTAGCCGAGTGGGTTTGCGTCTACAGAGTGGGTTTGGGTCTAGCTGAGTGGGTTTGGGTCTTACCGAGTGGGTTGGGGTCTAGCCAAGTGGGTTTGGGTCTAGCCGAGTGGGTTTGGGTCTAGCCGAGTGGGTTTGAGTGTAGCCGAGTGGGTTTGGGGGTAGCGGAGTGTGTTTGTGTCTAGCGGAGTGGGTTTGGGTATAGCCGAGTGGATTTGGGTCCAGCCGAATGGGTTTGGGTCCAGCCGAGTGGGTTTGGGTCTAGCCGAGTGGGTTTGGGTCTAGCCGAGTGGGTTTGGATCTAGCCGAGTGGGTTTGGGTCTAGCCGAGTGGGTTTGGGTCCAGCCGAGTGGGTTTGGGTCTAGCCGAGTGGGTTTGGGACTAGCCGAGTGGGTTTGGGTCCAGCCGAGTGGGTTTGGGTCTAACTGAGTGGGTTTGGGTCTAGCCGAGTGGGTTTGGGTCCAGCCGAGTGGGATTGGGTCATGCCGAGTGGGTTTGGGTCTAGCCGAGTGGGTTTGGGTCTAGCCGAGTGGGTTTCGGTCTAGCCGAGTGGGTTTCGGTCTAGCGGAGTGGGTTTGGGTCTAGCCGAGTGGGTTTGGGTCTAGCCGAGTGGGTTTGGGTCTAGCCGAGTGGGTTTGGGTCTAGCCGAGTGGGTTTGGGTCTAGCCGAGTGGTTTTGGGTCTAGCCGAGTGGGTTTGGGTCTAGCCGAGTGGTTTAGGTCTAGCCGAGTGGGTTTGGGACTAGCCGAGTGGGTTTCGGTCTAGCCGAGTGGGTTTGGTTCTAGCCAAGTGGGTTTGGGTCTAGCTGTGTGGGTTTGGGTCTAGCCGAGTGGGTTTGGGTCTAGCCGAGTGGGTTTGGGTCTAGACGAGTGGATTTGGGTGTAGCCGAGTGGGTTTGTGTCTAGCGGAGTGGGTTTGGTTGTAGCCGAGTGGGTTTGGGTCTAGCCGAGTGGGTTTGGGTCTAGCCGAGTGGGTTTGGGTCTAGCCGAGTGGGTTTGGTCTAGCCGAGTGGGTTTTGGTCTAGCGGAGTGGGTTTGGGTCTAGCCGATTGGGTTTGGGTCTTACCGAGTGGGTTGGGGTCTAGCCAAGTGGGTTTGGGTCTAGCCGAGTGGGTTTGGGTGTAACCGAGTGGGTTTGGGTCTACCCGATTGGGTTTGGGTCTAGCCGAGTGGGTTTGAGTCTAGCCGATTGGGTTTGGGTCTAGCGGAGTGGGTTTGGGTCTAGCCGAGTGGGTTTGGGTGTAGCCGAGTGGGTTTGGGTCTAGCCGAGTGGGTTTGGGTCTAGCCGAGTGGGTTTGGGTCTAGCCGAGTGGGTTTGGGTCTAGCCAAGTGGTTTTGGGTCTAGCCGAGTGGGTTTGGGTCTAGCCGAGTGGGTTTGGGTCTAGCCGAGTGGGTTTGGGTCTAGCCGAGTGGGTTTAGGTCTAGCCGAGTGGGTTTGGGACTAGCCGAGTGGGTTTGGGTCTAGCCGAGTGGGTTTGGTTCTAGCCAAGTGGGTTTGGGTCTAGCTGTGTGGGTTTGGGTCTAGCCGAGTGGGTTTGGGTCTAGCCGAGTGGGTTTGAGTCTAGACGAGTGGGTTTGGGTGTAGCCGAGTGGGTTTGTGTCTAGCGGAGTGGGTTTGGGTGTAGCCGAGTGGGTTTGGGTCTAGCCGAGTGGGTTTGGGTCTAGCCGAGTGGGTTTGGGTCTAGCCGAGTGGGTTTGGTCTAGCCGAGTGGGTTTTGGTCTAGCGGAGTGGGTTTGGGTCTAGCCGATTGGGTTTGGGTCTAGCCGAGTGGGTTTGGGTTTAGCCAAGTGGGTTTGGGTGTAGCCGAGTGCGTTTGGGTCTAGCGGAGTGGGTTTGGGTCTAGCCGAGTGGGTTTGGGTCTAGCCCAGTGGGTTTGGGTATAGCCGAGTGGGTTTGTGTCTAGCCGAGTGGGTTTGGGTCTAGCCGAGTGGGCTTGGGTCTAGCCGAGTGGGTTTGGGTCATGCCGAGTGGGTTTGGGTCATGCCGAGTGGGTTTGGGTCTAGCGGAGTGGGTTTGGGTCTAGCCGAGTGGGTTTGGGTCTAGCCGAGTGGGTTTGGGTATAGCCGAGTGGGTTTGTGTCTAGCCGAGTGGGTTTGGGTCTAGCCGAGTGGGTTTGAGTCTAGCCGAGTGGGTTTGGGTCCAGCCGAGTGGGTTTGGGTCTAGCCGAGTGGGTTTGCGTCTACAGAGTGGGTTTGGATCTAGCTGAGTGGGTTTGGGTCTTACCGAGTGGGTTGGGGTCTAGCCAAGTGGGTTTGGGTCTAGCCGAGTGGGTTTGGGTCTAGCCGAGTGGGTTTCAGTGTAGCCGAGTGGGTTTGGGTGTAGCGGAGTGTGTTTGTGTCTAGCGGAGTGGGTTTGGGTATAGCCGAGTGGATTTGGGTCCAGCCGAATGGGTTTGGGTCCAGCCGAGTGGGTTTGGGTCTAGCCGAGTGGGTTTGGGTCTAGCCGAGTGGGTTTGGATCTAGCCGAGTGGGTTTGGGTCTAGCCGAGTGGGTTTGGGTCCAGCCGAGTGGGTTTGGGTCTAGCCGAGTGGGTTTGGGACTAGCCGAGTGGGTTTGGGTCCAGCCGAGTGGGTTTGGGTCTAACTGAGTGGGTTTGGGTCTAGCCGAGTGGGTTTGGGTCCAGCCGAGTGGGATTGGGTCATGCCGAGTGGGTTTGGGTCTAGCCGAGTGGGTTTGGGTCTAGCGGAGTGGGTTTCGGTCTAGCCGAGTGGGTTTGGGTCTAGCCGAGTGGGTTTGGGTCTAGCGGAGTGGGTTTGGGTCTAGCCGAGTGGTTTTGGGTCTAGCCGAGTGCGTTTGGGTCTAGCCGAGTGGTTTAGGTCTAGCCGAGTGGGTTTGGGTCTAGCCAAGTGGTTTTGGGTCTAGCCGAGTGGGTTTGGGTCTAGCCGAGTGGGTTTGGGTCTAGCCGAGTGGGTTTGGGTCTAGCCGAGTGGGTTTAGGTCTAGCCGAGTGGGTTTGGGACTAGCCGAGTGGGTTTGGGTCTAGCCGAGTGGGTTTGGTTCTAGCCAAGTGGGTTTGGGTCTAGCTGTGTGGGTTTGGGTCTAGCCGAGTGGGTTTGGGTCTAGCCGAGTGGGTTTGAGTCTAGACGAGTGGGTTTGGGTGTAGCCGAGTGGGTTTGTGTCTAGCGGAGTGGGTTTGGGTGTAGCCGAGTGGGTTTGGGTCTAGCCGAGTGGGTTTGGGTCTAGCCGAGTGGGTTTGGGTCTAGCCGAGTGGGTTTGGTCTAGCCGAGTGGGTTTTGGTCTAGCGGAGTGGGTTTGGGTCTAGCCGATTGGGTTTGGGTCTCGCCGAGTGGGTTTGGGTTTAGCCAAGTGGGTTTGGGTGTAGCCGAGTGCGTTTGGGTCTAGCGGAGTGGGTTTGGGTCTAGCCGAGTGGGTTTGGGTCTAGCCCAGTGGGTTTGGGTATAGCCGAGTGGGTTTGTGTCTAGCCGAGTGGGTTTGGGTCTAGCCGAGTGGGCTTGGGTCTAGCCGAGTGGGTTTGGGTCATGCCGAGTGGGTTTGGGTCATGCCGAGTGGGTTTGGGTCTAGCGGAGTGGGTTTGGGTCTAGCCGAGTGGGTTTGGGTCTAGCCGAGTGGGTTTGGGTATAGCCGAGTGGGTTTGTGTCTAGCCGAGTGGGTTTGGGTCTAGCCGAGTGGGTTTGAGTCTAGCCGAGTGGGTTTGGGTCCAGCCGAGTGGGTTTGGGTCTAGCCGAGTGGGTTTGCGTCTACAGAGTGGGTTTGGATCTAGCTGAGTGGGTTTGGGTCTTACCGAGTGGGTTGGGGTCTAGCCAAGTGGGTTTGGGTCTAGCCGAGTGGGTTTGGGTCTAGCCGAGTGGGTTTCAGTGTAGCCGAGTGGGTTTGGGTGTAGCGGAGTGTGTTTGTGTCTAGCGGAGTGGGTTTGGGTATAGCCGAGTGGATTTGGGTCCAGCCGAATGGGTTTGGGTCCAGCCGAGTGGGTTTGGGTCTAGCCGAGTGGGTTTGGGTCTAGCCGAGTGGGTTTGGATCTAGCCGAGTGGGTTTGGGTCTAGCCGAGTGGGTTTGGGTCCAGCCGAGTGGGTTTGGGTCTAGCCGAGTGGGTTTGGGACTAGCCGAGTGGGTTTGGGTCCAGCCGAGTGGGTTTGGGTCTAACTGAGTGGGTTTGGGTCTAGCCGAGTGGGTTTGGGTCCAGCCGAGTGGGATTGGGTCATGCCGAGTGGGTTTGGGTCTAGCCGAGTGGGTTTGGGTCTAGCGGAGTGGGTTTCGGTCTAGCCGAGTGGGTTTGGGTCTAGCCGAGTGGGTTTGGGTCTAGCGGAGTGGGTTTGGGTCTAGCCGAGTGGTTTTGGGTCTAGCCGAGTGCGTTTGGGTCTAGCCGAGTGGTTTAGGTCTAGCCGAGTGGGTTTGGGTCTAGCCAAGTGGTTTTGGGTCTAGCCGAGTGGGTTTGGGTCTAGCCGAGTGGGTTTGGGTCTAGCCGAGTGGGTTTGGGTCTAGCCGAGTGGGTTTAGGTCTAGCCGAGTGGGTTTGGGACTAGCCGAGTGGGTTTGGGTCTAGCCGAGTGGGTTTGGTTCTAGCCAAGTGCGTTTGGGTCTAGCTGTGTGGGTTTGGGTCTAGCCGAGTGGGTTTGGGTCTAGCCGAGTGGGTTTGAGTCTAGACGAGTGGGTTTGGGTGTAGCCGAGTGGGTTTGTGTCTAGCGGAGTGGGTTTGGGTGTAGCCGAGTGGGTTTGGGTCTAGCCGAGTGGGTTTGGGTCTAGCCGAGTGGGTTTGGGTCTAGCCGAGTGGGTTTGGTCTAGCCGAGTGGGTTTGGGTCATGCCGAGTGGGTTTGGGTCATGCCGAGTGGGTTTGGGTCTAGCGGAGTGGGTTTGGGTCTAACCGAGTGGGTTTTGGTCTAGCCGAGTGGGTTTGGGTATAGCCGAGTGGGTTTGTGTCTAGCCGAGTGGGTTTGGGTCTAGCCGAGTGGGTTTGAGTCTAGCCGAGTGGGTTTGGGTCCAGCCGAGTGGGTTTGGGTCTAGCCGAGTGGGTTTGCGTCTACAGAGTGGGTTTGGATCTAGCTGAGTGGGTTTGGGTCTTACCGAGTGGGTTGGGGTCTAGCCAAGTGGGTTTGGGTCTAGCCGAGTGGGTTTGGGTCTAGCCGAGTGGGTTTCAGTGTAGCCGAGTGGGTTTGGGTGTAGCGGAGTGTGTTTGTGTCTAGCGGAGTGGGTTTGGGTATAGCCGAGTGGATTTGGGTCCAGCCGAATGGGTTTGGGTCCAGCCGAGTGGGTTTGGGTCTAGCCGAGTGGGTTTGGGTCTAGCCGAGTGGGTTTGGATCTAGCCGAGTGGGTTTGGGTCTAGCCGAGTGGGTTTGGGTCCAGCCGAGTGGGTTTGGGTCTAGCCGAGTGGGTTTGGGACTAGCCGAGTGGGTTTGGGTCCAGCCGAGTGGGTTTGGGTCTAACTGAGTGGGTTTGGGTCTAGCCGAGTGGGTTTGGGTCCAGCCGAGTGGGATTGGGTCATGCCGAGTGGGTTTGGGTCTAGCCGAGTGGGTTTGGGTCTAGCGGAGTGGGTTTCGGTCTAGCCGAGTGGGTTTGGGTCTAGCCGAGTGGGTTTGGGTCTAGCGGAGTGGGTTTGGGTCTAGCCGAGTGGTTTTGGGTCTAGCCGAGTGCGTTTGGGTCTAGCCGAGTGGTTTAGGTCTAGCCGAGTGGGTTTGGGTCTAGCCAAGTGGTTTTGGGTCTAGCCGAGTGGGTTTGGGTCTAGCCGAGTGGGTTTGGGTCTAGCCGAGTGGGTTTGGGTCTAGCCGAGTGGGTTTAGGTCTAGCCGAGTGGGTTTGGGACTAGCCGAGTGGGTTTGGGTCTAGCCGAGTGGGTTTTGTTCTAGCCAAGTGGGTTTGGGTCTAGCTGTGTGGGTTTGGGTCTAGCCGAGTGGGTTTGGGTCTAGCCGAGTGGGTTTGAGTCTAGACGAGTGGGTTTGGGTGTAGCCGAGTGGGTTTGTGTCTAGCGGAGTGGGTTTGGGTGTAGCCGAGTGGGTTTGGGTCTAGCCGAGTGGGTTTGGGTCTAGCCGAGTGGGTTTGGGTCTAGCCGAGTGGGTTTGGTCTAGCCGAGTGGGTTTTGGTCTAGCGGAGTGGGTTTGGGTCTAGCCGATTGGGTTTGGGTCTAGCCGAGTGGGTTTGGGTTTAGCCAAGTGGGTTTGGGTGTAGCCGAGTGCGTTTGGGTCTAGCGGAGTGGGTTTGGGTCTAGCCGAGTGGGTTTGGGTCTAGCCCAGTGGGTTTGGGTATAGCCGAGTGGGCTTGTGTCTAGCCGAGTGGGTTTGGGTCTAGCCGAGTGGGCTTGGGTCTAGCCGAGTGGGTTTGGGTCATGCCGAGTGGGTTTGGGTCATGCCGAGTGGGTTTGGGTCTAGCGGAGTGGGTTTGGGTCTAGCCGAGTGGGTTTGGGTCTAGCCGAGTGGGTTTGGGTATAGCCGAGTGGGTTTGTGTCTAGCCGAGTGGGTTTGGGTCTAGCCGAGTGGGTTTGAGTCTAGCCGAGTGGGTTTGGGTCCAGCCGAGTGGGTTTGGGTCTAGCCGAGTGGGTTTGCGTCTACAGAGTGGGTTTGGATCTAGCTGAGTGGGTTTGGGTCTTACCGAGTGGGTTGGGGTCTAGCCAAGTGGGTTTGGGTCTAGCCGAGTGGGTTTGGGTCTAGCCGAGTGGGTTTCAGTGTAGCCGAGTGGGTTTGGGTGTAGCGGAGTGTGTTTGTGTCTAGCGGAGTGGGTTTGGGTATAGCCGAGTGGATTTGGGTCCAGCCGAATGGGTTTGGGTCCAGCCGAGTGGGTTTGGGTCTAGCCGAGTGGGTTTGGGTCTAGCCGAGTGGGTTTGGATCTAGCCGAGTGGGTTTGGGTCTAGCCGAGTGGGTTTGGGTCCAGCCGAGTGGGTTTGGGTCTAGCCGAGTGGGTTTGGGACTAGCCGAGTGGGTTTGGGTCCAGCCGAGTGGGTTTGGGTCTAGCCGAGTGGGTTTGGGTCTAGCCGAGTGGGTTTGGGTCTAGCCGAGTGGGTTTGGTCTAGCCGAGTGGGTTTTGGTCTAGCGGAGTGGGTTTGGGTCTAGCCGATTGGGTTTGGGTCTAGCCGAGTGGGTTTGGGTTTAGCCAAGTGGGTTTGGGTGTAGCCGAGTGCGTTTGGGTCTAGCGGAGTGGGTTTGGGTCTAGCCGAGTGGGTTTGGGTCTAGCCCAGTGGGTTTGGGTATAGCCGAGTGGGTTTGTGTCTAGCCGAGTGGGTTTGGGTCTAGCCGAGTGGGCTTGGGTCTAGCCGAGTGGGTTTGGGTCTAGCCGAGTGGGTTTGGGTCATGCCGAGTGGGTTTGGGTCTAGCCGAGTGGGTTTGGGTCTAGCGGAGTGGGTTTGGGTCTAGCCGAGTGGGGTTGGGTCTAGCCGAGTGGGTTTGGGTATAGCCGAATGGGTTTGTGTCTAGCCGAGTGGGTTTGGGTCTAGCCGAGTGGGTTTGAGTCTAGCCGAGTGGGTTTGGGTCCAGCCGAGTGGGTTTGGGTCTGGCCGAGTGGGTTTGCGTCTACAGAGTGGGTTTGGGTCTAGCTGAGTGGGTTTGGGTCTTACCGAGTGGGTTGGGGTCTAGCCAAGTGGGTTTGGGTCTAGCCGAGTGGGTTTGGGTCTGGCCGAGTGGGTTTGAGTGTAGCCGAGTGGGTTTGGGTGTAGCGGAGTGTGTTTGTGTCTAGCGGAGTGTGTTTGGGTATAGCCGAGTGGATTTGGGTCCAGCCGAATGGGTTTGGGTCCAGCCGAGTGGGTTTGGGTCTAGCCGAGTGGGTTTGGGTCTAGCCGAGTGGGTTTGGATCTAGCCGAGTGGGTTTGGGTCTAGCCGAGTGGGTTTGGGTCCAGCCGAGTGGGTTTGGGTCTAGCCGAGTGGGTTTGGGACTAGCCGAGTGGGTTTGGGTCCAGCCGAGTGGGTTTGGGTCTAACTGAGTGGGTTTGGGTCTAGCCGAGTGGGTTTGGGTCCAGCCGAGTGGGATTGGGTCATGCCGAGTGGGTTTGGGTCTAGCCGAGTGGGTTTGGGTCTAGCGGAGTGGGTTTCGGTCTAGCCGAGTGGGTTTGGGTCTAGCGGAGTGGGTTTGGGTCTAGCCGAGTGGGTTTGGGTCTAGCCGAGTGGGTTTGGGTCTAGCCGAGTGGGTTTGGGTCTAGCCGAGTGGGTTTGGGTCTAGCCGAGTGGTTTTGGGTCTAGCCGAGTGGGTTTGGGTCTAGCCAAGTGGTTTAGGTCTAGCCGAGTGGGTTTGGGACTAGCCGAGTGGGTTTGGGTCTAGCCGAGTGGGTTTGGTTCTAGCCAAGTGGGTTTGGGTCTAGCTGTGTGGGTTTGGGTCTAGCCGAGTGGGTTTGGGTCTAGCCGAGTGGGTTTGGGTCTAGACGAGTGGATTTGGGTGTAGCCGAGTGGGTTTGTGTCTAGCGGAGTGGGTTTGGTTGTAGCCGAGTGGGTTTGGGTCTAGCCGAGTGGGTTTGGGTCTAGCCGAGTGGGTTTGGGTCTAGCCGAGTGGGTTTGGTCTAGCCGAGTGGGTTTTGGTCTAGCGGAGTGGGTTTGGGTCTAGCCGATTGGGTTTGGGTCTAGCCGAGTGGGTTTGGGTTTAGCCAAGTGGGTTTGGGTGCAGCCGAGTGCGTTTGGGTCTAGCCGAGTGGGTTTGGGTCTAGCCGAGTGGGTTTGGGTCTAGCCCAGTGGGTTTGGGTATAGCCGAGTGGGTTTGTGTCTAGCCGAGTGGGTTTGGGTCTAGCCGAGTGGGCTTGGGTCTAGCCGAGTGGGTTTGGGTCTAGCCGAGTGGGTTTGGGTCATGCCGAGTGGGTTTGGGTCTAGCGGAGTGGGTTTGGGTCTAGCGGAGTGGGTTTGGGTCCAGCCGAGTGGGTTTGGGTCTAGCCGAGTGGGTTTGCGTCTACAGAGTGGGTTTGGGTCTAGCTGAGTGGGTTTGGGTCTTACCGAGTGGGTTGGGGTCTAGCCAAGTGGGTTTGGGTCTAGCCGAGTGGGTTTGGGTCTAGCCGAGTGGGTTTGAGTGTAGCCGAGTGGGTTTGGGTGTAGCGGAGTGTGTTTGTGTCTAGCGGAGTGGGTTTGGGTATAGCCGAGTGGATTTGGGTCCAGCCGAATGGGTTTGGGTCCAGCCGAGTGGGTTTGGGTCTAGCCGAGTGGGTTTGGGTCTAGCCGAGTGGGTTTGGATCTAGCCGAGTGGGTTTGGGTCTAGCCGAGTGGGTTTGGGTCCAGCCGAGTGGGTTTGGGTCTAGCCGAGTGGGTTTGGGACTAGCCGAGTGGGTTTGGGTCCAGCCGAGTGGGTTTGGGTCTAACTGAGTGGGTTTGGGTCTAGCCGAGTGGGTTTGGGTCCAGCCGAGTGGGATTGGGTCATGCCGAGTGGGTTTGGGTCTAGCCGAGTGGGTTTGGGTCTAGCGGAGTGGGTTTCGGTCTAGCCGAGTGGGTTTCGGTCTAGCGGAGTGGGTTTGGGTCTAGCCGAGTGGGTTTGGGTCTAGCCGAGTGGGTTTGGGTCTAGCCGAGTGGGTTTGGGTCTAGCCGAGTGGGTTTGGGTCTAGCCGAGTGGTTTTGGGTCTAGCCGAGTGGGTTTGGGTCTAGCCGAGTGGTTTAGGTCTAGCCGAGTGGGTTTGGGACTAGCCGAGTGGGTTTGGGTCTAGCCGAGTGGGTTTGGTTCTAGCCCAGTGGGTTTGGGTCTAGCTGTGTGGGTTTGGGTCTAGCCGAGTGGGTTTGGGTCTAGCCGAGTGGGTTTGGGTCTAGACGAGTGGATTTGGGTGTAGCCGAGTGGGTTTGTGTCTAGCGGAGTGGGTTTGGTTGTAGCCGAGTGGGTTTGGGTCTAGCCGAGTGGGTTTGGGTCTAGCCGAGTGGGTTTGGGTCTAGCCGAGTGGGTTTGGTCTAGCCGAGTGGGTTTTGGTCTAGCGGAGTGGGTTTGGGTCTAGCCGATTGGGTTTGGGTCTAGCCGAGTGGGTTTGGGTTTAGCCAAGTGGGTTTGGGTGCAGCCGAGTGCGTTTGGGTCTAGCGGAGTGGGTTTGGGTCTAGCCGAGTGGGTTTGGGTCTAGCCCAGTGGGTTTGGGTATAGCCGAGTGGGTTTGTGTCTAGCCGAGTGGGTTTGGGTCTAGCCGAGTGGGCTTGGGTCTAGCCGAGTGGGTTTGGGTCTAGCCGATTGGGTTTGGGTCATGCCGTGTGGGTTTGGGTCTAGCCGAGTGGGTTTGGGTATAGCCGAGTGGGTTTGTGTCTAGCCGAGTGGGTTTGGGTCTAGCCGAATGGGTTTGGGTCTAGCCGAGTGGGTTTGGGTCCAGCCGAGTGGGTTTGGGTCTAGCCGAGTGGGTTTGCGTCTACAGAGTGGGTTTGGGTCTAGCCGAGTGGGTTTGGGTCTTACCGAGTGGGTTGGGGTCTAGCCAAGTGGGTTTGGATCTAGCCGAGTGGGTTTGGGTGTAGCCGAGTGGGTTTGGGTCTAGCCGAGTGGGTTTGGGTCTAGCCGAGTGGGTTTGGGTCTAGCCGAGTGGGTTTGGGTCTAGCGGAGTGGGTTTGGGTCTAGCCGAGTGGGTTTGGGTCTAGCCGAGTGGGTTTGGGTCTAGCCGAGTGGGTTTGGGTCTAGCTGAGTGGGTTTGGGTCTAGCCGAGTGGGTTTGGGTCTAGTCGAGTCCGTTTGGGTCTAGCCGAGTGGGTTTGGGACTAGCCGAGTGGGTTTGGGTCTAGCCGAGTGGGTTTGGTTCTAGCCAAGTGGGTTTGGGTCTAGCTGTGTGGGTTTGGGTCTAGCCGAGTGGGTTTGGGTCTAGCCGAGTGGGTTTGGGTCTAGACGAGTGGGATTGGGTGTAGCCGAGTGGGTTTGTTTCCAGCGGAGTGGGTTTGGGTGTAGCCGAGTGGGTTTGGGTCTAGCCGAGAGGGTTTGGGTCGAGCCGAGTGGGTTTGGGTCTAGCCGAGTGGGTTTGGTCTAGCCGAGTGGGTTTGGGTCTAGCGGAGTGGGTTTGTGTCTAGCCGATTGGGTTTGGGTCTAGCCGAGTGGGTTTGGGTTTAGCCGAGTGGGTTCGGGGCTAGCCGAGTGGGTTTGGGTCTAGACGAGTGGGTTTGGGTGTAGCCGAGTGGGTTTGTGTCTAGCGGAGTGGGTTTGGGTGTAGCCGAGTGGGTTTCGGTCTAGCCGAGTGGGTTTGGGTCTAGCCGAGTGGTTTTGGGTCTAGCCGAGTGGGTTTGGTCTAGCCGAGTGGGTTTGGGTCTAGCGGAGTGGGTTTGGGTCTAGCCGATTGGGTTTGGGTCTAGCCGAGTGGGTTTGGGTTTAGCCGAGTGGGTTCGGGTGTAGCCGAGTGCGTTTTGGTCTAGCGGAGTGGGTTTGGGTCTAGCCGAGTGGGTTTGGGTCTAGCCGAGTGGGTTTGGTCTAGCCGAGTGGGTTTGGGTCTAGCGGAGTGGGTTTGGGTCTAGCCGATTGGGTTTGGGTCTAGCCGAGTGGGTTTGGGTTTAGCCGAGTGGGATCGGGTGTAGCCGAGTGCGTTTGGGTCTAGCGGAGTGGGTTTGGGTCTAGCCAAGTGGTTTAGGTCTAGCCGAGTGGGTTTGGGACTAGCCGAGTGGGTTTGGGTCTAGCCGAGTGGGTTTGGTTCTAGCCAAGTGGGTTTGGGTCTAGCTGTGTGGGTTTGGGTCTAGCCGAGTGGGTTTGGGTCTAGCCGAGTGGGTTTGGGTCTAGACGAGTGGATTTGGGTGTAGCCGAGTGGGTTTGTGTCTAGCGGAGTGGGTTTGGTTGTAGCCGAGTGGGTTTGGGTCTAGCCGAGTGGGTTTGGGTCTAGCCGAGTGGGTTTGGGTCTAGCCGAGTGGGTTTGGTCTAGCCGAGTGGGTTTTGGTCTAGCGGAGTGGGTTTGGGTCTAGCCGATTGGGTTTGGGTCTAGCCGAGTGGGTTTGGGTTTAGCCAAGTGGGTTTGGGTGCAGCCGAGTGCGTTTGGGTCTAGCCGAGTGGGTTTGGGTCTAGCCGAGTGGGTTTGGGTCTAGCCCAGTGGGTTTGGGTATAGCCGAGTGGGTTTGTGTCTAGCCGAGTGGGTTTGGGTCTAGCCGAGTGGGCTTGGGTCTAGCCGAGTGGGTTTGGGTCTAGCCGAGTGGGTTTGGGTCATGCCGAGTGGGTTTGGGTCTAGCGGAGTGGGTTTGGGTCTAGCGGAGTGGGTTTGCGTCTACAGAGTGGGTTTGGGTCTAGCCGAGTGGGTTTGGGTCTTACCGAGTGGGTTGGGGTCTAGCCAAGTGGGTTTGGATCTAGCCGAGTGGGTTTGGGTGTAGCCGAGTGGGTTTGGGTCTAGCCGAGTGGGTTTGGGTCTAGCCGAGTGGGTTTGGGTCTAGCCGAGTGGGTTTGGGTCTAGCGGAGTGGGTTTGGGTCTAGCCGAGTGGGTTTGGGTCTAGCCGAGTGGGTTTGGGTCTAGCCGAGTGGGTTTGGGTCTAGCTGAGTGGGTTTGGGTCTAGCCGAGTGGGTTTGGGTCTAGTCGAGTCCGTTTGGGTCTAGCCGAGTGGGTTTGGGACTAGCCGAGTGGGTTTGGGTCTAGCCGAGTGGGTTTGGTTCTAGCCAAGTGGGTTTGGGTCTAGCTGTGTGGGTTTGGGTCTAGCCGAGTGGGTTTGGGTCTAGCCGAGTGGGTTTGGGTCTAGACGAGTGGGATTGGGTGTAGCCGAGTGGGTTTGTTTCCAGCGGAGTGGGTTTGGGTGTAGCCGAGTGGGTTTGGGTCTAGCCGAGAGGGTTTGGGTCGAGCCGAGTGGGTTTGGGTCTAGCCGAGTGGGTTTGGTCTAGCCGAGTGGGTTTGGGTCTAGCGGAGTGGGTTTGGGTCTAGCCGATTGGGTTTGGGTCTAGCCGAGTGGGTTTGGGTTTAGCCGAGTGGGTTCGGGGCTAGCCGAGTGGGTTTGGGTCTAGACGAGTGGGTTTGGGTGTAGCCGAGTGGGTTTGTGTCTAGCGGAGTGGGTTTGGGTGTAGCCGAGTGGGTTTCGGTCTAGCCGAGTGGGTTTGGGTCTAGCCGAGTGGTTTTGGGTCTAGCCGAGTGGGTTTGGTCTAGCCGAGTGGGTTTGGGTCTAGCGGAGTGGGTTTGGGTCTAGCCGATTGGGTTTGGGTCTAGCCGAGTGGGTTTGGGTTTAGCCGAGTGGGTTCGGGTGTAGCCGAGTGCGTTTTGGTCTAGCGGAGTGGGTTTGGGTCTAGCCGAGTGGGTTTGGGTCTAGCCGAGTGGGTTTGGTCTAGCCGAGTGGGTTTGGGTCTAGCGGAGTGGGTTTGGGTCTGGCCGATTGGGTTTGGGTCTAGCCGAGTGGGTTTGGGTTTAGCCGAGTGGGATCGGGTGTAGCCGAGTGCGTTTGGGTCTAGCGGAGTGGGTTTGGGTCTAGCCAAGTGGTTTAGGTCTAGCCGAGTGGGTTTGGGACTAGCCGAGTGGGTTTGGGTCTAGCCGAGTGGGTTTGGTTCTAGCCAAGTGGGTTTGGGTCTAGCTGTGTGGGTTTGGGTCTAGCCGAGTGGGTTTGGGTCTAGCCGAGTGGGTTTGGGTCTAGACGAGTGGATTTGGGTGTAGCCGAGTGGGTTTGTGTCTAGCGGAGTGGGTTTGGTTGTAGCCGAGTGGGTTTGGGTCTAGCCGAGTGGGTTTGGGTCTAGCCGAGTGGGTTTGGGTCTAGCCGAGTGGGTTTGGTCTAGCCGAGTGGGTTTTGGTCTAGCGGAGTGGGTTTGGGTCTAGCCGATTGGGTTTGGGTCTAGCCGAGTGGGTTTGGGTTTAGCCAAGTGGGTTTGGGTGCAGCCGAGTGCGTTTGGGTCTAGCCGAGTGGGTTTGGGTCTAGCCGAGTGGGTTTGGGTCTAGCCCAGTGGGTTTGGGTATAGCCGAGTGGGTTTGTGTCTAGCCGAGTGGGTTTGGGTCTAGCCGAGTGGGCTTGGGTCTAGCCGAGTGGGTTTGGGTCTAGCCGAGTGGGTTTGGGTCATGCCGAGTGGGTTTGGGTCTAGCGGAGTGGGTTTGGGTCTAGCGGAGTGGGTTTGGGTCCAGCCGAGTGGGTTTGGGTCTAGCCGAGTGGGTTTGCGTCTACAGAGTGGGTTTGGGTCTAGCTGAGTGGGTTTGGGTCTTACCGAGTGGGTTGGGGTCTAGCCAAGTGGGTTTGGGTCTAGCCGAGTGGGTTTGGGTCTAGCCGAGTGGGTTTGAGTGTAGCCGAGTGGGTTTGGGTGTAGCGGAGTGTGTTTGTGTCTAGCGGAGTGGGTTTGGGTATAGCCGAGTGGATTTGGGTCCAGCCGAATGGGTTTGGGTCCAGCCCAGTGGGTTTGGGTCTAGCCGAGTGGGTTTGGGTCTAGCCGAGTGGGTTTGGATCTAGCCGAGTGGGTTTGGGTCTAGCCGAGTGGGTTTGGGTCCAGCCGAGTGGGTTTGGGTCTAGCCGAGTGGGTTTGGGACTAGCCGAGTGGGTTTGGGTCCAGCCGAGTGGGTTTGGGTCTAACTGAGTGGGTTTGGGTCTAGCCGAGTGGGTTTGGGTCCAGCCGAGTGGGATTGGGTCATGCCGAGTGGGTTTGGGTCTAGCCGAGTGGGTTTGGGTCTAGCGGAGTGGGTTTCGGTCTAGCCGAGTGGGTTTCGGTCTAGCGGAGTGGGTTTGGGTCTAGCCGAGTGGGTTTGGGTCTAGCCGAGTGGGTTTGGGTCTAGCCGAGTGGGTTTGGGTCTAGCCGAGTGGGTTTGGGTCTAGCCGAGTGGTTTTGGGTCTAGCCGAGTGGGTTTGGGTCTAGCCGAGTGGTTTAGGTCTAGCCGAGTGGGTTTGGGACTAGCCGAGTGGGTTTGGGTCTAGCCGAGTGGGTTTGGTTCTA
Organism: Raja brachyura; assembly: GCA_963514005.1. Next base: position 28,285,689 of record OY740815.1, on the reverse strand, counting down.
GCCAAGTGGGTTTGGGTCTAGCTGTGTGGGTTTGGGTCTAGCCGAGTGGGTTTGGGTCTAGCCGAGTGGGTTTGGGTCTAGACGAGTGGATTTGGGTGTAGCCGAGTGGGTTTGTGTCTAGCGGAGTGGGTTTGGTTGTAGCCGAGTGGGTTTGGGTCTAGCCGAGTGGGTTTGGGTCTAGCCGAGTGGGTTTGGGTCTAGCCGAGTGGGTTTGGTCTAGCCGAGTGGGTTTTGGTCTAGCGGAGTGGGTTTGGGTCTAGCCGATTGGGTTTGGGTCTAGCCGAGTGGGTTTGGGTTTAGCCAAGTGGGTTTGGGTGCAGCCGAGTGCGTTTGGGTCTAGCGGAGTGGGTTTGGGTCTAGCCGAGTGGGTTTGGGTCTAGCCCAGTGGGTTTGGGTATAGCCGAGTGGGTTTGTGTCTAGCCGAGTGGGTTTGGGTCTAGCCGAGTGGGCTTGGGTCTAGCCGAGTGGGTTTGGGTCTAGCCGATTGGGTTTGGGTCATGCCGAGTGGGTTTGGGTCTAGCCGAGTGGGTTTGGGTATAGCCGAGTGGGTTTGTGTCTAGCCGAGTGGGTTTGGGTCTAGCCGAATGGGTTTGGGTCTAGCCGAGTGGGTTTGGGTCCAGCCGAGAGGGTTTGGGTCTAGCCGAGTGGGTTTGCGTCTACAGAGTGGGTTTGGGTCTAGCCGAGTGGGTTTGGGTCTTACCGAGTGGGTTGGGGTCTAGCCAAGTGGGTTTGGGTCTAGCCGAGTGGGTTTGGGTGTAGCCGAGTGGGTTTGGGTCTAGCCGAGTGGGTTTGGGTCTAGCCGAGTGGGTTTGGGTCTAGCCGAGTGGGTTTGGGTCTAGCGGAGTGGGTTTGGGTCTAGCCGAGTGGGTTTGGGTCTAGCCGAGTGGGTTTGGGTCTAGCCGAGTGGGTTTGGGTCTAGCTGAGTGGGTTTGGGTCTAGCCGAGTGGGTTTGGGTCTAGTCGAGTCCGTTTGGGTCTAGCCGAGTGGGTTTGGGACTAGCCGAGTGGGTTTGGGTCTAGCCGAGTGGGTTTGGTTCTAGCCAAGTGGGTTTGGGTCTAGCTGTGTGGGTTTGGGTCTAGCCGAGTGGGTTTGGGTCTAGCCGAGTGGGTTTGGGTCTAGACGAGTGGGATTGGGTGTAGCCGAGTGGGTTTGTTTCCAGCGGAGTGGGTTTGGGTGTAGCCGAGTGGGTTTGGGTCTAGCCGAGAGGGTTTGGGTCGAGCCGAGTGGGTTTGGGTCTAGCCGAGTGGGTTTGGTCTAGCCGAGTGGGTTTGGGTCTAGCGGAGTGGGTTTGGGTCTAGCCGATTGGGTTTGGGTCTAGCCGAGTGGGTTTGGGTTTAGCCGAGTGGGTTCGGGGCTAGCCGAGTGGGTTTGGGTCTAGACGAGTGGGTTTGGGTGTAGCCGAGTGGGTTTGTGTCTAGCGGAGTGGGTTTGGGTGTAGCCGAGTGGGTTTGGGTCTAGCCGAGTGGGTTTGGGTCTAGCCGAGTGGTTTTGGGTCTAGCCGAGTGGGTTTGGTCTAGCCGAGTGGGTTTGGGTCTAGCGGAGTGGGTTTGGGTCTAGCCGATTGGGTTTGGGTCTAGCCGAGTGGGTTTGGGTTTAGCCGAGTGGGTTCGGGTGTAGCCGAGTGCGTTTGGGTCTAGCCGATTGGGTTTGGGTCTAGCCGAGTGGGTTTGGGTCTAGCCGAGTGGGTTTGGTCTAGCCGAGTGGGTTTGGGTCTAGCGGAGTGGGTTTGGGTCTAGCCGATTGGGTTTGTGTCTAGCCGAGTGGGTTTGGGTCTAGCCGAGTGGGCTTGGGTCTAGCCGAGTGGGTTTGGGTCTAGCCGAGTGGGTTTGGGTCTAGCCGAGTGGGTTTGGGTCTAGCCGAGTGGGTTTGGGTCCAGCCGAGTGGGTTTGGGTCTAGCCCAGTGGGTTTGGGACTTGCCGAGTGGGTTTGGGTCTAGCCGAGTGGGTTTGGGTCTAACCGAGTGGGTTTGGGTCTAGCCGAGTGGGTTTGGGTCCAGCCGAGTGGGTTTGGGTCTAGCCGAGTGGGTTTGCGTCTACAGAGTGGGTTTGGGTCCAGCCGAGTGGGTTTGGGTCTTACCGAGTGGGTTGGGGTCTAGCCAAGTGGGTTTGGGTCTAGCCGAGTGGGTTTGGGTGTAGCCGAGTGGGTTTGGGTCTAGCCGAGTAGGTTTGGGTCTAGCCGAGTGGTTTTGGGTCTAGCCGAGTGGGTTTGGGTCTAGCCGAGTGGGTTTGGGACTTGCCGAGTGGGTTTGGGTCTAGCCGAGTGGGTTTGGGTCTAGACGAGTGGGTTTGGGTGTAGCCGAGTGGGTTTGTGTCTAGCGGAGTGGGTTTGGGTGTAGCCGAGTGGGTTTGGGTCTAGCCGAGTGGGTTTGGGTCTAGCCGAGTGGGTTTGGGTCTAGCCGAGTGGGTTTGGTCTAGCCGAGTGGGTTTGGGTCTAGCGGAGTGGGTTTGGGTCTAGCCGATTGGGTTTGGGTCTAGCCGAGTGGGTTTGGATTTAGCCGAGTGGGTTCGGGTGTAGCCGAGTGCGTTTGGGTGTAGCGGAGTGGGTTTGGGTCTAGCCGAGTGGGTTTGGGTCTAGCCGAGTGGGTTTGGTCTAGCCGAGTGGGTTTGGGTCTAGCGGAGTGGGTTTGGGACTAGCCGATTGGGTTTGGGTCTAGCCGAGTGGGTGTGGGTTTAGCCGAATGGGTTCGGGTGTAGCCGAGTGCGTTTGGGTCTAGCGGAGTGGGTTTGGGTCTAGCCGAGTGGGTTTGGGTCTAGCCCAGTGGGTTTGGGTATAGCCGAGTGGGTTTGTGTCTAGCCGAGTGGGTTTGGGTCTAGCCGAGCGGGCTTGGGTCTAGCCGAGTGGGTTTGGGTCTAGCCGAGTGGGTTTGGGTCTAGCCGAGTGGGTTTGGGTCTAGCCGAGTGGGTTTGGGTCCAGCCGAGTGGGTTTGGGTCTAGCCCAGTGGGTTTGGGACTTGCCGAGTGGGTTTGGGTCTAGCCGAGTGGGTTTGGGTCTAACCGAATGGGTTTGGGTCTCGCCGAGTGGGTTTGGGTCTAGCCGAGTGGGTTTGCGTCTACAGAGTGGGTTTGGGTCCAGCCGAGTGGGTTTGGGTCTTACCGAGTGGGTTGGGGTCTAGCCAAGTGGGTTTGGGTCTAGCCGAGTGGGTTTGGGTGTAGCCGAGTGGGTTTGGGTCTAGCCGAGTAGGTTTGGGTCTAGCCGAGTGGTTTTGGGTCTAGCCGAGTGGGTTTGGGTCTAGCCGAGTGGGTTTGGGACTTGCCGAGTGGGTTTAGGTCTAGCCGAGTGGGTTTGGGTCTAGACGAGTGGGTTTGGGTGTAGCCGAGTGGGTTTGTGTCTAGCGGAGTGGGTTTGGGTGTAGCCGAGTGGGTTTGGGTCTAGCCGAGTGGGTTTGGGTCTAGCCGAGTGGGTTTGGGTCTAGCCGAGTGGGTTTGGTCTAGCCGAGTGGGTTTGGGTCTAGCGGAGTGGGTTTGGGTCTAGCCGATTGGGTTTGGGTCTAGCCGAGTGGGTTTGGATTTAGCCGAGTGGGTTCGGGTGTAGCCGAGTGCGTTTGGGTCTAGCGGAGTGGGTTTGGGTCTAGCCGAGTGGGTTTGGGTCTAGCCGAGTGGGTTTGGTCTAGCCGAGTGGGTTTGGGTCTAGCGGAGTGGGTTTGGGTCTAGCCGATTGGGTTTGGGTCTAGCCGAGTGGGTTTGGGTTTAGCCGAGTGGGTTCGGGTGTCGCCGAGTGCGTTTGGGTCTAGCGGAGTGGGTTTGGGTCTAGCCGAGTGGGTTTGGGTCTAGCCCAGTGGGTTTGGGTATAGCCGAGTGGGTTTGTGTCTAGCCGAGTGGGTTTGGGTCTAGCCGAGTGGGCTTGGGTCTAGCCGAGTGGGTTTGGGTCTAGCCGAGTGGGTTTGGGTCTAGCCGAGTGGGTTTGGGTCTAGCCGAGTGGGTTTGGGTCCAGCCCAGTGGGTTTGGGTCTAGCCCAGTGGGTTTGGGACTAGCCGAGTGGGTTTGGGTCTTGCCGAGTGGGTTTGGGTCTAACCGAGTGGGTTTGGGTCTAGCCGAGTGGGTTTGGGTCCAGCCGAGTGGGTTTGAGTCTAGCCGAGTGGGTTTGCGTCTACAGAGTGGGTTTGGGTCCAGCCGAGTGGGTTTGGGTCTTACCGAGTGGGTTGGGGTCTAGCCAAGTGGGTTTGGGTCTGACCGAGTGGGTTTGGGTGTAGCCGAGTGGGTTTGGGTCTAGCCGAGTAGCTTTGGGTCTAGCCGAGTGGGTTTGGGTCTGGCCGAGTGGGTTTGGGTCTAGCGGAGTGGGTTTGGGTCTAGCCGAGTGGGTGTGGGTCTCGCCGAGTGGGTTTGGGTATAGCCGAGTGGGTTTGTGTCTAGCCGAGTGGGTTTGGGTCTAGCCGAGTGTGCTTGGGTCTAGCCGAGTGGGTTTCGGTCTAGCCGAGTGGGTTTGGGTCTAGCCGAGTGGGTTTCGGTCTAGCCGAGTGGGTTTGGGTCCAGCCGAGTGGGTTTGGGTCTAGCCCAGTGGGTTTGGGACTTGCCGAGTGGGTTTGGGTCTAGCCGAGTGGGTTTGGGTCTAACCGAGTGGGTTTGGGTTTAGCCGAGTGGGTTTGGGTCCAGCCGAGTGGGTTTGGGTCTAGCCGAGTGGGTTTGCGTCTACAGAGTGGGTTGGGGTCTAGCCAAGTGGGTTTGGGTCTAGCCGAGTGGGTTTGGGTGTAGCCGAGTGGGTTTGGGTCTAGCCGAGTAGGTTTGGGTCTAGCCGAGTGGTTTTGGGTCTAGCCGAGTGGGTTTGGGTCTAGCCGAGTGGGTTTGGGACTTGCCGAGTGGGTTTGGGTTTAGCCAAGTGGGTTTGGGTGCAGCCGAGTGCGTTTGGGTCTAGCGGAGTGGGTTTGGGTCTAGCCGAGTGGGTTTGGGTCATGCCGAGTGGGTTTGGGTCTAGCCGAGTGGGTTTGGGTCTAGCGGAGTGGGTTTGGGTCTAGCCGAGTGGGTTTGAGTCTAGCCGAGTGGGTTTGGGTATAGCCGAGTGGGTTTGTGTCTAGCCGAGTGGGTTTGGGTCTAGCCGAATGGGTTTGGGTCTAGCCGAGTGGGTTTGGGTCCAGCCGAGTGGGTTTGGGTCTAGCCGAGTGGGTTTGCGTCTACAGAGTGGGTTTGGGTCTAGCCGAGTGGGTTTGGGTCTTACCGAGTGGGTTGGGGTCTAGCCAAGTGGGTTTGGGTCTAGCCGAGTGGGTTTGGGTGTAGCCGAGTGGGTTTGGGTCTAGCCGAGTGGGTTTGGGTCTAGCCGAGTGGGTTTGGGTCTAGCCGAGTGGGTTTGGGTCTAGCGGAGTGGGTTTGGGTCTAGCCGAGTGGGTTTGGGTCTAGCCGAGTGGGTTTGGGTCTAGCCGAGTGGGTTTGGGTCTAGCTGAGTGGGTTTGGGTCTAGCCGAGTGGGTTTGGGTCTAGTCGAGTCCGTTTGGGTCTAGCCGAGTGGGTTTGGGACTAGCCGAGTGGGTTTGGGTCTAGCCGAGTGGGTTTGGTTCTAGCCAAGTGGGTTTGGGTCTAGCTGTGTGGGTTTGGGTCTAGCCGAGTGGGTTTGGGTCTAGCCGAGTGGGTTTGGGTCTAGACGAGTGGGATTGGGTGTAGCCGAGTGGGTTTGTTTCCAGCGGAGTGGGTTTGGGTGTAGCCGAGTGGGTTTGGGTCTAGCCGAGTGGGTTTGGGTCGAGCCGAGTGGGTTTGGGTCTAGCCGAGTGGGTTTGGTCTAGCCGAGTGGGTTTGGGTCTAGCGGAGTGGGTTTGGGTCTAGCCGATTGGGTTTGGGTCTAGCCGAGTGGGTTTGGGTTTAGCCGAGTGGGTTCGGGGCTAGCCGAGTGGGTTTGGGTCTAGACGAGTGGGTTTGGGTGTAGCCGAGTGGGTTTGTGTCTAGCGGAGTGGGTTTGGGTGTAGCCGAGTGGGTTTGGGTCTAGCCGAGTGGGTTTGGGTCTAGCCGAGTGGTTTTGGGTCTAGCCGAGTGGGTTTGGTCTAGCCGAGTGGGTTTGGGTCTAGCGGAGTGGGTTTGGGTCTAGCCGATTGGGTTTGGGTCTAGCCGAGTGGGTTTGGGTTTAGCCGAGTGGGTTCGGGTGTAGCCGAGTGCGTTTGGGTCTAGCGGAGTGGGTTTGGGTCTAGCCGAGTGGGTTTGGGTCTAGCCGAGTGGGTTTGGTCTAGCCGAGTGGGTTTGGGTCTAGCGGAGTGGGTTTGGGTCTAGCCGATTGGGTTTGGGTCTAGCCGAGTGGGTTTGGGTTTAGCCGAGTGGGATCGGGTGTAGCCGAGTGCGTTTGGGTCTAGCGGAGTGGGTTTGGGTCTAGCCGAGTGGGTTTGGGTCTAGCCGAGTGGGGTTGGGACTAGCCGAGTGGCTTTGCGTCTAGCGGAGTGGGTTTGAGTCTAGCGGAGTGGGTTTGGGTCTAGCGGAGTGGGTTTGGTGTAGCGGAGTGGGTTTGCGTCTAGCCGAATGGGTTTGTGTCTAGCCGAGTGGGTTTGGGTCTAGCCGAGTGGGCTTGGGTCTAGCCGAGTGGGTTTGGGTCTAGCCGAGTGGGTTTGGGTCTAGCCGAGTGGGTTTGGGTCTAGCCGAGTGGGTTTGGGTCCAGCCTAGTGGGTTTGGGTCTAGCCCAGTGGGTTTGAGACTAGCCGAGTGGGTTTGGGTCTTGCCGAGTGGGTTTGGGTCTAACCGAGTGGGTTTGGGTCTAGCCGAGTGGGTTTGGGTCCAGCCGAGTGGGTTTGAGTCTAGCCGAGTGGGTTTGTGTCTAGCCGAGTGGGTTTGGGTCTAGCCGAGTGGGCTTGGGTCTAGCCGAGTGGGTTTGGGTCTAGCCGAGTGGGTTTGGGTCTAGCCGAGTGGGTTTGGGTCCAGCCGAGTGGGTTTGGGTCTAGCCGAGTGGGTTTGCGTCTACAGAGTGGGTTTGGGTCCAGCCGAGTGGGTTTGGGTCTTACCGAGTGGGTTGGGGTCTAGCCAAGTGGGTTTGGGTCTAGCCGAGTGGGTTTGGGTGTAGCCGAGTGGGTTTGGGTCTAGCCGAGTAGGTTTGGGTCTAGCCGAGTGGTTTTGGGTCTAGCCGAGTGGGTTTGGGTCTAGCCGAGTGGGTTTGGGACTTGCCGAGTGGGTTTGGGTCTAGCCGAGTGGGTTTGGGTCTAGACGAGTGGGTTTGGGTGTAGCCGAGTGGGTTTGTGTCTAGCGGAGTGGGTTTGGGTGTAGCCGAGTGGGTTTGGGTCTAGCCGAGCGGGTTTGGGTCTAGCCGAGTGGGTTTGGGTCTAGCCGAGTGGGTTTGGTCTAGCCGAGTGGGTTTGGGTCCAGCCGAGTGGGTTTGGGTCTTACCGAGTGGGTTGGGGTCTAGCCAAGTGGGTTTGGGTCTAGCCGAGTGGGTTTGGGTGTAGCCGAGTGGGTTTGGGTCTAGCCGAGTAGGTTTGGGTCTAGCCAAGTGGTTTTGGGTCTAGCCGAGTGGGTTTGGGTCTAGCCGAGTGGGTTTGGGACTTGCCGAGTGGGTTTAGGTCTAGCCGAGTGGGTTTGGGTCTAGACGAGTGGGTTTGGGTGTAGCCGAGTGGGTTTGTGTCTAGCGGAGTGGGTTTGGGTGTAGCCGAGTGGGTTTGGGTCTAGCCGAGTGGGTTTGGGTCTAGCCGAGTGGTTTTGGGTCTAGCCGAGTGGGTTTGGTCTAGCCGAGTGGGTTTGGGTCTAGCGGAGTGGGTTTGGGTCTAGCCGATTGGGTTTGGGTCTAGCCGAGTGGGTTTGGGTTTAGCCGAGTGGGTTCGGGTGTAGCCGAGTGCGATTGGGTCTAGCGGAGTGGGTTTGGGTCTAGCCGAGTGGGTTTGGGTCTAGCCGAGTGGGTTTGGTCTAGCCGAGTGGGTTTGGGTCTAGCGGAGTGGGTTTGGGTCTAGCCGATTGGGTTTGGGTCTAGCCGAGTGGGTTTGGGTTTAGCCGAGTGGGATCGGGTGTAGCCGAGTGCGTTTGGGTCTAGCGGAGTGGGTTTGGGTCTAGCCGAGTGGGTTTGGGTCTAGCCGAGTGGGGTTGGGACTAGCCGAGTGGCTTTGCGTCTAGCGGAGTGGGTTTGAGTCTAGCGGAGTGGGTTTGGGTCTAGCGGAGTGGGTTTGGTGTAGCGGAGTGGGTTTGCGTCTAGCCGAATGGGTTTGTGTCTAGCCGAGTGGGTTTGGGTCTAGCCGAGTGGGCTTGGGTCTAGCCGAGTGGGTTTGGGTCTAGCCGAGTGGGTTTGGGTCTAGCCGAGTGGGTTTGGGTCTAGCCGAGTGGGTTTGGGTCCAGCCGAGTGGGTTTGGGTCTAGCCCAGTGGGTTTGAGACTAGCCGAGTGGGTTTGGTTCTTGCCGAGTGGGTTTGGGTCTAACCGAGTGGGTTTGGGTCTAGCCGAGTGGGTTTGGGTCCAGCCGAGTGGGTTTGAGTCTAGCCGAGTGGGTTTGTGTCTAGCCGAGTGGGTTTGGGTCTAGCCGAGTGGGCTTGGGTCTAGCCGAGTGGGTTTGGGTCTAGCCGAGTGGGTTTGGGTCTAGCCGAGTGGGTTTGGGTCTAGCCGAGTGGGTTTGGGTCCAGCCGAGTGGGTTTGGGTCTAGCCCAGTGGGTTTGGGACTTGCCGAGTGGGTTTGGGTCTAGCCGAGTGGGTTTGGGTCTAACCGAGTGGGTTTGGGTCTAGCCGAGTGGGTTTGGGTCCAGCCGAGTGGGTTTGGGTCTAGCCGAGTGGGTTTGCGTCTACAGAGTGGGTTTGGGTCCAGCCGAGTGGGTTTGGGTCTTACCGAGTGGGTTGGGGTCTAGCCAAGTGGGTTTGGGTCTAGCCGAGTGGGTTTGGGTGTAGCCGAGTGGGTTTGGGTCTAGCCGAGTAGGTTTGGGTCTAGCCGAGTGGTTTTGGGTCTAGCCGAGTGGGTTTGGGTCTAGCCGAGTGGGTTTGGGACTTGCCGAGTGGGTTTGGGTCTAGCCGAGTGGGTTTGGGTCTAGACGAGTGGGTTTGGGTGTAGCCGAGTGGGTTTGTGTCTAGCGGAGTGGGTTTGGGTGTAGCCGAGTGGGTTTGGGTCTAGCCGAGCGGGTTTGGGTCTAGCCGAGTGGGTTTGGGTCTAGCCGAGTGGGTTTGGTCTAGCCGAGTGGGTTTGGGTCCAGCCGAGTGGGTTTGGGTCTTACCGAGTGGGTTGGGGTCTAGCCAAGTGGGTTTGGGTCTAGCCGAGTGGGTTTGGGTGTAGCCGAGTGGGTTTGGGTCTAGCCGAGTAGGTTTGGGTCTAGCCGAGTGGTTTTGGGTCTAGCCGAGTGGGTTTGGGTCTAGCCGAGTGGGTTTGGGACTTGCCGAGTGGGTTTAGGTCTAGCCGAGTGGGTTTGGGTCTAGCCGAGTGGGTTTGGGTCTAGCCGAGTGGGTTTGGTCTAGCCGAGTGGGTTTGGGTCTAGCGGAGTGGGTTTGGGTCTAGCCGATTGGGTTTGGGTCTAGCCGAGTGGGTTTGGATTTAGCCGAGTGGGTTCGGGTGTAGCCGAGTGCGTTTGGGTCTAGCGGAGTGGGTTTGGGTCTAGCCGAGTGGGTTTGGGTCTAGCCGAGTGGGTTTGGTCTAGCCGATTGGGTTTGGGTCTAGCGGAGTGGGTTTGGGTCTAGCCGTTTGGGTTTGGGTCTAGCCGAGTGGGTGTGGGTTTAGCCGAGTGGGTTCGGGTGTCGCCGAGTGCGTTTGGGTCTAGCGGAGTGGGTTTGGGTCTAGCCGAGTGGGTTTGGGTCTAGCCCAGTGGGTTTGGGTATTGCCGAGTGGGTTTGTGTCTAGCCGAGTGGGTTTGGGTCTAGCCGAGTGGGCTTGGGTCTAGCCGAGTGGGTTTGGGTCTAGCCGAGTGGGTTTGGGTCTAGCCGAGTGGGTTTGGGTCTAGCCGAGTGGGTTTGGGTCCAGCCGAGTGGGTTTGGGTCTAGCCCAGTGGGTTTGGGACTAGCCGAGTGGGTTTGGGTCTTGCCGAGTGGGTTTGGGTCTAACCGAGTGGGTTTGGGTCTAGCCGAGTGGGTTTGGGTCCAGCCGAGTGGGTTTGAGTCTAGCCGAGTGGGTTTGCGTCTACAGAGTGGGTTTGGGTCCAGCCGAGTGGGTTTGGGTCTTACCGAGTGGGTTGGGGTCTAGCCAAGTGGGTTTGGGTCTGGCCGAGTGGGTTTGGGTGTAGCCGAGTGGGTTTGGGTCTAGCCGAGTAGGTTTGGGTCTAGCCGAGTGGGTTTGGGTCTGGCCGAGTGGGTTTGGGTCTAGCGGAGTGGGTTTGGGTCTAGCCGAGTGGGTTTGGGTCTAGCCCAGTGGGTTTGGGACTTGCCGAGTGGGTTTGGGTCTAGCCGAGTGGGTTTGGGTCTAACCGAGTGGGTTTGGGTTTAGCCGAGTGGGTTTGGGTCCAGCCGAGTGGGTTTGGGTCTAGCCGAGTGGGTTTGCGTCTACAGAGTGGGTTTGGGTCCAGCCGAGTGGGTTTGGGTCTTACCGAGTGGGTTGGGGTCTAGCCAAGTGGGTTTGGGTCTAGCCGAGTGGGTTTGGGTGTAGCCGAGTGGGTTTGGGTCTAGCCGAGTAGGTTTGGGTATAGCCGAGTGGTTTTGGGTCTAGCCGAGTGGGTTTGGGTCTAGCCGAGTGGGTTTGGGACTTGCCGAGTGGGTTTGGGTCTAGCCGAGTGGGTTTGGGTCTAGACGAGTGGGTTTGGGTGTAGCCGAGTGGGTTTGTGTCTAGCGGAGTGGGTTTGGGTGTAGCCGAGTGGGTTTGGGTCTAGCCGAGTGGGTTTGGGTCTAGCCGAGTGGGTTTGGGTCTAGCCGAGTGGGTTTGGTCTAGCCGAGTGGGTTTGGGTCTAGCGGAGTGGGTTTGGGTCTAGCCGATTGGGTTTGGGTCTAGCCGAGTGGGTTTGGGTTTAGCCGAGTGGGTTCGGGTGTAGCCGAGTGCGTTTGGGTCTAGCGGAGTGGGTTTGGGTCTAGCCGAGTGGGTTTGGGTCTAGCCGAGTGGGTTTGGTCTAGCCTAGTGGGTTTGGGTCTAGCGGAGTGGGTTTGGGTCTAGCCGATTGGGTTTGGGTCTAGCCGAGTGGGTTTGGGTTTAGCCGAGTGGGTTCGGATGTAGCCGAGTGCGTTTGGGTCTAGCGGAGTGGGTTTGGGTCTAGCCGAGTGGGTTTGGGTCTAGCCCAGTGGGTTTGGGTATAGCCGAGTGGGTTTGTGTCTATCCGAGTGGGTTTGGGTCTAGCCGAGTGGGCTTGGGTCTAGCCGAGTGGGTTTGGGTCTAGCCGAGTGGGTTTGGGTCTAGCCGAGTGGGTTTGGGTCTAGCCGAGTGGGTTTGGGTCCAGCCGAGTGGGTTTGGGTCTAGCCCAGTGGGATTGGGACTAGCCGAGTGGGTTTGGGTCTTGCCGAGTGGGTTTGGGTCTAACCGAGTGGGTTTGGGTCTAGCCGAGTGGGTTTGGGTCCAGCCGAGTGGGTTTGCGTCTACAGAGTGGGTTTGGGTCCAGCCGAGTGGGTTTGGGTCTTACCGAGTGGGTTGGGGTCCAGCCAAGTGGGTTTGGGTCTGGCCGAGTGGGTTTGGGTGTAGCTAGACCCAAACCCACTCGGCTAGACCCAAACCCACTCGGCTAGACCCAAACCCACTCGGCTAGACCCAAACCCACTGGGCTAGACCCAAACCCACTCGGCTAGACCCAAACCCACTCGGCTAGACCCAAACCCACTCGGCTACACCCAAACCCACTCGGCTACACCCAAACCCACTCGGCTAGACCCAAACCCACTCCGCTAGACCCAAACCTATTCGGCTAGACCCAAAACCACTCGGCTAGATCCAAACCCATTCGGCTCGACGCAAACCCACTCCGCTAGACCTAAACCCACTGGGCTAGACCCAACCCACTCGGCTAGACCCAAACCCACTCGGCTAGACCCAAACCCACTCTGCTAGACCCAAACCCACTCCGCTACACCAAACCCACTCCGCTAGACCCAAACCCACTCCGTTAGACTCAAACCCACTCCGCTAGACGCAAACCCACTCGGCTAGTCCCAAACCCACTCGGCTAGACCCAAACCCACTCGGCTAGACCCAAACCCACACGGCGAGACACAAACCCACTCGGCTACACCCAAACCCACTCGGCAAGACCCAAACCCACTCGGCTACACCCAAACCCACTCGGCGAGACCTAAACCCACTCGGCTAGACCCAAACCCACTCGGCTAGACCCAAACCCACTCCGCTAGACCCAAACCTATTCGGCTAGACCCAAAACCACTCGGCTAGATCCAAACCCATGCGGCTAGACGCAAACCCACTCCGCTACACCAAACCCACTCCGCTAGACCCAAACCCACTCCGCTAGACTCAAACCCACTCTGCTAGACGCAAAGCCACTCGGCTAGTCCTAAACCCACTCGGCTAGACCCAAACCCACTCGGCTAGACCCAAACCCACTCGTCTAGACACAAACCCACTCGGCTAGACCCAAACCCACTCGGCTAGACCCAAACCCACTCGGCTAGACCCAAACCCACTCGGCTGGACCCAAACCCACTGGGCTATACCCAAACCCACTCGGCTAGACCCAAACCCATTCGGCTAGACCCAAACCCACTCGGCTAGACCCAAACCCACTCGGCTAGACCCAAACACACTCGGCTACACCCAAACCCACTCGGCTACACCCAAACCCACTCGGCTACACCCAAACCCACTCGGCTACACACAAACCCACTCGGCTACACCCAAACCCACTCGGCTACACCCAAACCCACTCGGCTAGACCCAAACCTACTCCGCCAGACCCAAACCTATTCGACTAGACCCAAAACTACTCGGCTAGATCCAAACCCATTCGGCTAGACGCAAACCCACTCCGCTAGACCTAAACCCACAGGGCTAGACCCAACCCACTCGGCTAGACCCAAACCCACTCGGCTAGACCCAAACCCACTCCGCTAGACCCAAACCCACTCCGCTACACCAAACCCACTCCGCTAGACCCAAACCCACTCCGCTAGACTCAAACCCACTCCGCTAGACGCAAACCCACTCGGCTAGTCCCAAATCCACTCGGCTAGACCCAAACCCACTCGGCTAGACACAAACCCACTCGGCGAGACGCAAACCCACTCGGCTACACCCAAACCCACTCGGCAAGACGCAAACCCACTCGGCTACACCCAAACCCACTCGGCTAGACCCAAACCCACTCGGCTAGACCCAAACCCACTCGGTTAGACCCAAACCCACTCGGCTAGACCCAAACCCACTCGGCTGAACCCAAACCCACTGGGCTAGACCTAAACCCACTGGGCTAGACCCAACCCACTCGGCTAGACCCAAACCCACTCGGCTAGACCCAAACCCACTCCGCTAGACCCAAACCCACTCCGCTACACCAAACCCACTCCGCTAGACCCAAACCCACTCCGTTAGACTCAAACCCACTCCGCTAGACGCAAACCCACTCGGCTAGTCCCAAACCCACTCGGCTAGAGCCAAACCCACTCGGCTAGACCCAAACCCACACGGCAAGACACAAACCCACTCGGCTACACCCAAACCCACTCGGCAAGACCCAAACCCACTCGGCTACACCCAAACCCACTCGGCGAGACCTAAACCCACTCGGCTAGACCCAAACCCACTCGGCTAGACCCAAACCCACTCCGCTAGACCCAAACCTATTCGGCTAGACCCAAAACCACTCGGCTAGATCCAAACCCATTCGGCTAGACGCAAACCCACTCCGCTACACCAAACCCACTCCGCTAGACCCAAACCCACTCCGCTAGACTCAAACCCACTCTGCTAGACGCAAAGCCACTCGGCTAGTCCCAAACCCATTCGGCTAGACCCAAACCCACTCGGCTAGACCCAAACCCACTCGTCTAGACACAAACCCACTCGGCTAGACCCAAACCCACTCGGCTAGACCCAAACCCACTCGGCTAGACCCAAACCCAGTCGGCTAGACCCAAACCCACTGGGCTAGACCCAAACCCACTCGGCTAGACCCAAACCCATTCGGCTAGACCCAAACCCACTCGGCTAGACCCAAACCCACTCGGCTAGACCCAAACACACTCGGCTACACCCAAACCCACTCGGCTACACCCAAACCCACTCGGCTACACCCAAACCCACTCGGCTACACACAAACCCACTCGGCTACACCCAAACCCACTCGGCTACACCCAAACCCACTCGGCTAGACCCAAACCTACTCCGCCAGACCCAAACCTATTCGACGAGACCCAAAACTACTCGGCTAGATCCAAACCCATTCGGCTAGACGCAAACCCACTCCGCTAGACCTAAACCCACAGGGCTAGACCCAACCCACTCGGCTAGACCCAAACCCACTCGGCTAGACCCAAACCCACTCCGCTAGACCCAAACCCACTCCGCTACACCAAACCCACTCCGCTAGACCCAAACCCACTCCGCTAGACTCAAACCCACTCCGCTAGACGCAAACCCACTCGGCTAGTCCCAAATCCACTCGGCTAGACCCAAACCCACTCGGCTAGACACAAACCCACTCGGCGAGACGCAAACCCACTCGGCTACACCCAAACCCACTTGGCAAGACGCAAACCCACTCGGCTACACCCAAACCCACTCGGCTAGACCCAAACCCACTCGGCTAGACCCAAACCCACTCGGTTAGACCCAAACCCACTCGGCTAGACCCAAACCCACTCGGCTAGACCCAAACCCACTCCGCTAGACCCAAACCTATTCGGCTAGACCCAAAACCACTCGGCTAGATCGAAACCCATTCGGCTAGACGCAAACCCACTCCGCTACACCAAACCCACTCCGCTAGACCCAAACCCACTCCGCTAGACTCAAACCCACTCTGCTAGACGCAAAGCCACTCGGCTAGTCCCAAACCCACTCGGCTAGACCCAAACCCACTCGGCTAGACCCAAACCCACTCGTCTAGACACAAACCCACTCGGCTAGACCCAAACCCACTCGGCTAGACCCAAACCCACTCGGCTAGACCCAAACCCACTCGGCTAGACCCAAACCCACTGGGCTAGACCCAAACCCACTCGGCTAGACCCAAACCCATTCGGCTAGACCCAAACCCACTCGGCTAGACCCAAACCCACTCGGCTAGACCCAAACACACTCGGCTACACCCAAACCCACTCGGCTACACCCAAACCCACTCGGCTACACCCAAACCCACTCGGCTACACACAAACCCACTCGGCTACACCCAAACCCACTCGGCTACACCCAAACCCACTCGGCTAGACCCAAACCTACTCCGCCAGACCCAAACCTATTCGACTAGACCCAAAACTACTCGGCTAGATCCAAACCCATTCGGCTAGACGCAAACCCACTCCGCTAGACCTAAACCCACAGGGCTAGACCCAACCCACTCGGCTAGACCCAAACCCACTCGGCTAGACCCAAACCCACTCCGCTAGACCCAAACCCACTCCGCTACACCAAACCCACTCCGCTAGACCCAAACCCACTCCGCTAGACTCAAACCCACTCCGCTAGACGCAAACCCACTCGGCTAGTCCCAAATCCACTCGGCTAGACCCAAACCCACTCGGCTAGACACAAACCCACTCGGCGAGACGCAAACCCACTCGGCTACACCCAAACCCACTCGGCAAGACGCAAACCCACTCGGCTACACCCAAACCCACTCGGCTAGACCCAAACCCACTCGGCTAGACCCAAACCCACTCGGTTAGACCCAAACCCACTCGGCTAGACCCAAACCCACTCGGCTGAACCCAAACCCACTCGGCTAGACCCAATCCCACTCGGCTAGACCCAAACCCACTCGGCTGGACCCAAACCCACTCGGCTAGACCCAAACCCACTCGGCTACACCCAAACCCACTCGGCTAGACCCAAACCCACTCCGCTAGACCCAAACCTATTCGGCTAGACCCAAAACCACTCGGCTGGATCTAAACCCATTCGGCTAGATGCAAACCCACTCCGCTACACCAAACCCACTCCGCTAGACCCAAACCCACTCCGCTAGACTCAAACCCACTCCGCTAATCGCAAAGCCACTCGGCTAGTCCCAAACCCACTCGGCTAGACCCAAACCCACTCGGCTAGACCCAAACCCACTCGGCTAGACACAAACCCACTCGGCAAGACCCAAACCCACTCGGCTACACCCAAACCCACTCGGCGAGACCTAAACCCACTCGGCTAGACCCAAACCCACTCGGCTAGACCCAAACCCACTCCGCTAGACCCAAACCTATTCGGCTAGACCCAAAACCACTCGGCTAGATCCAAACCCATTCGGCTAGACGCAAACCCACTCCGCTACACCAAACCCACTCCGCTAGACCCAAACCCACTCCGCTAGACTCAAACCCACTCTGCTAGACGCAAAGCCACTCGGCTAGTCCCAAACCCACTCGGCTAGACCCAAACCCACTCGGCTAGACCCAAACCCACTCGTCTAGACACAAACCCACTCGGCTAGACCCAAACCCACTCGGCTAGACCCAAACCCACTCGGCTAGACCCAAACCCACTCGGCTAGACCCAAACCCACTGGGCTAGACCCAAACCCACTCGGCTAGACCCAAACCCATTCGGCTAGACCCAAACCCACTCGGCTAGACCCAAACCCACTCGGCTAGACCCAAACACACTCGGCTACACCCAAACCCACTCGGCTACACCCAAACCCACTCGGCTACACCCAAACCCACTCGGCTACACACAAACCCACTCGGCTACACCCAAACCCACTCGGCTACACCCAAACCCACTCGGCTAGACCCAAACCTACTCCGCCAGACCCAAACCTATTCGACTAGACCCAAAACTACTCGGCTAGATCCAAACCCATTCGGCTAGACGCAAACCCACTCCGCTAGACCTAAACCCACAGGGCTAGACCCAACCCACTCGGCTAGACCCAAACCCACTCGGCTAGACCCAAACCCACTCCGCTAGACCCAAACCCACTCCGCTACACCAAACCCACTCCGCTAGACCCAAACCCACTCCGCAAGACTCAAACCCACTCCGCTAGACGCAAACCCACTCGGCTAGTCCCAAATCCACTCGGCTAGACCCAAACCCACTCGGCTAGACACAAACCCACTCGGCGAGACGCAAACCCACTCGGCTACACCCAAACCCACTTGGCAAGACGCAAACCCACTCGGCTACACCCAAACCCACTCGGCTAGACCCAAACCCACTCGGCTAGACCCAAACCCACTCGGTTAGACCCAAACCCACTCGGCTGGACCCAAACCCACTCGGCTAGACCCAAACCCACTCCGCTAGACCCAAACCTATTCGGCTAGACCCAAAACCACTCGGCTAGATCCAAACCCATTCGGCTAGACGCAAACCCACTCCGCTACACCAAACCCACTCCGCTAGACCCAAACCCACTCCGCTAGACTCAAACCCACTCTGCTAGACGCAAAGCCACTCGGCTAGTCCCAAACCCACTCGGCTAGACCCAAACCCACTCGGCTAGACCCAAACCCACTCGTCTAGACACAAACCCACTCGGCTAGACCCAAACCCACTCGGCTAGACCCAAACCCACTCGGCTAGACCCAAACCCACTCGGCTAGACCCAAACCCACTGGGCTAGACCCAAACCCACTCGGCTAGACCCAAACCCATTCGGCTAGACCCAAACCCACTCGGCTAGACCCAAACCCACTCGGCTAGACCCAAACACACTCGGCTACACCCAAACCCACTCGGCTACACCCAAACCCACTCGGCTACACCCAAACCCACTCGGCTACACACAAACCCACTCGGCTACACCCAAACCCACTCGGCTACACCCAAACCCACTCGGCTAGACCCAAACCTACTCCGCCAGACCCAAACCTATTCGACTAGACCCAAAACTACTCGGCTAGATCCAAACCCATTCGGCTAGACGCAAACCCACTCCGCTAGACCTAAACCCACAGGGCTAGACCCAACCCACTCGGCTAGACCCAAACCCACTCGGCTAGACCCAAACCCACTCCGCTAGACCCAAACCCACTCCGCTACACCAAACCCACTCCGCTAGACCCAAACCCACTCCGCTAGACTCAAACCCACTCCGCTAGACGCAAACCCACTCGGCTAGTCCCAAATCCACTCGGCTAGACCCAAACCCACTCGGCTAGACACAAACCCACTCGGCGAGACGCAAACCCACTCGGCTACACCCAAACCCACTCGGCAAGACGCAAACCCACTCGGCTACACCCAAACCCACTCGGCTAGACCCAAACCCACTCGGCTAGACCCAAACCCACTCGGTTAGACCCAAACCCACTCGGCTAGACCCAAACCCACTCGGCTGAACCCAAACCCACTCGGCTAGACCCAATCCCACTCGGCTAGACCCAAACCCACTCGGCTAGACACAAACCCACTCGGCTAGACCCAAACCCACTCGGCCAGACCCAAACCCACTCGGCTAGGCCCAAACCCACTCGGCTAGACCCAAACCCACTCTGCTAGACCCCAACCTATTCGGCTAGACCCCAAACCACTCGGCTAGATCCAAACCCATTCGGCTAGACACAACCCCACTCCGCTACACCAAACCCACTCCGCTAGACCCAAACCCACTCCGCTAGAATCAAACCCACTCCGCTAGACCCAAACCCACTCGGCTAGTCCCAAACCCACTCGGCTAGACCCAAACCCTCTCGGCTAGACCCAAACCCACTCGGCTACACCCAAACCCACTCGGCTACACGCAAACCCACTCCGCTAGACCCAAACCCACTCGGCTAGACCCAAACCCACTCGGCTAGACCCAAACCCACTCGGCTAGACCCAAACCTACTCCGCCAGACCCAAACCTATTCGACTAGACCCAAAACCACTCGGCTAGATCCAAACCCATTCGGCTAGACACAACCCCACTCCGCTACACCAAACCCACTCCGCTAGACCCAAACCCACTCCGCTAGACTCAAACCCACTCCGCTAGACGCAAACCCACTCGGCTAGTCCCAAATCCACTCGGCTAGACCCAAACCCACTCGGCTAGACACAAACCCACTCGGCGAGACGCAAACCCACTCGGCTACACCCAAACCCACTCGGCAAGACGCAAACCCACTCGGCTACACCCAAACCCACTCGGCTACACCCAAACCCACTCGGCTAGACCCAAACCCACTCGGTTAGACCCAAACCCACTCGGCTAGACCCAAACCCACTCGGCTGGACCCGAACCCACTCGGCTAGACCCAAACCCACTCGGCTACACCCAAACCCACTCGGCTAGACCCAAACCCACTCCGCTAGACCCAAACCTATTCGGCTAGACCCAAAACCACTCGGCTGGATCTAAACCCATTCGGCTAGATGCAAACCCACTCCGCTACACCAAACCCACTCCGCTAGACCCAAACCCACTCCGCTAGACTCAAACCCACTCCGCTAATCGCAAAGCCACTCGGCTAGTCCCAAACCCACTCGGCTAGACCCAAACCCACTCGGCTAGACCCAAACCCACTCGGCTAGACACAAACCCACTCGGCTAGACCCAAACCCACTCGGCCAGACCCAAACCCACTCGGCTAGACCCAAACCCACTCGGCTAGACCCAAACCCACTCTGCTAGACCCCAACCTATTCGGCTAGACCCAAAACCACTCGGCTAGATCCAAACCCATTCGGCTAGACACAACCCCACTCCGCTACACCAAACCCACTCCGCTAGACCCAAACCCACTCCGCTAGAATCAAACCCACTCCGCTAGACCCAAACCCACTCGGCTAGTCCCAAACCCACTCGGCTAGACCCAAACCCTCTCGGCTAGACCCAAACCCACTCGGCTACACCCAAACCCACTCGGCTACACGCAAACCCACTCCGCTAGACCCAAACCCACTCGGCTAGACCCAAACCCACTCGGCTAGACCCAAACCCACTCGGCTAGACCCAAACCTACTCCGCCAGACCCAAACCTATTCGACTAGACCCAAAACCACTCGGCTAGATCCAAACCCATTCGGCTAGACGCAAACCCACTCCGCTAGACCTAAACCCACTGGGCTAGACCCAACCCACTCGGCTAGACCCAAACCCACTCGGCTAGACCGAAACCCACTCCGCTAGACCCAAACCCACTCCGCTACACCAAACCCACTCCGCTAGACCCAAACCCACTCCGCTAGACTCAAACCCACTCCGCTAGACGCAAACCCACTCGGCTAGTCCCAAATCCACTCGGCTAGACCCAAACCCACTCGGCTAGACACAAACCCACTCGGCGAGACGCAAACCCACTCGGCTACACCCAAACCCACTCGGCAAGACGCAAACCCACTCGGCTACACCCAAACCCACTCGGCTAGACCCAAACCCACTCCGCTAGAATCAAACCCACTCCGCTAGACCCAAACCCACTCGGCTAGTCCCAAACCCACTCGGCTAGACCCAAACCCACTCGGCTAGACCCAAACCCACTCGGCTGCACCCAAACCCACTCGGCTACACGCAAACCCACTCCGCTAGACCCAACCCACTCGGCTAGACCCAAACCCACTCGGCTAGACCCAAACCCACTCGGCTAGACCCAAACCCACTGGGCAAACCCAAACCCACTCGGCTAGACCCAAACCCACTCGGCTAGACCCAAACCCACTCGGCTACACCCAAACCCACTCGGCTACACCCAAACCCACTCGGCTAGACCCAAACCCACTCCGCTAGACCCAAACCTATTCGGCTAGACCCAAAACCACTCGGCTAGATCCAAACCCATTCGGCTAGACGCAAACCCACTCCGCTAGACCTAAACCCACTGGGCTAGACCCAACCCACTCGGCTAGACCCAAACCCACTCGGCTAGACCCAAACCCACTCCGCTAGACCCAAACCCACTCCGCTACACCAAACCCACTCCGCTAGACCCAAACCCACTCCGCTAGACTCAAACCCACTCCGCTAGACGCAAACCCACTCGGCTAGTCCCAAACCCACTTGGCTAGACCCAAACCCACTCGGCTAGACCCAAACCCACTCGGCTAGACCCAAACACACTCGGCTACACCCAAACCCACTCGGCTACACCCAAACCCACTCGGCTACACCCAAACCCACTCGGCTACACACAAACCCACTCGGCTACACCCAAACCCACTCGGCTACACCCAAACCCACTCGGCTAGACCCAAACCTACTCCGCCAGACCCAAACCTATTCGACTAGACCCAAAACCACTCGGCTAGATCCAAACCCATTCGGCTAGACGCAAACCCACTCCGCTAGACCTAAACCCACTGGGCTAGACCCAACCCACTCGGCTAGACCCAAACCCACTCGGCTAGACCCAAACCCACTCCGCTAGACCCAAACCCACTCCGCTACACCAAACCCACTCCGCTAGACCCAAACCCACTCCGCTAGACTCAAACCCACTCCGCTAGACGCAAACCCACTCGGCTAGTCCCAAATCCACTCGGCTAGACCCAAACCCACTCGGCTAGACACAAACCCACTCGGCGAGACGCAAACCCACTCGGCTACACCCAAACCCACTCGGCAAGACGCAAACCCACTCGGCTACACCCAAACCCACTCGGCTAGACCCAAACCCACTCGGCTAGACCCAAACCCACTCGGTTAGACCCAAACCCACTCGGCTAGACCCAAACCCACTCGGCTGGACCCAAACCCACTCGGCTAGACCCAAACCCACTCGGCTACACCCAAACCCACTCGGCTAGACCCAAACCCACTCCGCTAGACCCAAACCTATTCGGCTAGACCCAAAACCACACGGCTAGATCTAAACCCATTCGGCTAGATGCAAACCCACTCCGCTACACCAAACCCACTCCGCTAGACCCAAACCCACTCCGCTAGACTCAAACCCACTCCGCTCGACGCAAAGCTACTCGGCTAGTCCCAAACCCACACGGCTAGACCCAAACCCACTCGGCTAGACCCAAACCCACTCGGCCAGACCCAAACCCAATCGGCTAGACCCAAACCCACTCGGCTAGACCCAAACCCACTCTGCTAGAACCCAACCTATTCGGCTAGACCCAAAACCACTCTGCTAGATCCAAACCCATTCGGCTAGACACAACCCCACTCCGCTACACCAAACCCACTCCGCTAGACCCAAACCCACTCCGCTAGAATCAAACCCACTCCGCTAGTCCCAAACCCACTCGGCTAGACCCAAACCCACTCGGCTAGACCCAAACCCACTCGGCTGCACCCAAACCCACTCGGCTACACGCAAACCCACTCCGCTAGACCCAACCCACTCGGCTAGACCCAAACCCACTCGGCTAGACCCAAACCCACTCGGCTAGACCCAAACCCACTGGGCAAACCCAAACCCACTCGGCTAGACCCAAACCCACTCGGCTAGACCCAAACCCACTCGGCTACACCCAAACCCACTCGGCTACACCCAAACCCACTCGGCTAGACCCAAACCCACTCCGCTAGACCCAAACCTATTCGGCTAGACCCAAAACCACTCGGCTAGATCCAAACCCATTCGGCTAGACGCAAACCCACTCCGCTAGACCTAAACCCACTGGGCTAGACCCAACCCACTCGGCTAGACCCAAACCCACTCGGCTAGACCCAAACCCACTCCGCTAGACCCAAACCCACTCCGCTACACCAAACCCACTCCGCTAGACCCAAACCCACTCCGCTAGACTCAAACCCACTCCGCTAGACGCAAACCCACTCGGCTAGTCCCAAACCCACTTGGCTAGACCCAAACCCACTCGGCTAGACCCAAACCCACTCGGCTAGACCCAAACACACTCGGCTACACCCAAACCCACTCGGCTACACCCAAACCCACTCGGCTACACCCAAACCCACTCGGCTACACACAAACCCACTCGGCTACACCCAAACCCACTCGGCTACACCCAAACCCACTCGGCTAGACCCAAACCTACTCCGCCAGACCCAAACCTATTCGACTAGACCCAAAACCACTCGGCTAGATCCAAACCCATTCGGCTAGACGCAAACCCACTCCGCTAGACCTAAACCCACTGGGCTAGACCCAACCCACTCGGCTAGACCCAAACCCACTCGGCTAGACCCAAACCCACTCCGCTAGACCCAAACCCACTCCGCTACACCAAACCCACTCCGCTAGACCCAAACCCACTCCGCTAGACTCAAACCCACTCCGCTAGACGCAAACCCACTCGGCTAGTCCCAAATCCACTCGGCTAGACCCAAACCCACTCGGCTAGACACAAACCCACTCGGCGAGACGCAAACCCACTCGGCTACACCCAAACCCACTCGGCAAGACGCAAACCCACTCGGCTACACCCAAACCCACTCGGCTAGAGCCAAACCCACTCGGCTAGACCCAAACCCACTCGGTTAGACCCAAACCCACTCGGCTAGACCCAAACCCACTCGGCTGGACCCAAACCCACTCGGCTAGACCCAAACCCACTCGGCTACACCCAAACCCACTCGGCTAGACCCAAACCCACTCCGCTAGACCCAAACCTATTCGGCTAGACCCAAAACCACACGGCTAGATCTAAACCCATTCGGCTAGATGCAAACCCACTCCGCTACACCAAACCCACTCCGCTAGACCCAAACCCACTCCGCTAGACTCAAACCCACTCCGCTCGACGCAAAGCTACTCGGCTAGTCCCAAACCCACTCGGCTAGACCCAAACCCACTCGGCTAGACCCAAACCCACTCGGCTAGACCCAAACCCACTGGGCAAACCCAAACCCACTCGGCTAGACCCAAACCCACTCGGCTAGACCCAAACCCACTCGGCTACACCCAAACCCACTCGGCTACACCCAAACCCACTCGGCTAGACCCAAACCCACTCCGCTAGACCCAAACCTATTCGGCTAGACCCAAAACCACTCGGCTAGATCCAAACCCATTCGGCTAGACGCAAACCCACTCCGCTAGACCTAAACCCACTGGGCTAGACCCAACCCACTCGGCTAGACCCAAACCCACTCGGCTAGACCCAAACCCACTCCGCTAGACCCAAACCCACTCCGCTACACCAAACCCACTCCGCTAGACCCAAACCCACTCCGCTAGACTCAAACCCACTCCGCTAGACGCAAACCCACTCGGCTAGTCCCAAACCCACTTGGCTAGACCCAAACCCACTCGGCTAGACCCAAACCCACTCGGCTAGACCCAAACACACTCGGCTACACCCAAACCCACTCGGCTACACCCAAACCCACTCGGCTACACCCAAACCCACTCGGCTACACACAAACCCACTCGGCTACACCCAAACCCACTCGGCTACACCCAAACCCACTCGGCTAGACCCAAACCTACTCCGCCAGACCCAAACCTATTCGACTAGACCCAAAACCACTCGGCTAGATCCAAACCCATTCGGCTAGACGCAAACCCACTCCGCTAGACCTAAACCCACTGGGCTAGACCCAACCCACTCGGCTAGACCCAAACCCACTCGGCTAGACCCAAACCCACTCCGCTAGACCCAAACCCACTCCGCTACACCAAACCCACTCCGCTAGACCCAAACCCACTCCGCTAGACTCAAACCCACTCCGCTAGACGCAAACCCACTCGGCTAGTCCCAAATCCACTCGGCTAGACCCAAACCCACTCGGCTAGACACAAACCCACTCGGCGAGACGCAAACCCACTCGGCTACACCCAAACCCACTCGGCAAGACGCAAACCCACTCGGCTACACCCAAACCCACTCGGCTAGAGCCAAACCCACTCGGCTAGACCCAAACCCACTCGGTTAGACCCAAACCCACTCGGCTAGACCCAAACCCACTCGGCTGGACCCAAACCCACTCGGCTAGACCCAAACCCACTCGGCTACACCCAAACCCACTCGGCTAGACCCAAACCCACTCCGCTAGACCCAAACCTATTCGGCTAGACCCAAAACCACACGGCTAGATCTAAACCCATTCGGCTAGATGCAAACCCACTCCGCTACACCAAACCCACTCCGCTAGACCCAAACCCACTCCGCTAGACTCAAACCCACTCCGCTCGACGCAAAGCTACTCGGCTAGTCCCAAACCCACTCGGCTAGACCCAAACCCACTCGGCTAGACCCAAACCCACTCGGCCAGACCCAAACCCAATCGGCTAGACCCAAACCCACTCGGCTAGACCCAAACCCACTCTGCTAGAACCCAACCTATTCGGCTAGACCCAAAACCACTCTGCTAGATCCAAACCCATTCGGCTAGACACAACCCCACTCCGCTACACCAAACCCACTCCGCTAGACCCAAACCCACTCCGCTAGAATCAAACCCACTCCGCTAGACCCAAACCCACTCGGCCAGTCCCAAACCCACTCGGCTAGACCCAAACCCACTCGGCTAGACCCAAACCCACTCGGCTACACCCAAACCCACTCGGCTACACGCAAACCCATTCGTCTAGACCAAACCCACTCGGCTAGACCCAAACCCACTCGGTTAGACCCAAACCCACTCGGCTAGACCCAAACCCACACGGCTAGACCCAAGCACGCTCGGCAAGACCCAAACCCAATCGGCTAGACCCAAACCCACTCGGCTAGACCCAAACCCACTCGGCTAGACCCAAATCCACTCGGCAAGACCCAAACCCACTCGGCTAGACCCAAACCCACTGGGCTAGACCCAACCCACTCGGCTAGACCCAAACCCACTCGGCTACACCCAAACCCACTCGGCTAGACCCAAACCCACTCCGCTAGACCCAAACCTATTCGGCTAGACCCAAAACCAGTCGGCTAGATCCAAACCCATTCGGCTAGACGCAAACCCACTCCGCTAGACCTAAACCCACTGGGCTAGACCCAACCCACTCGGCTAGACCCAAACCCACTCGGCTAGACCCAAACCCACTCCGCTAGACCCAAACCCACTCCACTACACCAAACCCACTCCGCTAGACCCAAACCCACTCCGCTAGACTCAAACCCACTCCGCTAGACGCAAACCCACTCGGCTAGTCCCAAACCCACTTGGCTAGACACAAACCCACTCCGCTAGACCCAAACCTATTCGGCTAGACCCAAAACCACTCGGCTAGATCTAAACCCACTCGGCTACACCCAAACCCACTCGGCTACACGCAAACCCACTCCGCTAGACCCAACCCACTCGGCTAGACCCAAACCCACTCGGCTAGACCCAAACCCACTCGGCTAGACCCAAACCCACTGGGCTAGACCCAAACCCACTCGGCTAGACCCAAACCCACTCGGCTAGACCCAAACCCACTCGGCTACACCCAAACCCACTCGGCTAGACCCAAACCCACTCCGCTAGACCCAAACCTATTCGGCTAGACCCAAAACCACTCGGCTAGATCCAAACCCATTCGGCTAGACGCAAACCCACTCCGCTAGACCTAAACCCACTGGGCTAGACCCAACCCACTCGGCTAGACCCAAACCCACTCGGCTAGACCCAAACCCACTCCGCTAGACCCAAACCCACTCCGCTACACCAAACCCACTCCGCTAGACCCAAACCCACTCCGCTAGACTCAAACCCACTCCGCTAGACGCAAACCCACTCGGCTAGTCCCAAACCCACTTGGCTAGACCCAAACCCACTCCGCTAGACCCAAACCTATTCGGCTAGACCCAAAACCACTCGGCTAGATCTAAACCCATTCGGCTAGATGCAACCCCACTCCGCTACACCAAACCCACTCCGCTAGACCCAAACCCACTCCGCTAGAATCAAACCCACTCCGCTAGACCCAAACCCACTCGGCCAGTCCCAAACCCACTCGGCTAGACCCAAACCCACTCGGCTAGACCCAAACCCACTCGGCTACACCCAAACCCACTCGGCTACACGCAAACCCATTCGTCTAGACCAAACCCACTCGGCTAGACCCAAACCCACTCGGTTAGACCCAAACCCACTCGGCTAGACCCAAACCCACACGGCTAGACCCAAGCACGCTCGGCAAGACCCAAACCCAATCGGCTAGACCCAAACCCACTCGGCTAGACCCAAACCCACTCGGCTAGACCCAAATCCACTCGGCAAGACCCAAACCCACTCGGCTAGACCCAAACCCACTGGGCTAGACCCAACCCACTCGGCTAGACCCAAACCCACTCGGCTACACCCAAACCCACTCGGCTAGACCCAAACCCACTCCGCTAGACCCAAACCTATTCGGCTAGACCCAAAACCAGTCGGCTAGATCCAAACCCATTCGGCTAGACGCAAACCCACTCCGCTAGACCTAAACCCACTGGGCTAGACCCAACCCACTCGGCTAGACCCAAACCCACTCGGCTAGACCCAAACCCACTCCGCTAGACCCAAACCCACTCCACTACACCAAACCCACTCCGCTAGACCCAAACCCACTCCGCTAGACTCAAACCCACTCCGCTAGACGCAAACCCACTCGGCTAGTCCCAAACCCACTTGGCTAGACACAAACCCACTCCGCTAGACCCAAACCTATTCGGCTAGACCCAAAACCACTCGGCTAGATCTAAACCCACTCGGCTACACCCAAACCCACTCGGCTACACGCAAACCCACTCCGCTAGACCCAACCCACTCGGCTAGACCCAAACCCACTCGGCTAGACCCAAACCCACTCGGCTAGACCCAAACCCACTGGGCTAGACCCAAACCCACTCGGCTAGACCCAAACCCACTCGGCTAGACCCAAACCCACTCGGCTACACCCAAACCCACTCGGCTAGACCCAAACCCACTCCGCTAGACCCAAACCTATTCGGCTAGACCCAAAACCACTCGGCTAGATCCAAACCCATTCGGCTAGACGCAAACCCACTCCGCTAGACCTAAACCCACTGGGCTAGACCCAACCCACTCGGCTAGACCCAAACCCACTCGGCTAGACCCAAACCCACTCCGCTAGACCCAAACCCACTCCGCTACACCAAACCCACTCCGCTAGACCCAAACCCACTCCGCTAGACTCAAACCCACTCCGCTAGACGCAAACCCACTCGGCTAGTCCCAAACCCACTTGGCTAGACCCAAACCCACTCCGCTAGACCCAAACCTATTCGGCTAGACCCAAAACCACTCGGCTAGATCTAAACCCATTCGGCTAGATGCAAACCTACTCCGCTACACCAAACCCACTCCGCTAGACCCAAACCCACTCCGCTAGACTCAAACCCACTCCGCTAGACGCAAAGCCACTCGGCTAGTCCCAAACCCACTCGGCTAGACCCAAACCCACTCGGCTAGACCCAAACCCACTCGGCTAGACACAAACCCACTCGGCTAGACCCAAACCCACTCGGCCAGACCCAAACCCACTCGGCTAGACCCAAACCCACTCGGCTAGACCCAAACCCACTCTGCTAGACCCAAACCTATTCGGCTAGACCCAAAACCACTCGGCAAGATCCAAACCCATTCGGCTAGACACAAACCCACTCCGCTACACCAAACCCACTCTGCTAGACCCAAACCCACTCCGCTAGAATCAAACCCACTCCGCTAGACCCAAACCCACTCGGCTAGTCCCAAACCCACTCGGCTAGACCCAAACCCACTCGGCTAGACCCAACCCACTCGGCTACACCCAAACCCACTCGGCTACACACAAACCCACTCCGCTAGACCCAACCCACTCGGCTAGACCCAAACCAACTCGGCTAGACCCAAACCCACTCGGCTAGACCCAAACCCACTCGGCTAGACCCAAACCCACTCGGCTAGACCCAAACCCACTCGGCTACACCCAAACCCACTCGGCTACACCCAAACCCACTCGGCTAGACCCAAACCCACTCCGCTAGACCCAAACCTATTCGGCTAGACCCAAAACCACTCGGCTAGATCCAAACCCATTCGGCTAGACGCAAACCCACTCCGCTAGACCTAAACCCACTGGGCTAGACCCAACCCACTCGGCTA
Organism: Raja brachyura; assembly: GCA_963514005.1. The sequence continues at coordinate 28,256,905 of OY740815.1, read as the reverse complement.
GACCCAAACCCACTCGGCTAGACACAAACCCACTCCGCTAGACCCAAACCCACTCCGCTACACCAAACCCACTCCGCTAGACCCAAACCCACTCCGCTAGACTCAAACCCACTCCGCTAGACGCAAACCCACTCGGCTAGTCCCAAACCCACTTGGCTAGACCCAAACCCACTCGGCTAGACCCAAACCCACACGGCGAGACACAAACCCACTCGGCTACACCCAAACCCACTCGGCAAGACCCAAACCCACTCGGCTAGACCTAAACCCAATCGGCTAGACCCAAACCCACTCGGCTAGACCCAAACCCACTCGGCTGGACCCAAACCCACTCGGCTAGACCCAAACCCACTGGGCTAGACCCAAACCCACTCGGCTAGACCCAAACCCATTCGGCTAGACTCAAACCCACTCGGCTAGACCCAAACCCACTCGGCTAGACCCAAACACACTCGGCTACACCCAAACCCACTCGGCTACACCCAAACCCACTCGGCTACACCCAAACCCACTCGGCTACACACAAACCCACTCGGCTACACACAAACCCACACGGCTACACCCAAACCCACTCGGCTAGACCCAAACCCACTCGGTTAGACCCAAACCCACTCGGCTAGACCCAAACCCACTCGGCTGAACCCAAACCCACTCGGCTAGACCCAATCCCACTCGGCTAGACCCAAACGCACTCGGCTGGACCCAAACCCACTCGGCTAGACCCAAACCCACTCCGCTAGACCCAAACCCACTCCGCTACACCAAACCCACTCCGCTAGACCCAAACCCACTCCGCTAGACTCAAACCCACTCCGCTAGACGCAAACCCACTCGGCTAGTCCCAAACCCACTTGGCTAGACACAAACCCACTCCGCTAGACCCAAACCTATTCGGCTAGACCCAAAACCACTCGGCTAGATCTAAACCCACTCGGCTACACCCAAACCCACTCGGCTACACGCAAACCCACTCCGCTAGACCCAACCCACTCGGCTAGACCCAAACCCACTCGGCTAGACCCAAACCCACTCGGCTAGACCCAAACCCACTGGGCTAGACCCAAACCCACTCGGCTAGACCCAAACCCACTCGGCTAGACCCAAACCCACTCGGCTACACCCAAACCCACTCGGCTAGACCCAAACCCACTCCGCTAGACCCAAACCTATTCGGCTAGACCCAAAACCACTCGGCTAGATCCAAACCCATTCGGCTAGACGCAAACCCACTCCGCTAGACCTAAACCCACTGGGCTAGACCCAACCCACTCGGCTAGACCCAAACCCACTCGGCTAGACCCAAACCCACTCCGCTAGACCCAAACCCACTCCGCTACACCAAACCCACTCCGCTAGACCCAAACCCACTCCGCTAGACTCAAACCCACTCCGCTAGACGCAAACCCACTCGGCTAGTCCCAAACCCACTTGGCTAGACCCAAACCCACTCCGCTAGACCCAAACCTATTCGGCTAGACCCAAAACCACTCGGCTAGATCTAAACCCATTCGGCTAGATGCAAACCCACTCCGCTACACCAAACCCACTCCGCTACACCAAACCCACTCCGCTAGACTCAAACCCACTCCGCTAGACGCAAAGCCACTCGGCTAGTCCCAAACCCACTCGGCTAGACCCAAACCCACTCGGCTAGACCCAAACCCACTCGGCTAGACACAAACCCACTCGGCTAGACCCAAACCCACTCGGCCAGACCCAAACCCACTCGGCTAGACCCAAACCCACTCGGCTAGACCCAAACCCACTCTGCTAGACCCAAACCTATTCGGCTAGACCCAAAACCACTCGGCTAGATCCAAACCCATTCGGCTAGACACAACCCCACTCCGCTACACCAAACCCACTCTGCTAGACCCAAACCCACTCCGCTAGAATCAAACCCACTCCGCTAGACCCAAACCCACTCGGCTAGTCCCAAACCCACTCGGCTAGACCCAAACCCACTCGGCTAGACCCAACCCACTCGGCTACACCCAAACCCACTCGGCTACACACAAACCCACTCCGCTAGACCCAACCCACTCGGCTAGACCCAAACCAACTCGGCTAGACCCAAACCCACTCGGCTAGACCCAAACCCACTCGGCTAGACCCAAACCCACTCGGCTACACCCAAACCCACTCGGCTACACCCAAACCCACTCGGCTAGACCCAAACCCACTCCGCTAGACTCAAACCTATTCGGCTAGACCCAAAACCACTCGGCTAGATCCAAACCCATTCGGCTAGACGCAAACCCACTCCGCTAGACCTAAACCCACTGGGCTAGACCCAACCCACTCGGCTAGACCCAAACCCACTCGGCTAGACCCAAACCCACTCCGCTAGACCCAAACCCACTCCGCTACACCAAACCCACTCCGCTAGACCCAAACCCACTCCGCTAGACTCAAACCCACTCCGCTAGACGCAAACCCACTCGGCTAGTCCCAAACCCACTTGGCTAGACCCAAACCCACTCGGCTAGACCCAAACCCACACGGCGAGACACAAACCCACTCGGCTACACCCAAACCCACTCGGCAAGACCCAAACCCACTCGGCTACACCCAAACCCACTCGGCTAGACCTAAACCCAATCGGCTAGACCCAAACCCACTCGGCTAGACCCAAACCCACTCGGCTAGACCCAAACCCACTCGGCTAGACCCAAACCCACTGGGCTAGACCCAAACCCACTCGGCTAGACCCAAACCCATTTGGCTAGACTCAAACCCACTCGGCTAGACCCAAACCCACTCGGCCAGACCCAAACACACTCGGCTACACCCAAACCCACTCGGCTACACCCAAACCCACTCGGCTACACCCAAACCCACTCGGCTACACACAAACCCACTCGGCTACACACAAACCCACACGGCTACATCCAAACCCACTCGGCTAGACCCAAACCCACTCGGTTAGACCCAAACCCACTCGGTTAGACCCAAACCCACTCGGCTAGACCCAAACCCACTCGGCTGAACGCAAACCCACTCGGCTAGACCCAATCCCACTCGGCTAGACCCAAACGCACTCGGCTGGACCCAAACCCACTCGGCTAGACCCAAACCCACTCGGCTACACCCAAACCCACTCGGCTAGACCCAAACCCACTCCGCTAGACCCAAACCTATTCGGCTAGACCCAAAACCACTCGGCAAGATCTAAACCCATTCGGCTAGATGCAAACCCACTCCACTACACCAAACCCACTCCGCTAGACCCAAACCCACTCCGCTAGACTCAAACCCACTCCGCTAGACGCAAAGCCACTCGGCTAGTCCCAAACCCACTCGGCTAGACCCAAACCCACTCGGCTAGACCCAAACCCACTCGGCTAGACACAAACCCACTCGGCTAGACCCAAACCCACTCGGCCAGACCCAAACCCACTCGGCTAGACCCAAACCCACTCGGCTAGACCCAAACCCACTCTGCTAGACCCAAACCTATTCGGCTAGACCCAAAACCACTCGGCTAGATTCAAACCCATTCGGCTAGACACAACCCCACTCCGCTACACCAAACCCACTCCGCTAGACCCAAACCCACTCCGCTAGAATCAAACCCACTCCGCTAGACCCAAACCCACTCGGCTAGTCCCAAACCCACTCGGCTAGACCCAAACCCACTCGGCTACACCCAAACCCACTCGGCTACACCCAAACCCACTCGGCTACACGCAAACCCACTCCGCTAGACCCAAACCCACTCGGCTAGACCCAAACCCACTCGGCTAGACCCAAACCCACTCCGCTAGACCCAAACCCACTCCGCTAGAGCCAAACCCACTCCGCTAGACTCAAACCCACTCCGCTAGACGCAAACCCACTCGGCTAGTCCCAAACCTACTCGGCTAGACCCAAACCCACTCGGCTAGACCCAAACCCTATCGTCTAGACCAAACCCACTCGGCTAGACCCAAACCCACTCGGTTAGACCCAAACCCACTCGGCTAGACCCAAAGCCACTCGGCTAGACCCAAGCACGCTCGGCAAGACCCAAACCCAATCGGCTAGACCCAAACCCACTCGGCTAGACCCAAACCCACTCGGCTAGACCCAAACCCACTCGGCTAGACCCAAACCCACTCGGCTAGACCCAAACCCACTGGGCTAGACCCAACCCACTCGGCTAGACCCAAACCCACTCGGCTACACCCAAACCCACTCGGCTAGACCCAAACCATCTCCGCTAGACCCAAACCTATTCGGCTAGACCCAAAACCACTCGGCTAGATCCAAACCCATTCGGCTAGACGCAAACCCACTCCGCTAGACCTAAACCCACTGGGCTAGACCCAACCCACTCGGCTAGACCCAAACCCACTCGGCTAGACCCAAACCCACTCCGCTAGACCCAAACCCACTCCGCTACACCAAACCCACTCCGCTAGACCCAAACCCACTCCGCTAGACTCAAACCCACTCCGCTAGACGCAACCCCACTCGGCTAGTCCCAAACCCACTTGGCTAGACCCAAACCCACTCCGCTAGACCCAAACCTATTCGGCTAGACCCAAAACCACTCGGCTAGATCTAAACCCATTCGGCTAGATGCAAACCCACTCCGCTACACCAAACCCACTCCGCTAGACCCAAACCCACTCCGCTAGACTCAAACCCACTCTGCTAGACGCAAAGCCACTCGGCTAGTCCCAAACCCACTCGGCTCGACCCAAACCCACTCGGCTAGACCCAAACCCACTCGGCTAGACACAAACCCACTCGGCTAGACCCAAACCCACTCGGCCAGACCCAAACCCACTCGGCTAGACCCAAACCCACTCGGCTAGACCCAAACCCACTCTGCTAGACCCAAACCTATTCGGCGAGACCCAAAACCACTCGGCTAGATCCAAACCCATTCGGCTAGACACAACCCCACTGCGCTACACCAAACCCACTCTGCTAGACCCAAACCCACTCCGGTAGAATCAAACCCACTCCGCTAGACCCAAACCCACTCGGCTAGTCCCAAACCCACTCGGCTAGACCCAAACCCACTCGGCTAGACCCAAACCCACTCGGCTACACCCAAACCCACTCGGCTACACGCAAACCCACTCCGCTAGACCCAAACCCACTCCGCTAGACCCAAACCCACTCCGCTAGACCCAAACCCACTCCGCTAGACTCAAACCCACTCCGTTAGACGCAAACCCACTCGGCTAGTCCCAAACCCACTTGGCTAGACCCAAACCCACTCGGCTAGACCCAAACCCACTCGGCGAGACACAAACCCACTCGGCTACACCCAAACCCACTCGGCAAGACCCAAACCCACTCGGCTACACCCAAACCCACTCGGCTAGACCTATACCCACTCGGCTAGACCCAAACCCACTCGGCTAGACCCAAACCCACTCCGCTAGACCCAAACCTATTCGGCTAGACCCAAAACCACTCGGCTAGATCCAAACCCATTCGGCTAGACGCAAACCCACTCCGCTACACCAAACCCACTCCGCTAGACCCAAACCCACTCTGCTAGACTCAAACCCACTCTGCTAGACGCAAAGCCACTCGGCTAGTCCCAAACCCACTCGGCTTGACCCAAACCCACTCGGCTAGACCCAAACCCACTCGTCTAGACCCAAACCCACTCGGCTACACCCAAACCCACTCGGCTACACCCAAACCCACTCGGCTAGACCCAAACCCACTCGGCTAGACCCAAACCCACTCGGCTAGACCCAAACCCACTGGGCTAGACCCAAACCCACTCGGCTAGACCCAAACCCATTCGGCTTTACCCAAACCCACTCGGCTAGACCCAAACCCACTCGGCTAGACCCAAACACACTCGGCTACACCCAAACCCACTCGGCTACACCCAAACCCACTCGGCTACACCCAAACCCACTCTGCTACACACAAACCCACTCGGCTACACCCAAAGACACTCGGCTACACCCAAACCCACTCGGCTAGACCCAAACCCACTCCGCTAGACCCAAACCTATTCGACTAGACCCAAAACCACTCGGCTAGATCCAACCCCATTCGGCTAGACGCAAACCCACTCCGCTAGACCTAAACCCACTGGGCTAGACCCAACCCACTCGGCTAGACCCAAACCCACTCGGCTAGACCCAAACCCACTCCGCTAGACCCAAACCCACTCCGATACACCAAACCCACTCCTCTAGACCCAAACCCACTCCGCTAGACTCAATCCCACTCCGCTAGACGCAAACCCACTCGGCTAGTCCCAAATCCACTCGGCTAGACCCAAACCCACTCGGCTAGACCCAAACCCATTCGTCTAGACCAAACCCACTCGGCTAGACCCAAACCCACTCGGCAAGACCCAAACCCACTCGGCTAGACCCAAACCCACTCGGCTAGACCCAAGCACGCTCGGCAAGACCCAAACCTATTCGGCTAGACCCAAAACCACTCGGCTAGATCCAAACCCATTCGGCTAGACGCAAACCCACTCCGCTACACCAAACCCACTCCGCTAGACCCAAACCCACTCCGCTAGACTCAAACCCACTCTGCTAGACGCAAAGCCACTCGGCTAGTCCCAAACCCACTCGGCTTGACCCAAACCCACTCGGCTAGACCCAAACCCACTCGTCTAGACCCAAACCCACTCGGCTAGACCCAAACCCACTCGGCTAGACCCAAACCCACTCGGCTACACCCAAACCCACTCGGCAAGACCCAAACCCACTCGGCTACACCCAAACCCACTCGGCTAGACCTATACCCACTCGGCTAGACCCAAACCCACTCGGCTAGACCCAAACCCACTCCGCTAGACCCAAACCTATTCGGCTAGACCCAAAACCACTCGGCTAGATCCAAACCCATTCGGCTAGACGCAAACCCACTCCGCTACACCAAACCCACTCCGCTAGACCCAAACCCACTCTGCTAGACTCAAACCCACTCTGCTAGACGCAAAGCCACTCGGCTAGTCCCAAACCCACTCGGCTTGACCCAAACCCACTCGGCTAGACCCAAACCCACTCGTCTAGACCCAAACCCACTCGGCTAGACCCAAACCCACTCGGCTAGACCCAAACCCAATCGGCTAGACCCAAACCCACTCGGCTAGACCCAAACCCACTGGGCTAGACCCAAACCCACTCGGCTAGACCCAAACCCATTCGGCTTTACCCAAACCCACTCGGCTAGACCCAAACCCACTCGGCTAGACCCAAACACACTCGGCTACACCCAAACCCACTCGGCTACACCCAAACCCACTCGGCTACACCCAAACCCACTCTGCTACACACAAACCCACTCGGCTACACCCAAACCCACTCGGCTACACCCAAACCCACTCGGCTAGACCCAAACCCACTCCGCTAGACCCAAACCTATTCGACTAGACCCAAAACCACTCGGATAGATCCAACCCCATTCGGCCAGACCCAAACACACTCGGCTACACCCAAACCCACTCGGCTACACCCAAACCCACTCGGCTACACCCAAACCCACTCGGCTACACACAAACCCACTCGGCTACACACAAACCCACACGGCTACATCCAAACCCACTCGGCTAGACCCAAACCCACTCGGTTAGACCCAAACCCACTCGGTTAGACCCAAACCCACTCGGCTAGACCCAAACCCACTCGGCTGAACGCAAACCCACTCGGCTAGACCCAATCCCACTCGGCTAGACCCAAACGCACTCGGCTGGACCCAAACCCACTCGGCTAGACCCAAACCCACTCGGCTACACCCAAACCCACTCGGCTAGACCCAAACCCACTCCGCTAGACCCAAACCTATTCGGCTAGACCCAAAACCACTCGGCAAGATCTAAACCCATTCGGCTAGATGCAAACCCACTCCACTACACCAAACCCACTCCGCTAGACCCAAACCCACTCCGCTAGACTCAAACCCACTCCGCTAGACGCAAAGCCACTCGGCTAGTCCCAAACCCACTCGGCTAGACCCAAACCCACTCGGCTAGACCCAAACCCACTCGGCTAGACACAAACCCACTCGGCTAGACCCAAACCCACTCGGCCAGACCCAAACCCACTCGGCTAGACCCAAACCCACTCGGCTAGACCCAAACCCACTCTGCTAGACCCAAACCTATTCGGCTAGACCCCAAACCACTCGGCTAGATTCAAACCCATTCGGCTAGACACAACCCCACTCCGCTACACCAAACCCACTCCGCTAGACCCAAACCCACTCCGCTAGAATCAAACCCACTCCGCTAGACCCAAACCCACTCGGCTAGTCCCAAACCCGCTCGGCTAGACCCAAACCCACTCGGCTACACCCAAACCCACTCGGCTACACCCAAACCCACTCGGCTACACGCAAACCCACTCCGCTAGACCCAAACCCACTCGGCTAGACCCAAACCCACTCGGCTAGACCCAAACCCACTCCGCTAGACCCAAACCCACTCCGCTAGAGCCAAACCCACTCCGCTAGACTCAAACCCACTCCGCTAGACGCAAACCCACTCGGCTAGTCCCAAACCCACTCGGCTAGACCCAAACCCACTCGGCTAGACCCAAACCCTATCGTCTAGACCAAACCCACTCGGCTAGACCCAAACCCACTCGGTTAGACCCAAACCCACTCGGCTAGACCCAAAGCCACTCGGCTAGACCCAAGCACGCTCGGCAAGACCCAAACCCAATCGGCTAGACCCAAACCCACTCGGCTAGACCCAAACCCACTCGGCTAGACCCAAACCCACTCGGCTAGACCCAAACCCACTCGGCTAGACCCAAACCCACTGGGCTAGACCCAACCCACTCGGCTAGACCCAAACCCACTCGGCTACACCCAAACCCACTCGGCTAGACCCAAACCATCTCCGCTAGACCCAAACCTATTCGGCTAGACCCAAAACCAGTCGGCTAGATCCAAACCCATTCGGCTAGACGCAAACCCACTCCGCTAGACCTAAACCCACTGGGCTAGACCCAACCCACTCGGCTAGACCCAAACCCACTCGGCTAGACCCAAACCCACTCCGCTAGACCCAAACCCACTCCGCTACACCAAACCCACTCTGCTAGACCCAAACCCACTCCGCTAGACTCAAACCCACTCCGCTAGACGCAACCCCACTCGGCTAGTCCCAAACCCACTTGGGTAGACGCAAACCCACTCCGCTAGACCCAAACCTATTCGGCTAGACCCAAAACCACTCGGCTAGATCTAAACCCATTCGGCTAGATGCAAACCCACTCCGCTACACCAAACCCACTCCGCTAGACCCAAACCCACTCCGCTAGACTCAAACCCACTCTGCTAGACGCAAAGCCACTCGGCTAGTCCCAAACCCACTCGGCTCGACCCAAACCCACTCGGCTAGACCCAAACCCACTCGGCTAGACACAAACCCACTCGGCTAGACCCAAACCCACTCGGCCAGACCCAAACCCACTCGGCTAGACCCAAACCCACTCGGCTAGACCCAAACCCACTCTGCTAGACCCAAACCTATTCGGCGAGACCCAAAACCACTCGGCTAGATCCAAACCCATTCGGCTAGACACAACCCCACTCCGCTACACCAAACCCACTCTGCTAGACCCAAACCCACTCCGGTAGAATCAAACCCACTCCGCTAGACCCAAACCCACTCGGCTAGTCCCAAACCCACTCGGCTAGACCCAAACCCACTCGGCTAGACCCAAACCCACTCGGCTACACCCAAACCCACTCGGCTACACGCAAACCCACTCCGCTAGACCCAAACCCACTCCGCTAGACCCAAACCCACTCCGCTAGACCCAAACCCACTCCGCTAGACTCAAACCCACTCCGCTAGATGCAAACCCACTCGGCTAGTCCCAAACCCACTTGGCTAGACCCAAACCCACTCGGCTAGACCCAAACCCACTCGGCGAGACACAAACCCACTCGGCTACACCCAAACCCACTCGGCAAGACCCAAACCCACTCGGCTACACCCAAACCCACTCGGCTAGACCTATACCCACTCGGCTAGACCCAAACCCACTCGGCTAGACCCAAACCCACTCCGCTAGACCCAAACCTATTCGGCTAGACCCAAAACCACTCGGCTAGATCCAAACCCATTCGGCTAGACGCAAACCCACTCCGCTACACCAAACCCACTCCGCTAGACCCAAACCCACTCTGCTAGACTCAAACCCACTCTGCTAGACGCAAAGCCACTCGGCTAGTCCCAAACCCACTCGGCTTGACCCAAACCCACTCGGCTAGACGCAAACCCACTCGTCTAGACCCAAACCCACTCGGCTACACCCAAACCCACTCGGCTACACCCAAACCCACTCGGCTAGACCCAAACCCACTCGGCTAGACCCAAACCCACTCGGCTAGACCCAAACCCACTGGGCTAGACCCAAACCCACTCGGCTAGACCCAAACCCATTCGGCTTTACCCAAACCCACTCGGCTAGACCCAAACCCACTCGGCTAGACCCAAACACACTCGGCTACACCCAAACCCACTCGGCTACACCCAAACCCACTCGGCTACACCCAAACCCACTCTGCTACACACAAACCCACTCGGCTACACCCAAAGCCACTCGGCTACACCCAAACCCACTCGGCTAGACCCAAACCCACTCCGCTAGACCCAAACCTATTCGACTAGACCCAAAACCACTCGGCTAGATCCAACCCCATTCGGCTAGACGCAAACCCACTCCGCTAGACCTAAACCCACTGGGCTAGACCCAACCCACTCGGCTAGACCCAAACCCACTCGGCTAGACCCAAACCCACTCCGCTAGACCCAAACCCACTCCGATACACCAAACCCACTCCTCTAGACCCAAACCCACTCGGCTAGACCCAAACCCATTCGTCTAGACCAAACCCACTCGGCTAGACCCAAACCCACTCGGCAAGACCCAAACCCACTCGGCTAGACCCAAACCCACTCGGCTAGACCCAAGCACGCTCGGCAAGACCCAAACCTATTCGGCTAGACCCAAAACCACTCGGCTAGATCCAAACCCATTCGGCTAGACGCAAACCCACTCCGCTACACCAAACCCACTCCGCTAGACCCAAACCCACTCCGCTAGACTCAAACCCACTCTGCTAGACGCAAAGCCACTCGGCTAGTCCCAAACCCACTCGGCTTGACCCAAACCCACTCGGCTAGACCCAAACCCACTCGTCTAGACCCAAACCCACTCGGCTAGACCCAAACCCACTCGGCTAGACCCAAACCCACTCGGCTACACCCAAACCCACTCGGCAAGACCCAAACCCACTCGGCTACACCCAAACCCACTCGGCTAGACCTATACCCACTCGGCTAGACCCAAACCCACTCGGCTAGACCCAAACCCACTCCGCTAGACCCAAACCTATTCGGCTAGACCCAAAACCACTCGGCTAGATCCAAACCCATTCGGCTAGACGCAAACCCACTCCGCTACACCAAACCCACTCCGCTAGACCCAAACCCACTCTGCTAGACTCAAACCCACTCTGCTAGACGCAAAGCCACTCGGCTAGTCCCAAACCCACTCGGCTTGACCCAAACCCACTCGGCTAGACCCAAACCCACTCGTCTAGACCCAAACCCACTCGGCTAGACCCAAACCCACTCGGCTAGACCCAAACCCAATCGGCTAGACCCAAACCCACTCGGCTAGACCCAAACCCACTGGGCTAGACCCAAACCCACTCGGCTAGACCCAAACCCATTCGGCTTTACCCAAACCCACTCGGCTAGACCCAAACCCACTCGGCTAGACCCAAACACACTCGGCTACACCCAAACCCACTCGGCTACACCCAAACCCACTCGGCTACACCCAAACCCACTCTGCTACACACAAACCCACTCGGCTACACCCAAACCCACTCGGCTACACCCAAACCCACTTGGCTAGACCCAAACCCACTCCGCTAGACCCAAACCTATTCGACTAGACCCAAAACCACTCGGATAGATCCAACCCCATTCGGCTAGACGCAAACCCACTCCGCTAGACCTAAACCCACTGGGCTAGACCCAACCCACTCGGCTAGACCCAAACCCACTCGGCTAGACCCAAACCCACTCCGCTAGACCCAAACCCACTCCGCTACACCAAACCCACTCCTCTAGACCCAAACCCACTCCGCTAGACTCAATCCCACTCCGCTAGACGCAAACCCACTCGGCTAGTCCCAAATCCACTCGGCTAGACCCAAACCCACTCGGCTAGACCCAAACCCATTCGTCTAGACCAAACCCACTCGGCTAGACCCAAACCCACTCGGTTAGACCCAAACCCACTCGGCTAGACCCAAACCCACTCGGCTAGACCCACGCACGCTCGGCAAGACCCAAACCTATTCGGCTAGACCCAAAACCACTCGGCTAGGTCCAAACCCATTCGGCTAGACGCAAACCCACTCCGCTACACCAAACCCACTCCGCTAGACCCAAACCCACTCCGCTAGACTCAAACCCACTCTGCTAGACGCAAAGCCACTCGGCTAGTCCCAAACCCACTCGGCTTGACCCAAACCCACTCGGCTAGACCCAAACCCACTCGTCTAGACCCAAACCCACTCGGCTAGACCCAAACCCACTCGGCTAGACCCAAACCCACTCGGCTAGACCCAAACCCACTCGGCTAGACCCAAACCCACTGGGCTAGACCCAAACCCACTCGGCTAGACCCAAACCCATTCGGCTTTACCCAAACCCACTCGGCTAGACCCAAACCCACTCGGCTAGACCCAAACACACTCGGCTACACCCAAACCCACTCGGCTACACCCAAACCCACTCGGCTACACCCAAACCCACTCTGCTACACACAAACCCACTCGGCTACACCCAAACCCACTCGGCTACACCCAAACCCACTCGGCTAGACCCAAACCCACTCCGCTAGACCCAAACCTATTCGACTAGACCCAAAACCACTAGGCTAGATCCAACCCCATTCGGCTAGACGCAAACCCACTCCGCTAGACCTAAACCCACTGGGCTAGACCCAAACCCATTCGTCTAGACCAAACCCACTCGGCTAGACCCAAACCCACTCGGTTAGACCCAAACCCACTCGGCTAGACCCAAACCCACTCGGCTAGACCCACGCACGCTCGGCAAGACCCAAACCTATTCGGCTAGACCCAAAACCACTCGGCTAGATCCAAACCCATTCGGCTAGACGCAAACCCACTCCGCTACACCAAACCCACTCCGCCAGACCCAAACCCACTCCGCTAGACTCAAACCCACTCTGCTAGACGCAAAGCCACTCGGCTAGTCCCAAACCCACTCGGCTTGACCCAAACCCACTCGGCTAGACCCAAACCCACTCGTCTAGACCCAAACCCACTCGGCTAGACCCAAACCCACTCGGCTAGACCCAAACCCACTCGGCTAGACCCAAACCCACTCGGCTAGACCCAAACCCACTGGGCTAGACCCAAACCCACTCGGCTAGACCCAAACCCATTCGGCTTTACCCAAACCCACTCGGCTAGACCCAAACCCACTCGGCTAGACCCAAACACACTCGGCTACACCCAAACCCACTCGGCTACACCCAAACCCACTCGGCTACACCCAAACCCACTCTGCTACACACAAACCCACTCGGCTACACCCAAACCCACTCGGCTACACCCAAACCCACTCGGCTAGACCCAAACCCACTCCGCTAGACCCAAACCTATTCGACTAGACCCAAAACCACTCGGCTAGATCCAACCCCATTCGGCTAGACGCAAACCCACTCCGCTAGACCTAAACCCACTGGGCTAGACCCAACCCACTCGGCTAGACCCAAACCCACTCGGCTAGACCCAAACCCACTCCGCTAGACCCAAACCCACTCCGCTACACCAAACCCACTCCTCTAGACCCAAACCCACTCCGCTAGACTCAATCCCACTCCGCTAGACGCAAACCCACTCGGCTAGTCCCAAATCCACTCGGCTAGACCCAAACCCACTCGGCTAGACCCAAACCCATTCGTCTAGACCCAAACCCACTCGGCTAGACCCAAACCCACTCGGCTAGACCCAAACCCACTCGGCTAGACCCAAACCCACTCGGCTAGACCCAAACCCACTGGGCTAGACCCAACCCACTCGGCTAGACCCAAACCCACTCGGCTACACCCAAACCCACTCGGCTAGACCCAAACCCAGTCCGCTAGACCCAAACCTATTCGGCTAGACCCCAAACCAGTCAGCTAGATCCAAACCCATTCGGCTAGACGCAAACCCACTCCACTAGACCTAAACCCACTGGGCTAGGCCCAACCCACTCGCCTAGACCCAAACCCACTCGGCTAGACCCAAACCCACTCCGCTAGACCCAAACCCACTCCGCTACACCAAACCCACTCCGCTAGACCCAAACCCACTCCGCTAGACTCAAACCCACTCCGCTAGACGCAAACCCACTCGGCTAGTCCCAAACCCACTTGGCTAGACCCAAACCCACTCCGCTAGACCCAAACCTATTCGGCTAGACCCAAAACCACTCGGCTAGATCTAAACCCATTCGGCTAGATGCAAACCCACTCCGCTACACCAAACCCACTCCGCTAGACCCAAACCCACTCCGCTAGACTCAAACCCACTCTGCTAGACGCAAAGCCACTCGGCTAGTCCCAAACCCACTCGGCTCGACCCAAACCCACTCGGCTAGACCCAAACCCACTCGGCTAGACACAAACCCACTCGGCTAGACCCAAACCCACTCGGCCAGACCCAAACCCACTCGGCTAGACCCAAACCCACTCGGCTAGACCCAAACCCACTCTGCTAGACCCAAACCTATTCGGCTAGACCCAAAACCACTCGGCTAGATCCAAACCCATTCGGCTAGACACAACCCCACTCCGCTACACCAAACCCACTCTGCTAGACCCAAACCCACTCCGCTAGAATCAAACCCACTCCGCTAGACCCAAACCCACTCGGCTAGTCCCAAACCCACTCGGCTAGACCCAAACCCACTCGGCTAGACCCAAACCCACTCGGCTACACCCAAACCCACTCGGCTACACGCAAACCCACTCCGCTAGACCCAAACCCACTCCGCTAGACCCAAACCCACTCGGCTAGACCCAAACCCACTCGGCTAGACCAAAACCCACTGGGCTAGACCCAAACCCACTCGGCTAGACCCAAACCCACTCGGCTAGAAACAAACCCACTCGGCTACACCCAAACCCACTCGGCTACACCCAAACCCACTCGGCTAGACCCAAACCCACTCCGCTAGACCCAAACCTATTCGGCTAGACCCAAAACCACTCGGCTAGATCCAAACCCATTCGGCTAGACGCAAACCCACTCCGCTAGACCTAAACCCACTGGGCTAGACCCAACCCACTCGGCTAGACCCAAACCCACTCGGCTAGACCCAAACCCACTCCGCTAGACCCAAACCCACTCCGCTACACCAAACCCACTCCGCTAGACACAAACCCACTCCGCTAGACTCAAACCCACTCCGCTAGACGCAAACCCACTCGGCTAGTCCCAAACCCACTTGGCTAGACCCAAACCCACTCGGCTAGACCCAAACCCACTCGGCGAGACACAAACCCACTCGGCTACACCCAAACCCACTCGGCAAGACCCAAACCCACTCGGCTACACCCACACCCACTCGGCTAGACCTAAACCCACTCGGCTAGACCCAAACCCACTCGGCTAGACCCAAACCCACTCCGCTAGACCCAAACCTATTCGGCTAGACCCAAAACCACTCGGCTAGATCCAAACCCATTCGGCTAGACGCAAACCCACTCCGCTACACCAAACCCACTCCGCTAGACCCAAACCCACTCGGCTAGACCCAAACCCACTCGGCTAGACCCAAACCCACTCGGCTAGACCCAAACCCACTCGGCTAGACCCAAACCCACTGGGCTAGACCCAAACCCACTCGGCTAGACCCAAACCCATTCGGCTTTACCCAAACCCACTCGGCTAGACCCAAACCCACTCGGCTAGACCCAAACACACTCGGCTACACCCAAACCCACTCGGCTATACCCAAACCCACTCGGCTACACGCAAACCCACTCGGCTACATACAAACCCACTCGGCTACACACAAACCCACTCGGCTACACCCAAACCCACTCGGCTAGACCCAAACCCACTCCGCTAGACCCAAACCTATTCGACTAGACCCAAAACCACTCGGCTAGATCCAAACCCATTCGGCTAGACGCAAACCCACTCCGCTAGACCTAAACCCACTGGGCTAGACCCAACCCACTCGGCTGGACCCAAACCCACTCGGCTAGACCCAAACCCACTCGGCTAGACCTAAACCCACTCCGCTACACCAAACCCACTCCGCTAGACCCAAACCCACTCCGCTAGACTCAAACCCACTCCGCTAGATGCAAACCCACTCGGCTAGTCCCAAATCCACTCGGCTAGACCCAAACCCACTCGGCTGGACACAAACCCACTCGGCGAGACGCAAACCCACTCGGCTACACCCAAACCCACTCGGCAAGACGCAAACCCACTCGGCTACACCCAAACCCACTCGGCTAGACCCAAACCCACTCGGCTAGACCCAAACCCACTCGGTTAGGCCCAAACCCACTCGGCTAGACCCAAACCCACTCGGCTGAACCCAAACCCACTGGGCTAGACCCAATCCCACTCGGCTAGACGCAAACCCACTCGGCTGGACCCAAACCCACTCGGCTAGACGCAAACCCACTCGGCTACACCCAAACCCACTCGGTTAGACCCAAACCCACTCCGCTAGACCCAAACCTATTCGGCTAGACCCAAAACCTCTCGGCTAGATCTAAACCCATTCGGCTAGATGCAAACCCACTCCGCTACACCAAACCCTCTCCGCTAGACCCAAACCCACTCCGCTAGACTCAAACCCACTCTGCTAGACGCAAAGCCACTCGGCTAGTCCCAAACCCACTCGGCTAGACCCAAACCCACTCGGCTAGACCCAAACCCACTCGGCTAGACCCAAACCCACTCGGCTAGACCCAAACCCACTCGGCCAGACCCAAACCCACTCGGCTAGACCCAAACCCACTCGGCTAGACCCAAACCCACTCTGATAGACCCAAACCTATTCGGCTAGACCCAAAACCACTCGGCTAGATCCAAACCCATTCGGCTAGACACAACCCCACTCCGCTACACCAAACCCACTCCGCTAGACCCAAACCCACTCCGCTAGAAGCAAACCCACTCCGCTAGACCCAAACCCACTCGGCTAGTCCCAAACCCACTCGGCTAGACCCAAACCCACTCGGCTAGACCCAAACCCACTCGGCTACACCCAAACCCACTCGGCTACACGCAAACCCACTCCGCTAGACCCAAACCCACTCGGCCAAACCCAAACCCACTCGGCTAGACCCAAACCCACTCCGCTAGACCCAAACCCACTCCGCTAGACCCAAACCCACTCCGCTAGACTCAAACCCAATCCGCTAGACACAAACCCACTCGGCTAGTCCCAAACCCACTCGGCTAGACACAAACCCACTCGGCTAGACCCAAACCCATTCGTCTAGACCAAACCCACTCGGCTAGACCCAAACCCACTCGGTTAGACCCAAACCCACTCGGCTAGACCCAAACCCACTCGGCTAGACCCAAGCACGCTCGGCAAGACCCAAACCCAATCGGCTAGACCCAAACCCACTCGGCTAGACCCAAACCCACTAGGCTAGACCCAAACCCACTCGGCTAGACCCAAACCCACTCGGCTAGACCCAAACCCACTCGGCTCGACCCAAACCCACTCGGCTAGACCCAAACCCACTCGGCTCGACCCAAACCCACTCGGCTAGACCCAAACCCACTCGGCTAGACCCAAACCCACTCGGCTAGACCCAAACCCTCTCGGCTAGACCCAAACCCACTCAGCTACAGCTAAACCCACTCGGCTACACCCAAACCCACTCGGCTACACCCAGACCCACTCGGCTACACCCAAACCCACTCGGCTAGACCCAAGCCCACTCCACTAGACCCAAACCCACTCGGCTAGACGCAAACCCACTCCGCTAGACCCAAACCTATTCGGCTAGACCCAAAACCACTCGGCTAGATCTAAACCCATTCGGCTAGATGCAAACCCACTCCGCTACACCAAACCCACTCCGCTAGACCCAAACCCACTCCGCTAGACTCAAACCCACTCCGCTAGACGCAAAGCCACTCGGCTAGTCACAAACTCACTCGGCTAGACCCAAACCCACTCGGCTAGACCCAAACCCACTCGGCTAGACACAAACCCACTCGGCTAGACCCAAACCCACTCGGCCAGACCCAAACCCACTCGGCTAGACCCTAACCCACTCGGCTAGACCCAAACCCACTCTGCTAGACCCAAACCTATTCGGCTAGACCCAAAACCACTCGGCTAGATCCAAACCCATTCGGCTAGACACAACCCCACTCCGCTACACCAAACCCACTCTGCTAGACCCAAACCCACTCCGCTAGAATCAAACCCACTCCGCTAGATCCAAACCCACTCGGCTAGTCCCAAACCCACTCGGCTAGACCCAAACCCACTCGGCTAGACCCAAACCCACTCGGCTACACCCAAACCCACTCGGCTACACGCAAACCCACTCCGCTAGACCCAAACCCACTCGGCTAGACCCAAACCCACTCGGCTAGACCCAAACCCACTCGGCTAGACCCAAACCCACTGGGCTAGACCCAAACCCACTCGGCTAGACCCAAACCCACTCGGCTAGACCCAAACCCACTCGGCTACACCTAAAAACCCACTCGGCTACACCCAAACCCACTCGGCTAGACCCAAACCCACTCCGCTAGACCCAAACCTATTCGGCAAGACCCAAAACCACTCCGCTAGATCCAAACCCATTCGGCTAGACGCAAACCCACTCCGCTAGACCTAAACCCACTGGGCTAGACCCAACCCACTCGGCTAGACCCAAACCCACTCGGCTAGACCCAAACCCACTCCGCTAGACCCAAACCCACTCCGCTACACCAAACCCACTCCGCGAGACCCAAACCCACTCCGCTAGACTCAAACCCACTCCGCTAGACGCAAACCCACTCGGCTAGTCCCAAACCCACTTGGCTAGACCCAAACCCACTTGGCGAGACACAAACCCACTCGGCGAGACACAAACCCACTCGGCTACACCCAAACCCACTCGGCAAGACCCAAACCCACTCGGCTACACCCAAACCCACTCGCTAGACCTAAACCCACTCGGCTAGACCCAAACCCACTCGGCTAGACGCAAACCCACTCCGCTAGACCCAAACCTATTCGGCTAGACCCAAAACCACTCGGCTAGATCCAAACCCATTCGGCTAGACGCAAACCCACTCCGCTACACCAAACCCACTCCGCTAGACCCAAACCCACTCCGCTAGACTCAAACCCACTCTGCTAGACGCAAAGCCACTCGGCTAGTCCCAAACCCACTCGGCTAGACCCAAACCCACTCGGCTAGACCCAAACCCACTCGTCTAGACCCAAACCCACTCGGCTCGACCCAAACCCACTCGGCTAGACCCAAACCCACTCGGCTAGACCCAAACCCACTCGGCTAGACCCAAACCCACTCGGCTAGACCCAAACCCATTCGGCTTTACCCAAACCCACTCGGCTAGACCCAAACCCACTCGGCTAGACCCAAACACACTCGGCTACACCCAAACCCACTCGGCTACACCCAAACCCACTCGGCTACACCCAAACCCACTCGGCTACACACAAACCCACTCGGCTACACCCAAACCCACTCGGCTACACCCAAACCCACTCGGCTAGACCCAAACCCACTCCGCTCGACCCAAACCCACTCCGCTCGACCCAAACCTATTCGACTAGACCCAAAACCACTCGGCTAGATCCAAACCCATTCGGCTAGACGCAAACCCACTCCGCTACACCAAACCCACTCCGCTAGACCCAAACCCACTCCGCTAGACTCAAACCCACTCCGCTAGACGCAAACCCACTCGGCTAGTCCCAAATCCACTCGGCTAGACCCAAACCCACTCGGCTAGACACAAACCCACTCGGCGAGACGCAAACCCACTCGGCTACACCCAAACCCACTCGGCAAGAGGCAAACCCACTCGGCTACACCCAAACCCACTCGGCTAGACCCAAACCCACTCGGCTAGACCCAAACCCACTCGGTTAGACCCAAACCCACTCGGCTAGACCCAAACCCACTCGGCTGAACCCAAACCCACTCGGCTAGACCCAATCCCACTCGGCTAGACCCAAACCCACTCGGCTGGACCCAAACCCACTCGGCTAGACCCAAACCCACTCGGCTACACCCAAACCCACTCGGCTAGACCCAAACCCACTCCGCTAGACCCAAACCTATTCGGCTAGACCCAAAACCACTCGGCTAGATCTAAACCCATTCGGCTAGATGCAAACCCACTCCGCTACACCAAACCCACTCCGCTAGACCCAAACCCACTCCGCTAGACGCAAACCCACTCCGCTAGACGCAAAGCCACTCGGCTAGTCCCAAAGCCACTCGGCTAGACCCAAACCTACTCGGCTAGACCCAAACCCACTCGGCTAGACACAAACCCACTCGGCTAGACCCAAACCCACTCGGCCAGACCCAAACCCACTCGGCTAGACCCAAACCCACTCGGCTAGACCCAAACCCACTCTGCTAGACCCAAACCTATTCGGCTAGACCCAAAACCACTCGGCTAGATCCAAACCCATTCGGCTAGACACAACCCCACTCCGCTACACCAAACCCACTCCGCTAGACCCAAACCCACTCCGCTAGAATCAAACCCACTCCGCTAGACCCAAACCCACTCGGCTAGTCCCAAACCCACTCGGCTAGACCCAAACCCACTCGGCTAGACCCAAACCCACTCGGCTACACCCAAACCCACTCGGCTACACGCAAACCCACTCCGCTAGACCCAAACCCACTCGGCCAAACCCAAACCCACTCGGCTAGACCCAAACCCACTCCGCTAGACCCAAACCCACTCCACTAGACCCAAACCCACTCCGCTAGACTCAAACCCACTCCGCTAGACGCAAACCCACTCGGCTAGTCCCAAACCCACTCTGCTAGACCCAAACCCACTCGGCTAGACCCAAACCCATTTGTCTAGACCAAACCCACTCGGCTAGACCCAAACCCACTCGGTTAGACCCAAACCCACTCGGCTAGACCCAAACCCACTCGGCTAGACCCAAGCACGCTCGGCAAGACCCAAACCCAATCGGCTAGACCCAAACCCACTCGGCTAGACCCAAACCCACTCGGCTAGACACAAACCCACTCGGCTACACCCAAACCCACTCGGCTACACCCAAACCCACTCGGCTACACCCAAACCCACTCGGCTAGACCCAAGCCCACTCCACTAGACCCAAACCCACTCGGCTAGAACCAAAACCCACTCGGCTAGACCCAAACCCACTCGGCTAGACCCAAACCCAATCGGCTAGACCCAAACCCACTCGGCTAGACACAAGCCCACTCGGCTATACCCAAACCCACTCGGCTAGACCCAAACCCACTCGGCCAGACCCAAACCCTCTCGGCTAGACACAAACCCACTCGGCTACACCTAAACCCACTCGGCTACACCCAAACCCACTCGGCTACACCCAAACCCACTCGGCTACACTCAAACCCACTCGCCTAGACCCAAGCCCATTCCACTAGACCCAAACCCACTCGCCTAGACCCAAGCCCATTCCACTAGACCCAAACCCAATCGGCTAGAACCAAAACCCACTCGGCTAGACCGAAACCCACTCGGTTAGACCCAAACCCACTCGGCTAGACCCAAACCCACTCCGCTAGACCCAAACCCACTCGGCTAGACCCAAACCCACTCGGCTAGACTCAATCCCACTCGGCTAGACCCAATCCCACTCGGCAAGACCCATACCCACTCGGCTAGACCCAAACCCACTCGGCTAGACCCAAACCCACTCGGCTAGACCCAAACCCACTCGGCTAGACCCAAACCCACTCGGCTATACCCAAACCCACTCGGCTAGACCCAAACCCACTCGGCTAGACCCAAACCCACTCGGCTAGACCCAAACCCACTCGGCTAGACCCAAACCCACTCGGCTAGACCCAAGCACGCTCGGCAAGACCCAAACCCAATCGGCTAGACCCAAACCCACTCGGCTAGACCCAAACCCACTCGGCTAGACACAAACCCACTCGGCTACACCCAAACCCACTCGGCTACACCCAAACCCACTCGGCTACACCCAAACCCACTCGGCTAGACCCAAGCCCACTCCACTAGACCCAAACCCACTCGGCTAGAACCAAAACCCACTCGGCTAGACCCAAACCCACTCGGTTAGACCCAAACCCACTCGGCTAGACCCAAACCCACTCCGCTAGTCCCAAACCCACTCCGCTAGACCCAAACCCACTCCGCTAGACCCAAACCCACTCCGCTAGACCCAAACCCACTCGGCTAGACCCAAACCCACTCGTCTAGACCCAAACCCACTGGGCTAGACCCAAACCCACTCGGCTAGACCCAAACCCACTCCGCTAGACCCAAACCCACTCCGCTAGTCCCAAACCCACTGCGCTAGACTCAAACCCACTCCGCTAGACGCAAACCTACTCGGCTAGTCCCAAACCCACTCGGCTAGACCCAAACCCACTTGGCTAGACCCAAACCCACTCGGCTAGACCCAAGCCCACTCCACTAGACCCAAACCCACTCGGCTAGAACCAAAACCCACTCGGCTAGACCCAAACCCACTCGGCTAGACCCAAACCCACTCGGCTAGACCCAAACCCACTCCGCTAGTCCCAAACCCACTCCGCTAGACCCAAACCCACTCCGCTAGACCCAAACCCACTCCGCTAGACCCAAACCCACTCGGCTAGACCCAAACCCACTCGTCTAGACCCAAACCCACTGGGCTAGACCCAAACCCACTCGGCTAGACCCAAACCCACTCCGCTAGACCCAAACCCACTCCGTTAGTCCCAAACCCACTGCGCTAGACTCAAACCCACTCCGCTAGACGCAAACCTACTCGGCTAGTCCCAAACCCACTCGGCTAGACCCAAACCCACTTGGCTAGACCCAAACCCATTCGTCTAGACCAAACCCACTCGGCTAGACCCAAACCCACTCGGTTAGACCCAAACCCACTCGGCTAGACCCAAACCCACTCGGCTAGACCCAAGCCCACTCGGCAAGACCCAAACCCACTCGGCTAGACCCAAACCCACTCGGCTAGACCCAAACCCACTCGGCTACACCCAAACCCACTCGGCTGGACCCAAACCCACTCGGCTATACCCAAACCCACTCGGCTAGACCCAAACCCACTCGGCTTGACCCAAACCCACTCGGCTAGACCCAAACCCACTCGGCTAGACGCAAACCCTCCCGGCTAGACCCAAACCCACTCGGCTACACCTAAACCCACTCGGCTACACACAAACCCACTCGGCTACACCCAAACCCACTCGGCTACTCCCAAACCCACTCGGCTAGACCAAAGCCCACTCCACTGGACCCAAACCCACTCGGCTAGAACCAAAACCCACTCGGCTAGACCCAAACCCACTCGGCTAGTCCCAAACCTCCTCGGCTAGACCCAAACCCACTCCGCTAGACCCAAACCCACTCGGCTAGACCCAAACCCACTCGGCTAGACCCAAACCCACTCGGCTATACCCAAACCCACTCGGCTAGACTCAAACCCACTCGGCTGGACCGCATCCCACTCGGCAAGACCCAAACCCACTCGGCTAGACACAAACCCACTCGGCTAGACCCAAACCCAATCGGCTAGACCCAAACCCACTCGGCTAGACACAAGCCCACTCGGCTATACCCAAACCCACTCGGCTAGACCCAAACCCACTCGGCCAGACCCAAACCCTCTCGGCTAGACACAAACCCACTCGGCTACACCTAAACCCACTCGGCTACACCCAAACCCACTCGGCTACACCCAAACCCACTCGGCTACACTCAAACCCACTCGCCTAGACCCAAGCCCATTCCACTAGACCCAAACCCACTCGCCTAGACCCAAGCCCATTCCACTAGACCCAAACCCAATCGGCTAGAACCAAAACCCACTCGGCTAGACCGAAACCCACTCGGTTAGACCCAAACCCACTCGGCTAGACCCAAACCCACTCCGCTAGACCCAAACCCACTCGGCTAGACCCAAACCCACTCGGCTAGACTCAATCCCACTCGGCTAGACCCAATCCCACTCGGCAAGACCCATACCCACTCGGCTAGACCCAAACCCACTCGGCTAGACCCAAACCCACTCGGCTAGACCCAAACCCACTCGGCTAGACCCAAACCCACTCGGCTATACCCAAACCCACTCGGCTAGACCCAAACCCACTCGGCTAGACCCAAACCCACTCGGCTAGACCCAAACCCACTCGGCTACACCCAAACCCACTCGGCCTCACCCAAACCCACTCGGCTACACCCAAACCCACTCGGCTACACACAAACCCACTCGGCTACACCCAAACCCACTCGGATACACCCAAACCCACTCGGCTAGACCCAAACCCACTCCGCTAGACCAAAACCTATTCGGCTAGACCCAAACCCACTCGGCTAGACCCAAACCCACTCGGCTAGACCCAAACCCACTCCGCTAGACCCAAACCCACTCCGCTAGACCCAAACCCACTCCGCTAGACTCAAACCCACTCCGCTAGACGCAAACCCACTCGGCTAGTCCCAAACCCACTCGGCTAGACCCAAACCCACTCGGCTAGACCCAAACCCATTCGTCTAGACCAAACCCACTCGGCTAGACCCAAACCCACTCGGTTAGACCCAAACCCACTCGGCTAGACCCAAACCCACTCGGCTAGACCCAAGCACGCTCGGCAAGACCCAAACCCAATCGGCTAGACCCAAACCCACTCGACTAGACCCAAACCCACTCGGCTAGACCCAAACCCACTCGGCTAGACCCAAACCCACTCGGCTAGACCCAAACCCACTCGGCTAGACCCAAACCCACTCAGCTAGACCCAAACCCACTCGGCTAGACCCAAACCCTCTCGGCTAGACCCAAACCCACTCAGCTACACCTAAACCCACTCGGCTACACCCAAACCCACTCGGCTACACCCAAACCCACTCGGCTACACCCAAACCCACTCGGCTAGACCCAAGCCCACTCCACTAGACCCAAACCCACTCGGCTAGAACCAAAACCCACTCGGCTAGACCCAAACCCACTCGGCTAGACCCAAACCCACTCGGCTAGACCCAAACCCACTCCGCTAGTCCCAAACCCACTCCGCTAGACCCAAACCCACTCCGCTAGACCCAAACCCACTCCGCTAGACCCAAACCCACTCGGCTAGACCCAAACCCACTCGTCTAGACCCAAACCCACTGGGCTAGACCCAAACCCACTCGGCTAGACCCAAACCCACTCGGCTAGACCCAAACCCACTCCGCTAGACCCAAACCCACTCCGCTAGACCCAAACCCACTCCGCTAGACTCAAACCCACTCCCTTAGACGCAAACCTACTCGGCTAGTCCCAAACCCACTCGGCTAGACCCAAACCCACTTGGCTAGACCCAAACCCATTCGTCTAGACCAAACCCACTCGGCTAGACCCAAACCCACTCGGTTAGACCCAAACCCACTCGGCTAGACCCAAACCCACTCGGCTAGACCCAAACCCACTCGGCGAGACACAAACCCACTCGGCTACACCCAAACCCACTCGGCAAGACCCAAACCCACTCGGCTACACCCACACCCACTCGGCTAGACCTAAACCCACTCGGCTAGACCCAAACCCACTCGGCTAGACCCAAACCCACTCCGCTAGACCCAAACCTATTCGGCTAGACCCAAAACCACTCGGCTAGATCCAAACCCATTCGGCTAGACGCAAACCCACTCCGCTACACCAAACCCACTCCGCTAGACCCAAACCCACTCGGCTAGACCCAAACCCACTTGGCTAGACCCAAACCCACTCGGCTAGACCCAAACCCACTCGGCTAGACCCAAACCCACTGGGCTAGACCCAAACCCACTCGGCTAGACCCAAACCCATTCGGCTTTACCCAAACCCACTCGGCTAGACCCAAACCCACTCGGCTAGACCCAAACACACTCGGCTACACCCAAACCCACTCGGCTACACCCAAACCCACTCGGCTACACCCAAACCCACTCGGCTACATACAAACCCACTCGGCTACACACAAACCCACTCGGCTACACCCAAACCCACTCGGCTAGACCCAAACCCACTCCGCTAGACCCAAACCTATTCGACTAGACCCAAAACCACTCGGCTAGATCCAAACCCATTCGGCTAGACGCAAACCCACTCCGCTAGACCTAAACCCACTGGGCTAGACCCAACCCACTCGGCTGGACCCAAACCCACTCGGCTAGACCCAAACCCACTCCGCTAGACCTAAACCCACTCCGCTACACCAAACCCACTCCGCTAGACCCAAACCCACTCCGCTAGACTCAAACCCACTCCGCTAGACGCAAACCCACTCGGCTAGTCCCAAATCCACTCGGCTAGACCCAAACCCACTCGGCTGGACACAAACCCACTCGGCGAGACGCAAACCCACTCGGCTACACCCAAACCCACTCGGCAAGACGCAAACCCACTCGGCTACACCCAAACCCACTCGGCTAGACCCAAACCCACTCGGCTAGACCCAAACCCACTCGGTTAGGCCCAAACCCACTCGGCTAGACCCAAACCCACTCGGCTGAACCCAAACCCACTCGGCTAGACCCAATCCCACTCGGCTAGACCCAAACCCACTCGGCTGGACCCAAACCCACTCGGCTAGACGCAAACCCACTCGGCTACACCCAAACCCACTCGGTTAGACCCAAACCCACTCCGCTAGACCCAAACCTATTCGGCTAGACCCAAAACCTCTCGGCTAGATCTAAACCCATTCGGCTAGATGCAAACCCACTCCGCTACACCAAACCCTCTCCGCTAGACCCAAACCCACTCCGCTAGACTCAAACCCACTCCGCTAGACGCAAAGCCACTCGGCTAGTCCCAAACCCACTCGGCTAGACCCAAACCCACTCGGCTAGACCCAAACCCACTCGGCTAGACCCAAACCCACTCGGCTAGACCCAAACCCACTCGGCCAGACCCAAACCCACTCGGCTAGACCCAAACCCACTCGGCTAGACCCAAACCCACTCTGATAGACCCAAACCTATTCGGCTAGACCCAAAACCACTCGGCTAGATCCAAACCCATTCGGCTAGACACAACCCCACTCCGCTACACCAAACCCACTCCGCTAGACCCAAACCCACTCCGCTAGAAGCAAACCCACTCCGCTAGACCCAAACCCACTCGGCTAGTCCCAAACCCACTCGGCTAGACCCAAACCCACTCGGCTAGACCCAAACCCACTCGGCTACACCCAAACCCACTCGGCTACACGCAAACCCACTCCGCTAGACCCAAACCCACTCGGCCAAACCCAAACCCACTCGGCTAGACCCAAACCCACTCCGCTAGACCCAAACCCACTCCGCTAGACCCAAACCCACTCCGCTAGACTCAAACCCAATCCGCTAGACGCAAACCCACTCGGCTAGTCCCAAACCCACTCGGCTAGACCCAAACCCACTCGGCTAGACCCAAACCCATTCGTCTAGACCAAACCCACTCGGCTAGACCCAAACCCACTCGGTTAGACCCAAACCCACTCGGCTAGACCCAAACCCACTCGGCTAGACCCAAGCACGCTCGGCAAGACCCAAACCCAATCGGCTAGACCCAAACCCACTCGGCTAGACCCAAACCCACTAGGCTAGACCCAAACCCACTCGGCTAGACCCAAACCCACTCGGCTAGACCCAAACCCACTCGGCTAGACCCAAACCCACTCGGCTAGACCCAAACCCACTCGGCTCGACCCAAACCCACTCGGCTAGACCCAAACCCACTCGGCTAGACCCAAACCCACTCGGCTAGACCCAAACCCTCTCGGCTAGACCCAAACCCACTCAGCTACAGCTAAACCCACTCGGCTACACCCAAACCCACTCGGCTACACCCAAACCCACTCGGCTACACCCAAACCCACTCGGCTAGACCCAAGCCCACTCCACTAGACCCAAACCCACTCGGCTAGAACCAAAACCCACTCGGCTGGACCCAAACCCACTCGGCTAGACCCAAACCCACTCGTCTAGACCCAAACCCACTCCGCTGGACCCAAACCCACTCCGCTAGACCCAAACCCACTCCGCTAGACCCAAACCCACTCCGCTAGACCCAAACCCACTCCGCTACACCAAACCCACTCCGCTAGACCCAAACCCACTCCGCTAGACTCAAACCCACTCCGCTAGACGCAAACCCACTCGGCTAGTCCCAAACCCACTTGGCTAGACCCAAACCCACTCCGCTAGACCCAAACCTATTCGGCTAGACCCAAAACCACTCGGCTAGATCTAAACCCATTCGGCTAGATGCAAACCCACTCCGCTACACCAAACCCACTCCGCTAGCCCCAAACCCACTCCGCTAGACTCAAACCCACTCCGCTAGACGCAAAGCCACTCGGCTAGTCCCAAACTCACTCGGCTAGACCCAAACCCACTCGGCTAGACCCAAACCCACTCGGCTAGACACAAACCCACTCGGCTAGACCCAAACCCACTCGGCCAGACCCAAACCCACTCGGCTAGACCCTAACCCACTCGGCTAGACCCAAACCCACTCTGCTAGACCCAAACCTATTCGGCTAGACCCAAAACCACTCGGCTAGATCCAAACCCATTCGGCTAGACACAACCCCACTCCGCTACACCAAACCCACTCTGCTAGACCCAAACCCACTCCGCTAGAATCAAACCCACTCCGCTAGATCCAAACCCACTCGGCTAGTCCCAAACCCACTCGGCTAGACCCAAACCCACTCGGCTAGACCCAAACCCACTCGGCTACACCCAAACCCACTCGGCTACACGCAAACCCACTCCGCTAGACCCAAACCCACTCGGCTAGACCCAAACCCACTCGGCTAGACCCAAACCCACTCGGCTAGACCCAAACCCACTGGGCTAGACCCAAACCCACTCGGCTAGACCCAAACCCACTCGGCTAGACCCAAACCCACTCGGCTACACCCAAACCCACTCGGCTACACCCAAACCCACTCGGCTACACCCAAACCCACTCGGCTAGACCCAAACCCACTCCGCTAGACCCAAACCTATTCGGCAAGACCCAAAACCACTCCGCTAGATCCAAACCCATTCGGCTAGACGCAAACCCACTCCGCTAGACCTAAACCCACTGGGCTAGACCCAACCCACTCGGCTAGACCCAAACCCACTCGGCTAGACCCAAACCCACTCCGCTAGACCCAAACCCACTCCGCTACACCAAACCCACTCCGCGAGACCCAAACCCACTCCGCTAGACTCAAACCCACTCCGCTAGACGCAAACCCACTCGGCTAGTCCCAAACCCACTTGGCTAGACCCAAACCCACTCGGCGAGACACAAACCCACTCGGCGAGACACAAACCCACTCGGCTACACCCAAACCCACTCGGCAAGACCCAAACCCACTCGGCTACACCCAAACCCACTCGGCTAGACCTAAACCCACTCGGCTAGACCCAAACCCACTCGGCTAGACGCAAACCCACTCCGCTAGACCCAAACCTATTCGGCTAGACCCAAAACCACTCGGCTAGATCCAAACCCATTCGGCTAGACGCAAACCCACTCCGCTACACCAAACCCACTCCGCTAGACCCAAACCCACTCCGCTAGACTCAAACCCACTCTGCTAGACGCAAAGCCACTCGGCTAGTCCCAAACCCACTCGGCTAGACCCAAACCCACTCGGCTAGACCCAAACCCACTCGTCTAGACCCAAACCCACTCGGCTCGACCCAAACCCACTCGGCTAGACCCAAACCCACTCGGCTAGACCCAAACCCACTCGGCTAGACCCAAACCCACTCGGCTAGACCCAAACCCATTCGGCTTTACCCAAACCCACTCGGCTAGACCCAAACCCACTCGGCTAGACCCAAACACACTCGGCTACACCCAAACCCACTCGGCTACACCCAAACCCACTCGGCTACACCCAAACCCACTCGGCTACACACAAACCCACTCGGCTACACCCAAACCCACTCGGCTACACCCAAACCCACTCGGCTAGACCCAAACCCACTCCGCTCGACCCAAACCCACTCCGCTCGACCCAAACCTATTCGACTAGACCCAAAACCACTCGGCTAGATCCAAACCCATTCGGCTAGACGCAAACCCACTCCGCTACACCAAACCCACTCCGCTAGACCCAAACCCACTCCGCTAGACTCAAACCCACTCCGCTAGACGCAAACCCACTCGGCTAGTCCCAAATCCACTCGGCTAGACCCAAACCCACTCGGCTAGACACAAACCCACTCGGCGAGACGCAAACCCACTCGGCTACACCCAAACCCACTCGGCAAGACGCAAACCCACTCGGCTACACCCAAACCCACTCGGCTAGACCCAAACCCACTCGGCTAGACCCAAACCCACTCGGTTAGACCCAAACCCACTCGGCTAGACCCAAACCCACTCGGCTGAACCCAAACCCACTCGGCTAGACCCAATCCCACTCGGCTAGACCCAAACCCACTCGGCTGGACCCAAACCCACTCGGCTAGACCCAAACCCACTCGGCTACACCCAAACCCACTCGGCTAGACCCAAACCCACTCCGCTAGACCCAAACCTATTCGGCTAGACCCAAAACCACTCGGCTAGATCTAAACCCATTCGGCTAGATGCAAACCCACTCCGCTACACCAAACCCACTCCGCTAGACCCAAACCCACTCCGCTAGACGCAAACCCACTCCGCTAGACGCAAAGCCACTCGGCTAGTCCCAAACCCACTCGGCTAGACCCAAACCTACTCGGCTAGACCCAAACCCACTCGGCTAGACACAAACCCACTCGGCTAGACCCAAACCCACTCGGCCAGACCCAAACCCACTCGGCTAGACCCAAACCCACTCGGCTAGACCCAAACCCACTCTGCTAGACCCAAACCTATTCGGCTAGACCCAAAACCACTCGGCTAGATCCAAACCCATTCGGCTAGACACAACCCCACTCCGCTACACCAAACCCACTCCGCTAGACCCAAACCCACTCCGCTAGAATCAAACCCACTCCGCTAGACCCAAACCCACTCGGCTAGTCCCAAACCCACTCGGCTAGACCCAAACCCACTCGGCTAGACCCAAACCCACTCGGCTACACCCAAACCCACTCGGCTACACGCAAACCCACTCCGCTAGACCCAAACCCACTCGGCCAAACCCAAACCCACTCGGCTAGACCCAAACCCACTCCGCTAGACCCAAACCCACTCCACTAGACCCAAACCCACTCCGCTAGACTCAAACCCACTCCGCTAGACGCAAACCCACTCGGCTAGTCCCAAACCCACTCTGCTAGACCCAAACCCACTCGGCTAGACCCAAACCCATTTGTCTAGACCAAACCCACTCGGCTAGACCCAAACCCACTCGGTTAGACCCAAACCCACTCGGCTAGACCCAAACCCACTCGGCTAGACCCAAACCCACTCGGCTAGACCCAAACCCACTCGGCTAGACCCAAACCCACTGGGCTAGACCCAAACCCACTCGGCTAGACCCAAACCCACTCGGCTAGACCCAAACCCACTCGGCTACACCCAAACCCACTCGGCTACACCCAAACCCACTCGGCTAGACCCAAACCCACTCCGCTAGACCCAAACCTATTCGGCAAGACCCAAAACCACTCCGCTAGATCCAAACCCATTCGGCTAGACGCAAACCCACTCCGCTAGACCTAAACCCACTGGGCTAGACCCAACCCACTCGGCTAGACCCAAACCCACTCGGCTAGACCCAAACCCACTCCGCTAGACCCAAACCCACTCCGCTACACCAAACCCACTCCGCGAGACCCAAACCCACTCCGCTAGACTCAAACCCACTCCGCTAGACGCAAACCCACTCGGCTAGTCCCAAACCCACTTGGCTAGACCCAAACCCACTCGGCGAGACACAAACCCACTCGGCGAGACACAAACCCACTCGGCTACACCCAAACCCACTCGGCAAGACCCAAACCCACTCGGCTACACCCAAACCCACTCGGCTAGACCTAAACCCACTCGGCTAGACCCAAACCCACTCGGCTAGACGCAAACCCACTCCGCTAGACCCAAACCTATTCGGCTAGACCCAAAACCACTCGGCTAGATCCAAACCCATTCGGCTAGACGCAAACCCACTCCGCTACACCAAACCCACTCCGCTAGACCCAAACCCACTCCGCTAGACTCAAACCCACTCTGCTAGACGCAAAGCCACTCGGCTAGTCCCAAACCCACTCGGCTAGACCCAAACCCACTCGGCTAGACCCAAACCCACTCGTCTAGACCCAAACCCACTCGGCTCGACCCAAACCCACTCGGCTAGACCCAAACCCACTCGGCTAGACCCAAACCCACTCGGCTAGACCCAAACCCACTCGGCTAGACCCAAACCCATTCGGCTTTACCCAAACCCACTCGGCTACACCCAAACCCACTCGGCTAGACCCAAACACACTCGGCTACACCCAAACCCACTCGGCTACACCCAAACCCACTCGGCTACACCCAAACCCACTCGGCTACACACAAACCCACTCGGCTACACCCAAACCCACTCGGCTACACCCAAACCCACTCGGCTAGACCCAAACCCACTCCGCTCGACCCAAACCCACTCCGCTCGACGCAAACCTATTCGACTAGACCCAAAACCACTCGGCTAGATCCAAACCCATTCGGCTAGACGCAAACCCACTCCGCTACACCAAACCCACTCCGCTAGACCCAAACCCACTCCGCTAGACTCAAACCCACTCGGCTAGACGCAAACCCACTCGGCTAGTCCCAAATCCACTCGGCTAGACCCAAACCCACTCGGCTAGACACAAACCCACTCGGCGAGACGCAAACCCACTCGGCTACACCCAAACCCACTCGGCAAGACGCAAACCCACTCGGCTACACCCAAACCCACTCGGCTAGACCCAAACCCACTCGGCTAGACCCAAACCCACTCGGTTAGACCCAAACCCACTCGGCTAGACCCAAACCCACTCGGCTGAACCCAAACCCACTCGGCTAGACCCAATCCCACTCGGCTAGACCCAAACCCACTCGGCTGGACCCAAACCCACTCGGCTAGACCCAAACCCACTCGGCTACACCCAAACCCACTCGGCTAGACCCAAACCCACTCCGCTAGACCCAAACCTATTCGGCTAGACCCAAAACCACTCGGCTAGATCTAAACCCATTCGGCTAGATGCAAACCCACTCCGCTACGCCAAACCCACTCGGCTAGACCCAAACCCACTCGGCTACACCCAAACCCACTCGGCTAGACCCAAACCCACTCCGCTAGACCCAAACCTATTCGGCTAGACCCAAACCCACTCGGCTAGACCCAAACCCACTCGGCCAGACCCAAACCCACTCGGCTAGACCCAAACCCACTCGGCTAGACCCAAACCCACTCTGCTAGACCCAAACCTATTCGGCTAGACCCAAAACCACTCGGCTAGATCCAAACCCATTCGGCTAGACACAACCCCACTCCGCTACACCAAACCCACTCCGCTAGACCCAAACCCACTCCGCTAGAATCAAACCCACTCCGCTAGACCCAAACCCACTCGGCTAGTCCCAAACCCACTCGGCTAGACCCAAACCCACTCGGCTAGACCCAAACCCACTCGGCTACACCCAAACCCACTCGGCTACACGCAAACCCACTCCGCTAGACCCAAACCCACTCGGCCAAACCCAAACCCACTCGGCTAGACCCAAACCCACTCCGCTAGACCCAAACCCACTCCACTAGACCCAAACCCACTCCGCTAGACTCAAACCCACTCCGCTAGACGCAAACCCACTCGGCTAGTCCCAAACCCACTCTGCTAGACCCAAACCCACTCGGCTAGACCCAAACCCATTTGTCTAGACCAAACCCACTCGGCTAGACCCAAACCCACTCGGTTAGACCCAAACCCACTCGGCTAGACCCAAACCCACTCGGCTAGACCCAAGCACGCTCGGCAAGACCCAAACCCAATCGGCTAGACCCAAACCCACTCGGCTAGACCCAAACCCACTCGGCTAGACACAAACCCACTCGGCTACACCCAAACCCACTCGGCTACACCCAAACCCACTCGGCTACACCCAAACCCACTCGGCTAGACCCAAGCCCACTCCACTAGACCCAAACCCACTCGGCTAGAACCAAAACCCACTCGGCTAGACCCAAACCCACTCGGTTAGACCCAAACCCACTCGGCTAGACCCAAACCCACTCCGCTAGTCCCAAACCCACTCCGCTAGACCCAAACCCACTCCGCTAGACCCAAACCCACTCCGCTAGACCCAAACCCACTCGGCTAGACCCAAACCCACTCGTCTAGACCCAAACCCACTGGGCTAGACCCAAACCCACTCGGCTAGACCCAAACCCACTCCGCTAGACCCAAACCCACTCCGCTAGTCCCAAACCCACTGCGCTAGACTCAAACCCACTCCGCTAGACGCAAACCTACTCGGCTAGTCCCAAACCCACTCGGCTAGACCCAAACCCACTTGGCTAGACCCAAACCCACTCGGCTAGACCCAAGCCCACTCCACTAGACCCAAACCCACTCGGCTAGAACCAAAACCCACTCGGCTAGACCCAAACCCACTCGGCTAGACCCAAACCCACTCGGCTAGACCCAAACCCACTCCGCTAGTCCCAAACCCACTCCGCTAGACCCAAACCCACTCCGCTAGACCCAAACCCACTCCGCTAGACCCAAACCCACTCGGCTAGACCCAAACCCACTCGTCTAGACCCAAACCCACTGGGCTAGACCCAAACCCACTCGGCTAGACCCAAACCCACTCCGCTAGACCCAAACCCACTCCGCTAGTCCCAAACCCACTGCGCTAGACTCAAACCCACTCCGCTAGACGCAAACCTACTCGGCTAGTCCCAAACCCACTCGGCTAGACCCAAACCCACTTGGCTAGACCCAAACCCATTCGTCTAGACCAAACCCACTCGGCTAGACCCAAACCCACTCGGTTAGACCCAAACCCACTCGGCTAGACCCAAACCCACTCGGCTAGACCCAAGCCCACTCGGCAAGACCCAAACCCACTCGGCTAGACCCAAACCCACTCGGCTAGACCCAAACCCACTCGGCTACACCCAAACCCACTCGGCTGGACCCAAACCCACTCGGCTATACCCAAACCCACTCGGCTAGACCCAAACCCACTCGGCTAGACCCAAACCCACTCGGCTAGACCCAAACCCACTCGGCTAGACCCAAACCCTCCCGGCTAGACCCAAACCCACTCGGCTACACCTAAACCCACTCGGCTACACCCAAACCCACTCGGCTACACCCAAACCCACTCGGCTACACCCAAACCCACTCGGCTAGACCAAAGCCCACTCCACTGGACCCAAACCCACTCGGCTAGAACCAAAACCCACTCGGCTAGACCCAAACCCACTCGGCTAGTCCCAAACCTCCTCGGCTAGACCCAAACCCACTCCGCTAGACCCAAACCCACTCGGCTAGACCCAAACCTACTCGGCTAGACCCAAACCCACTCGGCTATACCCAAACCCACTCGGCTAGACTCAAACCCACTCGGCTGGACCGCATCCCACTCGGCAAGACCCAAACCCACTCGGCTAGACACAAACCCACTCGGCTAGACCCAAACCCAATCGGCTAGACCCAAACCCACTCGGCTAGACACAAGCCCACTCGGCTATACCCAAACCCACTCGGCTAGACCCAAACCCACTCGGCCAGACCCAAACCCTCTCGGCTAGACACAAACCCACTCGGCTACACCTAAACCCACTCGGCTACACCCAAACCCACTCGGCTACACCCAAACCCACTCGGCTACACTCAAACCCACTCGCCTAGACCCAAGCCCATTCCACTAGACCCAAACCCACTCGCCTAGACCCAAGCCCATTCCACTAGACCCAAACCCAATCGGCTAGAACCAAAACCCACTCGGCTAGACCGAAACCCACTCGGTTAGACCCAAACCCACTCGGCTAGACCCAAACCCACTCCGCTAGACCCAAACCCACTCGGCTAGACCCAAACCCACTCGGCTAGACTCAATCCCACTCGGCTAGACCCAATCCCACTCGGCAAGACCCATACCCACTCGGCTAGACCCAAACCCACTCGGCTAGACCCAAACCCACTCGGCTAGACCCAAACCCACTCGGCTAGACCCAAACCCACTCGGCTATACCCAAACCCACTCGGCTAGACCCAAACCCACTCGGCTAGACCCAAACCCACTCGGCTAGACCCAAACCCACTCGGCTACACCCAAACCCACTCGGCCTCACCCAAACCCACTCGGCTACACCCAAACCCACTCGGCTACACACAAACCCACTCGGCTACACCCAAACCCACTCGGCTACACCCAAACCCACTCGGCTAGACCCAAACCCACTCCGCTAGACCAAAACCTATTCGGCTAGACCCAAACCCACTCGGCTAGACCCAAACCCACTCCGCTAGACCCAAACCCACTCCGCTAGACCCAAACCCACTCCGCTAGACCCAAACCCACTCCGCTAGACTCAAACCCACTCCGCTAGACGCAAACCCACTCGGCTAGTCCCAAACCCACTCGGCTAGACCCAAACCCACTCGGCTAGACCCAAACCCATTCGTCTAGACCAAACCCACTCGGCTAGACCCAAACCCACTCGGTTAGACCCAAACCCACTCGGCTAGACCCAAACCCACTCGGCTAGACCCAAGCACGCTCGGCAAGACCCAAACCCAATCGGCTAGACCCAAACCCACTCGGCTAGACCCAAACCCACTCGGCTAGACCCAAACCCACTCGGCTAGACCCAAACCCACTCGGCTAGACCCAAACCCACTCGGCTAGACCCAAACCCACTCAGCTAGACCCAAACCCACTCGGCTAGACCCAAACCCTCTCGGCTAGACCCAAACCCACTCAGCTACACCTAAACCCACTCGGCTACACCCAAACCCACTCGGCTACACCCAAACCCACTCGGCTACACCCAAACCCACTCGGCTAGACCCAAGCCCACTCCACTAGACCCAAACCCACTCGCCTAGAACCAAAACCCACTCGGCTAGACCCAAACCCACTCGGCTAGACCCAAACCCACTCGGCTAGACCCAAACCCACTCCGCTAGTCCCAAACCCACTCCGCTAGACCCAAACCCACTCCGCTAGACCCAAACCCACTCCGCTAGACCCAAACCCACTCGGCTAGACCCAAACCCACTCGTCTAGACCCAAACCCACTGGGCTAGACCCAAACCCACTCGGCTAGACCCAAACCCACTCGGCTAGACCCAAACCCACTCCGCTAGACCCAAACCCACTCCGCTAGACCCAAACCCACTCCGCTAGACTCAAACCCACTCCCTTAGACGCAAACCTACTCGGCTAGTCCCAAACCCACTCGGCTAGACCCAAACCCACTTGGCTAGACCCAAACCCATTCGTCTAGACCAAACCCACTCGGCTAGACCCAAACCCACTCGGTTAGACCCAAACCCACTCGGCTAGACCCAAACCCACTCGGCTAGACCCAAGCCCACTCGGCAAGACCCAAACCCACTCGGCTAGACCCAAACCCACTCGGCTAGACCCAAACCCACTCGGCTACACCCAAACCCACTCGGCTGGACCCAAACCCACTCGGCTATACCCAAACCCACTCGGCTAGACCCAAACCCACTCGGCTAGACCCAAACCCACTCGGCTAGACCCAAACCCACTCGGCTAGACCCAAACCCATTCGTCTAGACCAAACCCACTCGGCTAGACCCAAACCCACTCGGTTAGACCCAAACCCACTCGGCTAGACCCAAACCCACTCGGCTAGACCCAAGCCCACTCGGCAAGACCCAAACCCACTCGGCTAGACCCAAACCCACTCGGCTAGACCCAAACCCACTCGGCTACACCCAAACCCACTCGGCTGGACCCAAACCCACTCGGCTATACCCAAACCCACTCGGCTAGACCCAAACCCACTCGGCTAGACCCAAACCCACTCGGCTAGACCCAAACCCACTCGGCTAGACCCAAACCCTCCCGGCTAGACCCAAACCCACTCGGCTACACTTAAACCCACTCGGCTACACCCAAACCCATTCGGCTACACCCAAACCCACTCGGCTACACCCAAACCCACTCGGCTAGACCAAAGCCCACTCCACTGGACCCAAACCCACTCGGCTAGAACCAAAACCCACTCGGCTAGACCCAAACCCACTCGGCTAGTCCCAAACCTCCTCGGCTAGACCCAAACCCACTCCGCTAGACCCAAACCCACTCCGCTAGACCCAAACCCACTCGGCTAGACCCAAACCCACTCGGCTATACCCAAACCCACTCGGCTAGACTCAAACCCACTCGGCTGGACCGCATCCCACTCGGCAAGACCCAAACCCACTCGGCTAGACACAAACCCACTCGGCTAGACCCAAACCCAATCGGCTAGACCCAAACCCACTCGGCTAGACACAAGCCCACTCGGCTATACCCAAACCCACTCGGCTAGACCCAAATCCACTCGGCCAGACCCAAACCCTCTCGGCTAGACACAAACCCACTCGGCTACACCTAAACCCACTCGGCGATACCCTAACCCACTCGGCTACACCCAAACCCACTCGGCTACACTCAAACCCACTCGCCTAGACCCAAGCCCATTCCACTAGACCCAAACCCAATCGGCTAGAACCAAAACCCACTCGGCTAGACC
The DNA here is from genome assembly GCA_963514005.1 of Raja brachyura. The sequence goes on along the minus strand of OY740815.1, from coordinate 28,218,005 downwards.
CAAACCCACTCGGCTAGACCCAAACCCACTCGGCTAGACCCAAACCCACTCCGCTAGACCCAAACCCACTCGGCTAGACCCAAACCCACTCGGCTAGACTCAGTCCCACTCGGCTAGACCCAATCCCACTCGGCAAGACCCAAACCCACTCGGCTAGACCCAAACCCACTCGGCTAGACCCAAACCCACTCGGCTAGACCGAAACCCACTCGGCTAGACCCAAACCCACTCGGCTATACCCAAACCCACTCGGCTAGACCCAAACCCACTCGGCTAGACCCAAACCCACTCGGCTAGACCCAAACCCACTCGGCTACACCCAAACCCACTCGGCCTCACCCAAACCCACTCGGCTACACCCAAACCCACTCGGCTACACACAAACCCACTCGGCTACACCCAAACCCACTCGGCTACACCCAAACCCACTCGGCTAGACCCAAACCCACTCCGCTAGACCAAAACCTATTCGGCTAGACCCAAACCCACTCGGCTAGACCCAAACCCACTCGGCTAGACCCAAACCCACTCGGCTAGACCCAAACCCACTCGGCTAGACCCAAACCCACTCCGCTATCCCAAACCCACTCCGCTAGACCCAAACCCACTCCGCTAGACCCAAACCCACTCCGCTAGACCCAAACCCACTCGGCTAGACCCAAACCCACTCGTCTAGACCCAAACCCACTGGGCTAGACCCAAACCCACTCGGCTAGACCCAAACCCACTCGGCTAGACCCAAACCCACTCCGCTAGACCAAACCCACTCCGCTAGACCCAAACCCACTCCGCTAGACTCAAACCCACTCCCTTAGACGCAAACCTACTCGGCTAGTCCCAAACCCACTCGGCTAGACCCAAACCCACTTGGCTAGACCCAAACCCATTCGTCTAGACCAAACCCACTCGGCTAGACCCAAACCCACTCGGTTAGACCCAAACCCACTCGGCTAGACCCAAACCCACTCGGCTAGACCCAAGCCCACTCGGCAAGACCCAAACCCACTCGGCTAGACCCAAACCCACTCGGCTAGACCCAAACCCACTCGGCTACACACAAACCCACTCGGCTGGACCCAAACCCACTCGGCTATACCCAAACCCACTCGGCTAGACCCAAACCCACTCGGCTAGACCCAAACCCACTCGGCTAGACCCAAACCCACTCGGCTAGACCCAAACCCTCCCGGCTAGACCCAAACCCACTCGAATACACCTAAACCCACTCGGCTACACCCAAACCCACTCGGCTACACCCAAACCCACTCGGCTACACCCAAACCCACTCGGCTAGACCAAAGCCCACTCCACTGGACCCAAACCCACTCGGCTAGAACCAAAACCCACTCGGCTAGACCCAAACCCACTCGGCTAGTCCCAAACCTCCTCGGCTAGACCCAAACCCACTCCGCTAGACCCAAACCCACTCGGCTAGACCCAAACCCACTCGGCTAGACCCAAACCCACTCGGCTATACCCAAACCCACTCGGCTAGACTCAAACCCACTCGGCTGGACCGCATCCCACTCGGCAAGACCCAAACCCACTCGGCTAGACACAAACCCACTCGGCTAGACTCAAACCCAATCGGCTAGACCCAAACCCACTCGGCTAGACACAAGCCCACTCGGCTATACCCAAACCCACTCGGCTAGACCCAAATCCACTCGGCCAGACCCAAACCCTCTCGGCTAGACACAAACCCACTCGGCTACACCTAAACCCACTCGGCTACACCCAAACCCACTCGGCTACACCCAAACCCACTCGGCTACACTCAAACCCACTCGCCTAGACCCAAGCCCATTCCACTAGACCCAAACCCAATCGGCTAGAACAAAACCCACTCGGCTAGACCCAAACCCACTCGGCTAGACCCAAACCCACTCGGCTAGACCCAAACCCACTCCGCTAGACCCAAACCCACTCGGCTAGACCCAAACCCACTCGGCTAGACTCAGTCCCACTCGGCTAGAACCAATCCCACTCGGCAAGACCCAAACCCACTCGGCTAGACCCAAACCCACTCGGCTAGACCCAAACCCACTCGGCTAGACCCAAACCCACTCGGCTAGACCGAAACCCACTCGGCTAGACCCAAACCCACTCGGCTATACCCAAACCCACTCGGCTAGACCCAAACCCACTCGGCTAGACCCAAACCCACTCGGCTAGACCCAAACCCACTCGGCTACACCCAAACCCACTCGGCCTCACCCAAACCCACTCGGCTACACCCAAACCCACTCGGCTACACACAAACCCACTCGGCTACACCCAAACCCACTCGGCTACACCCAAACCCACTCGGCTAGACCCAAACCCACTCCGCTAGACCAAAACCTATTCGGCTAGACCCAAACCCACTCGGCTAGACCCAAACCCACTCGGCTAGACCCAAACCCACTCGGCTAGACCCAAACCCACTCGGCTAGACCCAAACCCACTCCGCTATCCCAAACCCACTCCGCTAGACCCAAACCCACTCCGCTAGACCCAAACCCACTCCGCTAGACCCAAACCCACTCGGCTAGACCCAAACCCACTCGTCTAGACCCAAACCCACTGGGCTAGACCCAAACCCACTCGGCTAGACCCAAACCCACTCGGCTAGACCCAAACCCACTCCGCTAGACCAAACCCACTCCGCTAGACCCAAACCCACTCCGCTAGACTCAAACCCACTCCCTTAGACGCAAACCTACTCGGCTAGTCCCAAACCCACTCGGCTAGACCCAAACCCACTTGGCTAGACCCAAACCCATTCGTCTAGACCAAACCCACTCGGCTAGACCCAAACCCACTCGGTTAGACCCAAACCCACTCGGCTAGACCCAAACCCACTCGGCTAGACCCAAGCCCACTCGGCAAGACCCAAACCCACTCGGCTAGACCCAAACCCACTCGGCTAGACCCAAACCCACTCGGCTACACACAAACCCACTCGGCTGGACCCAAACCCACTCGGCTATACCCAAACCCACTCGGCTAGACCCAAACCCACTCGGCTAGACCCAAACCCACTCGGCTAGACCCAAACCCACTCGGCTAGACCCAAACCCTCCCGGCTAGACCCAAACCCACTCGAATACACCTAAACCCACTCGGCTACACCCAAACCCACTCGGCTACACCCAAACCCACTCGGCTACACCCAAACCCACTCGGCTAGACCAAAGCCCACTCCACTGGACCCAAACCCACTCGGCTAGAACCAAAACCCACTCGGCTAGACCCAAACCCACTCGGCTAGTCCCAAACCTCCTCGGCTAGACCCAAACCCACTCCGCTAGACCCAAACCCACTCGGCTAGACCCAAACCCACTCGGCTAGACCCAAACCCACTCGGCTATACCCAAACCCACTCGGCTAGACTCAAACCCACTCGGCTGGACCGCATCCCACTCGGCAAGACCCAAACCCACTCGGCTAGACACAAACCCACTCGGCTAGACTCAAACCCAATCGGCTAGACCCAAACCCACTCGGCTAGACACAAGCCCACTCGGCTATACCCAAACCCACTCGGCTAGACCCAAATCCACTCGGCCAGACCCAAACCCTCTCGGCTAGACACAAACCCACTCGGCTACACCTAAACCCACTCGGCTACACCCAAACCCACTCGGCTACACCCAAACCCACTCGGCTACACTCAAACCCACTCGCCTAGACCCAAGCCCATTCCACTAGACCCAAACCCAATCGGCTAGAACAAAACCCACTCGGCTAGACCCAAACCCACTCGGCTAGACCCAAACCCACTCGGCTAGACCCAAACCCACTCCGCTAGACCCAAACCCACTCGGCTAGACCCAAACCCACTCGGCTAGACTCAGTCCCACTCGGCTAGAACCAATCCCACTCGGCAAGACCCAAACCCACTCGGCTAGACCCAAACCCACTCGGCTAGACCCAAACCCACTCGGCTAGACCCAAACCCACTCGGCTAGACCCAAACACACTCGGCTATACCCAAACCCACTCGGCTAGACCCAAACCCACTCGGCTAGACCCAAACCCACTCGGCTAGACCCAAACCCACTCGGCTACACCCAAACCCACTCGGCCTCACCCAAACCCACTCGGCTACACCCAAACCCACTCGGCTACACACAAACCCACTCGGCTACACCCAAACCCACTCGGCTACACCCAAACCCACTCGGCTAGACCCAAACCCACTCCGCTAGAAAAAAACGTATTCGGCTAGACCCAAACCCACTCGGCTAGACCCAAACCCACTCGGCTAGACCCAAACCCACTCCGCTAGACCCAAACCCACTCCGCTAGACCCAAACCCACTCCGCTAGACTCAAACCCACTCCGCTAGACGCAAACCCACTCGGCTAGTCCCAAACCCACTCGGCTAGACCCAAACCCACTCGGCTAGACCCAAACCCATTCGTCTAGACCAAACCCACTCGGCTAGACCCAAACCCACTCGGTTAGACCCAAACCCACTCGGCTAGACCCAAACCCACTCGGCTAGACCCAAGCACACTCGGCAAGACCCAAACCCAATCGGCTAGACCCAAACCCACTCGGCTAGACCCAAACCCACTCGGCTAGACCCAAACCCACTCGGCTAGACCCAAACCCACTCGGCTAGACCCAAACCCACTCGGCTAGACCCAAACCCACTCGGCTAGACCCAAACCCACTCCGCTAGACCCAAACCCACTCGGCTAGACCCAAACCCTCTCGGCTAGACCCAAACCCACTCAGCTACACCTAAACCCACTCGGCTACACCCAAACCCACTCGGCTACACCCAAACCCACTCGGCTACACCCATACCCACTCGGCTAGACCCAAGCCCACTCCACTAGACCCAAACCCACTCGGCTAGAACCAAAACCCACTCGGCTAGACCCAAACCCACTCGGCTAGACCCAAACCCACTCGGCTAGACCCAAACCCACTCGGCTACACCCAAACCCACTCGGCCTCACCCAAACCCACTCGGCTACACCCAAACCCACTCGGCTACACACAAACCCACTCGGCTACACCCAAACCCACTCGGCTACACCCAAACCCACTCGGCTAGACCCAAACCCACTCCGCTAGACCAAAACCTATTCGGCTAGACCCAAACCCACTCGGCTAGACCCAAACCCACTCGGCTAGACCCAAACCCACTCGGCTAGACCCAAACCCACTCGGCTAGACCCAAACCCACTCCGCTATCCCAAACCCACTCCGCTAGACCCAAACCCACTCCGCTAGACCCAAACCCACTCCGCTAGACCCAAACCCACTCGGCTAGACCCAAACCCACTCGTCTAGACCCAAACCCACTGGGCTAGACCCAAACCCACTCGGCTAGACCCAAACCCACTCGGCTAGACCCAAACCCACTCCGCTAGACCAAACCCACTCCGCTAGACCCAAACCCACTCCGCTAGACTCAAACCCACTCCCTTAGACGCAAACCTACTCGGCTAGTCCCAAACCCACTCGGCTAGACCCAAACCCACTTGGCTAGACCCAAACCCATTCGTCTTGACCAAACCCACTCGGCTAGACCCAAACCCACTCGGTTAGACCCAAACCCACTCGGCTAGACCCAAACCCACTCGGCTAGACCCAAGCCCACTCGGCAAGACCCAAACCCACTCGGCTAGACCCAAACCCACTCGGCTAGACCCAAACCCACTCGGCTACACACAAACCCACTCGGCTGGACCCAAACCCACTCGGCTATACCCAAACCCACTCGGCTAGACCCAAACCCACTCGGCTAGACCCAAACCCACTCGGCTAGACCCAAACCCACTCGGCTAGACCCAAACCCTCCCGGCTAGACCCAAACCCACTCGAATACACCTAAACCCACTCGGCTACACCCAAACCCACTCGGCTACACCCAAACCCACTCGGCTACACCCAAACCCACTCGGCTAGACCAAAGCCCACTCCACTGGACCCAAACCCACTCGGCTAGAACCAAAACCCACTCGGCTAGACCCAAACCCACTCGGCTAGTCCCAAACCTCCTCGGCTAGACCCAAACCCACTCCGCTAGACCCAAACCCACTCGGCTAGACCCAAACCCACTCGGCTAGACCCAAACCCACTCGGCTATACCCAAACCCACTCGGCTAGACTCAAACCCACTCGGCTGGACCGCATCCCACTCGGCAAGACCCAAACCCACTCGGCTAGACACAAACCCACTCGGCTAGACTCAAACCCAATCGGCTAGACCCAAACCCACTCGGCTAGACACAAGCCCACTCGGCTATACCCAAACCCACTCGGCTAGACCCAAATCCACTCGGCCAGACCCAAACCCTCTCGGCTAGACACAAACCCACTCGGCTACACCTAAACCCACTCGGCTACACCCAAACCCACTCGGCTACACCCAAACCCACTCGGCTACACTCAAACCCACTCGCCTAGACCCAAGCCCATTCCACTAGACCCAAACCCAATCGGCTAGAACCAAAACCCACTCGGCTAGACCCAAACCCACTCGGCTAGACCCAAACCCACTCGGCTAGACCCAAACCCACTCCGCTAGACCCAAACCCACTCGGCTAGACCCAAACCCACTCGGCTAGACCCAAACACACTCGGCTATACCCAAACCCACTCGGCTAGACCCAAACCCACTCGGCTAGACCCAAACCCACTCGGCTAGACCCAAACCCACTCGGCTACACCCAAACCCACTCGGCCTCACCCAAACCCACTCGGCTACACCCAAACCCACTCGGCTACACACAAACCCACTCGGCTACACCCAAACCCACTCGGCTACACACAAACCCACTCGGCTAGACCCAAACCCACTCCGCTAGAAAAAAACGTATTCGGCTAGACCCAAACCCACTCGGCTAGACCCAAACCCACTCGGCTAGACCCAAACCCACTCCGCTAGACCCAAACCCACTCCGCTAGACCCAAACCCACTCCGCTAGACTCAAACCCACTCCGCTAGACGCAAACCCACTCGGCTAGTCCCAAACCCACTCGGCTAGACCCAAACCCACTCGGCTAGACCCAAACCCATTCGTCTAGACCAAACCCACTCGGCTAGACCCAAACCCACTCGGTTAGACCCAAACCCACTCGGCTAGACCCAAACCCACTCGGCTAGACCCAAGCACACTCGGCAAGACCCAAACCCAATCGGCTAGACCCAAACCCACTCGGCTAGACCCAAACCCACTCGGCTAGACCCAAACCCACTCGGCTAGACCCAAACCCACTCGGCTAGACCCAAACCCACTCGGCTAGACCCAAACCCACTCGGCTAGACCCAAACCCACTCCGCTAGACCCAAACCCACTCGGCTAGACCCAAACCCTCTCGGCTACACCCAAACCCACTCAGCTACACCTAAACCCACTCGGCTACACCCAAACCCACTCGGCTACACCCAAACCCACTCGGCTACACCCATACCCACTCGGCTAGACCCAAGCCCACTCCACTAGACCCAAACCCACTCGGCTAGAACCAAAACCCACTCGGCTAGACCCAAACCCACTCGGCTAGACCCAAACCCACTCGGCTAGACCCAAACCCACTCCGCTAGACCCAAACCCACTCGGCTAGACCCAAACCCACTCGTCTAGACCCAAACCCACTGGGCTAGACCCAAACCCACTCGGCTAGACCCAAACCCACTCGGCTAGACCCAAACCCACTCCGCTAGACCCAAACCCACTCCGCTAGACCCAAACCCACTCCGCTAGACCCAAACCCACTCCGCTAGACCCAAACCCACTCCGCTAGACCCAAACCCACTCGGCTAGACCCAAACCCACTCGTCTAGACCCAAACCCACTCGGCTAGACCCAAACCCACTCGGCTAAACCCAAGCACACTCGGCAAGACACAAACCCAATCGGCTAGACCCAAACCCACTCGGCTAGACCCAAACCCACTCGGCTAGACCCAAACCCACTCGGCTAGACCCAAACCCACTCGGCTAGACCCAAACCCACTCGGCTAGACCCAAACCCACTCGGCTAGACCCAAACCCACTCCGCTAGACCCAAACCCACTCGCCTAGACCCAAACCCTCTCGGCTAGACCCAAACCCACTCCGCTACACCTAAACCCACTCGGCTACACCCAAACCCACTCGGCTACACCCAAACCCACTCGGCTACACCCATACCCACTCGGCTAGACCCAAGCCCACTCCACTAGACCCAAACCCATTCGGCTAGAACCAAAACCTACTCGGCTAGACCCAAACCCACTCGGCTAGACCCAAACCCACTCGGCTAGACCCAAACCCACTCCGCTAGACCCAAACCCACTCGGCTAGACACAAGCCCACTCGGCTATACCCAAACCCACTCGGCTAGACCCAAACCCACTCGGCTAGACCCAAACCCACTCGGCTAGACCCAAACCCACTCGGCTAGACCCAAACCCACTCGGCTAGACCCAAACCCACTCCGCTAGACCCAAACCCACTCGGCTAGACCCAAACCCTCTCGGCTACACCCAAACCCACTCAGCTACACCTAAACCCACTCGGCTACACCCAAACCCACTCGGCTACACCCAAACCCACTCGGCTACACCCATACCCACTCGGCTAGACCCAAGCCCACTCCACTAGACCCAAACCCACTCGGCTAGAACCAAAACCCACTCGGCTAGACCCAAACCCACTCGGCTAGACCCAAACCCACTCGGCTAGACCCAAACCCACTCCGCTAGACCCAAACCCACTCGGCTAGACCCAAACCCACTCGTCTAGACCCAAACCCACTGGGCTAGACCCAAACCCACTCGGCTAGACCCAAACCCACTCGGCTAGACCCAAACCCACTCCGCTAGACCCAAACCCACTCCGCTAGACCCAAACCCACTCCGCTAGACCCAAACCCACTCCGCTAGACCCAAACCCACTCCGCTAGACCCAAACCCACTCGGCTAGACCCAAACCCACTCGTCTAGACCCAAACCCACTCGGCTAGACCCAAACCCACTCGGCTAAACCCAAGCACACTCGGCAAGACACAAACCCAATCGGCTAGACCCAAACCCACTCGGCTAGACCCAAACCCACTCGGCTAGACCCAAACCCACTCGGCTAGACCCAAACCCACTCGGCTAGACCCAAACCCACTCGGCTAGACCCAAACCCACTCGGCTAGACCCAAACCCACTCCGCTAGACCCAAACCCACTCGCCTAGACCCAAACCCTCTCGGCTAGACCCAAGCCCACTCCGCTACACCTAAACCCACTCGGCTACACCCAAACCCACTCGGCTACACCCAAACCCACTCGGCTACACCCATACCCACTCGGCTAGACCCAAGCCCACTCCACTAGACCCAAACCCATTCGGCTAGAACCAAAACCTACTCGGCTAGACCCAAACCCACTCGGCTAGACCCAAACCCACTCGGCTAGACCCAAACCCACTCCGCTAGACCCAAACCCACTCGGCTAGACACAAGCCCACTCGGCTATACCCAAACCCACTCGGCTAGACCCAAACCCACTCGGCCAGACCCAAACCCTCTCGGTTAGACACAAACCCACTCGGCTACAAATAAACCCACTCGGCTACACCCAAACCCACTCGGCTACACCCAAACCCACTCGCCTAGACCAAAGCCCATTCCACTAGACCCAAACCCAATCGGCTAGAACCAAAACCCACTCGGCTAGACCCAAACCCACTCGGCTAGACCCAAACCCACTCGGCTAGACCCAAACCCACTCCGCTAGACCCAAACCCACTCCGCTAGACCCAAACCCACTCCGCTAGACCCAAACCCACTCCGCTAGACCCAAACCCACTCGGCTAGACCCAAACCCACTCGTCTAGACCCAAACCCACTCGTCTAGACCCAAACCCACTCGGCTAGACCCAAACCCAATCGGCTAGACCCAAACCCACTCGGCTAGACTCAATCCCAGTCGGCTACACCCAAACCCACTCGGCTAGACCCAAACCCACTCCGCTAGACCAAAACCTATTCGGCTATACCCAAAACCACTCGGCTAGATCCAAACCCATTCGGCTAGACGCAAACCCACTCCGCTAGACCTACACACACTGGGCTGGACCAAACCCACTTGGCTAGACCCAAACCCACTCCGCTAGACCCAAACCCACTCCGCTAGACCCAAACCCACTCCGCTACACCAAACCCACTCCGCTAGACCAAAACCCACTCCGCTACACTCAAACCCACTCCGCTAGACGCAAACCCACTCAGCTAGTCCCAAACCCACTCGGCTAGACCCAAACCCACTCGGCTAGACCAAAACCCACTCGGCGAGACCCAAACCCACTCGGCTACACCCAAACCCACTCCACTAGTCCCAAACCCACTCCGATAGACCCAAACCCACTCGGCTAGACCCAAACCCACTCCGCTAGACCCAAACCCACTCCGCTACACCCAAACCCACTCCGCTAGACCCAAACCCACTCCTCTAGACCCAAAACCACTCGGCTAGGCCCAAACCCACAAGGCTAGACCCAAACCCACTCGGCCACACCCAAACCCACTCGGCTACACCCAAACCCACTCGTCTAGACCCAAACCCACTCCGCTAGACCCAAACCTATTCGGCTAGACCCAAACCCGCTCCGCTAGACCCAAACCCACTCCGCTAGACCCAAACCCACTCCGCTAGACCCAAACCCACTCGGCCAGACCCAAACCCACTTGGCTAGACCCAAACCCACTCGGCTAGACCCAAACCCACTCGGCTAGGCCCAAACCCACTCGGCCAGACCCAAACCCACTCCGGTTGACCCAAACCCACTCCGCTAGACGCAAACCCACTCTGCTAGACGCAAACCCACTCCGCTCGTCCCAAACCCACTCCGCTAGACCCAAACCCACTCCGCTAGACCCAAACCCACTCCGCTAGACCCAAACCCACTCCGCTAGACCCAAACCCACTCGGCTAGACCCAAACCCACTCGTCTAGACCCAAACCCACTCGGCTAGACCCAAACCCACTCGGCTAGACCCAAACCCACTCGGCTAGACTCAAACCCACTCGGCTAGACCGCATCCCACTCGGCAAGACCCAAACCCACTCGGCTAGACACAAACCCACTCGGCTAGACCCAAACCCACTCGGCTAGACCCAAACCCACTCGGCCAGACACAAGCCCACTCGGCTATACCCAAACCCACTCGGCTAGACCCAAACCCACTCGGCCAGACCCAAACCCTCTCGGTTAGACACAAACCCACTCCGCTACAAATAAACCCACTCGGCTACACCCAAACCCACTCGGCTACACCCAAACCCACTCGCCTAGACCCAAGCCCATTCCACTAGACCCAAACCCAATCGGCTAGAACCAAAACCCACTCGGCTAGACCCAAACCCACTCGGCTAGACCCAAACCCACTCGGCTAGACCCAAACCCACTCCGCTAGACCCAAACCCACTCCACTAGACCCAAACCCACTCCGCTAGACCCAAACCCACTCCGCTAGACCCAAACCCACTCGGCTAGACCCAAACCCACTCGTCTAGACCCAAACCCACTCGTCTAGACCCAAACCCACTCGGCTAGACGCAAACCCAATCGGCTAGACCCAAACCCACTCGGCTAGACTCAATCCCACTCGGCTACACCCAAACCCACTCGGCTAGACCCAAACCCACTCCGCTAGACCAAAACCTATTCGGCTAGACCCAAAACCACTCGGCTAGATCCAAACCCATTCGGCTAGACGCAAACCCACTCCGCTAGACCTACACACACTGGGCTGGACCAAACCCACTTGGCTAGACCCAAACCCACTCGGCTAGACCCAAACCCACTCCGCTAGACCCAAACCCACTCCGCTACACCCAAACCCACTCCGCTAGACCCAAACCCACTCCTCTAGACCCAAAACCACTCGGCTAGGCCCAAACCCACAAGGCTAGACCCAAACCCGCTCGGCCACACCCAAACCCACTCGGCTACACCCAAACCCACTCGTCCAGACCCAAACCCACTCCGCTAGACCCAAACCTATTCGGCTAGACCCAAACCCACTCCGCTAGACCCAAACCCACTCCGCTAGACCCAAACCCACTCCGCTAGACCCAAACCCACTCGGCCAGACCCAAACCCACTTGGCTAGACCCAAACCCACTCGGCTAGACCCAAACCCACTCGGCTAGGCCCAAACCCACTCGGCCAGACCCAAACCCACTCCGGTTGACCCAAACCCACTCCGCTAGACGCAAACCCACTCTGCTAGACGCAAACCCACTCCGCTCGACCCAAACCCACTCCGCTAGACCCAAACCCACTCCGCTAGACCCAAACCCACTCCGCTAGACCCAAACCCACTCGTCTAGACCCAAACCCATTCGGCTAGACCCAAACCCACTCGGCTAGACCCAAACCCACTCGGCTAGACCCAAACCCACTCGGCTAGACCCAATCCCACTCGGCAAGACCCAAACCCACTCCGCTAGACCCAAACCCACTCCGCTAGACCCAAACCCACTCCGCTAGACCCAAACCCACTCGGCTAGACCCAAACCCACTTGGCTAGACCCAAACCCACTCGGCTAGACCCAAACCCACTCGGCTAGGCCCAAACCCACTCGGCTAGACCCAAACCCACTCCGCTTGACCCAAACCACTCCGCTAGACGCAAACCCACTCCGCTAGACCCAAACCCACTCCGCTAGACCCAAACCCACTCCACTAGACCCAAACCCACTCCGCTAGACCCAAACCCACTCCGCTAGACCCAAACCCACTCGGCTAGACCCAAACCCACTCGGCTACACCCAAACCCACTCGGGTACATCCAAACCCACTCGGCTAGACCCAAACCCACTCGGCTAGACCCAAACCTATTCGGCTAGACCCAAACCCACTCGGCTAGATCCAAACCCATTCGGCTAGACGCAAACCCACTCCGCTGGACCCAAACCCACTGGGCTAGACCCAAACCCACTCGGCTAGACCCAAACCCACTCGGCTAGACACAAACCCACTCCGCTAGACCCAAACCCACTTCGCTAGACCCAAACCCACTCCGCTAGACCCAAACCCACTCCGCTAGACTCAAACCCACTCCGCTAGATTCAAACCCACTCCGCTAGACCCAAACCAACTGGGCTAGACCCACACCCACTCCGCTAGACCCAAACCCAGTCCGCTAGACCCAAACCCACTCCACTAGTCCCAAACCCACTCCGATAGACCCAAACCCACTCGGCTAGACCCAAACCCATTCCGCTAGACCCAAACCCACTCTGCTACACCCAAACCCACTCCGCTAGACCCAAACCCACTCCACTAGACCCAAACCCACTCCGCTAGACCCAAACCCACTCGTCTAGACACAAACCCACTCGGCTAGGCCCAAACCCACAAGGCTAGACCCAAACACACTCGGCCACACCCAAACCCACTCGGCTACACCCAAACCCACTCGGCTAGACCCAAACCCACTCCGCTAGACCCAAACCTATTCGGCTAGACCCAAACCCACTCCGCTAGACCCAAAGCCAGTCCGCTAGACCCAAACCCACTCCGCTAGACCCAAACCCACTCGGCTAGACCCAAACCCACTTGGCTAGACCCAAACCCACTCGGCTAGACCCAAACCCACTCGGCTAGGCCCAAACCCACTCGGCTAGACCCAAACCCACTCCGCTTGACCCAAACCCACTCCGCTAGATGCAAACCCACTCCGCTGGACCCAAACCCACTCCGCTAGACCCAAACCCACTCCGCTGGACCCAAACCCACTCCGCTAGACCCAAACCCACTCAGCTAGACCCAAACCCACTCGGCTGGACCCAAACCCACTCGGCTAGACCCAAACCCACTCGGCTACACCCAAACCCACTCGGCTAGACCCAAACCCACTCCGCTAGACCCAAACCTATTCGGCTAGACCCAAAACCACTCGGCTAGATCCAAACCCATTCGGCTAGACGCAAACCCACTCCGCTACACCAAACCCACTCCGCTAGACCCAAACCCACTCCGCTAGACTCAAACCCACTCCGCTAGACGCAAAGCCACTCGGCTAGTCCCAACCCCACTCGGCTAGACCCAAACCCACTCGGCTAGACCCAAACCCACTCGTCTAGACCCAAACCCACTCGGCTAGACCCAAACCCACTCGGCTAGACCCAAACCCACTCGGCTAGACCCAAATCCACTCGGCTAGACCCAAACCCACTCGGCTAGACCCAAACCCACTCGGCAAGACCTAAACCCACTCGGCTAGACCCAAACCCACTCTGCTGGACCCAAACCTATTCGGCTAGACCCAAAACCACTCGGCTAGATCCAAACCCATTCGGCTAGACACAAACCCACTCCGCTACACCAAACCCACTCCGCTAGACCCAAACCCACTCCGCTAGACTCAAACCCACTCCGCTAGACCCAAACCCACTCGGCTAGTCCCAAACCCAATCTGCTAGACCCAAACCCACTCGGCTAGACCCAAACCCACTCGGCTACACCCAAACCCACTCGGCTAGACCCAAACCCACTCGGCTACACCCAAACCCACTCGGCTAGACCCAAACCCACTCCGCTAGACTCAAACCTATTCGGCTAGACCCAAAACCTCTCGGCTAGATACAAACCCATTCGGCTAGACGCAAACCCACTCCGGTACACCAAACCCACTCCGCTAGACCCAAACCCACTCCGCTAGACTCAAACCCTCCGCTAGATGCAAACCCACTCGGCTAGTCCCAAACCCAATCGGCTAGACCCAAACCCACTCGGCTAGACCCAAACCCACTCGGCTAGACCCAAACCCACTCGGCTAGACACAAACCCACTCGGCTAGACCCAAAACCACTCGGCTAGACCCAAACCCACTCGGCAAGACCCAAACCCACTCGGCTAGACCCAAACCCACTCGGCTAGACCCAAACCCACTCGGCTACACACAAACCCACTCGGCTACACCCAAACCCACACGGCTACACCCAAACCCACTCGGCTAGACCCAAACCCACTCCGCTAGACCAAAACCTATTCGGCTAGACCCAAAACCACTCGGCAAGATCCAAACCCATTCGGCTAGACGCAAACCCACTCCGCTAGACCTAAACCCACTGGGCTAGAGCCAACCCACTCGGCTAGACCCAAACCCACTCGGCTAGACCCAAACCCACTCCGCTAGACCCAAACCCACTCCGCTACACCAAACCCACTCCGCTAGACCCAAACCCACTCCGCTAGACTCAAACCCACTCCGCTAGACACAAACCCACTCGGCTAGTCCCAAACCCACTCGGCTAGACCCAAACCCACTCGGCTAGACGCAAACCCACTCGGCGAGACCCAAACCCACTCGGCTGCACCCAAACCCACTCGACAAGATGCAAACCCACTCGGCTAGACCCAAACCCACTCGGCTAGACCCAAACCCACTCGGCTAGACCCAAACCCACTGGGCTAGACCCAAACCCACTCGGCTAGACCCAAACCCACTCGGCTACACCCAAACCCACTCGGCTAGACCCAAACCCACTCCGCTAGACCCAAACCTATTCGGCTAGACCCAAAACCACTCGGCTAGATCCAAACCCATTCGGCTAGACGCAAACCCACTCCGCTACACCAAACCCACTCCGCTAGACCCAAACCCACTCCGCTAGACTCAAACCCACTCCGCTAGACGCAAAGCCACTCGGCTAGTCCCAACCCCACTCGGCTAGACCCAAACCCACTCGGCTACACCCAAACCCACTCGGGTACACCCAAACCCACTCGGCTAGACCCAAACCTATTCGGCTAGACCCAAACCCACTCGGCTAGATCCAAACCCATTCGGCTAGACGCAAACCCACTCCGCTAGACCCAAACCCACTGGGCTAGACCCAAACCCACTCGGCTAGACCGAAACCCACTCGGCTAGACACAAACCCACTCCGCTAGACCCAAACCCACTTCGCTAGACCCAAACCCACTCCGCTAGACCCAAACCCACTCCGCTAGACTCAAACCCACTCCGCTAGATTCAAACCCACTCCGCTAGACCCAAACCAACTGGGCTAGACCCACACCCACTCCGCTAGACCCAAACCCAGTCCGCTAGACCCAAACCCACTCCACTAGTCCCAAACCCACTCCGATAGACCCAAACCCACTCGGCTAGACCCAAACCCATTCCGCTAGACCCAAACCCACTCCGCTACACCCAAACCCACTCCGCTAGACCCAAACCCACTCCACTAGACCCAAACCCACTCCGCTAGACCCAAACCCACTCGTCTAGACACAAACCCACTCGGCTAGGCCCAAACCCACAAGGCTAGACCCAAACACACTCGGCCACACCCAAACCCACTCGGCTACACCCAAACCCACTCGGCTAGACCCAAACCCACTCCGCTAGACCCAAACCTATTCGGCTAGACCCAAACCCACTCCGCTAGACCCAAACCCAGTCCGCTAGACCCAAAACCACTCCGCTAGACCCAAACCCACTCGGCTAGACCCAAACCCACTTGGCTAGACCCAAACCCACTCGGCTAGACCCAAACCCACTCGGCTAGGCCCAAACCCACTCGGCTAGACCCAAACCCACTCCGCTTGACCCAAACCTACTCCGCTAGACGCAAACCCACTCCGCTGGACCCAAACCCACTCCGCTAGACCCAAACCCACTCCGCTGGACCCAAACCCACTCGGCTAGACCCAAACCCACTCGGCTACACCCAAACCCACTCGGCTAGACCCAAACCCACTCCGCTAGACCCAAACCTATTCGGCTAGACCCAAAACCACTCGGCTAGATCCAAACCCATTCGGCTAGACGCAAACCCACTCCGCTACACCAAACCCACTCCGCTAGACCCAAACCCACTCCGCTAGACTCAAACCCACTCCGCTAGACGCAAAGCCACTCGGCTAGTCCCAACCCCACTCGGCTAGACCCAAACCCACTCGGCTAGACCCAAACCCACTCGTCTAGACCCAAACCAACTCGGCTAGACCCAAACCCACTCGGCTAGACCCAAACCCACTCGGCTAGACCCAAATCCACTCGGCTAGACCCAAACCCACTCGGCTAGACCCAAACCCACTCGGCTAGACCTAAACCCACTCGGCTAGACCCAAACCCACTCTGCTGGACCCAAACCTATTCGGCTAGACCCAAAACCACTCGGCTAGATCCAAACCCATTCGGCTAGACACAAACCCACTCCGCTACACCAAACCCACTCCGCTAGACCCAAACACACTCCGCTAGACTCAAACCCTCCGCTAGACGCAAACCCACTCGGCTAGTCCCAAACCCAATCGGCTAGACCCAAACCCACTCGGCTAGACCCAAACCCACTCGTCTAGACCCAAACCCACTCGGCTAGACCCAAACACACTCGGCTAGACACAAACCCACTCGGCTAGACCCAAAACCACTCGGCTAGACCCAAACCCACTCGGCAAGACCCAAACCCACTCGGCTAGACCCAAACCCACTCGGCTAGACCCAAACCCACTCGGCTACACACAAACCCACTCGGCTACACCCAAACCCACACGGCTACACCCAAACCCACTCGGCTAGACCCAAACCCACTCCGCTAGACCAAAACCTATTCGGCTAGACCCAAAACCACTCGGCAAGATCCAAACCCATTCGGCTAGACGCAAACCCACTCCGCTAGACCGAAACCCACTGGGCTAGAGCCAACCCACTCGGCTAGACCCAAACCCACTCGGCTAGACCCAAACCCACTCCGCTAGACCCAAACCCACTCCGCTACACCAAACCCACTCCGCTAGACCCAAACCCACTCCGCTAGACTCAAACCCACTCCGCTAGACACAAACCCACTCGGCTAGTCCCAAACCCACTCGGCTAGACCCAAACCCACTCGGCTAGACGCAAACCCACTCGGCGAGACCCAAACCCACTCGGCTGCACCCAAACCCACTCGACAAGATGCAAACCCACTCGGCTAGACCCAAACCCACTCGGCTAGACCCAAACCCACTAGGCTAGACCCAAACCCACTCGGCTAGACCCAAACCCACTGGGCTAGACCCAAACCCACTCGGCTAGACCCAAACCCACTCGGCTAGACCCAAACCCACTCGTCTAGACCCAAAACCACTCGGCTAGGCACAAACCCACAAGGCTAGACCCAAACCCACTCGGCCACACCCAAACCCACTCGGCTACACCCAAACCCACTCGTCTAGACCCAAACCCACTCCGCTAGACCCAAACCTATTTGGCTAGACCCAAACCCACTCCGCTAGACCCAAACCCACTCCGCTAGACCCAAACCCACTCGGCTAGACCCAAACCCACTTGGCTAGACCCAAACCCACTCGGCTTGACCAAAACCCACTCGGCTAGGCCCAAACCCACTCGGCTAGACCCAAACCCACTCCGCTTGACCCAAACCCACTCGGCTACACCCAAACCCACACGGCTACACCCAAACCCACTCGGCTAGACCCAAACCCACTCCGCTAGACCAAAACCTATTCGGCTAGACCCAAAACCACTCGGCAAGATCCAAACCCATTCGGCTAGACGCAAACCCACTCCGCTAGACCGAAACCCACTGGGCTAGAGCCAACCCACTCGGCTAGACCCAAACCCACTCGGCTAGACCCAAACCCACTCCGCTAGACCCAAACCCACTCCGCTACACCAAACCCACTCCGCTAGACCCAAACCCACTCCGCTAGACTCAAACCCACTCCGCTAGACACAAACCCACTCGGCTAGTCCCAAACCCACTCGGCTAGACCCAAACCCACTCGGCTAGAGCAAACCCACTCGGCGAGACCCAAACCCACTCGGCTGCACCCAAACCCACTCGACAAGATGCAAACCCACTCGGCTAGACCCAAACCCACTCGGCTAGACCCAAACCCACTAGGCTAGACCCAAACCCACTCGGCTAGACCCAAACCCACTGGGCTAGACCCAAACCCACTCGGCTAGACCCAAACCCACTCGGCTAGACCCAAACCCACTCGTCTAGACCCAAAACCACTCGGCTAGGCACAAACCCACAAGGCTAGACCCAAACCCACTCGGCCACACCCAAACCCACTCGGCTACACCCAAACCCACTCGTCTAGACCCAAACCCACTCCGCTAGACCCAAACCTATTCGGCTAGACCCAAACCCACTCCGCTAGACCCAAACCCACTCCGCTAGACCCAAACGCACTCGGCTAGACCCAAACCCACTTGGCTAGACCCAAACCCACTCGGCTAGACCCAAACCCACTCGGCTAGGCCCAAACCCACTCGGCTAGACCCAAACCCACTCCGCTTGACCCAAACCCACTCGGCTACACCCAAACCCACACGGCTACACCCAAACCCACTCGGCTAGACCCAAACCCACTCCGCTAGACCAAAACCTATTCGGCTAGACCCAAAACCACTCGGCAAGATCCAAACCCATTCGGCTAGACGCAAACCCACTCCGCTAGACTGAAACCCACTGGGCTAGAGCCAACCCACTCGGCTAGACCCAAACCCACTCGGCTAGACCCAAACCCACTCCGCTAGACCCAAACCCACTCCGCTACACCAAACCCACTCCGCTAGACCCAAACCCACTCCGCTAGACTCAAACCCACTCCGCTAGACACAAACCCACTCGGCTAGTCCCAAACCCACTCGGCTAGACCCAAACCCACTCGGCTAGACGCAAACCCACTCGGCGAGACCCAAACCCACTCGGCTGCACCCAAACCCACTCGACAAGATGCAAACCCACTCGGCTAGACCCAAACCCACTCGGCTAGACCCAAACCCACTAGGCTAGACCCAAACCCACTCGGCTAGACCCAAACCCACTGGGCTAGACCCAAACCCACTCGGCTAGACCCAAACCCACTCGGCTAGACCCAAACCCACTCGTCTAGACCCAAAACCACTCGGCTAGGCACAAACCCACAAGGCTAGACCCAAACCCACTCGGCCACACCCAAACCCACTCGGCTACACCCAAACCCACTCGTCTAGACCCAAACCCACTCCGCTAGACCCAAACCTATTCGGCTAGACCCAAACCCACTCCGCTAGACCCAAACCCACTCCGCTAGACCCAAACCCACTCGGCTAGACCCAAACCCACTTGGCTAGACCCAAACCCACTCGGCTAGACCCAAACCCACTCGGCTAGGCCCAAACCCACTCGGCTAGACCCAAACCCACTCCGCTTGACCCAAACCCAATCCGCTAGACGCAAACCCACTCAGTTAGACCCAAACCCACTCCGCTAGACCCGAACCTACTCCGCTAGACCCAAACCCACTCCGCTAGACCCAAACCCACTCCGCTAGACCCAAACCCACTCGGCTAGACCCAAACCCACTCGTCTAGACCCAAACCCATTCGGCTAGACCCAAACCCACTCGGCTAGACCCAAACCCACTCTGCTAGACCCAAACCCACTCGGCTAGACCCAATCCCACTCGGCAAGACCCAAACCCACTCCGCTAGACCCAACCCACTCCGCTAGACACAAACCCACTCCGCTAGACCCAAACCCACTCCGCTACACCCAAACCCACTCCGCTTGACCCAAACCCACTCCACTAGTCCCAAACCCACTCCGCTAGACCCAAACCCACTCGTCTAGACACAAACCCACTCGGCTAGGCCCAAACCCACAAGGCTAGACCCAAACACACTCGGCCACACCCAAACCCACTCGGCTACACCGAAACCCACTCGGCTAGACCCAAACCCACTCCGCTAGACCCAAACCTATTCGGCTAGACCCAAACCCACTCCGCTAGACCCAAACCCACTCCGCTAGACCCAAACCCACTCCGCTAGACCCAAACCCACTCGGCTAGACCCAAACCCACTTGGCTAGACCCAAACCCACTCCGCTAGACCCAAACCCACTCGGCTAGGCCCAAACCCACTCGGCTAGACCCAAACCCACTCCGCTTGACCCAAACCCACTCCGCTAGACGCAAACCCACACCGCTAGACCCAAACCCACTCCGCTAGACCCAAACCCACTCCGCTAGACCCAAACCCACTCCGCTAGACCCAAACCCACTCAGCTAGACCCAAACCCACTCGGCTGGACCCAAACCCACTCGGCTAGACCCAAACCCACTCGGCTACACCCAAACCCACTCGGCTAGACCCAAACCCACTCCGCTAGACCCAAACCTATTCGGCTAGACCCAAAACCACTCGGCTAGATCCAAACCCATTCGGCTAGACGCAAACCCACTCCGCTACACCAAACCCACTCCGCTAGACCCAAACCCACTCCGCTAGACTCAAACCCACTCCGCTAGACGCAAAGCCACTCGGCTAGTCCCAACCCCACTCGGCTAGACCCAAACCCACTCGGCTAGACCCAAACCCACTCGTCTAGACCCAAACCCACTCGGCTAGACCCAAACCCACTCGGCTAGACCCAAACCCACTCGGCTAGACCCAAACCCACTCGGCTAGACCCAAACCCACTCGGCTAGACCCAAACCCACTCGGCTAGACCCAAACCCACTCTGCTGGACCCAAACCTATTCGGCTAGACCCAAAACCACTCGGCTAGATCCAAACCCATTCGGCTAGACACAAACCCACTCCGCTACACCAAACCCACTCCGCTAGACCCAAACCCACTCCGCTAGACTCAAACCCACTCCGCTAGACCCAAACCCACTCGGCTTGTCCCGAACCCACTCTGCTAGACCCAAACCCACTCGGCTAGACCCAAACCCACTCGGCTACACCCAAACCCACTCGGCTAGACCCAAACCCACTCCGCTAGACTCAAACCTATTCGGCTAGACCCAAACCCACTCGGCTAGATACAAACCCATTCGGCTAGACCCAAACCCACTCCGCTAGACCCAAACCCACTCGGCTAGACCCAAACCCACTTGGCTAGACCCAAACCCACTCGGCTAGACCCAAACCCACTCGGCTAGGCCCAAACCCACTCGGCTAGACCCAAACCCACTCCGCTTGACCCAAACCCACTCCGCTAGACGCAAACCCACTCAGCTAGACCCAAACCCACTCCGCTAGACCCGAACCCACTCCGCTAGACCCAAACCCACTCCGCTAGACCCAAACCCACTCCGCTAGACCCAAACCCACTCGGCTAGACCCAAACCCACTCGTCTAGACCCAAACCCATTCGGCTAGACCCAAACCCACTCGGCTAGACCCAAACCCACTCTGCTAGACCCAAACCCACTCGGCTAGACCCAATCCCACTCGGCAAGACCCAAACCCACTCCGCTAGACCCAACCCACTCCGCTAGACACAAACCCACTCCGCTAGACCCAAACCCACTCCGCTACACCCAAACCCACTCCGCTTGACCCAAACCCACTCCACTAGTCCCAAACCCACTCCGATAGACCCAAACCCACTCGGCTAGACCCAAACCCATTCCGCTAGACCCAAACCCACTCCGCTACACCCAAACCCACTCCGCTAGACCCAAACCCACTCCACTAGACCCAAACCCACTCCGCTAGACCCAAACCCACTCGGCTAGGCCCAAACCCACAAGGCTAGACCCAAACACACTCGGCCACACCCAAACCCACTCGGCTACACCCAAACCCACTCGGCTAGACCCAAACCCACTCCGCTAGACCCATACCTATTCGGCTAGACCCAAACCCACTCCGCTAGACCCAAACCCACTCCGCTAGACCCAAACCCACTCCGCTAGACCCAAACCCACTCGGCTAGACCCAAACCCACTTGGCTAGACCCAAACCCACTCCGCTAGACCCAAACCCACTCGGCTAGGCCCAAACCCACTCGGCTAGACCCAAACCCACTCCGCTTGACCCAAACCCACTCCGCTAGACGCAAACCCACACCGCTAGACCCAAACCCACTCCGCTAGACCCAAACCCACTCCGCTAGACCCAAACCCACTCCGCTAGACCCAAACCCACTCAGCTAGACCCAAACCCACTCGGCTGGACCCAAACCCACTCGGCTAGACCCAAACCCACTCGGCTACACCCAAACCCACTCGGCTAGACCCAAACCCACTCCGCTAGACCCAAACCTATTCGGCTAGACCCAAAACCACTCGGCTAGATCCAAACCCATTCGGCTAGACGCAAACCCACTCAGCTACACCAAACCCACTCCGCTAGACCCAAACCCACTCCGCTAGACTCAAACCCACTCCGCTAGACGCAAAACCACTCGGCTAGTCCCAACCCCACTCGGCTAGACCCAAACCCACTCGGCTAGACCCAAACCCACTCGTCTAGACCCAAACCCACTCGGCTAGACCCAAACCCACTCGGCTAGACCCAAACCCACACGGCTAGACCCAAACCCACTCGGCTAGACCCAAACCCACTCGGCTAGACCCAAACCCACTCGGCTAGACCCAAACCCACTCGGCTAGACCCAAACCCACTCTGCTGGACCCAAACCTATTCGGCTAGACCCAAAACCACTCGGCTAGATCCAAACCCATTCGGCTAGACACAAACCCACTCCGCTACACCAAACCCACTCCGCTAGACCCAAACCCACTCCGCTAGACTCAAACCCACTCCGCTAGACCCAAACCCACTCGGCTTGTCCCGAACCCACTCTGCTAGACCCAAACCCACTCGGCTAGACCCAAACCCACTCGGCTACACCCAAACCCACTCGGCTAGACCCAAACCCACTCCGCTAGACTCAAACCTATTCGGCTAGACCCAAAACCACTCGGCTAGATCCAAACCCATTCGGCTAGACGCAAACCCACTCCGCTACACCAAACCCACTCCGCTAGACCCAAACCCACTCCGCTAGACTCAAACCCTCCGCTAGACGCAAACCCACTCGGCTAGTCCCAAACCCAATCGGCTAGACCCAAACCCACTCGGCTAGACCCAAACCCACTCGTCTAGACCCAAACCCACTCGTTTAGACCCAAAACCACTCGGCTAGACACAAACCCACTCGGCTAGACCCAAAACCACTCGGCTAGACCCAAACCCACTCGGCAAGACCCAAACCCACTCGGCTAGACCCAAACCCACTCGGCTAGACCCAAACCCACTCGGCTACACACAAACCCACTCGGCTACACCCAAACCCACACGGCTACACCCAAACCCACTCGGCTAGACCCAAACCCACTCCGCTAGACCAAAACCTATTCAGCTAGACCCAAAACCACTCGGCTAGATCCAAACCCATTCGGCTAGACGCAAACCCACTCCGCTAGACCTAAACCCACTGGGCTAGAGCCAACCCACTCGGCTAGACCCAAACCCACTCGGCTAGACCCAAACCCACTCCGCTAGACCCAAACCCACTCCGCTACACCAAACCCACTCCGCTAGACCCAAACCCACTCCGCTAGACTCAAACCCACTCCGCTAGACGCAAACCCACTCGGCTAGTCCCAAACCCACTCGGCTAGACCCAAACCCACTCGGCTAGACCCAAACCCACTCGGCGAGACCCAAACCCACTCGGCTACACCCAAACCCACTCGACAAGACCCAAACCCACTCGGCTAGACCCAAACCCACTCGGCTAGACCCAAACACACTCGGCTACACCCAAACCCACTCGGCTGGACCCAAACCCACTCCGCTAGACCCAAACCTATTCGGCTAGACCCAAAACCACTCGGCTAGATCCAAACCCATTCGGCTAGACGCAAACCCACTCCGCTAGACCTAAACACACTGGGCTAAACCCAACCCACTCGGCTAGACCCAAACCCACTCCGCGAGACCCAAACCCACTCGGCTACACCCAAACCCACTCGACAAGACCCAAACCCACTCGGCTAGACCCAAACCCACTCGGCTAGACCCAAACCCACTCGGCTAGACCCAAACCCACTCGGCTAGACACACACCCACTGGGCTAGACCCAAACCCACTCGGCTAGACCCAAACCCACTCGGCTAGACCCAAACCCACTCGGCTAGACAGAAACCCACTCGGCTAGACCCAAACACACTCGGCTACACGCAAACCCACTCGGCTACACCCAAACCCTCTCGGCTACACCCAAACCCACTCGGCTACATACAAACCCACTCCGCTACACCCAAACCCACTCGGCTACACCCAACCCACTCGGCTACACCCAAACCCACTCGGCTGGACCCAAACCCACTCGGCTAGACCCAAACCTATTCGGCTAGACCCAAACCCACTCGGCTAGATCCAAACCCATTCGGCTAGACGCAAACCCACTCCGCTAGACCCAAACCAACTCAGCTAGACCCACACACACTCCGCTAGACCCAAACCCACTCCGCTAGAAGCAAACCCACTCTGCTACACCCAAACCCACTCCGCTAGACGCAAACCCACTCCGCTAGACACAAACCCACTCCGCTAGACCCAAACCAACTCAGCTAGACCCACACACACTCCGCTAGACCCAAACCCACTCGGCTAGACACAAACCCACTCGGCTAGACCCAAACCCACTCGGCTAGACCCAAACCCACTCGGCTAGACCCAATCCCACTCGGCAAGACCCAAACCCACTCGGCTAGACCCAAACCCACTCCGCTAGACCCAAACCCACTCGGCTAGACCCAAACCCACTCCGCTAGACCCAAACCCACTCGGCTAAACCCAAACCCACATGGCTAGACCCAAACCCACTCGGCTAGACCCAAACCCACTCGGCCTCATCCAAACCCACTCGGCTAGACCCAAACCCACTCCGCTAGACCCAAAACTATTCGGCTAGACCCAAAACAACTCGGCTAGATCCAAACCCATTCGGCTAGACGCAAACCCACTCCGCTACACCAAACCCACTCCGCTAGACCCAAACCCACTCCGCTAGACGCAAAGCCACTCGGCTAGTCCCAAACCCACTCGGCTAGACCCAAAACCACTCGGCTAGATCCAAACCCATTCGGCTAGACGCAAACCCACTCCGGTACACCAAACCCACTCCGCTAGACCCAAACCCACTCCGCTAGACTCAAACCCTCCGCTAGACGCAAACCCACTCGGCTAGTCCCAAACCCAATCGGCTAGACCCAAACCCACTTGGCTAGACCCAAACCCACTCGTCTAGACCCAAACCCACTCAGCTAGACCTAAACCCACTCGGCTAGACACAAACCCACTCGGCTAGACCCAAAACCACTCGGCTAGACCCAAACCCACTCGGCAAGACCCAAACCCACTCGGCTAGACCCAAACCCACTCGGCTAGACCCAAACCCACTCGGCTACACACAAACCCACTCGGCTACACCCAAACCCACACGGCTACACCCAAACCCACTCGGCTAGACCCAAACCCACTCCGCTAGACCAAAACCTATTCGGCTAGACCCAAAACCACTCGGCAAGATCCAAACCCATTCGGCTAGACGCAAACCCACTCCGCTAGACCTAAACCCACTGGGCTAGAGCCAACCCACTCGGCTAGACCCAAACCCACTCGGCTAGACCCAAACCCACTCCGCTAGACCCAAACCCACTCTGCTACACCAAACCCACTCCGCCAGACCCAAACCCACTCCTCTAGACTCAAACCCACTCCGATAGACACAAACCCACTCGGCTAGTCCCAAACCCACTCGGCTAGACCCAAACCCACTCGGCTAGACGCAAACCCACTCGGCGAGACCCAAACCCACTCGGCTGCACCCAAACCCACTCGACAAGATGCAAACCCACTCGGCTAGACCCAAACCCACTCGGCTAGACCCAAACCCACTAGGCTAGACCCAAACCCACTCGGCTAGGCCCAAACCCACTGGGCTAGACCCAAACCCACTCGGCTAGACCCAAACCCACTCGGCTAGACCCAAACCCACTCGTCTAGACCCAAAACCACTCGGCTAGGCACAAACCCACAAGGCTAGACCCAAACCCACTCGGCCACACCCAAACCCACTCGGCTACACCCAAACCCACTCGGCTACACCCAAACCCACTCGTCTAGACCCAAACCCACTCCGCTAGACCCAAACCTATTCGGCTAGACCCAAACCCACTCCGCTAGACCCAAACCCACTCCGCTAGACCCAAACCCACTCGGCTAGACCCAAACCCACTTGGCTAGACCCAAACCCACTCGGCTAGACCCAAACCCACTCGGCTAGGCCCAAACCCACTCGGCTAGACCCAAACCCACTCCGCTTGACCCAAACACACTCCGCTAGACGCAAACCCACTCAGCTAGACCCAAGCCCACTCCGCTAGACCCGAACCCACTCCGCTAGACCCAAACCCACTCCGCTAGACCCAAACCCACTCCGCTAGACCCAAACCCACTCGGCTAGACCCAAACCCACTCGTCTAGACGCAAACCCATTCGGCTAGACCCAAACCCACTCGGCTAGACCCAAACCCACTCTGCTAGACCCAAACCCACTCGGCTAGACCCAATCCCACTCGGCAAGACCCAAACCCACTCCGCTAGACCCAACCCACTCCGCTAGACACAAACCCACTCCGCTAGACCCAAACCCACTCCGCTACACCCAAACCCACTCCGCTTGACCCAAACCCACTCCACTAGTCCCAAACCCACTCCGATAGACCCAAACCCACTCGGCTAGACCCAAACCCATTCCGCTAGACCCAAACCCACTCCGCTACACCCAAACCCACTCCGCTAGACCCAAACCCACTCCACTAGACCCAAACCCACTCCGCTAGACCCAAACCCACTCGTCTAGACACAAACCCACTCGGCTAGGCCCAAACCCACAAAGCTAGACCCAAACACACTCGGCCACACCCAAACCCACTCGGCTACACCGAAACCCACTCGGCTAGACCCAAACCCTCTCCGCTAGACCCAAACCTATTCGGCTAGACCCAAACCCACTCCGCTAGACCCAAACCCACTCCGCTAGACCCAAACCCACTCCGCCAGACCCAAACCCACTCGGCTAGACCCAAACCCACTTGGCTAGACCCAAACCCACTCCTCTAGACCCAAACCCACTCGGCTAGGCCCAAACCCACTCGGCTAGACCCAAACCCACTCCGCTTGACCCAAACCCACTCCGCTAGACGCAAACCCACTCCGCTAGACCCAAACCCACTCCGCTAGACCCAAACCCACTCCGCTAGACCCAAACCCACTCCGCTAGACCCAAACCCACTCAGCTAGACCCAAACCCACTCGGCTGGACCGAAACCCACTCGGCTAGACCCAAACCCACTCGGCTACACCCAAACCCACTCGGCTAGACCCAAACCCACTCCGCTAGACCCAAACCTATTCGGCTAGACCCAAAACCACTCGGCTAGATCCAAACCCATTCGGCTAGACGCAAACCCACTCCGCTACACCAAACCCACTCCGCTAGACCCAAACCCACTCCGCTAGACTCAAACCCACTCCGCTAGACGCAAAGCCACTCGGCTAGTCCCAACCCCACTCGGCTAGACCCAAACCCACTCGGCTAGACCCAAACCCACTCGTCTAGACCCAAACCCACTCGGCTAGACCCAAACCCACTCGGCTAGACCCAAACCCACACGGCTAGACCCAAACCCACTCGGCTAGACCCAAACCCACTCGGCTAGACCCAAACCCACTCGGCTAGACCCAAACCCACTCGGCTAGACCCAAACCCACTCTGCTGGACCCAAACCTATTCGGCTAGACCCAAAACCACTCGGCTAGATCCAAACCCATTCGGCTAGACACAAACCCACTCCGCTACACCAAACCCACTCCGCTAGACCCAAACCCACTCCGCTAGACTCAAACCCACTCCGCTAGACCCAAACCAACTCGGCTTGTCCCGAACCCACTCTGCTAGACCCAAACCCACTCGGCTAGACCCAAACCCACTCGGCTACACCCAAACCCACTCGGCTAGACCCAAACCCACTCCGCTAGACTCAAACCTATTCGGCTAGACCCAAAACCACTCGGCTAGATCCAAACCCATTCGGCTAGACGCAAACCCACTCCGCTACACCAAACCCACTCCGCTAGACCCAAACCCACTCCGCTAGACTCAAACCCTCCGCTAGACGCAAACCCACTCGGCTAGTCCCAAACCCAATCGGCTAGACCCAAACCCACTCGGCTAGACCCAAACCCACTCGTCTAGACCCAAACCCACTCGTTTAGACCCAAACCCACTCGGCAAGACCCAAACCCACTCGGCTAGACCCAAACCCACTCGGCTAGACCCAAACCCACTCGGCTACACACAAACCCACTCGGCTACACCCAAACCCACACGGCTACACCCAAACCCACTCGGCTAGACCCAAACCCACTCCGCTAGACCAAAACCTATTCAGCTAGACCCAAAACCACTCGGCTAGATCCAAACCAATTCGGCTAGACGCAAACCCACTCCGCTAGACCTAAACCCACTGGGCTAGAGCCAACCCACTCGGCTAGACCCAAACCCACTCGGCTAGACCCAAACCCACTCCGCTAGACCCAAACCCACTCCGCTACACCAAACCCACTCCGCTAGACCCAAACCCACTCCGCTAGACTCAAACCCACTCCGCTAGATGCAAACCCACTCGGCTAGTCCCAAACCCACTCGGCTAGACCCAAACCCACTCGGCTAGACCCAAACCCACTCGGCGAGACCCAAACCCACTCGGCTACACCCAAACCCACTCGACAAGACCCAAACCCACTGGGCTAGACCCAAACCCACTCGGCTAGACCCAAAGCCACTCGGCTAGACCCAAACCCACTCGGCTAGAC
Organism: Raja brachyura; assembly: GCA_963514005.1. The sequence goes on along the minus strand of OY740815.1, from coordinate 28,188,376 downwards.
CCAAACCCACTGGGCTAGACCCAAACCCACTCGGCTAGACCCAAACCCACTCGGCTAGACCCAAACCCACTCGGCTAGACCCAAACCCACTCGGCTAGACCCAAACACACTCGGCTACACCCAAACCCACTCGGCTGGACCAAAACCCACTCCGCTAGACCCAAACCTATTCGGCTAGACCCAAAACCACTCGGCTGGATCCAAACCCATTCGGCTAGACGCAAACCCACTCCGCTAGACCTAAACACACTGGGCTAAACCCAACCCACTCGGCTAGACCCAAACCCACTCCGCGAGACCCAAACCCACTCGGCTACACCCAAACCCACTCGACAAGACCCAAACCCACTCGGCTAGACCCAAACCCACTCGGCTAGACCCAAACCCACTCGGCTAGACCCAAACCCACTCGGCTAGACACAAACCCACTGGGCTAGACCCAAACCCACTCGGCTAGAACCAAACCCACTCGGCTAGACCCAAACCCACTCGGCTAGACAGAAACCCACTCGGCTAGACACAAACACACTCGGCTACACGCAAACCCACTCGGCTACACCCAAACCCACTCGGCTACACCCAAACCCACTCGGCTACATACAAACCCACTCCGCTACACCCAAACCCACTCGGCTACACCCAAACCCACTCGGCTACACCCAAACCCACTCGGCTGGACCCAAACCCACTCGGCTAGACCCAAACCTATTTGGCTAGACCCAAACCCACTCGGCTAGATCCAAACCCATTCGGCTAGACGCAAACCCACTCCGCTAGACCCAAACCAACTCAGCTAGACCCACACACACTCCGCTAGACCCAAACCCACTCCGCTAGACGCAAACCCAATCTGCTACACCCAAACCCACTCCGCTAGACGCAAACCCACTCCGCTAGACCCAAACCCACTCCGCTAGACCCAAACCAACTCAGCTAGACCCACACACACTCCGCTAGACCCAAACCCACTCGGCTAAACACAAACCCACTCGGCTAGACACAAACCCACTCGGCTAGACCCAAACCCACTCGGCTAGACCCAATCCCACTCGGCAAGACCCAAACCCACTCGGCTAGACCCAAACCCACTCCGCTAGACCCAAACCCACTCGGCTAGACCCAAACCCACTCCGCTAGACCCAAACCCACTCGGCTAAACCCAAACCCACATGGCTAGACCCAAACCCACTCGGCTAGACCCAAACCCACTCGGCCTCATCCAAACCCACTCGGCTAGACCCAAACCCACTCCGCTAGACCCAAAACTATTCGGCTAGACCCAAAACAACTCGGCTAGATCCAAACCCATTCGGCTAGACGCAAACCCACTCCGCTAGACCCAAACCCACTCCGCTAGACCCAAACCCACTCCGCTAGACTCAAACCCACTCCGCTAGACGCAAACCTACTCGGCTAGTCCCAAACCCACTCGGCTAGACCCAAACCCACTCGGCTAGACCCAAACCCACTCGGCTAGACCCAAACCCACTCGGCTAGACCCAAACCCACTCGGCTAGACCCAAACCCTCTCGGCTAGACCCAAACCCACTCGGCTACACCTAAACCCACTCGGCTACACCCAAACCCACTCGACTACACCCAAACCCACTCGGCTGCACCCTAACCCACTCGGCTAGACCAAAGCCCACTCCACTAGACCCAAACCCACTCGGCTAGAACCAAAACCCACTCGTCTAGACCCAAACCCACTCGGCTAGTCCCAAACCTCCTCGGCTAGACCCAAACCCACTCCGCTAGACCCAAACACACTCCGTAATACCCAAACCCACTCCGCTAGACCCAAACCCACTCCGCTAGACCCAAACCCACTCGGCTAGACCCAAACCCACTCGTCTAGACCCAAACCCACTCGTCTAGACCCAAACCCACTCGGCTAGACCCAAACCCACTCGGCTAGTCCCAAACCCACTCGGCTAGACTCAAACCCACTCGGCTAGACCGCATCCCACTCGGCAAGACCCAAACCCACTCGGCTAGACACAAACCCACTCGGCTAGACCCAAACTCACTCGGCTAGACCCAAACCCACTCGGCTAGACACAAGCCCACTCGGCTATACCCAAACCCACTCGGCTAGACCCAAACCCACTCGGCCAGACCCAAACCCTCCCGGCTAGACACAAACCCACTTGGCTACACCTAAACCCACTCGGCTACACCCAAACCCACTCGGCTACACCCAAACCCACTCGGCTACACCCAAACCCACTCGCCTAGACCCAAGCCCATTCCACTAGACCCAAACCCAATCGGCTAGAACCAAAACCCACTCGGCTAGACCCAAACCCACTCGGCTAGACCCAAACCCACTCGGCTAGACCCAAACCCACTCCGCTAGACCCAAACCCACTCCGCTAGACCCAAACCCACTCGGCTAGTCCCAAACCTCCTCGGCTAGACCCAAACCCACTCCGCTAGACCCAAACCCACTCCGCTAGATCCAAACCCACTCCGCTAGACCCAAACCCACTCCGCTAGACCCAAACCCACTCGGCTAGACCCAAACCCACTCGTCTAGACCCAAACCCACTCGTCCAGACCCAAACTCACTCGGCTAGACCCAAACCCACTCGGCTAGACCCAAACCCACTCGGCTAGACTCAAACCCACTCGGCTCGACCGCATCCCACTCGGGAAGACCCAAACCCACTCGGCTAGACACAAACCCACTCGGCTAGACCCAAACCCACTCGGCTAGACCCAAACCCACTCGGCTAGACACAAGCCCACTCGGCTATACCCAAACCCACTCGGCTAGACCCAAACCCACTCGGCCAGACCCAAACCCTCTCGGCTAGACACAAATCCACTCGGCTACACCTAAACCTACTCGGCTACACCCAAACCCACTCGGGTTCACCCAAACCCACTCGGCTACACCCAAACCCACTCGCCTAGACCCAAGCCCATTCCACTAGACCCAAACCCAATCGGCTAGAACCAAAACCCACTCGGCTAGACCCAAACCCACTCGGCTAGACCCAAACCCAGTCGGCTAGACCCAAACCCACTCCGCTAGACCCAAACCCACTCCGCTAGACCCAAACCCACTCGTCTAGACCCAAACCCACTCGTCTAGACCCAAATCCACTCGGCTAGACCCAAACCCACTCGGCTAGACCCAAACCCACTCGGCTAGACTCAATCCCACTCGGCTAGACCCAATCCCACTCGGCAAGACCCAAACCCACTCGGCTAGACCCAAACCCACTCGGCTAGACCCAAACCCACTCGGCTAGACCCAAACCCACTCGGCTAGACCCAAACCCACTCGGCTAGACTCAATCCCACTCGGCTAGACCCAATCCCACTCGGCAAGACCCAAACCCACTCGGCTAGACCCAAACCCACTCGGCTATACCCAAACCCACTCGGCTAGACCCAAACCCACTCGGCTAGACCCAAACCCACTCGGCTAGACCCAAACCCACTCGGCTACACCCAAACCCACTCGGCCTCACCCAAACCCACTCGGCTACACCCAAACCCACTCGGCTACACACAAACCCACTCGGGTACACCCAAACCCACTCGGCTACACCCAAACCCACTCGCCTAGACCCAAGCCCATTCCACTAGACCCAAACCCAATCGGCTAGAACCAAAACCCACTCGGCTAGACCCAAACCCACTCGGCTAGATCCAAACCCATTCGGCTAGACGCAAACCCACTCCGCTAGACCTAAACCCACTGGGCTAGACCCAACCCACTCGGCTAGACCCAAACCCACTCCGCTAGACCCAAGCCCACTCCGCTAGACCCAAACCCACTCCGCTACACCAAACCCACTCCGCTAGACCCAAACACACTCCGCTAGACTCAAACCCACTCCGTTAGACGCAAACCCACTCAGCTGGACCCAAACCCACTCGGCTAGACCCAAACCCACTCGGCTAGACCCAAACCCACTCGGCGAGACCCAAACCCACTCGGCTACACCCAAACCCACTCGACAAGACCCAAACCCACTCGGCTAGACCCAAACCCACTCGGCTAGACCCAAACCCACTCGGCTAGACCGAAACCCACTCGGCTAGACCCGAACCCACTCGGCTAGACCCAAACCCACTCGGCTAGACCCAAACCCACTCGGCTACACCCAAACCCATTCGGCTACACCCAAACCCACTCGGCTACACCCAAACCCACTCGGCTACACACAAACCCACTCGGCTACACCCAAACCCACTCGGCCACACCCAAACCCACTCGGCTAGACCCAAACCCACTCCGCTAGACCCAAACCTATTCGGCTAGACCCAAAACCACTCGGCTAGATCCAAACCCATTCGGCTAGACGCAAACCCACTCGGCTAGACCCAAACCCACTCCGCTAGACCCAATCCCACTCCGCTACACCAAACCCACTCCGCTAGACCCAAACCCACTCCGCTACACCAAACCCACTCCGCTAGACCCAAACCCACTCGGCTACACCCAAACCCACTCGGCCTCACCCAAACCCACTCGGCTACACCCAAACCCACTCGGCTAGATCCAAACCCACTCCGCTAGACCCAAACCTATTCGGCTAGACCCAGAACCACTCGGCTAGATCCAAACCCATTCGGCTAGACACAACCCCACTCCGCTACACCAAACCCACTCCGCTAGACACAAACCCACTCCGCTAGACTCAAACCCACTCCGCTAGACCCAAACCCACTACGCTAGACTCAAACCCACTCCGCTAGACACAAAGCCACTCGGCTAGTCCCAAACCCACTCGGCTAGACCCAAACCCACTCGGCTAGACCCAAACCCACTCGTCTAGACCCAAACCCACTCGGCTAGACCCAAACCCACTCGGCTAGTCCCAAACCCACTCTGCTAGACCCAAACCCACTCGGCTAGACCCAAACCCACTCGGCTACACCCAAACCCGCTCGGCTAGACCCAAACCCACTCCGCTAGACCCAAACCTATTCGGCTAGACCCAAAACCACTCGGCTAGATCCAAACCCATTCGGCTAGACCCAAACCCACTCCGCTAGACTCAAACCCTCCGCTAGACGCAAACCCACTCGGCTAGTCCCAAACCCAATCGGCTTGACCCAAACCCACTCGGCTAGACCCGAACCCACTCGGCTAGACCCAAACCCACTCGGCTAGACCCAAACCCACTCGGCTACACCCAAACCTATTCGGCTACACCCAAACCCACTCGGCTACACCCAAACCCACTCGGCTACACACAAACCCACTCGGCTACACCCAAACCCACTCGGCCACACCCAAACCCACTCGGCTAGACCCAAACCCACTCCGCTAGACCCAAACCTATTCGGCTAGACCCAAAACCACTCGGCTAGATCCAAACCCATTCGGCTAGACGCAAACCCACTCGGCTAGACCCAAACCCACTCCGCTAGACCCAATCCCACTCCGCTACACCAAACCCACTCCGCTAGACCCAAACCCACTCCGCTAGACTCAAACCCACTCCGCTAGACGCAAACCCACTCGGCTAGTCCCAAACCCACTCGGCTAGACCCAAACCCACTCGGCTAGACCCAAACCCACTCGGCGAGACCCAAACCCACTCGGCTACACCCAAACCCACTCGGCAAGACCCAAACCCACTCGGCTAGACCCAAACCCACTCCGCTAGACCCAAACCCACTCGGTTAGACCCAAACCCACTCGGCTAGACCCAAACCCACTCGGCTGGACCCAAACCGACTCGGCTAGACCCAATCCCACTCGGCTAGACCCAAACCCACTCGGCTAGACCCAAACCCACTCTGCTAGACCCAAACCTATTCGGCTAGACCCAAACCCACTCGGCTAGACCCAAACCCACTCGGCTATACCCAAACCCACTCCGCTACACCAAACCCACTCCGCTAGACCCAAACCCACTCGGCTACACCCAAACCCACTCGGCCTCACCCAAACCCACTCGGCTACACCCAAACCCACTCGGCTAGATCCAAACCCACTCCGCTAGACCCAAACCTATTCGGCTAGACCCAGAACCACTCGGCTAGATCCAAACCCATTCGGCTAGACACAACCCCACTCCGCTACACCAAACCCACTCCGCTAGACCCAAACCCACTCCGCTAGACTCAAACCCACTCCGCTAGACCCAAACCCACTCCGCTAGACTCAAACCCACTCCGCTAGACACAAAGCCACTCGGCTAGTCCCAAACCCACTCGGCTAGACCCAAACCCACTCGGCTAGACCCAAACCCACTCGTCTAGACCCAAACCCACTCGGCTAGACCCAAACCCACTCGGCTAGTCCCAAACCCACTCTGCTAGACCCAAACCCACTCGGCTAGACCCAAACCCACTCGGCTACACCCAAACCCGCTCGGCTAGACCCAAACCCACTCCGCTAGACCCAAACCTATTCGGCTAGACCCAAAACCACTCGGCTAGATCCAAACCCATTCGGCTAGACCCAAACCCACTCCGCTAGACTCAAACCCTCCGCTAGACGCAAACCCACTCGGCTAGTCCCAAACCCAATCGGCTTGACCCAAACCCACTCGGCTAGACCCGAACCCACTCGGCTAGACCCAAACCCACTCGGCTAGACCCAAACCCACTCGGCTACACCCAAACCTATTCGGCTACACCCAAACCCACTCGGCTACACCCAAACCCACTCGGCTACACACAAACCCACTCGGCTACACCCAAACCCACTCGGCCACACCCAAACCCACTCGGCTAGACCCAAACCCACTCCGCTAGACCCAAACCTATTCGGCTAGACCCAAAACCACTCGGCTAGATCCAAACCCATTCGGCTAGACGCAAACCCACTCGGCTAGACCCAAACCCACTCCGCTAGACCCAATCCCACTCCGCTACACCAAACCCACTCCGCTAGACCCAAACCCACTCCGCTAGACTCAAACCCACTCCGCTAGACGCAAACCCACTCGGCTAGTCCCAAACCCACTCGGCTAGACCCAAACCCACTCGGCTAGACCCAAACCCACTCGGCGAGACCCAAACCCACTCGGCTACACCCAAACCCACTCGGCAAGACCCAAACCCACTCGGCTAGACCCAAACCCACTCCGCTAGACCCAAACCCACTCGGTTAGACCCAAACCCACTCGGCTAGACCCAAACCCACTCGGCTGGACCCAAACCGACTCGGCTAGACCCAATCCCACTCGGCTAGACCCAAACCCACTCGGCTAGACCCAAACCCACTCTGCTAGACCCAAACCTATTCGGCTAGACCCAAACCCACTCGGCTAGACCCAAACCCACTCGGCTATACCCAAACCCACTCCGCTACACCAAACCCACTCCGCTAGACCCAAACCCACTCGGCTACACCCAAACCCACTCGGCCTCACCCAAACCCACTCGGCTACACCCAAACCCACTCGGCTAGATCCAAACCCACTCCGCTAGACCCAAACCTATTCGGCTAGACCCAGAACCACTCGGCTAGATCCAAACCCATTCGGCTAGACACAACCCCACTCCGCTACACCAAACCCACTCCGCTAGACCCAAACCCACTCCGCTAGACTCAAACCCACTCCGCTAGACCCAAACCCACTCCGCTAGACTCAAACCCACTCCGCTAGACACAAAGCCACTCGGCTAGTCCCAAACCCACTCGGCTAGACCCAAACCCACTCGGCTAGACCCAAACCCACTCGTCTAGACCCAAACCCACTCGGCTAGACCCAAACCCACTCGGCTAGTCCCAAACCCACTCTGCTAGACCCAAACCCACTCGGCTAGACCCAAACCCACTCGGCTACACCCAAACCCGCTCGGCTAGACCCAAACCCACTCCGCTAGACCCAAACCTATTCGGCTAGACCCAAAACCACTCGGCTAGATCCAAACCCATTCGGCTAGACCCAAACCCACTCCGCTAGACTCAAACCCTCCGCTAGACGCAAACCCACTCGGCTAGTCCCAAACCCAATCGGCTTGACCCAAACCCACTCGGCTAGACCCAAACCCACTCGGCTAGACCAAAACACACTCGGCTAGCCCCAAACCCACTCGGCTAGACCCAAACCCACTCGGCTAGACCCAAACCCACTCGGCTACATCCAAACCCATTCGGCTACACCCAAAGCCACTCGGCTACACCCAAACCCACTCGGCTAGCCCCAAACCCACTCCGCTAGACCCAAACCTATTCGGCTAGACCCAAAACCACTCGGCTAGATCCAAACCCATTCGGCTAGACGCAAACCCACTCCGCTAGACCTAAACCCACTGGGCTAGACCCAACCCACTCGGCCAGACCCAAACCCACTCGGCTAGACCCAAACCCACTCCGCTAGACCCAAACCCACTCCGCTACACCAAACCCACTCCGCTAGACCCAAACCCACTCCGCTAGACTCAAACCCACTCCGCTAGACGCGAACCCACTCGGCTAGTCCCAAACCCACACGGCTAGTCCCAAACCCACTCGGCTAGACCCAAACCCACTCGGCGAGACCCAAACCCACTCGGCTACACCCAAACCCACTCGGCAAGACCCAAACCCACTCGGCTACACCCAAACCCACTCGGCTAGACCTAAACCCACTCGGCTAGACCCAAACCCACTCGGCTAGACCCAAACCCACTCGGCTAGACCCAAACCCACTCCGCTAGACTCAAACCCACTCCGCTAGACCCAAATCCACTCCGCTAGACTCACACCCACTCCGCTAGATGCAAAGCCACTCGGCTAGTCCCAAACCCACTCGGCTAGACCAAAACCCACTTGGCTAGACCCAAACCCACTCGTCTAGACCCAAACCCACTCGGCTAGACCCAAACCCACTCGGCTAGACCCAAACCCACTCGTCTAGACCCAAACCCACTCGGCTAGACCCAAACCCACTCTGCTAGACCCAAACCTATTCGGCTAGACCCAAAACCACTCGGCTAGATCCAAACCCATTCGGCTAGACACAAACCCACTCTGCTACACCAAACCCACTCCGCTAGACCCAAACCCACTCCGCTAGACTCAAACCCACTCCGCTAGACCCAAACCCACTCGGCTAGTCCCAAACCCACTCTGCTAGACCCAAACCGACTCGGCTAGACCCAAACCCACTCGGCTACACCCAAACCCACTCGGCTAGACCCAAACCCACTCCGCTAGACCCAAACCTATTCGGCTAGACCCAGAACCACTCCGCTAGATCCAAACCCATTCGGCTAGACGTAAACCCACTCCGCTACACCAAACCCACTCCGCTAGACCCAAACCCACTCCGCTAGACTCAAACCCTCCGCTAGACTCAAACCCACTCGGCTAGTCCCAAACCCAATCGGCTAGACCCAAACCCACTCGGCTAGACCCAAACCCACTCGTCTAGACCCAAACCCACTCGGCTAGACCGAAACCCACTCGGCTAGTCACAAACCCACTCGGCTAGACCCAAACCCACTCGGCTAGACCCAAACCCACTCGGCTAGACCCAAACCCACTCGGCTAGACCCAAACCCACTCGGCTAGACCCAAACCCACTCGGCTACACCCAAACCCACTCGGCTACACCCAAACCCACTAGGCTACACCCAAAGCCACTCGGCTACACCCAAATCCACTCGGCTACACACAAACCCACTCGGCAACACCCAAACCCACTCGGCTACACCCAAACCCACTCGGCTAGACCCAAACCCACTCCGCTAGACCCAAACCTATTCGGCTAGACCCAAAACCACTCGGCTAGATCCAAACCCATTCGGCTAGACGCAAACCCACTCCGCTAGACCTAAACCCACTGGGCTAGACCCAACCCACTCGGCTAGACCCAAACCCACTCGGCTAGACCCAAACCCACTCCGCTAGACCCAAACCCACTCCGCTACACCAAACCCACTCCGCTAGACCCAAACCCACTCCGCTAGACTCAAACCCACTCCACTAGACGCAAACCCACTCGGCTAGTCCCAAACCCACACGGCTAGACCCAAACCCACTCAGCTAGACCCAAACCCACTCGGCGAGACCCAAACCCACTCGGCTACACCCAAACCCACTCGGCAAGACCCAAACCCACTCGGCTACACCCAAACCCACTCGGCTAGACCTAAACCCACTCGGCTAGACCCAAACCCACTCGGCTAGACCCAAACCCACTCGGCTAGACCCAAACCCACTCGGTTAGACCCAAACCTATTCGGCTACACCCAAAACCACTCGGCTAGATCCAAACCCATTCGGCTAGACACAAACCCACTCCGCTACACCAAACCCACTCCGCTAGACCCAAACCCACTCCGCTAGACTCAAACCCACTCCGCTAGACCCAAACCCACTCGGCTAGTCCCAAACCCACTCTGCTAGACCCAAACCGACTCGGCTAGACCCAAACCCACTCGGCTACACCCAAACCCACTCGGCTAGACCCAAACCCACTCCGCTAGACCCAAACCTATTCGGCTAGACCCAGAACCACTCCGCTAGATCCAAACCCATTCGGCTAGACGCAAACCCACTCCGCTACACCAAACCCACTCCGCTAGACCCAAACCCACTCCGCTAGACTCAAACCCGCCGCTAGACGCAAACCCACTCGGCTAGCCCCAAACCCAATCGGCTAGACACAAACCCACTCGGCTAGACCGAAACCCACTCGGCTAGTCACAAACCCACTCGGCTAGACCCAAAACCACTCGGCTAGACCCAAACCCACTCGGCAAGACCCAAACCCACTCGGCTATACGCAAACCCACTCGGCTAGACCCAAACCCACTCGGCTACACACAAACCCACTCGGCTACACCCAAACCCACTCGGCTACACCCAAACCCACTCCGCTAGACGCAAACCCACTCGGCGAGACCCAAACCCACTCGGCTACACCCAAACCCACTCGACAAGACCCAAACCCACTCGGCTAGACCCAAACCCACTCGGCTAGACCCAAACCCACTCGGCTAGACCCAAACCCACTCGGCCAGACCCAAACCCACTGGGCTAGACCCAAACCCACTCGGCTAGACCCAAACCCACTCGGCTAGACCCAAACCCACTCGGCTAGACCCAAACCCACTCGGCTAGACCCAAACCCACTCGGCTACACCCAAACCCACTCGGCTACACCCAAACCCACTCGGCTACACCCAAAGCCACTCGGCTACACCCAAATCCACTCGGCTACACACAAACCCACTCGGCAACACCCAAACCCACTCGGCTACACCCAAACCCACTCGGCTAGACCCAAACCCACTCCGCTAGACCCAAACCTATTCGGCTAGACCCAAAACCACTCGGCTAGATCCAAACCCATTCGGCTAGACGCAAACCCACTCCGCTAGACCTAAACCCACTGGGCTAGACCCAACCCACTCGGCTAGACCCAAACCCACTCGGCTAGACCCAAACCCACTCCGCTAGACCCAAACCCACTCCGCTACACCAAACCCACTCCGCTAGACCCAAACCCACTCCGCTGGACTCAAACCCACTCCACTAGACGCAAACCCACTCGGCTAGTCCCAAACCCACACGGCTAGACCCAAACCCACTCAGCTAGACCCAAACCCACTCGGCGAGACCCAAACCCACTCGGCTACACCCAAACCCACTCGGCAAGACCCAAACCCACTCGGCTACACCCAAACCCACTCGGCTAGACCTAAACCCACTCGGCTAGACCCAAACCCACTCGGCTAGACCCAAACCCACTCGGCTAGACCCAAACCCACTCGGTTAGACCCAAACCTATTCGGCTAGACCCAAAACCACTCGGCTAGATCCAAACCCATTCGGCTAGACGCAAACCCACTCCGCTACACCAAACCCACTCCGCTAGACCCAAACCCACTCCGCTAGACTCAAACCCACTCCGATAGAGGCAAAGCCACTCGGCTAATCCCAAACCCACTCGGCTAGACCCAAACCCACTCGGCTAGACCCAAACCCACTCGGCTAGACCCAAACCCACTCGGCTAGACCCAAACCCACTCTGCTAGACCCAAACCTATTCGGCTAGACCCAAAACCACTCGGCTAGATCCAAACCCATTCGGCTAGACACAAACCCACTCCGCTACACCAAACCCACTCCGCTAGACCCAAACCCACTCCGCTAGACTCAAACCCACTCCGCTAGACCCAAACCCACTCGGCTAGTCCCAAACCCACTCTGCTAGACCCAAACCGACTCGGCTAGACCCAAACCCACTCGGCTACACCCAAACCCACTTGGCTAGACCCAAACCCACTCCGCTAGACCCAAACCTATTCGGCTAGACCCAAAACCACTCCGCTAGATCCAAACCCATTCGGCTAGACGCAAACCCACTCCGCTACACCAAACCCACTCCGCGAGACCCAAACCCACTCCGCAAGACTCAAACCCTCCGCTAGACGCAAACCCACTCGGCTAGTCCCAAACTCAATCGGCTAGACCCAAACCCACTCGGCTAGACCCAAACCCACTCGTCTAGACCCAAACCCACTCGGCTAGACCCAAACCCACTCGGCTAGACACAAACCCACTCGGCTAGACCCAAAACCACTCGGCTAGACCCAAACCCACTCGGCAAGACCCAAACCCACTCGGCTAGACGCAAACCCACTCGGCTAGACCCAAACCCACTCGGCTACACACAAACCCACTCGGCTACACCCAAACCCACTCGGCCACACCCAAACCCACTCGGCTAGACCCAAACCCACTCCGCTAGACCAAACCCACACGGCTAGACCCAAACCCACTCGGCTAGACCCAAACCCACTCGGCTAGACCCAAACCCACTCGGCTACACCCAAACCCACTCGGCAAGACCCAAACCCACTCGGCTACACCCAAACCCACTCGGCTAGACCCAAACCCACTCTGCTAGACCCAAACCTATTCGGCTAGACCCAAAACCACTCGGCTAGATCCAAACCCATTCGGCTAGACACAAACCCACTCCGCTACACCAAACCCACTCCGCTAGACCCAAACCCACTCCGCTAGACTCAAACCCACTCCGCTAGACCCAAACCCACTCGGCTAGTCCCAAACCCACTCTGCTAGACCCAAACCCACTCGGCTAGACCCAAACCCACTCGGCTACACCCAAACCCACTCGGCTAGACCCTAACCCACTCCGCTAGACCCAAACCTATTCGGCTAGACCCAAAACCACTCGGCTAGATCCAAACCCATTCGGCTTGACGCAAACGCACTCCGCTACACCAAACCCACTCCGCTAGACCCAAACCCACTCCGCTAGACTCAAACCCTCCGCTAGACGCAAACCCACTCGGCTAGTCCCAAACCCAATCGGCTAGACCCAAACCCACTCGGCTAGACCCAAACCCACTCGTCTAGACCCAAACCCACTCGGCTAGACCCAAACCCACTCGGCTAGACCCAAGCCCACTCCGCTAGACCCAAACCCACTCCGCTAGACCCAAACCCACTCCGCTGGACCCAAACCCACTCCGCTAGACCCAAACCCACTCCGCTAGACCCAAACCCACTCCGCTAGACCCAAACCCACTCGGCTAGACCCAAACCCACTCGTCTAGACCCAAACCCACTCGGCTACACCCAAACCCAATCGGCTAGACCCAAACCCACTCGGCTAGACCCAAACCCACTCGGCTAGACCCAAACCCACTCGGCAAGACCCAATCCCACTCGGCAAGACCCAAACCCACTCGGCTAGACCCAAACCCACTCGGCTAGACCCAAACCCACTCGGCTAGTCCCAAACCCACTCGGCTAGACCCAAACCCACTCTGCTAGACCCAAACCTATTCGGCTAGACCCAAAACCACTCGGCTAGATCCAAACCCATTCGGCTAGACACAAACCCACTCCGCTACACCAAACCCACTCCGCTAGACCCAAACCCACTCCGCTAGACTCAAACCCACTCCGCTAGACCCAAACCCACTCGGCTAGTCCCAAACCCACTCTGCTAGACCCAAACCCACTCGGCTAGACCCAAACCCACTCGGCTACACCCAAACCCACTCGGCTAGACCCAAACCCACTCAGCTAGACCCAAACCTATTCGGCTAGACCCAAAACCACTCGGCTAGATCCAAACCCATTCGGCTTGACGCAAACGCACTCCGCCACACCAAACCCACTCCGCTAGACCCAAACCCACTCCGCTAGACTCAAACCCTCCGCTAGACGCAAACCCACTCGGCTAGTCCCAAACCCAATCGGCTAGACCCAAACCCACTCGGCTAGACCCAAACCCACTCGTCTAGACCCAAACCCACTCGGCTAGACCCAAACCCACTCGGCTAGACCCAAGCCCACTCCGCTAGACCCAAACCCACTCCGCTAGACCCAAACCCACTCCGCTGGACCCAAACCCACTCCGCTAGACCCAAACCCACTCCGCTAGACCCAAACCCACTCCGCTAGACCCAAACCCACTCGGCTAGACCCAAACCCACTCGTCTAGACCCAAACCCACTCGGCTAGACCCAAACCCAATCGGCTAGACCCAAACCCACTCGGCTAGACCCAAACCCACTCGGCTAGACCCAAACCCACTCGGCAAGACCCAATCCCACTCGGCAAGACCCAAACCCACTCGGCTAGACCCAAACCCACTCGGCTAGACCCAAACCCACTCGGCTAGTCCCAAACCCACTCGGCTAGACGAAAACCCACTCGGCTAGACCCAAACCCACTCGGCTAGACCCAAACCCACTCGGCTCGACCCAAACCCACTCGGCTAGACACAAACCCACTCGGCTAGACCCAAACCCACTCGGCTACACCCAAACCCACTCGGCTACACCCAAACCCACTCGGCTACACCCAAACCCACTCGGCTACACCCAAACCCACTCGGCTACACGCAAACCCACTCGGCTACACCCAAACCCACTCGGCTACACCCAAACCCACTCGGCGAGACCCAAACCTATTCGGCTAGACCTAAACCCACTCGGCTAGATCCACACCCACTCCGCTAGACCCAAACACAGTCCGCTAGACCCAAACCCACTCCGCTACACCCAAACCCACTCCGCTATACCCAAACCCACTCCACTAGTCCCAAACCCACTCCGATAGACCCAAACCCACTCGGCTAGACCCAAACCCACTCCGCTAGACCCAAACCCACTCCGCTACACCCAAACCCACTCCGCTAGACCCAAACCCACTCCACTAGACCCAAACCCACTCCGCTAGACCCAAACCCACTCCGCTACACCCAAACCCACTCCGCTAGACCCAAACCCACAAGGCTAGACCCAAACCCACTCCGCTAGACCCAAACCCACTCGTCTAGACCCAAACCCACTCGGCTACACCCAAACCCACTCGGCTAGACCCAAACCCACTCCGCTAGACCCAAACCTATTCGGCCAGACCCAAACCCACTCCGCTAGACCCAAACCCACTCCGCTAGACCCAAACCCACTGCGCTAGTCCCAAACCCACTCCGCTAGACCCAAACCCACTTGGCTAGACCCAAACCCACTCGGCTAGACCCAAACCCACTCGGCTAGGCCCAAAACCCACTTGGCTAGACCCAAACCCACTCCGCTTGACCCAAACCCACTCCGCTAGACGCAAACCCACTCCGCTAGACCCAAACCCACTCCGCTAGACCCAAACCCACTCAGCTAGACCCAAACCCACTCCGCTAGACCCAAACCCACTCCGCTAGACCCAAACCCACTCGGCTAAACCCAAACCCACTCCGCTAGACCCAAACCCACTCCGCTAGACCCAAACCCACTGCGCTAGTCCCAAACCCACTCCGCTAGACCCAAACCCACTCCGCTAGACCCAAACCCACTCGGCTAGACCCAAACCCACTTGGCTAGACCCAAACCCACTCGGCTAGACCCAAACCCACTTCGCTAGACCCAAACCCACTCCGCTGGACCCAAACCCACTCCGCTAGACCCAAACCCACTCGGCTAGACCCAAACCCACTCGTCTAGACCCAAACCCACTCGGCTAGACCCAAACCCACTCGGCTAGACCCAAACCCACTCGGCTAGACCCAATCCCACTCGGCAAGACCCAAACCCACTCGGCTAGACCCAAACCCACTTGGCTAGACCCAAACCCACTCGGCTAGACCCAAACCCACTCGGCTAGACCCAAACCCACTCCGCTAGACCCAAACCCACTTCGCTAGACCCAAACCCACTCCGCTAGACCCAAACCCACTCCGCTAGACCCAAACCCACTCGGCTAGACCCAAACCCACTCGTCTAGACCCAAACCCACTCGGCTAGACCCAAACCCACTCGGCTAGACCCAAACCCACTCGGCTAGACCCAAACCCACTCGGCCTCATCCAAACCCACTCGGCTAGACCCAAACCCACTCCGCTAGACCCAAAACTATTCGGCTAGACCCAAAACAACTCAGCTAGATCCAAACCCATTCGGCTAGACGCAAACCCACTCCGCAACACCAAACCCACTCCGCTAGACCCAAACCCACTCCGCTAGACTCAAACCCACTCCGCTAGACCCAAACCCACTCGGCTAGACCCAAACCCACTCGGCTAGGCCCAAACCCACTCGGCTAGACCCAAACCCACTCCGCTAGACTCAAACGCACTCCGCTAGACGCAAACCCACTCCGCTAGACCCAAACCAACTCGGCTAGACCCACACCCACTCCGCTTGACCCAAACACAGTCCGCTAGACCCAAACCCACTCCGCTACACCCAAACCCACTCCGCTAGATCCAAACCCACTCCACTAGTCCCAAACCCACTCCGATAGACCCAAACCCACTCGGCTAGACCAAAACCCACTCCGCTAGACCCAAACCCACTCCGCTACACCCAAACCCACTCCGCTAGACCCAAAACTATTCGGCTAGACCCAAAACAACTCAGCTAGATCCAAACCCATTCGGCTAGACGCAAACCCACTCCGCAACACCAAACCCACTCCGCTAGACCCAAACCCACTCCGCTAGACTCAAACCCACTCCGCTAGACCCAAACCCACTCGGCTAGACCCAAACCCACTCGGCTAGGCCCAAACCCACTCGGCTAGACCCAAACCCACTCCGCTAGACTCAAACGCACTCCGCTAGACGCAAACCCACTCCGCTAGACCCAAACCAACTCGGCTAGACCCACACCCACTCCGCTTGACCCAAACACAGTCCGCTAGACCCAAACCCACTCCGCTACACCCAAACCCACTCCGCTAGATCCAAACCCACTCCACTAGTCCCAAACCCACTCCGATAGACCCAAACCCACTCGGCTAGACCAAAACCCACTCCGCTAGACCCAAACCCACTCCGCTACACCCAAACCCACTCCGCTAGACCCAAACCCACTCCACTAGACCCAAACCCACTCGGCTAAACCCAAACCCACTCGTCTAGACCCAAACCCACTCGGCTAGACCCAAACCCACTCAGCTAGACCCAAACCTATTCGGCTAGACCCAAACCCACTCGGCTAGATCCACACCCACTCCGCTAGACCCAAACACAGTCCGCTAGACCCAAACCCACTCCGCTACACCCAAACCCACTCCGCTATACCCAAACCCACTCCACTAGTCCCAAACCCACTCCGATAGACCCAAACCCACTCGGCTAGACCCAAACCCACTCCGCTAGACCCAAACCCACTCCGCTACACCCAAACCCACTCCGCTAGACCCAAACCCACTCCACTAGACCCAAACCCACTCCGCTAGACCCAAACCCACTCGTCTAGACCCAAAACCACTCGGCTAGGCCCAAACCCACAAGGCTAGACCCAAACCCACTCGGCCACACCCAAACCCACTCGGCTACACCCAAACCCACTCGGCTAGACCCAAACCCACTCCGCTAGACCCAAACCTATTCGGCCAGACCCAAACCCACTCCGCTAGACCCAAACCCACTCCGCTAGACCCAAACCCACTGCGCTAGTCCCAAACCCACTCCGCTAGACCCAAACCCACTTGGCTAGACCCAAACCCACTCGGCTAGACCCAAACCCACTCGGCTAGGCCCAAACCCACTTGGCTAGACCCAAACCCACTCCGCTTGACCCAAACCCACTCGGCTAGACCCAAACCCACTCGGCTAGACCCAAACCCACTCGGCTAGACCCAAACCCACTCGGCTAGACCCAATCCCACTCGGCAAGACCCAAACCCACTCCGCTAGACCCAAACCCACTCCGCTAGACCCAAACCCACTCCGCTAGACCCAAACCCACTCGGCTAGACCCAAACCCACTTGGCTAGACCCAAACCCACTCGGCTAGACCCAAACCCACTTCGCTAGACCCAAACCCACTCCGCTGGACCCAAACCCACTCCGCTAGACCCAAACCCACTCGGCTAGACCCAAACCCACTCGTCTAGACCCAAACCCACTCGGCTAGACCCAAACCCACTCGGCTAGACCCAAACCCACTCGGCTAGACCCAATCCCACTCGGCAAGACCCAAACCCACTCGGCTAGACCCAAACCCACTTGGCTAGACCCAAACCCACTCGGCTAGACCCAAACCCACTCGGCTAGACCCAAACCCACTCCGCTAGACCCAAACCCACTTCGCTAGACCCAAACCCACTCCGCTAGACCCAAACCCACTCCGCTAGACCCAAACCCACTCGGCTAGACCCAAACCCACTCGTCTAGACCCAAACCCACTCGGCTAGACCCAAACCCACTCGGCTAGACCCAAACCCACTCGGCTAGACCCAAACCCACTCGGCCTCATCCAAACCCACTCGGCTAGACCCAAACCCACTCCGCTAGACCCAAAACTATTCGGCTAGACCCAAAACAACTCAGCTAGATCCAAACCCATTCGGCTAGACGCAAACCCACTCCGCAACACCAAACCCACTCCGCTAGACCCAAACCCACTCCGCTAGACTCAAACCCACTCCGCTAGACCCAAACCCACTCGGCTAGACCCAAACCCACTCGGCTAGGCCCAAACCCACTCGGCTAGACCCAAACCCACTCCGCTAGACTCAAACGCACTCCGCTAGACGCAAACCCACTCCGCTAGACCCAAACCAACTCGGCTAGACCCACACCCACTCCGCTTGACCCAAACACAGTCCGCTAGACCCAAACCCACTCCGCTACACCCAAACCCACTCCGCTAGATCCAAACCCACTCCACTAGTCCCAAACCCACTCCGATAGACCCAAACCCACTCGGCTAGACCAAAACCCACTCCGCTAGACCCAAACCCACTCCGCTACACCCAAACCCACTCCGCTAGACCCAAACCCACTCCACTAGACCCAAACCCACTCGGCTAAACCCAAACCCACTCGTCTAGACCCAAACCCACTCGGCTAGACCCAAACCCACTCAGCTAGACCCAAACCTATTCGGCTAGACCCAAACCCACTCGGCTAGATCCAAACCCATTCGGCTAGACGCAAACCCACTCCGCTAGACCCAAACCCACTGGGCTAGACCCAAACCCACACGGCTAGACCCAAACCCACTCGGCTAGACCCAAACCCACTCCGCTAGACCCAAACCCACTTCGCTAGACCCAAACCCACTCCGCTAGACCCAAACCCACTCCGCTAGACCCAAACCCACTCGGCTAGACCCAAACCCACTCGTCTAGACCCAAACCCACTCGGCTAGACCCAAACCCACTCGGCTAGACCCAAACCCACTCGGCTAGACCCAAACCCACTCGGCCTCATCCAAACCCACTCGGCTAGACCCAAACCCACTCCGCTAGACCCAAAACTATTCGGCTAGACCCAAAACAACTCAGCTAGATCCAAACCCATTCGGCTAGACGCAAACCCACTCCGCAACACCAAACCCACTCCGCTAGACCCAAACCCACTCCGCTAGACTCAAACCCACTCCGCTAGACCCAAACCCACTCGGCTAGACCCAAACCCACTCGGCTAGGCCCAAACCCACTCGGCTAGACCCAAACCCACTCCGCTAGACTCAAACGCACTCCGCTAGACGCAAACCCACTCCGCTAGACCCAAACCAACTCGGCTAGACCCACACCCACTCCGCTTGACCCAAACACAGTCCGCTAGACCCAAACCCACTCCGCTACACCCAAACCCACTCCGCTAGATCCAAACCCACTCCACTAGTCCCAAACCCACTCCGATAGACCCAAACCCACTCGGCTAGACCAAAACCCACTCCGCTAGACCCAAACCCACTCCGCTACACCCAAACCCACTCCGCTAGACCCAAACCCACTCCACTAGACCCAAACCCACTCGGCTAAACCCAAACCCACTCGTCTAGACCCAAACCCACTCGGCTAGACCCAAACCCACTCAGCTAGACCCAAACCTATTCGGCTAGACCCAAACCCACTCGGCTAGATCCAAACCCATTCGGCTAGACGCAAACCCACTCCGCTAGACCCAAACCCACTGGGCTAGACCCAAACCCACACGGCTAGACCCAAACCCACTCGGCTAGACCCAAACCCACTCCGCTAGACCCAAACCCACTTCGCTAGACCCAAACCCACTCCGCTAGACCCAAACCCACTCCGCTAGACCCAAACCCACTCGGCTAGACCCAAACCCACTCGTCTAGACCCAAACCCACTCGGCTAGACCCAAACCCACTCGGCTAGACCCAAACCCACTCGGCTAGACCCAAACCCACTCGGCCTCATCCAAACCCACTCGGCTAGACCCAAACCCACTCCGCTAGACCCAAAACTATTCGGCTAGACCCAAAACAACTCAGCTAGATCCAAACCCATTCGGCTAGACGCAAACCCACTCCGCAACACCAAACCCACTCCGCTAGACCCAAACCCACTCCGCTAGACTCAAACCCACTCCGCTAGACCCAAACCCACTCGGCTAGACCCAAACCCACTCGGCTAGGCCCAAACCCACTCGGCTAGACCCAAACCCACTCCGCTAGACTCAAACGCACTCCGCTAGACGCAAACCCACTCCGCTAGACCCAAACCAACTCGGCTAGACCCACACCCACTCCGCTTGACCCAAACACAGTCCGCTAGACCCAAACCCACTCCGCTACACCCAAACCCACTCCGCTAGATCCAAACCCACTCCACTAGTCCCAAACCCACTCCGATAGACCCAAACCCACTCGGCTAGACCAAAACCCACTCCGCTAGACCCAAACCCACTCCGCTACACCCAAACCCACTCCGCTAGACCCAAGCCCACTCCACTAGACCCAAACCCACTCGGCTAAACCCAAACCCACTCCGCTAGACCCAAACCCACTCCGCTAGACTCAAACCCACTCCGATAGACGCAAACCCACTCCGCTAGACCCAAACCTATTCGGCTAGACCCAAACCCACTCGGCTAGATCCAAACCCATTCGGCTAGACGCAATCCCACTCGGCAAGACCCAAACCCACTCCGCTAGACCCAAACCCACTCCACTCGTCCCAAACCCACTCCGATAGACCCAAACCCACTCAGCTAGACCCAAACCCACTCCGCTAGACCCAAACTCACTCATCTAGACCCAAACCCACTCGGCTAGGCCCAAACCCACAAGGCTAGACCCAAACCCACTCGGCCACACCCAAACCCACTCGGCTGCACCCAAACCCACTAGGCGAGACCCAAACCCACTCCGCTAGACCCAAACCTATTCGGCCTCATCCAAACCCACTCGGCTAGACCCAAACCCACTCCGCTAGACCCAAAACTATTCGGCTAGACCCAAAACAACACAGCTAGATCCAAACCCATTCGGCTAGATGCAAACCCACTCCGCAACACCAAACCCACTCCGCTAGACCCAAACCCACTCCGCTAGACTCAAACCCACTCCGCTAGACCCAAACCCACTCGGCTCGACCCAAACCCACTCGGCTAGGCCCAAACCCACTCGGCTAGACCCAAACCCACTCTGCTAGACTCAAACGCACTCCGCTAGATGCAAACCCACTCCGCTAGACCCAAACCAACTCGGCTAGACCCACACCCACTCCGCTTGACCCAAACACAGTCCGCTAGACCCAAACCCACTCCGCTACACCCAAACCCACTCCGCTAGACCCAAACCCACTCCACTAGTCCCAAACCCACTCCGATAGACCCAAACCCACTCGGCTAGACCAAAACCCACTCCGCTAGTCCCAAAGCCACTCCGCTAAACCCAAACCCACTCCGCTAGACCCAAACCCACTCCACTAGACCCAAACCCACTCCGCGAGACCCAAACCCACTCGGCTACACCCAAACCCACTCGGCTAGACCCAAACCCACTCCGCTAGACCCAAACCTATTCGGCTAGACCCAAACCCACTCCGCTAGACCCAAACCCACTCCGCTAGACCCAAACCCACTCTGCTAGTCCCAAACCCACTCGGCTAGACCCAAACCCACTTGGCTAGACCCAAACCCACTCGGCTAGACCCAAACCCACTCGGCTAGGCCCAAACCCACTTGGCTAGACCTAAACCCACTCCGCTTGACCCAAACCCACTCCGCTAGACGCAAACCCACTCCGCTAGACCCAAACCCAATCCGCTAGACCCAAACCCACTCCGCTAGACACAAACCCACTCCGCTAGACCCAAACCCACTCCGCTAGACCCAAACCCACTCGGCTAAGCCCAAACCCACTCGTCTAGACCCAAACTAACTCGGCTAGACCCAAACCCACTCGGCCAGACCCAAACCCACTCGGCTAGACCCAAACCCACTCGGATAGACCCAATCCCACTCGGCAAGACCCAAACCCACTCCGCTAGACCCAAACCCACTCGGCTAGACCCAAACCCACTCGTCTAGACCCAAACCCACTCGGCTAGACCCAAACCCACTCCGCTAGACCCAAACCCACTCGGCTAGACCCAAACCCACACGGCTAGACCCAAACCCACTCGGCTAGACCCAAACCCACTTCGCTAGACCCAAACCCACTCCGCTAGACCCAAACCCACTCCGCTAGACTCAAACCCACTCCGCTAGACCCAAACCCACTCCGCTAGACACAAACCCACTCCGCTAGACCCAAACCCACTCCGCTAGACGCAAACCCACTCGGCTAAACCCAAACCCACTCGTCTGGACCCAAACCCACTCGGCTAGACCCAAACCCACTCGGCTAGACCCAAACCCACTCGGCTAGACCCAAACCCACTCGGCTAGACCCAATCCCACTCGGCAAGACCCAAACCCACTCCGCTAGATCCAAACCCACTCCGCTAGACCCAAACCCACTCCGCTAGACCCAAACCCCCTCGGCTAGACCCGAACCCACTTCGCTAGACCCAAGCCCACTCCGCTAGACCCAAACCCACTCCGCTAGACTCAAACCCACTCCGCTAGACCCAAACCAACTCGGCTAGACCCAAACCCACTCGGCTAGACACAAACCCACTCGGCTAGACCCAAAACCACTCGGCTACACCCAAACTCACTCGGCTACACCCAAACCCACTCGGCTACACCCAAACCCACTCGGCTACACCCAAACCCGCTCCGCTAGACCCAAACCCACTCCGCTAGACCCAAACCCACTCCGCTAGACCCAAACCCACTCGGCTAGACCCAAACCCACTTGGCTAGACCCAACCCCACTCGGCTAGACCCAAACCCACTCGGCTAGGCCCAAACCCCCTCGGCTAGACCCAAACCCACTCCGCTTGACCCAAACCCTCTCCGCTAGATGCAAACCCACTCCGCTAGACCGAAACCCACTCCGCTAGACCCAAACCCACTCCGCTAGACCCAAACCCACTCCGCTAGACCCAAACCCACTCCGCTAGACCCAAACCCACTCGGCTAGACCCAAACCCACTCGTCTAGACCCAAACCCACTCGGCTATACCCAAACCCACTCGGCTAGACCCAAACCCACTCGGCTAGACCCAATCCCATTCGGCAAGACCCAAACCCACTCGGCTAGACCCAAACCCACTCCGCTAGATTCAAACCCACTCGGCTAGACCCAAACCCACTCCGCTAGACACAAACCCACTCGGCTAGACCCAAACCCGCACGGCTAGACCCAAACCCACTCGGCTAGACCCAAACCCACTTCGCTAGACCCAAACCCACTCCGCTAGACCCAAACCCACTCCTCTAGACTCAAACCCACTCCGCTAGACCCAACCCAACTCGGCTAGACCCAAACCCACTCGGCTAGACACAAACCCACTCGGCTAGACCCAAACCCACTCGGCTACACCCAAACCCACTCGGCTACACCCAAACCCACTCGGCTACACCCAAACCCACTCGGCTACACCCAAACCCACTCAGCTAGACCCAAACCCACTCGGCTAGACCCAAACCTATTCGGCTAGACCCAAACCCACTCGGCTAGATCCAAACCCATTCGGCTAGACGCAATCCCACTCGGCAAGACCCAAACCCACTCCGCTACACCCAAACCCACTCCACTAGTCCCAAACCCACTCCGATAGACCCAAACCCACTCGGCTAGACCCAAACCCACTCCGCTAGACCCAAACCCACTCCGCTAGACCCAAACCCACTCCGCTACACCCAAACCCACTCCGCTAGACCCAAACCCACTCCGCTACACCCAAAACTATTCGGCTAGACCCAAAACAACTCAGCTAGATCCAAACCCATTCGGCTAGATGCAAACCCACTCCGCAACACCAAACCCACTCCGCTAGACCCAAACCCACTCCGCTAGACTCAAACCCACTCCGCTGGACCCAAACCCACTCGGCTAGACCCAAACCCACTCGTTTAGGCCCAAACCCACTTGGCTAGACCCAAACCCACTCCGCTTGACCCAAACCCACTCCGCTAGACGCAAACCCACTCCGCTAGACCCAAACCCAATCCGCTAGACCCAAACCCACTCCGCTAGACACAAACCCACTCCGCTAGACCCAAACCCACTCCGCTAGACGCAAACCCACTCGGCTAAGCCCAAACCCACTCGTCTGGACCCAAACCCACTCGGCTAGACCCAAACCCACTCGGCTAGACCCAAACCCACTCGGCTAGACCCAAACCCACTCGGCTAGACCCAATCCCACTCGGCAAGACCCAAACCCACTCCGCTAGACCCAAACCCACTCCGCTAGACCCAAACCCACTCCGCTAGACCCAAACCCACTCGGCTAGACCCAAACCCACTTGGCTAGACCCAAACCCACTCGGCTAGACCCAAACCCACTCGGCTAGGCCCAAACCCACTCGGCTAGACCCAAATCCACTCCGCTTGACCCAAACCCACTCCGCTAGACGCAAACCCACTCCGCTAGACCCAAACCCACTCCGCTAGACCCAAACCCACTCCGCTAGACCCAAACCCACTCCGCTAGACCCAAACCCACTCCGCTAGACCCAAACCCACTCGGCTAGACCCAAACCCACTCGTCTAGACCCAAACTAACTCGGCTAGACCCAAACCCACTCGGCTAGACCCAAACCCACTCGGCTAGACCCAAACCCACTCGGATAGACCCAATCCCACTCGGCAAGACCCAAACCCACTCCGCTAGACCCAAACCCACTCGGCTAGACCCAAACCCACTCGTCTAGACCCAAACCCACTCGGCTAGACCCAAACCCACTCCGCTAGACCCAAACCCACTCGGCTAGACCCAAACCCACACGGCTAGACCCAAACCCACTCGGCTAGACCCAAACCCACTTCGCTAGACCCAAACCCACTCCGCTAGACCCAAACCCACTCCGCTAGACTCAAACCCACTCCGCTAGACCCAAACCCACTCCGCTAGACACAAACCCACTCCGCTAGACCCAAACCCACTCCGCTAGACGCAAACCCACTCGGCTAAACCCAAACCCACTCGTCTGGACCCAAACCCACTCGGCTAGACCCAAACCCACTCGGCTAGACCCAAACCCACTCGGCTAGACCCAAACCCACTCGGCTAGACCCAATCCCACTCGGCAAGACCCAAACCCACTCCGCTAGATCCAAACCCACTCCGCTAGACCCAAACCCACTCCGCTAGACCCAAACCCCCTCGGCTAGACCCAAACCCACTTCGCTAGACCCAAGCCCACTCCGCTAGACCCAAACCCACTCCGCTAGACTCAAACCCACTCCGCTAGACCCAAACCAACTCGGCTAGACCCAAACCCACTCGGCTAGACACAAACCCACTCGGCTAGACCCAAAACCACTCGGCTACACCCAAACCCACTCGGCTACACCCAAACCCACTCGGCTACACCCAAACCCACTCGGCTACACCCAAACCCGCTCCGCTAGACCCAAACCCACTCCGCTAGACCCAAACCCACTCCGCTAGACCCAAACCCACTCGGCTAGACCCAAACCCACTTGGCTAGACCCAACCCCACTCGGCTAGACCCAAACCCACTCGGCTAGGCCCAAACCCCCTCGGCTAGACCCAAACCCACTCCGCTTGACCCAAACCCTCTCCGCTAGATGCAAACCCACTCCGCTAGACCGAAACCCACTCCGCTAGACCCAAACCCACTCCGCTAGACCCAAACCCACTCCGCTAGACCCAAACCCACTCCGCTAGACCCAAACCCACTCGGCTAGACCCAAACCCACTCGTCTAGACCCAAACCCACTCGGCTATACCCAAACCCACTCGGCTAGACCCAAACCCACTCGGCTAGACCCAATCCCATTCGGCAAGACCCAAACCCACTCGGCTAGACCCAAACCCACTCCGCTAGATGCAAACCCACTCGGCTAGACCCAAACCCACTCCGCTAGACACAAACCCACTCGGCTAGACCCAAACCCGCACGGCTAGACCCAAACCCACTCGGCTAGACCCAAACCCACTTCGCTAGACCCAAACCCACTCCGCTAGACCCAAACCCACTCCTCTAGACTCAAACCCACTCCGCTAGACCCAACCCAACTCGGCTAGACCCAAACCCACTCGGCTAGACACAAACCCACTCGGCTAGACCCAAACCCACTCGGCTACACCCAAACCCACTCGGCTACACCCAAACCCACTCGGCTACACCCAAACCCACTCGGCTACACCCAAACCCACTCAGCTAGACCCAAACCCACTCGGCTAGACCCAAACCTATTCGGCTAGACCCAAACCCACTCGGCTAGATCCAAACCCATTCGGCTAGACGCAATCCCACTCGGCAAGACCCAAACCCACTCCGCTACACCCAAACCCACTCCACTAGTCCCAAACCCACTCCGATAGACCCAAACCCACTCGGCTAGACCCAAACCCACTCCGCTAGACCCAAACCCACTCCGCTAGACCCAAACCCACTCCGCTACACCCAAACCCACTCCGCTAGACCCAAACCCACTCCGCTACACCCAAAACTATTCGGCTAGACCCAAAACAACTCAGCTAGATCCAAACCCATTCGGCTAGATGCAAACCCACTCCGCAACACCAAACCCACTCCGCTAGACCCAAACCCACTCCGCTAGACTCAAACCCACTCCGCTGGACCCAAACCCACTCGGCTAGACCCAAACCCACTCGGCTAGGCCCAAACCCACTCGGCTAGACCCAAACCCACTCCGCTAGACTCAAACGCACTCCGCTAGACGCAAACCCACTCCGCTAGACCCAAACCAACTCGGCTAGACCCACACCCACTCCGCTTGACCCAAACACAGTCTGCTAGACCCAAACCCACTCTGCTACACCCAAACCCACTCCGCTAGACCCAAACCCACTCCACTAGTCCCAAACCCACTCCAATAGACCCAAACCCACTCGGCGAGACCAAAACCCACTCCGCTAGACCCAAACCCACTCCGCTAAACCCAAACCCACTCCGCTAGACCCAAACCCACTCCACTAGACCCAAACCCACTCCGCGAGACCCAAACCCACTCGTCTAGACCCAAACCCACTCGGCCTCATCCAAACCCACTCGGCTAGACCCAAACCCACTCCGCTAGACCCAAAACTATTCGGCTAGACCCAAAACAACTCAGCTAGATCCAAACCCATTCGGCTAGACGCAAACCCACTCCGCAACACCAAACCCACTCCGCTAGACCCAAACCCACTCCGCTAGACTCAAACCCACTCCGCTAGACCCAAACCCACTTGGCTAGACCCAAACCCTCTCCGCTAGATGCAAACCCACTCCGCTAGACCGAAACCCACTCCGCTAGACCCAAACCCACTCCGCTAGACCCAAACCCACTCCGCTAGACCCAAACCCACTCCGCTAGACCCAAACCCACTCGGCTAGACCCAAACCCACTCGTCTAGACCCAAACCCACTCGGCTATACCCAAACCCACTCGGCTAGACCCAAACCCACTCGGCTAGACCCAATCCCACTCGGCAAGACCCAAACCCACTCGACTAGACCCAAACCCACTCCGCTAGACCCAAACCCACTCGGCTAGACCCAAACCCACTCCGCTAGACACAAACCCACTCGGCTAGACCCAAACCCGCACGGCTAGACCCAAACCCACTCGGCTAGACCCAAACCCACTTCGCTAGACCCAAACCCACTCCGCTAGACCCAAACCCACTCCTCTAGACTCAAACCCACTCCGCTAGACCCAACCCAACTCGGCTAGACCCAAACCCACTCGGCTAGACACAAACCCACTCGGCTAGACCCAAACCCACTCGGCTACACCCAAACCCACTCGGCTACACCCAAACCCACTCGGCTACACCCAAACCCACTCGGCTACACCCAAACCCACTCAGCTAGACCCAAACCCACTCGGCTAGACCCAAACCTATTCGGCTAGACCCAAACCCACTCGGCTAGATCCAAACCCATTCGGCTAGACGCAATCCCACTCGGCAAGACCCAAACCCACTCCGCTACACCCAAACCCACTCCACTAGTCCCAAACCCACTCCGATAGACCCAAACCCACTCGGCTAGACCCAAACCCACTCCGCTAGACCCAAACCCACTCCGCTAGACCCAAACCCACTCCGCTACACCCAAACCCACTCCGCTAGACCCAAACCCACTCCGCTACACCCAAAACTATTCGGCTAGACCCAAAACAACTCAGCTAGATCCAAACCCATTCGGCTAGATGCAAACCCACTCCGCAACACCAAACCCACTCCGCTAGACCCAAACCCACCCCGCTAGACTCAAACCCACTCCGCTGGACCCAAACCCACTCGGCTAGACCCAAACCCACTCGGCTAGGCCCAAACCCACTCGGCTAGACCCAAACCCACTCCGCTAGACTCAAACGCACTCCGCTAGACGCAAACCCACTCCGCTAGACCCAAACCAACTCGGCTAGACCCACACCCACTCCGCTTGACCCAAACACAGTCTGCTAGACCCAAACCCACTCTGCTACACCCAAACCCACTCCGCTAGACCCAAACCCACTCCACTAGTCCCAAACCCACTCCAATAGACCCAAACCCACTCGGCGAGACCAAAACCCACTCCGCTAGACCCAAACCCACTCCGCTAAACCCAAACCCACTCCGCTAGATCCAAACCCACTCCACTAGACCCAAACCCACACCGCGAGACCCAAACCCACTCGTCTAGACCCAAACCCACTCGGCCTCATCCAAACCCACTCGGCTAGACCCAAACCCACTCCGCTAGACCCAAAACTATTCGGCTAGACCCAAAACAACTCAGCTAGATCCAAACCCATTCGGCTAGACGCAAACCCACTCCGCAACACCAAACCCACTCCGCTAGACCCAAACCCACTCCGCTAGACTCAAACCCACTCCGCTAGACCCAAACCCACTTGGCTAGACCCAAACCCACTCGGCTAGGCCCAAACCCACTCGGCGAGACCCAAACCCACTCCGCTAGACTCAAACGCACTCCGCTAGACGCAAACCCACTCCGCTAGACCCAAACCAACTCGGCTAGACCCACACCCACTCCGCTTGACACAAACCCAGTCCGCTAGACCCAAAACCACTCCGCTACACCCAAACCCACTCCGCTAGACCCAAACCCACTCCACTAGTCCCAAACCCACTCCGATAGACCCAAACCCACTGGGCTAGACCAAAACCCACTCCGCTAGACCCAAACCCACTCCGCTACACCCAAACCCACTCCGCTAGACCCAAACCCACTCCACTAGACGCAAACCCACTCCGCTAGACCCAAACCCACTCGTCTAGACCCAAACCCACTCGGCTAGGCCCAAACCCACAAGGCTAGACCCAAACCCACTCGGCCACACCCAAACCCACTCGGCTACACCCAAACCCACTCGGCTAGACCCAAACGCACTCCGCTAGACCCAAACCTATTCGGCTAGACCCAAACCCACTCCGCTAGACCCAAACCCACTCCGCTGGACCCAAACCCACTCCGCTAGACCCAAACCCACTCCGCTAGACCCAAACCCACTCCGCTAGACCCAAACCCACTCCGCTAGACCCAAACCCACTCGGCTAGACCCAAACCCACTCGTCTAGACCCAAACCCACTCGGCTAGACCCAAACCCACTCGGCTAGACCCAAACCCACTCGGCTAGACCCAAACCCACTCGGCTAGACCCAATCCCACTCGGCAAGACCCAAACCCACTCGGCTGGACCCAAACCCACTCCGCTAGACCCAAACCCACTCGGCTAGACCCAAACGCACTCCGCTAGACCCAAACCCACTCGGCTAGACCCAAACCCACACGGCAAGACCCAAACCCACTCGGCTAGACCCAAACCCACTCGGCTAGATCCAAACCCATTCGGCTAGACGCAAACTCACTCCGCTAGACCCAAACCAACTCAGCTAGACCCACACACACTCCGCGAGACCCAAAACCACTCCGCTACACGCAAACCCACTCTGCTACACCCAAACCCACTCCGCTAGACGCAAACCCACTCCGCTAGACCCAAACCCACTCCGCTAGACCCAAACCAACTCAGCTAGACCCACACACACTCCGCTAGACCCAAACCCACTCGGCTAGACACAAACCCACTCGGCTAGACCCAAACCCACTCGGCTAGACCCAAACCCACTCGGCTAGACCCAA
Source organism: Raja brachyura (assembly GCA_963514005.1). The sequence goes on along the minus strand of OY740815.1, from coordinate 28,157,524 downwards.
TCCCACTCGGCAAGACCCAAACCCACTCGGCTAGACCCAAACCCACTCGTCTAGACCCAAACCCACTCGGCTAGATCCAAACCCACTCGGCTAGACCCAAACCCACTCGGCTAGACCCAAAACCACTCGGCTAGACCCAAACCCACTCGGCAAGACCCAAACCCACTCGGCTCGACCCAAACCCACTCGGCTAGACCCAAACCCACTCGGCTAGACCCAAACCCACTCCGCTAGACTCAAACCCACTCCACTAGACCCAAACCCACTCCGCTAGACCCAAACCCACTCCGCTAGACCCAAACCCACTCCGCTTCACCCAAACCCACCCCGCTAGACCCAAACCCACTCGTCTAGACCCAAACCCACTCGTCTAGACCCAAACCCACTCGGCTGGACCCAAACCCACTCGGCTAGACCCAAACCCACTCGGCTAGGCCCAAACCCACTCGGCTAGACCCAAACCCACTCCGCTTGACCCAAACCCACTCCGCTAGACGCAAACCCACTCGGCTAGACCCAAACCCACTCCGCTAGACTCAAACCCACTCCTCTAGACCCAAACCCACTCCACTAGACCCAAACCCACTCCGCTAGACCCAAACCCACTCCGCTTCACCCAAACCCACTCCGCTAGACCCAAACCCACTCGGCTAGACCCAAACCCACTCGTCTAGACCCAAACCCACTCGTCTAGACCCAAACCCACTCGGCTAGACCCAAACCCACTCGGCTAGACCCAAACCCACTCGGCTAGGCCCAAACCCACTCGGCTAGACCCAAACCATTCTGCAAGACCTAATCCCACTCGGCAAGACCCAAACCCACACGGCTAGACCCAAACCCACTCGGCTAGACCCAAACCCACTCGGCCTCATCCAAACCCACTCGGCTAGACCCAAACCCACTCCGCTAGACCCAAAACTATTCGGCTAGACCCAAAACAACTCGGCTAGATCCAAACCCATTCGGCTAGACGCAAACCCACTCCGCTACACCAAACCCACTCCGCTAGACCCAAACCCACTCCGCTAGACTCAAACCCACTCTGCTAGACGCAAACCCACTCGGCTAGACGAAAACCCACTCGGCTAGACCCAAACCCACTCGGCTAGACACAAACCCACTCGGCTAGACCCAAACCCACTCGGCTAGACCCAAACCCACTCGGCTTCACCCAAACCCTCTCGGCTACACCGAAACCCACTCGGCTACACCCAACCCACTCGGCTGCACCCAAACCCACTCGGCTACACCCAAACACACTCGGCTGGACCCAAACCCACTCGGCTAGACCCAAACCTATTCGGCTAGACCCAATCCCACTCGGCTAGATCCAAACCCATTCGGCTAGTCGCAAACCCACTCCGCTAGACCCAAACCAACTCAGCTAGACCCACACACACGCCGCTAGACCCAAACCCACTCCGCTACACGCAAACCCACTCTGCCACACCCAAACCCACTCCGCTAGACGCAAACCCACTCCGCTAGACCCAAACCCACTCCGCTAGACCCAAACCAACTCAGCTAGACCCACACACACTCCGCTAGACCCAAACCCACTCGGCTAAACCCAAACCCACTCGGCTAGACCCAAACCCACTCGGCTAGACCCAAACCCACTCGGCTGGACCCAATCCCACTCGGCAAGACCCAAACCCACTCTGCTAGACCCAAACCCACTCCGCTAGACCCAAACCCACTCGGCTAGACCCAAACCCACTCCGCTAGACCCTAACCCACTCGGCTGGACCCAAACCGTCGCGGCTAGACCCAAACCCACTCGGCTAGACCCAAACCCACTCGGCCTCATCCAAACCCACTCGGCTAGACCCAAACCCACTCCGCTAGACCCAAACCAACTCGGCTAGACCCACACCCACTCCGCTTGACACAAACCCAGTCCGCTAGACCCAAACCCACTCCGCTACACCCAAACCCACTCCGCTAGACCCAAACCCACTCCACTAGTCCCAAACCCACTCCGATAGACCCAAACCCACTCGGCTAGACCAAAACCCACTCCACTAGACCCAAACCCACTCCGCTACACCCAAACCCACTCCGCTAGACCCAAACCCACTCCACTAGACGCAAACCCACTCCGCTAGACCCAAACCCACTCGTCTAGACCCAAACCCACTCGGCTAGGCCCAAACCCACAAGGCTAGACCCAAACCCACTCGGCCACACCCAAACCCACTCGGCTACACCCAAACCCACTCGGCTAGACCCAAACGCACTCCGCTAGACCCAAACCTATTCGGCTAGACCCAAACCCACTCCGCTAGACCCAAACCCACTCCGCTGGACCCAAACCCACTCCGCTAGACCCAAACCCACTCGGCTAGACCCAATCCCACTTGGCTAGACCCAAACCCACTCGGCTAGACCCAAACCCACTCGGCTAGGCCCAAACCCACTCGGCTAGACCCAAACCCACTCCGCTTGACCCAAACCCACTCCGCTAGACGCAAACCCACTCTGCTAGACCCAAACCCACTCCGCTAGACCCAAACCCACTCCTCTAGACCCAAACCCACTCCGCTTGACCCAAACCCACTCCGCTAGACCCAAACCCACTCGGCTAGACCCAAACCCACTCGTCTAGACCCAAACCCACTCGGCTAGACCCAAACCCACTCGGCTAGACCCAAACCCACTCGGCTAGACCCAAAACCACTCGGCTAGACCCAAACCCACTCGGCTAGACCCAATCCCACTCGGCAAGACCCAAACCCACTTGGCTAGACCCAAACCCACTCGTCTAGACCCAAACCCACTCGGCTAGACCCAAACCCACTCGGCTAGACCCAAACCCACTCGGCTAGACCCAAAACCACTCGGCTAGACCCAAACCCACTCGGCAAGACCCAAACCCACTCGGCTAGACCCAAACCCACTCGGCTAGACCCAAACCCACTCGGCTAGACCCAAACCCACTCGGCTAGACCCAAACCCACTCCGCTAGACTCAAACCCACTCCACTAGACCCAAACCCACTCCGCTAGACCCAAACCCACTCCGCTAGACCCAAACCCACTCCGCTTCACCCAAACCCACCCCGCTAGACCCAAACCCACTCGTCTAGACCCAAACCCACTCGTCTAGACCCAAACCCACTCGGCTAGACCCAAACCCACTCCGCTAGACCCAAACCCACTCGGCTAGACCCAATCCCACTCGGCAAGACCCAAACCCACTCGGCTAGACCCAAACCCACTCCGCTAGACCCAAACCCACTCGGCTAGACCCAAACCCACTCCGCTAGACCCAAACCCACTCGGCTAGACCCAAACCCACACGGCTAGACCCAAACCCACTCGGCTAGACCCAAACCCACTCGGCCTCATCCAAACCCACTCGGCTAGACCCAAACCCACTCCGCTAGACCCAAAACTATTCGGCTAGACCCAAAACAACTCGGCTAGATCCAAACCCATTCGGCTAGACGCAAACCCACTCCGCTATACCAAACCCACTCCGCTAGACCCAAACCCACTCGGCTAGACCCAAACCCACACGGCTAGACCCAAACCCACTCGGCTAGACCCAAACCCACTCGGCCTCATCCAAACCCACTCGGCTAGACCCAAACCCACTCCGCTAGACTCAAACCCACTCTGCTAGACGCAAACCCACTCGGCTAGACCAAAACCCACTCGGCTAGACCCAAACCCACTCGGCTAGACACAAACCCACTCGGCTAGACCCAAACCCACTCGGCTTCACCCAAACCCTCTCGGCTACACCGAAACCCACTCGGCTGCACCCAAACCCACTCGGCTACACCCAAACCCACTCGGCTGGACCCAAACCCACTCGGCTAGACCCAAACCTATTCGGCTAGACCCAAACCCACTCGGCTAGATCCAAACCCATTCGGCTAGACGCAAACCCACTCCGCTAGACCCAAACCAACTCAGCTAGACCCACACACACTCCGCTAGACCCAAACCCACTCCGCTACACGCAAACCCACTCTGCTACACCCAAACCCACTCCGCTAGACGCAAACCCACTCCGCTAGACCCAAACCCACTCCGCTAGACCCAAACCAACTCAGCTAGACCCACACACACACCGCTAGACCCAAACGCACTCGGCTAAACCCAAACCCACTCGGCTAGACCCAAACCCACTCGGCTAGACCCAAACCCACTCGGCTGGACCCAATCCCACTCGGCAAGACCCAAACCCACTCTGCTAGACCCAAACCCACTCCGCTAGACCCAAACCCACTCGGCTAGACCCAAACCAACTCCGCTAGACCCAAACCCACTCGGCTGGACCCAAACCGTCACGGCCAGACCCAAACCCACTCGGCTAGACCCAAACCCACTCGGCCTCATCCAAACCCACTCGGCTAGACCCAAACCCACTCCGCTAGACCCAAAACTATTCGGCTAGACCCAAAACAACTCGGCTAGTTCCAAACCCATTCGGCTAGACGCAAACCCACTCCGCTACACCAAACCCACTCCGCTAGACCCAAACCCACTCCGCTAGACTCAAACCCACTCCGCTAGACGCAAACCCACTCGGCTAGTCCCAAACCCACTCGGCTAGACCCAAACCCACTCGGCTAGACCCAAACCCACTCGTCTAGACCCAAACCCACTCGCCTAGACCCAAACCCACTCGGCTAGACCCAAACCCACTCGGCTAGACCCAAACCCACTCGGCTAGACCCAATGCCAATCGGCAAGACCCAAACCCACTCGGCTAGACCCAAACCCACTCCGCTAGACCCAAACCCACTCGGCTAGACCCAAACCCACTCCGCTAGACTCAAACCCACTCGGCTAGACCCAAACCCACACGGCAAGACCCAAACCCACTCGGCTAGACCCAAACCCACTCGGCTAGATCCAAACCCATTCGGCTAGACGCAAACCCACTCCGCTAGACCCAAACCAACTCAGCTAGACCCACACACACTCCGCTAGACCCAAACCCACTCCGCTAGACCCAAACCAACTCAGCTAGACCCACACACACTCCGCTAGGCCCAAACCCACTCGGCTAGACCCAAACCCACTCGGCTAGACCCAAACCCACTCGGCTAGACCCAAACCCACTCGGCTAGACCCAATCCCACTCGGCAAGACCCAAACCCACTCGGCTAGACCCAAACCCACTCGTCTAGACCCAAACCAACTCGGCTAGACCCAAACCCACCCCGCTAGACTCAAACACACTACACTAGACCCAAACCCACTCCACTAGACCCAAACCCACTCCGCTAGACCCAAACCCACTCCGCTTCACCCAAACCCACTCCGCTAGACCCAAACCCACTCGGCTAGACCCAAACCCACTCGTCTAGACCCAAACCCACTCGTCTAGACCCAAACCCACTCGGCTAGACCCAAACCCACTCGGCTAGACCCAAACCCACTCGGCTAGGCCCAAACCCACTCGGCTTGACCCAAACCCACTCTGCAAGACCCAATCCCACTCGGCAAGACCCAACCCCACTCGGCTAGACACAAACCCACTCGGCTAGACCCAAACCCACTCGGCTTCACCCAAACCCTCTCGGCTACACCGAAACCCACTCGGCTACATCCAAACCCACTCGGCTACACCCAAACCCACACGGCTACACCCAAACCCACTCGGCTGGACCCAAACCCACTCGGCTAGACCCAAACCTATTCAGCTAGACCCAAACCCACTCGGCTAGATCCAAACCCATTCGGCTAGACGCAAACCCACTCCGCTAGACCCAAACCAACTCAGCTAGACCCACACACACTCCGCTAGACCCAAACCCACTCCGCTACACGCAAACCCACTCTGCTACACCCAAACCCACTCCGCTAGACGCAAACCCACTCCGCTAGACCCAAACCCACTCCGCTAGACCCAAACCAACTCAGCTAGACCCACACACACTCCGCTAGACCCAAACCCACTCGGCTAAACCCAAACCCACTCGGCTAGACCCAAACCCACTCGGCTAGACCCAAACCCACTCGGCTAGACCCAATCCCACTCGGCAAGACCCAAACCCACTCTGCTAGACCCAAACCCACTCCGCTAGACCCAAACCCACTCGGCTAGACCCAAACCCACTCCGCTAGACCCAAACCCACTCGGCTAGACCCAAACCCACACTGCTAGACCCAAACCCACTCGGCTGGACCCAAACCCACTCGGCCTCATCCAAACCCACTCGGCTAGTCCCAAACCCACTCCGCTAGACCCAAAACTATTCGGCTAGACCCAAAACAACTCGGCTAGTTCCAAACCCATTCGGCTAGACGCAAACCCACTCCGCTACACCAAACCCACTCCGCTAGACCCAAACCCACTCCGCTAGACTCAAACCCACTCCGCTAGATGCAAACCCACTCGGCTAGTCCCAAACCCACTCGGCTAGACCCAAACCCACTCGGCTAGACCCAAACCCACTCGTCTAGACCCAAAACCACTCGCCTAGACCCAAACCCACTCGGCTAGACCCAAACCCACTCGGCTAGACCCAAACCCACTCGGCTAGACCCAAACTCGGTCTAGCCGAGTGGGTTTGGGTCTAGCGGAGTGGGTTTGGGTCTAGCCGAGTGGGTTTGGGTCTAGCGGAGTGGGTTTGGGTCTAGCAGAGTGGGTTTGGGTCTTGCCGAGTGGGATTGGGTCTAGCCGAGTGGGTTTGGGTCTAGCCGAGTGAAGAAAGCAAATGGTATGTTAGCATTCATAGCGAAAGGATTTAAGTATAGGAGCAGGGAGGTTCTACTGCAGTTGTACAGGGTTTTGGTGAGGCCACACCTGGAGTACTGCGTACAGTTTTGGTCTCCAAATCTGAGGAAAGACATCCTTGCCATAGAGGGGGTACAGAGAAGATTCACCAGACTGATTCCTGGAATGTCAGGACTTTCATATGAGGAAAGATTGGATAGACTCGGTTTGTACTCGATGGAATTTAGAAGATTGAGGGGGGATCTTATAGAAACCTACAAAATTCTTAAGGGGTTGGACAAGCTAGATGCTGGAAGATTGTTCCCGATGTTGGGGGAGTCCAGAACAAGGGGTCACAGTCTAAGGATAAGGGGGAATTCCTTTGGGACCGAAATGAGGAAAACATTCTTTACACAGAGAGTGGTGAGTCTCTGGAATTCTCTGCCACAGAAGGTAGTTGAGGCCAGTTCATTGGCTATATTTAAGAGGGCGTTAGATGTGGCACTTGTGGCTAAAGGGATCAGGGGGTATGGAGAGAAGGCAGGTACGGGATACTGAGTTGGATGATCAGCCATGATCACATTGAATGGCGGTGCAGGCTCGAAGGGCCGAATGGCCTACTCCCGCACCTATTTTCTATGTTTCTATGTTTCTATGTTTCTAAACCCACTCGGCTAGACCCCAACCCACTCGGCTACACCCAAACCCACTCGGCTAGACCCAAACCCACTCTGCTAGACCCAAACCTATTCGGCTAGACCCAAAACCACTCGGCTAGATCCAAACCCATTCGGCTAGACACAAACCCACTCCGCTACACCAAACCCACTCCGCTAGACCCAAACCCACTCCTCTAGACTCAAACCCAGTCCGCTAGACCCAAACCCACTCGGCCAGTCCCAAACCCACTCTGCTAGACCCAAACCCACTCGGCTAGACCCAAACCCACTCGGCTACACCCAAACACACTCGGCTAGACCCAAACCCACTCCGCTAGACCCAGACCTATTCGGCTAGACCCAAAACCACTCAGCTAGATCCAAACACATTCGGCTAGACACAAAGCCACTCCGTTACACCAAACCCACTCCGCTAGACCCAAACCCACTCCGCTAGACTCAAACCCAGTCCGCTAGACCCAAACCCACTCGGCTAGTCCCAAACCCACTCTGCTAGACCCAAACCCACTCGGCTAGACCCAAACCCACTCGGCTACACCCAAACACACTCGGCTAGACCCAAACCCACTCCGCTAGACCCAGACCTATTCGGCTAGACCCAGACCTATTCGGCTAGACCCAAAACCACTCGGCTAGATCCAAACCCATTCGGCTAGACGCAAACCCACTCCGCTACACCAAACCCACTCCGCAAGACCCAAACCCACTCCGCTAGACTCAAACCCACTCCGCTAGACGCAAACCCACTCGGCTAGTCACAAACCCATTCGGCTAGACCCAAACCAACTCGGCTAGACCCAAACCCACTCGTCTAGACCCAAACCCACTCGGCAAGACCCAAACCCACTCGGCTAGACCCAAACCCACTCGGCTAGACACAAAACCACTCGGCTAGACCCAAACCCACTCGGCAAGACCCAAACCCACTCGGCTAGACCCAAACCCACTCGGCTAGACCCAAACCCACTCGGCTAGACCCAAACCCACTCGGCTAGACCCAAACCCACTCCGCTAGACTCAAACCCACTCCGCTAGACCCAAACCCACTCCGCTAGTCGCAAACCCACTCCGCTAGACCCAAACCCACTCCGCTAGACCCAAACCCACTCCGCTAGACCCAAACCCACTCCGCTAGACCCAAACCCACTCGGCTAGACCCAAACCCACTCGTCTAGACCCAAACCCACTCGGCTAGACCCAAACCCACTCGGCTAGGGCCAAACCCACTCGGCTAGACCCAAACCCACTCCGCTAGACTCAAACCCACTCCGCTAGACGCAAACCCACTCCGCTATACCCAAACCAACTCGGCTAGACCCACACCCACTCCGCTAGACCCAAACCCAGTCCGCTTGACCCAAACCCACTCCGCTACACCCAAACCCACTCCGCTAGACCCAAACCCACTCCACTAGTCCCAAACCCACTCCGATAGACCGAAACCCACTCGGCTAGACCCAAACCCACTCCGCTAGACCCAAACCCACTCCGCTACACCCAAACCCACTCCACTAGACCCAAACCCACTCCACTAGACGCAAACCCACTCCGCTAGACCCAAACCCACTCGTCTAGACCCAAACCCACTCGGCTAGGCCCAAACCCAGAAGGCTAGACCCAAACCAACTCGGCCACACCCAAACCCACTCGGCTACACCCAAACCCACTCGGCTAGACCCAAACCCACTCCGCTAGACCCAAACTTATTCGGCTAGACCCAAACCCACTCCGCTAGACCCAAACCCACTCCGCTAGACCCAAACCCACTCCGCTAGACCCAAACCCACTCGGCTAGACCCAAACCCACTTGGCTAGACCCAAACCCACTCGGCTAGACGCAAACCCACTCGGCTAGACCCAAACCCACTCGTCTAGACCCAAACCCACTCGTCTAGACCCAAACCCACTCGGCTAGACCCAAACCCACTCCGCTAGACCCAAACCCACTCCGCTTCACCCAAACCCACTCCGCTAGACCCAAACCCACTCGGCTAGACCCAAACCCACTCGTCTAGACCCAAACCCACTCGTCTAGACCCAAACCCACTCGGCTAGACCCAAACCCACTCGGCTAGACCCAAACCCACTCGGCTAGACCCAAACCCACTCGGCTAGACCCAAACCCACTCGGCAAGACCCAATCCCACTCGGCAAGACCCAAACCCATTCGTCTAGACCCAAACCCACTCGGCTAGACCCAAACCCACTCGGCTAGACCCAAACCCACTCGGCTAGACCAAAACCCACTCGGCTAGACCCAAACCCACTCGGCTAGACCAAAACCCACTCGGCTAGACCCAAACCCGCTCGGCTTCACTCAAACCCTCTCGGCTACACCCAAACCCACTCGGCTACACCCAAACCCACTCGGCTACACCCAAACCCACTCGGCTACACCCAAACCCACTCGGCTGGACCCAAACCCACTCGGCTAGACCCAAACCTATTCGGCTAGACCCAAACCCACTCGGCTAGATCCAAACCCATTCGGCTAGACGCAAACCCACTCCGCTAGACCCAAACCAACTCAGCTAGACCCACACACACTCCGCTAGACCCAAACCCACTCCGCTAGACGCAAACCCACTCTGCTACACCCAAACCCACTCCGCTAGACGCCAACCCACTCCGCTAGACCCAAACCCACTCCGCTAGACCCAAACCAACTCAGCTAGACCCACACACACTCCGCTAGACCCAAACCCACTCGGCTAGACCCAAATCCAATCGGCTAGACCCAAACCCACTCGGCTAGACCCAAACCCACTCGGCTAGACCCAATCCCACTCGGCAAGACCCAAACCCACTCGGCTAGACCCAAACCCACTCCGCTAGACCCAAACCCACTCCGCTAGACCCAAACCCACTCCGCTAGACCCAAACCCACTCGGCTAGACCCAAACCCACACGGCTAAACCCAAACCCACTCGGCTAGACCTAAACCGACTCGGCCTCATCCAAACCCACTCGGCTAGACCCAAACCCACTCCGCTAGACCCAAAACTATTCGGCTAGACCCAAAACAACTCGGCTAGATCCAAACCCATTCGGCTAGACGCAAACCCACTCCGCTACACCAAACCCACTCCGCTAGACCCAAACCCACTCCGCTAGACTCAAACCCACTCCGCTAGACACAAACCCACTCGGCTAGTCCCAAACCCACTCGGCTAGACCCAAACCCACTCGGCTAGACCCAAACCCACTCGTCTAGACCCAAACCCACTCGCCTAGACCCAAACCCACTCGGCTAGACCCAAACCCACTCGGCTGGACCCAAACCCACTCGGCTAGACCCAAACCCACTCGGCTAGACCCCAACCCACTCGGCTACACCCAAACCCACTCGGCTAGACCCAAACCCACTCCGCTAGACCCAGACCTATTCGGCTAGACCCAAAATCACTCGGCTAGATCCAAACCCATTCGGCTAGACGCAAACCCACTCTGTTACACCAAACCCACTCCGCTAGACCCAAACCCACTCCGCTAGACTCAATCCCACTCGGCAAGACCCAAACCCATTCGGCTAGACCCAAACCCACTCGGCTAGACCCAAACCCACTCGGCTAGACCCAAACCCACTCGGCTAGACCAAAACCCACTCGGCTAGACCCAAACCCACTCGGCTAGACCAAAACCCACTCGGCTAGACACAAACCCACTCGGCTAGACCCAAACCCGCTCGGCTTCACTCAAACCGTCTCGGCTACACCCAAACCCACTCGGCTACACCCAAACCCACTCGGCTACACCCAAACCCACTCGGCTACACCCAAACCCACTCCGCTAGACCCAAACCCACTCGGCTAGACCCAAACCCACACGGCTAAACCCAAACCCACTCGGCTAGACCCAAACCGACTCGGCCTCATCCAAACCCACTCGGCTAGACCCAAACCCACTCCGCTAGAGCCAAAACTATTCGGCTAGACCCAAAACAACTCGGCTAGATCCAAACCCATTCGGCTAGACGCAAACCCACTCCGCTACACCAAACCCACTCCGCTAGACCAAAACCCACTCCGCTAGACTCAAACCCACTCCGCTAGACACAAACCCACACGGCTAGTCCCAAACCCACTCGGCTAGACCCAAACCCACTCGGCTAGACCCAAACCCACTCGTCTAGACCCAAACCCACTCGCCTAGACCCAAACCCACTCGGCTAGACCCAAACCCACTCGGCTAGACCCAAACCCACTCGGCTAGACCCAAACCCACTCGGCTAGACCCCAACCCACTCGGCTACACCCAAACCCACTCGGCTAGACCCAAACCTACTCTGCTAGACCCAAACCTATTCGGCTAGACCCAAAACCACTCGCCTAGATCCAAACCCATACGGCTAGACACAAACCCACTCCGCTACACCAAACCCACTCCGCTAGACCCAAACCCACTCCGCTAGACTCAAACCCAGTCCGCTAGACCCAAACCCACTCGGTTAGTCCCAAACGCACTCTGCTAGACCCAAACCCACTCGGCTAGACCCAAACCCACTCGGCTACACCCAAACACACTCGGCTAGACCCAAACCCACTCCGCTAGACCCAGACCTATTCGGCTAGACCCAAAACCACTCGGCTAGATCCAAACCCATTCGGCTAGACGCAAACCCACTCTGCTACACCAAACCCACTCCGCTAGACCCAAACCCACTCCGCTAGACTCAAACCCACTCCGCTAGACGCAAACCCACTCGGCTAGTCACAAACCCATTAGGCTAGACCCAAACCCACTCGGCTAGACCCAAACCTACTCGTCTAGACCCAAACCCACTCGGCGAGACCCAAACCCACTCGGCTAGACCCAAACCCACTCGGCTAGACCCAAAACCACTCGGCTAGACCCAAGCCCACTCGGCAAGACCCAAACCCACTCGGGTAGACCCAAACCCACTCGGCTAGACCCAAACCCACTCGGCTAGACCCAAACCCACTCCGCTAGACTCAAACCCACTCCGCTGGACCCAAACCCACTCCGCTAGACCCAAACCAACTCAGCTAGACCCACACACACTCCGCTAGACCCAAACTCACTCGGCTAGACCCAAACCCACTTGTCTAGACCCAAACCCACTCGTCTAGACCCAAACCCACTCGTCTAGACCCAAACCCACTAGGCTAGACCCAAACCCATTCGGCTAGACGCAAACCCACTCCGCCAGACCTACACCCACTGGGCTAGACCCAAACCCACTCGGCTAGACCCAAACCCACTCGGCTAGACCCAAACCCACTCCGCTAGTCGCAAACCCACTCCGCTAGACCCAAACCCACTCCGATAGACCCAAACCCACTCCGCTAGACCCAAACCACTCCGCTAGACCCAAACCCACTCGGCTAGACCCAAACCCACTCGTCTAGACCCAAACCCACTTGTCTAGACCCAAACCCACTCGGCTACACCCAAACCCACTCGGCTATACCCAAACCCACTCGGCTACACCCAAACCCACTCGGCTGGACCCAAACCCACTCGGCAAGACCCAATCGCACTCGGCAAGACCCAAACCCACTCGGCTAGACCCAAACCCACTCGGCTAGACACAAAACCACTCGGCTAGATCCAAACCCATTCGGCTAGACGCAAACCCACTCCGCCAGACCTAAACCCACTGGTCTAGACCCAAACCCACTCGGCTGGACCCAAACCCACTTGGCCATACCCAAACCCACTCGGCTAGACGCAAACCCACTCCGCCAGACCTAAACCCACTGGGCTAGACACAAACCCACTCGGCTAGACCCAAACCCACTCGGCTAGACCCAGACCCACTCCGCTAAATGCAAACCCACTCCGCTAGACCCAAACCCACTCCGCTAGACCCAAACCCACTCCGTTAGACCCAAACCCACTCCGCCAGACCCAAACCCACTCGGCTAGACCCAAACCCACTCGTCTAGACCCAAACCCACTCGTCTAGACCCAAACCCACTCGGCTAGACCAAAACCCACTCGGCTAGACCCAAACCCACTCGGCTAGACCCAAACCCACTCGGCAAGACCCAAACCCACTCGGCTAGACCAAAACCCACTCGGCTAGACCCAAACCCATTCGGCTAGAAGCAAACCCACTCCGCTAGACCCAAACCAACTGGGCTAGACCCAAACCCACTGGGCTGGACCCAAACCCACTCGGCTAGACTCAAACCCACTCCGCTAGACCCAAACCCACTCCGCTAGACCCAAACCCACTCCGCTAGACCCAAACCCACTCTGCTAGACTCAAACCAACTCCGCTAGATGCAAACCCACTCCGCTCGACCCAAACCAACTCGGCTAGACCCACACCCACTCCGCTAGACCCAAACCCAGTCCGCGGGACCCAAACCCACTCCGCTAGACCCAAACCCAGTCCGCTAGACCCAAACCCACTCGGCTAGATCCAAACCCATTCGGCTAGACCCAAACCCACTCCGCTAGACCCAAACCCACTCCGCTACACCCAAACCCACTGGGCTACACCCAAACCCACTCGGCTACACCCAACCCACTCGGCAACACCCAAACCCACTGGGCTGCACCCAAACCCACTCGGCTAGACCCAAACCCACTCGGCTAGACCCAAACCTATTCGGCTAGACCCAAACCCACTTGGCAAGATCCAAACCCATTCGGCTAGACGCAAACCCACTCCGCTAGACCCAAACCAACTCAGCTAGACCCACACACACTCCGCTAGACCCAAACCCACTCCGCTAGACGCAAACCCACTCCGCTACACCCAAACCCACTCCGCTAGACCCAAACCCACTCCGCTAGACCCAAACCCACTCCGCTAGACCCAAACCCACTCGGCTAGACCCAAACCCACTCAGCTATACCCAAACCCACTCCGCTACACCCAAACCCACTCCGCTAGAACCAAACCCACTCCGCTAGACCCAAATCCACTCCGCTAGACCAAAACCCACTCGGCTAGACCCAAACCCACATGGCTAGGCCCAAACCCACTAGGCCAGACCTAAACCCACTGGGTTAGACCCAAACCCACTCGGCTAGACCCAAACCCACTCGGCTAGACCCAAACCCACTCCGCGAGACCCAAACCCACTCCGCTACACCCAAACCCACTCCGCTAGACCCAAACCCACTCCGCTAGACTCAAACCCACTCCGCTAGACGCAAACCTACTCAGCTAGTCCCAAACCCACACGGCTAGACCGAACCCCACTCGGCTAGACGCAAACCCACTCGTCTAGACCCAAACCCACTCGGCTAGACCCAAACCCACTCGGCTAGACCCAAACCGACTCGGCTAGACCCAAACCCACTCGGCTAGACCCAAACCCACTCGGCTAGATGCAAACCCACTCGCTAGACCCAACCCCACTCGGCTAGACCCAAACCCACTCGGCTAGACGCAAACCCACTCGGCTAGACCCAAACCCACTCGGCTAGACCCAAACATAGAAAACATAGAAACATAGAAAATAGGTGCAGGAGTAGGCCATTCGGCCCTTCGAGCCTGCACCGCCATTCAATGTGATGATGGCTGATCATCCAACTCAGTATCCCGTACCTGCCTTCTCTCCATACCCCCTGATCCCTTTAGCCACAAGTGCCACATCTAACGCCCTCTTAAATATAGCCAATGAACTGGCCTCAACTACCTTCTGTGGCAGAGAATTCCAGAGACTCACGACTCTCTGTGTAAAGAATTTTTTTCTCATTTCGGTCCTAAAGGAATTCCCCCTTATCCTTAGACTGTGACCCCTTGTTCTGGACTCCCCCAACATCGGGAACAATCTTCCAGCATCTAGCTTGTCCAACCCCTTAAGAATTTTGTAGGTTTCTGTAAGATCCCCCCTCAATCTTCTAAATTCCATCGAGTACAAACCGAGTCTATCCAATCTTTCCTCATATGAAAGTCCTGACATCCCAGGAATCAGTCTGGTGAATCTTCTCTGTACCCCCTCTATGGCAAGGATGTCTTTCCTCAGATTTGGAGGAACCCACTCGGCTTGACCGAAACCCACTCGGCTAGACCGAAACGCACTCGGCTGGACCGAAACCCCCTCGGCTACACCCAAACCCACTCGGCTGGACCGAAACCCCCTCGGCTACACCCAAACCCACTCGGCTACACCCAAACCCACTCGGCTACACCCAAACCCACTCGGCTAGACCCAAGCCCACTCCTCTAGACCCAAACCCACTCGGCAAGAACCAAAACCCACTCGGCTAGACCCAAACCCACTCCGCCAGACCTACACCCACTGGGCTAGACCCAAACCCACTCGGCTAGACCCAAACCCACTCGGCTAGACCCAAACCCACTCCGCTAGTCGCAAACCCACTCCGCTAGACCCAAACCCACTCCGATAGACCCAAACCCACTCCGCTAGACCCAAACCCACTCCGCTAGACCCAAACCCACTCGGCTAGACCAAAAACCCACTCGTCTAGACCCAAACCCACTTGTCTAGACCCAAACCCACTCGTCAAGACCCAAACCCACTCGTCTAGACCCAAACCCACTAGGCTAGACCCAAACCCATTCGGCTAGACGCAAACCCACTCCGCCAGACCTACACCCACTGGGCTAGACCCAAACCCACTCGGCTAGACCCAAACCCACTCGGCTAGACCCAAACCCACTCCGCTAGTCGCAAACCCACTCCGCTAGACCCAAACCCACTCCGATAGACCCAAACCCACTCCGCTAGACCCAAACCCACTCCGCTAGACCCAAACCCACTCGGCTAGACCCAAACCCACTCGTCTAGACCCAAACCCACTTGTCTAGACCCAAACCCACTCGGCTAGACCCAAACCCACTCGGCTATACCCAAACCCACTCGGCTACACCCAAACCCACTCGGCTAGACCCAAACCCACTCGGCAAGACCCAATCCCACTCGGCAAGACCCAAACCCACTCGGCTAGACCCAAACCCACTCGGCTAGACCCAAACCCACTCCGCTAGACCCAAACCCACTCGGCTAGACCCAAACCCACTCAGCTAGACCCAAACCCACTCCGCTACACCCAAACCCACTCCGCTAGAACCAAACCCACTCCGCTAGACCCAAATCCACTCCGCTAGACCAAAACCCACTCGGCTAGACCCAAACCCACATGGCTAGGCCCAAACCCACTAGGCCAGACCTAAACCCACTGGGTTAGACCCAAACCCACTCGGCTAGACCCAAACCCACTCGGCTAGACCCAAACCCACTCGGCTAGACCCAAACCCACTTGGCTAGACCCAAACCCACTCGGCTAGACGCAAACCCACTCCGCCAGACCTAAACCCACTGGGCTAGACACAAACCCACTCGGCTAGACCCAAACCCACTCGGCTAGACCCAAACCCACTCCGCTAGATGCAAACCCACTCCGCTAGACCCAAACCCACTCCGCTAGACCCAAACCCACTCCGTTAGACCCAAACCCACTCCGCCAGACCCAAACCCACTCGGCTAGACCCAAACCCACTCGTCTAGACCCAAACCCACTCGTCTAGACCCAAACCCACTCGGCTAGACCAAAACCCACTCGGCTAGACCCAAACCCACTCGGCTAGACCCAAACCCACTCGGCAAGACCCAAACCCACTCGGCTAGACCAAAACCCACTCGGCTAGACCCAAACCCATTCGGCTAGACGCAAACCCACTCCGCTAGACCCAAACCAACTGGGCTAGACCCAAACCCACTGGGCTGGACCCAAACCCACTCGGCTAGACTCAAACCCACTCCGCTAGACCCAAACCCACTCCGCTAGACCCAAACCCACTCCGCTAGACCCAAACCCACTCCGCTAGACTCAAACCCACTCCGCTAGATGCAAACCCACTCCGCTCGACCCAAACCAACTCGGCTAGACCCACACCCACTCCGCTAGACCCAAACCCATTCCGCTGGACCCAAACCCACTCCGCTAGACCCAAACCCAGTCCGCTAGACCCAAACCCACTCGGCTAGACCCAAACCCACTCCGCTAGACCCAAACCCACTCCGCTAGACCCAAACCCACTCCGCTACACCCAAACCCACTGGGCTACACCCAAACCCACTCGGCTACACCCAACCCACTCGGCAACACCCAAACCCACTCGGCTACACCCAAACCCACTCGGCTAGACCCAAACCCACTCGGCTAGACCCAAACCTATTCGGCTAGACCCAAAAACACTTGGCAAGATCCAAACCCATTCGGCTAGACGCAAACCCACTCCGCTAGACCCAAACCAACTCAGCTAGACCCACACACACTCCGCTAGCCCCAAACCCACTCCGCTAGACGCAAACCCACTCCGCTACACCCAAACCCACTCCGCTAGACGCAAACCCACTCCGCTAGACCCAAACCCACTCCGCTAGACCCAAACCCACTCGGCTAGACCTAAACCCACTCAGCTAGACCCAAACCCACTCCGCTACACCCAAACCCACTCCGCTAGAACCAAACCCACTCCGCTAGACCCAAATCCACTCCGCTAGACCAAAACCCACTCGGCTAGACCCAAACCCACATGGCTAGGCCCAAACCCACTAGGCCAGACCTAAACCCACTGGGTTAGACCCAAACCCACTCGGCTAGACCCAAACCCACTCGGCTAGACCCAAACCCACTCCGCGAGACCCAAACCCACTCCGCTACACCCAAACCCAGTCCGCTAGACCCAAACCCACTCCGCTAGACTCAAACCCACTCCGCTAGACGCAAACCTACTCGGCTAGACCCAAACCCACTCGTCTAGACCCAAACCCACTCGTCTAGACCCAAACCCACTCGGCTAGACCAAAACCCACTCGGCTAGACCCAAACCCACTCGGCTAGACCCAAACCCACTCGGCAAGACCCAAACCCACTCGGCTAGACCAAAACCCACTCGGCTAGACCCAAACCCATTCGGCTAGACGCAAACCCACTCCGCTAGACCCAAACCAACTGGGCTAGACCCAAACCCACTCGGCTGGACCCAAACCCACTCGGCTAGACTCAAACCCACTCCGCTAGACCCAAACCCACTCCGCTAGACCCAAACCCACTCCGCTAGACCCAAACCCACTCCGCTAGACTCAAACCCACTCCGCTAGATGCAAACCCACTCCGCTCGACCCAAACCAACTCGGCTAGACCCACTCCGCTAGACCCAAACCCATTCCGCTGGACCCAAACCCACTCCGCTAGACCCAAACCCAGTCCGCTAGACCCAAACCCACTCGGCTAGACCCAAACCCACTCCGCTAGACCCAAACCCACTCCGCTAGACCCAAACCCACTCCGCTACACCCAAACCCACTGGGCTACACCCAAACCCACTCGGCTACACCCAACCCACTCGGCAACACCCAAACCCACTCGGCTACACCCAAACCCACTCGGCTAGACCCAAACCCACTCGGCTAGACCCAAACCTATTCGGCTAGACCCAAACCCACTTGGCAAGATCCAAACCCATTCGGCTAGACGCAAACCCACTCCGCTAGACCCAAACCAACTCAGCTAGACCCACACACACTCCGCTAGCCCCAAACCCACTCCGCTAGACGCAAACCCACTCCGCTACACCCAAACCCACTCCGCTAGACGCAAACCCACTCCGCTAGACCCAAACCCACTCCGCTAGACTCAAACCCACTCGGCTAGACCCAAACCCACTCAGCTAGACCCAAACCCACTCCGCTACACCCAAACCCACTCCGCTAGAACCAAACCCACTCCGCTAGACCCAAATCCACTCCGCTAGACCAAAACCCACTCGGCTAGACCCAAACCCACATGGCTAGGCCCAAACCCACTAGGCCAGACCTAAACCCACTGGGTTAGACCCAAACACACTCGGCTAGACCCAAACCCACTCGGCTAGACCCAAACCCACTCCGCGAGACCCAAACCCACTCCGCTACACCCAAACCCAGTCCGCTAGACCCAAACCCACTCCGCTAGACTCAAACCCACTCCGCTAGACGCAAACCTACTCAGCTAGTCCCAAACCCACTCGGCTAGACCGAAACCCACTCGGCTAGACGCAAACCCTCTCGTCTAGACCCAAACCCACTCGGCTAGACCCAAACCCACTCGGCTAGACCCAAACCCACTCGGCTAGACCCAAACCCACTCGGCTAGACCCAAACCCACTCGGCTAGACGCAAACCCACTCGGCTAGACCCAACCCCACTCGGCTAGACCCAAACCCACTCGGCTAGACGCAAACCCACTCGGCTAGAGCCAAACCCACTTGGCTAGACCCAAACCCACTCGGCTAGACCCAAACCCACTCGGCTAGACCCAAACCCACTCCGCTTGATCCAAACCCACTCCGCTAGACGCAAACCCACTCCTCTAGACCCAAACCCACTCCGCTAGACCCAAACCCACTCGGCTAGACCCAAACCCACTCGGCTAGACCCAAACCCACTTGGCTAGACCCAAACCCACTCGGCTAGATGCAAACCCACTCCGCCAGACCTAAACCCACTGGGCTAGACACAAACCCACTCGGCTAGACCCAAACCCACTCGGCTAGACCCAAACCCACTCCGCTAGATGCAAACCCACTCCGCTAGACCCAAACCCACTCCGCTAGACCCAAACCCACTCCGTTAGACCCAAACCCACTCCGCCAGACCCAAACCCACTCGGCTAGACCCAAACCCACTCGTCTAGAACCAAACCCACTCGTCTAGACCCAAACCCACTCGGCTAGACCCAAACCGACTCGGCTAGACCCAAAATTCTCCAAATTTGCAGATGATACCAAGCTGGGGGGTATAGTTAGGTGTGAGGAGGATGCTTGGAGGCTGCAGGGTGATTTGGATAGGCTGAGTGAATGGGCAGATGCATGGCAGATGCAGTACAATGTGGATAAATGTGAGGTTAT
The DNA here is from genome assembly GCA_963514005.1 of Raja brachyura. The sequence continues at coordinate 28,137,322 of OY740815.1, read as the reverse complement.
CCACTTTGGTGGCAAAAACATGAGGGTAGACTATTATCTGAATGGTGGCAGATTAGGTAAGGGGGAGATGCAACGAGACCTGGGTGTCATGGTACACCAGTCATTGAAAGTAGGCATGCAGGTGCAGCAGGCAGTGAAGAAAGCAAATGGTATGTTAGCATTCATAGCGAAAGGATTTGAGTATAGGAGCAGGGAGGTTCTACTGCAGTTGTACAGGGTTTTGGTGAGGCCACACCTGGAGTACTGCGTACAGTTTTGGTCTCCAAATCTGAGGAAAGACATCCTTGCCATAGAGGGGGTACAGAGAAGATTCACCAGACTGATTCCTGGGATGTCAGGACTTTCATATGAGGAAAGATTGGATAGACTCGGTTTGTACTCGATGGAATTTAGAAGATTGAGGGGGGATCTTATAGAAACCTACAAAATTCTTAAGGGGTTGGACAAGCTAGATGCTGGAAGATTGTTCCCGATGTTGGGGGAGTCCAGAACAAGGGGTCACAGTCTAAGGATAAGGGGGAATTCCTTTAGGACCGAAATGAGGAAAACATTCTTTACACAGAGAGTGGTGAGTCTCTGGAATTCTCTGCCACAGAAGGTAGTTGAGGCCAGTTCATTGGCTATATTTAAGAGGGCGTTAGATGTGGCACTTGTGGCTAAAGGGATCAGGGGGTATGGAGAGAAGGCAGGTACGGGATACTGAGTTGGATGATCAGCCATGATCACATTGAATGGCGGTGCAGGCTCGAAGGGCCGAATGGCCTACTCCTGCACCTATTTTCTATGTTTCTATGTTTCTAAACCCACTCGGCAAGACCCAAACCCACTCGGCTAGACCAAAACCCACTCGGCTAGACCCAAACCCATTCGGCTAGACGCAAACCCACTCCGCTAGACCCAAACCAACTGGGCTAGACCCAAACCCACTGGGCTGGACCCAAACCCACTCGGCTAGACTCAAACCCACTCCGCTAGACCCAAACCCACTCCGCTAGACCCAAACCCACTCCGCTAGACCCAAACCCACTCCGCTAGACTCAAACCCACTCCGCTAGATGCAAACCCACTCCGCTCGACCCAAACCAACTCGGCTAGACCCACACCCACTCCGCTAGACCCAAACCCATTCCGCTGGACCCAAACCCACTCCGCTAGACCCAAACCCAGTCCGCTAGACCCAAACCCACTCGGCTAGACCCAAACCCACTCCGCTAGACCCAAACCCACTCCGCTAGACCCAAACCCACTCCGCTACACCCAAACCCACTGGGCTACACCCAAACCCACTCGGCTACACCCAACCCACTCGGCAACACCCAAACCCACTCGGCTACACCCAAACCCACTCGGCTAGACCCAAACCCACTCGGCTAGACCGAAACCTATTCGGCTAGACCCAAACCCACTTGGCAAGATCCAAACCCATTCGGCTAGACGCAAACCCACTCCGTTAGACCCAAACCAACTCAGCTAGACCCACACACACTGCGCTAGACCCAAACCCACTCCGCTAGACGCAAACCCACTCCGCTACACCCAAACCCACTCCGCTAGACCCAAACCCACTCCGCTAGACCCAAACCCACTCCGCTAGACCCAAACCCACTCGGCTAGACCCAAACCCACTCAGCTAGACCCAAACCCACTCCGCTACACCCAAACCCACTCCGCTAGAACCAAACCCACTCCGCTAGACCCAAATCCACTCCGCTAGACCAAAACCCACTCGGCTAGACCCAAACCCACATGGCTAGGCCCAAACCCACTAGGCCAGACCTAAACCCACTGGGTTAGACCCAAACCCACTCGGCTAGACCCAAACCCACTCGGCTAGACCCAAACCCACTCCGCGAGACCCAAACCCACTCCGCTACACCCAAACCCACTCCGCTAGAACCAAACCCACTCCGCTAGACTCAAACCCACTCCGCTAGACGCAAACCTACTCAGCTAGTCCCAAACCCACTCGGCTAGACCGAAACCCACTCGGCTAGACGCAAACCCTCTCGTCTAGACCCAAACCCACTCGGCTAGACCCAAACCCACTCGGCTAGACCCAAACCCACTCGGCTAGACCCAAACCCACTCGGCTAGACCCAAACCCACTCGGCTAGACGCAAACCCTCTCGGCTAGACCCAACCCCACTCGGCTAGACCCAAACCCACTCGGCTAGACGCAAACCCACTCGGCTAGACCCAAACACACTCGGCTAGACCCAAACATAGAAAACATAGAAACATAGAAAATAGGTGCAGGAGTAGGCCATTCGGCCCTTCGAGCCTGCACCGCCATTCAATGTGATCATGGCTGATCATCCAACTCAGTATCCCGTACCTGCCTTCTCTCCATACCCCCTGATCCCTTTAGCCACAAGTGCCACATCTAACGCCCTCTTAAATATAGCCAATGAACTGGCCTCAACTACCTTCTGTGGCAGAGAATTCCAGAGACTCACGACTCTCTGTGTAAAGAATTTTTTCCTCATTTCGGTCCTAAAGGAATTCCCCCTTATCCTTAGACTGTGACCCCTTGTTCTGGACTCCCCCAACATCGGGAACAATCTTCCAGCATCTAGCTTGTCCAACCCCTTAAGAATTTTGTAGGTTTCTATAAGATCCCCCCTCAATCTTCTAAATTCCATCGAGTACAAACCGAGTCTATCCAATCTTTCCTCATATGAAAGTCCTGACATCCCAGGAATCAGTCTGGTGAATCTTCTCTGTACCCCCTCTATGGCAAGGATGTCTTTCCTCAGATTTGGAGGAACCCACTCGGCTTGACCGAAACCCACTCGGCTAGACCGAAACGCACTCGGCTGGACCGAAACCCCCTCGGCTACACCCAAACCCACTCGGCTACACCCAAACCCACTCGGCTACACCCAAACCCACTCGGCTAGACCCAAGCCCACTCCTCTAGACCCAAACCCACTCGGCAAGAACCAAAACCCACTCGGCTAGACCCAAACCCACTCGGCTAGACCCAAACCCACTCGGCTAGACCCAAACCCACTCCGCTAGACCCAAACCCACTCGGCTAGAGCCAAACCCACTTGGCTAGACCCAAACCCACTCGGCTAGACCCAAACCCACTCGGCTAGACCCAAACCCACTCCGCTTGATCCAAACCCACTCCGCTAGACGCAAACCCACTCCGCTAGACCCAAACCCACTCCGCTAGACACAAACCCACTCCGCTAGACGCAAACCCATTCCGCTAGACCCAAACCCACTCCACTAGACCCAAACCAACTCGGCTAGACCCAAACCCACTCGTCTGGACCCAAACCAAATCGTCTAGACCCAAACCCACTCCGCTAGACCCAAACCCACTCCGCTAGACCCAAACCCACTCGGCTAGACCCAAACCCACTCGGCTAGGCCCAAACCCACTAGGCTAGACCCAAACCCACTCGGCTTGACCCAAACCCACTGGGCTAGACCCAAACCCACTCGGCTAGACCCAAACCCACTCGGCTAGGCCCAAACCCACTATGCTAGACCCAAACCCACTCGGCTTGACCCAAACCCACTGGGCTAGACCCAAACCCACTCGGCTAGACCCAAACCCACTCCGCGAGACCCAAACCCACTCCGCTACACCCAAACCCACTCCGCTAGACCCAAACCCACTCCGCTACACCCAAACCCACTCCGCTAGACCCAAACCCACTCGGCTAGGCCCAAACCCACTAGGCTAGACCCAAACCCACTCGGCTTGACCCAAACCCACTGGGCTAGACCCAAACCCACTCGGCTAGACCCAAACCCACTCCGCGAGACCCAAACCCACTCCGCTACACCCAAACCCACTCCGCTAGACCCAAACCCACTCCGCTAGACTCAAACCCACTCCGCTAGACGCAAACCTACTCAGCTAGTCCCAAACCCACTCGGCTAGACCGAAACCCACTCGGCTAGACGCAAACCCACTCGTCTAGACCCAAACCCACTCGGCTAGACCCAAACCCACTCGGCTAGAACCAAACCCACTCCGCTAGACCCAAATCCACTCCGCTAGACCAAAACCCACTCGGCTAGACCCAAACCCACATGGCTAGGCCCAAACCCACTAGGCCAGACCTAAACCCACTGGGTTAGACCCAAACCCACTCGGCTAGACCCAAACCCACTCGGCTAGACCCAAACCCACTCCGCGAGACCCAAACCCACTCCGCTACACCCAAACCCACTCCGCTAGAACCAAACCCACTCCGCTAGACTCAAACCCACTCCGCTAGACGCAAACCTACTCAGCTAGTCCCAAACCCACTCGGCTAGACCGAAACCCACTCGGCTAGACGCAAACCCTCTCGTCTAGACCCAAACCCACTCGGCTAGACCCAAACCCACTCGGCTAGACCCAAACCCACTCGGCTAGACCCAAACCCACTCGGCTAGACCCAAACCCACTCGGCTAGACGCAAACCCTCTCGGCTAGACCCAACCCCACTCGGCTAGACCCAAACCCACTCGGCTAGACGCAAACCCACTCGGCTAGACCCAAACACACTCGGCTAGACCCAAACATAGAAAACATAGAAACATAGAAAATAGGTGCAGGAGTAGGCCATTCGGCCCTTCGAGCCTGCACCGCCATTCAATGTGATCATGGCTGATCATCCAACTCAGTATCCCGTACCTGCCTTCTCTCCATACCCCCTGATCCCTTTAGCCACAAGTGCCACATCTAACGCCCTCTTAAATATAGCCAATGAACTGGCCTCAACTACCTTCTGTGGCAGAGAATTCCAGAGACTCACGACTCTCTGTGTAAAGAATTTTTTCCTCATTTCGGTCCTAAAGGAATTCCCCCTTATCCTTAGACTGTGACCCCTTGTTCTGGACTCCCCCAACATCGGGAACAATCTTCCAGCATCTAGCTTGTCCAACCCCTTAAGAATTTTGTAGGTTTCTATAAGATCCCCCCTCAATCTTCTAAATTCCATCGAGTACAAACCGAGTCTATCCAATCTTTCCTCATATGAAAGTCCTGACATCCCAGGAATCAGTCTGGTGAATCTTCTCTGTACCCCCTCTATGGCAAGGATGTCTTTCCTCAGATTTGGAGGAACCCACTCGGCTTGACCGAAACCCACTCGGCTAGACCGAAACGCACTCGGCTGGACCGAAACCCCCTCGGCTACACCCAAACCCACTCGGCTACACCCAAACCCACTCGGCTACACCCAAACCCACTCGGCTAGACCCAAGCCCACTCCTCTAGACCCAAACCCACTCGGCAAGAACCAAAACCCACTCGGCTAGACCCAAACCCACTCGGCTAGACCCAAACCCACTCGGCTAGACCCAAACCCACTCCGCTAGACCCAAACCCACTCGGCTAGAGCCAAACCCACTTGGCTAGACCCAAACCCACTCGGCTAGACCCAAACCCACTCGGCTAGACCCAAACCCACTCCGCTTGATCCAAACCCACTCCGCTAGACGCAAACCCACTCCGCTAGACCCAAACCCACTCCGCTAGACACAAACCCACTCCGCTAGACGCAAACCCATTCCGCTAGACCCAAACCCACTCCACTAGACCCAAACCAACTCGGCTAGACCCAAACCCACTCGTCTGGACCCAAACCAAATCGTCTAGACCCAAACCCACTCCGCTAGACCCAAACCCACTCCGCTAGACCCAAACCCACTCGGCTAGACCCAAACCCACTCGGCTAGGCCCAAACCCACTAGGCTAGACCCAAACCCACTCGGCTTGACCCAAACCCACTGGGCTAGACCCAAACCCACTCGGCTAGACCCAAACCCACTCGGCTAGGCCCAAACCCACTATGCTAGACCCAAACCCACTCGGCTTGACCCAAACCCACTGGGCTAGACCCAAACCCACTCGGCTAGACCCAAACCCACTCCGCGAGACCCAAACCCACTCCGCTACACCCAAACCCACTCCGCTAGACCCAAACCCACTCCGCTACACCCAAACCCACTCCGCTAGACCCAAACCCACTCGGCTAGGCCCAAACCCACTAGGCTAGACCCAAACCCACTCGGCTTGACCCAAACCCACTGGGCTAGACCCAAACCCACTCGGCTAGACCCAAACCCACTCCGCGAGACCCAAACCCACTCCGCTACACCCAAACCCACTCCGCTAGACCCAAACCCACTCCGCTAGACTCAAACCCACTCCGCTAGACGCAAACCTACTCAGCTAGTCCCAAACCCACTCGGCTAGACCGAAACCCACTCGGCTAGACGCAAACCCACTCGTCTAGACCCAAACCCACTCGGCTAGACCCAAACCCACTCGGCTAGACCCAAACCCACTCGGCTAGACCCAAACCCACTCGGCTAGACCCAAACCCACTCGGCTAGACGCAAACCCACTCGGCTAGACCCAACCCCACTCGGCTAGACCCAAACCCACTCGGCTAGACGCAAACCCACTCGTCTAGACCCAAACCCACTCGGCTAGACCCAAACATAGAAAACATAGAAACATAGAAAATAGGTGCAGGAGTAGGCCATTCGGCCCTTCGAGCCTGCACCGCCATTCAATGTGATCATGGCTGATCATCCAACTCAGTATCCCGTACCTGCCTTCTCTCCATACCCCCTGATCCCTTTAGCCACAAGTGCCACATCTAACGCCCTCTTAAATATAGCCAATGAACTGGCCTCAACTACCTTCTGTGGCAGAGAATTCCAGAGACTCACGACTCTCTGTGTAAAGAATTTTTTCCTCATTTCGGTCCTAAAGGAATTCCCCCTTATCCTTAGACTGTGACCCCTTGTTCTGGACTCCCCCAACATCGGGAACAATCTTCCAGCATCTAGCTTGTCCAACCCCTTAAGAATTTTGTAGGTTTCTATAAGATCCCCCCTCAATCTTCTAAATTCCATCGAGTACAAACCGAGTCTATCCAATCTTTCCTCATATGAAAGTCCTGACATCCCAGGAATCAGTCTGGTGAATCTTCTCTGTACCCACTCTATGGCAAGGATGTCTTTCCTCAGATTTGGAGGAACCCACTCGGCTTGACCGAAACCCACTCGGCTAGACCGAAACGCACTCGGCTGGAACGAAACCCCCTCGGCTACACCCAAACCCACTCGGCTACACCCAAACCCACTCGGCTACACCCAAACCCACTCGGCTAGACCCAAGCCCACTCCTCTAGACCCAAACCCACTCGGCAAGAACCAAAACCCACTCGGCTAGACCCAAACCCACTCGGCTAGACCCAAACCCACTCGGCTAGACCCAAACCCACTCCGCTAGACCCAAACCCACTCGGCTAGAGCCAAACCCACTTGGCTAGACCCAAACCCACTCGGCTAGACCCAAACCCACTCGGCTAGACCCAAACCCACTCCGCTTGATCCAAACCCACTCCGCTAGACGCAAACCCACTCCGCTAGACCCAAACCCAATCCGCTAGACACAAACCCACTCCGCTAGACGCAAACCCATTCCGCTAGACCCAAACCCACTCCACTAGACCCAAACCAACTCGGCTAGACCCAAACCCACTCGTCTAGACCCAAACCAAATCGTCTAGACCCAAACCCACTCCGCTAGACCCAAACCCACTCCGCTAGACCCAAACCCACTCGGCTAGACCCAAACCCACTCGGCTAGGCCCAAACCCACTAGGCTAGACCCAAACCCACTCGGCTTGACCCAAACCCACTGGGCTAGACCCAAACCCACTCGGCTAGACCCAAACCCACTCGGCTAGACCCAAACCCACTAGGCTAGACCCAAACCCACTCGGCTAGACGCAAACCCACTCCGCTACACCAAACCCACTCCGCTAGACCCAAACCCACTCCGCTAGACTCAAACCCACTCCGCTAGATGCAAACCCACTCGGCTAGTCACAAACCCATTAGGCTAGACCCAGACCCACTCGGCTAGACCCAAACCCACTCGGCTAGACCCAAAACCACTCGGCTAGACCCAAACCCACTCGGCAAGACCCAAACCCACTCGGCTAGACCCAAACCCACTCGGCTAGACCCAAACCCACTCGGCTAGACCCAAACCCACTCGGCTAGACCCAAACCCACTCCGCTAGACTCAAACCCACTCCGCTGGACCCAAACCCACTCCGCTAGACCCAAACCCACTCCGCTAGACCCAAACCCACTCCGCTTGACCCAAACCCACTCCGCTAGACCCAAACCCACTCGGCTAGACCCAAACCCACTTGTCTAGACCCAAACCCACTCGTCTAGACCCAAACCCACTCGTCTAGACCCAAACCCACTAGGCTAGACCCAAACCCATTCGGCTAGACGCAAACCCACTCCGCCAGACCTACACCCACTGGGCTAGACCCAAACCCACTCGGCTAGACCCAAACCCACTCGGCTAGACCCAAACCCACTCCGCTAGTCGCAAACCCACTCCGCTAGACCCAAACCCACTCCGATAGACCCAAACCCACTCCGCTCGGCCCAAACCCACTCCGCTAGACCCAAACCCACTCGGCTAGACCCAAACCCACTCGTCTAGACCCAAACCCACTTGTCTAGACCCAAACCCACTCGGCTAGACCCAAACCCACTCGGCTATACCCAAACCCACTCGGCTACACCCAAACCCACTCGGCTAGAACCAAACCCACTCGGCAAGACCCAATCCCACTCGGCAAGACCCAAACCCACTCGGCTAGACCCAAACCCACTCGGCTAGACCCAAAACCACTCGGCTAGATCCAAACCCATTCGGCTAGACGCAAACCCACTCCGCCAGACCTAAACCCACTGGTCTAGACCCAAACCCACTCGGCTAGACCCAAACCCACTTGGCTAGACCCAAACACACTCGGCTAAACGCAAACCCACTCCGCCAGACCTAAACCCACTGGGCTAGACCCAAACCCACTCGGCTAGACCCAAACCCACTCGGCTAGACCCAAACCCACTCTGCTAGATGCAACCCCACTCCGCTAGACCCAAACCCACTCCGCTAGACCCAAACCCACTCCGTTAGACCCAAACCCACTCCGCCAGACCCAAACCCACTCGGCTAGACCCAAACCCACTCGTCTAGACCCAAACCCACTCGGCTAGACCCAAACCCACTCTGCTAGATGCAACCCCACTCCGCTAGACCCAAACCCACTCCGCTAGACCCAAACCCACTCCGTTAGACCCAAACCCACTCCGCCAGACCCAAACCCACTCGGCTAGACCCAAACCCACTCGTCTAGACCCAAACCCACTCGTCTAGACCCAAATCCACTCGGCTAGACCCAAACCCACTCGGCTAGACCCAAACCCACTCGGCTAGACCCAAACCCACTCGGCTAGACCCAAACCCACTCGGCAAGACCCAAACCCACTCGGCTAGACCAAAACCCACTCGGCTAGACCCAAACCCATTCGGCTAGACGCAAACCCACTCCGCTAGACCCAAACCCACTGGGCTAGACCCAAACCCACTGGGCTAGACCCAAACCCACTCGGCTAGACTCAAACCCACTCCGCTAGACCCAAACCCACTCCGCTAGACCCAAACCCACTCCGCTAGACCCAAACCCACTCCGCTAGACTCAAACCCACTCCGCTAGATGCAAACCCACTCCGCTCGACCCAAACCAACTCGGCTAGACCCACACCCACTCCGCTAGACCCAAACCCAGTCCGCTGGACCCAAACCCACTCCGCTAGACCCAAACCCACTCCGCTAGACCCAAACCCACTGCGCTACACCCAAACCCACTGGGCTACACCCAAACCCACTCGGCTACACCCAACCCACTCGGCAACACCCAAACCCACTCGGCTACACCCAAACCCACTCGGCTAGACCCAAACCCACTCGGCTAGAACCAAACCTATTCGGCTAGACCCAAACCCACTTGGCAAGATCCAAACCCATTCGGCTAGACGCAAACCCACTCCGCTAGACCCAAACCAACTCAGCTGGACCCACACACACTCCGCTAGACCCAAACCCACTCCGCTAGACGCAAACCCACTCTGCTACACCCAAACCCACTCCGCTAGACCCAAACCCACTCCGCTAGACCCAAACCCACTCCGCTAGACCCAAACCCACTCGGCTAGACCCAAACCCACTCAGCTAGACCCAAACCCACTCCGCTACACCCAAACCCACTCCGCTAGAACCAAACCCACTCCGCTAGACCCAAATCCACTCCGCTAGACCAAAACCCACTCGGCTAGACCCAAACCCACATGGCTAGGCCCAAACCCACTAGGCCAGACCTAAACCCACTGGGCTAGACCCAAACCCACTCGGCTAGACCCAAACCCACTCGGCTAGACCCAAACCCACTCCGCGAGACCCAAACCCACTCCGCTACACCCAAACCCACTCTGCTAGACCCAAACCCACTCCGCTAGACTCAAACCCACTCCGATAGACGCAAACCTACTCAGCTAGTCCCAAACCCACTCGGCTAGACCGAAACCCACTCGGCTAGACGCAAACCCACTCGTCTAGACCCAAACCCACTCGGCTGGACCCAAACCCACTCGGCTAGACCCAAACCCACTCGGCTAGATCCAAAACCACTCGGCTTGACCAAAACCCACTCGGCAAGACCCAAACCCACTCGGCTAGATCCAAACCCATTCGGCTCGACCCAAACCCACTCGGCTAGACCCCAACCCACTCGGCTAGTCCCAAACCCACTCGGCTAGACCCAAACCCACTCGTCTAGAAGCAAACCCACTCGGCTAGATCCAAACCCACTCGGTTAGACCCAAACCCACTCGGCTACACCCAAACCCACTCGGCTACACCCAAACCCACTCGGCTAGACCCAAACCCACTCGGCTAGACGCAAACCCACTCGGCTAGACCCAAACCCACTCGGCTAGTCCCAAACCCACTCGGCTAGACCCAAACCCACTCGGCTAGACCCAAACCCACTCGGCTAGACGCAAACCCACTCGGCTAGACCCAACCCCACTCGGCTAGACCCAAACCCACTCGGCTAGACGCAAACCCACTCGGCTAGACCCAAACCCACTCGGCTAGACCCAAACATAGAAAACATAGAAACATAGAAAATAGGTGCAGGAGTAGGCCATTCGGCCCTTCGAGCCTGCACCGCCATTCAATGTGATCATGGCTGATCATCCAACTCAGTATCCCGTACCTGCCTTCTCTCCATACCCCCTGATCCCTTTAGCCACAAGTGCCACATCTAACGCCCTCTTAAATATAGCCAATGAACTGGCCTCAACTACCTTCTGTGGCAGAGAATTCCAGAGACTCACGACTCTCTGTGTAAAGAATTTTTTCCTCATTTCGGTCCTAAAGGAATTCCCCCTTATCCTTAGACTGTGACCCCTTGTTCTGGACTCCCCCAACATCGGGAACAATCTTCCAGCATCTAGCTTGTCCAACCCCTTAAGAATTTTGTAGGTTTCTATAAGATCCCCCCTCAATCTTCTAAATTCCATCCAGTACAAACCGAGTCTATCCAATCTTTCCTCATATGAAAGTCCTGACATCCCAGGAATCAGTCTGGTGAATCTTCTCTTTACCCCCTCTATGGCAAGGATGTCTTTCCTCAGATTTGGCGGAACCCACTCGGCTTGACCGAAACCCACTCGGCTAGACCGAAACCCACTCGGCTGGACCGAAACCCCCTCGGCTACACCCAAACCCACTCGGCTACACCCAAACCCACTCGGCGACACCCAAACCCACTCGGCCAGACCCAAGCCCACTCCTCTAGACCCAAACCCACTCGGCAAGAACCAAAACCCACTCGGCTAGACCCAAACCCACTCGGCTAGACCCAAACCCACTCGTCTAGACCCAAACCCACTCGGCTAGACCCAAACCCACTCGGCTAGGCCCAAACCCACTCGGCTAGACCCAAACCCACTCCGCTAGACTCAAACCCACTCCGCTAGACGCAAACCCACTCCGCTATACCCAAACCAACTCGGCTAGACCCACACCCACTCCGCTAGACCCAAACCCAGTCCGCTAGACCCAAACCCACTCCGCTACACCCAAACCCACTCCGCTAGACCCAAACCCACTCCACTAGTCCCAAACCCACTCCGATAGACCCAAACCCACTCGGCTAGACCCAAACCCACTCCGCTAGACCCAAACCCACTCCGCTACACCCAAACCCACTCCGCTAGACCCAAACCCACTCCACTAGACGCAAACCCACTCCGCTAGACCCAAACCCACTCGTCTAGACCCAAACCCACTCGGCTAGGCCCAAACCCACAAGGCTAGACCCAAACCCACTCGGCCACACCCAAACCCACTCGGCTACACCCAAACCCACTCGGCTAGACCCAAACCCACTCCGCTAGACCCAAACCTATTCGGCTAGACCCAAACCCACTCCGCTAGACCCAAACCCACTCCGCTAGACCCAAACCCACTCCGCTAGACCCAAACCCACTCGGCTAGACCCAAAGCCATTTGGCTAGACCCAAACCCACTCGGCTAGACGCAAACCCACTCGGCTAGGCCCAAACCCACTCGGCTAGACCCAAACCCACTCCGCTTGACCCAAACGGACTCCGCTAGACGCAAACGCACTCCGCTAGACCCAAACCCACTCCGCTAGACCCAAACCCACTCCGCTAGACCCAAACCCACTCCGCTAGACCCAAACCCACTCCGCTAGACCCAAACCCACACGGCTAGACCCAAACCCACTCGGCCATACCCAAACCCACTCGGCCTCATCCAAACCCACTTGGCTAGACCCAAACCCACTCCGCTAGACCCAAAACTATTCGGCTAGACCCAAAACAACTCGGCTAGATCAAAACCCATTCGGCTAGACGCAAACCCACTCCGCTACACCAAACCCACTCCGCTAGACCCAAACCCACTCCGCTGGACTCAAACCCACTCCGCTAGATGCAAACCCACTCGGCTAGTCACAAACCCATTCGGCTAGACCCAAACCCACTGGGCTAGACCCAAACCCACTCGTCTAGACCCAAACCCACTCGGCTAGACTCAAACCCACTCGGCTAGACCCAAACCCACTCGGCTAGACCCAAGACCACTCGGCTAGACCCAAACCCACTCGGCAAGACCCAAACCCACTCGGCTAGACCCAAACCCACTCGGCTAGACCCAAACCCACTCGGCTAGACCCAAACCCACTCGGCTAGACCCAAACCCACTCCGCTAGACTCAAACCCACTCCACTAGACCCAAACCCACTCCGCTAGACCCAAACCCACTCCGCTAGACCCAAACCCACTCCGCTTCACCCAAACCCACTCCGCTAGACCCAAACCCACTCGGCTAGACCCAAACCCACTCGTCTAGACCCAAACCCACTCGTCTAGACCCAAACCCACTCGGCTAGACCCAAACCCACTCGGCTAGACCCAAACCCACTCGGCTAGACCCAAACCCACTCGGCAAGACCCAATCCCACTCGGCAAGACCCAAACCCATTCGGCTAGACCCAAACCCACTCGGCTAGACCCAAACCCACTCGGCTAGACCAAAACCCACTCGGCTAGACCCAAACCCACTCGGCTAGACCCAAACCCACTCGGCTAGACCCAAACCCACTCGGCTAGACACAAACCCACTCGGCTAGACCCAAACCCGCTCGGCTTCACTCAAACCCTCTCGGCTACACCCAAACCCACTCGGCTACACCCAAACCCACTCGGCTACACCCAAACCCACTCGTCTACACCCAAACCCACTCGGCTGGACCCAAACCCACTCGGCTAGACCCAAACCTATTCGGCTAGACCCAAACCCACTCGGCTAGATCCAAACCCATTCGGCTAGACGCAAACCCACTCCGCTAGACCCAAACCAACTCAGCTAGACCCACACACACTCCGCTAGACCCAAACCCACTCCGCTAGACGCAAACCCACTCTGCTACACCCAAACCCACTCCGCTAGACGCAAACCCACTCCGCTAGACCCAAACCCACTCCGCTAGACCCAAACCAACTCAGCTAGACCCACACACACTCCGCTAGACCCAAACCCACTCGGCTAGACCCAAACCCAATCGGCTAGACCCAAACCCACTCGGCTAGACCCAAACCCACTCGGCTAGACCCAATCCCACTCGGCAAGACCCAAACCCACTCGGCTAGACCCAAACCCACTCCGCTAGACCCAAACCCACTCCGCTAGACCCAAACCCACTCCGCTAGACCCAAACCCACTCGGCTAGACCCAAACCCACACGGCTAAACCCAAACCCACTCGGCTAGACCCAAACCCACTCGGCCTCATCCAAACCCACTCGGCTAGACCCAAACCCACTCCGCTAGACCCAAAACTATTCGGCTAGACCCAAAACAACTCGGCTAGATCCAAACCCATTCGGCTAGACGCAAACCCACTCCGCTACACCAAACCCACTCCGCTAGACCCAAACCCACTCCGCTAGACTCAAACCCACTCCGCTAGACACAAACCCACTCGGCTAGTCCCAAACCCACTCGGCTAGACCCAAACCCACTCGGCTGGACCCAAACCCACTCGTCTAGACCCAAACCCACTCGCCTAGACCCAAACCCACTCGGCTAGACCCAAACCCACTCGGCTAGACCCAAACCCACTCGGCTAGACCCAAACCCACTCGGCTGGACCCCAACCCACTCGGCTACACCCAAACCCACTCGGCTAGACCCAAACCCACTCTGCTAGACCCAAACCTATTCGGCTAGACCCAAAACCACTCGGCTAGATCCAAACCCATTCGATTAGACACAAACCCACTCCGCTACACCAAACCCACTCGGCTAGACCCAAACCCACTCGGCTAGACCCAAACCCACTCGGCTAGACCCAAACCCACTCCGCTAGACTCAAAACCACTCCGCTGGACCCAAACCCACTCCGCTGGACCCAAACCAACTCAGCTAGACCCACACACACTCCGCTAGACCCAAACCCATTCGGCTAGACCCAAACCCACTTGTCTAGACCCAAACCCACTCGTCCAGACCCAAACCCACTCGTCTAGACCCAAACCCACTAGGCTAGACCCAAACCCATTCGGCTAGACGCAAACCCACTCCGCCAGACCTACACCCACTGGGCTAGACCCAAACCCACTCGGCTAGACCCAAACCCACTCGGCTAGACCCAAACCCACTCCGCTAGTCGCAAACCCACTCCGCTAGACCCAAACCCACTCCGATAGACCCAAACCCACTCCGCTAGACCCAAACACACTCCGCTAGACCCAAACCCACTCGGCTAGACCCAAACCCACTCGTCTAGACCCAAACCCACTTGTCTAGACCCAAACCCACTCGGCTAGACCCAAACCCACTCGGCTATACCCAAACCCACTCGGCTACACCCAAACCCACTCGGCTAGACCCAAACCCACTCGGCAAGACCCAATCCCACTCGGCAAGACCCAAACCCACTCGGCTAGACCCAAACCCACTCGGCTAGACCCAAAACCACTCGGCTAGATCCAAACCCATTCGGCTAGACGCAAACCCACTCCGCCAGACCTAAACCCACTGGTCTAGACCCAAACCCACTCGGCTAGACCCAAACCCACTTGGCTAGACCCAAACCCACTCGGCTAGACGCAAACCAACTCCGCCAGACCTAAACCCACTGGGCTAGACCCAAACCCACTCGGCTAGACCCAAACCCACTCGGCTAGACCCAAACCCACTCCGCTAGATGCAAACCCACTCCGCTAGACCCAAACCCACTCCGCTAGACCCAAACCCACTCCGTTAGACCCAAACCCACTCCGCCAGACCCAAACCCACTCGGCTAGACCCAAACCCACTCGTCTAGACCCAAACCCACTCGTCTAGACCCAAACCCACTCGGCTAGACCCAAACCCACTCGGCTAGACCAAAACCCACTCGGCTAGACCCAAACCCACTCGGCTAGACCCAAACCCACTCGGCAAGACCCAAACCCACTCGGCTAGACCAAAACCCACTCGGCTAGACCCAAACCCATTCCGCTAGACGCAAACCCACTCCGCTAGACCCAAACCCACTGGACTAGACCCAACCCCACTGGGCTGGACCCAAACCCACTCGGCTAGACTCAAACCCACTCCGCTAGACCCAAACCCACTCCGCTAGACCCAAACCCACTCCGCTAGACCCAAACCCACTCCGCTAGACCCAAACCCACTCCGCTTCACCCAAACCCACTCCGCTAGACCCAAACCCACTCGGCTAGACCCAAACCCACTCGTCTAGACCCAAACCCACTCGTCTAGACCCAAACCCACTCGGCTAGACCCAAACCCACTCGGCTAGACCCAAACCCACTCGGCTAGACCCAAACCCACTCGGCAAGACCCAATCCCACTCGGCAAGACCCAAACCCATTCAGCTAGACCCAAACCCACTCGGCTAGACCCAAACCCACTCGGCTAGACCCAAACCCACTCGGCTAGACCAAAACCCACTCGGCTAGACCCAAACCCACTCGGCTAGACCCAAACCCACTCGGCTAGACCCAAACCCACTCGGCTAGACACAAACCCACTCGGCTAGACCCAAACCCGCTCGGCTTCACTCAAACCCTCTCGGCTACACCCAAACCCACTCGGCTACACCCAAACCCACTCGGCTAGACCCAAACCTATTCGGCTAGACCCAAACCCACTCGGCTAGATCCAAACCCATTCGGCTAGACGCAAACCCACTCCGCTAGACCCAAACCAACTCAGCTAGACCCACACACACTCCGCTAGACCCAAACCCACTCCGCTAGACGCAAACCCACTCTGCTACACCCAAACCCACTCCGCTAGACGCAAACCCACTCCGCTAGACCCAAACCCACTCCGCTAGACCCAAACCAACTCAGCTAGACCCACACACACTCCGCTAGACCCAAACCCACTCGGCTAGACCCAAACCCAATCGGCTAGACCCAAACCCACTCGGCTAGACCCAAACCCACTCGGCTAGACCCAATCCCACTCGGCAAGACCCAAACCCACTCGGCTAGACCCAAACCCACTCCGCTAGACCCAAACCCACTCCGCTAGACCCAAACCCACTCCGCTAGACCCAAACCCACTCGGCTAGACCCAAACCCACACGGCTAAACCCAAACCCACTCGGCTAGACCCAAACCCACTCGGCCTCATCCAAACCCACTCGGCTAGACCCAAACCCACTCCGCTAGACCCAAAACTATTCGGCTAGACCCAAAACAACTCGGCTAGATCCAAACCCATTCGGCTAGACGCAAACCCACTCCGCTACACCAAACCCACTCCGCTAGACCCAAACCCACTCCGCTAGACTCAAACCCACTCCGCTAGACACAAACCCACTCGGCTAGTCCCAAACCCACTCGGCTAGACCCAAACCCACTCGGCTAGACCCAAACCCACTCGTCTAGACCCAAACCCACTCGCCTAGACCCAAACCCACTCGGCTAGACCCAAACCCACTCGGCTAGACCCAAACCCACTCGGCTAGACCCAAACCCACTCGGCTGGACCCCAACCCACTCGGCTACACCCAAACCCACTCGGCTAGACCCAAACCCACTCTGCTAGACCCAAACCTATTCGGCTAGACCCAAAACCACTCGGCTAGATCCAAACCCATTCGATTAGACACAAACCCACTCCGCTACACCAAACCCACTCGGCTAGACCCAAACCCACTCGGCTAGACCCAAACCCACTCGGCTAGACCCAAACCCACTCCGCTAGACTCAAAACCACTCCGCTGGACCCAAACCCACTCCGCTGGACCCAAACCAACTCAGCTAGACCCACACACACTCCGCTAGACCCAAACCCATTCGGCTAGACCCAAACCCACTTGTCTAGACCCAAACCCACTCGTCCAGACCCAAACCCACTCGTCTAGACCCAAACCCACTAGGCTAGACCCAAACCCATTCGGCTAGACGCAAACCCACTCCGCCAGACCTACACCCACTGGGCTAGACCCAAACCCACTCGGCTAGACCCAAACCCACTCGGCTAGACCCAAACCCACTCCGCTAGTCGCAAACCCACTCCGCTAGACCCAAACCCACTCCGATAGACCCAAACCCACTCCGCTAGACCCAAACACACTCCGCTAGACCCAAACCCACTCGGCTAGACCCAAACCCACTCGTCTAGACCCAAACCCACTTGTCTAGACCCAAACCCACTCGGCTAGACCCAAACCCACTCGGCTATACCCAAACCCACTCGGCTACACCCAAACCCACTCGGCTAGACCCAAACCCACTCGGCAAGACCCAATCCCACTCGGCAAGACACAAACCCACTCGGCTAGACCCAAACCCACTCGGCTAGACCCAAAACCACTCGGCTAGATCCAAACCCATTCGGCTAGACGCAAACCCACTCCGCCAGACCTAAACCCACTGGTCTAGACCCAAACCCACTCGGCTAGACCCAAACCCACTTGGCTAGACCCAAACCCACTCGGCTAGACGCAAACCAACTCCGCCAGACCTAAACCCACTGGGCTAGACCCAAACCCACTCGGCTAGACCCAAACCCACTCGGCTAGACCCAAACCCACTCCGCTAGATGCAAACCCACTCCGCTAGACCCAAACCCACTCCGCTAGACCCAAACCCACTCCGTTAGACCCAAACCCACTCCGCCAGACCCAAACCCACTCGGCTAGACCCAAACCCACTCGTCTAGACCCAAACCCACTCGTCTAGACCCAAACCCACTCGGCTAGACCCAAACCCACTCGGCTAGACCAAAACCCACTCGGCTAGACCCAAACCCACTCGGCTAGACCCAAACCCACTCGGCAAGACCCAAACCCACTCGGCTAGACCAAAACCCACTCGGCTAGACCCAAACCCATTCCGCTAGACGCAAACCCACTCCGCTAGACCCAAACCCACTGGGCTAGACCCAACCCCACTGGGCTGGACCCAAACCCACTCGGCTAGACTCAAACCCACTCCGCTAGACCCAAACCCACTCCGCTAGACCTAAACCCACTCCGCTAGACCCAAACCCTCTCCGCTAGACTCAAACCCACTCCGCTAGATGCAAACCCACTCCGCTCGACCCAAACCAACTCGGCTAGACCCACACCCACTCCGCTAGACCCAAACCCAGTCCGCTGGACCCAAACCCACTCCGCTAGACCCAAACCCAGTCCGCTAGACCCAAACCCACTCGGCTAGATCCAAACCCACTCCGCTAGACCCAAACCCACTCCGCTAGACCCAAACCCACTCCGCTACACCCAAACCCACTGGGCTACACCCAAACCCACTCGGCTACACCCAACCCACTCGGCAACACCCAAACCCACCCGGCTACACCCAAACCCACTCGGCTAGACCCAAACCCACTCGGCTAGACCCAAACCTATTCGGCTGGACCCAAACCCACTTGGCAAGATCCAAACCCATTCGGTTAGACGCAAACACACTCCGCAAGACCCAAACCAACTCAGCTAGACCCACACACACTCCGCTAGACCCAAACCCACTCCGCTAGACGCAAACCCACTCCGCTACACCCAAACCCACTCCGCTAGACACAAACCCACTCCGCTAGACCCAAACCCACTCCGCTAGACCCAAACCCACTCGGCTAGACCCAAACCCACTCAGCTAGACCCAAACCCACTCCGCTACACCCAAACCCACTCCGCTAGAACCAAACCCACTCCGCTAGACCCAAATCCACTCCGCTAGACCAAAACCCACTCGGCTAGACCCAAACCCACATGGCTAGGCCCAAACCCACTGGGCCAGACCTAAACCCACTGGGCTAGACCCAAACCCACTCGGCTAGACCCAAACCCACTCGGCTAGACCCAAACCCACTCCTCGAGACTCAAACCCACTCCGCTACACCTAAACCCACTCCGCTAGACCCAAACCCACTCCGCTAGACTCAAACCCACTCCGCTAGACGCAAACCTACTCAGCTAGTCCCAAACCCACTCGGCTAGACCGAAACCCACTCGGCTAGACGCAAACCCACTCGTCTAGACCCAAACCCACTCGGCTAGACCCAAACCCACTCGGCTAGATCCAAACCCACTCGGCTAGACCCAAAACCACTCGGCTAGACCAAAACCCACTCGGCAAGACCCAAACCCACTCGGCTAGATCCAAACCCATTCGGCTAGACCCAAACCCACTCGGCTAGACCCCAACCCACTCGGCTAGTCCCAAACCCACTCGGCTAGACCCAAACCCACTCGTCTAGAAGCAAACCCACTCGGCTAGATCCAAACCCACACGGTTAGACCCAAACCCACTCGGCTACACCCAAACCCACTCGGCTACACCCAAACCCACTCGGCAAGACCCAAACCCACTCGGCTAGACGCAAACCCACTCGGCTAGACCCAAACCCACTCGGCTAGACCCAAACCCACTCGGCTAGACCCAAACATAGAAAACATAGAAACATAGAAAATAGGTGCAGGAGTAGGCCATTCGGCCCTTCGAGCCTGCACCGCCATTCAATGTGATCATGGCTGATCATCCAACTCAGTATCCCGTACCTGCCTTCTCTCCATACCCCCTGATCCCTTTAGCCACAAGTGGCACATCTAACGCCCTCTTAAATATAGCCAATGAACTGGCCTCAACTACCTTCTGTGGCAGAGAATTCCAGAGACTCACGACTCGCTGTGTAAAGATTTTTTTCCTCATTTCGGTCCTAAAGGAATTCCCCCTTATCCTTAGACTGTGACCCCTTGTTCTGGACTCCCCCAACATCGGGAACAATCTTCCAGCATCTAGCTTGTCCAACCCCTTAAGAATTTTGTAGGTTTCTATAAGATCCCCCCTCAATCTTCTAAATTCCATCGAGTACAAACCGAGTCTATCCAATCTTTCCTCATATGAAAGTCCTGACATCCCAGGAATCAGTCTGGTGAATCTTCTCTGTACCCCCTCTATGGCAAGGATGTCTTTCCTCAGATTTGGAGGAACCCACTCGGCTTGACCGAAACCCACTCGGCTAGACCGAAACGCACTCGGCTGGACCGAAACCCCCTCGGCTACACCCAAACCCACTCGGCTACACCCAAACACACTCGGCTACACCCAAACCCACTCGGCTAGACCCAAGCCCACTCCTCTAGACCCAAACCCACTCGGCAAGAACCAAAACCCACTCGGCTAGACCCAAACCCACTCGGCTACACCCAAACCCACTCGGCTAGACCCAAACCCACTCCGCTAGACCCAAACCCACTCGGCTAGAGCCAAACCCACTTGGCTAGACCCAAACCCACTCGGCTAGACCCAAACCCACTCGGCTAGACCCAAACCCACTCCGCTTGATCCAAACCCACTCCGCTAGAAGCAAACCCACTCCGCTAGACCCAAACCCACTCCGCTAGACACAAACCCACTCTGCTAGACGCAAACCCATTCCGCTAGACCCAAACCCACTCCACTAGACCCAAACCAACTCGGCTAGACCCAAACCCACTCGTCTAGACCCAAACCAAATCGTCTAGACCCAAACCCACTCCGCTAGACCCAAACCCACTCCGCTAGACCCAAACCCACTCGGCTAGACCCAAACCCACTCGGCTAGGCCCAAACCCACTAGGCTAGACCCAAACCCACTCGGCTTGACCCAAACCCACTGGGCTAGACCCAAACCCACTCGGCTAGACCCAAACCCACTCGGCTAGACCCAAACCCACTAGGCTAGACCCAAACCCACTCGGCTAGACCCAAACCCATTCGGCTAGACACAAACCCACTCCGCTACACCAAACCCACTCCGCTAGACCCAAACCCACTCCGCTAGACTCAAACCCAGTCCGCTAGACCCAAACCCACTCGGCTAGTCCCAAACCCACTCCGCTAGACCCAAACCCACTCGGCTAGACCCAAACCCACTCGGCTACACCCAAACACACTCGGCTAGACCCAAACCCACTCCGCTAGACCCAGACCTATTCGGCTAGACCCAAAACCACTCGGCTAGATCCAAACCCATTCGGCTAGACGCAAACCCACTCCGCTACACCAAACCCACTCCGCTAGACCCAAACCCACTCCGCTAGACTCAAACCCACTCCGCTAGACGCAAACCCACTCGGCTAGTCACAAACCCATTAGGCTAGACCCAAACCCACTCGGCTAGACCCAAACCCACTCGTCTAGACCCAAACCCACTCGGCGAGACCCAAACCCACTCGGCTAGACCCAAACCCACTCGGCTAGACCCAAAACCACTCGGCTAGACCCAAACCCACTCGGCAAGACCCAAACCCACTCGGCTAGACCCAATCCCACTCGGCTAGACCCAAACCCACTCGGCTAGACCCAAACCCACTCGGCTAGACCCAAACCCACTCGGCTAGACTCAAACCCACTCCGCTGGACCCAAACCCACTCGGCTAGACCCAAACCCACTCGGCTAGACCCAAACCCACTCGGCTAGACCCAAACCCACTCGGCTAGACTCAAACCCACTCCGCTGGACCCAAACCCACTCCGCTAGACCCAAACCCACTCCGCTAGACCCAAACCCACTCCGCTTAACCCAAACCCACTCCGCTAGACCCAAACCCAATCGGCTAGACCCAAACCCACTGGTCTAGACCCAAACCCACTCGTCTAGACCCAAACCCACTCGTCTAGACCCAAACCCACTAGGCTAGACCCAAACCCATTCGGCTAGACGCAAACCCACTCCGCCAGACCTACACCCACTGGGCTAGACCCAAACCCACTCGGCTAGACCCAAACCCACTCGGCTAGACCCAAACCCACTCCGCTAGTCGCAAACCCACTCCGCTAGACCCAAACCCACTCCGATAGACCCAAACCCACTCCGCTAGACCCAAACCCACTCCGCTAGACCCAAACCCACTCGGCCAGACCCAAACCCACTCGTCTAGACCCAAACCCACTTGTCTAGACCCAAACCCACTCGGCTAGACCCAAACCCACTCGGCTATACCCAAACCCACTCGGCTACACCCAAACCCACTCGGCTAGAACCAAACCCACTCGGCAAGAACCAATCCCACTCGGCAAGACCCAAACCCACTCGGCTAGACCCAAACCCACTCGGCTAGACCCAAAACCACTCGGCTAGATCCAAACCCATTCGGCTAGACGCAAACCCACTCCGCCAGACCTAAACCCACTGGTCTAGACCCAAACCCACTCGGCTAGACCCAAACCCACTTGGCTAGACCCAAACCGACTCGGCTAGACGCAAACCCACTCCGCCAGACCTAAACCCACTGGGCTAGACCCAAACCCACTCGGCTAGACCCAAACCCACTCGGCTGGACCCAAACCCACTCCGCTAAATGCAAACCCACTCCGCTAGACCCAAACCCACTCCGCTAGACCCAAACCCACTCCGTTAGACCCAAACCCACTCCGCCAGACCCAAACCCACTCGGCTAGACCCAGACCCACTCGTCTAGACCCAAACCCACTCGTCTAGACCCAAACCCACTCGGCTAGACCCAAACCCACTAGGCTAGTCCAAAACCCACTCGGCTAGACCCAAACCCACTCGGCTAGACCGAAACCCACTCGGCAAGACCCAAACCCACTCGGCTAGACCAAAACCCACTCGGCTAGACCCAAACCCATTCGGCTAGACGCAAACCCACTCCGCTAGACCCAAACCCACTGGGCTAGACCCAAACCCACTGGGCTAGACCCAAAACCACTCGGCTAGACTCAAACCCACTCCGCTAGACCCAAACCCACTCCGCTAGACCCAAACCCACTCCGCTAGACCCAAACCCACTCCGCTAGACTCAAACCCACTCCGCTAGATGCAAACCCACTCCGCTCGACCCAAACCAACTCGGCTAGACCCGCACCCACTCCGCTAGACCCAAACCCAGTCCGCTGGACCCAAACCCACTCCGCTAGACCCAAACCCAGTCCGCTAGACCCAAACCCACTCGGCTAGACCCAAACCCACTCCGCTAGACCCAAACCCACTCCGCTAGACCCAAACCCACTCCGCTACACCCAAACCCACTGGGCTACACCCAAACCCACTCGGCTACACCCAACCCACTCGGCAACACCCAAACCCAATCGGCTACACCCAAACCCACTCGGCTAGACCCAAACCCACTCGGCTAGACCCAAACCTATTCGGCTAGACCCAAACCCACTTGGCAAGATCCAAACCCATTCGGCTAGACGCAAACCCACTCCGCTAGACCCAAACCAACTCAGCTAGACCCACACACACTCCGCTAGACCCAAACCCACTCCGCTAGACGCAAACCCACTCCGCTACACCCAAACCCACTCCGCTAGACCCAAACCCACTCCGCTAGACCCAAACCCACTCCGCTAGACCCAAACCCACTCGGCTAGACCCAAACCCAAACAGCTAGACCAAAACCCACTCCGCTACACCCAAACCCACTCCGCTAGAACCAAACCCACTCCGCTAGACCCAGATCCACTCCGCTAGACCAAAACCCACTCGGCTAGACCCAAACCCACATGGCTAGGCCCAAACCCACTAGGCCAGACCTAAACCCACTGGGCTAGACCCAAACCCACTCGGCTAGACCCAAACCCACTCGGCTAGACCCAATCCCACTCCGCGAGACCCAAACCCACTCCGCTACACCCAAACCCACTCCGCTAGACCCAAACCCACTCCGCTAGACTCAAACCCACTCCGCTAGACGCAAACCTACTCAGCTGGACCCAAACCCACTCCGCTAGACTCAAACCCACTCCGCTAGACCCAAACCCACTCCGCTAGACTCAAACCCACTCCGCTAGACGCAAACCCACTCGGCTAGTCACAAACCCATTAGGCTAGACCCAAACCCACTCGGCTAGACCCAAACCCACTCGTCTAGACCCAAACCCACTCGGCGAGACCCAAACCCACTCGGCTAGACCCAAACCCACTCGGCTAGACCCAAAACCACTCGGCTAGACCCAAACCCACTCGGCAAGACCCAAACCCACTCGGCTAGACCCAAACCCACTCGGCTAGACCCAAACCCACTCGGCTAGACCCAAACCCACTCGGCTAGACCCAAACCCACTCGGCTAGACTCAAACCCACTCCGCTGGACCCAAACCCACTCTGCTAGACCCAAACCCACTCCGCTAGACCCAAACCCACTCCGCTTAACCCAAACCCACTCCGCTAGACCCAAACCCACTCGGCTAGACCCAAACCCACTTGTCTAGACCCAAACCCACTCGTCTAGACCCAAACCCACTCGTCTAGACCCAAACCCACTAGGCTAGACCCAAACCCATTCGGCTAGACGCAAACCCACTCCGCCAGACCTACACCCACTGGGCTAGACCCAAACCCACTCGGCTAGACCCAAACCCACTCGGCTAGACCCAAACCCACTCCGCTAGTCGCAAACCCACTCCGCTAGACCCAAACCCACTCCGATAGACCCAAACCCACTCCGCTAGACCCAAACCCACTCCGCTAGACCCAAACCCACTCGGCTAGACCCAAACCCACTCGCCTAGACCCAAACCCACTCGGCTACACCCAAACCCACTCGGCTACACCCAAACCCACTCGGCTAGAACCAAACCCACTCGGCAAGACCCAATCCCACTCGGCAAGACCCAAACCCACTCGGCTAGACCCAAACCCACTCCGCTTAACCCAAACCCACTCCGCTAGACCCAAACCCACTCGGCTAGTCACAAACCCATTAGGCTAGACCCAAACCCACTCGGCAAGACCCAATCCCACTCGGCAAGACCCAAACCCACTCGGCTAGACCCAAACCCACTCCGCTTAACCCAAACCCACTCCGCTAGACGCAAACCCACTCGGCTAGTCACAAACCCATTAGGCTAGACCCAAACCCACTCGGCTAGACCCAAACCCACTCGTCTAGACCCAAACCCACTCGGCGAGACCCAAACCCACTCGGCTAGACCCAAACCCACTCGGCTAGACCCAAAACCACTCGGCTAGACCCAAACCCACTCGGCAAGACCCAAACCCACTCGGCTAGACCCAAACCCACTCGGCTAGACCCAAACCCACTCGGCTAGACCCAAACCCACTCGGCTAGACCCAAACCCACTCGGCTAGACTCAAACCCACTCCGCTGGACCCAAACCCACTCCGCTAGACCCAAACCCACTCCGCTAGACCCAAACCCACTCCGCTTAACCCAAACCCACTCCGCTAGACCCAAACCCACTCGGCTAGACCCAAACCCACTTGTCTAGACCCAAACCCACTCGTCTAGACCCAAACCCACTCGTCTAGACCCAAACCCACTAGGCTAGACCCAAACCCATTCGGCTAGACGCAAACCCACTCCGCCAGACCTACACCCACTGGGCTAGACCCAAACCCACTCGGCTAGACCCAAACCCACTCGGCTAGACCCAAACCCACTCCGCTAGTCGCAAACCCACTCCGCTAGACCCAAACCCACTCCGATAGACCCAAACCCACTCCGCTAGACCCAAACCCACTCCGCTAGACCCAAACCCACTCGGCTAGACCCAAACCCACTCGCCTAGACCCAAACCCACTCGGCTACACCCAAACCCACTCGGCTACACCCAAACCCACTCGGCTAGAACCAAACCCACTCGGCAAGACCCAATCCCACTCGGCAAGACCCAAACCCACTCGGCTAGACCCAAACCCACTCGGCTAGACCCAAAACCACTCGGCTAGATCCAAACCCATTCGGCTAGACGCAAACCCACTCCGCCAGACCTAAACCCACTGGTCTAGACCCAAACCCACTCGGCTAGACCCAAACCCACTTGGCTAGACCCAAACCCACTCGGCTAGACGCAAACCCACTCCGCCAGACCTAAACCCACTGGGCTAGACCCAAACCCACTCGGCTAGACCCAAACCCACTCGGCTAGACCCAAACCCACTCCGCTAGATGCAAACCCACTCCGCTAGACCCAAACCCACTCCGCTAGACCCAAACCCACTCCGTTAGACCCAAACCCACTCCGCCAGACCCAAACCCACTCGGCTAGACCCAAACCCACTCGTCTAGACCCAAACCCACTCGTCTAGACCCAAACCCACTCGGCTAGACCCAAACCCACTCGGCTAGTCCAAAACCCACTCGGCTAGACCCAAACCCACTCGGCTAGACCGAAACCCACTCGGCAAGACCCAAACCCACTCGGCTAGACCAAAACCCACTCGGCTAGACCCAAACCCACTCGGCTAGACCCAAACCCACTCGGCTAGACCCAAAACCACTCGGCTAGATCCAAACCCATTCGGCTAGACGCAAACCCACTCCGCCAGACCTAAACCCACTGGTCTAGACCCAAACCCACTCGGCTAGACCCAAACCCACTTGGCTAGACCCAAACCCACTCGGCTAGACGCAAACCCACTCCGCCAGACCTAAACCCACTGGGCTAGACCCAAACCCACTCGGCTAGACCCAAACCCACTCGGCTAGACCCAAACCCACTCCGCTAGATGCAAACCCACTCCGCTAGACCCAACCCCACTCCGCTAGACCCAAACCCACTCCGTTAGACCCAAACCCACTCCGCCAGACCCAAACCCACTCGGCTAGACCCAAACCCACTAGTCTAGACCCAAACCCACTCGTCTAGACCCAAACCCACTCGGCTAGACCCAAACCCACTCGGCTAGTCCAAAACCCACTCGGCTAGACCGAAACCCACTCGGCTAGACCGAAACCCACTCGGCAAGACCCAAACCCACTCGGCTAGACCAAAACCCACTCGGCTAGACCCAAACCCATTCGGCTAGACGCAAACCCACTCCGCTAGACCCAAACCCACTGGGCTAGACCCAAACCCACTGGGCTAGACCCAAAACCACTCGGCTAGACTCAAACCCACTCCGCTAGACCCAAACCCACTCCGCTAGACCCAAACCCACTCCGCTAGACCCAAACCCACTCCGCTAGACTCAAACCCACTCCGCTAGATGCAAACCCACTCCGCTCGACCCAAACCAACTCGGCTAGACCCACACCCACTCCGCTAGACCCAAACCCAGTCCGCTGGACCCAAACCCACTCCGCTAGACCCAAACCCAGTCCGCTAGACCCAAACCCACTCGGCTAGACCCAAACCCACTCGGCTACACCCAACCCACTCGGCAACACCCAAACCCACTCGGCTACACCCAAACCCACTCGGCTAGACCCAAACCCACTGGGCTAGACCCAAACCTATTCGGCTAGACCCAAACCCACTTGGCAAGATCCAAACCCATTCGGCTAGACGCAAACCCACTCCGCTAGACCCAAACCAACTCAGCTAGACCCACACACACTCCGCTAGACCCAAACCCACTCCGCTAGACGCAAACCCACTCCGCTACACCCAAACCCACTCCGCTAGACCCAAACCCACTCCGCTAGACCCAAACCCACTCCGCTAGACCCAAACCCACTCGGCTGGACCCAAACCCACTCAGCTAGACCCAAACCCACTCCGCTACACCCAAATCCACTCCGCTAGAACCAAACCCACTCCGCTAGACCCAAATCCACTCCGCTAGACCAAAACCCACTCGGCTAGACCCAAACACACATGGCTAGGCCCAAACCCACTAGGCCAGACCTAAACCCACTGGGCTAGACCCAAACCCACTCGGCTAGACCCAAACCCACTCGGCTAGACCCAAACCCACTCCGCGAGACCCAAACCCAATCCGCTACACCCAAACCCACTCCGCTAGACCCAAACCCACTCCGCTAGACTCAAACCCACTCCGCTAGACGCAAACCTACTCAGCTAGTCCCAAACCCACTCGGCTAGACCGAAACCCACTCGGCTAGACGCAAACCCACTCGTCTAGGCCCAAACCCACTCGGCTAGACCCAAACCCACTCGGCTAGACCCAAACCCACTCGGCTAGACCCAAAACCACTCGGCTAGTCCAAAACCCACTCGGCAAGACCCAAACCCACTCGGCTAGATCCAAACCCATTCGGCTAGACCCAAACCCACTCGGCTAGACCCCAACCCACTCGGCTAGTCCCAAACCCACTCGGCTAGACCCAAACCCACTCGTCTAGAAGCAAACCCACTCGGCTAAATCCAAACCCACTCGGTTAGACCCAAACCCACTCGGCTACACCCAAACCCACTCGGCTACACCCAAACCCACTCGGCTAGACCCAAACCCACTCGGCTAGACGCAAACCCACTCGGCTAGACCCAAACCCACTCGGCTAGACCCAAACCCACTCGGCTAGACCCAAACCCACTCGGCTAGACCCAAACCCACTCGGCTAGACGCAAACCCACTCGGCTAGACCCAACCCCACTCGGCTAGACCCAAACCCACTCGGCTAGACGCAAACCCACTCGGCTAGACCCAAACCCACTCGGCTAGACCCAAACATAGAAAACATAGAAACATAGAAAATAGGTGCAGGAGTAGGCCATTCGGCCCTTCGAGCCTGCACCGCCATTCAATGTGATCATGGCTGATCATCCAACTCCCGTACCTGCCGTATCCCGTACCTGCCTTCTCTCCATACCCCCTGATCCCTTTAGCCACAAGTGCCACATCTAACGCCCTCTTAAATATAGCCAATGAACTGGCCTCAACTACCTTCTGTGGCAGAGAATTCCAGAGACTCACGACTCTCTGTGTAAAGAATTTTTTCCTCATTTCGGTCCTAAAGGAATTCCCCCTTATCCTTAGACTGTGACCCCTTGTTCTGGACTCCCCCAACATCGGGAACAATCTTCCAGCATCTAGCTTGTCCAACCCCTTAAGAATTTTGCAGGTTTCTATAAGATCCCCCCTCAATCTTCTAAATTCCATCGAGTACAAACCGAGTCTATCCAATCTTTCCTCATATGAAAGTCCTGACATCCCAGGAATCAGTCTGGTGAATCTTCTCTGTACCCCCTCTATGGCAAGGATGTCTTTCCTCAGATTTGGAGGAACCCACTCGGCTTGACCGAAACCCACTCGGCTAGACCGGAACGCACTCGGCTGGACCGAAACCCCCTCGGCTACACACAAACCCACTCGGCTACACCCAAACCCACTCGGCTACACCCACACCCACTCGGCTAGACCCAAGCCCACTCCTCTAGACCCAAACCCACTCGGCAAGAACCAAAACCCACTCGGCTAGACCCAAACCCACTCGGCTAGACCCAAACCCACTCGGCTAGACCCAAACCCACTCCGCTAGACCCAAACCCACTCGGCTAGAGCCAAACCCACTTGGCTAGACCCAAACCCACTCGGCTGGACCCAAACCCACTCGGCTAGACCCAAACCCACTCCGCTTGATCCAAACCCACTCCGCTAGACGCAAACCCACTCCGCTAGACCCAAGCCCACTCCGCTAGACACAAACCCACTCCGCTAGACGCAAACCCATTCCGCTAGACGCAAACCCACTCCACTAGACCCAAACCCACTCTGCTAGACACAAACCCACTCCGCTAGACGCAAACCCATTCCGCTAGACCCAAACCCACTCCACTAGACCCAAACCAACTCGGCTAGACCCAAACCCACTCGTCTAGACCCAAACCAAATCGTCTAGACCCAAACCCACTCCACTAGACCCAAACCCACTCCGCTAGACCCAAACCCACTCGGCTAGACCCAAACCCACTCGGCTAGGCCCAAACCCACTAGGCTAGACCCAAACCCACTCGGCTTGACCCAAACCCACTGGGCTAGACCCAAACCCACTCGGCTAGACCCAAACCCACTCGGCTAGAACCAAACCCACTAGGCTAGACCCAAACCCACTCGGCTAGACCCAAACCCACTACGCTAGACCCAAACGCACTCCGCTAGACTCAAACCCACTCCGCTAGACCCAAACCCGCTCCGCTAGACTCAAACCCACTCCGCTAGACGCAAACCCACTCCGTTAGACCCAAACCAATTCGGCTAGACCCACACCCACTCCGCTAGATCCAAACACACTCCGCTACACCCAAACCCACTCCGCTACACCCAAACCCACTCCGCTAGACCCAAACCCACTCCGCTAGTCCCAAACCCACTCCGTTAGACCCAAACACACTCGGCTAGACCCAAACCCACTCGGCTAGGCCCAAACCCACTAGGCTAGACCCAAACCCACTCGGCTTGACCCAAACCCACTGGGCTAGACCCAAACCCACTCCGCTAGACCCAAACCCACTCGGCTAGACCCAAACGCACTCGGCTAGACCCAAACCCACTCGGGTAGACCCAAACCCACTCGGCTAGACCCAAACCCACTCGGCTAGACCCAAGCCCACTCCGCTAGACCCAAACCCACTCGGCTAGACCCAAACCCACTCGGCTAGACCCAAACCCACTCGTCTAGACCCAAACCCACTCGGCTAGACCCAAACCCACTCGGCTAGACCCAAACCCACTCGGGTAGACCCAAACCCACTCGGGTAGACCCAATTCCACTCGGCAAGATCCAAACCCACTCGGCTAGACCCAAACCCACTCGGCTAGACCCAAACCCACTCGGCTAGACCCAAACCCACTCGGCTAGACCCAAACCCACTCGGCTAGACCCAAACCCACTCGGCTGGACCCAAACCCACTCGGCTAGACCCAAACCCACTCGGCTAGACCCAAACCCACTCGGCTAGACCCAAACCCACTCGGCTACACCCAAACCCACTCGGCTACACCCAAACCCACTCGGCTACACCCAAACCCACTTGGCCACACCCAAACCCACTCGGCTACACCCAAACCCACTCGGCTTGACCCAAACCCACTCGGCTAGACCCAAACCTATTCGGCTAGACCCAAACCCATCCGGCTAGATCGAAACGCATTCGGCTAGACGCAACCCCACTCCGCTAGACCCAAACCCACTGGGCTAGACCCAAAACCACTCGGCTAGACCCAAACCCACTCGGTTAGACCCAAAACCACTCGGCTAGACCAAAACCCACTCGGCAAGACCCAAACCCACTCGGCTAGATCCAAACCCATTCGGCTAGACCCAAACCCACTCGGCTAGACCCCAACCCACTCGGCTAGTCCCAAACCCACTCGGCTAGACCCAAACCCACTCGTCTAGAAGCAAACCCACTCGGCTATATCCAAACCCACTTGGTTAGACCCAAACCCACTCGGCTACACCCAAACCCACTCGGCTACACCCAAACCCACTCGGCTAGATGCAAACCCACTCGGCTAGACCCAACCCCACTCGGCTAGACCCAAACCCACTCGGCTAGACGCAAACCCACTCGGCTAGACCCAAACATAGAAAACATAGAAACATAGAAAATAGGTGCAGGAGTAGGCCATTCGGCCCTTCGAGCCTGCACCGCCATTCAATGTGATCATGGCTGATCATCCAACTCAGTATCCCGTACCTGCCTTCTCTCCATACCCCCTGATCCCTTCAGCCACAAGTGCCACATCTAACGCCCTCTTAAATATAGCCAATGAACTGGCCTCAACTACCTTCTGTGGCAGAGAATTCCAGAGACTCACCACTCTCTGTGTAAAGAATGTTTTCCTCATTTCGGTCCTAAAGGAATTCCCCCTTATCCTTAGACTGTGACCCCTTGTTCTGGACTCCCCCAACATCGGGAACAATCTTCCAGCATCTAGCTTGTCCAACCCCTTAAGAATTTTGTAGGTTTCTATAAGATCCCCCCTCAATCTTCTAAATTCCATCGAGTACAAACCGAGTCTATCCAATCTTTCCTCATATGAAAGTCCTGACATCCCAGGAATCAGTCTGGTGAATCTTCTCTGTACCCCCTCTATGGCAAGGATGTCTTTCCTCAGATTTGGAGGAACCCACTCGGTTTGACCGAAACCCACTCGGCTAGACCGAAACCCACTCGGCTGGACCGAAACCCCCTCGGCTACACCCAAACCCACTCGGCTACACCCAAACCCACTCGGCTACACCCAAACCCACTCGGCTAGACCCAAGCCCACTCCTCTAGACCCAAACCCACTCGGCAAGAACCAAAACCCACTCGGCTAGACCCAAACCCACTCGGCTAGACCCAAACCCACTCGGCTAGAGCCAAACCCACTTTGCTAGACCCACACCAACTCGGCTAGACCCAAACCCACTCGGCTAGACCCAAACCCACTCCGCTTGATCCAAACCCACTCCGCTAGACGCAAACCCACTCCGCTAGACCCAAACCCACTCCGCTAGACACAAACCCACTCCGCTAGACGCAAACCCATTCCGCTAGACCCAAACCCACTCGGCTAGATCCAAACCAACTCGGCTAGACCCAAACCCACTCGGCTAGACCCCAACCCACTCGGCTAGTCCCAAACCCACTCGGCTAGACCCAAACCCACTCGTCTAGAAGCAAACCCACTCGGCTATATCCAAACCCACTTGGTTAGACCCAAACCCACTCGGCTACACCCAAACCCACTCGGCTACACCCAAACCCACTCGGCTAGACGCAAACCCACTCGGCTAGACCCAAACATAGAAAACATAGAAACATAGAAAATAGGTGCAGGAGTAGGCCATTCGGCCCTTCGAGCCTGCACCGCCATTCAATGTGATCATGGCTGATCATCCAACTCAGTATCCCGTACCTGCCTTCTCTCCATACCCCCTGATCCCTTCAGCCACAAGTGCCACATCTAACGCCCTCTTAAATATAGCCAATGAACTGGCCTCAACTACCTTCTGTGGCAGAGAATTCCAGAGACTCACCACTCTCTGTGTAAAGAATGTTTTCCTCATTTCGGTCCTAAAGGAATTCCCCCTTATCCTTAGACTGTGACCCCTTGTTCTGGACTCCCCCAACATCGGGAACAATCTTCCAGCATCTAGCTTGTCCAACCCCTTAAGAATTTTGTAGGTTTCTATAAGATCCCCCCTCAATCTTCTAAATTCCATCGAGTACAAACCGAGTCTATCCAATCTTTCCTCATATGAAAGTCCTGACATCCCAGGAATCAGTCTGGTGAATCTTCTCTGTACCCCCTCTATGGCAAGGATGTCTTTCCTCAGATTTGGAGGAACCCACTCGGCTTGACCGAAACCCACTCGGCTAGACCGAAACCCACTCGGCTAGACCGAAACCCCCTCGGCTACACCCAAACCCACTCGGCTACACCCAAACCCACTCGGCTACACCCAAACCCACTCGGCTAGACCCAAGCCCACTCCTCTAGACCCAAACCCACTCGGCAAGAACCAAAACCCACTCGGCTAGACCCAAACCCACTCGGCTAGACCCAAACCCACTCGGCTAGAGCCAAACCCACTTTGCTAGACCCACACCAACTCGGCTAGACCCAAACCCACTCGGCTAGACCCAAACCCACTCCGCTTGATCCAAACCCACTCCGCTAGACACAAACCCACTCCGCTAGACGCAAACCCATTCCGCTAGACCCAAACCCACTCCACTAGACCCAAACCAACTCGGCTAGACCCAAACCCACTCGGCTAGACCCAAACCCACTCGGCTAGGCCCAAACCCACTCGGCTAGAGCCGAACCCACTCCGCTAGACCCAAACCCACTCGGCTAGACCCAAACCCACTCGGCTAGACCCAAACCCACTCGGCTAGACCCAAACCCACTCGGCTAGACCTAAACCCACTCGGCTAGACCCAAACGCACTCGGCTAGACCCAAACCCACTCGTCCAGACATAAAAACCCACTCGGGTAGACCCAAACTCACTCGCGTAGACCCAAACCCACTCGGCTAGACCCAAACCCACTCGGCTAGACCCAAGCCCACTCCGCTAGACCCAAACCCACTCGGCTAGACCCAAACCCACTCGGCTAGACCCAAACCCACTCCGCTAGACCCACACCCACTCCGCTAGACCCAAACCAACTCGGCTAGACCCACACCCACTCCGCTAGACCCAAACCCACTCCGCTAGACCCAAACCCACTCGGCTAGACCCAAACCCACTCGGCTAGACCCAAACCCACTCGGCTAGGCCCAAACCCACTCGGCTAGACCCAAACCCACTCGGCTAGACCCAAACCCACTCGGCTAGACCCAAACCCACTCGGCTGGACCCCAACCCACTCGGCTACACCCAAACCCACTCGGCTAGACCCAAACCCACTCTGCTAGACCCAAACCTATTCGGCTAGACCCAAAACCACTCGGCTAGATCCAAACCCATTCGATTAGACACAAACCCACTCCGCTACACCAAACCCACTCGGCTAGACCCAAACCCACTCGGCTAGACCCAAACCCACTCGGCTAGACCCAAACCCACTCCGCTAGACTCAAAACCACTCCGCTGGACCCAAACCCACTCCGCTGGACCCAAACCAACTCAGCTAGACCCACACACACTCCGCTAGACCCAAACCCATTCGGCTAGACCCAAACCCACTTGTCTAGACCCAAACCCACTCGTCCAGACCCAAACCCACTCGTCTAGACCCAAACCCACTAGGCTAGACCCAAACCCATTCGGCTAGACGCAAACCCACTCCGCCAGACCTACACCCACTGGGCTAGACCCAAACCCACTCGGCTAGACCCAAACCCACTCGGCTAGACCCAAACCCACTCCGCTAGTCGCAAACCCACTCCGCTAGACCCAAACCCACTCCGATAGACCCAAACCCACTCCGCTAGACCCAAACACACTCCGCTAGACCCAAACCCACTCGGCTAGACCCAAACCCACTCGTCTAGACCCAAACCCACTCGTCTAGACCCAAACCCACTCGGCTAGACCCAAACCCACTCGGCTATACCCAAACCCACTCGGCTACACCCAAACCCACTCGGCTAGACCCAAACCCACTCGGCAAGACCCAATCCCACTCGGCAAGACACAAACCCACTCGGCTAGACCCAAACCCACTCGGCTAGACCCAAAACCACTCGGCTAGATCCAAACCCATTCGGCTAGACGCAAACCCACTCCGCCAGACCTAAACCCACTGGTCTAGACCCAAACCCACTCGGCTAGACCCAAACCCACTTGGCTAGACCCAAACCCACTCGGCTAGACGCAAACCAACTCCGCCAGACCTAAACCCACTGGGCTAGACCCAAACCCACTCGGCTAGACCCAAACCCACTCGGCTAGACCCAAACCCACTCCGCTAGATGCAAACCCACTCCGCTAGACCCAAACCCACTCCGCTAGACCCAAACCCACTCCGTTAGACCCAAACCCACTCCGCCAGACCCAAACCCACTCGGCTAGACCCAAACCCACTCGTCTAGACCCAAACCCACTCGTCTAGACCCAAACCCACTCGGCTAGACCCAAACCCACTCGGCTAGACCAAAACCCACTCGGCTAGACCCAAACCCACTCGGCTAGACCCAAACCCACTCGGCAAGACCCAAACCCACTCGGCTAGACCAAAACCCACTCGGCTAGACCCAAACCCATTCCGCTAGACGCAAACCCACTCCGCTAGACCCAAACCCACTGGGCTAGACCCAACCCCACTGGGCTGGACCCAAACCCACTCGGCTAGACTCAAACCCACTCCGCTAGACCCAAACCCACTCCGCTAGACCTAAACCCACTCCGCTAGACCCAAACCCTCTCCGCTAGACTCAAACCCACTCCGCTAGATGCAAACCCACTCCGCTCGACCCAAACCAACTCGGCTAGACCCACACCCACTCCGCTAGACCCAAACCCAGTCCGCTGGACCCAAACCCACTCCGCTAGACCCAAACCCAGTCCGCTAGACCCAAACCCACTCGGCTAGATCCAAACCCACTCCGCTAGACCCAAACCCACTCCGCTAGACCCAAACCCACTCCGCTACACCCAAACCCACTGGGCTACACCCAAACCCACTCGGCTACACCCAACCCACTCGGCAACACCCAAACCCACCCGGCTACACCCAAACCCACTCGGCTAGACCCAAACCCACTCGGCTAGACCCAAACCTATTCGGCTGGACCCAAACCCACTTGGCAAGATCCAAACCCATTCGGTTAGACGCAAACACACTCCGCAAGACCCAAACCAACTCAGCTAGACCCACACACACTCCGCTAGACCCAAACCCACTCCGCTAGACGCAAACCCACTCCGCTACACCCAAACCCACTCCGCTAGACACAAACCCACTCCGCTAGACCCAAACCCACTCGGCTAGACCCAAACCCACATGGCTAGGCCCAAACCCACTGGGCCAGACCTAAACCCACTGGGCTAGACCCAAACCCACTCGGCTAGACCCAAACCCACTCGGCTAGACCCAAACCCACTCCTCGAGACTCAAACCCACTCCGCTACACCTAAACCCACTCCGCTAGACCCAAACCCACTCCGCTAGACTCAAACCCACTCCGCTAGACGCAAACCTACTCAGCTAGTCCCAAACCCACTCGGCTAGACCGAAACCCACTCGGCTAGACGCAAACCCACTCGTCTAGACCCAAACCCACTCGGCTAGACCCAAACCCACTCGGCTAGATCCAAACCCACTCGGCTAGACCCAAAACCACTCGGCTAGACCAAAACCCACTCGGCAAGACCCAAACCCACTCGGCTAGATCCAAACCCATTCGGCTAGACCCAAACCCACTCGGCTAGACCCCAACCCACTCGGCTAGTCCCAAACCCACTCGGCTAGACCCAAACCCACTCGTCTAGAAGCAAACCCACTCGGCTAGATCCAAACCCACACGGTTAGACCCAAACCCACTCGGCTACACCCAAACCCACTCGGCTACACCCAAACCCACTCGGCAAGACCCAAACCCACTCGGCTAGACGCAAACCCACTCGGCTAGACCCAAACCCACTCGGCTAGACCCAAACCCACTCGGCTAGACCCAAACATAGAAAACATAGAAACATAGAAAATAGGTGCAGGAGTAGGCCATTCGGCCCTTCGAGCCTGCACCGCCATTCAATGTGATCATGGCTGATCATCCAACTCAGTATCCCGTACCTGCCTTCTCTCCATACCCCCTGATCCCTTTAGCCACAAGTGGCACATCTAACGCCCTCTTAAATATAGCCAATGAACTGGCCTCAACTACCTTCTGTGGCAGAGAATTCCAGAGACTCACGACTCGCTGTGTAAAGATTTTTTTCCTCATTTCGGTCCTAAAGGAATTCCCCCTTATCCTTAGACTGTGACCCCTTGTTCTGGACTCCCCCAACATCGGGAACAATCTTCCAGCATCTAGCTTGTCCAACCCCTTAAGAATTTTGTAGGTTTCTATAAGATCCCCCCTCAATCTTCTAAATTCCATCGAGTACAAACCGAGTCTATCCAATCTTTCCTCATATGAAAGTCCTGACATCCCAGGAATCAGTCTGGTGAATCTTCTCTGTACCCCCTCTATGGCAAGGATGTCTTTCCTCAGATTTGGAGGAACCCACTCGGCTTGACCGAAACCCACTCGGCTAGACCGAAACGCACTCGGCTGGACCGAAACCCCCTCGGCTACACCCAAACCCACTCGGCTACACCCAAACACACTCGGCTACACCCAAACCCACTCGGCTAGACCCAAGCCCACTCCTCTAGACCCAAACCCACTCGGCAAGAACCAAAACCCACTCGGCTAGACCCAAACCCACTCGGCTACACCCAAACCCACTCGGCTAGACCCAAACCCACTCCGCTAGACCCAAACCCACTCGGCTAGAGCCAAACCCACTTGGCTAGACCCAAACCCACTCGGCTAGACCCAAACCCACTCGGCTAGACCCAAACCCACTCCGCTTGATCCAAACCCACTCCGCTAGAAGCAAACCCACTCCGCTAGACCCAAACCCACTCCGCTAGACACAAACCCACTCTGCTAGACGCAAACCCATTCCGCTAGACCCAAACCCACTCCACTAGACCCAAACCAACTCGGCTAGACCCAAACCCACTCGTCTAGACCCAAACCAAATCGTCTAGACCCAAACCCACTCCGCTAGACCCAAACCCACTCCGCTAGACCCAAACCCACTCGGCTAGACCCAAACCCACTCGGCTAGGCCCAAACCCACTAGGCTAGACCCAAACCCACTCGGCTTGACCCAAACCCACTGGGCTAGACCCAAACCCACTCGGATAGACCCAAACCCACTCGGATAGACCCAAACCCACTAGGCTAGACCCAAACCCACTCGGCTAGACCCAAACCCATTCGGCTAGACACAAACCCACTCCGCTACACCAAACCCACTCCGCTAGACCCAAACCCACTCCGCTAGACTCAAACCCAGTCCGCTAGACCCAAACCCACTCGGCTAGTCCCAAACCCACTCCGCTAGACCCAAACCCACTCGGCTAGACCCAAACCCACTCGGCTACACCCAAACACACTCGGCTAGACCCAAACCCACTCCGCTAGACCCAGACCTATTCGGCTAGACCCAAAACCACTCGGCTAGATCCAAACCCATTCGGCTAGACGCAAACCCACTCCGCTACACCAAACCCACTCCGCTAGACCCAAACCCACTCCGCTAGACTCAAACCCACTCCGCTAGACGCAAACCCACTCGGCTAGTCACAAACCCATTAGGCTAGACCCAAACCCACTCGGCTAGACCCAAACCCACTCGTCTAGACCCAAACCCACTCGGCGAGACCCAAACCCACTCGGCTAGACCCAAACCCACTCGGCTAGACCCAAAACCACTCGGCTAGACCCAAACCCACTCGGCAAGACCCAAACCCACTCGGCTAGACCCAATCCCACTCGGCTAGACCCAAACCCACTCGGCTAGACCCAAACCCACTCGGCTAGACCCAAACCCACTCGGCTAGACTCAAACCCACTCCGCTGGACCCAAACCCACTCGGCTAGACCCAAACCCACTCGGCTAGACCCAAACCCACTCGGCTAGACCCAAACCCACTCGGCTAGACTCAAACCCACTCCGCTGGACCCAAACCCACTCCGCTAGACCCAAACCCACTCCGCTAGACCCAAACCCACTCCACTTAACCCAAACCCACTCCGCTAGACCCAAACCCAATCGGCTAGACCCAAACCCACTGGTCTAGACCCAAACCCACTCGTCTAGACCCAAACCCACTCGTCTAGACCCAAACCCACTAGGCTAGACCCAAACCCATTCGGCTAGACGCAAACCCACTCCGCCAGACCTACACCCACTGGGCTAGACCCAAACCCACTCGGCTAGACCCAAACCCACTCGGCTAGACCCAAACCCACTCCGCTAGTCGCAAACCCACTCCGCTAGACCCAAACCCACTCCGATAGACCCAAACCCACTCCGCTAGACCCAAACCCACTCCGCTAGACCCAAACCCACTCGGCTAGACCCAAACCCACTCGTCTAGACCCAAACCCACTTGTCTAGACCCAAACCCACTCGGCTAGACCCAAACCCACTCGGCTATACCCAAACCCACTCGGCTACACCCAAACCCACTCGGCTAGAACCAAACCCACTCGGCAAGAACCAATCCCACTCGGCAAGACCCAAACCCACTCGGCTAGACCCAAACCCACTCGGCTAGACCCAAAACCACTCGGCTAGATCCAAACCCATTCGGCTAGACGCAAACCCACTCCGCCAGACCTAAACCCACTGGTCTAGACCCAAACCCACTCGGCTAGACCCAAACCCACTTGGCTAGACCCAAACCGACTCGGCTAGACGCAAACCCACTCCGCCAGACCTAAACCCACTGGGCTAGACCCAAACCCACTCGGCTAGACCCAAACCCACTCGGCTGGACCCAAACCCACTCCGCTAAATGCAAACCCACTCCGCTAGACCCAAACCCACTCCGCTAGACCCAAACCCACTCCGTTAGACCCAAACCCACTCCGCCAGACCCAAACCCACTCGGCTAGACCCAGACCCACTCGTCTAGACCCAAACCCACTCGTCTAGACCCAAACCCACTCGGCTAGACCCAAACCCACTAGGCTAGTCCAAAACCCACTCGGCTAGACCCAAACCCACTCGGCTAGACCGAAACCCACTCGGCAAGACCCAAACCCACTCGGCTAGACCAAAACCCACTCGGCTAGACACAAACCCATTCGGCTAGACGCAAACCCACTCCGCTAGACCCAAACCCACTGGGCTAGACCCAAACCCACTGGGCTAGACCCAAAACCACTCGGCTAGACTCAAACCCACTCCGCTAGACCCAAACCCACTCCGCTAGACCCAAACCCACTCCGCTAGACCCAAACCCACTCCGCTAGACTCAAACCCACTCCGCTAGATGCAAACCCACTCCGCTCGACCCAAACCAACTCGGCTAGACCCGCACCCACTCCGCTAGACCCAAACCCAGTCCGCTGGACCCAAACCCACTCCGCTAGACCCAAACCCAGTCCGCTAGACCCAAACCCACTCGGCTAGACCCAAACCCACTCCGCTAGACCCAAACCCACTCCGCTAGACCCAAACCCACTCCGCTACACCCAAACCCACTGGGCTACACCCAAACCCACTCGGCTACACCCAACCCACTCGGCAACACCCAAACACAATCGGCTACACCCAAACCCACTCGGCTAGACCCAAACCCACTCGGCTAGACCCAAACCTATTCGGCTAGACCCAAACCCACTTGGCAAGATCCAAACCCATTCGGCTAGACGCAAACCCACTCCGCTAGACCCAAACCAACTCAGCTAGACCCACACACACTCCGCTAGACCCAAACCCACTCCGCTAGACGCAAACCCACTCCGCTACACCCAAACCCACTCCGCTAGACCCAAACCCACTCCGCTAGACCCAAACCCACTCCGCTAGACCCAAACCCACTCGGCTAGACCCAAACCCAAACAGCTAGACCAAAACCCACTCCGCTACACCCAAACCCACTCCGCTAGAACCAAACCCACTCCGCTAGACCCAGAT
Organism: Raja brachyura; assembly: GCA_963514005.1. The sequence continues at coordinate 28,095,622 of OY740815.1, read as the reverse complement.
CCACTCCGCTAGACCAAAACCCACTCGGCTAGACCCAAACCCACATGGCTAGGCCCAAACCCACTAGGCCAGACCTAAACCCACTGGGCTAGACCCAAACCCACTCGGCTAGACCCAAACCCACTCGGCTAGACCCAAACCCACTCCGCGAGACCCAAACCCACTCCGCTACACCCAAACCCACTCCGCTAGACCCAAACCCACTCCGCTAGACTCAAACCCACTCCGCTAGACGCAAACCTACTCAGCTGGACCCAAACCCACTCCGCTAGACTCAAACCCACTCCGCTAGACCCAAACCCACTCCGCTAGACTCAAACCCACTCCGCTAGACGCAAACCCACTCGGCTAGTCACAAACCCATTAGGCTAGACCCAAACCCACTCGGCTAGACCCAAACCCACTCGTCTAGACCCAAACCCACTCGGCGAGACCCAAACCCACTCGGCTAGACCCAAACCCACTCGGCTAGACCCAAAACCACTCGGCTAGACCCAAACCCACTCGGCAAGACCCAAACCCACTCGGCTAGACCCAAACCCACTCGGCTAGACCCAAACCCACTCGGCTAGACCCAAACCCACTCGGCTAGACCCAAACCCACTCGGCTAGACTCAAACCCACTCCGCTGGACCCAAACCCACTCTGCTAGACCCAAACCCACTCCGCTAGACCCAAACCCACTCCGCTTAACCCAAACCCACTCCGCTAGACCCAAACCCACTCGGCTAGACCCAAACCCACTTGTCTAGACCCAAACCCACTCGTCTAGACCCAAACCCACTCGTCTAGACCCAAACCCACTAGGCTAGACCCAAACCCATTCGGCTAGACGCAAACCCACTCCGCCAGACCTACACCCACTGGGCTAGACCCAAACCCACTCGGCTAGACCCAAACCCACTCGGCTAGACCCAAACCCACTCCGCTAGTCGCAAACCCACTCCGCTAGACCCAAACCCACTCCGATAGACCCAAACCCACTCCGCTAGACCCAAACCCACTCCGCTAGACCCAAACCCACTCGGCTAGACCCAAACCCACTCGCCTAGACCCAAACCCACTCGGCTACACCCAAACCCACTCGGCTACACCCAAACCCACTCGGCTAGAACCAAACCCACTCGGCAAGACCCAATCCCACTCGGCAAGACCCAAACCCACTCGGCTAGACCCAAACCCACTCCGCTTAACCCAAACCCACTCCGCTAGACCCAAACCCACTCGGCTAGTCACAAACCCATTAGGCTAGACCCAAACCCACTCGGCAAGACCCAATCCCACTCGGCAAGACCCAAACCCACTCGGCTAGACCCAAACCCACTCCGCTTAACCCAAACCCACTCCGCTAGACGCAAACCCACTCGGCTAGTCACAAACCCATTAGGCTAGACCCAAACCCACTCGGCTAGACCCAAACCCACTCGTCTAGACCCAAACCCACTCGGCGAGACCCAAACCCACTCGGCTAGACCCAAACCCACTCGGCTAGACCCAAAACCACTCGGCTAGACCCAAACCCACTCGGCAAGACCCAAACCCACTCGGCTAGACCCAAACCCACTCGGCTAGACCCAAACCCACTCGGCTAGACCCAAACCCACTCGGCTAGACCCAAACCCACTCGGCTAGACTCAAACCCACTCCGCTGGACCCAAACCCACTCCGCTAGACCCAAACCCACTCCGCTAGACCCAAACCCACTCCGCTTAACCCAAACCCACTCCGCTAGACCCAAACCCACTCGGCTAGACCCAAACCCACTTGTCTAGACCCAAACCCACTCGTCTAGACCCAAACCCACTCGTCTAGACCCAAACCCACTAGGCTAGACCCAAACCCATTCGGCTAGACGCAAACCCACTCCGCCAGACCTACACCCACTGGGCTAGACCCAAACCCACTCGGCTAGACCCAAACCCACTCGGCTAGACCCAAACCCACTCCGCTAGTCGCAAACCCACTCCGCTAGACCCAAACCCACTCCGATAGACCCAAACCCACTCCGCTAGACCCAAACCCACTCCGCTAGACCCAAACCCACTCGGCTAGACCCAAACCCACTCGGCTAGAACCAAACCCACTCGGCAAGAACCAATCCCACTCGGCAAGACCCAAACCCACTCGGCTAGACCCAAACCCACTCGGCTAGACCCAAAACCACTCGGCTAGATCCAAACCCATTCGGCTAGACGCAAACCCACTCCGCCAGACCTAAACCCACTGGTCTAGACCCAAACCCACTCGGCTAGACCCAAACCCACTTGGCTAGACCCAAACCGACTCGGCTAGACGCAAACCCACTCCGCCAGACCTAAACCCACTGGGCTAGACCCAAACCCACTCGGCTAGACCCAAACCCACTCGGCTGGACCCAAACCCACTCCGCTAAATGCAAACCCACTCCGCTAGACCCAAACCCACTCCGCTAGACCCAAACCCACTCCGTTAGACCCAAACCCACTCCGCCAGACCCAAACCCACTCGGCTAGACCCAGACCCACTCGTCTAGACCCAAACCCACTCGTCTAGACCCAAACCCACTCGGCTAGACCCAAACCCACTAGGCTAGTCCAAAACCCACTCGGCTAGACCCAAACCCACTCGGCTAGACCGAAACCCACTCGGCAAGACCCAAACCCACTCGGCTAGACCAAAACCCACTCGGCTAGACACAAACCCATTCGGCTAGACGCAAACCCACTCCGCTAGACCCAAACCCACTGGGCTAGACCCAAACCCACTGGGCTAGACCCAAAACCACTCGGCTAGACTCAAACCCACTCCGCTAGACCCAAACCCACTCCGCTAGACCCAAACCCACTCCGCTAGACCCAAACCCACTCCGCTAGACTCAAACCCACTCCGCTAGATGCAAACCCACTCCGCTCGACCCAAACCAACTCGGCTAGACCCGCACCCACTCCGCTAGACCCAAACCCAGTCCGCTGGACCCAAACCCACTCCGCTAGACCCAAACCCAGTCCGCTAGACCCAAACCCACTCGGCTAGACCCAAACCCACTCCGCTAGACCCAAACCCACTCCGCTAGACCCAAACCCACTCCGCTACACCCAAACCCACTGGGCTACACCCAAACCCACTCGGCTACACCCAACCCACTCGGCAACACCCAAACACAATCGGCTACACCCAAACCCACTCGGCTAGACCCAAACCCACTCGGCTAGACCCAAACCTATTCGGCTAGACCCAAACCCACTTGGCAAGATCCAAACCCATTCGGCTAGACGCAAACCCACTCCGCTAGACCCAAACCAACTCAGCTAGACCCACACACACTCCGCTAGACCCAAACCCACTCCGCTAGACGCAAACCCACTCCGCTACACCCAAACCCACTCCGCTAGACCCAAACCCACTCCGCTAGACCCAAACCCACTCCGCTAGACCCAAACCCACTCGGCTAGACCCAAACCCAAACAGCTAGACCAAAACCCACTCCGCTACACCCAAACCCACTCCGCTAGAACCAAACCCACTCCGCTAGACCCAGATCCACTCCGCTAGACCAAAACCCACTCGGCTAGACCCAAACCCACATGGCTAGGCCCAAACCCACTAGGCCAGACCTAAACCCACTGGGCTAGACCCAAACCCACTCGGCTAGACCCAAACCCACTCGGCTAGACCCAAACCCACTCCGCGAGACCCAAACCCACTCCGCTACACCCAAACCCACTCCGCTAGACCCAAACCCACTCCGCTAGACTCAAACCCACTCCGCTAGACGCAAACCTACTCAGCTGGACCCAAACCCACTCCGCTAGACTCAAACCCACTCCGCTAGACCCAAACCCACTCCGCTAGACTCAAACCCACTCCGCTAGACGCAAACCCACTCGGCTAGTCACAAACCCATTAGGCTAGACCCAAACCCACTCGGCTAGACCCAAACCCACTCGTCTAGACCCAAACCCACTCGGCGAGACCCAAACCCACTCGGCTAGACCCAAACCCACTCGGCTAGACCCAAAACCACTCGGCTAGACCCAAACCCACTCGGCAAGACCCAAACCCACTCGGCTAGACCCAAACCCACTCGGCTAGACCCAAACCCACTCGGCTAGACCCAAACCCACTCGGCTAGACCCAAACCCACTCGGCTAGACTCAAACCCACTCCGCTGGACCCAAACCCACTCTGCTAGACCCAAACCCACTCCGCTAGACCCAAACCCACTCCGCTTAACCCAAACCCACTCCGCTAGACCCAAACCCACTCGGCTAGACCCAAACCCACTTGTCTAGACCCAAACCCACTCGTCTAGACCCAAACCCACTCGTCTAGACCCAAACCCACTAGGCTAGACCCAAACCCATTCGGCTAGACGCAAACCCACTCCGCCAGACCTACACCCACTGGGCTAGACCCAAACCCACTCGGCTAGACCCAAACCCACTCGGCTAGACCCAAACCCACTCCGCTAGTCGCAAACCCACTCCGCTAGACCCAAACCCACTCCGATAGACCCAAACCCACTCCGCTAGACCCAAACCCACTCCGCTAGACCCAAACCCACTCGGCTAGACCCAAACCCACTCGCCTAGACCCAAACCCACTCGGCTACACCCAAACCCACTCGGCTACACCCAAACCCACTCGGCTAGAACCAAACCCACTCGGCAAGACCCAATCCCACTCGGCAAGACCCAAACCCACTCGGCTAGACCCAAACCCACTCCGCTTAACCCAAACCCACTCCGCTAGACCCAAACCCACTCGGCTAGTCACAAACCCATTAGGCTAGACCCAAACCCACTCGGCAAGACCCAATCCCACTCGGCAAGACCCAAACCCACTCGGCTAGACCCAAACCCACTCCGCTTAACCCAAACCCACTCCGCTAGACGCAAACCCACTCGGCTAGTCACAAACCCATTAGGCTAGACCCAAACCCACTCGGCTAGACCCAAACCCACTCGTCTAGACCCAAACCCACTCGGCGAGACCCAAACCCACTCGGCTAGACCCAAACCCACTCGGCTAGACCCAAAACCACTCGGCTAGACCCAAACCCACTCGGCAAGACCCAAACCCACTCGGCTAGACCCAAACCCACTCGGCTAGACCCAAACCCACTCGGCTAGACCCAAACCCACTCGGCTAGACCCAAACCCACTCGGCTAGACTCAAACCCACTCCGCTGGACCCAAACCCACTCCGCTAGACCCAAACCCACTCCGCTAGACCCAAACCCACTCCGCTTAACCCAAACCCACTCCGCTAGACCCAAACCCACTCGGCTAGACCCAAACCCACTTGTCTAGACCCAAACCCACTCGTCTAGACCCAAACCCACTCGTCTAGACCCAAACCCACTAGGCTAGACCCAAACCCATTCGGCTAGACGCAAACCCACTCCGCCAGACCTACACCCACTGGGCTAGACCCAAACCCACTCGGCTAGACCCAAACCCACTCGGCTAGACCCAAACCCACTCCGCTAGTCGCAAACCCACTCCGCTAGACCCAAACCCACTCCGATAGACCCAAACCCACTCCGCTAGACCCAAACCCACTCCGCTAGACCCAAACCCACTCGGCTAGACCCAAACCCACTCGCCTAGACCCAAACCCACTCGGCTACACCCAAACCCACTCGGCTACACCCAAACCCACTCGGCTAGAACCAAACCCACTCGGCAAGACCCAATCCCACTCGGCAAGACCCAAACCCACTCGGCTAGACCCAAACCCACTCGGCTAGACCCAAAACCACTCGGCTAGATCCAAACCCATTCGGCTAGACGCAAACCCACTCCGCCAGACCTAAACCCACTGGTCTAGACCCAAACCCACTCGGCTAGACCCAAACCCACTTGGCTAGACCCAAACCCACTCGGCTAGACGCAAACCCACTCCGCCAGACCTAAACCCACTGGGCTAGACCCAAACCCACTCGGCTAGACCCAAACCCACTCGGCTAGACCCAAACCCACTCCGCTAGATGCAAACCCACTCCGCTAGACCCAAACCCACTCCGCTAGACCCAAACCCACTCCGTTAGACCCAAACCCACTCCGCCAGACCCAAACCCACTCGGCTAGACCCAAACCCACTCGTCTAGACCCAAACCCACTCGTCTAGACCCAAACCCACTCGGCTAGACCCAAACCCACTCGGCTAGTCCAAAACCCACTCGGCTAGACCCAAACCCACTCGGCTAGACCGAAACCCACTCGGCAAGACCCAAACCCACTCGGCTAGACCAAAACCCACTCGGCTAGACCCAAACCCACTCGGCTAGACCCAAACCCACTCGGCTAGACCCAAAACCACTCGGCTAGATCCAAACCCATTCGGCTAGACGCAAACCCACTCCGCCAGACCTAAACCCACTGGTCTAGACCCAAACCCACTCGGCTAGACCCAAACCCACTTGGCTAGACCCAAACCCACTCGGCTAGACGCAAACCCACTCCGCCAGACCTAAACCCACTGGGCTAGACCCAAACCCACTCGGCTAGACCCAAACCCACTCGGCTAGACCCAAACCCACTCCGCTAGATGCAAACCCACTCCGCTAGACCCAACCCCACTCCGCTAGACCCAAACCCACTCCGTTAGACCCAAACCCACTCCGCCAGACCCAAACCCACTCGGCTAGACCCAAACCCACTAGTCTAGACCCAAACCCACTCGTCTAGACCCAAACCCACTCGGCTAGACCCAAACCCACTCGGCTAGTCCAAAACCCACTCGGCTAGACCGAAACCCACTCGGCTAGACCGAAACCCACTCGGCAAGACCCAAACCCACTCGGCTAGACCAAAACCCACTCGGCTAGACCCAAACCCATTCGGCTAGACGCTAACCCACTCCGCTAGACCCAAACCCACTGGGCTAGACCCAAACCCACTGGGCTAGACCCAAAACCACTCGGCTAGACTCAAACCCACTCCGCTAGACCCAAACCCACTCCGCTAGACCCAAACCCACTCCGCTAGACCCAAACCCACTCCGCTAGACTCAAACCCACTCCGCTAGATGCAAACCCACTCCGCTCGACCCAAACCAACTCGGCTAGACCCACACCCACTCCGCTAGACCCAAACCCAGTCCGCTGGACCCAAACCCACTCCGCTAGACCCAAACCCAGTCCGCTAGACCCAAACCCACTCGGCTAGACCCAAACCCACTCGGCTACACCCAACCCACTCGGCAACACCCAAACCCACTCGGCTACACCCAAACCCACTCGGCTAGACCCAAACCCACTGGGCTAGACCCAAACCTATTCGGCTAGACCCAAACCCACTTGGCAAGATCCAAACCCATTCGGCTAGACGCAAACCCACTACGCTAGACCCAAACCAACTCAGCTAGACCCACACACACTCCGCTAGACCCAAACCCACTCCGCTAGACGCAAACCCACTCCGCTACACCCAAACCCACTCCGCTAGACCCAAACCCACTCCGCTAGACCCAAACCCACTCCGCTAGACCCAAACCCACTCGGCTGGACCCAAACCCACTCAGCTAGACCCAAACCCACTCCGCTACACCCAAATCCACTCCGCTAGAACCAAACCCACTCCGCTAGACCCAAATCCACTCCGCTAGACCAAAACCCACTCGGCTAGACCCAAACACACATGGCTAGGCCCAAACCCACTAGGCCAGACCTAAACCCACTGGGCTAGACCCAAACCCACTCGGCTAGACCCAAACCCACTCGGCTAGACCCAAACCCACTCCGCGAGACCCAAACCCAATCCGCTACACCCAAACCCACTCCGCTAGACCCAAACCCACTCCGCTAGACTCAAACCCACTCCGCTAGACGCAAACCTACTCAGCTAGTCCCAAACCCACTCGGCTAGACCGAAACCCACTCGGCTAGACGCAAACCCACTCGTCTAGGCCCAAACCCACTCGGCTAGACCCAAACCCACTCGGCTAGACCCAAACCCACTCGGCTAGACCCAAAACCACTCGGCTAGTCCAAAACCCACTCGGCAAGACCCAAACCCACTCGGCTAGATCCAAACCCATTCGGCTAGACCCAAACCCACTCGGCTAGACCCCAACCCACTCGGCTAGTCCCAAACCCACTCGGCTAGACCCAAACCCACTCGTCTAGAAGCAAACCCACTCGGCTAGATCCAAACCCACTCGGTTAGACCCAAACCCACTCGGCTACACCCAAACCCACTCGGCTACACCCAAACCCACTCGGCTAGACCCAAACCCACTCGGCTAGACGCAAACCCACTCGGCTAGACCCAAACCCACTCGGCTAGACCCAAACCCACTCGGCTAGACCCAAACCCACTCGGCTAGACCCAAACCCACTCGGCTAGACGCAAACCCACTCGGCTAGACCCAACCCCACTCGGCTAGACCCAAACCCACTCGGCTAGACGCAAACCCACTCGGCTAGACCCAAACCCACTCGGCTAGACCCAAACATAGAAAACATAGAAACATAGAAAATAGGTGCAGGAGTAGGCCATTCGGCCCTTCGAGCCTGCACCGCCATTCAATGTGATCATGGCTGATCATCCAACTCCCGTACCTGCCGTATCCCGTACCTGCCTTCTCTCCATACCCCCTGATCCCTTTAGCCACAAGTGCCACATCTAACGCCCTCTTAAATATAGCCAATGAACTGGCCTCAACTACCTTCTGTGGCAGAGAATTCCAGAGACTCACGACTCTCTGTGTAAAGAATTTTTTCCTCATTTCGGTCCTAAAGGAATTCCCCCTTATCCTTAGACTGTGACCCCTTGTTCTGGACTCCCCCAACATCGGGAACAATCTTCCAGCATCTAGCTTGTCCAACCCCTTAAGAATTTTGCAGGTTTCTATAAGATCCCCCCTCAATCTTCTAAATTCCATCGAGTACAAACCGAGTCTATCCAATCTTTCCTCATATGAAAGTCCTGACATCCCAGGAATCAGTCTGGTGAATCTTCTCTGTACCCCCTCTATGGCAAGGATGTCTTTCCTCAGATTTGGAGGAACCCACTCGGCTTGACCGAAACCCACTCGGCTAGACCGGAACGCACTCGGCTGGACCGAAACCCCCTCGGCTACACACAAACCCACTCGGCTACACCCAAACCCACTCGGCTACACCCACACCCACTCGGCTAGACCCAAGCCCACTCCTCTAGACCCAAACCCACTCGGCAAGAACCAAAACCCACTCGGCTAGACCCAAACCCACTCGGCTAGACCCAAACCCACTCGGCTAGACCCAAACCCACTCCGCTAGACCCAAACCCACTCGGCTAGAGCCAAACCCACTTGGCTAGACCCAAACCCACTCGGCTGGACCCAAACCCACTCGGCTAGACCCAAACCCACTCCGCTTGATCCAAACCCACTCCGCTAGACGCAAACCCACTCCGCTAGACCCAAGCCCACTCCGCTAGACACAAACCCACTCCGCTAGACGCAAACCCATTCCGCTAGACGCAAACCCACTCCACTAGACCCAAACCCACTCTGCTAGACACAAACCCACTCCGCTAGACGCAAACCCATTCCGCTAGACCCAAACCCACTCCACTAGACCCAAACCAACTCGGCTAGACCCAAACCCACTCGTCTAGACCCAAACCAAATCGTCTAGACCCAAACCCACTCCACTAGACCCAAACCCACTCCGCTAGACCCAAACCCACTCGGCTAGACCCAAACCCACTCGGCTAGGCCCAAACCCACTAGGCTAGACCCAAACCCACTCGGCTTGACCCAAACCCACTGGGCTAGACCCAAACCCACTCGGCTAGACCCAAACCCACTCGGCTAGAACCAAACCCACTAGGCTAGACCCAAACCCACTCGGCTAGACCCAAACCCACTACGCTAGACCCAAACGCACTCCGCTAGACTCAAACCCACTCCGCTAGACCCAAACCCGCTCCGCTAGACTCAAACCCACTCCGCTAGACGCAAACCCACTCCGTTAGACCCAAACCAATTCGGCTAGACCCACACCCACTCCGCTAGATCCAAACACACTCCGCTACACCCAAACCCACTCCGCTACACCCAAACCCACTCCGCTAGACCCAAACCCACTCCGCTAGTCCCAAACCCACTCCGTTAGACCCAAACACACTCGGCTAGACCCAAACCCACTCGGCTAGGCCCAAACCCACTAGGCTAGACCCAAACCCACTCGGCTTGACCCAAACCCACTGGGCTAGACCCAAACCCACTCCGCTAGACCCAAACCCACTCGGCTAGACCCAAACGCACTCGGCTAGACCCAAACCCACTCGGGTAGACCCAAACCCACTCGGCTAGACCCAAACCCACTCGGCTAGACCCAAGCCCACTCCGCTAGACCCAAACCCACTCGGCTAGACCCAAACCCACTCGGCTAGACCCAAACCCACTCGTCTAGACCCAAACCCACTCGGCTAGACCCAAACCCACTCGGCTAGACCCAAACCCACTCGGGTAGACCCAAACCCACTCGGGTAGACCCAATTCCACTCGGCAAGATCCAAACCCACTCGGCTAGACCCAAACCCACTCGGCTAGACCCAAACCCACTCGGCTAGACCCAAACCCACTCGGCTAGACCCAAACCCACTCGGCTAGACCCAAACCCACTCGGCTGGACCCAAACCCACTCGGCTAGACCCAAACCCACTCGGCTAGACCCAAACCCACTCGGCTAGACCCAAACCCACTCGGCTACACCCAAACCCACTCGGCTACACCCAAACCCACTCGGCTACACCCAAACCCACTTGGCCACACCCAAACCCACTCGGCTACACCCAAACCCACTCGGCTTGACCCAAACCCACTCGGCTAGACCCAAACCTATTCGGCTAGACCCAAACCCACTCGGCTAGATCGAAACGCATTCGGCTAGACGCAACCCCACTCCGCTAGACCCAAACCCACTGGGCTAGACCCAAAACCACTCGGCTAGACCCAAACCCACTCGGTTAGACCCAAAACCACTCGGCTAGACCAAAACCCACTCGGCAAGACCCAAACCCACTCGGCTAGATCCAAACCCATTCGGCTAGACCCAAACCCACTCGGCTAGACCCCAACCCACTCGGCTAGTCCCAAACCCACTCGGCTAGACCCAAACCCACTCGTCTAGAAGCAAACCCACTCGGCTATATCCAAACCCACTTGGTTAGACCCAAACCCACTCGGCTACACCCAAACCCACTCGGCTACACCCAAACCCACTCGGCTAGATGCAAACCCACTCGGCTAGACCCAACCCCACTCGGCTAGACCCAAACCCACTCGGCTAGACGCAAACCCACTCGGCTAGACCCAAACATAGAAAACATAGAAACATAGAAAATAGGTGCAGGAGTAGGCCATTCGGCCCTTCGAGCCTGCACCGCCATTCAATGTGATCATGGCTGATCATCCAACTCAGTATCCCGTACCTGCCTTCTCTCCATACCCCCTGATCCCTTCAGCCACAAGTGCCACATCTAACGCCCTCTTAAATATAGCCAATGAACTGGCCTCAACTACCTTCTGTGGCAGAGAATTCCAGAGACTCACCACTCTCTGTGTAAAGAATGTTTTCCTCATTTCGGTCCTAAAGGAATTCCCCCTTATCCTTAGACTGTGACCCCTTGTTCTGGACTCCCCCAACATCGGGAACAATCTTCCAGCATCTAGCTTGTCCAACCCCTTAAGAATTTTGTAGGTTTCTATAAGATCCCCCCTCAATCTTCTAAATTCCATCGAGTACAAACCGAGTCTATCCAATCTTTCCTCATATGAAAGTCCTGACATCCCAGGAATCAGTCTGGTGAATCTTCTCTGTACCCCCTCTATGGCAAGGATGTCTTTCCTCAGATTTGGAGGAACCCACTCGGTTTGACCGAAACCCACTCGGCTAGACCGAAACCCACTCGGCTGGACCGAAACCCCCTCGGCTACACCCAAACCCACTCGGCTACACCCAAACCCACTCGGCTACACCCAAACCCACTCGGCTAGACCCAAGCCCACTCCTCTAGACCCAAACCCACTCGGCAAGAACCAAAACCCACTCGGCTAGACCCAAACCCACTCGGCTAGACCCAAACCCACTCGGCTAGAGCCAAACCCACTTTGCTAGACCCACACCAACTCGGCTAGACCCAAACCCACTCGGCTAGACCCAAACCCACTCCGCTTGATCCAAACCCACTCCGCTAGACGCAAACCCACTCCGCTAGACCCAAACCCACTCCGCTAGACACAAACCCACTCCGCTAGACGCAAACCCATTCCGCTAGACCCAAACCCACTCGGCTAGATCCAAACCAACTCGGCTAGACCCAAACCCACTCGGCTAGACCCCAACCCACTCGGCTAGTCCCAAACCCACTCGGCTAGACCCAAACCCACTCGTCTAGAAGCAAACCCACTCGGCTATATCCAAACCCACTTGGTTAGACCCAAACCCACTCGGCTACACCCAAACCCACTCGGCTTCACCCAAACCCACTCGGCTAGACGCAAACCCACTCGGCTAGACCCAAACATAGAAAACATAGAAACATAGAAAATAGGTGCAGGAGTAGGCCATTCGGCCCTTCGAGCCTGCACCGCCATTCAATGTGATCATGGCTGATCATCCAACTCAGTATCCCGTACCTGCCTTCTCTCCATACCCCCTGATCCCTTCAGCCACAAGTGCCACATCTAACGCCCTCTTAAATATAGCCAATGAACTGGCCTCAACTACCTTCTGTGGCAGAGAATTCCAGAGACTCACCACTCTCTGTGTAAAGAATGTTTTCCTAATTTCGGTCCTAAAGGAATTCCCCCTTATCCTTAGACTGTGACCCCTTGTTCTGGACTCCCCCAACATCGGGAACAATCTTCCAGCATCTAGCTTGTCCAACCCCTTAAGAATTTTGTAGGTTTCTATAAGATCCCCCCTCAATCTTCTAAATTCCATCGAGTACAAACCGAGTCTATCCAATCTTTCCTCATATGAAAGTCCTGACATCCCAGGAATCAGTCTGGTGAATCTTCTCTGTACCCCCTCTATGGCAAGGATGTCTTTCCTCAGATTTGGAGGAACCCACTCGGCTTGACCGAAACCCACTCGGCTAGACCGAAACCCACTCGGCTAGACCGAAACCCCCTCGGCTACACCCAAACCCACTCGGCTACACCCAAACCCACTCGGCTACACCCAAACCCACTCGGCTAGACCCAAGCCCACTCCTCTAGACCCAAACCCACTCGGCAAGAACCAAAACCCACTCGGCTAGACCCAAACCCACTCGGCTAGACCCAAACCCACTCGGCTAGAGCCAAACCCACTTTGCTAGACCCACACCAACTCGGCTAGACCCAAACCCACTCGGCTAGACCCAAACCCACTCCGCTTGATCCAAACCCACTCCGCTAGACACAAACCCACTCCGCTAGACGCAAACCCATTCCGCTAGACCCAAACCCACTCCACTAGACCCAAACCAACTCGGCTAGACCCAAACCCACTCGGCTAGACCCAAACCCACTCGGCTAGGCCCAAACCCACTCGGCTAGAGCCGAACCCACTCCGCTAGACCCAAACCCACTCGGCTAGACCCAAACCCACTCGGCTAGACCCAAACCCACTCGGCTAGACCCAAACCCACTCGGCTAGACCTAAACCCACTCGGCTAGACCCAAACGCACTCGGCTAGACCCAAACCCACTCGTCCAGACATAAAAACCCACTCGGGTAGACCCAAACTCACTCGCGTAGACCCAAACCCACTCGGCTAGACCCAAACCCACTCGGCTAGACCCAAGCCCACTCCGCTAGACCCAAACCCACTCGGCTAGACCCAAACCCACTCGGCTAGACCCAAACCCACTCCGCTAGACCCACACCCACTCCGCTAGACCCAAACCAACTCGGCTAGACCCACACCCACTCCGCTAGACCCAAACCCACTCCGCTAGACCCAAACCCACTCGGCTAGACCCAAACCCACTCGGCTAGACCCAAACCCACTCGGCTAGGCCCAAACCCACTCGGCTAGACCCAAACCCACGCGGCTAGACCCAAACCCACTCGGCCAGACCCAAACGCACTCGGCGAGACCCAAACCCACTCTGCTAGACCCAAACCCACTCGGCTAGACGCAAACCCACTCCGCTAGACGCAAAACCCACTCCGCTAGACGCAAACCCACTCCGCTAGACCCAAACCCACTCCGCTTGACCCAAACCCACTCGGCTAGACCCAAACCCACTCCGCTAGACCCAAACCCGCTCCGCTAGACCCAAACCCGCTCCGCTAGACCCAAACCCGCTCCGCTAGACCCAAACCCACTCCGCTAGACCCAAACCCACTCCGCTAGACCCAAACCCACTCGGCTAGACCCAAACCCACTCGGCTAGGCCCAAACCCACTAGGCTAGACCCAAACCCACTCGGCTTGTCCCAAACCCACTGGGCTAGACCCAAACCCACTCGGCTAGACCCAAACCCACTCGGCTAGACCCAACCCCACTCGGCTAGAGCCAAACCCACTCCGCTAGACCCAAACCCACTCGGCTAGACCCAAACCCACTCGGCTAGACCCAATTCCACTCGGCAAGATCCAAACCCACTCGGCTAGACCCAAACCCACTCGGCTAGACCCAAACCCACTCGGCTAGACCCAAACCCACTCGGCTAGACCCAAACCCACTCGGCTAGACCCAAACCCACTCGGCTGGACCCAAACCCACTCGGCTAGACCCAAACCCACTCGGCTAGACCCAAACCCACTCGGCTAGACCCAAACCCATTCGGCTACACCCAAACCCACTCGGTTACACCCAAACCCACTCGGCTACACCCAAAGCCACTGGGCCACACCCAAACCCACTCGGCTACACCCAAACCCACTCGGCTAGACCCAAACCCACTCGTCTAGGCCCAAACCTATTCGGCTAGACCCAAACCCACTCGGCTAGATCGAAACTCATTCGGCTAGACGCAACCCCACTCCGCTAGACCCAAACCCACTGGGCTAGACCCAAAACCACTCGGCTAGACCCAAACCCACTCGGCTAAACCCAAAACCACTCGGCTAGACCAAAACCCACTCGGCAAGACCCAAACCCACTCGGCTAGATCCAAACCTATTCGGCTAGACCCAAACCCACTCGGCTAGACCCCAACCCACTCGGCTAGTCCCAAACCCACTCGGCTAGACCCAAACCCACTCGTCTAGAAGCAAACCCACTCGGCTAGATCCAAACCCACTCGGTTAGACCCAAACCCACTCGGCTACACCCAAACCCACTCGGCTACACCCAAACCCACTCGGCTAGACCCAAACCCACTCGGCTAGACGCCAACCCACTCGGCTAGACCCAAACCCACTCGGCTAGACCCAAACCCACTCGGCTAGACCCAAACCCACTCGGCTAGACCCAAACCCACTCGGCTCGACGCAAACCCACTCGGCTAGACCCTACCCCACTCGGCTAGACCCAAACCCACTCGGCTAGACGCAAACCCACTCGGCTAGACCCAAACATAGAAAACATAGAAACATAGAAAATAGGTGCAGGAGTAGGCCATTCGGCCCTTCGAGCCTGCACCGCCATTCAATGTGATCATGGCTGATCATCCAACTCAGTATCCCGTACCTGCCTTCTCTCCATACCCCCTGATCCCTTTAGCCAAAAGTGCCACATCCAACGCCCTCTTAAATATAGCCAATGAACTGGCCTCAACTACCTTCTGTGGCAGAGAATTCCAGAGACTCACCACTCTCTGTGTAAAGAATGTTTTCCTCATTTCGGTCCTAAAGGAATTCCCCCTTATCCTTAGACTGTGACCCCTTGTTCTGGACTCCCCCAACATCGGGAACAATCTTCCAGCATCTAGCTTGTCCAACCCCTTAAGAATTTTGTAGGTTTCTATAAGATCCCCCCTCAATCTTCTAAATTCCATCGAGTACAAACCGAGTCTATCCAATCTTTCCTCATATGAAAGTCCTGACATCCCAGGAATCAGTCTGGTGAATCTTCTCTGTACCCCCTCTATGGCAAGGATGTCTTTCCTCAGGTTTGGAGGAACCCACTCGGCTTGACCGAAACCCACTCAGCTAGACCGAAACCCACTCGGCTAGACCGAAACCCCCTCGGCTACACCCAAACCCACTCGGCTACACCCAAACCCACTCGGCTACACCCAAACCCACTCGGCTAGACCTAGCCCACTCCTCTAGACCCAAACCCACTCGGCAAGAACCAAAACCCACTCGGCTAGACCCAAACCCACTCGGCTAGACCCAAACCCACTCGGCTAGAGCCAAACCCACTTGGCTTGACCCACACCCACTCGGCTAGACCCAAACCCACTCGGCTAGACCCAAACCCACTCCGCTTGATCCAAACCCACTCCGCTAGACGCAAACCCACTCCGCTAGACCCAAACCCAGTCCGCTAGACCCAAACCCACTCGGCTAGACCCAAACCCACTCGGCTAGACCCAAACCCACTCGGCTAGACCCAAACCCACTCGGCTAGACCCAAACGCACTCGGCTAGACCCAAACCCACTCGGCTAGACCCAAACCCACTCGGCTAGACCAAAACCCACTCGTCCAGACCCAAACCCACTCGGGTAGACCCAAACTCACTCGGGTAGACCCAAACCCACTCGGCTAGACCCAAACCCACTCGGCTAGACCCAAGCCCACTCCGCTAGACCCAAACCCACTCGGCTAGACCCAAACCCACTCGGCTAGACCCAAACCCACTCCGCTAGACCCAAACCCACTCCGCTAGACCCAAACCAACTCGGCTAGACCCACACCCACTCCGCTAGACCCAAACCCACTCGGCTAGACCCAAACCCACTCGGCTAGACCCAAACCCACTCGGGTAGACCCAAACCCACTCGGCTAGACCCAAACCCACTCGGCTAGACCCAAACCCACTCGGCCAGACCCAAACGCACTCGGCGAGACCCAAACCCACTCCGCTAGACCCAAACCCACTCGGCTAGATACAAACCCACTCCGCTAGATGCAAACCCACTCCGCTAGACGCAAACCCACTCTGCTAGACCCAAACCCACTCCGCTAGACCCAAACCCACTCGGCTAGACCCAAACCCACTCTGCTAGACCCAAACCCACTCCGCAAGACCCAAACCCGCTCCGCTAGACCCAAACCCGCTCCGCTAGACCCAAACCCGCTCCGCTACACCCAAACCCGCTCCGCTAGACCCAAACCCACTCCGCTAGACCCAAACCCACTCCGCTAGACCCAAACCCACTCCGCTAGACCCAAACCCACTCCGCAAGGCCCAAACCCACTCGGATGGACCCAAACCCACTCGGCTGGACCCAAACCCACTCGGCTGGGCCCAAACACACTCGGCTAGGCCCAAACCCACTAGGCTAGACCCAAACCCACTCGGCTAGACCCAAACCCACTCGGCTAGACCCAAACCCACTCGGCTAGACCCAAACCCACTCGGCTAGACCCAAACCCACTCTGCTAGACCCAAACCCACTCGGCTAGACCCAAACCCAATCGGCTAGACCCAAACCCACTCGGCGAGACCCAAACCCACTAGGCCAGACCCAAACCCACTCGGCAAGACCCAAACCCACTCGGCTAGACCCAAACCCACTCGGCTAGACCCAAACCTACTCGGCTAGACCCAAACCCACTCGGCTAGACACAAATCCACTCGGCTAGACCCAAGCCCACTCGGCTAGACCCAAACACACTCGGCCAGACCCAAACCCACTCGGCTAGACCCAATCCCACTCGGCTAGACCCAAACCCACTCGGCTAGACCCAAACCCACTCGGCTAGACCCAAAACCACTCGGCTACACCCAAACCCACTCGGCTACAGCCAAACCCACCCGGCTACACCCAAACGCACACGGCTACACCCAAACCCATTCGGCTACACCCAAACCCACTCGGTTAGACCCAAACCCATTCGGCTAGACACAAACCTATTCGGCTAGACCCAAACCCACTCTGCTAGACCCAAACCCACTCGGCTGGACGCAAACCCACTCCGCTAGACCCAAACCCACTCGGCTAGACCCAAACCCACACCGCTAGACCCAAACCCACTCGGCTAGACCAAAACCCACTCCGCTAGACCCAAACCCACTCCGCTAGACCCAAACCCCACTCCGCTAGACCCAAACCCACTCCGCTAGGCTCAAACCCATTCCGCTAGACGCAAACCCACTCCGCTAGACCCAAACCACCTCGGCTAGACCCACACCCACTCCGCTAGACCCAAACCCAATCCGCTAGACCCAAACCCACTCCGATACACCCAAACCCACTCCGCCAGACCCAAACGCACTCCGCTAGACCCAAACCCACTCCGCTAGACCCAAACCCACTCGACTAGACCCAAACACACTCGGCTAGGGCCAAACCCACTGGGCTAGACCCAAACCCACTCGGCTTGACCCAAACCCACTGGGCTAGACCCAAACCCACTCGGCTAGACCCAAACCCAATCGGCTGGACCCAAACCCACTTGGCTAGACCCAAACCCACTCGGCTTGACCCAAGCCCACTGGGCTAGACACAAACCCACTCGGCTAGACCCAAACCCAATCGGCTAGACCCAAACCCAATTGGCTAGACCCAAACCCACTCCGCTAGACCCAAACCCACTCCGCTATACCCAAACCCACTCGGATACACCCAAACCCACTCCGCTAGACCCAAACCCACTCCGCTAGACCCAAACCCACTCCACTAGACCCAAACCCACTCGACCAGACCCAAACCCACTCGGCTAGGCCCAAACCCACTGGGCTAGACCCAAACCCACTCGGCTTGACCCAAACCCACTGGGCGAGACCCAAACCCACTCGGCTAGACCCAAACCCAATCGGCTAGTCCCAAACCCACTTGGCTAGACCCAAACCCACTCGGCTTGACCCAAACCCACTGGGCTAGACCCAAACCCACTCGGCTAGACCCAAACCCAATCGGCTAGACCCAAACCCACTTGGCTAGACCCAAACCCACTCGGCTAGAGCCAAACCCACTCCGCTAGACCCAAACCCACTCGGCTAGACCCAAACCCACTCGGCTAGACTCAAACCCACTCGGCTAGACCGAAACGCACTCGGCTAGACCCAAACCCATTCAGCTAGAGCAAACCCACTCGGCTAGACCCAACCCCACTCGGCTGGACCCAAACCCACTCGGGTAGACCCAAACTCACTCGGGTAGACCCAAACCCACTCGGCTAGACCCAAACCCACTCGGCTAGACCCAAACCCACTCGGCTAGACCCAAGCCCACTCCGCTAGACCCAAACCCACTCGGCTAGACCCAAACCCACTCAGCTAGACCCAAACTCACTCCGCTAGACCCAAACCCACTCCGCTAGACCCAAACCAACTCGGCTAGACCCACACCCACTCCGCTAAACCCAAACCCACTCGGCTAGACCCAAACCCACTCGGGTAGACCCAAACTCACTCGGGTAGACCGAAACCCACTCCGCTAGACCCAAACCCACTCGGCTAGACCCAAACCCACTCGGCTAGACCCAAACCCACTCGGCTAGACCCAAACCCACTCGGGTAGACCCAAACTCACTCGGGTACACCCAAACCCACTCGGCTAGACACAAACCCACTCGGCTAGACCCAAACCCACTCGGCTAGACCCAAGCCCACTCCGCTGGACCCAAACCCACTCGGCTAGACCCAAACCCACTCGGCTAGACCCAAACCCACTCGGCTAGACCCAAACCCACTCGGCTAGGCCCAAACCCACTCGGCTAAGCCCAAACCCACTCGGCTAGACCCAAACCCACTCGGCCAGACCCAAACCCACTCGGCCAGACCCAAACGCACTCGGCGAGACCCAAACCCACTCCGCTAGACCCAAACCCACTCGGCTAGACACAAACCCAATCCGCTAGACGCAAACCCACTCCGCTAGACGCAAACCCACTCCGATAGACCCAAACCCACTCCGCTAGACCCAAACCCACTCCGCTAGACCCAAACGCACTCCGCTAGACCCAAACCCACTCCGCTAGACCCAAACCCGCTCCGCTAGACCCAAACCCACTCCGCTAGACCCAAACCCGCTCCGCTACACCCAAACCCGCTCCGCTAGACCCAAACCCACTCCGCTAGACCCAAACCCACTCGGCTAGACCCAAACCCACTCGGCTAGACCCAAACCCACTCGGCTAGACCCAAACGCACTCGGCTAGACCCAAACCCACTCGGCTAGAGCAAACCCACTCGGCTAGACCCAACCCCACTCGGCTGGACCCAAACCCACTCGGGTAGACACAAACTCACTCGCGTAGACCCAAACCCACACGGCTAGACCCAAACCCACTCGGCTAGACCCAAACCCACTCGGCTAGACCCAAACGCACTCGGCTAGACCCAAACCCACTCGGCTAGAGCAAACCCACTCGGCTAGACCCAACCCCACTCGGCTGGACCCAAACCCACTCGGGTAGACACAAACTCACTCGCGTAGACCCAAACCCACACGGCTAGACCCAAACCCACCCGGCTAGACCCAAACCCACTCGGCCAGACCCAAGCCCACTCCGCTAGAACCAAACGCACTCGGCTAGACCCAAAACCACTTGGCTAGACCCAAACTCACTCCGCTAGACCCAAACCCACTCCGCTAGACCCAAACCAACTCGGCTAGACCCACACCCACTCGGCTAAACCCAAACCCACTCGGCTAGAGCCAAACCCACTCGGCTAGACCCAAACCCACTCGGGTAGACCCAAACTCACTCGGGTAGACCCAAACCCACTCCGCTAGACCCAAACCCACTCGGCTAGACCCAAACCCACTCGGCTAGACCCAAACCCACTCGGTTAGACCCAAACCCACTCGGGTAGACCCAAACTCACTCGGGTACACCCAAACCCAAACGGCTAGGCACAAACCCACTCGGCTAGACCCAAACCCACTCGGCCAGACCCAAGCCCACTCCGCTAGACCCAAACCCACTCGGCTAGACCCAAAACCACTCGGCTAGACCCAAACTCACTCCGCTAGACCCAAACCCACTCCGCTAGACCCAAACCAACTCGGCTAGACCCACACCCACTCGGCTAAACCCAAACCCACTCGGCTAGACCCAAACCCACTCGGCTAGACCCAAACCCACTCGGGTAGACCCAAACTCACTCGGGTAGACCCAAACCCACTCCGCTAGACCCAAACCCACTCGGCTAGACCCAAATCCACTCGGCTAGACCCAAACCCACTCGGTTAGACCCAAACCCACTCGGGTAGACCCAAACTCACTCGGGTACACCCAAACCCACTCGGCTAGACACAAACCCACTCGGCTAGACCCAAACCCACTCGGCTTCACCCAAGCCCACTCCGCTAGACCCAAACCCACTCGGCTAGACCCAAACCCACTCGGCTAGACCCAAACCCACTCGGCTAGACCCAAACCCACTCGGCTAGGCCCAAACCCACTCGGCTAGGCCCAAACCCACTCGGCTAGACACAAACCCACTCGGCTAGACCCAAACCCACTCGGCCAGACCCAAACGCACTCGGCGAGACCCAAACCCACTCCACTAGACCCAAACCCACTCGGCTAGACACAAACCCACTCCGCCAGACGTAAAAAAAACTCCGCCAGACGCAAACCCACTCCGCTAGACGCAAACCCACTCCGATAGACCCAAACCCACTCCGCTAGACCCAAACCCACTCCGCTAGACCCAAACCCACTCCGCTAGTCCCAAACCCGCTCCGCTAGACCCAAACCCGCTCCGCTAGACCCAAACCCGCTCCGGTAGACCCAGACCCGCTCCGCTACACCCAAACCCACTCGGCCAGACCCAAACCCACTCGGCTAGACCCAAACCCACTCGGCTAGACCCAAGCCCACTCCGCTAGACCCAAACCCACTCGGCTAGACCCAAACCCACTCAGCTAGACCCAAACTCACTCCGCTAGACCCAAACCCACTCCGCTAGACCCAAACCAACTCGGCTAGACCCACACCACTCCGCTAAACCCAAACCCACTCGGCTAGACCCAAACCCACTCGGCTAGACCCAAACCCACTCGGGTAGACCCAAACTCACTCGGGTAGACCCAAACCCACTCCGCTAGACCCAAACCCACTCGGCTAGACCCAAACCCACTCGGCTAGACCCAAACCCACTCGGCTAGACCCAAACCCACTCGGGTAGTCCCAAACTCACTCGGGTACACCCAAACCCACTCGGCTAGACACAAACCCACTCGGCTAGACCCAAACCCACTCGGCTAGACCCAAGCCCACTCCTCTAGACCCAAACCCACTCGGCTAGACCCAAACCCACTCGGCTAGACCCAAACCCACTCGGCTAGACCCAAACCCACTCGGCTAGGCCCAAACCCACTCGGCTAAGCCCAAACCCACTCGGCCAGACCCAAACCCACTCGGCCAGACCCAAACCCACTCGGCCAGACCCAAACGCACTCGGCGAGACCCAAACCCACTCCGCTAGACCCAAACCCACTCGGCTAGACACAAACCCACTCCGCTAGACGCAAACCCACTCCGCTAGACGCAAACCCACTCCGATAGACCCAAACCCACTCCGCTAGACCCAAACCCACTCCGCTAGACCCAAACCCACTCCGCTAGACCCAAACCCGCTCCGCTAGACCCAAACCCGCTCCGCTAGACCCAAACCCGCTCCGCTAGACCCAAACCCGCTCCGCTACACCCAAACCCGCTCCGCTAGACCCAAACCCACTCCGCTGGACCCAAACCCACTCCGCTAGACCCAAACCCACTCGGCTAGACCCAAACCCACTCGGCTAGACCCAAACGCACTCGGCTAGACCCAAACCCACTCGGCTAGAGCAAACCCACTCGGCTGGACCCAACCCCACTCGGCTGGACCCAAACCCACTCGGGTAGACGCAAACTCACTCGCGTAGACCCAAACCCACTCGGCTAGACCCAAGCCCACTCCGCTAGACCCAAACCCACTCGGCTAGACACAAACCCACTCGGCTAGACCCAAACTCACTCCGCTAGACCCAAACCCACTCCGCTAGACCCAAACCAACTCGGCTAGACCCACACCCACTCCGCTAAACCCAAACCCACTCGGCTAGACCCAAACCCACTCGGCTAGACCCAAACCCACTCGGCCAGACCCAAACGCACTCGGCGAGACCCAAACCCACTCCGCTAGACCCAAACCCACTCGGCTAGACACAAACCTACTCCGCCAGATGCAAACCCACTCCGCCAGACGCAAACCCACTCCGCTAGACGCAAACCCACTCCGATAGACCCAAACCCACTCCGCTAGACCCAAACCCACTCCGCTACACCCAAACCCACTCGGGTAGACCCAAACTCACTCGGGTACACCCAAACCCACTCGGCTAGACACAAAACCACTCGGCTAGACCCAAACCCACTCGGCTGCACCCAAGCCCACTCCGCTAGACCCAAACCCACTCGGCTAGACCCAAACCCACTCGGCTAGACCCAAACCCACTCGGCTAGACCCAAACCCACTCGGCTAGGCCCAAACCCACTCGGCTAGGCCCAAACCCACTCGGCTAGACACAAACCCACTCGGCTAGACCCAAACCCACTCGGCCAGACCCAAACGCACTCGGCGAGACCCAAACCCACTCCGCTAGACCCAAACCCACTCGGCTAGACACAAACCCACTCCGCCAGACGCAAACCCACTCCGCCAGACGCAAACCCACTCCGCTAGACGCAAACCCACTCCGATAGACCCAAACCCACTCCGCTAGACCCAAACCCACTCCGCTAGACCCAAACCCACTCCGCTAGTCCCAAACCCGCTCCGCTAGACCCAAACCCGCTCCGCTAGACCCAAACCCGCTCCGGTAGACCCAAACCCGCTCCGCTACACCCAAACCCACTCGGCCAGACCCAAACCCACTCGGCTAGACCCAAACCCACTCGGCTAGACCCAAGCCCACTCCGCTAGACCCAAACCCACTCGGCTAGACCCAAACCCACTCAGCTAGACCCAAACTCACTCCGCTAGACCCAAACCCACTCCGCTAGACCCAAACCAACTCGGCTAGACCCACACCCACTCCGCTAAACCCAAACCCACTCGGCTAGACCCAAACCCACTCGGCTAGACCCAAACCCACTCGGGTAGACCCAAACTCACTCGGGTAGACCCAAACCCACTCCGCTAGACCCAAACCCACTCGGCTAGACCCAAACCCACTCGGCTAGACCCAAACCCACTCGGCTAGACCCAAACCCACTCGGGTAGTCCCAAACTCACTCGGGTACACCCAAACCCACTCGGCTAGACACAAACCCACTCGGCTAGACCCAAACCCACTCGGCTAGACCCAAGCCCACTCCTCTAGACCCAAACCCACTCGGCTAGACCCAAACCCACTCGGCTAGACCCAAACCCACTCGGCTAGACCCAAACCCACTCGGCTAGGCCCAAACCCACTCGGCTAAGCCCAAACCCACTCGGCTAGACCCAAACCCACTCGGCCAGACCCAAACCCACTCGGCCAGACCCAAACGCACTCGGCGAGACCCAAACCCACTCCGCTAGACCCAAACCCACTCGGCTAGACACAAACCCACTCCGCTAGACACAAACCCACTCCGCCAGACGTAAAAAAAACTCCGCCAGACGCAAACCCACTCCGCTAGACGCAAACCCACTCCGATAGACCCAAACCCACTCCGCTAGACCCAAACCCACTCCGCTAGACCCAAACCCACTCGGCTAGACACAAACCCACTCCGCTAGACACAAACCCACTCCGCCAGACGTAAAAAAAACTCCGCCAGACGCAAACCCACTCCGCTAGACGCAAACCCACTCCGATAGACCCAAACCCACTCCGCTAGACCCAAACCCACTCCGCTAGACCCAAACCCACTCCGCTAGTCCCAAACCCGCTCCGCTAGACCCAAACCCGCTCCGCTAGACCCAAACCCGCTCCGGTAGACCCAGACCCGCTCCGCTACACCCAAACCCACTCGGCCAGACCCAAACCCACTCGGCTAGACCCAAACCCACTCGGCTAGACCCAAGCCCACTCCGCTAGACCCAAACCCACTCGGCTAGACCCAAACCCACTCAGCTAGACCCAAACTCACTCCGCTAGACCCAAACCCACTCCGCTAGACCCAAACCAACTCGGCTAGACCCACACCACTCCGCTAAACCCAAACCCACTCGGCTAGACCCAAACCCACTCGGCTAGACCCAAACCCACTCGGGTAGACCCAAACTCACTCGGGTAGACCCAAACCCACTCCGCTAGACCCAAACCCACTCGGCTAGACCCAAACCCACTCGGCTAGACCCAAACCCACTCGGCTAGACCCAAACCCACTCGGGTAGTCCCAAACTCACTCGGGTACACCCAAACCCACTCGGCTAGACACAAACCCACTCGGCTAGACCCAAACCCACTCGGCTAGACCCAAGCCCACTCCTCTAGACCCAAACCCACTCGGCTAGACCCAAACCCACTCGGCTAGACCCAAACCCACTCGGCTAGACCCAAACCCACTCGGCTAGGCCCAAACCCACTCGGGTAAGCCAAAACCCACTCGGCCAGACCCAAACCCACTCGGCCAGACCCAAACCCACTCGGCCAGACCCAAACGCACTCGGCGAGACCCAAACCCACTCCGCTAGACCCAAACCCACTCGGCTAGACACAAACCCACTCCGCTAGACGCAAACCCACTCCGCTAGACGCAAACCCACTCCGATAGACCCAAACCCACTCCGCTAGACCCAAACCCACTCCGCTAGACCCAAACCCACTCCGCTAGACCCAAACCCGCTCCGCTAGACCCAAACCCGCTCCGCTAGACCCAAACCCGCTCCGCTAGACCCAAACCCGCTCCGCTACACCCAAACCCGCTCCGCTAGACCCAAACCCACTCCGCTGGACCCAAACCCACTCCGCTAGACCCAAACCCACTCGGCTAGACCCAAACCCACTCGGCTAGACCCAAACGCACTCGGCTAGACCCAAACCCACTCGGCTA
Source organism: Raja brachyura (assembly GCA_963514005.1). Next base: position 28,069,615 of record OY740815.1, on the reverse strand, counting down.
GAGCAAACCCACTCGGCTGGACCCAACCCCACTCGGCTGGACCCAAACCCACTCGGGTAGACGCAAACTCACTCGCGTAGACCCAAACCCACTCGGCTAGACCCAAGCCCACTCCGCTAGACCCAAACCCACTCGGCTAGACACAAACCCACTCGGCTAGACCCAAACTCACTCCGCTAGACCCAAACCCACTCCGCTAGACCCAAACCAACTCGGCTAGACCCACACCCACTCCGCTAAACCCAAACCCACTCGGCTAGACCCAAACCCACTCGGCTAGACCCAAACCCACTCGGCCAGACCCAAACGCACTCGGCGAGACCCAAACCCACTCCGCTAGACCCAAACCCACTCGGCTAGACACAAACCTACTCCGCCAGATGCAAACCCACTCCGCCAGACGCAAACCCACTCCGCTAGACGCAAACCCACTCCGATAGACCCAAACCCACTCCGCTAGACCCAAACCCACTCCGCTACACCCAAACCCACTCGGGTAGACCCAAACTCACTCGGGTACACCCAAACCCACTCGGCTAGACACAAAACCACTCGGCTAGACCCAAACCCACTCGGCTACACCCAAGCCCACTCCGCTAGACCCAAACCCACTCGGCTAGACCCAAACCCACTCGGCTAGACCCAAACCCACTCGGCTAGACCCAAACCCACTCGGCTAGGCCCAAACCCACTCGGCTAGGCCCAAACCCACTCGGCTAGACACAAACCCACTCGGCTAGACCCAAACCCACTCGGCCAGACCCAAACGCACTCGGCGAGACCCAAACCCACTCCGCTAGACCCAAACCCACTCGGCTAGACACAAACCCACTCCGCCAGACGCAAACCCACTCCGCCAGACGCAAACCCACTCCGCTAGACGCAAACCCACTCCGATAGACCCAAACCCACTCCGCTAGACCCAAACCCACTCCGCTAGACCCAAACCCACTCCGCTAGTCCCAAACCCGCTCCGCTAGACCCAAACCCGCTCCGCTAGACCCAAACCCGCTCCGGTAGACCCAAACCCGCTCCGCTACACCCAAACCCACTCGGCCAGACCCAAACCCACTCGGCTAGACCCAAACCCACTCGGCTAGACCCAAGCCCACTCCGCTAGACCCAAACCCACTCGGCTAGACCCAAACCCACTCAGCTAGACCCAAACTCACTCCGCTAGACCCAAACCCACTCCGCTAGACCCAAACCAACTCGGCTAGACCCACACCCACTCCGCTAAACCCAAACCCACTCGGCTAGACCCAAACCCACTCGGCTAGACCCAAACCCACTCGGGTAGACCCAAACTCACTCGGGTAGACCCAAACCCACTCCGCTAGACCCAAACCCACTCGGCTAGACCCAAACCCACTCGGCTAGACCCAAACCCACTCGGCTAGACCCAAACCCACTCGGGTAGTCCCAAACTCACTCGGGTACACCCAAACCCACTCGGCTAGACACAAACCCACTCGGCTAGACCCAAACCCACTCGGCTAGACCCAAGCCCACTCCTCTAGACCCAAACCCACTCGGCTAGACCCAAACCCACTCGGCTAGACCCAAACCCACTCGGCTAGACCCAAACCCACTCGGCTAGGCCCAAACCCACTCGGCTAAGCCCAAACCCACTCGGCTAGACCCAAACCCACTCGGCCAGACCCAAACCCACTCGGCCAGACCCAAACGCACTCGGCGAGACCCAAACCCACTCCGCTAGACCCAAACCCACTCGGCTAGACACAAACCCACTCCGCTAGACGCAAACCCACTCCGCTAGACGCAAACCCACTCCGATAGACCTAAACCCACTCCGCTAGACCCAAACCCACTCCGATAGACCCAAACCCACTCCGCTAGACCCAAACCCGCTCCGCTAGACCCAAACCCGCTCCGCTAGACCCAAACCCACTCGGCTAGACCCAAACGCACTCGGCTAGACCCAAACCCACTCGGCTAGAGCAAACCCACTCGGCTAGACCCAACCCCACTCGGCTGGACCCAAACCCACTCGGGTAGACCCAAATTCACTCGCGGAGACCCAAACCCACTCGGCTAGACCCAAACCCACTCGGCTAGACCCAAACCCACTCGGCTAGACCCAAGCCCACTCCGCTAGACCCAAACCCACTCGGCTAGACCCAAACCCACTCGGCTAGACCCAAACTCACTCCGCTAGACCCAAACCCACTCCGCTAGACCCAAACCAACTCGGCTAGAACCACACCCACTCCGCTAAACCCAAACCCACTCGGCTAGACCCAAACCCACTCGGCTAGACCCAAACCCACTCGGGTAGACCCAAACTCACTCGGGTAGACCCAAACCCACTCCGCTAGACCCAAACCCACTCGGCTAGACCCAAACCCACTCGGCCAGACCCAAACCCACTCGGCTAGGCCCAAACCCACTCGGCTAGGCCCAAACCCACACGGCTAGACACAAACCCAGTCGGCTAGACCCAAACCCACTCGGCCAGACCCAAACGCACTCGGCGAGACCCAAACCCACTCCGCTAGACCCAAACCCACTCGGCTAGACACAAACCCACTCCGCCAGACGCAAACCCACTCCGCCAGACGCAAACCCACTCCGCTAGACGCAAACCCACTCCGATAGACCCAAACCCACTCCGCTAGACCCAAACCCACTCCGCTAGACCCAAACCCACTCCGCTAGACCCAAACCCGCTCCGATAGACCCAAACCCGCTCCGCTAGACCCAAACCCGCTCCGGTAGACCCAAACCCGCTCCGCTACACCCAAACCCACTCGGCCAGACCCAAACCCACTCGGCTAGACCCAAACCCACTCGGCTAGACCCAAGCCCACTCCGCTAGACCCAAACCCACTCGGCTAGACCCAAACCCACTCAGCTAGACCCAAACTCACTCCGCTAGACCCAAACCCACTCCGCTAGACCCAAACCAACTCGGCTAGACCCACACCCACTCCGCTAAACCCAAACCCACTCGGCTAGACCCAAACCCACTCGGCTAGACCCAAACCCACTCGGGTAGACCCAAACTCACTCGGGTAGACCCAAACCCACTCCGCTAGACCCAAACCCACTCGGCTAGACCCAAACCCACTCGGCTAGACCCAAACCCACTCGGCTAGACCCAAACCCACTCGGGTAGTCCCAAACTCACTCGGGTACACCCAAACCCACTCGGCTAGACACAAACCCACTCGGCTAGACCCAAACCCACTCGGCTAGACCCAAGCCCACTCCTCTAGACCCAAACCCACTCGGCTAGACCCAAACCCACTCGGCTAGACCCAAACCCACTCGGCTAGACCCAAACCCACTCGGCTAGGCCCAAACCCACTCGGCTAAGCCCAAACCCACTCGGCTAGTCCCAAACCCACTCGGCCAGACCCAAACCCACTCGGCCAGACCCAAACGCACTCGGCGAAACCCAAACCCACTCCGCTAGACCCAAACCCACTCGGCTAGACACAAACCCACTCCGCTAGACGCAAACCCACTCCGCTAGACGCAAACCCACTCCGATAGACCCAAACCCACTCCGCTAGACCCAAACCCACTCCGCTAGACCCAAACCCACTCCGCTAGACCCAAACCCGCTCCGCTAGACCCAAACCCGCTCCGCTAGACCCAAACCCGCTCCGCTAGACCCAAACCCGCTCCGCTACACCCAAACCCGCTCCGCTAGACCCAAACCCACTCCGCTAGACCCAAACCCACTCCGCTAGACCCAAACCCACTCGGCTAGACCCAAACCCACTCGGCTAGACCCAAACGCACTCGGCTAGATCCAAACCCACTCGGCTAGAGCAAACCCACTCGGCTAGACCCAACCCCACTCGGCTGGACCCAAACCCACTCGGGTAGACCCAAACTCACTCGCGTAGACCCAAACCCACTCGGCTAGACCCAAACCCACTCGGCTAGACCCAAACCCACTCGGCTAGACCCAAGCCCACTCGGCTAGACCCAAACCCACTCGGCTAGACCCAAACCCACTCGGCTAGACCCAAACTCACTCCGCTAGACCCAAACCCACTCTGCTAGACCCAAACCAACTCGGCTAGACCCACACCCACTCCGCTAAACCCAAACCCACTCGGCTAGACCCAAACCCACTCGGCTAGACCCAAACACACTCGGGTAGACCCAAACTCACTCGGGTAGACCCAAACCCACTCCGCTAGACGCAAACCCACTCGGCTAGACCCAAACCCACTCGGCTAGACCCAAACCCACTCGGTTAGACCCAAAGCCACTCGGGTAGACCCAAACTCACTCGGGTACACCCAAACCCACTCGGCTAGACACAAACCCACTCGGCTAGACCCAAACCCACTCGGCTAGACCCAACCCACTCCGCTAGACCCAAACCCACTCCGCTAGACCCAAACCTATTCGGCTAGACCCAAACCCACTCGGCGAGACCCAAACCCACTAGGCTCGACCCAAACCCACTCGGCAAAACCCAAACCCACTCGGCTAGACCCAAACCCACTCGGCTAGACCCAAGCCCACTAGGCTAGACCCAAACCCACTCGGCTAGACCCAAACCCACTCGGCTAGACCCAAAACCACTCGGCTACACCCAAACCCACTCGGCTACAGCCAAACCCACCCGGCTACACCCAAACCCACACGGCTACACCCAAACCCACCCGGCTACACCCAAACCCACACGGCTACACCCAAACCCACTCGGCTACAGCCAAACCCACCCGGCTACACCCAAACCCACACGGCTACACCCAAACCCACTCGGCTAGACCCAAACCCACTCGGCTAGACCCAATCCCACTCGGCTAGACCCAAACCCACTCGGCTAGACCCAAACCCACTCGGCTAGACCCAAAACCACTCGGCTACACCCAAACCCACTCGGCTACAGCCAAACCCACCCGGCTACACCCAAACCCACACGGCTACACCCAAACCCACCCGGCTACACCCAAACCCACACGGCTACACCCAAACCCACTCGGCTACAGCCAAACCCACCCGGCTACACCCAAACCCACACGGCTACACCCAAACCCACTCGGCTAGACCCAAACCCACTTGGCTAGACCCAAACCCACTCGGCTAGAGCCAAACCCACTCCGCTAGACCCAAACCCACATCGGCTAGACCCAAACCCACTCGGCTAGACCCAAACCCACTCGGCTAGACCCAAACACACTCGGCTAGACCCAAACCCACTCGGCTAGAGCAAACCCACTCGGCTAGACCCAACCCCACTCGGCTAGACCCAAACCCACTCGGGTAGACCCAAACTCACTCGGGTAGACCCAAACCCACTCGGCTAGACCCAAACCCACTCGGCTAGCACAAAAGCCACTCGGCTAGACCCAACCCCACTCGGCTAGACCCAAACCCACTCGGGTAGACCCAAACTCACTCGAGTAGACCCAAACCCACTCGGCTAGACCCAAACCCACTCGGCTAGACCCAAACCCACTCAGCTAGACACAAGCCCACTCCGCTAGACCCAAACCCACTCGGCTAGACCCCAACCCACTCGGCTAGACCCAAACTCACTCCGCTAGACCCAAACCCACTCCGCTAGACCCAAACCAACTCGGCTAGACCCACACCCACTCCGCTAAACCCAAAGCCACTCGGCTAGACGCAAACCCACTCGGCTAGACCCAAACCCACTCGGGTAGTCCCAAACTCACTCGGGTAGACCCAAACCCACTCCACTAGACCCAAACCCACTCGGCTAGACCCAAACCCACTCGGCTAGACCCAAACCCACTCGGCTAGACCCAAACACACTCGGGTAGACCCAAACTCACTCGGGTAGACCCAAACCCACTCCGCTAGACGCAAACCCACTCGGCTAGACCCAAACCCACTCGGCTAGACCCAAACCCACTCGGTTAGACCCAAACCCACTCGGGTAGACCCAAACTCACTCGGGTACACCCAAACCCACTCGGCTAGACACAAACCCACTCGGCTAGACCCAAACCCACTCGGCTAGACCCAACCCACTCCGCTAGACCCAAACCCACTCCGCTAGACCCAAACCTATTCGGCTAGACCCAAACCCACTCGGCGAGACCCAAACCCACTAGGCTCGACCCAAACCCACTCGGCAAAACCCAAACCCACTCGGCTAGACCCAAACCCACTCGGCTAGACCCAAGCCCACTAGGCTAGACCCAAACCCACTCGGCTAGACCCAAACCCACTCGGCTAGACCCAAAACCACTCGGCTACACCCAAACCCACTCGGCTACAGCCAAACCCACCCGGCTACACCCAAACCCACACGGCTACACCCAAACCCACCCGGCTACACCCAAACCCACACGGCTACACCCAAACCCACTCGGCTACAGCCAAACCCACCCGGCTACACCCAAACCCACACGGCTACACCCAAACCCACTCGGCTAGACCCAAACCCACTCGGCTAGACCCAATCCCACTCGGCTAGACCCAAACCCACTCGGCTAGACCCAAACCCACTCGGCTAGACCCAAAACCACTCGGCTACACCCAAACCCACTCGGCTACAGCCAAACCCACCCGGCTACACCCAAACCCACACGGCTACACCCAAACCCACCCGGCTACACCCAAACCCACACGGCTACACCCAAACCCACTCGGCTACAGCCAAACCCACCCGGCTACACCCAAACCCACACGGCTACACCCAAACCCACTCGGCTAGACCCAAACCCACTTGGCTAGACCCAAACCCACTCGGCTAGAGCCAAACCCACTCCGCTAGACCCAAACCCACATCGGCTAGACCCAAACCCACTCGGCTAGACCCAAACCCACTCGGCTAGACCCAAACACACTCGGCTAGACCCAAACCCACTCGGCTAGAGCAAACCCACTCGGCTAGACCCAACCCCACTCGGCTAGACCCAAACCCACTCGGGTAGACCCAAACTCACTCGGGTAGACCCAAACCCACTCGGCTAGACCCAAACCCACTCGGCTAGCACAAAAGCCACTCGGCTAGACCCAACCCCACTCGGCTAGACCCAAACCCACTCGGGTAGACCCAAACTCACTCGGGTAGACCCAAACCCACTCGGCTAGACCCAAACCCACTCGGCTAGACCCAAACCCACTCAGCTAGACACAAGCCCACTCCGCTAGACCCAAACCCACTCGGCTAGACCCCAACCCACTCGGCTAGACCCAAACTCACTCCGCTAGACCCAAACCCACTCCGCTAGACCCAAACCAACTCGGCTAGACCCACACCCACTCCGCTAAACCCAAAGCCACTCGGCTAGACGCAAACCCACTCGGCTAGACCCAAACCCACTCGGGTAGACCCAAACTCACTCGGATAGACCCAAACCCACTCCACTAGACCCAAACCCACTCGGCTAGACCCAAACCCACTCGGCTAGACCCAAACCCACTCGGCTAGACCCAAACCCACTCGGGTAGACCCAAACCCACTTGGCTAGGCCCAAACCCACTCGGCTAGACCCAAACCCACTCGGCTAGACCCAAACCCACTCGGCTAGACCCAAACCCACTCGGCTACAGCCAAACCCACCCGGCTACACCCAAACCCACACGGCTACACCCAAACCCACTCGGCTAGACCCAAACCCACTCGGCTAGACCCAATCCCACTCGGCTAGACCCAAACCCACTCGGCTAGACCCAAACCCACTCGGCTAGACCCAAAACCACTCGGCTACACCCAAACCCACTCGGCTACAGCCAAACCCACCCGGCTACACCCAAACCCACACGGCTACACCCAAACCCACCCGGCTACACCCAAACCCACACGGCTACACCCAAACCCACTCGGCTACAGCCAAACCCACCCGGCTACACCCAAACCCACACGGCTACACCCAAACCCACTCGGCTAGACCCAAACCCACTTGGCTAGACCCAAACCCACTCGGCTAGAGCCAAACCCACTCCGCTAGACCCAAACCCACATCGGCTAGACCCAAACCCACTCGGCTAGACCCAAACCCACTCGGCTAGACCCAAACACACTCGGCTAGACCCAAACCCACTCGGCTAGAGCAAACCCACTCGGCTAGACCCAACCCCACTCGGCTAGACCCAAACCCACTCGGGTAGACCCAAACTCACTCGGGTAGACCCAAACCCACTCGGCTAGACCCAAACCCACTCGGCTAGCACAAAAGCCACTCGGCTAGACCCAACCCCACTCGGCTAGACCCAAACCCACTCGGGTAGACCCAAACTCACTCGGGTAGACCCAAACCCACTCGGCTAGACCCAAACCCACTCGGCTAGACCCAAACTCACTCCGCTAGACCCAAACCCACTCCGCTAGACCCAAACCAACTCGGCTAGACCCACACCCACTCCGCTAAACCCAAAGCCACTCGGCTAGACGCAAACCCACTCGGCTAGACCCAAACCCACTCGGGTAGACCCAAACTCACTCGGGTAGACCCAAACCCACTCCACTAGACCCAAACCCACTCGGCTAGACCCAAACCCACTCGGCTAGACCCAAACCCACTCGGCTAGACCCAAACCCACTCGGGTAGACCCAAACCCACTTGGCTAGGCCCAAACCCACTCGGCTAGACCCAAACCCACTCGGCTAGACCCAAACCCACTCGGCTAGACCCAAACCCACTCGGCTACAGCCAAACCCACCCGGCTACACCCAAACCCACACGGCTACACCCAAACCCACTCGGCTAGACCCAAACCCACTCGGCTAGACCCAATCCCACTCGGCTAGACCCAAACCCACTCGGCTAGACCCAAACCCACTCGGCTAGACCCAAAACCACTCGGCTACACCCAAACCCACTCGGCTACAGCCAAACCCACCCGGCTACACCCAAACCCACACGGCTACACCCAAACCCACCCGGCTACACCCAAACCCACACGGCTACACCCAAACCCACTCGGCTACAGCCAAACCCACCCGGCTACACCCAAACCCACACGGCTACACCCAAACCCACTCGGCTAGACCCAAACCCACTTGGCTAGACCCAAACCCACTCGGCTAGAGCCAAACCCACTCCGCTAGACCCAAACCCACATCGGCTAGACCCAAACCCACTCGGCTAGACCCAAACCCACTCGGCTAGACCCAAACACACTCGGCTAGACCCAAACCCACTCGGCTAGAGCAAACCCACTCGGCTAGACCCAACCCCACTCGGCTAGACCCAAACCCACTCGGGTAGACCCAAACTCACTCGGGTAGACCCAAACCCACTCGGCTAGACCCAAACCCACTCGGCTAGCACAAAAGCCACTCGGCTAGACCCAACCCCACTCGGCTAGACCCAAACCCACTCGGGTAGACCCAAACTCACTCGGGTAGACCCAAACCCACTCGGCTAGACCCAAACCCACTCGGCTAGACCCAAACCCACTCAGCTAGACACAAGCCCACTCCGCTAGACCCAAACCCACTCGGCTAGACCCCAACCCACTCGGCTAGACCCAAACTCACTCCGCTAGACCCAAACCCACTCCGCTAGACCCAAACCAACTCGGCTAGACCCACACCCACTCCGCTAAACCCAAAGCCACTCGGCTAGACGCAAACCCACTCGGCTAGACCCAAACCCACTCGGGTAGACCCAAACTCACTCGGGTAGACCCAAACCCACTCCACTAGACCCAAACCCACTCGGCTAGACCCAAACCCACTCGGCTAGACCCAAACCCACTCGGCTAGACCCAAACCCACTCGGGTAGACCCAAACCCACTTGGCTAGGCCCAAACCCACTCGGCTAGACCCAAACCCACTCGGCTAGACCCAAACCCACTCGGCTAGACCCAAACCCACTCGGCTAGACCCAAGCCCACTCGGCTAGACCCAAACCCACTCGGCTGGACCCAAACCCACTCGGCTTGACCCAAACCCACTGGGCTAGACCCAAACCCACTCGGCTAGACCCAAACCCAATCGGCTAGACCCAAACCCACATGGCTAGACCCAAACCCACTCGGCTAGAGCCAAACCCACTCCGCTAGACCCAAACCCACTCGGCTAGACCCAAATCCACTTGGCTAGACCCAAACCCACTCGGCTAGACACAAACGCACTCGGCTCGACCCAAACCCACTCGGCTAGAGCAAACCCACTCGGCTAGATCCAACCCCACTCGGCTGGACCCAAACCCACTCGGGTAGACCCAAACTCACTCGGGTAGACCCAAACCCACTCGGCTAGACCCAAACCCACTCGGCTAGACCCAAACCCACTCGGCTAGACCCAAGCCCACTCCGCTAGACCCAAACCCACTCGGCTAGACCCAAACCCACTCGGCTAGACCCAAACTCACTCCGCTAGACCCAAACCCACTCCGCTAGACCCAAACCAACTCGGCTAGACCCACACCCACTCCGCTAAACCCAATCCCACTCGGCTAGACCCAAACCCACTCGGCTAGACCCAAACCCACTCGGGTAGACCCAAACTCACTCGGGTAGACCCAAACCCACTCCGCTAGACCCAAACACACTCGGCTAGACCCAAACCCACTCGGCTAGACCCAAACCCACTCGGCTAGGCCCAAACCCACTCGGCTACGCCCAAACCCACTAGGCTAGACCCAAACCCACTCGGCTAGACCCAAACCCACTCGGCTAGACCCAAACCCAGTCGGCTAGACACAAACCCACTCGGCTAGACCCAAACCCACTCGGCTAGACCCAAACCCACTGGGCCAGACCCAAACCCACTCGGCCAGACCCAAACGCACTCGGCGAGACCCAAACCCACTCCGCTAGACCCAAACCCACTCGGCTAGACACAAACCCACTCCGCTAGACGCAAACCCACTCCGCTAGACGCAAACCCACTCCGATAGACCCAAACCCACTCCGCTAGAACCAAACCCACTCCGCTAGACCCAAACCCACTCCGCTAGACCCAAACCCGCTCCGCTAGACCCAAACCCGCTCCGCTAGACCCAAACCCGCTCCGCTAGACCCAAACCCGCTCCGCTACACCCAAACCCGCTCCGCTAGACCCAAACCCACTCCGCTAGACCCAAACCCACTCCGCTAGACCCAAACCCACTCGGCTAGACCCAAACCCACTCGGCTAGACCCAAACGCACTCGGCTAGATCCAAACCCACTCGGCTAGAGCAAACCCACTCGGCTAGACCCAACCCCACTCGGCTGGACCCAAACCCACTCGGGTAGACCCAAACTCACTCGCGTAGAGCCAAACCCACTCGGCTAGACCCAAACCCACTCGGCTAGACCCAAACCCACTCGGCTAGACCCAAGCCCACTCGGCTAGACCCAAACTCACTCCGCTAGACCCAAACCCACTCCGCTAGACCCAAACCAACTCGGCTAGACCCACACCCACTCCGCTAAACCCAAACCCACTCGTCTAGACCCAAACCCACTTGGCTAGACCCAAACCCACTCGGGTAGACCCAAACTCACTCGGGTAGACCCAAACCCACTCCGCTAGACCCAAACCCACTCGGCTAGACCCAAACCCACTCGGCTAGACCCAAACCCACTCGGTTAGACCCAAACCCACTCGGGTAGACCCAAACTCACTCGGGTACACCCAAACCCACTCGGCTAGACACAAACCCACTCGGCTAGACCCAAACCCACTCGGCTAGACCCAAGCCTACTCCGCTAGACCCAAACCCACTCGGCTAGACCCAAACCCACTCGCTAGACCCAAACCCACTCGGCTAGACCCAAACCCACTCGGCTAGGCCCAAACCCACTCGGCTAGGCCCAAACCCACTCGGCTAGACCCAAACCCACTCGGCTAGACCCAAACCCACTCGGCCAGACCCAAACGCACTCGGCGATACCCAAACCCACTCCGCTAGACCCAAACCCACTCGGCTAGACACAAACCCACTCCGCTAGACGCAAACCCACTCCGCTAGACGCAAACCCACTCCGATAGACCCAAACCCACTCCGCTAGACCCAAACCCACTCCGCTAGACCCAAACCCACTCCGCTAGACCCAAACCCGCTCCGCTAGACGCAAACCCGCTCCGCTAGACCCAAACCCGCTCCGGTGGACCCAAACCCGCTCCGCTACACCCAAACCCGCTCCGCTAGACCCAAACCCACTCCGCTAGACCCAAACCCACTCCGCTAGACCCAAACCCAGTCCGCTAGAACCAAACCCACTCCGCAAGGCCCAAACCCACTCGGATAGACCCAAACCCACTCGGCTAGACCCAAACCCACTCGGCTAGGCCCAAACCCTCTCGGCTAGGCCCAAACCCACTAGGCTAGACCCAAACCCACTCGGCCAGACCCAAACCCAGTCGGCTAGACACAAACCCACTCGGCTAGACCCAAACCCACTCGGCTAGACCCAAACCCACTCGGCCAGACCCAAACCCACTCGGCTAGACCCAAACCTATTCGGCTAGACCCAAACCCACTCGGCGAGACCCAAACCCACTAGGCTCGACGCAAACCCACTCGGCAAAACCCAAACTCACTCGGCTAGACCCAAACCCACTCGGCTAGACCCAAGCCCACTCGGCTAGACCCAAACCCACTCGGCTAGACCCAAACCCACTCGGCTAGACCCAAAACCACTCGGCTACACCCAAACCCACTCGGCTACAGCCAAACCCACCCGGCTACACCCAAACCCACACGGCTACACCCAAACCCACCCGGCTACACCCAAACCCACACGGCTACACCCAAACCCACTCGGCTGCAGCCAAACCCACCCGGCTACACCCAAACCCACACGGCTACACCCAAACCCACTCGGCTAGACCCAAACCCACTCGGCTAGACCCAATCCCACTCGGCTAGACCCAAACCCACTCGGCTAGACCCAAACCCACTCGGCTAGACCCAAAACCACTCGGCTACACCCAAACCCACTCGGCTACAGCCAAACCCACCCGGCTACACCCAAACCCACACGGCTACACCCAAACCCACCCGGCTACACCCAAACCCACACGGCTACACCCAAACCCACTCGGCTACAGCCAAACCCACCCGGCTACACCCAAACCCACACGGCTACACCCAAACCCACTCGGCTAGACCCAAACCCACTTGGCTAGACCCAAACCCACTCGGCTAGAGCCAAACCCACTCCGCTAGACCCAAACCCACATCGGCTAGACCCAAACCCACTCGGCTAGACCCAAACCCACTCGGCTAGACCCAAACACACTCGGCTAGACCCAAACCCACTCGGCTAGAGCAAACCCACTCGGCTAGACCCAACCCCTCTCGGCTAGACCCAAACCCACTCGGGTAGACCCAAACTCACTCGGGTAGACCCAAACCCACTCGGCTAGACCCAAACCCACTCGGCTAGCACAAAAGCCACTCGGCTAGACCCAACCCCACTCGGCTAGACCCAAACCCACTCGGGTAGACCCAAACTCACTCGGGTAGACCCAAACCCACTCGGCTAGACCCAAACCCACTCGGCTAGACCCAAACCCACTCAGCTAGACACAAGCCCACTCCGCTAGACCCAAACCCACTCGGCTAGACCCCAACCCACTCGGCTAGACCCAAACTCACTCCGCTAGACCCAAACCCACTCCGCTAGACCCAAACCAACTCGGCTAGACCCACACCCACTCCGCTAAACCCAAAGCCACTCGGCTAGACCCAAACCCACTCGGCTAGACCCAAACCCACTCGGGTAGACCCAAACTCACTCGGGTAGACCCAAACCCACTCCGCTAGACCCAAACCCACTCGGCTAGACCCAAACCCACTCGGCTAGACCCAAACCCACTCGGCTAGATCCAAACCCACTAGGGTAGACCCAAACCCACTCGGCTAGACCCAAGCCCACTCGGCTAGACCCAAACCCACTCGGCTGGACCCAAACCCACTCGGCTTGACCCAAACCCACTGGGCTAGACCCAAACCCACTCGGCTAGACCCAAACCCAATCGGCTAGACCCAAACCCACTCGGCTAGACCCAAACCCACTCGGCTAGACCCAAACGCACTCGGCTAGACCCAAACCCACTCGGCTAGAGCAAACCCACTCGGCTAGACCCAACCCCACTCGGCTGGACACAAACCCACTCGGGTAGACCCAAATTCACTCGCGTAGACCCAAACCCACTCGGCTAGACCCAAACCCACTCGGCTAGACCCAAACCCACTCGGCTAGACCCAAGCCCACTCCGCTAGACCCAAACCCACTTGGCTAGACCCAAACCCACTCGGCTAGACCCAAACTCACTCCGCTAGACCCAAACCCACTCCGCTAGACCCAAACCAACTCGGCTAGACCCACACCCACTCCGCTAAACCCAAACCCACTCGGCTAGACCCAAACCCACTCGGCTAGACCCAAACCCACTCGGGTAGACCCAAACTCACTCGGGTAGACCCAAACCCACTCTGCTAGACCCAAACCCACTCGGCTAGACCCAAACCCACTCGGCTAGACCCAAACCCACTCGGCTAGACCCAAACCCACTCGGCTAGACCCAAGCCCACTCCGCTAGACCCAAACCCACTCGGCTAGACCCAAACCCACTCGGCTAGACCCAAACCCACTCGGCTAGACCCAAACCCACTCGGCTAGGCCCAAACTCACTCGGCTAGGCCCAAACCCACTCGGCTAGACCCAAACCCACTCGGCTAGACCCAAACCCACTCGGCCAGACCCAGACGCACTCGGCGAGACCCAAACCCACTCCGCTAGACCCAAACCCACTCGGCTAGACACAAACCCACTCCGCTAGACGCAAACCCACTCCGCTAGACGCAAACCCACTCCGATAGACCCAAACCCACTCCGCTAGACCCAAACCCACTCCGCTAGACCCAAACCCACTCCGCTAGACGCAAACCCGCTCCGCTAGACCCAAACCCACTCCGCTAGACCCAAACCCACTCCGCTAGACCCAAACCCACTCCGCAAGGCCCAAACCCACTCGGATAGACCCAAACCCACTCGGCTAGACACAAACCCACTCGGCTAGGCCCAAACCCACTCGGCTAGGCCCAAACCCACTAGGCTAGACACAAACCCACGCGGCTATACCCAAACCCAGTCGGCCAGACCCAAACCCACTCGGCTAGACCCAATCCCACTCGGCTAGACCCAAACCCACTCGGCTAGACCCAAACCCACTCGGCTAGACCCAAAACCACTCGGCTACACCCAAACCCACTCGGCTACAGCCAAACCCACCCGGCTACACCCAAACCCACACGGCTACACCCAAACCCACTCGGCTTGACCCAAACCCACTCGGATAGACCCAAACCCATTCGGCTAGACCCAAACCTATTCGGCTAGACCGAAACCCACTCTGCTAGACCCAAACCCACTCGGCTAGACCCAAACCCACTCGGCTAGACCCAAACCCACTCGGCTAGGCCCAAACCCACTCGGCTAGGCCCAAACCCACTCGGCTAGACCCAAACCCACTGGGCTAGACGCAAACCCACTCGGCTAGAGCCAAACCCACTCCGCTAGACCCAAACCCACTCGGCTAGACCCAAACCCACTCGGCTAGACCCAAACCCACTCGGCTAGACCCAAACACACTCGGCTAGACCCAAACCCACTCGGCTAGCGCAAACCCACTCGGCTAGACCCAACCCCACTCGGCTAGACCCAAACCCACTCGGGTAGACCCAAACTCACTCAGGTAGACCCAAACCCACTCGGCTAGACCCAAACCCACTCGGCTAGAGCAAACCTACTCGGCTAGACCCAACCCCACTCGGCTAGACCCAAACGCACTCGGGTAGACCCAAACTCACTCGGGTAGACCCAAACCAACTCGGCTAGACCCAAGCCCACTCCGCTAAACCCAAACCCACTCGGCTAGACCCAAACCCACTCGGCTAGACCCAAACCCACTTGGCTAGGCCCAAACCCACTCGGCTAGGCCCAACCCCACTCGGCTAGACCCAAACCCACTCGGCTAGACCCAAACCCACTCGGCCAGACCCAAACGCACTCGGCGAGACCCAAACCCACTCGGCTAGACCCAAACCCACTCGGCTAGACACAAACCCACTCCGCTAGACGCAAACCCACTCCGCTAGACCCAAACCCACTCCGCTAGACCCAAACCCACTCCGCTACACCCAAACCCACTCCGCTAGACCCAAACCCACTCCGCTAGACCCAAACCCGCTCCGCTAGACCCAAACCCGCTCCGCTAGACCCAAACCCGCTCCGCTAGATCCAAACCCGCTCCGCTACACCCAAACCCGCTCCGCTAGACCCAAACCCTCTCCGCTACACCGAAATCCACTCCGCTAGACCCAAACCCACTCCGCTAGACCCAAACCCACTCCGCAAGGCCCAAACCCACTCGGATAGACCCAAACCCACTCGGCTAGACCCAAAACCACTCGGCTAGGCCCAAACCCACTCGGCTAGGCCCAAACCCACTAGGCTAGACCCAAACACATTCGGCTAGACCCAAACCCAGTCGGCTAGACACAAACCCACTCGGCTAGACCCAAACCCACTCGGCTAGACCCAAACCCACTCGGCTAGGCCCAAACCCACTCAGCTAGACCCAAACCCACTCGGCTAGACCCAAACCCACTCGGCTACAGCCAAACCCACCCGGCTACACCCAAACCCACACGGCTACACCCAAACCCACTCGGCTACAGCCAAACCCACCCGGCTACACCCAAACCCACACGGCTACACCCAAACCCACTCGGCTAGACCCAAACCCACTTGGCTAGACCCAAACCCACTCGGCTAGAGCCAAACCCACTCCGCTAGACCCAAACCCACATCGGCTAGACCCAAACCCACTCGGCTAGACCCAAACCCACTCGGCTAGACCCAAACACACTCGGCTAGACCCAAACCCACTCGGCTAGAGCAAACCCACTCGGCTAGACCCAACCCCTCTCGGCTAGACCCAAACCCACTCGGGTAGACCCAAACTCACTCGGGTAGACCCAAACCCACTCGGCTAGACCCAAACCCACTCGGCTAGCACAAAAGCCACTCGGCTAGACCCAACCCCACTCGGCTAGACCCAAACCCACTCGGGTAGACCCAAACTCACTCGGGTAGACCCAAACCCACTCGGCTAGACCCAAACCCACTCGGCTAGACCCAAACCCACTCAGCTAGACACAAGCCCACTCCGCTAGACCCAAACCCACTCGGCTAGACCCCAACCCACTCGGCTAGACCCAAACTCACTCCGCTAGACCCAAACCCACTCCGCTAGACCCAAACCAACTCGGCTAGACCCACACCCACTCCGCTAAACCCAAAGCCACTCGGCTAGACCCAAACCCACTCGGCTAGACCCAAACCCACTCGGGTAGACCCAAACTCACTCGGGTAGACCCAAACCCACTCCGCTAGACCCAAACCCACTCGGCTAGACCCAAACCCACTCGGCTAGACCCAAACCCACTCGGCTAGATCCAAACCCACTAGGGTAGACCCAAACCCACTCGGCTAGACCCAAGCCCACTCGGCTAGACCCAAACCCACTCGGCTGGACCCAAACCCACTCGGCTTGACCCAAACCCACTGGGCTAGACCCAAACCCACTCGGCTAGACCCAAACCCAATCGGCTAGACCCAAACCCACTCGGCTAGACCCAAACCCACTCGGCTAGACCCAAACGCACTCGGCTAGACCCAAACCCACTCGGCTAGAGCAAACCCACTCGGCTAGACCCAACCCCACTCGGCTGGACACAAACCCACTCGGGTAGACCCAAATTCACTCACGTAGACCCAAACCCACTCGGCTAGACCCAAACCCACTCGGCTAGACCCAAACCCACTCGGCTAGACCCAAGCCCACTCCGCTAGACCCAAACCCACTTGGCTAGACCCAAACCCACTCGGCTAGACCCAAACTCACTCCGCTAGACCCAAACCCACTCCGCTAGACCCAAACCAACTCGGCTAGACCCACACCCACTCCGCTAAACCCAAACCCACTCGGCTAGACCCAAACCCACTCGGCTAGACCCAAACCCACTCGGGTAGACCCAAACTCACTCGGGTAGACCCAAACCCACTCTGCTAGACCCAAACCCACTCGGCTAGACCCAAACCCACTCGGCTAGACCCAAACCCACTCGGCTAGACCCAAACCCACTCGGCTAGACCCAAGCCCACTCCGCTAGACCCAAACCCACTCGGCTAGACCCAAACCCACTCGGCTAGACCCAAACCCACTCGGCTAGACCCAAACCCACTCGGCTAGGCCCAAACTCACTCGGCTAGGCCCAAACCCACTCGGCTAGACCCAAACCCACTCGGCTAGACCCAAACCCACTCGGCCAGACCCAGACGCACTCGGCGAGACCCAAACCCACTCCGCTAGACCCAAACCCACTCGGCTAGACACAAACCCACTCCGCTAGACGCAAACCCACTCCGCTAGACGCAAACCCACTCCGATAGACCCAAACCCACTCCGCTAGACCCAAACCCACTCCACTAGACCCAAACCCACTCCGCTAGACGCAAACCCGCTCCGCTAGACCCAAACCCACTCCGCTAGACCCAAACCCACTCCGCTAGACCCAAACCCACTCCGCAAGGCCCAAACCCACTCGGATAGACCCAAACCCACTCGGCTAGACACAAACCCACTCGGCTAGGCCCAAACCCACTCGGCTAGGCCCAAACCCACTAGGCTAGACACAAACCCACGCGGCTATACCCAAACCCAGTCGGCCAGACCCAAACCCACTCGGCTAGACCCAATCCCACTCGGCTAGACCCAAACCCACTCGGCTAGACCCAAACCCACTCGGCTAGACCCAAAACCACTCGGCTACACCCAAACCCACTCGGCTACAGCCAAACCCACCCGGCTACACCCAAACCCACACGGCTACACCCAAACCCACTCGGCTTGACCCAAACCCACTCGGATAGACCCAAACCCATTCGGCTAGACCCAAACCTATTCGGCTAGACCGAAACCCACTCTGCTAGACCCAAACCCACTCGGCTAGACCCAAACCCACTCGGCTAGACCCAAACCCACTCGGCTAGGCCCAAACCCACTCGGCTAGACCCAACCCCACTCGGCTAGACCCAAACCCACTCGGGTAGACCCAAACTCACTCAGGTAGACCCAAACCCACTCGGCTAGACCCAAACCCACTCGGCTAGAGCAAACCTACTCGGCTAGACCCAACCCCACTCGGCTACACCCAAACGCACTCGGGTAGACCCAAACTCACTCGGGTAGACCCAAACCAACTCGGCTAGACCCAAGCCCACTCCGCTAAACCCAAACCCACTCGGCTAGACCCAAACCCACTCGGCTAGACCCAAACCCACTTGGCTAGGCCCAAACCCACTCGGCTAGGCCCAACCCCACTCGGCTAGCCCCAAACCCACTCGGCTAGACCCAAACCCACTCGGCCAGACCCAAACGCACTCGGCGAGACCCAAACCCACTCGGATAGACCCAAACCCATTCGGCTAGACCCAAACCTATTCGGCTAGACCGAAACCCACTCTGCTAGACCCAAACCCACTCGGCTAGACCCAAACCCACTCGGCTAGACCCAAACCCACTCGGCTAGGCCCAAACCCA
Source organism: Raja brachyura (assembly GCA_963514005.1). The sequence goes on along the minus strand of OY740815.1, from coordinate 28,050,096 downwards.
CTCGGCTAGGCCCAAACCCACTCGGCTAGACCCAAACCCACTGGGCTAGACGCAAACCCACTCGGCTAGAGCCAAACCCACTCCGCTAGACCCAAACCCACTCGGCTAGACCCAAACCCACTCGGCTAGACCCAAACCCACTCGGCTAGACCCAAACACACTCGGCTAGACCCAAACCCACTCGGCTAGCGCAAACCCACTCGGCTAGACCCAACCCCACTCGGCTAGACCCAAACCCACTCGGGTAGACCCAAACTCACTCAGGTAGACCCAAACCCACTCGGCTAGACCCAAACCCACTCGGCTAGAGCAAACCTACTCGGCTAGACCCAACCCCACTCGGCTAGACCCAAACGCACTCGGGTAGACCCAAACTCACTCGGGTAGACCCAAACCAACTCGGCTAGACCCAAGCCCACTCCGCTAAACCCAAACCCACTCGGCTAGACCCAAACCCACTCGGCTAGACCCAAACCCACTTGGCTAGGCCCAAACCCACTCGGCTAGGCCCAACCCCACTCGGCTAGACCCAAACCCACTCGGCTAGACCCAAACCCACTCGGCCAGACCCAAACGCACTCGGCGAGACCCAAACCCACTCGGCTAGACCCAAACCCACTCGGCTAGACACAAACCCACTCCGCTAGACGCAAACCCACTCCGCTAGACCCAAACCCACTCCGCTAGACCCAAACCCACTCCGCTACACCCAAACCCACTCCGCTAGACCCAAACCCACTCCGCTAGACCCAAACCCGCTCCGCTAGACCCAAACCCGCTCCGCTAGACCCAAACCCGCTCCGTTAGATCCAAACCCGCTCCGCTACACCCAAACCCGCTCCGCTAGACCCAAACCCTCTCCGCTACACCGAAATCCACTCCGCTAGACCCAAACCCACTCCGCTAGACCCAAACCCACTCCGCAAGGCCCAAACCCACTCGGATAGACCCAAACCCACTCGGCTAGACCCAAAACCACTCGGCTAGGCCCAAACCCACTCGGCTAGGCCCAAACCCACTAGGCTAGACCCAAACACATTCGGCTAGACCCAAACCCAGTCGGCTAGACACAAACCCACTCGGCTAGACCCAAACCCACTCGGCTAGACCCAAACCCACTTGGCTAGGCCCAAACCCACTCGGCTAGGCCCAAACCCACTCAGCTAGACCCAAACCCACTCGGCTAGACCCAAACCCACTCGGCCAGACCCAAACGCACTCGGCGAGACCCAAACCCACTCCGCTAGACCCAAACCCACTCGGCTAGACGCAAACCCACTCCGCTAGACGCAAACCCACTCCGCTAGACGCAAACCCACTCCGCTAGACCCAAACCCACTCCGCTAGACCCAAACCCACTCCGCTAGACCCAAACCCGCTCCGCTAGACCCAAACCCGCTCCGCTAGACCCAAACCCGCTCCGCTAGACCCAAACCCGCTCCGCTAGACCCAAACCCGCTCCGCTACACCCAAACCCGCTCCGCTAGACCCAAACCCACTCCGCTGGACCGAAATCCACTCCGCTAGACCCAAACCCACTCCGCTAGACCCAAACCCACTCCGCAAGGCCCAAACCCACTCGGATAGACCCAAACCCACTCGGCTAGACCCAAACCCACTCGGCTAGGCCCAAACCCACTCGGCTAGGCCCAAACCCACTCGGCTAGACCCAAACCCAGTCGGCTAGACACAAACCCACTCGGCTAGACCCAAACCCACTCGGCTAGACCCAAACCCACTCGGCTAGACCCAAACCCACTCGGCTAGACCCAAACCTATTCGGCTAGACCCAAACCCACTCGGCGAGACCCAAACCCACTAGGCTAGACCCAAACCCACTCGGCAAAACCCAAACCCACTCGGCTAGACCCAAACCCACTCGGCTAGACCCAAGCCCACTCGGCTAGATCCAAGCCCACTCGGCCAGACCCAAACCCACTCGGCCAGACCCAAACCCACTCGGCTAGACCCAATCCTACTCGGCTAGACCCAAACCCACTTGGCTAGACCCAAACCCACTCGGCTAGACCCAAAACCACTCGGCTACACCCAAACCCACTCGGCTACAGCGAAACCCACCCGGCTACACCCAAACCCACTCGGCTACACCCAAACCCACTCGGCTAGACCCAAACCCATTCGGCTAGACCCAAACCTATTCGGCTAGACCGAAACCCACTCGGCTAGACCCAAACCCACTCCGCTAGACCCAAACCCACTCGGCTAGACCCAAACCCACTCGGCTAGACCCAAACCCACTCGGCTAGACCCAAACCCACTTGGCTAGGCCCAAACCCACTCGGCTAGGCCCAAACCCACTCGGCTAGACCCAAACCCACTCGGCTAGACCCAAACCCACTCGGCTAGACCCAAACCCACTCGGCTAGACCCAAGCCCACTCGGCTGGACCCAAACCCACTCGGCTAGACCCAAACCCACTCCGCTTGACCCAAACCCACTCGGCTAGACCCAAACCCACTCGGCTAGACCCAAACCCAATCGGCTAGACCCAAACCCACTTGGCTAGACCCAAACCCACTCCGCTAGAGCCAAACCCACTCCGCTAGACCCAAACCCACTCGGCTAGACACAAACCCACTCGGCTAGACTCAAACCCACTCGGCTAGACCCAAACGCACTCGGCTCGACCCAAACCCACTCGGCTAGAGCAAACCCACTCGGCTAGATCCAACCCCACTCGGCTGGACCCAAACCCACTCGGGTAGACCCAAACTCACTCGGGTAGACCCAAACCCACTCGGCTAGACCCAAACCCACTCGGCTAGACCCAAACTCACTCCGCTAGACCCAAACCCACTCCGCTAGACTCAAACCAACTCGGCTAGACCCACACCCACTCCGCTAAACCCAAACCCACTCGGCTAGACCCAAACCCACTCGGCTAGACCCAAACCCACTCGGGTAGACCCAAACTCACTCGGGTAGACCCAAACCCACTCCGCTAGACCCAAACCCACTCGGCTAGACCCAAACCCACTCGGCTAGACCCAAACCCACTCGGCTAGACCCAAACCCACTCGGGTAGACCCAAACTCACTCGGGTACACCCAAACCCATTCGGCTAGACACAAACCCACTCGGCTAGACCCAAACCCACTCGGCTAGACCCAAGCCCACTCCGCTAGACCCAAACCCAATCGGCTAGACCCAAACCCACTCGGCTAGACCCAAACCCACTCGGCTAGACCCAAACCCACTCGGCTAGGCCCAAACCCACTCGGCTAGGCCCAAACCCACTCGGCTAGACCCAAACCCACTCGGCTAGACCCAAACACACTCGGCCAGACCCAAACGCACTCGGCGAGACCCAAACCCACTCCGCTAGACCCAAACCCACTCGGCTAGACACAAACCCACTCCGCTAGACGCAAACCCACTCCGCTAGACGCAAACCCACTCCGATAGACCCAAACCCACTCCGCTAGACCCAAACCCACTCCGCTAGACCCAAACCCACTCCGCTAGACCCAAACCCGCACCGCTAGACCCAAACCCGCTCCGCTAGACCCAAACGCGCTCCGCTAGACCCAAACCCGCTCCGCTACACCCAAACCCGCTCCGCTAGACCCAAACCCGCTCCGCTAGACCCAAACCCGCTCCGCTAGACCCAAACCCGCTCCGCTACACCCAAACCCGCTCCGCTAGACCCAAACCCACTCCGCTAGACCGAAACCCACTCCGCTAGACCCAAACCCACTCCGCTAGACCCAAACCCACTCCGCAAGGCCCAAACCCACTCGGATAGACCCAAACCCACTCGGCTAGACCCAAACCCACTCGGCTAGGCCCAAACCCACTCGGCTAGGCCCAAACCCACTAGGCTAGACCCAAACCCACTCGGCTATACCCAAACCCAGTCGGCTAGACACAAACCCACTCGGCTAGACCCAAACCCACTCGGCTAGACCCAAATCCATTCGGCCAGACCCAAACCCACTCGGCTAGACCCAAACCTATTCGGCTAGACCCAAACCTATTCGGCTAGACCCAAACCCACTCGGCGAGACCCAAACCCACTTGGCTAGACCCAAACCCACTCGGCTAGACTCAAACCCACTCGGCTAGACCCAAACGCACTCGGCTCGACCCAAACCCACTCGGCTAGAGCAAACCCACTCGGCTAGATCCAACCCCACTCGGCTGGACCCAAACCCACTCGGGTAGACCCAAACTCACTCGGGTAGACCCAAACCCACTCGGCTAGACCCAAACCCACTCGGCTAGACCCAAACCCACTTGGCTAGACCCAAGCCCACTCCGCTAGACCCAAACCCACTCGGCTAGACCCAAACCCACTCGGCTAGACCCAAACTCACTCCGCTAGACCCAAACCCACTCCGCTAGACTCAAACCAACTCGGCTAGACCCACACCCACTCCGCTAAACCCAAACCCACTCGGCTAGACCCAAACCCACTCGGCTAGACGCAAACCCACTCGGGTAGACCCAAACTCACTCGGGTACACCCAAACCCATTCGGCTAGACACAAACCCACTCGGCTAGACCCAAACCCACTCGGCTAGACCCAAGCCCACTCCGCTAGACCCAAACCCACTCGGCTAGACCCAAACCCACTCGGCTAGACCCAAACCCACTCGGCTAGACCCAAACCCACTCGGCTAGGCCCAAACCCACTCAGCTAGGCCCAAACCCACTCGGCTAGACCCAAACCCACTCGGCTAGACCCAAACACACTCGGCCAGACCCAAACGCACTCGGCGAGACCCAAACCCACTCCGCTAGACCCAAACCCACTCGGCTAGACACAAACCCACTCCGCTAGAGGCAAACCCACTCCGCTAGACGCAAACCCACTCCGATAGACCCAAACCCACTCCGCTAGACCCAAACCCACTCCGCTAGACCCAAACCCACTCCGCTAGACCCAAACCCGCACCGCTAGACCCAAACCCGCTCCGCTAGACCCAAACGCGCTCCGCTAGACCCAAACCCGCTCCGCTATACCCAAACCCGCTCCGCTAGACCCAAACCCGCTCCGCTAGACCCAAACCCGCTCCGCTAGACCCAAACCCGCTCCGCTACACCCAAACCCGCTCCGCTAGACCCAAACCCACTCCGCTAGACCGAAACCCACTCCGCTAGACCCAAACCCACTCCGCTAGACCCAAACCCACTCCGCAAGGCCCAAACCCACTCGGATAGACCCAAACCCACTCGGCTAGACCCAAACCCACTCGGCTAGGCCCAAACCCACTCGGCTAGGCCCAAACCCACTAGGCTAGACCCAAACCCACTCGGCTATACCCAAACCCAGTCGGCTAGACACAAACCCACTCGGCTAGACCCAAACCCACTCGGCTAGACCCAAACCCATTCGGCCAGACCCAAACCCACTCGGCTAGACCCAAACCTATTCGGCTAGACCCAAACCCACTCGGCGAGACCCAAACCCACTAGGTTAGACCCAAACCCACTCGGCAAAACCCAAACCCACTCGGCTAGACCCAAACCCACTCGGCTAGACCCAACCCACTCGGCCAGATCCAAGCCCACTCGGCTAGACCCAAACCCAGTCGGCCAGACCCAAACCCACTCGGCTAGACCCAATCCCACTCGGCTAGACCCAAACCCACTCGGCTAGACCCAAACCCACTCGGCTAGACCCAAAACCACTCGGCTACACCCAAACCCACTCGGCTACAGCCAAACCCACCCGGCTACACCCAAACCCACTTGGCTAGACCCAAGCCCACTCCGCTAGACCCAAACCCACTCGGCTAGACCCAAACCCACTCGGCTAGACCCAAACTCACTCCGCTAGACCCAAACCCACTCCGCTAGACTCAAACCAACTCGGCTAGACCCACACCCACTCCGCTAAACCCAAACCCACTCGGCTAGACCCAAACCCACTCGGCTAGACCCAAACCCACTCGGGTAGACCCAAACTCACTCGGGTAGACCCAAACCCACTCCGCTAGACCCAAACCCACTCGGCTAGACCCAAACCCACTCGGCTAGACCCAAACCCACTCGGCTAGACCCAAACCCACTCGGGTAGACCCAAACTCACTCGGGTACACCCAAACCCATTCGGCTAGACACAAACCCACTCGGCTAGACCCAAACCCACTCGGCTAGACCCAAGCCCACTCCGCTAGACCCAAACCCACTCGGCTAGACCCAAACCCACTCGGCTAGACCCAAACCCACTCGGCTAGACCCAAACCCACTCGGCTAGGCCCAAACCCACTCGGCTAGGCCCAAACCCACTCGGCTAGACCCAAACCCACTCGGCTAGACCCAAACACACTCGGCCAGACCCAAACGCACTCGGCGAGACCCAAACCCACTCCGCTAGACCCAAACCCACTCGGCTAGACACAAACCCACTCCGCTAGACGCAAACCCACTCCGCTAGACGCAAACCCACTCCGATAGACCCAAACCCACTCCGCTAGACCCAAACCCACTCCGCTAGACCCAAACCCACTCCGCTAGACCCAAACCCGCACCGCTAGACCCAAACCCGCTCCGCTAGACCCAAACGCGCTCCGCTAGACCCAAACCCGCTCCGCTACACCCAAACCCGCTCCGCTAGACCCAAACCCGCTCCGCTAGACCCAAACCCGCTCCGCTAGACCCAAACCCGCTCCGCTACACGCAAACCCGCTCCGCTAGACCCAAACCCACTCCGCTATACCGAAACCCACTCCGCTAGACCCAAACCCACTCCGCTAGACCCAAACCCACTCCGCAAGGCCCAAACCCACTCGGATAGACCCAAACCCACTCGGCTAGACCCAAACCCACTCGGCTAGGCCCAAACCCACTCGGCTAGGCCCAAACCCACTAGGCTAGACCCAAACCCACTCGGCTATACCCAAACCCAGTCGGCTAGACACAAACCCACTCGGCTAGACCCAAACCCACTCGGCTAGACCCAAACCCATTCGGCCAGACCCAAACCCACTCGGCTAGACCCAAACCTATTCGGCTAGACCCAAACCCACTCGGCGAGACCCAAACCCACTAGGTTAGACCCAAACCCACTCGGCAAAACCCAAACCTACTCGGCTAGACCCAAACCCACTCGGCTAGACCCAACCCACTCGGCCAGATCCAAGCCCACTCGGCTAGACCCAAACCCAGTCGGCCAGACCCAAACCCACTCGGCTAGACCCAATCCCACTCGGCTAGACCCAAACCCACTCGGCTAGACCCAAACCCACTCGGCTAGACCCAAAACCACTCGGCTACACCCAAACCCACTCGGCTACAGCCAAACCCACCCGGCTACACCCAAACCCACACGGCTACACCCAAACCCACTCGGCTTGACCCAAACCCACTCGGATAGACCCAAACCCACTCTGCTAGACCCAAACCCACTCGGCTAGACCCAAACCCTCTCGGCTAGACCCAAACCCACTCGGCTAGGCCCAAACCCACTCGGCTAGGCCCAAACCCACTCGGCTAGACCCAAACCCACTTGGCTAGACGCAAACCCACTCGGCTAGAGCCAAACCCACTCCGCTCGACCCAAACCCACTCGGCTAGACCCAAACCCACTCGGCTAGACCCAAACCCACTCGGCTAGACCCAAACACACTCGGCTAGACCCAAACCCACTCGGCTAGAGCAAACCCACTCGGCTAGACCCAACCCCACTCGGCTAGACCCAAACCCACTCGGGTAGACCCAAACTCACTCAGGTAGACCCAAACCCACTCGGCTAGACCCAAACCCACTCGGCTAGAGCAAACCTACTCGGCTAGACCCAACCCCACTCGGCTAGACCCAAACCCACTCGGGTAGACCCAAACTCACTCGGGTAGACCCAAGCCCACTCCGCTAAACCCAAACCCACTCGGCTAGACCCAAACCCACTCGGCTAGACCCAAACCCACTTGGCTAGGCCCAAACCCACTCGGCTAGGCCCAACCCCACTCGGCTAGACCCAAACCCACTCGGCTAGACCCAAACCCACTCGGCCAGACCCAAACGCACTCGGCGAGACCCAAACCCACTCGGCTAGACCCAAACCCACTCGGCTAGACACAAACCCACTCCGCTAGACGCAAACCCACTCCGCTAGACCCAAACCCACTCCGCTAGACCCAAACCCACTCCGCTAGACCCAAACCCACTCCGCTAGACCCAAACCCGCTCCGCTAGACCCAAACCCGCTCCGCTAGACCCAAACCCGCTCCGCTAGACCCAAACCCGCTCCGCTAGACCCAAACCCGCTCCGCTACACCCAAACCCGCTCCGCTAGACCCAAACCCTCTCCGCTAGACCGAAATCCACTCCGCTAGACCCAAACCCACTCCGCTAGACCCAAACCCACTCCGCAAGGCCCAAACCCACTCGGATAGACCCAAACCCACTCGGCTAGACCCAAACCCACTCGGCTAGGCCCAAACCCACTCGGCTAGGCCCAAACCCACTAGGCTAGACCCAAACACATTCGGCTAGACCCAAACCCAGTCGGCTAGACACAAACCCACTCGGCTAGACCCAAACCCACTCGGCTAGACCCAAACCCACTTGGCTAGGCCCAAACCCACTCGGCTAGGCCCAAACCCACTCGGCTAGACCCAAACCCACTCGGCTAGACCCAAACCCACTCGGCTAGACCCAAACCCACTCGGCCAGACCCAGACGCACTCGGCGAGACCCAAACCCACTCCGCTAGACCCAAACCCACTCGGCTAGACACAAACCCACTCCGCTAGACGCAAACCCACTCCGCTAGACGCAAACCCACTCCGATAGACCCAAACCCACTCCGCTAGACCCAAACCCACTCCGCTAGACCCAAACCCACTCCGCTAGACCCAAACCCGCTCCGCTAGACCCAAACCCGCTCCGCTAGACCCAAACCCGCTCCGCTAGACCCAAACCCGCTCCGCTACACCCAAACCCGCTCCGCTAGACCCAAACCCACTCCGCTAGACCGAAACCCACTCCGCTAGACCCAAACCCACTCCGCTAGACCCAAACCCACTCCGCAAGGCCCAAACCCACTCGGATAGACCCAAACCCACTCGGCTAGACCCAAACCCACTCGGCTAGGCCCAAACCCACTCGGCTAGGCCCAAACCCACTAGGCTAGACCCAAACCCACTCGGCTATACCCAAACCCAGTCGGCTAGACACAAACCCACTCAGCTAGACCCAAACCCACTCGGCTAGACCCAAACCCATTCGGCCAGACCCAAACCCACTCGGCTAGACCCAAACCTATTCGGCTAGACCCAAACCCACTCGGCGAGACCCAAACCCACTAGGCTAGACCCAAACCCACTCGACAAAACCCAAACCCACTCGGCTAGACCCAAACCCACTCGGCTAGACCCAACCCACTCGGCTAGATCCAAGCCCACTCGGCTAGACCCAAACCCAGTCGGCCAGACCCAAACCCACTCGGCTAGACCCAATCCCACTCGGCTAGACCCAAACCCACTCGGCTAGACCCAAACCCACTCGGCTAGACCCAAAACCACTCGGCTACACCCAAACCCACTCGGCTACAGCCAAACCCACCCGGCTACACCCAAACCCACACGGCTACACCCAAACCCACTCGGCTTGACCCAAACCCACTCGGATAGACCCAAACCCACTCTGCTAGACCCAAACCCACTCGGCTAGACCCAAACCCACTCGGCTAGACCCAAACCCACTCGGCTAGGCCCAAACCCACTCGGCTAGGCCCAAACCCACTCGGCTAGACCCAAACCCACTTGGCTAGACGCAAACCCACTCGGCTAGAGCCAAACCCACTCCGCTAGACCCAAACCCACTCGGCTAGACCCAAACCCACTCGGCTAGACCCAAACCCACTCGGCTAGACCCAAACACACTCGGCTAGACCCAAACCCACTCGGCTAGAGCAAACCCACTCGGCTAGACCCAACCCCACTCGGCTAGACCCAAACCCACTCGGGTAGACCCAAACTCACTCAGGTAGACCCAAACCCACTCGGCTAGACCCAAACCCACTCGGCTAGAGCAAACCTACTCGGCTAGACCCAACCCCACTCGGCTAGACCCAAACCCACTCGGGTAGACCCAAACTCACTCGGGTAGACCCAAGCCCACTCCGCTAAACCCAAACCCACTCGGCTAGACCCAAACCCACTCGGCTAGACCCAAACCCACTTGGCTAGGCCCAAACCCACTCGGCTAGGCCCAACCCCACTCGGCTAGACCCAAACCCACTCGGCTAGACCCAAACCCACTCGGCCAGACCCAAACGCACTCGGCGAGACCCAAACCCACTCGGCTAGACCCAAACCCACTCGGCTAGACACAAATCCACTCCGCTAGACGCAAACCCACTCCGCTAGACCCAAACCCACTCCGCTAGACCCAAACCCACTCCGCTAGACCCAAACCCACTCCGCTAGACCCAAACCCACTCCGCTAGACCCAAACCCGCTCCGCTAGACCCAAACCCGCTCCGCTAGACCCAAACCCGCTCCGCTAGACCCAAACCCACTCCGCTACACCCAAACCCGCTCCGCTAGACCCAAACCCTCTCCGCTAGACCGAAATCCACTCCGCTAGACCCAAACCCACTCCGCTAGACCCAAACCCACTCCGCAAGGCCCAAACCCACTCGGCTAGGCCCAAACCCACTAGGCTAGACCCAAACACATTCGGCTAGACCCAAACCCAGTCGGCTAGACACAAACCCACTCGGCTAGACCCAAACCCACTCGGCTAGACCCAAACCCACTTGGCTAGGCCCAAACCCACTCGGCTAGGCCCAAACCCACTCGGCTAGACCCAAACCCACTCGGCTAGACCCAAACCCACTCGGCCAGACCCAAACGCACTCGGCGAGACCCAAACCCACTCCGCTAGACACAAACCCACTCGGCTAGACACAAACCCACTCCGCTAGACGCAAACCCACTCCGCTAGACGCAAACCCACTCCGCTAGACCCAAACCCACTCCGCTAGACCCAAACCCACTCCGCTAGACCCAAACCCGCTCCGCTAGACCCAAACCCGCTCCGCTAGACCCAAACCCGCTCCGCTAGACCCAAACCCGCTCCGCTAGACCCAAACCCGCTCCGCCAGACCCAAACCCGCTCCGCTAGACCCAAACCCACTCCGCTGGACCGAAATCCACTCCGCTAGACCCAAACCCACTCCGCTAGACCCAAACCCACTCCGCAAGGACCAAACCCACTCGGATAGACCCAAACCCACTCGGCTAGACCCAAACCCACTCGGCTAGGCCCAAACCCACTCGGCTAGGCCCAAACCCACTCGGCTAGACCCAAACCCAGTCGGCTAGACACAAACCCACTCGGCTAGACCCAAACCCACTCGGCTAGACCCAAACCCACTCGGCTAGACCCAAACCTATTCGGCTAGACCCAAACCCACTCGGCGAGACCCAAATCCACTAGGCTAGACCCAAACCCACTCGGCAAAACCCAAACCTACTCGGCTGGACCCAAACCCACTCGGCTAGACCCAAGCCCACTCGGCTAGATCCAAGCCCACTCGGCTAGACCCAAACCCACTCGGCCAGACCCAAACCCACTCGGCTAGACCCAATCCCACTCGGCTAGACCCAAACCCACTCGGCTAGACCCAAACCCACTCGGCTAGACCCAAAACCACTCGGCTACACCCAAACCCACTCGGCTACAGCCAAACCCACCCGGCTACACCCAAACCCACACGGCTACACCCAAACCCACTCGGCTAGACCCAAACCCACTCGGCTAGACCCAAACCCATTCGGCTAGACCCAAACCTATTCGACTAGACCGAAACCCACTCTGCTAGACCCAAACCCACTCGGCTAGACCCAAACCCACTCGGCTAGACCCAAACCCACTCGGCTAGGCCCAAACCCACTCGGCTAGGCCCAAACCCACTCGGCTAGACCCAAACCCACTCGGCTAGACCCAAACCCACTCGGCCAGACCGAAACGCACTCGGCGAGACCCAAACCCACTCCGCTAGACCGAAACCCACTCGGCTAGACCCAAACCCAGTCGGCTAGGCCCATACCCACTCGGCTAGGCCCAAATCCACTAGGCTAGACTCAAACCCACTCGGCTAGACCCAAACCCAGTCGGCTAGACAAAAACCCACTCGGCTAGACCCAAACCCACTCGGCTAGACCCAAACCCACTCGGCTAGACCCAAACCCACTCGGCTAGACCCATACCTATTCGGCTGGACCCAAACCCACTCGGCGAGACCCAAACCCACTAGGCTAGACCCAAACCCACTCGGCAAAACCCAAACCCACTCGGCTAGGCCCAAACCCACTTGGCTAGACCCAAGCCCACTCAGCTAGATCCAAGCCCACTCGGCTAGACCCAAACCCACTCGGCCAGAACCAAACCCACTCGGCTAGACCCAATCCCACTCGGCTAGACCCAAAACCACACGGCTACACCCAAACCCACTCGGCTACACCCAAACCCACTCGGCTAGACCCAAACCCATTCGGCTAGACCCAAACCTATTCGGCTAGACCGAAACCCACTCTGCTAGACCCAAACCCACTCGGCTAGACCCAAACCCGCTCCGCTACACCCAAACCCGCTCCGCTAGACCCAAACCCACTCCGCTGGACCGAAATCCACTCCGCTAGACCCAAACCCACTCCGCTAGACACAAACCCACTCCACTACACCCAACCCCACTCCGCTAGACACAAACCCACTCCGCTAGACCCAAACCCACTCCGCTAGACCCAAACCCACTCTGCTAGACCCAAACCCACTCGGCTAGGCCCAAACCCACTAGGCTAGACCCAAACCCACTCGGATTGACCCAAACCCACTGGGCGAGACCCAAACCCACTCGGCTAGACCCAAACCCACTCGGCTAGACCCAAACCCACTCGGGTGGACCCAAACTCACTTGGGTAGCCCAAACCCACTCGGCTCGACCCAAACCCACTCGGCAAGACCCAAACCCACTCGGCTAGACCCAAGCCCACTCCGCTAGACCCAAACCCACTCGGCTAGACCCAAACCCACTCGGCTAGACCCAAACCCACTCGGCTAGACCCAAACCCACTCGGCTAGGCCCAAACCCACTCGGCTAGGCCCAAACCCTCTCGGCTAGACCCAAACCCACTCGGCTAGACCCAAACCCACTCGGCCAGACCCAAACGCACTCGGCTAGGCCCAAACCCACTCGGCTAGGCCCAAACCCACTCGGCTAGACCCAAACCCACTCGGCTAGACACAAACCCACTCCGCTAGACGCAAACCCACTCCGCTAGACGCAAACCCACTCCGCTAGACGCAAACCCACTCCGCTAGACCCAAACCCACTCCGCTAGACCCAAACCCACTCCGCTAGACCCAAACCCACTCCGCTAGACCCAAACCCGCTTGGCTAGACCTAAACCCACATGGCTAGGCCCAAACCCACTAGGCCAGACCTAAACCCACTGGGTTAGACCCAAACCCACTCGGCTAGACCCAAACCCACTCGGCAAGACCCAAACCCACTCCGCTAGACCGAAACCCACTCGGCTACACCCAAACCCACTCGGCTAGACGCAAACCCCCTCGGCTAGGCCCAAACCCACTCGGCTAGACGCAAACCCACTCGGCTAGACCCAAACCCACTCGGCCAGACCCAAACGCACTCGGCGAGACCCAAACCCTCTCCGCTAGACCCAAACCCACTCGGCTGGACACAAACCCACTCCACTAGACGCAAACCCAATCCGCTAGACGCAAACCCACTCCGCTAGACCCAAACCCACTCGGCGAGACCCAAACCAACTCGGCTAGACCCAAACCCACTCGGCTAGGCCCAAACCCACTCGGCTAGGCCCAAACCCACTCGGCTAGACCCAAACCCTCTCGGCTAGACCCAAACCCACTCGGCCAGACCCAAACGCACTCGGCGAGACCCAAACCCTCTCCGCTAGACCCAAACCCACTCGGCTAGACACAAACCCACTCCGCTAGACGCAAACCCACTCCGCTAGACGCAAACCCACTCCGCTAGACCCAAACCCACTCCGCTAGACCCAAACCCACTCCGCTAGACCCAAACCCACTCCGCTAGACCCAAACCCACTCCGCTAGACCCAAACCCGCTCAGCTAGACCCAAACCCACTCCGCTAGACCCAAACCCACTCGGCTAGACCCAAACCCACATGGCTAGGCCCAAACCCACTAGGCCAGACCTAAACCCACTGCGCTAGACCCAAACCCACTCGGCTAGACCCAAACCCACTCGGCAAGACCCAAACCCACTCCGCGAGACCCAAACCCACTCGGCTACACCCAAACCCACTCGGCTAAACCCAAACCCACTCGGCTAGACCCAAGCCCACTCGGCTAGATCCAAACCCAATCGGGTAGACCCAAACTCACTCGGGTAGACCCAAACCCACTCGGTTAGGCCGAAACCCACTCGACTAGACCCAAGCCCACTCCGCTACACCCAAACCCACTCGGCTGGACCCAAACCCACTCGGCTAGACCCAAACCCACTCGGCTAGACACAAACCCACTCCGCTAGACGCAAACCCACTCCGCTAGACGCAAACCCACTCCGCTAGACGCAAACCCACTCCGCTAGACCCAAACCCACTCCGCTAGACCCAAACCCACTCCGCTAGACCCAAACCCACTCCGCTAGACCCAAACCCGCTTGGCTAGACCTAAACCCACATGGCTAGGCCCAAACCCACTAGGCCAGACCTAAACCCACTGGGTTAGACCCAAACCCACTCGGCTAGACCCAAACCCACTCGGCAAGACCCAAACCCACTCCGCTAGACCCAAACCCACTCTGCTAGACCCAAACCCACTCGGCTAGGCCCAAACCCACTAGGCTAGACCCAAACCCACTCGGATTGACCCAAACCCACTGGGCGAGACCCAAACCCACTCGGCTAGACCCAAACCCACTCGGCTAGACCCAAACCCACTCGGGTGGACCCAAACTCACTTGGGTAGCCCAAACCCACTCGGCTCGACCCAAACCCACTCGGCAAGACCCAAACCCACTCGGCTAGACCCAAGCCCACTCCGCTAGACCCAAACCCACTCGGCTAGACCCAAACCCACTCGGCTAGACCCAAACCCACTCGGCTAGACCCAAACCCACTCGGCTAGGCCCAAACCCACTCGGCTAGGCCCAAACCCTCTCGGCTAGACCCAAACCAACTCGGCTAGACCCAAACCCACTCGGCCAGACCCAAACGCACTCGGCTAGGCCCAAACCCACTCGGCTAGGCCCAAACCCACTCGGCTAGACCCAAACCCACTCGGCTAGACACAAACCCACTCCGCTAGACGCAAACCCACTCCGCTAGACGCAAACCCACTCCGCTAGACGCAAACCCACTCCGCTAGACCCAAACCCACTCCGCTAGACCCAAACCCACTCCGCTAGACCCAAACCCACTCCGCTAGACCCAAACCCGCTTGGCTAGACCTAAACCCACATGGCTAGGCCCAAACCCACTAGGCCAGACCTAAACCCACTGGGTTAGACCCAAACCCACTCGGCTAGACCCAAACCCACTCGGCAAGACCCAAACCCACTCCGCTAGACCCAAACCCACTCCGCTAGACCCAAACCCACTCCGCTAGACCCAAACCCACTCCGCTAGACCCAAACCCGCTCAGCTAGACCCAAACCCACTCCGCTAGACCCAAACCCACTCGGCTAGACCCAAACCCACATGGCTAGGCCCAAACCCACTAGGCCAGACCTAAACCCACTGCGCTAGACCCAAACCCACTCGGCTAGACCCAAACCCACTCGGCAAGACCCAAACCCACTCCGCGAGACCCAAACCCACTCGGCTACACCCAAACCCACTCGGCTAAAACCAAACCCACTCGGCTAGACCCAAGCCCACTCGGCTAGATCCAAACCCAATCGGGTAGACCCAAACTCACTCGGGTAGACCCAAACCCACTCGGTTAGGCCGAAACCCACTCGACTAGACCCAAGCCCACTCCGCTACACCCAAACCCACTCGGCTGGACCCAAACCCACTCGGCTAGACCCAAACCCACTCGGCTAGACACAAACCCACTCCGCTAGACGCAAACCCACTCCGCTAGACGCAAACCCACTCCGCTAGACGCAAACCCACTCCGCTAGACCCAAACCCACTCCGCTAGACCCAAACCCACTCCGCTAGACCCAAACCCACTCCGCTAGACCCAAACCCGCTTGGCTAGACCTAAACCCACATGGCTAGGCCCAAACCCACTAGGCCAGACCTAAACCCACTGGGTTAGACCCAAACCCACTCGGCTAGACCCAAACCCACTCGGCAAGACCCAAACCCACTCCGCTAGACCCAAACCCACTCTGCTAGACCCAAACCCACTCGGCTAGGCCCAAACCCACTAGGCTAGACCCAAACCCACTCGGATTGACCCAAACCCACTGGGCGAGACCCAAACCCACTCGGCTAGACCCAAACCCACTCGGCTAGACCCAAACCCACTCGGGTGGACCCAAACTCACTTGGGTAGCCCAAACCCACTCGGCTCGACCCAAACCCACTCGGCAAGACCCAAACCCACTCGGCTAGACCCAAGCCCACTCCGCTAGACCCAAACCCACTCGGCTAGACCCAAACCCACTCGGCTAGACCCAAACCCACTCGGCTAGACCCAAACCCACTCGGCTAGGCCCAAACCCACTCGGCTAGGCCCAAACCCTCTCGGCTAGACCCAAACCCACTCGGCTAGACCCAAACCCACTCGGCCAGACCCAAACGCACTCGGCTAGGCCCAAACCCACTCGGCTAGGCCCAAACCCACTCGGCTAGACCCAAACCCACTCGGCTAGACACAAACCCACTCCGCTAGACGCAAACCCACTCCGCTAGACGCAAACCCACTCCGCTAGACGCAAACCCACTCCGCTAGACCCAAACCCACTCCGCTAGACCCAAACCCACTCCGCTAGACCCAAACCCACTCCGCTAGACCCAAACCCGCTTGGCTAGACCTAAACCCACATGGCTAGGCCCAAACCCACTAGGCCAGACCTAAACCCACTGGGTTAGACCCAAACCCACTCGGCTAGACCCAAACCCACTCGGCAAGACCCAAACCCACTCCGCTAGACCGAAACCCACTCGGCTACACCCAAACCCACTCGGCTAGACGCAAACCCCCTCGGCTAGGCCCAAACCCACTCGGCTAGACGCAAACCCACTCGGCTAGACCCAAACCCACTCGGCCAGACCCAAACGCACTCGGCGAGACCCAAACCCTCTCCGCTAGACCCAAACCCACTCGGCTGGACACAAACCCACTCCACTAGACGCAAACCCAATCCGCTAGACGCAAACCCACTCCGCTAGACCCAAACCCACTCGGCGAGACCCAAACCAACTCGGCTAGACCCAAACCCACTCGGCTAGGCCCAAACCCACTCGGCTAGGCCCAAACCCACTCGGCTAGACCCAAACCCTCTCGGCTAGACCCAAACCCACTCGGCCAGACCCAAACGCACTCGGCGAGACCCAAACCCTCTCCGCTAGACCCAAACCCACTCGGCTAGACACAAACCCACTCCGCTAGACGCAAACCCACTCCGCTAGACGCAAACCCACTCCGCTAGACCCAAACCCACTCCGCTAGACCCAAACCCACTCCGCTAGACCCAAACCCACTCCGCTAGACCCAAACCCACTCCGCTAGACCCAAACCCGCTCAGCTAGACCCAAACCCACTCCGCTAGACCCAAACCCACTCGGCTAGACCCAAACCCACATGGCTAGGCCCAAACCCACTAGGCCAGACCTAAACCCACTGCGCTAGACCCAAACCCACTCGGCTAGACCCAAACCCACTCGGCAAGACCCAAACCCACTCCGCGAGACCCAAACCCACTCGGCTACACCCAAACCCACTCGGCTAAACCCAAACCCACTCGGCTAGACCCAAGCCCACTCGGCTAGATCCAAACCCAATCGGGTAGACCCAAACTCACTCGGGTAGACCCAAACCCACTCGGCTAGACCCAAACCCACTCGGCTAGACACAAACCCACTCCGCTAGACGCAAACCCACTCCGCTAGACGCAAACCCACTCCGCTAGACGCAAACCCACTCCGCTAGACCCAAACCCACTCCGCTAGACCCAAACCCACTCCGCTAGACCCAAACCCACTCCGCTAGACCCAAACCCGCTTGGCTAGACCTAAACCCACATGGCTAGGCCCAAACCCACTAGGCCAGACCTAAACCCACTGGGTTAGACCCAAACCCACTCGGCTAGACCCAAACCCACTCGGCAAGACCCAAACCCACTCCGCGAGACCCAAACCCACTCGGCTACACCCAAACCCACTCGGCTAACCCCAAAACCCACTCGGCTAGACCCAAACCCACTCGGCTAGACACAAACCCACTCCGCTAGACGCAAACCCACTCCGCTAGACGCAAACCCACTCCGCTAGACCCAAACCCACTCCGCTAGACCCAAACCCACTCCGCTAGACCCAAACCCACTCCGCTAGACCCAAACCCACTCCGCTAGACCCAAACCCGCTCAGCTAGACCCAAACCCACTCCGCTAGACCCAAACCCACTCGGCTAGACCCAAACCCACATGGCTAGGCCCAAACCCACTAGGCCAGACCTAAACCCACTGCGCTAGACCCAAACCCACTCGGCTAGACCCAAACCCACTCGGCAAGACCCAAACCCACTCCGCGAGACCCAAACCCACTCGGCTACACCCAAACCCACTCGGCTAAACCCAAACCCACTCGGCTAGACCCAAGCCCACTCGGCTAGATCCAAACCCAATCGGGTAGACCCAAACTCACTCGGGTAGACCCAAACCCACTCGGTTAGGCCGAAACCCACTCGACTAGACCCAAGCCCACTCCGCTACACCCAAACCCACTCGGCTGGACCCAAACCCACTCGGCTAGACCCAAACCCACTCGGCTAGACACAAACCCACTCCGCTAGACGCAAACCCACTCCGCTAGACGCAAACCCACTCCGCTAGACGCAAACCCACTCCGCTAGACCCAAACCCACTCCGCTAGACCCAAACCCACTCCGCTAGACCCAAACCCACTCCGCTAGACCCAAACCCGCTTGGCTAGACCTAAACCCACATGGCTAGGCCCAAACCCACTAGGCCAGACCTAAACCCACTGGGTTAGACCCAAACCCACTCGGCTAGACCCAAACCCACTCGGCAAGACCCAAACCCACTCCGCGAGACCCAAACCCACTCGGCTACACCCAAACCCACTCGGCTAACCCCAAAACCCACTCGGCTAGACCCAAACCCACTCGGCTAGACCCAAGCCCACTCGGCTAGACCCAAACCCACTCGGCTAGACCCAAACCCACTCCGCTAGTCCCAAACCCAATCCGCTAGACCCAAACCAACTCGGCTAGACCCACACCCACTCCGCTAGACCGAAACCCACTCGGCTAGACCCAAACCCACTCGGCTAGACCCAAACCCACTCGGGTGGACCCAAACTGACTCGTGTAGCCCAATCCCACTCGGCTAGACCCAAACCCACTCGGCTAGACCCAAACCCACTCGGCTAGACCCAAGCCCACTCCGCTAGACCCAAACCCACTCGGCTAGACCCAAACCCACTCGGCTAGACCCAAACCCACTCGGCTAGACCCAAACCCACTCGGCTAGACGCAAACCCACTCGGCTAGGCCCAAACCCACTCGGCTAGACGCAAACCCACTCGGCTAGACCCAAACCCACTCGGCCAGACCCAAACGCACTCGGCGAGACCCAAACCCTCTCCGCTAGACCCAAACCCACTCGGCTGGACACAAACCCACTCCACTAGACGCAAACCCACTCCGCTAGACGCAAACCCACTCCGCTAGACCCAAACCCACTCGGCGAGACCCAAACCAACTCGGCTAGACCCAAACCCACTCGGCTAGGCCCAAACCCACTCGGCTAGGCCCAAACCCACTCGGCTAGACCCAAACCCTCTCGGCTAGACCCAAACCCACTCGGCCAGACCCAAACGCACTCGGCGAGACCCAAACCCTCTCCGCTAGACCCAAACCCACACGGCTAGACACAAACCCACTCCGCTAGACGCAAACCCACTCCGCTAGACGCAAACCCACTCCGCTAGACCCAAACCCACTCCGCTAGACCCAAACCCACTCCGCTAGACCCAAACCCACTCCGCTAGACCCAAACCCACTCCGCTAGACCCACACCCGCTCAGCTAGACCCAAACCCACTCCGCTAGACCCAAACCCACTCGGCTAGACCCAAACCCACATGGCTAGGCCCAAACCCACTAGGCCAGACCTAAACCCACTGCGCTAGACCCAAACCCACTCGGCTAGACCCAAACCCACTCGGCAAGACCCAAACCCACTCCGCGAGACCCAAACCCACTCGGCTACACCCAAACCCACTCGGCTAAACCCAAACCCACTCGGCTAGACCCAAACCCACTCGGCTAGACCCAAGCCCACTCGGCTAGATCCAAACCCAATCGGGTAGACCCAAACTCACTCGGGTAGACCCAAACCCACTCGGTTAGGCCGAAACCCACTCGACTAGACCCAAGCCCACTCCGCTACACCCAAACCCACTCGGCTGGACCCAAACCCACTCGGCTAGACCCAAACCCACTCCGCTAGTCCCAAACCCAATCCGCTAGACCCAAACCAACTCGGCTAGACCCACACCCACTCCGCTAGACCCAAACCCGCTCGGCTAGACCCAAACCCACTCGGCTAGACCCAAACCCACTCGGGTGGACCCAAACTCACTCGGGTAGCCCAAACCCACTCGGCTAGACCCAAACCCACTCGGCTAGACCCAAACCCACTCGGCTAGACCCAAGCCCACTCCGCTAGACCCAAACCCACTCGGCTAGACCCAAACCCACTCGGCTAGACCCAAACCCACTCGGCTAGACCCAAACCCACTCCGCTAGTCCCAAACCCAATCCGGTAGACCCAAAGCAACTCGGCTAGACCCACACCCACTCCGCTAGACCCAAACCCACTCGGCTAGACCCAAACCCACTCGGCTAGACCCAAACCCACTCGGGTGGACCCAAACTCACTCGGGCAGCCCAAACCCACTCGGCTAGACCCAAACCCACTCGGCTAGACCCAAACCCACTAGGCTAGACCCAAGCCCACTCCGCTAGACCCAAACCCACTCGGCTAGACCCGAACCCACTCGGCTAGACCCAAACCCACTCGGCTAGACCCAAACCCACTCGGCTAGACGTAAACCCACTCGGCTAGACCCAAACCCACTCGGCCAGACCCAAACACACTCGGCGAGACCCAAACCCTCTCCGCTAGACCCAAACCCACTCGGCTAGACACAAACCCACTCCGGTAGACGCAAACCCACTCCGCTAGATGCAAACCCACTCCGCTAGACCCAAACCCACTCGGCTAGACCCAAACCCACTCGGCTAGACCCAAACCCACTCGGCTAGGCCCAAACCCACTCGGCTAGGCCCAAACCCACTCGGCTTGACCCAAACCCACTCGGCTAGACCCAAACCTACTCGGCCAGACCCAAACGCACTCGGCGAGACCCAAACCCTCTCCGCTAGACCCAAACCCACTCGGCAAGACACAAACCCACTCCGCTGGACGCAAACCCACTCCGCTAGACGCAAACCCACTCCGCTAGACCCAAACCCACTCCGCTAGACCCAAACCCACTCCGCTAGACCCAAACCCACTCCGCTAGACCCAAACCCACTCCGCTAGACCCAAACCCACTCGGCTAGACCCAAACCCACATGGCTAGGCCCAAACCCACTAGGCCAGACCTAAACCCACTGGGCTAGACCCAAACCCACTCGGTTAGACCTAAACCCACTCGGCAAGACCCAAACCCACTCCGCGAGACCCAAACCCACTCGGCTACACCCAAACCCACTCGGCTAAACCCAAACCCACTCGGCTAGACCCAAGCCCACTCGGCTAGATCCAAACCCACTCGGGTAGACCCAAACTCACTCGGGTAGACCCAAACCCACTCGGCTAGGCCGAAACCCACTCGACTAGACCCAAGCCCACTCCGCTACACCCAAACCCACTCGGCTAGACCCACACCCACTCCGCTAGACCCAAACCCACTCGGCTAGACCCAAACCCACTCGGCTAGACCCAAACCCACTCGGGTGGACCCAAACTCACTCGGGTAGCCCAAACCCACTCGGCTAGACCCAAACCCACTCGGCTAGACCCAAACCCACTCGGCTAGACCCAAGCCCACTCCGCTAGACCCAAACCCACTCGGCTAGACCCAAACCCACTCGGCTAGACCCAAACCCACTCGGCTAGACCCAAACCCACTCGGCTAGGCCCAAACCCACTCGGCTAGGCCCAAACCCACTCGGCTAGAACCAAACCCACTCGGCTAGACCCAAACCTACTCGGCCAGACCCAAACGCACTCGGCGAGACCCAAACCCTCTCCGCTAGACCCAAACCCACTCGGCTAGACACAAACCCACTCCGCTAGACGCAAACCCACTCCGCTAGACGCAAACCCACTCCGCTAGACCCAAACCCACTCCGCTAGACCCAAACCCACTCCGCTAGACCCAAACCCACTCCGCTAGACCCAAACCCACTCCGCTAGACCCAAACCCGCTCAGCTAGTCCCAAACCCGCTCCGCTAGACCCAAACCCGCTCCGCTACACCCAAACCCACTCCGCTTGACCCAAACCCACTCCGCTAGACCGAAATCCACTCCGCTAGACCCAAACCCACTCCGCTAGACCCAAACCCACTCCGCAAGGCCCATACCCACTCGGATAGACCCAAACCCACTCGGCTAGACCCAAACCCACTCGGCTAGACCCAAACCCACTCGGCTAGGCCCAAACCCACTAGGCTAGACCCAAACCCACTCCGCTAGAGCCAAATCTAATCCGCTAGACCCAAACCCACTCCGCTAGACCCAAACTCACTCGGCTAGACCCAAACCCACATGGCTAGGCCCAAACCCACTAGGCCAGACCTAAACCCACTGGGCTAGACCCAAACCCACTCGGCTAGACCCAAACCCACTCGGCTACACCCAAACCCACTCGGCAACACCCAAACCCACTCGGCTACACCCAAACCCACTCGGCTAGACCCAAACCCACTCGGCTAGACCAAAACCTATTCGGCTAGACCCAAACCCACTTGGCTAGATCCAAACCCATTCGGCTAGACGCAAACCCACTCTGCTAGACCCAAACCAACTCAGCTAGACCCACACACACTCCGCTAGACCCAAACCCACTCCGCTAGACCCAAACCCACTCCGCTACACCCAAACCCACTCCGCTAGACCCAAACCCACTCCGCTAGACCCAAACCCACTCCGCTAGACCCAAACCCACTCGGCTAGACCCAAACCCACTCAGCTAGACCCAAACCCACTCCGCTACACCCAAACCCACTCGGCTAGACCCAAACCCACTCGGCAAGACCCAAACCCACTCCGCGAGACCCAAACCCACTCGGCTACACCCAAACCCACTCGGCTAAACCCAAACCCACTCGGCTAGACCCAAACCCACTCGGCTAGACCCAAGCCCACTCGGCTAGATCCAAACCCACTCGGGTAGACCCAAACTCACTCGGGTTGACCCAAACCCACTCGGCTAGGCCCAAACCCACTCGACTAGACCCAAGCCCACTCCGCTGCACCCAAACCCACTCGGCTAGACCCAAACCCACTCGGCTAGACCCAAACCCACTCCGCTAGACGCAAACCCGCTCCGCTAGACCGAAACCCACTCCGCTAGACCCAAACCCACTCCGCTAGACCCAAACCCACTCCGCAAGGCCCATACTCACTCGGATAGACCCAAACCCACTCGGCTAGACCCAAACCCACTCGGCTAGGCCCAAACCCACTCGGCTAGGCCCAAACCCACTAGGCTAGCCCCAAACCCACTCCGCTAGACCCAAACCTACTCCGCTAGACCCAAACCCACTCCGCTAGACCCAAACCCACTCGGCTAGACCCAAACCCACTCCGCGAGACCCAAACCCACTCGGCTACACCCAAACCCACTCGGCTAAACACAAACCCACTCGTCTAGACCCAAACCCACTCGGCTAGACCCAAGCCCACTCGGCTAGATCCAAACCCACTCGGGTAGACCCAAACTCACTCGGGTAGACCCAAACCCACTCGGCCAGGCCCAAACCCACTCGACTAGACCCAAGCCCATTCCACTACAGCCAAACCCACTCGGCTAGACCCAAACCCACTCGGCTAGACCCAAACCCACTCCCCTAGTCCCAAACCCAATCCGCTAGACCCAAACTCACTCGGCCAGACCCAAACGCACTCGGCGAGCCCAAACCCTCTCCGCTAAACCCAATCCCACTTGGCTAGACACAAACCCACTCCGCTAGACGCAAACCCACTCCGCTAGACGCAAACCCACTCCGCTAGACCCAAACCCACTCCGGTAGACCCAAACCCACTCCGCTAGACCCAAACCCACTCCGCTAGACCCAACCCCACTCCGCCAGACCCAAACCCACTCGACTAGACCCAATCCCACTCGGCAAGACCCAAACCCACTCGGCTAGACCCAAACCAACTCGGCTAGACCCAAACCCACTCGGCTAGACCAAAACCCACTCGGCTAGACCCAAACCCACTCGGCTAGACCCAAACCCACTCGGCTAGACCCAAACCCACTCGGCTAGACCCAAACCCACTCGGCTACACCCAAACCCACTGGGCTACACCCAAACCCACTCCGCTAGACCCAAACCCACTCCGCAAGGCCCATACCCACTCGGATAGACCCAAACCCACTCGGCTAGACCCAAACCCACTCGGCTAGACCAAAACCTATTCGGCTAGACCCAAACCCACTTGGCTAGATCCAAACCCATTCGGCTAGACGCAAACCCACTCTGCTAGACCCAAACCAACTCAGCTAGACCCACACACACTCCGCTAGACCCAAACCCACTCCGCTAGACCCAAACCCACTCCGCTATACCCAAACCCACTCCGCTACACCCAAACCCACTCCGCTAGACCCAAACCCACTCCGCTAGACCCAAACCCACTCGGCTAGACCCAAACCCACTCAGCTAGACCCAAACCCACTCTGCTACACCCAAACCCACTCGGCTAGACCCAAACCCACTCGGCAAGACCCAAACCCACTCCGCGAGACCCAAACCCACTCGGCTACACCCAAACCCACTCGGCTAAACCCAAACCCACTCGGCTAGACCCAAACCCACTCGGCTAGACCCAAGCCCACTCGGCTAGATCCAAACCCACTCGGGTAGACCCAAACTCACTCGGGTAGACCCAAACCCACTCGGCTAGGCCCAAACCCACTCGACTAGACCCAAGCCCACTCCGCTGCACCCAAACCCACTCGGCTAGACCCAAACCCACTCGGCTAGACCCAAACGCACTCCGCTAGACGCAAACCCACTCGGCTAGGCCCAAACCCACTAGGCTAGCCCCAAACCCACTCCGCTAGACCCAAACCCACTCCGCAAGGCCCATACCCACTCGGATAGACCCAAACCCACTCGGCTAGACCCAAACCCACTCGGCTGGGCCCAAACCCACTCGGCTAGACCCAAACCCACTCCGCTACACCCAAACCCACTCGGCTAGACCCAAACCCACTCCGCTAGACCCAAACCCACTCCGCTAGACCCAAACCCACTCCGCTACACCCAAACCCACTCCGCTTGACCCAAACCCACTCCGCTAGACCCAAACCCACTCCGCTAGACCCAAACCCACTCCGCTAGACCCAAACCCACTCCGCTACACCCAAACCCACTCTGCTATACCCAAACCCACTCCGCTAGACCCAAACCCACTCCGCTAGACCCAAACCCACTCGGCTAGACCCAAACCCACTCCGCTAGACCCAAACCCACTCCGCTAGACCCAAACCTACTCCGCTAGACCCAAACCCACTCCGCTAGACCCAACCCCACTCCGCTAGACCCAAACCCACATGGCTAGGCCCAAACCCACTAAGCCAGACCTAAACCCACTGGGCTAGACCCAAACCCACTCGGCTAGACCCAAACCCACTCGGCTAGACCCAAACCCACTCCGCTAGACCCAAACCCACTCCGCTAGACCCAAACCTACTCCGCTAGACCCAAACCCACTCCGCTAGACCCAAACCCACTCGGCTAGACCCAAACCCACATGGCTAGGCCCAAACCCACTAAGCCAGACGTAAACCCACTGGGCTAGACCCAAACCCACTCGGCTAGACCCAAACCCACTCGGCTAGACCCAAACCCACTCCGCGAGACCCAAACCCACTCGGCTACACCCAAACCCACTCGGCTAAACACAAACCCACTCGGCTAGACCCAAACCCACTCGGCTAGACCCAAGCCCACTCGGCTAGATCCAAACCCACTCGGGTAGACCCAAACTCACTCGGGTAGACCCAAACCCACTCGGCCAGGCCCAAACCCACTCGACTAGACCCAAGCCCATTCCACTACAGCCAAACCCACTCGGCTAGACCCAAACCCACTCGGCTAGACCCAAACGCACTCCGCTAGACGCAAACCCACTCGGCTAGGCCCAAACCCACTAGGCTAGCCCCAAACCCACTCCGCTAGACCCAAACCCACTCCGCAAGGCCCATACCCACTCGGATAGACCCAAACCCACTCGGCTAGACCCAAACCCACTCGGCTGGGCCCAAACCCACTCGGCTAGACCCAAACCCACTCCGCTACACCCAAACCCACTCGGCTAGACCCAAACCCACTCCGCTAGACCCAAACCCACTCCGCTAGACCCAAACCCACTCCGCTACACCCAAACCCACTCCGCTTGACCCAAACCCACTCCGCTAGACCCAAACCCACTCCGCTAGACCCAAACCCACTCCGCTAGACCCAAACCCACTCCGCTACACCCAAACCCACTCTGCTATACCCAAACCCACTCCGCTAGACCCAAACCCACTCCGCTAGACCCAAACCCACTCGGCTAGACCCAAACCCACTCCGCTAGACCCAAACCCACTCCGCTAGACCCAAACCTACTCCGCTAGACCCAAACCCACTCCGCTAGACCCAACCCCACTCCGCTAGACCCAAACCCACATGGCTAGGCCCAAACCCACTAAGCCAGACCTAAACCCACTGGGCTAGACCCAAACCCACTCGGCTAGACCCAAACCCACTCGGCTAGACCCAAACCCACTCCGCTAGACCCAAACCCACTCCGCTAGACCCAAACCTACTCCGCTAGACCCAAACCCACTCCGCTAGACCCAAACCCACTCGGCTAGACCCAAACCCACATGGCTAGGCCCAAACCCACTAAGCCAGACGTAAACCCACTGGGCTAGACCCAAACCCACTCGGCTAGACCCAAACCCACTCGGCTAGACCCAAACCCACTCCGCGAGACCCAAACCCACTCGGCTACACCCAAACCCACTCGGCTAAACACAAACCCACTCGGCTAGACCCAAACCCACTCGGCTAGACCCAAGCCCACTCGGCTAGATCCAAACCCACTCGGGTAGACCCAAACTCACTCGGGTAGACCCAAACCCACTCGGCCAGGCCCAAACCCACTCGACTAGACCCAAGCCCATTCCACTACAGCCAAACCCACTCGGCTAGACCCAAACCCACTCGGCTAGACCCAAACCCACTCCCCTAGTCCCAAACCCACTCCGCTAGACCCAAACCCACTCCGCTAGACCCAAACCTACTCCGCTAGACCCAAACCCACTCCGCTAGACCCAAACCCACTCCGCTAGACCCAAACCCACATGGCTAGGCCCAAACCCACTAAGCCAGACCTAAACCCACTGGGCTAGACCCAAACCCACTCGGCTAGACCCAAACCCACTCGGCTAGACCCAAACCCACTCCGCTAGACCCAAACCCACTCCGCTAGACCCAAACCTACTCCGCTAGACCCAAACCCACTCCGCTAGACCCAAACCCACTCGGCTAGACCCAAACCCACATGGCTAGGCCCAAACCAACTAAGCAAGACCTAAACCCACTGGGCTAGACCCAAACCCACTCGGTTAGACCCAAACCCACTCGGCTAGACCCAAACCCACTCCGCTAGACGCAAACCCACTCGGCTAGGCCCAAACCCACTAGGCTAGCCCCAAACCCACTCCGCTAGACCCAAACCCACTCCGCAAGGCCCATACCCACTCGGATAGAACCAAACCCACTCGGCTAGACCCAAACCCACTCGGCTGGGCCCAAACCCACTCGGCTAGACCCAAACCCACTCCGCTACACCCAAACCCACTCGGCTAGACCCAAACCCACTCCGCTAGACCCAAACCCACTCCGCTAGACCCAAACCCACTCCGCTACACCCAAACCCACTCCGCTTAACCCAAACCCACTCCGCTAGACCCAAACCCACTCCGCTAGACCCAAACCCACTCCGCTAGACCCAAACCCACTCCGTTACACCCAAACCCACTCCGCTATACCCAAACCCACTCCGCTAGACCCAAACCCACTCCGCTAGACCCAAACCCACTCGGCTAGACCCAAACCCACTCCGCTAGACCCAAACCCACTCCGCTAGACCCAAACCTACTCCGCTAGAGCCAAACCCACTCCGCTAGACCCAAACCCACTCGGCTAGACCCAAACCCACATGGCTAGAACCAAACCCACTAAGCCAGACCTAAACCCACTGGGCTAGACCCAAACCCACTCGGCTAGACCCAAACCCACTCGGCTAGACCCAAACCCACTCCGCGAGACCCAAACCCACTCGGCTACACCCAAACCCACTCGGCTAAACCCAAACCCACTCGGCTAGACCCAAACCCACTCGGCTAGACCCAAGCCCACTCGGCTAGATCCAAACCCACTCGGGTAGACCCAAACTCACTCGGGTAGACCCAAACCCACTCGGCCAGGCCCAAACCCACTCGACTAGACCCAAGCCCATTCCACTACAGCCAAACCCACTCGGCTAGACCCAAACCCACTCGGCTAGACCCAAACCCACTCCCCTAGTCCCAAACCCAATCCGCTAGACCCAAACCAACTCGGCTAGACCCACACCCACTCCGCTAGACCCAAACCCACTCGGCTAGACCCAAACCCACTCGGCTAGACCCAAACCCACTCGGGTGGACCCAAACTCACTCGGGTAGCCCAAACCCACTCGGCTAGACCCAAACCCACTCGGCTAGACCCAAACCCACTCGGCTAGACCCAAGCCCACTCCGCTAGACCCAAACCCACTCGGCTAGACCCAAACCCACTCGGCTAGACCCAAACCCACTCGGCTAGACCCAAACCCACTCCGCGAGACCCAAACCCACTCGGCTACACCCAAACCCACTCGGCTAAACACAAACCCACTCGGCTAGACCCAAACCCACTCGGCTAGACCCAAGCCCACTCGGCTAGATCCAAACCCACTCGGGTAGACCCAAACTCACTCGGGTAGACCCAAACCCACTCGGCCAGGCCCAAACCCACTCGACTAGACCCAAGCCCATTCCACTACAGCCAAACCCACTCGGCTAGACCCAAACCCACTCGGCTAGACCCAAACCCACTCCCCTAGTCCCAAACCCAATCCGCTAGACCCAAACTCACTCGGCCAGACCCAAACGCACTCGGCGAGACCCAAACCCTCTCCGCTAAACCCAATCCCACTTGGCTAGACACAAACCCACTCCGCTAGACGCAAACCCACTCCGCTAGACGCAAACCCACTCCGCTAGACCCAAACCCACTCCGGTAGACCCAAACCCACTCCGCTAGACCCAAACCCACTCCGCTAGACCCAAACCCACTCCGCCATACCCAAACCCACTCGACTAGACCCAATCCCACTCGGCAAGACCCAAACCCACTCGGCTAGACCCAAACCAACTCGGCTAGACCCAAACCCACTCGGCTAGACCCAAACCCACTCGGCTAGACCCAAACCCACTCGGCTAGACCCAAACCCACTCGGCTAGACCCAAACCCACTCGGCTAGACCCAAACCCACTCGGCTACTCCCAAACCCACTGGGCTACACCCAAACCCACTCGGCTACACCCAAACCCACTCGGCAACACCCAAACCCACTCGGCTACACCCAAACCCACTCGGCTAGACCCAAACCCACTCGGCTAGACCAAAACCTATTCGGCTAGACCCAAACCCACTTGGCTAGATCCAAAACCCATTCGGCTAGACGCAAACCCACTCTGCTAGACCCAAACCAACTCAGCTAGACGCACACACACTCCGCTAGACCCAAACCCACTCCGCTAGACCCAAACCCACTCCGCTACACCCAAACCCACTCCGCTAGACCCAAACCCACTCCGCTAGACCCAAACCCACTCCGCTAGACCCAAACCCACTTGGCTAGACCCAAACCCACTCAGCTAGACCCAAACCCACTCCGCTACACCCAAACCCACTCGGCTAGACCCAAACCCACTCGGCAAGACCCAAACCCACTCCGCGAGACCCAAACCCACTCGGCTACACCCAAACCCACTCGGCTAAACCCAAACCCACTCGGCTAGTCCCAAACCCACTCGGCTAGACCCAAGCCCACTCGGCTAGATCCAAACCCACTCGGGTAGACCCAAACTCACTCGGGTAGACCCAAACCCACTCGGCTAGGCCCAAACCCACTCGACTAGACCCAAGCCCACTCCGCTGCACCCAAACCCACTCGGCTAGACCCAAACCCACTCGGCTAGACCCAAACCCACTCCGCTAGACGCAAACCCACTCGGCTAGGCCCAAACCCACTAGGCTAGCCCCAAACCCACTCCGCTAGACCCAAACCCACTCCGCAAGGCCCATACCCACTCGGATAGACCCAAACCCACTCGGCTAGACCCAAACCCACTCGGCTGGGCCCAAACCCACTCGGCTAGACCCAAACCCACTCCGATACACCCAAACCCACTCGGCTAGACCCAAACCCACTCCGCTAGACCCAAACCCACTCCGCTAGACCCAAACCCACTCCGCTACACCCAAACCCACTCCGCTTGACCCAAACCCACTCCGCTAGACCCAAACCCACTCTGCTAGACCCAAACCTACTCCGCTAGACCCAAACCCACTCCGCTACACCCAAACCCACTCCGCTATACCCAAACCCACTCCGCTAGACCCAAACCCACTCCGCTAGACCCAAACCCACTCGGCTAGACCCAAACCCACTCCGCTAGACCCAAACCCACTCCGCTAGACCCAAACCTACTCCGCTAGACCCAAACCCACTCCGCTAGACCCAAACCCACTCCGCTAGACCCAAACCCACATGGCTAGGCCCAAACCCACTAAGCCAGACCTAAACCCACTGGGCTAGACCCAAACCCACTCGGCTAGACCCAAACCCACTCGGCTAGACCCAAACCCACTCCGCTAGACCCAAACCCACTCCGCTAGACCCAAACCCACTCCGTTACACCCAAACCCACTCCGCTATACCCAAACCCACTCCGCTAGACCCAAACCCACTCCGCTAGACCCAAACCCACTCGGCTAGACCCAAACCCACTCCGCTAGACCCAAACCCACTCCGCTAGACCCAAACCTACTCCGCTAGAGCCAAACCCACTCCGCTAGACCCAAACCCACTCGGCTAGACCCAAACCCACATGGCTAGAACCAAACCCACTAAGCCAGACCTAAACCCACTGGGCTAGACCCAAACCCACTCGGCTAGACCCAAACCCACTCGGCTAGACCCAAACCCACTCCGCGAGACCCAAACCCACTCGGCTACACCCAAACCCACTCGGCTAAACCCAAACCCACTCGGCTAGACCCAAACCCACTCGGCTAGACCCAAGCCCACTCGGCTAGATCCAAACCCACTCGGGTAGACCCAAACTCACTCGGGTAGACCCAAACCCACTCGGCCAGGCCCAAACCCACTCGACTAGACCCAAGCCCATTCCACTACAGCCAAACCCACTCGGCTAGACCCAAACCCACTCGGCTAGACCCAAACCCACTCCCCTAGTCCCAAACCCAATCCGCTAGACCCAAACCAACTCGGCTAGACCCACACCCACTCCGCTAGACCCAAACCCACTCGGCTAGACCCAAACCCACTCGGCTAGACCCAAACCCACTCGGGTGGACCCAAACTCACTCGGGTAGCCCAAACCCACTCGGCTAGACCCAAACCCACTCGGCTAGACCCAAACCCACTCGGCTAGACCCAAGCCCACTCCGATAGACCCAAACCCACTCGGCTAGACCCAAACCCACTCGGCTAGACCCAAACCCACTCGGCTAGACCCAAACCCACTCCGCGAGACCCAAACCCACTCGGCTACACCCAAACCCACTCGGCTAAACACAAACCCACTCGGCTAGACCCAAACCCACTCGGCTAGACCCAAGCCCACTCGGCTAGATCCAAACCCACTCGGGTAGACCCAAACTCACTCGGGTAGACCCAAACCCACTCGGCCAGGCCCAAACCCACTCGACTAGACCCAAGCCCATTCCACTACAGCCAAACCCACTCGGCTAGACCCAAACCCACTCGGCTAGACCCAAACCCACTCCCCTAGTCCCAAACCCAATCCGCTAGACCCAAACTCACTCGGCCAGACCCAAACGCACTCGGCGAGACCCAAACCCTCTCCGCTAAACCCAATCCCACTTGGCTAGACACAAACCCACTCCGCTAGACGCAAACCCACTCCGCTAGACGCAAACCCACTCCGCTAGACCCAAACCCACTCCGGTAGACCCAAACCCACTCCGCTAGACCCAAACCCACTCCGCTAGACCCAAACCCACTCCGCCATACCCAAACCCACTCGACTAGACCCAATCCCACTCGGCAAGACCCAAACCCACTCGGCTAGACCCAAACCAACTCGGCTAGACCCAAACCCACTCGGCTAGACCCAAACCCACTCGGCTAGACCCAAACCCACTCGGCTAGACCCAAACCCACTCGGCTAGACCCAAACCCACTCGGCTAGACCCAAACCCACTCGGCTACTCCCAAACCCACTGGGCTACACCCAAACCCACTCGGCTACACCCAAACCCACTCGGCAACACCCAAACCCACTCGGCTACACCCAAACCCACTCGGCTAGACCCAAACCCACTCGGCTAGACCAAAACCTATTCGGCTAGACCCAAACCCACTTGGCTAGATCCAAAACCCATTCGGCTAGACGCAAACCCACTCTGCTAGACCCAAACCAACTCAGCTAGACGCACACACACTCCGCTAGACCCAAACCCACTCCGCTAGACCCAAACCCACTCCGCTACACCCAAACCCACTCCGCTAGACCCAAACCCACTCCGCTAGACCCAAACCCACTCCGCTAGACCCAAACCCACTTGGCTAGACCCAAACCCACTCAGCTAGACCCAAACCCACTCCGCTACACCCAAACCCACTCGGCTAGACCCAAACCCACTCGGCAAGACACAAACCCACTCCGCGAGACCCAAACCCACTCGGCTACACCCAAACCCACTCGGCTAAACCCAAACCCACTCGGCTAGACCCAAACCCACTCGGCTAGACCCAAGCCCACTCGGCTAGATCCAAACCCACTCGGGTAGACCCAAACTCACTCGGGTAGACCCAAACCCACTCGGCTAGGCCCAAACCCACTCGACTAGACCCAAGCCCACTCCGCTGCACCCAAACCCACTCGGCTAGACCCAAACCCACTCGGCTAGACCCAAACCCACTCCGCTAGACGCAAACCCACTCGGCTAGGCCCAAACCCACTAGGCTAGCCCCAAACCCACTCCGCTAGACCCAAACCCACTCCGCAAGGCCCATACCCACTCGGATAGACCCAAACCCACTCGGCTAGACCCAAACCCACTCGGCTGGGCCCAAACCCACTCGGCTAGACCCAAACCCACTCCGATACACCCAAACCCACTCGGCTAGACCCAAACCCACTCCGCTAGACCCAAACCCACTCCGCTAGACCCAAACCCACTCCGCTACACCCAAACCCACTCCGCTTGACCCAAACCCACTCCGCTAGACCCAAACCCACTCTGCTAGACCCAAACCCACTCCGCTAGACCCAAACCCACTCCGCTACACCCAAACCCACTCCGCTATACCCAAACCCACTCCGCTAGACCCAAACCCACTCCGCTAGACCCAAACCCACTCGGCTAGACCCAAACCCACTCCGCTAGACCCAAACCCACTCCGCTAGACCCAAACCTACTCCGCTAGACCCAAACCCACTCCGCTAGACCCAAACCCACTCCGCTAGACCCAAACCCACATGGCTAGGCCCAAACCCACTAAGCCAGACCTAAACCCACTGGGCTAGACCCAAACCCACTCGGCTAGACCCAAACCCACTCGGCTAGACCCAAACCCACTCCGCTAGACCCAAACCCACTCGGCTAGACCCAAACCCACTCCGCTAGACGCAAACCCACTCGGCTAGGCCCAAACCCACTAGGCTAGCCCCAAACCCACTCCGCTAGACCCAAACCCACTAAGCCAGACCTAAAACCACTCGGATAGACCCAAACCCACTCGGCTAGACCCAAACCCACTCGGCTGGGCCCAAACCCACTCGGCTAGACCCAAACCCACTCCGCTACACCCAAACCCACTCGGCTAGACCCAAACCCACTCCGCTAGACCCAAACCCACTCCGCTAGACCCAAACCCACTCCGCTACACCCAAACCCACTCCGCTTAACCCAAACCCACTCCGCTAGACCCAAACCCACTCCGCTACACCCAAACCCACTCCGCTATACCCAAACCCACTCCGCTGGACCCAAACCCACTCCGCTAGACCCAAACCCACTCGGCTAGACCCAAACCCACTCCGCTAGACCCAAACCCACTCCGCTAGACCCAAACCTATTCCGCTAGAGCCAAACCCACTCCGCTAGACCCAAACCCACTCGGCTAGACCCAAACCCACATGGCTAGGCCCAAACCCACTAAGCCAGACCTAAACCCACTGGGCTAGACCCAAACCCACTCGGCTAGACCCAAACCCACTCGGCTAGACCCAAACCCACTCCGCGAGACCCAAACCCACTCGGCTACACCCAAACCCACTCGGCTAAACCCAAACCCACTCGGCTAGACCCAAACCCACTCGGCTAGACCCAAGCCCAATCGGCTGGATCCAAACCCACTCGGGTAGACCCAAACTCACTCGGGTAGACCCAAACCCACTCGGCCAGGCCCAAACCCACTCGACCAGACCCAAGCCCATTCCACTACAGCCAAACCCACTCGGCTAGACCCAAACCCACTCGGCTAGACCCAAACCCACTCCCCTAGTCCCAAACCCAATCCGCTAGACCCAAACCAACTCGGCTAGACCCACACCCACTCCGCCAGACCCAAACCCACTCGGCTAGACCCAAACCCACTCGGCTAGACCCAAACCCACTCGGGTGGACCCAAACTCACTCGGGTAGCCCAAACCCACTCGGCTAGACCCAAACCCACTCGGCTAGACCCAAACCCACTCGGCTAGACCCAAGCCCACTCCGCTAGACCCAAACCCACTCGGCTAGACCCAAACCCACTCGGCTAGACCCAAACCCACTCGGCTAGGCCCAAACCCACTCGGCTCGGCCCAAACCCACTCGGCTAGACACAAACCCACTCGGCTAGACCCAAACTCACTCGGCCAGACCCAAACGCACTCGGCGAGACCCAAACCCTCTCCGCTAAACCCAATCCCACTTGGCTAGACACAAACCCACTCCGCTAGACGCAAACCCACTCCGCTAGACGCAAACCCACTCCGCTAGACCCAAACCCACTCCGGTAGACCCAAACCCACTCCGCTAGACCCAAACCCACTCCGCGAGACCCAAACCCACTCCGCCAGACCCAAACCCGCTCGGCTAGACCCAAACCCACATGGCTAGGCCCAAACCCACTAGGCCAGACCTAAACCCACTGGGCTAGACCCAAACCCACTCGGCTAGACCCAAACCCACTCGGCAAGACCCAAACCCACTCCGCGAGACCCAAACCCACTCGGCTACACCCAAACCCACTCGGCTGAACCCAAACCCACTCGGCTAGACCCAAACCCACTCGGCTAGACCCAAGCCCACTCGGCTAGATCCAAACCCACTCGGGTAGACCCAAACTCACTCGGGTAGACCCAAACCCACTCGGCTAGGCCCAAACCCACTCGACTAGACCCAAGCCCACTCCGCTGCACCCAAACCCACTCGGCTAGACCCAAACCCACTCGGCTAGACCCAAACCCACTCCGCTAGTCCCAAACCCAATCCGCTAGACCCAAACCAACTCGGCTAGACCCACACCCACTCCGCTAGACCCAAACCCACTCGGCTAGACGCAAACCCACTCGGCTAGACCCAAAGCCACTCGGCCAGACCCAAACGCACTCGGCGAGACCCAAACCCTCTCCGCTAGACCCAAACCCACTCGGCTAGACACAAACCC
This sequence comes from Raja brachyura, assembly GCA_963514005.1. The sequence goes on along the minus strand of OY740815.1, from coordinate 28,013,655 downwards.
ACTCCGCTAGACGCAAACCCACTCCGCTAGACGCAAACCCACTCCGCTAGACCCAAACCCACTCGGCTAGACCCAAACCCACTCGGCTAGACCCAAACCCACTCGGCTAGGCCCAAACCCACTCGGCTAGGCCCAAACCCACTCGGCTAGACCCAAACCCACTCGGCTAGACCCAAACCCACTCGGCCAGACCCAAACGCACTCGGCGAGACCCAAACCCTCTCCGCTAGACCCAAAGCCACTCCGCTAGACCCAAACCCACTCCGCTAGACCCAAACCCACTCCGCTAGACCCAAACCCACTCCGCTAGACCCAAACCCGCTCAGCTAGACCCAAACCCACTCCGCTAGACCCAAACCCACTCGGCTAGACCCAAACCCACATGGCTAGGCCCAAACCCACTCGGCTAGACCCAAACCCACTCGGGTGGACCCAAACTCACTCGGGTAGCCCAAACCCACTCGGCTAGACCCAAACCCACTCCGCGAGACCCAAACCCACTCGGCTACACCCAAACCCACTCGGCTAAACCCAAACCCACTCGGCTAGACCCAAACCCACTCGGCTAGACCCAAACCCACTCCGCGAGACCCAAACCCACTGGGCTAGACCCAAACCCACTGGGCTAGACCCAAACCCACTCGGCTAGACCCAAACCCACTCCGCTAGACCCAAACCGACTCCGCTAGACCCAAACCCACTCCGCTAGACCCAAACCCACTCCGCTACACCCAAACCCACTCCGCAACACCCAAACCCACCCCGCTAGACCCAAACCCACTCCGCTAGACCCAAACCCACTCGGCTAGACCCAAACCCACTCGGCTAGACCCAAACCCACTGGGCTAGACCCAAACCCACTCCGCTTGACCCAAACCCACTCCGCTAGATGCAAACCCACTCCGCTAGACCCAAACCCACTCCGCTAGACCCAAACCCACTCGGCTAGACCCAAACCCACTCGGCTAGGCCCAAACCCACTCGGCTAGGCCCAAACCCACTAGGCTAGACACAAACCCACTCCGCTAGACCCAAATCTACGCCGCTAGACCCAAACCCACTCCGCTAGACCCAAACCCACTCCGCTAGACCCAAACCCACATGGCTAGGCCCAAACCCACTAGGCCAGACCTAAACCCACTGGGCTAGACCCAAACCCATCGGCTAGACCCAAACCCACTCGGCTAGACCCAAACCCACTCCGCGAGACCCAAACCCACTCGGCTACACCCAAACCCACTCGGCTAAACCCAAACCCACTCGGCTAGACCCAAACCCACTCGGCTAGACCCAAACCCACTCCGCTGGACCCAAACCCACTCCGCTGCACCCAAACCCACTCCGCTAGAACCAAACCCACTCCGCTAGACCCAAACCCACTCCGCTTGACCCAAACCCACTCGGCTAGACCCAAACCCACATGGCTAGGCCCAAAGCCACTAGGCTAGACCCAAACCCACTCCCCTACACCCAAACCCACTCGGCTACACCCAAACCCACTCGGCTAGACCCAAACCCACTCCGCCAGACCCAAACCTATTCGGCTAGACCCAAAACCACTCGGCTAGATCCAAACCCATTCGGCTAGACGCAAACCCACTCCGTCAGACCTAAACCCACTGGGCTAGACCCAAACCCATTCGGCTAGACGCAAACCCACTCCGCTGGACCCAAACCCACTCCGCTAGACCCAAACACACTCGGCTAGACCCAAACCCACTCGGCTACACCCAAACCCACTCGGCTACACCCAAACCCACTCGGCTAGACCCAAACCCACTCGGCTAGACGCAAACCCACTCCGCTAGACCCAAACCGACTCCGCTAGACCCAAACCCACTCCGCTAGACCCAAACCCACTCCGCTGGACTCAAACCCACTCCGCTAGATGCAAACCCACTCCGCTCGACCCAAACCAAATCGGCTAGACCCACACCCACTCCGCTAGACCCAAACCCAGTCCGCTAGACCCAAACCCACTCCGCTACACCCAAACCCGCTCCGCTAGACCCAAACCCACTCCGCTAGACCCAAACCCACTCGGCTAGACCCAAACCCACTCCGCTAGACCCAAACCCACTCGGCTAGACCCAAACCCACTCGGCTAGACTCAAACCCACTCCGCTAGACCCAAACCGACTCCGCTAGACCCAAACCCAATCCGCTAGACCCAAACCCACTCCACTGGACTCAAACCCACTCCGCTAGAAGCAAACCCACTCCGCTCGACCCAAACCAAATCGGCTAGACCCACACCCACTCCGCTAGACCCAAACCCAGTCCGCTAGACCCAAACCCACTCCGCTACACCCAAACCCGCTCCGCTAGACCCAAACCCACTCCGCTAGACCCAAACCCACTCCGCTAGACCCAAACCCACTCGGCTAGACCCAAACCCACTCGGCTCGACCCAAACCCACTGGGCTAGACCCAAACCCACTCCGCTTGACCCAAACCACTACGCTAGATGCAAACCCACTCTGCTAGACCCAAACCAACTCAGCTAGACCCACACACACTCCGCTAGACCCAAACCCACTCCGCTAGACCCAAACCCACTCCGCTACACCCAAACCCACTCCGCTAGACCCAAACCCACTCCGCTAGACCCAAACCCACTCGGCTAGACCCAAACCCACTCGTCTAGACCCAAACCCACTCGGCCAGACGCAAACCCACTCGGCTAGACCCAAACCCACTCGGCTAGACCCAAACCCACTCGGCTAGACCCAAACCCACTCGGCTAGACCCAAACCCACTCGGCTGGACCGAAACCCACTCGGCTAGACCGAAACCCCCTCGGCTACGCCCAAACCCACTCGGCTGCTCCCAAACCCACTCGGCTACACTCAAACCCACTCGGCTAGACCCAAGCCCACTGCTCTAGCCCAAACCCACTCGGCAAGAACCAAAACCCACTCGGCTAGACCCAAACCCACTCGGCTAGACCCAAACCCACTCGGCTAGAGCCAAACTCACTTGGCTAGACCCAAACCCACTCGGCTAGACCCAAACCCAATCGGCTAGACCCAAACCCACTCCGCTTGATCCAAACCCACTCGGCTAGACCCAAACCCACTCGGCTAGACCCAAACCCACTCGGCTAGACCCAAACCCACTCGGCTACACCCACACCCACTCGGCTACACCCAAACCCACTCGGCTACACCCAAACCCACTCGGCAACACCCAAACCCACTCGGCTACACCCAAACCCACTCGGCTAGACCCAAACCCACTCGGCTAGACCCAAACCTATTCGGCTAGACCCAAACCCACTTGGCTAGATCCAAACCCATTCGGCTACACCCAAACCCACTCTGCTAGACCCAAACCCACTCCGCTAGACTGAAACCCACTCCGCTAGACGCAAACCTACTCAGCTAGTCCCAAACCCACTCGGCTAGACCCAAACCCACTCGGCTAGACCCAAACCCACTCGTCTAGACCCAAACACACTCGGCTAGACCCAAACCCACTCGGCTAGACCCAAACCCACTCGGCTAGACCCAAAACCACTCGGCTAGACCAAAACCCACTCGGTAAGACCCAAACCCACTCGGCTAGACCCAAACCCATTTGGCTAGACCCAAACCCACTCGGCTATACCCCAACCCACTCGGCTAGTCCCAAACCCACTCGGCTAGACCCAAACCCACTCGTCTAGACCCAAACCCACTCGGCTAGCCCCAAACCCACTCGGTTAGAACCAAACCCACTCGGCGAGACCCAAACCCACTCGGCTACACCCAAACGCACACGGCTAGACCCAAACCCACTCGGCTAGACGCAAACCCACTCGGCTAGACCCTAACACACTCGGCTAGACCCAAACCCACTCGGCTAGACCCAAACCCACTCGGCTAGACCCAAACCCACTCGGCTAGACGCAAACCCACTCGGCTAGACCCAAACCCACTCGGCTAGACCCTAACCCACTCGGCTAGACGCAAACCCACTCGGCTAGACCCAAACCCACTCGGCTAGACCCAAACCCACTCGGCTAGACCCAAACCCACTCGGCTAGACCGAAACCCACTCGGCTAGACCGAAACCCCCTCGGCTACACCCAAACCCACTCGGCTACACCCAAACCCACACGGCTACACCCAAACCCACTCGGCTAGACCCAAGCCCACTCCTCTAGACCCAAACCCACTCGTCAAGAACCAAAACCCACTCGGCTAGACCCAAACCCACTCGGCTAGACCCAAACCCACTCGGCTAGAGCCAAACTCACTTGGCTATACTCAAACCCACTCGGCTAGACCCAAACCCACTTGGCTAGACCCAAACCCACTCCGCTTGATCCAAACCCACTCCGCTATACGCAAACCCACTCCGCTAGACCCAAACCCACTCCGCTAGACCCAAACCCACTCCGCTAGACGCAAACCCATACCGCTAGACCCAACCCACTCCACTAGACCCAAACCCACTCGTCTAGACCCAAACCCACTCGTCTAGACCCAAACCCACTCGGCTAGACCCAAACCCACTCGGCTAGACCCAAACCCACTCGGGTAGACCCAAACCCACTCGGGTAGACCCAAACCCACTCCGCTAGTCCCAAACCCACTCGGCTAGACCGAAACCCACTCGGCTAGACCGAAACCCCCTCGGCTACGCCCAAACCCACTCGGCTGCTCCCAAACCCACTCGGCTACACTCAAACCCACTCGGCTAGACCCAAGCCCACTGCTCTAGCCCAAACCCACTCGGCAAGAACCAAAACCCACTCGGCCAGACCCAAACCCACTCGGCTAGACCCAAACCCACTCGGCTAGAGCCAAACTCACTTGGCTAGACCCAAACCCACTCGGCTAGACCCAAACCCACTCGGCTAGACCCAAACCCACTCCGCTTGATCCAAACCCAGTCGGCTAGACCCAAACCCACTCGGCTAGACCCAAACCCACTCGGCTAGACCCAACCCCACTCGGCTACACCCACACCCACTGGGCTACACCCAAACCCACTCGGCTACACCCAAACCCACTCGGCAACACCCAAACCCACTCGGCTACACCCAAACCCACTCGGCTAGACCCAAACCCACTCGGCTAGACCCAAACCTATTCGGCTAGACCCAAACCCACTTGGATAGATCCAAACCCATTCGGCTAGACGCAAACCCATTCCGCTAGACCCAAACCAACTCAGCTAGACCCACACACACTCCGCTAGACCCAAACCCACTCCGCTAGGCCCAAACCCACTCCGCTACACCCAAACCCACTCCGCTAGACCCAAACCCACTCCGCTAGACCCAAACTCACTCCGCTAGACCCAAACCCACTCGGCTAGACCCAAACCCACTGAACTAGACCCAAACCCACTCCGTTACACCCAAACCCACTCCGCTAGAACTAAACCCACTCCGCTAGACCCAAACCCACTCCGCTAGACCCAAACCCACTCGGCTAGACCCAAACCCACATGGCTAGGCCCAAACCCACTAGGCCAGACCTAAACCCACTGGGCTAGACCCAAACCCACACGGCTAGACCCAAACCCACTCGGCTAGACCCAAACCCACTCCGCGAGACCCAAACCCACTCCGCTACACCCAAACCCACTCTGCTAGACCCAAACCCACTCCGCTAGACTGAAACCCACTCCGCTAGACGCAAACCTACTCAGCTAGTCCCAAACCCACTCGGCTAGACCCAAACCCACTCGGCTAGACCCAAACCCACTCGTCTAGACCCAAACCCACTCGGCTAGACCCAAACCCACTCGGCTAGACCCAAACCCACTCGGCTAGACCCAAAACCACTCGGCTAGACCAAAACCCACTCGGCAAGACCCAAACCCACTCGGCTAGACCCAAACCCATTTGGCTAGACCCAAACCCACTCGGCTAGACCCCAACCCACTCGGCTAGTCCCAAACCCACTCGGCTACACCCAAACCCACTCGTCTAGACCCAAACCCACTCGGCTAGCCCCAAACCCACTCGGTTAGACCCAAACCCACACGGCTAGACCCAAACCCACTCGGCTAGACGCAAACCCACTCGGCTAGACCCAAACACACTCGGCTAGACCCAAACCCACTCGGCTAGACCCAAACCCACTCGGCATGACCCAAACCCACTCGGCTAGACGCAAACCCACTCGGCTAGACCCAAACCCACTCGGCTAGACCCTAACCCACTCGGCTAGACGCAAACCCACTCGGCTAGACCCAAACCCACTCGGCTAGACCCAAACCCACTCGGCTAGACCCAAACCCACTCGGCTAGACCGAAACCCACTCGGCTAGACCGAAACCCCCTTGGCTACACCCAAACCCACTCGGCTACACCCAAACCCACTCGGCTACACCCAAACCCACTCGGCTAGACCCAAGCCCACTCCTCTAGACCCAAACCCACTCGGCAAGAACCAAAACCCACTCGGCTAGACCCAAACCCACTCGGCTAGACCCAAACCCACTCGGCTAGAGCCAAACTCACTTGGCTATACTCAAACCCACTCGGCTAGACCCAAACCCACTTGGCTAGACCCAAACCCACTCCGCTTGATCCAAACCCACTCCGCTATACGCAAACCCACTCCGCTAGACCCAAACCCACTCCGCTAGACCCAAACCCACTCCGCTAGACGCAAACCCATTCCGCTAGACCCAAACCCACTCCACTAGACCCAAACCAACTCGGTTAGACCCAAACCCACTCGTCTAGACGCAAACCCACTCGTCTAGACCCAAACCCACTCGGCTAGACCCAAACCCACTCGGCTAGACCCAAACCCACTCGGGTAGACCCAAACCCACTCGGGTAGACCCAAACCCACTCCGCTAGTCCCAAACCCACTCGGCTAGACCGAAACCCACTCGGCTAGACCGAAACCCCCTCGGCTACGCCCAAACCCACTCGGCTAGACCCAAACCCACTCGGCTAGACCCAAACCCACTCGGCTAGACCCAAAACCACTCGGCTAGACCAAAACCCACTCGGCAAGACCCAAACCCACTCGGCTAGACCCAAACCCATTTGGCTAGACCCAAACCCACTCGGCTAGACCCCAACCCACTTGGCTAGTCCCAAACCCACTCGGCTAGACCCAACCCCACTCGTCTAGACCCAAACCCACTGGGCTAGACCCAAACCCACTCGGTTAGACCCAAACCCACTCGGCGAGACCCAAACCCACTCGGCTACACCCAAACCCACACGGCTAGACCCAATCCCACTCGGCTAGACGCAAACCCACTCGGCTAGACCCAAACCCACTCGGCTAGACCCAAACCCACTCGGCTAGACCCAAACCCACTCGGCTAGACCCAAACCCGTTCGGCTAGATGCAAACCCACTCGGCTAGACCCAAACCCACTCGGCTAGACCCAAACCCACTCGGCTAGACGCAAACCCACTCGGCTAGTCCCAAACCCACTCGGCTAGACCCAAACCCACTCGGCTAGACCCAAACCCACTCGGCAAGACCGAAACCCACTCGGCCAGACCGAAACCCCCTCGGCTACACACAAACCCACTCGGCTACACCCAAACCCACTCGGCTACACCCAAACCCACTCGGCTAGACCCAAGCCCACTCCTCTAGACCCAAACCCACTCGGCAAGAACCAAAACCCACTCGGCTAGACCCAAACCCACTCGGCTAGACCCAAACCCACTCGGCTAGAGCCAAACTCACTTGGCTAGACCCAAACCCACTCGGCTAGACCCAAACCCACTCGTCTAGACCCAAACCAAATTGTCTAGACCCAAACCCACTCGGCTAGACCCAAACCCACCGGGCAAGACCCAAACCCACTCGGGTAGACCCAAACCCACTGGGCTAGACCCAAACCCACTCGGCAAGACCCAAACCCACTCGGCTAGACCCAAACCCACTCGGCTAGACCCAAACCCACTCGGCAAGACCCAAACCCACTCGGCTAGACCCAAACCCACTCGGCTAGACCCAAACCCACTCGGCTAGACCCAAACCCACTCGGCTAGACCCAAACCCACTCGGCTAGACCCAAACCCACTCGGCTACACCCAAACCCACTCGGCTACACCCAAACCCACTCGGCTACACCCAAACCCACTCGGCCACACCCAAACCCACTCGGCTACACCCAAACCCACTCGGCTAGACCCAAACCCACTCGGCTAGACCCAAACCGATTCGGCTAAACCCAAACCCACTCGGCTAGATCGAAACTCATTAGGCTAGACGCAACCCCACTCCGCGAGACCCAAACCCACTGGGGCAGACCAAAACCCACTCGGCTAGTCCCAAACCCACTCGGCTAGACCCAAACCCACTCGTCTAGACCCAAACCCACTCGGCTAGACCCAAACCCACTCGGTTAGACCCAAACCCACTCGGCGAGACCCAAACCCACTCGGCTACACCCAAACCCACACGGCTAGACCCAAACCCACTCGGCTAGACGCAAACCCACTCGGCTAGACCCAAACCCACTCGGCTAGACCCAAACCCACTCGGCTAGACCCAAACCCACTCGGCTAGACCCAAACCCACTCGGCTAGACGCAAACCCACTCGGCTAGACCCAAACCCACTCGGCTAGACCCAAACCCACTCGGCTGGACGCAAACCCAGTCGGCGAGACCCAAACCCACTCGGCTAGACCCAAACCCACTCGGCTAGACCGAAACCCACTCGGCTAGACCGAAACCCACTCGGCTAGACCGAAACCCCATCGGCTACACCCAAACCCACTCGGCTACACCCAAACCCACTCGGCTACACCCAAACCCACTCGGCTAGACCCAAGCCCACTCCTCTAGACCCAAACCCACTCGGCAAGAACCAAAACCCACTCGGCTGGACCCAAACCCACTCGGCTAGACCCAAACCCACTCGGCTAGAGCCAAACTCACTTGGCTAGACCCAAACCCACTCGGCTAGACCCAAACCCACTCGTCTAGACCCAAACCAAATTGTCTAGACCCAAACCCACTCGGCTAGACCCAAACCCACCGGGCTAGACCCAAACCCACTCGGGTAGACCCAAACCCACTCGGGCAGACCCAATTCCACTCGGCAAGATCCAAACCCACGCGGCTAGACCCAAACCCACTCGGCTAGACCCAAACCCACTCGGCCAGACCCAAACCCACTCGGCTAGACCCCAACCCACTCGGCTAGACCCAAACCCACTCGGCTAGACCCAAACCCACTCGGCTACACCCAAACCCACTCGGCTACACCCAAACCCACTCGGCTACACCCAAACCCACTCGGCTACACCCAAACCCACTCGGCCACACCCAAACCCACTCGGCTACACCCAAACCCACTCGGCTAGACCCAATCCCACTCGGCTAGACCCAAACCGATTCGGCTAGACCCAAACCCACTCGGCTAGATCGAAACTCATTCGGCTAGACGCAACCCCACTCCGCGAGACCCAAACCCACTGGGCCAGACCAAAACCCACTCGGCTAGACCCAAACCCACTCGGCTAGACCCAAACCCACTCCGCTAGACCCAAACCCACTCCGCTAGACTCAAACCCACTCCGCTAGACCCAAACCCACTCCGCTCGACTCAAACCCACTCTGCTAGACGCAAACCAACTCCGTTAGACCCAAACCAAATCGGCTAGACCCACACCCACTCCGCTAGACCCAAACCCACTCCGCTAGACCCAAACACACTCCGCTACACCCAAACCCACTCCGCTAGACCCAAACCCACTCCGCTAGACCCAAACCCACTCGGCTAGACCCAAACCCACTCGGCTAGGCCCAAACCCACCAGGCTAGACCCAAACCCACTCGGCTTGACCCAAACCCACTGGGCTAGACCCAAACCCACTCGGCTAGACCCAAACCCACTCGGCTAGACCCTAACCCACTTGGCTAGACCCAAACCCACTCGGCTAGAGCCAAACCCACTCCGCTAGACCCAAACCCACTCGGTTACACCCAAACCCACTCGGCTAGACCCAAACCCACTCGGCTAGACCTAAACCCACTCGGCTAGACCCAAACGCACTCGGCTAGACCCAAACCCACTCGGCTAGACCCAAACCCACTCGGCTAGACCCAAACCCACTCGTCTAGACCCAAACCCACTCGGCTAGACCCAAACCCACTCGGCTAGACCCAAACCCACTCGGGTAGACCCAAACCCACTCGGGTAGACCCAATTCCACTCGGCAAGATCCAAACCCACTCGGCTAGGCCCAAACCCACTCGGCTAGGCCCAAACCCACTCGGCTAGACCCAAACCCACTCGGCTAGACCCAAACCCACTCGGCTACACCCAAACCCACTCGGCTACACCCAAACCCACTCGGCCACACCCAAACCCACTCGGCTACACCCAAACCCACTCGGCTAGACCCAAACCCACTCGGCTAGACCCAAACCTATTCGGCTAGACCCAAACCCACTCGGCTAGATCGAAACTCATTCGGCTAGACGCAACCCTACTCCGCTAGACCCAAACCCACTGGGCTAGACCCAAACCCACTCGGCTAGACCCAAACCCACTCGGCTAGACCCAAACCCACTCCGCTAGACCCAAACCCACTCCGCTAGACTCAAACCCACTCCGCTAGACCCAAACCCACTCCGCTAGACTCAAACCCACTCCGCTAGACGCAAAGCCACTCCGTTAGATCCAAACCAATTCGGCTACACCCAAACCCACTCCGCTAGACCCAAACCCACTCCGCTAGACCCAAACCCACTCCGCTAGACCAAACCCACTCGGCTAGACCCAAACCTACTCGGCTAGGCCCAAACCCACTAGGCTAGACCCAAACCAACTCGGCTTGACCCAAACCCACTGGGCTAGACCCAAACCCACTCGGCTAGACCCAAACCCACTCGGCTAGACCCAAACCCACTTGGCTAGACCCAAACCCACTCGGCTAGAGCCAAACCCACTACGATAGACCCAAACCCGCTCGGTTAGACCCAAACCCACTCGGCTAGACCCAAACCCACTCGGCTAGACCCAAACCCACTCGGCTAGACCCAAACGCACTCGGCTAGACCCAAACCCACTCGGCCACACCCAAACCCACTCGGCTACACCCAAACCCACTCGGCTAGACCCAAACCCACTCGGCTAGACCCAAACCCACTCGGCTACACCCAAACCCACTCGGCTACACCCAAACCCACTCGGCCACACCCAAACCCACTCGGCTACACCCAAACCCACTCGGCTAGACCCAAACCCACTCGGCTAGACCCAAACCTATTCGGCTAGACCCAAACCCACTCGGCTAGATCGAAACTCATTCGGCTAGACGCAACCCTACTCCGCTAGACTCAAACCCACTGGGCTAGACCCAAACCCACTCGGCTAGACCCAAACCCACTCGGCTAGACCCAAACCCACTCCGCTAGACCCAAACCCACTCCGCTAGACTCAAACCCACTCCGCTAGACCCAAACCCACTCCGCTAGACTCAAACCCACTCCGCTAGACGCAAAGCCACTCCGTTAGATCCAAACCAATTCGGCTACACCCAAACCCACTCCGCTAGACCCAAACCCACTCCGCTAGACCCAAACCCACTCCGCTAGACCAAACCCAATCGGCTAGACCCAAACCTACTCGGCTAGGCCCAAACCCACTAGGCTAGACCCAAACCAACTCGGCTTGACCCAAACCCACTGGGCTAGACCCAAACCCACTCGGCTAGACCCAAACCCACTCGGCTAGACCCAAACCCACTTGGCTAGACCCAAACCCACTCGGCTAGAGCCAAACCCACTACGATAGACCCAAACCCGCTCGGTTAGACCCAAACCCACTCGGCTAGACCCAAACCCACTCGGCTAGACCCAAACCCACTCGGCTAGACCCAAACGCACTCGGCTAGACCCAAACCCACTCGGCCACACCCAAACCCACTCGGCTACACCCAAACCCACTCGGCTAGACCCAAACCCACTCGGCTAGACCCAAACCTATTCGGCTAGACCCAAACCCACTCGGCTAGATCGAAACTCATTCGGCTAGACGCAACCCCACTCCGCTAGACCCAAACCCACTGGGCTAGACCCAAACCCACTCGGCTAGACCCAAACCCACTCGGCTAGACCCAAACCCAATCCGCTAGACCCAAACCCACTCCGCTAGACTCAAACCCACTCCGCTAGACCCAAACCCACTCCGCTAGACTCAAACCCACTCCGCTAGACGCAAACCCACTCCGTTAGACCCAAACCAATTCGGCTACACCCAAACCCACTCCGCCAGACCCAAACCCACTCCGCTGGACCCAAACCCACTCCGCTAGACCAAACCCACTCGGCTAGACCCAAACCTACTCGGCTTGGCCCAAACCCACTCGGCTAGACCGAAACCCCCTCGGCTACACCCAAACCCACTCGGCTACACCCAAACCCACTCGGCTACACCCAAACCCACTCGGCTAGACCCAAGCCCACTCCTCTAGACCCAAACCCACTCGGCAAGAACCAAAACCCACTCGGCTAGACCCAAACCCACTCGGCTAGACCCAAACCCACTCGGCTAGAGCCAAACTCACTTGGCTATACTCAAACCCACTCGGCTAGACCCAAACCCACTTGGCTAGACCCAAACCCACTCCGCTTGATCCAAACCCACTCCGCTATACGCAAACCCACTCCGCTAGACCCAAACCCACTCCGCTAGACCCAAACCCACTCCGCTAGACGCAAACCCATTCCGCTAGACCCAAACCCACTCCACTAGACCCAAACCAACTCGGTTAGACCCAAACCCACTCGTCTAGACGCAAACCCACTCGTCTAGACCCAAACCCACTCGGCTAGACCCAAACCCACTCGGCTAGACCCAAACCCACTCGGGTAGACCCAAACCCACTCGGGTAGACCCCAACCCACTTGGCTAGTCCCAAACCCACTCGGCTAGACCCAACCCCACTCGTCTAGACCCAAACCCACTGGGCTAGACCCAAACCCACTCGGTTAGACCCAAACCCACTCGGCGAGACCCAAACCCACTCGGCTACACCCAAACCCACACGGCTAGACCCAATCCCACTCGGCTAGACGCAAACCCACTCGGCTAGACCCAAACCCACTCGGCTAGACCCAAACCCACTCGGCTAGACCCAAACCCACTCGGCTAGACCCAAACCCGTTCGGCTAGATGCAAACCCACTCGGCTAGACCCAAACCCACTCGGCTAGACCCAAACCCACTCGGCTAGACGCAAACCCACTCGGCTAGTCCCAAACCCACTCGGCTAGACCCAAACCCACTCGGCTAGACCCAAACCCACTCGGCAAGACCGAAACCCACTCGGCCAGACCGAAACCCCCTCGGCTACACACAAACCCACTCGGCTACACCCAAACCCACTCGGCTACACCCAAACCCACTCGGCTAGACCCAAGCCCACTCCTCTAGACCCAAACCCACTCGGCAAGAACCAAAACCCACTCGGCTAGACCCAAACCCACTCGGCTAGACCCAAACCCACTCGGCTAGAGCCAAACTCACTTGGCTAGACCCAAACCCACTCGGCTAGACCCAAACCCACTCGTCTAGACCCAAACCAAATTGTCTAGACCCAAACCCACTCGGCTAGACCCAAACCCACCGGGCAAGACCCAAACCCACTCGGGTAGACCCAAACCCACTGGGCTAGACCCAAACCCACTCGGCAAGACCCAAACCCACACGGCTAGACCCAATCCCACTCGGCTAGACGCAAACCCACTCGGCTAGACCCAAACCCACTCGGCTAGACCCAAACCCACTCGGCTAGACCCAAACCCACTCGGCTAGACCCAAACCCGTTCGGCTAGATGCAAACCCACTCGGCTAGACCCAAACCCACTCGGCTAGACCCAAACCCACTCGGCTAGACGCAAACCCACTCGGCTAGTCCCAAACCCACTCGGCTAGACCCAAACCCACTCGGCTAGACCCAAACCCACTCGGCAAGACCGAAACCCACTCGGCCAGACCGAAACCCCCTCGGCTACACACAAACCCACTCGGCTACACCCAAACCCACTCGGCTACACCCAAACCCACTCGGCTAGACCCAAGCCCACTCCTCTAGACCCAAACCCACTCGGCAAGAACCAAAACCCACTCGGCTAGACCCAAACCCACTCGGCTAGACCCAAACCCACTCGGCTAGAGCCAAACTCACTTGGCTAGACCCAAACCCACTCGGCTAGACCCAAACCCACTCGTCTAGACCCAAACCAAATTGTCTAGACCCAAACCCACTCGGCTAGACCCAAACCCACCGGGCAAGACCCAAACCCACTCGGGTAGACCCAAACCCACTGGGCTAGACCCAAACCCACTCGGCAAGACCCAAACCCACTCGGCTAGACCCAAACCCACTCGGCTAGACCCAAACCCACTCGGCAAGACCCAAACCCACTCGGCTAGACCCAAACCCACTCGGCTAGACCCAAACCCATTCGGCTAGACCCAAACCCACTCGGCTAGACCCAAACCCACTCGGCTAGACCCAAACCCACTCGGCTACACCCAAACCCACTCGGCTACACCCAAACCCACTCGGCTACACCCAAACCCACTCGGCCACACCCAAACCCACTCGGCTACACCCAAACCCACTCGGCTAGACCCAAACCCACTCGGCTAGACCCAAACCGATTCGGCTAAACCCAAACCCACTCGGCTAGATCGAAACTCATTAGGCTAGACGCAACCCCACTCCGCGAGACCCAAACCCACTGGGCCAGACCAAAACCCACTCGGCTAGTCCCAAACCCACTCGGCTAGACCCAAACCCACTCGTCTAGACCCAAACCCACTCGGCTAGACCCAAACCCACTCGGTTAGACCCAAACCCACTCGGCGAGACCCAAACCCACTCGGCTACACCCAAACCCACACGGCTAGACCCAAACCCACTCGGCTAGACGCAAACCCACTCGGCTAGACCCAAACCCACTCGGCTAGACCCAAACCCACTCGGCTAGACCCAAACCCACTCGGCTAGACCCAAACCCACTCGGCTAGACGCAAACCCACTCGGCTAGACCCAAACCCACTCGGCTAGACCCAAACCCACTCGGCTGGACGCAAACCCAGTCGGCGAGACCCAAACCCACTCGGCTAGACCCAAACCCACTCGGCTAGACCGAAACCCACTCGGCTAGACCGAAACCCACTCGGCTAGACCGAAACCCCATCGGCTACACCCAAACCCACTCGGCTACACCCAAACCCACTCGGCTACACCCAAACCCACTCGGCTAGACCCAAGCCCACTCCTCTAGACCCAAACCCACTCGGCAAGAACCAAAACCCACTCGGCTGGACCCAAACCCACTCGGCTAGACCCAAACCCACTCGGCTAGAGCCAAACTCACTTGGCTAGACCCAAACCCACTCGGCTAGACCCAAACCCACTCGTCTAGACCCAAACCAAATTGTCTAGACCCAAACCCACTCG
This sequence comes from Raja brachyura, assembly GCA_963514005.1. The sequence goes on along the minus strand of OY740815.1, from coordinate 27,998,249 downwards.
GCTAGACCCAAACCCACCGGGCTAGACCCAAACCCACTCGGGTAGACCCAAACCCACTCGGGCAGACCCAATTCCACTCGGCAAGATCCAAACCCACGCGGCTAGACCCAAACCCACTCGGCTAGACCCAAACCCACTCGGCCAGACCCAAACCCACTCGGCTAGACCCCAACCCACTCGGCTAGACCCAAACCCACTCGGCTAGACCCAAACCCACTCGGCTACACCCAAACCCACTCGGCTACACCCAAACCCACTCGGCTACACCCAAACCCACTCGGCTACACCCAAACCCACTCGGCCACACCCAAACCCACTCGGCTACACCCAAACCCACTCGGCTAGACCCAATCCCACTCGGCTAGACCCAAACCGATTCGGCTAGACCCAAACCCACTCGGCTAGATCGAAACTCATTCGGCTAGACGCAACCCCACTCCGCGAGACCCAAACCCACTGGGCCAGACCAAAACCCACTCGGCTAGACCCAAACCCACTCGGCTAGACCCAAACCCACTCCGCTAGACCCAAACCCACTCCGCTAGACTCAAACCCACTCCGCTAGACCCAAACCCACTCCGCTCGACTCAAACCCACTCTGCTAGACGCAAACCAACTCCGTTAGACCCAAACCAAATCGGCTAGACCCACACCCACTCCGCTAGACCCAAAGCCACTCCGCTAGACCCAAACACACTCCGCTACACCCAAACCCACTCCGCTAGACCCAAACCCACTCCGCTAGACCCAAACCCACTCGGCTAGACCCAAACCCACTCGGCTAGGCCCAAACCCACCAGGCTAGACCCAAACCCACTCGGCTTGACCCAAACCCACTGGGCTAGACCCAAACCCACTCGGCTAGACCCAAACCCACTCGGCTAGACCCTAACCCACTTGGCTAGACCCAAACCCACTCGGCTAGAGCCAAACCCACTCCGCTAGACCCAAACCCACTCGGTTACACCCAAACCCACTCGGCTAGACCCAAACCCACTCGGCTAGACCTAAACCCACTCGGCTAGACCCAAACGCACTCGGCTAGACCCAAACCCACTCGGCTAGACCCAAACCCACTCGGCTAGACCCAAACCCACTCGTCTAGACCCAAACCCACTCGGCTAGACCCAAACCCACTCGGCTAGACCCAAACCCACTCGGGTAGACCCAAACCCACTCGGGTAGACCCAATTCCACTCGGCAAGATCCAAACCCACTCGGCTAGGCCCAAACCCACTCGGCTAGGCCCAAACCCACTCGGCTAGACCCAAACCCACTCGGCTAGACCCAAACCCACTCGGCTACACCCAAACCCACTCGGCTACACCCAAACCCACTCGGCCACACCCAAACCCACTCGGCTACACCCAAACCCACTCGGCTAGACCCAAACCCACTCGGCTAGACCCAAACCTATTCGGCTAGACCCAAACCCACTCGGCTAGATCGAAACTCATTCGGCTAGACGCAACCCTACTCCGCTAGACCCAAACCCACTGGGCTAGACCCAAACCCACTCGGCTAGACCCAAACCCACTCGGCTAGACCCAAACCCACTCCGCTAGACCCAAACCCACTCCGCTAGACCCAAACCCACTCCGCTAGACTCAAACCCACTCCGCTAGACCCAAACCCACTCCGCTCGACTCAAACCCACTCTGCTAGACGCAAACCAACTCCGTTAGACCCAAACCAAATCGGCTAGACCCACACCCACTCCGCTAGACCCAAACCCACTCCGCTAGACCCAAACACACTCCGCTACACCCAAACCCACTCCGCTAGACCCAAACCCACTCCGCTAGACCCAAACCCACTCGGCTAGACCCAAACCCACTCGGCTAGGCCCAAACCCACCAGGCTAGACCCAAACCCACTCGGCTTGACCCAAACCCACTGGGCTAGACCCAAACCCACTCGGCTAGACCCAAACCCACTCGGCTAGACCCTAACCCACTTGGCTAGACCCAAACCCACTCGGCTAGAGCCAAACCCACTCCGCTAGACCCAAACCCACTCGGTTACACCCAAACCCACTCGGCTAGACCCAAACCCACTCGGCTAGACCTAAACCCACTCGGCTAGACCCAAACGCACTCGGCTAGACCCAAACCCACTCGGCTAGACCCAAACCCACTCGGCTAGACCCAAACCCACTCGTCTAGACCCAAACCCACTCGGCTAGACCCAAACCCACTCGGCTAGACCCAAACCCACTCGGGTAGACCCAAACCCACTCGGGTAGACCCAATTCCACTCGGCAAGATCCAAACCCACTCGGCTAGGCCCAAACCCACTCGGCTAGGCCCAAACCCACTCGGCTAGACCCAAACCCACTCGGCTAGACCCAAACCCACTCGGCTACACCCAAACCCACTCGGCTACACCCAAACCCACTCGGCCACACCCAAACCCACTCGGCTACACCCAAACCCACTCGGCTAGACCCAAACCCACTCGGCTAGACCCAAACCTATTCGGCTAGACCCAAACCCACTCGGCTAGATCGAAACTCATTCGGCTAGACGCAACCCTACTCCGCTAGACCCAAACCCACTGGGCTAGACCCAAACCCACTCGGCTAGACCCAAACCCACTCGGCTAGACCCAAACCCACTCCGCTAGACCCAAACCCACTCCGCTAGACTCAAACCCACTCCGCTAGACCCAAACCCACTCCGCTAGACTCAAACCCACTCCGCTAGACGCAAAGCCACTCCGTTAGATCCAAACCAATTCGGCTACACCCAAACCCACTCCGCTAGACCCAAACCCACTCCGCTAGACCCAAACCCACTCCGCTAGACCAAACCCACTCGGCTAGACCCAAACCTACTCGGCTAGGCCCAAACCCACTAGGCTAGACCCAAACCAACTCGGCTTGACCCAAACCCACTGGGCTAGACCCAAACCCACTCGGCTAGACCCAAACCCACTCGGCTAGACCCAAACCCACTTGGCTAGACCCAAACCCACTCGGCTAGAGCCAAACCCACTACGATAGACCCAAACCCGCTCGGTTAGACCCAAACCCACTCGGCTAGACCCAAACCCACTCGGCTAGACCCAAACCCACTCGGCTAGACCCAAACGCACTCGGCTAGACCCAAACCCACTCGGCCACACCCAAACCCACTCGGCTACACCCAAACCCACTCGGCTAGACCCAAACCCACTCGGCTAGACCCAAACCCACTCGGCTACACCCAAACCCACTCGGCTACACCCAAACCCACTCGGCCACACCCAAACCCACTCGGCTACACCCAAACCCACTCGGCTAGACCCAAACCCACTCGGCTAGACCCAAACCTATTCGGCTAGACCCAAACCCACTCGGCTAGATCGAAACTCATTCGGCTAGACGCAACCCTACTCCGCTAGACCCAAACCCACTGGGCTAGACCCAAACCCACTCGGCTAGACCCAAACCCACTCGGCTAGACCCAAACCCACTCCGCTAGACCCAAACCCACTCCGCTAGACTCAAACCCACTCCGCTAGACCCAAACCCACTCCGCTAGACTCAAACCCACTCCGCTAGACGCAAAGCCACTCCGTTAGATCCAAACCAATTCGGCTACACCCAAACCCACTCCGCTAGACCCAAACCCACTCCGCTAGACCCAAACCCACTCCGCTAGACCAAACCCAATCGGCTAGACCCAAACCTACTCGGCTAGGCCCAAACCCACTAGGCTAGACCCAAACCAACTCGGCTTGACCCAAACCCACTGGGCTAGACCCAAACCCACTCGGCTAGACCCAAACCCACTCGGCTAGACCCAAACCCACTTGGCTAGACCCAAACCCACTCGGCTAGAGCCAAAACCACTACGATAGACCCAAACCCGCTCGGTTAGACCCAAACCCACTCGGCTAGACCCAAACCCACTCGGCTAGACCCAAACCCACTCGGCTAGACCCAAACGCACTCGGCTAGACCCAAACCCACTCGGCCACACCCAAACCCACTCGGCTACACCCAAACCCACTCGGCTAGACCCAAACCCACTCGGCTAGACCCAAACCTATTCGGCTAGACCCAAACCCACTCGGCTAGATCGAAACTCATTCGGCTAGACGCAACCCCACTCCGCTAGACCCAAACCCACTGGGCTAGACCCAAACCCACTCGGCTAGACCCAAACCCACTCGGCTAGACCCAAACCCAATCCGCTAGACCCAAACCCACTCCGCTAGACTCAAACCCACTCCGCTAGACCCAAACCCACTCCGCTAGACTCAAACCCACTCCGCTAGACGCAAACCCACTCCGTTAGACCCAAACCAATTCGGCTACACCCAAACCCACTCCGCTAGACCCAAACCCACTCCGCTGGACCCAAACCCACTCCGCTAGACCAAACCCACTCGGCTAGACCCAAACCTACTCGGCTTGGCCCAAACCCACTAGGCTAGACCCAAACCAACTCGGCTTGACCCAAACCCACTCGGCTAGACCCAAACCCACTCGGCTAGACCCAAACCCACTCGGCTAGACCCAAACCCACTCGGCTAGACCCAAACGCACTCGGCAAGACCCAAACCCACTCGGCTAGACCCAAACCCACTCGGCTAGACCCAAACCCACTCGTCCAGACCCAAACCCACTCGGATAGACCCAAACTCACTCGGGTAGACCCAAACCCACTCGGCTAGACCCAAACCCACTCGGCTAGACCCAAACCCACTCGGCTAGACCGAAGCCCACTCCGCGAGACCCAAACCCACTCGGCTAGACCCAAACCCACTCGGCTAGACCCAAACCCACACCGCTAGACCCAAACCCACTCCGCAAGACCCAAACCAACTCGGCTAGACCCACACCCACTCCGCTAGACCCAAACCCACTCGGCTAGACCGAAACCCACTCCGCTAGACCGAAACCCACTCGGCTACACCCAAACCCACTCGGCTAGACCCAAGCCCACTCCTCTGGACCCAAACCCGCTCGGCAAGAACCAAAACCCACTCCGCTAGACCCAAACCCACTGGGCTAGACCCAAACCCACTCGGCTAGACCCAAACCCACTCGGCTAGACCCAAACCCAATCCGCTAGACCCAAACCCACTCCGCTAGACTCAAACCCACTCCGCTAGACCCAAACCCACCCCGCTAGACTCAAACCCACTCCGCTAGACGCAAACCCACTACGTTAGACCCAAACCAATTCGGCTACACCCAAACCCACTCCGCTAGACCCAAACCCACTCCGCTGGACCCAAACCCACTCCGCTAGACCAAACCCACTCGGCTAGACCCAAACCTACTCGGCTTGGCCCAAACCCACTAGGCTAGACCCAAACCAACTCGGCTTGACCCAAACCCACTGGGCTAGACCCAAACCCACTCGGCTAGACCCAAACCCACATGGCTAGACCCAAACCCACTCGGCTAGAGCCAAACCCACTCCGATAGACCCAAACCCACTCGGCTAGACCCAAACCCACTCGGCTAGACCCAAACCCACTCGGCTAGACCCAAACCCACTCGGCTAGACCCAAACGCACTCGGCTAGACCCAAACCCACTCGGCTAGACCCAAACCCACTCGGCTAGACCCAAACCCACTCGTCCAGACCCAAACCCACTCGGGTAGACCCAAACTCACTCGGGTAGACCCAAACCCACTCGGCTAGACCCAAACCCACTCGGCTAGACCCAAACCCACTCGGCTAGACCCAAGCCCACTCCGCGAGACCCAAACCCACTCGGCTAGACCCAAACCCACTCGGCTAGACCCAAACCCACACCGCTAGACCCAAACCCACTCCGCAAGACCCAAACCAACTTGGCTAGACCCACACCCACTCCGCTAGACCCAAACCCACTCGGCTAGACCGAAACCCACTCCGCTAGACCGAAACCCCCTCGGCTACACCCAAACCCACTCGGCTAGACCCAAGCCCACTCCTCTGGACCCAAACCCGCTCGGCAAGAACCAAAACGCACTCGGCTAGACCCAAACCCACTCGGCTAGACCCAAACCCACTCGGCTAGAGCCAAACTCACATGGCTAGACCCAAACCCACTCGGCTAGACCCAAACCCACTCGTCTAGACCCAAACCAAATTGTCTAGACCCAAACCCACTCGGCTAGACCCAAACCCACCGGGCTAGACCCAAACCCACTCGGGTAGACCCAAACCCACTCGGGTAGACCCAATTCCACTCGGCAAGATCCAAACCCACGCGGCTAGACCCAAACCCACTCGGCTAGACCCAAACCCACTCGGCAAGACCCAAACCCACTCGGCTAGACCCAAACCCACTCGGCTAGACCCAAACCCACTCGGCTAGACCCAAACCCACTCGGCTAGACCCAAACCCACTCGGCTAGACCCAAACCCACTCGGCTACACCCAAACCCACTCGGCTACACCCAAACCCACTCGGCCACACCCAAACCCACTCGGCTACACGCAAACCCACTCGGCTAGACCCAAACCCACTCGGCTAGACCCAAACCGATTCGGCTAGACCCAAACCCACTCGGCTAGATCAAAACTCATTCGGCTAGACGCAACCCCACTCCGCGAGACCCAAACCCACTGGGCCAGACCAAAACCCACTCGGCTAGTCCCAAACCCACTCGGCTAGACCCAAACCCACTCGTCTAGACCCAAACCCACTCGGCTAGACCCAAACCCACTCGGTTAGACCCAAACCCACTCGGCGAGACCCAAACCCACTCGGCTACACCCAAACTCACTTGGCTAGACCCAAACCCACTCGGCTGGACCCAAACCCACTCGTCTAGACCCAAACCAAATTGTCTAGACCCAAACCCACTCGGCTAGACCCAAACCCACCGGGCTAGACCCAAACCCACTCGGGTAGACCCAAACCCACTCGGGTAGACCCAATTCCACTCGGCAAGATCCAAACCCACGCGGCTAGACCCAAACCCACTCGGCTAGACCCAAACCCACTCGGCTAGACCCAAACCCACTCGGCTAGACCCAAACACACTCGGCTAGACCCCAACCCACTCGGCTAGACCCAAACCCACTCGGCTAGACCCAAACCCACTCGGCTAGACCCAAACCCACTCGGCTACACCCAAACCCACTCGGCTACACCCAAACCCACTCGGCTACACCCAAACCCACTCGGCCACACCCAAACCCACTCGGCTACACCCAAACCCACTCGGGTAGACCCAAACCCACTCGGCTAGACCCAAACCGATTCGGCTAGACCCAAACCCACTCGGCTAGATCGAAACTCATTCGGCTAGACGCAACCCCACTCCGCGAGACCCAAACCCACTGGGCCAGTCCAAAACCCACTCGGCTAGACCCAAACCCACTCGGCTAGACCCAAACCCACTCCGCTAGACCCTAACCCACTCCGCTAGACTCAAACCCACTCCGCTAGACCCAAACCCACTCCGCTCGACTCAAACCCACTCCGCTAGACGCAAACCCACTCCGTTAGACCCAAACCAATTCGGCTAGACCCACACCCACTCCGCAAGACCCAAACCCACTCCGCTAGACCCAAACACACTCCGCTACACCCAAACCCACTCCGCTAGACCCAAACCCACTCCGCTAGACCCAAACCCACTCGGCTAGACCCAAACCCACTCGGCTAGGCCCAAACCCACTAGGCTAGACCCAAACCCACTCGGCTTGACCCAAACCCACTGGGCTAGACCCAAACCCACTCGGCTAGACCCAAACCCACTCGGCTAGACCCTAACCCACTTGGCTAGACCCAAACCCACTCGGCTAGAGCCAAACTCACTCCGCTAGACCCAAACCCACTCGGCTACACCCAAACCCACTCGGCTAGACCCAAACCCACTCGGCTAGACCTAAACCCACTCGGCTAGACCCAAACGCACTCGGCTAGACCCAAACCCACTCGGCTAGACCCAAACCCACTCGGCTAGACCCAACCCCACTCGTCTAGACCCAAACCCACTCGGCTAGACCCAAACCCACTCGGCTAGACCCAAACCCACTCGGGTAGACCCAAACCCACTCGGGTAGACCCAATTCCACTCGGCTAGGCCCAAACCTACTCGGCTAGGTCCAAACCCACTCGGCTAGACCCAAACCCACTCGGCTAGATCCAAACCCACTCGGCTAGACCCAAACCCACTCGGCTAGACCCAAACCCACTCGGCTAGACCCAAACCCACTCGGCTACACCCAAACCCACTCGGCTACACCCAAACCCACTCGGCTACACCCAAACCCACTCGGCTACACCCAAACCCACTCGGCTACACCCAAACCCACTCGGCCACACCCAATCCCACTCGGCTACACCCAAACCCACTCGGCTAGACCCAAACCCACTCGGCTAGACCCAAACCTATTCGGCTAGACCCAAACCCTCTCGGCTAGATCGAAACTCATTCGGCTAGACGCAACCCCACTCCGCTAGACCCAAACCCACTGGGCTAGACCCAAACCCACTCGGCTAGACCCAAACCCACTCGGCTAGACCCAAACCCACTCCGCTAGACCCAAACCCACTCCGCTAGACTCAAACCCACTCCGCTAGACCCAAACCCACTCCGCTAGACTCAAACCCACTCTGCTAGACGCAAACCCACTTCGTTAGATCCAAACCAATTCGGCTACACCCAAACCCACTCCGCTAGACCCAAACCCACTCCGCTAGACCCAAACCCACTCCGCTAGACCAAACCCACTCGGCTAGACCCAAACCTACTCGGCTAGGCCCAAACCCACTAGGCTAGACCCAAACCAACTCGGCTTGACCCAAACCCACTGGGCTAGACCCAAACCCACTCGGCTAGACCCAAACCCACTAGGCTAGACCCAAACCCACTCGGCTAGACCCAAACCCACTCGGCTAGACCCAAACCCACTCGGCTATACCCAAACCCACTCGGCCACACCCAAACCCACTCGGCTACACCCAAACCCACTCGGCTACACCCAAACCCACTCGGCTAGACCCAAACCCACTCGGCTAGACCCAAACCGATTCGGCTAGACCCAAACCCACTCGGCTAGATCAAAACTCATTCGGCTAGACGCAACCCCACTCCGCGAGACCCAAACCCACTGGGCCAGACCAAAACCCACTCGGCTAGTCCCAAACCCACTCGGCTAGACCCAAACCCACTCGTCTAGACCCAAACCCACTCGGCTAGACCCAAACCCACTCGGTTAGACCCAAACCCACTCGGCGAGACCCAAACCCACTCGGCTACACCCAAACTCACTTGGCTAGACCCAAACCCACTCGGCTGGACCCAAACCCACTCGTCTAGACCCAAACCAAATTGTCTAGACCCAAACCCACTCGGCTAGACCCAAACCCACCGGGCTAGACCCAAACCCACTCGGGTAGACCCAAACCCACTCGGGTAGACCCAATTCCACTCGGCAAGATCCAAACCCACGCGGCTAGACCCAAACCCACTCGGCTAGACCCAAACCCACTCGGCTAGACCCAAACCCACTCGGCTAGACCCAAACACACTCGGCTAGACCCCAACCCACTCGGCTAGACCCAAACCCACTCGGCTAGACCCAAACCCACTCGGCTAGACCCAAACCCACTCGGCTACACCCAAACCCACTCGGCTACACCCAAACCCACTCGGCTACACCCAAACCCACTCGGCCACACCCAAACCCACTCGGCTACACCCAAACCCACTCGGGTAGACCCAAACCCACTCGGCTAGACCCAAACCGATTCGGCTAGACCCAAACCCACTCGGCTAGATCGAAACTCATTCGGCTAGACGCAACCCCACTCCGCGAGACCCAAACCCACTGGGCCAGTCCAAAACCCACTCGGCTAGACCCAAACCCACTCGGCTAGACCCAAACCCACTCCGCTAGACCCTAACCCACTCCGCTAGACTCAAACCCACTCCGCTAGACCCAAACCCACTCCGCTCGACTCAAACCCACTCCGCTAGACGCAAACCCACTCCGTTAGACCCAAACCAATTCGGCTAGACCCACACCCACTCCGCAAGACCCAAACCCACTCCGCTAGACCCAAACACACTCCGCTACACCCAAACCCACTCCGCTAGACCCAAACCCACTCCGCTAGACCCAAACCCACTCGGCTAGACCCAAACCCACTCGGCTAGGCCCAAACCCACTAGGCTAGACCCAAACCCACTCGGCTTGACCCAAACCCACTGGGCTAGACCCAAACCCACTCGGCTAGACCCAAACCCACTCGGCTAGACCCTAACCCACTTGGCTAGACCCAAACCCACTCGGCTAGAGCCAAACCCACTCCGCTAGACCCAAACCCACTCGGCTACACCCAAACCCACTCGGCTAGACCCAAACCCACTCGGCTAGACCTAAACCCACTCGGCTAGACCCAAACGCACTCGGCTAGACCCAAACCCACTCGGCTAGACCCAAACCCACTCGGCTAGACCCAACCCCACTCGTCTAGACCCAAACCCACTCGGCTAGACCCAAACCCACTCGGCTAGACCCAAACCCACTCGGGTAGACCCAAACCCACTCGGGTAGACCCAATTCCACTCGGCTAGGCCCAAACCTACTCGGCTAGGTCCAAACCCACTCGGCTAGACCCAAACCCACTCGGCTAGATCCAAACCCACTCGGCTAGACCCAAACCCACTCGGCTAGACCCAAACCCACTCGGCTAGACCCAAACCCACTCGGCTACACCCAAACCCACTCGGCTACACCCAAACCCACTCGGCTACACCCAAACCCACTCGGCTACACCCAAACCCACTCGGCCACACCCAATCCCACTCGGCTACACCCAAACCCACTCGGCTAGACCCAAACCCACTCGGCTAGACCCAAACCTATTCGGCTAGACCCAAACCCTCTCGGCTAGATCGAAACTCATTCGGCTAGACGCAACCCCACTCCGCTAGACCCAAACCCACTGGGCTAGACCCAAACCCACTCGGCTAGACCCAAACCCACTCGGCTAGACCCAAACCCACTCCGCTAGACCCAAACCCACTCCGCTAGACTCAAACCCACTCCGCTAGACCCAAACCCACTCCGCTAGACTCAAACCCACTCTGCTAGACGCAAACCCACTTCGTTAGATCCAAACCAATTCGGCTACACCCAAACCCACTCCGCTAGACCCAAACCCACTCCGCTAGACCCAAACCCACTCCGCTAGACCAAACCCACTCGGCTAGACCCAAACCTACTCGGCTAGGCCCAAACCCACTAGGCTAGACCCAAACCAACTCGGCTTGACCCAAACCCACTGGGCTAGACCCAAACCCACTCGGCTAGACCCAAACCCACTAGGCTAGACCCAAACCCACTCGGCTAGACCCAAACCCACTCGGCTAGACCCAAACCCACTCGGCTATACCCAAACCCACTCGGCCACACCCAAACCCACTCGGCTACACCCAAACCCACTCGGCTAGACCCAAACCCACTCGGCTAGACCCAAACCGATTCGGCTAGACCCAAACCCACTCGGCTAGATCAAAACTCATTCGGCTAGACGCAACCCCACTCCGCGAGACCCAAATCCACTGGGCCAGACCAAAACCCACTCGGCTGGACGCAAACCCAGTCGGCGAGACCCAAACCCACTCGGCTAGACCCAAACCCACTCGGCTAGACCGAAACCCACTCGGCTAGACCGAAACCCAATCGGCTAGACCGAAACCCCCTCGGCTACACCCAAACCCACTCGGCTAGAGCCAAACCCACTCGGCTAGACCCAAACCCACTCGGCTAGACCCAAACCCACTCGGCTAGACCCAAACCCACTCGGCTAGACCCAACCCCACTCGTCTAGACCCAAACCCACTCGGCTAGACCCAAACCCACTCGGCTAGACCCAAACCCACTCGGGTAGACCCAAACCCACTCGGGTAGACCCAATTCCACTCGGCTAGGCCCAAACCTACTCGGCTAGGTCCAAACCCACTCGGCTAGACCCAAACCCACTCGGCTAGACCCAAACCCACTCGCCTAGACCCAAACCCACTCGGCTAGACCCAAACCCACTCGGCTAGACCCAAACCCACTCGGCTAGACACAAACCCACTCGGCTACACCCAAACCCACTCGGCTACACCCAAACCCACTCGGCTACACCCAAACCCACTCGGCTACACCCAAACCCACTCGGCCACACCCAAACCCACTCGGCTACACCCAAACCCACTCGGCTAGACCCAAACCCACTCGGCTAGACCCAAACCTATTCGGCGAGACCCAAACCCTCTCGGCTAGATCGAAACTCATTCGGCTAGACGCAACCCCACTCCGCTAGACCCAAACCCACTGGGCTAGACCCAAACCCACTCGGCTAGACCCAAACCCACTCGGCTAGACCCAAACCCACTCCGCTAGACCCAAACCCACTCCGCTAGACTCAAACCCACTCCGCTAGACCCAAACCCACTCCGCTAGACTCAAACCCACTCTGCTAGACGCAAACCCACTTCGTTAGATCCAAACCAATTCGGCTACACCCAAACCCACTCCGCTAGACCCAAACCCACTCCGCTAGACCCAAACCCACTCCGCTAGACCAATCCCACTCGGCTAGACCCAAACCTACTCGGCTAGGCCCAAACCCACTAGGCTAGACCCAAACCAACTCGGCTTGACCCAAACCCACTGGGCTAGACCCAAACCCACTCGGCTAGACCCAAACCCACTAGGCTAGACCCAAACCCACTTGGCTAGACCCAAACCCACTCGGCTAGAGCCAAACCCACTCCGATAGACCCAAACCCACTCGGCTAGACCCAAACCCACTCGGCTAGATCCAAACCCACTCGGCTAGACCCAAACCCACTCGGCTAGACGCAAACCCACTCGGCTATACCCAAACCCACTCGGCCACACCCAAACCCACTCGGCTACACCCAAACCCACTCGGCTAGACCCAAACCCACTCGGCTAGACCCAAACCGATTCGGCTAGACCCAAACCCACTCGGCTAGATCAAAACTCATTCGGCTAGACGCAACCCCACTCCGCGAGACCCAAATCCACTGGGCCAGACCAAAACCCACTCGGCTGGACGCAAACCCAGTCGGCGAGACCCAAACCCACTCGGCTAGACCCAAACCCACTCGGCTAGACCGAAACCCACTCGGCTAGACCGAAACCCAATCGGCTAGACCGAAACCCCCTCGGCTACACCCAAACCCACTCGGCTAGAGCCAAACCCACTCCGCTAGACCCAAACCCACTCGGCTAGACCCAAACCCACTCGGCTAGACCCAAACCCACTCGGCTACACCCAACCCCACTCGTCTAGACCCAAACCCACTCGGCTAGACCCAAACCCACTCGGCTAGACCCAAACCCACTCGGGTAGACCCAAACCCACTCGGGTAGACCCAATTGCACTCGGCTAGGCCCAAACCTACTCGGCTAGGTCCAAACCCACTCGGCTAGACCCAAACCCACTCGGCTAGACCCAAACCCACTCGCCTAGACCCAAACCCACTCGGCTAGACCCAAACCCACTCGGCTAGACCCAAACCCACTCGGCTAGACCCAAACCCACTCGGCTACACCCAAACCCACTCGGCTACACCCAAACCCACTCGGCTACATCCAAACCCACTCGGCTACACCCAAACCCACTCGGCCACACCCAAACCCACTCGGCTACACCCAAACCCACTCGGCTAGACCCAAACCCACTCGGCTAGACCCAAACCTATTCGGCGAGACCCAAACCCTCTCGGCTAGATCGAAACTCATTCGGCTAGACGCAACCCCACTCCGCTAGACCCAAACCCACTGGGCTAGACCCAAACCCACTCGGCTAGACCCAAACCCACTCGGCTAGACCCAAACCCACTCCGCTAGACCCAAACCCACTCCGCTAGACTCAAACCCACTCCGCTAGACCCAAACCCACTCCGCTAGACTCAAACCCACTCTGCTAGACGCAAACCCACTTCGTTAGATCCAAACCAATTCGGCTACACCCAAACCCACTCCGCTAGACCCAAACCCACTTCGCTAGACCCAAACCCACTCCGCTAGACCAAACCCACTCGGCTAGACCCAAACCTACTCGGCTAGGCCCAAACCCACTAGGCTAGACCCAAACCAACTCGGCTTGACCCAAACCCACTGGGCTAGACCCAAACCCACTCGGCTAGACCCAAACCCACTAGGCTAGACCCAAACCCACTTGGCTAGACCCAAACCCACTCGGCTAGAGCCAAACCCACTCCGATAGACCCAAACCCACTCGGCTAGACCCAAACACACTCGGCTAGTCCCAAACCCACTCGGCTACACCCAAACCCACTCGGCCACACCCAAACCCACTCGGCTACACCCAAACCCACTCGGCTAGACCCAAACCCACTCGGCTAGACCCAAACCGATTCGGCTAGACCCAAACCCACTCGGCTAGATCAAAACTCATTCGGCTAGATGCAACCCCACTCCGCGAGACCCAAACCCACTGGGCCAGACCAAAACCCACTCGGCTGGACGCAAACCCAGTCGGCGAGACCCAAACCCACTCGGCTAGACCCAAACCCACTCGGCTAGACCGAAACCCACTCTGCTAGACCGAAACCCACTCGGCTAGACCGAAACCCCCTTGGCTACACCCAAACCCACTCGGCTACACCCAAACCCACTCGGCTACACCCAAACCCACTCGGCTAGACCCAAGCCCACTCCTCTAGACCCAAACCCACTCGGCAAGAACCAAAACCCACTCGGCTGGACCCAAACCCACTCGGCTACACCCAAACCCACTCGGCTAGAGCCAAACTCACTTGGCTAGACCCAAACCCACTCGGCTAGACCCAAACCCACTGGTCTAGACCCAAACCAAATTGTCTAGACCCAAACCCACTCGGCTAGACCCAAACCCACCGGGCTAGACCCAAACCCACTCGGGTAGACCCAAACCCACTCGGGTAGACCCAAACCCACTCGGCTAGACCCAAACCGATTCGGCTAGACCCAAACCCACTCGGCTAGATCGAAACTCATTCGGCTAGACGCAACCCCACTCCGCGAGACCCAAACCCACTGGGCCAGACCAAAACCCACTCGGCTAGACCCAAACCCACTCGGCTAGACCCAAACCCACTCCGCTAGACCCAAACCCACTCCGCTAGACTCAAACCCACTCCGCTAGACCCAAACCCACTCCGCTCGACTCAAACCCACTCCGCTAGATGCAAACCCACTCCGTTAGACCCAAACCAATTCGGCTAGACCCACACCCACTCCGCTAGACCCAAACCCACTCCGCTAGACCCAAACACACTCCGCTACACCCAAACCCACTCCGCTAGACCCAAACCCACTCCGCTAGACCCAAACCCACTCGGCTGGACCCAAACCCACTCGGCTAGGCCCAAACCCACTAGGCTAGACACAAACCCACTCGGCTAGACCCAAACCCACTCGGCTAGACCCATACCCACTCGTCTAGACCCAAACCCACTCGGCTAGACCCAAACCCACTCGGCTAGACCCAAACCCACTCGGGTAGACCCAAACCCACTCGGGTAGACCCAATTCCACTCGGCAAGATCCAAACCCACTCGGCTAGGCCCAAACCCACTCGGCTAGACCCAAACCCACTCGGCTAGACCCAAACCCACTTGGCTAGACCCAAACCCACTCGGCTAGACACAAACCCACTCGGCTGGACCCAAACCCACTCCGCTACACCCAAACCCACTCCGCTAGACTCAAACCCACTCCGCTAGACCCAAACCCACTCCGCTAGGCTCAAACCCACTCCGCTAGACGCAGACCCACTCCGTTAGATCCAAACCAATTCGGCTACACCCAAACCCACTCCGCTAGACCCAAACCCACTCCGCTAGACCCAAACCCACTCCGCTAGACCAAACCCACTCGGCTAGACCCAAACCTACTCGGCCAGGCCCAAACCCACTAGGCTAGACCCAAACCAACTCGGCTTGACCCAAACCCACTGGGCTAGACCCAAACCCACTCGGCTAGACCCAAACCCACTCGGCTAGACCCAAACCCACTTGGCTAGACCCAAACCCACTCGGCTAGAGCCAAACCCACTCCGATAGACCCAAACCCACTCGGCTAGACCCAAACCCACTCGGCTAGACCCAAACCCACTCGGCTAGACCCAAACCCACTCGGCTAGACCCAAACGCACTCGGCTAGACCCAAACCCACTCGGCCACACCCAAACCCACTCGGCTACACCCAAACCCACTCGGCTAGACTCAAACCCACTTGGCTAGACCCAAACCTATTCGGCTAGACCCAAACCCACTCGGCTAGATCGAAACTCATTCGGCTAGACGCAACCCCACTCCGCTAGACCCAAACCCACTGGGCTAGACCCAAACCCACTCGGCTAGACCCAAACCCACTCGGCTAGACCCAAACCCACTCCGCTAGACACAAACCCACTCCGCTAGACTCAAACCCACTCCGCTAGACCCAAACCCACTCCGCTAGACTCAAACCCACTCCGCTAGACGCAAACCCACTCCGTTAGACCCAAACCAATTCGGCTACACCCAAACCCACTCTGCTAGACCCAAACCCACTCCGCTAGACCCAAACCCACTCCGCTAGACCAAACCCACTCGGCTAGACCCAAACCTACTCGGCTAGGCCCAAACCCACTAAGCCAGACCTAAACCCACTGGGCTAGACCCAAACCCACTCGGCTAGACCCAAACCCACTCGGCTAGACCCAAACCCACTCCGCGAGACCCAAACCCACTCGGCTACACCCAAACCCACTCGGCTAAACCCAAACCCACTCGGCTAGACCCAAACCCACTCGGCTAGACCCAAGCCCACTCGGCTAGATCCAAACCCACTCGGGTAGACCCAAACTCACTCGGGTAGACCCAAACCCACTCGGCCAGGCCCAAACCCACTCGACTAGACCCAAGCCCATTCCACTACAGCCAAACCCACTCGGCTAGACCCAAACCCACTCGGCTAGACCCAAACCCACTCCGCTAGTCCCAAACCCAATCCGCTAGACCCAAACCAACTCGGCTAGACCCACACCCACTCCGCTAGACCCAAACCCACTCGGCTAGACCCAAACCCACTCGGCTAGACCCAAACCCACTCGGGTGGACCCAAACTCACTCGGGTAGCCCAAACCCACTCGGCTAGACCCAAACCCACTCGGCTAGACCCAAACCCACTCGGCTAGACCCAAGCCCACTCCGCTAGACCCAAACCCACTTGGCTAGACCCAAACCCACTCGGCTAGACCCAAACCCACTCGGCTAGGCCCAAACCCACTCGGCTCGGCCCAAACCCACTCGGCTAGACACAAACCCACTCGGCTAGACCCAAACTCACTCGGCCAGACCCAAACGCACTCGGCGAGACCCAAACCCTCTCCGCTAAACCCAATCCCACTCGGCTAGACACAAACCCACTCCGCTAGACGCAAACCCACTCCGCTAGACGCAAACCCACTCCGCTAGACCCAAACCCACTCCGGTAGACCCAAACCCACTCCGCTAGACCCAAACCCACTCCGCTAGACCCAAACCCACTCCGCCAGACCCAAACCCGCTCGGCTCGACCCAAACCCACATGGCTAGGCCCAAACCCACTAGGCCAGACCTAAACCCACTGGGCTAGACCCAAACCCACTCGGCTATACCCAAACCCACTCGGCAAGACCCAAACCCACTCCGCGAGACCCAAACCCACTCGGCTACACCCAAACCCACTCGGCTAAACCCAAACCCACTCGGCTAGACCCAAACCCACTCGGCTAGACCCAAGCCCACTCGGCTAGATCCAAACCCACTCGGGTAGACCCAAACTCACTCGGGTAGACCCAAACCCACTCGGCTAGGCCCAAACCCACTCGACTAGACCCAAGCCCACTCCGCTGCACCCAAACCCACTCGGATAGACCCAAACCCACTCCGCTAGACGCAAACCCACTCCGCTAGACGCAAACCCACTCGCTAGACCCAAACCCACTCGGCTAGACCCAAACCCACTCGGCTAGACCCAAACCCACTCGGCTAGGCCCAAACCCACTCGGCTAGGCCCAAACCCACTCGGCTAGACCCAAACCCACTCGGCTAGACCCAAACCCACTCGGCCAGAACCAAACGCACTCGGCGAGACCCAAACCCTCTCCGCTAGACCCAAACCCACTCGGCTAGACACAAACCCACTCCGCTAGATGCAAACCCACTCCGCTAGACGCAAACCCACTCCGCTGGACCCAAACCCACTCCGCTAGACCCAAACCCACTCCGCTAGACCCAAACCCACTCCGCAAGACCCAAACACGCTCAGCTAGACCCAAACCCACTCCGCTAGACCCAAACCCACTCGGCTAGACCCAAACCCACATGGCTAGGCCCAAACCCACTCGGCTAGACCCAAACCCACTCGGGTGGACCCAAACTCACTCGGGTAGCCCAAACCCACTCGGCTAGACCCAAACCCACTCGGCTAGACCCAAACCCACTCGGCTAGACCCAAGCCCACTCCGCTAGACCCAAACCCACTCCGCTTGACCCAAACCCACTCCGCTAGACCGAAATCCACTCCGCTAGACCCAAACCCACTCGGCTAGACCCAAACCCACTCCGCGAGACCCAAACCCACTCGGCTACACCCAAACCCACTCGGCTAAACCCAAACCCACTCGGCTAGACCCAAACCCACTCGGCTAGACCCAAACCCACTCCGCGAGACCCAAACCCACTGGGCTAGACCCAAACCCACTCGGCTAGACCCAAACCCACTCGGCTAGACCCAAACCCACTCCGCTAGACCCAAACCCACTCCGCTAGACCCAAACCCACTCCGCTAGACCCAAACCCACTCCGCTACACCCAAACCCACTCCGCTATACCCAAACCCCTCCGCTAGACCCAAACCCACTCCGCTAGACCCAAACCCACTCGGCTAGACCCAAACCCACTCGGCTAGACCCAAACCCACTGGGCTAGACCCAAACCCACTCCGCTTGACCCAAACCCACTCCGCTAGATGCAAACCCACTCCGCTAGACCCAAACCCACTCCGCTAGACCCAAACCCACTCGGCTAGACCCAAACCCACTCGGCTAGGCCCAAACCCACTCGGCTAGGCGCAAACCCACTAGGCTAGACACAAACCCACTCCGCTAGACCCAAATCTACTCCGCTAGACCCAAACCCACTCCGCTAGACCCAAACCCACTCCGCTAGACCCAAACCCACATGGCTAGGCCCAAACCCACTAGGCCAGACCTAAACCCACTGGGCTAGACCCAAACCCATCGGCTAGACCCAAACCCACTCGGCTAGACCCAAACCCACTCCGCGAGACCCAAACCCACTCGGCTACACCCAAACCCACTCGGCTAAACCCAAACCCACTCGGCTAGACCCAAACCCACTCGGCTAGACCCAAACGCACTCCGCTATACCCAAACCCACTCCGCTAGACCCAAACCCACTCCGCTAGACCCAAACCCACTCGGCTAGACCCAAACCCACTCCGCTAGACCCAAACCCACTCCGCTACACCCAAACCCACTCCGCTAGAACCAAACCCACTCCGCTAGACCCAAACCCACTCCGCTAGACCCAAACCCACTCGGCTAGACCCAAACCCACATGGCTAGGCCCAAAGCCACTAGGCTAGACCCAAACCCACTCGGCTAGACCCAAACCCACTCGGCTGGACCCAAACTCACTCCGCTAGACCCAAACCCACTCCGCTAGACCCAAACCCACTCTGCTAGACCCAAACCCACTCCGCTAGACCCAAACCCACTCGGCTAGACCCAAACCCAGTCCGCTAGACCCAAACCCACTCCGCTACACCCAAACCCACTCCGCTAGAACCAAACCCACTCCGCTAGACCCAAACCCACTCCGCTAGACCCAAACCCACTCGGCTAGACCCAAACCCACTCCGCTAGACCCAAACCCACTCGGCTAGACCCAAACCCACTCGGCTAGGCCCAAACCCACTCGGCTAGGCGCAAACCCACTAGGCTAGACACAAACCCACTCCGCTAGACCCAAATCTACTCCGCTAGACCCAAACCCACTCCGCTAGACCCAAACCCACTCCGCTAGACCCAAACCCACATGGCTAGGCCCAAACCCACTAGGCCAGACCTAAACCCACTGGGCTAGACCCAAACCCATCGGCTAGACCCAAACCCACTCGGCTAGACCCAAACCCACTCCGCGAGACCCAAACCCACTCGGCTACACCCAAACCCACTCGGCTAAACCCAAACCCACTCGGCTAGACCCAAACCCACTCGGCTAGACCCAAACGCACTCCGCTATACCCAAACCCACTCCGCTAGACCCAAACCCACTCCGCTAGACCCAAACCCACTCGGCTAGACCCAAACCCACTCCGCTAGACCCA
The DNA here is from genome assembly GCA_963514005.1 of Raja brachyura. Next base: position 27,977,892 of record OY740815.1, on the reverse strand, counting down.
AACCAACTCCGCTACACCCAAACCCACTCCGCTAGAACCAAACCCACTCCGCTAGACCCAAACCCACTCCGCTAGACCCAAACCCACTCGGCTAGACCCAAACCCACATGGCTAGGCCCAAAGCCACTAGGCTAGACCCAAACCCACTCGGCTAGACCCAAACCCACTCGGCTGGACCCAAACTCACTCCGCTAGACCCAAACCCACTCCGCTAGACCCAAACCCACTCTGCTAGACCCAAACCCACTCCGCTAGACCCAAACCCACTCGGCTAGACCCAAACCCAGTCCGCTAGACCCAAACCCACTCCGCTACACCCAAACCCACTCCGCTAGAACCAAACCCACTCCGCTAGACCCAAACCCACTCCGCTAGACCCAAACCCACTCGGCTAGACCCAAACCCACATGGCTAGGCCCAAAGCCACTAGGCTAGACCCAAACCCACTCGGCTACACCCAAACCCACTCGGCTACACCCAAACCCACTCGGCTAGACCCAAACCCACTCCGCCAGACCCAAACCTATTCGGCTAGACCCAAAACCACTCGGCTAGATCCAAACCCATTCGGCTAGACGCAAACCCACTCCGTCAGACCTAAACCCACTGGGCTAGACCGAAATCCATTCGGCTAGACGCAAACCCACTCCGCTGGACCCAAACCCACTCCGCTAGACCCAAACCCACTCGGCTAGACCCAAACCCACTCGGCTACACCCAAACCCACTCGGCTACACCCAAACCCACTCGGCTAGACCCAAACCCACTCCGCCAGACCCAAACCTATTCGGTAGACCCAAAACCACTCGGCTAGATCCAAACCCATTCGGCTAGAAGCAAACCCACTCCGTCAGACCTAAACCCACTGGGCTAGACCCAAACCCATTCGGCTAGACGCAAACCCACTCCGCTGGACCCAAACCCACTCCGCTAGACCCAAACCCACTCGGCTAGACCCAAACCCACTCGGCTAGACTCAAACCCACTCCGCTAGACCCAAACCGACTCCGCTAGACCCAAACCCACTCCGCTAGACCCAAACCCACTCCGCTGGACTCAAACCCACTCCGCTAGATGCAAACCCACTCCGCTCGACCCAAACCAAATCGGCTAGACCCACACCCACTCCGCTAGACCCAAACCCAGTCCGCTAGACCCAAACCCACTCCGCTACACCCAAACCCGCTCCGCTAGACCCAAACCCACTCCGCTAGACCCAAACCCACTCGGCTAGACCCAAACCCACTCCGCTAGACCCAAACCCACTCGGCTAGACCCAAACCCACTCGGCTAGACTCAAACCCACTCCGCTAGACCCAAACCGACTCCGCTAGACCCAAACCCACTCCGCTAGACCCAAACCCACTCCGCTGGACTCAAACCCACTCCGCTAGATGCAAACCCACTCCGCTCGACCCAAACCAAATCGGCTAGACCCACACCCACTCCGCTAGACCCAAACCCACTCGGCTAGACCAAAACCTATTCGGCTAGACCCAAACCCACTTGGCTAGATCCAAACGCATTCGGCTAGATGCAAACCCACTCTGCTAGACCCAAACCAACTCAGCTAGACCCACACACACTCCGCTAGACCCAAACCCACTCCGCTAGACCCAAACCCACTCCGCTACACCCAAACCCACTCCGCTAGACCCAAACCCACTCCGCTAGACCCAAACCCACTCCGCTAGACCGAACCCCACTCGGCTAGACCCAAACCCACTCAGCTAGACCCAAACCCACTCCGCTACACCCAAACCCACTCCGCTAGAACCAAACCCACTCCGCTAGACCCAAACCCACTCCGCTAGACCCAAACCCACTCGGCTAGACCCAAACCCACATGGCTAGGCCCAAACCCACTAGGCCAGACCTAAACCCACTGGGCTAGACCCAAACCCACTCGGCTAGACCCAAACCCACTCGGCTAGACCCAAACCCACTCCGCGAGACCCAAACCCACTCCGCTACACCCAAACCCACTCCGCTAGACCCAAACCCACTCCGCTAGACTCAAACCCACTCCGCTAGACGCAAACCTACTCAGCTAGTCCCAAACCCAATCGGCCAGACCCAAACCCACTCGGCTAGACCCAAACCCACTCGTTTAGACCCAAACCCACTCGGCTAGACCCAAACCCACTCGGCTAGACCCAAACCCACTCGGCTAGACCCAAAACCACTCGGCTAGACCAAAACCCACTCGGCAAGACCCAAACCCACTCGGCTAGACCCAAACCCATTTGGCTAGACCCAAACCCACTCGGCTAGACCCCAACCCACTCGGCTAGTCCCAAACCCACTCGGCTAGACCCAAACCCACTCGTCTAGACCCAAACCCACTCGGCCAGACACAAACCCACTCGGTTAGACCCAAACCCACTCGGCGAGACCCAAACCCACTCGGCTACACCCAAACCCACACGGCTAGACCCAAACCCACTCGGCTAGACGCAAACCCACTCGGCTAGACCCAAACCCACTCGGCTAGACCCAAACCCACTCGGCTAGACCCAAACCCACTCGGCTAGACCGAAACCCACTCGGTAGACCGAAACCCCCTCGGCTACGCCCAAACCCACTCGGCTGCTCCCAAACCCACTCGGCTACACTCAAACCCACTCGGCTAGACCCAAGCCCACTGCTCTAGCCCAAACCCACTCGGCAAGAACCAAAACCCACTCGGCTAGACCCAAACCCACTCGGCTAGACCCAAACCCACTCGGCTAGAGCCAAACTCACTTGGCTAGACCCAAACCCACTCGGCTAGACCCAAACCCACTCGGCTAGACCCAAACCCACTCCGCTTGATCCAAACCCACTCGGCTAGACCCAAACCCACTCGGCTAGACCCAAACCCACTCGGCTAGACCCAAACCCACTCGGCTAGATCCAAACCCATTCGGCTAGACGCAAACCCATTCCGCTAGACCCAAACCAACTCAGCTAGACCCACACACACTCCGCTAGACCCAAACCCACTCCGCTAGGCCCAAACCCACTCCGCTACACCCAAACCCACTCCGCTAGACCCAAACCCACTCCGCTAGACCCAAACCCACTCCGCTAGACCCAAACCCACTCGGCTAGACCCAAACCCACTGAGCTAGACCCAAACCCACTCCGCTACACCCAAACCCACTCCGCTAGAACCAAACCCACTCCGCTAGACCCAAACCCACTCCGCTAGACCCAAACCCACTCGGCTAGACCCAAACCCACATGGCTAGGCCCAAACCCACTAGGCCAGACCTAAACCCACTGGGCTAGACCCAAACCCACACGGCTAGACCCAAACCCACTCGGCTAGACCCAAACCCACTCCGCGAGACCCAAACCCACTCCGCTACACCCAAACCCACTCTGCTAGACCCAAACCCACTCCGCTAGACTGAAACCCACTCCGCTAGACGCAAACCTACTCAGCTAGTCCCAAACCCACTCGGCTAGACCCAAACCCACTCGGCTAGACCCAAACCCACTCGTCTAGACCCAAACCCACTCGGCTAGACCCAAACCCACTCGGCTAGACCCAAACCCACTCGGCTAGACCCAAAACCACTCGGCTAGACCAAAACCCACTCGGCAAGACCCAAACCCACTCGGCTAGACCCAAACCCATTTGGCTAGACCCAAACCCACTCGGCTAGACCCCAACCCACTCGGCTAGTCCCAAACCCACTCGGCTAGACCAAAACCCACTCGTCTAGACCCAAACCCACTCGGCTAGCCCCAAACCCACTCGGTTAGACCCAAACCCACTCGGCGAGACCCAAACCCACTCGGCTACACCCAAACCCACACGGCTAGACCCAAACCCACTCGGCTAGACGCAAACCCACTCGGCTAGACCCAAACACACTCGGCTAGACCCAAACCCACTCGGCTACACCCAAACCCACTCGGCTAGACCCAAGCCCACTCCTCTAGACCCAAACCCACTCGGCAAGAACCAAAACCCACTCGGCTAGACCCAAACCCACTTGGCTAGACCCAAACCCACTCCGCTTGATCCAAACCCACTCCGCTATACGCAAACCCACTCCGCTAGACCCAAACCCACTCCGCTAGACCCAAACCCACTCCGCTAGACGCAAACCCATTCCGCTAGACCCAAACCCACTCCACTAGACCCAAACCAACTCGGTTAGACCCAAACCCACTCGTCTAGACCCAAACCCACTCGTCTAGACCCAAACCCACTCGGCTAGACCCAAACCCACTCGGCTAGACCCAAACCCACTCGGGTAGACCCAAACCCACTCGGGTAGACCCAAACCCACTCCGCTAGTCCCAAACCCACTCGGCTAGACCGAAACCTACTCGGCTAGACCGAAACCCCCTCGGCTACGCCCAAACCCACTCGGCTGCTCCCAAACCCACTCGGCTACACTCAAACCCACTCGGCTAGACCCAAGCCCACTGCTCTAGCCCAAACCCACTCGGCAAGAACCAAAACCCACTCGGCTAGACCCAAACCCACTCGGCTAGACCCAAACCCACTCGGCTAGAGCCAAACTCACTTGGCTAGACCCAAACCCACTCGGCTAGACCCAAACCCACTCGGCTAGACCCAAACCCACTCCGCTTGATCCAAACCCACTCGGCTAGACCCAAACCCACTCGGCTAGACCCAAACCCACTCGGCTAGACCCAAACCCACTCGGCTACACCCACACCCACTGGGCTACACCCAAACCCACTCGGCTACACCCAAACCCACTCGGCAACACCCAAACCCACTCGGCTACACCCAAACCCACTCGGCTAGACCCAAACCCACTCGGCTAGACCCAAACCTTTTCGGCTAGACCCAAACCCACTTGGCTAGATCCAAACCCATTCGGCTAGATGCAAACCCATTCCGCTAGACCCAAACCAACTCAGCTAGACCCACACACACTCCGCTAGACCCAAACCCACTCCGCTAGGCCCAAACCCACTCCGCTACACCCAAACCCACTCCGCTAGACCCAAACCCACTCCGCTAGACCCAAACCCACTCCGCTAGACCCAAACCCACTCGGCTAGACCCAAACCCACTGAGCTAGACCCAAACCCACTCCGCTACACCCAAACCCACTCCGCTAGAACCAAACCCACTCCGCTAGACCCAAACCCACTCCGCTAGACCCAAACCCACTCGGCTAGACCCAAACCCACATGGCTAGGCCCAAACCCACTAGGCCAGACCTAAACCCACTGGGCTAGACCCAAACCCACACGGCTAGACCCAAACCCACTCGGCTAGACCCAAACCCACTCCGCGAGACCCAAACCCACTCCGCTACACCCAAACCCACTCTGCTAGACCCAAACCCACTCCGCTAGACTGAAACCCACTCCGCTAGACGCAAACCTGCTCAGCTAGTCCCAAACCCACTCGGCTAGACCCAAACCCACTCGGCTAGACCCAAACCCACTCGTCTAGACCCAAACCCACTCGGCTAGACCCAAACCCACTCGGCTAGACCCAAACCCACTCGGCTAGACCCAAAACCTCTCGGCTAGACCAAAACCCACTCGGCAAGACCCAAACCCACTCGGCTAGACCCAAACCCATTTGGCTAGACCCAAACCCACTCGGCTAGACCCCAACCCACTCGGCTAGTCCCAAACCCACTCGGCTAGACCCAAACCCACTCGGCTAGACCCAAACCCACTCGGCTAGCCCCAAACCCACTCGGTTAGACCCAAACCCACTCGGCGAGACCCAAACCCACTCGGCTACACCCAAACCCACACGGCTAGACCCAAACCCACTCGGCTAGACGCAAACCCACTCGGCTAGACCCAAACACACTCGGCTAGACCCAAACCCACTCGGCTAGACCCAAACCCACTCGGCTAGACCCAAACCCACTCGGCTAGATGCAAACCCACTCGGCTAGACCCAAACCCACTCGGCTAGACCCTAACCCACTCGGCTAGACGCAAACCCACTCGGCTAGACCCAAACCCACTCGGCTAGCCCCAAACCCACTCGGCTAGACCCAAACCCACTCGGCTAGACCGAAACCCACTCGGCTAGACCGAAAACCCCTCGGCTACACCCAAACCCACTCGGGTACACCCAAACCCACTCGGCTACACCCAAACCCACTCGTCTAGACCCAAGCCCACTCCTCTAGACCCAAACCCACTCGGCAAGAACCAAAACCCACTCGGCTAGACCCAAACCCCCTCGGCTACACCCAAACCCACTCGGCTACACCGAAACCCACTCGGCTACACCCAAACCCACTCGGCTAGACCCAAGCCCACACCTCTAGACCCAAACCCACTCGGCAAAAACCAAAACCCACTCGGCTAGACCCAAACCCACTTGGCTAGACCCAAACCCACTCCGCTTGATCCAAACCCACTCCGCTATACGCAAACCCACTCCGCTAGACCCAAACCCACTCCGCTAGACCCAAACCCACTCCGCTAGACGCAAACCCATTCCGCTAGACCCAAACCCACTCCACTAGACCCAAACCAACTCGGTTAGACCCAAACCCACTCGTCTAGACCCAAACCCACTCGTCTAGACCCAAACCCACTCGGCTAGACCCAAACCCACTCGGCTAGTCCCAAACCCACTCGGCTAGACCGAAACCCACTCGGCTAGACCGAAACCCCCTCGGCTACGCCCAAACCCACTCGGCTGCTCCCAAACCCACTCGGCTACACTCAAACCCACTCGGCTAGACCCAAGCCCACTGCTCTAGCCCAAACCCACTCGGCAAGAACCAAAACCCACTCGGCTAGACCCAAACCCACTCGGCTAGACCCAAACCCACTCGGCTAGAGCCAAACTCACTTGGCTAGACCCAAACCCACTCGGCTAGACCCAAACCCACTCGGCTAGACCCAAACCCACTCCGCTTGATCCAAACCCACTCGGCTAGACCCAAACCCACTCGGCTAGACCCAAACCCACTCGGCTAGACCCAAACCCACTCGGCTACACCCACACCCACTGGGCTACACCCAAACCCACTCGGCTACACCCAAACCCACTCGGCAACACCCAAACCCACTCGGCTACACCCAAACCCACTCGGCTAGACCCAAACCCACTCGGCTAGACCCAAACCTATTCGGCTAGACCCAAACCCACTTGGCTAGATCCAAACCCATTCGGCTAGACGCAAACCCATTCCGCTAGACCCAAACCAACTCAGCTAGACCCACACACACTCCGCTAGACCCAAACCCACTCCGCTAGGCCCAAACCCACTCCGCTATACCCAAACCCACTCCGCTACACCCAAACCCACTCCGCTAGACCCAAACCCACTCCGCTAGACCCAAACCCACTCGGCTAGACCCAAACCCACTGAGCTAGACCCAAACCCACTCCGCTACACCCAAACCCACTCCGCTAGAACCAAACCCACTCCGCTAGACCCAAACCCACTCCGCTAGACCCAAACCCACTCGGCTAGACCCAAACCCACATGGCTAGGCCCAAACCTACTAGGCCAGACCTAAACCCACTGGGCTAGACCCAAACCCACACGGCAAGACCCAAACCCACTCGGCTAGACCCAAACCCACTCCGCGAGACCCAAACCCACTCCGCTACACCCAAACCCACTCTGCTAGACCCAAACCCACTCCGCTAGACTGAAACCCACTCCGCTAGACGCAAACCTACTCAGCTAGTCCCAAACCCACTCGGCTAGACCCAAACCCACTCGGCTAGACCCAAACCCACTCGTCTAGACCCAAACCCACTCGGCTAGACCCAAACCCACTCGGCTAGACCCAAACCCACTCGGCTAGACCCAAAACCACTCGGCTAGACCAAAACCCACTCGGCAAGACCCAAACCCACTCGGCTAGACCCAAACCCATTTGGCTAGACCCAAACCCACTCGGCTAGACCCCAACCCACTCGGCTAGTCCCAAACCCACTCGGCTAGACCCAAACCCACTCGTCTAGACCCAAACCCACTCGGCTAGCCCCAAACCCACTCGGTTAGACCCAAACCCACTCGGCGAGACCCAAACCCACTCGGCTACACCCAAACCCACACGGCTAGACCCAAACCCACTCGGCTAGACGCAAACCCACTCGGCTAGACCCAAACACACTCGGCTAGACCCAAACCCACTCGGCTAGACCCAAACCCACTCGGCTAGACCCAAACCCACTCGGCTAGACGCAAACCCACTCGGCTAGACCCAAACCCACTTGGCTAGACCCTAACCCACTCGGCTAGACGCAAACCCACTCGGCTAGACCCAAACCCACTCGGCTAGACCCAAACCCACTCGGCTAGACCCAAACCCACTCGGCTAGACCGAAACCCACTCGGCTAGACCGAAACCCCCTCGGCTACACCCAAACCCACTCGGCTACACCCAAACCCACTCGGCTACACCCAAACCCACTCGGCTAGACCCAAGCCCACTCCTCTAGACCCAAACCCACTCGGCAAGAACCAAAACCCACTCGGCTAGACCCAAACCCACTCGGCTAGACCCAAACCCACTCGGCTGGAGCCAAACTCACTTGGCTATACTCAAACCCACTCGGCTAGACCCAAACTCACTTGGCTAGACCCAAACCCACTCCGCTTGATCCAAACCCACTCCGCTATACGCAAACCCACTCCGCTAGACCCAAACCCACTCCGCTAGACCCAAACCCACTCCGCTAGACGCAAACCCATTCCGCTAGACCCAAACCCACTCCACTGGACCCAAACCAACTCGGTTAGACCCAAACCCACTCGTCTAGACCCAAACCCACTCGTCTAGACCCAAACCCACTCGGCTAGACCCAAACCCACTCGGCTAGACCCAAACCCACTCGGGTAGACCCAAACCCACTCGGGCAGACCCAATTCCACTCGGCAAGATCCAAACCCACGCGGCTAGACCCAAACCCACTCGGCTAGACCCAAACCCACTCGGCTAGACCCAAACCCACTCGGCTAGACCCAAACCCACTCGGCTAGACCCAAACCCACTCGGCTAGACCCAAACCCACTCGGCTAGACCCAAACCCACTCGGCTAGACCCAAAACCACTCGGCTAGACCAAAACCCACTCGGCAAGACCCAAACCCACTCGGCTAGACCCAAACCCATTTGGCTAGACCCAAACCCACTCGGCTAGACCCCAACCCACTCGGCTAGTCCCAAACCCACTCGGCTAGACCCAAACCCACTCGTCTAGACCCAAACCCACTCGGCTAGACCCAAACCCACTCGGTTAGACCCAAACCCACTCGGCGAGACCCAAACCCACTCGGCTACACCCAAACCCACACGGCTAGACCCAATCCCACTCGGCTAGACGCAAACCCACTCGGCTAGACCCAAACCCACTCGGCTAGACCCAAACCCACTCGGCTAGACCCAAACCCACTCGGCTAGACCCAAACCCGCTCGGCTAGATGCAAACCCACTCGGCTAGACCCAAACCCACTCGGCTAGACCCAAACCCACTCGGCTAGACGCAAACCCAGTCGGCTAGACCCAAACCCACTCGGCTAGACCCCAACCCACTCGGCTAGAGCCAAACCCACTCGGCTAGACCGAAACCCACTCGGCTAGACCGAAACCCCCTCGGTTACACCCAAACCCACTCAGCTACACCCAAACCCACTCGGCTACACCCAAACCCACTCGGCTGGACCCAAGCCCACTCCTCTAGACCCAAACCCACTCGGCAAGAACCAAAACCCACTCGGCTAGACCCAAACCCACTCGGCTAGACCCAAACCCACTCGGCTAGAGCCAAACTCACTTGGCTAGACCCAAACCCACTCGGCTAGACCCAAACCCACTCGTCTAGACCCAAACCAAATTGTCTAGACCCAAACCCACTCGGCTAGACCCAAACCCACCGGGCTTGACCCAAACCCACTCGGGTAGACCCAAACCCACTGGGCTAGACCCAAACCCACTCGGCAAGACCCAAACCCACTCGGCTAGACCCAAACCCACTCGGCTAGACCCAAACCCACTCGGCAAGACCCAAACCCACTCGGCTAGACCCAAACCCACACGGCTAGACCCAAACCCACTCGGCTAGACCCAAACCCACTCGGCTAGACCCAAACCCACTCGGCTAGACCCAAACCCACTCGGCTACACCCAAACCCACTCGGCTACACCCAAACCCACTCGGCTACACCCAAACCGACTCGGCCACACCCAAACCCACTCGGCTACACCCAAACCCACTCGGCTAGACCCAAACCCACTCGGCTAGATCGAAACTCATTCGGCTAGACGCAACCCCACTCCGCGAGACCCAAACCCACTGGGCCAGACCAAAACCCACTCGGCTAGTCCCAAACCCACTCGGCTAGACCCAAACCCACTCGTCTAGACCCAAACCCACTCGGCTAGACCCAAACCCACTCGGTTAGACCCAAACCCACTCGGCGAGACCCAAACCCACTCGGCTACACCCAAACCCACACGGCTAGACCCAAACCCACTCGGCTAGACGCAAACCCACTCGGCTAGACCCAAACCCACTCGGCTAGACCCAAACCCACTCGGCTAGACCCAAACCCACTCGGCTAGACCCAAACCCACTCGGCTAGACGCAAACCCACTCGGCTAGACCCAAACCCACTCGGCTAGACCCAAACCCATTCGGCTGGACGCAAACCCAGTCGGCGAGACCCAAACCCACTCGGCTAGACCGAAACCCACTCGGCTAGACCGAAACCCACTCGGCTAGACCGAAACCCACTCGGCTAGACCGAAACCCCATCGGCTACACCCAAACCCACTCGGCTACACCCAAACCCACTCGGCTACACCCAAACCCACTCGGCTAGACCCAAGCCCACTCCTCTAGACCCAAACCCACTCGGCAAGAACCAAAACCCACTCGGCTGGACCCAAACCCACTCGGCTAGACCCAAACCCACTCGGCTAGAGCCAAACTCACTTGGCTAGACCCAAACCCACTCGGCTAGACCCAAACCCACTCGTCTAGACCCAAACCAAATTGTCTAGACCCAAACACACTCGGCTAGACCCAAACCCACCGGGCTAGACCCAAACCTACTCAGCTAGTCCCAAACCCACTCGGCTAGACCCAAACCCACTCGGCTAGACCCAAACCCACTCGTCTAGTTCCAAACCCACTCGGCTAGACCCAAACCCACTCGGCTAGACCCAAACCCACTCGGCTAGACCCAAAACCACTCGGCTAGACCAAAACCCACCCGGCAAGACCCAAACCCAGTCGGCTAGACCCAAACCCATTTGGCTAGACCCAAACCCACTCGGCTAGACCCCAACCCACTCGGCTAGTCCCAAACCCACTCGGCTAGACCCAAACCCACTCGTCTAGACCCAAACCAACTCGGCTAGCCCCAAACCCACTCGGTTAGACCCAAACCCACTCGGCGAGACCCAAACCCACTCGGCTACACCCAAACCCACACGGCTAGACCCAAACCCACTCGGCTAGACGCAAACCCACTCGGCTAGACCCAAACACACTCGGCTAGACCCAAACCCACTCGGCTAGACCCAAACCCACTCGGCTAGACCCAAACCCACTCGGCTAGACGCAAACCCACTCGGCTAGACCCAAACCCACTCGGCTAGACCCTAACCCACTCGGCTAGACGCAAACCCACTCGGCTAGACCCAAACCCACTCGGCTAGACCCTAACCCACTCGGCTAGACCCAAACCCACTCGGCTAGACCCAAACCCACTCGGCTAGACCGAAACCCACTCGGCTAGACCGAAACCCCCTCGGCTACACCCAAACCCACTCGGCTACACCCAAACCCACTCGGCTACACCCAAACCCACTCGGCTAGACCCAAGCCCACTCCACTAGACCCAAACCCACTCGGCAAGAACCAAAACCCACTCGGCTAGACCCAAACCCACTCGGCTAGACCCAAACCCACTCGGCTAGAGCCAAACTCACTTGGCTATACTCAAACCCACTCGGCTAGACCCAAACCCATTTGGCTAGACCCAAACCCACTCCGCTTGATCCAAACCCACTCCGCTATACGCAAACCCACTCCGCTAGACCCAAACCCACTCCGCTTGATCCAAACCCACTCCGCTAGACGCAAACCCACTCCGCTAGACCCAAACCCACTCCGCTAGACCCAAACCCACTCCGCTAGACGCAAACCCATTCCGCTAGACCCAAACCCACTCCACTAGACCCAAACCAACTCGGTTAGACCCAAACCCACTCGTCTAGACCCAAACCCACTCGTCTAGACCCAAACCCACTCGGCTAGACCCAAACCCACTCGTCTAGACCCAAACCCACTCGGCTAGCCCCAAACCCACTCGGCGAGACCCAAACCCACTCGGCTACACCCAAACCCACACGGCTAGACCCAAACCCACTCGGCTAGACGCAAACCCACTCGGCTAGACCCAAACACACTCGGCTAGACCCAAACCCACTCGGCTAGACCCAAACCCACTCGGCTAGACCCAAACCCACTCGGCTAGACCCAAACCCACTCGGCTAGACCCAAAACCACTCGGCTAGACCAAAACCCACTCGGCTAGACGCAAACCCACTCGGCTAGACCCAAACCCACTCGGCTAGACCCAAACCCACTCGGCAAGACCCAAACCCACTCGGCTAGACCGAAACCCACTCGGCTAGACCGAAACCCCCTCGGCTACACCCAAACCCACTCGGCTACACCCAAACCCACTCGGCTACACCCAAACCCACTCGGCTAGACCCAAGCCCACTCCTCTAGACCCAAACCCACTCGGCAAGAACCAAAACCCACTCGGCTAGACCCAAACCCACTCGGCTAGACCCAAACCCACTCGGCTAGAGCCAAACTCACTTGGCTATACTCAAACCCACTCGGCTAGACCCAAACCCACTTGGCTAGACCCAAACCCACTCCGCTTGATCCAAACCCACTCCGCTATACGCAAACCCACTCCGCTAGACCCAAACCCACTCCGCTAGACCCAAACCCACTCCGCTAGACGCAAACCCATTCCGCTAGACCCAAACCCACTCCACTAGACCCAAACCAACTCGGTTAGACCCAAACCCACTCGTCTAGACCCAAACCCACTCGTCTAGACCCAAACCCACTCGGCTAGACCCAAACCCACTCGGCTAGACCCAAACCCACTCGGGTAGACCCAAACACACTCGGGCAGACCCAATTCCACTCGGCAAGATCCAAACCCACGCGGCTAGACCCAAACCCACTCGGCTAGACCCAAACCCACTCGGCTAGACCCAAACCCACTCGGCTAGACCCAAACCCACTCGGCTAGACCCAAACCCACTCGGCTAGACCCAAACCCACTCGGCTAGACCCAAACCCACTCGGCTAGACCCAAAACCACTCGGCTAGACCAAAACCCACTCGGCAAGACCCAAACCCACTCGGCTAGACCCAAACCCATTTGGCTAGACCCAAACCCACTCGGCTAGACCCCAACCCACTCGGCTAGTCCCAAACCCACTCGGCTAGACCCAAACCCACTCGTCTAGACCCAAACCCACTCGGCTAGACCCAAACCCACTCGGTTAGACCCAAACCCACTCGGCGAGACCCAAACCCACTCGGCTACACCCAAACCCACACGGCTAGACCCAATCCCACTCGGCTAGACGCAAACCCACTCGGCTAGACCCAAACCCACTCGGCTAGACCCAAACCCACTCGGCTAGACCCAAACCCACTCGGCTAGACCCAAACCCGCTCGGCTAGATGCAAACCCACTCGGCTAGACCCAAACCCACTCGGCTAGACCCAAACCCACTCGGCTAGACGCAAACCCAGTCGGCTAGACCCAAACCCACTCGGCTAGACCCCAACCCACTCGGCTAGAGCCAAACCCACTCGGCTAGACCGAAACCCACTCGGCTAGACCGAAACCCCCTCGGCTACACCCAAACCCACTCGGCTACACCCAAACCCACTCGGCTACACCCAAACCCACTCGGCTGGACCCAAGCCCACTCCTCTAGACCCAAACCCACTCGGCAAGAACCAAAACCCACTCGGCTAGACCCAAACCCACTCGGCTAGACCCAAACCCACTCGGCTAGAGCCAAACTCACTTGGCTAGACCCAAACCCACTCGGCTAGACCCAAACCCACTCGTCAGGACCCAAACCAAATTGTCTAGACCCAAACCCACTCGGCTAGACCCAAACCCACCGGGCTAGACCCAAACCCACTCGGGTAGACCCAAACCCACTGGGCTAGACCCAAACCCACTCGGCAAGACCCAAACCCACTCGGCTAGACCCAAACCCACTCGGCTAGACCCAAACCCACTCGGCAAGACCCAAACCCACTCGGCTAGACCCAAACCCACTCGGATAGACCCAAACCCACTCGGCTAGACCCAAACCCACTCGGCTAGACCCAAACCCACTCGGCTAGACCCAAACCCACTCGGCTACACCCAAACCCACTCGGCTACACCCAAACCCACTCGGCTACACCCAAACCGACTCGGCCACACCCAAACCCATTCGGCTACACCCAAACCCACTCGGCTAGACCCAAACCCACTCGGCTAGATCGAAACTCATTCGGCTAGACGCAACCCCACTCCGCGAGACCCAAACCCACTGGGCCAGACCAAAACCCACTCGGCTAGTCCCAAACCCACTCGGCTAGACCCAAACCCACTCGTCTAGACCCAAACCCACTCGGCTAGACCCAAACCCACTCGGTTAGACCCAAACCCACTCGGCGAGACCCAAACCCACTCGGCTACACCCAAACCCACACGGCTAGACCCAAACCCACTCGGCTAGTCGCAAACCCACTCGGCTAGACCCAAACCCACTCGGCTAGACCCAAACCCACTCGGCTAGACCCAAACCCACTCGGCTAGACCCAAACCCACTCGGCTAGACGCAAACCCACTCGGCTAGACCCAAACCCACTCGGCTAGACCCAAACCCACTCGGCTGGACGCAAACCCAGTTGGCGAGACCCAAACCCACTCGGATAGACCGAAACCCACTTGGCTAGACCGAAACCCACTCGGCTAGACCGAAACCCACTCGGCTAGACCGAAACCCCATCGGCTACACCCAAACCCACTCGGCTACACCCAAACCCACTCGGCTACACCCAAACCCACTCGGCTAGACCCAAGCCCACTCCTCTAGACCCAAACCTACTCGGCAAGAACCAAAACCCACTCGGCTGGACCCAAACCCACTCGGCTAGACCCAAACCCACTCGGCTAGAGCCAAACTCACTTGGCTAGACCCAAACCCACTCGGCTAGACCCAAACCCACTCGTCTAGACCCAAACCAAATTGTCTAGACCCAAACCCACTCGGCTAGACCCAAACCCACCGGGCTAGACCCAAACCTACTCAGCTAGTCCCAAACCCACTCGGCTAGACCCAAACCCACTCGGCTAGACCCAAACCCACTCGTCTAGACCCAAACCCACTCGGCTAGACCCAAACCCACTCGGCTAGACCCAAACCCACTCGGCTAGACCCAAAACCACTCGGCTGGACCAAAACCCACTCGGCAAGACCCAAACCCAGTCGGCTAGACCCAAACCCATTTGGCTAGACCCAAACCCACTCGGCTAGACCCCAACCCACTCGGCTAGTCCCAAACCCACTCGGCTAGACCCAAACCCACTCGTCTAGACCCAAACCCACTCGGCTAGCCCCAAAACCACTCGGTTAGACCCAAACCCACTCGGCGAGACCCAAACCCACTCGGCTACACCCAAACCCACACGGCTAGACCCAAACCCACTCGGCTAGACGCAAACCCACTCGGCTAGACCCAAACACACTCGGCTAGACCCAAACCCACTCGGCTAGACCCAAACCCACTCGGCTAGACCCAAACCCACTCGGCTAGACGCAAACCCACTCGGCTAGACACAAACCCACTCGGCTAGTCCCTAACCCACTCGGCTAGACGCAAACCCACTCGGCTAGACCCAAACCCACTCGGCTAGACCCTAACCCACTCGGCTAGACCCAAACCCACTCGGCTAGACGCAAACCCACTCGGCTAGACCGAAACCCACTCGGCTAGACCGAAACCCCCTCGGCTACACCCAAACCCACTCGGCTACACCCAAACCCACTCGGCTACACCCAAACCCACTCGGCTAGACCCAAGCCCACTCCACTAGACCCAAACCCACTCGGCAAGAACCAAAACCCACTCGGCTAGACCCAAACCCACTCGGCTAGACCCAAACCCACTCGGCTAGAGCCAAACTCACTTGGCTATACTCAAACCCAATCGGCTAGACCCAAACCCACTTGGCTAGACCCAAACCCACTCCGCTTGATCCAAACCCACTCCGCTATACGCAAACCCACTCCGCTAGACCCAAACCAACTCCGCTAGACCCAAACCCACTCCGCTAGACGCAAACCCATTCCGCTAGACCCAAACCCACTCCACTAGACCCAAACCAACTTGGTTAGACCCAAACCCACTCGTCTAGACCCAAACCCACTCGGCTAGACCCAAACCCACTCGGCTAGACCCAAACCCACTCGGCTAGACCCAAACCCACTCGGGTAGACCCAAACCCACTCGGGCAGACCCAATTCCACTCGGCAAGATCCAAACCCACGCGGCTAGACCCAAACCCACTCGGCTAGACCCAAACCCACTCGGCTAGACCCAAACCCACTCGGCTAGACCCAAACCCACTCGGCTAGACCCAAACCCACTCGGCTAGACCCAAACCCACTCGGCTAGACCCAAACCCACTCGGCTAGACCCAAAACCACTCGGCTAGACCAAAACCCACTCGGCAAGACCCAAACCCACTCGGCTAGACCCAAACCCATTTGGCTGGACCCAAACCCACTCGGCTAGACCCCAACCCACTCGGCTGGTCCCAAACCCACTCGGCTAGACCCAAACCCACTCGTCTAGACCCAAACCCACTCGGCTAGACCCAAACCCACTCGGTTAGACCCAAACCCACTCGGCGAGACCCAAATCCACTCGGCTACACCCAAACCCACACGGCTAGACCCAATCCCACTCGGCTAGACGCAAACCCACTCGGCTAGACCCAAACCCACTCGGCTTGACCCAAACCCACTCGGCTAGACCCAAACCCACTCGGCTAGACCCAAACCCGCTCGGCTAGATGCAAACCCACTCGGCTAGACCCAAACCCACTCGGCTAGACCCAAACCCACTCGGCTAGACGCAAACCCAGTCGGCTAGACCCAAACCCACTCGGCTAGACCCCAACCCACTCGGCTAGAGCCAAACCCACTCGGCTAGACCGAAACCCACTCGGCTAGACCGAAACCCCCTCGGCTACACCCAAACCCACTCGGCTACACCCAAACCCACTCGGCTACACCCAAACCCACTCGGCTGGACCCAAGCCCACTCCTCTAGACCCAAACCCACTCGGCAAGAACCAAAACCCACTCGGCTAGACCCAAACCCACTCGGCTAGACCCAAACCCACTCGGCTAGAGCCAAACTCACTTGGCTAGACCCAAACCCACTCGGCTAGACCCAAACCCACTCGTCTAGACCCAAACCAAATTGTCTAGACCCAAACCCACTCGGCTAGACCCTAACCCACCGGGCTAGACCCAAACCCACTCGGGTAGACCCAAACCCACTGGGCTAGACCCAAACCCACTCGGCAAGACCCAAACCCACTCGGCTAGACCCAAACCCACTCGGCTAGAGCCAAACTCACTTGGCTAGACCCAAACCCACTCGGCTAGACCCAAACCCACTCGTCTAGACCCAAACCAAATTGTCTAGACCCAAACCCACTCGGCTAGACCCAAACCCACCGGGCTAGACCCAAACCCACTCGGGTAGACCCAAACCCACTGGGCTAGACCCAAACCCACTCGGCAAGACCCAAACCCACTCGGCTAGACCCAAACCCACTCGGCTAGACCCAAACCCACTCGGCAAGACCCAAACCCACTCGGCTAGACCCAAACCCACTCGGCTAGACCCAAACCCACTCGGCTACACCCAAACCCACTCGGCCATACCCAAACCCACTCGGCTACACCCAAACCCACTCGGCTAGATCGAAACTCATTCGGCTAGACGCAACCCCACTCCGCGAGACCCAAGCCCACTGGGCCAGACCAAAACCCACTCGGCTAGTCCCAAACCCACTCGGCTAGACCCAAACCCACTCGTCTAGACCCAAACCCACTCGGCTAGACCCAAACCCACTCGGTTAGACCCAAACCCACTCGGCGAGACCCAAACCCACTCGGCTACACCCAAACCCACACGGCTAGACCCAAACCCACTCGGCTAGACGCAAACCCACTCGGCTAGACCCAAACCCACTCGGCTAGACCCAAACCCACTCGGCTAGAGCCAAACCCACTCGGCTAGACCCAAACCCACTCGGCTAGACCCAAACCCACTCGGCTGGACGCAAACCCAGTCGGCGAGACCCAAACCCACTCGGCTAGACCGAAACCCACTCGGCTAGACCGAAACCCACTCGGCTAGACCGAAACCCACTCGGCTAGACCGAAACCCCATCGGCTACACCCAAACCCACTCGGCTACACCCAAACCCACTCGGCTACACCCAAACCCACTCGGCTAGACCCAAGCCCACTCCTCTAGACCCAAACCCACTCGGCAAGAACCAAAACCCACTCGGCTGGACCCAAACCCACTCGGCTAGACCCAAACCCACTCGGCTAGAGCCAAACTCACATGGCTAGACCCAAACCCACTCGGCTAGACCCAAACCCACTCATCTAGACCCAAACCAAATTGTCTAGACCCAAACCCACTCGGCTAGACCCAAACCCACCGGGCTAGACCCAAACCCACTCGGGTAGACCCAAACCCACTCGGGCAGACCCAATTCCACTCGGCAAGATCCAAATCCACGCGGCTAGACCCAAACCCACTCGGCTAGACCCAAACCCACTCGGCCAGACCCAAACCCACTCGGCTAGACCCCAACCCACTCGGCTAGACCCAAACCCACTCGGCTAGACCCAAACCCACTCGGCTACACCCAAACCCACTCGGCTACACCCAAACCCACTCGGCTACACCCAAACCCACTCGGCTACACCCAAACCCACTCGGCCACACCCAAACCCACTCGGCTACACCCAAACCCACTCGGCTAGACCCAAACCCACTCGGCTAGACCCAAACCGATTCGGCTAGACCCAAACCCACTCGGCTAGATCGAAACTCATTCGGCTAGACGCAACCCCACTCCGCGAGACCCAAACCCACTGGGCCAGACCAAAACCCACTCGGCTAGACCCAAACCCACTCGGCTAGACCCAAACCCACTCCGCTAGACCCAAACCCACTCCGCTAGACTCAAACCCACTCCGCTAGACCCAAACCCACTCCGCTCGACTCAAACCCACTCCGCTAGACGCAAACCCACTCCGTTAGACCCAAACCAATTCGGCTAGACCCACACCCACTCCGCTAGACCCAAACCCACTCCGCTAGACCCAAACACACTCCGCTACACCCAAACCCACTCCGCTAGACCCAAACCCACTCCGCTAGACCCAAACCCACACGGCTAGACCCAAACCCACTCGGCTAGGCCCAAACCCACTAGGCTAGACCCAAACCCACTCGGCTTGACCCAAACCCACTGGGCTAGACCCAAACCCACTCGGCTAGACCCAAACCCACTCGGCTAGACCCTAACCCACTCGGCTAGACCCAAACCCACTCGGCTAGAGCCAAACCCACTCCGCTAGACCCAAACCCACTCGGCTACACCCAAACCCACTCGGCTAGACCCAAACCCACTCGGCTAGACCCAAACCCACTCGGCTAGACCCAAACGCACTCGGCTAGACCCAAACCCACTCGGCTAGACCCAAACCCACTCGGCTAGACCCAAACCCACTCGTCTAGACCCAAACCCACTCGGCTAGACCCAAACCCACTCGGCTAGACCCAAACCCACTCGGGTAGACCCAAACCCACTCGGGTAGACCCAATTCCACTCGGCAAGATCCAAACCCACTCGGCTAGGCCCAAACCCACTCGGCTAGGCCCAAACCCACTCGGCTAGACCCAAACCCACTCGGCTAGACCCAAACCCACTCGGCTAGACCCAAACCCACTCGGCTAGACCCAAACCCACTCGGCTAGACCCAAACCCACTCGGCTAGACCCAAACCCACTCGGCTAGACCCAAACCCACTCGGCTACACCCAAACCCACTCGGCTACACCCAAACCCACTCGGCTACACCCAAACCCACTCGGCCACACCCAAACCCACTCGGCTACACCCAAACCCACTCGGCTAGACCCAAACCCACTCGGCTAGACCCAAACCTATTCGGCTAGACCCAAACCCACTCGGCTAGATCGAAACTCATTCGGCTAGACGCAACCCTACTCCGCTAGACCCAAACCCACTGGGCTAGACCCAAACCCACTCGGCCAGACCCAAACCCACTCGGCTAGACCCAAACCCACTCCGCTAGACCCAAACCCACTCCGCTAGACTCAAACCCACTCCGCTAGACCCAAACCCACTCCGCTAGACTCAAACCCACTCCGCTAGACTCAAACCCACTCCGTTAGATCCAAACCAATTCGGCTACACCCAAACCCACTCCGCTAGACCCAAACCCACTCCGCTAGACCAAACCCACTCGGCTAGACCCAAACCTACTCGGCTTGGCCAAAACCCACTTGGCTAGACCCAAACCAACTCGGCTTGACCCAAACCCACTGGGCTAGACCCAAACCCACTCGGCTAGACCCAAACCCACTCGGCTAGACCCAAACCCACATGGCTAGACCCAAACCCACTCGGCTAGAGCCAAACCCACTCCGATAGACCAAAACCCACTCGGCTAGACCCAAACCCACTCGGCTAGACCCAAACCCACTCGGCTAGACCCAAACCCACTCGGCTAGACCCAAACGCACTCGGCTAGACCCAAACCCACTCGGCTAGACCCAAACCCACTCGGCTAGACCCAAACCCACTCGTCCAGACCCAAACCCACTCGGGTAGACCCAAACTCACTCGGGTAGACCCAAACCCACTCGGCTAGACCCAAACCCACTCGGCTAGACCCAAACCCACTCGGCTAGACCCAAGCCCACTCCGCTAGACCCAAACCCACTCGGCTAGATCCAAACCCACTCGGCTAGACCCAAACCCACACCGCTAGACCCAAACCCACTCCGCAAGACCCAAACCAACTCGGCTAGACCCACACCCACTCCGCTAGACCCAAACCCACTCGGCTAGACCGAAACCCACTAGGCTAGACCGAAACCCACTCGGCTACACCCAAACCCACTCGGCTAGACCCAAGCCCACTCCTCTGGACCCAAACCCGCTCGGCAAGAACCAAAACCCACTCGGCTAGACCCAAACCCACTCGGCTAGACCCAAACCCACTCGGCTAGAGCCAAACTCACATGGCTAGACCCAAACCCACTCGGCTAGACCCAAACCCACTCGTCTAGACCCAAACCAAATTGTCTAGACCCAAACCCACTCGGCTAGACCCAAACCCACCGGGCTAGACACAAACCCACTCGGGTAGACCCAAACCCACTCGGGTAGACCCAATTCCACTCGGCAAGATCCAAACCCACGCGGCTAGACCCAAACCCACTCGGCTAGAGCCAAACCCACTCGGCAAGACCCAAACCCACTCGGCTAGACCCAAACCCACTCGGCTAGACCCAAACCCACTCGACTAGACCCAAACCCACTCGGCTAGACCCAAACCCACTCGGCTAGACCCAAACCCACTCGGCTACACCCAAACCCACTCGGCTACACCCAAACCCACTCGGCTACACCCAAACCCACTCGGCCACACCCAAACCCACTCGGCTACACCCAAACCCACTCGGCTAGACCCAAACCCACTCGGCTAGACCCAAACCGATTCGGCTAGACCCAAACCCACTCGGCTAGATCAAAACTCATTCGGCTAGACGCAACCCCACTCCGCGAGACCCAAACCCACTGGGCCAGACCAAAACCCACTCGGCTAGTCCCAAACCCACTCGGCTAGACCCAAACCCACTCGTCTAGACCCAAACCCACTCGGCTAGACCCAAACCCACTCGGTTAGACCCAAACCCACTCGGCGAGACCCAAACCCACTCGGCTACACCCAAACTCACTTGGCTAGACCCAAACCCACTCGGCTAGACCCAAACCCACTCGTCTAGACCCAAACCAAATTGTCTAGACCCAAACCCACTCGGCTAGACCCAAACCCACCGGGCTAGACCCAAACCCACTCGGGTAGACCCAAACCCACTCGGGTAGACCGAATTCCACTCGGCAAGATCCAAACCCACGCGGCTAGACCCAAACCCACTCGGCTAGACCCAAACCCACTCGGCTAGACCCAAACCCACTCGGCTAGACCCAAACCCACTCGTCTAGACCCAAACCCACTCGGCTACACCCAAACCCACTCGGCTACACCCAAACCCACTCGGCTACACCCAAACCCACTCGGCCACACCCAAACCCACTCGGCTACACCCAAACCCACTCGGCTACACCCAAACCCACTCGGCCAGACCCAAGCCCACTCCTCTAGACCCAAACCCACTCGGCAAGAACCAAAACCCACTCGGCTGGACCCAAACCCACTCGGCTAGACCCAAACCCACTCGGCTAGAGCCAAACTCACTTGGCTAGACCCAAACCCACTCGGCTAGACCCAAACCCACTCGTCTAGACCCAAACCAAATTGTCTAGACCCAAACCCACTCGGCTAGACCCAAACCCACCGGGCTAGACCCAAACCCACTCGGGCAGACCCAAACCCACTCGGGCAGACCCAATTCCACTCGGCAAGATCCAAACCCACGCGGCTAGACCCAAACCCACTCGGCTAGACCCAAACCCACTCGGCCAGACCCAAACCCACTCGGCTAGACCCCAACCCACTCGGCTAGACCCAAACCCACTCGGCTAGACCCAAACCCACTCGGCTACACCCAAACCCACTCGGCTACACCCAAACCCACTCGGCTACACCCAAACCCACACGGCTACACCCAAACCCACTCGGCCACACCCAAACCCACTCGGCTACACCCAAACCCACTCGGCTACACCCAAACCCACTCGGCCACACCCAAACCCACTCGGCTACACCCAAACCCACTCGGCTAGACCCAAACCCACTCGGCTAGACCCAAACCGATTCGGCTAGACCCAAACCCACTCGGCTAGATCGAAACTCATTCGGCTAGACGCAACCCCACTCCGCGAGACCCAAACCCACTGGGCCAGACCAAAACCCACTCGGCTAGACCCAAACCCACTCGGCTAGACCCAAACCCACTCCGCTAGACCCAAACCCACTCCGCTAGACTCAAACCCACTCCGCTAGACCCAAACCCACTCCGCTCGACTCAAACCCACTCCGCTAGACGCAAACCCACTCCGTTAGACCCAAACCAATTCGGCTAGACCCACACCCACTCCGCAAGACCCAAACCCACTCCGCTAGACCCAAACACACTCCGCTACACCCAAACCCACTCCGCTAGACCCAAACCCACTCCGCTAGGCCCAAACCCACTCGGCTAGACCCAAACCCACTCGGCTAGGCCCAAACCCACTAAGCTAGACCCAAACCCACTCGGCTTGACCCAAACCCACTGGGCTAGACCCAAACCCACTCGGCTAGACCCAAACCCACTCGGCTAGACCCTAACCCACTTGGCTAGACCCAAACCCACTGGGCTAGAGCCAAACCCACTCCGCTAGACCCAAACCCAC
The DNA here is from genome assembly GCA_963514005.1 of Raja brachyura. Next base: position 27,954,153 of record OY740815.1, on the reverse strand, counting down.
TCGGCTACACCCAAACCCACTCGGCTAGACCCAAACCCACTCGGCTAGACCTAAACCCACTCGGCTAGACCCACACGCACTCGGCTAGACCCAAACCCACTCGGCTAGACCCAAACCCACTCGGCTAGACCCAACCCCACTCGTCTAGACCCAAACCCACTCGGCTAGACCCAAACCCACTCGGCTAGACCCAAACCCACTCGGGTAGACCCAAACCCACTCGGGTAGACCCAATTCCACTCGGTTAGGCCCAAACCTACTCGGCTAGGTCCAAACCCACTCGGCTAGACCCAAACCCACTCGGCTAGACCCAAACCCACTCGGCTAGACCCAAACCCACTCGGCTAGACCCAAACCCACTCGGCTAGACCCAAACCCACTCGGCTAGACCCAAACCCACTCGGCTACACCCAAACCCACTCGGCTACACCCAAACCCACTCGGCTACACCCAAACCCACTCGGCTACACCCAAACCCACTCGGCCACACCCAAACCCACTCGGCTACACCCAAACCCACTCGGCTAGACCCAAACCCACTCGGCTAGACCCAAACCTATTCGGCTAGACCCAAACCCTCTCGGCTAGATCGAAACTCATTCGGCTAGACGCAACCCCACTCCGCTAGACCCAAACCCACTGGGCTAGACCCAAACCCACTCGGCTAGACCCAAACCCACTCGGCTAGACCCAAACCCACTCCGCTAGACCCAAACCCACTCTGCTAGACGCAAACCCACTTCGTTAGATCCAAACCAATTCGGCTACACCCAAACCCACTCCGCTAGACCCAAACCCACTCCGCTAGACCCAAACCCACTCCGCTAGACCAAACCCACTCGGCTAGACCCAAACCTACTCGGCTAGGCCCAAACCCACTCGGCTAGACCCAAACCCACTCGGCTAGACCCAAACCCACTTCGTTAGATCCAAACCAATTCGGCTACTCCCAAACCCACTCCGCTAGACCCAAACCCACTCCGCTAGACCCAAACCCACTCCGCTAGACCAAACCCACTCGGCTAGACCCAAACCTACTCGGCTAGGCCCAAACCCACTAGGCTAGACCCAAACCAACTCGGCTTGACCCAAACCCACTGGGCTAGACCCAAACCCACTCGGCTAGACCCAAACCCACTAGGCTAGACCCAAACCCACTTGGCTAGACCCAAACCCACTCGGCTAGAGCCAAACCCACTCCGATAGACCCAAACCCACTCGGCTAGACCCAAACCCACTCGGCTAGACCCAAACCCACTCGGCTAGACCCAAACCCACTCGGCTAGACCCAAACCCACTCGGCTACACCGAAACCCACTCGGCCACACCCAGACCCACTCGGCTACACCCAAACCCACTCGGCTAGACCCAAACCCACTCGGCTAGACCCAAACCGATTCGGCTAGACCCAAACCCACTCGGCTAGATCAAAACTAATTCGGCTAAACGCAACCCCACTCCGCGAGACCCAAACCCACTGGGCCAGACCAAAACCCACTCGGCTGGACGCAAACCCAGTCGGCGAGACCCAAACCCACTCGGCTAGACCCAAACCCACTCGGCTAGACCGAAACCCACTCGGCTAGACCGAAACCCACTCGGCTAGACCGAAACCCCCTCGGCTACACCCAAACCCACTCGGCTACACCCAAACCCACTCGGCTAGACCCAAGCCCACTCCTCTAGACCCAAACCCACTCGGCAAGAACCAAAACCCACTCGGCTGGACCCAAACCCACTCGGCTACACCCAAACCCACTCGGCTAGAGCAAAACTCACTTGGCTAGACCCAAACCCACTCGGCTAGACCCAAACCCACTCGTCTAGACCCAAACCAAATTGTCTAGACCCAAACCCACTCGGCTAGACCCAACCCACCGGGCTAGACCCAAACCCACTCGGGTAGACCCAAACCCACTCGGGTAGACCCAAACCCACTCGGCTAGACCCAAACCGATTCGGCTAGACCCAAACCCACTCGGCTAGATCGAAACTCATTCGGCTAGACGCAACCCCACTCCGCGAGACCCAAACCCACTGGGCCAGACCAAAACCCACTCGGCTAGACCCAAACCCACTCGGCTAGACCCAAACCCACTCCGCTAGACCCAAACCCACTCCGCTAGACTCAAACCCACTCCGCTAGACCCAAACCCACTCCGCTCGACTCAAACCCACTCCGCTAGACGCAAACCCACTCCGTTAGACCCAAACCAATTCGGCTAGACCCACACCCACTCCGCTAGACCCAAACCCACTCCGCTAGACCCAAACACACTCCGCTACACCCAAACCCACTCCGCTAGACCCAAACCCACTTCGCTAGACCCAAACCCACTCGGCTGGACCCAAACCCACTCGGCTAGGCCCAAACCCACTAGGCTAGACCCAAACCCACTCGGCTTGACCCAAACCCACTGGGCTAGACCCAAACCCACTCGGCTAGACCCAAACCCACTCGGCTAGACCCTAACCCACTTGGCTAGACCCAAACCCACTCGGCTAGAGCCAAACCCACTCCGCTAGACCCAAACCCACTCGGCTACACCCAAACCCACTCGGCTAGACCCAAACCCACTCGGCTAGACCTAAACCCACTCGGCTAGACCCAAACGCACTCGGCTAGACCCAAACCCACTCGGCTAGACCCAAACCCACTCGGCTAGACCCAAACCCACTCGTCTAGACCCAAACCCACTCGGCTAGACCCAAACCCACTCGGCTAGACCCAAACCCACTCGGGTAGACCCAAACCCACTCGGGTAGACCCAATTCCACTCGGCAAGATCCAAACCCACTCGGCTAGGCCCAAACCCACTCGGCTAGACCCAAACCCACTCGGCTAGACCCAAACCCACTCGGCTAGACCCAAACCCACTCGGCTAGACCCAAACCCACTCGGCTAGACCCAAACCCACTCGGCTAGACCCAAACCCACTCGGCCAGACCCAAACCCACTCGGCTACACCCAAACCCACTCGGCTAAACCCAAACCCACTCGGCTACACCCAAACCCACTCGGCCACACCCAAACCCACTCGGCTACACCCAAACCCACTCGGCTAGACCCAAACCCACTCGGCTAGACCCAAACCTATTCGGCTAGACCCAAACCCACTCGGCTAGATCGAAACTCATTCGGCTAGACGCAACCCCACTCCGCTAGACCCAAACCCACTGGGCTAGACACAAACCCACTCGGCTAGACCCAAACCCACTCGGCTGGACCCAAACCCACTCCGCTAGACCCAAACCCACTCCGCTAGACTCAAACCCACTCCGCTAGACCCAAACCCACTCCGCTAGACTGAAACCCACTCCGCTAGACGCAAACCCACTCCGTTAGATCCAAACCAATTCGGCTACACCCAAACCCACTCCGCTAGACCCAAACCCACTCCGCTAGACCCAAACCCACTCCGCTAGACCAAACCCACTCGGCTAGACCCAAACCTACTCGGCCAGGCCCAAACCCACTAGGCTAGACCCAAACCAACTCGGCTTGACCCAAACCCACTGGGCTAGACCCAAACCCACTCGGCTAGACCCAAACCCACTCGGCTAGACCCAAACCCACTTGGCTAGACCCAAACCCACTCGGCTAGAGCCAAACCCACTCCGATAGACCCAAACCCACTCGGCTAGACCCAAACCCACTCGGCTAGACCCAAACCCACTCGGCTAGACCGAAACCCACTCGGCTAGACCCAAACGCACTCGGCTACACCCAAACCCACTCGGCTACACCCAAACCCACTCGGCCACACCCAAACCCACTCGGCTACACCCAAACCCACTCGGCGACACCCAAACCCACTCGGCTAGACCCAAACCGATTCGGCTAGACCCAAACCCACTCGGCTAGATCGAAACTCATTCGGCTAGACGCAACCCCACTCCGCGAGACCCAAACCCACTGGGCCAGACCAAAACCCACTCGGCTAGACCCAAACCCACTCGGCTAGACCCAAACCCACTCCGCTAGACCCAAACCCACTCCGCTAGACTCAAACCCACTCCGCTAGACCCAAACCCACTCCGCTAGACTCAAACCCACTCCGCTAGACGCAAACCCTCTCCGTTAGATCCAAACCAATTCGGCCACACCCAAACCCACTCCGCTAGACCCAAACCCACTCCGCTAGACCCAAACCCACACCGCTAGACCAAACCCACTCGGCTAGACCCAAACCTACTCGGCCAGGCCCAAACCCACTAGGCTAGACCCAAACCAACTCGGCTTGACCCAAACCCACTGGGCTAGACCCAAACCCACTCGGCTAGACCCAAACCCACTCGGCTAGACCCAAACCCACTTGGCTAGACCCAAACCCACTCGGCTAGAGCCAAACCCACTCCGATAGACCCAAACCCACTCGGCTAGACCCTAACCCACTCGGCTAGACCCAAACCCACTCGGCTAGACCCAAACCCACTCGGCTAGACCCAAACGCACTCGGCTAGACCCAAACCCACTCGGCCACACCCAAACCCACTCGGCTACACCCAAACCCACTCGGCTAGACCCAAACCCACTTGGCTAGCCCCAAACCTATTCGGCTAGACCCAAACCCACTCGGCTAGGTCGAAACTCATTTGGCCAGACGCAACCCCACTCCGCTAGACCCAAACCCACTGGGCTAGACCCAAACCCACTCGGCTAGACCCAAACCCACTCGGCTAGACCCAAACCCACTCCGCTAGACCCAAACCCACTCCGCTAGACTCAAACCCACTCCGCTAGACCCAAACCCACTCCGCTAGACTCAAACCCACTCCGCTAGACGCAAACCCACTCCGTTAGACCCAAACCAATTCGGCTACACCCAAACCCACTCTGCTAGACCCAAACCCACTCCGCTAGACCCAAACCCACTCCGCTAGACCAAACCCACTCGGCTAGACCCAAACCTACTCGGCTAGGCCCAAACCCACTAGGCTAGACCCAAACCAACTCGGCTTGACCCAAACCCACTGGGCTAGACCCAAACCCACTCGGCTAGACCCAAACCCACTCGGCTAGACCCAAACCCACATGGCTAGACCCAAACCCACTCGGCTAGAGCCAAACCCACTCCGATAGACCCAAACCCACTCGGCTAGACCCAAACCCACTCGGCTAGACCCAAACCCACTCGGCTAGACCCAAACCCACTCGGCTAGACGCAAACGCACTCGGCTACACCCAAACCCACTCGGCTAGACCCAAACCCACTCGTCCAGACCCAAACCCACTCGGGTAGACCCAAACTCACTCGGGTAGACCCAAACCCACTCGGCTGGACCCAAACCCACTCGGCTAGACCCAAACCCACTCGGCTAGACCCCAGCCCACTCCGCTAGACCCAAACCCACTCGGCTAGACCCAAACCCACTCGGCTAGACCCAACCCCACTCGTCTAGACCCAAACCCACTCGGTTAGACCCAAACCCACTCGGCTAGACCCAAACCCACTCGGGTAGACCCAAACCCACTCGGGTAGACCCAATTCCACTCGGCTAGGCCCAAACCTACTCGGCTAGGTCCAAACCCACTCGGCTAGACCCAAACCCACTCGGCTAGACCCAAACCCACTCGGCTAGACCCAAACCCACTCGGCTAGACCCAAACCCACTCGGCTAGACCCAAACCCACTCGGCTAGACCCAAACCCACTCGGCTAGACCCAAACGCACTCGGCTAGACCCAAACCCACTCGGCCACACCCAAACCCACTCGGCTACACCCAAACCCACTCGGCTAGACCCAAACCCACTTGGCTAGCCCCAAACCTATTCGGCTAGACCCAAACCCACTCGGCTAGGTCGAAACTCATTTGGCCAGACGCAACCCCACTCCGCTAGACCCAAACCCACTGGGCTAGACCCAAACCCACTCGGCTAGACCCAAACCCACTCGGCTAGACCCAAACCCACTCCGCTAGACCCAAACCCACTCCGCTAGACTCAAACCCACTCCGCTAGACCCAAACCCACTCCGCTAGACTCAAACCCACTCCGCTAGACGCAAACCCACTCCGTTAGACCCAAACCAATTCGGCTACACCCAAACCCACTCTGCTAGACCCAAACCCACTCCGCTAGACCCAAACCCACTCCGCTAGACCAAACCCACTCGGCTAGACCCAAACCTACTCGGCTAGGCCCAAACCCACTAGGCTAGACCCAAACCAACTCGGCTTGACCCAAACCCACTGGGCTAGACTCAAACCCACTCGGCTAGACCCAAACCCACTCGGCTAGACCCAAACCCACATGGCTAGACCCAAACCCACTCGGCTAGAGCCAAACCCACTCCGATAGACCCAAACCCACTCGGCTAGACCCAAACCCACTCGGCTAGACCCAAACCCACTCGGCTAGACCCAAACCCACTCGGCTAGACGCAAACGCACTCGGCTACACCCAAACCCACTCGGCTAGACCCAAACCCACTCGTCCAGACCCAAACCCACTCGGGTAGACCCAAACTCACTCGGGTAGACCCAAACCCACTCGGCTGGACCCAAACCCACTCGGCTAGACCCAAACCCACTCGGCTAGACCCCAGCCCACTCCGCTAGACCCAAACCCACTCGGCTAGACCCAAACCCACTCGGCTAGACCCAACCCCACTCGTCTAGACCCAAACCCACTCGGTTAGACCCAAACCCACTCGGCTAGACCCAAACCCACTCGGGTAGACCCAAACCCACTCGGGTAGACCCAATTCCACTCGGCTAGGCCCAAACCTACTCGGCTAGGTCCAAACCCACTCGGCTAGACCCAAACCCACTCGGCTAGACCCAAACCCACTCGGCTAGACCCAAACCCACTCGGCTAGACCCAAACCCACTCGGCTAGACCCAAACCCACTCGGCTAGACCCAAACCCAGTCGGCTACACCCAAACCCACTCGGCTACACCCAAACCCACTCGGCTACACCCAAACCCACTCGGCGACACCCAAACCCACTCGGCCACACCCAAACCCACTCGGCTACACCCAAACCCACTCGGCTAGACCCAAACCCACTCGGCTAGACCCAAACCTATTCGGCTAGACCCAAACCCTCTCGGCTACATCGAAACTCATTCGGCTAGACGCAACCCCACTCCGCTAGACCCAAACCCACTGGGCTAGACCCAAACCCACTCGGCTAGACCCAAACCCACTCGGCTAGACCCAAACCCACTCCGCTAGACCCAAACCCACTCCGCTAGACTCAAACCCACTCCGCTAGACCCAAACCCATTCCGCTAGACTCAAACCCACTCTGCTAGACGCAAACCCACTTCGTTAGATCCAAACCAATTCGGCTAGACCCAAACCCACTCGGCTAGATCAAAACTCATTCGGCTAGACGCAAGCCCACTCCGCGAGACCCAAACCCACTGGGCCAGACCAAAACCCACTCGGCTGGACGCAAACCCAGTCGGCGAGACCCAAACCCACTCGGCTAGACCCAAACCCACTCGGCTAGACCGAAACCCACTCGGCTAGACCGAAACCCACTCGGTTAGACCGAAACCCCCTCGGCTACACCCAAACCCACTCGGCTACACCCAAACCCACTCGGCTACACCCAAACCCACTCGGCTAGACCCAAGCCCACTCCTCAAGACCCAAACCCACTCGGCAAGAACCAAAACCCACTCGGCTGGACCCAAACCCACTCGGCTACACCCAAACCCACTCGGCTAGAGCCAAACTCACTTGGCTAGACCCAAACCCACTCGGCTAGACCCAAACCCACTCGTCTAGACCCAAACCAAATTGTCTAGACCCAAACCCACTCGGCTAGACCCAAACCCACCGGGCTAGACCCAAACCCACTCGGGTAGACCCAAACCCACTCGGGTAGACCCAAACCCACTCGGCTAGACCCAAACCGATTCGGCTAGACCCAAACCCACTCGGCTAGATCGAAACTCATTCGGCTAGACGCAACCCCACTCCGCGAGACCCAAACCCACTGGGCCAGACCAAAACCCACTCGGCTAGACCCAAACCCACTCGGCTATACCCAAACCCACTCCGCTAGACCCAAACCCACTCCGCTAGACTCAAACCCACTCCGCTAGACCCAAACCCACTCCGCTCGACTCAAACCCACTCCGCTAGACGCAAACCCACTCCGTTAGACCCAAACCAATTCGGCTAGACCCACACCCACTCCGCTAGACCCAAACCCACTCCGCTAGACCCAAACACACTCCGCTACACCCAAACCCACTCCGCTAGACCCAAACCCACTCCGCTAGACCCAAACCCACTCGGCTGGACCCAAACCCACTCGGCTAGGCCCAAACCCACTAGGCTAGACCCAAACCCACTCGGCTTGACCCAAACCCACTGGGCTAGACCCAAACCCACTCGGCTAGACCCAAACCCACTCGGCTAGACCCTAACCCACTTGGCTAGACCCAAACCCACTCGGCTAGAGCCAAACCCACTCCGCTAGACCCAACCCCACTCCGCTAGACCCAAACCCACTGGGCTAGACACAAACCCACTCGGCTAGACCCAAACCCACTCGGCTGGACCCAACCCCACTCTGCTAGACCCAAACCCACTCCGCTAGACTGAAACCCACTCCGCTAGACGCAAACCCACTCCGTTAGATCCAAACCAATTCGGCTACACCCAAACCCACTCCGCTAGACCCAAACCCACTCCGCTAGACCCAAACCCACTCCGCTAGACCAAACCCACTCGGCTAGACCCAAACCTACTCGGCCAGGCCCAAACCCACTAGGCTAGACCCAAACCAACTCGGCTTGACCCAAACCCACTGGGCTAGACCCAAACCCACTCGGCTAGACCCAAACCCACTCGGCTAGACCCAAACCCACTTGGCTAGACCCAAACCCACTCGGCTAGAGCCAAACCCACTCCGATAGACCCAAACCCACTCGGCTAGACCCAAACCCACTCGGCTAGACCCAAACCCACTCGGCTAGACCCAAACCCACTCGGCTAGACCCAAACGCACTCGGCTAGACCCAAACCCACTCGGCCACACCCAAACCCACTCGGCTACACCCAAACCCACTCGGCTAGACCCAAACCCACTTGGCTAGACCCAAACCTATTCGGCCAGACCCAAACCCACTCGGCTACATCGAAACTCATTCGCCTAGACGCAACCCCACTCCGCTAGACCCAAACCCACTGGGCTAGACCCAAACCCACTCGGCTAGACCCAAACCCACTCGGCTAGACCCAAACCCACTCCGCTAGACCCAAACCCACTCCGCTAGACTCAAACCCACTCCGCTAGACCCAAACCCACTCCGCTAGACTCAAACCCACTCCGCTAGACACAAACCCACTCCGTTAGACCCAAACCAATTCGGCTACACCCAAACCCACTCTGCTAGACCCAAACCCACTCCGCTAGACCCAAACCCACTCCGCTAGACCAAACCCACTCGGCTAGACCCAAACCTACTCGGCTAGGCCCAAACCCACTAGGGTAGACCCAAACCAACTCGGCTTGACCCAAACCCACTGGGCTAGACCCAAACCCACTCGGCTAGACCCAAACCCACTCGGCTAGACCCAAACCCACATGGCTAGACCCAAACCCACTCGGCTAGAGCCAAACCCACTCCGATAGACCCAATCCCACTCGGCTAGACACAAACCCACTCGGCTAGACCCAAACCCACTCGGCTAGACCCAAACCCACTCGGCTAGACCCAAACGCACTCGGCTAGACCCAAACCCACTCGGCTACACCCAAACCCACTCGTCCAGACCCAAACCCACTCGGGTAGACCCAAACTCACTCGGGTAGACCCAAACCCACTCGGCTAGACCCAAACCCACTCGGCTAGACCCAAACCCACTCGGCTAGACCCCAGCCCACTCCGCTAGACCCAAACCCACTCGGCTAGACCCAAACCCACTCGGCTGGACCCAAACCCACACCGCTAGACCCAATCCCACTCCGCAAGACCCAAACCAACTCGGCTAGACCCACACCCACTCCGCTAGACCCAAACCCACTCGGCTAGACCCAAACCCACTCGGCTAGACCCAAACCCACTCGGCTAGACCCAAACCCACTCGGCTAGACCCAAGCCCACTCCGCTAGACCCAAACCCACTCGGCTAGACCCAAACCCACTCGGCTACACCCAAACCCACTCGGCTAGACCCAAACCCACTCGGCTAGGCCCAAACCCACTCGGCTAGGCCCAAACCCACTCGGCTAGACCCAAACCCAATCGGCTAGACCCAAACCCACTCGGCCAGACCCAAACGCACTCGGCGACACCCAAACCCACTCCGCTAGACCCAAACCCACTCCGCTAGAGACAAACCCACTCCGCTAGACGCAAACCCACTCCGCTAGACGCAAACCCACTCCGCTAGACCCAAACCCACTCCGCTAGACCCAAACCCACTCGGCTAGACCCAAACCCACTCCGCTAGACCCAAACCCACTCCGCTAGACCCAAACCCGCTCCGCTAGACCCAAACCCGCTCCGCTAGACCCAAACCCGCTCCGCTACACCCAAACCCGCTCCGCTAGACCCAAACCCACTCCGCTAGACCCAAACCCACTCCGCTAGACCCAAACCCACTCCGGTAGGCCCAAACCCACTCCGCCAGACCAAAACCCACTCGGCTGGACGCAAACCCAGTCGGCGAGACCCAAACCCACTCGGCTAGACCCAAACCCACTCGGCTAGACCCAAACCCACTCGGCTAGACCGAAACCCACTCGGCTAGACCGAAACCCCCTCGGCTACACCCAAACCCACTCGGCTACACCCAAACCCACTCGGCTACACCCAAACCCACTCGGCTAGACCCAAGCCCACTCCTCTAGACCCAAACCCACTCGGCAAGAACCAAAACCCACTCGGCTGGACCCAAACCCACTCGGCTACACCCAAACCCACTCGGCTAGAGCCAAACTCACTTGGCTAGACCCAAACCCACTCGGCTAGACCCAAACCCACTCGTCTAGACCCAAACCAAATTGTCTAGACCCAAACCCACTCGGCTAGACCCAAACCCACCGGGCTAGACCCAAACCCACTCGGGTAGACCGAAACCCACTCGGGTAGACCCAAACCCACTCGGCTAGACCGAAACCGATTCGGCTAGACCCAAACCCACTCGGCTAGATCGAAACTCATTCGGCTAGACGCAACCCCACTCCGCGAGACCCAAACCCACTGGGCCAGACCAAAACCCACTCCGCTCGACTCAAACCCACTCCGCTAGACGCAAACCCACTCCGTTAGACCGAAACCAATTCGGCTAGACCCACACCCACTCCGCTAGACCCAAACCCACTCCGCTAGACCCAAACACACTCCGCTACACCCAAACCCACTCCGCTAGACCCAAACCCACTCCGCTAGACCCAAACCCACTCGGCTGGACCCAAACCCACTCGGCTAGGCCCAAACCCACTAGGCTAGACCCAAACCCACTCGGCTTGACCCAAACCCACTGGGCTAGACCCAAACCCACTCGGCTAGACCCAAACCCACTCGGCTAGACCCTAACCCACTCCGCTAGACCCAAACCCACTCGGCTACACCCAAACCCACTCGGCTAGACCCAAACCCACTCGGCTAGACCTAAACCCACTCGGCTACACCCAAACGCACTCGGCTAGACCCAAACCCACTCGGCTAGACCCAAACCCACTCGGCTAGACCCAAACCCACTCGTCTAGACCCAAACCCACTCGGCTAGACCCAAACCCACTCGGCTAGACCCAAACCCACTCGGGTAGACCCAAACCCACTCGGGTAGACCCAATTCCACTCGGCAAGATCCAAACCCACTCGGCTAGGCCCAAACCCACTCGGCTAGACCCAAACCCACTCGGCTAGACCCAAACCCACTCGGCTAGACCCAAACCCACTCGGCTAGACCCAAACCCACTCGGCTAGACCCAAACCCACTCGGCTAGACCCAAACCCACTCGGCTAGACCCAAACCCACTCGGCTACACCCAAACCCACTCGGCTACACCCAAACCCACTCGGCTAGACCCAAACCGATTCGCCTAGACCCAAACCCACCCCGCTAGACCTAAATGCACTCGGCTAGACCCAAACCCACTCGGCTAAACCCAAACCCACTCGGCTAGACCCAAACCCAATCGGCTAGACCCAACCCCACTACGCTAGACCCAAGCCCACTCGGCTAGACCAAAACCCACTCGGCTCGACGCAAACCCACTCGGCTGGACCCAAACCCATTCGGCTGGACCCAAATCCACTCGGCTACACCCAAACCCACTCAGCTAGACACAAACCCACTCGGCTACACCCAAACCCACTCGGCTACACCCAAACCCACTCGGCTAGACCCAAACCCACTCGGCTACACCCAAACCCACACGGCCAGACCCAAACCCAATTGGCTAGAACCAAACCCACTCGGCTAGACCCTAACCCACTCGGCTAGTCCCAAACCCACTCGGCTAGACCAAAACGGAATCGGCTAGACCCAAACCCACTCGGCTAGAACCAAACCCACTCGGCTAGACCCAAACCCACTCGGCCAGACCCAAACCCACTCGGCTAGACCCAAACCCACTCGGCTAGACCCAAACCACTCGGCTAGACCCAAACCCACTCGGTTAGACCCAAACCCACTAGGCTAGACCCAAACCCACTCGGCAAAACCCAAACCCACTCGGCTAGACCCAAACCCACTCGGCTAGACCCAAACCCACTCGGTTAGACCCAAACCCACTCCGCTAGACCCAAACCCACTCAGCTAGACCCAAACCCACTCGGCTAGACCCAAACCCACTCGGCTAGACCCAAACCCACTCGGCTAGACCCAAACCCACTCGGCTAGACCCAAACCCACTTCGCTAGACCCAAACCCACTCGGCTAGACCCAAACTCACGCGGCTAGACCCAAACTCACTCGGCTGGACCCAAACCCATTCGGCTACACCGAAACCCACTCGGCTAGACCCCAACCCACTCGGCAAGACCCAAACCCACTCGGCTATACCCAAACCCACTCGGCTAGACCCAAACCCATTCGCCTAGACCCAAACCCACTCCGCTAGACCCAAATGCACTCGGCTAGACCCAAACCCACTCGGCTAAACCCAAACCCACTCGGCCAGACCCAAACCCAATCGGCTAGACCCAAACCCACTACGCTAGACCCAAGCCCCCTCGGCTAGACCAAAACCCACTCGGCTCGACGCAAACCCACTCGGCTGAACCCAAACCCATTCGGCTGGACCCAAATCCACTCGGCTACACCCAAACCCACTCCGCTAGACACAAACCCACTCGGCTACACCCAAACCCACTCGGCTACACCCAAACCCACTCGGCTAGACCCAAACCCACTCGGCTAGACCCAAACCCACACGGCTAGACCCAAACCCAATTGGCTAGAACCAAACCCACTCGGCTAGACCCAAACCCACTCGGCTAGTCCCGAACCAACTCGGCTAGACCAAAACGGAATCGGCTAGACCCAAACCCACTCGGCTAGAACCAAACCCACTCGCCTAGACCCAAACCCACTCGGCCAGACCCAAACCCACTCGGCTAGACCCAAACCCACTCGGCTAGACCCAAACCCACTCGGCTATACCCAAACCCACTCGGCTAGACCCAAACCCACTCGGCTAGACCCAAACCCACTCGGCTAGACCCAAACCCACTTCGCTAGACCCAAACCCACTCGACCAAACCCAAACCCACGCGGCTAGACCCAAACCCACTCGGCTAGACCCAAACCCATTCGGCTACCCCGAAACCCACTCGGCTAGACCCAAACCCACTTGGCTAGACCCCAACCCACTCGGCAACACCGAAACCCACTCGGCTAGACCCAAACCCACTCGGTATACCCAAACCCACTGGGCTGGACCCAAACCCACTCGGCTGGACCCAAACCCACTCGGCTAGACCCAACCCACTCGGCTAGACCCAAACGGACTCGGCTAGACCCAAACCCACTCGGCTAGACCCAAACCCACTCGGCTGGACCCAAACCCACTCGGCTAGACACAAACCCACTCGGCTAGACCCAAACCCACTCGGCTAGACCCAAACCCGCTCGGCTAGACCGAAACCCACTCCGCTAGACCCAAACCCACTCCGCTAGACCCAAACCCACTCCGCTAGACCCAAACCCACTCGGCTAGACCCAAACCCACTCGGCTAGACCCAAACCCACTCGGTAAGACCCAAACCCACTCGGCTAGACCCAAACCCACTCTGTAGACCCAAACCCACTCGGCTAGACCCAAACCCACTTGGCTAGACCCCAACCAACTCCGTAAGACCCAAACCCACTCGGCTAGACCAAAACCCACTCTGTAGACCCAAACGCACTCGGCTACACCCAAACCCAATCGGCTGGACCCAAACCCACTCCGCTAGACCCAAACCCACTCGGCTAGACCAAACCCACTTGGCTAGACCCAAACCCACTCGGCTAGACCCAAACCCACTCGGCTAGACCCAAACCCACTCGGCTACACCCAAACCCACTCGGCTAGACCCAAACCCACTCCGCTAGACCCAAACGCACTCGGCTACACCCAAACCCAATCGGCTAGACCCAAACCCACTCCGCTAGACCCAAACCCACTCGGCTAGACCAAACCCACTTGGCTAGACCCAAACCCACTCGGCTAGACCCAAACCCACTCGGCTAGACCCAAACCCACTCGGCTACACCCAAACCCACTCCGCTAGACACAAACCCACTCGGCTAGACCCAAACCCACTCGGCCAGACACAAACCTACTTGGCTAGAACCTAACCCACTCGGCTAGACCCAAACCCACTCGGCTATACCCAAACCCACTGGGCTAGACCCAAACCCACTCGGCTAGACCCAAACCCACTCCGCTAGACCCAAACGCACTCGGCTACACCCAAACCCAATTGGCTAGACCCAAACCCACTCCGCTAGACCCAAACCCACTCGGCTAGACCAAACCCACTTGGCTAGACCCAAACCCACTCGGCTAGACCCAAACCCACTCGGCTAGACCCAAACCCACTCGGCTACACCCAAACCCACTCCGCTAGACACAAACCCACTCGGCTACACCCAAACCCACTCGTCTAGACCCAAACCCACTCGGCTAGACCCAAACCCACTTGGCTAGAACCAAACCCACTCGGCTAGACCCAAACCCACTCGGCTAGTCCCAAAGCCACTCGGCTAGACCCAAACGGACTCGGCTAGACCCAAACCCACTCGGCTAGACCCAAACCCACTCGGCTAGACCCAAACCCACTCGGCTAGACCCAAACCCAATCGGCTGGACCCAAACCCACTCAGCTAGACCCAAACCCACTCGGCTGGACCCAAAACCACTCGGCTAGACACAAACCCACTCGGCTATACCCAAACCCACTCGGCGAGACCCAAACCCACTCGGCTAGACCCAAACCCACTCCGCTAGACCCAACCGCACTCGGCTAGACCCAAACCCAATCGGCTAGACCCAAACCCACTCCGCTAGACCCAAACCCACTCGGCTAGACCCAAACCCACTCGGCTAGACCCAAACCCACTCGGCTATACCCAAACCCACTCGGCTAGACCCAAACCCACTCGGCTGCACCCAAACCCACTCGGCTGGACCCAAACCCACTCGGCTAGACCCAAACCCACTCGGCAAGACACAAACACACTCGGCTATACCCAAACCCACTCGGCTAGACCCAAACCGATTCGCCTAGACCCAAACCCACCCCGCTAGACCTAAACGCACTCGGCTAGACCCAAACCCACTCGGCTAAACCCAAACCCACTCGGCTAGACCCAAACCCAATCGGCTAGACCCAAACCCACTACGCTAGACCCAAGCCCACTCGGCTAGACCAAAACCCACTCGGCTCGACGCAAACCCACTCGGCTGGACCCAAACCCATTCGGCTGGACCCAAATCCACTCGGCTAAACCCAAACCCACTCCGCTAAACACAAATCCACTCGGCTACACCCAAACCCACTCGGCTACACCCAAACCCACTCGGCTAGACCCAAACCCACTCGGCTACACCCAAACCCACACGGCCAGACCCAAACCCAATTGGCTAGAACCAAACCGACTCGGCTAGACCCTAACCCACTCGGCTAGTCCCAAACCCACTCGGCTAGACCCAAACGGAATTGGCTAGACCCAAACCCACTCGGCTAGAACCAAACCCACTCGGCTAGACCCAAACCCACTCGGCCAGACCCAAACCCACTCGGCTAGACCCAAACCCACTCAGCTAGACCCAAACCCACTCGGCTAGACCCAAACACACTCGGCTAGACCCAAACCCACTAGGCTAGACCCAAACCCACTCGGCAAAACCCAAACCCACTCGGCTAGACCCAAACCCACTCGGCTAGACCCAAACCCACTCGGTTAGACCCAAACCCACTCCGCTAGACCCAAACCCACTCGGCTAGACCCAAACCCACTCGGCTAGACCCAAACACACTTGGCTAGACCCAAACCCACTCGGCTAGACCCAAACCCACTCGGCTAGACCCAAACCCACTCGTCTAGACCCAAACCCACTCGGCTAGACCCAAACCCAATCGGCTAGACCCAAACCCACTCCGCTAGACCCAAACCCACTCGGCCAGACCCAAACCCACTCGGCTAGACCCAAACCCACTCGGCTAGACCCAAACCCACTCGGCTATACCCAAACCCACTCGGCTAGACCCAAACCCACTCGGCTAGACCCAAACCCACTCGGCTAGACCCAAACCCACTTCGCTAGACCCAAACCCACTCGACCAAACCCAAACCCACGCGGCTAGACCCAAACCCACTCGGCTAGACCCAAACCCATTCGGCTACCCCGAAACCCACTCGGCTAGACCCAAACCCACTTGGCTAGACCCCAACCCACTCGGCAACACCGAAACCCACTCGGCTAGACCCAAACCCACTCGGTATACCCAAACCCACTGGGCTGGACCCAAACCCACTCGGCTGGACCCAAACCCACTCGGCTAGACCCAACCCACTCGGCTAGACCCAAACGGACTCGGCTAGACCCAAACCCACTCGGCTAGACCCAAACCCACTCGGCTGGACCCAAACCCACTCGGCTAGACACAAACCCACTCGGCTAGACCCAAACCCACTCGGCTAGACCCAAACCCGCTCGGCTAGACCGAAACCCACTCCGCTAGACCCAAACCCACTCCGCTAGACCCAAACCCACTCCGCTAGACCCAAACCCACTCGGCTAGACCCAAACCCACTCGGCTAGACCCAAACCCACTCGGTAAGACCCAAACCCACTCGGCTAGACCCAAACCCACTCTGTAGACCCAAACCCACTCGGCTAGACCCAAACCCACTTGGCTAGACCCCAACCAACTCCGTAAGACCCAAACCCACTCGGCTAGACCAAAACCCACTCTGTAGACCCAAACGCACTCGGCTACACCCAAACCCAATCGGCTAGACCCAAACCCACTCCGCTAGACCCAAACCCACTCGGCTAGACCAAACCCACTTGGCTAGACCCAAACCCACTCGGCTAGACCCAAACCCACTCGGCTAGACCCAAACCCACTCGGCTACACCCAAACCCACTCGGCTAGACCCAAACCCACTCCGCTAGACCCAAACGCACTCGGCTACACCCAAACCCAATCGGCTAGACCCAAACCCACTCCGCTAGACCCAAACCCACTCGGCTAGACCAAACCCACTTGGCTAGACCCAAACCCACTCGGCTAGACCCAAACCCACTCGGCTAGACCCAAACCCACTCGGCTACACCCAAACCCACTCCGCTAGACACAAACCCACTCGGCTAGACCCAAACCCACTCGGCCAGACACAAACCTACTTGGCTAGAACCTAACCCACTCGGCTAGACCCAAACCCACTCGGCTATACCCAAACCCACTGGGCTAGACCCAAACCCACTCGGCTAGACCCAAACCCACTCCGCTAGACCCAAACGCACTCGGCTACACCCAAACCCAATTGGCTAGACCCAAACCCACTCCGCTAGACCCAAACCCACTCGGCTAGACCAAACCCACTTGGCTAGACCCAAACCCACTCGGCTAGACCCAAACCCACTCGGCTAGACCCAAACCCACTCGGCTACACCCAAACCCACTCCGCTAGACACAAACCCACTCGGCTACACCCAAACCCACTCGTCTAGACCCAAACCCACTCGGCTAGACCCAAACCCACTTGGCTAGAACCAAACCCACTCGGCTAGACCCAAACCCACTCGGCTAGTCCCAAAGCCACTCGGCTAGACCCAAACGGACTCGGCTAGACCCAAACCCACTCGGCTAGACCCAAACCCACTCGGCTAGACCCAAACCCACTCGGCTAGACCCAAACCCAATCGGCTGGACCCAAACCCACTCAGCTAGACCCAAACCCACTCGGCTGGACCCAAAACCACTCGGCTAGACACAAACCCACTCGGCTATACCCAAACCCACTCGGCGAGACCCAAACCCACTCGGCTAGACCCAAACCCACTCCGCTAGACCCAACCGCACTCGGCTAGACCCAAACCCAATCGGCTAGACCCAAACCCACTCCGCTAGACCCAAACCCACTCGGCTAGACCCAAACCCACTCGGCTAGACCCAAACCCACTCGGCTATACCCAAACCCACTCGGCTAGACCCAAACCCACTCGGCTGCACCCAAACCCACTCGGCTGGACCCAAACCCACTCGGCTAGACCCAAACCCACTCGGCTAGACACAAACCCACTCGGCTATACCCAAACCCACTCGGCTAGACCCAAACCGATTCGCCTAGACCCAAACCCACCCCGCTAGACCTAAACGCACTCGGCTAGACCCAAACCCACTCGGCTAAACCCAAACCCACTCGGCTAGACCCAAACCCAATCGGCTAGACCCAAACCCACTACGCTAGACCCAAGCCCACTCGGCTAGACCAAAACCCACTCGGCTCGACGCAAACCCACTCGGCTGGACCCAAACCCATTCGGCTGGACCCAAATCCACTCGGCTAAACCCAAACCCACTCCGCTAAACACAAATCCACTCGGCTACACCCAAACCCACTCGGCTACACCCAAACCCACTCGGCTAGACCCAAACCCACTCGGCTACACCCAAACCCACACGGCCAGACCCAAACCCAATTGGCTAGAACCAAACCGACTCGGCTAGACCCTAACCCACTCGGCTAGTCCCAAACCCACTCGGCTAGACCCAAACGGAATTGGCTAGACCCAAACCCACTCGGCTAGAACCAAACCCACTCGGCTAGACCCAAACCCACTCGGCCAGACCCAAACCCACTCGGCTAGACCCAAACCCACTCAGCTAGACCCAAACCCACTCGGCTAGACCCAAACACACTCGGCTAGACCCAAACCCACTAGGCTAGACCCAAACCCACTCGGCAAAACCCAAACCCACTCGGCTAGACCCAAACCCACTCGGCTAGACCCAAACCCACTCGGTTAGACCCAAACCCACTCCGCTAGACCCAAACCCACTCGGCTAGACCCAAACCCACTCGGCTAGACCCAAACACACTTGGCTAGACCCAAACCCACTCGGCTAGACCCAAACCCACTCGGCTAGACCCAAACCCACTTCGCTAGACCCAAACCCACTCGGCTAGACCCAAACCCACGCGGCTAGACCCAAACTCACTCGGCTGGACCCAAACCCATTCGGCTACACCGAAACCCACTCGGCTGGACCCAAACCCACTTGGCTAGACCCCAACCCACTCGGCAAGACCCAAACCCACTCGGCTATACCCAAACCCACTCGGCTAGACCCAAACCCATTCGCCTAGACCCAAACCCACTCCGCTAGACCCAAATGCACTCGGCTAGACCCAAACCCACTCGGCTAAACCCAAACCCACTCGGCTAGACCCAAACCCAATCGGCTAGACCCAAACCCACTACGCTAGACCCAAGCCCCCTCGGCTAGACCAAAACCCACTCGGCTCGACGCAAACCCACTCGGCTGAACCCAAACCCATTCGGCTGGACCCAAATCCACTCGGCTACACCCAAACCCACTCCGCTAGACACAAACCCACTCGGCTACACCCAAACCCACTCGGCTACACCCAAACCCACTCGGCTAGACCCAAACCCACTCGGCTAGACCCAAACCCACACGGCTAGACCCAAACCCAATTGGCTAGAACCAAACCCACTCGGCTAGACCCAAACCCACTCGGCTAGTCCCGAACCCACTCGGCTAGACCAAAACGGAATCGGCTAGACCCAAACCCACTCGGCTAGAACCAAACCCACTCGCCTAGACCCAAACCCACTCGGCCAGACCCAAACCCACTCGGCTATACCCAAACCCACTCGGCTAGACCCAAACCCACTCGGCTAGACCCAAACCCACTCGGCTAGACCCAAACCCACTTCGCTAGACCCAAACCCACTCGACTAGACGCAAACCCACGCGGCTAGACCCAAACCCACTCGGCTAGACCCAAACCCATTCGGCTACCCCGAAACCCACTCGGCTAGACCCAAACCCACTTGGCTAGACCCCAACCCACTCGGCAAGACCGAAACCCACTCGGCTAGACCCAAACCCACTCGGTATACCCAAACCCACTGGGCTGGACCCAAACCCACTCGGCTGGACCCAAACCCACTCGGCTAGACCCAACCCACTCGGCTAGACCCAAACGGACTCGGCTAGACCCAAACCCACTCGGCTAGACCCAAACCCACTCGGCTGGACCCAAACCCACTCGGCTAGACACAAACCCACTCGGCTAGACCCAAACCCACTCGGCTGGACCCAAACCCACTCGGCTAGACCGAAACCCACTCCGCTAGACCCAAACCCACTCCGCTAGACCCAAACCCACTCCGCTAGACCCAAACCCACTCGGCTAGACCCAAACCCACTCGGCTAGACCCAAACCCACTCGGTAAGACCCAAACCCACTCGGCTAGACCCAAACCCACTCTGTAGACCCAAACCCACTCGGCTAGACCCAAACCCACTTGGCTAGACCCCAACCAACTCCGTAAGACCCAAACCCACTCGGCTAGACCCAAACCCACTCTGTAGACCCAAACCCACTCGGCTGGACCCAAACCCACTCGGCTAGACCCAAACCCACTCGGCTAGACCCAAACCCACTCCGCTAGACCCAACCGCACGCAGCTAGACCCAAACCCACTCGGCTAAACCCAAACCCACTCGGCTAGACCCAAACCCAATCGGCTAGACCCAAACCCACTCCGCTAGACCCAAACCCACTCGGCTAGACCCAAACCCACTCGACTAGACCCAAACCCACTCCGCTAGACCCACACGCACTCGGCTAGACCCAAACCCACTCCGCTAGACCCAAGCCCACTCGGCTCGACCAAAACCCACTCGGCTCGACGCAAACCCACTCGGCTGGCCCAAACCCATTCGGCTGGACCCAAACCCACTCGGCTACACCCAAACCCACTCCGCTAGACACAAACCCACTCGGCTACACCCAAACCCACTCGTCTAGACCCAAACCCACTCGGCTAGACACAAACCCACTCGGCTAGACCCAAACCCACACAGCTAGACCCAAACCCACTTGGCTAGAACCAAACCCACTCGGCTACACCCAAACCCACTCGGCTAGACCCAAACCCACACAGCTAGACCCAAACCCAATTGGCTAGAACCAAACCCACTCGGCTAGACCCAAACCCACTCGGCTAGTCCCAAAGCCACTCGGCTAGACACAAACGGACTCGGCTAGACCCAAACCCACTCGGCTAGACCCAAACCCACTCGGCTAGACCCAAACCCACTCGGCTAGACCCAAACCCACTCGGCTATACCCAAACCCACTCGGCTAGACCCAAACCCACTCGGCTGAACTCAAACCCACTCGGCTAGACCCAAACCCACTCGGCTAGACCCAAACCCACTCGGCTAGACACAAACCCGCTCGGCTATACCCAAACCCACTCGGCTAGACCCAAACCCATTCGCCTAAACCCAAACCCACTCCGCTAGACCCAAACGCACTCAGCTAGACCCAAACGCACTCAGCTAGACCCAAACCCACTCGGCTAAACCCAAACCCACTCGGCTAGACCCAAACCCAATCGGCTAGACCCAAACCCACTACGCTAGACCCAAGCCCACTCGGCTAGACCAAAACCCACTCGGCTCGACGCAAACCCACTCGGCTGGACCCAAACCCATTCGGCTGGACCCAAATCCACTCGGCTACACCCAAACCCACTCTGCTAGACACAAACCCACTCGGCTACACCCAAACCCACTCGGCTACACACAAACCCACTCGGCTAGACCCAAACCTACTCGGCTAGAACCAAACCCACTCGGCTAGACCCAAACCCACTCGGCTAGTCCCAAACCCACTCGGCTAGACCCAAACGGAATCGGCTAGACCCCAACTCACTCGGCTAGAACCAAACCCACTCGGCTAGACCCAAACCCACTCGGCCAGACCCAAACCCACTCGGCTAGACCCAAACCCACTCGGCTAGACCCAAACCCACTCGGCTAGACCCAAACCCACTCGGCTAGACCCAAACCCACTCGGCCAGACCCAAACCCACTCGGCTAGACCCAAACCCACTCGGCTAGACCCAAACCCACTCGGCTAGACCCAAACCCACTCGGCTAAACCCAAACCCACTCGGCTAGACCCAAACCCACTCGGCTAGACCCAAACCCACTCGGTTAGACCCAAACCCACTCCGCTAGACCCAAACCCACTCGGCTAGACCCAAACCCACTCGGCTAGACCCAAACCCACTCGGCTAGACCCAAACCCACTCGGCTAGACCCAAACCCACTGCGCTAGTCCCAAACCCACTCGGCTAGACCCAAACCCACGCGGCTAGACCCAAACCCACTCGGCTAGACCCAAACCCATTCGGCTACACCGAAACCCACTCGGCTAGACCCAAACCCACTTGGCTAGACCCCAACCCACTCGGCAAGACCCAAACCCACTCGGCTAGACCCAAACCCACTCGGTAGACCCAAACCTACTGGGCTAGACCCAAACCCACTCGGCTGGACCCAAACCCACTCGGCTAGACCCAAACCCACTTGGCTAGACCCAAACGCACTCGGCTAGACACAAACCAACTCGGCTATACCCAAACACACTCGGCTAGACCCAAACCCACTCGGCTAGACCCAAACCCACTCCGCTAGACCCAAACGCACTCGGCTAGACCCAAACCCACTCGGTAGACCCAAACCCACTGGGCTAGACCCAAACCCACTCGGCTGGACCCAAACCCACTCGGCTAGACCCAAACCCACTTGGCTAGACCCAAACCCACTCGGCTAGACACAAACCCACTCGGCTATACCCAAACACACTCGGCTAGACCCAAACCCACTCGGCTAGACCCAAACCCACTCCGCTAGACCCAAACGCACTCGGCTAGACCCAAACCCACTCGGCTAAACCCAAACCCACTCGGCTAGACCCGAACCCAATCGGCTAGACGGAAACTCAATCCGCTAGACCCAAACCCACATGGCTAGACCCAAAACCACTCCGCTAGACCCAACCCCACTCGGCTAGACCCAAACCCACTCGGGTGAACCCAAACCCACTCAGCTAGACCCAAGCCCACTCGGCTAGACCCAAACCCACTCGGCTGGACCCAAACCCACTGGGCTAGACCCAAACCCACTCGGCTCGACCCAAACCCACTCCGCTAGACCCAAACGCACTCGGCTACACCTAAACCCAATCGGCTAGACCCAAACCCACTCGGCTAGACCAAACTCACTCGGCTAGACCCAAACCCACTCGGCTAGACCCAAATCCACTCGGCTAGACCCAAACCCACTCGGCTACACCCAAACCCACTCCGCTAGACACAAACCCACTCGGCTACACCCAAACCCACTCGTCTAGACCCAAACCCACTCGGCTAGACCCAAACCCACTCGGCTAGACCCAAACCCACACAGCTAGACCCAAACCCACTTGGCTAGAACCAAACCCACTCGGCTACACCCAAACCCACTCGGCTAGACCCAAACCCACACTGCTAGACCCAAACCCACTTGGCTAGAACGAAACCCACTCGGCTAAACCCAAACCCACTCGGCTAGACCCAAACCCACTCGGCTAGACACAAACCCACTCGGTTAGACCCAAACCCACTCCGCTAGACCCAAACCCACTCAGCTAGACCCAAACCCATTCCGCTAGACCCAAACCCACTCGGCTAGACCCAAACCCACTCGGCTAGACCCAAACCCACTCGGCTAGACCCAAACCCACTCGGCTAGACCCAAACCCACTGCGCTAGACCCAAACCCACTCGGCTAGACCCAAACCCACGCGGCTAGACCCAAACCCACTCGGCTAGACCCAAACCCATTCGGCTACACCGAAACCCACTCGGCTAGACCCAAACCCACTTGGCTAGACCCCAACCCACTCGGCAAGACCCAAACCCACTCGGCTAGACCCAAACCCACTCGGTAGAACCAAACCCACTGGGCTAGACCCAAACCCACTCGGCTGGACCCAAACCCACTCGGCTAGACCCAAACCCACTTGGCTAGACCCAAACCCACTCGGCTAGACACAAACCCACTCGGCTATACCCAAACACACTCGGCTAGACCCAAACCCACTCGGCTAGACCCAAACCCACTCCGCTAGACCCAAACGCACTTGGCTAGACCCAAACCCACTCGGCTAAACCCAAACCCACTCGGCTAGACCCGAACCCAATCGGCTAGACCCAAACTCACTCCGCTAGACCCAAACCCACATGGCTAGACCCAAAACCACTCCGCTAGACCCAACCCCACTCGGCTAGACCCAAACCCACTCGGCTGAACCCAAACCCACTCAGCTAGACCCAAGCCCACTCGGCTGGACCCAAACCCACTCGGCTGGACCCAAACCCACTGGGCTAGACCCAAACCCACTCGGCTCGACCCAAACCCACTCCGCTAGACCCAAACGCACTCGGCTACACCTAAACCCAATCGGCTAGACCCAAACCCACTCGGCTAGACCAAACTCACTCGGCTAGACCCAAACCCACTCGGCTAGACCCAAACCCACTCGGCTAGACCCAAACCCACTCGGCTACACCCAAACCCACTCCGCTAGACACAAACCCACTCGGCTACACCCAAACCCACTCGTCAAGACCCAAACCCACTCGGCTAGACCCAAACCCACTCGGCTAGACCCAAACCCACACAGCTAGACCCAAACCCACTTGGCTAGAACCAAACCCACTCGGCTACACCCAAACCCACTCGGCTAGACCCAAACCCACACTGCTAGACCCAAACCCACTTGGCTAGAACCAAACCCACTCGGCTAAACCCAAACCCACTCGGCTAGACCCAAACCCACTCGGCTTGACACAAACCCACTCGGTTAGACCCAAACCCACTCCGCTAGACCCAAACCCACTCGGGTAGACCCAAACCCACTCCGCTAGACCCAAACCCACTCGGCTAGACCCAAACCCACTCGGCTAGACGAAAACCCACTGCGCTAGACCCAAACCCACTCGGCTAGACCCAAACCCACGCGGCTAGACCCAAACCCACTCGGCTAGACCCAAACCCATTCGGCTACACCGAAACCCACTCGGCCAGACCCAAACCCACTTGGCTAGACCCCAACCCACTCGGCAAGACCCAAACCCACTCGGCTAGACCCAAACCCACTCGGTATACCCAAACCCACTGGGCTAGACCCAAACCAACTCGGCTGGACCCAAACCCACTCGGCTAGACCCAAACCCACTCGGCTAGACCCAAACGCACTCGGCTAGACCCAAACCCACTCGGCTAGACCCAAACCCACTCGGCTAGACCCAATCCCACTCGGCTAGACAGAAACCCACTCGGCTAGACCCAAACCCACTCGGCTAGACCCAAACCCACTCGGCTAGACCCAAACCCACTCGGCTAGACCCAAACCCACTCCGCTAGACCCAAACCCACTCGGCTAGACCCAAACCCACTCGGCTAGACCCAAACCCACTCGGCTAGATCCAATCCCACTCGGCTAGACAGAAACCCACTCGGCTAGACCCAAACCCACTCGGCTAGACCCAAGCCCACTCGGCTAGACCCAAACCCACTCGGCCAGACACAAACCTACTTGGCTAGAACCTAACCCACTCGGCTAGACCCAAACCGACTCGGCTATACCCAAACCCACTGGGCTAGACCCAAACCCACTCGGCTAGACCCAAACCCACTCCGCTAGACCCAAACGCACTCGGCTACACCCAAATCCAATCGGCTAGACCCAAACCCACTCCGCTAGACCCAAACCCACTCGGCTAGACTAAACCCACTCGGCTAGACCCAAACCCACTCGGCTAGACCCAAACCCACTCGGCTAGACCCAAACCCACTCGGCTACACCCAAACCCACTCCGCTAGACACAAACCCACTCGGCTACTCCCAAACCCACTCGTCTAGACCCAAACCCACTCGGCTAGACATAAACCCACTCGGCTAGACCCAAACCCACACAGCTAGACCCAAACCCACTTGGCTAGAACCAAACCCACTCGGCTACACCCAATCCCACTCGGCTGGACCCAAACCCACACAGCCAGACCCAAACCCACTTGGCTAGAACCAAACCCACTCGGCTAGACCCAAACCCACTCGGCTAGTCCCAAAGCCACTCGGCTAGACCCAAACGGACTCGGCAAGACCCAAACCCACTCGGCTAGACCCAAACCCACTCGGCTAGACCCAAACCCACTCGGCTAGACCCAAACCCACTCGGCTAGACCCAAACCCACTCGGCTAGACCCAAACCCACTCGGCTAGAACCAAACCCACTCCGCTAGACCCAAATCCACTCCGCTAGACCCAAACCCACTCGGCTAGACCCAAACCCACTCGGCTAGACCAAAACCCACTCGGCTAGACCCAAACCCACTCGGCTAGACCCAAACCCTCTCGGCTAGACCCAAACCCACTCGGCTAGACCCCAACACACTCGGTAAGACCCAAAACCACTCGGCTAGACCCAAACCCACTCTGTAGACCCAAACCCACTCGGCTAGACCCAAACCCACTCGGCTGGACCCAAACCCACTCGGCTAGACCCAAACCCACTCGGCTAGACCCAAACCCACTCGGCTAGACCCAAACCCACTCGGCTAGACACAAACCCACTCGGCTATAACCAAACCCACTCGGCTGGACCCAAACACACTCGGCTAGACCCAAACCCACTCGGCTAGACCCAAACACACACGGCTAGACACAAACCCGCTCGGCTATACCCAAACCCACTCGGCGAGACCCAAACCCACTCGGCTAGACCCAAACCCACTCCGCTAGACCCAACCGCACTCGGCTAGACCCAAACCCACTCGGCTAAACCCAAACTCACTCGGCTAGACCCAAACCCAATCGGCTAGACCCAAACCCACTCCGCTAGACCCAAACCCACTCGGCTAGACCCAAACCCACTCGGCTAGACCCAAACCCACTCGGCTATACCAAACCCACTCGGCTAGACCCAAACCCACTCGGCTGAACCCAAACCCACTCGGCTGGACCCAAACCCACTCGGCTAGACCCAAACCCACTCGGCTAGACACAAACCCACTCGGCTATACCCAAACCCACTCGGCTAGACCTAAACCCATTCGCCTAGACCCAAACCCACCCCGCTAGACCCAAACGCACTCGGCTAGACCCAAACCCACTCGGCTAAACCCAAACCCACTCGGCTAGACCCAAACCCAATCGGCTAGACCCAAACCCACTACGCTAGACCCAAGCCCACTCGGCTAGACCAAAACACACTCGGCTCGACGCAAACCCACTCGGCTGGACCCAAAACCATTCGGCTGGAGACAAATCCACTCGGCTACACCGAAACCCACTCTGCTAGACACAAACCCACTCGGCTACACCCAAACCCACTCGGCCACACCCAAACCCACTCGGCTTGACCCAAACCCTCTCGGCTACACCCAAACCCACACGGCCAGACCCAAACCCAATTGGCTAGACCCAAACCCACTCGGCTCGACCCAAACCCACTCCGCTAGACCCAAACGCACTCGGCTACACCTAAACCCAATCGGCTAGACCCAAACCCACTCCGCTAGACCCAAACCCACTCGGCTAGACCAAACTCACTCGGCTAGACCCAAACCCACTCGGCTAGACCCAAACCCACTCGGCTAGACCCAAACCCACTCGGCTACACCCAAACCCACTCCGCTAGACCCAAACCCACACAGCTAGACCCAAACCCACTTGGCTAGAGCCAAACCCACTCGGCTACACCCAAACCCACTCGGCTAGACCCAAACCCACACTGCTAGACCCAAACCCACTTGGCTAGAACCAAACCCACTCGGCTAAACCCAAACCCACTCGGCTAGACCCAAACCCACTCGGCTAGACACAAACCCACTCGGTTAGACCCAAACCCACTCCGCTAGACCCAAACCCACTCGGCTAGACCCAAACCCACTCCGCTAGACCCAAACCCACTCGGCTAGACCCAACCCACTCGGCTAGACCCAAACCCACTGCGCTAGACCCAAACCCACTCGGCTAGACCCAAACCCACGCGGCTAGACCCAAACCCACTCGGCTAGACCCAAACCCATTCGGCTACACCGAAACCTACTCGGCCAGACCCAAACCCACTTGGCTAGACCCCAACCCACTCGGCAAGACCCAAACCCACTCGGCTAGACCCAAACCCACTCGGTATACCCAAACCCACTGGGCTAGACCCAAACCAACTCGGCTGGACCCAAACCCACTCGGCTAGACCCAAACCCACTAGGCTAGACCCAAACGGACTCGGCTAGACCCAAACCCACTCGGCTAGACCCAAACCCACTCGGCTAGACCCAATCCCACTCGGCTAGACAGAAACCCACTCGGCTAGACCCAAACCCACTCGGCTAGACCCAAACCCACTCGGCTAGACCCAAACCCACTCGGCTAGACCCAAACCCACTCCGCTAGACCCAAACCCACTCGGCTAGACCCAAACCCACTCGGCTAGACCCAAACCCAGTCCGCTAGACCCAAACCCACTCCGCTAGACCCAAACTCACTCGGCTAGACCCAAACCCAATCGGCTAGACCCAAACCCACTCCGCTAGACCCAAACCCACTCGGCTAGACACAAACCCACTCGGCTAGACCCAAACCCACTTGGCTATACCAAACCCACTCGGCTAGACCCAAACCCACTCGGCTGAACCCAAACCCACTCGGCTGGACCCAAACCCACTCGGCTAGACCCAAACCCACTCGGCTAGACACAAACCCACTCGGCTATACCCAAACCCACTCGGCTAGACCTAAACCCATTCGCCTTGACCCAAACCCACCCCGCTAGACCCAAACGCACTCGGCTAGACCCAAACCCACTCAGCTAAACCCAAACCCACTCGGCTAGACCCAAACCCAATCGGCTAGACCCAAACCCACTACGCTAGACCCAAACCCACTCGGCTAGACCAAAACCCACTCGGCTCGACGCAAACCCACTCGGCTGGACCCAAAACCATTCGGCTGGACCCAAATCCACTCGGCTACACCCAAACCCACTCTGCTAGACACAAACCCACTCGGCTACACCCAAACCCACTCGGCCACACCCAAACCCACTCGGCTAGACCCAAACCCTCTCGGCTACACCCAAACCCACACGGCCAGACCCAAACCCAATTGGCTAGACCCAAACCCACTCGGCTCGACCCAAACCCACTCCGCTAGACCCAAACGCACTCGGCTACACCTAAACCCAATCGGCTAGACCCAAACCCACTCGGCTAGACCCAAACCCACTCGGCTAGACCCAAACCCACTCGGCTACACCCAAACCCACTCCGCTAGACCCAAACCCACACAGCTAGACCCAAACCCACTTGGCTAGAGCCAAACCCACTCGGCTAGACCCAAACCCACTCGGCTAGACCCAAACGGACTCGGCTAGACCCAAACCCACTCGGCTAGACCCAAACCCACTCGGCTAGACCCAATCCCACTCGGCTAGACAGAAACCCACTCGGCTAGACCCAAACCCACTCCGCTAGACCCAAACCCACTCGGCTAGACCCAACCCATTCGGCTAGACCCAAACCCACTGCGCTAGACCCAAACCCACTCGGCTAGACCCAACCCACTCGGCTAGACCCAAACCCACTGCGCTAGACCCAAACCCACTCGGCTAGACCCAAACCCACGCGGCTAGACACAAACCCACTCGGCTAGACCCAAACCCATTCGGCTACACCGAAACCTACTCGGCCAGACCCAAACCCACTTGGCTAGACCCCAACCCACTCGGCAAGACCCAAACCCACTCGGCTAGACCCAAACCCACTCGGTATACCCAAACCCACTGGGCTAGACCCAAACCAACTCGGCTGGACCCAAACCCACTCGGCTAGACCCAAACCCACTCGGCTAGACCCAAACGGACTCGGCTAGACCCAAACCCACTCGGCTAGACCCAAACCCACTCGGCTAGACCCAATCCCACTCGGCTAGACAGAAACCCACTCGGCTGGACCCAAACCCACTCGGCTAGACCCAAACCCACTCGGCTAGACCCAAACCCACTCGGCTAGACCCAAACCCACTCCGCTAGACCCAAACCCACTCGGCTAGACCCAAACCCACTCGGCTAGACCCAAACCCAGTCCGCTAGACCCAAACCCACTCCGCTAGACCCAAACTCACTCGGCTAGACCCAAACCCAATCGGCTAGACCCAAACCCACTCCGCTAGACCCAAACCCACTCGGCTAGACACAAACCCACTCGGCTAGACCCAAACCCACTCGGCTATACCAAACCCACTCGGCTAGACCCAAACCCACTCGGCTGAACCCAAACCCACTCGGCTGGACCCAAACCCACTCGGCTAGACCCAAACCCACTCGGCTAGACACAAACCCACTCGGCTATACCCAAACCCACTCGGCTAGACCTAAACCCATTCGCCTTGACCCAAACCCACCCCGCTAGACCCAAACGCACTCGGCTAGACCCAAACCCACTCAGCTAAACCCAAACCCACTCGGCTAGACCCAAACCCAATCGGCTAGACCCAAACCCACTGCGCTAGACCCAAGCCCACTCGGCTAGACCAAAACCCACTCGGCTCGACGCAAACCCACTCGGCTGGACCCAAAACCATTCGGCTGGACCCAAATCCACTCGGCTACACCCAAACCCACTCTGCTAGACACAAACCCACTCGGCTACACCCAAACCCACTCGGCCACACCCAAACCCACTCGGCTAGACCCAAACCCTCTCGGCTACACCCAAACCCACACGGCCAGACCCAAACCCAATTGGCTAGACCCAAACCCACTCGGCTCGACCCAAACCCACTCCGCTAGACCCAAACGCACTCGGCTACACCTAAACCCAATCGGCTAGACCCAAACCCACTCGGCTAGACCCAAACCCACTCGGCTAGACCCAAACCCACTCGGCTACACCCAAACCCACTCCGCTAGACCCAAACCCACACAGCTAGACCCAAACCCACTTGGCTAGAGCCAAACCCACTCGGCTACACCAAAACCCACTCGGCTAGACCCAAACCCACACTGCTAGAACCAAACCCACTTGGCTAGAACCAAACCCACTCGGCTAAACCCAAACCCACTCGGCTAGACCCAAACCCACTCGGCTAGACACAAACCCACTCGGTTAGACCCAAACCCACTCCGCTAGTCCCAAACCCACTCGGCTAGACCCAAACCCACTCCGCTAGACCCAAACCCACTCGGCTAGACCCAAACCCACTCGGCTAGACCCAAACCCACTGCGCTAGACCCAAACCCACTCGGCTAGACCCAAACCCACGCGGCTAGACCCAAACCCACTCGGCTAGACCCAAACCCATTCGGCTACACCGAAACCCACTCGGCCAGACCCAAACCCACTTGGCTAGACCCCAACCCACTCGGCAAGACCCAAACCCACTCGGCTAGACCCAAACCCACTCGGTATACCCAAACCCACTGGGCTAGACCCAAACCAACTCGGCTGGACCCAAACCCACTCGGCTGGACCCAAACCCACTCGGCTAGACCCAAACGGACTCGGCTAGACCCAAACCCACTCGGCTAGACCCAAACCCACTCGGCTAGACCCAATCCCACTCGGCTAGACAGAAACCCACTCGGCTAGACCCAAACCCACTCGGCTAGACCCAAACCCACTCGGCTAGACCCAAACCCACTCGGCTAGACCCAAACCCACTCCGCTAGACCCAAACCCACTCGGCTAGACCCAAACCCACTCGGCTAGACCCAAACCCAGTCCGCTAGACCCAAACCCACTCCGCTAGACCCAAACCCACTCGGCTAGACCCAAACCAACTCGGCTAGACCCAAACCCATTCGGCTACACCCAAACCCACTCGACGAGACCCAAACCCACTTGGCTAGACCCCAACCCACTCAGCAAGACCCAAACCCACTCGGCTAGACCCAAACCCACTCGGTAGACCCAAACCCACTGGGCTAGACCCAAACCCACTCGGCTGGACCCAAACCCACTCGGCTAGACCCAAACCCACTTGGCTAGACCCAAACCCACTCGGCTAGACACAAACCCACTCGGCTATACCCAAACACACTCGGCTAGACCCAAACCCACTCGGCTAAACCCAAACCCACTCCGCTAGACCCAAACGCACTCGGCTAGACCCAAACCCACTCGGCTAAACCCAAACACACTCGGCTAGACCCGAACCCAATCAGCTAGACCCAAACCCACTCGGCTAGACCCAAACCCACTCGGCTAGACCCAAACATGAGGGTAGACTATTATCTGAATGGTGGCAGATTAGGTAAGGGGGAGATGCAACGAGACCTGGGTGTCATGGTACACCAGTCATTGAAAGTAGGCATGCAGGTGCAGCAGGCAGTGAAGAAAGCAAATGGTATGTTAGCATTCATAGCGAAAGGATTTGAGTATAGGAGCAGGGAGGTTCTACTGCAGTTGTACAGGGTTTTGGTGAGGCCACACCTGGAGTACTGCGTACAGTTTTGGTCTCCAAATCTGAGGAAAGACATCCTTGCCATAGAGGGGGTACAGAGAAGATTCACCAGACTGATTCCTGGGATGTCAGGACTTTCATATGAGGAAAGATTGGATAGACTCGGTTTGTACTCGATGGAATTTAGAAGATTGAGGGGGGATCTTATAGAAACCTACAAAATTCTTAAGGGGTTGGACAAGCTAGATGCTGGAAGATTGTTCCCGATGTTGGGGGAGTCCAGAACAAGGGGTCACAGTCTAAGGATAAGGGGGAATTCCTTTAGGACCGAAATGAGGAAAACATTCTTTACACAGAGAGTGGTGAGTCTCTGGAATTCTCTGCCACAGAAGGTAGTTGAGGCCAGTTCATTGGCGATATTTAAGAGGGCGTTAGATGTGGCACTTGTGGCTAAAGGGATCAGGGGGTATGGAGAGAAGGCAGGTACGGGATACTGAGTTGGATGATCAGCCATGATCACATTGAATGGCGGTGCAGGCTCGAAGGGCCGAATGGCCTACTCCTGCACCTATTTTCTATGTTTCTATGTTTCTAAACCCACTGCGCTAAACCCAACCCCACTCGGCTAGACCCAAACCCACGCGGCTAGACCCAAACCCAGTCCGCTAGACCCAAACCCACTCCGCTAGACCCAAACTCACTCGGCTAGACCCAAACCCAATCGGCTAGACCCAAACCCACTCCGCTAGACCCAAACCCACTCGGCTAGACACAAACCCACTCGGCTAGACCCAAACCCACTCGGCTATACCAAACCCACTCGGCTAGACCCAAACCCACTCGGCTGAACCCAAACCCACTCGGCTGGACCCAAACCCACTCGGCTAGACCCAAACCCACTCGGCTAGACACAAACCCACTCGGCTATACCCAAACCCACTCGGCTAGACCTAAACCCATTCGCCTTGACCCAAACCCACCCCGCTAGACCCAAACGCACTCGGCTAGACCCAAACCCACTCAGCTAAACCCAAACCCACTCGGCTAGACCCAAACCCAATCGGCTAGACCCAAACCCACTACGCTAGACCCAAGCCCACTCGGCTAGACCAAAACCCACTCGGCTCGACGCAAACCCACTCGGCTGGACCCAAAACCATTCGGCTGGACCCAAATCCACTCGGCTACACCCAAACCCACTCTGCTAGACACAAACCCACTCGGCTACACCCAAACCCACTCGGCCACACCCAAACCCACTCGGCTAGACCCAAACCCTCTCGGCTACACCCAAACCCACACGGCCAGACCCAAACCCAATTGGCTAGACCCAAACCCACTCGGCTCGACCCAAACCCACTCCGCTAGACCCAAACGCACTCGGCTACACCTAAACCCAATCGGCTAGACCCAAACCCACTCGGCTAGACCCAAACCCGCTCGGCTAGACCCAAACCCACTCGGCTACACCCAAACCCACTCCGCTAGACCCAAACCCACACAGCTAGACCCAAACCCACTTGGCTAGAGCCAAACCCACTCGGCTACACCCAAACCCACTCGGCTAGACCCAAACCCACACTGCTAGACCCAAACCCACTTGGCTAGAACCAAACCCACTCGGCTAAACCCAAACCCACTCGGCTAGACCCAAACCCACTCGGCTAGACACAAACCCACTCGGTTAGACCCAAACCCACTCCGCTAGTCCCAAACCCACTCGGCTAGACCCAAACCCACTCCGCTAGACCCAAACCCACTCGGCTAGACCCAAACCCACTCGGCTAGACCCAAACCCACTGCGCTAGACCCAAACCCACTCGGCTAGACCCAAACCCACGCGGCTAGACCCAAACCCACTCGGCTAGACCCAAACCCATTCGGCTACACCGAAACCCACTCGGCCAGACCCAAACCCACTTGGCTAGACCCCAACCCACTCGGCAAGACCCAAACCCACTCGGCTAGACCCAAACCCACTCGGTATACCCAAACCCACTGGGCTAGACCCAAACCAACTCGGCTGGACCCAAACCCACTCGGCTGGACCCAAACCCACTCGGCTAGACCCAAACGGACTCGGCTAGACCCAAACCCACTCGGCTAGACCCAAACCCACTCGGCTAGACCCAATCCCACTCGGCTAGACAGAAACCCACTCGGCTAGACCCAAACCCACTCGGCTAGACCCAAACCCACTCGGCTAGACCCAAACCCACTCGGCTAGACCCAAACCCACTCCGCTAGACCCAAACCCACTCGGCTAGACCCAAACCCACTCGGCTAGACCCAAACCCAGTCCGCTAGACCCAAACCCACTCCGCTAGACCCAAACCCACTCGGCTAGACCCAAACCAACTCGGCTAGACCCAAATCCATTCGGCTACACCCAAACCCACTCGACGAGACCCAAACCCACTTGGCTAGACCCCAACCCACTCAGCAAGACCCAAACCCACTCGGCTAGACCCAAACCCACTCGGTAGACCCAAACCCACTGGGCTAGACCCAAACCCACTCGGCTGGACCCAAACCCACTCGGCTAGACCCAAACCCACTTGGCTAGACCCAAACCCACTCGGCTAGACACAAACCCACTCGGCTATACCCAAACACACTCGGCTAGACCCAAACCCACTCGGCTAAACCCAAACCCACTCCGCTAGACCCAAACGCACTCGGCTAGACCCAAACCCACTCGGCTAAACCCAAACACACTCGGCTAGACCCGAACCCAATCAGCTAGACCCAAACCCACTCGGCTAGACCCAAACCCACTCGGCTAGACCCAAACATGAGGGTAGACTATTATCTGAATGGTGGCAGATTAGGTAAGGGGGAGATGCAACGAGACCTGGGTGTCATGGTACACCAGTCATTGAAAGTAGGCATGCAGGTGCAGCAGGCAGTGAAGAAAGCAAATGGTATGTTAGCATTCATAGCGAAAGGATTTGAGTATAGGAGCAGGGAGGTTCTACTGCAGTTGTACAGGGTTTTGGTGAGGCCACACCTGGAGTACTGCGTACAGTTTTGGTCTCCAAATCTGAGGAAAGACATCCTTGCCATAGAGGGGGTACAGAGAAGATTCACCAGACTGATTCCTGGGATGTCAGGACTTTCATATGAGGAAAGATTGGATAGACTCGGTTTGTACTCGATGGAATTTAGAAGATTGAGGGGGGATCTTATAGAAACCTACAAAATTCTTAAGGGGTTGGACAAGCTAGATGCTGGAAGATTGTTCCCGATGTTGGGGGAGTCCAGAACAAGGGGTCACAGTCTAAGGATAAGGGGGAATTCCTTTAGGACCGAAATGAGGAAAACATTCTTTACACAGAGAGTGGTGAGTCTCTGGAATTCTCTGCCACAGAAGGTAGTTGAGGCCAGTTCATTGGCGATATTTAAGAGGGCGTTAGATGTGGCACTTGTGGCTAAAGGGATCAGGGGGTATGGAGAGAAGGCAGGTACGGGATACTGAGTTGGATGATCAGCCATGATCACATTGAATGGCGGTGCAGGCTCGAAGGGCCGAATGGCCTACTCCTGCACCTATTTTCTATGTTTCTATGTTTCTAAACCCACTGCGCTAGACCCAAACCCACTCGGCTAGACCCAAACCCACGCGGCTAGACACAAACCCACTCGGCTAGACCCAAACCCATTCGGCTACACCGAAACCCACTCGGCCAGACCCAAACCCACTTGGCTAGACCCCAACCCACTCGGCAAGACCCAAACCCACTCGGCTAGACCCAAACCCACTCGGTATACCCAAACCCACTGGGCTAGACCCAAACCAACTCGGCTGGACCCAAACCCACTCGGCTAGACCCAAACCCACTCGGCTAGACCCAAACGGACTCGGCTAGACCCAAACACACTCGGCTAGACCCAAACCCACTCGGCTAGACCCAATCCCACTCGGCTAGACAGAAACCCACTCGGCTAGACCCAAACCCACTCGGCTAGACCCAAACCCACTCGGCTAGACCCAAACCCACTCGGCTAGACCCAAACCCACTCCGCTAGACCCAAACCCACTCGGCTAGACCCAAACCCACTCGGCTAGACCCAAACCCAGTCCGCTAGACCCAAACCCACTCCGCTAGACCCAAACCCACTCCGCTAGACCCAAACCCACTCGGCTAGACCCAAACCCATTCGGCTACACCCAAACCCACTCGACTAGACCCAAACCCACTTGGCTAGACCCCAACCCACTCAGCAAGACCCAAACCCACTCGGCTAGACCCAAACCCACTCGGTAGACCCAAACCCACTGGGCTAGACCCAAACCCACTCGGCTGGACCCAAACCCACTCGGCTAGACCCAAACCCACTTGGCTAGACCCAAACCCACTCGGCTAGACACAAACCCACTCGGCTATACCCAAACACACTCGGCTAGACCCAAACCCACTCGGCTAAACCCAAACCCACTCCGCTAGACCCAAACGCACTCGGCTAGACCCAAACCCACTCGGCTACACCCAAACCCACTCGGCTAGACCCAAACCCACACAGCTAGACCCAAACCCACTTGGCTAGAACCAAACCCACTCGGCTAGACCCAAACCCACTCGGCTAGTCCCAAAGTCTCTCGGCTAGACCCAAACGGACTCGGCAAGACCCAAACCCACTCGGCTAGACCCAAACCCACTCGGCTAGACCCAAACCCACTCGGCTAGACCCAAACCCACTCGGCTAGACCCCAACCCACTCGGCAAGACCCAAACCCACACGGCTAGACCCAAACCCACTCGGTATACCCAAACCCACTGGGCTAGACCCAAACCAACTCGGCTGGACCCAAACCCACTCGGCTAGACCCAAACCCACTCGGCTAGACCCAAACGGACTCGGCTAGACCCAAACCCACTCGGCTAGACCCAAACCCACTCGGCTAGACCCAATCCCACTCGGCTAGACAGAAACCCACTCGGCTAGACCCAAACCCACTCGGCTAGACCCAAACCCACTCGGCTAGACCCAAACCCACTCGGCTAGACCCAAACCCACTCCGCTAGACCCAAACCCACTCGGCTAGACCCAAACCCACTCGGCTAGACCCAAACCCAGTCCGCTAGATCCAAACCCACTCCGCTAGACCCAAACCCACTCCGCTAGACCCAAACCCACTCGGCTAGACCCAAACCCATTCGGCTACACCCAAACCCACTCGACTAGACCCAAACCCACTTGGCTAGACCCCAACCCACTCAGCAAGACCCAAACCCACTCGGCTAGACCCAAACCCACTCGGTAGACCCAAACCCACTGGGCTAGACCCAAACCCACTCGGCTGGACCCAAACCCACTCGGCTAGACCCAAACCCACTTGGCTAGACCCAAACCCACTCGGCTAGACACAAACCCACTCGGCTATACCCAAACACACTCGGCTAGACCCAAACCCACTCGGCTAAACCCAAACCCACTCCGCTAGACCCAAACGCACTCGGCTAGACCCAAACCCACTCGGCTACACCCAAACCCACTCGGCTAGACCCAAACCCACACAGCTAGAACCAAACCCACTCGGCTAGACCCAAACCCACTCGGCTAGTCCCAAAGTCTCTCGGCTAGACCCAAACGGACTCGGCAAGACCCAAACCCACTCGGCTAGACCCAAACCCACTCGGCTAGACCCAAACCCACTCGGCTAGTCCCAAACCCACTCGGCTAGACCCAAACCCACTCGGCTAGACCCAAACCCACTCGGCTAGAACCAAACCCACTCCGCTAGACCCAAATCCACTCCGCTAGACCCAAACCCACTCGGCTAGACCCAAACCCACTCGGCTAGACCCAAACCCACTCGGCTAGACCCAAACCCACTCGGCTAGACCCAAACCCACTCGGCTAGACCCAAGCCCACTCGGCTAGACCCCAACACACTCGGTAAGACCCAAAACCACTCGGCTAGACCCAAACCCACTCTGTAGACCCAAACCCACTCCGCTAGACACAAACCCACTCGGCTACACCCAAACCCACTCGGCTAGACACAAACCCACTCGGCTATACCCCAACACACTCGGCTAGACCCAAACCCACTCGGCTAAACCCAAACCCACTCCGCTAGACCCAAACACACTCGGCTAGACCCAAACCCACTCGGCTAAACCCAAACACACTCGGCTAGACCCGAACCCAATCGGCTAGACCCAAACTCACTCCGCTAGACCCAAACCCAATCGGCTAGACCCAAACCCACTCCGCTAGACCCAAACCCACTCGGCTAGACCAAACCCACACGGCTAGACCCAAACCCACTCGGCTAGACACAAACCCACTCGGCTAGACCCAAACCCACTCGGCTACACCCAAACCCACTCCGCTAGACACAAACCCACTCGGCTACACCCAAACCCACTCGTCTAGACCTAAACCCACTCGGCTAGACCCAAACCCACTCGGCTAGACCCAAACCCACACAGCTAGACCCAAACCCACTTGGCTAGAACCAAACCCACTCGGCTACACCCAAACCCACTCGGCTAGACCCAAACCCACACAGCTAGACCCAAACCCACTTGGCTAGAACCAAACCCACTCGGCTAGACCCAAACCCACTCGGCTAGTCCCAAAGTCTCTCGGCTAGACCCAAACGGAATCGGCAAGACCCAAACCCACTCGGCTAGACCCAAACCCACTCGGCTAGACCCAAACCCACTCGGCTAGACCCAAACCCACTCGGCTAGACCCAAACCCACTCGGCTAGACCCAAACCCACTCGGCTAGAACCAAAC
The DNA here is from genome assembly GCA_963514005.1 of Raja brachyura. The sequence goes on along the minus strand of OY740815.1, from coordinate 27,914,423 downwards.
CCACTCCGCTAGACCCAAATCCACTCCGCTAGACCCAAACCCACTCGGCTAGACCCAAACCCACTCGGCTAGACCCAAACCCACTCGGCTAGACCCAAACCCACTCGGCTAGACCCAAACCCACTCGGCTAGACCCCAACACACTCGGTAAGACCCAAAACCACTCGGCTAGACCCAAACCCACTCTGTAGACCCAAACCCACTCCGCTAGACACAAACCCACTCGGCTACACCCAAACCCACTCGGCCACACCCAAACCCACTCGGCTAGACCCAAACCCACTCGGCTACACCCAAACCCACACGGGCAGACCCAAACCCAATTGGCTAGACCCAAACCCACTCGGCTCGACCCAAACCCACTCCGCTAGACCCAAATGCACTCGGCTACACCTAAACCCAATCGGCTAGACCCAAACCCACTCCGCTAGACCCAAACCCACTCGGCTAGACCAAACTCACTCGGCTAGACCCAAACCCACTCAGCTAGACCCAAACCCACTCGGCAAGACCCAAACCCACTCGGCTACACCCAAACCCACTCCGCTAGACACAAACCCACTCGGCTACACCCAAACCCACTCGTCTAGACCCAAACCCACTCGGCTAGACCCAAACCCACTCGGCTAGACACAAACCCACACAGCTAGACCCAAACCCACTTGGCTAGAACCAAACCCACTCGGCTACACCCAAACCCACTCGGCTAGACCCAAACCCACTCGGCTAGACCCAAACCCACTGCGCTAGACCCAAACCCACTCGGCTAGACCCAAACCCACGCGGCTAGACCCAAACCCACTCGGCTAGACCCAAACCCATTCGGCTACACCGAAACCCACTCGGCCAGACCCAAACCCACTTGGCTAGACCCCAACCCACTCGGCAAGACCCAAACCCACTCGGCTAGACCCAAACCCACTCGGTACACCCAAACCCACTGGGCTAGACCCAAACCAACTCGGCTGGACCCAAACCCACTCGGCTAGACCCAAACCCACTCGGCTAGACCCAAACGGACTCGGCTAGACCCAAACCCACTCGGCTAGACCCAAACCCACTCGGCTAGACCCAATCCCACTCGGCTAGACACAAACCCACTCGGCCAGACCCAAACCCACTCGGCTAGACACAAACCCACTCGGCTAGACCCAAACCCACTCCGCTAGACCCAAACCCACTCCGCTAGACCCAAACCCACTCGGCTAGACCCAAACCCACTCGGCTAGACCCAAACCCAGTCCGCTAGACACAAACCCACTCCGCTAGACCCAAACCCACTCGGCTAGACCCAAACCCACTCGGCTAGACCCAAACCCATTCGGCTACACCCAAACCCACTCGACTAGACCCAAACCCACTTGGCTAGACCCCAACCCACTCGGCAAGACCCAAACCCACTCGGCTAGACCCAAACCCACTCGGTAGACCCAAACCCACTGGGCTAGACCCAAACCCACTCGGCTGGACCCAAACCCACTCGGCTAGACCCAAACCCACTTGGCTAGACCCAAACACACTCGGCTAGACACAAACCCACTCGGCTATACCCAAACACACTCGGCTAGACCCAAACCTACTTGGCTAAACCCAAACCCACTCCGCTAGACCCAAACGCACTCGGCGAGACCCAAACCCACTCGGCTAAACCCAAACACACTCGGCTAGACCCGAACCCAATCGGCTAGACCCAAACTCACTCCGCTAGACCCAAACCCACATGGCTAGACCCAAAACCACTCCGTCAGACCCAACCCCACTCGGCTAGACCCAAACCCACTCGGCTGAACACAAACCCACTCGGCTAGACCCAAGCCCACTCGGCTAGACCCAAACCCACTCGGCCAGACACAAACCTACTTGGCTAGAACCTCACCCACTCGGCTAGACCCAAACCCACTCGGCTATACCCAAACCCACTCGGCTAGACCCAAACCCACTCCGCTAGACCCAAACGCTCTCGGCTACACCCAAACCCAATCGGCTAGACCCAAACCCACTCCGCTAGACCCAAACCCACTCGGCTAGACCAAACCCACTCGGCTAGACCCAAACCTACTCGGCTAGACCCAAACCCACTCGGCTAGACCCAAACACACTCGGCTACACCCAAACCCACTCCGCTAGACACAAACCCACTCGGCTACACCCAAACCCACTCGTCTAGACCCAAACCCACTCGGCTAGACCCAAACCCACTCGGCTAGACCCAAACCCACACAGCTAGACCCAAACCCACTCGGCTAGAACCAAACCCACTCGGCTACACCCAAACCCACTCGGCTAGACCCAACCCCACACAGCTAGACCCAAACCCACTTGGCTAGAACCAAACCCACTCGGCTAGACCCAAACCCACTCGGCTAGTCCCAAAGCGACTCGGCTAGACCCAAACGGACTCGGCAAGACCCAAACCCACTCGGCTAGACCCAAACCCACTCGGCTAGACCCAAACCCACTCGGCTAGACCCAAACCCACTCGGCTAGACCCAAACCCACTCGGCTAGACCCAAACCCACTCGGCTAGACCCAAACCCAGTCCGCTAGACACAAACCCACTCCGCTAGACCCAAACCCACTCGGCTAGACCCAAACCCACTCGGCTAGACCCAAACCCATTCGGCTACACCCAAACCCACTCGACTAGACCCAAACCCACTTGGCTAGACCCCAACCCACTCGGCAAGACCCAAACCCACTCGGCTAGACCCAAACCCACTCGGTAGACCCAAACCCACTGGGCTAGACCCAAACCCACTCGGCTGGACCCAAACCCACTCGGCTAGACCCAAACCCACTTGGCTAGACCCAAACACACTCGGCTAGACACAAACCCACTCGGCTATACCCAAACACACTCGGCTAGACCCAAACCTACTTGGCTAAACCCAAACCCACTCCGCTAGACCCAAACGCACTCGGCGAGACCCAAACCCACTCGGCTAAACCCAAACACACTCGGCTAGACCCGAACCCAATCGGCTAGACCCAAACTCACTCCGCTAGACCCAAACCCACATGGCTAGACCCAAAACCACTCCGCCAGACCCAACCCCACTCGGCTAGACCCAAACCCACTCGGCTGAACACAAACCCACTCGGCTAGACCCAAGCCCACTCGGCTAGACCCAAACCCACTCGGCCAGACACAAACCTACTTGGCTAGAACCTCACCCACTCGGCTAGACCCAAACCCACTCGGCTATACCCAAACCCACTCGGCTAGACCCAAACCCACTCCGCTAGACCCAAACGCTCTCGGCTACACCCAAACCCAATCGGCTAGACCCAAACCCACTCCGCTAGACCCAAACCCACTCGGCTAGACCAAACCCACTCGGCTAGACCCAAACCCACTCGGCTAGACCCAAACCCACTCGGCTAGACCCAAACACACTCGGCTACACCCAAACCCACTCCGCTAGACACAAACCCACTCGGCTACACCCAAACCCACTCGTCTAGACCCAAACCCACTCGGCTAGACCCAAACCCACTCGGCTAGACCCAAACCCACACAGCTAGACCCAAACCCACTCGGCTAGAACCAAACCCACTCGGCTACACCCAAACCCACTCGGCTAGACCCAACCCCACACAGCTAGACCCAAACCCACTTGGCTAGAACCAAACCCACTCGGCTAGACCCAAACCCACTCGGCTAGTCACAAAGCCACTCGGCTAGACCCAAACGGACTCGGCAAGACCCAAACCCACTCGGCTAGACCCAAACCCACTCGGCTAGACCCAAACCCACTCGGCTAGACCCAAACCCACTCGGCTAGACCCAAACCCACTCGGCTAGACCCAAACCCACTCGGCTAGAACCAAACCCACTCCGCTAGACCCAAACCCACTCCGCTAGACCCAAACCCACTCGGCTAGACCCAAACCCACTCGGCTAGACCCAAACCCACTCGGCTAGACCCAAACCCACTCGGCTAGACCCAAACCCACTCGGCTAGACCCAAACCCACTCGGCTAGACCCCAACACACTCGGTAAGACCCAAAACCACTCGGCTAGACCCAAACCCACTCTGTAGACCCAAACCCACTCGGCTAGACCCAAACCCACTCGGCTGGACCCAAACCCACTCGGCTAGACCCAAACCCACTCAGCTAGACCCAAACCCACTCGGCTAGACCCAAACCCACTCGGCTAGACACAAACCCACTCGGCTATACCCAAACCCACTCGGCTGGACCCAAACCCACTCGGCTAGACCCAAACCCACTCGGCTAAACCCAAACCCACTCGGCTAGACCCAAACCCACTCGGCTTGACACAAACCCACTCGGTTAGACCCAAACCCACTCGGCTAGACCCAAACCCACTCGGCTAGACTCAAACCCACACAGCTAGACCCAAACCCACTCGGCAAGACCCAAACCCACTCGGCTAGACCCAAACCGACGCGGCTAGACCCAAACCCACTCGGCTAGACCCAAACCCATTCGGCTACACCGAAACCCACTCGGCCAGACCCAAACCCTCTTGGCTAGACCCCAACCCACTCGGCAAGACCCAAACCCACTCGGCTAGACCCAAACCCACTCGGTATACCCAAACCCACTGGGCTGGACCCAAACCAACTCGGCTGGACCCAAACCCACTCGGCTAGACCCAAACGGACTCGGCTAGACCCAAACCCACTCGGCTAGACCCAAACCCACTCGGCTAGACCCAACCCCACTCGGCTAGACCCAAACCCACTCGGCTGAACACAAACCCACTCGGCTAGACCCAAGCCCACTCGGCTAGACCCAAACCCACTCGGCCAGACACAAACCTACTTGGCTAGAACCTCACCCACTCGGCTAGACCCAAACCCACTCGGCTATACCCAAACCCACTCGGCTAGACCCAAACCCACTCCGCTAGACCCAAACGCTCTCGGCTACACCCAAACCCAATCGGCTAGACCCAAACCCACTCCGCTAGACCCAAACGCACTCGGCTAGACCAAACCCACTCGGCTAGACCCAAACCCACTCGGCTAGACCCAACCCCACTCGGCAAGACCCAAACCCACTCGGCTGAACACAAACCCAATCGGCTAGACCCAAGCCCACTCGGCTAGACCCAAACCCACTCGGCCAGACACAAACCTACTTGGCTAGAACCTCACCCACTCGGCTAGACCCAAACCCACTCGGCTATACCCAAACCCACTCGGCTAGACCCAAACCCACTCCGCTAGACCCAAACGCTCTCGGCTACACCCAAACCCAATCGGCTAGACCCAAACCCACTCCGCTAGACCCAAACCCACTCGGCTAGACCAAACCCACTCGGCTAGACCCAAACCCACTCGGCTAGACCCAAACCCACTCGGCTAGACCCAAACACACTCGGCTACACCCAAACCCACTCCGCTAGACACAAACCCACTCGGCTACACCCAAACCCACTCGTCTAGACCCAAACCCACTCGGCTAGACCCAAACCCACTCGGCTAGACCCAAACCCACACAGCTAGACCCAAACCCACTCGGCTAGAACCAAACCCACTCGGCTACACCCAAACCCACTCGGCTAGACCCAACCCCACACAGCTAGACCCAAACCCACTTGGCTAGAACCAAACCCACTCGGCTAGACCCAAACCCACTCGGCTAGTCCCAAAGCCACTCGGCTAGACCCAAACGGACTCGGCAAGACCCAAACCCACTCGGCTAGACCCAAACCCACTCGGCTAGACCCAAACCCACTCGGCTAGACCCAAACCCACTCGGCTAGACCCAAACCCACTCGGCTAGACCCAAACCCACTCGGCTAGAACCAAACCCACTCCGCTAGACCCAAACCCACTCCGCTAGACCCAAACCCACTCGGCTAGACCCAAACCCACTCGGCTAGACCCAAACCCACTCGGCTAGACCCAAACCCACTCGGCTAGACCCAAACCCACTCGGCTAGACCCAAACCCACTCGGCTAGACCCCAACACACTCGGTAAGACCCAAAACCACTCGGCTAGACCCAAACCCACTCTGTAGACCCAAACCCACTCGGCTAGACCCAAACCCACTCGGCTGGACCCAAACCCACTCGGCTAGACCCAAACCCACTCAGCTAGACCCAAACCCACTCGGCTAGACCCAAACCAACTCGGCTAGACCCAAACCCACTCGGCTAGACCCAAACCCACTCGGCTAGTCCCAAAGCCACTCGGCTAGACCCAAACGGACTCGGCAAGACCCAAACCCACTCGGCTAGACCCAAACCCACTCGGCTAGACCCAAACCCACTCGGCTAGACCCAAACCCACTCGGCTAGACCCAAACCCACTCGGCTAGACCCAAACCCACTCGGCTAGAACCAAACCCACTCCGCTAGACCCAAACCCACTCCGCTAGACCCAAACCCACTCGGCTAGACCCAAACCCACTCGGCTAGACCCAAACCCACTCGGCTAGACCCAAACCCACTCGGCTAGACCCAAACCCACTCGGCTAGACCCAAACCCACTCGGCTAGACCCCAACACACTCGGTAAGACCCAAAACCACTCGGCTAGACCCAAACCCACTCTGTAGACCCAAACCCACTCGGCTAGACCCAAACCCACTCGGCTGGACCCAAACCCACTCGGCTAGACCCAAACCCACTCAGCTAGACCCAAACCCACTCGGCTAGACCCAAACCAACTCGGCTAGACACAAACCCACTCGGCTATACCCAAACCCACTCGGCTGGACCCAAACCCACTCGGCTAGACCCAAACCCACTCGGCTAAACCCAAACCCACTCGGCTAGACCCAAACCCACTCGGCTTGACACAAACCCACTCGGTTAGACCCAAACCCACTCGGCTAGACCCAAACCCACTCGGCTAGACTCAAACCCACACAGCTAGACCCAAACCCACTCGGCAAGACCCAAACCCACTCGGCTAGACCCAAACCCACGCGGCTAGACCCAAACCCACTCGGCTAGACCCAAACCCATTCGGCTACACCGAAACCCACTCGGCCAGACCCAAACCCTCTTGGCTAGACCCCAACCCACTCGGCAAGACCCAAACCCACTCGGCTAGACCCAAACCCACTCGGTATACCCAAACCCACTGGGCTAGACCCAAACCAACTCGGCTGGACCCAAACCCACTCGGCTAGACCCAAACCCACTCGGCTAGACCCAAACGGACTCGGCTAGACCCAAACCCACTCGGCTAGACCCAAACCCACGCGGCTAGACCCAATCCCACTCGGCTAGACACAAACCCACTCGGCTAGACCCAAACCCACTCGGCTAGACCCAAACCCACTCGGCTAGACCCAAACCCACTCGGCTAGACCCAAACCCACTCCACTAGACCCAAACCCACTCGGCTAGACCCAAACCCACTCGGCTAGACCCAAACCCAGTCCGCTAGACCCAAACCCACTCGGCTAGTCCCAAAGCGACTCGGCTAGACCCAAACGGACTCGGCAAGACCCAAACCCACTCGGCTAGACCCAAACCCACTCGGCTAGACCCAAACCCACTCGGCTAGACCCAAACCCACTCGGCTAGACCCAAACCCACTCGGCTAGACCCAAACCCACTCGGCTAGACCCAAACCCAGTCCGCTAGACACAAACCCACTCCGCTAGACCCAAACCCACTCGGCTAGACCCAAACCCACTCGGCTAGACCCAAACCCATTCGGCTACACCCAAACCCACTCGACTAGACCCAAACCCACTTGGCTAGACCCCAACCCACTCGGCAAGACCCAAACCCACTCGGCTAGACCCAAACCCACTCGGTAGACCCAAACCCACTGGGCTAGACCCAAACCCACTCGGCTGGACCCAAACCCACTCGGCTAGACCCAAACCCACTTGGCTAGACCCAAACACACTCGGCTAGACACAAACCCATTCGGCTATACCCAAACACACTCGGCTAGACCCAAACCTACTTGGCTAAACCCAAACCCACTCCGCTAGACCCAAACGCACTCGGCGAGACCCAAACCCACTCGGCTAAACCCAAACACACTCGGCTAGACCCGAACCCAATCGGCTAGACCCAAACTCACTCCGCTAGACCCAAACCCACATGGCTAGACCCAAAACCACTCCGCCAGACCCAACCCCACTCGGCTAGACCCAAACCCACTCGGCTGAACACAAACCCACTCGGCTAGACCCAAGCCCACTCGGCTAGACCCAAACCCACTCGGCCAGACACAAACCTACTTGGCTAGAACCTCACCCACTCGGCTAGACCCAAACCCACTCGGCTATACCCAAACCCACTCGGCTAGACCCAAACCCACTCCGCTAGACCCAAACGCTCTCGGCTACACCCAAACCCAATCGGCTAGACCCAAACCCACTCCGCTAGACCCAAACCCACTCGGCTAGACCAAACCCACTCGGCTAGACCCAAACCCACTCGGCTAGACCCAAACCCACTCGGCTAGACCCAAACACACTCGGCTACACCCAAACCCACTCCGCTAGACACAAACCCACTCGGCTACACCCAAACCCACTCGTCTAGACCCAAACCCACTCGGCTAGACCCAAACCCACTCGGCTAGACCCAAACCCACACAGCTAGACCCAAACCCACTCGGCTAGAACCAAACCCACTCGGCTACACCCAAACCCACTCGGCTAGACCCAACCCCACACAGCTAGACCCAAACCCACTTGGCTAGAACCAAACCCACTCGGCTAGACCCAAACCCACTCGGCTAGTCACAAAGCCACTCGGCTAGACCCAAACGGACTCGGCAAGACCCAAACCCACTCGGCTAGACCCAAACCCACTCGGCTAGACCCAAACCCACTCGGCTAGACCCAAACCCACTCGGCTAGACCCAAACCCACTCGGCTAGACCCAAACCCACTCGGCTAGAACCAAACCCACTCCGCTAGACCCAAACCCACTCCGCTAGACCCAAACCCACTCGGCTAGACCCAAACCCACTCGGCTAGACCCAAACCCACTCGGCTAGACCCAAACCCACTCGGCTAGACCCAAACCCACTCGGCTAGACCCAAACCCACTCGGCTAGACCCCAACACACTCGGTAAGACCCAAAACCACTCGGCTAGACCCAAACCCACTCTGTAGACCCAAACCCACTCGGCTAGACCCAAACCCACTCGGCTGGACCCAAACCCACTCGGCTAGACCCAAACCCACTCAGCTAGACCCAAACCCACTCGGCTAGACCCAAACCCACTCGGCTAGACACAAACCCACTCGGCTATACCCAAACCCACTCGGCTGGACCCAAACCCACTCGGCTAGACCCAAACCCACTCGGCTAAACCCAAACCCACTCGGCTAGACCCAAACCCACTCGGCTTGACACAAACCCACTCGGTTAGACCCAAACCCACTCGGCTAGACCCAAACCCACTCGGCTAGACTCAAACCCACACAGCTAGACCCAAACCCACTCGGCAAGACCCAAACCCACTGGGCTAGACCCAAACCGACGCGGCTAGACCCAAACCCACTCGGCTAGACCCAAACCCATTCGGCTACACCGAAACCCACTCGGCCAGACCCAAACCCTCTTGGCTAGACCCCAACCCACTCGGCAAGACCCAAACCCACTCGGCTAGACCCAAACCCACTCGGTATACCCAAACCCACTGGGCTGGACCCAAACCAACTCGGCTGGACCCAAACCCACTCGGCTAGACCCAAACGGACTCGGCTAGACCCAAACCCACTCGGCTAGACCCAAACCCACTCGGCTAGACCCAACCCCACTCGGCTAGACCCAAACCCACTCGGCTGAACACAAACCCACTCGGCTAGACCCAAGCCCACTCGGCTAGACCCAAACCCACTCGGCCAGACACAAACCTACTTGGCTAGAACCTCACCCACTCGGCTAGACCCAAACCCACTCGGCTATACCCAAACCCACTCGGCTAGACCCAAACCCACTCCGCTAGACCCAAACGCTCTCGGCTACACCCAAACCCAATCGGCTAGACCCAAACCCACTCCGCTAGACCCAAACGCACTCGGCTAGACCAAACCCACTCGGCTAGACCCAAACCCACTCGGCTAGACCCAACCCCACTCGGCTAGACCCAAACCCACTCGGCTGAACACAAACCCAATCGGCTAGACCCAAGCCCACTCGGCTAGACCCAAACCCACTCGGCCAGACACAAACCTACTTGGCTAGAACCTCACCCACTCGGCTAGACCCAAACCCACTCGGCTATACCCAAACCCACTCGGCTAGACCCAAACCCACTCCGCTAGACCCAAACGCTCTCGGCTACACCCAAACCCAATCGGCTAGACCCAAACCCACTCCGCTAGACCCAAACCCACTCGGCTAGACCAAACCCACTCGGCTAGACCCAAACCCACTCGGCTAGACCCAAACCCACTCGGCTAGACCCAAACACACTCGGCTACACCCAAACCCACTCCGCTAGACACAAACCCACTCGGCTACACCCAAACCCACTCGTCTAGACCCAAACCCACTCGGCTAGACCCAAACCCACTCGGCTAGACCCAAACCCACACAGCTAGACCCAAACCCACTCGGCTAGAACCAAACCCACTCGGCTACACCCAAACCCACTCGGCTAGACCCAACCCCACACAGCTAGACCCAAACCCACTTGGCTAGAACCAAACCCACTCGGCTAGACCCAAACCCACTCGGCTAGTCCCAAAGCCACTCGGCTAGACCCAAACGGACTCGGCAAGACCCAAACCCACTCGGCTAGACCCAAACCCACTCGGCTAGACCCAAACCCACTCGGCTAGACCCAAACCCACTCGGCTAGACCCAAACCCACTCGGCTAGACCCAAACCCACTCGGCTAGACCCAAACCCACTCGGCTAGACCCAAACCCACTCGGCTAGACCCCAACACACTCGGTAAGACCCAAAACCACTCGGCTAGACCCAAACCCACTCTGTAGACCCAAACCCACTCGGCTAGACCCAAACCCACTCGGCTGGACCCAAACCCACTCGGCTAGACCCAAACCCACTCAGCTAGACCCAAACCCACTCGGCTAGACCCAAACCAACTCGGCTAGACACAAACCCACTCGGCTATACCCAAACCCACTCGGCTGGACCCAAACCCACTCGGCTAGACCCAAACCCACTCGGCTAAACCCAAACCCACTCGGCTAGACCCAAACCCACTCGGCTTGACACAAACCCACTCGGTTAGACCCAAACCCACTCGGCTAGACCCAAACCCACTCGGCTAGACTCAAACCCACACAGCTAGACCCAAACCCACTCGGCAAGACCCAAACCCACTCGGCTAGACCCAAACCCACGCGGCTAGACCCAAACCCACTCGGCTAGACCCAAACCCATTCGGCTACACCGAAACCCACTCGGCCAGACCCAAACCCTCTTGGCTAGACCCCAACCCACTCGGCAAGACCCAAACCCACTCGGCTAGACCCAAACCCACTCGGTATACCCAAACCCACTGGGCTAGACCCAAACCAACTCGGCTGGACCCAAACCCACTCGGCTAGACCCAAACCCACTCGGCTAGACCCAAACGGACTCGGCTAGACCCAAACCCACTCGGCTAGACCCAAACCCACGCGGCTAGACCCAATCCCACTCGGCTAGACACAAACCCACTCGGCTAGACCCAAACCCACTCGGCTAGACCCAAACCCACTCGGCTAGACCCAAACCCACTCGGCTAGACCCAAACCCACTCCACTAGACCCAAACCCACTCGGCTAGACCCAAACCCACTCGGCTAGACCCAAACCCAGTCCGCTAGACCCAAACCCACTCCGCTAGACCCAAACCCACTCGGCTAGACCCAAACCCACTCGGCTAGACCCAAACCCATTCGGCTACACCCAAACCCACTCGACTAGACCCAAACCCACTTGGCTAGACCCCAACCCACTCGGGAAGACCCAAACCCACTCGGCTAGACCCAAACCCACTCGGTAGACCCAAACCCACTGGGCTAGACCCAAACCCACTCGGCTGGACCCAAACCCACTCGGCTAGACCCAAACCCACTTGGCTAGACCCAAACCCACTCGGCTAGACACAAACCCACTCGGCTATACCCAAACACACTCGGCTAGACCCAAACCCACTTGGCTAAACCCAAACCCACTCCGCTAGACCCAAACGCACTCGGCGAGCCCCAAACCCACTCGGCTAAACCCAAACACACTCGGCTAGACCCGAACCCAATCGGCTAGACCCAAACTCACTCCGCTAGACCCAAACCCACATGGCTAGACCCAAAACCACTCCGCCAGACCCAACCCCACTCGGCTAGACCCAAACCCACTCGGCTGAACACAAACCCACTCGGCTAGACCCAAGCCCACTCGGCTAGACCCAAACCCACTCGGCCAGACACAAACCTACTTGGCTAGAACCTAACCCACTCGGCTAGACCCAAACCCACTCGGCTATACCCAAACCCACTGGGCTAGACCCAAACCCACTCGGCTAGACCCAAACCCACTCCGCTAGACCCAAACGCACTCGGCTACACCCAAACCCAATCGGCTAGACCCAAACCCACTCCGCTAGACCCAAACCCACTCGGCTAGACCAAACCCACTCGGCTAGACCCAAACCCACACGGCTAGACCCAAACCCACTCGGCTAGACCCAAACCCACTCGGCTACACCCAAACCCACTCCGCTAGACACAAACCCACTCGGCTACACCCAAACCCACTCGTCTAGACCCAAACCCACTCGGCTAGACCCAAACCCACTCGGCTAGACCCAAACCCACACAGCTAGACCCAAACCCACTCGGCTAGAACCAAACCCACTCGGCTACACCCAAACCCACTCGGCTAGACCCAAACCCACACAGCTAGACCCAAACCCACTTGGCTAGAACCAAACCCACTCGGCTAGACCCAAACCCACTCGGCTAGTCCCAAAGCCACTCGGCTAGACCCAAACGGACTCGGCAAGACCCAAACCCACTCGGGTAGACCCAAACCCACTCGGCTAGACCCAAACCCACTCGGCTAGACCCAAACCCACTCGGCTAGACCCAAACCCACTCGGCTAGACCCAAACCAACTCGGCTAGACCCAAACCCACTCGGCTAGACCCAAACCCACTCGGCTAGACCCCAACACACTCGGTAAGACCCAAAACCACTCGGCTAGACCCAAACCCACTCTGTAGACCCAAACCCACTCGGCTAGACCCAAACCCACTCGGCTGGACCCAAACCCACTCGGCTAGACCCAAACCCACTCAGCTAGACCCAAACCCACTCGGCTAGACCCAAACCCAATCGGCTAGACACAAACCCACTCGGCTATACCCAAACCCACTCGGCTGGACCCAAACCCACTCGGCTAGACCCAAACCCACTCGGCTAAACCCAAACCCACTCGGCTAGACCAAAACCCACTCGGCTTGACACAAACCCACTCGGTTGGACCCAAACCCACTCGGCTAGACCCAAACCCACTCGGCTAGACTCAAACCCACACAGCTAGACCCAAACCCACTCGGCAAGACCCAAACCCACTCGGCTAGACCCAAACCCACGCGGCTAGACCCAAACCCACTCGGCTAGACCCAAACCCATTCGGCTACACCGAAACCCACTCGGCCAGACCCAAACCCTCTTGGCTGGACCCCAACCCACTCGGCAAGACCCAAACCCACTCGGCTAGACCCAAACCCACTCGGTATACCCAAACCCACTGGGCTAGACCCAAACCAACTCGGCTGGACCCAAACCCACTCGGCTAGACCCAAACCCACTCGGCTAGACCCAAACGGACTCGGCTAGACCCAAACCCACTTGGCTAGACCCAAACCCACTCGGCTAGACCCAACCCCACTCGGCTAGACCCAAACCCACTCGGCTGAACACAAACCCACTCGGCTAGACCCAAGCCCACTCGGCTAGACCCAAACCCACTCGGCCAGACACAAACCTACTTGGCTAGAACCTCACCCACTCGGCTAGACCCAAACCCACTCGGCTATACCCAAACCCACTCGGCTAGACCCAAACCCACTCCGCTAGACCCAAACGCTCTCGGCTACACCCAAACCCAATCGGCTAGACCCAAACAAACTCCGCTAGACCCAAACCCACTCGGCTAGACCAAACCCACTCGGCTAGACCCAAACCCACTCGGCTAGACCCAAACCCACTCGGCTAGACCCAAACACACTCGGCTACACCCAAACCCACTCCGCTAGACACAAACCCACTCGGCTACACCCAAACCCACTCGTCTAGACCCAAACCCACTCGGCTAGACCCAAACCCACTCGGCTAGACCCAAACCCACACAGCTAGACCCAAACCCACTCGGCTAGAACCAAACCCACTCGGCTACACCCAAACCCACTCGGCTAGACCCAAACCCACACAGCTAGACCCAAACCCACTTGGCTAGAACCAAACCCACTCGGCTAGACCCAAACCCACTCGGCTAGTCCCAAAGCCACTCGGCTAGACCCAAACGGACTCGGCAAGACCCAAACCCACTCGGGTAGACCCAAACCCACTCGGCTAGACCCAAACCCACTCGGCTAGACCCAAACCCACTCGGCTAGACCCAAACCCACTCGGCTAGACCCAAACCAACTCGGCTAGACCCAAACCCACTCGGCTAGACCCAAACCCACTCGGCTAGACCCCAACACACTCGGTAAGACCCAAAACCACTCGGCTAGACCCAAACCCACTCTGTAGACCCAAACCCACTCGGCTAGACCCAAACCCACTCGGCTGGACCCAAACCCACTCGGCTAGACCCAAACCCACTCGGCTAGACCCAAACCCACTCGGCTAGACACAAACCCACTCGGCTATACCCAAACCCACTCGGCTGGACCCAAACCCACTCGGCTAGACCCAAACCCACTCGGCTAAACCCAAACCCACTCGGCTAGACCAAAACCCACTCGGCTTGACACAAACCCACTCGGTTGGACCCAAACCCACTCGGCTAGACCCAAACCCACTCGGCTAGACTCAAACCCACACAGCTAGACCCAAACCCACTCGGCAAGACCCAAACCCACTCGGCTAGACCCAAACCCACGCGGCTAGACCCAAACCCACTCGGCTAGACCCAAACCCATTCGGCTACACCGAAACCCACTCGGCCAGACCCAAACCCTCTTGGCTGGACCCCAACCCACTCGGCAAGACCCAAACCCACTCGGCTAGACCCAAACCCACTCGGTATACCCAAACCCACTGGGCTAGACCCAAACCAACTCGGCTGGACCCAAACCCACTCGGCTAGACCCAAACCCACTCGGCTAGACCCAAACGGACTCGGCTAGACCCAAACCCACTTGGCTAGACCCAAACCCACTCGGCTAGACCCAACCCCACTCGGCTAGACCCAAACCCACTCGGCTGAACACAAACCCACTCGGCTAGACCCAAGCCCACTCGGCTAGACCCAAACCCACTCGGCCAGACACAAACCTACTTGGCTAGAACCTCACCCACTCGGCTAGACCCAAACCCACTCGGCTATACCCAAACCCACTCGGCTAGACCCAAACCCACTCCGCTAGACCCAAACGCTCTCGGCTACACCCAAACCCAATCGGCTAGACCCAAACAAACTCCGCTAGACCCAAACCCACTCGGCTAGACCAAACCCACTCGGCTAGACCCAAACCCACTCGGCTAGACCCAAACCCACTCGGCTAGACCCAAACACACTCGGCTACACCCAAACCCACTCCGCTAGACACAAACCCACTCGGCTACACCCAAACCCACTCGTCTAGACCCAAACCCACTCGGCTAGACCCAAACCCACTCGGCTAGACCCAAACCCACACAGCTAGACCCAAACCCACTCGGCTAGAACCAAACCCACTCGGCTACACCCAAACCCACTCGGCTAGACCCAACCCCACACAGCTAGACCCAAACCCACTTGGCTAGAACCAAACCCACTCGGCTAGACCCAAACCCACTCGGCTAGTCCCAAAGCCACTCGGCTAGACCCAAACGGACTCGGCAAGACCCAAACCCACTCGGCTAGACCCAAACCCACTCGGCTAGACCCAAACCCACTCGGCTAGACCCAAACCCACTCGGCTAGACCCAAACCCACTCGGCTAGACCCAAACCCACTCGGCTAGAACCAAACCCACTCCGCTAGACCCAAACCCACTCCGCTAGACCCAAACCCACTCGGCTAGACCCAAACCCACTCGGCTAGACCCAAACCCACTCGGCTAGACCCAAACCCACTCGGCTAGACCCAAACCCACTCGGCTAGACCCAAACCCACTCGGCTAGACCCCAACACACACGGTAAGACCCAAAACCACTCGGCTAGACCCAAACCCACTCTGTAGACCCAAACCCACTCGGCTAGACCCAAACCCACTCGGCTGGACCCAAACCCACTCGGCTAGACCCAAACCCACTTAGCTAGACCCAAACCCACTCGGCTAGACCCAAACCCACTCGGCTAGACACAAACCCACTCGGCTATACCCAAACCCACTCGGCTGGACCCAAACCCACTCGGCTAGACACAAACCCACTCGGCTAAACCCAAACCCACTCGGCTAGACCCAAACCCACTCGGCTTGACACAAACCCACTCGGTTAGACCCAAACCCACTCGGCTAGACCCAAACCCACTCGGCTAGACTCAAACCCACACAGCTAGACCCAAACCCACTCGGCAAGACCCAAACCCACTCGGCGAGACCCAAACCCACGCGGCTAGACCCAAACCCACTCGGCTAGACCCAAACCCATTCGGCTACACCGAAACCCGCTCGGCCAGACCCAAACCCTCTTGGCTAGACCCCAACCCACTCGGCAAGACCCAAACCCACTCGGCTAGACCCAAACCCACTCGGTATACCCAAACCCACTGGGCTAGACCCAAACCAACTCGGCTGGACCCAAACCCACTCGGCTAGACCCAAACCCACTCGGCTAGACCCAAACGGACTCGGCTAGACCCAAACCCACTCGGCTAGACCCAAACCCACTCGGCTAGACCCAATCCCACTCGGCTAGACACAAACCCACTCGGCTAGACCCAAATCCACTCGGCTAGACCCAAACCCACTCGGCTAGACCCAAACCCACTCGGCTAGACCCAAACCCACTCCACTAGACCCAAACCCACTCGGCTAGACCCAAACCCACTCGGCTAGACCCAAACCCAGTCCGCTAGACCCAAACCCACTCCGCTAGACCCAAACCCACTCGGCTAGACCCAAACCCACTCGGCTAGACCCAAACCCATTCGGCTACACCCAAACGCACTCGACTAGACCCAAACCCACTTGGCTAGACCCCAACCCACTCGGGAAGACCCAAACCCACTCGGCTAGACCCAAACCCACTCGGTAGACCCAAACCCACTGGGCTAGACCCAAACCCACTCGGCTGGACCCAAACCCACTCGGCTAGACCCAAACCCACTTGGCTAGACCCAAACCCACTCGGCTAGACACAAACCCACTCGGCTATACCCAAACACACTCGGCTAGACCCAAACCCACTTGGCTAAACCCAAACCCACTCCGCTAGACCCAAACGCACTCGGCGAGACCCAAACCCACTCGGCTAAACCCAAACACACTCGGCTAGACCCGAACCCAATCGGCTAGACCCAAACTCACTCCGCTAGACCCAAACCCACATGGCTAGACCCAAAACCACTCCGCCAGACCCAACCCCACTCGGCTAGACCCAAACCCACTCGGCTGAACACAAACCCACTCGGCTAGACCCAAGCCCACTCGGCTAGACCCAAACCCACTCGGCCAGACACAAACCTACTTGGCTAGAACCTAACCCACTCGGCTAGACCCAAACCCACTCGGCTATACCCAAACCCACTGGGCTAGACCCAAACCCACTCGGCTAGAC
This sequence comes from Raja brachyura, assembly GCA_963514005.1. The sequence continues at coordinate 27,896,562 of OY740815.1, read as the reverse complement.
CCAAACCCACTCCGCTAGACCCAAACGCACTCGGCTTCACCCAAACCCAATCGGCTAGACCCAAACCCACTCCGCTAGACCCAAACCCACTCGGCTAGACCAAACCCACTCGGCTAGACCCAAACCCACTCGGCTAGACCCAAACCCACTCGGCTAGACCCAAACCCAGTCGGCTACACCCAAACCCACTCCGCTAGACACAAACCCACTCGGCTACACCCAAACCCACTCGTCTAGACCCAAACCCACTCGGCTAGACCCAAACCCACTCGGCTAGACCCAAACCCACACAGCTAGACCCAAACCCACTCGGCTAGAACCAAACCCACTCGGCTACACCCAAACCCACTCGGCTAGACCCAAACCCACACAGCTAGACCCAAACCCACTTGGCTAGAACCAAACCCACTCGGCTAGACCCAAACCCACTCGGCTAGTCCCAAAGCCACTCGGCTAGACCCAAACGGACTCGGCAAGACCCAAACCCAATCGGGTAGACCCAAACCCACTCGGCTAGACCCAAACCCACTCGGCTAGACCCAAACCCACTCGGCTAGACCCAAACCCACTCGGCTAGAACCAAACCCACTCCGCTAGACCCAAACCCACTCCGCTAGACCCAAACCCACTCGGCTAGACCCAAACCCACTCGGCTAGACCCAAACCCACTCGGCTAGACCCAAACCCACTCGGCTAGACCCAAACCCACTCGGCTAGAACCAAACCCACTCCGCTAGACCCAAACCCACTCCGCTAGACCCAAACCCACTCGGCTAGACCCAAACCCACTCGGCTAGACCCAAACCCACTCGGCTAGACCCAAACCCACTCGGCTAGACCCAAACCCACTCGGCTAGACCCAAACCCACTCGGCTAGACCCCAACACACTCGGTAAGACCCAAAACCACTCGGCTAGACCCAAACCCACTCTGTAGACCCAAACCCACTCGGCTAGACCCAAACCCACTCGGCTGGACCCAAACCCACTCGGCTAGATCCAAACCCACTCGGCTAGACCCAAACCCACTCGGCTAGACCCAAACCCACTCGGCTAGACACAAACCCACTCGGCTATACACAAACCCACTCGGCTGGACCCAAGCCCACTCGGCTAGACCCAAACCCACTCGGCTAGACCCAAACACACACGGCTAGACCCAAACCCACTCGGCTAAACCCAAACTCACTCGGCTAGACCCAAACCCACTCCGCTAGACCCAAACCCACTCCGCTAGATTCAAACCCACTCGGCTAGACCCAAACCCACTCGGCTATACCAAACCCACTCGGCTAGACCCAAACCCACTCGGCTGAACCCAAACCCACTCGGCTGGACCCAAACCCACTCGGCTAGACCCAAACCCACTCGGCTAGACACAAACCCACTCGGCTATACCCAAACCCACTCGGCTAGACATAAACCCATTCGCCTAGACCCAAACCCACCCCGCTAGACCCAAACGCACTCGGCTAGACCCAAACCCACTCGGCTAAACCCAAACCCACTCGGCTAGACCCAAACCCAATCGGCTAGACCCAAACCCACTACGCTAGACCCAAGCCCACTCGGCTAGACCAAAACCCACTCGGTTAGACCCAAACCCACTCGGCTCGACCCAAACCCATTCGGCTGGACCCAAATCCACTCGGCTACACCCAAACCCACTCCGCTAGGCACAAACCCACTCGGCTACACCCAAACCCACTCGGCCACACCCAAACCCACTCGGCTAGACCCAAACCCACTCGGCTACACCCAAACCCACACGGCCAGACCCAAACCTAATTGGCTAGAACCAAACCCACTCGGCTAGACCCAAACCCACTCGGCTAGTCCCAAACCCACTCGGCTAGACCCAAACGGAATCGGCTTGACCCAAACCCACTCGGCTGGAACCAAACCCACTCGGCTAGACCCAAACCCACTCGGCCAGACCCAAACCCACTCGGCTAGACCCAAACCCACTCCGCTAGACCCAAACCCACTCGGCTAGACCCAAACCCACTCGGCTAGACCCAAACCCACTCGGCTAGACCCAAACCCACTCGGCTAGACCCAAACCCACTTCGCTAGACCCAAACCCATTCGGCTACACCGAAACCCACTCGGCTAGACCCAAACCCACTTGGCTAGACCCCAACCCACTCGGCAAGACCCAAACCCACTCGGCTATACCCAAACCCACTCGGCTAGACCCAAACCCAATCGGCTAGACCCAAACCCACTACGCTAGACCCAAGCCCACTCGGCTAGACCAAAACCCACTCGGCTCGACGCAAAGCCACTCGGCTGGACACAAACCCATTCGGCTGGACCCAAATCCACTCGGCTACACCCAAACCCACTCCGCTAGACACAAACCCACTCGGCTACACCCAAACCCACTCGGCTACACCCAAACCCACTTGGCTAGACCCAAACCCACTCGGCTAGACCCAAACCCGCACGGCTAGACCCAAACTTAATTGGCTAGAACCAAACCCACTCGGCTAGACCCAAACCCACTCGGCTAGTCCCAAACCCACTCGGCTAGACCAAAACGGAATCGGCTAGACCCAAACCCACTCGGCTAGAACCAAACCCACTCGGCTAGACCCAAATTCACTCGGCCAGACCCAAACCCACTCGGCTAGACCCAAACCCACTCGGCTAGACCCAAACCCACTCGGCTAGACCCAAACCCACTCGGCTAGACCCAAACCCACTTGGCTAGACCCAAACCCACTCGGCTAGACCCAAACCCACGCGGCTAGACCCAAACCCACTCGGCTAGACCCAAACCCATTCGGCTACACCGAAACCCACTCGGCTGGACCCAAACCCACTTGGCTAGACCCCAACCCACTCGGCAAGACCCAAACCCACTCGGCCAGACCCAAACCCACTCGGTATACCCAAACCCACTGGGGTAGTCCCAAACCCACTCGGCTGGACCCAAACCCACTCGGCTAGACCCAAACCCACTCCGCTAGACCCAAACCCACTCCGCTAGACCCAAACCCACTCCGTTAGACCCAAACCCAATTGGCTAGACCCAAACCCACTCGGCTAGACCCAAACCCACTCGGCTAGTCCCAAACCCACTCGGCTAGACCCAAACGGAATCGGCTTGACCCAAACCCACTCGGCTGGAACCAAACCCACTCGGCTAGACCCAAACCCACTCGGCCAGACCCAAACCCACTCGGCTAGACCCAAACCCACTCCGCTAGACCCAAACCCACTCGGCTAGACCCAAACCCACTCGGCTAGACCCAAACCCACTCGGCTAGACCCAAACCCACTCGGCTAGACCCAAACCCACTTCGCTAGACCCAAACCCATTCGGCTACACCGAAACCCACTCGGCTAGACCCAAACCCACTTGGCTAGACCCCAACCCACTCGGCAAGACCCAAACCCACTCGGCTATACCCAAACCCACTCGGCTAGACCCAAACCCAATCGGCTAGACCCAAACCCACTACGCTAGACCCAAGCCCACTCGGCTAGACCAAAACCCACTCGGCTCGACGCAAAGCCACTCGGCTGGACACAAACCCATTCGGCTGGACCCAAATCCACTCGGCTACACCCAAACCCACTCCGCTAGACACAAACCCACTCGGCTACACCCAAACCCACTCGGCTACACCCAAACCCACTTGGCTAGACCCAAACCCACTCGGCTAGACCCAAACCCGCACGGCTAGACCCAAACTTAATTGGCTAGAACCAAACCCACTCGGCTAGACCCAAACCCACTCGGCTAGTCCCAAACCCACTCGGCTAGACCAAAACGGAATCGGCTAGACCCAAACCCACTCGGCTAGAACCAAACCCACTCGGCTAGACCCAAATTCACTCGGCCAGACCCAAACCCACTCGGCTAGACCCAAACCCACTCGGCTAGACCCAAACCCACTCGGCTAGACCCAAACCCACTCGGCTAGACCCAAACCCACTTGGCTAGACCCAAACCCACTCGGCTAGACCCAAACCCACGCGGCTAGACCCAAACCCACTCGGCTAGACCCAAACCCATTCGGCTACACCGAAACCCACTCGGCTGGACCCAAACCCACTTGGCTAGACCCCAACCCACTCGGCAAGACCCAAACCCACTCGGCCAGACCCAAACCCACTCGGTATACCCAAACCCACTGGGGTAGTCCCAAACCCACTCGGCTGGACCCAAACCCACTCGGCTAGACCCAAACCCACTCCGCTAGACCCAAACCCACTCCGCTAGACCCAAACCCACTCCGTTAGACCCAAACCCAATTGGCTAGACCCAAACCCACTCGGCTAGACCCAAACCCACTCGGTAAGACCCAAACCCACTCGGCCAGACTCAAACCCACTCTGTAGACCCAAACCCACTCGGCTAGACCCAAACCCACTTGGCTAGACCCCAACCCACTCCGTAAGACCCAAACCCACTCGGCTAGACCCAAACCCACTCCGTAGACCCAAACCCACTCGGCTGAACCCAAACCCACTCGGCTAGACCCAAACCCACTCGGCTAGACACAAACCCACTCGGCTAGACCCAAACCCAATCGGCTAGACGCAAACCCACTCCGCTAGACCCAAACCCACTCGGCTAGACCCAAACCCACTCGACTAGACCCAAACCCACTCCGCTAGACCCAAACGCAATCGGCTAGACCCAAACCCACTCGGCTAAACCCAAACCCACTCGGCGAGACCCAAACCCAATCGGCTAGACCCAAACCCACTCCGCCAGACCCAAGCCCACTCGGCTCGACCAAAACCGACTCGGCTCGACGCAAACCCACTCGGCTGGACCCAAACCCATTCGGCTGGACCCAAATCCACTCGGCTACACCCAAACCCACTCCGCTAGACACAAACCCACTCGGCTACACCCAAACGTACTCGGCTACACCCAAACCCACTCGGCTAGACCCAAACCCACTCGGCTAGACCCAAACCCACTCGGCTAGACCCAAACCCAACTGGCTAGAACCAATCCCACTCGGCTAGACCCAAACCCCCTCGGCTAGTCCCAAACCCATTCGGCTAGACCCAAACGGAATCGGCTAGACCCAAGCCCACTCGGCTAGACCCAAACCCACTCGGCTAGACCCAAACCCACTCGGCTAGACCCAAACCCACTCGGCTAGACACAAACCCACTCGGCTAGACCCAAACCCACTTCGCTAGACCCAAACCCATTCGGCTACACCGAAACCCACTCGTCTAGACCCAAACCCACTTGGCTAGACCCCAACCCACTCGGCAAGACCCAAACCCACTCGGCTATACCCAAACCCACTCGGCTAGACCCAAACCCAGTCGCCCAGACCCAAACCCACTCCGCTAGACCCAAACGCACTCGGCTAGACCCAAACCCACTCGGCTAGACCCAAACCCACTCGGCTAGACCCAAACCCAATCGGCTAGACCCAAACCCACTACGCTAGACCCAAGCCCACTCGGCTAGACCAAAACCCACTCGGCTCGACGCAAATCCACGCGGCTACACCCAAACCCACTCCGCTAGACACAAACCCACTCGGCTACACCCAAACCCACTCGGCTACACCCAAACCCACTTGGCTAGACCCAAACCCACTCGGCTAGACCCAAACCCACACGGCTAGACACAAACCCAATTGGCTAGAACCAAACCCACTCGGCTAGACCCAAACCCACTCGGCTAGTCCCAAACACACTCGGCTACACCAAAACGGAATCGGCTATACCCAAACCCACTCGGCTAGAACCAAACCCACTCGGCTAGACCCAAACCCTCTCGGCTAGACCCAAACCCACTCGGCTAGACCCAAACCCTTTCGGCTACACCGAAACCCACTCGGCTAGACCCAAACCCACTTGGCTAGACCCCAACCGACTCGGCAAGACCCAAACCCACTCAGCTAGACCCAAACCCACTCGGTATACCCAAACCCACTGGGCTAGTCCCAAACCCACTCGGCTGGACCCAAACCCACTCGGCTAGACCCAAACCCACTCCGCTAGACCCAAACCCACTCCGCTAGACCCAAACCCACTCCGCTAGACGCAAACCCAATTGGCTACACCCAAACCCACTCGGCCAGACCCAAACCCACTCTGTAGACCCAAACCCACTCGGCTAGACCCAAACCCACTTGGCTAGACCCCAACCCACTCCGTAAGACCCAAACCCACTCGGCTAGACCCAAACCCACTCTGTAGACCCAAACCCACTCGGCTGGACCCAAACCCACTCGGCTAGACCCAAACCCACTCGGCTAGACACAAACCCACTCGGCTAGACCCAAACCCAATCGGCTAGACGCAAACCCACTCCGCTAGACCCAAACCCACTCGGCTAGACCCAAACCCACTCGACTAGACCCAAACCCACTCCGCTAGACCCAAACGCAATCGGCTAGACCCAAACACACTCGGCTAAACCCAAACCCACTCGGCTAGACCCAAACCCAATCGGCTAGACCCAAACCCACTCCGCTAGACCCAAGGCCACTCGGCTCGACCAAAACCCACTCGGCTCGACACAAACCCACTCGGCTGGACCCAAACCCATTCGGCTGGACCCAAATCTACTCGGCTACACCCAAACCCACTCCGCTAGACACAAACCCACTCGGCTACACCCAAACCCACTCGGCTACACCCAAACCCACTCGGCTAGACCCAAACCCACTCGGCTAGACCCAAACCCACTCGGCTAGACCCAAACCCAACTGGCTAGAACCAATCCCACTCGGCTAGACCCAAACCCCCTCGGCTAGTCCCAAACCCATTCGGCTAGACCCAAACGGAATCGGCTAGACCCAAGCCCACTCGTCTAGACCCAAACCCACTCGGCTAGACCCAAACCCACTCGGCTAGACCCAAACCCACTCGGCTAGACCCAAACCCAATCGGCTAGACCCAAACCCACTACGCTAGACCCAAGCCCACTCGGCTAGACCAAAACCCACTCGGCTCGACGCAAATCCACTCGGCTACACCCAAACCCACTCCGCTAGACACAAACCCACTCGGCTACACCCAATCCCACTCGGCTACACCCAAACCCACTTGGCTAGACCCAAACACACTCGGCTAGACCCAAACCCACACGGCTAGACCCAAACCCAATTGGCTAGAACCAAACCCACTCGGCTAGACCCAAACCCACTCGGCTAGTCCCAAACACACTCGGCTACACCAAAACGGAATCGGCTAGACCCAAACCCACTCGGCTAGAACCAAACCCACTCGGCTAGACCCAAACCCTCTCGGCCAGACCCAAACCCACTCGGCTAGACTCAAACCCACTCGGCTAGACCCAAACCCACTCGGCTAGACCCAAACCCACTCGGCTAGACCCAAACCCACTCGGCTAGACCCAAACCCACTTCGCTAGACCCAAACCCACTCGGCTAGACCCAAACCCACGCGGCTCGACCCAAACCCACTCGGCTAGACCCAAACCCATTCGGCTACACCGAAACCCACTCGGCTAGACCCAAACCCACTTGGCTAGAACCCAACCGACTCGGCAAGACCCAAACCCACTCGGCTAGACCCAAACCCACTCGGTATACCCAAACCCACTGGGCTAGTCCCAAACCCACTCGGCTGGACCCAAACCCACTCGGCTAGACCCAAACCCACTCCGCTAGACCCAAACCCACTCCGCTAGACCCAAACCCACTCGGCTAGACCCAAACGGAATCGGCTAGGCCCAAGCCGACTCGGCTAGAACCAAACCCACTCGGCTAGACCCAAACCCACTCGGCCAGACCCAAACCCACTCGGCTAGACCCAAACCCACTCGGCTAGACCCAAACCCACTCGGCTAGTCCCAAAGCCACTCGGCTAGACCCAGACCCACTCTGTAGACCCAAACCCACTCGGCTAGACCCAAACCCACTTGGCTAGACCCCAACCCACTCGGCTAGTCCCAAACCCACACAGCTAGACCCAAGCCCACTTGGCTAGAACCAAACCCACTCGGCTAGACCCAAACCCACTCGGCTAGTCCCAAAGCCACTCGGCTAGACCCAGACCCACTCTGTAGACCCAAACCCACTCGGCTAGCCCCAAACCCACTTGGCTAGAACCCAACCCACTCCGTAAGACCCAAGCCCACTCGGCTAGACCCAAACCCACTCTGTAGACTCAAACCCACTCGGCTGGACCCAAACCCACTCGGCCAGACCCAAACCCACTCGGCTAGACACAAACCCACTCGGCTAGACACAAACCCACTCGGCTATACCCAAACCCACTCGGCGAGACCCAAACCCACTCGGCTAGACCCAAACCCACTCTGCTAGACCCAACCGCACGCGGCTAGACCCAAACCCACTCGGCTAAACCCAAACCCACTCGGCTAGACCCAAACCCAATCGTCTAGACGCAAACCCACTCCGCTAGACCCAAACCCACTCGGCTAGACCCAAACCCACTCGACTAGACCCAAACCCACTCCGCTAGACCCAAACGCACTCGGCTAGACCCAAACCCACTCGGCTAAACCCAAACCCACTCGGCTAGACCCAAACCCAATCGGCTAGACCCAAACCCACTCCGCTAGACCCAAGCCCACTCGGCTCGACCAAAACCCACTCGGCTCGACGCAAACCCACTCGGCTGGTCCCAAACCCATTCGGCTGGACCCAAATCCACTCGGCTACACCCAAACCCACTCCGCTAGACACAAACCCACTCGGCTACACCCAAACCCACTCGGCTACACCCAAACCCACTCGGCTAGACCCAAACCCACTCGGCTAGACCCAAACCCACTCGGCTAGACCCAAACCCAACTGGCTAGAACCAATCCCACTCGGCTAGACCCAAACCCCCTCGGCTAGTCCCAAACCCACTCGGCTAGACCCAAACGGAATCGGCTAGGCCCAAGCCGACTCGGCTAGAACCAAACCCACTCGGCCAGACCCAAACCCACTCGGCCAGACCCAAACCCACTAGACTAGACCCAAACCCACTCGGCTGGACCCAAACCCACTCGGCTAGACCCAAACCCACTCGGCTAGACCCAAACCCACTCGGCTAGACCCAAACCCAGTCCGCTAGACCCAAACCCACTCCGCTAGACCCAAACCCACTCGGCTAGACCCAAACCCACTCGGCTAGACCCATACCCATTCGGCTACACCCAAACCCACTCGACTAGACCCAAACCCACTTGGCTAGACCCCAACCCACTCGGCAAGACCCAAACCCACTCGGCTAGACCCAAACCCACTCGGCTAGACAAAACCCACTCGGCTAGACTCAAACCCACTCGTCTAGACCCAAACCCACTCGGCTAGACCCAAACCCACTCGTCTAGACCCAAACCCACTCGGCTAGATCCAAACCCACTCGGCTAGACCCAAACCCAAACAGCTAGACCCAAACCCACTTGGCTAGAACCAAACCCACTCGGCTATACACAAACCCACTCGGCTAGTCCCAAACCCACACAGCTAGACCCAAGCCCACTTGGCGAGAACCAAACCCACTCGGCTAGACCCAAACCCACTCGGCTAGTCCCAAAGCCACTCGGCTAGACCCAGACCCACTCTGCTAGACCCAAACCCACTCGGCTAGACCCAAACCCACTCGGCTAGACACAAACCCACTCGGCTAGACACAAACCCACTCGGCTATACCCAAACCCACTCGGCGAGACCCAAACCCACTCGGCTAGACCCAAACCCACTCTGCTGGACCCAACCGCACGCGGCTAGACCCAAACCCACTCGGCTAAACCCAAACCCACTCGGCTAGACCCAAACCCAATCGTCTAGACGCAAACCCACTCCGCTAGACCCAAACCCACTCGGCTAGACCCAAACCCACTCGACTAGACCCAAACCCACTCCGCTAGACCCAAACGCACTCGGCTAGACCCAAACCCACTCGGCTAAACCCAAACCCACTCGGCAAGACCCAAACCCACTCGGCTAGACCCAAACCCACTCGGCTACACCCAAACCCACTCGGCTAGACCCAAACCCACTCGGCTAGACCCAAACCCACTCGGCTAGACCCAAACCCAACTGGCTAGAACCAATCCCACTCGGCTAGACCCAAACCCCCTCGGCTAGTCCCAAACCCACTCGGCTAGACCCAAACGGAATTGGCTAGGCCCAAGCCGACTCGGCTAGAACCAAACCCACTCGGCTAGACCCAAACCCACTCGGCCAGACCCAAACCCACTCGGCTAGACCCAAACCCACTCGGCTAGACCCAAACCCACTCGGCTAGACCCAAACCCACTCGGCTAGACCCAAACCCACTAGACTAGACCCAAACCCACTCGGCTAGACCCAAACCCACTCGGCTAGACCCAAACCCACTCGGCTAGACCCAAACCCACTCGGCTAGACCCAAACCCAGTCCGCTAGACCCAAACCCACTCCGCTAGACCCAAACCCACTCGGCTAGACCCAAACCCACTCGGCTAGACCCATACCCATTCGGCTACACCCAAACCCACTCGGCTAGACCCAAACCCACTTGGCTAGACCCCAACCCACTCGGCAAGACCCAAACCCACTCGGCTAGACCCAAACCCACTCGGCTAGACCAAACCCACTCGGCTAGACTCAAACCCACTCGGCTAGACCCAAACCCACTCGGCTAGACCCAAACCCACTCGTCTAGACCCAAACCCACTCGGCTAGATCCAAACCCACTCGGCTAGACCCAAACCCAAACAGCTAGACCCAAACCCACTTGGCTAGAACCAAACCCACTCGGCTACACACAAACCCACTCGGCTAGTCCCAAACCCACACAGCTAGACCCAAGCCCACTTGGCTAGAACCAAACCCACTCGGCTAGACCCAAACCCACTCGGCTAGTCCCAAAGCCACTCGGCTAGACCCAGACCCACTCTGTAGACCCAAACCCACTCGGCTAGACCCAAACCCAGTCCGCTAGACCCAAACCCACTCCGCTAGACCCAAACCCACTCGGCTAGACCCAAACCCACTCGGCTAGACCCATACCCATTCGGCTACACCCAAACCCACTCGGCTAGACCCAAACCCACTTGGCTAGACCCCAACCCACTCGGCAAGACCCAAACCCACTCGGCTAGACCCAAACCCACTCGGCTAGACAAAACCCACTCGGCTAGACTCAAACCCACTCGGCTAGACCCAAACCCACTCGGCTAGACCCAAACCCACTCGTCTAGACCCAAACCCACTCGGCTAGATCCAAACCCACTCGGCTAGACCCAAACCCAAACAGCTAGACCCAAACCCACTCGGCTAGACCCAGACCCACTCTGCTAGACCCAAACCCACTCGGCTAGACCCAAACCCACTCGGCTAGACACAAACCCACTCGGCTAGACACAAACCCACTCGGCTATACCCAAACCCACTCGGCGAGACCCAAACCCACTCGGCTAGACCCAAACCCACTCTGCTGGACCCAACCGCACACGGCTAGACCCAAACCCACTCGGCTAAACCCAAACCCACTCGGCTAGACCCAAACCCAATCGTCTAGACGCAAACCCACTCCGCTAGACCCAAACCCACTCGGCTAGACCCAAACCCACTCGACTAGACCCAAACCCACTCCGCTAGACCCAAACGCACTCGGCTAGACCCAAACCCACTCGGCTAAACCCAAACCCACTCGGCAAGACCCAAACCCACTCGGCTAGACCCAAACCCACTCGGCTACACCCAAACCCACTCGGCTAGACCCAAACCCACTCGGCTAGACCCAAACCCACTCGGCTAGACCCAAACCCAACTGGCTAGAACCAATCCCACTCGGCTAGACCCAAACCCCCTCGGCTAGTCCCAAACCCACTCGGCTAGACCCAAACGGAATTGGCTAGGCCCAAGCCGACTCGGCTAGAACCAAACCCACTCGGCTAGACCCAAACCCACTCGGCCAGACCCAAACCCACTCGGCTAGACCCAAACCCACTCGGCTAGACCCAAACCCACTCGGCTAGACCCAAACCCACTCGGCTAGACCCAAACCCACTAGACTAGACCCAAACCCACTCGGCTAGACCCAAACCCACTCGGCTAGACCCAAACCCACTCGGCTAGACCCAAACCCACTCGGCTAGACCCAAACCCAGTCCGCTAGACCCAAACCCACTCCGCTAGACCCAAACCCACTCGGCTAGACCCAAACCCACTCGGCTAGACCCATACCCATTCGGCTACACCCAAACCCACTCGGCTAGACCCAAACCCACTTGGCTAGACCCCAACCCACTCGGCAAGACCCAAACCCACTCGGCTAGACCCAAACCCACTCGGCTAGACCAAACCCACTCGGCTAGACTCAAACCCACTCGGCTAGACCCAAACCCACTCGGCTAGACCCAAACCCACTCGTCTAGACCCAAACCCACTCGGCTAGATCCAAACCCACTCGGCTAGACCCAAACCCAAACAGCTAGACCCAAACCCACTTGGCTAGAACCAAACCCACTCGGCTACACACAAACCCACTCGGCTAGTCCCAAACCCACACAGCTAGACCCAAGCCCACTTGGCTAGAACCAAACCCACTCGGCTAGACCCAAACCCACTCGGCTAGTCCCAAAGCCACTCGGATAGACCCAGACCCACTCTGTAGACCCAAACCCACTCGGCTAGACCCAAACCCAGTCCGCTAGACCCAAACCCACTCCGCTAGACCCAAACCCACTCGGCTAGACCCAAACCCACTCGGCTAGACCCATACCCATTCGGCTACACCCAAACCCACTCGGCTAGACCCAAACCCACTTGGCTAGACCCCAACCCACTCGGCAAGACCCAAACCCACTCGGCTAGACCCAAACCCACTCGGCTAGACCAAACCCACTCGGCTAGACTCAAACCCACTCGGCTAGACCCAAACCCACTCGGCTAGACCCAAACCCACTCGTCTAGACCCAAACCCACTCGGCTAGATCCAAACCCACTCGGCTAGACCCAAACCCAAACAGCTAGACCCAAACCCACTTGGCTAGAACCAAACCCACTCGGCTACACACAAACCCACTCGGCTAGTCCCAAACCCACACAGCTAGACCCAAGCCCACTTGGCTAGAACCAAACCCACTCGGCTAGACCCAAACCCACTCGGCTAGTCCCAAAGCCACTCGGCTAGACCCAGACCCACTCTGTAGACCCAAACCCACTCGGCTAGACCCAAACCCACTTGGCTAGACCCCAACCCACTCCGTAAGACCCAAGCCCACTCGGCTAGACCCAAACCCACTCTGTAGACTCAAACCCACTCGGCTGGACCCAAACCCACTCGGCCAGACCCAAACCCACTCGGCTAGACACAAACCCACTCGGCTAGACACAAACCCACTCGGCTATACCCAAACCCACTCGGCGAGACCCAAACCCACTCGGCTAGACCCAAACCCACTCTGCTAGACCCAACCGCACGCGGCTAGACCCAAACCCACTCGGCTAAACCCAAACCCACTCGGCTAGACCCAAACCCAATCGTCTAGACGCAAACCCACTCCGCTAGACCCAAACCCACTCGGCTAGACCCAAACCCACTCGACTAGACCCAAACCCACTCCGCTAGACCCAAACGCACTCGGCTAGACCCAAACCCACTCGGCTAAACCCAAACCCACTCGGCTAGACCCAAACCCAATCGGCTAGACCCAAACCCACTCCGCTAGACCCAAGCCCACTCGGCTCGACCAAAACCCACTCGGCTCGACGCAAACCCACTCGGCTGGTCCCAAACCCATTCGGCTGGACCCAAATCCACTCGGCTACACCCAAACCCACTCCGCTAGACACAAACCCACTCGGCTACACCCAAACCCACTCGGCTACACCCAAACCCACTCGGCTAGACCCAAACCCACTCGGCTAGACCCAAACCCACTCGGCTAGACCCAAACCCAACTGGCTAGAACCAATCCCACTCGGCTAGACCCAAACCCCCTCGGCTAGTCCCAAACCCACTCGGGTAGACCCAAACGGAATCGGCTAGGCCCAAGCCGACTCGGCTAGAACCAAACCCACTCGGCTAGACCCAAACCCACTCGGCCAGACCCAAACCCACTCGGCTAGACCCAAACCCACTCGGCTAGACCCAAACCCACTCGGCTAGACCCAAACCCACTCGGCTAGACCCAAACCCACTAGACTAGACCCAAACCCACTCGGCTAGACCCAAACCCACTCGGCTAGACCCAAACCCACTCGGCTAGACCCAAACCCACTCGGCTAGACCCAAACCCAGTCCGCTAGACCCAAACCCACTCCGCTAGACCCAAACCCACTCGGCTAGACCCAAACCCACTCGGCTAGACCCATACCCATTCGGCTACACCCAAACCCACTCGACTAGACCCAAACCCACTTGGCTAGACCCCAACCCACTCGGCAAGACCCAAACCCACTCGGCTAGACCCAAACCCACTCGGCTAGACAAAACCCACTCGGCTAGACTCAAACCCACTCGGCTAGACCCAAACCCACTCGGCTAGACCCAAACCCACTCGTCTAGACCCAAACCCACTCGGCTAGATCCAAACCCACTCGGCTAGACCCAAACCCAAACAGCTAGACCCAAACCCACTTGGCTAGAACCAAACTCACTCGGCTACACACAAACCCACTCGGCTAGTCCCAAACCCACACAGCTAGACCCAAGCCCACTTGGCGAGAACCAAACCCACTCGGCTAGACCCAAACCCACTCGGCTAGTCCCAAAGCCACTCGGCTAGACCCAGACCCACTCTGCTAGACCCAAACCCACTCGGCTAGACCCAAACCCACTGGGCTAGACCCAAACCCACTCGGCTAGTCCCAAACACACTCGGCTACACCAAAACGGAATCGGCTAGACCCAAACCCACTCGGCTAGAACCAAACCCACTCGGCTAGACCCAAACCCTCTCGGCCAGACCCAAACCCACTCGGCTAGACTCAAACCCACTCGGCTAGACCCAAACCCACTCGGCTAGACCCAAACCCACTCGGCCAGACCCAAACCCACTCGGCTAGACCCAAACCCACTTCGCTAGACCCAAACCCACTCGGCTAGACCCAAACCCACGCGGCTCGACCCAAACCCACTCGGCTAGACCCAAACCCATTCGGCTACACCGAAACCCACTCGGCTAGACCCAAACCCACTTGGCTAGACCCCAACCGACTCGGCAAGACCCAAACCCACTCGGCTAGACCCAAACCCACTCGGTATACCCAAACCCACTGGTCTAGTCCCAAACCCACTGGGCTGGACCCAAACCCACTCGGCTAGACCCAAACCCACTCCGCTAGACCCAAACCCACTCCGCTAGACCCAAACCCACTCCGCTAGACCCAAACCCAATTGGCTAGACCCAAACCCACTCGGCTAGACCCAAACCCACTTGGCTAGACCCCAACCCACTCCGTAAGACCCAAGCCCACTCGGCTAGACCCAAACCCACTCTGTAGACGCAAACCCACTCGGCTGGACCCAAACCCACTCGGCCAGACCCAAACCCACTCGGCTAGACACAAACCCACTCGGCTAGACACAAACCCACTCGGCTATACCCAAACCCACTCGGCGAGACCCAAACCCACTCGGCTAGACCCAAACCCACTCTGCTGGACCCAACCGCACGCGGCTAGACCCAAACCCACTCGGCTAAACCCAAACCCACTCGGCTAGACCCAAACCCAATCGTCTAGACGCAAACCCACTCCGCTAGACCCAAACCCACTCGGCTAGACCCAAACCCACTCGACTAGACCCAAACCCACTCCGCTAGACCCAAATGCACTCGGCTAGACCAAAACCCACTAGGCTAAACCCAAACCCACTCGGCGAGACCCAAACCCACTCGGCTAGACCCAAACCCACTCGGCTACACCCAAACCCACTCGGCTAGACCCAAACCCACTCGGCTAGACCCAAACCCACTCGGCTAGACCCAAACCCAACTGGCTAGAACCAATCCCACTCGGCTAGACCCAAACCCCCTCGGCTAGTCCCAAACCCACTCGGCTAGACCCAAACGGAATCGGCTAGGCCCAAGCCGACTCGGCTAGAACCAAACCCACTCGGCTAGACCCAAACCCACTCGGCCAGACCCAAACCCACTCGGCTAGACCCAAACCCACTCGGCTAGACCCAAACCCACTCGGCTAGACCCAAACCCACTCGGCTAGACCCAAACCCACTAGACTAGACCCAAACCCACTCGGCTAGACCCAAACCCACTCGGCTAGACCCAAACCCACTCGGCTAGACCCAAACCCACTCGGCTAGACCCAAACCCAGTCCGCTAGACCCAAACCCACTCCGCTAGACCCAAACCCACTCGGCTAGACCCAAACCCACTCGGCTAGACCCATACCCATTCGGCTACACCCAAACCCACTCGACTAGACCCAAACCCACTTGGCTAGACCCCAACCCACTCGGCAAGACCCAAACCCACTCGGCTGGACCCAAACCCACTCGGCTAGACCAAACCCACTCGGCTAGACTCAAACCCACTCGGCTAGACCCAAACCCACTCGGCTAGACCCAAACCCACTCGTCTAGACCCAAACCCACTCGGCTAGATCCAAACCCACTCGGCTAGACCCAAACCCAAACAGCTAGACCCAAACCCACTTGGCTAGAACCAAACCCACTCGGCTACACACAAACCCACTCGGCTAGTCCCAAACCCACACAGCTAGACCCAAGCCCACTTGGCTAGAACCAAACCCACTCGGCCAGACCCAAACCCACTCGGCTCGTCCCAAAGCCACTCGGCTAGACCCAGACCCACTCGGCTAGACCCAAACCCACTCGGCTAGACCCAAACCCACTCGGCTAGACCCAAACCCACTCGGCTACACCCATACCCACTCGGCTGGACCCAAACCCACTTGGCTGGACCCCAACCCACTCGGTAAGACCCAAACCCACTCGGCTAGACCCAAACCCACTCTGTAGACCCAAACCCACTCTGCTAGACCCAAACCCACTCGGCTGGACCCAAACCCACTCGGCTGGACCCAAACCCACTCGGCTAGACCCAAACCCACTCGGCTGGACACAAACCCACTCGGCTATACCCAAACCCACTCGGCTAGACCCAAACCCACTCGGCTAGACCCAAACCCAGTCCGCTAGACCCAACCGCACTCGGCTAGACCAAAACCCACTCTGCTAAACCCAAACCCACTCGGCTAGACCAAACCCACTCGGCAAGACCCAAACCCACTCGGCTAGACCCAAACCCACTCGGTATACCAAAACCCACTGGGCTAGTCCCAAACCCACTCGGCTGGACCCAAACCCACTCGGCTAGACCCAAACCCACTCCGCTAGACCCAAACCCACTCCGCTAGACCCAAACCCACTCCGCTAGACCCAAACCCAATTGGCTAGACCCAAACCCACTCGGCTAGACCCTAACCCACTCGGTAAGACCCAAACCCACTCGGCTAGACCCAAACACACTCTGTAGACCCAAACCCACTCGGCTAGACCCAAACCCACTTGGCTAGACCCCAACCCACTCCGTAAGACCCAAACCCACTCGGCTAGACCCAAACCCACTCTGTAGACCCAAACCCACTCGGCTGGACCCAAACCCACTCGGCTAGACCCAAACCCACTCGGCTAGACACAAACCCACTCGGCTAGACACAAACCCACTCGGCTATGCCCAAACCCACTCGGCGAGACCCAAACCCACTCGGCTAGACCCAAACCCACTCTGCTAGACCCAACCGCACGCGGCTAGACCCAAACCCACTCGTCTAAACCCAAACCCACTCGGCTAGATCCAAACCCAATCGGCTAGACGCAAACCCACTCCGCTAGACCCAAACCCACTCGGCTAGACCCAAACCCACTCGACTAGATCCAAACCCACTCCGCTAGACCCAAACGCACTCGGCTAGACCCAAACCCACTCGGCTAAACCCAAACCCACTCGGCTAGACCCAAACCCAATCGGCTAGACCCAAACCCACTCCGCTATACCCAAGCCCACTCGGCTCGACCAAAACCCACTCGGCTCGACGCAAACCCACTCGGCTGGACCCAAACCCATTCGGCTGGACCCAAATCCACTCGGCTACACCCAAACCCACTCCGCTAGACACAAACCCACTCGGCTACACCCAAACCCACTCGGCTACACCCAAACCCACTCGGCTAGACCCAAACCCACTCGGCTAGACCCAAACCCACTCGGCTAGACCCAAACCCAACTGGCTAGAACCAATCCCACTCGGCTAGACCCAAACCCCCTCGGCTAGTCCCATCCCACTCGGCTAGACCCAAACGGAATCGGCTAGACCCAAGCCCACTCGGCTAGAACCAAACCCACTCGGCTACACCCAAACCCACTCGGCCAGACCCAAACCCACTCGGCTAGACCCAAACCCACTCGGCTAGACCCAAACCCACTCGGCTAGACCCAAACCCACTCGGCTAGACCCAAACACACTAGACTAGACCCAAACCCACTCGGCTAGACCCAAACCCACTCGGCTAGACCCAAACCCACTCGGCTAGACCCAAACCCACTCGGCTAGACCCAAACCCACTCGGCTAGACCCATACCCATTCGGCTACACCCAAACCCACTCGACTAGACCCAAACCCACTTGGCTAGACCCCAACCCACTCGGCAAGACCCAAACCCACTCGGCTAGACCCAAACCCACTCTGTAGACCCAAACCCACTGGGCTAGACCCAAACCCACTCGGCTGGACCCAAACCCACTCGGCTGGACCCAATCCCACTCGGCTAGACCTAAACCCACTCGGCTAGACACAAACCCACTCGGGTATACCCAAACACACTCGGCTAGACCCAAACCCACTCGGCTAGACCCAAACCCACTCCGCTAGACCCAAACGCACTCGGCTAGACCCAAACACACTCGGCTAAACCCAAACCCACTCGGCTAGACCCGAACCCAATCGGCTAGACCCAAACTCACTCCGCTAGACCCAAACCCACATGGCTAGACCCAAAACCACTCCACTAGACCCAAACCCACTCGGCTAGACCCAAACCCACTCGGCTAGACCCAAACCCAATCGGCTAGACCCAAACCCACTCCGCTAGACCCAAACCCACTCGGCTAGACCAAATCCACTCGGCTAGACTCAAACCCACTCGGCTAGACCCAAACCCACTCGGCTAGACCCAAACCCACTCGGCTACACCCAAACCCACTCCGCTAGACCCAAACCCACTCGGCTAGACCCAAACCCACTCGGCTAGACTCAAACCCAATCGGCTAGACCCAAACCCACTCCGCTAGACCCAAACCCACTCGGCTAGACCAAACCCACTCGGCTAGACTCAAACCCACTCGGCTAGACCCAAACCCACTCGGCTAGACCCAAACCCACTCGGCTACACCCAAACCCACTCCGCTAGACACAAACCCACTCGGCTACACCCAAACCCACTCGTCTAGACCCAAACCCATTCGGCTAGATCCAAACCCACTCGGCTAGACCCAAACCCAAACAGCTAGACCCAAACCCACTTGGCTAGAACCAAACCCACTCGGCTAACCAAAACCCACTCGGCTAGTCCCAAAGCCACTCGGCTAGACCCAGACCCACTCGGCTAGACCCAAACCCACTTGGCTGGACCCCAACCCACTCGGTAAGACCCAAACCCACTCGGCAAGACCCAAACCCACTCTGTAGACCCAAACCCACTCGGCTAGACCCAAACCCACTCGGCTGGACCCAAACCCACTCGGCTGGACCCAAACCCACTCGGCTAGACCCAAACCCACTCAGCTGGACACAAACCCACTCGGCTATACCCAAACCCACTCGGCTAGACCCAAACCCACTCGGCTAGACCCAAACCCAGTCCGCTAGACCCAACCGCACTCGGCTAGACCCAAACCCACTCTGCTAAACCCAAACCCACTGGGCTAGACCCAAACCCAATCGGCTAGACGCAAACCCACTCCGCTAGACCCAAACCCACTCGGCTAGACCCAAACCCACTCCGCTAGACCCAAACCCAATCGGCTAGACCCAAACCCACTCGGCATAACCCAATCCCACTCGGCTAAACCCAAACCCACTCGGCTGGACCCAAACCCACTCGGTTAGACCCAAACCCACTCGGCTAGACCCAAACCCACTCGGCTAGTCCCAAACCCACTGGGCTAGACCCAAACCCACTCAGCTGGACCCAAACCCACTCGCCTAGACACAAACCCACTCGGCTAGACCCAAACGGACTCGGCTAGACCCAAACCCACTCGGCTAGAACCAAACCCACTCGGCTAGACCCAAACCCACTCGGCAAGACCCAAACCCACTCGGCTAGACTCAAACCCACTCGGCTAGACCCAAACCCAATCGGCTCGACCCAAACCCACTCGGCTAGACCCAGACCCACTCGGCTAGACCCCAACCCACTCGGCTAGACCCAAACCCACTCGGCTACAGCCAAACCCACTCGGCTAGACCCAAACCCACTCGGCTAGACCCAAACCCACTCGGCTAGACCCAAACCCACTCGGCTAGACCCAAACCCACTTCGCTCGACCCAAACCCACTCGGCTAGACCCAAACCCAAGCGGCTAGACCCAATCCCACTTGGCTAGACCCAAACCCATTCGGCTACACCGAAACCCACTCGGCTAGACCCAAACCCACTTGGCTAGACCCCAACCCACTCGGCAAGAGCCAAACCCACTCGGCTAGACCCAAACCCACTCGGTATACCCAAACCCACTGGGCTAGACCCAAACCCACTCGGCTGGACCCAAACCCACTCGGCTAGACCCAACCCACTCGGCTAGACGCAAACGGACTCGCCTAGACCCAAACCCACTCGGCTAGACCCAAACCCACTCGGCTAGACCCAAACCCACTCGGCTAGACCCAAACCCACTCGGCTAGACCCAAACCCACTCCGCTAGACCTAAACCCACTCCGCTAGACCCAAACCCACTCCGCTAGACCCAAACCCACTCGGCTAGACCCAAACCCACTCGGCTAGACCCAAACCCACTCGGTAAGACTCAAACCCACTCGGCTAGACCCTAACCCACTCGGCTAGACCCAAACCCACTTGGCTAGACCACAACCCACTCCTTAAGACCCAAACCCACTCGGCTAGACCGAAACCCACTCTGTAGACCCAAACCCACTCGGCTGGACCCAAACCCACTCGGCTAGACCCAACCCACTCGGCTAGACCCAAACCCACTCGACTAGACACAAACCCACTCGGCTAGACACAAACCCACTCCGCTAGTCCCAAACCCACTGGGCTTGACCCAAACCCACTCGGCTGGACCCAAACCCACTCGGCTAGACCCAAACCCACTCGGCTAGACCCAAACCCAATCGGCTAGTCCCAAACCCACTCCGCTGGACCCAAACCCACTCAGCTAGACCCAAACCCACTCGGCTAGACCCAAACCCACACGGCTAGACCCAAACCCACTCGGCTGTACCCAAACCCACTCGGCTCGACCCAAACCCACTCGGCTAGACCCAAACCCACTCTGCTAGACCCAAACGCACTCGGCTAGACCCAGACCCACTCGGCTAGACCCCAACCCACTCGGCTAGACCCAAACCCACTCGGCTACAGCCAAACCTACTCGGCTAGACCCAAACCCACTCGGTATACCCAAACCCACTGGGCTAGACCCAAACCCACTCGGCTAGACCCAAACCCACTCTGCTAGACCCAAACGCACTCGGCTAGACCCAGACCCACTCGGCTAGACCCCAACCCACTCGGCCAGACCCAAACCCACTCGGCTACAGCCAAACCCACTCGGCTAGACCCAAACCCACTCGGCTAGACCCAAACCCACTCGGCTAGACCCAAACCCACTCGGCTAGACCCAAACCCACTTCGCTCGACCCAAACCCACTCGGCTAGACCCAAACCCAAGCGGCTAGACCCAATCCCACTTGGCTAGACCCAAACCCATTCGGCTACACCGAAACCCACTCGGCTAGACCCAAACCCACTTGGCTAGACCCCAACCCACTCGGCAAGAGCCAAACCCACTCGGCTAGACCCAAACCCACTCGGTATACCCAAACCCACTGGGCTAGACCCAAACCCACTCGGCTGGACCCAAACCCACTCGGCTAGACCCAACCCACTCGGCTAGACGCAAACGGACTCGCCCAGACCCAAACCCACTCGGCTACACCAAAACCCACTCGGCTAGACCCAAACCCACTCGGCTAGACCCAAACCCACTCGGCTAGACCCAAACCCACTCGGCTAGACCCAAACCCACTCGGCTAGACCCAAACCCACTCGGCTAGACCCAAACCCACTCCGCTAGACCTAAACCCACTCCGCTAGACCCAAACCCACTCCGCTAGACCCAAACCCACTCGGCTAGACCCAAACCCACTCGGCCAGACCCAAACCCACTCGGTAAGACTCAAACCCACTCGGCTAGACCCTAACCCACTCGGCTAGACCCAAACCCACTTGGCTAGACCCCAACCCACTCCTTAAGACCCAAACCCACTCGGCTAGACCGAAACCCACTCTGTAGACCCAAACCCACTCGGCTGGACCCAAACCCACTCGGCTAGACCCAACCCACTCGGCTAGACCCAAACCCACTCGGCTAGACACAAACCCACTCGGCTAGACCCAAACCCACTCCGCTAGTCCCAAACCCACTGGGCTGGACCCAAACCCACTCGGCTGGACCCAAACCCACTCGGCTAGACACAAACCCACTCGGCTAGACCCAAACGGACTCGGCTAGACCCAAACCCACTCGGCTAGAACCAAACCCACTCGGCTAGACCCAAACCCACTCGGCTAGACCCAAACCCACTCGGCTAGACCCAAACCCACTCGGCTAGACCCAAACCCAATCGGCTAGTCCCAAACCCACTCCGCTGGACCCAAACCCACTCAGCTAGACCCAAACCCACACGGCTAGACCCAAACCCACACGGCTAGACCCAAACCCACTCGGCTGTACCCAAACCCACTCGGCTCGACCCAAACCCACTCGGCTAGACCCAAACCCACTCTGCTAGACCCAAACGCACTCGGCTAGACCCAGACCCACTCGGCTAGTCCCCAACCCACTCGGCTAGACCCAAACCCACTCGGCTACAGCCAAACCTACTCGGCTAGACCCAAACCCACTCGGCTAGACCCAAACCCACTCGGCTAGACCCAAACCCACTCGGCTAGACCCAAACCCACTTCGCTAGACCCAAACCCACTCGGCTAGACCCAAACCCAAGCGGCTAGACCCAATCCCACTTGGCTAGACACAAACCCATTCGGCTAGACCCAAACCCACTTGGCTAGACCCCAACCCACTCGGCAAGACCCAAACCCACTCGGCTAGACCCAAACCCACTCGGTATACCCAAACCCACTGGGCTAGACCCAAACCCACTCGGCTGGACCCAAACCCACTCGGCTAGACCCAACCCACTCGGCTAGACCCAAACGGACTCGCCTAGACCCAAACCCACTCGGCTAGACCCAAACCCACTCGGCTAGACCCAAACCCACTCGGCTAGACCCAAACCCACTGGGCTAGACCCAAACCCACTCGGCTAGACCCAAACCCACTCGGCTAGACCCAAACCCACTCGGCTAGACCCAAACCCACTCCGCTAGACCTAAACCCACTCCGCTAGACCCAAACCCACTCCGCTAGACCCAAACCCACTCGGCTAGACCCAAACCCACTCGGCTAGACCCAAACCCACTCGGTAAGACCCAAACCCACTCGGCTAGACCCAAACCCACTCTGTAGACCCAAACCCACTCGGCAAGACCCAAACCCACTTGGCTAGACCCCAACCCACTCCTTAAGACGCAAACCCACTCGGCTAGACCGAAACCCACTCTGTAGACCCAAACCCACTCGGCTGGACCCAAACCCACTCGGCTAGACCCAACCCACTCGGCTAGACCCAAACCCACTCGGCTAGACACAAACCCACTCGGCTAGACACAAACCCACTCGGCTAGACCCAAACCCACTCGGCGAGAACCAAACCCACTCGGCTAGACCCAAACCCACTCCGCTGGACCCAACCGCACGCGGCTAGAACCAAACCCACTCGGCTAAACCCAAACCCACTCGGCTAGACCCAAACCCAATCGGCTAGACCCAAACCCACTCCGCTAGACCCAAACCCACTCGGCTAGACCCATACCCATTCGGCTACACACAAACCCACTCGACTAGACCCAAACCCACTTGGCTAGACCCCAACCCACTCGGCAAGACCCAAACCCACTCGGCTAGACCCAAACCCACTCTGTAGACCCAAACCCACTGGGCTAGACCCAAACCCACTCGGCTGGACCCAAACCCACTCGGCTAGACCCAAACCCACTCGGCTAGACCCAAACCCACTCGGCTAGACCCAACCCACTCGGCTAGACCCAAACGGACTCGCTAGACCCAAAACCACTCGGCTAGACCCAAACCCACTCGGCTAGACCCAAACCCACTCGGCTAGAACCAAACCCACTCGGCTAGACCCAAACCCACTCGGCTAGACCCAAACCCACTCGGCTAGACCCAAACCCACTCGGCTAGACCCAAACACACTCCGCTAGACGTAAACCCACTCCGCTAGACCCAAACCCACTCCGCTAGACCCAAACCCACTCGGCTAGACCCAAACCCACTCGGTAAGACCCAAACCCACTCGGCTAGACCCAAACCCACTCTGTAGACCCAAACCCACTCGGCAAGACCCAAACCCACTTGGCTAGACTCCAACCCACTCCTTAAGACGCAAACCCACTCGGCTAGACCGAAACCCACTCTGTAGACCCAAACCCACTCGGCTGGACCCAAACCCACTCGGCTAGACCCAACCCACTCGGCTAGACCCAAACCTACTCGGCTAGACACAAACCCACTCGGCTAGACACAAACCCACTCGGCTAGACCCAAACCCACTCGGCGAGACCCAAACCCACTCGGCTAGACCCAAACCCACGCCGCTGGACACAACCGCACGCGGCTTGACCCAAACCCACTCGGCTAAACCCAAACCCACTCGGTTAGACCCAAACCCAATCGGCTAGACCCAAACCCACTCCGCTAGACCCAAACCCACTCGGCTAGACCCATACCCATTCGGCTACACCCAAACCCACTCGACTAGACCCAAACCCACTTGGCTAGACCCCAACCCACTCGGCAAGACCCAAACCCACTCGGCTAGACCCAAACCCACTCTGTAGACCCAAACCCACTGTGCTAGACCCAAACCCACTCGGCTGGACCCAAACCCACTCGGCTAGACCCAAACCCACTCGGCTAGACCCAAACCCACTCGGCTAGACACAAACCCACTCGGGTATACCCAAACACACTCGGCTAGACCCAAACCCACTCGGCTAGACCCAAACCCACTCCGCTAGACCCAAACGCACTCGGCTAGACCCAAACCCACTCGGCTAGACCCAAACCCAATCGGCTAGTCCCAAACCCACTCCGCTGGACCCAAACCCACTCAGCTAGACCCAAACCCACACGGCTAGACCCAAACCCACACGGCTAGACCCAAACCCACTCGGCTGTACCCAAACCCACTCGGCTCGACCCAAACCCACTCGGCTAGACCCAAACCCACTCGGCTAGACCCAAACCCACTCGGCTAGACCCAAACCCACTTCGCTAGACCCAAACCCACTCGGCTAGACCCAAACCCAAGCGGCTAGACCCAATCCCACTTGGCTAGACACAAACCCATTCGGCTAGACCCAAACCCACTTGGCTAGACCCCAACCCACTCGGCAAGACCCAAACCCACTCGGCTAGACCCAAACCCACTCGGTATACCCAAACCCACTGGGCTAGACCCAAACCCACTCGGCTGGACCCAAACCCACTCGGCTAGACCCAACCCACTCGGCTAGACCCAAACGGACTCGCCTAGACCCAAACCCACTCGGCTAGACCCAAACCCACTCGGCTAGACCCAAACCCACTCGGCTAGACCCAAACCCACTGGGCTAGACCCAAACCCACTCGGCTAGACCCAAACCCACTCGGCTAGACCCAAACCCACTCGGCTAGACCCAAACCCACTCCGCTAGACCGAAACCCACTCCGCTAGACCCAAACCCACTCCGCAAGACCCAAACCCACTCGGCTAGACCCAAACCCACTCGGCTAGACCCAAACCCACTCGGTAAGACCCAAACCCACTCGGCTAGACCCAAACCCACTCTGTAGACCCAAACCCACTCGGCAAGACCCAAACCCACTTGGCTAGACCCCAACC
Source organism: Raja brachyura (assembly GCA_963514005.1). Next base: position 27,870,337 of record OY740815.1, on the reverse strand, counting down.
CACTCCTTAAGACGCAAACCCACTCGGCTAGACCGAAACCCACTCTGTAGACCCAAACCCACTCGGCTGGACCCAAACCCACTCGGCTAGACCCAACCCACTCGGCTAGACCCAAACCCACTCGGCTAGACACAAACCCACTCGGCTAGACACAAACCCACTCGGCTAGACCCAAACCCACTCGGCGAGAACCAAACCCACTCGGCTAGACCCAAACCCACTCCGCTAGACCTAAACCCACTCCGCTAGACCCAAACCCACTCCGCTAGACCCAAACCCACTCGGCTAGACCCAAACCCACTCGGCTAGACCCAAACCCACTCGGTAAGACCCAAACCCACTCGGCTAGACCCAAACCCACTCTGTAGACCCAAACCCACTCGGCAAGACCCAAACCCACTTGGCTAGACCCCAACCCACTCCTTAAGACGCAAACCCACTCGGCTAGACCGAAACCCACTCTGTAGACCCAAACCCACTCGGCTGGACCCAAACCCACTCGGCTAGACCCAACCCACTCGGCTAGACCCAAACCCACTCGGCTAGACACAAACCCACTCGGCTAGACACAAACCCACTCGGCTAGACCCAAACCCACTCGGCGAGAACCAAACCCACTCGGCTAGACCCAAACCCACTCCGCTGGACCCAACCGCACGCGGCTAGACCCAAACCCACTCGGCTAAACCCAAACCCACTCGGCTAGACCCAAACCCAATCGGCTAGACCCAAACCCACTCCGCTAGACCCAAACCCACTCGGCTAGACCCATACCCATTCGGCTACACCCAAACCCACTCGACTAGACCCAAACCCACTTGGCTAGACCCCAACCCACTCGGCAAGACCCAAACCCACTCGGCTAGACCCAAACCCACTCTGTAGACCCAAACCCACTGGGCTAGACCCAAACCCACTCGGCTGGACCCAAACCCACTCGGCTAGACCCAAACCCACTCGGCTAGACCCAAACCCACTCGGCTAGACCCAACCCACTCGGCTAGACCCAAACGGACTCGCTAGACCCAAACCCACTCGGCTAGACCCAAACCCACTCGGCTAGACCCAAACCCACTCGGCTAGACCCAAACCCACTCGGCTAGACCCAAACCCACTCGGCTAGACCCAAACCCACTCGGCTAGACCCAAACCCACTCGGCTAGACCCAAACACACTCCGCTAGACCTAAACCCACTCCGCTAGACCCAAACCCACTCCGCTAGACCCAAACCCACTCGGCTAGACCCAAACCCACTCGGTAAGACCCAAACCCACTCGGCTAGACCCAAACCCACTCTGTAGACCCAAACCCACTCGGCAAGACCCAAACCCACTTGGCTAGACTCCAACCCACTCCTTAAGACGCAAACCCACTCGGCTAGACCGAAACCCACTCTGTAGACCCAAACCCACTCGGCTGGACCCAAACCCACTCGGCTAGACCCAACCCACTCGGCTAGACCCAAACCTACTCGGCTAGACACAAACCCACTCGGCTAGACACAAACCCACTCGGCTAGACCCAAACCCACTCGGCGAGACCCAAACCCACTCGGCTAGACCCAAACCCACGCCGCTGGACACAACCGCACGCGGCTTGACCCAAACCCACTCGGCTAAACCCAAACCCACTCGGTTAGACCCAAACCCAATCGGCTAGACCCAAACCCACTCCGCTAGACCCAAACCCACTCGGCTAGACCCATACCCATTCGGCTACACCCAAACCCACTCGACTAGACCCAAACCCACTTGGCTAGACCCCAACCCACTCGGCAAGACCCAAACCCACTCGGCTAGACCCAAACCCACTCTGTAGACCCAAACCCACTGGGCTAGACCCAAACCCACTCGGCTGGACCCAAACCCACTCGGCTAGACCCAAACCCACTCGGCTAGACCCAAACCCACTCCGCTAGACCCAAACCCACTCGGCTAGACCCATACCCATTCGGCTACACCCAAACCCACTCGACTAGACCCAAACCCACTTGGCTAGACCCCAACCCACTCGGCAAGACCCAAACCCACTCGGCTAGACCCAAACCCACTCTGTAGACCCAAACCCACTGGGCTAGACCCAAACCCACTCGGCTGGACCCAAACCCACTCGGCTAGACCCAAACCCACTCGGCTAGACCCAAACCCACTCGGCTAGACACAAACCCACTCGGGTATACCCAAACACACTCGGCTAGACCCAAACCCACACGGCTAGACCCAAACCCACTCCGCTAGACCCAAACGCACTCGGCTAGACCCAAACCCACTCGGCTAGACCCAAACCCAATCGGCTAGTCCCAAACCCACTCCGCTGGACCCAAACCCACTCAGCTAGACCCAAACCCACACGGCTAGACCCAAACCCACACGGCTAGACCCAAACCCACTCGGCTGTACCCAAACCCACTCGGCTCGACCCAAACCCACTCGGCTAGACCCAAACCCACTCTGCTAGACCCAAACGCACTCGGCTAGACCCAGACTCACTCGGCTAGACCCCAACCCACTCGGCTAGACCCAAACCCACTCGGCTACAGCCAAACCTACTCGGCTAGACCCAAACCCACTCGGCTAGACCCAAACCCACTCGGCTAGACCCAAACCCACTCGGCTAGACCCAAACCACTTCGCTAGACCCAAACCCACTCGGCTAGACCCAAACCCAAGCGGCTAGACCCAATCCCACTTGGCTAGACACAAACCCATTCGGCTAGATCCAAACCCACTTGGCTAGACGCCAACCCACTCGGCAAGACCCAAACCCACTCGGCTAGACCCAAACCCACTCGGTATACCCAAACCCACTGGGCTAGACCCAAACCCACTCGGCTGGACCCAAACCCACTCGGCTAGACCCAACCCACTCGGCTAGACCCAAACGGACTCGCCTAGACCCAAACCCACTCGGCTAGACCCAAACCCACTCGGCTAGACCCAAACCCACTCGGCTAGACCCAAACCCACTGGGCTAGACCCAAACCCACTCGGCTAGACCCAAACCCACTCGGCTAGACCCAAACCCACTCGGCTAGACCCAAACCCACTCCGCTAGACCTAAACCCACTCCGCTAGACCCAAACCCACTCCGCTAGACCCAAACCCACTCGGCTAGACCCAAACCCACTCGGCTAGACCCAAACCCACTCGGTAAGACCCAAACCCACTCGGCTAGACCCAAACCCACTCTGTAGACCCAAACCCACTCGGCAAGACCCAAACCCACTTGGCTAGACCCCAACCCACTCCTTAAGACGCAAACCCACTCGGCTAGACCGAAACCCACTCTGTAGACCCAAACCCACTCGGCTGGACCCAAACCCACTCGGCTAGACCCAACCCACTCGGCTAGACCCAAACCCACTCGGCTAGACACAAACCCACTCGGCTAGACACAAACCCACTCGGCTAGACCCAAACCCACTCGGCGAGAACCAAACCCACTCGGCTAGACCCAAACCCACTCCGCTGGACCCAACCGCACGCGGCTAGACCCAAACCCACTCGGCTAAACCCAAACCCACTCGGCTAGACCCAAACCCAATCGGCTAGACCCAAACCCACTCCGCTAGACCCAAACCCACTCGGCTAGACCCATACCCATTCGGCTACACCCAAACCCACTCGACTAGACCCAAACCCACTTGGCTAGACCCCAACCCACTCGGCAAGACCCAAACCCACTCGGCTAGACCCAAACCCACTCTGTAGACCCAAACCCACTGGGCTAGACCCAAACCCACTCGGCTGGACCCAAACCCACTCGGCTAGACCCAAACCCACTCGGCTAGACCCAAACCCACTCGGCTAGACACAAACCCACTCGGGTATACCCAAACACACTCGGCTAGACCCAAACCCACTCGGCTAGACCCAAACCCACTCCGCTAGACCCAAACGCACTCGGCTAGACCCAAACGCACTCGGCTAGACCCAAACCCACTTCGCTAGACCCAAACCCACTCGGCTAGACCCAAACCCAAGCGGCTAGACCCAATCCCACTTGGCTAGACCCAAACCCATTCGGCTACACCGAAACCCACTCGGCTAGACCCAAACCCACTTGGCTAGACCCCAACCCACTCGGCAAGACCCAAACCCACTCGGCTAGACCCAAACCCACTCGGTATACCCAAACCCACTGGGCTAGACCCAAACCCACTCGGCTGGACCCAAACCCACTCGGCTAGACCCAACCCACTCGGCTAGACCCAAACGGACTCGCTAGACCCAAACCCACTCGGCTAGACCCAAACCCACTCGGCTAGACCCAAACCCACTCGGCTAGACCCAAACCCACTCGGCTAGACCCAAACCCACTCGGCTAGACCCAAACCCACTCGGCTAGACCCAAACACACTCCGCTAGACCTAAACCCACTCCGCTAGACCCAAACCCACTCCGCTAGACCCAAACCCACTCGGCTAGACCCAAACCCACTCGGCTAGACCCAAACCCACTCGGTAAGACCCAAACCCACTCGGCTAGACCCAAACCCACTCTGTAGACCCAAACCCACTCGGCAAGACCCAAACCCACTTGGCTAGACTCCAACCCACTCCTTAAGACGCAAACCCACTCGGCTAGACCCAAACCCACTCGGCTAGACCCAAACCCACTCGGTATACCCAAACCCACTGGGCTGGACCCAAACCCACTCGGCTGGACCCAAACCCACTCGGCTAGACCCAACCCACTCGGCTAGACCCAAACGGACTCGCTAGACCCAAACCCACTCGGCTAGACCCAAACCCACTCGGCTAGACCCAAACCCACTCGGCTAGACCCAAACCCACTCGGCTAGACCCAAACCCACTCGGCTAGACCCAAACCCACTCGGCTAGACCCAAACCCACTCGGCTAGACCCAAACACACTCCGCTAGACCTAAACCCACTCCGCTAGACCCAAACCCACTCCGCTAGACCCAAACCCACTCGGCTAGACCCAAACCCACTCGGCTAGACCCAAACCCACTCGGTAAGACCCAAACCCACTCGGCTAGACCCAAACCCACTCTGTAGACCCAAACCCACTCGGCAAGACCCAAACCCACTTGGCTAGACTCCAACCCACTCCTTAAGACGCAAACCCACTCGGCTAGACCGAAACCCACTCTGTAGACCCAAACCCACTCGGCTGGACCCAAACCCACTCGGCTAGACCCAACCCACTCGGCTAGACCCAAACCTACTCGGCTAGACACAAACCCACTCGGCTAGACACAAACCCACTCGGCTAGACCCAAACCCACTCGGCGAGACCCAAACCCACTCGGCTAGACCCAAACCCACGCCGCTGGACACAACCGCACGCGGCTTGACCCAAACCCACTCGGCTAAACCCAAACCCACTCGGTTAGACCCAAACCCAATCGGCTAGACCCAAACCCACTCCGCTAGACCCAAACCCACTCGGCTAGACCCATACCCATTCGGCTACACCCAAACCCACTCGACTAGACCCAAACCCACTTGGCTAGACCCCAACCCACTCGGCAAGACCCAAACCCACTCGGCTAGACCCAAACCCACTCTGTAGACCCAAACCCACTGGGCTAGACCCAAACCCACTCGGCTGGACCCAAACCCACTCGGCTAGACCCAAACCCACTCGGCTAGACCCAAACCCACTCGGCTAGACACAAACCCACTCGGGTATACCCAAACACACTCGGCTAGACCCAAACCCACTCGGCTAGACCCAAACCCACTCCGCTAGACCCAAACGCACTCGGCTAGACCCAAACGCACTCGGCTAAACCCAAACACACTCGGCTAAACCCAAATCCACTCAGCTAGAGCCGAACTCAATCGGCTGACCAAAACTCACTCCGCTAGACCCAAACCCACATGGCTAGACCCAAAACCACTCCGCTAGACCCAAACCCACTCGGCTAGACCCAAACCCACTCGGCTAGACCCAAACCCAATCAGCTAGACCCAAACCCACTCCGCTAGACCCAAACCCACTCGGCTAGACCAAACCCACTCGGCTAGACTCAAACCCACTCGGCTAGACCCAAACCCACTCGGCTAGACCCAAACCCACTCGGCTACACCCAAACCCACTCCGCTAGACACAAACCCACTCGGCTACACCCAAACCCACTCGTCTAGACCCAAACCCACTCGGCTAGATCCAAACACACTCGGCTAGACCCAAACCCAAACAGCTAGACCCAAACCCACTTGGCTAGAACCAAACCCACTCGGCTACACACAAACCCACTCGGCTAGACCCAAACCCACACAGCTAGACCCAAGCCCACTCGGCTGGAACCAAACCCACTCGGCTAGACCCAAACCCACTCGGCTAGTCCCAAAGCCACTCGGCTAGACCCAGACCCACTCGGCTAGACCCAAACCCACTCGGCTAGACCCAAACCCACTCGGCTAGACCCAAACCCAATCGGCTAGACGCAAACCCACTCCGCTGGACCCAAACCCACTCGGCTAGACCCAAACCCACTCCGCTAGACCCAAACCCACTCTGTAGACCCAAACCCACTTCGCTAGACCCAAACCCACTCGGCTAGACCCAAACCCACGCGGCTAGACCCAAACCCACTTGGCTAGACCCAAACCCATTCGGCTACACCGAAACCCACTCGGCTAGACCCAAACCCACTTGGCTAGACCCCAACCCACTCGGCAAGACCCAAACCCACTCGGCTAGACCCAAACCCACTCGGTATACCCAAACCCACTGGGCTAGTCCCAAACCCACTCGGCTGGACCCAAACCCACTCGGCTAGACCCAAACCCACTCCGCTAGACCCAAACCCACTCCGCTAGACCCAAACCCACTCCGCTACACCCAAACCCAATTGGCTAGACCCAAACCCACTCGGCTAGACCCTAACCCACTCGGTAAGACCCAAACCCACTCGGCTAGACCCAAACCCACTCTGTAGACCCAAACCTACTCGGCTAGACCCAAACCCACTTGGCTAGACCCCAACCCACTCCGTAAGACCCAAACCCACTCGGCTAGACCCAAACCCACTCTGTAGACCCAAACCCACTCGGCTGGACCCAAACCCACTCGGCTAGACACAAACCCACTCGACTATACCCAAACCCACTCGGCGAGACCCAAACCCACTCGGCTAGGCCCAAACCCACTCTGCTAGACCCAACCGCACGCGGCTAGACCCAAACCCACTCGTCTAAACCCAAACCCACTCGGCTAGATCCAAACCCAATCGGCTAGACGCAAACCCACTCCGCTAGACCCAAACCCACTCGGCTAGACCCAAACCCACTCGAATAGACCCAAACCCACTCCGCTAGACCCAAACGCACTCGGCTAGACCCAAACCCACTCGGCTAAACCCAAACCCACTCGGCTAGACCCAAACCCAATCGGCTAGACCCAAACCCACTCCGCTATACCCAAGCCCACTCGGCTCGACCAAAACCCACTCGGCTCGACGCAAACCCACTCGGCTGGACCCAAACCCATTCGGCTGGACCCAAATCCACTCGGCTGCACCCAAACCCACTCCGCTAGACACAAACCCACTCGGCTAGACCCAAACCCACTCTGTAGACCCAAACCCACTCGGCTGGACCCAAACCCACTCGGCTAGACCCAAACCCACTCGGCTAGACCTAAACCCACTCGGCTAGACACAAACCCACTCGGGTATACCCAAACACACTCGGCTAGACCCAAACCCACTCGGCTAGACCCAAACCCACTCCGCTAGACCCAAACGCACTCGGCTAGACCCAAACACACTCGGCTAAACCCAAACCCACTCGGCTAGACCCGAACCCAATCGGCTAGACCCAAACTCACTCCGCTAGACCCAAACCCACATGGCTAGACCCAAAACCACTCCGCTAGACCCAAACCCATTCGGCTAGACCCAAACCCACTCGGCTAGACCCAAACCCAATCGGCTAGACCCAAACCCACTCCGCTAGACCCAAACCCACTCGGCTAGACCAAACCCACTCGGCTAGACTCAAACCCACTCGGCTAGACCCAAACCCACTCGGCTAGACCCAAACCCACTCGGCTACACCCAAACCCACTCCGCTAGACACAAACCCACTCGGCTACACCCAAACCCACTCGTCTAGACCCAAACCCATTCGGCTAGATCCAAACCCACTCGGCTAGACCCAAACCCAAACAGCTAGACCCAAACCCACTTGGCTAGAACCAAACCCACTCGGCTACACCCAAACCCACTCGGCTAGTCCCACAGCCACTCGGCTAGACCCAGACCCACTCGGCTAGACCCAAACCCACTCGGTTAGACCCAAACCCACTCGGCTAGACCCAAACCCACTCGGCTACACCCATAACCACTCGGCTGGACCCAAACCCACTTGGCTGGACCCCAACCCACTCGGTAAGACCCAAACCCACTCGGCTAGACCCAAACCCACTCTGTAGACCCAAACCCACTCGGCTAGACCCAAACCCACTCGGCTGGACCCAAACCCACTCGGCTGGACCCAAACCCACTCGGCTAGACCCAAACCCACTCAGCTGGACACAAACCCACTCGGCTATACCCAAACCCACTCGGCTAGACACAAACCCACTCGGCTAGACCCAAACCCAGTCCGCTAGACCCAACCGCACTCGGCTAGACCCAAACCCACTCTGCTAAACCCAAACCCACTGGGCTAGACCCAAACCCAATCGGCTAGACGCAAACCGACTCCGCTAGACCCAACCGCACTCGGCTAGACCCAAACCCACTCTGCTAAACCCAAACCCACTGGGCTAGACCCAAACCCAATCGGCTAGACGCAAACCCACTCCGCTAGACCCAAACCCACTCGGCTAGACCCAAACCCACTCCGCTAGACCCAAACCCACTCGGCTAGACCCAAACCCACTCGGCATAACCCAATCCCACTCGGCTAAACCCAAACCTACTCGGCTGGACCCAAACCCACTCGGTTAGACCCAAACCAGAATCCAGCAGAGGAGGACAAAGGGCTTAATTAGGAAAGGGAAAATAGATTATGAAAGGAAACTGGCAGGGAACATAAAAACTGACTGCAAAAGTTTTTATAGATATGTAAAGAGAAAGAGACTAGTTAAAACAAATGTTGGTCCCTTGCAGTCAGAAACAGGTGAATTGATCATGGGGAACAAGGACATGGCAGACCAATTGAATAACTACTTTGGTTCTGTCTTCACTAAGGAAGACATAAATAATCTGCTGGAAATAGCAGTGGAACGGGGGTCAAATAAGATGGAGGAACTGAGTGAAATCCAGGTTAGCCGGGAGGTGGTGTTGGGTAAATTGAACGGATTGAAGGCCGATAAATCCCCAGGGCCAGATAGTCTGCATCCCAGAGTACTCAAGGAGGTAGCCACAGAAATAGTGGATGCATTAGTGATAATTTTTCAAAATTCCTTAGATTCTGGAGTAGTTCCTGAGGATTGGAGGGTAGCTAATGTAACCCCACTTTTTAAAAAAGGAGGGAGAGAGAAAGCGGGGAATTACAGACCAGTTAGTCTAACATCGGTAGTGGGGAAACTGCTAGAGTCAGTTATTAAAGATGGGATAGCAGCGCATTTGGAAAGTGGTGAAATCATTGGACAAAGTCAGCATGGATTTACGAAAGGTAAATCATGTCTGACAAATCTGATAGAATTTTTCGAGGATGTAACTAGTAGAGTGGACAAGGGAGAACCAGTGGATGTGTTATATCTAGACTTTCAGAAGGCTTTCGACAAGGTCCCGCATAAGAGATTAGCATACAAACCTAAAGCACACGGTATTGGGGGTTCAGTATTGATGTGGATAGAGAACTGGCTAGCAGACAGGAGGCAAAGGGTAGGAGTAAACGGGTCCTTTTCAGAATGGCAGGCAGTGACTAGTGGGGTGCCGCAAGGCTCAGTGCTGGGACCCCAGCTATTTACAATATATATTAATGATTTGGACGAGGGAATTCAATGCAACATCTCCAAATTTGCAGATGATACCAAGCTGGGGGGTATAGTTAGGTGTGAGGAGGATGCTTGGAGGCTGCAGGGTGATTTGGATAGGCTGAGTGAATGGGCAGATGCATGGCAGATGCAGTACAATGTGGATAAATGTGAGGTTATCCACTTTGGTAGCAAAAACATGAGGGTAGACTATTATCTGAATGGTGGCAGATTAGGTAAGGGGGAGATGCAACGAGACCTGGGTGTCATGGTACACCAGTCATTGAAAGTAGGCATGCAGGTGCAGCAGGCAGTGAAGAAAGCAAATGGTATGTTAGCATTCATAGCGAAAGGATTTGAGTATAGGAGCAGGGAGGTTCTACTGCAGTTGTACAGGGTTTTGGTGAGGCCACACCTGGAGTACTGCGTACAGTTTTGGTCTCCAAATCTGAGGAAAGACATCCTTGCCATAGAGGGGGTACAGAGAAGATTCACCAGACTGATTCCTGGGATGTCAGGACTTTCATATGAGGAAAGATTGGATAGACTCGGTTTGTACTCGATGGAATTTAGAAGATTGAGGGGGGATCTTATAGAAACCTACAAAATTCTTAAGGGGTTCGACAAGCTAGATGCTGGAAGATTGTTCCCGATGTTGGGGGAGTCCAGAACAAGGGGTCACAGTCTAAGGATAAGGGGGAATTCCTTTAGGACCGAAATGAGGAAAACATTCTTTACACAGAGAGTGGTGAGTCTCTGGAATTCTCTGCCACAGAAGGTAGTTGAGGCCAGTTCATTGGCTATATTTAAGAGGGCGTTAGATGTGGCACTTGTGGCTAAAGGGATCAGGGGGTATGGAGAGAAGGCAGGTACGGGATACTGAGTTGGATGATCAGCCATGATCACATTGAATGGCGGTGCAGGCTCGAAGGGCCGAATGGCCTACTCCTCCACCTATTTTCTATGTTTCTATGTTAAACCCACTCGGCTAGACCCAAACCCACTCGGCTAGTCCCAAACCCACTGGGCTAGACCCAAACCCACTCAGCTGGACCCAAACCCACTCGGCTAGACACAAACCCACTCGGCTAGACCCAAACGGACTCGGCTAGACCCAAACCCACTCGGCTAGAACCAAACCCACTCGGCTAGACCCAAACCCACTCGGCTAGATCCAAACCCACTCGGCTAGACTCAAACCCACTCGGCTAGACCCAAACCCAATCGGCTAGTCCCAAACCCACTCGGCTGGACCCAAACCCACTCAGCTAGACCCAAACCCACTCGGCTAGACCCAAACCCACACGGCTATACCCAAACCCACTCGGCTCGACCCAAACCCACTCGGCTAGACCCAAACCCACTCTGCTAGACCCAAACGCACTCGGCTAGACCCAGACCCACTCGGCTAGACCCCAACCCACTCGGCTAGACCCAAACCCACTCGGCTACAGCCAAACCCACTCGGCTAGACCCAAACCCACTCGGCTAGACCCAAACCCACTCGGCTAGACCCAAACCCACTCGGCTAGTCCCAAAGCCACTCGGCTAGACCCAGACCCACTCGGCTAGACCCAAACCCACTCGGCTAGACCCAAACCCACTCGGCTGGACCCAAACCCACTTCGCTAGACCCAAACCCACTCGGCTAGACCCAAACCCACGCGGCTAGACCCAAACCCACTCGGCTAGACCCAAACCCATTCGGCTACACCGAAACCCACTCGGCTAGACCCAAACCCACTTGCCTAGACCCCAACCCACTCGGCAAGACCCAAACCCACTCGGCTAGACCCAAACCCACTCGGTATACCCAAACCCACTGGGCTAGTCCCAAACCCACTCGGCTGGACCCAAACCCACTCGGCTAGACCAAAACCCACTCCGCTAGACCCAAACCCACTCCGCTAGACCCAAACCCACTCCGCTAGACCCAAACCCAATTGCTAGACCCAAACCCACTCGGCTAGACCCTAACCCACTCGGTAAGACCCAAACCCACTCGGCTAGACCCAAACCCACTCTGTAGACCCAAACCCACTCGGCTAGACCCAAACCCACTTGGCTAGACCCCAACCCACTCCGTAAGACCCAAACCCACTCGGCTAGACCCAAACCCACTCTGTAGACCCAAACCCACTCGGCTGGACCCAAACCCACTCGGATAGACACAAACCCACTCGACTATACCCAAACCCACTCGGCGAGACCCAAACCCACTCGGCTAGACCCAAACCCACTCTGCTAGACCCAACCGCACGCGGCTAGACCCAAACCCACTCGTCTAAACCCAAACCCACTCGGCTAGACCCAAACCCAATCGGCTAGATCCAAACCCACTCCGCTATACCCAAGCCCACTCGGCTCGACCAAAACCCACTCGGCTCGACGCAAACCCACTCGGCTGGACCCAAACCCATTCGGCTGGACCCAAATCCACTCGGCTACACCCAAACCCACTCCGCTAGACACAAACCCACTCGGCTACACCCAAACCCACTCGGCTACACCCAAACCCACTCGGTATACCCAAACCCACTGGGCTAGTCCCAAACCCACTCGGCTGGACCCAAACCCACTCGGCTAGACCCAAAACCACTCCGCTAGACCCAAACCCACTCCGCTAGACCCAAACCCACTCCGCTAGACCCAAACCCAATTGGCTAGACCCAAACCCACTCGGCTAGACCCTAACCCACTCGGTAAGACCCAAACCCACTCGGCTAGACCCAACCCCACTCTGTAGACCCAAACCCACTCGGCTAGACCCAAACCCACTTGGCTAGACCCCAACCCACTCCGTAAGACCCAAACCCACTCGGCTAGACCCAAACCCACTCGGCTAGACCCAAACCCAATCGGCTAGACCCAAACCCACTCCGCTATACCCAAGCCCACTCGGCTCGACCAAAACCCACTCGGCTCGACGCAAACCCACTCGGCTGGACCCAAACCCATTCGGCTGGACCCAAATCCACTCGGCTACACCCAAACCCACTCCGCTAGACACAAACCCACTCGGCTACACCCAAACCCACTCGGCTACACCCAAACCCACTCGGCTAGACCCAAACCCACTTGGCTAGACCCCAACCCACTCCGTAAGACCCAAACCCACTCGGCTAGACCCAAACCCACTCGGCTAGACCCAAACCCAATCGGCTAGACCCAAACCCACTCCGCTATACCCAAGCCCACTCGGCTCGACCAAAACCCACTCGGCTCGACGCAAACCCACTCGGCTGGACCCAAACCCATTCGGCTGGACCCAAATCCACTCGGCTACACCCAAACCCACTCCGCTAGACACAAACCCACTCGGCTACACCCAAACCCACTCGGATAGACCCAAACCCACTCGGCTAGACCCAAACCCACTCGGCTAGACCCAAACCCACTCGGCTAGACCCAAACCCAACTGGCTAGAACCAATCCCACTCGGCTAGACCCAAACCCCCTCGGCTAGTCCCAAACCCACTCGGCTAGACCCAAACGGAATCCGCTAGACCCAAGCCCACTTGGCTAGAACCAAACCCACTCGGCCAGACCCAAACCCACTCGGCCAGACCCAAACCCACTCGGCTAGACCCAAACCCACTCTGTAGACCCAAACCCACTCGGCTAGACCCAAACCCACTTGGCTAGACCCCAACCCACTCCGTAGACCCAAACCCACTCGGCTAGACCCAAACCCACTCGGCTAGACCCAAACCCAATTGGCTAGACCCAAACCCACTCCGCTATACCCAAGCCCACTCGGCTCGACCAAAACCCACTCGGCTCGACGCAAACCCACTCGGCTGGACCCAAACCCATTCGGCTGGACCCAAATCCACTTGGCTACACCCAAATTGGATCACCTATAACCAAAGAAAATTGGGGAGAAAGTCTACAACGAATACACCGGTGCTCTTTAAATGCTTGACATATATTAATACAATTTAAAGTATTATATAGATTACATTATTCAAAAGCCAAATTAAATAGTATATTTCCTAATCTCTCCTCTATTTGTGATAAATGTAAGAATTTAGAAGCAAATTTAACACAGTTTTGTTACATGCCCTAAATTGAATTATTATTGGACAGAAATTTTTAAAGTAATTTCTGAAGTTCTTAAGGTTAAATTAGAACCCGACCCAAAGCTAATAATACTGGGAATTCCAGAGGCTAATTTGATATTTACACCAGACCAAGAAATTTCCTTGATTATTGTTTGATATTAGGGAAAAAAATAATATTGAAATTTTGGAAGGGAACATTATCCCCAACAATTAAAATGTGGGCATCAGAGATGTTGGAGACGTTGCAGTTGGAAAGAATCAGATTTGGCCTTTTGGACGAGTATAATTCTTTTCAACAGATATGGTCTCCATATATACAGTATTTAGAGAAGTAGCTGTTCTTGGCATCACGGCTCGACTGACACCCTGCGGGATTTGATGAAAATAATGTATTGGTATACCAGGATATATGCATGTCTTTACTGATATTATTATTTGTAGTTGTTTCATTTATAATATATTTTGTGGCTTTTAATTGATATATATACATAATATGTCTTTTTTCTTTTTCTTCATTTTTTCTTTTTCTTTTATACCAAATAATTATTAAGGAATTATAATTTTATTGATTAATAATGGTATTTCTCTTTACCCACTTTTATTTTCAAAACAAAAAAATAAGATAATAATCATTAGAGTACAAATATTGATTTAAGTGGATGTTTATAACTCAGTTTTAAACATTGAGAATTGTTTATTGCTAATAAAAAAATGATTAAAAAAAAAACAAACCCACTCGGCTACACCCAAACCCACTCGGCTACACCCAAACCCACTCGGCTAGACCCAAACCCACTCGGCTAGACCCAAACCCACTCGGCTAGACCCAAACCCAACTGGCTAGAACCAATCCCACTCGGCTAGACCCAAACCCCCTCGGATAGTCCCAAAACCACTCGGCTAGACCCAAACGGAATCCGCTAGACCCAAGCCCACTCGGCTAGAACCAAACCCACTCGGCTAGACCCAAACCCACTCGGCCAGACCCAAACCCACTCGGCTAGACCCAAACCCACTCGGCTAGACCCAAACCCACTCGGCTAGACCCAAACCTACTCGGCTAGACCCAAACACACTAGACTAGACCCAAACCCACTCGGCTAGACCCAAACCCACTCGGCTAGACCCAAACCCACTCGGCTAGACCCAAACCCACTCGGCTAGACCCAAACCCAGTCCGCTAGACCCAAACCCACTCCGCTAGACCCAAACCCACTCGGCTAGACCCAAACCCACTCGGCTAGACCCATACCCATTCGGCTACACCCAAACCCACTCGACTAGACCCAAACCCACTTGGCCAGACCCCAACCCACTCGGCAAGACCCAAACCCACTCGGCTAGACCCAAACCCACTCTGTAGACCCAAACCCACTCGGCTGGACCCAAACTCACTCGGCTAGACCCAAACCCACTCGGCTAGACCCAAACCCAATCGGCTAGACCCAAACCCACTCCGCTATACCCAAGCCCACTCGGCTCGACCAAAACCCACTCGGCTCGACGCAAACCCACTCGGCTGGACCCAAACCCATTCGGCTGGACCCAAATCCACTCGGCTACACCCAAACCCACTCCGCTAGACACAAACCCACTCGGCTACACCCAAACCCACTCGGCTACACCCAAACCCACTCGGCTAGACCCAAACCCACTTGGCTAGACCCCAACCCACTCCGTAAGACCCAAACCCACTCGGCTAGACCCAAACCCAATCGGCTAGACCCAAACCCACTCCGCTATACCCAAGCCCACTCGGCTCGACCAAAACCCACTCGGCTCGATGCAAACCCACTCGGCTGGACCCAAACCCATTCGGCTGGACCCAAATCCACTCGGCTACACCCAAACCCACTCCGCTAGACACAAACCCACTCGGCTACACCCAAACCCACTCGGCTATACCCAAACCCACTCGGCTAGACCCAAACCCACTCGGCTAGACCCAAACCCACTCGGCTAGACCCAAACCCAACTGGCTAGAACCAATCCCACTCGGCTAGACCCAAACCCCCTCGGCTAGTCCCAAAACCACTCGGCTAGACCCAAACGGAATCCGCTAGACCCAAGCCCACTCGGCTAGAACCAAACCCACTCGGCTAGACCCAAACCCACTCGGCCAGACCCAAACCCACTCGGCTAGACCCAAACCCACTCGGCTAGACCCAAACCCACTCGGCTAGACCCAAACCCACTCGGCTAGACCCAAACACACTAGACTAGACCCAAACCCACTCGGCTAGACCCAAACCCACTCGGCTAGACCCAAACCCACTCGGCTAGACCCAAACCCACTCGGCTAGACCCAAACCCACTCGGCTAGACCCAAACCCACTCGGCTAGACCCAAACGGAATCCGCTAGACCCAAGCCCACTCGGCTAGAACCAAACCCACTCGGCTAGACCCAAACCCACTCGGCCAGACCCAAACCCACTCGGCTAGACCCAAACCCACTCGGCTAGACCCAAACCCACTCGGCTAGACCCAAACCCACTCGGCTAGACCCAAACACACTAGACTAGACCCAAACCCACTCGGCTAGACCCAAACCCACTCGGCTAGACCCAAACCCACTCGGCTAGACCCAAACCCACTCGGCTAGACCCAAACCCAGTCCGCTAGACCCAAACCCACTCCGCTAGACCCAAACCCACTCGGCTAGACCCAAACCCACTCGGCTAGACCCATACCCATTCGGCTACACCCAAACCCACTCGACTAGACCCAAACCCACTTGGCCAGACCCCAACCCACTCGGCAAGACCCAAACCCACTCGGCTAGACCCAAACCCACTCTGTAGACCCAAACCCACTCGGCTGGACCCAAACCCACTCGGCTAGACCCAAACCCACTCGGCTAGACCCAAACCCAATCGGCTAGACCCAAACCCACTCCGCTATACCCAAGCCCACTCGGCTCGACCAAAACCCACTCGGCTCGACGCAAACCCACTCGGCTGGACCCAAACCCATTCGGCTGGACCCAAATCCACTCGGCTACACCCAAACCCACTCCGCTAGACACAAACCCACTCGGCTACACCCAAACCCACTCGGCTACACCCAAACCCACTCGGCTAGACCCAAACCCACTTGGCTAGACCCCAACCCACTCCGTAAGACCCAAACCCACTCGGCTAGACCCAAACCCACTCGGCTAGACCCAAACCCAATCGGCTAGACCCAAACCCACTCCGCTATACCCAAGCCCACTCGGCTCGACCAAAACCCACTCGGCTCGACGCAAACCCACTCGGCTGGACCCAAACCCATTCGGCTGGACCCAAATCCACTCGGCTACACCCAAACCCACTCCGCTAGACACAAACCCACTCGGCTACACCCAAACCCACTCGGCCAGACCCAAACCCACTCGGCTAGACCCAAACCCACTCGGCTAGACCCAAACCCACTCGGCTAGACCCAAACCCAACTGGCTAGAACCAATCCCACTCGGCTAGACCCAAACCCCCTCGGCTAGTCCCAAACCCACTCGGCTAGACCCAAACGGAATCCGCTAGACCCAAGCCCACTTGGCTAGAACCAAACCCACTCGGCCAGACCCAAACCCACTCGGCCAGACCCAAACCCACTCGGCTAGACCCAAACCCACTCGGCTAGACCCAAACCCACTCGGCTACACCCAAACCCACTCCGCAAGACCCAAACCCACTCGGCTAGACCCAAACCCACTCTGTAGACCCAAACCCACTCGGCTAGACCCAAACCCACTTGGCTAGACCCCAACCCACTCCGTAAGACCCAAACCCACTCGACTAGACCCAAACCCACTCGGCTAGACCCAAACCCAATTGGCTAGACCCAAACCCACTCCGCTATACCCAAGCCCACTCGGCTCGACCAAAACCCACTCGGCTCGACGCAAACCCACTCGGCTGGACCCAAACCCATTCGGCTGGACCCAAATCCACTCGGCTACACCCAAATTGGATCACCTATAACCAAAGAAAATTGGGGAGAAAGTCTACAACGAATACACCGGTGCTCTTTAAATGCTTGACATATATTAATACAATTTAAAGTATTATATAGATTACATTATTCAAAAGCCAAATTAAATAGTATATTTCCTAATCTCTCCTCTATTTGTGATAAATGTAAGAATTTAGAAGCAAATTTAACACAGTTTTGTTACATGCCCTAAATTGAATTATTATTGGACAGAAATTTTTAAAGTAATTTCTGAAGTTCTTAAGGTTAAATTAGAACCCGACCCAAAGCTAATAATACTGGGAATTCCAGAGGCTAATTTGATATTTACACCAGACCAAGAAATTTCCTTGATTATTGTTTGATATTAGGGAAAAAAATAATATTGAAATTTTGGAAGGGAACATTATCCCCAACAATTAAAATGTGGGCATCAGAGATGTTGGAGACGTTGCAGTTGGAAAGAATCAGATTTGTCCTTTTGGACGAGTATAATTCTTTTCAACAGATATGGTCTCCATATATACAGTATTTAGAGAAGTAGCTGTTCTTGGCATCACGGCTCGACTGACACCCTGCGGGATTTGATGAAAATAATGTATTGGTATACCAGGATATATGCATGTCTTTACTGATATTATTATTTGTAGTTGTTTCATTTATAATATATTTTGTGGCTTTTAATTGATATATATACATAATATGTCTTTTTTCTTTTTCTTCATTTTTTCTTTTTCTTTTATACCAAATAATTATTAAGGAATTATAATTTTATTGATTAATAATGGTATTTCTCTTTACCCACTTTTATTTTCAAAACAAAAAAATAAGATAATAATCATTAGAGTACAAATATTGATTTAAGTGGATGTTTATAACTCAGTTTTAAACATTGAGAATTGTTTATTGCTAATAAAAAAATGATTAAAAAAAAAACAAACCCACTCGGCTACACCCAAACCCACTCGGCTACACCCAAACCCACTCGGCTAGACCCAAACCCACTCGGCTAGACCCAAACCCACTCGGCTAGACCCAAACCCAACTGGCTAGAACCAATCCCACTCGGCTAGACCCAAACCCCCTCGGCTAGTCCCAAAACCACTCGGCTAGACCCAAACGGAATCCGCTGGACCCAAGCCCACTCGGCTAGAACCAAACCCACTCGGCTAGACCCAAACCCACTCGGCCAGACCCAAACCCACTCGGCTAGACCCAAACCCACTCGGCTAGACCCAAACCCACTCGGCTAGACCCAAACCCACTCGGCTAGACCCAAACACACTAGACTAGACCCAAACCCACTCGGCTAGACCCAAACCCACTCGGCTAGACCCAAACCCACTCGGCTAGACCCAAACCCACTCGGCTAGACCCAAACCCAGTCCGCTAGACCCAAACCCACTCCGCTAGACCCAAACCCACTCGGCTAGACCCAAACCCACTCGGCTAGACCCATACCCATTCGGCTACACCCAAACCCACTCGACTAGACCCAAACCCACTTGGCCAGACCCCAACCCACTCGGCAAGACCCAAACCCACTCGGCTAGACCCAAACCCACTCTGTAGACCCAAACCCACTCGGCTGGACCCAAACCCACTCGGCTAGACCCAAACCCACTCGGCTAGACCCAAACCCACTCGGCTAGACACAAACCCACTCGGGTATACCCAAACACACTCGGCTAGACCCAAACCCACTCGGCTAGACCCAAACCCACTCCGCTAGACCCAAACGCACTCGGCTAGACCCAAACACACTCGGCTAAACCCAAACCCACTCGGCTAGACCCGAACCCAATCGGCTAGACCCAAACTCACTCCGCTAGACCCAAACCCACATGGCTAGACCCAAAACCACTCCGCTAGACCCAAACCCATTCGGCTAGACCCAAACCCACTCGGCTAGACCCAAACCCAATCGGCTAGACCCAAACCCACTCCGCTAGACCCAAACCCACTCGGCTAGACCAAACCCACTCGGCTAGACTCAAACCCACTCGGCTAGACCCAAACCCACTCGGCTACACCCAAACCCACTCCGCTACACCCAAACCCACTCCGCTAGACACAAACCCACTCGGCTACACCCAAACCCACTCGTCTAGACCCAAACCCATTCGGCTAGATCCAAACCCACTCGGCTAGACCCAAACCCAAACAGCTAGACCCAAACCCACTTGGCTAGAACCAAACCCACTCGGCTACACCCAAACCCACTCGGCTAGTCCCAAAGCCACTCGGCTAGACCCAGACCCACTCGGCTAGACCCAAACCCACTCGGTTAGACCCAAACCCACTCGGCTAGACCCAAACCCACTCGGCTACACCCATACCCACTCGGCTGGACCCAAACCCACTTGGATGGACCCCAACCCACTCGGTAAGACCCAAACCCACTCGGCTAGACCCAAACCCACTCTGTAGACCCAAACCCACTCGGCTAGACCCAAACCCACTCGGCTGGACCCAAACCCACTCGGCTGGACCCAAACCCACTCGGCTAGACCCAAACCCACTCAGCTGGACACAAACCCACTCGGCTATACCCAAACCCGCTCGGCTAGACCCAAACCCACTCGGCTAGACCCAAACCCAGTCCGCTAGACCCAACCGCACTCGGCTAGACCCAAACCCACTCTGCTAAACCCAAACCCACTGGGCTAGACCCAAACCCAATCGGCTAGACGCAAACCCACTCCGCTAGACCCAAACCCACTCGGCTAGACCCAAACCCACTCCGCTAGACCCAAACCCACTCGGCTAGACCCAAACCCACTCGGCATAACCCAATCCCACTCGGCTAAACCCAAACCCACTCGGCTGGACCCAAACCCACTCGGTTAGACCCAAACCAGAATCCAGCAGAGGAGGACAAAGGGCTTAATTAGGAAAGGGAAAATAGATTATGAAAGGAAACTGGCAGGGAACATAAAAACTGACTGCAAAAGTTTTTATAGATATGTAAAGAGAAAGAGACTAGTTAAAACAAATGTTGGTCCCTTGCAGTCAGAAACAGGTGAATTGATCATGGGGAACAAGGACATGGCAGACCAATTGAATAACTACTTTGGTTCTGTCTTCACTAAGGAAGACATAAATAATCTGCTGGAAATAGCAGTGGAACGGGGGTCAAATAAGATGGAGGAACTGAGTGAAATCCAGGTTAGCCGGGAGGTGGTGTTGGGTAAATTGAACGGATTGAAGGCCGATAAATCCCCAGGGCCAGATAGTCTGCATCCCAGAGTACTCAAGGAGGTAGCCACAGAAATAGTGGATGCATTAGTGATAATTTTTCAAAATTCCTTAGATTCTGGAGTAGTTCCTGAGGATTGGAGGGTAGCTAATGTAACCCCACTTTTTAAAAAAGGAGGGAGAGAGAAAGCGGGGAATTACAGACCAGTTAGTCTAACATCGGTAGTGGGGAAACTGCTAGATTCAGTTATTAAAGATGGGATAGCAGCGCATTTGGAAAGTGGTGAAATCATTGGACAAAGTCAGCATGGATTTACGAAAGGTAAATCATGTCTGACAAATCTGATAGAATTTTTCGAGGATGTAACTAGTAGAGTGGATAAGGGAGAACCAGTGGATGTGTTATATCTAGACTTTCAGAAGGCTTTCGACAAGGTCCCGCATAAGAGATTAGCATACAAACTTAAAGCACACGGTATTGGGGGTTCAGTATTGATGTGGATAGAGAACTGGCTAGCAGACAGGAGGCAAAGGGTAGGAGTAAACGGGTCCTTTTCAGAATGGCAGGCAGTGACTAGTGGGGTGCCGCAAGGCTCAGTGCTGGGACCCCAGCTATTTACAATATATATTAATGATTTGGACGAGGGAATTCAATGCAACATCTCCAAATTTGCAGATGATACCAAGCTGGGGGGTATAGTTAGGTGTGAGGAGGATGCTTGGAGGCTGCAGGGTGATTTGGATAGGCTGAGTGAATGGGCAGATGCATGGCAGATGCAGTACAATGTGGATAAATGTGAGGTTATCCACTTTGGTGGCAAAAACATGAGGGTAGACTATTATCTGAATGGTGGCAGATTAGGTAAGGGGGAGATGCAACGAGACCTGGGTGTCATGGTACACCAGTCATTGAAAGTAGGCATGCAGGTGCAGCAGGCAGTGAAGAAAGCAAATGGTATGTTAGCATTCATAGCGAAAGGATTTGAGTATAGGAGCAGGGAGGTTCTACTGCAGTTGTACAGGGTTTTGGTGAGGCCACACCTGGAGTACTGCGTACAGTTTTGGTCTCCAAATCTGAGGAAAGACATCCTTGCCATAGAGGGGGTACAGAGAAGATTCACCAGACTGATTCCTGGGATGTCAGGACTTTCATATGAGGAAAGATTGGATAGACTCGGTTTGTACTCGATGGAATTTAGAAGATTGAGGGGGGATCTTATAGAAACCTACAAAATTCTTAAGGGGTTCGACAAGCTAGATGCTGGAAGATTGTTCCCGATGTTGGGGGAGTCCAGAACAAGGGGTCACAGTCTAAGGATAAGGGGGAATTCCTTTAGGACCGAAATGAGGAAAACATTCTTTACACAGAGAGTGGTGAGTCTCTGGAATTCTCTGCCACAGAAGGTAGTTGAGGCCAGTTCATTGGCTATATTTAAGAGGGCGTTAGATGTGGCACTTGTGGCTAAAGGGATCAGGGGGTATGGAGAGAAGGCAGGTACGGGATACTGAGTTGGATGATCAGCCATGATCACATTGAATGGCGGTGCAGGCTCGAAGGGCCGAATGGCCTACTCCTGCACCTATTTTCTATGTTTCTATGTTTCTATGTTTCTATGTTTCTATGTTTGCGTCTAGCGGAGTGGGTTTGAGTCTAGCGGAGTGGGTTTGGGTCTAGCGGAGTGGGTTTGGTGTAGCGGAGTGGGTTTGGGTCTAGCGGAGTGGGTTTGGGTCTAGCCGAGTGGGTTTGGGTCTTGCCGAGTGGGTTGGGTCTAGCCCAGTGGGTTTAGGTCTAGCGGAGTGGGTTTGCGTCTAGCCAAATGGGTTTGGATCTAGCCGAGTAGTTTTGGGTCTAGCCGAATAGGTTTTGGTCTAGCGGAGTGGGTTTGGGTCTAGCCGAGTGGGTTTGGGTGTAGCCGAGTGGGTTTGGGTGTAGCCGAGTGGGTTTGTGTGTAGCCGAGTGGGTTTGGGTCTAGCCGAGTGGGTTTGGGTCTAGCCGAGTGGGTTTGGGTCTTGCCGAGTGGGTTTGGGTCTAGCCGAGTGGTTTTGGGTCTAGCCGAGTGGGTTTGTGTCTAGTCGAGTGGGTTTGGGTCTAGCCGAGTGGGTTTGGGTCTAGACGAGTGGGTTTGGGTCTAGCCGAGTGGGATTGGGTCTAGCCGATTGGGTTTGGGACTGGCCGAGTGGGTTTGCGTCTAGCGGAGGGTTTGAGTCTAGCGGAGTGGGTTTGGGTCTAGCGGAGTGGGTTTGGTGTAGCGGAGTGGGTTTGCGTCTAGCCGAATGGGTTTGGATCTAGCCGAGTGCTTTTGGGTCTAGCCGAATAGGTTTGAGTCTAGCGGATTGGGTTTGGGTCTAGCCGAGTGGGCTTGGGTGTAGCCGAGTGGTTTTGGGTCTAGCCGAGTGGGTTTGGGTCTAGCAGAGTGGGTTTGGGACTAGCCGAGTGGGTTTGGGTCTAGCGGAGTGGGTTTGAGTCTAGCGGAGTGGGTTTGGGTCTAGCAGAGTGGGTTTGGTGTAGCGGAGTGGGTTTGTGTCTAGCCGAATGGGTTTGGATCTAGCCGAGTGGTTTTGGGTCTAGCCGAATAGGTTTGGGTTCAGCAGAGTGGGTTTGGGTCTAGCCGAGTGGGTTTGGGTCTAGCCGAGTGGGTTTGGGTCTAGCCGAGTGGGTTTGGGTCTAGCCGAGTGGGTTTGGGTCTAGCCGAGTGGGTTTGGGTCTAGACGAGTGGGATTGGGTCTAGCCGAGTGGGTTTGGGTCTAGCCGAGTGGGGTTGGGACTAGCCGAGTGGCTTTGCGTCTAGCGGAGTGGGTTTGAGTCTAGCGGAGTGGGTTTGGGTCTAGCGGAGTGGGTTTGGTGTAGCGGAGTGGGTTTGCGTCTAGCCGAATGGGTTTGGATCTAGCCGAGTGGTTTTGGGTCTAGCCGAATAGGTTTGGGTCTAGCGGAGTGGGTTTGGGTCTAGCCGAGCGGGTCTGGGTGTAGCCGAGTGGGTTTGGGTCTAGTCGAGTGGGTTTGGGTCCAGCCGAGTGGGTTTGGGTCTAGCTGAGTGGGTTTGGGTCTAGCGGAGTGGGTTTGGGTCTAGCGGAGTGGGTTTGGGTCTAGCGGAGTGGGTTTTGGTCTAGCGGAGTGGGTTTGCGTCTAGCGCAGTGGGTTTGGGTCAAGCGGAGTGGGTTTGGGTCTTGCCGAGTGGGTTTGGGCCTAGCCGAGTGGGTTTGGGTCTAGCCGAGTGGGTTTGGGTCTAGCCAAGTGGGTTTGGGTCTAGCCGAGTGGGTTTGGGTCTAGCGGAGTGGGTTTGGGTCTAGCGGAGTGGGTTTGGGTCTAGCGGAGTGGGTTTGGGTCTAGCCGAATAGGTTTGGGTCTAGCGGAGTGGGTTTGGGTCTAGCCGAGTGGGTTTGGGTGTAGCCGAGTGGGTTTGGGTCTAGCCGAGTGGGTTTGGGTCTAGCAGAGTGGGTTTGGGACTATCCGAGTGGGTTTGGGTCTAGCGGAGTGGGTTTGAGTCTAGCGGAGTGGGTTTGGGTCTAGCGGAGTGGGTTTGGTGTAGTGGAGTGGGTTTGTGTCCAGCCGAATGGGTTTGGATCTAGCCGAGTGGTTTTGGGTCTAGCCGAATAGGTTTGGGTCTAGCAGAATGGGTTTGGGTCTAGCCGAGTGGGTTTGGGACTAGCCGAGTGGGTTTGGGTCTAGCCGAGTGGGTTTGGGACTAGCCGAGTGGGTTTGGGTCTAGCCGAGTGGGTTTGGGTCTAGCCGAGCGGGTTTGGGTCTAGCCGAGTGGGTTTGGGTCTAGCCGAGTGGGTTTGGGTCTAGACGAGTGGGTTTGGTTCTAGCCGAGTGGGTTTGGGTCTAGCCGAGTGGGGTTGGGACTAGCCGAGTGGCTTTGGGTCTAGCGGAGTGGGTTTGGGTCTAGCGGAGTGGGTTTGCGTCTAGCGCAGTGGGTTTGGGTCAAGCGGAGTGGGTTTGGGTCTAGCCGAGTGGGTTTGGGCCTAGCCGAGTGGGTTTGGGTCTAGCCGAGTGGGTTTGGGTCTAGCCAAGTGGGTTTGGGTCTAGCCGAGTGGTTTTGGGTCTAGCCGAATAGGTTTGGGTCTAGCAGAATGGGTTTGGGTCTAGCCGAGTGGGTTTGGGTCTAGCCGAGTGGGTTTGAGTCTAGCGGAGTGGGTTTGGGTCTAGCCGAGTGGGTTTGGGTGTAGCCGAGTGGTTTTGGGTCTAGCCGAGTGGGTTTGGGTCCAGCAGTGGGTTTGGGACTAGCCGAGTGGGTTTGGGTCTAGCGGAGTGGGTTTGAGTCTAGCGGAGTGGGTTTGGGTCTAGCGGAGTGGGTTTGGTGTAGCGGAGTGGGTTTGTGTCTAGCCGAATGGGTTTGGATCTAGCCGAGTGGTTTTGGGTCTAGCCGAATAGGTTTGGGTTCAGCAGAGTGGGTTTGGGTCTAGCCGAGTGGGTTTGGGTCTAGCCGAGTGGGTTTGGGTCTAGCCGAGTGGGTTTGGGTCTAGCCGAGTGGGTTTGGGTCTAGCCGAGTGGGTTTGGGTCTAGACGAGTGGGATTGGGTCTAGCCGAGTGGGTTTGGGTCTAGCCGAGTGGGGTTGGGACTAGCCGAGTGGCTTTGCGTCTAGCGGAGTGGGTTTGAGTCTAGCGGAGTGGGTTTGGGTCTAGCGGAGTGGGTTTGGTGTAGCGGAGTGGGTTTGCGTCTAGCCGAATGGGTTTGGATCTAGCCGAGTGGTTTTGGGTCTAGCCGAATAGGTTTGGGTCTAGCGGAGTGGGTTTGGGTCTAGCCGAGTGGGTTTGGGTGTAGCCGAGTGGGTTTGGGTCTAGCCGAGTGGGTTTGGGTCCAGCCGAGTGGGTTTGGGTCTAGCTGAGTGGGTTTGGGTCTAGCGGAGTGGGTTTGGGTCTAGCGGAGTGGGTTTGGGTCTAGCGTAGTGGGTTTTGGTCTAGCGGAGTGGGTTTGCATCTAGCGCAGTGGGTTTGGGTCAAGCGGAGTGGGTTTGGGTCTAGCCGAGTGGGTTTGGGCCTAGCCGAGTGGGTTTGGGTCTAGCCGAGTGGGTTTGCGTCTAGCCAAGTGGGTTTGGGTCTAGCCGAGTGTGTTTGGGTCTAGCGGAGTGGGTTTGGGTCCAGCGGAGTGGATTTGGGTCTAGCGGAGTGGGTTTGGGTCTAGCCGAATAGGTTTGGGTCTAGCGGAGTGGGTTTGGGTCTAGCCGAGTGGGTTTGGGTGTAGCCGAGTGGGTTTGGGTCTAGCCGAGTGGGTTTGGGTCTAGCAGAGTGGGTTTGGGACTAGCCGAGTGGGTTTGGGTCTAGCGGAGTGGGTTTGAGTCTAGCGGAGTGGGTTTGGGTCTAGCGGAGTGGGTTTGGTGTAGTGGAGTGGGTTTGTGTCCAGCCGAATGGGTTTGGATCTAGCCGAGTGGTTTTGGGTCTAGCCGAATAGGTTTGGGTCTAGCAGAATGGGTTTGGGTCTAGCCGAGTGGGTTTGGGTCTAGCCGAGTGGGTTTGGGTCTAGCCGAGTGGGTTTGGGTCTAGCCGACCGGGTTTGGGTCTAGCCGAGTGGGTTTGGGTCTAGCCGAGTGGGTTTGGGTCTAGACGAGTGGGTTTGGGTCTAGCCGAGTGGGTTTGGGTCTAGCCGAGTGGGGTTGGGACTAGCCGAGTGGCTTTGCGTCTAGCGGAGTGGGTTTGAGTCTAGCGGAGTGTGTTTGGGTCTAGTGGAGTGGGTTTGGTGTAGCGGAGTGGGTTTGCTTCTAGCCGAATGAGTTTGGATCTAGCCGAGTGGTTTTGGGTCCAGCCGAATAGGTTTGGGTCTAGCGGAGTGGGTTTGGGTCTAGCCGAGTGGGTTTGGGTGTAGCCGAGTGGGTTTGGGTCTAGCCGAGTGGGTTTGGGTCCAGCCGAGTGGGTTTGGGTCTAGCTGAGTGGGTTTGGGTCTAGCGGAGTGGGTTTGGGTCTAGCGGAGTGGGTTTGGGTCTAGCGGAGTGGGTTTGGGTCTAGCGGAGTGGGTTTGCGTCTAGCGGAGTGGGTTTGGGTCAAGCGGAGTGGGTTTGGGTCTAGCCGAGTGGGTTTGGGCCTAGCCGAGTGGGTTTGGGTCTAGCCGAGTGGGTTTGGGTCTAGCCCATTGGGTTTGGGTCTAGCCGAGGGGGTTTGTGTCTAGCGGAGTGGGTTTGGGTCTAGCGGAGTGGGTTTGGGTCTAGCGGAGTGGGTTTGGGTCTAGCCGAATAGGTTTGGGTCTAGCGGAGTGGGTTTGGGTCTAGCCGAGTGGGTTTGGGTGTAGCCGAGTGGGTTTGGGTCTAGCCGAGTGGGTTTGGGTCCAGCCGAGTGGGTTTGGGTCTAGCTGAGTGGGTTTGGGTCTAGCGGAGTGGGTTTGGGTCTAGCGGAGTGGGTTTGGGTCTAGCGGAGTGGGTTTGGGTCTAGCGGAGTGGGTTTGCATCTAGCGCAGTGGGTTTGGGTCAAGCGGAGTGGGTTTGGGTCTAGCCGAGTGGGTTTGGGCCTAGCCGAGTGGGTTTGGGTCTAGCCGAGTGGGTTTGGGTCTAGCCAAGTGGGTTTGGGTCTAGCCGAGTGTGTTTGGGTCTAGCGGAGTGGATTTGGGTCTAGCGGAGTGGGTTTGGGTCTAGCGGAGTGGGTTTGGGTCTAGCCGAATAGGTTTGGGTCTAGCGGAGTGGGTTTGGGTCTAGCCGAGTGGGTTTGGGTGTAGCCGAGTGGGTTTGGGTCTAGCCGAGTGGGTTTGGGTCTAGCAGAGTGGGTTTGGGTCTAGCCGAGTGGGTTTGGGTCTAGCGGAGTGGGTTTGGTGTAGCGGAGTGGGTTTGCGTCTAGCCGAATGAGTTTGGATCTAGCCGAGTGGTTTTGGGTCCAGCCGAATAGGTTTGGGTCTAGCGGATTGGGTTTGGGTCTAGCCGAGTGGGTTTGGGTGTAGCCGAGTGGGTTTGGGTCAAGCCGAGTGGGTTTGGGTCCAGCCGAGTGGGTTTGGGTCTAGCTGAGTGGGTTTGGGTCTAGCGGAGTGGGTTTGGATCTAGCGGAGTGGGTTTGGGTCTAGCGGAGTGGGTTTGGGTCTAGCGGAGTGGGTTTGCATCTAGCGGAGTGGGTTTGGGTCAAGCGGAGTGGCTTTGGGTCTAGCCGAGTGGGTTTGGGCCTAGCCGAGTGGGTTTGGGTCTAGCCGAGTGGGTTTGGGTCTAGCCCAGTGGGTTTGGGTCTAGCCGAGTGGGTTTGGGTCTAGCGGAGTGGGTTTGGGTCTAGTGGAGTGGGTTTGGGTCTAGCGGAGTGGGTTTGGGTCTAGCCGAATAGGTTTGGGTCTAGCGGAGTGGGTTTGGTTCTAGCCGAGTGTGTTTGGGTGTAGCCGAGTGGGTTTGGGTGTGGCCGAGTGGGTTTGGGTCTAGCCTTGTGGGTTTGGGCCTAGCCGAGTGGGTTTGGGTCTAGCCGAGCGGGTTTGGGTCTAGCCGAGTGGGTTTGGGTCTAGCCGAGTGGGTTTGGGTCTAGACGAGTGGGTTTGGGTCTAGCCGAGTGGGTTTGTGTCTAGCCGAGTGGGGTTGGGACTAGCGGAGTGGGTTTGCGTCTAGCGGAGTGGGTTTGGGTCTAGCGGAGTGGGTTTGG
Source organism: Raja brachyura (assembly GCA_963514005.1). Next base: position 27,841,684 of record OY740815.1, on the reverse strand, counting down.
TGTAGCGGAGTGGGTTTGCGTCTAGCCGAATGAGTTTGGATCTAGCCGAGTGGTTTTGGGTCCAGCCGAATAGGTTTGGGTCTAGCGGAGTGGGTTTGGGTATAGCCGATTGGGTTTGGGTGTAGCCGAGTGGGTTTGGGTCTAACCGAGTGGGTTTGGGTCCAGCCGAGTGGGTTTGGGTCTAGCGGAGTGGGTTTGGGTCTACCCGATTGGGTTTGGGTGTAGCCGAGTGGGTTTGGGTCTAACCGAGTGGGTTTGGGTCCAGCCGAGTGGGTTTGGGTCTAGCTGAGTGGGTTTGGATCTAGCGGAGTGGGTTTGGGTCTAGCGGAGTTGGTTTGGGTCTAGCGGAGTGGGTTTGGGTCTAGCGGAGTGGGTTTGCGTCTAGCGGAGTGGGTTTGGGTCAAGCGGAGTGGGTTTGGGTCTAGCCGAGTGGGTTTGGGCCTAGCCGAGTGGGTTTGTGTCTAGCCGAGTGGGTTTGGGTCTAGCCAGGTGGGTTTGCGTCTAGCCGAGTGGGTTTGGGTCTAGCGGAGTGGGTTTGGGTCTAGCGGAGTGGGTTTGGGTCTAGCGGAGTGGGTTTGGGTCTAGCCGAATAGGTTTCGGTCTAGCGGAGTGGGTTTGGGTCTAGCCGAGTGGGTTTGGGTGTAGCCGAGTGGGTTTGGGTCTAGCCGAGTGGGTTTGGGTCTAGCAGAGTGGGTTTGGGACAAGCCGAGTGGGTTTGGCTCTAGCGGAGTGGGTTTGAGTCTAACGGAGTGGGTTTGGGTCTAGCGGAGTGGGTTTGGTGTAGTGGAGTGGGTTTGTGTCTAGCCGAATGGGTTTGGATCTAGCCGAGTGGTTTTGGGTCTAGCCGAATAGTTTTGGGTCTAGCAGAGTGGGTTTGGGTCTAGCCGAGTGGGTTTGGGTCTAGCCGAGTGGGTTTGGGTGTAGCCGAGTGGGTTTGGGTCTAGCCGAGCGGGTTTGGGTCTAGCCGAGTGGGTTTGGTGTAGCGGAGTGGGTTTGCGTCTAGCTGAATGAGTTTGGATCTATCCGAGTTGTTTTGGGTCCAGCCGAATAGGTTTGGGTCTAGCGGAGTGGGTTTGGGTCTAGCCGAGTGGGTTTGGGTGTAGCCGAGTGGGTTTGGGTCTAGCCGAGTGGGTTTGGGTCCAGCCGAGTGGGTTTGGGTCTAGCTGAGTGGGTTTGGGTCTAGCGGAATGGGTTTGGGTCTAGCGGAGTGGGTTTGGGTCTAGCGGAGTGGGTTTGGGTCTAGCGGAGTGGGTTTGCGTCTAGCGGAGTGGGTTTGGGTCAAGCGGAGTGGGTTTGGGTCTAGCCGAGTGGGTTTGGGCCTAGCCGAGTGGGTTTGGGTCTAGCCTAGTGGGTTTGGGTCTAGCCGAGTGGGTTTGGGTCTAGCGGAGTGGGTTTGGGTCTAGCGGAGTGGGTTTGGGTCTAGCGGAGTGGGTTTGGGTCTAGCCGAATAGGTTTGGGTCTAGCGGAGTGGGTTTGGTTCTAGCCGAGTGGGTTTGGGTGTAGCCGAGTGGGTTTGGGTGTGGCCGAGTGGGTTTGGGTCTCGCCTTGTGGGTTTGGGCCTAGCCGAGTGGGGTTGGGTCTAGACGAGTGGGTTTGTGACTAGCGGAGTGGGTTTGGGTCTAGTGGAGTGGGTTTGGGACTAGCGGAGTGGGTTTGGGTGTAGCGGAGTGGGTTTGGGTCTAGCGGAATGGGTTTGGGTCTAGCCGAGTGGGTTTGGGTCTATCGGAGTGGGTTTGGGACTAGTGGAGTGGGTTTGGGTCTAGCGGAGTGGGTTTGTGTGTAGCGGAGTGGGTTTGGGTCTAGCGGACTGGGTTTGGGTCTAGCGGAGTGGGTGTGGGTCTAGCCGAGTTGGTTTGGGTCTAGCGGAGTGGGTTTGCATCTAGCGGAGTGGGTTTGAGTCTAGCGGAGTGGGTTTGGGTCTAGCGGAGTGGGTTTGGGTCTAGCGAACTGGGTTTGGGTCTAGCGGAGTGGGTTTGGGTCTAGCGGAGTGGGTTTGCGTCTAGCCGAATGGGTTTGGATCTAGCCGAGTGGGTTTGGGTCTAGCCGAATAGGTTTGGGTCTAGCCGAGTGGGTTTGGGACTAGCCGAGTGGGTTTGGGTGTAGCCGAGTGGGTTTGGGTGTAGCCGAGTGGGTTTGGGTGTAGCCGAGTGGGTTTGGGTGTAGCCGAGTGGATTTGGGTCTAGCCGAGTGGGTTTGCGTCTAGCGGAGTGGGTTTGGGTCTAGCCGAGTGGGTTTGGGTCTTGCCGAGTGGGATTGGGTCTAGCCGAGTGGGTTTGGGTCTAGCCGAGTGGGTTTGGGTCTAGCCGAGTGGGTTTGGGTCTAGCCGAGTGGGTTTGGGTCTAGACGAGTGGGTTTGGGTCTAGCCGAGTGGGGTTGGGTCTAGCCGAGTGGGTTTGCTCTAGCCGAGTGGGTTTGGGTCTAGCCGAGTGGGTTTGGGTCTACCCGAGTGAGTTTGGGTCTACCCGAGTGGGTTTGGGTCTAGCCGAGTGGGGTTGGATCTAGCGGAGTGGGTTTGGGTCTAGCGGAGTGGGTTTGCGTCTAGCGGAGTGGGTTTGGGTCAAGCGGAGTGGGTTTGGGTCTAGCCGAGTGGGTTTGGGCCTAGCCGAGTGGGTTTGGGTCTAGCCGAGTGGGTTTGGGTCTAGCCAAGTGGGTTTGGGTCTAGCGGAGTGGGTTTGCGTCTAGCGGAATGGGTTTGGATCTAGCCGAGTGGGTTTGGGTCTAGCCGAATAGGTTTGGGTCTAGCCGAGTGGGTTTGGGTCTAGCCGAGTGGGTTTGGGTGTAGCCGAGTGGGTTTGGGTGTAGCCGAGTGGGTTTGGGTGTAGCCGAGTGGGTTTGGGTGTAGCCGAGTGGGTTTGGGTCTAGCCCTAGTGGGTTTGTGTCTAGCCGAGTGGGTTTGGGTCTAGCCGAGTTGGTTTGGGTCTAGCGGAGTGGGTTTGAGTCTAGCGGAGTGGGTTTGGGTCCAGCGGATTGGGTTTGGGTCTAGCGAAGTGGGTTTGGGTCTAGCCGAGTGGGTTTGGGTCTAGCCGTGTGGGTTTGGGTCCAGCCGAGTGGGTTTGGGTCTAGCGGAGTGGGTTTGGGTCTAGCCGAGTGGGTTTGCGTCTAGCGGAGTGGGTTTGGGTGTAGCCGAGTGGGTTTGGGTCTTGCCGAGTGGGATTGGGTCTAGCCGAGTGGGTTTGGGTCTAGCCGAGTGGGTTTGGGTGTAGCCGAGTGGGTTTGGGTCTAGACGAGTGGGTTTGGTTCTAGCCGAGTGGGTTTGGGTCTAGCGGAGTGGGTTTGGGTCTAGCGGAGTGGGTTTGGGTCTAGCGGAGTGGGTTTGGGTCTAGCGGAGTGGGTTTGGGTCTAGCTGAGTGGGTTTGGGTCTAGCGGAGTGGGTTTGGGTCTAGCGGAGTGGGTTTGGGTCTAGCGGAGTGGGTTTGCGTCTAGCCGAGTGGGTTTGGGTCTTGCCGAGTGGGTTTGGGTCTAGCCGAGTGGGTTTGGGTCTAGCCGAGTGGGTTTGGGTCTAGACGAGTGGGTTTGGGTCTAGCCGAGTGGGGTTGGGTCTAGCCGAGTGGGTTTGCTCTAGCCGAGTGGGTTTGGGTCTAGCCGAGTGGGTTTGGGTCTACCCGAGTGAGTTTGGGTCTACCCGAGTGGGTTTGGGTCTAGCCGAGTGGGGTTGGATCTAGCGGAGTGGGTTTGGGTCTAGCGGAGTGGGTTTGCGTCTAGCGGAGTGGGTTTGGGTCAAGCGGAGTGGGTTTGGGTCTAGCCGAGTGGGTTTGGGCCTAGCCGAGTGGGTTTGGGTCTAGCTGAGTGGGTTTGGGTCTAGCGGAGTGGGTTTGGATCTAGCGGAGTGGGTTTGGGTCTAGCGGAGTGGGTTTGGGTCTAGCGGAGTGGGTTTGCATCTAGCGGAGTGGGTTTGGGTCAAGCGGAGTGGCTTTGGGTCTAGCCGAGTGGGTTTGGGCCTAGCCGAGTGGGTTTGGGTCTAGCCGAGTGGGTTTGGGTCTAGCCCAGTGGGTTTGGGTCTAGCCGAGTGGGTTTGGGTCTAGCGGAGTGGGTTTGGGTCTAGTGGAGTGGGTTTGGGTCTAGCGGAGTGGGTTTGGGTCTAGCCGAATAGGTTTGGGTCTAGCGGAGTGGGTTTGGTTCTAGCCGAGTGTGTTTGGGTGTAGCCGAGTGGGTTTGGGTGTGGCCGAGTGGGTTTGGGTCTAGCCTTGTGGGTTTGGGCCTAGCCGAGTGGGTTTGGGTCTAGCCGAGCGGGTTTGGGTCTAGCCGAGTGGGTTTGGGTCTAGCCGAGTGGGTTTGGGTCTAGACGAGTGGGTTTGGGTCTAGCCGAGTGGGTTTGTGTCTAGCCGAGTGGGGTTGGGACTAGCGGAGTGGGTTTGCGTCTAGCGGAGTGGGTTTGGGTCTAGCGGAGTGGGTTTGGTGTAGCGGAGTGGGTTTGCGTCTAGCCGAATGAGTTTGGATCTAGCCGAGTGGTTTTGGGTCCAGCCGAATAGGTTTGGGTCTAGCGGAGTGGGTTTGGGTATAGCCGATTGGGTTTGGGTGTAGCCGAGTGGGTTTGGGTCTAACCGAGTGGGTTTGGGTCCAGCCGAGTGGGTTTGGGTCTAGCTGAGTGGGTTTGGATCTAGCGGAGTGGGTTTGGGTCTAGCGGAATGGGTTTGGGTCTAGCCGAGTGGGTTTGGGTCTATCGGAGTGGGTTTGGGACTAGTGGAGTGGGTTTGGGTCTAGCGGAGTGGGTTTGTGTGTAGCGGAGTGGGTTTGGGTCTAGCGGACTGGGTTTGGGTCTAGCGGAGTGGGTGTGGGTCTAGCCGAGTTGGTTTGGGTCTAGCGGAGTGGGTTTGCATCTAGCGGAGTGGGTTTGAGTCTAGCGGAGTGGGTTTGGGTCTAGCGGAGTGGGTTTGGGTCTAGCGAACTGGGTTTGGGTCTAGCGGAGTGGGTTTGGGTCTAGCGGAGTGGGTTTGCGTCTAGCCGAATGGGTTTGGATCTAGCCGAGTGGGTTTGGGTCTAGCCGAATAGGTTTGGGTCTAGCCGAGTGGGTTTGGGACTAGCCGAGTGGGTTTGGGTGTAGCCGAGTGGGTTTGGGTGTAGCCGAGTGGGTTTGGGTGTAGCCGAGTGGGTTTGGGTGTAGCCGAGTGGATTTGGGTCTAGCCGAGTGGGTTTGCGTCTAGCGGAGTGGGTTTGGGTCTAGCCGAGTGGGTTTGGGTCTTGCCGAGTGGGATTGGGTCTAGCCGAGTGGGTTTGGGTCTAGCCGAGTGGGTTTGGGTCTAGCCGAGTGGGTTTGGGTCTAGCCGAGTGGGTTTGGGTCTAGACGAGTGGGTTTGGGTCTAGCCGAGTGGGGTTGGGTCTAGCCGAGTGGGTTTGCTCTAGCCGAGTGGGTTTGGGTCTAGCCGAGTGGGTTTGGGTCTACCCGAGTGAGTTTGGGTCTACCCGAGTGGGTTTGGGTCTAGCCGAGTGGGGTTGGATCTAGCGGAGTGGGTTTGGGTCTAGCGGAGTGGGTTTGCGTCTAGCGGAGTGGGTTTGGGTCAAGCGGAGTGGGTTTGGGTCTAGCCGAGTGGGTTTGGGCCTAGCCGAGTGGGTTTGGGTCTAGCCGAGTGGGTTTGGGTCTAGCCAAGTGGGTTTGGGTCTAGCGGAGTGGGTTTGCGTCTAGCGGAATGGGTTTGGATCTAGCCGAGTGGGTTTGGGTCTAGCCGAATAGGTTTGGGTCTAGCCGAGTGGGTTTGGGTCTAGCCGAGTGGGTTTGGGTGTAGCCGAGTGGGTTTGGGTGTAGCCGAGTGGGTTTGGGTGTAGCCGAGTGGGTTTGGGTGTAGCCGAGTGGGTTTGGGTCTAGCCCTAGTGGGTTTGTGTCTAGCCGAGTGGGTTTGGGTCTAGCCGAGTTGGTTTGGGTCTAGCGGAGTGGGTTTGAGTCTAGCGGAGTGGGTTTGGGTCCAGCGGATTGGGTTTGGGTCTAGCGAAGTGGGTTTGGGTCTAGCCGAGTGGGTTTGGGTCTAGCCGTGTGGGTTTGGGTCCAGCCGAGTGGGTTTGGGTCTAGCGGAGTGGGTTTGGGTCTAGCCGAGTGGGTTTGCGTCTAGCGGAGTGGGTTTGGGTGTAGCCGAGTGGGTTTGGGTCTTGCCGAGTGGGATTGGGTCTAGCCGAGTGGGTTTGGGTCTAGCCGAGTGGGTTTGGGTGTAGCCGAGTGGGTTTGGGTCTAGACGAGTGGGTTTGGTTCTAGCCGAGTGGGTTTGGGTCTAGCGGAGTGGGTTTGGGTCTAGCGGAGTGGGTTTGGGTCTAGCGGAGTGGGTTTGGGTCTAGCGGAGTGGGTTTGGGTCTAGCTGAGTGGGTTTGGGTCTAGCGGAGTGGGTTTGGGTCTAGCGGAGTGGGTTTGGGTCTAGCGGAGTGGGTTTGCGTCTAGCCGAGTGGGTTTGGGTCTTGCCGAGTGGGTTTGGGTCTAGCCGAGTGGGTTTGGGTCTAGCCGAGTGGGTTTGGGTCTAGACGAGTGGGTTTGGGTCTAGCCGAGTGGGGTTGGGTCTAGCCGAGTGGGTTTGCTCTAGCCGAGTGGGTTTGGGTCTAGCCGAGTGGGTTTGGGTCTACCCGAGTGAGTTTGGGTCTACCCGAGTGGGTTTGGGTCTAGCCGAGTGGGGTTGGATCTAGCGGAGTGGGTTTGGGTCTAGCGGAGTGGGTTTGCGTCTAGCGGAGTGGGTTTGGGTCAAGCGGAGTGGGTTTGGGTCTAGCCGAGTGGGTTTGGGCCTAGCCGAGTGGGTTTGGGTCTAGCTGAGTGGGTTTGGGTCTAGCGGAGTGGGTTTGGATCTAGCGGAGTGGGTTTGGGTCTAGCGGAGTGGGTTTGGGTCTAGCGGAGTGGGTTTGCATCTAGCGGAGTGGGTTTGGGTCAAGCGGAGTGGCTTTGGGTCTAGCCGAGTGGGTTTGGGCCTAGCCGAGTGGGTTTGGGTCTAGCCGAGTGGGTTTGGGTCTAGCCCAGTGGGTTTGGGTCTAGCCGAGTGGGTTTGGGTCTAGCGGAGTGGGTTTGGGTCTAGTGGAGTGGGTTTGGGTCTAGCGGAGTGGGTTTGGGTCTAGCCGAATAGGTTTGGGTCTAGCGGAGTGGGTTTGGTTCTAGCCGAGTGTGTTTGGGTGTAGCCGAGTGGGTTTGGGTGTGGCCGAGTGGGTTTGGGTCTAGCCTTGTGGGTTTGGGCCTAGCCGAGTGGGTTTGGGTCTAGCCGAGCGGGTTTGGGTCTAGCCGAGTGGGTTTGGGTCTAGCCGAGTGGGTTTGGGTCTAGACGAGTGGGTTTGGGTCTAGCCGAGTGGGTTTGTGTCTAGCCGAGTGGGGTTGGGACTAGCGGAGTGGGTTTGCGTCTAGCGGAGTGGGTTTGGGTCTAGCGGAGTGGGTTTGGTGTAGCGGAGTGGGTTTGCGTCTAGCCGAATGAGTTTGGATCTAGCCGAGTGGTTTTGGGTCCAGCCGAATAGGTTTGGGTCTAGCGGAGTGGGTTTGGGTATAGCCGATTGGGTTTGGGTGTAGCCGAGTGGGTTTGGGTCTAACCGAGTGGGTTTGGGTCCAGCCGAGTGGGTTTGGGTCTAGCTGAGTGGGTTTGGATCTAGCGGAGTGGGTTTGGGTCTAGCGGAGTTGGTTTGGGTCTAGCGGAGTGGGTTTGGGTCTAGCCGAGTGGGTTTGGGTGTAGCCGAGTGGGTTTGGGTGTAGCCGAGTGGGTTTGGGTGTAGCCGAGTGGGTTTGGGTGTAGCCGAGTGGGTTTGGGTCTAGCCGAGTGGGTTTGGGTCTAGCCGAGTGGGTTTGGGTCTAGCCGAGTGGGTTTGGGTATAGCCGAGTGGGTTTGGCTCTAGCCGAGTGGGTTTGGGTCTAGCCGAGTGGGTTTGGGTCTAGCGGAGTGGGTTTGGGTCTAGCCGAGTGGGTTTGGGTCTTGTCGAGTGGGTTTGGGTGTAACCGAGTGGGTTTTGGTCTCGCCGAGTGGGTTTGTGTCTAGCCGAGTGGGTTTGGGTCTAGCCGAGTGGGTTTGGGACTAGCCGAGTGGGTTTGCGTCTAGCGGAGTGGGTTTGAGTCTAGCGGAGTGGGTTTGGGTCTAGCGGAGTGGGTTTGGTGTAGCGGAGTGGGTTTGGGTCTAGCGGAGTGGGTTTGGGTCTTGCCGAGTGGGTTTGGGTCTAGCCGAGTGGTTTTGGGTCTAGCCGAGTGGGTTTGTGTCTAGCCGAGTGGGTTTGGGTCTAGCCGAGTGGGTTTGGGTCTAGACGAGTGGGTTTGGGTCTAGCCGAGTGGGTTTGGGTCTAGCCGATTGGCTTTGGGACTAGCCGAGTGGGTTTGCGTCTAGCGGAGGGTTTGAGTCTAGCGGAGTGGGTTTGGGTCTAGTGGAGTGGGTTTCGTGTAGCAGAGTGGGTTTCGTGTAGCAGAGTGTGTTTGCGTCTAGCCGAATGGGTTTGGATCTAGCCGAGTGGTTTTGAGTCTAGCCGAATAGGTTTGGGTCTAGCGGAGTGGGTTTGGGTGTAGCCGAGTGGGTTTGGGTGTAGCCGAGTGGGTTTGGGTCTAGCCGAGTGGGTTTGGGTCTAGCAGAGTGGGTTTGGGACTAGCCGAGTGGGTTTGGGTCTAGCGGAGTGGGTTTGAGTCTAGCGGAGTGGGTTTGGGTCTAGCGGAGTAGGTTTGGTGTAGCGGAGTGGGTTTGTGTCTAGCCGAATGGGTTTGGATCTAGCCGAGTGGTTTTGGGTCTAGCCGAAAAGGTTTGGGTCTAGCAGAGTGGGTTTGGGTCCAGCCGAGTGGGTTTGGGTCTAGCCGAGTGGGTTTGGGTCTAGCCGAGTGGGTTTGGGTCTAGCCGAGTGGGTTTGGGTCTAGCCGAGTGGGTTTGGGTCTAGCCGAGTGGGTTTGGGTCTAGCCGAGTGGGTTTGGGTCTAGACGAGTGGGTTTGGGTCTAGCCGAGTGGGTTTGGGTCTAGCCGAGTGGGTTTGGGATTAGCCGAGTGGCTTTGCGTCTAGCGGAGTGGGTTTGAGTCTAGCGGAGTGGGTTTGGGTCTAGCGGAGTGGGTTTGGTGTAGCGGAGTGGGTTTGCGTCTAGCCGAATGGGTTTGGATCTAGCCGAGTGGTTTTGTGTCTAGCCGAATAGGTTTGGGTCTAGCGGAGTGGGTTTGGGTCTAGCCGAGTGGGTTTGGGTGTAGCCGAGTGGGTTTGGGTCTAGCCGAGTGGGTTTGGGTCCAGCCGAGTGGGTTTCGGTCTAGCCGAGTGGGATTGGGTCTAGCCGAGTGGGTTTGGGTCCAACCGAGTGGGTTTGTGTCTAGCCGAGTGGGTTTGGGTCTAACCGAGTGGGTTTGGGTCTAGCCGAGTGGGTTTGGGTCTAGCCGAGTGGGTTTGGGTCTAGCCGAGTGGGTTTAGGTCTAGCCGAGTGGGTTTGGGTGTAGCCGAGTGGGTTTGGGTCTTGCTGAGTGGGTTTGGGTGTAGCCGAGTGGGTTTGGGTCTCGCCGAGTGGGTTTGGGTCTAGCCGAGTGGGTTTGGGTCTAGCCGAGTGGGTTTGGGACTAGCCGAGTGGGTTTGTGTCTAGCGGAGTGGGTTTGAGTCTAGCGGAGTGGGTTTGGGTCTAGCGGAGTGGGTTTGGGTCTAGCGGAGTGGGTTTGGGTCTAGCGGAGTGGGTTTGGGTCTAGCGGAGTGGGTTTGGGTCTAGCCGAGTGGGTTTGGGCCCAGCCGAGTGGGTTTGGGTCTAGCCGAGTGGGTTTGGGTCTAGCCAAGTGGGTTTGGGTCTAGCCGAGTGTGTTTGGGTCTAGCCTTGTGGGTTTGGGCCTAGCCGAGTGGTTTTGGGTCTAGACGAGTGGGTTTGGGTCTAGCGGAGTGGGCTTGGGTCTAGTGGAGTGGGTTTGGGTCTAGCGGAGTGGGTTTGGGTGTAGCGGAGTGGGTTTGGGTCTAGCGGAGTGGGTTTGGGTCTAGCCGAGTGGGTTTGGGTCTATCGGAGAGGGTTTGGGACTAGTGGAGTGGGTTTGGGTCTAGCCGAGTGGGTTTGGGTCTAGCCGAGTGTGTTTGGGTCTAGCCTTGTGGGTTTGGGCCTAGCCGAGTGGTTTTGGGTCTAGACGAGTGGGTTTGGGTCTAGCGGAGTGGGCTTGGGTCTAGTGGAGTGGGTTTGGGTCTAGCGGAGTGGGTTTGGGTATAGCGGAGTGGGTTTGGGTCTAGCGGAGTGGGTTTGGGTCTAGCCGAGTGGGTTTGGGTCTATCGGAGAGGGTTTGGGACTAGTGGAGTGGGTTTGGGTCTAGCCGAGTGGGTTTGGGTCTAGCCGAGTGGGTTTGGGTCCAGCCCAGTGGGTTTGGGTCTAGCGGAGTGGGTTTGCTTCTAGCCGAATGGGTTTGGATCTAGCCGAGTGGGTTTAGGTCTAGCCGAATAGGTTTGGGTCTAGCCGAGTGGGTTTGGGTCTAGCCGAGTGGGATTGGGTGTAGCCGAGTTGGTTTGGGTGTAGCCGAGTGGGTTTGGGTGTAGCCGAGTGGGTTTGGGTGTAGCCGAGTGGGTTTGGGTGTAGCCGAGTGGGTTTAGGTCTAGCCGAGTGGGTTTGTGTCTAGCCGAGTGGGTTTGGGTCTAGCCTAGTGGGTTTGGGTCTAGCCGAGTAGGTTTGGGTCTAGCCGAGTGGGTTTTGGTCTAGCCGAGTGGGTTTGGGACTAGCCGAGTGGGTTTGGGTCTAGCCGAGTGGGTTTGGGTCTAGCCGAGTGGGTTTGGGTCTTGCCGAATGGGATTGGGTCTTGCCGAGTGGGTTTGGGTCTAGCCGAGTGGGTTTGGGCCTAGCCGAGTGGGTTTGGGTCTAGCCGATTGAGTTTGGGTCTAGCCGAGTGGGTTTGGGTCTAGACTAGTGGGTTTGGGTCTAGACGAGTGGGTTTGGGTCTAGCCGAGTGGGTTTGGGTCTAGCGGAGTGGGTTTGGGTCTAGCGGAGTGGGTTTGCGTCTAGCGGAGTGGGTTTGGGTCTAGCGGAGTGGGTTTGGGTCTAGCGGAGTGGGTTTGGGTCTAGCGGAGTGGGTTTGGGTCTAGCCGAGTGGGTTTGGGTCTAGCCGAGTGGGTTTGGGTCTAGCCGAGTGGGTTTGGGTCTAGCGGAGTGGGTTTGGGTCTAGCCGAGTGGGTTTGGGTGTAGCCGAGTGGGTTTGGGTCTAGCCGAGTGGGTTTGGGTCTAGCAGAGTGGGTTTGGGACTAGCCGAGTGGGTTTGGGTCTAGCGGACTGGGTTTGAGTCTAGCGGAGTGGGTTTGGGTCTAGCGGAGTGGGTTTGGTGTAGCGGAGTGGGTTTGCGTCTAGCCGAATGGGTTTGGATCTAGCCGAGTGGTTTTGGGTCTAGTCGAATAGGTTTGGGTCTAGCGGAGTGGGTTTGGGTCTAGCCGAGTGGGTTTGGGTGTAGCCGAGTGGGTTTGGGTCGAGCCGAGTGGGATTCGGTCTAGCCGAGTGGGTTTGGGTACAGCCGAGTGGGTTTGGGTCTAGCCGAGTGGGTTTGGGTCTAACCGAGTGGGTTTGGGTCTAGCCGAGTGGGTTTGGGTCTAGCCGAGTGGGTTTGGGTCTAGCCGAGTGGGTTTAGGTCCAGCCGAGTGGGTTTGGGTGTAGACGAGTGGGTTTGGGTCTTGCCGAGTGGGTTTGGGTGTAGCCGAGAGGGTTTGGGTCTCGCCGAGTGGGTTTGGGTCTTGCCGAGTGGGTTTGGGTGTAGCCGAGAGGGTTTGGGTCTCGCCGAGTGGGTTTTGGTCTATCCGAGTGGGTTTGGGTCTAGCCGATTGGGTTTGGGACTAGCCGAGTGGGTTTGCGTCTAGCGGAGTGGGTTTGAGTCCAGCGGAGTGGGTTTGGGTCTAGCGGAGTGGGTTTGGTGTAGCGGAGTGGATTTGGGTCTAGCGGAGTGGGTTTGGGTCTAGCCGAGTGGGTTTGGGTCTAGCCGAGTGGGTTGGGTCTAGCCCAGTGGGTTTAGGTCTAGCGGAGTGGGTTTGCGTCTAGCCGAATGGGTTTGGATCTAGCCGAGTGGTTTTGGGTCTAGCCGAATAGGTTTGGGTCTGGCGGAGTGGGTTTGGGTCTAGCCGAGTGGGTTTGGGTGTAGCCGAGTGGGTTTGGGTCTAACCGAGTGGGTTTGGGTGCAGCCGAGTGGGTTTGGGTGTAGCCGAGTGGGTTTGGGTGTAGCCGAGTGGGTTTGGGTCTAGCCGAGTGGGTTTGGGTCTAGCCGAGTGGGTTTGGGTATAGCCGAGTGGGTTTGGCTCTAGCCGAGTGGGTTTGGGTCTAGCCGAGTGGGTTTGGGTCTAGCGGAGTGGGTTTGGGTCTAGCCGAGTGGGTTTGGGTCTTGTCGAGTGGGTTTTGGTGTAACCGAGTGGGTTTGGGTCTCGCCGAGTGGGTTTGGGTCTAGCCGAGTGGGTTTGGGTCTAGCCGAGTGGGTTTGGGACTAGCCGAGTGGGTTTGCGTCTAGCGGAGTGGGTTTGAGTCTAGCGGAGTGGGTTTGGGTCTAGCGGAGTGGGTTTGGTGTAGCGGAGTGGGTTTGGGTCTAGCGGAGTGAGTTTGGGTCTTGACGAGTGGGTTTGGGTCTAGCCGAGTGGTTTTGGGTCTAGCCGAGTGGGTTTGTGTCTAGCCGAGTGGGTTTGGGTCTAGCCGAGTGGGTTTGGGTCTAGACGAGTGGGTTTGGGTCTAGCCGAGTGGGTTTGGGTCTAGCCGATTGGCTTTGGGACTAGCCGAGTGGGTTTGCGTCTAGCGGAGGGTTTGAGTCTAGCGGAGTGGGTTTGGGTCTAGTGGAGTGTGTTTCGTGTAGCAGAGTGGGTTTGCGTCTAGCCGAATGGGTTTGGATCTAGCCGAGTGGTTTTGAGTCTAGCCGAATAGGTTTGGGTCTAGCGGAGTGGGTTTGGGTCTAGCCGAGTGGGTTTGGGACTAGCCGAGTGGGTTTGGGTCTAGCGGAGTGGGTTTGAGTCTAGCGGAGTGGGTTTGGGTCTAGCGGAGTGGGTTTGGTGTAGCGGAGTGGGTTTGTGTCTAGCCGAATGGGTTTGGATCTAGCCGAGTGGTTTTGGGTCGAGCCGAAAAGGTTTGGGTCTAGCAGAGTGGGTTTGGGTCCAGCCGAGTGGGTTTGGGTCTAGCCGAGTGGGTTTGGGTCTAGCCGAGTGGGTTTGGGTCTAGCCGAGTGGGTTTGGGTCTAGCCGAGTGGGTTTGGGTCTAGCCGAGTGGGTTTGGGTCTAGCCGAGTGGGTTTGGGTCTAGACGAGTGGGTTTGGGTCTAGCCGAGTGGGTTTGGGTCTAGCCGAGTGGGTTTGGGATTAGCCGAGTGGCTTTTCGTCTAGCGGAGTGGGTTTGAGTCTAGCGGAGTGGGTTTGGGTCTAGCGGAGTGGGTTTGGTGTAGCGGAGTGGGTTTGCGTCTAGCCGAATGGGTTTGGATCTAGCCGAGTGGTTTTGTGTCTAGCCGAATAGGTTTGGGTCTAGCGGAGTGGGTTTGGGTCTAGCCGAGTGGGTTTGGGTGTAGCCGAGTGGGTTTGGGTCTAGCCGAGTGGGTTTGGGTCCAGCCGAGTGGGTTTGGGTCTAGCCGAGTGGGATTGGGTCTAGCCGAGTGGGTTTGGGTCCAACCGAGTGGGTTTGTGTCTAGCCGAGTGGGTTTGGGTCTAACCGAGTGGGTTTGGGTCTAGCCGAGTGGGTTTGGGTCTAGCCGAGTGGGTTTGGGTCTAGCCGAGTGGGTTTAGGTCTAGCCGAGTGGGTTTGGGTCTAGCCGAGTGGGTTTGGGTCTTGCTGAGTGGGTTTGGGTGTAGCCGAGTGGGTTTGGGTCTCGCCGAGTGGGTTTGGGTCTAGCCGAGTGGGTTTGGGTCTAGCCGAGTGGGTTTGGGACTAGCCGAGTGGGTTTGTGTCTAGCGGAGTGGGTTTGAGTCTAGCGGAGTGGGTTTGGGTCTAGCGGAGTGGGTTTGGTGTAGCGGAGTGGGTTTGGGTCTAGCGGAGTGGGTTTGGGTCTAGCCGAGTGGTTTTGGGTCTAGCCGAAAAGGTTTGGGTCTAGCAGAGTGGGTTTGGGTCTAGCCGAGTGGGTTTGGGTCTAGCCGAGTGGGTTTGGGTCTAGCCGAGTGGGTTTGGGTCTAGCCGAGTGGGTTTGGGTCTAGCCGAGTGGGTTTGGGTCTAGCCGAGAGGGTTTGGGTCTAGCCGAGTAGGTTTGGGTCTAGACGAGTGGGTTTGGGTCTAGCCGAGTGGGTTTGGGTCTAGCCGAGTGGGTTTGGGACTAGCCGAGTGGCTTTGCGTCTAGCGGAGTGGGTTTGAGTCTAGCGGAGTGGGTTTGGGTCTAGCGGAGTGGGTTTGGTGTAGCGGAGTGGGTTTGCGTCTAGCCGAATGGGTTTGGATCTAGCCGAGTGGTTTTGGGTCTAGCCGAATATGTTTGGGTCTAGCGGAGTGGGTTTGGGTCTAGCCGAGTGGGTTTGGGTGTAGCCGAGTGGGTTTGGGTCTAGCCGAGTGGGTTTGGGTCCAGCCGAGTGGGTTTGGGTCTAGCCGAGTGGGATTGGGTCAAGCCGAGTGGGTTTGGGTCCAACCGAGTGGGTTTGGGTCTACCGAGTGGGTTTGGGTCTAACCGAGTGGGTTTGGGTCTAGCCGAGTGGGTTTGGGTCTAGCCGAGTGGGTTTGGGTCTAGCCGAGTGGGTTTAGGTCTAGCCGAGTGGGTTTGGGTGTAGCCGAGTGGGTTTGGGTCTTGCTGAGTGGGTTTGGGTGTAGCCGAGTGGGTTTGGGTCTCGCCGAGTGGGTTTGGGTCTAGCCGAGTGGGTTTGGGTCTAGCCGAGTGGGTTTGGGACTAGCCGAGTGGGTTTGCGTCTAGCGGAGTGGGTTTGAGTCTTGCTGAGTGGGTTTGGGTGTAGCCGAGTGGGTTTGGGTCTCGCTGAGTGGGTTTGGGTGTAGCCGAGTGGGTTTGGGTCTCGCCGAGTGGGTTTGGGTCTAGTCGAGTGGGTTTGGGTCTGGCCGAGTGGGTTTGGGACTAGCCGAGTGGGTTTGCGTCTAGCGGAGTGGGTTTGAGTCTAGCGGAGTGGGTTTGGGTCTAGCGGAGTGGGTTTGGTGTAGCGGAGTGGGTTTGGGTCTAGCGGAGTGGGTTTGGGTCTAGCCGAGTGGGTTTGGGTCTTGCCGAGTGGGTTTAGGTCTAGCCGAGTGGGTTTGGGTCTAGCCGAGTGGGTTTAGGTCCAGCCGAGTGGGTTTGGGTGTAGACGAGTGGGTTTGGGTCTTGCCGAGTGGGTTTGGGTCTTGCCGAGTGGGTTTGGGTGTAGCCGAGAGGGTTTGGGTCTCGCCGAGTGGGTTTTGGTCTAGCCGAGTGGGTTTGGGTCTAGCCGATTGGGTTTGGGACTAGCCGAGTGGGTTTGCGTCTAGCGGAGTGGGTTTGAGTCTAGCGGAGTGGGTTTGGGTCTAGCGGAGTGGGTTTGGTGTAGCAGAGTGGGTTTGGGTCTAGCGGAGTGGGTTTGGGTCTAGCCGAGTGGGTTTGGGTCTAGCCGAGTGGGTTGGGTCTAGCCCAGTGGGTTTAGGACTAGCGGAGTGGGTTTGCGTCTAGCCGAATGGGTTTGGATCTAGCCGAGTGGTTTTGGGTCTAGCCGAATAGGTTTGGGTCTGGCGGAGTGGGTTTGGGTCTAGCCGAGTGGGTTTGGGTGTAGCCGAGTGGGTTTGGGTCTAGCCGAGTGGGTTTGGGTCTAGCCGAGTGGGTTTGGGTGTAGCCGAGTGTGTTTGGGTGTAGCCGAGTGGGTTTGGGTGTAGCCGAGTGGGTTTGGGTCTAGCCGAGTGGGTTTGGGTCTAGCCGAGTGAGTTTGGGTCTAGCCGAGTGGGTTTGGGTCTAGCCGAGTGGGTTTGGGTCTAGCCGAGTGGGTTTGGGTCTAGCCGAGTGGGTTTGGGTCTAGCCGAGTGGGTTTGGGTCTAGCCGAGTGGGTTTGGGTGTTGTCGAGTGGGTTTGGGTGTAACCGAGTGGGTTTGGGTCTCGCCGAGTGGGTTTGGGTCTAGCCGAGTGGGTTTGGGTCTAGCCGAGTGGGTTTGGGACTAGCCGAGTGGGTTTGCATCTAGCGGAGTAGGTTTGAGTCTAGCGGAGTGGGTTTGGGTCTAGCGGAGTGGGTTTGGTGTAGCGGAGTGGGTTTGGGTCTAGCGGAGTGGGTTTGGGTCTTGCCGAGTGGGTTTGGGTCTAGCCGAGTGGTTTTGGGTCTAGCCGAGTGGGTTTGTGTCTAGCCGAGTGGGTTTGGGTCTAGCCGAGTGGGTTTGGGTCTAGACGGGTGGGTTTGGGTCTAGCCGAGTGGGTTTGGGTCTAGCCGATTGGGTTTGGGACTAGCCGAGTGGGTTTGCGTCTAGCGGAGGGTTTGAGTCTAGTGGAGTGGGTTTGGGTCTAGTGGAGTGGGTTTGGTGTAGCAGAGTGGGTTTGCGTCTAGCCGAATGGGTTTGGATCTAGCCGAGTGCTTTTGAGTCTAGCCGAATAGGTTTGGGTCTAACGGAGTGGGTTTGGGTCTAGCCGAGTGGGTTTGGGTGTAGCCGAGTGGGTTTGGGTCTAGCCGAGTGGGTTTGGGTCTAGCAGAGTGGGTTTGGGACTAGCCGAGTGGGTTTGGGTCTAGCGGAGTGGGTTTGAGTCTAGCGGAGTGGGTTTGGGTCTAGCAGAGTGGGTTTGGTGTAGCGGAGTGGGTTTGTGTCTAGCCGAATGGGTTTGGATCTAGCCGAGTGGTTTTGTGTCTAGCCGAAAAGGTTTGGTTCTAGCAGAGTGGGTTTGGGTCTAGCCGAGTGGGTTTGTGTCTAGCCGAGTGGGTTTGGGTCTAGCCGAGTGGGTTTGGGTCTAGCCGAGTGGGTTTTGGTCTAGCCGAGTGGGTTTGGGTCTAGCCGAGTGGGTTTGGGTCTAGCCGAGTGGGTTTGGGTCTAGACGAGTGGGTTTGGGTCTAGCCGAGTGGGTTTGGGTCTAGCCGAGTGGGTTTGGGACTAGCCGAGTGGCTTTGCGTCTAGCGGAGTGGGTTTGAGTCTAGCGGAGTGGGTTTGGGTCTAGCCGAGTGGGATTGGGTCTAGCCGAGTGGGTTTGGGTCTAGCCGAGTGGGTTTGGGTCTAGCCGAGTGGGTTTAGGTCTAGCCGAGTGGGTTTGGGTGTAGCCGAGTGGGTTTGGGTCTTGCTGAGTGGGTTTGGGTGTAGCCGAGTGGGTTTGGGTCTCGCCGAGTGGGTTTGGGTCTAGCCGAGAGGGTTTGGGTCTAGCCGAGTTTGTTTGGGACTAGCCGAGTGGGTTTGCGTCTAGCGGAGTGGGTTTGAGTCTAGCGGAGTGGGTTTGGGTCTAGCGGAGTGGGTTTGGTGTAGCGGAGTGGGTTTGGGTCTAGCGGAGTGGGTTTGGGTCTAGCCGAGTGGGTTGGGTCCAGCCCAGTGGGTTTAGGTCTAGCGGAGTGGGTTTGCGTCTAGCCGAATGGGTTTGGATCTAGCCGAGTGGTTTTGGGTCTAGCCGAATAGGTTTGGGTCTAGCGGAGTGGGTTTGGGTCTAGCCGAGTGGGTTTGGGTGTAGCCGAGTGGGTTTGGGTGTAGCCGAGTGGGTTTGTGTGTAGCCGAGTGGGTTTGGGTGTAGCCGAGTGGGTTTGGGTGTAGCCGAGTGGGTTTGGGTGTAGCCGAGTGGGTTTGGGTCTAGCCGAGTGGGTTTGGGTCTAGCCGAGTGGGTTTGGGTCTAGCCGAGTGGGTTTGGGTCTAGCCGAGTGGGTTTGGGTGTAGCCGAGTGGGTTTGTGTGTAGCCGAGTGGGTTTGGGTGTAGCCGAGTGGGTTTGGGTGTAGCCGAGTGGGTTTGGGTGTAGCCGAGTGGGTTTGGGTCTAGCCGAGTGGGTTTGGGTGTAGCCGAGTGGGTTTGGGTCTAGCCGAGTGGGTTTGGGTCTAGCCGAGTGGGTTTGGGTCTAGCCCAGTGGGTTTGGGTCTAGCCGAGTGGGTTTGGGTCTAGCCGAGTGGGTTTGGGTCTAGCCGAGTGGGTTTGGGTCTTGCCGAGTGGGGTTGGGTCTAGCCGAGTGGGATTGAGTCTAGCCGAGTGGGTTTGGGTCTAGCCGAGTGGATTTGGGTCTAGCCGAGTGGGTTTTGGTCTAGACGAGTGGGTTTGTGTCAAGACGAGTGGGTTTGGGTCTAGCCGAGTGGGTTTCGGTATAGCGGAGTGGGTTTGGGTCTAGCGGAGTGGGTTTGGGTCTAGCGGAGTGGGTTTGGGTCTAGCGGAGTGGGTTTGGGTCTAGCCGAGTGGGTTTGGGTCTAGCCGAGTGGGTTTGGGTCTAGCCGAGTGGGTTTGGGACTAGCCGAGTGGGTTTGCGTCTAGCAGAGTGGGTTTGAGTCTAGCGGAGTGGGTTTGGGTCTAGCGGAGTGGGTTTGGTGTAGCGGAGTGGGTTTGGGTCTAGCGGAGTGGGTTTGGGTCTAGCCGAGTGGGTTTGGGTCTAGCCGAGTGGGTTGGGTCCAGCCCAGTGGGTTTAGGTCTAGCGGAGTGGGTTTGCGTCTAGCCAAATGGGTTTGGATCTAGCCGAGTGGTTTTGGGTCTAGCCGAATAGGTTTGGGTCTAGCGGAGTGGGTTTGGGTCTAGCCGAGTGGGTTTGGGTGTAGCCGAGTGGGTTTGGGTGTAGCCGAGTGGGTTTGTGTGTAGCCGAGTGGGTTTGGGTGTAGCCGAGTGGGTTTGGGTGTAGCCGAGTGGGTTTGGGTGTAGCCGAGAGGGTTTGGGTGTAGCCGAGTGGGTTTGGGTGTAGCCGAGTGGGTTTGGGTCTAGCCGAGTGGGTTTGGGTCTAGCCGAGTGGGTTTGGGTCTAGCCCAGTGGGTTTGGGTCTAGCCGAGTGGGTTTGGGTCTAGCCGAGTGGGTTTGGGTCTAGCCGAGTGGGTTTGGGTCTTGCCGAGTGGGATTGGGTCTAGCCGAGTGGGATTGAGTCTAGCCGAGTGGGTTTGGGTCTAGCCGAGTGGGTTTGGGTCTAGACGAGTGGGTTTGTGTCAAGACGAGTGGGTTTGGGTCTAGCCGAGTGGGTTTCGGTCTAGCGGAGTGGGTTTGGGTCTAGCGGAGTGGGTTTGGATCTAGCGGAGTGGGTTTGGGTCTAGCGGAGTGGGTTTGGGTCTAGCGGAGTGGGTTTGGGTCTAGCCGAGTGGGTTTGGGTCTAGCCGAGTTGGTTTGGGTCTAGCCGAGTGGGTTTTGGTTCTAGCCGATTGGGTTTGGGTCTAGTGGAATGGGCTTGTGTCTAGCCGAGTGGGTTTGGGTGTAGCCGAGTGGGTTTGGGTGTAGCCGAGTGGGTTTGGGTGTAGCCGAGTGGGTTTAGGTGTGGCCGAGTGGGTTTGGGTCGAGCCGAGAGGGTTTGGGTCTGGCCGAGTGGGTTTGGGTCTAGCCGAGTGGGTTTGGGTCTAGCCGAGTGGGCTTGGGTCTAGCCGAGTGGGTTTGGGTCTAGCCGAGTGGGTTTGGGTCTAGCCGAGTGGGTTTAGGTCTAGCCGAGTGGGTTTGGGTCTTGCCGAGTGGGATTGGGTCTAGCCGAGTGGGATTGAGTCTAGCCGAGTGGGTTTGGGTCTAGCCGAGTGGATTTGGGTCTAGCCGAGTGGGTTTGGGTCTAGACGAGTGGGTTTGGGTCTAGACGAGTGGGTTTGGGTCTAGCCGAGTGGGTTTGGGTCTAGCGGAGTGGGTTTGGGTCTAGCGGAGTGGGTTTGGGTCTAGCGGAGTGGGTTTGGGTCTAGCGGAGTGGGTTTGGGTCTAGCCGAGTGCGTTTGGGTCTAGCCGAGTGGGTTTGGGTCTAGCCGAGTGGGTTTTGGTTCTAGCCGATTGGGTTTGGGTCTAGTGGAATGGGCTTGGGTCCAGCCGAGTGGGTTTGGGTGTAGCCGAGTGGGTTTGGGTGTAGCCGAGTGGGTTTGGGTGTAGCCGTGTGGGTTTAGGTGTGGCCGAGTGGGTTTGGGTCTCGCCGAGAGGGTTTGGGTCTGGCCGAGTGGGTTTGGGTCTAGCCGAGTGGGTTTGGGTCTAGCCGAGTGGGCTTGGGTCTAGCCGAGTGGGTTTGGGTCTAGCCGAGTGGGTTTGGGTCTAGCCGAGTGGGTTTGTGTCTAGCCGAGTGGGTTTGGGTCTTGCCGAGTGGGATGCGGTCTAGCCGAGTGGGTTTGAGTCTAGCCGAGTGGGTTTGGGTCTAGCCGAGTGGGTTTGGGTCTAGCCGAGTGGGTTTGGGACTAGACGAGTGGGTTTGGGTCTAGACGAGTGGGTTTGGGTCTAGACGAGTGGGTTTGGGTCTAGCGGAGTGGGTTTGGGTCTAGCCGAGTGGGTTTGGGTCTTGCCAAGTGGGCTTGGGTCTAGCCGAGTGGGTTTGGGTCTAGCCGAGTGGGTTTGGGTCTAACCGAGTGGGTATTGGTCTAGCCGAGTGGGTTTGGTCTAGACGAATGGGTTTGGGTCTAGCCGAGTGGGTTTGGGTCTAGCCGAGTGGGTTTGGGACTAGCCGAGTTGGTTTGCGTCTAGCGGAGTGGGTTTGAGTCTAGCGGAGTGGGTTTGGGTCTAGCGGAGTGGGTTTGGGTCTAGCGGAGTGGGTTTGGGTCTAGCGGAGTGGGTTTGGGTCTAGCGGAGTGGGTTTGGGTCTAGCCGAGTGGGTTTGGGTCTAGCCGAGTGGGTTTTGGTTCTAGCCGAGTGGGTTTGGGTCTAGTGGAGTGGGCTTGGGTCTAGCCGAGTGGGTTTGGGTGTAGCCGAGTGGGTTTGGGTGTAGCCGATTGGGTTTGGGTGTAGCCGAGTGGGTTTGGGTGTAGCCGAGTGGGTTTAGGTGTAGCCGAGTGGGTTTGGGTCTAGCCGAGAGGGTTTGGGTCTAGCCGAGTGGTTTTGGATCTAGCCGAAAAGGTTTGGGTCTAGCAGAGTGGGTTTGGGTCTAGCCGAGTGGGTTTGGGTCTAGCCGAGTGGGTTTGGGTCTAGCCGAGTGGGTTTGGGTCTAGCCGAGTGGGTTTGGGTCTAGCCGAGTGGGTTTGGGTCTAGCCGAGTGGGTTTGGGTCTAGCCGAGTGGGTTTCGGTCTAGACGAGTGGGTTTGGGTCTAGCCGAGTGGGTTTGGGTCTAGCCGAGTGGGTTTGGGACTAGCCGAGTGGCTTTGCATCTAGCGGAGTGGGTTTGAGTCTAGCGGAGTGGGTTTGGGTCTAGCGGAGTGGGTTTGGGTCTAGCCGAGTGGGTTTGGGACTAGCCGAGTAGGTTTGCGTCTAGCGGAGTGGGTTTGAGTCTAGCGGAGTGGGTTTGGGTCTAGCGGAGTGGGTTTGGGTCTAGCGGAGTGGGTTTGGGTCTAGCGGAGTGGGTTTGGGTCTAGCGGAGTGGGTTTGGGTCTAGCCGAGTGGGTTTGGGTCTAGCCGAGTGGGTTTTGGTTCTAGCCGAGTGGGTTTGGGTCTAGTGGAGTGGGCTTGGGTCTAGCCGAGTGGGTTTGGGTGTAGCCGAGTGGGTTTGGGTGTAGCCGATTGGGTTTGGGTGTAGCCGAGTGGGTTTGGGTGTAGCCGAGTGGGTTTAGGTGTAGCCGAGTGGGTTTGGGTCTAGCCGAGAGGGTTTGGGTCTAGCCGAGTGGTTTTGGATCTAGCCGAAAAGGTTTGGGTCTAGCAGAGTGGGTTTGGGTCTAGCCGAGTGGGTTTGGGTCTAGCCGAGTGGGTTTGGGTCTAGCCGAGTGGGTTTGGGTCTAGCCGAGTGGGTTTGGGTCTAGCCGAGTGGGTTTGGGTCTACCCGAGTGGGTTTGGGTCTAGCCGAGTGGGTTTCGGTCTAGACGAGTGGGTTTGGGTCTAGCCGAGTGGGTTTGGGTCTAGCCGAGTGGGTTTGGGACTAGCCGAGTGGCTTTGCGTCTAGCGGAGTGGGTTTGAGTCTAGCGGAGTGGGTTTGGGTCTAGCGGAGTGGGTTTGGTGTAGCGGAGTGGGTTTGCGTCTAGCCGAATGGGTTTGGATCTAGCCGAGTGGTTTTGGGTCTAGCCGAATAGGTTTGGGTCTAGCGGAGTGGGTTTGGGTCTAGCCGAGTGGGTTTGGGTGTAGCCGAGTGGGTTTGGGTCTAGGCGAGTGGGTTTGGGTCTAGACGAGTGGGTTTGGGTCTAGCGGAGTGGGTTTGGGTCTAGCCGAGTGGGTTTGGGTCTTGCCAAGTGGGCTTGGGTCTAGCCGAGTGGGTTTGGGTCTAGCCGAGTGGGTTTGGGTCTAACCGAGTGGGTATTGGTCTTGCCGAGTGGGTTTGGTCTAGACGAATGGGTTTGGGTCTAGCCGAGTGGGTTTGGGTCTAGCCGAGTGGGTTTGGGACTAGCCGAGTAGGTTTGCGTCTAGCAGAGTGGGTTTGAGTCTAGCGGAGTGGGTTTGGGTCTAGCGGAGTGGGTTTGGGTCTAGCGGAGTGGGTTTGGGTCTAGCGGAGTGGGTTTGGGTCTAGCCGAGTGGGTTTGGGTCTAGCCGAGTGGGTTTGGGTCTAGCCGAGTGGGTTTTGGTTCTAGCCGAGTGGGTTTGGGTCTAGTGGAGTGGGCTTGGGTCTAGCCGAGTGGGTTTGGGTGTAGCCGAGTGGGTTTGGGTGTAGCCGATTGGGTTTGGGTGTAGCCGAGTGGGTTTGGGTGTAGCCGAGTGGGTTTAGGTGTAGCCGAGTGGGTTTGGGTCTAGCCGAGAGGGTTTGGGTCTAGCCGAGTGGTTTTGGGTCTAGCCGAAAAGGTTTGGGTCTAGCAGAGTGGGTTTGGGTCTAGCCGAGTGGGTTTGGGTCTAGCCGAGTGGGTTTGGGTCTAGCCGAGTGGGTTTGGGTCTAGCCGAGTGGGTTTGGGTCTAGCCGAGTGGGTTTGGGTCTAGACGAGTGGGTTTGGGTCTAGCCGAGTGGGTTTGGGTCTAGCCGAGTGGGTTTGGGATTAGCCGAGTGGCTTTGCGTCTAACGGAGTGGGTTTGAGTCTAGCGGAGTGGGTTTGGGTCTAGCGGAGTGGGTTTGGTGTAGCGGAGTGGGTTTGCGTCTAGCCGCATGGGTTTGGATCTAGCCGAGTGGTTTTGGGTCTAGCCGAATAGGTTTGGGTCTAGCGGAGTGGGTTTGGGTCTAGCCGAGTGGGTTTGGGTGTAGCCGAGTGGGTTTGGGTCTAGCCGAGTGGGTTTGGGTCCAGCCGAGTGGGTTTGGGTCTAGCCGAGTGGGTTTGGGTCTAGACGAGTGGGTTTGGGTCTAGCCGAGTGGGTTTGGGTCTAGCCGAGTGGGTTTGGGATTAGCCGAGTGGCTTTGCGTCTAACGGAGTGGGTTTGAGTCTAGCGGAGTGGGTTTGGGTCTAGCGGAGTGGGTTTGGTGTAGCGGAGTGGGTTTGCGTCTAGCCGCATGGGTTTGGATCTAGCCGAGTGGTTTTGGGTCTAGCCGAATAGGTTTGGGTCTAGCGGAGTGGGTTTGGGTCTAGCCGAGTGGGTTTGGGTGTAGCCGAGTGGGTTTGGGTCTAGCCGAGTGGGTTTGGGTCCAGCCGAGTGGGTTTGGGTCTAGCCGAGTGGGATTGGGTCTAGCCGAGTGGGTTTGGGTCCAACCGAGTGGGTTTGGGTCTAGCCCAGTGGGTTTGAGTCTAACCGAGTGGGTTTGGGTCTAGCCGAGTGGGTTTGGGTCTAGCCGAGTGGGTTTGGGTCTAGCCGAGTGGGTTTAGGTCTAGCCGAGTGGGTTTGGGTGTAGCCGAGTGGGTTTGGGTCTTGCCGAGTGGGTTTGGGTGTAGCCGAGTGGATTTGGGTCTCGCCGAGTGGGTTTGGGTCTAGCCGAGTGGGTTTGGGTCTAGCGGAGTGGGTTTGAGTCTAGCAGAGTGGGTTTGGTGTAGCGGAGTGGGTTTGGTGTAGCGGAGTGGGTTTAGGTCTAGCGGAGTGGGTTTGCATCTAGCCGAATCGGTTTGGATCTAGCCGAGTGGTTTTGGGTCTAGCCGAATAGGTTTGGGTCTAGCAGAGAGGGTTTGGGTCTAGCCGAGTGGGTTTGGGTGTAGCCGAGTGGGTTTGGGTGTAGCCGAGTGGGTTTGTGTGTAGCCGAGTGGGTTTGGGTGTAGCCGAGTGGGTTTGGGTGTAGCCGAGTGGGTTTGGGTCTAGCCGAGTGGTTTTGGGTCTAGCCGAGTGGGTTTGGGTCTAGCCGAGTGGGTTTGGGTCTAGCCGAGTGGGTTTGGGTCTAGCCGGGTGGGTTTGGGTCTAGCCGAGTGGGTTTGGGTCTAGCCGAGTGGGTTTGGGTCTAGCCGAGTGGGTTTGGGTCTAGCCGAGTGGGTTTGGGTCTTGTCGAGTGGGTTTGGGTGTAGCCGAGTGGGTTTGCGTCTCGCCGAGTGGGTTTGGGTCTAGACGAGTGGGTTTGGGTCTAGCCGAGTGGGTTTGGGTCTAGCGGAGTGGGTTTGGGTCTAGCGGAGTGGGTTTGGGTCTAGCGGAGTGGGTTTGGGTCTAGCGGAGTGGGTTTGGGTGTAGCCGAGTGGGTTTGGGTCTCGCCGAGTGGGTTTGCGTCTAGACGAGTGGGTTTGGGTCTAGCTGAGTGGGTTTGGGTCTAGCGGAGTGGGTTTGGGTCTAGCGGAGTGGGTTTGGGTCTAGCGGAGTGGGTTTGGGTCTAGCGGAGTGGGTTTGGGTCTAGCCGAGTGGGTTTGGGTCTAGCCGAGTGGGTTTGGGTCTAGCCGAGTGGGTTTTGGTTCTAGCCGATTGGGTTTGGGTCTAGTGGAATGGGCTTGGGTCTAGCCGAGTGGGTTTGGGTGTAGCCGAGTGGGTTTGGGTGTAGCCGAGTGGGTTTGGGTGTAGCCGAGTGGGTTTAGGTGTGGCCGAGTGGGTTTGGGTCTCGCCGAGAGGGTTTGGGTCTTGTCGAGTGGGTTTGGGTGTAGCCGAGTGGGTTTGCGTCTCGCCGAGTGGGTTTGGGTCTAGACGAGTGGGTTTGGGTCTAGCCGAGTGGGTTTGGGTCTAGCGGAGTGGGTTTGGGTCTAGCGGAGTGGGTTTGGGTCTAGCGGAGTGGGTTTGGGTCTAGCGGAGTGGGTTTGGGTGTAGCCGAGTGGGTTTGGGTCTCGCCGAGTGGGTTTGCGTCTAGACGAGTGGGTTTGGGTCTAGCTGAGTGGGTTTGGGTCTAGCGGAGTGGGTTTGGGTCTAGCGGAGTGGGTTTGGGTCTAGCGGAGTGGGTTTGGGTCTAGCGGAGTGGGTTTGGGTCTAGCCGAGTGGGTTTGGGTCTAGCCGAGTGGGTTTGGGTCTAGCCGAGTGGGTTTTGGTTCTAGCCGATTGGGTTTGGGTCTAGTGGAATGGGCTTGGGTCTAGCCGAGTGGGTTTGGGTGTAGCCGAGTGGGTTTGGGTGTAGCCGAGTGGGTTTGGGTGTAGCCGAGTGGGTTTAGGTGTGGCCGAGTGGGTTTGGGTCTCGCCGAGAGGGTTTGGGTCTGGCCGAGTGGGTTTGGGTCTAGCCGAGTGGGTTTGGGTCTAGCCGAGTGGGCTTGGGTCTAGCCGAGTGGGTTTGGGTCTAGCCGAGTGGGTTTGGGTCTAGCCGAGTGGGTTTGTGTCTAGCCGAGTGGGTTTGGGTCTTGCCGAGTGGGATGCGGTCTAGCCGAGTGGGTTTGAGTCTAGCCGAGTGGGTTTGGGTCTAGCCGAGTGGGTTTGGGTCTAGCCGAGTGGGTTTGGGACTAGACGAGTGGGTTTGGGTCTAGACGAGTGGGTTTGGGTCTAGACGAGTGGGTTTTGGTCTTGCCAAGTGGGCTTGGGTCTAGCCGAGTGGGTTTGGGTCTAGCCGAGTGGGTTTGGGTCTAACCGAGTGGGTATTGGTCTAGCCGAGTGGGTTTGGTCTAGACGAATGGGTTTGGGTCTAGCCGAGTGGGTTTGGGTCTAGCCGAGTGGGTTTGGGACTAGCCGAGTAGGTTTGCATCTAGCGGAGTGGGTTTGAGTCTAGCGGAGTGGGTTTGGGTCTAGCGGAGTGGGTTTGGGTCTAGCGGAGTGGGTTTGGGTCTAGCCGAGTGGGTTTGGGTCTAGCCAAGTGGGTTTGGGTCTAGCCGAGTGGGTTTTGGTTCTAGCCGAGTGGGTTTGGGTCTAGTGGAGTGGGCTTGGGTCTAGCCGAGTGGGTTTGGGTGTAGCCGAGTGGGTTTGGGTGTAGCCGATTGGGTTTGGGTGTAGCCGAGTGGGTTTGGGTGTAGCCGAGTGGGTTTAGGTGTAGCCGAGTGGGTTTGGGTCTAGCCGAGAGGGTTTGGGTGTAGCCGAGTGGTTTTGGGTCTAGCCGAAAAGGTTTGGGTCTAGCAGAGTGGGTTTGGGTCTAGCCGAGTGGGTTTGGGTCTAGCCGAGTGGGTTTGGGTCTAGCCGAGTGGGTTTGGGTCTAGCCGAGTGGGTTTGGGTCTAGCCGAGTGGGTTTGGGTCTAGCCGAGTGGGTTTGGGTCTAGCCGAGTGGGTTTCGGTCTAGACGAGTGGGTTTGGGTCTAGCCGAGTGGGTTTGGGTCTAGACGAGTGGGTTTGGGACTAGCCGAGTGGCTTTGCGTCTAGCGGAGTGGGTTTGAGTCTAGCGGAGTGGGTTTGGGTCTAGCGGAGTGGGTTTGGTGTAGCGGAGTGGGTTTGCGTCTAGCCGAATGGGTTTGGATCTAGCCGAGTGGGTTTGGGTCCAGCCGAGTGGTTTTGGGTCTAGCCGAGTGGGTTTGGGTCTAGCCGAGTGGGTTTGGGTCTAGCCGAGTGGGTTTGGGTCTAGCCGAGTGGGTTTGGGTCTAGCCGAGTGGGTTTGGGTCTAGCCGAGTGGGTATGGGTCTAGCCGAGTGGGTTTGGGTCTAGCCGAGTGGGTTTGGGTCTTGTCGAGTGGGTTTGGGTGTAGCCGAGTGGGTTTGGGTGTAGCCGAGTGGGTTTGGGTCTAGACGAGTGGGTTTGGGTCTAGCCGAGTGGGTTTGGGTCTAGCGGAGTGGGTTTGGGTCTAGTGGAGTGCGTTTGGGTCTAGCGGAGTGGGTTTGGGTCTAGCGGAGTGGGTTTGGGTGTAGCCGAGTGGGTTTGGGTCTCGCCGAGTGGGTTTGGGTCTAGACGAGTGGGTTTGGGTCTAGCCGAGTGGGTTTGGGTCTAGCGGAGTGGGTTTGGGTCTAGCGGAGTGGGTTTGGGTCTAGCGGAGTGGGTTTGGGTCTAGCGGAGTGGGTTTGGGTCTAGCCGAGTGGGTTTGGGTCTAGCCGAGTGGGTTTGGGTCTAGCCGAGTGGGTTTTGGTTCTAGCCGATTGGGTTTGGGTCTAGTGGAATGGGCTTGGGTCTAGCCGAGTGGGTTTGGGTGTAGCCGAGTGGGTTTGGGTGTAGCCGAGTGGGTTTGGGTGTAGCCGAGTGGTTTGGGTCTAGCCGAGTGGGTTTGGGTCTAGCCGAGTGGGTTTGGGTCTAGCCGAGTGGGTTTGGGTCTAGCCGAGTGGGGTTGGGTCTAGCCGAGTGGGTTTGGGTCTAGCCGAGTGGGTTTGGGTCTAGCCGAGTGGGTTTGGGTCTAGCCGAGTGGGTTTGGGTCTTGTCGAGTGGGTTTGGGTGTAGCCGAGTGGGTTTGGGTCTCGCCGAGTGGGTTTGGGTCTAGACGAGTGGGTTTGGGTCTAGCCGAGTGGGTTTGGGTCTAGCGGAGTGGGTTTGGGTCTAGCGGAGTGGGTTTGGGTCTAGCGGAGTGGGTTTGGGTCTAGCGGAGTGGGTTTGGGTGTAGCCGAGTGGGTTTGGGTCTCGCCGAGTGGGTTTGGGTCTAGACGAGTGGGTTTGGGTCTAGCCGAGTGGGTTTGGGTCTAGCGGAGTGGGTTTGGGTCTAGCGGAGTGGGTTTGGGTCTAGCGGAGTGGGTTTGGGTCTAGCGGAGTGGGTTTGGGTCTAGCCGAGTGGGTTTGGGTCTAGCCGAGTGGGTTTGGGTCTAGCCGAGTGGGTATTGGTTCTAGCCGATTGGGTTTGGGTCTAGTGGAATGGGCTTGGGTCTAGCCGAGTGGGTTTGGGTGTAGCCGAGTGGGTTTGGGTGTAGCCGAGTGGGTTTGGGTGTAGCCGAGTGGGTTTAGGTGTGGCCGAGTGGGTTTGGGTCTCGCCGAGAGGGTTTGGGTCTGGCCGAGTGGGTTTGGGTCTAGCCGAGTGGGTTTGGGTCTAGCCGAGTGGGCTTGGGTCTAGCCGAGTGGGTTTGGGTCTAGCCGAGTGGGTTTGGGTCTAGCCGAGTGGGTTTGTGTCTAGCCGAGTGGGTTTGGGTCTAGCCGAGTGGGTTTGGGTCTTGCCGAGTGGGTTTGGGTGTAGCCGAGTGGGTTTGGGTGTAGCCGAGTGGGTTTGGGTCTAGACGAGTGGGTTTGGGTCTAGCCGAGTGGGTTTGGGTCTAGCGGAGTGGGTTTGGGTCTAGTGGAGTGCGTTTGGGTCTAGCGGAGTGGGTTTGGGTCTAGCGGAGTGGGTTTGGGTGTAGCCGAGTGGGTTTGGGTCTCGCCGAGTGGGTTTGGGTCTAGCCGAGTGGGTTTTGGTTCTAGCCGATTGGGTTTGGGTCTAGTGGAATGGGCTTGGGTCTAGCCGAGTGGGTTTGGGTGTAGCCGAGTGGGTTTGGGTGTAGCCGAGTGGGTTTGGGTGTAGCCGAGTGGGTTTGGGTGTAGCCGAGTGGGTTTGTGTGTAGCCGAGTGGGTTTGGGTGTAGCCGAGTGGGTTTGGGTGTAGCCGAGTGGGTTTGGGTGTAGCCGAGTGGTTTTGGGTCTAGCCGAGTGGGTTTGGGTCTAGCCGAGTGGGTTTGGGTCTAGCCGAGTGGGTTTGGGTCTAGCCGAGTGGGTTTGGGTCTAGCCGAGTGGGTTTGGGTCTAGCCGAGTGGGTTTGGGTCTAGCCGAGTGGGTTTGGGTCTAGCCGAGTGGGTTTGGGTCCTGTCGAGTGGGTTTGGGTGTAGCCGAGTGGGTTTGGGTCTCGCCGAGTGGGTTTGGGTCTAGACGAGTGGGTTTGGGTCTAGCCGAGTGGGTTTGGGTCTAGCGGAGTGGGTTTGGGTCTAGCGGAGTGGGTTTGGGTCTAGCGGAGTGGGTTTGGGTCTAGCGGAGTGGGTTGGGGTCTAGCGGAGTGGGTTTGG
This sequence comes from Raja brachyura, assembly GCA_963514005.1. Next base: position 27,812,981 of record OY740815.1, on the reverse strand, counting down.
GTCTAGCCGAGTGGGTTTGGGTCTAGCCGAGTGGGTTTGGGTCTAGCCGAGTGGGTTTTGGTTCTAGCCGATTGGGTTTGGGTCTAGTGGAATGGGCTTGGGTCTAGCCGAGTGGGTTTGGGTGTAGCCGAGTGGGTTTGGGTCTAGCCGAGTGGGTTTGGGTCTAGCCGAGTGGGTTTGGGTCTAGCCGAGTGGGTTTTGGTTCTAGCCGATTGGGTTTGGGTCTAGTGGAATGGGCTTGGGTCTAGCCGAGTGGGTTTGGGTGTAGCCGAGTGGGTTTGGGTGTAGCCGAGTGGGTTTGGGTGTAGCCGAGTGGGTTTGGGTGTAGCCGAGTGGGTTTGTGTGTAGCCGAGTGGGTTTGGGTGTAGCCGAGTGGGTTTGGGTGTAGCCGAGTGGTTTTGGGTCTAGCCGAGTGGGTTTGGGTCTAGCCGAGTGGGTTTGGGTCTAGCCGAGTGGGTTTGGGTCTAGCCGAGTGGGTTTGGGTCTAGCCGAGTGGGTTTGGGTCTAGCCGAGTGGGTTTGGGTCTAGCCGAGTGGGTTTGGGTCTAGCCGAGTGGGTTTGGGTCTTGTCGAGTGGGTTTGGGTGTAGCCGAGTGGGTTTGGGTCTCGCCGAGTGGGTTTGGGTCTAGACGAGTGGGTTTGGGTCTAGCCGAGTGGGTTTGGGTCTAGCGGAGTGGGTTTGGATCTAGCGGAGTGGGTTTGGGTCTAGCGGAGTGGGTTTGGGTCTAGCGGAGTGGGTTTGGGTCTAGCGGAGTGGGTTTGGGTCTAGCCGAGTGGGTTTGGGTCTAGCCGAGTGGGTTTGGGTCTAGCCGAGTGGGTTTTGGTTCTAGCCGATTGGGTTTGGGTCTAGTGGAATGGGCTTGGGTCTAGCCGAGTGGGTTTGGGTGTAGCCGAGTGGGTTTGGGTGTAGCCGAGTGGGTTTGGGTGTAGCCGAGTGGGTTTAGGTGTGGCCGAGTGGGTTTGGGTCTCGCCGAGAGGGTTTGGGTCTGGCCGAGTGGGTTTGGGTCTAGCCGAGTGGGTTTGGGTCTAGCCGAGTGGGCTTGGGTCTAGCCGAGTGGGTTTGGGTCTAGCCGAGTGGGTTTGGGTCTAGCCGAGTGGGTTTGTGTCTAGCCGAGTGGGTTTGGGTCTAGCCGAGTGGGTTTGGGTCTTGCCGAGTGGGTTTGGGTGTAGCCGAGTGGGTTTGGGTGTAGCCGAGTGGGTTTGGGTCTAGACGAGTGGGTTTGGGTCTAGCCGAGTGGGTTTGGGTCTAGCGGAGTGGGTTTGGGTCTAGTGGAGTGCGTTTGGGTCTAGCGGAGTGGGTTTGGGTCTAGCGGAGTGGGTTTGGGTGTAGCCGAGTGGGTTTGGGTCTCGCCGAGTGGGTTTGGGTCTAGCCGAGTGGGTTTTGGTTCAAGCCGATTGGGTTTGGGTCTAGTGGAATGGGCTTGGGTCTAGCCGAGTGGGTTTGGGTGTAGCCGAGTGGGTTTGGGTGTAGCCGAGTGGGTTTGTGTGTAGCCGAGTGGGTTTGGGTGTAGCCGAGTGGGTTTGGGTGTAGCCGAGTGGGTTTGGGTGTAGCCGAGTGGTTTTGGGTCTAGCCGAGTGGGTTTGGGTCTAGCCGAGTGGGTTTGGGTCTAGCCGAGTGGGTTTGGGTGTAGCCGAGTGGGTTTGGGTGTAGCCGAGTGGGTTTGGGTGTAGCCGAGTGGGTTTGTGTGTAGCCGAGTGGGTTTGGGTGTAGCCGAGTGGGTTTGGGTGTAGCCGAGTGGGTTTGGGTGTAGCCGAGTGGTTTTGGGTCTAGCCGAGTGGGTTTGGGTCTAGCCGAGTGGGTTTGGGTCTAGCCGAGTGGGTTTGGGTCTAGCCGAGTGGGTTTGGGTCTAGCCGAGTGGGTTTGGGTCTAGCCGAGTGGGTTTGGGTCTAGCCGAGTGGGTTTGGGTCTAGCCGAGTGGGTTTGGGTCTTGTCGAGTGGGTTTGGGTGTAGCCGAGTGGGTTTGGGTCTCGCCGAGTGGGTTTGGGTCTAGACGAGTGGGTTTGGGTCTAGCCGAGTGGGTTTGGGTCTAGCGGAGTGGGTTTGGGTCTAGCGGAGTGGGTTTGGGTCTAGCGGAGTGGGTTTGGGTCTAGCGGAGTGGGTTTGGGTCTAGCGGAGTGGGTTTGGGTCTAGCCGAGTGGGTTTGGGTCTAGCCGAGTGGGTTTGGGTCTAGCCGAGTGGGTTTTGGTTCTAGCCGATTGGGTTTGGGTCTAGTGGAATGGGCTTGGGTCTAGCCGAGTGGGTTTGGGTGTAGCCGAGTGGGTTTGGGTCTAGCCGAGTGGGTTTGGGTCTAGCCGAGTGGGTTTGGGTCTAGCCGAGTGGGTTTTGGTTCTAGCCGATTGGGTTTGGGTCTAGCGGAATGGGCTTGGGTCTAGCCGAGTGGGTTTGGGTGTAGCCGAGTGGGTTTGGGTGTAGCCGAGTGGGTTTGGGTGTAGCCGAGTGGGTTTGGGTGTAGCCGAGTGGGTTTGTGTGTAGCCGAGTGGGTTTGGGTGTAGCCGAGTGGGTTTGGGTGTAGCCGAGTGGGTTTGGGTGTAGCCGAGTGGTTTTGGGTCTAGCCGAGTGGGTTTGGGTCTAGCCGAGTGGGTTTGGGTCTAGCCGAGTGGGTTTGGGTCTAGCCGAGTGGGTTTGGGTCTAGCCGAGTGGGTTTGGGTCTAGCCGAGTGGGTTTGGGTCTAGCCGAGTGGGTTTGGGTCTAGCCGAGTGGGTTTGGGTCTTGTCGAGTGGGTTTGGGTGTAGCCGAGTGGGTTTGGGTCTCGCCGAGTGGGTTTGGGTCTAGACGAGTGGGTTTGGGTCTAGCCGAGTGGGTTTGGGTCTAGCGGAGTGGGTTTGGATCTAGCGGAGTGGGTTTGGGTCTAGCGGAGTGGGTTTGGGTCTAGCGGAGTGGGTTTGGGTCTAGCGGAGTGGGTTTGGGTCTAGCCGAGTGGGTTTGGGTCTAGCCGAGTGGGTTTGGGTCTAGCCGAGTGGGTTTTGGTTCTAGCCGATTGGGTTTGGGTCTAGTGGAATGGGCTTGGGTCTAGCCGAGTGGGTTTGGGTGTAGCCGAGTGGGTTTGGGTGTAGCCGAGTGGGTTTGGGTGTAGCCGAGTGGGTTTAGGTGTGGCCGAGTGGGTTTGGGTCTCGCCGAGAGGGTTTGGGTCTGGCCGAGTGGGTTTGGGTCTAGCCGAGTGGGTTTGGGTCTAGCCGAGTGGGCTTGGGTCTAGCCGAGTGGGTTTGGGTCTAGCCGAGTGGGTTTGGGTCTAGCCGAGTGGGTTTGTGTCTAGCCGAGTGGGTTTGGGTCTTGCCGAGTGGGATGCGGTCTAGCCGAGTGGGTTTGAGTCTAGCCGAGTGGGTTTGGGTCTAGCCGAGTGGGTTTGGGTCTAGCCGAGTGGGTTTGGGACTAGACGAGTGGGTTTGGGTCTAGACGAGTGGGTTTGGGTCTCGCCGAGAGGGTTTGGGTCTGGCCGAGTGGGTTTGGGTCTAGCCGAGTGGGTTTGGGTCTAGCCGAGTGGGCTTGGGTCTAGCCGAGTGGGTTTGGGTCTAGCCGAGTGGGTTTGGGTCTAGCCGAGTGGGTTTGTGTCTGGCCGAGTGGGTTTGGGTCTTGCCGAGTGGGATGCGGTCTAGCCGAGTGGGTTTGAGTCTAGCCGAGTGGGTTTGGGTCTAGCCGAGTGGGTTTGGGTCTAGCCGAGTGGGTTTGGGACTAGACGAGTGGGTTTGGGTCTAGACGAGTGGGTTTGGGTCTAGACGAGTGGGTTTGGGTCTAGCGGAGTGGGTTTGTATCTAGCCGAGTGGGTTTGGGTCTTGCCAAGTGGGCTTGGGTCTAGCCGAGTGGGTATTGGTCTAGCCGAGTGGGTTTGGTCTAGACGAATGGGTTTGGGTCTAGCCGAGTGGGTTTGGGTCTAGCCGAGTGGGTTTGGGACTAGCCGAGTAGGTTTGCATCTAGCGGAGTGGGTTTGAGTCTAGCGGAGTGGGTTTGGGTCTAGCGGAGTGGGTTTGGGTCTAGCGGAGTGGGTTTGGGTCTAGCGGAGTGGGTTTGGGTCTAGCCGAGTGGGTTTGGGTCTAGCCGAGTGGGTTTGGGTCTAGCCGAGTGGGTTTTGGTTCTAGCCGAGTGGGTTTGGGTCTAGTGGAGTGGGCTTGGGTCTAGCCGAGTGGGTTTGGGTGTAGCCGAGTGGGTTTGGGTGTAGCCGATTGGGTTTGGGTGTAGCCGAGTGGGTTTGGGTGTAGCCGAGTTGGTTTAGGTGTAGCCGAGTGGGTTTGGGTCTAGCCGAGAGGGTTTGGGTCTAGCCGAGTGGTTTTGGGTCTAGCCGAAAAGGTTTGGGTCTAGCAGAGTGGGTTTGGGTCTAGCCGAGTGGGTTTGGGTCTAGCCGAGTGGGTTTGGGTCTAGCCGAGTGGGTTTGGGTCTAGCCGAGTGGGTTTGGGTCTAGCCGAGTGGGTTTGGGTCTAGACGAGTGGGTTTGGGTCTAGCCGAGTGGGTTTGGGTCTAGCCGAGTGGGTTTGGGACTAGCCGAGTGGCTTTGCGTCTAGCGGAGTGGGTTTGAGTCTAGCGGAGTGGGTTTGGGTCTAGCGGAGTGGGTTTGGTGTAGCGGAGTGGGTTTGCGTCTAGCCGAATGGGTTTGGATCTAGCCGAGTGGTTTTGGGTCTAGCCGAATAGGTTTGGGTCTGGCGGAGTGGGTTTGGGTCTAGCCGAGTGGGTTTGGGTGTAGCCGAGTGGGTTTGGGTCTAGCCGAGTGGGTTTGGGTCCAGCCGAGTGGGTTTGGGTCTAGCCGAGTGGGATTGGGTCTAGCCGAGTGGGTTTGGGTCCACCCGAGTGGGTTTGGGTCTAGCCCAGTGGGTTTGAGTCTAACCGAGTGGGTTTGGGTCTAGCCGAGTGGGTTTGGGTCTAGCCGAGTGGGTTTGGGTCTAGCCGAGTGGGTTTAGGTCTAGCCGAGTGGGTTTGGGTGTAGCCGAGTGGGTTTGGGTCTTGCCGAGTGGGTTTGGGTGTAGCCGATTGGGTTTGGGACTAGCCGAGTGGGTTTGCGTCTAGCGGAGTGGGTTTGAGTCTAGCAGAGTGCGTTTGGGTCTAGCGGAGTGGGTTTGGTGTAACGGAGTGGGTTTGGGTCTAGCCGAGTGGGTTTGGGTCTAGCCGAGTGGGTTTGGGTCTAGCCGAGTGGGTTTTGGTTCTAGCCGATTGGGTTTGGGTCTAGTGGAATGGGCTTGGGTCTAGCCGAGTGGGTTTGGGTGTAGCCGAGTGGGTTTGGGTGTAGCCGAGTGGGTTTGGGTGTAGCCGAGTGGGTTTAGGTGTGGCCGAGTGGGTTTGGGTCTCGCCGAGAGGGTTTGGGTCTGGCCGAGTGGGTTTGGGTCTAGCCGAGTGGGTTTGGGTCTTGCCGAGTGGGATGCGGTCTAGCCGAGTGGGTTTGAGTCTGGCCGAGTGGGTTTGGGTCTAACCGAGTGGGTTTGGGTCTAGTGGAGTGGGCTTGGGTCTAGCCGAGTGGGTTTGGGTGTAGCCGAGTGGGTTTGGGTGTAGCCGATTGGGTTTGGGTGTAGCCGAGTGGGTTTGGGTGTAGCCGAGTGGGTTTAGGTGTAGCCGAGTGGGTTTGGGTCTAGCCGAGAGGGTTTGGGTGTAGCCGAGTGGTTTTGGGTCTAGCCGAAAAGGTTTGGGTCTAGCCGAGTGGGTTTGGGTCTAGCCGAGTGGGTTTGGGTCTAGCCGAGTGGGTTTGGGTCTAGCCGAGTGGGTTTGGGTCTAGCCGAGTGGGTTTGGGTCTAGCCGAGTGGGTTTCGGTCTAGACGAGTGGGTTTGGGTCTAGCCGAGTGGGTTTGGGTCTAGCCGAGTGGGTTTGGGACTAGCCGAGTGGCTTTGCGTCTAGCGGAGTGGGTTTGAGTCTAGCGGAGTGGGTTTGGGTCTAGCGGAGTGGGTTTGGTGTAGCGGAGTGGGTTTGCGTCTAGCCGAATGGGTTTGGATCCAGCCGAGTGGGTTTGGGTCCAGCCGAGTGGTTTTGGGTCTAGCCGAGTGGGTTTGGGTCTAGCCGAGTGGGTTTGGGTCTAGCCGAGTGGGTTTGGGTCTAGCCGAGTGGGTTTGGGTCTAGCCGAGTGGGTTTGGGTCTAGCCGAGTGGGTTTGTGTCTAGCCGAGTGGGTTTGGGTCTAGCCGAGTGGGTTTGGGTCTTGTCGAGTGTGTTTGGGTGTAGCCGAGTGGGTTTGGGTGTAGCCGAGTGGGTTTGGGTCTAGACGAGTGGGTTTGGGTCTAGCCGAGTGGGTTTGGGTCTAGCGGAGTGGGTTTGGGTCTAGTGGAGTGCGTTTGGGTCTAGCGGAGTGGGTTTGGGTCTAGCGGAGTGGGTTTGGGTGTAGCCGAGTGGGTTTGGGTCTCGCCGAGTGGGTTTGGGTCTAGACGAGTGGGTTTGGGTCTAGCCGAGTGGGTTTGGGTCTAGCGGAGTGGGTTTGGGTCTAGCGGAGTGGGTTTGGGTCTAGCGGAGTGGGTTTGGGTCTAGCGGAGTGGGTTTGGGTCTAGCCGAGTGGGTTTGGGTCTAGCCGAGTGGGTTTGGGTCTAGCCGAGTGGGTTTTGGTTCTAGCCGATTGGGTTTGGGTCTAGTGGAATGGGCTTGGGTCTAGCCGAGTGGGTTTGGGTGTAGCCGAGTGGGTTTGGGTGTAGCCGAGTGGGTTTGGGTGTAGCCGAGTGGGTTTAGGTGTGGCCGAGTGGGTTTGGGTCTCGCCGAGAGGGTTTGGGTCTGGCCGAGTGGGTTTGGATCTAGCCGAGTGGGTTTGGGTCTAGCCGAGTGGGCTTGGGTCTTGCCGAGTGGGTTTGGGTCTAGCCGAGTGGGTTTGGGTCTAGCCGAGTGGGTTGGTGTCTAGCCGAGTGGGTTTGGGTCTTGCCGAGTGGGATGCGATCTAGCCGAGTGGGTTTGAGACTAGCCGAGTGGGTTTGGGTCTAGCCGAGTGGGTTTGGGTCTAGCCGAGTGGGTTTGGGACTAGACGAGTGGGTTTGGGTCTAGACGAGTGGGTTTGGGTCTAGACGAGTGGGTTTGGGTCTAGCGGAGTGGGTTTGGATCTAGCCGAGTGGGTTTGGGTCTTGCCAAGTGGGCTTGGGTCTAGCCGAGTGGGTTTGGGTCTAGCCCAGTGGGTTTGGGTCTAACCGAGTGGGTATTGGTCTAGCCGAGTGGGTTTGGTCTAGACGAATGGGTTTGGGTCTAGCCGAGTGGGTTTGGGTCTAGCCGAGTGGGTTTGGGACTAGCCGAGTAGGTTTGCGTCTAGCGGAGTAGGTTTGAGTCTAGCGGAGTGGGTTTGGGTCTAGCGGAGTGGGTTTGGGTCTAGCGGAGTGGGTTTGGGTCTAGCGGAGTGGGTTTGGGTCTAGCCGAGTGGGTTTGGGTCTAGCCGAGTGGGTTTGGGTCTAGCCGAGTGGGTTTTGGTTCTAGCCGAGTGGGTTTGGGTCTAGTGGAGTGGGCTTGGGTCTAGCCGAGTGGGTTTGGGTGTAGCCGAGTGGGTTTGGGTGTAGCCGATTGGGTTTGGGTGTAGCCGAGTGGGTTTGGGTGTAGCCGAGTGGGTTTAGGTGTAGCCGAGTGGGTTTGGGTCTTGCCAAGTGGGCTTGGGTCTAGCCGAGTGGGTTTGGGTCTTGCCGAGTGGGATGCGGTCTAGCCGAGTGGGTTTGAGACTAGCCGAGTGGGTTTGGGTCTAGCCGAGTGGGTTTGGGTCTAGCCGAGTGGGTTTGGGACTAGACGAGTGGGTTTGGGTCTAGACGAGTGGGTTTGGGTCTAGACGAGTGGGTTTGGGTCTAGCGGAGTGGGTTTGGATCTAGCCGAGTGGGTTTGGGTCTTACCAAGTGGGCTTGGGTCTAGCCGAGTGGGTTTGGGTCTAGCCGAGTGGGTTTGGGTCTAACCGAGTGGGTATTGGTCTAGCCGAGTGGGTTTGGTCTAGACGAATGGGTTTGGGTCTAGCCGAGTGGGTTTGGGTCTAGCCGAGTGGGTTTGGGACTAGCCGAGTAGGTTTGCGTCTAGCGGAGTAGGTTTGAGTCTAGCGGAGTGGGTTTGGGTCTAGCGGAGTGGGTTTGGGTCTAGCGGAGTGGGTTTGGGTCTAGCGGAGTGGGTTTGGGTCTAGCCGAGTGGGTTTGGGTCTAGCCGAGTGGGTTTGGGTCTAGCCGAGTGGGTTTTGGTTCTAGCCGAGTGGGTTTGGGTCTAGTGGAGTGGGCTTGGGTCTAGCCGAGTGGGTTTGGGTGTAGCCGAGTGGGTTTGGGTGTAGCCGAGTGGGTTTGGGGCTAGCCGAGAGGGTTTGGGTGTAGCCGAGTGGTTTTGGGTCTCGCCGAAAAGGTTTGGGTCTAGCAGAGTGGGTTTGGGTCTAGCCGAGTGGGTTTGGGTCTAGCCGAGTGGGTTTGGGTCTAGCCGAGTGGGTTTGGGTCTAGCCGAGTGGGTTTGGGTCTAGCCGAGTGGGTTTGGGTCTAGCCGAGTGGGTTTGGGTCTAGCCGAGTGGGTTTGGGTCTAGACGAGTGGGTTTGGGTCTAGCCGAGTGGGTTTGGGTCTAGCCGAGTGGGTTTGGGACTAGCCGAGTAGGTTTGCGTCTAGCGGAGTAGGTTTGAGTCTAGCGGAGTGGGTTTGGGTCTAGCGGAGTGGGTTTGGGTCTAGCGGAGTGGGTTTGGGTCTAGCGGAGTGGGTTTGGGTCTAGCCGAGTGGGTTTGGGTCTAGCCGAGTGGGTTTGGGTCTAGCCGAGTGGGTTTTGGTTCTAGCCGAGTGGGTTTGGGTCTAGTGGAGTGGGCTTGGGTCTAGCCGAGTGGGTTTGGGTGTAGCCGAGTGGGTTTGGGTGTAGCCGATTGGGTTTGGGTGTAGCCGAGTGGGTTTGGGTGTAGCCGAGTGGGTTTAGGTGTAGCCGAGTGGGTTTGGGTCTTGCCAAGTGGGCTTGGGTCTAGCCGAGTGGGTTTGGGTCTTGCCGAGTGGGATGCGGTCTAGCCGAGTGGGTTTGAGACTAGCCGAGTGGGTTTGGGTCTAGCCGAGTGGGTTTGTGTCTAGCCGAGTGGGTTTGGGACTAGACGAGTGGGTTTGGGTCTAGACGAGTGGGTTTGGGTCTAGACGAGTGGGTTTGGGTCTAGCGGAGTGGGTTTGGATCTAGCCGAGTGGGTTTGGGTCTTACCAAGTGGGCTTGGGTCTAGCCGAGTGGGTTTGGGTCTAGCCGAGTGGGTTTGGGTCTAACCGAGTGGGTATTGGTCTAGCCGAGTGGGTTTGGTCTAGACGAATGGGTTTGGGTCTAGCCGAGTGGGTTTGGGTCTAGCCGAGTGGGTTTGGGACTAGCCGAGTAGGTTTGCGTCTAGCGGAGTAGGTTTGAGTCTAGCGGAGTGGGTTTGGGTCTAGCGGAGTGGGTTTGGGTCTAGCGGAGTGGGTTTGGGTCTAGCGGAGTGGGTTTGGGTCTAGCCGAGTGGGTTTGCGTCTAGCCGAGTGGGTTTGGGTCTAGCCGAGTGGGTTTTGGTTCTAGCCGAGTGGGTTTGGGTCTAGTGGAGTGGGCTTGGGTCTAGCCGAGTGGGTTTGGGTGTAGCCGAGTGGGTTTGGGTGTAGCCGAGTGGGTTTGGGGCTAGCCGAGAGGGTTTGGGTGTAGCCGAGTGGTTTTGGGTCTAGCCGAAAAGGTTTGGGTCTAGCAGAGTGGGTTTGGGTCTAGCCGAGTGGGTTTGGGTCTAGCCGAGTGGGTTTGGGTCTAGCCGAGTGGGTTTGGGTCTAGCCGAGTGGGTTTGGGTCTAGCCGAGTGGGTTTGGGTCTAGCCGAGTGGGTTTGGGTCTAGACGAGTGGGTTTGGGTCTAGCCGAGTGGGTTTGGGTCTAGCCGAGTGGGTTTGGGTCTAGCCAAGTGGGTTTGGGTCTAGCCGAGTGGGTTTGGGTCTAGCCGAGTGGGTTTGGGTCTAGCCGAGTGGGTTTGGGTCTAGCCGAGTGGGTTTGGGTCTTGTCGAGTGGGTTTGGGTGTAGCCGAGTGGGTTTGGGTGTAGCCGAGTGGGTTTGGGTCTAGACGAGTGGGTTTGGGTCTAGCCGAGTGGGTTTGGGTCTAGCGGAGTGGGTTTGGGTCTAGTGGAGTGCGTTTGGGTCTAGCGGAGTGGGTTTGGGTCTAGCGGAGTGGGTTTGGGTGTAGCCGAGTGGGTTTGGGTCTCGCCGAGTGGGTTTGGGTCTAGACGAGTGGGTTTGGGTCTAGCCGAGTGGGTTTGGGTCTAGCGGAGTGGGTTTGGGTCTAGCGGAGTGGGTTTGGGTCTAGCGGAGTGGGTTTGGGTCTAGCGGAGTGGGTTTGGGTCTAGCCGAGTGGGTTTGGGTCTAGCCGAGTGGGTTTGGGTCTAGCCGAGTGGGTTTTGGTTCTAGCCGATTGGGTTTGGGTCTAGTGGAATGGGCTTGGGTCTAGCCGAGTGGGTTTGGGTGTAGCCGAGTGGGTTTGGGTGTAGCCGAGTGGGTTTGGATGTAGCCGAGTGGGTTTAGGTGTGGCCGAGTGGGTTTGGGTCTCGCCGAGAGGGTTTGGGTCTGGCCGAGTGGGTTTGGGTCTAGCCGAGTGGGTTTGGGTCTCGCCGAGTGGGCTTGGGTCTTGCCGAGTGGGTTTGGGTCTGGCCGAGTGGGTTTTGGTCTAGCCGAGTGGGTTTGTGTCTAGCCGAGTGGGTTTGGGTCTTGCCGAGTGGGATGCGGTCTAGCCGAGTGGGTTTGAGACTAGCCGAGTGGGTCTGGGTCTAGCCGAGTGGGTTTGGGTCTAGCCGAGTGGGTTTGGGACTAGACGAGTGGGTTTGGGTCTAGACGAGTGGGTTTGGGTCTAGCCGAGTGGGTTTGGGACTAGCCGAGTAGGTTTGCGTCTAGCGGAGTGGGTTTGAGTCTAGCGGAGTGGGTTTGGGTCTAGCGGAGTGGGTTTGGGTCTAGCGGAGTGGGTTTGGGTCTAGCGGAGTGGGTTTGGGTCTAGCCGAGTGGGTTTGGGTCTAGCCGAGTGGGTTTTGGTTCTAGCCGAGTGGGTTTGGGTCTAGTGGAGTGGGCTTGGGTCTAGCCGAGTGGGTTTGGGTGTAGCCGAGTGGGTTTGGGTGTAGCCGATTGGGTTTGGGTGTAGCCGAGTGGGTTTGGGTGTAGCCGAGTGGGTTTAGGTGTAGCCGAGTGGGTTTGGGTCTAGCCGAGAGGGTTTGGGTGTAGCCGAGTGGTTTTGGGTCTAGCCGAAAACGTTTGGGTCTAGCAGAGGGGGTTTGGGTCTAGCCGAGTGGGTTTGGGTCTAGCCGAGTGGGTTTGGGTCTAGCCGAGTGGTTTTGGGTCTAGCCGAGTGGGTTTGGGTCTAGCCGAGTGGGTTTCGGTCTAGACGAGTGGGTTTGGGTCTAGCCGAGTGGGTTTGGGTCTAGCCGAGTGGGTTTGGGACTAGCCGAGTGGCTTTGCGTCTAGCGGAGTGGGTTTGAGTCTAGCGGAGTGGGTTTGGGTCTAGCGGAGTGGGTTTGGTGTAGCGGAGTGGGTTTGCGTCTAGCCGAATGGGTTTGGATCTAGCCGAGTGGTTTTGGGTCTAGCCGAATAGGTGTGGGTCTAGCGGAGTGGGTTTGGGTCCAGCCGAGTGGGTTTGGGTGTAGCCGAGTGGGTTTGGGTCTAGCCGAGTGGGTTTGGGTCCAGCCGAGTGGGTTTGGGTCTAGCCGAGTGGGTTTGGGTCTAGCCGAGTGGGTTTGGGTCTAGCCGAGTGGGTTTAGGTCTAGCCGAGTGGGTTTGGGTGTAGCCGAGTGGGTTTGGGTGTAGCCGAGTGGGTTTGGGTGTAGCCGAGTGGGTTTGGGTCTCGCCGATTGGGTTTGGGTCTAGCCGAGTGGGTTTGGGTCTAGCCGAATGGGTTTGGGACTAGCCGAGTGGGTTTGCGTCTAGCGGTGTGGGTTTGAGTCTAGCGGAGTGGGTTTGGGTCTAGCGGAGTGGGTTTGGTGTAGCGGAGTGGGTTTAGGTCTAGCGGAGTGGGTTTGCGTCTAGCTGAATCGGTTTGGATCTAGCCGAGTGGTTTTGGGTCTAGCCGAATAGGTTTGGGTCTAGCAGAGAGGGTTTGGGTCTAGCCGAGTGGGTTTGGGTGTAGCCGAGTGGGTTTGGGTGTCGCCGAGTGGGTTTGTGTGTAGCCGAGTGGGTTTGGGTGTAGCCGAGTGGGTTTGGGTGTAGCCGAGTGGGTTTGGGTGTAGCCGAGTGGTTTTGGGTCTAGCCGAGTGGGTTTGGGTCTAGCCGAGTGGGTTTGGGTCTAGCCGAGTGGGTTTGGGTCTAGCCGAGTGGGTTTGGGTCTAGCCCAGTGGGTTTGGGTTTAGCCGAGTGGGTTTGGGTCTAGCCGAGTGGGTTTGGGTCTAGCCGAGTGGGTTTGGGTCTAGCCGAGTGGGTTTGGGTCTTGCCGAGTGGGTTTGAGTCTAGCGGAGTGGGTTTGGGTCTAGCGGAGTGGGTTTGGGTCTAGCGGAGTGGGTTTGGGTCTAGCGGAGTGGGTTTGGGTCTAGCGGAGTGGGTTTGGGTCTAGCCGAGTGGGTTTGGGTCTAGCCGAGTGGGTTGGGTCTAGCCGAGTGGGTTTTGGTTCTAGCCGATTGGGTTTGGGTCTAGTGGAATGGGCTTGGGTCTAGCCGAGTGGGTTTGGGTGTAGCCGAGTGGGTTTGGGTGCAGCCGAGTGGGTTTGGGTGTAGCCGAGTGGGTTTAGGTGTGGCCGAGTGGGTTTGGGTCTAGCCGAGAGGGTTTGGGTCTGGCCGAGTGGGTTTGGGTCTAGCCGAGTGGGTTTGGGTATAGCCGAGTGGGCTTGGGTCTAGCCGAGTGGGTTTGGGTCTAGCCGAGTGGGTTTGGGTCTAGCCGAGTGGGTTTGTGTCTAGCCGAGTGGGTTTGGGTCTTGCCGAGTGGGATGCGGTCTAGCCGAGTGGGTTTGAGTCTAGCCGAGTGGGTTTGGGTCTAGCCGAGTGGGTTTGGGTCTAGCCGAGTGGGTTTGGGTCTAGCGGAGTGGGTTTGGGTCAAGCCGAGTGATTTTGGGTCTAGCCGAATAGGTTTTGGTCTAGCGGAGTGGGTTTGGGTCTAGCCGAGTGGGTTTGGGTGTAGCCGAGTGGGTTTGGGTCTAGCCGAGTGGGTTTGGGTCTAGCCCAGTGGGTTTGGGTTTAGCCGAGTGGGTTTGGGTCTAGCCGAGTGGGTTTGGGTCTAGCCGAGTGGGTTTGGGTCTAGCCGAGTGGGTTTGGGTCTTGCCGAGTGGGTTTGAGTCTAGCGGAGTGGGTTTGGGTCTAGCGGAGTGGGTTTGGGTCTAGCGGAGTGGGTTTGGGTCTAGCGGAGTGGGTTTGGGTCTAGCGGAGTGGGTTTGGGTCTAGCCGAGTGGGTTTGGGTCTAGCCGAGTGGGTTGGGTCTAGCCGAGTGGGTTTGGGTCTAGCCGAGTGGGTTTGGGACTAGACGAGTGGGTTTGGGTCTAGACGAGTGGGTTTGGGTCTAGACGAGTGGGTTTGGGTCTAGCGGAGTGGGTTTGGATCTAGCCGAGTGGGTTTGGGTCTTGCCAAGTGGGCTTGGGTCTAGCCGAGTGGGTTTGGGTCTAGCCGAGTGGGTTTGGGTCTAACCGAGTGGGTATTGGTCTAGCCGAGTGGGTTTGGTCTAGACGAATGGGTTTGGGTCTAGCCGAGTGGGTTTGGGTCTAGCCGAGTGGGTTTGGGACTAGCCGAGTAGGTTTGCGTCTAGCGGAGTGGGTTTGAGTCTAGCGGAGTGGGTTTGGGTCTAGCGGAGTGGGTTTGGGTCTAGCGGAGTGGGTTTGGGTCTAGCCGAGTGGGTTTGGGTCTAGCCGAGTGGGTTTGGGTCTAGCCGAGTGGGTTTTGGTTCTAGCCGAGTGGGTTTGGGTCTAGTGGAGTGGGCTTGGGTCTAGCCGAGTGGGTTTGGGTGTAGCCGAGTGGGTTTGGGTGTAGCCGATTGGGTTTGGGTGTAGCCGAGTGGGTTTGGGTGTAGCCGAGTGGGTTTAGGTGTAGCCGAGTGGGTTTGGGTCTAGCCGAGAGGGTTTGGGTGTAGCCGAGTGGTTTTGGGTCTAGCCGAAAAGGTTTGGGTCTAGCAGAGGGGGTTTGGGTCTAGCCGAGTGGGTTTGGGTCTAGCCGAGTGGGTTTGGGTCTAGCCGAGTGGTTTTGGGTCTAGCCGAGTGGGTTTGGGTCTAGCCGAGTGGGTTTCGGTCTAGACGAGTGGGTTTGGGTCTAGCCGAGTGGGTTTGGGTCTAGCCGAGTGGGTTTGGGACTAGCCGAGTGGCTTTGCGTCTAGCGGAGTGGGTTTGAGTCTAGCGGAGTGGGTTTGGGTCTAGCGGAGTGGGTTTGGTGTAGCGGAGTGGGTTTGCGTCTAGCCGAATGGGTTTGGATCTAGCCGAGTGGTTTTGGGTCTAGCCGAATAGGTGTGGGTCTAGCGGAGTGGGTTTGGGTCTAGCCGAGTGGGTTTGGGTGTAGCCGAGTGGGTTTGGGTCTAGCCGAGTGGGTTTGGGTCCAGCCGAGTGGGTTTGGGTCTAGCCGAGTGGGTTTGGGTCTAGCCGAGTGGGTTTGGGTCTAGCCGAGTGGGTTTAGGTCTAGCCGAGTGGGTTTCGGTGTAGCCGAGTGGGTTTGGGTCTTGCCGAGTGGGTTTGGGTGTAGCCGAGTGGGTTTGGGTCTCGCCGATTGGGTTTGGGTCTAGCCGAGTGGGTTTGGGTCTAGCCGAATGGGTTTGGGACTAGCCGAGTGGGTTTGCGTCTAGCGGTGTGGGTTTGAGTCTAGCGGAGTGGGTTTGGGTCTAGCGGAGTGGGTTTGGTGTAGCGGAGTGGGTTTAGGTCTAGCGGACTGGGTTTGCGTCTAGCTGAATCGGTTTGGATCTAGCCGAGTGGTTTTGGGTCTAGCCGAATAGGTTTGGGTCTAGCGAGAGGGTTTGGGTCTAGCCGAGTGGGTTTGGGTGTAGCCGAGTGGGTTTGGGTGTCGCCGAGTGGGTTTGTGTGTAGCCGAGTGGGTTTGGGTGTAGCCGAGTGGGTTTGGGTGTAGCCGAGTGGGTTTGGGTGTAGCCGAGTGGTTTTGGGTCTAGCCGAGTGGGTTTGGGTCTAGCCGAGTGGGTTTGGGTCTAGCCGAGTGGGTTTGGGTCTAGCCGAGTGGGTTTGGGTCTAGCCCAGTGGGTTTGGGTTTAGCCGAGTGGGTTTGGGTCTAGCCGAGTGGGTTTGGGTCTAGCCGAGTGGGTTTGGGTCTAGCCGAGTGGGTTTGGGTCTTGCCGAGTGGGTTTGAGTCTAGCGGAGTGGGTTTGGGTCTAGCGGAGTGGGTTTGGGTCTAGCGGAGTGGGTTTGGGTCTAGCGGAGTGGGTTTGGGTCTAGCGGAGTGGGTTTGGGTCTAGCCGAGTGGGTTTGGGTCTAGCCGAGTGGGTTGGGTCTAGCCGAGTGGGTTTTGGTTCTAGCCGATTGGGTTTGGGTCTAGTGGAATGGGCTTGGGTCTAGCCGAGTGGGTTTGGGTGTAGCCGAGTGGGTTTGGGTGCAGCCGAGTGGGTTTGGGTGTAGCCGAGTGGGTTTAGGTGTGGCCGAGTGGGTTTGGGTCTAGCCGAGAGGGTTTGGGTCTGGCCGAGTGGGTTTGGGTCTAGCCGAGTGGGTTAGGGTATAGCCGAGTGGGCTTGGGTCTAGCCGAGTGGGTTTGGGTCTAGCCGAGTGGGTTTGGGTCTAGCCGAGTGGGTTTGTGTCTAGCCGAGTGGGTTTGGGTCTTGCCGAGTGGGATGCGGTCTAGCCGAGTGGGTTTGAGTCTAGCCGAGTGGGTTTGGGTCTAGCCGAGTGGGTTTGGGTCTAGCCGAGTGGGTTTGGGTCTAGCGGAGTGGGTTTGGGTCTAGCCGAGTGATTTTGGGTCTAGCCGAATAGGTTTTGGTCTAGCGGAGTGGGTTTGGGTCTAGCCGAGTGGGTTTGGGTGTAGCCGAGTGGGTTTGGGTGTAGCGGAGTGGGTTTGTGTGTCGCCGAGTGGGTTTGGGTTTAGCCAAGTGGGTTTGGGTGAGGCCGAGTGGGTTTGGGTCTAGCCGAGTGGGTTTGGGTCTAGACGAGTGGGTTTGGGTCTAGACGAGAGGGTTTGGGTGTAGCCGAGTGGGTTTGGGTCTAGCCGAGAGGGTTTGGGTCTAGCCGAGTGGGTTGGGTCTAGCCGAGTGGGTTTGGGTGTAGCCGAGTGGGTTTGGGTGCAGCCGAGTGGGTTTGGGTGTAGCCGAGTGGGTTTAGGTGTGGCCGAGTGGGTTTGGGTCTAGCCGAGAGGGTTTGGGTCTGGCCGAGTGGGTTTGGGTCTAGCCGAGTGGGTTTGGGTATAGCCGAGTGGGCTTGGGTCTAGCCGAGTGGGTTTGGGTCTAGCCGAGTGGGTTTGGGTCTAGCCGAGTGGGTTTGTGTCTAGCCGAGTGGGTTTGGGTCTTGCCGAGTGGGATGCGGTCTAGCCGAGTGGGTTTGAGTCTAGCCGAGTGGGTTTGGGTCTAGCCGAGTGGGTTTGGGTCTAGCCGAGTGGGTTTGGGTCTAGCGGAGTGGGTTTGGGTCTAGCCGAGTGGTTTTGGGTCTAGCCGAATAGGTTTTGGTCTAGCGGAGTGGGTTTGGGTCTAGCCGAGTGGGTTTGGGTGTAGCCGAGTGGGTTTGGGTGTAGCCGAGTGGGTTTGTGTGTCGCCGAGTGGGTTTGGGTTTAGCCAAGTGGGTTTGGGTGAGGCCGAGTGGGTTTGGGTCTAGCCGAGTGGGTTTGGGTCTAGACGAGTGGGTTTGGGTCTAGACGAGTGGGTTTGGGTCTAGCCGAGTGGGTTTGGGTCTAGCCGAGTGGGTTTGGGACTAGCCGAGTGGCTTTGCGTCTAGCGGAGTGGGTTTGAGTCTAGCGGAGTGGGTTTGGGTCTAGCGGAGTGGGTTTGGTGTAGCGGAGTGGGTTTGCGTCTAGCCGAATGGGTTTGGATCTAGCCGAGTGGTTTTGGGTCTAGCCGAATAGGTTTAGGTCTAGCGGAGTGGGTTTGGGTCTAGCCGAGTGGGTTTGGGTGTAGCCGAGTGGGTTTGGGTCTAGCCGAGTGGGTTTGGGTCCAGCCGAGTGGGTTTGGGTCTAGCCGAGTGGGTTTGGGTCTAGCCGAGTGGGTTTGGGTCTAGCCGAGTGGGTTTAGGTCTAGCCGAGTGGGTTTGGGTGTAGCCGAGTGGGTTTGGGTCTTGCCGAGTGGGTTTGGGTGTAGCCGAGTGGGTTTGGGTCTCGCCGAGTGGGTTTGGGTCTAGCCGAGTGGGTTTGGGTCTAGCCGAATGGGTTTGAGACTAGCCGAGTGGGTTTGCGTCTAGCGGTGTGGGTTTGAGTCTAGCGGAGTGGGTTTGGGTCTAGCGGAGTGGGTTTGGTGTAGCAGAGTGGGTTTAGGTCTAGCGGAGTGGGTTTGCGTCTAGCTGAATCGGTTTGGATCAAGCCGAGTGGTTTTGGGTCTAGCCGAATAGGTTTGGGTCTAGCAGAGAGGGTTCGGGTCTAGCCGAGTGGGTTTGGGTGTAGCCGAGTGGGTTTGGGTGTAGCCGAGTGGGTTTGTGTGTAGCCGAGTGGGTTTGGGTGTAGCCGAGTAGGTTTGGGTGTAGCCGAGTGGGTTTGGGTGTAGCCGAGTGGTTTTGGGACTAGCCGAGTGGGTTTGGGTCTAGCCGAGTGGGTTTGGGTCTAGCCGAGTTTGTTTGGGTCTAGCCGAGTGGGTTTGGGTCTAGCCGAGTGGGTTTGGGTCTAGCCGAGTTTGTTTGGGTCTAGCCGAGTGGGTTTGGGTCTAGCCGAGTGGGTTTGGGTCTTGTCGAGTGGGTTTGGGTGTAGCCGAGTGGGTTTGGGTCTTGTCGAGTGGGTTTGGGTGTAGCCGAGTGGGTTTGGGTCTCGCCGAGTGGGTTTGGGTCTAGACGAGTGGGTTTGGGTCTAGCCGAGTGGGTTTGAGTCTAGCGGAGTGGGTTTGGGTCTAGCGGAGTGGGTTTGGGTCTAGCGGAGTGGGTTTGGGTCTAGCGGAGTGGGTTTGGGTCTAGCCGAGTGGGTTTGGGTCTAGCCGAGTGGGTTGGGTTTAGCCGAGTGGGTTTTGGTTCTAGCCGATTGGGTTTGGGTCTAGTGGAATGGGCTTGGGTCTAGCCGAGTGGGTTTGGGTGTAGCCGAGTGGGTTTGGGTGCAGCCGAGTGGGTTTGGGTGTAGCCGAGTGGGTTTAGGTGTGGCCGAGTGGGTTTGGGTCTAGTCGAGAGGGTTTGGGTCTGGCCGAGTGGGTTTGGGTCTAGCCGAGTGGGTTTGGGTATAGCCGAGTGGGCTTGGGTCTAGCCGAGTGGGTTTGGGTCTAGCCGAGTGAGTTTGGGTCTAGCCGAGTGGGTTTGTGTCTAGCCGAGTGGGTTTGGGTCTTGCCGAGTGGGATGCGGTCTAGCCGAGTGGGTTTGGGTCTAGACGAGTGGGTTTGGGTCTAGACGAGTGGGTTTGGGTCTAGACGAGTGGGTTTGGGTCTAGCGGAGTGGGTTTGGGTCTAGCGGAGTGGGTTTGGGTCTAGCCGAGTGGTTTTGCGTCTAGCCGAATAGGTTTTGGTCTAGCGGAGTGGGTTTGGGTCTAGCTGAGTGGGTTTGGGTGTAGCAGAGTGGGTTTGGGTGTAGCCGAGTGGGTTTGTGTGTAGCCGAGTGGGTTTGGGTGTAGCCAAGTGGGTTTGGGTGAGGCCGAGTGGGTTTGGGTCTAGCCGAGTGGGTTTGGGTCTAGACGAGTGGGTTTGGGTCTAGACGAGTGGGTTTGGGTCTAGCCGAGTGGGTTTGGGTCTAGCGGAGTGGGTTTGGGTCTAGCGGAGTGGGTTTGGGTCTAGCGCAGTGAGTTTGGGTCTAGCGAAGTGGGTTTGGGTCTAGCCGAGTGGGTTTGGGTCTAGCCGAGTGGGTTTGGGTCTAGCCGAGTGGGTTTTGGTTCTAGCCGATTGGGTTTGGGTCTAGTGGAATGGGCTTGGGTCTAGCCGAGTGGGTTTGGGTGTAGCCGAGTGGGTTTGGGTGTAGCCGAGTGGGTTTGGGTGTAGCCGAGAGGGTTTAGGTGTGGCCGAGTGGGTTTGGGTCTAGCCGAGAGGGTTTGGGTCTGGCCGAGTGGGTTTGGGTCCAGCCGAGTGGGTTTGGGTATAGCCGAGTGGGCTTGGGTCTTGCCGAGTGGGTTTGGGTCTAGCCGAGTGGGTTTGGGTCTAGCCGAGTGGGTTTGTGTCTAGCCGAGTGGGTTTGGGTCTTGCCGAGTGGGATGCGGTCTAGCCGAGTGGGTTTGAGTCTAGCCGAGTGGGTTTGGGTCTAGCCGAGTGGGTATGGGTCTAGCCGAGTGGGTTTGGGTCTAGACGAGTGGGTTTGGGTCTAGACGAGTGGGTTTGGGTCTAGACAAGTGGGTTTTGGTCTAGCGGAGTGGGTTTGGGTCTAGCGGAGTGGGTTTGGGTCTAGCGGAGTGGGTTTGGGTCTAGCGGAGTGGGTTTGGGTCTAGCCGAGGAGGTTTGGGACTAGCCGAGTGGGTTTGGGTCTAGCCGAGTGGGTTTTGGTTCTAGCCGAGTGGGTTTGGGTCTAGTGGAGTGGGCTTTGGTCTAGCCGAGTGGGTTTGGGTGTAGCCGAGTGGGTTTGGGTGTAGCCGAGTGGGTTTGGGTGTAGCCGAGTGGGTTTAGGTGTAGCCGAGTGGGTTTGGGTCTAGCCGAGAGGGTTTGGGTCTAGCCGAGTGGGTTTGGGTCTAGCCGAGTGGGTTTGGGTCTAGCCGAGTGGGTTTGGGTCTAGCCGAGTGGGTTTGGGTATAGCCGAGTGGGTTTGGGTCCAGCCGAGTGGGTTTGGGTCTAGCCGAGTGGGTTTGGGTCTAGCCGAGTGGGTTTTGGTTCTAGCCGAGTGGGTTTGGGTCTTGTGGAGTGGGCTTGGGTCTAGCCGAGTGGGTTTGGGTGTAGCCGAGTGGGTTTGGGTGTAGCCGAGTGGGTTTGGGTGTGGCCGAGTGGGTTTACGTGTAGCCGAGTGGGTTTGGGTCTAGCCGAGAGGGTTTGGGTCTAGCCGAGTGGGTTTGGGTCTAGCCGAGTGGGTTTGGGTCGAGCCGAGTGGGTTTGGGTCTAGCCGAGTGGGTTTGGGTCTAGCCGAGTGGGTTTGGGTCTAGCCGAGTGGGTTTGGGTCCAGCCGAGTGGGTTTGGGTCCAGCCGAGTGGGTTTGGGTCTAGCCGCGTGGGTTTGGGTCTAGCCGAGTGGGTTTGGGTCTAGCCGATTGGGTTTGGGTCTTGCCGAGTGGGCTTGGGTCTAGCCGAGTGGGTTTGGGTCTAGCCGAGTGGGTTTGGGTCTAACCGAGTGGGTTTGGGTCTAGCCGAGTGGGTTTGGTCTAGACGAATGGGTTTGGGTCTAGCCGAGTGGATTTGGGTCTAGCCGAGTGGGTTTGGGTCTAGCCGAGTGGGTTTGGGTCTAGCGGAGTGGGTTTGCGTGTAGCCGAGTGGGTTTGGGTGTAGCCGAGTGGGTTTGGGTCTGGCCGAGTGGGTTTGCGTCTAGCAGAGTGGGTTTTGGACTAGCCGAGTGGGTTTGGGTCCAGCCGAATAGGTTTGGGTCTAGCCGAGTGGGTTTGGGTCTAGCCGAGTGGGTTTGGGTCTAGCCGAGTGGTTTTGGGTCCAGCCGAATAGGTTTGGGTCTAGCAGAGTGGGTTTGGGTCTAGCCGAGTGGGTTTGGGTCTAGCCGAGTGGGTTTGGGTCTAGCCGAGTGGGTTTGGGTCTAGCCGAGTGGGTTTGGGTCTGGCCGAGTGGGTTTGGGTCTAGCCGAGTGGGTTTGCGTCTAGCCGAGTGGGTTTGGGTCTAGACGTGTGGGTTTGGGTCTAGCCGAGTGGGTTTGGGTCTAGCCGAGTGGGTTTGGGTCTAGCCGAGTGGGTTTGGGACTAGCCGAGTGGCTTTGCGTCTAGCGGAGTGGGTTTGAGTCTAGCGGGGTGGGTTTGGGTCTAGCAGAGTGGGTTTCGTGTAGCGGAGTGGGTTTGCGTCTAGCGGAGTGGGTTTGGGTCTAGCGGAGTGGGTTTGAGTCTAGCGGAGTGGGTTTGGGTCTAGCGGAGTGCGTTTGGTGTAGCGGAGTGGGGTTGTGTCTAGCCGAATGGGTTTGGATCTAGCCGAGTGGTTTTGGGTCTAGCCGAATAGGTTTGGGTCTAGCAGAGAGGGTTTGGGTCTAGCCGAGTG
The DNA here is from genome assembly GCA_963514005.1 of Raja brachyura. Next base: position 27,792,048 of record OY740815.1, on the reverse strand, counting down.
GCTTTGGGTCTAGCCGAGTGGGTTTGGGTCTAGCCGAGTGGGTTTGGGTCTAGCCGAGTGGGTTTGGGTCTAGCCGAGTGGGTTTGGGTCTAGCCGAGTGGGTTTGGGTCTAGCCGAGTGGGTTTGGGTCTAGACGAGTGGGTTTGGGTCTAGCCGAGTGGGTTTGGGTCTAGCCGAGTGGGTTTGGGACTAGCCGAGTGGCTTTGCGTCTAGCGGAGTGGGTTTGAGTCTAGCGGGGTGGGTTTGGGTCTAGCAGAGTGGGTTTCGTGTAGCGGAGTGGGTTTGCGTCTAGCCGAATGGGTTTGGATCTAGCCGAGTGGTTTTGGGTCTAGCCGTATAGGTTTGGGTCTAGCGGAGTGGGTTTGGGTCTAGCCGAGTGGGTTTGGGTGTGGCCGAGTGGGTTTGGGTCTAGCCGAGTGGGTTTGGGTCCAGCCGAGTGTGTTTGGGTCTAGCCGAGTGGGATTGGGTCTAGCCGAGTGGGTTTGGGTCCAGCCGAGTGGGTTTGGGTCTAGCCGAGTGGGTTTGGGTCTAACCGAGTGGGTTTGGGTCTAGCTGAGTGGGTTTGGGTCTAGCCGAGTGGGTTTGGGTCTAGCCGAGTGGGTTTAGGTCTAGCCGAGTGGGTTTGGGTGTAGCCGAGTGGGTTTGGGTCTTGCCGAGTGGGTTTGGGTGTAGCCGAGTGGGTTTGGGTCTCGCCGAGTGGGTTTGGGTCTAGCCGAGTGGGTTTGGGTCTAGCCGAGTGGGTTTGGGACTAGCCGAGTGGGTTTGCGTCTAGCGGAGTGGGTTTGAGTCTAGCGGAGTGGGTTTGGGTCTAGCGGAGTGGGTTTGGTGTAGCGGAGTGGGTTTGGGTCTAGTGGAGTGGGTTTGGGTCCAGCCGAGTGGGTTTGGGTCTAGCCGAGTGGGTTGGGTCTAGCCCAGTGGGTTTAGGTCTAGCGGAGTGGGTTTGCGTCTAGCCGAATGGGTTTGGATCTAGCCGAGTGGTTTTGGGTCTAGCCGAATAGGTTTGGGTCTAGCGGAGTGGGTTTGGGTCTAGCCGAGTGGGTTTGGGTGTGGCCGAGTGGGTTTGGGTGCAGCCGAGTGGGTTTGTGTGTAGCCGAGTGGGTTTGGGTGTACCCGAGTGGGTTTGGGTGTGGCCGAGTGGGTTTGGGTGCAGCCGAGTGGGTTTGTGTGTAGTCGAGTGGGTTTGGGTGTACCCGAGTGGGTTTGGGTGTAGCCGAGTGGGTTTGGGTGTAGCCGAGTGTGTTTGGGTCTAGCCGAGTGGATTTGGGTCTAGCCGAGTGGGTTTGGGTCTAGCCGAGTGGGTTTGGGTCTGGCCGAGTGGGTTTGGGTCTAGCCCAGTGGGTTTGGGTCTAGCCGAGTGGGTTTTGGTTCTCGCCGATTGGGTTTGGGTCTAGTGGAATGGGCTTGGGTCTAGCCTAGTGGGTATGGGTCTAGCCGAGTGGGTTTGGGTCTGGCCGAGTGGGTTTGGGTCTAGCCGAGTGGGTTCGGGTATAGCCGAGTGGGCTTGGGTCTTGCCGAGTGGGTTTGGGTCTAGCCGAGTGGGTTTGGGTCTAGCCGAGTGGGTTTGTGTCTAGCCGAGTGGGTTTGGGTCTTGCCGAGTGGGATGCGGTCTAGCCGAGTGGGTTTGAGTCTAGCCGAGTGGGTTTGGGTCTAGCCGAGTGGGTATGGGTCTAGCCGAGTGGGTTTGGGTCTAGACGAGTGGGTTTGGGTCTAGACGAGTGGGTTTGGGTCTAGACAAGTGGGTTTGGGTCTAGCGGAGTGGGTTTGGGTCTAGCGGAGTGGGTTTGGGTCTAGCGGAGTGGGTTTGGGTCTAGCGGAGTGGGTTTGGGTCTAGCCGAGGAGGTTTGGGACTAGCCGAGTGGGTTTGGGTCTAGCCGAGTGGGTTTTGGTTCTAGCCGAGTGGGTTTGGGTCTAGTGGAGTGGGCTTTGGTCTAGCCGAGTGGGTTTGGGTGTAGCCGAGTGGGTTTGGGTGTAGCCGAGTGGGTTTGGGTGTAGCCGAGTGGGTTTAGGTGTAGCCGAGTGGGTTTGGGTCTAGCCGAGAGGGTTTGGGTCTAGCCGAGTGGGTTTGGGTCTAGCCGAGTGGGTTTGGGTCTAGCCGAGTGGGTTTGGGTCCAGCCGAGTGGGTTTGGGTCTAGCCGAGTGGGTTTGGGTATAGCCGAGTGGGCTTGGGTCTTGCCGAGTGGGTTTGGGTCTAGCCGAGTGGGTTTGGGTCTAGCCGAGTGGGTTTGTGTCTAGCCGAGTGGGTTTGGGTATTGCCGAGTGGGATGCGGTCTAGCCGAGTGGGTTTGAGTCTAGCCGAGTGGGTTTGGGTCTAGCCGAGTGGGTATGGGTCTAGCCGAGTGGGTTTGGGTCTAGACGAGTGGGTTTGGGTCTAGACGAGTGGGTTTGGGTCTAGACAAGTGGGTTTGGGTCTAGCGGAGTGGGTTTGGGTCTAGCGGAGTGGGTTTGGGTCTAGCAGAGTGGGTTTGGGTCTAGCGGAGTGGGTTTGGGTCTAGCCGAGGAGGTTTGGGACTAGCCGAGTGGGTTTGGGTCTAGCCGAGTGGGTTTTGGTTCTAGCCGAGTGGGTTTGGGTCTAGTGGAGTGGGCTTTGGTCTAGCCGAGTGGGTTTGGGTGTAGCCGATTGGGTTTGGGTGTAGCCGAGTGGGTTTGGGTGTAGCCGAGTGGGTTTAGGTGTAGCCGAGTGGGTTTGGGTCTAGCCGAGAGGGTTTGGGTCTAGCCGAGTGGGTTTGGGTCTAGCCGAGTGGGTTTGGGTCTAGCCGAGTGGGTTTGGGTCTAGCCGAGTGGGTTTGGTCTAGCCGAGTGGGTTTGGGTGTAGCCGAGTAGGTTTGGGTGTAGCCGAGTGGGTTTGGGTGTAGCCGAGTGGGTTTAGGTGTAGCCGAGTGGGTTTGGGTCTAGCCGAGAGGGTTTGGGTCTAGCCGAGTGGGATGCGGTCTAGCCGAGTGGGTTTGAGTCTAGCCGAGTGGGTTTGGGTCTAGCCGAGTGGGTATGGGTCTAGCCGAGTGGGTTTGGGTCTAGACGAGTGGGTTTGGGTCTAGACGAGTGGGTTTGGGTCTAAACCAGTGGGTTTGGGTCTAGCGCAGTGGGTTTGGGTCTAGCTGAGTGGGTTTGGGTCTAGCGGAGTGGGTTTGGGTCTAGCGGAGTGGGTTTGGGTCTAGCTGAGGAGGTTTGGGACTAGCCGAGTGGGTTTGGGTCTAGCCGAGTGGGTTTGGGTCCAGCCGAGTGGGTTTGGGTCTAGCCGAGTGGGTTTGGGTCTTGCCAAGTGGGCTTGGGTCTAGCCGAGTGGGTTTGCGTCTAGCCGAGTGGGTTTGGGTCTAACCGAGTGGGTTTGGGTCTAGCCGAGTGGGTTTGGTCTAGACGAATGGGTTTGGGTGTAGCCGAGTGGGTTTGGGTCTAGCCGAGTGGGTTTGGGACTAGCCGAGTAGGTTTGCGTCTAGCGGAGTGGGTTTGGGTCTAGCGGAGTGGGTTTGGGTCTAGCCGAGTGGGTTTGGGTCTAGCCGAGTGGGTTTGGGTCTAGCCGACTGGGTTTTGGTTCTAGCCGAGTGGGTTTGGGTCTAGTGGAGTGGGCTTGGGTCTAGCCGAGTGGGTTTGGGTGTAGCCGAGTGGGTTTGGGTGTAGCCGAGTGGGTTTGGGTGTAGCCGAGTGGGTTTAGGTGTAGCCGAGTGGGTTTGGGTCTAGCCGAGAGGGTTTGGGTCTAGCCGAGTGGGTTTGGGTCTAGCCGAGTGGGTTTAGGTGTAGCCGAGTGGGTTTGGGTCTAGCCGAGTGGGTTTGGGTCTAGCCGAGTGGGTTTGGGTCTAGCCGAGTGGGTTTGGGTCCAGCCGAGTGGGTTTGGGTCCAGCCGAGTGGGTTTGGGTCTAGCCGCGTGGGTTTGGGTCTAGCCGAGTGGGTTTGGGTCTAGCCGATTGGGTTTGGGTCTTGCCGAGTGGGCTTGGGTCTAGCCGAGTGGGTTTGGGTCTAGCCGAGTGGGTTTGGGTCTAACCGAGTGGGTTTGGGTCTAGCCGAGTGGGTTTGGTCTAGACGAATGGGTTTGGGTCTAGCCGAGTGGATTTGGGTCTAGCCGAGTGGGTTTGGGTCTAGCCGAGTGGATTTGGGTCTAGCGGAGTGGGTTTGCGTGTAGCCGAGTGGGTTTGGGTGTAGCCGAGTGAGTTTGGGTCTAGCCGAGTGGGTTTGGGTCTAGCAGAGTGGGTTTGGGACTAGCCGAGTGGGTTTGGGTCTAGCGGAGTGGGTTTGAGTGTAGCGGAGTGGGTTTGGGTCTAGCGGATTGGGTTTGGTGTAGCAGAGTGGGGTTGTGTTAGCCGAATGGGTTTGGATCTAGCTGAGTGGTTTTGGCTCCAGCCGAATAGGTTTGGGTCTAGCAGAGTGGGTTTGGGTCTAGCCGAGTGGGTTTGGGTCTAGCCGAGTGGGTTTGGGTCTAGCCGAGTGGGTTTGGGTCTAGCCGAGTGGGTTTGGGTCTGGCCGAGTGGGTTTGGGTCTAGCCGAGTGGGTTTGCGTCTAGCCGATTGGGTTTGGGTCTAGACGAGTGGGTTTGGGTCTAGCCGAGTGGGTTTGGGTCTAGCCGAGTGGGTTTGGGACTAGCCGAGTGGCTTTCCGTCTAGCGGAGTGGGTTTGATTCTAGCGGAGTGGGTTTGGGTCTAGCGGAGTGGGTTTGAGTCTAGCGGAGTGGGTTTGGGTCTAGCGGAGTGGGTTTGGTGTAGCGGAGTGGGGTTGTGTCTAGCCGAATGGGTTTGGATCTAGCCGAGTGGTTTTGGGTCTAGCCGAATAGGTTTGGGTCTAGCAGAGAGGGTTTGGGTCTAGCCGAGTGGCTTTGGGTCTAGCCGAGTGGGTTTGGGTCTAGCCGAGTGGGTTTGGGTCTAGCCGAGTGGGTTTGGGTCTAGCCGAGTGGGTTTGGGTCTAGCCGAGTGGGTTTGGGTCTAGCCGAGTGGGTTTGGGTCTAGCCGAGTGGGTTTGGGACCAGTCGAGTGGCTTTGCGTCTAGCGGAGTGGGTTTGAGTCTAGCGGAGTGCGTTTGGGTCTAGCGGAGTGGGTTTGGTGTAGCGGAGTGGGTTTGCGTCTAGCCGAATGGGTTTGGATCTAGCCGAGTGGTTTTGGGTCTAGCCGAATAGTTTTGGGTCAAGCGGAGTGGGTTTGGGTCTAGCCGAGTGGGTTTGGGTGTGGCCGAGTGGGTTTGGGTCTAGCCGAGTGGGTTTGGGTCCAGCCGAGTGGGTTTGGGTCTAGCCGAGTGGGATTGGGTCTAGCCGAGTGGGTTTGGGTCCAGCCGAGTGGGTTTGGGTCTAGCCGAATGGGTTTGGGTCTAACCGAGTGGGTTTGGGTCTAGCTGAGTGGGTTTGGGTCTAGCCGAGTGGGTTTGGGTCTGGCCGAGTGGGTTTGGTGTAGCGGAGTGGGGTTGTGTCTAGCCGAATGGGTTTGGATCTAGCCGAGTGGTTTTGGGTCTAGCCGAATAGGTTTGGGTCTAGCAGAGAGGGTTTGGGTCTAGCCGAGTGGCTTTGGGTCGAGCCGAGTGGGTTTGGGTCTAGCCGAGTGGGTTTGGGTCTAGCCGAGTGGGTTTGGGTCTAGCCGAGTGGGTTTGGGTCTAGCCGAGTGGGTTTGGGTCTAGCCGAGTGGGTTTGGGTCTAGCCGAGTGGGTTTGGGACTAGCCGAGTGGCTTTGCGTCTAGCGGAGTGGGTTTGAGTCTAGCGGAGTGCGTTTGGGTCTCGCGGAGTGGGTTTGGTGTAGCGGAGTGGGTTTGCGTCTAGCCGAATGGGTTTGGATCTAGCCGAGTGGTTTTGGGTCTAGCCGAATAGGTTTGGGTCAAGCGGAGTGGGTTTGGGTCTAGCCGAGTGGGTTTGGGTGTGGCCGAGTGGGTTTGGGTCTAGCCGAGTGGGTTTGGGTCCAGCCGAGTGGGTTTGGGTCTAGCCGAGTGGGATTGGGTCTAGCCGAGTGGGTTTGGGTCCAGCCGAGTGGGTTTGGGTCTAGCCGAATGGGTTTGGGTCTAACCGAGTGGGTTTGGGTCTAGCTGAGTGGGTTTGGGTCTAGCCGAGTGGGTTTGGGTCTAGCCGAGTGGGTTTAGGTCTAGCCGAGTGGGTTTGGGTGTAGCCGAGTGGGTTTGGGTCTTGCCGAGTGGGTTTGGGTGTAGCCGAGTGGGTTTGGGTCTCGCCGAGTGGGTTTGGGTCTAGCCGAGTGGGTTTGGGTCTAGCCGAGTGGGTTTGGGACCAGCCGAGTGGGTTTGGGTGTGGCCGAGTGGGTTTGGGTCTAGCCGAGTGGGTTTGGGTCCAGCCGAGTGGGTTTGGGTCTAGCCGAGTGGGATTGGGTCTAGCCGAGTGGGTTTGGGTCCAGCCGAGTGGGTTTGGGTCTAGCCGAATGGGTTTGGGTCTAACCGAGTGGGTTTGGGTCTAGCTGAGTGGGTTTGGGTCTAGCCGAGTGGGTTTGGGTCTAGCCGAGTGGGTTTAGGTCTAGCCGAGTGGGTTTGGGTGTAGCCGAGTGGGTTTGGGTCTTGCCGAGTGGGTTTGGGTGTAGCCGAGTGGGTTTGGGTCTCGCCGAGTGGGTTTGGGTCTAGCCGAGTGGGTTTGGGTCTAGCCGAGTGGGTTTGGGACCAGCCGAGTGGGTTTGCGTCTAGCGGAGTGGGTTTGAGTCTAGCGGAGTGGGTTTGGGTCTAGCGGAGTGGGCTTGGTGTAGCGGAGTGGGTTTGGGTCTAGTGGAGTGGGTTTGGGTCCAGCCGAGTGGGTTTGGGTCTAGCCGAGTGGGTTGGGTCTAGCCCAGTGGGTTTAGGTCTAGCGGAGTGGGTTTGCGTCTAGCCGAATGGGTTTGGATCTAGCCGAGTGGTTTTGGGTCTAGCCGAATAGGTTTGGGTCTAGCGGAGTGGGTTTGGGTCTAGCCGAGTGGGTTTGGGTGTGGCCGAGTGGGTTTGGGTGCAGCCGAGTGGGTTTGTGTGTAGCCGAGTGGGTTTGGGTGTAGCCGAGTGGGTTTGGGTGTAGCCGAGTGGGTTTGGGTGTAGCCGAGTGTGTTTGGGTCTAGCCGAGTGGATTTGGGTCTAGCCGAGTGGGTTTGGGTCTAGCCGAGTGGGTTTGGGTCTGGCCGAGTGGGTTTGGGTCTAGCCCAGTGGGTTTGGGTCTAGCCGAGTGGGTTTGGGTCTAGCCGAGTGGGTTTGGGTCCAGCCGAGTGGGTTTGGGTCTAGCCGAGTGGGTTTGGGTCTTGTCGAGTGGGTTTGGGTGTAGCCGAGTGGGTTTGGGTCTAGCCGACTGGGTTTGGTCTAGACGAATGGGTTTGGGTCTAGCCGAGTGGGTTTGGGTCTAGCCGAGTGGGTTTGGGTCTAGCCGAGTGGGTTTGGGTCTAGCCGAGTGGGTTTGGGTCTGGCCGAGTGGGTTTGGGTCTACCCGAGTGGGTTTGGGTCTAGCCGAGTGGGTTTGGGTCTAGACGAGTGGGTTTGGGTCTAGCCGAGTGGGTTTGGGTCTAGCCGAGTGGGTTTGGGACTAGCCGAGTGGCTTTCCGTCTAGCGGAGTGGGTTTGATTCTAGCGGAGTGGGTTTGGGTCTAGCGGAGTGGGTTTGAGTCTAGCGGAGTTGGTTTGGGTCTAGCGGAGTTGGTTTGGTGTCGCGGAGTGGGGTTGTGTCTAGCCGAATGGGTTTGGATCTAGCCGAGTGGTTTTGGGTCTAGCCGAATAGGTTTGGGTCTAGCAGAGTGGGTTTGGGTCTAGCGGAGTGGGTTTGAGTCTAGCGGAGTGGGTTTGGATCTAGCGGAGTGGGTTTGGTGTCGCGGAGTGGGGTTGTGTCTAGCCGAATGGGTTTGGATCTAGCCGAGTGGTTTTGGGTCTAGCCGAATAGGTTTGGGTCTAGCAGAGTGGGTTTGGGTCTAGCCGAGTGGGTTTGGGTCTAGCCGAGTGGGTTTGGGTCTAGCCGAGTGGGTTTGGGTCTAGCCGAGTGGGTTTGGGTCTAGCCGAGTGGGTTTGGGTCTAGCCGAGTGGGTTTGGGTCCAGCCGAGTGGGTTTGGGTCTAGACGAGTGGGTTTGGGTCTAGCCGAGTGGGTTTGGGTCTAGCCGAGTGGGTTTGGGACTAGCCGAGTGGCTTTGCGTCTAGCGGAGTGGGTTTGAGTCTAGCGAAGTGGGTTTGGGTCTAGCGGAGTGGGTTTGGTGTAGCGGAGTGGGTTTGCGTCTAGCCGAATGGGTTTGGATCTAGCCGAGTGGTTTTGGGTCTAGCCGAATAGGTTTGGGTCTAGCGGAGTGGGTTTGGGTCTAGCCGAGTGGGTTTGGGTGTAGCCGAGTGGGTTTGGGTCTAGCCGAGTGGGTTTGGGTCCAGCCGAGTGGGTTTGGGTCTAGCCGAGTGGGATTGGGTCTAGCCGAGTGGGTTTGGGTCCAGCCGAGTGGGTTTGGGTCTAGCCGAGTGGGTTTGGGTCTAGCCGAGTGGGTTTGGGTCTAGCCGAGTGGGTTTGGGTCTAGCCGAGTGGGATTAGGTCTAGCCGAGTGGGTTTGGGTGTAGCCGAGTGGGTTTGGGTCTTGCCGAGTGTGTTTGGGTGTAGCCGAGTGGGTTTGGGTCTCGCCGAGTGGGTTTGGGTCTAGCCGAGTGGGTTTGGGTCTAGCCGAGTGGGTTTGGGACTAGCCGAGTGGGTTTGCGTCTAGCGGAGTGGGTTTGAGTCTAGCGGAGTGGGTTTGGGTCTAGCGGAGTGGGTTTGGTGTAGCGGAGTGGGTTTGGGTCTAGTGGAGTGGGTTTGGGTCTAGCCGAGTGGGTTTGGGTCTAGCCGAGTGGGTTGGGTCTAGCCCAGTGGGTTTAGGTCTAGCGGAGTGGGTTTGCGTCTAGCCGAATGGGTTTGGAGCTAGCCGAGTGGTTTTGGGTCTAGCCGAATAGGTTTGGGTCTAGCGGAGTGGGTTTGGGTCTAGCCGAGTAGGTTTGGGTGTAGCCGAGTGGGTTTGGGTGTAGCCGAGTGGGTTTGTGTGTAGCCTAGTGGGTTTGGGTGTAGCCGAGTGGGTTTGGGTGTAGCCGAGTGTGTTTGGGTGTAGCCGAGTGTGTTTGGGTCTAGCCGAGTGGATTTGGGTCTGGCCGAGTGGGTTTGGGTCTAGCCGAGTGGGTTTTGGTCTAGCCGAGTGGGTTTGGGTCTAGCCCAGTGGGTTTGGGTCTACCCGAGTGGGTTTGGGTCTAGCCGAGTGGGTTTGGGTCTAGCCGAGTGGGTTTGGGTCTAGCCGAGTGGGTTTGGGTCTGGTCGAGTGGGTTTGGGTGTAGCCGAGTGGGTTTGGGTCTCGCCGAGTGGGTTTGGGTCAAGCGGAGTGGGTTTGGGTCTAGCCGAGTGGGTTTGGGTGTAACCGAGTGGGTTTGGGTCTAGCCGAGTGGGTTTGGGTCCAGCCGAGTGGGTTTGGGTCTAGCCGAGTGGGATTGGGTCTAGCCGAGTGGGTTTGGGTCCAGCCGAGTGGGTTTGGGTCTAGCCGAATGGGTTTGGGTCTAACCGAGTGGGTTTGGGTCTAGCTGAGTGGGTTTGGGTCTAGCCGAGTGGGTTTGGGTCTAGCCGAGTGGGTTTAGGTCTAGCCGAGTGGGTTTGGGTGTAGCCGAGTGGGTTTGGGTCTTGCCGAGTGGGTTTGGGTGTAGCCGAGTGGGTTTGGGTCTCGCCGAGTGGGTTTGGGTCTAGCCGAGTGGGTTTGGGTCTAGCCGAGTGGGTTTGGGACTAGCCGAGTGGGTTTGCATCTAGCGGAGTGGGGTTGAGTCTAGCGGAGTGGGTTTGGGTCTAGCGGAGTGGGTTTGGGTCCAGCCGAGTGGGTTTGGGTCTAGCCGAGTGGGTTGGGTCTAGCCCAGTGGGTTTAGGTCTAGCGGAGTGGGTTTGCGTCTAGCCGAATGGGTTTGGATCTAGCCGAGTGGTTTTGGGTCTAGCCGAATAGGTTTGGGTCTAGCGGAGTGGGTTTGGGTCTAGCCGAGTGGGTTGGGTCTAGCCCAGTGGGTTTGGTGTAGCGGAGTGGGTTTGGGTCTAGCGGAGTGGGTTTGGGTCTAGCCGAGTGGGTTTGGGTCTAGCCGAGTGGGTTGGGTCTAGCCCAGTGGGTTTAGGTCTAGTGGAGTGGGTTTGGGTGTAGCCGAGTGGGTTTGGGTCTCGCCGAGTGGGTTTGGGTCTAGCCGAGTGGGTTTGGGTCTAGCCGAGTGGGTTTAGGTGTAGCCGAGTGGGTTTGGGTCCAGTCGAGTGGGTTTGGGTCTAGCCGAGTGGGTTTGGGTCTAGCCGAGTGGGTTTGGGTCTAGCCGAGTGGGTTTGGGTATAGCCGAGTGGGTTTGGGTCCAGCCGTGTGGGTTTGGGTCTAGCCGAGTGGGTTTAGGTCTAGCCGAGTGGGTTTCGGTCTAGCCGAGTGGGTTTGGGTCTTGCCGAGTGGGCTTGGGTCTAGCCGAGTGGGTTTGGGTCTAGCCGAGTGGGTTTGGGTCTAACCGAGTGGGTTTGGGTCTAGCCGACTGGGTTTGGTCTAGACGAATGGGTTTGGGTCTAGCCGAGTAGGTTTGGGTCTAGCCGAGTGGGTTTGGGTCTAGCCGAGTGGGTTTGGGTCTAGCCGAGTGGGTTTGGGTCTGGCCGAGTGGGTTTGGGTCTACCCGAGTGGGTTTGGGTCTAGCCGAGTGGGTTTGGGTCTAGACGAGTGGGTTTGGGTCTAGCCGAGTGGGTTTGGGTCTAGCCGAGTGGGTTTGGGACTAGCCGAGTGGCTTTCTGTCTAGCGGAGTGGGTTTGATTCTAGCGGAGTGGGTTTGGGTCTAGCGGAGTGGGTTTGAGTCTAGCGGAGTTGGTTTGGGTCTAGCGGAGTGGGTTTGGTGTCGCGGAGTGGGGTTGTGTCTAGCCGAATGGGTTTGGATCTAGCCGAGTGGTTTTGGGTCTAGCCGAATAGGTTTGGGTCTAGCAGAGTGGGTTTGGGTCTAGCGGAGTGGGTTTGAGTCTAGCGGAGTGGGTTTGGATCTAGCGGAGTGGGTTTGGTGTCGCGGAGTGGGGTTGTGTCTAGCCGAATGGGTTTGGATCTAGCCGAGTGGTTTTGGGTCTAGCCGAATAGGTTTGGGTCTAGCAGAGTGGGTTTGGGTCTAGCCGAGTGGGTTTGGGTCTAGCCGAGTGGGTTTGGGTCTAGCCGAGTGGGTTTGGGTCTAGCCGAGTGGGTTTGGGTCTAGCCGAGTGGGTTTGGGTCTAGCCGAGTGGGTTTGGGTCCAGCCGAGTGGGTTTGGGTCTAGACGAGTGGGTTTGGGTCTAGCCGAGTGGGTTTGGGTCTAGCCGAGTGGGTTTGGGACTAGCCGAGTGGCTTTGCGTCTAGCGGAGTGGGTTTGAGTCTAGCGGAGTGGGTTTGGGTCTAGCGGAGTGGGTTTGGTGTAGCGGAGTGGGTTTGCGTCTAGCCGAATGGGTTTGGATCTAGCCGAGTGGTTTTGGGTCTAGCCGAATAGGTTTGGGTCTAGCGGAGTGGGTTTGGGTCTAGCCGAGTGGGTTTGGGTGTAGCCGAGTGGGTTTGGGTCTAGCCGAGTGGGTTTGGGTCCAGCCGAGTGGGTTTGGGTCTAACCGAGTGGGTTTGGGTCTAGCCGAGTGGGTTTGGGTCTAGCCGAGTGGGTTTGGGTCTAGCCGAGTGGGTTTAGGTCTAGCCGAGTGGGTTTGGGTGTAGCCGAGTGGGTTTGGGTCTTGCCGAGTGGGTTTGGGTGTAGCCGAGTGGGTTTGGGTCTCGCCGGGTGGGTTTGGGTCTAGCCGAGTGGGTTTGGGTCTAGCCGAGTGGGTTTGGGACTAGCCGAGTGGGTTTGCGTCTAGCGGAGTGGGTTTGAGTCTAGCGGAGTGGGTTTGGGTCTAGCGGAGTGGGTTTGGTGTAGCGGAGTGGGTTTGGGTCTAGTGGAGTGGGTTTGGGTCTAGCCGAGTGGGTTTGGGTCTAGCCGAGTGGGTTGGGTCTAGCCCAGTGGGTTTAGGTCTAGCGGAGTGGGTTTGCGTCTAGCCGAATGGGTTTGGATCTACCCGAGTGGTTTTGGGTCTAGCCGAATAGGTTTGGGTCTAGCGGAGTGGGTTTGGGTCTAGCCGAGTAGGTTTGGGTGTAGCCGAGTGGGTTTGGGTGTAGCCGAGTGGGTTTGTGTGTAGCCTAGTGGGTTTGGGTGTAGCCGAGTGGGTTTGGGTGTAGCCGAGTGTGTTTGGGTGTAGCCGAGTGTGTTTGGGTCTAGCCGAGTGGATTTGGGTCTGGCCGAGTGGGTTTGGGTCTAGCCGAGTGGGTTTTGGTCTAGCCGAGTGGGTTTGGGTCTAGCCCAGTGGGTTTGGGTCTACCCGAGTGGGTTTGGGTCTAGCGGAGTGGGTTTGGGTCTAGCGGAGTGGGTTTGGTGTAGCGGAGTGGGTTTGGGTCTAGCGGAGTGGGTTTGGGTCTAGCCGAGTGGGTTTGGGTCTAGCCGAGTGGGTTGGGTCTAGCCCAGTGGGTTTAGGTCTAGCGGAGTGGGTTTGCGTCTAGCCGAATGGGTTTGGATCTAGCCGAGTGGTTTTGGGTCTAGCCGAATAGGTTTTGGTCTAGCGGAGTGGGTTTGGGTGTAGCCGAGTGGGTTTGGGTGTAGCCGAGTGGGTTTGGGTGTAGCCGAGTGGGTTTGTGTGTAGCCGAGTGGGTTTGGGTCTAGCCGAGTGGGTTTGGGTCTAGACGAGTGGGTTTGGGTCTAGCCGAGTGGGTTTGGGTCTAGCCGAGTGGGTTTGGGACTAGCCGAGTGGCTTTGCGTCTAGCGGAGTGGGTTTGAGTCTAGCGGAGTGGGTTTGGGACTAGCGGAGTGGGTTTGGTGTAGCGGAGTGGGTTTGCGTCTAGCCGAATGGGTTTGGATCTAGCCGAGTAGTTTTGGGTCTAGCCGAATAGGTTTGGGTCTAGCGGAGTGGGTTTGGGTCTAGCCGAGTGGGTTTGGGTCTAGCCGAGTGGGTTTAGGTCTAGCCGAGTGGGTTTGGGTGTAGCCGAGTGGGTTTGGGTCTTGCCGAGTGGGATTGGGTCTAGCCGAGTGGGTTTGGGTCCAGCCGAGTGGGTTTGGGTCTAGCCGAGTGGGTTTGGGTCTAACCGAGTGGGTTTGGGTCTAGCTGAGTGGGTTTGGGTCTAGCCGAGTGGGTTTGGGTCTAGCCGAGTGGGTTTAGGTCTAGCCGAGTGGGTTTGGGTGTAGCCGAGTGGGTTTGGGTCTTGCCGAGTGGGTTTGGGTGTAGCCGAGTGGGTTTGGGTCTCGCCGAGTGGGTTTGGGTTCAGCCGAGTGGGTTTGGGTCTAGCCGAGTGGGTTTGGGACTAGCCGAGTGGGTTTGCGTCTAGCGGAGTGGGTTTGAGTCTAGCGGAGTGGGTTTGGGTCTAGCGCAGTGGGGTTGGTGTAGCGGAGTGGGTTTGGGTCTAGTGGAGTGGGTTTGGGTCCAGCCGAGTGGGTTTGGGTCTAGCCGAGTGGGTTGGGTCTAGCCCAGTGGGTTTGGGTGTGGCCGAGTGGGTTTGGGTGCAGCCGAGTGGGTTTGTGTGTAGCCGAGTGGGTTTGGGTGTAGCCGAGTGGGTTTGGGTGTAGCCGAGTGGGTTTGGGTGTAGCCGAGTGTGTTTGGGTCTTGCCGAGTGGATTTGGGTCTAGCCGAGTGGGTTTGGGTCCAGCTGAGTGGGTTTGGGTCTGGCCCAGTGGGTTTGGGTCTAGCCCAGTGGGTTTGGGTCTAGCCGAGTGGGTTTGGGTCTAGCCGAGTAGGTTTGGGTCCAGCCGAGTGGGTTTGGGTCTAGCCGAGTGGGTTTGGGTCTTGTCGAGTGGGTTTGGGTGTAGCCGAGTGGGTTTGGGTCTCGCCGAGTGGGTTTGGGTCTAGCCGAGTGGGTTTGGTTCTAGCCGAGTGGGTTTGGGACTAGCCGAGTGGGTTTGCGTCTAGCGGAGTGGATTTGAGTATAGCGGAGTGGGTTTGGGTCTAGCGGAGTGGGTTTGGTGTAGCGGAGTGGGTTTGGGTCTAGCGGAGTGGGTTTGGGTCTAGCCGAGTGGGTTTGGGTCTAGCCAAGTGGGTTGGGTCTAGCCCAGTGGGTTTAGGTCTAGCGGAGTGGGTTTGGGTGTAGCCGAGTGGGTTTGGGTCTCGCCGAGTGGGTTTGGGTCTAGCCGAGTGGGTTTGGGTCTAGCCGAGTGGGTTTGGGACTAGCCGAGTGGGTTTGCGTCTAGCAGATTGGATTTGGTGTAGCGGAGTGGGTTTGGGTCTAGCGGAGTGGGTTTGGGACTAGCCGAGTGGGTTTGGGTCTAGCCGAGTGGGTTGGGTCTAGCCCAGTGGGTTTAGGTCTAGCGGAGTGGGTTTGCGTCTAGCCGAATGGGTTTGGATCTAGCCGAGTGGTTTTGGGTCCAGCCGAATAGGTTTTGGTCTAGCGGAGTGGGTTTGGGTCTAGCGGAGTGGGTTTGGGTCTAGCGGAGTGGGTTTGGGTCTAGCCGAGTGGGTTTGGGTCTAGCCGAGTGGGTTTGGGTCTAGCCGAGTGGGTTTAGGTGTAGCCGAGTGGGTTTGGGTCCAGCCGAGTGGGTTTGGGTCTAGCCGAGTGGGTTTGGGTCTAGCCGAGTGGGTTTGGGTCTAGCCGAGTGGGTTTGGGTATAGCCGAGTGGGTTTAGGTCCAGCCGAGTGGGCTTGGGTCTAGCCGAGTGGGTTTAGGTCTAGCCGAGTGGGTTTCGGTCTAGCCGAGTGGGTTTGGGTCTTGCCGAGTGGGCTTGGGTCTAGCCGAGTGGGTTTGGGTCTAGCCGAGTGGGTTTGGGTCTAACCGAGTGGGTTTGGGTCTAGCCGACTGGGTTTGGTCTAGACGAATGGGTTTGGGTCTAGCCGAGTGGGTTTGGGTCTAGCCGAGTGGGTTTGGGTCTAGCCGAGTGGGTTTGGGTCTAGCCGAGTGGGTTTGGGTCTAGCCGAGTGGGTTTGGGTCTAGCCGAGTGGGTTTGGGTATGGCCGAGTGGGTTTAGGTCCAGCCGAGTGGGCTTGGGTCTAGCCGAGTGGGTTTGGGTCTAGCCGAGTGGGTTTTGGTCTTGTCGAGTGGGTTTGGGTGTAGCCGAGTGGGTTTGGGTCTCGCCGAGTGGGTTTGGGTCTAGCCGAGTGGGTTTGGTTCTAGCCGAGTGGGTTTGGGACTAGCCGAGTGGATTTGCGTCTAGCGGAGTGGATTTGAGTATAGCGGAGTGGGTTTGGGTCTAGCGGAGTGGGTTTGGTGTAGCGGAGTGGGTTTGGGTCTAGCGGAGTGGGTTTGGGTCTAGCCGAGTGGGTTTGGGTCTAGCCAAGTGGGTTGGGTCTAGCCCAGTGGGTTTAGGTCTAGCGGAGTGGGTTTGGGTGTAGCCGAGTGGGTTTGGGTCTCGCCGAGTGGGTTTGGGTCTAGCCGAGTGGGTTTGGGTCTAGCCGAGTGGGTTTGGGACTAGCCGAGTGGGTTTGCGTCTAGCAGATTGGATTTGGTGTAGCGGAGTGGGTTTGGGTCTAGCGGAGTGGGTTTGGGACTAGCCGAGTGGGTTTGGGTCTAGCCGAGTGGGTTGGGTCTAGCCCAGTGGGTTTAGGTCTAGCGGAGTGGGTTTGCGTCTAGCCGAATGGGTTTGGATCTAGCCGAGTGGTTTTGGGTCCAGCCGAATAGGTTTTGGTCTAGCGGAGTGGGTTTGGGTCTAGCGGAGTGGGTTTGGGTCTAGCGGAGTGGGTTTGGGTCTAGCCGAGTGGGTTTGGGTCTAGCCGAGTGGGTTTGGGTCTAGCCGAGTGGGTTTAGGTGGAGCCGAGTGGGTTTGGGTCCAGCCGAGTGGGTTTGGGTCTAG
Source organism: Raja brachyura (assembly GCA_963514005.1). The sequence goes on along the minus strand of OY740815.1, from coordinate 27,776,415 downwards.
CCGAGTGGGTTTGGGTCTAGCCGAGTGGGTTTGGGTCTAGCCGAGTGGGTTTGGGTATAGCCGAGTGGGTTTAGGTGCAGCCGAGTGGGCTTGGGTCTAGCCGAGTGGGTTTAGGTCTAGCCGAGTGGGTTTCGGTCTAGCCGAGTGGGTTTGGGTCTTGCCGAGTGGGCTTGGGTCTAGCCGAGTGGGTTTGGGTCTAGCCGAGTGGGTTTGGGTCTAACCGAGTGGGTTTGGGTCTAGCCGACTGGGTTTGGTCTAGACGAATGGGTTTGGGTCTAGCCGAGTGGGTTTGGGTCTAGCCGAGTGGGTTTGGGTCTAGCCGAGTGGGTTTGGGTCTAGCCGAGTGGGTTTGGGTCTAGCCGAGTGGGTTTGGGTATGGCCGAGTGGGTTTAGGTCCAGCCGAGTGGGCTTGGGTCTAGCCGAGTGGGTTTAGGTCTAGCCGAGTGGGTTTCGGTCTAGCCAAGTGGGTTTGGGTCTTGCCGAGTGGGCTTGGGTCTAGCCGAGTGGGTTTGGGTCTAGCCGAGTGGGTTTGGGTCTAACCGAGTGGGTTTGGGTCTAGCCGACTGGGTTTGGTCTAGACGAATGGGTTTGGGTCTAGCCGAGTGGGTTTGGGTCTAGCCGAGTGGGTTTGGGTCTAGCCGAGTGGGTTTGGGTCTAGCCGAGTGGGTTTGGGTCTGGCCGAGTGGGTTTGGGTCTAGCCGAGTGGGTTTGGGTCTAGCCGAGTGGGTTTGGGTCTAGCCGAGTGGGTTTGGGTCTAGCCGAGTGGGTTTGGGACTAGCCGAGTGGCTTTCCGTCTAGCGGAGTGGGTTTGATTCTAGCGGAGTGGGTTTGGGTCTAGCGGAGTGGGTTTGAGTCTAGCGGAGTTGGTTTGGGTCTAGCAGAGTGGGTTTGGTGTCGTGGAGTGGGGTTGTGTCTAGCCGAATGGGTTTGGATCTAGCCGAGTGGTTTTGGGTCTAGCCGAATAGGTTTGGGTCTAGCAGAGTGGGTTTGGGTCTAGCGGAGTGGGTTTGAGTCTAGCGGAGTGGGTTTGGGTCTAGCGGAGTGGGTTTGGTGTCGCGGAGTGGGGTTGTGTCTAGCCGAATGGGTTTGGATCTAGCCGAGTGGGTTTAGGTCTAGCCGAGTGGATTTCGGTCTAACCGAGTGGGTTTGGGTCTTGCCGAGTGGGCTTGGGTCTAGCCGAGTGGGTTTGGGTCTAGCCGAGTGGGTTTGGGTCTAACCGAGTGGGTTTGGGTCTAGCCGACTGGGTTTGGTCTAGACGAATGGGTTTGGGTCTAGCCGAGTGGGTTTGGGTCTAGCCGAGTGGGTTTGGGTCTAGCCGAGTGGGTTTGGGTCTAGCCGAGTGGGTTTGGGTCTGGCCGAGTGGGTTTGGGTCTAGCCGAGTGGGTTTGGGTCTAGCCGAGTGGGTTTGGGTCTAGACGAGTGTGTTTGGGTCTAGCCGAGTGGGTTTGGGTCTAGCCGAGTGGGTTTGGGACTAGCCGAGTGGCATTCCGTCTAGCGGAGTGGGTTTGATTCTAGCGGATTGGGTTTGGGTCTAGCGGAGTGGGTTTGAGTCTAGCAGAGTTGGTTTGGGTCTAGCGGAGTGGGTTTGGTGTCGCGGAGTGGGGTTGTGTCTAGCCGAATGGGTTTGGATCTAGCCGAGTGGTTTTGGGTCTAGCCGAATAGGTTTGGGTCTAGCAGAGTGGGTTTGGGTCTAGCGGAGTGGGTTTGAGTCTAGCGGAGTGGGTTTGGGTCTAGCGGAGTGGGTTTGGTGTCGCGGAGTGGGGTTGTGTCTAGCCGAATGGGTTTGGATCTAGCCGAGTGGTTTTGGGTCTAGCCGAATAGGTTTGGGTCTAGCAGAGTGGGTTTGGGTCTAGCCGAGTGGGTTTGGGTCTAGCCGAGTGGGTTTGGGTCTAGCCGAGTGGGTTTGGGCCTAGCCGAGTGGGTTTGGGTCTAGCCGAGTGGGTTTGGGTCTAAACGAGTGGGTTTGGGTCTAGCCGAGTGGGTTTGGGTCTAGACGAGTGGGTTTGGGTCTAGCCGAGTGGGTTTGGGTCTAGCCGAGTGGGTTTGGTCTAGACGAATGGGTTTGGGTCTAGCCGAGTGGGTTTGGGTCTAGCCGAGTGGGTTTGGGTCTAGCCGAGTGGGTTTGGGTCTAGCCGAGTGGGTTTGGGTCTGGCCGAGTGGGTTTGGGTCTAGCCGAGTGGGTTTGGGTCTAGCCGAGTGGGTTTGGGTCTAGCCGAGTGGGTTTGGGTCTAGCCGAGTGGGTTTGGGACTAGCCGAGTGGCTTTCCGTCTAGCGGAGTGGGTTTGATTCTAGCGGAGTGGGTTTGGGTCTAGCGGAGTGGGTTTGAGTCTAGCGGAGTGGGTTTGGGTCTAGCGGAGTGGGTTTGGTGTCGCGGAGTGGGGTTGTGTCTAGCCGAATGGGTTTGGATCTAGCCGAGTGGGTTTAGGTCTAGCCGAGTGGATTTCGGTCTAACCGAGTGGGTTTGGGTCTTGCCGAGTGGGCTTGGGTCTAGCCGAGTGGGTTTGGGTCTAGCCGAGTGGGTTTGGGTCTAACCGAGTGGGTTTGGGTCTAGCCGACTGGGTTTGGTCTAGACGAATGGGTTTGGGTCTAGCCGAGTGGGTTTGGGTCTAGCCGAGTGGGTTTGGGTCTAGCCGAGTGGGTTTGGGTCTAGCCGAGTGGGTTTGGGTCTGGCCGAGTGGGTTTGGGTCTAGCCGAGTGGGTTTGGGTCTAGCCGAGTGGGTTTGGGTCTAGACGAGTGTGTTTGGGTCTAGCCGAGTGGGTTTGGGTCTAGCCGAGTGGGTTTGGGACTAGCCGAGTGGCATTCCGTCTAGCGGAGTGGGTTTGATTCTAGCGGATTGGGTTTGGGTCTAGCGGAGTGGGTTTGAGTCTAGCAGAGTTGGTTTGGGTCTAGCGGAGTGGGTTTGGTGTCGCGGAGTGGGGTTGTGTCTAGCCGAATGGGTTTGGATCTAGCCGAGTGGTTTTGGGTCTAGCCGAATAGGTTTGGGTCTAGCAGAGTGGGTTTGGGTCTAGCGGAGTGGGTTTGAGTCTAGCGGAGTGGGTTTGGGTCTAGCGGAGTGGGTTTGGTGTCGCGGAGTGGGGTTGTGTCTAGCCGAATGGGTTTGGATCTAGCCGAGTGGTTTTGGGTCTAGCCGAATAGGTTTGGGTCTAGCAGAGTGGGTTTGGGTCTAGCCGAGTGGGTTTGGGTCTAGCCGAGTGGGTTTGGGTCTAGCCGAGTGGGTTTGGGTCTAGCCGAGTGGGTTTGGGTCTAGCCGAGTGGGTTTGGGTCTAAACGAGTGGGTTTGGGTCTAGCCGAGTGGGTTTGGGTCTAGACGAGTGGGTTTGCGTCTAGCCGAGTGGGTTTGGGTCTAGCCGAGTGGGTTTGGGACTAGCCGAGTGGCTTTGCGTCTAGCGGAGTGGGTTTGAGACTAGCGGAGTGGGTTTGGGTCTAGCGGAGTGGGTTTGGTGTAGCGGAGTGGGTTTGCGTCTAGCCGAATGGGTTTGGATCTAGCCGAGTGGTTTTGGGTCTAGCCGAATAGGTTTGGGTCTAGCGGAGTGGGTTTGGGTCTAGCCGAGTGGGTTTGGGTGTAGCCGAGTGGGTTTGGGTCTAGCCGAGTGGGTTTGGGTCCAGCCGAGTGGGTTTGGGTCTAGCCGAGTGGGATTGGGTCTAGCCGAGTGGGTTTGGGTCCAGCCGAGTGGGTTTGGGTCTAACCGAGTGGGTTTGGGTCTAGCCGAGTGGGTTTGGGTCTAGCCGAGTGGGTTTGGGTCTAGCCGAGTGGGTTTAGGTCTAGCCGAGTGGGTTTGGGTGTAGCCGAGTGGGTTTGGGTCTTGCCGAGTGGGTTTGGGTGTAGCCGAGTGGGTTTGGGTCTCGCCGAGTGGGTTTGGGTCTAGCCGAGTGGGTTTGGGTCTAGCCGAGTGGGTTTGGGACTAGCCGAGTGGGTTTGCGTCTAGCGGAGTGGGTTTGGGTCTAGCGGATTGGGTTTGGGTCTAGCGGAGTGGGTTTGGTGTAGCGGAGTGGGTTTGGGTCTAGTGGAGTGGGTTTGGGTCTAGCCGAGTGGGTTTGGATCTAGCCGAGTGGTTTTGGGTCTAGCCGAATAGGTTTGGGTCTAGCGGAGTGGGTTTGGGTGTAGCCGAGTGGGTTTGGGTGTAGCCGAGTGGGTTTGGGTGTAGCCGAGTGGGTTTGTGTGTAGCCGAGTGGGTTTGGGTGTAGCCGAGTGGGTTTGGGTGTAGCCGAGTGGGTTTGGGTGTAGCCGAGTGGGTTTGGGTCTTGCCGAGTGGGTTTGGGTGTAGCCGAGTGGGTTTGTGTCTCGCCGAGTGGGTTTTGGTCTAGCCGAGTGGGTTTGGGTCTAGCCGAGTGGGTTTGGGACTAGCCGAGTGGGTTTGCGTCTAGCGGAGTTGGTTTGAGTCTAGCGGAGTGGGTTTGGGTCTAGCGGAGTGGGTTTGGTGTAGCGGAGTGGGTTTGGGTCTAGCGGAGTGGGTTTGGGTCTAGCCGAGTGGGTTTGGGTCTAGCCGAGTGGGTTGGGTCTAGCCCAGTGTGTTTAGGTCTAGCGGAGTGGGTTTGCGTCTAACCGAATGGGTTTGGATCTAGCCGAGTGGTTTTGGGTCTAGCCGAATAGGTTTTGGTCTAGCGGAGTGGGTTTGGGTCTAGCCGAGTGGGTTTGGGTGTAGCCGAGTGGGTTTGGGTGTAGCCGAGTGGGTTTGTGTGTAGGCGAGTGGGTTTGGGTCTAGCCGAGTGGGTTTGGGTCTAGCCGAGTGGGTTTGGGTCTTGCCGAGTGGGTTTGGGTCTAGCCGAGTGGTTTTGGGTCTAGCCGAGTGGGTTTGGGTCTAGCCGAGTGGGTTTGGGTCTAGCCGAGTGGGTTTGGGTCTAGCCAAGTGGGTTTGGGTCTAGCCGAGTGGGTTTGGGTCTAGCCGAGTGGGTTTGGGTCTAGCCGAGTGGGTTTGGGTCTAGACGAGTGGGTTTGGGTCTAGCCGAGTGGGTTTGGGTCTAGCCGAGTGGGATTGGGACTAGCCGAGTGGCTTTGCGTCTATCGGAGTGGGTTTGAGTCTAGCGGAGTGGGTTTGGGTCTAGCGGAGTGGGTTTGGTGTAGCGGAGTGGGTTTGCGTCTAGCCGAATGGGTTTGGATCTATCCGAGTGGTTTTGGGTCTAGCCGAATAGGTTTGGGTCTAGCAGAGTGGGTTTGGGTCTAGCCGAGTGGGTTTGGGTGTAGCCGAGTGGGTTTGGGTCTAGCCGAGTGGGTTTGGGTCCAGCCGAGTGGGTTTGGGTCTAGCCGAGTGGGATTGGGTCTAGCCGAGTGGGTTTGGGTCCAGCCGAGTGGGTTTGGGTCCAGCCGAGTGGGTTTGGGTCTAACCGAGTGGGTTTGGGTCTAGCCGAGTGGGTTTGGGTCTAGCCGAGTGGGTTTGGGTCTAGCCGAGTGGGTTTAGGTCTAGCCGAGTGGGTTTGGGTGTAGCCGAGTGGGTTTGGGTCTTGCCGAGTGGGTTTGGGTGTAGCCGAGTGGGTTTGGGTCTCGCCGAGTGGGTTTGGGTCTAGCCGATTAGGTTTGGGTCTAGCCGAGTGGGTTTGGGACTAGCCGAGTGGGTTTGCGTCTAGCGGAGTGGGTTTGAGTCTAGCGGAGTGGGTTTGGGTCTAGCGGAGTGGGTTTGGTGTAGCGGAGTGGGTTTGGGTCTAGCGGAGTGGGTTTGGGTCTAGCCGAGTGGGTTTGGGTCTAGCCGAGTGGGTTGGGTCTAGCCCAGTGGGTTTAGGTCTAGCGGAGTGGGTTTGCGTCTAGCCGAATGGGTTTGGATCTAGCCGAGTGGTTTTGGGTCTAGCCGAATAGGCTTGGGTCTAGCGGAGTGGGTTTGGGTCTAGCCGAGTGGGTTTGGGTGTAGCCGAGTGGGTTTGTGTGTAGCCGAGTGGGTTTGTGTGTAGCCGAGTGGGTTTGGGTGTAGCCGAGTGGGTTTGGGTGTAGCCGAGTGGGTTTGGGTGTAGCCAAGTGTGTTTGGGTCTAGCCGTGTGGATTTGGGTCTAGCCGAGTGGGTTTGGGTCTAGCCGAGTGGGTTTGGGTCTAGCCGAGTGGGTTTGGGTCTAGCCGAGTGGGTTTGGGTCTAGCCCAGTGGGTTTGGGTCTGCCCGAGTGGGTTTGGGTCTAGCCGAGTGTGTTTGGGTCTAGCCGAGTGGGTTTGGGTCTAGCCGAGTGGGTTTGGGTCTGGTCGAGTGGGTTTGGGTGTAGCCGAGTGGGTTTGGGTCTCGCCGAGTGGGTTTGGGTCTTGCCGAGTGGGTTTGGGTCTAGCCGAGTGGGTTTGGGACTAGCCGAGTGGGTTTGCGTCTAGCGGAGTGGGTTTGAGTCTAGCGGAGTGGGTTTGGGTCTAGCGGAGTGGGTTTGGTGTAGCGGAGTGGGTTTGGGTCTAGACGAGTGGGTTTGGGTCTAGCCGAGTGGGTTTGGGTCTAGCCGAGTGGGTTTGGGACTAGCCGAGTGGCTTTGCGTGTAGCGGAGTGGGTTTGGGTCTAGCGGAGTGGGTTTGGTGTAGCGGAGTGGGTTTGCGTCTAGCCGAATGGGTTTGGATCTAGCCGAGTGGTTTTGGGTCTAGCCGAATAGGTTTGGGTCTAGCAGAGTGGGTTTGGGTCTAGCCGAGTGGGTTTGGGTGTAGCCGAGTGGGTTTGGGTCTAGCCGAGTGGGTTTGGGTCCAGCCGAGTGGGTTTGGGTCTAGCCGAGTGGGATTGGGTCTAGCCGAGTGGGTTTGGGTCCAGCCGAGTGGGTTTGGGTCCAGCCGAGTGGGTTTGGGTCTACCCGAGTGGGTTTGGGTCTGGCCGAGTGGGTTTGTGTCTAGCCGAGTGGGTTTGGGTCTAGCCGAGTGGGTTTAGGTCTAGCCGAGTGGGTTTGGGTGTATCCGAGTGGGTTTGGGTCTTGCCGAGTGGGTTTGGGAGTAGCCGAGTGGGTTTGGGTCTCGCCGAGTGGGTTTGGGTCTAGCCGATTGGGTTTGGGTCTAGCCGAGTGGGTTTGGGTCTAGCCGAGTGGGTTTGGGTCTAGCCGAGTGGGTTTAGGTCTAGCCGAGTGGGTTTGGGTGTAGCCGAGTGGGTTTGGGTCTTGCCGAGTGGGTTTGGGTGTAGCCGAGTGGGTTTGGGTCTCGTCGAGTGGGTTTAGGTCTAGCGGAGTGGGTTTGCATCTAGCCGAATGGGTTTGGATCTAGCCGAGTGGTTTTGGGTCTAGCCGAATAGGTTTTGGTCAAGCGGAGTGGGTTTGCGTCTAGCCGAGTGGGTTTGGGTGTAGCCGAGTGGGTTTGGGTGTAGCCGAGTGGGTTTGTGTGTAGCCGAGTGGGTTTGGGTCTAGCCGAGTGGGTTTGGGTCTAGACGAGTGGGTTTGGGTCTAGCCGAGTGGGTTTGGGTCTAGCCGAGTGGGTTTGGGACTAGCCGAGTGGCTTTGCGTCTAGCGGAGTGGGTTTGAGTCTAGCGGAGTGGGTTTGGGTCTAGCGGAGTGGGTTTGGTGTAGCGGAGTGGGTTTGCGTCTAGCCGAATGGGTTTGGATCTAGCCGAGTGGTTTTGGGTCTAGCCGAATAGGTTTGGGTCTAGCGGAGTGGGTTTGGGTCTAGCCGAGTGGGTTTGGGTCTAGCCGAGTGGGTTTGGGTCTAGCCGAGTGGTTTTGGGTCTAGCCGAGTGGGTTTGTGTCTAGCCGAGTGGGTTTGGGTCTAGCCGAGTGGGTTTGGGTCTAGACGAGTGGGTTTGGGTCTAGCCGAGTGGGTTTGGGTCTAGCCGATTGGGTTTGGGACAAGCCGAGTGGGTTTGCGTCTAGCGGAGGGTTTGAGTCTAGCGGAGTGGGTTTGGGTCTAGCCGAATAGGTTTTGGTCTAGCGGAGTGGGTTTGGGTCTAGCCGAATGGGTTTGGATCTAGCCGAGCGGTTTTGGGTCTAGCCGAATAGGTTTTGGTCTAGCGGAGTGGGTTTGGGTCCAGCCGAGTGGGTTTGGGTCTAGCCGAGAGGGTTTGGGTCTAGCAAAGTGGGTTTGGGACTAGCCGAGTGGGTTTGGGTCTAGCGGAGTGGGTTTGAGTCTAGCGGAGTGGGTTTGGGTCTAGCCGAGTGGGTTTGGTGTAGCGGAGTGGGTTTGTGTCTAGCCGAATGGGTTTGGATCTAGCCGAGTGGTTTTGGGTCTAGCCGAATAGGTTTGGGTCTAGCAGATTGGGTTTGGGTCTAGCCGAGTGGGTTTGGGTCTAGCCGAGTGGGTTTGGGTCTAGCCGAGTGGGTTTGGGTCTAGCCGAGTGGGTTTGGGTCTAGCCGAGTGGGTTTGGGTTTAGCCGAGTGGGTTTGGCTCTAGCCGAGTGGGTTTGGGTCTAGACGAGTGGGTTTGGGTCTAGCCGAGTGGGTTTGGGTCTAGCCGAGTGGGTTTGGGTCTAGCCGAGTGGGTTTGGGTCTAGCCGAGTGGGTTTGGGACTAACCGAGTGGCTTTGCGTCTAGCGGAGTGGGTTTTGAGTCTAGCGGAGTGGGTTTGGGTCTAGCGGAGTGGGTTTGGTGTAGCGGAGTGGGTTTGGGTCTAGCCGAGTGGGTTGGGTCTAGCCCAGTGGGTTTAGGTCTAGCGGAGTGGGTTTGCGTCTAGCCGAATGGGTTTGGATCTAGCCGAGTGGTTTTGGGTCTAGCCGAATAGGTTTGGGTCTAGCGGAGTGGGTTTGGGTCCAGCCGCGTGGGTTTGGGTGTAGCCGAGTGGGTTTGGGTGTAGCCGAGTGGGTTTGGGTGTAGCCGAGTGGATTTGGGTCTAGCCGAGTGGGTTTGGGTCCAGCCGAGTGGGTTTGGGTATAGCCGAGTGGTTTTGGGTCTAGCCCAGTGGGTTTGGGTCTACCCGAGTGGGTTTGGGTCTAGCCGAGTGGCTTTGGGTCTAGCCGAGTGGGTTTGGGTCCAGCCGAGTGGGTTTGGGTCGGGTCGAGTGGGTTTGGGTGTAGCCGAGTGGGTTTGGGTCTCGCCGAGTGGGTTTGGGTCAAGCCGAGTGGGTTTGGGTCTCGCCGAGTGGGTTTGGGACTAGCCGACTGGGTTTGCGTCCAGCGGAGTGGGTTTGAGTCTAGCGGAGTGGGTTTGGGTCTAGCGGAGTGGGTTTGGTGTAGCGGAGTGGGGTTTGGGTCTAGCGGAGTGGGTTTGGGTCTAGCCGAGTGGGGTTGGGTCTAGCGGAGTGGGTTTGGGTCTAGCGGAGTGGGTTTGCGTCTAGCGGAGTGGGTTTGGGTCAAGCGGAGTGGGTTTGGGTCTAGCCGAGTGGGTTTGGGCCTAGCCGAGTGGGTTTGGGTCTAGCCGAGTGGGTTTGGGTCTAGCCAATTGGGTTTGGGTCTAGCGGAGTGGGTTTGGGTGTAGCGGAGTGGGTTTGGGTCTAGCGGACTGGGTTTCGGTCTAGCGGAGTGGGTGTGGGTCTAGCCGAGTTGGTTTGGGTCTAGCGGAGTGGGTTTGCATCTGGCGGAGTGGGTTTGAGTCTAGCGGAGTGGGTTTGGGTATAGCGGAGTGGGTTTGGGTCTAGCGAAGTGGGTTTGGGTCTAGCGGAGTGGGTTTGTGTCTAGCCGAGTGGGTTTGTGTCCAGCCGCGTGGGTTTGGGTGTAGCCGAGTGGGTTTGGGTGGAGCCGAGTGGGTTTGTGTGTAGCCGAGTGGGTTTGGGTGTAGCCGAGTGGGTTTGGGTGTAGCCGAGTGGGTTTGGGTGTAGCCGAGTGGATTTGGGTCTAGCCGAGTGGGTTTGGATCTAGCCGAGTGGGTTTGGGTATAGCCGAGTGGGTTTGGGTCTAGCCCAGTGGGTTTGGGTCTACCCGAGTGGGTTTGGGTCTCGCCGAGTGGGTTTGGGTCTAGCCGAGTGGGTTTGGGTCTAGCCGAGTGGGTTTGGGACTAGCCGAGTGGGTTTGCGTCTAGCGGAGTGGGTTTGAGTCTAGCGGAGTGGGTTTGGGTCTAGCGGAGTGGGTTTGGGTGTAGCGGAGTGGGTTTGGGTCTAGCGGAATGGGTTTGGGTCTAGCCGAGTGGGTTTGGGTCTATCGGAGTGGGTTTGGGACTAGTGGAGTGGGTTTGGGTCTGGCGGAGTGGGTTTGGGTGTAGCGGAGTGGGTTTGGGTCTAGCGGACTGGGTTTGGGTCTAGCGGAGTGGGTGTGGGTCTAGCCGAGTTGGTTTGGGTCTAGCGGAGTGGGTTTGCATCTAGCGGAGTGGGTTTGAGTCTAGCGGAGTGGGTTTGGGTCTAGCCGAGTGGGTTTGGGCCCAGCCGAGTGGGTTTGGGTCTAGCCGATTGGGTTTGGGACAAGCCGAGTGGGTTTGCGTCTAGCGGAGGGTTTGAGTCTAGCGGAGTGGGTTTGGGTCTAGCGGAGTGGGTTTGGTGTAGCGGAGTGGGTTTGCGTCTAGCCGAATGGGTTTGGATCTAGCCGAGTGGTTTTGGGTCTAGCCGAATAGGTTTGGGTCTAGCGGAGAGGGTTTGGGTCCAGCCGAGTGGGTTTGGGTGTAGCCGAGTGGGTTTGGGTCTAGCCGAGAGGGTTTGGGTCTAGCAGAGTGGGTTTGGGACTAGCCGAGTGGGTTTGGGTCTAGCGGAGTGGGTTTGAGTCTAGCGGAGTGGGTTTGGGTCTAGCGGAGTGGGTTTGGTGTAGCGGAGTGGGTTTGTGTCTAGCCGAATGGGTTTGGATCTAGCCGAGTGGTTTTGGGTCTAGCCGAATAGGTTTGGGTCTAGCAGAGTGGGTTTGGGTCTAGCCGAGTGGGTTTGGGTCCAGCCGAGTGGGTTTGGGTCAAGCCGAGTGGGTTTGGGTCTAACCGAGTGGGTTTGGGTCTAGCCGAATGGGTTTGGGTCTAGCGGAGTGGGTTTGGGTCTAGCGGAGTGGGTTTCGGTCTAGCCGAGTGGGTTTGGGTCTAGCCGAGTGGGTTTGGGTCTAGCCGAGTGGGTTTGGGCCTAGCCGAGTGGGTTTGGGTCTAGCCGAGTGGGTTTGGGTCTAGCCAAGTGGGTTTGGGTCTAGCCGAGTGGGTTTGGGTCTAGCGGAGTGGGTTTGGGTCTAGCCGAGTGGGTTTAGGTCTAGCCGAGTGGGTTTGGGTGTAGCCGAGTGGGTTTGGGTCTTGCCGAGTGGGTTTGGGTGTAGCCGAGTGGGTTTGGGTCTCGCCGAGTGGGTTTGGGTCTAGCCGAGTGGGTTTGGGTCTAGCCGAGTGGGTTTGGGACTAGCCGAGTGGGTTTGCGTCTAGCGGAGTGGGTTTGAGTCTAGCGGAGTGGGTTTGGGTCTAGCGGAGTGGGTTTGATGTAGCGGAGTGGGTTTGGGTCTAGTTGAGTGGGTTTGGGTCTAGCCGAGTGGGTTTGGGTCTAGCCGAGTGGGTTGGGTCTAGCCCAGTGGGTTTAGGTCTAGCGGAGTGGGTTTGCGTCTAGCCGAATGGGTTTGCATCTAGCCGAGTGGTTTTGGGTCTAGCCGAATAGGTTTGGGTCTAGCGGAGTGGGTTTGGGTCCAGCCGCGTGGGTTTGGGTGTAGCCGAGTGGGTTTGGGTGTAGCCGAGTGGGTTTGTGTGTAGCCGAGTGGGTTTGGGTGTAGCCGAGTGGGTTTGGGTGTAGCCGAGTGGGTTTGGGTGTAGCCGAGTGTGTTTGGGTCTAGCCGAGTGGATTTGGGTCTAGCCGAGTGGGTTTGGGTCTAGCCGAGTGTGTTTGGGTATAGCCGAGTGGGTTTGAGTCTAGCCCAGTGGGTTTGGGTCTACCCGAGTGGGTTTGGGTCTAGCCGAGTGGTTTGGGTCTAGCCGAGTGGGTTGGGTCTAGCCCAGTGGGTTTAGGTCTAGCGGAGTGGGTTTGCGTCTAGCTGAATGGGTTTGGATCTAGCCGAGTGGTTTTGGGTCTAGCCGAATAGGTTTTGGTCTAGCGGAGTGGGTTTGGGTCTAGCCGAGTGGGTTTGGGTGCAGCCGAGTGGGTTTGGGTCTAGCCGAGTGGGTTTGTGTCTAGCCGAGTGGGTTTGGGTCTAGCCGAGTGGGTTTGGGTCTAGACGAGTGGGTTTGGGTCTAGCCGAGTGGGTTTGGGTCTAGCCGATTGGGTTTGGGACAAGCCGAGTGGGTTTGCGTCTAGCGGACGGTTTGAGTCTAGCGGAGTGGGTTTGGGTCTAGCGGAGTGGGTTTGGTGTAGCGGAGTGGGTTTGCGTCTAGCCGAATGGGTTTGGATCTAGCCGAGTGGTTTTGGGTCTAGCCGAATAGGTTTGGGTCTAGCGGAGTGGGTTTGGGTCTAGCCGAGTGGGTTTGGGTGTAGCCGAGTGGGTTTGGGTCTAGCCGAGAGGGGTTGGGTCTAGCAGAGTGGGTTTGGGACTAGCCGAGTGGGTTTGGGTCTAGCGGAGTGGGTTTGAGTCTAGCGGAGTGGGATTGGGTCTAGCGGAGTGGGTTTGGTGTAGCGGAGTGGGTTTGCGTCTAGCCGAATGGGTTTGGATCTAGCCGAGTGGTTTTGTGTCTAGACGAATAGGTTTGGGTCTAGCGGAGTGGGTTTGGGTCTTGCCGAGTGGGTTTGGGTGTAGCCGAGTGGGTTTGGGACTAGCCGAGTGGGTTTGGGTCCAGCCGAGTGGGTTTGGGTCTAGCTGAGTGGGATTGGGTCTAGCCGAGTGGGTTTGGGTCCAGCCGAGTGGGTTTGGGTCTAGCCGAGTGGGTTTGGGTCTAACCGAGAGGGTTTGGGTCTAGCCGAATTGGTTTGGGTCTAGCGGAGTGGGTTTGGTGTAGCGGAGTGGGTTTGGGTCTAGCGGAGTGGGTTTCGGTCTAGCCGAGTGGGTTTGGGTCTAGCCGAGTGGGTTTGGGTCTAGCCGAGTGGGTTTGGGCCTAGCCGAGTGGGTTTGGGTCTAGCCGAGTGGGTTTGGGTCTAGCCAAGTGGGTTTGGGTCTAGCCGAGTGGGTTTGGGTCTAGCGGAGTGGGTTTGGGTCTAGCCGAGTGGGTTTGGGTCTCGCCGAGTGGGTTTGGGTCTAGCCGAGTGGGTTTGGGCCTAGCCGAGTGGGTTTGGGACTAGCCGAGTGGGTTTACGTCTAGCGGAGTGGGTTTGAGTCTAGCGGAGTGGGTTTGGGTCTAGCGGAGTGGGTTTGGTGTGGCGGAGTGGGTTTGGGTCTAGTTGAGTGGGTTTGGGTCTAGCCGAGTGGGTTTGGGTCTAGCCGAGTGGGTTGGGTCTAGCCGAGTGGGTTTGGGTGTAGCCGAGTGGGTTTGGGTGTAGCCGAGTGGGTTTGGGTGTAGCCGAGTGTGTTTGGGTCTAGCCGAGTGGATTTGGGTCCAGCCGAGTGGGTTTGGGTCTAGCCGAGTGGGCTTGGGTATAGCCTAGTGGGTTTGGGTCTAGCCCAGTGGGTTTGGGTCTACCCGAGTGGGTTTGGGTCTAGCCGAGTGGTTTGGGTCTAGCCGAGTGGGTTTGGGTCTAGCCGAGTGGGTTTGGGTCTGGTCGAGTGGGTTTGGGTGTAGCCGAGTGGGTTTGGGTCTCGCCGAGTGGGTTTGGGTCTAGCCGAGTGGGTTTGGGTCTAGCCGAGTGGGTTTGGGACTAGCCGAGTGGGTTTGCGTCTAGCGGAGTGGGTTTGAGTCTAGCGGAGTGGGTTTGGGTCTAGCGGAGTGGGTTTGGTGTAGCGGAGTGGGGTTTGGGTCTAGCGGAGTGGGTTTGGGTCTAGCCGAGTGGGTTTGGGTCTAGCCGAGTGGGTTGGGTCTAGCCCAGTGGGTTTAGGTCTGGCGGAGTGGGTTTGCGTCTAGCTGAATGGGTTTGGATCTAGCCGAGTGGTTTTGGGTCTAGCCGAATAGGTTTTGGTCTAGCGGAGTGGGTTTGGGTCTAGCCGAGTGGGTTTGGGTGTAGCCGAGTGGGTTTGGGTCTAGCCGAGTGGGTTTGTGTCTAGCCGAGTGGGTTTGGGTCTAGCCGAGTGGGTTTGGGTCTCGCCGAGTGGGTTTGGGTCTAGCCGAGTGGGTTTGGGTCTAGCCGAGTGGGTTTGGGACTAGCCGAGTGGGTTTGCGTCTAGCGGAGTGGGTTTGAGTCTAGCGGAGTAGGTTTGGGTCTAGCGGAGTGGGTTTGGTGTAGCGGAGTGGGGTTTGGGTCTAGCGGAGTGGGTTTGGGTCTAGCCGATTGGGTTTGGGACAAGCCGAGTGGGTTTGCGTCTAGCGGAGGGTTTGAGTCTAGCGGAGTGGGTTTGGGTCTAGCGGAGTGGGTTTGGTGTAGCGGAGTGGGTTTGCGTCTAGCCGAATGGGTTTGGATCTAGCCGAGTGGTTTTGGGTCTAGCCGAATAGGTTTCGGTCTAGCAGAGTGGGTTTGGGTCTAGCCGAGTGGGTTTGGGTGTAGCCGAGTGGGTTTGGGTCTAGCCGAGAGGGTTTGGGTCTAGCAGAGTGGGTTTGGGACTAGCCGAGTGGGTTTGGGTCTAGCGGAGTGGGTTTGAGTCTAGCGGAGTGGGTTTGGGTCTAGCGGAGTGGGTTTGGTGTAGCGGAGTGGGTTTGTGTCTAGCCGAATGGGTTTGGATCCAGCCGAGTGGTTTTGGGTCTAGCCGAATAGGTTTGGGTCTAGCAGAGTGGGTTTGGGTCTAGCCGAGTGGGTTTGGGTCTAGCCGAGTGGGTTTGGGTCTAGCCGAGTGGGTTTGGGTCTAGCCGAGTGGGTTTGGGTCTAGCCGAGTGGGTTTGGGTCTAGACGAGTGGGTTTGGGTCTAGCCGAGTGGGTTTGGGTCTAGCCGAGTGGGGTTGGGACTAGCCGAGTGGCTTTGCGTCTAGCGGAGTGGGGTTGAGTCTAGCGGAGTGGGATTGGGTCTAGCGGAGTGGGTTTGGTGTAGCGGAGTGGGTTTGCGTCTAGCCGAATGGGTTTGGATCTAGCCGAGTGGTTTTGGGTCTAGCCGAATAGGTTTGGGTCTAGCGGAGTGGGTTTGGGTCAAGCCGAGTGGGTTTGGGTGTAGCCGAGTGGGTTTGAGTCTAGCCGAGTGGGTTTGGGTCCAGCGGAGTGGGTTTGGGTCTAGCGGAGTGGGTTTGGGTCTAGCCGAGTGGGTTTGGGTCTAACCGAGTAGGTTTGGGTCTAGCCGAGTGGGTTTGGGTCTAGCGGAGTGGGTTTGGTGTAGCGGAGTGGGTTTGGATCTAGCGGAGTGGGTTTGGGTCCAGCCGAGTGGTTTTGGGTCTAGCCGAATAGGTTTTAGTCTAGCGGAGTGGGTTTGGGTCTAGCCGAGTGGGTTTGGGTGTAGCCGAGTGGGTTTGGGTGTAGCCGAGTGGGTTTGTGTGTAGCCGAGTGGGTTTGGGTCTAGCCGAGTGGGTTTGGGTCTAGACGAATGGGTTTGGGTCTAGCCGAGTGGGTTTGGGTCTAGCCGAGTGGGTTTGGGACTAGCCGAGTGGCTTTGCGTCTAGCGGAGTGGGTTTGAGTCTAGCGGAGTGGGTTTGGGTCTAGCGGAGTGGGTTTGGTGTAGCGGAGTGGGTTTGCGTCTAGCCGAATGGGTTTGGATCTAGCCGAGTGGTTTTGGGTCTAGCCGAATAGGTTTGGGTCTAGCGGAGTGCGTTTGGGTCTAGCCGAGTGGGTTTGGGTCTAGCCGAGTGGGTTTAGGTCTAGCCGAGTGGGTTTGGGTGTAGCCGAGTGGGTTTGGGTCTTGCCGAGTGGGTTTGGGTGTAGCCGAGTGGGTTTGTGTCTCGCCGAGTGGGTTTGGGTCTAGCTGAGTGGGCTTGGGTCTAGCCGAGTGGGTTTGGGACTAGCCGAGTGGGTTTGCGTCTAGCGGAGTGGGTTTGAGTCTCGCGGAGTGGGTTTGGGTCTAGCGTAGTGGGTTTGGTGTAGCGGAGTTGGTTTGGGTCAGGCGGAGTGGGTTTGGGTCTAGCCGAGTGGGTTTGGGTCTAGCCGAGTGGGTTGGGTCTTGCCCAGTGGGTTTAGGTCTAGCGGAGTGGGTTTCCGTCTAGCCGAATGGGTTTGGATCTAGCCGAGTGGTTTTGGGTCTAGCCGAATAGGTTTGGGTCTAGCGGAGTGGGTTTGGGTCTAGCCGAGTGGGTTTGGGTGTAGCCGAGTGGGTTTGGGTGTAGCCGAGTGGGTTTGTGTGTAGCCGAGTGGGTTTGGGTACAGCCGAGTGGGTTTGGGTGTAGCCGAGTGGGTTTGGGTGTCGCCGAGTGGGTTTGGGTGTAGCCGAGTGGGTTTGGGTCTAGCCGAGTGGGTTTGGGTCTAGCCGAATGGGTTTGGGTCTAGCCGAGTGGGTTTGGGTCTAGCCCAGTGGGTTTGTGTCTAGCCGAGTGGGTTTGTGTCTAGCCCAGTGGGTTTGGGTCTGGCCGAATAGGTTTGGGTCTAGCGGAGTGGGTTTGGGTCTAGCCGAGTGGGTTTGGGTCTAGCGAAGTGGGTTTGGGTCTAGCCGAGTGGGTTTGCGTCTAGCGGAGTGGGTTTGAGTCTAGCGGAGTGGGTTTGGGTCTAGCGGAGTGGGTTTGGTGTAGCGGAGTGGGTTTGGGTCTAGCGGAGTGGGTTTGGGTCTAGCGGAGTGGGTTTGGGTGTAGCCGAGTGGGTTTGGGTGTAGCCGAGTGGGTTTGGGTGTAGCCGAGTGGGTTTTGGTTCTCGCCGATTGGGTTTGGGTCTAGTGGAATGGGCTTGGGTCTAGCCGAGTGGGTTTGGGTGTAGCTGAGTGGGTTTCGGTGTAGCCGAGTGGGTTTCGGTGTAGCCCAGTGGGTTTGGGTCTAGCCGAGTGGGTTTGGGTCTAGCCGAGTGGGTTTGGGTCTTGCCGAGTGCGTTTGGGTCTAGCCGAGTGGGTTTGGGTCTTGTCGAGTGGGCTTGGGTGTAGCCGAGTGGGTTTGGGTGTCGCCGAGTGGGTTTGGGTCTAGCCAAGTGGGTTTGGGTCTAGCCGAGTGGGTTTGGGACTAGCCGAGTGGGTTTGCGTCTACCGGAGTGGGTTTGAGTCTAGCGGAGTGGGTTTGGGTCTAGCGGAGTGGGTTTGGTGTAGCGGAGTGGGTTTGGGTCGAGCGGAGCGGGTTTGGGTCTAGCGGAGTGGGTTTGGGTCTAGCCGAGTGGGTTTGGGTCTAGCCCAGTGGGTTTAGGTCTAGCGGAGTGGGTTTGCGTCTAGCCGAATGGGTTTGGATCTAGCCGACTGGTTTTGGGTCTAGCCGAATAGGTTTTGGTCTAGCGGAGTGGGTTTGGGTCTAGCCGAGTGGGTTTGGGTGTAGCCGAGTGGGTTTGGGTGTAGCCGAGTGGGTTTGTGTGTAGCCGAGTGGGTTTGGGTGTTGCCGAGTGGGTTTAGGTAAGGCCGAGTGGGTTTGGGTGTAGCCGAGTGGGTTTGGGTCCAGCCGAGTGGGTTTGGGTCCAACCGAGTGGGTTTGGGTCTAGCCGAGTGGGTTTGGGTATACCGAGTGGGTTTGGGTCTAGCCGAGTGGGTTTGGGTCTAGCCGAGTGGGTTTTGGTCTAGCCGAGTGGGTTTGGGTCTAGCCGAGTGGGTTTGGGTCTAGCGGAGTGGGTTTGGGTCTAGCCGAGTGGGTTTGGGTCTAGACGAGTGGGTTTGGGTCTAGCGGAGTGGGTTTGGGTCTAGCGGAGTGGGTTTGGGTCTAGCGGAGTGGGTTTGGGTCTAGCGGAGTGGGTTTGGGTCTAGCGGAGTGGGTTTGGGTCTAGCCGAGTGGGTTTGGGTCTAGCCGAGTGGGTTTGGGTCTAGCCGAGTGGGTTTTGGTTCTCGCCGATTGGGTTTGGGTCTAGTGGAATGGGCTTGGGTCTAGCCGAGTGGGTTTGGGTGTAGCTGAGTGGGTTTCGGTGTAGCCGAGTGGGTTTCGGTGTAGCCGAGTGGGTTTAGGTGTAGCCGAGTGGGTTTGGGTATAGCCGAGTGGGCTTGGGTCTAGCCGAGTGGGTTTGGGTCTAGCCGAGTGGGTTTGGGTCTAGCCGAGTGGGTTTGTGTCTAGCCGAGTGGGTTTGGGTCTTGCCGAGTGGGATGCGGTCTAGCCGAGTGGGTTTGAGTCTAGCCGAGTGGGTTTGGGTCTAGCCGAGTGGGTTTGGGTCTAGCCGAGTGGGTTTGGGTCTAGCCGAGTGGGTTTGGGTCTAGACGAGTGGGTTTGGGTCTAGCCGAGTGGGTTTGCATCGAACAGAGTGGGTTTGGGTCTAGCGGAGTGGGTTTGGGTCGAGCGGAGTGGGTTTGGGTCCAGCGGAGTGGGTTTGGGTCTAGCCGAGTGGGTTTGGGTGTAGCCGAGTGGGTTGGGGTGTAGCCGAGTGGGTTTGGGTGTAGTCGAGTGGGTTTAGGTGTAGCCGAGTGGGTTTGGGTCTAGCCGAGAGGGTTTGGGTCTAGCCGAGTGGGTTTGAGTCTAGCCGAGTGGGTTTGGGTCTAGCCGAGTGGGTTTGGGTCTAGCCGAGTGGGTTTGGGTCTAGCCGAGTGGGTTTGGGTCTAGACGAGTGGGTTTGGGTCTAGCCGAGTGGGTTTGCATCGAGCAGAGTGGGTTTGGGTCTAGCGGAGTGGGTTTGGGTCGAGCGGAGTGGGTTTGGGTCCAGCGGAGTGGGTTTGGGTCTAGCCGAGTGGGTTTGGGTGTAGCCGAGTGGGTTGGGGTGTAGCCGAGTGGGTTTGGGTGTAGTCGAGTGGGTTTAGGTGTAGCCGAGTGGGTTTGGGTCTAGCCGAGAGGGTTTGGGTCTAGCCGAGTGGGTTTGGGTCTAGCCGAGTGGGTTTGGGTCCAGCCGAGTGGGTTTGGGACTAGCCGAGTGGGTTTGGGTCTAGCCGATTGGGTTTGGGTCTAGCCGAGTGGGTTTGGGTCTTGCCGAGTGGGCTTGGGTCTAGCCTAGTGGGTTTGGGTCTAGCCGAGTGGGTTTGGGTCTAACCGAGTGGGTTTGGGTCTAGCCGAGTGGGTTTGGTCTAGACGAATGGGTTTGGGTCTAGCCGAGTGGCTTTGCGTCTAGCGGAGTGGGTTTGAGTCTAGCGGAGTGGGTTTGGGTCTAGCGGAGTGGGTTTGGTGTAGCGGAGTGGGTTTGCGTCTAGCCGAATGGGTTTGGATCTAGCCGAGTGGTTTTGGGTCTAGCCGAATAGGTTTGGGTCTAGCGGAGTGCGTTTGGGTCTAGCCGAGTGGGTTTGGGTCTAGCCGAGTGGGTTTAGGTCTAGCCGAGTGGGTTTGGGTGTAGCCGAGTGGGTTTGGGTCTTGCCGAGTGGGTTTGGGTGTAGCCGAGTGGGTTTGTGTCTCGCCGAGTGGGTTTGGGTCTAGCCGAGTGGGCTTGGGTCTAGCCGAGTGGGTTTGGGACTAGCCGAGTGGGTTTGCGTCTAGCGGAGTGGGTTTGAGTCTCGCGGAGTGGGTTTGGGTCTAGCGTAGTGGGTTTGGTGTAGCGGAGTTGGTTTGGGTCAGGCGGAGTGGGTTTGGGTCTAGCCGAGTGGGTTTGGGTCTAGCCGAGTGGGTTGGGTCTTGCCCAGTGGGTTTAGGTCTAGCGGAGTGGGTTTCCGTCTAGCCGAATGGGTTTGGATCTAGCCGAGTGGTTTTGGGTCTAGCCGAATAGGTTTGGGTCTAGCGGAGTGGGTTTGGGTCTAGCCGAGTGGGTTTGGGTGTAGCCGAGTGGGTTTGGGTGTAGCCGAGTGGGTTTGTGTGTAGCCGAGTGGGTTTGGGTACAGCCGAGTGGGTTTGGGTGTAGCCGAGTGGGTTTGGGTGTCGCCGAGTGGGTTTGGGTGTAGCCGAGTGGGTTTGGGTCTAGCCGAGTGGGTTTGGGTCTAGCCGAATGGGTTTGGGTCTAGCCGAGTGGGTTTGGGTCTAGCCCAGTGGGTTTGTGTCTAGCCGAGTGGGTTTGTGTCTAGCCCAGTGGGTTTGGGTCTGGCCGAATAGGTTTGGGTCTAGCGGAGTGGGTTTGGGTCTAGCCGAGTGGGTTTGGGTCTAGCGAAGTGGGTTTGGGTCTAGCCGAGTGGGTTTGCGTCTAGCGGAGTGGGTTTGAGTCTAGCGGAGTGGGTTTGGGTCTAGCGGAGTGGGTTTGGTGTAGCGGAGTGGGTTTGGGTCTAGCGGAGTGGGTTTGGGTCTAGCGGAGTGGGTTTGGGTGTAGCCGAGTGGGTTTGGGTGTAGCCGAGTGGGTTTGGGTGTAGCCGAGTGGGTTTTGGTTCTCGCCGATTGGGTTTGGGTCTAGTGGAATGGGCTTGGGTCTAGCCGAGTGGGTTTGGGTGTAGCTGAGTGGGTTTCGGTGTAGCCGAGTGGGTTTCGGTGTAGCCCAGTGGGTTTGGGTCTAGCCGAGTGGGTTTGGGTCTAGCCGAGTGGGTTTGGGTCTAGACGAGTGGGTTTGGGTCTAGCGGAGTGGGTTTGGGTCTAGCGGAGTGGGTTTGGGTCTAGCGGAGTGGGTTTGGGTCTAGCGGAGTGGGTTTGGGTCTAGCGGAGTGGGTTTGGGTCTAGCCGAGTGGGTTTGGGTCTAGCCGAGTGGGTTTGGGTCTAGCCGAGTGGGTTTTGGTTCTCGCCGATTGGGTTTGGGTCTAGTGGAATGGGCTTGGGTCTAGCCGAGTGGGTTTGGGTGTAGCTGAGTGGGTTTCGGTGTAGCCGAGTGGGTTTCGGTGTAGCCGAGTGGGTTTAGGTGTAGCCGAGTGGGTTTGGGTATAGCCGAGTGGGCTTGGGTCTAGCCGAGTGGGTTTGGGTCTAGCCGAGTGGGTTTGGTTCTAGCCGAGTGGGTTTGTGTCTAGCCGAGTGGGTTTGGGTCTTGCCGAGTGGGATGCGGTCTAGCCGAGTGGGTTTGAGTCTAGCCGAGTGGGTTTGGGTCTAGCCGAGTGGGTTTGGGTCTAGCCGAGTGGGTTTGGGTCTAGCCGAGTGGGTTTGGGTCTAGACGAGTGGGTTTGGGTCTAGCCGAGTGGGTTTGCATCGAACAGAGTGGGTTTGGGTCTAGCGGAGTGGGTTTGGGTCGAGCGGAGTGGGTTTGGGTCCAGCGGAGTGGGTTTGGGTCTAGCCGAGTGGGTTTGGGTGTAGCCGAGTGGGTTGGGGTGTAGCCGAGTGGGTTTGGGTGTAGTCGAGTGGGTTTAGGTGTAGCCGAGTGGGTTTGGGTCTAGCCGAGAGGGTTTGGGTCTAGCCGAGTGGGTTTGAGTCTAGCCGAGTGGGTTTGGGTCTAGCCGAGTGGGTTTGGGTCTAGCCGAGTGGGTTTGGGTCTAGCCGAGTGGGTTTGGGTCTAGACGAGTGGGTTTGGGTCTAGCCGAGTGGGTTTGCATCGAGCAGAGTGGGTTTGGGTCTAGCGGAGTGGGTTTGGGTCGAGCGGAGTGGGTTTGGGTCCAGCGGAGTGGGTTTGGGTCTAGCCGAGTGGGTTTGGGTGTAGCCGAGTGGGTTGGGGTGTAGCCGAGTGGGTTTGGGTGTAGTCGAGTGGGTTTAGGTGTAGCCGAGTGGGTTTGGGTCTAGCCGAGAGGGTTTGGGTCTAGCCGAGTGGGTTTGGGTCTAGCCGAGTGGGTTTGGGTCCAGCCGAGTGGGTTTGGGACTAGCCGAGTGGGTTTGGGTCTAGCCGATTGGGTTTGGGTCTAGCCGAGTGGGTTTGGGTCTTGCCGAGTGGGCTTGGGTCTAGCCTAGTGGGTTTGGGTCTAGCCGAGTGGGTTTGGGTCTAACCGAGTGGGTTTGGGTCTAGCCGAGTGGGTTTGGTCTAGACGAATGGGTTTGGGTCTAGCCGAGTGGCTTTGCGTCTAGCGGAGTGGGTTTGAGTCTAGCGGAGTGGGTTTGGGTCTAGCGGAGTGGGTTTGGTGTAGCGGAGTGGGTTTGCGTCTAGCCGAATGGGTTTGGATCTAGCCGAGTGGTTTTGGGTCTAGCCGAATAGGTTTGGGTCTAGCGGAGTGCGTTTGGGTCTAGCCGAGTGGGTTTGGGTCTAGCCGAGTGGGTTTAGGTCTAGCCGAGTGGGTTTGGGTGTAGCCGAGTGGGTTTGGGTCTTGCCGAGTGGGTTTGGGTGTAGCCGAGTGGGTTTGTGTCTCGCCGAGTGGGTTTGGGTCTAGCCGAGTGGGCTTGGGTCTAGCCGAGTGGGTTTGGGACTAGCCGAGTGGGTTTGCGTCTAGCGGAGTGGGTTTGAGTCTCGCGGAGTGGGTTTGGGTCTAGCGTAGTGGGTTTGGTGTAGCGGAGTTGGTTTGGGTCAGGCGGAGTGGGTTTGGGTCTAGCCGAGTGGGTTTGGGTCTAGCCGAGTGGGTTGGGTCTTGCCCAGTGGGTTTAGGTCTAGCGGAGTGGGTTTCCGTCTAGCCGAATGGGTTTGGATCTAGCCGAGTGGTTTTGGGTCTAGCCGAATAGGTTTGGGTCTAGCGGAGTGGGTTTGGGTCTAGCCGAGTGGGTTTGGGTGTAGCCGAGTGGGTTTGGGTGTAGCCGAGTGGGTTTGTGTGTAGCCGAGTGGGTTTGGGTACAGCCGAGTGGGTTTGGGTGTAGCCGAGTGGGTTTGGGTGTCGCCGAGTGGGTTTGGGTGTAGCCGAGTGGGTTTGGGTCTAGCCGAGTGGGTTTGGGTCTAGCCGAATGGGTTTGGGTCTAGCCGAGTGGGTTTGGGTCTAGCCCAGTGGGTTTGTGTCTAGCCGAGTGGGTTTGTGTCTAGCCCAGTGGGTTTGGGTCTGGCCGAATAGGTTTGGGTCTAGCGGAGTGGGTTTGGGTCTAGCCGAGTGGGTTTGGGTCTAGCGAAGTGGGTTTGGGTCTAGCCGAGTGGGTTTGCGTCTAGCGGAGTGGGTTTGAGTCTAGCGGAGTGGGTTTGGGTCTAGCGGAGTGGGTTTGGTGTAGCGGAGTGGGTTTGGGTCTAGCGGAGTGGGTTTGGGTCTAGCGGAGTGGGTTTGGGTGTAGCCGAGTGGGTTTGGGTGTAGCCGAGTGGGTTTGGGTGTAGCCGAGTGGGTTTTGGTTCTCGCCGATTGGGTTTGGGTCTAGTGGAATGGGCTTGGGTCTAGCCGAGTGGGTTTGGGTGTAGCTGAGTGGGTTTCGGTGTAGCCGAGTGGGTTTCGGTGTAGCCCAGTGGGTTTGGGTCTAGCCGAGTGGGTTTGGGTCTAGCCGAGTGGGTTTGGGTCTTGCCGAGTGCGTTTGGGTCTAGCCGAGTGGGTTTGGGTCTTGTCGAGTGGGCTTGGGTGTAGCCGAGTGGGTTTGGGTGTCGCCGAGTGGGTTTGGGTCTAGCCAAGTGGGTTTGGGTCTAGCCGAGTGGGTTTGGGACTAGCCGAGTGGGTTTGCGTCTACCGGAGTGGGTTTGAGTCTAGCGGAGTGGGTTTGGGTCTAGCGGAGTGGGTTTGGTGTAGCGGAGTGGGTTTGGGTCGAGCGGAGCGGGTTTGGGTCTAGCGGAGTGGGTTTGGGTCTAGCCGAGTGGGTTTGGGTCTAGCCCAGTGGGTTTAGGTCTAGCGGAGTGGGTTTGCGTCTAGCCGAATGGGTTTGGATCTAGCCGACTGGTTTTGGGTCTAGCCGAATAGGTTTTGGTCTAGCGGAGTGGGTTTGGGTCTAGCCGAGTGGGTTTGGGTGTAGCCGAGTGGGTTTGGGTGTAGCCGAGTGGGTTTGTGTGTAGCCGAGTGGGTTTGGGTGTTGCCGAGTGGGTTTAGGTAAGGCCGAGTGGGTTTGGGTGTAGCCGAGTGGGTTTGGGTCCAGCCGAGTGGGTTTGGGTCCAACCGAGTGGGTTTGGGTCTAGCCGAGTGGGTTTGGGTATACCGAGTGGGTTTGGGTCTAGCCGAGTGGGTTTGGGTCTAGCCGAGTGGGTTTTGGTCTAGCCGAGTGGGTTTGGGTCTAGCCGAGTGGGTTTGGGTCTAGCGGAGTGGGTTTGGGTCTAGCCGAGTGGGTTTGGGTCTAGACGAGTGGGTTTGGGTCTAGCGGAGTGGGTTTGGGTCTAGCGGAGTGGGTTTGGGTCTAGCGGAGTGGGTTTGGGTCTAGCGGAGTGGGTTTGGGTCTAGCGGAGTGGGTTTGGGTCTAGCCGAGTGGGTTTGGGTCTAGCCGAGTGGGTTTGGGTCTAGCCGAGTGGGTTTTGGTTCTCGCCGATTGGGTTTGGGTCTAGTGGAATGGGCTTGGGTCTAGCCGAGTGGGTTTGGGTGTAGCTGAGTGGGTTTCGGTGTAGCCGAGTGGGTTTCGGTGTAGCCGAGTGGGTTTAGGTGTAGCCGAGTGGGTTTGGGTATAGCCGAGTGGGCTTGGGTCTAGCCGAGTGGGTTTGGGTCTAGCCGAGTGGGTTTGGGTCTAGCCGAGTGGGTTTGTGTCTAGCCGAGTGGGTTTGGGTCTTGCCGAGTGGGATGCGGTCTAGCCGAGTGGGTTTGAGTCTAGCCGAGTGGGTTTGGGTCTAGCCGAGTGGGTTTGGGTCTAGCCGAGTGGGTTTGGGTCTAGCCGAGTGGGTTTGGGTCTAGACGAGTGGGTTTGGGTCTAGCCGAGTGGGTTTGCATCGAACAGAGTGGGTTTGGGTCTAGCGGAGTGGGTTTGGGTCGAGCGGAGTGGGTTTGGGTCCAGCGGAGTGGGTTTGGGTCTAGCCGAGTGGGTTTGGGTGTAGCCGAGTGGGTTGGGGTGTAGCCGAGTGGGTTTGGGTGTAGTCGAGTGGGTTTAGGTGTAGCCGAGTGGGTTTGGGTCTAGCCGAGAGGGTTTGGGTCTAGCCGAGTGGGTTTGAGTCTAGCCGAGTGGGTTTGGGTCTAGCCGAGTGGGTTTGGGTCTAGCCGAGTGGGTTTGGGTCTAGCCGAGTGGGTTTGGGTCTAGACGAGTGGGTTTGGGTCTAGCCGAGTGGGTTTGCATCGAGCAGAGTGGGTTTGGGTCTAGCGGAGTGGGTTTGGGTCGAGCGGAGTGGGTTTGGGTCCAGCGGAGTGGGTTTGGGTCTAGCCGAGTGGGTTTGGGTGTAGCCGAGTGGGTTGGGGTGTAGCCGAGTGGGTTTGGGTGTAGTCGAGTGGGTTTAGGTGTAGCCGAGTGGGTTTGGGTCTAGCCGAGAGGGTTTGGGTCTAGCCGAGTGGGTTTGGGTCTAGCCGAGTGGGTTTGGGTCCAGCCGAGTGGGTTTGGGACTAGCCGAGTGGGTTTGGGTCTAGCCGATTGGGTTTGGGTCTAGCCGAGTGGGTTTGGGTCTTGCCGAGTGGGCTTGGGTCTAGCCTAGTGGGTTTGGGTCTAGCCGAGTGGGTTTGGGTCTAACCGAGTGGGTTTGGGTCTAGCCGAGTGGGTTTGGTCTAGACGAATGGGTTTGGGTCCAGCCGAGTGGGTTTGGGTCTAGCCGAGTGGGTTTGGGACTAGCCGAGTAGGTTTGCGTCTAGCGGAGTGGGTTTGAGTCTAGCGGAGTGGGTTTGGGTCTAGCGGAGTGGGTTTGGGTCTAGCGGAGTGGGTTTGGGTCTAGCCGAGTGGGTTTGGGTCTAGCCGAGTGGGCTTGGGTCTAGCCCAGTGGGTTTGGGTCTAGACGAGTGGGTTTGGGTCTAGCCGAGTGGGTTTGGGTCTAGAGGAGTGGGTTTGGGTCTAGCGGAGTGGGTTTGGGTCTAGCGGAGTGGGTTTGGGTCTAGTGGAGTGGGCTTGGGTCTAGCCGAGTGGGTTTGGGTGTAGCCGAGTGGGTTTGGGTGTAGCCGAGTGGGTTTGGGTGTAGCCGAGTGGGTTTAGGTGTAGCCGAGTGGGTTTGGGTCCAGCCGAGAGGGTTTGGGTCTAGCCGAGTGGGTTTGGGTCTAGCCGAGTGGGTTTGGGTCTAGACGAGTGGGTTTGGGTCTAGACGAGTGGGTTTGGGTCTGGCCGAGTGGGTTTGGGTCTAGCCGAGTGGGTTTGGGTATAGCCGAGTGGGCTTGGGTCTAGCCGAGTGCGTTTGGGTCTAGCCGAGTGGGTTTGGGTCTAGCCGAGTGGGTTTGTGTCTAGCCGAGTGGGTTTGGGTCTTGCCGAGTGGGATGCGGTCTAGCCGAGTGGGTATGAGTCTAGCCGAGTGGGTTAGGGTCTAGCCGAGTGGGTTTGGGTCTAGCCAAGTGGGTTTGGGTCTAGCCGAGTGGGTTTGGGTCTAGCCGAGTGGGTTTGGGACTAGCCGAGTAGGTTTGCGTCTAGCGGAGTGGGTTTGAGTCTTGCGGAGTGGGTTTTGGTCTAGCGGAGTGGGTTTGGGTGTAGCGGAGTGGGTTTGGGTCTAGCCGTGTGGGTTTGGGTCTAGCCGAGTGGGTTTGGGTCTAGCCCAGTGGGTTTGGGTCTAGACGAGTGGGTTGGGGTCTAGCCGAGTGGGTTTGGGTCTAGAGGAGTGGGTTTGTGTCTAGCGGAATGGGTTTGGGTCTAGTGGAGTGGGCTTGGGTCTAGCCGAGTGGGTTTGGGTCTAGCGGAGTGGGTTTGTGTCTAGCGGAATGGGTTTGGGTCTAGTGGAGTGGGCTTGGGTCTAGCCGAGTGGGTTTGGGTGTAGCCGAGTGGGTTTGGGTGTAGCCGAGTGGGTTTGGGTGTAGCCGAGTGGGTTTAGGTGTAGCCGAGTGGGTTTGGGTCTAGCCGAGAGGGTTTGGGTCTAGCCGAGTGGGTTTGGGTCTAGCCGAGTGGGTTTGGGTCTAGCCGAGTGGGTTTGGGTCTAGCCGAGTGGGTTTGTGTCTAGCCGAGTGGGTTTGGGTCTAGCCGAGTGGGTTTGGGTCTTGCCGAGTGGGTTTGGGTCCAACCGAGTGGGTTTGGGTCAAGCCGAGTGGGTTTGGTCTAGACGAATGGGTTTGGGTCTAGCCGAGTGGGTTTGGGTCTAGCCGAATGGGTTTGGGTCTAGCCGAGAGGGTTTGCGTCTAGCGGAGTGGGTTTGAGTCTAGCGGAGTGGGTTTGGGTCTAGCGGAGTGGGTTTGGGTCTAGCGGAGTGGGTTTGGGTCCAGCCGAGTGGGTTTGGGTCTAGCCGAGTGGGTTTGGGTCTAGCCCAGTGGGTTTGGGTCTAGCGGAGTGGGTTTGCGTGTCGCCGAGTGGGTTTGGGTCTACCCAAGTGGGTTTGGGTCTAGCCGAATAGGTTTGGTTCTAGCCGAGTGGGTTTGGGTCTAGCCGAGTGGGTTCGCGTCCTGCCAAGTGGGTTTGGGTCTAGCAGTGTGGGTTTCGGTCTGGCCGAGTGGGTTTGGGACTAGCCGAGTGGGTTTTGGTTCTAACCAAGTGGGTTTGGTTCTAGTGGAGTGGGCTTGGGTCTAGCCGAGTGGGTTTGGGTGTAGCCGAGTGTGTTTGGGTGTCGCCGAGTGGGTTTGGGTGTAGCCGAGTGGGTTTGGGTGTAGCCGAGTGGGTTTGGGTGAAGCCGAGTGGGTTTAGGTGTAGCCGAGTGGGTTTGGGTCTAGCCGAGAGGGTTTGTGTCTAGCCGAGTGGGTTTGGGTCTAGCCGAGTGGGTTTGGGTCTAGCCGAGTGGGTTTGCGTCTAGCCGAGTGGGTTTGGGTCAAGCCGAGTGGGTTTGGGTCCAGCCGAGTGGGTTTGGGTCTAGCCGAGTGGGTTTGGGTCTAGCCGAGTGGGTTTGGGTCTAGCCGAGTGGGTTTGGGTCTTGCCGAGTGGGCTTGTGTCTAGCCGAGTGGGTTTGGGTCTAGCCGAGTGGGTTTGGGTCTAACCGAGTGGGTTTGGGTCTAGCCGAGTGGGTTTGGTCTAGGCGAATGGGTTTGGGTCTAGCCGAGTGGGTTTGGGTCTAGCCGAGTGGGTTTGGGACTAGCCGAGTAGGTTTGCGTCTAGCGGAGTGGGTTTGAGTCTAGCGGAGTGGGTTTGGGTCTAGCGGAGTGGGTTTGGGTCTAGCGGAGTGGGTTTGGGTCTAGCCGAGTGGGTTTGGGTCTAGCCGAGTGGGCTTGGGTCTAGCCGAGTGGGTTTGGGTCTAGCCGAGTGGGTTTGGGTCTAGCCGAGTGGGTTTGGTTCTAGCCGAGTGGGTTTTGGTTCTAGCCGAGTGGGTTTGGGTCTAGTGGAGTGGGCTTGGGTCTAGCCGAGTGGGTTTGGGTGCAGCCGAGTGGGTTTGGGTGTAGCCGAGTGGGTTTGGGTGTAGCCGAGTGGGTTTAGGTGTAGCCGAGTGGGTTTGGGTCTAGCCGAGAGGGTTTGGGTCTAGCCGAGTGGGTTTCGGTCTAGCCGAGTGGGTTTGGGTCTAGCCGAGTGGGTTTGGGTCTAGCCGAGTGGGTTTGGGTCTGGCCGAGTGGGTTTGGGTTTAGCCGAGTGGGTTTGGGTCCAGCCGAGTGGGTTTGGGTCCAGCCGAGTGGGTTTGGGTCTAGCCGAGTGGGTTTGGGTCTAGCCGAGTGGGTTTGGGTCTAGCCGAGTGGGTTTGGGTATTGCCGAGTGGGCTTGGGTCTAGCCGAGTGGGTTTGGGTCTAGCCGAGTGGGTTTGGGTCTAACCGAGTGGGTTTGGGTCTAGCCGAGTGGGTTTGGTCTAGACGAATGGGTTTGGGTCTAGCCGAGTGGGTTTTGGTCTAGCCGAGTGGGTTTGGGACTAGCCGAGTGGGTTTGCGTCTAGCGGAGTGGGTTTGAGTCTAGCGGAGTGGGTTTGGGTCTAGCCGAGTGGGTTTGGGTGTAGCCGAGTGGGTTTGGGTGTAGCCGAGTGGGTTTGTGTGTAGCCGAGTGGGTTTGGGTGTTGCCGAGTGGGTTTAGGTAAGGCCGAGTGGGTTTGGGTGTAGCCGAGTGGGTTTGGGTCCAGCCGAGTGGGTTTGGGTCCAACCGAGTGGGTTTGGGTCTAGCCGAGTGGGTTTGGGTATACCGAGTGGGTTTGGGTCTAGCCGAGTGGGTTTGGGTCTAGCCGAGTGGGTTTGGGTCTAGCCGAGTGGGTTTGGGTCTAGCCGAGTGGGTTTGGGTCTAGCGGAGTGGGTTTGGGTCTAGCCGAGTGGGTTTGGGTCTAGACGAGTGGGTTTGGGTCTAGCGGAGTGGGTTTGGGTCTAGCGGAGTGGGTTTGGGTCTAGCGGAGTGGGTTTGGGTCTAGCGGAGTGGGTTTGGGTCTAGCGGAGTGGGTTTGGGTCTAGCCGAGTGGGTTTGGGTCTAGCCGAGTGGGTTTGGGTCTAGCCGAGTGGGTTTTGGTTCTCGCCGATTGGGTTTGGGTCTAGTGGAATGGGCTTGGGTCTAGCCGAGTGGGTTTGGGTGTAGCTGAGTGGGTTTCGGTGTAGCCGAGTGGGTTTCGGTGTAGCCGAATGGGTTTAGGTGTAGCCGAGTGGGTTTGGGTATAGCCGAGTGGGCTTGGGTCTAGCCGAGTGGGTTTGGGTCTAGCCGAGTGGGTTTGGGTCTAGCCGAGTGGGTTTGTGTCTAGCCGAGTGGGTTTGGGTCTTGCCGAGTGGGATGCGGTCTAGCCGAGTGGGTTTGAGTCTAGCCGAGTGGGTTTGGGTCTAGCCGAGTGGGTTTGGGTCTAGCCGAGTGGGTTTGGGTCTAGCCGAGTGGGTTTGGGTCTAGACGAGTGGGTTTGGGTCTAGCCGAGTGGGTTTGCATCGAGCAGAGTGGGTTTGGGTCTAGCGGAGTGGGTTTGGGTCGAGCGGAGTGGGTTTGGGTCCAGCGGATTGGGTTTGGGTCTAGCCGAGTGGGTTTGGGTGTAGCCGAGTGGGTTGGGGTGTAGTCGAGTGGGTTTAGGTGTAGCCGAGTGGGTTTGGGTATTGCCGAGTGGGCTTGGGTCTAGCCGAGTGGGTTTGGGTCTAGCCGAGTGGGTTTGGGTCTAACCGAGTGGGTTTGGGTCTAGCCGAGTGGGTTTGGTCTAGACGAATGGGTTTGGGTCTAGCCGAGTGGGTTTTGGTCTAGCCGAGTGGGTTTGGGACTAGCCGAGTGGGTTTGCGTCTAGCGGAGTGGGTTTGAGTCTAGCGGAGTGGGTTTGGGTCTAGCCGAGTGGGTTTGGGTGTAGCCGAGTGGGTTTGGGTGTAGCCGAGTGGGTTTGTGTGTAGCCGAGTGGGTTTGGGTGTTGCCGAGTGGGTTTAGGTAAGGCCGAGTGGGTTTGGGTGTAGCCGAGTGGGTTTGGGTCCAGCCGAGTGGGTTTGGGTCCAACCGAGTGGGTTTGGGTCTAGCCGAGTGGGTTTGGGTATACCGAGTGGGTTTGGGTCTAGCCGAGTGGGTTTGGGTCTAGCCGAGTGGGTTTGGGTCTAGCCGAGTGGGTTTGGGTCTAGCCGAGTGGGTTTGGGTCTAGCGGAGTGGGTTTGGGTCTAGCCGAGTGGGTTTGGGTCTAGACGAGTGGGTTTGGGTCTAGCGGAGTGGGTTTGGGTCTAGCGGAGTGGGTTTGGGTCTAGCGGAGTGGGTTTGGGTCTAGCGGAGTGGGTTTGGGTCTAGCGGAGTGGGTTTGGGTCTAGCCGAGTGGGTTTGGGTCTAGCCGAGTGGGTTTGGGTCTAGCCGAGTGGGTTTTGGTTCTCGCCGATTGGGTTTGGGTCTAGTGGAATGGGCTTGGGTCTAGCCGAGTGGGTTTGGGTGTAGCTGAGTGGGTTTCGGTGTAGCCGAGTGGGTTTCGGTGTAGCCGAATGGGTTTAGGTGTAGCCGAGTGGGTTTGGGTATAGCCGAGTGGGCTTGGGTCTAGCCGAGTGGGTTTGGGTCTAGCCGAGTGGGTTTGGGTCTAGCCGAGTGGGTTTGTGTCTAGCCGAGTGGGTTTGGGTCTTGCCGAGTGGGATGCGGTCTAGCCGAGTGGGTTTGAGTCTAGCCGAGTGGGTTTGGGTCTAGCCGAGTGGGTTTGGGTCTAGCCGAGTGGGTTTGGGTCTAGCCGAGTGGGTTTGGGTCTAGACGAGTGGGTTTGGGTCTAGCCGAGTGGGTTTGCATCGAGCAGAGTGGGTTTGGGTCTAGCGGAGTGGGTTTGGGTCGAGCGGAGTGGGTTTGGGTCCAGCGGATTGGGTTTGGGTCTAGCCGAGTGGGTTTGGGTGTAGCCGAGTGGGTTGGGGTGTAGTCGAGTGGGTTTAGGTGTAGCCGAGTGGGTTTGGGTCTAGCCGAGAGGGTTTGGGTCTAGCCGAGTGGGTTTGGGTCTAGCCGAGTGGGTTTGGGTCCAGCCGAGTGGGTTTGGGACTAGCCGAGTGGGTTTGGGTCTAGCCGATTGGGTTTGGGTCTAGCCGAGTGGGTTTGGGTCTTGCCGAGTGGGCTTGGGTCTAGCCTAGTGGGTTTGGGTCTAGCCGAGTGCGTTTGGGTCTAACCGAGTGGGTTTGGGTCTAGCCGAGTGGGTTTGGTCTAGACGAATGGGTTTGGGTCCAGCCGAGTGGGTTTGGGTCTAGCCGAGTGGGTTTGGGACTAGCCGAGTAGGTTTGCGTCTAGCGGAGTGGGTTTGAGTCTAGCAGAGTGGGTTTGGGTCTAGCGGAGTGGGTTTGGGTCTAGCGGAGTGGGTTTGGGACTAGCCGAGTGGGTTTGGGTCTAGCCGAGTGGGCTTGGGTCTAGCCCAGTGGGTTTGGGTCTAGACGAGTGGGTTTGGGTCTAGCCGAGTGGGTTTGGGTCTAGAGGAGTGGGTTTGGGTCTAGCGGAGTGGGTTTGGGTCTAGCGGAGTGGGTTTGGGTCTAGCGGAGTGGGTTTGGGTCTAGTGGAGTGGGCTTGGGTCTAGCCGAGTGGGTTTGGGTGTAGCCGAGTGGGTTTGGGTGTAGCCGAGTGGGTTTGGGTGTAGCCGAGTGGGTTTAGGTGTAGCCGAGTGGGTTTGGGTCCAGCCGAGAGGGTTTGGGTCTAGCCGAGTGGGTTTGGGTCTAGCCGAGTGGGTTTGGGTCTAGACGAGTGGGTTTGGGTCTAGACGAGTGGGTTTGGGTCTGGCCGAGTGGGTTTGGGTCTAGCCGAGTGGGTTTGGGTATAGCAGAGTGGGCTTGGGTCTAGCCGAGTGCGTTTGGGTCTAGCCGAGTGGGTTTGGGTCTAGCCGAGTGGGTTTGTGTCTAGCCGAGTGGGTTTGGGTCTTGCCGAGTGGGATGCGGTCTAGCCGAGTGGGTTTGAGTCTAGCCGAGTGGGTTTGGGTGTAGCCGAGTGGGTTTGGGTGTAGCCGAGTGGGTTTAGGTGTAGCCGAGTGGGTTTGGGTCTAGCCGAGAGGGTTTGGGTCTAGCCGAGTGGGTTTGGGTCTAGCCGAGTGGGTTTGGGTCTAGCCGAGTGGGTTTGGGTCTAGCCGAGTGGGTTTGTGTCTAGCCGAGTGGGTTTGGGTCCAACCGAGTGGGTTTGGGTCAAGCCGAGTGGGTTTGGTCTAGACGAATGGGTTTGGGTCTAGCCGAGTGGGTTTGGGTCTAGCCGAGTGGGTTTGGGTCTAGCCGAGAGGGTTTGCGTCTAGCGGAGTGGGTTTGAGTCTAGCGGAGTGGGTTTGGGTCTAGCGGAGTGGGTTTGGGTCTAGCGGAGTGGGTTTGGGTCTAGCCGAGTGGGTTTGGGTCTAGCCGAGTGGGTTTGGGTCTAGCCCAGTGGGTTTGGGTCTAGCGGAGTGGGTTTGCGTGTCGCCGAGTGGGTTTGGGTCTACCCAAGTGGGTTTGGGTCTAGCCGAATAGGTTTGGTTCTAGCCGAGTGGGTTTGGGTCTAGCCGAGTGGGTTCGCGTCCTGCCAAGTGGGTTTGGGTCTAGCAGTGTGGGTTTCGGTCTGGCCGAGTGGGTTTGGGACTAGCCGAGTGGGTTTTGGTTCTAACCAAGTGGGTTTGGTTCTAGTGGAGTGGGCTTAGGTCTAGCCGAGTGGGTTTGGGTGTAGCCGAGTGTGTTTGGGTGTCGCCGAGTGGGTTTGGGTGTAGCCGAGTGGGTTTGGGTGTAGCCGAGTGGGTTTGGGTGAAGCCGAGTGGGTTTAGGTGTAGCCGAGTGGGTTTGGGTCTAGCCGAGAGGGTTTGTGTCTAGCCGAGTGGGTTTGGGTCTAGCCGAGTGGGTTTGGGTCTAGCCGAGTGGGTTTGCGTCTAGCCGAGTGGGTTTGGGTCAAGCCGAGTGGGTTTGGGTCCAGCCGAGTGGGTTTGGGTCTAGCCGAGTGGGTTTGGGTCTAGCCGAGTGGGTTTGGGTCTAGCCGAGTGGGTTTGGGTCTTGCCGAGTGGGCTTGTGTCTAGCCGAGTGGGTTTGGGTCTAGCCGAGTGGGTTTGGGTCTAACCGAGTGGGTTTGGGTCTAGCCGAGTGGGTTTGGTCTAGGCGAATGGGTTTGGGTCTAGCCGAGTGGGTTTGGGTCTAGCCGAGTGGGTTTGGGACTAGCCGAGTAGGTTTGCGTCTAGCGGAGTGGGTTTGAGTCTAGCGGAGTGGGTTTGGGTCTAGAGGAGTGGGTTTGGGTCTAGCCGAGTGGGTTTGGGTGTAGCCGAGTGTGTTTGGGTGTCGCCGAGTGGGTTTGGGTGTAGCCGAGTGGGTTTGGGTGTAGCCGAGTGGGTTTGGGTGAAGCCGAGTGGGTTTAGGTGTAGCCGAGTGGGTTTGGGTCTAGCCGAGAGGGTTTGTGTCTAGCCGAGTGGGTTTGGGTCTAGCCGAGTGGGTTTGGGTCTAGCCGAGTGGGTTTGCGTCTAGCCGAGTGGGTTTGGGTCAAGCCGAGTGGGTTTGGGTCCAGCCGAGTGGGTTTGGGTCTAGCCGAGTGGGTTTGGGTCTAGCCGAGTGGGTTTGGGTCTAGCCGAGTGGGTTTGGGTCTTGCCGAGTGGGCTTGTGTCTAGCCGAGTGGGTTTGGGTCTAGCCGAGTGGGTTTGGGTCTAACCGAGTGGGTTTGGGTCTAGCCGAGTGGGTTTGGTCTAGGCGAATGGGTTTGGGTCTAGCCGAGTGGGTTTGGGTCTAGCCGAGTGGGTTTGGGACTAGCCGAGTAGGTTTGCGTCTAGCGGAGTGGGTTTGAGTCTAGCGGAGTGGGTTTGGGTCTAGAGGAGTGGGTTTGGGTCTAGCGGAGTGGGTTTGGGTCTAGCCGAGTGGGTTTGGGTCTAGCCGAGTGGGCTTGGGTCTAGCCGAGTGGGTTTGGGTCTAGCCGAGTGGGTTTGGGTCTAGCCGAGTGGGTTTGGTTCTAGCCGAGTGGGTTTTGGTTCTAGCCGAGTGGGTTTGGGTCTAGTGGAGTGGGCTTGGTTCTAGCCGAGTGGGTTTGGGTGCAGCCGAGTGGGTTTGGGTGTAGCCGAGTGGGTTTGGGTGTAGCCGAGTGGGTTTAGGTGTAGCCGAGTGGGTTTGGGTCTAGCCGAGAGGGTTTGGGTCTAGCCGAGTGGGTTTCGGTCTAGCCGAGTGGGTTTGGGTCTAGCCGAGTGGGTTTGGGTCTAGCCGAGTGGGTTTGGGTCTGGCCGAGTGGGTTTGGGTTTAGCCGAGTGGGTTTGGGTCCAGCCGAGTGGGTTTGGGTCCAGCCAAGTGGGTTTGGGTCTAGCCGAGTGGGTTTGGGTCTAGCCGAGTGGGTTTGGGTCTAGCCGAGTGGGTTTGGGTCTTGCCGAGTGGGCTTGGGTCTAGCCGAGTGGGTTTGGGTCTAGCCGAGTGGGTTTGGGTCTAACCGAGTGGGTTTGGGTCTAGCCGAGTGGGTTTGGTCTAGACGAATGGGTTTGGGTCTAGCCGAGTGGGTTTTGGTCTAGCCGAGTGGGTTTGGGACTAGCCGAGTGGGTTTGCGTCTAGCGGAGTGGGTTTGAGTCTAGCGGAGTGGGTTTGGGTCTAGCGGAGTGGGTTTGGATCCAGCGGAGTGGGTTTGGGTCTAGCCGAGTGGGTTTGGGTCTAGCCGAGTGGGTTTGGGTCTAGCCCAGTGGGTTTGGGTCTAGCGGAGTGGGTTTGCGTGTAGCCGAGTGGGTTTGGGTCTACCCAAGTGGGTTTGGGTCCAGCCGAATAGGTTTGGGTCTAGCCGAGTGGGTTTGGGTCTAGCCGAGTGGGTTCGCGTCCTGCCAAGTGGGTTTGGGTCTAGCCGAGTGGGTTTCGGTCTGGCCGAGTGGGTTTGGGACTAGCCGAGCGGGTTTTGGTTCTAACCGAGTGGGTTTGGGTCTAGCGGAGTGTGTTTGGGTCTAGCCGAGTGGGTTTGGGTTTAGCCGAGTGGGTTTGGGTCTAGCCCAGTGGGTTTGGGTCTAGACGAGTGGGTTTGGGTCTAGCCGAGTGGGTTTGGGTGTAGCGGAGTGGGTTTGGGTCTAGCGGAGTGCGTTTGGGTCTAGCGGAGTGGGTTTGGGTCTAGCGGAGTGGGTTTGGGTCTAGCCGAGTGGGTTTGGGTCTAGCCGAGTGGGTTTGGGTCTAGCCGAGTGGGTTTTGGTTCTAGCGGAGTGGGTTTGGGTCTAGTGGAGTGGGCTTGGTTCTAGCCGAGTGGGTTTGGGTGTAGCCGAGTGGGTTTGGGTGTAGCCGAGTGGGTTTGGGTGTAGACGAGTGGGTTTAGGTGTAGCCGAGTGGGTTTGGGTCTAGCCGAGAGGGTTTGGGTCTAGCCGAGTGGGTTTGGGTCTAGCCGAGTGGGTTTGGGTCTAGCCGAGTGGGTTTGGGTCTAGCCGAGTGGGTTTGGGTCTAGCCGAGTGGGTTTGGGTCCAGCCGAGTGGGTTTGGGTCTAGCGGAGTGGGTTTGGGTCTAGCGGAGTGGGTTTGTGTCTAGCGGAGTGGGTTTGGGTCTAGCGGAATGGGTTTGGGTCCAGCCGAGTGGGTTTGGGTCTAGCCGAGTGGGTTTGGGTCTAGCCGAGTGGGTTTGGGTCTAGCCGAGTGGGTTTGGGTGTAGCCGAGTGGGTTTGGGTCTAGCCGAGTGGGTTTGGGTGTAGCCGAGTGGCTTTGGGTCTTGCCGAGTGGGTTTGGGTCTAGCAGAGTGGGTTTGGGACTAGCCGAGTGGGTTTGGGTCTAGCGGAGTGGGTTTGAGGCTAGCGGAGTGGGTTTGGGTCTAGCCGAGTGGGTTTGGGTCTAGCAGAGTGGGTTTTGGACTAGCCGAGTGGGTTTGGGTCTAGCGGAGTGGGTTTGAGTCTACCGGAGTGGGTTTGGGTCAAGCGGAGTGGGTTTGGTGTAGCGGAGTGGGTTTGTGTCTAGCCGAATAGGTTTGGGACTAGCAGAGTGGGTTTGGGTCTAGCCGAGTGGGTTTGGGTCTAGCCGAGTGGGTTTGGGTCTAGCCGGGTGGGTTTGGGTCTAGCAGAGTGGGTTTGGGTCTAGCCGAGTGGGTTTGGGTCTAGCCGAGTGGGTTTGGGTCTAGCCGAGTGGGTTTGGGTCTAGACGAGTGGGTTTGGGTCTAGCCGAGTGGGTTTGGGTCTAGCCGAGTGGGTTTGGGACTAGCCGAGTGGCATTGCGTCCAGCGGAGTGGGTTTGAGTCCAGCGGAGTGGGTTTGGGTCTAGCGGAGTGGGTTTGGTGTAGCGGAGTGGGTTTGGGTCTAGCCGAGTGGGTTTGGGTGTAGCCTAGTGGGTTTGGGTCTAGCCGAGTGGGTTTGGGTCTAGCCGAGTGGGTTTGGGTCTAGCCGAGTGGGTTTGGGACTAGCCGAGTGGGTTTGGGTCTAGCCGAGTGGGATTGGGTCTAGCCGAGTGGGTTTGGGTCCAGCCGAGTGGGTTTGGGTCTGGCCGAGTGGGTTTGGGTGTAGCCGAGTGGGTTTGGGTCTAGCCGAGTGGGTTTCGGTCTAACCGAGTGGGTTTGGGTCTAGCCGAGTGGGTTTGGGTCCAGCCGAGTGGGTTTGGGTCTAGCCGAGTGGGTTTAGGTCTAGCCGAGTGGGTTTGGGTCTTGCCGAGTGGGTTTGGGTGTAGCCGAGTGGGTTTGGGTCTAGCCGAGTGGGTTTGGGTCTAGCCGATTGGGTTTGGGTCTAGCCGAGTGGGTTTGGGTCCTGCCGAGTGGGTTTGGGTCTAGCCGAGTGGGTTTGGGTCTAGCCGAGTGGGTTTGGGTCTAGCCGAGTGGGTTTGGGTCTAGCCGAGTGGGTTTGTGTCTAGCCGAGTGGGTTTGGGTCTAGCCGAGTGGGTTTGGGTCTAGCCGAGTGGGTTTGGGTCTAACCGAGTGGGTTTGGGTCTAGCCGAGTGGGTTTGGTCTAGACGAATGGGTTTGGGTCTTGCCGAGTGGGTTTGGGTCTAGCCGAGTGGGTTTGGATGCTTGGAGGCTGCAGGGTGATTTGGATAGGCTGAGTGAATGGGCAGATGCATGGCAGATGCAGTACAATGTGGATAAATGTGAGGTTATCCACTTTGGTGGCAAAAACATGAGGGTAGACTATTATCTGAATGGTGGCAGATTAGGTAAGGGGGAGATGCAACGAGACCTGGGTGTCATGGTACACCAGTCATTGAAAGTAGGCATGCAGGTGCAGCAGGCAGTGAAGAAAGCAAATGGTATGTTAGCATTCATAGCGAAAGGATTTGAGTATAGGAGCAGGGAGGTTCTACTGCAGTTGTACAGGGTTTTGGTGAGGCCACACCTGGAGTACTGCGTACAGTTTTGGTCTCCAAATCTGAGGAAAAACATCCTTGCCATAGAGGGGGTACAGAGAAGATTCACCAGACTGATTCCTGGGATGTCAGGACTTTCATATGAGGAAAGATTGGATAGACTCGGTTTGTACTCGATGGAATTTAGAAGATTGAGGGGGGATCTTATAGAAACCTACAAAATTCTTAAGGGGTTGGACAAGCTAGATGCTGGAAGATTGTTCCCGATGTTGGGGGAGTCCAGAACAAGGGGTCACAGTCTAAGGATAAGGGGGAATTCCTTTAGGACCGAAATGAGGAAAACATTCTTTACACAGAGAGTGGTGAGTCTCTGGAATTCTCTGCCACAGAAGGTAGTTGAGGCCAGTTCATTGGCTATATTTAAGAGGGCGTTAGATGTGGCACTTGTGGCTAAAGGGATCAGGGGGTATGGAGAGAAGGCAGGTACGGGATACTGAGTTGGATGATCAGCCATGATCACATTGAATGGCGGTGCAGGCTCGAAGGGCCGAATGGCCTACTCCTGCACCTATTTTCTATGTTTCTATGTTTCTATGAGTGGGTTTGGGTCTAGCCGAGAGGGTTTGCGTCTAGCGGAGTGGGCTTGGGTCTAGCCGAGTGGGTTTGGGTGTAGCCGAGTGTGTTTGGGTGTCGCCGAGTGGGTTTGGGTGTAGCCGAGTGGGTTTGGGTGTAGCCGAGTGGGTTTGGGTGAAGCCGAGTGGGTTTAGGTGTAGCCGAGTGGGTTTGGGTCTAGCCGAGAGGGTTTGTGTCTAGCCGAGTGGGTTTGGGTCTAGCCGAGTGGGTTTGGGTCTAGCCGAGTGGGTTTGCGTCTAGCCGAGTGGGTTTGGGTCAAGCCGAGTGGGTTTGGGTCCAGCCGAGTGGGTTTGGGTCTAGCCGAGTGGGTTTGGGTCTAGCCGAGTGGGTTTGGGTCTAGCCGAGTGGGTTTGGGTCTTGCCGAGTGGGCTTGTGTCTAGCCGAGTGGGTTTGGGTCTAGCCGAGTGGGTTTGGGTCTAACCGAGTGGGTTTGGGTCTAGCCGAGTGGGTTTGGTCTAGGCGAATGGGTTTGGGTCTAGCCGAGTGGGTTTGGGTCTAGCCGAGTGGGTTTGGGACTAGCCGAGTAGGTTTGCATCTAGCGGAGTGGGTTTGAGTCTAGCGGAGTGGGTTTGGGTCTAGCGGAGTGGGTTTGGGTCTAGCGGAGTGGGTTTGGGTCTAGCCGAGTGGGTTTGAGTCTAGCCGAGTGGGTTTGGGTCTAGCCGAGTGGGTTTGGGTCTAGCCGAGTGGGTTTGGGTCTAGCCGAGTGGGTTTGGTTCTAGCCGAGTGGGTTTTGGTTCTAGCCGAGTGGGTTTGGGTCTAGTGGAGTGGGCTTGGTTCTAGCCGAGTGGGTTTGGGTGCAGCCGAGTGGGTTTGGGTGTAGCCGAGTGGGTTTGGGTGTAGCCGAGTGGGTTTAGGTGTAGCCGAGTGGGTTTGGGTCTAGCCGAGAGGGTTTGGGTCTAGCCGAGTGGGTTTGGGTCTAGCCGAGTGGGT
The DNA here is from genome assembly GCA_963514005.1 of Raja brachyura. Next base: position 27,738,169 of record OY740815.1, on the reverse strand, counting down.
TTGGGTCTAGCCGAGTGGGTTTGGGTCTAGCCGAGTGGGTTTGGGTCTGGCCGAGTGGGTTTGGGATTAGCCGAGTGGGTTTGGGTCCAGCCGAGTGGGTTTGGGTCCAGCCGAGTGGGTTTGGGTCTAGCCGAGTGGGTTTGGGTCTAGCCGAGTGGGTTTGGGTCTAGCCGAGTGGGTTTGGGTCTTGCCGAGTGGGCTTGGGTCTAGCCGAGTGGGTTTGGGTCTAGCCGAGTGGGTTTGGGTCTAACCGAGTGGGTTTGGGTCTAGCCGAGTGGGTTTGGTCTAGACGAATGGGTTTGGGTCTAGCCGAGTGGGTTTTGGTCTAGCCGAGTGGGTTTGGGACTAGCCGAGTGGGTTTGCGTCTAGCGGAGTGGGTTTGAGTCTAGCGGAGTGGGTTTGGGTCTAGCGGAGTGGGTTTGGATCCAGCGGAGTGGGTTTGGGTCTAGCCGAGTGGGTTTGGGTCTAGCCGAGTGGGTTTGGGTCTAGCCCAGTGGGTTTGGGTCTAGCGGAGAGGGTTTGCGTGTAGCCGAGTGGGTTTGGGTCTACCCAAGTGGGTTTGGGTCCAGCCGAATATGTTTGGGTCTAGCCGAGTGGGTTTGGGTCTAGCCGAGTGGGTTCGCGTCCTGCCAAGTGGGTTTGGGTCTAGCCGAGTGGGTTTCGGTCTGGCCGAGTGGGTTTGGGACTAGCCGAGCGGGTTTTGGTTCTAACTGAGTGGGTTTGGGTCTAGCGGAGTGTGTTTGGGTCTAGCCGAGTGGGTTTGGGTTTAGCCGAGTGGGTTTGGGTCTAGCCCAGTGGGTTTGGGTCTAGACGAGTGGGTTTGGGTCTAGCCGAGTGGGTTTGGGTGTAGCGGAGTGGGTTTGGGTCTAGCGGAGTGCGTTTGGGTCTAGCCGAGAGGGTTTGTGTCTAGCCGAGTGGGTTTGGGTCTAGCCGAGTGGGTTTGGGTCTAGCCGAGTGGGTTTCCGTCTAGCCGAGTGGGTTTGGGTCGAGCCGAGTGGGTTTGGGTCCAGCCGAGTGGGTTTGGGTCTAGCCGAGTGGGTTTGGGTCTAGCCGAGTGGGTTTGGGTCTAGCCGAGTGGGTTTGGGTCTTGCCGAGTGGGCTTGTGTCTAGCCGAGTGGGTTTGGGTCTAGCCGAGTGGGTTTGGGTCTAACCGAGTGGGTTTGGGTCTAGCCGAGTGGGTTTGGTCTAGGCGAATGGGTTTGGGTCTAGCCGAGTGGGTTTGGGTCTAGCCGAGTGGGTTTGGGACTAACCGAGTAGGTTTGCGTCTAGCGGAGTGGGTTTGAGTCTAGCGGAGTGGGTTTGGGTCTAGCGGAGTGGGTTTGGGTCTAGCGGAGTGGGTTTGGGTCTAGCCGAGTGGGTTTGGGTCTAGCCGAGTGGGTTTGGGTCTAGCCGAGTGGGTTTGGGTCTAGCCGAGTGGGTTTGGGTCTAGCCGAGTGGGTTTGGTTCTAGCCGAGTGGGTTTTGGTTCTAGCCGAGTGGGTTTGGGTCTAGTGGAGTGGGCTTGGTTCTAGCCGAGTGGGTTTGGGTGCAGCCGAGTGGGTTTGGGTGTAGCCGAGTGGGTTTGGGTGTAGCCGAGTGGGTTTAGGTGTAGCCGAGTGGGTTTGGGTCTAGCCGAGAGGGTTTGGGTCTAGCCGAGTGGGTTTCGGTCTAGCCGAGTGGGTTTGGGACTAGCCGAGTGGGTTTGGGTCTAGCCGAGTGGGTTTGGGTCTGGCCGAGTGGGTTTGGGTTTAGCCGAGTGGGTTTGGGTCCAGCCGAGTGGGTTTGGGTCCAGCCGAGTGGGTTTGGGTCTAGCCGAGTGGGTTTGGGTCTAGCCGAGTGGGTTTGGGTCTAGCCGAGTGGGTTTGGGTCTTGCCGAGTGGGCTTGGGTCTAGCCGAGTGGGTTTGGGTCTAGCCCAGTGGGTTTGGGTCTAGCCCAGTGGGTTTGGGTCTAGCGGAGAGGGTTTGCGTGTAGCCGAGTGGGTTTGGGTCTACCCAAGTGGGTTTGGGTCCAGCCGAATAGGTTTGGGTCTAGCCGAGTGGGTTTGGGTCTAGCCGAGTGGGTTCGCGTCCTGCCAAGTGGGTTTGGGTCTAGCCGAGTGGGTTTCGGTCTGGCCGAGTGGGTTTGGGACTAGCCGAGCGGGTTTTGGTTCTAACCGAGTGGGTTTGGGTCTAGCGGAGTGTGTTTGGGTCTAGCCGAGTGGGTTTGGGTTTAGCCGAGTGGGTTTGGGTTTAGCCGAGTGGGTTTGGGTCTAGCCCAGTGGGTTTGGGTCTAGACGAGTGGGTTTGGGTCTAGCCGAGTGGGTTTGGGTGTAGCGGAGTGGGTTTGGGTCTAGCGGAGTGCGTTTGGGTCTAGCGGAGTGGGTTTGGGTCTAGCGGAGTGGGTTTGGGTCTAGCCGAGCGGGTTTGTGTCTAGCCGAGTGGGTTTGGGTCTAGCCGAGTGGGTTTGGGTCTAGCCGAGTGGGTTTGGGTCTTGCCGAGTGGGCTTGGGTCTAGCCGAGTGGGTTTGGGTCTAGCCGAGTGGGTTTGGGTCTAACCGAGTGGGTTTGGGTCTAGCCGAGTGGGTTTGGTCTAGACGAATGGGTTTGGGTCTAGCCGAGTGGGTTTTGGTCTAGCCGAGTGGGTTTGGGACTAGCCGAGTGGGTTTGCGTCTAGCGGAGTGGGTTTGAGTCTAGCGGAGTGGGTTTGGGTCTAGCGGAGTGGGTTTGGATCCAGCGGAGTGGGTTTGGGTCTAGCCGAGTGGGTTTGGGTCTAGCCGAGTGGGTTTGGGTCTAGCCCAGTGGGTTTGGGTCTAGCGGAGAGGGTTTGCGTGTAGCCGAGTGGGTTTGGGTCTACCCAAGTGGGTTTGGGTCCAGCCGAATAGGTTTGGGTCTAGCCGAGTGGGTTTGGGTCTAGCCGAGTGGGTTCGCGTCCTGCCAAGTGGGTTTGGGTCTAGCCGAGTGGGTTTCGGTCTGGCCGAGTGGGTTTGGGACTAGCCGAGCGGGTTTTGGTTCTAACCGAGTGGGTTTGGGTCTAGCGGAGTGTGTTTGGGTCTAGCCGAGTGGGTTTGGGTTTAGCCGAGTGGGTTTGGGTTTAGCCGAGTGGGTTTGGGTCTAGCCCAGTGGGTTTGGGTCTAGACGAGTGGGTTTGGGTCTAGCCGAGTGGGTTTGGGTGTAGCGGAGTGGGTTTGGGTCTAGCGGAGTGCGTTTGGGTCTAGCGGAGTGGGTTTGGGTCTAGCGGAGTGGGTTTGGGTCTAGCCGAGCGGGTTTGTGTCTAGCCGAGTGGGTTTGGGTCTAGCCGAGTGGGTTTTGGTTCTAGCCGAGTGGGTTTGGGTCTAGTGGAGTGGGCTTGGTTCTAGCCGAGTGGGTTTGGGTGTAGCCGAGTGGGTTTGGGTGTAGCCGAGTGGGTTTGGGTGTAGACGAGTGGGTTTAGGTGTAGCCGAGTGGGTTTGGGTCTAGCCGAGAGGGTTTGGGTCTAGCCGAGTGGGTTTGGGTCTAGCCGAGTGGGTTTGGGTCTAGCCGAGTGGGTTTGGGTCTAGCCGAGTGGGTTTGGGTCCAGCCGAGTGGGTTTGGGTCCAGCCGAGTGGGTTTGGGTCTGGCGGAGTGGGTTTGGGTCTAGCGGAGTGGGTTTGTGTCTAGCGGAGTGGGTTTGGGTCTAGCGGAATGGGTTTGGGTCCAGCCGAGTGGGTTTGGGTCCAGCCGAGTGGGTTTGGGTCTAGCCGAGTGGGTTTGGGACTAGCCGAGTGGGTTTGGGTGTAGCCGAGTGGGTTTGGGTCTAGCCGAGTGGGTTTGGGTGTAGCCGAGTGGCTTTGGGTCTTGCCGAGTGGGTTTGGGTCTAGCAGAGTGGGTTTGGGACTAGCCGAGTGGGTTTGGGTCTAGCGGAGTGGGTTTGAGGCTAGCGGAGTGGGTTTGGGTCTAGCCGAGTGGGTTTGGGTCCAGCAGAGTGGGTTTTGGACTAGCCGAGTGGGTTTGGGTCTAGCGGAGTGGGTTTGAGTCTACCGGAGTGGGTTTGGGTCAAGCGGAGTGGGTTTGGTGTAGCGGAGTGGGTTTGTGTCTAGCCGAATAGGTTTGGGACTAGCAGAGTGGGTTTGGGTCTAGCCGAGTGGGTTTGGGTCTAGCCGAGTGGGTTTGGGTCTAGCCGGGTGGGTTTGGGTCTAGCAGAGTGGGTTTGGGTCTAGCCGAGTGGGTTTGGGTCTAGCCGAGTGGGTTTGGGTCTAGCCGAGTGGGTTTGGGTCTAGACGAGTGGGTTTGGGTCTAGCCGAGTGGGTTTGGGTCTAGCCGAGTGGGTTTGGGACTAGCCGAGTGGCATTGCGTCTAGCGGAGTGGGTTTGAGTCCAGCGGAGTGGGTTTGGGTCTAGCGGAGTGGGTTTGGTGTAGCGGAGTGGGTTTGGGTCTAGCCGAGTGGGTTTGGGTGTAGCCTAGTGGGTTTGGGTCTAGCCGAGTGGGTTTGGGTCTAGCCGAGTGGGTTTGGGTCTAGCCGAGTGGGTTTGGGACTAGCCGAGTGGCATTGCGTCTAGCGGAGTGGGTTTGAGTCCAGCGGAGTGGGTTTGGGTCTAGCGGAGTGGGTTTGGTGTAGCGGAGTGGGTTTGGGTGTAGCCGAGTGGGTTTGGGTGTAGCCAAGTGGGTTTGGGTCTAGCCGAGTGGGTTTGGGTCTAGCCGAGTGGGTTTGGGTCTAGCCGAGTGGGATTGGGTCTAGCCGAGTGGGTTTGGGTCCAGCCGAGTGGGTTTGGGTCTGGCCGAGTGGGTTTGGGTGTAGCCGAGTGGGTTTGGGTCTAGCCGAGTGGGTTTTGGTCTAACCGAGTGGGTTTGGGTCTAGCCGAGTGGGTTTGGGTCCAGCCGAGTGGGTTTGGGTCTAGCCGAGTGGGTTTAGGTCTAGCCGAGTGGGTTTGGGTCCAGCCGAGTGGGTTTGGGTCTTGTCGAGTGGGTTTGTGTGTAGCCGAGTGGGTTTGGGTCTCGCCGAGTGGGTTTGGGTCTAGCCGAGTGGGTTTGGGTCTGGCCGAGTGGGTTTGGGACTAGCCGAGTGGGTTTCCGTCTAGCGGAGTGGGTTTGAGTCTAGCGGAGTGGGTTTGGGTCTAGCGGAGTGGGTTTGGTGTAGCGGAGTGGGTTTGGGTCTAGCGGAGTGGGTTTGGGTCTAGCCGAGTGGGTTTGGGTCTAGCGGAGTGGGTTGGGTCTAGCCCAGTGGGTTTAGGTCTAGCGGAGTGGGTTTGCGTCTAGCCGAATGGGTTTGGATCTAGCCGAGCGGTTTTGGGTCTAGCCGAATAGGTTTTGGTCTGGCGGAGTGGGTTTGGGTCTAGCCGAGTGGGTTTGGGTGTAGCCGAGTGGGTTTGAGTGTAGCCGAGTGGGTTTGTGTGCAGCCGAGTGGGTTTTGGGTGTAGCCGAGTGGGTTTGGGTGAGGCCGAGTGGTTTTGGGTGTAGCTGAGTGGGTTTGGGTCTAGCCGAGTGGGTTTGGGTCTAGCTGAGTGGGTTTGGGTCTAGCCGAGTGGGTTTGGTATAGCCGAGTGGGTTTGGGTCTAGCCGAGTGGGTTTGGGTCTAGCCGAGTGGGTTTGGGTCTAGCCGAGTGTGTTTGGGTCTAGCCGAGCGGGTTTGATTCTAGCCGAGTGGGTTTGGGTCTAGCTGAGTGGGTTTGGGTGAGGCCGAGTGGTTTTGGGTGTAGCCGAGTGGGTTTGGGACTAGCCGAGTGGGTTTGGGTCTAGCTGAGTGGGTTTGGGTCTAGCCGAGTGGGTTTGGTATAGCCGAGTGGGTTTGGGTCAAGCCGAGTGGGTTTGGGTCTAGCCGAGTGTGTTTGGGTCTAGCCGAGCGGGTTTGATTCTAGCCGAGTGGGTTTGGGTCCAGCCGAGTGTGTTTGGGTCTAGCCGAGTGGGTTTGGGTCTAGCAGAGTGGGTTTGGGTCTAGCCAAGTGGGTTTGGGTCTAGCGTAGTGGGTTTGGGTCTAGCCGAGTGGGTTTGGGTCTAACGGAGTGGGTTTGGGTCTCGCGGAGTGGGTTTAGGTCTAGCCGAGTGGGTTTGGGTCTGGCCAAGCGGATTTGGATCTAGCCGAGTGGGTTTGGGTCTAGCGGAGTGGGTTTGGGTCTAGCGGAGTAGGTTTGGGTCTAGCCGAGTGGGTTTGAGTCTTGCCGAGTGGGTTTGGGTCTAACCGAGTGGGTTTGGGTCTAGCCGAGTGGGTTTGGGTCTAGCGGAGTGGGTTTGGGTCTAGCCGAGTGGGTTTGGGGCAAGCCGAGTGGGTTTGGGTCTAGCGGAGTGGGTTTGGGTCTAGCGGAGTGGGTTTGGGTCTAGCGGAGTGGGTTTGGGTGTAGCCGAGCGGGTTTGGGTCTAGCGGAGTGGGTTTGGGTCTAGCGGAGTGGGTTTGCGTCTAGCCGAGTGGGTTTGGGTCTAGCCGAGTGGGTTTGGGTCTAGCCGAGTGGGTTTGGGTCTAGCCGAGTGGGTTTGCGTCTAGCCGAGTGTGTTTGGGTCTAGCCGAGCGGGTTTGATTCTAGCCGAGTGGGTTTGGGTCTAGCCGAGTGGGTTTGGGTCTAGCCGAGTGGGTTTGGGTCTAGCAGAGTGGGTTTGGGTCTAGCCAAGTGGGTTTGGGTCTAGCGGAGTGGGTTTGGGTCTAGCCGAGTAGGTTTGGGTCTAACGGAGTGGGTTTGGGTCTCGCGGAGTGGGTTTAGGCCTAGCCGAGTGGGTTTGGGTCTAGCCCAGTGGGTTTGATCTAGCCGAGTGGGTTTGGGTCTAGCGGAGTGGGTTTGGGTCTAGCGGAGTAGGTTTGGGTCTAGCCGAGTGGGTTTGAGTCTTGCCGTGTGGGTTTGGGTCTAACCGAGTGGGTTTGGGTCTAGCCGAGTGGGTTTGGGTCTAGAGGAGTGGGTTTGGGTCTAGCCGAGTGGGTTTGGGGCAAGCCGAGTGGGTTTGGGTCTAGCGGACTGGGTTTGGGTCTAGCGGAGTTGGTTTGGGTCCAGCGGAGAGGGTTTGGTTCAAGCGGAGTGGGTTTGGGTCTAGCAGAGTGGGTTTGGGTCTAGCCGAGTGGGTTTGGGTCTAGCCGAGCGGGTTTGGGACAAGCCGAGTGGGTTTGGGTCTAGCCGACTGGGTTTGGGTCTAGCCGAGTGGGTTTGGGTCTAGCCGAGTGGGTTTGGCTCTAGCCGAGTGGGTTTTGGTCTAGCCGAGTGGGTTTCGGTCTAGCCGATTGGGTTTGGGTCTTGCCGAGTGGGTATGGGTCTAGCCGAGTGGGTTTGGGTCTAGCCGAGTGGGTTTGGGTGCAGCCGAGTGGGTTTGGGTCTAGCGGAGTGGGTCTGGGTCTAGCTGAGTGGGTTTGGGTCTAGCCGAGTGGGTTTGGGACTAGCCGAGTGGGTTTGCGTCTAGCGGAGTGGGTTTGAGTCTAGCGGAGTGGGTTTGGGTCTAGCGGAGTGGGTTTGGTGTAGCGGAGTGGGTTTGGGTCTAGCGGAGTGGGTTTGGGTCTAGCCGAGTGGGTTTGGGTCTAGCCGAGTGGGTTGGGTCTATCCCAGTGGGTTTAGGTCTAGCGGAGTGTGTTTGCGTCTAGCCGAATGGGTTTGGATCTAGCCGAGTGGTTTTGGGTCTAGCCGAATAGGTTTGGGTCTAGCGGAGTGGGTTTGGGTCTAGCCGAGTGGGTTTGGGTGTAGCCGAGTGGGTTTGGGTGTTGCCGAGTGGGTTTGTGTGTAGCCGAGTGGTTTTGGGAGTAGCCGAGTGGGTTTGGGTGTAGCCGAGTGGGTTTGGGTGTAGCCGAGTGGGTTTGGGTCTAGCCGAGTGGGTTTGGGTCTAGCCGAGTGGGTTTGGGTCTAGCCGAGTGGGTTTGGGTCTAGCCGAGTGGGTTTGGGTCTAGCCGAGTGGGTTTGGGTATTGTCGAGCGGGTTTGTGTGTAGCCGAGTGGGATTGGGTCTCGCCGAGTGGGTTTGGGTCTAGCGGAGTGGGTTTGAGTCTACCGGAGTGGGTTTGGGTCAAGCGGAGTGGGTTTGGTGTAGCGGAGTGGGTTTGTGTCTAGCCGAATGGGTTTGGGTCTAGCAGAGTGGGTTTGGGTCTAGCCGAGTGGGTTTGGGTCTAGCCGAGTGGGTTTGGGTCTAGCCGAGTGGGTTTTGGTCTAGCCGAGTGGGTTTGGGTCTAGCCGAGTGGGTTTGGGTCTAGCCAAGTGGGTTTGGGTCTAGCCGAGTGGGTTTGGGTCTAGACGAGTGGGTTTGGGTCTAGCCGAGTGGGTTTGGGTCTAGCCGAGTGGGTTTGGGACTAGCCGAGTGGCTTTGTGTCTAGCGGAGTGGGTTTGAGTCCAGCGGAGTGGGTTTGGGTCTAGCGGAGTGGGTTTGGTGTAGCGGAGTGGGTTTGCGTCTAGCCGAATGGGTTTGGATCTAGCCGAGTGGTTTTGGGTCTAGCCGAATAGGTTTGGGTCCAGCGGAGTGGGTTTGGGTCCAGCGGAGTGGGTTTGGGTGTAGCCGAGTGGGTTTGGGTCTAGCCGAGTGGGTTTGGGTCTAGCCGAGTGGGTTTGGGTCTAGCCGAGTGGGATTGGGTCTAGCCGAGTGGGTTTGGGTCCAGCCGAGTGGGTTTGGGTCTGGCCGAGTGGGTTTGGGTGTAGCCGAGTGGGTTTGGGCCTAGCCGAGTGGGTTTCGGTCTAACCGAGTGGGTTTGGGTCTAGCCGAGTGGGTTTGGGTCCAGCCGAGTGGGTTTGGGTCTAGCCGAGTGGGTTTAGGTCTAGCCGAGTGGGTTTGGGTGTAGCCGAGTGGGTTTGGGTCTTGCCGAGTGGGTTTGGGTGTAGCCGAGTGGGTTTGGGTCTCGCCGAGTAGGTTTGGGTCTAGCCGAGTGGGTTTGGGTCTGGCCGAGTGGGTTTGGGACTAGCCGAGTGGGTTTGCGTCTAGCGGAGTGGGTTTGAGTCTAGCGGAGTGCGTTTGGGTCTAGCGGAGTGGGTTTGGTGTAGTGGAGTGGGTTTGGGTCTAGCGGAGTGGGTTTGGGTCTAGCCGAGTGGGTTTGGGACTAGCCGAGTGGGTTGGGTCTAGCCCAGTGGGTTTAGGTCTAGCGGAGTGGGTTTGCGTCTAGCCGAATGGGTTTGGATCTAGCCGAGTGGTTTTGGGTCTAGCCGAATAGGTTTGGGTCTAGCGGAGTGGGTTTGGGTCTAGCCGAGTGCGTTTGGGTGTAGCCGAGTGGGTTTGGGTGTAGCCGAGTGGGTTTGTGTGTAGCCGAGTGGGTTTGGGTGTAGCCGAGTGGGTTTGGGTGTAGCCGAGTGGGTTTGGGTGTAGCCGAGTGGGTTTGGGTCTTGCCGAGTGGGTTTGGGTCTAGCCGAGTGGGTTTGGGTCTAGCCGAGTGGGTTTGGGTCTAGCCGAGTGGGTTTGGGTCTAGCCGAGTGGGTTTGGGTCTAGCCGAGTGGGTTTGTGTCTAGCCGAGTGGGTTTGGGTCTTGTCGAGTGGGTTTGTGTGTAGCCGAGTGGGTTTGGGTCTCGCCGAGTTGGTTTGGGTCTAGCCGAGTGGGTTTGGGTCTAGCCGAGTGGGTTTGGGACTAGCCGAGTGGGTTTCCGTCTAGCGGAGTGGGTTTGAGTCTAGCGGAGTGGGTTTGGGTCTAGCGGAGTGGGTTTGGTGTAGCGGAGTGGGTTTGGGTCTAGCGGAGTGGGTTTGGGTCTAGCCGAGTGGGTTTGGGTCTAGCCGAGTGGGTTGTGTCTAGCCCAGTGGGTTTAGGTCTAGCGGAGTGGGTTTGGGTCTAGCCGAGTGCGTTTGGGTGTAGCCGAGTGGGTTTGGGTGTAGCCGAGTGGGTTTGTGTGTAGCCGAGTGGGTTTGGGTGTAGCCGAGTGGGTTTGGGTGTAGCCGAGTGGGTTTGGGTGTAGCCGAGTGGGTTTGGGTGTAGCCGAGTGGGTTTGGGTCTAGCCGAGTGGGTTTGCGTCTAGCCGAGTGGGTTTGGGTCTAGCCGAGTGGGTTTTGGTCTAGCCGAGTGGGTTTGGGTCTAGCCGAGTGGGTTTGGGTCTAGCCGAGTGGGTTTGGGTCTTGTCGAGTGGGTTTGTGTGTAGCCGAGTGGGTTTGGGTCTCGCCGAGTGGGTTTGGGTCTAGCCGAGTGGGTTTGGGTCTAGCCGAGTGGGTTTGGGACTAGCCGAGTGGGTTTCCGTCTAGCGGAGTGGGTTTGAGTCTAGCGGAGTGTGTTTGGGTCTAGCGGAGTGGGTTTGGTGTAGCGGAGTGGGTTTGGGTCTAGCGGAGTGGGTTTGGGTCTAGCCGAGTGGGTTTGGGTCTAGACGAGTGGGTTGTGTCTAGCCCAGTGGGTTTAGGTCTAGCGGAGTGGGTTTGCGTCTAGCCGAATGGGTTTGGATCTAGCCGAGTGGTTTTGGGTCTAGCCGAATAGGTTTTGGTCTAGCGGAGTGGGTTTGGGTCTAGCCGAGTGGGTTTGGGTCTAGCCGAGTGGGTTTGGGTCTAGCAGAGTGGGTTTGGGTCTAGCCAAGTGGGTTTGGGTCTAGCGGAGTGGGTTTGGGTCTAGCCGAGTAGGTTTGGGTCTAACGGAGTGGGTTTGGGTCTCGCGGAGTGGGTTTAGGCCTAGCCGAGTGGGTTTGGGTCTAGCCAAGTGGGTTTGGATCTAGCCGAGTGGGTTTGGGTCTAGCGGAGTGGGTTTGGGTCTAGCGGAGTAGGTTTGGGTCTAGCCGAGTGGGTTTGAGTCTTGCCGTGTGGGTTTGGGTCTAACCGAGTGGGTTTGGGTCTAGCTGAGTGGGTTTGGGTCTAGCGGAGTTGGTTTGGGGCAAGCCGAGTGGGTTTGGGTCTAGCGGACTGGGTTTGGGCCTAGCGGAGTTCGTTTGGGTCCAGCGGAGAGGGTTTGGTTCTAGCGGAGTGGGTTTGGGTCTAGCAGAGTGGGTTTGGGTCTAGCCGAGTGGGTTTGGGTCTAGCCGAGCGGGTTTGGGACAAGCCGAGTGGGTTTGGGTCTAGCCGAGTGGGTTTGGGTCTAGCCGAGTGGGTTTGGGTCTAGCCGAGTGGGTTTGGCTCTAGCCGAGTGGGTTTTGGTCTAGCCGAGTGGGTTTCGGTCTAGCCGATTGGGTTTGGGTCTTGCCGAGTGGGTATGGGTCTAGCCGAGTGGGTTTGGGTCTAGCCGAGTGGGTTTGGGTGCAGCCGAGTGGGTTTGGGTCTAGCGGAGTGGGTTTGGGTCTAGCTGAGTGGGTTTGGGTCTAGCCGAGTGGGTTTGGGACTAGCCGAGTGGGTTTGCGTCTAGCGGAGTGGGTTTGAGTCTAGCGGAGTGGGTTTGGGTCTAGCGGAGTGGGTTTGGTGTAGCGGAGTGGGTTTGGGTCTAGCGGAGTGGGTTTGGGTCTAGCCGAGTGGGTTTGGGTCTAGCCGAGTGGGTTGGGTCTAGCCCAGTGGGTTTAGGTCTAGCGGAGTGGGTTTGCGTCTAGCCGAATGGGTTTGGATCTAGCCGAGTGGTTTTGGGTCTAGCCGAATAGGTTTGGGTCTAGCGGAGTGGGTTTGGGTCTAGCCGAGTGGGTTTGGGTGTAGCCGAGTGGGTTTGGGTGTTGCCGAGTGGGTTTGTGTGTAGCCGAGTGGGTTTGGGAGTAGCCGAGTGGGCTTGGGTTTAGCCGAGTGGGTTTGGGGGTAGCCGAGTGGGTTTGGGTCTAGCCGAGTGGGTTTGGGTCTAGCCGAGTGGGTTTGGGTCTAGCCGAGTGGGTTTGGGTCTAGCCGAGTGGGTTTGGGTCTAGCCGAGTGGGTTTGGGTCTAGCCGAGTGGGTTTGGGTATTGTCGAGGGGGTTTGTGTGTAGCCGAGTGGGATTGGGTCTCGCCGAGTGGGTTTGGGGCTAGCCGAGTGGGTTTGGGTCTAGCCGAGTGGGTTTGGGACTAGCCGAGTGGGTTTCCGTCTAGCGGAGTGGGTTTGAGTCTATCGGAGTGGGTTTGCGTCTAGCCGAATGGGTTTGGATCTAGCCGAGTGGTTTTGGGTCTAGCCGAATAGGTTTTGGTCTAGCGGAGTGGGTTTGGGTCTAGCCGAGTGGGTTTGGGTCTGGCCGAGTGGGTTTGGGTCTAGCCGAGTGGGTTTGCGTCTAGCGGAGTGGGTTTGAGTCTAGCGGAGTGGGTTTGGGTCTAGCGGAGTGGGTTTGGTGTAGTGGAGTGGGTTTGGGTCTAGCCGAGTGGGTTTGGGTCTAGCCGAGTGGGTTTGGGTCTAGCCGAGTGGGTTGGGTCTAGCCCAGTGGGTTTAGGTCTAGCGGAGTGGGTTTGCGTCTAGCCGAATGGGTTTGGATCTAGCCGAGTGGTTTTGGGTCTAGCCGAATAGGTTTGGGTCTAGCGGAGTGGGTTTGGGTGTAGCCGAGTGGGTTTGTGTGTAGCCGAGTGGGTTTGTGTGTAGCCGAGTGGGTTTGGGTGTAGCCGAGTGGGTTTGGGTGTAGCCGAGTGGGTTTGGGTGTAGCCGAGTGGGTTTGGGTCTAGCCGAGTGGGTTTGGGTCTAGCCGTGTGGGTTTGGGTCTAGCCGAGTGGGTTTGGGTCTAGCCGAGTGGGTTTGGGTCTAGCCGAGTGGGTTTGGGTCTAGCCGAGTGGGTTTGGGTCTAGCCGAGTGGGTTTGGGTCTTGTCGAGTGGGTTTGTGTGTAGCCGAGTGGGTTTGGGTCTCGCCGAGTGGGTTTGGGTCTAGCCGAGTGGGTTTGGGTCTAGCCGAGTGGGTTTGGGACTAGCCGAGTGGGTTTCCGTCTAGCGGAGTGGGTTTGAGTCTAGCGGAGTGGGTTTGGGCCTAGCGGAGTTGGTTTGGTGTAGCGGAGTGGGTTTGGGTCTAGCGGAGTGGGTTTGGGTCTAGCCGAGTGGGTTTGGGTCTAGCCGAGTGGGTGGTGTCTAGCCCAGTGGGTTTAGTTCTAGCGGAGTGGGTTTGCGTCTAGCCGAATGGGTTTGGATCTAGCCGAGTGGTTTTGGGTCTAGCCGAATAGGTTTTGGTCTAGCGGAGTGGGTTTGGGTCTAGCCGAGTGGGTTTGGGTGTAGCCGAGTGGGTTTGGGTGTAGCCGAGTGGGTTTGTGTGTAGCCGAGTGGGTTTGGGTGTAGCCGAGTGGGTTTGGGTGAGGCCGAGTGGTTTTGGGTGTAGCCGAGTGGGTTTGGGTCTAGCCGAGTGAGTTTGGGTCTAGCTGAGTGGGTTTGGGTCTAGCCGAGTGGGTTTGGTATAGCCGAGTGGGTTTGGGTCCAGCCGAGTGGGTTTGGGTCTAGCCGAGTGGGTTTGGGTCTAGCCGAGTGGGTTTGGGTCTAGCCGAGTGGGTTTGGGTATTGTCGAGGGGGTTTGTGTGTAGCCGAGTGGGATTGGGTCTCGCCGAGTGGGTTTGGGGCTAGCCGAGTGGGTTTGGGTCTAGCCGAGTGGGTTTGGGACTAGCCGAGTGGGTTTCCGTCTAGCGGAGTGGGTTTGAGTCTATCGGAGTGGGTTTGGGTCTAGCGGAGTGGGTTTGGTGTAGCGGAGTGGGTTTGGGTCTAGCGGAGTGGGTTTGGGTCTAGCCGAGTGGGTTTGGGACTAGCCGAGTGGGTTGGGTCTAGCCCAGTGGGTTTAGGTCTAGCGGAGTGGGTTTGCGTCTAGCCGAATGGGTTTGGATCTAGCCGAGTGGTTTTGGGTCTAGCCGAATAGGTTTGGGTCTAGCCGAGTGGGTTTGGGTCCAGCCGAGTGGGTTTGGGACCAGCCGAGTGGGTTTGGGTCTTGTCGAGTGGGTTTGTGTGTAGCCGAGTGGGTTTGGGTCTCGCCGAGTGGGTTTGGGTCTAGCCGAGTGGGTTTGGGTCTGGCCGAGTGGGTTTGGGACTAGCCGAGTGGGTTTCCGTCTAGCGGAGTGGGTTTGAGTCTAGCGGAGTGGGTTTGGGTCTAGCGGAGTGGGTTTGGTGTAGCGGAGTGGGTTTGGGTCTAGCGGAGTGGGTTTGGGTCTAGCCGAGTGGGTTTGGGTCTAGCGGAGTGGGTTGGGTCTAGCCCAGTGGGTTTAGGTCTAGCGGAGTGGGTTTGCGTCTAGCCGAATGGGTTTGGATCTAGCCGAGCGGTTTTGGGTCTAGCCGAATAGGTTTTGGTCTGGCGGAGTGGGTTTGGGTCTAGCCGAGTGGGTTTGGGTGTAGCCGAGTGGGTTTGGGTGTAGCCGAGTGGGTTTGTGTGCAGCCGAGTGGGTTTTGGGTGTAGCCGAGTGGGTTTGGGTGAGGCCGAGTGGTTTTGGGTGTAGCTGAGTGGGTTTGGGTCTAGCCGAGTGGGTTTGGGTCTAGCTGAGTGGGTTTGGGTCTAGCCGAGTGGGTTTGGTATAGCCGAGTGGGTTTGGGTCTAGCCGAGTGGGTTTGGGTCTAGCCGAGTGGGTTTGGGTCTAGCCGAGTGTGTTTGGGTCTAGCCGAGCGGGTTTGATTCTAGCCGAGTGGGTTTGGGTCTAGCCGAGTGGGTTTGGGTCTAGCCGAGTGGGTTTCCGTCTAGCGGAGTGGGTTTGAGTCTAGCGGAGTGGGTTTGGGTCTAGCGGAGTGGGTTTGGTGTAGCGGAGTGGGTTTGGGTCTAGAGGAGTGGGTTTGGGTCTAGCCGAGTGGGTTTGGGTCTAGCCGAGTGGGTTGGGTCTAGCCCAGTGGGTTTAGGTCTAGCGGAGTGGGTTTGCGTCTAGCCGAATGGTTTGGATCTAGCCGAGCGGTTTTCGGTCTAGCCGAATAGGTTTTGGTCTAGCGGAGTGGGTTTGGGTCTAGCCGAGTGGGTTTGGGTGTAGCCGAGTGGGTTTGGGTGTAGCCGAGTGGGTTTGTGTGTAGCCGAGTGGGTTTGGGTGTAGCCGAGTGGGTTTGGGTGAGGCCGAGTGGTTTTGGGTGTAGCCGAGTGGGTTTGGGACTAGCCGAGTGGGTTTGGGTCTAGCTGAGTGGGTTTGGGTCTAGCCGAGTGGGTTTGGTATAGCCGAGTGGGTTTGGGTCAAGCCGAGTGGGTTTGGGTCTAGCCGAGTGTGTTTGGGTCTAGCCGAGCGGGTTTGATTCTAGCCGAGTGGGTTTGGGTCCAGCCGAGTGTGTTTGGGTCTAGCCGAGTGGGTTTGGGTCTAGCAGAGTGGGTTTGGGTCTAGCCAAGTGGGTTTGGGTCTAGCGTAGTGGGTTTGGGTCTAGCCGAGTGGGTTTGGGTCTAACGGAGTGGGTTTGGGTCTCGCGGAGTGGGTTTAGGTCTAGCCGAGTGGGTTTGGGTCTGGCCAAGCGGATTTGGATCTAGCCGAGTGGGTTTGGGTCTAGCGGAGTGGGTTTGGGTCTAGCGGAGTAGGTTTGGGTCTAGCCGAGTGGGTTTGAGTCTTGCCGAGTGGGTTTGGGTCTAACCGAGTGGGTTTGGGTCTAGCCGAGTGGGTTTGGGTCTAGCGGAGTGGGTTTGGGTCTAGCCGAGTGGGTTTGGGGCAAGCCGAGTGGGTTTGGGTCTAGCGGAGTGGGTTTGGGTCTAGCGGAGTGGGTTTGGGTCTAGCGGAGTGGGTTTGGGTGTAGCCGAGCGGGTTTGGGTCTAGCGGAGTGGGTTTGGGTCTAGCGGAGTGGGTTTGCGTCTAGCCGAGTGGGTTTGGGTCTAGCCGAGTGGGTTTGGGTCTAGCCGAGTGGGTTTGGGTCTAGCCGAGTGGGTTTGCGTCTAGCCGAGTGTGTTTGGGTCTAGCCGAGCGGGTTTGATTCTAGCCGAGTGGGTTTGGGTCTAGCCGAGTGGGTTTGGGTCTAGCCGAGTGGGTTTGGGTCTAGCAGAGTGGGTTTGGGTCTAGCCAAGTGGGTTTGGGTCTAGCGGAGTGGGTTTGGGTCTAGCCGAGTAGGTTTGGGTCTAACGGAGTGGGTTTGGGTCTC
This sequence comes from Raja brachyura, assembly GCA_963514005.1. Next base: position 27,722,550 of record OY740815.1, on the reverse strand, counting down.
GCGGAGTGGGTTTAGGCCTAGCCGAGTGGGTTTGGGTCTAGCCAAGTGGGTTTGATCTAGCCGAGTGGGTTTGGGTCTAGCGGAGTGGGTTTGGGTCTAGCGGAGTAGGTTTGGGTCTAGCCGAGTGGGTTTGAGTCTTGCCGTGTGGGTTTGGGTCTAACCGAGTGGGTTTGGGTCTAGCCGAGTGGGTTTGGGTCTAGAGGAGTGGGTTTGGGTCTAGCCGAGTGGGTTTGGGGCAAGCCGAGTGGGTTTGGGTCTAGCGGACTGGGTTTGGGTCTAGCGGAGTTGGTTTGGGTCCAGCGGAGAGGGTTTGGTTCTAGCGGAGTGGGTTTGGGTCTAGCAGAGTGGGTTTGGGTCTAGCCGAGTGGGTTTGGGTCTAGCCGAGCGGGTTTGGGACAAGCCGAGTGGGTTTGGGTCTAGCCGACTGGGTTTGGGTCTAGCCGAGTGGGTTTGGGTCTAGCCGAGTGGGTTTGGCTCTAGCCGAGTGGGTTTTGGTCTAGCCGAGTGGGTTTCGGTCTAGCCGATTGGGTTTGGGTCTTGCCGAGTGGGTATGGGTCTAGCCGAGTGGGTTTGGGTCTAGCCGAGTGGGTTTGGGTGCAGCCGAGTGGGTTTGGGTCTAGCGGAGTGGGTCTGGGTCTAGCTGAGTGGGTTTGGGTCTAGCCGAGTGGGTTTGGGACTAGCCGAGTGGGTTTGCGTCTAGCGGAGTGGGTTTGAGTCTAGCGGAGTGGGTTTGGGTCTAGCGGAGTGGGTTTGGTGTAGCGGAGTGGGTTTGGGTCTAGCGGAGTGGGTTTGGGTCTAGCCGAGTGGGTTTGGGTCTAGCCGAGTGGGTTGGGTCTATCCCAGTGGGTTTAGGTCTAGCGGAGTGTGTTTGCGTCTAGCCGAATGGGTTTGGATCTAGCCGAGTGGTTTTGGGTCTAGCCGAATAGGTTTGGGTCTAGCGGAGTGGGTTTGGGTCTAGCCGAGTGGGTTTGGGTGTAGCCGAGTGGGTTTGGGTGTTGCCGAGTGGGTTTGTGTGTAGCCGAGTGGTTTTGGGAGTAGCCGAGTGGGTTTGGGTGTAGCCGAGTGGGTTTGGGTGTAGCCGAGTGGGTTTGGGTCTAGCCGAGTGGGTTTGGGTCTAGCCGAGTGGGTTTGGGTCTAGCCGAGTGGGTTTGGGTCTAGCCGAGTGGGTTTGGGTCTAGCCGAGTGGGTTTGGGTCTAGCCCAGTGGGTTTGGGTATTGTCGAGGGGGTTTGTGTGTAGCCGAGTGGGATTGGGTCTCGCCGAGTGGGTTTGGGGCTAGCCGAGTGGGTTTGGGTCTAGCCGAGTGGGTTTGGGACTAGCCGAGTGGGTTTCCGTCTAGCGGAGTGGGTTTGAGTCTATCGGAGTGGGTTTGGGTCTAGCGGAGTGGGTTTGGTGTAGCGGAGTGGGTTTGGGTCTAGCGGAGTGGGTTTGGGTCTAGCCGAGTGGGTTTGGGTCTAGCCGAGTGGGTTGGGTCTAGCCGAATAGGTTTTGGTCTAGCGGAGTGGGTTTGGGTCTAGCCGAGTGGGTTTGGGTCTAGCCGAGTGGGTTTGGGTCTAGCCGAGTGGGTTTGGGTCTAGCCGAGTGGGTTTGGGTCTAGCCGAGTGGGTTTGGGTGTAGCCGAGTGGGTTTGGGTCTAGCCGAGTGGGTTTGGGTGCAGCCGAGTGGGTTTGGGTCTAGCCGAGTGGGTTTGGGTCTAGCAGAGTGGGTTTGGGACTAGCCGAGTGGGTTTGGGTCTAGCGGAGTGGGTTTGAGGCTAGCGGAGTGGGTTTGGGTCTAGCCGAGTGGGTTTGGGTCTAGCAGAGTGGGTTTTGGACTAGCCGAGTGGGTTTGGGTCTAGCGGAGTGGGTTTGAGTCTACCGGAGTGGGTTTGGGTCAAGCGGAGTGGGTTTGGTGTAGCGGAGTGGGTTTGTGTCTAGCCGAATGGGTTTGGGTCTAGCAGAGTGGGTTTGGGTCTAGCCGAGTGGGTTTGGGTCTAGCCGAGTGGGTTTGGGTCTAGCCGAGTGGGTTTTGGTCTAGCCGAGTGGGTTTGGGTCTAGCCGAGTGGGTTTGGATCTAGCCAAGTGGGTTTGGGTCTAGCCGAGTGGGTTTGGGTCTAGACGAGTGGGTTTGGGTCTAGCCGAGTGGGTTTGGGTCTAGCCGAGTGGGTTTGGGACTAGCCGAGTGGCTTTGTGTCTAGCGGAGTGGGTTTGAGTCCAGCGGAGTGGGTTTGGGTCTAGCGGAGTGGGTTTGGTGTAGCGGAGTGGGTTTGCGTCTAGCCGAATGGGTTTGGATCTAGCCGAGTGGTTTTGGGTCTAGCCGAATAGGTTTGGGTCCAGCGGAGTGGGTTTGGGTCCAGCGGAGTGGGTTTGGGTGTAGCCGAGTGGGTTTGGGTCTAGCCGAGTGGGTTTGGGTCTAGCCGAGTGGGTTTGGGTCTAGCCGAGTGGGATTGGGTCTAGCCGAGTGGGTTTGGGTCCAGCCGAGTGGGTTTGGGTCTGGCCGAGTGGGTTTGGGTGTAGCCGAGTGGGTTTGGGTCTAGCCGAGTGGGTTTCGGTCTAACCGAGTGGGTTTGGGTCTAGCCGAGTGGGTTTGGGTCCAGCCGAGTGGGTTTGGGTCTAGCCGAGTGGGTTTAGGTCTAGCCGAGTGGGTTTCGGTGTAGCCGAGTGGGTTTGGGTCTTGCCGAGTGGGTTTGGGTGTAGCCGAGTGGGTTTGGGTCTCGCCGAGTAGGTTTGGGTCTAGCCGAGTGGGTTTGGGTCTGGCCGAGTGGGTTTGGGACTAGCCGAGTGGGTTTGCGTCTAGCGGAGTGGGTTTGAGTCTAGCGGAGTGCGTTTGGGTCTAGCGGAGTGGGTTTGGTGTAGTGGAGTGGGTTTGGGTCTAGCGGAGTGGGTTTGGGTCTAGCCGAGTGGGTTTGGGTCTAGCCGAGTGGGTTGGGTCTAGCCCAGTGGGTTTAGGTCTAGCGGAGTGGGTTTGCGTCTAGCCGAATGGGTTTGGATCTAGCCGAGTGGTTTTGGGTCTAGCCGAATAGGTTTGGGTCTAGCGGAGTGGGTTTGGGTCTAGCCGAGTGCGTTTGGGTGTAGCCGAGTGGGTTTGGGTGTAGCCGAGTGGGTTTGTGTGTAGCCGAGTGGGTTTGGGTGTAGCCGAGTGGGTTTGGGTGTAGCCGAGTGGGTTTGGGTGTAGCCGAGTGGGTTTGGGTCTTGCCGAGTGGGTTTGGGTCTAGCCGAGTGGGTTTGGGTCTAGCCGAGTGGGTTTGGGTCTAGCCGAGTGGGTTTGGGTCTAGCCGAGTGGGTTTGGGTCTAGCCGAGTGGGTTTGTGTCTAGCCGAGTGGGTTTGGGTCTTGTCGAGTGGGTTTGTGTGTAGCCGAGTGGGTTTGGGTCTCGCCGAGTTGGTTTGGGTCTAGCCGAGTGGGTTTGGGTCTAGCCGAGTGGGTTTGGGACTAGCCGAGTGGGTTTCCGTCTAGCGGAGTGGGTTTGAGTCTAGCGGAGTGGGTTTGGGTCTAGCGGAGTGGGTTTGGTGTAGCGGAGTGGGTTTGGGTCTAGCGGAGTGGGTTTGGGTCTAGCCGAGTGGGTTTGGGTCTAGCCGAGTGGGTTGTGTCTAGCCCAGTGGGTTTAGGTCTAGCGGAGTGGGTTTGGGTCTAGCCGAGTGCGTTTGGGTGTAGCCGAGTGGGTTTGGGTGTAGCCGAGTGGGTTTGTGTGTAGCCGAGTGGGTTTGGGTGTAGCCGAGTGGGTTTGGGTGTAGCCGAGTGGGTTTGGGTGTAGCCGAGTGGGTTTGGGTGTAGCCGAGTGGGTTTGGGTCTAGCCGAGTGGGTTTGCGTCTAGCCGAGTGGGTTTGGGTCTAGCCGAGTGGGTTTTGGTCTAGCCGAGTGGGTTTGGGTCTAGCCGAGTGGGTTTGGGTCTAGCCGAGTGGGTTTGGGTCTTGTCGAGTGGGTTTGTGTGTAGCTGAGTGGGTTTGGGTCTCGCCGAGTGGGTTTGGGTCTAGCCGAGTGGGTTTGGGTCTAGCCGAGTGGGTTTGGGACTAGCCGAGTGGGTTTCCGTCTAGCGGAGTGGGTTTGAGTCTAGCGGAGTGGGTTTGGGTCTAGCGGAGTGGGTTTGGTGTAGCGGAGTGGGTTTGGGTCTAGCGGAGTGGGTTTGGGTCTAGCCGAGTGGGTTTGGGTCTAGACGAGTGGGTTGTGTCTAGCCCAGTGGGTTTAGGTCTAGCGGAGTGGGTTTGCGTCTAGCCGAATGGGTTTGGATCTAGCCGAGTGGTTTTGGGTCTAGCCGAATAGGTTTTGGTCTAGCGGAGTGGGTTTGGGTCTAGCCGAGTGGGTTTGGGTCTAGCCGAGTGGGTTTGGGTCTAGCAGAGTGGGTTTGGGTCTAGCCAAGTGGGTTTGGGTCTAGCGGAGTGGGTTTGGGTCTAGCCGAGTAGGTTTGGGTCTAACGGAGTGGGTTTGGGTCTCGCGGAGTGGGTTTAGGCCTAGCCGAGTGGGTTTGGGTCTAGCCAAGTGGGTTTGGATCTAGCCGAGTGGGTTTGGGTCTAGCGGAGTGGGTTTGGGTCTAGCGGAGTAGGTTTGGGTCTAGCCGAGTGGGTTTGAGTCTTGCCGTGTGGGTTTGGGTCTAACCGAGTGCGTTTGGGTCTAGCTGAGTGGGTTTGGGTCTAGCGGAGTTGGTTTGGGGCAAGCCGAGTGGGTTTGGGTCTAGCGGACTGGGTTTGGGCCTAGCGGAGTTCGTTTGGGTCCAGCGGAGAGGGTTTGGTTCTAGCGGAGTGGGTTTGGGTCTAGCAGAGTGGGTTTGGGTCTAGCCGAGTGGGTTTGGGTCTAGCCGAGCGGGTTTGGGACAAGCCGAGTGGGTTTGGCTCTAGCCGAGTGGGTTTGGGTCTAGCCGAGTGGGTTTGGGTCTAGCCGAGTGGGTTTGGCTCTAGCCGAGTGGGTTTTGGTCTAGCCGAGTGGGTTTCGGTCTAGCCGATTGGGTTTGGGTCTTGCCGAGTGGGTATGGGTCTAGCCGAGTGGGTTTGGGTCTAGCCGAGTGGGTTTGGGTGCAGCCGAGTGGGTTTGGGTCTAGCGGAGTGGGTTTGGGTCTAGCTGAGTGGGTTTGGGTCTAGCCGAGTGGGTTTGGGACTAGCCGAGTGGGTTTGCGTCTAGCGGAGTGGGTTTGAGTCTGGCGGAGTGGGTTTGGGTCTAGCGGAGTGGGTTTGGTGTAGCGGAGTGGGTTTGGGTCTAGCGGAGTGGGTTTGGGTCGAGCCGAGTGGGTTTGGGTCTAGCCGAGTGGGTTGGGTCTAGCCCAGTGGGTTTAGGTCTAGCGGAGTGGGTTTGCGTCTAGCCGAATGGGTTTGGATCTAGCCGAGTGGTTTTGGGTCTAGCCGAATAGGTTTGGGTCTAGCGGAGTGGGTTTGGGTCTAGCCGAGTGGGTTTGGGTGTAGCCGAGTGGGTTTGGGTGTTGCCGAGTGGGTTTGTGTGTAGCCGAGTGGGTTTGGGAGTAGCCGAGTCGGCTTGGGTTTAGCCGAGTGGGTTTGGGGGTAGCCGAGTGGGTTTGGGTCTAGCCGAGTGGGTTTGGGTCTAGCCGAGTGGGTTTGGGTCTAGCCGAGTGGGTTTGGGTCTAGCCGAGTGGGTTTGGGTCTAGCCGAGTGGGTTTGGGTCTAGCCGAGTGGGTTTGGGTATTGTCGAGGGGGTTTGTGTGTAGCCGAGTGGGATTGGGTCTCGCCGAGTGGGTTTGGGGCTAGCCGAGTGGGTTTGGGTCTAGCCGAGTGGGTTTGGGACTAGCCGAGTGGGTTTCCGTCTAGCGGAGTGGGTTTGAGTCTATCGGAGTGGGTTTGGGTCTAGCGGAGTGGGTTTGGTGTAGCGGAGTGGGTTTGGGTCTAGCGGAGTGGGTTTGGGTCTAGCCGAGTGGGTTTGTGTCTAGCCGAGTGGGTTGGGTCTAGCCCAGTGGGTTTAGGTCTAGCGGAGTGGGTTTGCGTCTAGCCGAATGGGTTTGGATCTAGCCGAGTGGTTTTGGGTCTAGCCGAATAGGTTTTGGTCTAGCGGAGTGGGTTTGGGTCTAGCCGAGTGGGTTTGGGTCTGGCCGAGTGGGTTTGGGTCTAGCCGAGTGGGTTTGCGTCTAGCGGAGTGGGTTTGAGTCTAGCGGAGTGGGTTTGGGTCTAGCGGAGTGGGTTTGGTGTAGTGGAGTGGGTTTGGGTCTAGCGGAGTGGGTTTGGGTCTAGCCGAGTGGGTTTGGGTCTAGCCGAGTGGGTTGGGTCTAGCCCAGTGGGTTTAGGTCTAGCGGAGTGGGTTTGCGTCTAGCCGAATGGGTTTGGATCTAGCCGAGTGGTTTTGGGTCTAGCCGAATAGGTTTGGGTCTAGCGGAGTGGGTTTGGGTGTAGCCGAGTGGGTTTGTGTGTAGCCGAGTGGGTTTGTGTGTAGCCGAGTGGGTTTGGGTGTAGCCGAGTGGGTTTGGGTGTAGCCGAGTGGGTTTGGGTGTAGCCGAGTGGGTTTGGGTCTAGCCGAGTGGGTTTGGGTCTAGCCGAGTGGGTTTGGGTCTAGCCGAGTGGGTTTGGGTCTAGCCGAGTGGGTTTGGGTCTAGCCGAGTGGGTTTGGGTCTAGCCGAGTGGGTTTGGGTCTAGCCGAGTGGGTTTGGGTCTTGTCGAGTGGGTTTGTGTGTAGCCGAGTGGGTTTGGGTCTCGCCGAGTGGGTTTGGGTCTAGCCGAGTGGGTTTGGGTCTAGCCGAGTGGGTTTGGGACTAGCCGAGTGGGTTTCCGTCTAGCGGAGTGGGTTTGAGTCTAGCGGAGTGGGTTTGGGCCTAGCGGAGTGGGTTTGGTGTAGCGGAGTGGGTTTGGGTCTAGCGGAGTGGGTTTGGGTCTAGCCGAGTGGGTTTGGGTCTAGCCGAGTGGGTGGTGTCTAGCCCAGTGGGTTTAGTTCTAGCGGAGTGGGTTTGCGTCTAGCCGAATGGGTTTGGATCTAGCCGAGTGGTTTTGGGTCTAGCCGAATAGGTTTTGGTCTAGCGGAGTGGGTTTGGGTCTAGCCGAGTGGGTTTGGGTGTAGCCGAGTGGGTTTGGGTGTAGCCGAGTGGGTTTGTGTGTAGCCGAGTGGGTTTGGGTGTAGCCGAGTGGGTTTGGGTGTAGCCGAGTGGGTTTGTGTGTAGCCGAGTGGGTTTGGGTGTAGCCGAGTGGGTTTGGGTGAGGCCGAGTGGTTTTGGGTGTAGCCGAGTGGGTTTGGGTCTAGCCGAGTGGGTTTGGGTCTAGCTGAGTGGGTTTGGGTCTAGCCGAGTGGGTTTGGTATAGCCGAGTGGGTTTGGGTCTAGCCGAGTGGGTTTGGGTCTAGCCGAGTGGGTTTGGGTCTAGCCGAGTGGGTTTGGGTCTAGCCGAGTGGGTTTGGGTATTGTCGAGGGGGTTTGTGTGTAGCCGAGTGGGATTGGGTCTCGCCGAGTGGGTTTGGGGCTAGCCGAGTGGGTTTGGGTCTAGCCGAGTGGGTTTGGGACTAGCCGAGTGGGTTTCCGTCTAGCGGAGTGGGTTTGAGTCTATCGGAGTGGGTTTGGGTCTAGCGGAGTGGGTTTGGTGTAGCGGAGTGGGTTTGGGTCTAGCGGAGTGGGTTTGGGTCTAGCCGAGTGGGTTTGGGACTAGCCGAGTGGGTTGGGTCTAGCCCAGTGGGTTTAGGTCTAGCGGAGTGGGTTTGCGTCTAGCCGAATGGGTTTGGATCTAGCCGAGTGGTTTTGGGTCTAGCCGAATAGGTTTTGGTCTAGCGGAGTGGGTTTGGGTCTAGCCGAGTGGGTTTGGGTCTAGCCGAGTGGGTTTGGGTCTAGCCGAGTGGGTTTGGGTCTAGCCGAGTGGGTTTGGGTCTAGCCGAGTGGGTTTGGGTGTAGCCGAGTGGGTTTGGGTCTAGCCGAGTGGGTTTGGGTGTAGCCGAGTGGGTTTGGGTCTAGCCGAGTGGGTTTGGGTCTAGCAGAGTGGGTTTGGGACTAGCCGAGTGGGTTTGGGTCTAGCGGAGTGGGTTTGAGGCTAGCGGAGTGGGTTTGGGTCTAGCCGAGTGGGTTTGGGTCTAGCAGAGTGGGTTTTGGACTAGCCGAGTGGGTTTGGGTCTAGCGGAGTGGGTTTGAGTCTACCGGAGTGGGTTTGGGTCAAGCGGAGTGGGTTTGGTGTAGCGGAGTGGGTTTGCGTCTAGCCGAATGGGTTTGGATCTAGCCGAGTGGTTTTGGGTCTAGCCGAATAGGTTTGGGTCCAGCGGAGTGGGTTTGGGTCCAGCGGAGTGGGTTTGGGTGTAGCCGAGTGGGTTTGGGTCTAGCCGAGTGGGTTTGGGTCTAGCCGAGTGGGTTTGGGTCTAGCCGAGTGGGTTTGGGTCTAGCCGAGTGGGTTGGGTCTAGCCCAGTGGGTTTAGGTCTAGCGGAGTGGGTTTGCGTCTAGCCGAATGGGTTTGGATCTAGCCGAGTGGTTTTGGGTCTAGCCGAATAGGTTTGGGTCTAGCGGAGTGGGTTTGGGTGTAGCCGAGTGGGTTTGTGTGTAGCCGAGTGGGTTTGGGTGTAGCCGAGTGGGTTTGTGTGTAGCCGAGTGGGTTTGGGTGTAGCCGAGTGGGTTTGGGTGTAGCCAAGTGGGTTTGGGTCTAGCCGAGTGGGTTTGGGTCTAGCCGAGTGGGTTTGGGTCTAGCCGAGTGGGTTTGGGTCTAGCCGAGTGTGTTTGGGTCTAGCCGAGTGTGTTTGGGTCTAGCCGAGTGTGTTTGGGTCTAGCCGAGCGGGTTTGATTCTAGCCGAGTGGGTTTGGGTCTAGCCGAGTGGGTTTGGGTCTAGCCGAATAGGTTTGGGTCTAGCGGAGTGGGTTTGGGTCTAGCCGAGTGGGATAGGGTGTAGCCGAGTGGGTTTGGGTGTTGCCGAGTGGGTTTGTGTGTAGCCGAGTGGGTTTGGGAGTAGCCGAGTGGGTTTGGGTGTAGCCGAGTGGGTTTGGGTGTAGCCGAGTGGGTTTGGGTCTAGCCGAGTGGGTTTGGGTCTAGCCGAGTGGGTTTGGGTCTAGCCGAGTGGGTTTGGGTCTAGCCGAGTGGGTTTGGGTCTAGCCGAGTGGGTTTGGGTCTAGCCGAGTGGGTTTGGGTATTGTCGAGTGGGTTTGTGTGTAGCCGAGTGGGTTTGGGTCTCGCCGAGTGGGTTTGGGGCTAGCCGAGTGGGTTTGGGTCTAGCCGAGTGGGTTTGGGACTAGCCGAGTGGGTTTCCGTCTAGCGGAGTGGGTTTGAGTCTATCGGAGTGGGTTTGGGTCTAGCGGAGTGGGTTTGGTGTGGCGGAGTGGGTTTGGGTCTAGCGGAGTGGGTTTGGGTCTGGCCGAGTGGGTTTGGGTCTAGCCGAGTGGGTTGGGTCTAGCCCAGTGGGTTTAGGTCTAGCGGAGTGGGTTTGCGTCTAGCCGAATGGGTTTGGATCTAGCCGAGTGGTTTTGGGTCTAGCCGAATAGGTTTTGGTCTAGCGGAGTGGGTTTGGGTCTAGCCGAGTGGGTTTGGGTCTAGCCGAGTGGGTTTGGGTCTAGCCGAGTGGGTTTGGGTCTAGCCGAGTGGGTTTGGGTCTAGCCGAGTGGGTTTGGGTGTAGCCGAGTGGGTTTGGGTCTAGCCGAGTGGGTTTGGGTGTAGCCGAGTGGGTTTGGGTCTAGCCGAGTGGGTTTGGGTCTAGCAGAGTGGGTTTGGGACTAGCCGAGTGGGTTTGGGTCTAGCGGAGTGGGTTTGAGGCTAGCGGAGTGGGTTTGGGTCTAGCCGAGTGGGTTTGGGTCTAGCAGAGTGGGTTTTGGACTAGTCGAGTGGGTTTGGGTCTAGCGGAGTGGGTTTGAGTCTACCGGAGTGGGTTTGGGTCAAGCGGAGTGGGTTTGGTGTAGCGGAGTGGGTTTGTGTCTAGCCGAATAGGTTTGGGTCTAGCAGAGTGGGTTTGGGTCTAGCCGAGTGGGTTTGGGTCTAGCCGAGTGGGTTTGGGTCTAGCCGAGTGGGTTTGGGTCTAGCCGAGTGGGTTTGGGTCTAGCCGAGTGGGTTTTGGGTCTAGCCAAGTGGGTTTGGGTCTAGCCGAGTGGGTTTGGGTCTAGACGAGTGGGTTTGGGTCTAGCCGAGTGGGTTTGGGTCTAGCCGAGTGGGTTTGGGACTAGCCGAGTGGCTTTGCGTCTAGCGGAGTGGGTTTGAGTCCAGCGGAGTGGGTTTGGGTCTAGCGGAGTGGGTTTGGTGTAGCGGAGTGGGTTTGCGTCTAGCCGAATGGGTTTGGATCTAGCCGAGTGGTTTTGGGTCTAGCCGAATAGGTTTGGGTCCAGCGGAGTGGGTTTGGGTCTAGCCGAGTGGGTTTGGGTGTAGCCGAGTGGGTTTGGGTCTAGCCGAGTGGGTTTGGGTCTAACCGAGTGGGTTTGGGTCTAGCCGAGTGGGATTGGGTCTAGCCGAGTGGGTTTGGGTCCAGCCGAGTGGGTTTGGGTCTGGCCGAGTGGGTTTGGGTGTAGCCGAGTGGGTTTGGGTCTAGCCGAGTGGGTTTCGGTCTAACCGAGTGGGTTTGGGTCTAGCCGAGTGGGTTTGGGTCCAGCCGAGTGGGTTTGGGTATAGCCGAGTGGGTTTAGGTCTAGCCGAGTGGGTTTGGGTGTAGCCGAGTGGGTTTGGGTCTTGCCGAGTGGGTTTGGGTGTAGCTGAGTGGGTTTGGGTCTCGCCGAGTAGGTTTGGGTCTAGCCGAGTGGGTTTGGGTCTAGCCGAGTGGGTTTGGGACTAGCCGAGTGGGTTTGCGTCTAGCGGAGTGGGTTTGAGTCTAGCGGAGTGGGTTTGGGTCTAGCGGAGTGGGTTTGGTGTAGCGGAGTGGGTTTGGGTCTAGCGGAGTGGGTTTGGGTCTAGCCGAGTGGGTTTGGGTCTAGCCGAGTGGGTTGGGTCTAGCCCAGTGGGTTTAGGTCTAGCGGAGTGGGTTTGCGTCTTGCCGAATGGGTTTGGATCTAGCCGAGTGGTTTTGGGTCTAGCCGAATAGGTTTGGGTCTAGCGGAGTGGGTTTGGGTCTAGCCGAGTGGGTTTGGGTGTAGCCGAGTGGGTTTGGGTGTAGCCGAGTGGGTTTGTGTGTAGCCGAGTGGGTTTGGGTGTAGCCGAGTGGGTTTGGGTGTAGCCGCGTGGGTTTGGGTGTAGCCGAGTGGGTTTGGTTCTAGCCGAGTGGGTTTGGGTCTAGCCGAGTGGGTTTGGGTCTAGCCGAGTGGGTTTGGGTCTAGCCGAGTGGGTTTGGGTCTAGCCGAGTGGGTTTGGGTCTAGCCGAGTGCGTTTGGGTCTAGCCGAGTGGGTTTGGGTCTAGCCGAGTGGGTTTGGGTCTAGCCGAGTGGGTTTGGGTCTAGCCGAGTGGGTTTGGGTCTAGACGAGTGGGTTTGGGTCTAGCCGAGTGGGTTTGGGTCTAGCCGAGTGGGTTTGGGACTAGCTGAGTGGCTTTGCGTCTAGCGGAGTGGGTTTGAGTCCAGCGGAGTGGGTTTGGGTCTAGCGGAGTGGGTTTGGGTCTAGCCGAGTGGGTTTGGGTCTAGCCGAGTGGGTTTGGTATAGCCGAGTGGGTTTGGGTCTAGCCGAGTGGGTTTGGTCTAGCCGAGTGTGTTTGGGTCTAGCCGAGTGTGTTTGGGTCTAGCCGAGCGGGTTTGATTCTAGCCGAGTGGGTTTGGGTCTAGCCGAGTGGGTTTGGGTCTAGCCGAATAGGTTTGGGTCTAGCGGAGTGGGTTTGGGTCTAGCCGAGTGGGTTAGGGTGTAGCCGAGTGGGTTTGGGTGTTGCCGAGTGGGTTTGTGTGTAGCCGAGTGGGTTTGGGAGTAGCCGAGTGGGATGGGGGTAGCCGAGTGGGTTTGGGTGTAGCCGAGTGGGTTTGGGTCTAGCCGAGTGGGTTTGGGTCTATCCGAGTGGGTTTGGGTCTAGCCGAGTGGGGTTGGGTCTAGCCGAGTGGGTTTGGGTCTAGCCGAGTGGGTTTGGGTCTAGCCGAGTGGGTTTGGGTATTGTCGAGTGGGTTTGTGTGTAGCCGAGTGGGTTTGGGTCTCGCCGAGTGGGTTTGGGGCTAGCCGAGTGGGTTTGGGTCTAGCCGAGTGGGTTTGGGACTAGCCGAGTGGGTTTCCGTCTAGCGGAGTGGGTTTGGGTCTAGCGGAGTGGGTTTGGTGTAGCGGAGTGGGTTTGGGTCTAGCGGAGTGGGTTTGGGTCTAGCCGAGTGGGTTTGGGTCTAGCCGAGTGGGTTGGGTCTAGCCGAGTGGGTTTGGGTCTAGCCGAGTGGGTTTGGGTCTAGCCGAGTGGGATTGGGTCTAGCCGAGTAGGTTTGGTCCAGCCGAGTGGGTTTGGGTCTGGCCGAGTGGGTTTGGGTGTAGCCGAGTGGGTTTGGGTTTAGCCGAGTGGGTTTCGGTCTAACCGAGTGGGTTTGGGTCTAGCCGAGTGGGTTTGGGTCCAGCCGAGTGGGTTTGGGTCTAGCCGAGTGGGTTTAGGTCTAGCCGAGTGGGTTTGGGTGTAGCCGAGTGGGTTTGGGTCTTGCCGAGTGGGTTTGGGTGTAGCCGAGTGGGTTTGGGTCTCGCCGAGTAGGTTTGGGTCTAGCCGAGTGGGTTTGGGTCTAGCCGAGTGGGTTTGGGACTAGCCGAGTGGGTTTGCGTCTAGTGGAGTGGGTTTGAGTCTAGCGGAGTGGGCTTGGGTCTAGCGGAGTGGGTTTGGTGTAGCGGAGTGGGTTTGGGTCTAGCGGAGTGGGTTTGGGTCTAGCCGAGTGGGTTTGGGTCTAGCCGAGTGGGTTGGGTCTAGCCCAGTGGGTTTAGGTCCAGCGGAGTGGGTTTGCGTCTTGCCGAATGGGTTTGGATCTAGCTGAGTGGTTTTGGGTCTAGCCGAATAGGTTTGGGTCTAGCGGATTGGGTTTGGGTCTAGCCGAGTGGGTTTGGGTGTAGCCGATTGGGTTTGGGTGTAGCCGAGTGGGTTTGTGTGTAGCCGAGTGGGTTTGGGTGTAGCCGAGTGGGTTTGGGTGTAGCCGAGTGGGTTTGGGTGTAGCCGAGTGGGTTTGGGTCTAGCCGAGTGGGTTTGGGTCTAGCCGAGTGGGTTTGGGTCTATCCGAGTGGGTTTGGGTCTAGCCGAGTGGGTTTGGGTCTAGCCGAGTGGGTTTGGGTCTAGCCGAGTGGGTTTGGGTCTTGTCGAGTGGGTTTGTGTGTAGCCGAGTGGGTTTGCGTCTCGCCGAGTGGGTTTGGGTCTAGCCGAGTGGGTTTGGGTCTAGCCGAGTGGGTTTGGGACTAGCCGAGTGGGTTTCCGTCTAGCGGAGTGGGTTTGAGTCTAGCGGAGTGGGTTTGGGTCTAGCGGAGTGGGTTTGGTGTAGCGGAGTGGGTTTGGGTCTAGCGGAGTGGGTTTGGGTCTAGCCGAGTGGGTTTGGGTCTAGCCGAGTGGGTTTGGTATAGCCGAGTGGGTTTGGGTCTAGCCGAGTGGGTTTGGGTCTAGCCGAGTGTGTTTGGGTCTAGCCGAGTGTGTTTGGGTCTAGCCGAGCGGGTTTGATTCTAGCCGAGTGGGTTTGGGTCTAGCCGAGTGGGTTTGGGTCTAGCCGAATAGGTTTGGGTCTAGCGGAGTGGGTTTGGGTCTAGCCGAGTGTGTTAGGGTGTAGCCGAGTGGGTTTGGGTGTTGCCGAGTGGGTTTGTGTGTAGCCGAGTGGGTTTGGGAGTAGCCGAGTGGGATGGGGGTAGCCGAGTGGGTTTGGGTGTAGCCGAGTGGGTTTGGGTCTAGCCGAGTGGGTTTGGGTCTATCCGAGTGGGTTTGGGTCTAGCCGAGTGGGGTTGGGTCTAGCCGAGTGGGTTTGGGTCTAGCCGAGTGGGTTTGGGTCTAGCCGAGTGGGTTTGGGTATTGTCGAGTGGGTTTGTGTGTAGCTGAGTGGGTTTGGGTCTCGCCGAGTGGGTTTGGGGCTAGCCGAGTGGGTTTGGGTCTAGCCGAGTGGGTTTGGGACTAGCCGAGTGGGTTTCCGTCTAGCGGAGTGGGTTTGAGTCTATCGGAGTGGGTTTGGGTCTAGCAGAGTGGGTTTGGTGTGGCGGAGTGGGTTTGGGTCTAGCCGAGTGGGTTTGGGTCTAGCCGAGTGGGTTTGGGTCTAGCCGAGTGGGTTGGGTCTGGCCCAGTGGGTTTAGGTCTAGCGGAGTGGGTTTGCGTCTAGCCGAATGGGTTTAGATCTAGCCGAGTGGTTTTGGGTCTAGCCGAATAGGTTTTGGTCTAGCGGAGTGGGTTTGGGTCTAGCCGAGTGGGTTTGGGTCTAGCCGAGTGGGTTTGGGACTAGCCGAGTGGGTTTGGGTCTAGCGGAGTGGGTTTGAGGCTAGCGGAGTGGGTTTGGGTCTAGCCGAGTGGGTTTGGGTCTAGCAGAGTGGGTTTTGGACTAGCCGAGTGGGTTTGGGTCTAGCGGAGTGGGTTTGAGTCTACCGGAGTGGGTTTGGGTCAAGCGGAGTGGGTTTGGTGTAGCGGAGTGGGTTTGCGTCTAGCCGAATGGGTTTGGATCTAGCCGAGTGGTTTTGGGTCTAGCCGAATAGGTTTGGGTCCAGCGGAGTGGGTTTGGGTCCAGCGGAGTGGGTTTGGGTGTAGCCGAGTGGGTTTGGGTCTAGCCGAGTGGGTTTGGGTCTAGCCGAGTGGGTTTGGGTCTAGCCGAGTGGGATTGGGTCTAGCCGAGTGGGTTTGGGTCCAGCCGAGTGGGTTTGGGTCTGGCCGAGTGGGTTTGGGTGTAGCCGAGTGGGTTTGGGTCTAGCCGAGTGGGTTTCGGTCTAACCGAGTGGGATTGGGTCTAGCCGAGTGGGTTTGGGTCCAGCCGAGTGGGTTTGGGTCTAGCCGAGTGGGTTTAGGTCTAGCCGAGTGGGTTTGGGTGTAGCCGAGTGGGTTTGGGTCTTGCCGAGTGGGTTTGGGTGTAGCCGAGTGGGTTTGGGTCTCGCCGAGTAGGTTTGGGTCTAGCCGAGTGGGTTTGGGTCTGGCCGAGTGGGTTTGGGACTAGCCGAGTGGGTTTGCGTCTAGCGGAGTGGGTTTGAGTCTAGCGGAGTGGGTTTGGGTCTAGCGGAGTGGGTTTGGTGTAGTGGAGTGGGTTTGGGTCTAGCGGAGTGGGTTTGGGTCTAGCCGAGTGGGTTTGGGTCTAGCCGAGTGGGTTGGGTCTAGCCCAGTGGGTTTAGGTCTAGCGGAGTGGGTTTGCGTCTAGCCGAATGGGTTTGGATCTAGCCGAGTGGTTTTGGGTCTAGCATAATAGGTTTGGGTCTAGCGGAGTGGGTTTGGGTGTAGCCGAGTGGGTTTGTGTGTAGCCGAGTGGGTTTGTGTGTAGCCGAGTGGGTTTGTGTGTAGCCGAGTGGGTTTGGGTGTAGCCGAGTGGGTTTGGGTGTAGCCGAGTGGGTTTGGGTCTAGCCGAGTGGGTTTGGGTCTAGCCGAGTGGGTTTGGGTCTAGCCGAGTGGGTTTGGGTCTAGCCGAGTGTGTTTGGGTCTAGCCGAGTGTGTTTGGGTCTAGCCGAGCGGGTTTGATTCTAGCCGAGTGGGTTTGGGTCTAGCCGAGTGGGTTTGGGTCTAGCCGAATAGGTTTGGGTCTAGCGGAGTGGGTTTGGGTCTAGCCGAGTGGGATAGGGTGTAGCCGAGTGGGTTTGGGTGTTGCCGAGTGGGTTTGTGTGTAGCCGAGTGGGTTTGGGAGTAGCCGAGTGGGTTTGGGTGTAGCCGAGTGGGTTTGGGTGTAGCCGAGTGGGTTTGGGTCTAGCCGAGTGGGTTTGGGTCTAGCCGAGTGGGTTTGGGTCTAGCCGAGTGGGTTTGGGTCTAGACGAGTGGGTTTGGGTCTAGCCGAGTGGGTTTGGGTCTAGCCGAGTGGGTTTGGGTATTGTCGAGTGGGTTTGTGTGTAGCCGAGTGGGTTTGGGTCTCGCCGAGTGGGTTTGGGGCTAGCCGAGTGGGTTTGGGTCTAGCCGAGTGGGTTTGGGACTAGCCGAGTGGGTTTCCGTCTAGCGGAGTGGGTTTGAGTCTATCGGAGTGGGTTTGGGTCTAGCGGAGTGGGTTTGGTGTGGCGGAGTGGGTTTGGGTCTAGCGGAGTGGGTTTGGGTCTGGCCGAGTGGGTTTGGGTCTAGCCGAGTGGGTTGGGTCTAGCCCAGTGGGTTTAGGTCTAGCGGAGTGGGTTTGCGTCTAGCCGAATGGGTTTGGATCTAGCCGAGTGGTTTTGGGTCTAGCCGAATAGGTTTTGGTCTAGCGGAGTGGGTTTGGGTCTAGCCGAGTGGGTTTGGGTCTAGCCGAGTGGGTTTGGGTCTAGCCGAGTGGGTTTGGGTCTAGCCGAGTGGGTTTGGGTCTAGCCGAGTGGGTTTGGGTGTAGCCGAGTGGGTTTGGGTCTAGCCGAGTGGGTTTGGGTGTAGCCGAGTGGGTTTGGGTCTAGCCGAGTGGGTTTGGGTCTAGCAGAGTGGGTTTGGGACTAGCCGAGTGGGTTTGGGTCTAGCGGAGTGGGTTTGAGGCTAGCGGAATGGGTTTGGGTCTAGCCGAGTGGGTTTGGGTCTAGCAGAGTGGGTTTTGGACTAGTCGAGTGGGTTTGGGTCTAGCGGAGTGGGTTTGAGTCTACCGGAGTGGGTTTGGGTCAAGCGGAGTGGGTTTGGTGTAGCGGAGTGGGTTTGTGTCTAGCCGAATAGGTTTGGGTCTAGCAGAGTGGGTTTGGGTCTAGCCGAGTGGGTTTGGGTCTAGCCGAGTGGGTTTGGGTCTAGCCGAGTGGGTTTGGGTCTAGCCGAGTGGGTTTGGGTCTAGCCGAGTGGGTTTTGGGTCTAGCCAAGTGGGTTTGGGTCTAGCCGAGTGGGTTTGTGTCTAGACGAGTGGGTTTGGGTCTAGCCGAGTGGGTTTGGGTCTAGCCGAGTGGGTTTGGGACTAGCCGAGTGGCTTTGCGTCTAGCGGAGTGGGTTTGAGTCCAGCGGAGTGGGTTTGGGTCTAGCGGAGTGGGTTTGGTGTAGCGGAGTGGGTTTGCGTCTAGCCGAATGGGTTTGGATCTAGCCGAGTGGTTTTGGGTCTAGCCGAATAGGTTTGGGTCCAGCGGAGTGGGTTTGGGTCTAGCCGAGTGGGTTTGGGTGTAGCCGAGTGGGTTTGGGTCTAGCCGAGTGGGTTTGGGTCTAACCGAGTGGGTTTGGGTCTAGCCGAGTGGGATTGGGTCTAGCCGAGTGGGTTTGGGTCCAGCCGAGTGGGTTTGGGTCTGGCCGAGTGGGTTTGGGTGTAGCCGAGTGGGTTTGGGTCTAGCCGAGTGGGTTTCGGTCTAACCGAGTGGGTTTGGGTCTAGCCGAGTGGGTTTGGGTCCAGCCGAGTGGGTTTGGGTATAGCCGAGTGGGTTTAGGTCTAGCCGAGTGGGTTTGGGTGTAGCCGAGTGGGTTTGGGTCTTGCCGAGTGGGTTTGGGTGTAGCTGAGTGGGTTTGGGTCTCGCCGAGTAGGTTTGGGTCTAGCCGAGTGGGTTTGGGTCTAGCCGAGTGGGTTTGGGACTAGCCGAGTGGGTTTGCGTCTAGCGGAGTGGGTTTGAGTCTAGCGGAGTGGGTTTGGGTCTAGCGGAGTGGGTTTGGTGTAGCGGAGTGGGTTTGGGTCTAGCGGAGTGGGTTTGGGTCTAGCCGAGTGGGTTTGGGTCTAGCCGAGTGGGTTGGGTCTAGCCCAGTGGGTTTAGGTCTAGCGGAGTGGGTTTGCGTCTTGCCGAATGGGTTTGGATCTAGCCGAGTGGTTTTGGGTCTAGCCGAATAGGTTTGGGTCTAGCGGAGTGGGTTTGGGTCTAGCCGAGTGGGTTTGGGTGTAGCCGAGTGGGTTTGGGTGTAGCCGAGTGGGTTTGTGTGTAGCCGAGTGGGTTTGGGTGTAGCCGAGTGGGTTTGGGTGTAGCCGCGTGGGTTTGGGTGTAGCCGAGTGGGTTTGGTTCTAGCCGAGTGGGTTTGGGTCTAGCCGAGTGGGTTTGGGTCTAGCCGAGTGGGTTTGGGTCTAGCCGAGTGGGTTTGGGTCTAGCCGAGTGGGTTTGGGTCTAGCCGAGTGCGTTTGGGTCTAGCCGAGTGGGTTTGGGTCTAGCCGAGTGGGTTTGGGTCTAGCCGAGTGGGTTTGGGTCTAGCCGAGTGGGTTTGGGTCTAGACGAGTGGGTTTGGGTCTAGCCGAGTGGGTTTGGGTCTAGCCGAGTGGGTTTGGGACTAGCTGAGTGGCTTTGCGTCTAGCGGAGTGGGTTTGAGTCCAGCGGAGTGGGTTTGGGTCTAGCGGAGTGGGTTTGGGTCTAGCCGAGTGGGTTTGGGTCTAGCCGAGTGGGTTTGGTATAGCCGAGTGGGTTTGGGTCTAGCCGAGTGGGTTTGGTCTAGCCGAGTGTGTTTGGGTCTAGCCGAGTGTGTTTGGGTCTAGCCGAGCGGGTTTGATTCTAGCCGAGTGGGTTTGGGTCTAGCCGAGTGGGTTTGGGTCTAGCCGAATAGGTTTGGGTCTAGCGGAGTGGGTTTGGGTCTAGCCGAGTGGGTTAGGGTGTAGCCGAGTGGGTTTGGGTGTTGCCGAGTGGGTTTGTGTGTAGCCGAGTGGGTTTGGGAGTAGCCGAGTGGGATGGGGGTAGCCGAGTGGGTTTGGGTGTAGCCGAGTGGGTTTGGGTCTAGCCGAGTGGGTTTGGGTCTATCCGAGTGGGTTTGGGTCTAGCCGAGTGGGGTTGGGTCTAGCCGAGTGGGTTTGGGTCTAGCCGAGTGGGTTTGGGTCTAGCCGAGTGGGTTTGGGTATTGTCGAGTGGGTTTGTGTGTAGCCGAGTGGGTTTGGGTCTCGCCGAGTGGGTTTGGGGCTAGCCGAGTGGGTTTGGGTCTAGCCGAGTGGGTTTGGGACTAGCCGAGTGGGTTTCCGTCTAGCGGAGTGGGTTTGGGTCTAGCGGAGTGGGTTTGGTGTAGCGGAGTGGGTTTGGGTCTAGCGGAGTGGGTTTGGGTCTAGCCGAGTGGGTTTGGGTCTAGCCGAGTGGGTTGGGTCTAGCCGAGTGGGTTTGGGTCTAGCCGAGTGGGTTTGGGTCTAGCCGAGTGGGATTGGGTCTAGCCGAGTAGGTTTGGGTCCAGCCGAGTGGGTTTGGGTCTGGCCGAGTGGGTTTGGGTGTAGCCGAGTGGGTTTGGGTTTAGCCGAGTGGGTTTCGGTCTAACCGAGTGGGTTTGGGTCTAGCCGAGTGGGTTTGGGTCCAGCCGAGTGGGTTTGGGTCTAGCCGAGTGGGTTTAGGTCTAGCCGAGTGGGTTTGGGTGTAGCCGAGTGGGTTTGGGTCTTGCCGAGTGGGTTTGGGTGTAGCCGAGTGGGTTTGGGTCTCGCCGAGTAGGTTTGGGTCTAGCCGAGTGGGTTTGGGTCTAGCCGAGTGGGTTTGGGACTAGCCGAGTGGGTTTGCGTCTAGTGGAGTGGGTTTGAGTCTAGCGGAGTGGGCTTGGGTCTAGCGGAGTGGGTTTGGTGTAGCGGAGTGGGTTTGGGTCTAGCGGAGTGGGTTTGGGTCTAGCCGAGTGGGTTTGGGTCTAGCCGAGTGGGTTGGGTCTAGCCCAGTGGGTTTAGGTCCAGCGGAGTGGGTTTGCGTCTTGCCGAATGGGTTTGGATCTAGCTGAGTGGTTTTGGGTCTAGCCGAATAGGTTTGGGTCTAGCGGATTGGGTTTGGGTCTAGCCGAGTGGGTTTGGGTGTAGCCGATTGGGTTTGGGTGTAGCCGAGTGGGTTTGTGTGTAGCCGAGTGGGTTTGGGTGTAGCCGAGTGGGTTTGGGTGTAGCCGAGTGGGTTTGGGTGTAGCCGAGTGGGTTTGGGTCTAGCCGAGTGGGTTTGGGTCTAGCCGAGTGGGTTTGGGTCTATCCGAGTGGGTTTGGGACTAGCCGAGTGGGTTTGGGTCTAGCCGAGTGGGTTTGGGTCTAGCCGAGTGGGTTTGGGTCTTGTCGAGTGGGTTTGTGTGTAGCCGAGTGGGTTTGCGTCTCGCCGAGTGGGTTTGGGTCTAGCCGAGTGGGTTTGGGTCTAGCCGAGTGGGTTTGGGACTAGCCGAGTGGGTTTCCGTCTAGCGGAGTGGGTTTGAGTCTAGCGGAGTGGGTTTGGGTCTAGCGGAGTGGGTTTGGTGTAGCGGAGTGGGTTTGGGTCTAGCGGAGTGGGTTTGGGTCTAGCCGAGTGGGTTTGGGTCTAGCCGAGTGGGTTTGGTATAGCCGAGTGGGTTTGGGTCTAGCCGAGTGGGTTTGGGTCTAGCCGAGTGTGTTTGGGTCTAGCCGAGTGTGTTTGGGTCTAGCCGAGCGGGTTTGATTCTAGCCGAGTGGGTTTGGGTCTAGCCGAGTGGGTTTGGGTCTAGCCGAATAGGTTTGGGTCTAGCGGAGTGGGTTTGGGTCTAGCCGAGTGTGTTAGGGTGTAGCCGAGTGGGTTTGGGTGTTGCCGAGTGGGTTTGTGTGTAGCCGAGTGGGTTTGGGAGTAGCCGAGTGGGATGGGGGTAGCCGAGTGGGTTTGGGTGTAGCCGAGTGGGTTTGGGTCTAGCCGAGTGGGTTTGGGTCTATCCGAGTGGGTTTGGGTCTAGCCGAGTGGGGTTGGGTCTAGCCGAGTGGGTTTGGGTCTAGCCGAGTGGGTTTGGGTCTAGCCGAGTGGGTTTGGGTATTGTCGAGTGGGTTTGTGTGTAGCTGAGTGGGTTTGGGTCTCGACGAGTGGGTTTGGGGCTAGCCGAGTGGGTTTGGGTCTAGCCGAGTGGGTTTGGGACTAGCCGAGTGGGTTTCCGTCCAGCGGAGTGGGTTTGAGTCTATCGGAGTGGGTTTGGGTCTAGCAGAGTGGGTTTGGTGTGGCGGAGTGGGTTTGGGTCTAGCCGAGTGGGTTTGGGTCTAGCCGAGTGGGTTTGGGGCTAGCCGAGTGGGTTGGGTCTGGCCCAGTGGGTTTAGGTCTAGCGGAGTGGGTTTGCGTCTAGCCGAATGGGTTTAGATCTAGCCGAGTGGTTTTGGGTCTAGCCGAATAGGTTTTGGTCTAGCGGAGTGGGTTTGGTGTAGCGGAGTGGGTTTGGGTCTAGCGGAGTGGGTTTGGGTCTAGCCGAGTGGGTTTGGGTCTAGCCGAGTGGGTTGGGTCTAGCCGAGTGGGTTTGGGTCTAGCCGAGTGGGTTTGGGTCTAGCCGAGTGGGATTGGGTCTAGCCGAGTAGGTTTGGGTCCAGCCGAGTGGGTTTGGGTCTGGCCGAGTGGGTTTGGGTGTAGCCGAGTGGGTTTGGGTTTAGCCGAGTGGGTTTCGGTCTAACCGAGTGGGTTTGGGTCTAGCCGAGTGGGTTTGGGTCCAGCCGAGTGGGTTTGGGTCTAGCCGAGTGGGTTTAGGTCTAGCCGAGTGGGTTTGGGTGTAGCCGAGTGGGTTTGGGTCTTGCCGGGTGGGTTTGGGTGTAGCCGAGTGGGTTTGGGTCTCGCCGAGTAGGTTTGGGTCTAGCCGAGTGGGTTTGGGTCTAGCCGAGTGGGTTTGGGACTAGCCGAGTGGGTTTGCGTCTAGTGGAGTGGGTTTGAGTCTAGCGGAGTGGGCTTGGGTCTAGCGGAGTGGGTTTGGTGTAGCGGAGTGGGTTTGGGTCTAGCGGAGTGGGTTTGGGTCTAGCCGAGTGGGTTTGGGTCTAGCCGAGTGGGTTGGGTCTAGCCCAGTGGGTTTAGGTCCAGCGGAGTGGGTTTGCGTCTTGCCGAATGGGTTTGGATCTAGCCGAGTGGTTTTGGGTCTAGCCGAATAGGTTTGGGTCTAGCGGATTGGGTTTGGGTCTAGCCGAGTGGGTTTGGGTGTAGCCGAGTGGGTTTGGGTGTAGCCGAGTGGGTTTGTGTGTAGCCGAGTGGGTTTGGGTGTAGCCGAGTGGGTTTGGGTGTAGCCGAGTGGGTTTGGGTGTAGCCGAGTGGGTTTGGGTCTAGCCAAGTGGGTTTGGGTCTAGCCGAGTGGGTTTGGGTCTATCCGAGTGGGTTTGGGTCTAGCCGAGTGGGTTTGGGTCTAGCCGAGTGGGTTTGGGTCTAGCCGAGTGGGTTTGGGTCTTGTCGAGTGGGTTTGTGTGTAGCCGAGTGGGTTTGCGTCTCGCCGAGTGGGTTTGGGTCTAGCCGAGTGGGTTTGGGTCTAGCCGAGTGGGTTTGGGACTGGCCGAGTGGGTTTCCGTCTAGCGGAGTGGGTTTGAGTCTAGCGGAGTGGGTTTGGGTCTAGCGGAGTGGGTTTGGTGTAGCGGAGTGGGTTTGGGTCTAGCGGAGTGGGTTTGGGTCTAGCCGAGTGGGTTTGGGTCTAGCCAAGTGGGTTTGGTATAGCCGAGTGGGTTTGGGTCTAGCCGAGTGGGTTTGGGTCTAGCCGAGTGTGTTTGGGTCTAGCCGAGTGTGTTTGGGTCTAGCCGAGCGGGTTTGATTCTAGCCGAGTGGGTTTAGGTCTAGCCGAGTGGGTTTGGGTCTAGCCGAATAGGTTTGGGTCTAGCGGAGTGGGTTTGGGTCTAGCCGAGTGTGTTAGGGTGTAGCCGAGTGGGTTTGGGTGTTGCCGAGTGGGTTTGTGTGTAGCCGAGTGGGTTTGGGAGTAGCCGAGTGGGATGGGGGTAGCCGAGTGGGTTTGGGTGTAGCCGAGTGGGTTTGGGTCTAGCCGAGTGGGTTTGGGTCTATCCGAGTGGGTTTGGGTCTAGCCGAGTGGGGTTGGGTCTAGCCGAGTGGGTTTGGGTCTAGCCGAGTGGGTTTGGGTCTAGCCGAGTGGGTTTGGGTATTGTCGAGTGGGTTTGTGTGTAGCTGAGTGGGTTTGGGTCTCGCCGAGTGGGTTTGGGGCTAGCCGAGTGGATTTGGGTCTAGCCGAGTGGGTTTGGGACTAGCCGAGTGGGTTTCCGTCTAGCGGAGTGGGTTTGAGTCTATCGGAGTGGGTTTGGGTCTAGCAGAGTGGGTTTGGTGTGGCGGAGTGGGTTTGGGTCTAGCCGAGTGGGTTTGGGTCTAGCCGAGTGGGTTTGGGTCTAGCCGAGTGGGTTGGGTCTGGCCCAGTGGGTTTAGGTCTAGCGGAGTGGGTTTGCGTCTAGCCGAATGGGTTTAGATCTAGCCGAGTGCTTTTGGGTCTAGCCGAATAGGTTTTGGTCTAGCGGAGTGGGTTTGGGTCTAGCCGAGTGGGTTCGGGTCTAGCCGAGTGGGTTTGGGTCTAGCCGAGTGGGTTTGGGTCTAGCCGAGTGGGTTTGGGTGTAGCCGAGTGGGTTTGGGTCTAGCCGAGTGGGTTTGGGTGTAGCCGAGTGGGTTTGGGTCTAGCCGAGTGGGTTTGGGTCTAGCAGAGTGGGTTTGGGACTAGCCGAGTGGGTTTGGGTCTAGCGGAGTGGGTTTGAGGCTAGCGGAGTGGGTTTGGGTCTAGCCGAGTGGGTTTGGGTCTAGCAGAGTGGGTTTTGGACTAGCCGAGTGGGTTTGGGTCTAGCGGAGTGGGTTTGAGTCTACCGGATTGGGTTTGGGTCAAGCGGAGTGGGTTTGGTGTAGCGGAGTGGGTTTGTGTCTAGCCGAATAGGTTTGGGTCTAGCAGAGTGGGTTTGGGTCTAGCCGAGTGGGTTTGGGTCTAGCCGAGTGGTTTTGGGTCTAGCCGAGTGGGTTTGGGTCTAGCCGAGTGGGTTTGGGTCTAGCCGAGTGGGTTTGGGTCTAGCCAAGTGGGTTTGGGTCTAGCCGAGTGGGTTTGGGTCTAGACGAGTGGGTTTGGGTCTAGCCGAGAAGGTTTGGTCTAGCCGAGTGGGTTTGGGACTAGCCGAGTGGCTTTGCGTCTAGCGGAGTGGGTTTGAGTCCAGCGGAGTGGGTTTGGGTCTAGCGGAGTGGGTTTGGTGTAGCGGAGTGGGTTTGCGTCTAGCCGAATGGGTTTGGATCTAGCCGAGCGGTTTTGGGTCTAGCCGAATAGGTTTGGGTCCAGCGGAGTGGGTTTGGGTCTAGCCGAGTGGGTTTGGGTGTAGCCGAGTGGGTTTGGGTCTAGCCGAGTGGGTTTGGGTCTAGCCGAGTGGGTTTGGGTCTAGCCGAGTGGGATTGGGTCTAGCCGAGTGGGTTTGGGTCCAGCCTAGTGGGTTTGGGTCTGGCCGAGTGGGTTTGGGTGTAGCCGAGTGGGTTTGGGTCTAGCCGAGTGGGTTTCGGTCTAACCAAGTGGGTTTGGGTCTAGCCGAGTGGGTTTGGGTCCAGCCGAGTGGGTTTGGGTCTAGCCGAGTGGGTTTAGGTCTAGCCGAGTGGGTTTGGGTGTAGCCGAGTGGGTTTGGGTCTTGCCGAGTGGGTTTGGGTGTAGCCGAGTGGGTTTGGGTCTCGCCGAGTAGGTTTGGGTCTAGCCGAGTGGGTTTGGGTCTAGCCGAGTGGGTTTGGGACTAGCCGAGTGGGTTTGCGTCTAGCGGAGTGGGTTTGAGTCTAGCGGAGTGGGTTTGGGTCTAGCGGAGTGGGTTTGGTGTAGCGGAGTGGGTTTGGGTCTAGCGGAGTGGGTTTGGGTCTAGCCGAGTGGGTTTTGGTCTAGCCGAGTGGGTCGGGTCTAGCCCAGTGGGTTTAGGTCTAGCGGAGTGGGTTTGGGTCTAGCCGAGTGGGTTTTGGTCTAGCCGAGTGGGTCGGGTCTAGCCCAGTGGGTTTAGGTCTAGCGGAGTGGGTTTGCGTCTTGCCGAATGGGTTTGGATCTAGCCGAGTGGTTTTGGGTCTAGCCGAATAGGTTTCGGTCTAGCGGAGTGGGTTTGGGTCTAGCCGAGTGGGTTTGGGTGTAGCCGAGTGGGTTTGGGTGTAGCCGAGTGGGTTTGTGTGTAGCCGAGTGGGTTTGGGTGTAGCAGAGTGGGTTTGGGTGTAGCCGAGTGGGTTTGGGTGTAGCCGAGTGGGTTTGGGTCTAGCCGAGTGGGTTTGGGTCTAGCCGAGTGGGTTTGGGTCTAGCCGAGTGGGTTTGGGTCTAGCCGAGTGGGTTTGGGTCTAGCCGAGTGGGTTTGGGTCTAGCCGAGTGGGTTTGGGTCTAGCCGAGTGGGTTTGGGTCTTGTCGAGTGGGTTTGTGTGTAGCCGAATGGGTTTGGGTCTCGCCGAGTGGGTTTGGGTCTAGCCGAGTGGGTTTGGGTCTAGCCGAGTGGGTTTGGGACTAGCCGAGTGGGTTTCCGTCTAGCGGAGTGGGTTTGAGTCTAGCGGAGTGGGTTTGGGTCTAGCGGAGTGGGTTTGGTGTAGCGGAGTGGGTTTGGGTCTAGCGGAGTGGGTTTGGGTCTAGCCGAGTGGGTTTGGGTCTAGCCGAGTGGGTTGGGTCTAGCCCAGTGGGTTTAGGTCTAGCGGAGTGGGTTTGCGTCTAACCGAATGGGTTTGGATCTAGCCGAGTGGTTTTGGGTCTAGCCGAATAGGTTTTGGTCCAGCGGAGTGGGTTTGGGTCTAGCCGAGTGGGTTTGGGTGTAGCCGAGTGGGTTTGGGTGTAGCCGAGTGGGTTTGTGTGTAGCCGAGTGGGTTTGGGTGTAGCCGAGTGGGTTTGGGTGAGGCCGAGTGGTTTTGGGTCTAGCCGAGTGGGTTTGGGTCTAGCTGAGTGGGTTTGGGTCTAGCCGAGTGGGTTTGGTATAGCCGAGTGGGTTTGGGTCTAGCCGAGTGGGTTTGCGTCTAACCGAATGGGTTTGGATCTAGCCGAGTGGTTTTGGGTCTAGCCGAATAGGTTTTGGTCCAGCGGAGTGGGTTTGGGTCTAGCCGAGTGGGTTTGGGTGTAGCCGAGTGGGTTTGGGTGTAGCCGAGTGGGTTTGTGTGTAGCCGAGTGGGTTTGGGTGTAGCCGAGTGGGTTTGGGTGAGGCCGAGTGGTTTTGGGTGTAGCCGAGTGGGTTTGGGTCTAGCCGAGTGGGTTTGGGTGTAGCTGAGTGGCTTTGGGTCTAGCCGAGTGGGTTTGGTATAGCCGAGTGGGTTTGGGTCTAGCCGAGTGGGTTTGGGTCTAGCCGAGTGGGTTTGGGTCTAGCCGAGTGTGTTTGGGTCCAGCCGAGCGGGTTTGATTCTAGCCGAGTGGGTTTGGGTCTAGCCGAGTGGGTTTGGGTCTAGCCGAATGGGTTTGGGTCTAGCAGAGTGGGTTTGGGTCTAGCCAAGTGGGTTTGGGTCTAGCGGAGTGGGTTTGGGTCTAGCCGAGTGGGTTTGGGTCTAGCGGAGTGGGTTTGGGTCTCGCGGAGTGGGTTTAGGTCTAGTCGAGTGGGTTTGGGTCTGGCCAAGTGGGTTTGGATCTAGCCGAGTGGGTTTGGGTCTAGCGGAGTGGGTTTGGGTCTAGCAGAGTGGGTTTGGGTCTAGCCGAGTGGGTTTGGGTGTAGCGGAGTGGGTTTGGGTCTAGCTGAGTGGGTTTGGGTCTGGCGGAGTGGGTTTGGGTGTAGCCGAGCGGGTTTGGGTCTAGCGGAGTGGGTTTGGGTCTCGCGGAGTGGGTTTAGGTCGAGTCGAGTGGGTTTGGGTCTGGCCAAGTGGGTTTGGGTCTGGCCGAGTGGGTTTGGGTCTAGCGGAGTGGGTTTGGGTCTAGCGGAGTAGGTTTGGGTCTAGCCGAGTGGGTTTGAGTCTTGCCGAGTGGGTTTGGGTCTAACCGAGTGGGTTTGGGTCTAGCCGAGTGGGTTTGGGTCTAGCGGAGTGGGTTTGGGTCTAGCCGAGTGGGTTTGGGGCAAGCCGAGTGGGTTTGGGTCTAGCGGACTGGGTTTGGGTCTAGCGGAGTTGGTTTGGGTCTAGCGGAGAGGGTTTGGTTCTGGCGGAGTGGGTTTGGGTCTAGCCGATTGGGTTTGGGTCTAGCCGAGTGGGTTTGGGTCTAGCCGAGCGGGTTTGGGACAAGCCGAGTGGGTTTGGGTCTAGCCGAGTGGGTTTGGGTCTAGCCGAGTGGGTTTGGGTCTAGCCGAGTGGGTTTGGGTCTAACCGAGTGGGTTTGGTTTTAGCCGAGTGGGTTTTGGTCTATCCGAGTGGGTTTGGGTCTAGCCGAGTGGGTTTGGGTCTAGCCGAGTGGGTTTGGATCTAGCCGAGTGGGTTTGGGTCTAGCAGAGTGGGTTTGGGTCTAGCCGAGTGGGTTTTGGTGTAGCGGAGTGGGTTTGGGTCTAGCTGAGTGGGTTTGGGTCTAGCGGAGTGGGTTTGGGTGTAGCCGAGCGGGTTTGGGTCTAGCGGAGTGGGTTTGGGTCTAGCGGAGTGGGTTTGCGTCTAGCCGAGTGGGTTTGGGTCTAGCCGAGTGGGTTTGGGTCTAGCTGAGTGGGTTTGGGTCTGGCGGAGTGGGTTTGGGTGTAGCCGAGCGGGTTTGGGTCTAGCGGAGTGGGTTTGGGTCTCGCGGAGTGGGTTTAGGTCGAGTCGAGTGGGTTTGGGTCTGGCCAAGTGGGTTTGGGTCTGGCCGAGTGGGTTTGGGTCTAGCGGAGTGGGTTTGGGTCTAGCGGAGTAGGTTTGGGTCTAGCCGAGTGGGTTTGAGTCTTGCCGAGTGGGTTTGGGTCTAACCGAGTGGGTTTGGGTCTAGCCGAGTGGGTTTGGGTCTAGCGGAGTGGGTTTGGGTCTAGCCGAGTGGGTTTGGGGCAAGCCGAGTGGGTTTGGGTCTAGCGGACTGGGTTTGGGTCTAGCGGAGTTGGTTTGGGTCTAGCGGAGAGGGTTTGGTTCTGGCGGAGTGGGTTTGGGTCTAGCCGATTGGGTTTGGGTCTAGCCGAGTGGGTTTGGGTCTAGCCGAGCGGGTTTGGGACAAGCCGAGTGGGTTTGGGTCTAGCCGAGTGGGTTTGGGTCTAGCCGAGTGGGTTTGGGTCTAGCCGAGTGGGTTTGGGTCTAACCGAGTGGGTTTGGTTTTAGCCGAGTGGGTTTTGGTCTATCCGAGTGGGTTTGGGTCTAGCCGAGTGGGTTTGGGTCTAGCCGAGTGGGTTTGGATCTAGCCGAGTGGGTTTGGGTCTAGCAGAGTGGGTTTGGGTCTAGCCGAGTGGGTTTGGGTGTAGCGGAGTGGGTTTGGGTCTAGCTGAGTGGGTTTGGGTCTAGCGGAGTGGGTTTGGGTGTAGCCGAGCGGGTTTGGGTCTAGCGGAGTGGGTTTGGGTCTAGCGGAGTGGGTTTGCGTCTAGCCGAGTGGGTTTGGGTCTAGCCGAGTGGGTTTGGGTCTAGCCGAGTGGGTTTGGGTCTAGCCGAGTGGGTTTGCGTCTAGCCGAGTGTGTTTGGGTCTAGCCGAGCGGGTTTGATTCTAGCCGAGTGGGTTTGGGTCTAGCCGAGTGGGTTTGGGTCTAGCCGAGTGGGTTTGGGTCTAGCAGAGTGGGTTTGGGTCTAGCCAAGTGGGTTTGGGTCTAGTGGAGTGGGTTTGGGTCTAACGGAGTGGGTTTGGGTCTCGCGGAGTGGGTTTAGGTCTAGCCGAGTGGGTTTGGGTCTAGCCAAGTGGGTTTGGATCTAGCCGAGTGGGTTTGGGTCTAGCGGAGTGGGTTTGGGTCTAGCGGAGTAGGTTTGGGTCTAGCCGAGTGGGTTTGAGTCTTGCCTTGTGGGTTTGGGTCTAACCGAGTGGGTTTGGGTCGAGCCGAGTGGGTTTGGGTCTAGAGGAGTGGGTTTGGGTCTAGCCGAGTGGGTTTGGGGCAAGCCGAGTGGGTTTGGGTCTAGCAGACTGGGTTTGGGTCTAGCGGATTTGGTTTGGGTCTAGCGGAGAGGGTTTGGTTCTAGCGGAGTGGGTTTGGGTCTAGCAGAGTGGGTTTGGGTCTAGCCGAGTGGGTTTGGGTCTAGCCGAGTGGGTTTGGCTCTAGCCGAGTGGGTTTTGGTCTAGCCGAGTGGGTTTTGGTCTAGCCGATTGGGTTTGGGTCTTGCCGAGTGGGTATGGGTCTAGCCGAGTGGGTTTGGGTCTAGCCGAGTGGGTTTGGGTGCAGCCGAGTGGGTTTGGGTCTAGCGGAGTGGGTTTGGGTCAAGCTGAGTGGGTTTGGGTCTAGCCGAGTGGGTTTGGGACTAGCCAAGTGGGTTTGCGTCTAGCGGAGTGGGTTTGAGTCTAGCGGAGTGGGTTTGGGTCTAGCGGAGTGCGTTTGGTGTAGCGGAGTGGGTTTGGGTCTAGCGGAGTGGGTTTGGGTCTAGCCGAGTGGGTTTGGGTCTAGCCGAGTGGGTTGGGTCTAGCCCAGTGGGTTTAGGTCTAGCGGAGTGGGTTTGCGTCTAGCCGAATGGGTTTGTATCTAGCCGAGTGGTTTTGGGTCTAGCCGAATAGGTTTGGGTATAGCGGAGTGGGTTTGGGTCTAGCCGAGTGGGTTTGGGTGTAGCCGAGTGGGTTTGGGTGTAGCCATGTGGGTTTGTGTGTAGCCGAGTGGGTTTGGGTGTAGCCGAGTGGGTTTGGGTGTAGCCGAGTGGGTTTGGGTGTAGCCGAGTGGGTTTGGGTGTAGCCGAGTGGGTTTGGGTCTAGCCGAGTGGGTTTGGGTCTAGCCGAGTGGGTTTGGGTCTAGCCGAGTGGGTTTGGGTCTAGCCGAGTGGGTTTGGGTATTGTCGAGTGGGTTGGTGTGTAGCCGAGTGGGTTTGGGTCTCGCCGAGTGGGTTTGGGGCTAGCCGACTGGGTTTGGGTCTAGCCGAGTGGGTTTGGGACTAGCCGAGTGGGTTTCCGTCTAGCGGAGTGGGTTTGAGTCTATCGGAGTGGGTTTGGGTCTAGCGGAGTGGGTTTGGTGTAGCGGAGTGGGTTTGGGTTTAGCGGAGTGGGTTTGGGTCTAGCCGAGTGGGGTTGGGTCTAGCCGAGTGGGTTGGGTCTAGCCCAGTGGGTTTAGGTCTAGTGGAGTGGGTTTGCATCTAGCCGAATGGGTTTGGATCTAGCCGAGTGGTTTTGGGTCTAGCCGAATAGGTTTTGGTCTAGCGGAGTGGGTTTGGGTGTAGCCGAGTGGTTTTGGGTGTAGCCGAGTGGGTTTGGGTGTAGCCGAGTGGGTTTGTGTGTAGCCGAGTGGGTTTGGGTGTAGCCGAGTGGGTTTGGGTGAGGCCGAGTGGTTTTGGGTGTAGCCGAGTGGGTTTGGGTCTAGCCGAGTGGGTTTGGGTCTAGCGGAGTGGGTTTGGGTCTAGCCGAGTGGGTTTGGTATAGCCGAGTGGGTTTGGGTCTAGCCGAGTGGGTTTGGGTCTAGCCGAGTGTGTTTGGGTCCAGCCGAGCGGGTTTGAGTCTATCGGAGTGGGTTTGGGTCTAGCGGAGTGGGTTTGGTGTAGCGGAGTGGGTTTGGGTCTAGCGGAGTGGGTTTGGGTCTAGCCGAGTGGGGTTGGGTCTAGCCGAGTGGGTTGGGTCTAGCCCAGTGGGTTTAGGTCTAGCGGAGTGGGTTTGCGTCTAGCCGAATGGGTTTGGATCTAGCCGAGTGGTTTTGGGTCTAGCCGAATAGGTTTTGGTCTAGCGGAGTGGGTTTGGGTCTAGCCGAGTGGTTTTGGGTGTAGCCGAGTGGGTTTGGGTGTAGCCGAGTGGGTTTGTGTGTAGCCGAGTGGGTTTGGGTGTAGCCGAGTGGGTTTGGGTGAGGCCGAGTGGTTTTGGGTGTAGCCGAGTGGGTTTGGGTCTAGCCGAGTGTGTTTGGGTCCAGCCGAGCGGGTTTGATTCTAGCCGAGTGGGTTTGGGTCTAGCCGAGTGGGTTTGGGTCTAGCCGAGTGGGTTTGGGTCTAGCAGAGTGGGTTTGGGTCTAACGGAGTGGGTTTGTGTCTCGCGGGGTGGGTTTAGGTCTACCCGAGTGGGTTTGGGTCTAGCCAAGTGGGTTTGGATCTAGCCGAGTGGGTTTGGGTCTAGCGGAGTGGGTTTGGGTCTAGCGGAGTAGGTTTGGGTCTAGCCGAGTGGGTTTGAGTCTTGCCGAGTGGGTTTGGGTCTAACCGAGTGGGTTTGGGTCTAGCCGAGTGGGTTTGGGTCTAGCGGAGTGGGTTTGGGTCTAGCCGAGTGGGTTTGGGGCAAGCCGAGTGGGTTCGGGTCTAGCGGACTGGGTTTGGGTCTAGCGGAGTTGGTTTGGGTCTAGCGGAGAGGGTTTGGTTCTAGCGGAGTGGGTTTGGGTCTAGCAGAGTGGGTTTGGGTCTAGCCGAGTGGGTTTGGGTCTAGCCGAGCGGGTTCGGGGCAAGCGGAGTGGGTTTGGGTCTAGCCGAGTGGGTTTGGGTCTAGCCGAGTGGGTTTGGGTCTAGCCGAGTGGGTTTGGGTCTAGCCGAGTGGGTTTGGGTCTAGCCGACTGGGTTTGGTTCTAGCCGAGTGGGTTTTGGTCTATCCGAGTGGGTTTGGGTCTAGCCGAGTGGGTTTGGGTCTAGCCGAGTGGGTTTGGATCTAGCCGAGTGTGTTTGGGTCTAGCCGAGCGGGTTTGATTCTAGCCGAGTGGGTTTCGGTCTAGCCGAGTGGGTTTGGGTCTAGCCGAGTGGGTTTGGGTCTAGCAGAGTGGGTTTGGGTCTAGCCGAATAGGTTTTGGTCTAGCGGAGTGGGTTTGGGTCTAGCCGAGTGGTTTTGGGTGTAGCCGAGTGGGTTTGGGTGTAGCCGAGTGGGTTTGTGTGTAGCCGAGTGGGTTTGGGTGTAGCCGAGTGGGTTTGGGTGATGCCGAGTGGTTTTGGGTGTAGCCGAGTGGGTTTGGGTCTAGCCGAGTGGGTTTGGGTCTAGCGGAGTGGGTTTGGGTCTAGCCGAGTGGGTTTGGTATAGCCGAGTGGGTTTGGGTCTAGCCGAGTGGGTTTGGGTCTAGCCGAGTGGGTTTGGGTCTAGCCGAGTGTGTTTGGGTCCAGCCGAGCGGGTTTGATTCTAGCCGAGTGGGTTTGGGTCTAGCCGAGTGGGTTTGGGTCTAGCCGAGTGGGTTTGGGTCTAGCAGAGTGGGTTTGGGTCTAACGGAGTGGGTTTGGGTCTCGCGGGGTGGGTTTAGGTCTACCCGAGTGGGTTTGGGTCTAGCCAAGTGGGTTTGGATCTAGCCGAGTGGGTTTGGGTCTAGCGGAGTCGGTTTGGGTCTAGCGGAGTAGGTTTGGGTCTAGCCGAGTGGGTTTGAGTCTTGCCGAGTGGGTTTGGGTCTAACCGAGTGGGTTTGGGTCTAGCCGAGTGGGTTTGGGTCTAGCGGAGTGGGTTTGGGTCAAGCCGAGTGGGTTTGGGGCAAGCCGAGTGGGTTCGGGTCTAGCGGACTGGGTTTGGGTCTAGCGGAGTTGGTTTGGGTCTAGCGGAGAGGGTTTGGTTCTAGCGGAGTGGGTTTGGGTCTAGCAGAGTGGGTTTGGGTCTAGCCGAGTGGGTTTGGGTCTAGCCGAGCGGGTTCGGGACAAGCGGAGTGGGTTTGGGTCTAGCCGAGTGGGTTTGGGTCTAGCCGAGTGGGTTTGGGTCTAGCCGAGTGGGTTTGGGTCTAGCCGAGTGGGTTTGGGTCTAGCCGACTGGGTTTGGTTCTAGCCGAGTGGGTTTTGGTCTATCCGAGTGGGTTTGGGTCTAGCCGAGTGGGTTTTGGTCTAGCCGACTGGGTTTGGATCTAGCCGAGTGTGTTTGGGTCTAGCCGAGCGGGTTTGATTCTAGCCGAGTGGGTTTCGGTCTAGCCGAGTGGGTTTGGGTCTAGCCGAGTGGGTTTGGGTCTAGCAGAGTGGGTTTGGGTCTAGCCAAGTGGGTTTGGGTCTAGCGGAGTGGGTTTGGGTCTAGCCGAGTGGGTTTGGGTCTAACGGAGTGGGTTTGGGCCTCGCGGAGTGGGTTTAGGTCTGGCCGAGTGGGTTTGGGTCTAGCCAAGTGGGTTTGGATCTAGCCGAGTGGGTTTGGGTCTAGCGGAGTGGGTTTTGGTCTAGCGGAGTAGGTTTGGGTCTAGCCGAGTGGGTTTGAGTCTTGCCGTGTGGGTTTGGGTCTAACCGAGTGGGTTTGGGTCTAGCCGAGTGGGTTTGGGTCTAGAGGAGTGGGTTTGGGTCTAGCCGAGTGGGTTTGGGTCTAGCCGAGTGGGTTTTAGGTCTAGCGGAGTGGGGTTGGGTCTAGCGAAGTGGGTTTGGGTCTAGCGGAGTGGGTTTGGATCTAGCCAAGTGGGTTTGGGTGTAGCCGAGTGGGTTTGCGTCTAGACGAGTGGGTTTGGGTCCAGCCGAGTGGGTTTGGGTGTAGCCGAGTGGGTTTGGGTCTAGCCGAGTGGGTTTGGGTGTAGCCGAGAGGGTTTGGGTGTAGCCGAGTGGGTTTGGGTATAGCCGAGTGGGTTTGTGTCTAGCCGAGTGGGTTTGGGTATAGCCGAGTGGGTTTGGGTCTAGCCGAGTGGGTTTGGGTCTAGCCGAGTGGGTTTTGGTCTAGCCGAGTGGGTTTGGGTCTAGCCGAGTGGGTTTGGGTCTAGCCGAGTGGGTTTGAGTCTAGCCAAATGGGTTTGGGTCTTGCCGAGTGGGATTGGGTCTTGCCGAGTGGGTTTGGGTGTTGCCGAGTGGGTTTGGGTCTAGCCGAGTGGGTTTGGGTCTAGCCGTGTGGGTTTGGGTCTAGCCGAGTGGGTTTGGGTCTAGCCGAGTGGGTTTGGGTCTAGCCGAGTGGGTTTGGGTCTAGACGAGTGGGTTTGGGTCTGGCCGAGTGGGTTAGGGTCTAGCGGATTGGGTTTGGGTTAAGCGGAGTGGGTTTGGGTCTAGCGGAGTGGGTTTGGGTCTAGCGGAGTGGGTTTGGGTCTAGCGGAGTGGGTTTGGTGTAGCGGAGTGGGTTTGCGTCTAGCCGAATGGGTTTGGATCTAGCCGAGTGGTTTTGGGTCTAGCCGAATAGGTCTGGGTCTAGCGGAGTGGGTTTGGGTCTAGCCGAGTGTGTTTGGGTGTAGCCGAGTGGGTTTGGGTCTAGCCGAGTGGGTTTGGGTCTAGCAGAGTGGGTTTGGGACTAGCCGAGTGGGTTTGGGTCTAGCGGACTGGGTTTGGGTCTAGCGGAGTGGGTTTGGGTCTAGCCGAATAGGTTTGGGTCTAGCGGAGTGGGTTTGGGTCTAGCCGAGTGGGTTTGGGTCTAGCCTTGTGGGTTTGGGCCTAGCCAAGTGGGTTTGGGTCTAGACGAGTGGGTTTGGGTCTAGCGGAGTGGGTTTGGGTCTAGTGGAGTGGGTTTGGGTCTAGCGCAGTGGGTTTGGGTGTAGCGGAGTGGGTTTGGGTCTAGCGGAGTGGGTTTGGGTCTAGCCGAGTGGGTTTGGGTCTATCGGAGTGGGTTTGGGTCTAGTGGAGTGGGTTTGGGTCTAGCGGAGTGGGTTTGGGTGTAGCGGAGTGGGTTTGGGTCTAGCGGACTGGGTTTGGGTCTAGCGGAGTGGGTGTGGGTCTAGCCGAGTTGGTTTGGGTCTAGCGGAGTGGGTTTGCGTCTAGCGGAGTGGGTTTGAGTCTAGCGGAGCGGGTTTGGTTCTAGCGGAGAGGGTTTGGGTCTAGCAAAGTGGGTTTGGGTCTAGCGG
Organism: Raja brachyura; assembly: GCA_963514005.1. The sequence continues at coordinate 27,688,657 of OY740815.1, read as the reverse complement.
AGTGGGTTTGGGTCTAGCCGAGTGGGTTTGGGTCTAGCCGAGTGGGTTTGGGTCTAGCCCAGTGGGTTTGCGTCTAGCGGAGTGGGTTTGCGTCTAGCCGAATGGGTTTGGATCTAGCCGAGTGGGTTTGGGTCTAGCCGAATAGGTTTGGGTCTAGCCGAGTGTGTTTGGGTCTAGCCGAGTGGGTTTGGGTGTAGCCGAGTGGGTTTGGGTGTAGCCGAGTGTGTTTGGGTGCAGCCGAGTGGGTTTGGGTCTAGCCGAGTGGGTTTGGGTCTTGCCGAGTGGGTTTGGGTCTAGCCGAGTGGGTTTGGGTCTCGCCGAGTGGGTTTGGGTCTAGCCGAGTGGGTTTGGGTCTGGCCAAGTGGGTTTGGGACTAGCCGAGTGGGTTTCCGTCTAGCGGAGTGGGTTTGAGTCTAGCGGAGTGGGTTTGGGTCTAGCGGAGTGGGTTTGGTGTAGCGGAGTGGGTTTGGGTCTAGCGGAGTGGGTTTGGGTCTAGTGGAGTGGGTTTGGGTCTAGCCGAGTGGGTTGGGTCTAGCCCAGTGGGTTTAGGTCTAGCGGAGTGGGTTTGCGTCTAGCCGAATGGGTTTGGATCTAGCCGAGTGGTTTTGGGTCTAGCCGAATAGGTTTTGGTCTAGCGGAGTGGGTTTGGGTCTAGCCTAGTGGGTTTGGGTGTAGCCGAGTGGGTTTGGGTGTAGCCGAGTGGGTTTGTGTGTAGCCGAGTGGGTTTGGGTGTAGCTGAGTGGGTTTGGGTGAGGCCGAGTGGGTTTGTGTGTAGCCGAGTGGGTTTAGGTCTAGCCGAGTGGGTTTGGGTCTAGCTGAGTGGGTTTGGGTCTAGCCGAGTGGGTTTGGTATAGCCGAGTGGGTTTGGGTCTAGCCGAGTGGGTTTGGGTCTAGCCGAGTGGGTTTGGGTCTAGCCGAGTGGGTTTGGGTCTAGCCGAGTGGGTTTGGGTCTTGCCGAGTGGGATTGGGTCTAGCCGAGTGGGTTTGAGTCTAGCCGAGTGGGTTTGAGTCTAGCCGAGTGGGTTTGGGTCTAGCCGAGTGGGTTTGGGTCTAGACGAGTGGGTTTGGGTCTAGACGAGTGGGTTTGGGTCTAGCCGAGTGGGTTTGGGTCTAGCGGAGTGTGTTTGCGTCTAGCGGAGTGGGTTTGGGTCTAGCCGAGTGGGTTTTGGTCTAGCCGAGTGGGTTTTGGTTCTAGCCGATTGGGTTTGGGTCTAGCCGAGTGGGTTTGGGTCTGGCCGAGTGGGTTTGGGTCTAGCCGAGTGGGTTTGGGTCTAGCCGAGTGGGTTTTGGTTCTAGCCGATTGGGTTTGGGTCTAGTGGAATGGGCTTGGGTCTAGCCGAGTGGGTTTGGGTGTAGCCGAGTGGGTTTGGGTATAGCCGAGTGGGTTTGTGTCTAGCCGAGTGGGTTTGGGTCTAGCCGAGTGGGTTTGGGTCTAGCCGAGTTGGTTTGGGTCTAGCCGAGTGGGTTTTGGTCTAGCCGAGTGGGTTTGGGTCTAGCCGAGTGGGTTTGGGTCTAGCCGAGTGGGTTTGGGTCTAGCCGAATGGGTTTGGGTCTTGCCGAGTGGGATTGGGTCTTGCCGAGTGGGTTTGGGTGTTGCCGAGTGGGTTTGGGTCTAGCCGAGTGGGTTTGGGTCTAGCCGAGTGGGTTTGGGTCTAGCCGAGTGGGTTTGGGTCCAGACGAGTGGGTTTGGGTCTAGACGAGTGGGTTTGGGTCTGGCCGACTGGGTTTGGGTCTAGCGGAGTGGGTTTGGTTAAGCGGAGTGGGTTTGGGTCTAGCGGAGTGGGTTTGGGTCTAGCGGAGTGGGTTTGGGTCTAGCGGAGTGGGTATGGTGTAGCGGAGTGGGTTTGCGTCTAGCCGAATGGGTTTGGATCTAGCGGAGTGGTTTTGGGTCTAGCCGAATAGGTCTGGGTCTAGCGGAGTGGGTTTGGGTCTAGCCGAGTGTGTTTGGGTGTAGCCGAGTGGGTTTGGGTCTAGCCGAGTGGGTTTGGGTCTAGCAGAGTGGGTTTGGGACTAGCCGAGTGGGTTTGGGTCTAGCGGACTGGGTTTGGGTCTAGCGGAGTGGGTTTGGGTCTAGCCGAATAGGTTTGGGTCTAGCGGAGTGGGTTTGGGTCTAGCCGAGTGGGTTTGGGTCTAGCCTTGTGGGTTTGGGCCTAGCCAAGTGGGTTTGGGTCTAGACGAGTGGGTTTGGGTCTAGCGGAGTGGGTTTGGGTCTAGTGGAGTGGGTTTGGGTCTAGCGCAGTGGGTTTGGGTGCAGCGGAGTGGGTTTGGGTCTAGCGGAGTGGGTTTGGGTCTAGCCGAGTGGGTTTGGGTCTATCGGAGTGGGTTTGGGTCTAGTGGAGTGGGTTTGGGTCTAGCGGAGTGGGTTTGGGTGTAGCGGAGTGGGTTTGGGTCTAGCGGACTGGGTTTGGGTCTAAAGGAGTGGGTGTGGGTCTAGCCGAGTTGGTTTGGGTCTAGCGGAGTGGGTTTGCGTCTAGCGGAGTGGGTTTGAGTCTAGCGGAGTGGATTTGGTTCTAGCAGAGTGGGTTTGGGTCTAGCAGAGTGGGTTTGGGTCTAGCCGAGTGGGTTTGTGTCTAGGCGAGTGGGTTTGGGCCTAGCCGAGTGTGTTTGGGTCTAGCCGAGTGGGTTTGGGTCTAGCCGAGTGGGTTTTAGGTCTAGCGGAGTGGGGTTGGGTCTAGCGAAGTGGGTTTGGGTCTAGCGGAGTGGGTTTGGATCTAGCCAAGTGGGTTTGGGTGTAGCCGAGTGGGTTTGCGTCTAGACGAGTGGGTTTGGGTCTAGCCGAGTGGGGTTGGGTCTAGCCGAGTGGGTTTGGGTCTAGCCGAGTGGGTTTGGGTCTAGCCGAGTGGGTTTGGGTCTAGCCGAGTGTGTTTGGGTCTAGCCGTGTGGGTTTGGTTCTAGCCGAGTGGGTTTGGGTGTAGCCGAGTGGGTTTGGGTCTAGCCGAGTGGGTTTGGGTGTAGCCGAGAGGGTTTGGGTGTAGCCGAGTGGGTTTGGGTATAGCCGAGTGGGTTTGTGTCTAGCGGAGTGGGTTTGGGTCTAGCCGAGTGGGTTTGGGTCTAGCCGAGTGGGTTTTGGTCTAGCCGAGTGGGTTTTGGTCTAGCCGAGTGGGTTTGGGTCTAGCCGAGTGGGTTTGGGTCTAGCCGAGTGGGTTTGAGTCTAGCCGAATGGGTTTGGGTCTTGCCGAGTGGGATTGGGTCTTGCCGAGTGGGTTTGGGTGTTGCCGAGTGGGTTTGGGTCTAGCCGAGTGGGTTTGGGTGTTGCCGAGTGGGTTTGGGTCTAGCCGAGTGGGTTTGGGTCTAGCCGAGTGGGTTTGGTGTAGCGGAGTGGGTTTGCGTCTAGCCGAATGGGTTTGGATCTAGCCGAGTGGTTTTGGGTCTAGCCGAATAGGTCTGGGTCTAGCGGAGTGGGTTTGGGTCTAGCCGAGTGTGTTTGGGTGTAGCCGAGTGGGTTTGGGTCTAGCCGACTGGGTTTGGTTCTAGCAGAGTGGGTTTGGGACTAGCCGAGTGGGTTTGGGTCTAGCGGACTGGGTTTGGGTCTAGCGGAGTGGGTTTGGGTCTAGCCGAATAGGTTTGGGTCTAGCGGAGTGGGTTTGGGTCTAGCCGAGTGGGTTTGGGTCTAGCCTTGTGGGTTTGGGCCTAGCCAAGTGGGTTTGGGTCTAGACGAGTGGGTTTGGGTCTAGCGGAGTGGGTTTGGGTCTAGTAGAGTGGGTTTGGGTCTAGCGCAGTGGGTTTGGGTGTAGCGGAGTGGGTTTGGGTCTAGCGGGGTGGGTTTGGGTCTAGCCGAGTGGGTTTGGGTCTATCGGAGTGGGTTTGGGTCTAGTGGAGTGGGTTTGGGTCTAGCGGAGTGGGTTTGGGTGTAGCGGAGTGGGTTTGGGTCTAGCGGACTGGGTTTGGGTCTAGCGGAGTGGGTGTGGGTCTAGCCGAGTTGGTTTGGGTCTAGCGGAGTGGGTTTGCGTCTAGCGGAGTGGGTTTGAGTCTAGCGGAGTGGGTTTGGTTCTAGCGGAGTGGGTTTGGGTCTAGCGAAGTGGGTTTGGGTCTAGCGGAGTGGGTTTGGGTCTAGCCGAGTGGGTTTGGGTCTAGCCGAGTGGGTTTGGGTCTCCCTCAGTGGGTTTGCGTCTAGCGGAGTGGGTTTGCGTCTAGCCGAATGGGTTTGGATCTAGCCGAGTGGGTTTGGGTCTAGCCGAATAGGTTTGGGTCTAGCGGAGTGGGTTTGGGTCTAGCCGAGTGGGTTTGGGTGTAGCCGAGTGGGTTTGGGTGTAGCCGAGTGTGTTTGGGTGTAGCCGAGTGGGTTTGGGTCTAGCCGAGTGGGTTTGGGTCTCGCCGAGTGGGTTTGGGTCTAGCCGAGTGGGATTGGGTCTGGCCGAGTGGGTTTGGGACTAGCCGAGTGGGTTTCCGTCTAGCGGAGTGGGTTTGAGTCTAGCGGAGTGGGTTTGGGTCTAGCGGAGTGGGTTTGGTGTAGCGGAGTGGGTTTGGGTCTAGCGGAGTGGGTTTGGGTCTAGCGGAGTGGGTTTGGGTCTAGCCGAGTGGGTTTGGGTCTAGCCGAGTGGGTTTAGGTCTAGCGGAGTGGGTTTGGGTCTTGCCGAGTGGGATTGGGTCTGGCCGAGTGGGTTTGGGACTAGCCGAGTGGGTTTCCGTCTAGCGGAGTGGGTTTGAGTCCAGCGGAGTGGGTTTGGGTCTAGCGGAGTGGGTTAGGTGTAGCGGAGTGGGTTTGGGTCTAGCGGAGTGGGTTTGGGTCCAGCGGAGTGGGTTTGGGTCTAGCCGAGTGGGTTTGGGTGTAGCCGAGTGGGTTTGTGTGTCGCCGAGTGGGTTTGGGTGTAGCCGAGTGGGTTTGGGTGAGGCCGAGTGGGTTTGGGTGTAGCCGAGTGGGTTTGGGTCTAGCCGAGTGGGTTTGGGTCTAGCTGAGTGGGTTTGGGTCTAGCGGAGTGGGTTTGGTGTAGCGGAGTGGGTTTGGGGCTAGCGGAGTGGGTTTGGGTCTAGCCGAGTGGGTTTGGGTCTCGCCGAGTGGGTTTGGGTCTAGCCGAGTGGGATTGGGTCTGGCCGAGTGGGTTTGGGACTAGCCGAGTGGGTTTCCGTCTAGCGGAGTGGGTTTGAGTCTAGCGGAGTGGGTTTGGGTCTAGCGGAGTGGGTTTGGTGTAGCGGAGTGGGTTTGGGTCTAGCGGAGTGGGTTTGGGTCTAGCGGAGTGGGTTTGGGTCTAGCCGAGTGGGTTTGGGTCTAGCCGAGTGGGTTTAGGTCTAGCGGAGTGGGTTTGGGTCTTGCCGAGTGGGATTGGGTCTGGCCGAGTGGGTTTGGGACTAGCCGAGTGGGTTTCCGTCTAGCGGAGTGGGTTTGAGTCCAGCGGAGTGGGTTTGGGTCTAGCGGAGTGGGTTTGGTGTAGCGGAGTGGGTTTGGGTCTAGCGGAGTGGGTTTGGGTCCAGCGGAGTGGGTTTGGGTCTAGCCGAGTGGGTTTGGGTGTAGCCGAGTGGGTTTGTGTGTCGCCGAGTGGGTTTGGGTGTAGCCGAGTGGGTTTGGGTGAGGCCGAGTGGGTTTGGGTGTAGCCGAGTGGGTTTGGGTCTAGCCGAGTGGGTTTGGGTCTAGCTGAGTGGGTTTGGGTCTAGCCGAGTGGGTTTGGTATAGCCGAGTGGGTTTGGGTCTAGCCGAGTGGGTTTGGGTCTAGCGGAGTGGGTTTGGGTCTAGCGGAGTGGGTTTGGTGTAGCGGAGTGGGTTTGCGTCTAGCCGAATGGGTTTGGATCTAGCCGAGTGGTTTTGGGTCTAGCCGAATAGGTCTGGGTCTAGCGGAGTGGGTTTGGGTCTAGCCGAGTGTGTTTGGGTGTAGCCGAGTGGGTTTGGGTCTAGCCGAGTGGGTTTGGGTCTAGCAGAGTGGGTTTGGGACTAGCCGAGTGGGTTTGGGTCTAGCGGACTGGGTTTGGGTCTAGCGGAGTGGGTTTGGGTCTAGCCGAATAGGTTTGGGTCTAGCGGAGTGGGTTTGGGTCTAGCCGAGTGGGTTTGGGTCTAGCCTTGTGGGTTTGGGCCTAGCCAAGTGGGTTTGGGTCTAGACGAGTGGGTTTGGGTCTAGCGGAGTGGGTTTGGGTCTAGTGGAGTGGGTTTGGGTCTAGCGCAGTGGGTTTGGGTGTAGCGGAGTGGGTTTGGGTCTAGCGGAGTGGGTTTGGGTCTAGCCGAGTGGGTTTGGGTCTATCGGCGTGGGTTTGGGTCTAGTGGAGTGGGTTTGGGTCTAGCGGAGTGGGTTTGGGTGTAGCGGAGTGGGTTTGTGTCTAGCGGACTGGGTTTGGGTCTAGCGGAGTGGGTGTGGGTCTAGCCGAGTTGGTTTGGGTCTAGCGGAGTGGGTTTGCGTCTAGCGGAGTGGGTTTGAGTCTAGCGGAGTGGGTTTGGTTCTAGCGGAGTGGGTTTGGGTCTAGCGAAGTGGGTTTGGGTCTAACGGAGTGGGTTTGGGTCTAGCCGAGTGGGTTTGGGTCCAGCCGAGTGGGTTTGGGTCTAGCCCAGTGGGTTTGCGTCTAGCGGAGTGGGTTTGCGTCTAGCCGAATGGGTTTGGATCTAGCCGAGTGGGTTTGGGTGTAGCCGAGTGTGTTTGGGTGTAGCCGAGTGGGTTTGGGTCTAGCCGAGTGGGTTTGGGTCTTGCCGAGTGGGTTTGGGTCTAGCCGAGTGGGTTTGGGTCTCGCCGAGTGGGTTTGGGTCTAGCCGAGTGGGATTGGGTCTGGCCGAGTGGGTTTGTGACTAGCCGAGTGGGTTTCCGTCTAGCGGAGTGGGTTTGAGTCTAGCGGAGTGGGTTTGGGTCTAGCGGAGTGGGTTTGGTGTAGCGGAGTGGGTTTGGGTCTAGCGGAGTGGGTTTGGGTCTAGCGGAGTGGGTTTGGGTCTAGCCGAGTGGGTTGGGTCTAGCCCAGTGGGTTTAGGTCTAGCGGAGTGGGTTTGCGTCTAGCCGAATGGGTTTGGATCTAGCCGAGTGGTTTTGGGTCTAGCCGAATAGGTTTTGGTCTAGCGGAATGGGTTTGGGTCTAGCCTAGTGGGTTTGGGTGTAGCCGAGTGGGTTTGGGTGTAGCCGAGTGGGTTTGTGTGTAGCCGAGTGGGTTTGGGTGTAGCCGAGTGGGTTTGGGTGAGGCCGAGTGGGTTTGGGTGTAGCCGAGTGGGTTTGGGTCTAGCCGAGTGGGTTTGGGTCTAGCTGAGTGGGTTTGGGTCTAGCCGAGTGGGTTTGGTATAGCCGAGTGGGTTTGGGTCTAGCCGAGTGGGTTTGGGTCTAGGCGAGTGGGTTTGGGTCTAGCCGAGTGGGTTTGGGTCTTGCCGAGTGGGATTGGGTCTAGCCGAGTGGGTTTGAGTCTAGCCGAGTGGGTTTGGGTCTAGCCGAGTGGGTTTGGGTCTAGCCGAGTGGGTTTGGGTCTAGACGAGTGGGTTTGGGTCTAGACGAGTGGGTTTGGGTCTAGCCGAGTGGGTTTGGGTGTAGCCGAGTGGGTTTGGGTGTAGCCGAGTGGGTTTGGGTGCAGCCGAGTGGGTTTAGGTGTAGCCGAGTGGGTTTGGGTCTAGCCGAGAGGGTTTGGGTCTAGCCGAGTGGGTTTGGGTCTAGCCGAGTGGGTTTGGGTATAGCCGAGTGGGCTTGGGTCTAGCCGAGTGGGTTTGGGTCTAGCCGAGTGGGTTTGGGTCTAGCCGAGTGGGTTTGTGTCTAGCCGAGTGGGTTTGGGTCTTGCCGAGTGGGATTGTGTCTAGCCGAGTGGGTTTGAGTCCAGCCGAGTGGGTTTGGTTCTAGCCGAGTGGGTTTGGGTCTAGCCGAGTGGGTTTAGGTCTAGACGAGTGGTTTTGGGTCTAGACGAGTGGGTTTGGGTCTAGCCGAGTGGGTTTGGGTCTAGCGGAGTGGGTTTGGGTCTACCGGAGTGGGTTTGGGTCTAGCGGAGTGGGTTTGGGTCTAGCGGAGTGGGTTTGGGTATAGCCGAGGAGGTTTGGGTCTAGCCGAGTGGGTTTGGGTCTAGCCAAGTGGGTTTTGGTTCTAGCCGAGTGGGTTTGGGTCTAGTGGAGTGGGCTTTGGTCCAGCCGAGTGGGTTTGGGTGTAGCCGAGTGGGTTTGGGTGTAGCCGAGTGGGTTTGGGTGTAGCCGAGTGGGTTTGGGTCTAGCCGAGAGGGTTTGGGTCTAGCCGAGTGGGTTTGGGTCTAGCCGAGTGGGTTTGGGTCTAGCCGAGTGGGTTTGGGTCCAGCCGAGTGGGTTTGGGTCTAGCCGAGTGGGTTTGGGTCTAGCCGAGTGGGTTTGGGTCTTGCCGAGTGGGCTTGGGTCTAGCCGAGTGGGTTTGGGTCTAGCCGAGTGGGTTTGGGTCTAACCGAGTGGGTTTGGGTCTAGCCGAGTGAGTTTGGTCTAGACAAATGGGTTTGGGTCTAGCCGAGTGGGTTTGGGTCTAGCCGAGTGGGTTTGGGACTAGCCGAGTGGGTTTGCGTCTAGCGGAGTGGGTTTGAGTCTAGCGGAGTGGGTTTGGGTCTAGCGGAGTGGGTTTTGGTCTAGCGGAGTGGGTTTGGGTCTAGCCGAGTGGGTTTGGGTCTAGCCGAGTGGTTTTGGGTCTAGCCCAGTGGGTTTGGGTCTAGACGAGTGGGTTTGGGTCTAGCCGAGTGGGTTTGGGTCTAGCGGAGTGGGTTTGGGTCTAGCGGAGTGGGTTTGGGTCTAGCCGAGTGGGTTTGCGTCTAGCCGAGTGGGTTTGGGTCTAGCCGAGTGGGTTTTGGTTCTAGCCGAGTGGGTTTGGGTCTAACCGAGTAGGTTTGGGTCTAGCCGAGTGAGTTTGGTCTAGACAAATGGGTTTGGGTCTAGCCGAGTGGGTTTGTGTCTAGCCGAGTGCGTTTGGGTCTAGCGGAGTGGGTTTGGGTCTAGCGGAGTGGGTTTCGGACTAGCCGAGTGGGTTTGGGTCTAGCCGAGTGGTTTTGGGTCTAGCCCAGTGGGTTTGGTCCAGGCGAGTGGGTTTGGGTCTAGCCGAGTGGGTTTGGGTGTAGACGAGTGGGTTTGTGTGTCGCCGAGTGGGTTTGGGTGTAGCCGAGTGGGTTTGGGTGAGGCCGAGTGGGTTTGGGTGTAGCCGAGTGGGTTTGGGTCTAGCCGAGTGGGTTTGGGTCTAGCTGAGTGGGTTTGGGTCTAGCCGAGTGGGTTTGGTATAGCCGAGTGGGTTTGGGTCTAGCCGAGTGGGTTTGGGTCTAGCGGAGTGGGTTTGGGTCTAGCGGAGTGGGTTTGGTGTAGCGGAGTGGGTTTGCGTCTAGCCGAATGGGTTTGGATCTAGCCGAGTGGTTTTGGGTCTAGCCGAATAGGTCTGGGTCTAGCGGAGTGGGTTTGGGTCTAGCTGAGTGTGTTTGGGTGTAGCCGAGTGGGTTTGGGTCTAGCCGAGTGGGTTTGGGTCTAGCAGAGTGGGTTTGGGACTAGCCGAGTGGGTTTGGGTCTAGCGGACTGGGTTTCGGTCTAGCGGAGTGGGTTTGGGTCTAGCCGAATAGGTTTGGGTCTAGCGGAGTGGGTTTGGGTCTAGCCGAGTGGGTTTGGGTCTAGCCTTGTGGGTTTGGGCCTAGCCAAGTGGGTTTGGGTCTAGACGAGTGGGTTTGGGTCTAGCGGAGTGGGTTTGGGTCTAGTGGAGTGGGTTTGGGTCTAGCGCAGTGGGTTTGGGTGTAGCGGAGTGGGTTTGGGTCTAGCGGAGTGGGTTTGGGTCTAGCCGAGTGGGTTTGGGTCTATCGGCGTGGGTTTGGGTCTAGTGGAGTGGGTTTGGGTCTAGCGGAGTGGGTTTGGGTGTAGCGGAGTGGGTTTGGGTCTAGCGGACTGGGTTTGGGTCTAGCGGAGTGGGTGTGGGTCTAGCCGAGTTGGTTTGGGTCTAGCGGAGTGGGTTTGCGTCTAGCGGAGTGGGTTTGAGTCTAGCGGAGTGGGTTTGGTTCTAGCGGAGTGGGTTTGGGTCTAGCGAAGTGGGTTTGGGTCTAGCGGAGTGGGTTTGGGTCTAGCCGAGTGGGTTTGGGTCTAGCCGAGTGGGTTTGGGTCTAGCCCAGTGGGTTTGCGTCTAGCGGAGTGGGTTTGCGTCTAGCCGAATGGGTTTGGATCTAGCCGAGTGGGTTTGGGTCTAGCCGAATAGGTTTGGGTCTAGCCGAGTGGGTTTGTGTCTATCCGAGTGGGTTTGGGTGTAGCCGAGTGGGTTTGGGTGTAGCCGAGTGTGTTTGGGTGTAGCCGAGTGGGTTTGGGTCTAGCCGAGTGGGTTTGGGTCTTGCCGAGTGGGTTTGGGTCTAGCCGAGTGGGTTTGGGTCTCGCCGAGTGGGTTTGGGTCTAGCCGAGTGGGATTGGGTCTGGCCGAGTGGGTTTGGGACTAGCCGAGTGGGTTTCCGTCTAGCGGAGTGGGTTTGAGTCTAGCGGAGTGGGTTTGGGTCTAGCGGAGTGGGTTTGGTGTAGCGGAGTGGGTTTGGGTCTAGCGGAGTGGGTTTGGGTCTAGCGGAGTGGATTTGGGTCTAGCCGAGTGGGTTGGGTCTTGCCGAGTGGGATTGGGTCTAGCCGAGTGGGTTTGAGTCTAACCGAGTGGGTTTGGGTCTAGCCGAGTGGGTTTGGGTCTAGCCGAGTGGGTTTGTGTCTAGCCGAGTGGGTTTGGGTCTTGCCGAGTGGGATTGTGTCTAGCCGAGTGGGTTTGAGTCCAGCCGAGTGGGTTTGGTTCTAGCCGAGTGGGTTTGGGTCTAGCCGAGTGGGTTTAGGTCTAGACGAGTGGTTTTGGGTCTAGACGAGTGGGTTTGGGTCTAGCCGAGTGGGTTTGGGTCTAGCGGAGTGGGTTTGGGTCTACCGGAGTGGGTTTGGGTCTAGCGGAGTGGGTTTGGGTCTAGCGGAGTGGGTTTGGGTATAGCCGAGGAGGTTTGGGTCTAGCCGAGTGGGTTTGGGTCTAGCCAAGTGGGTTTTGGTTCTAGCCGAGTGGGTTTGGGTCTAGTGGAGTGGGCTTTGGTCCAGCCGAGTGGGTTTGGGTGTAGCCGAGTGGGTTTGGGTGTAGCCGAGTGGGTTTGGGTGTAGCCGAGTGGGTTTAGGTGTAGCCGAGTGGGTTTGGGTCTAGCCGAGAGGGTTTGGGTCTAGCCGAGTGGGTTTGGGTCTAGCCGAGTGGGTTTGGGTCTAGCCGAGTGGGTTTGGGTCCAGCCGAGTGGGTTTGGGTCTAGCCGAGTGGGTTTGGGTCTAGCCGAGTGGGTTTGGGTCTTGCCGAGTGGGCTTGGGTCTAGCCGAGTGGGTTTGGGTCTAGCCGAGTGGGTTTGGGTCTAACCGAGTGGGTTTGGGTCTAGCCGAGTGAGTTTGGTCTAGACAAATGGGTTTGGGTCTAGCCGAGTGGGTTTGGGTCTAGCCGAGTGGGTTTGGGACTAGCCGAGTGGGTTTGCATCTAGCGGAGTGGGTTTGGGTCTAGCCGAATAGGTTTGGGTCTAGCGGAGTGGGTTTGGGTCTAGCCGAGTGGGTTTGGGTCTAGCCTTGTGGGTTTGGGCCTAGCCAAGTGGGTTTGGGTCTAGACGAGTGGGTTTGGGTCTAGCGGAGTGGGTTTGGGTCTAGTGGAGTGGGTTTGGGTCTAGCGCAGTGGGTTTGGGTGTAGCGGAGTGGGTTTGGGTCTAGCGGAGTGGGTTTGGGTCTAGCCGAGTGGGTTTGGGTCTATCGGCGTGGGTTTGGGTCTAGTGGAGTGGGTTTGGGTCTAGCGGAGTGGGTTTGGGTGTAGCGGAGTGGGTTTGGGTCTAGCGGACTGGGTTTGGGTCTAGCGGAGTGGGTGTGGGTCTAGCCGAGTTGGTTTGGGTCTAGCGGAGTGGGTTTGCGTCTAGCGGAGTGGGTTTGAGTCTAGCGGAGTGGGTTTGGTTCTAGCGGAGTGGGTTTGGGTCTAGCGAAGTGGGTTTGGGTCTAGCGGAGTGGGTTTGGGTCTAGCCGAGTGGGTTTGGGTCTAGCCGAGTGGGTTTGGGTCTAGCCCAGTGGGTTTGCGTCTAGCGGAGTGGGTTTGCGTCTAGCCGAATGGGTTTGGATCTAGCCGAGTGGGTTTGGGTCTAGCCGAATAGGTTTGGGTCTAGCCGAGTGGGTTTGTGTCTATCCGAGTGGGTTTGGGTGTAGCCGAGTGGGTTTGGGTGTAGCCGAGTGTGTTTGGGTGTAGCCGAGTGGGTTTGGGTCTAGCCGAGTGGGTTTGGGTCTTGCCGAGTGGGTTTGGGTCTAGCCGAGTGGGTTTGGGTCTCGCCGAGTGGGTTTGGGTCTAGCCGAGTGGGATTGGGTCTGGCCGAGTGGGTTTGGGACTAGCCGAGTGGGTTTCCGTCTAGCGGAGTGGGTTTGAGTCTAGCGGAGTGGGTTTGGGTCTAGCGGAGTGGGTTTGGTGTAGCGGAGTGGGTTTGGGTCTAGCGGAGTGGGTTTGGGTCTAGCGGAGTGGATTTGGGTCTAGCCGAGTGGGTTGGGTCTTGCCGAGTGGGATTGGGTCTAGCCGAGTGGGTTTGAGTCTAACCGAGTGGGTTTGGGTCTAGCCGAGTGGGTTTGGGTCTAGCCGAGTGGGTTTGTGTCTAGCTGAGTGGGTTTGGGTCTTGCCGAGTGGGATTGTGTCTAGCCGAGTGGGTTTGAGTCCAGCCGAGTGGGTTTGGTTCTAGCCGAGTGGGTTTGGGTCTAGCCGAGTGGGTTTAGGTCTAGACGAGTGGTTTTGGGTCTAGACGAGTGGGTTTGGGTCTAGCCGAGTGGGTTTGGGTCTAGCGGAGTGGGTTTGGGTCTACCGGAGTGGGTTTGGGTCTAGCGGAGTGGGTTTGGGTCTAGCGGAGTGGGTTTGGGTATAGCCGAGGAGGTTTGGGTCTAGCCGAGTGGGTTTGGGTCTAGCCAAGTGGGTTTTGGTTCTAGCCGAGTGGGTTTGGGTCTAGTGGAGTGGGCTTTGGTCCAGCCGAGTGGGTTTGGGTGTAGCCGAGTGGGTTTGGGTGTAGCCGAGTGGGTTTGGGTGTAGCCGAGTGGGTTTAGGTGTAGCCGAGTGGGTTTGGGTCTAGCCGAGAGGGTTTGGGTCTAGCCGAGTGGGTTTGGGTCTAGCCGAGTGGGTTTGGGTCTAGCCGAGTGGGTTTGGGTCCAGCCGAGTGGGTTTGGGTCTAGCCGAGTGGGTTTGGGTCTAGCCGAGTGGGTTTGGGTCTTGCCGAGTGGGCTTGGGTCTAGCCGAGTGGGTTTGGGTCTAGCCGAGTGGGTTTGGGTCTAACCGAGTGGGTTTGGGTCTAGCCGAGTGAGTTTGGTCTAGACAAATGGGTTTGGGTCTAGCCGAGTGGGTTTGGGTCTAGCCGAGTGGGTTTGGGACTAGCCGAGTGGGTTTGCATCTAGCGGAGTGGGTTTGAGTCTAGCGGAGTGGGTTTGGGTCTAGCGGAGTGGGTTTTGGTCTAGCGGAGTGGGTTTGGGTCTAGCCGAGTGGGTTTGGGTCTAGCCGAGTGGTTTTGGGTCTAGCCCAGTGGGTTTGTGTCTAGACGAGTGGGTTTGGGTCTAGCCGAGTGGGTTTGGGTCTAGCGGAGTGGGTTTGGGTCTAGCGGAGTGGGTTTGGGTCTAGCCGAGTGGGTTTGCGTCTAGCCGAGTGGGTTTGGGTCTAGCCGAGTGGGTTTTGGTTCTAGCCGAGTGGGTTTGGGTCTAACCGAGTAGGTTTGGGTCTAGCCGAGTGAGTTTGGTCTAGACAAATGGGTTTGGGTCTAGCCGAGTGGGTTTGTGTCTAGCCGAGTGCGTTTGGGTCTAGCGGAGTGGGTTTGGGTCTAGCGGAGTGGGTTTCGGACTAGCCGAGTGGGTTTGGGTCTAGCCGAGTGGTTTTGGGTCTAGCCCAGTGGGTTTGGGTCCAGGCGAGTGGGTTTGGGTCTATCCGAGTGGGTTTGGGTCTAGCGGAGTGGGTTTGGGTCTAGCGGAGTGGGTTTGGGTCTAGCGGAGTGGGTTTGGGTCTAGCGGAGTGGGTTTGGGTCTAGCCGAGTGGGTTTGCGTCTAGCCGAGTGGGTTTGGGTCTAGCCGAGTGGGTTTTGGTTCTAGCCGAGTGGGTTTGGGTCTCGTGGAGTGGGCTTGGGTCTAGCCGAGTGGGTTTGGGTGTAACCGAGTGGGTTTGGGTGTAGCCGAGTGGGTTTGGGAGTAGCCGAGTGGGTTTAGGTGTAGCCGAGTGGGTTTTGGTCTAGCCGAGAGGGTTTGGGTCTAGCCGAGTGGGTTTGGGTCTAGCGGAGTGGGTTTGGGTCTAGCGGAGTGGGTTTGGGTCTAGCCGAGTGGGTTTGGGTATAGCCGAGTGGGTTTGGGTCTAGCCCAGTGGGTTTGGGTCTAGCGGAGTGGGTTTGCGTGTAGCCGAGTGGGTTTGGGTCTACCCGAGTGGGTTTGGGTCTAGCCGAATAGGTTTGGGTCTAGCCGAGTGGGTTTGGGTCTAGCCGAGTGGGTTCGCGTCTAGCCAAGTGGGTTTCGGTCTAGCGGATTGGGTTTGCGTCTAGCGGAGTGGGTTTGGGTGAAGCGGAGTGGGTTTGGGTCTAGCCGAGTGGGTTTGGGTCTAGCCGAGTGGGTTTGGGTCTAGCCGAGTGGGTTTGGGTCTAGCCGAGTGGGTTTGGGTCTAGCCGAGTGGGTTTCGGTGTGGCCGAGTGGGTTTGGGACTAGCCGAGTGGGTTTTGGTTCTAACCGAGTGGGTTTGGGTCTAGTGGAGTGGGCTTGGGTCTAGCCGAGTGGGTTTGGGTGTAGCCGAGTGGGTTTGGGTGTAGCCGACTGGGTTTGGGCGTAGCCGAGTGGGTTTCGGTCTAGCCGAGAGGGTTTGGGTCTAGCCGAGTGGGTTTGGGTCTTGCCGTGTGGGTTTGGGTCTAGCCGAGTGTGTTTGGGTCTGGCCGAGTGGGTTTGGGTCTTGCCGAGTGGGTTTGGGTCTAGCCGAGTTGGTTTGGTTCTAGCCGAGTGGGTTTGGGTCTAGCCCAGTGGGTTTGGGTCTAGCCCAGTGGGTTTGGGTCTCGCGTAGTGGGTTTGCATGTAGCCGAGTGGGTTTGGGTCTACCCGAGTGGGTTTGGGTCTCGCCAAATTGGTTTGGGTCTAGCCGAGTTGGTTTGGGTCTAGCCGAGTGGGTTTGGGTCTAGCCGAGTGGGTTTGGGTCTAGCCGAGTGGGTTTTGTTCTGGCCGAGTGGGTTTGGGTCTAGCCGAGTGGGTTTGGTACTGGCCGAGTGGGTTTGCGTCTAGCGGAGTGGGTTTGGGTCTAGCCGAGTGGGTTTGGGTCTAGCCGAGTGGGTTTGGGTCTAGCCCAGTGGGTTTGGGTCTAGCGGGGTGGGTTTGCGTGTAGCCGAGTGGGTTTGGGTCTACCCGAGTGGGTTTGGGTCTAGCCGAATAGGTTTGGGTCTAGCCGATTGGGTTTGGGTTTAGCCGAGTGGGTTTGTGTCTAGACGAGTGGGTTTGGGTCTAGCCGAGTGGGTTTGGGTCTAACCGAGTGGGTTTGAGTCTAGCCGAGTGGGTTTGGGTCTGGCCGAGTGGGTTTGCGTCTAGCGGAGTGGGTTTGAGTCTAGCGGAGTGGGTTTGGGTCTAGCGGATGGGGTTTGGGTCTAGCGGCGTGGGTTTGGGTCTAGCCGAGTGGGTTTGGGTCTAGCCGAGTGGTTTTGGGTCTAGCCCAGTGGGTTTGGGTCTAGACGGGTGGGTTTGGGTCTAGCCGAGTGGGTTTGGGTCTAGCGGAGTGGGTTTGGGTCTAGCGGAGTGGGTTTGGGTCTAGCGGAGTGGGTTTGGGTCTAGCGGAGTGGGTTTGGGTCTAGCGGAGTGGGTTTGCGTCTAGCCGAGTGGGTTTGGGTCTAGCCGAGTGGGCTTTGGTTCTAGCCGAGTGGGTTTGGGTCTAGTGGAGTGGGCTTGGGTCTAGCCGAGTGGGTTTGGGTGTAGCCGAGTGGGTTTGGGTGTAGCCGAGTGGGTTTGGGAGTAGCCGAGTCGGTTTAGGTGTAGCCAAGTGGGTTTTGGTCGAGCCGAGAGGGTTTGGGTCTAGCCGAGTGGGTTTGGGTCTAGCGGAGTGGGTTTGGGTCTAGCGGAGTGGGTTTGGGTCTAGCGGAGTGGGTTTGGGTCTAGCCGAGTGGGTTTGGGTCTAGCCCAGTGGGTTTGGGTCTAGCGGAGTGGGTTTGCGTGTAGCCGAGTGTGTTTGGGTGTAGCCGAGTGGGTTCGCGTCTAGCCGAGTGGGTTTCGGTCTAGCGGATTGGGTTTGCGTCTAGCGGAGTGGGTTTGGGTCAAGCGGAGTGGGTTTGGGTCTAGCCGAGTGGGTTTGGGTCTAGCCGAGTGGGTTTGGGTCTAGCCGAGTGGGTTTGGGTCTAGCGAGTGGGTTTGGGTCTAGCCGAGTGGTTTTGGGTTTAGCCGTGTGGGTTTGGGTGTAGCCGAGTGGGTTTGGGTCTAGCTGAGTGGGTTTGGATCCAGCCGAGTGGGTTTGGGTGTAGCCGAGTGGGTTTGGGTGTAGCCGACTGGGTTTGGGCGTAGCCGAGTGGGTTTCGGTCTAGCCGAGAGGGTTTGGGTCTAGCCGAGTGGGTTTGGGTCTTGCCGTGTGGGTTTGGGTCTAGCCGAGTGTGTTTGGGTCTGGCCGAGTGGGTTTGGGTCTTGCCGAGTGGGTTTGGGTCAAGCCGAGTTGGTTTGGTTCTAGCTGAGTGGGTTTGAGTCTAGCCGAGTGGGTTTGGGTCTAGCCCAGTGGGTTTGGGTCTCGCTTAGTGGGTTTGCATGTAGCCGAGTGGGTTTGGGTCTGCCCGAGTGGGTTTGGGTCTCGCCAAATTGGTTTGGGTCTAGCCGAGTTGGTTCGGGTCTAGCCGAGTGGGCTTGGGTCTAGCCGAGTGGGTTTGGGTCTAGCCGAGTGGGTTTTGTTCTGGCCGAGTGGGTTTGGGTCTAGCCGAGTGGGTTTGGGACTAGCCGAGTGGGTTTGCGTCTAGCGGAGTGGGTTTGGGTCTAGCGGAGTGGGTTTGGGTCTAGCGGCGTGGGTTTGGGTCTAGCCGAGTGGGTTTGGGTCTAGCCGAGTGGTTTTGGGTCTAGCCCAGTGGGTTTGGGTCTAGACGAGTGGGTTTGGGTCTAGCCGAGTGGGTTTGGTTCTAGCGGAGTGGGTTTGGGTCTAGCGGAGTGGGTTTGGGTCCAGCGGAGTGGGTTTGGGTCTAGCGGAGTGGGTTTGGGTCTAGCCGAGTGGGTTTGCGTCTAGCCGAGTGGGTTTGGGTCTAGCCGAGTGGGTTTTGGTTCTAGCCGAGTGGGTTTGGGTCTAGTGGAGTGGGCTTGGGTCTAGCCGAGTGGGTTTGGGTGTAGCCGAGTGGGTTTGGGTGTAGCCGAGTGGGTTTGTGAGTAGCCGAGTGGGTTTCGGTGTAGCCGAGTGGGTTTTGGTCTAGCCGAGAGGGTTTGGGTCTAGCCGAGTGGGTTTGGGTCTAGCGGAGTGGGTTTGGGTCTAGCGGAGTGGGTTTGGGTCTAGCCGAGTGGGTTTGGGTCTAGCCGAGTGGGTTTGGGTCTAGCCCAGTGGGTTTGGGTCTAGCGGAGTGGGTTTGCGTGTAGCCGAGTGGATTTGAGTCTAACGGAGTGGGTTTAGGTCTAGCCGAGTGGGTTTGGGTCTAGCCGAGTGGGTTTGGGTCTAGCGAGTGGATTTGGGTCTAGCCGAGTGGGTTTGGGTTTAGCCGTGTGGGTTTGGGTCTGGCCGAGTGGGTTTGGGTCTAGCCGAGTGGGTTTGGGTCTAGCCGAGTGGGTTTGGGTCTAGCTGAGTGGGTTTGGGTCTAGCCGAGTGGGTTTGGGTCTAGCCGAGTGGGTTTGGGTCTAGCGGAGTGGGTTTGGGTGTAGCCGAGTGGGTTTGGGACCATCCGAATGGGTTTGGGTCTAGCCGAGTGGGTTTGGGTCGAGCCGGGTGGGTTTGGGTCTAGTGGAGTGGGCTTGGGTCTAGCCGAGTGGGTTTGGGTGTAACCGAGTGGGTTTGGATGTAGCCGAGTGGGTTTGGGAGTAGCCGAGTGGGTTTAGGTGTAGCCGAGTGGGTTTTGGTCTAGCCGAGAGGGTTTGGGTCTAGCCGAGTGGGTTTGGGTCTAGCGGAGTGGGTTTGGGTCTAGCGGAGTGGGTTTGGGTCTAGCCGAGTGGGTTTGGGTATAGCCGAGTGGGTTTGGGTCTAGCCCAGTGGGTTTGGGTCTAGCGGAGTGGGTTTGCGTGTAGCCGAGTGGGTTTGGGTCTACCCGAGTGGGTTTGGGTCTAGCCGAATAGGTTTGGGTCTAGCCGAGTGGGTTTGGGTCTAGCCGAGTGGGTTCGCGTCTAGCCAAGTGGGTTTCGGTCTAGCGGATTGGGTTTGCGTCTAGCGGAGTGGGTTTGGGTGCAGCGGAGTGGGTTTGGGTCTAGCCGAGTGGGTTTGGGTCTAGCCGAGTGGGTTTGGGTCTAGCCGAGTGGGTTTGGGTCTAGCCAAGTGGGTTTGGGTCTAGCCGAGTGGGTTTGGGTCTAGCCGAGTGGGTTTCGGTGTGGCCGAGTGGGTTTGGGACTAGCCGAGTGGGTTTTGGTTCTAACCGAGTGGGTTTGGGTCTAGCCGAGTGGGTTTTGTTCTGGCCGAGTGGGTTTGGGTCTAGCCGAGTGGGTTTGGGACTAGCCGAGTGGGTTTGCGTCTAGCGGAGTGGGTTTGGGTCTAGCGGAGTGGGTTTGGGTCTAGCGGCGTGGGTTTGGGTCTAGCCGAGTGGGTTTGGGTCTAGCCGAGTGGTTTTGGGTCTAGCCCAGTGGGTTTGGGTCTAGACGAGTGGGTTTGGGTCTAGCCGAGTGGGTTTGGTTCTAGCGGAGTGGGTTTGGGTCTAGCGGAGTGGGTTTGGGTCCAGCGGAGTGGGTTTGGGTCTAGCGGAGTGGGTTTGGGTCTAGCCGAGTGGGTTTGCGTCTAGCCGAGTGGGTTTGGGTCTAGCCGAGTGGGTTTTGGTTCTAGCCGAGTGGGTTTGGGTCTAGTGGAGTGGGCTTGGGTCTAGCCGAGTGGGTTTGGGTGTAGCCGAGTGGGTTTGGGTGTAGCCGAGTGG
Source organism: Raja brachyura (assembly GCA_963514005.1). Next base: position 27,669,808 of record OY740815.1, on the reverse strand, counting down.
GTTTGTGAGTAGCCGAGTGGGTTTCGGTGTAGCCGAGTGGGTTTTGGTCTAGCCGAGAGGGTTTGGGTCTAGCCGAGTGGGTTTGGGTCTAGCGGAGTGGGTTTGGGTCTAGCGGAGTGGGTTTGGGTCTAGCCGAGTGGGTTTGGGTCTAGCCGAGTGGGTTTGGGTCTAGCCCAGTGGGTTTGGGTCTAGCGGAGTGGGTTTGCGTGTAGCCGAGTGGATTTGAGTCTAACGGAGTGGGTTTAGGTCTAGCCGAGTGGGTTTGGGTCTAGCCGAGTGGGTTTGGGTCTAGCGAGTGGATTTGGGTCTAGCCGAGTGGGTTTGGGTTTAGCCGTGTGGGTTTGGGTCTGGCCGAGTGGGTTTGGGTCTAGCCGAGTGGGTTTGGGTCTAGCCGAGTGGGTTTGGGTCTAGCTGAGTGGGTTTGGGTCTAGCCGAGTGGGTTTGGGTCTAGCCGAGTGGGTTTGGGTCTAGCGGAGTGGGTTTGGGTGTAGCCGAGTGGGTTTGGGACCATCCGAATGGGTTTGGGTCTAGCCGAGTGGGTTTGGGTCGAGCCGGGTGGGTTTGGGTCTAGTGGAGTGGGCTTGGGTCTAGCCGAGTGGGTTTGGGTGTAACCGAGTGGGTTTGGATGTAGCCGAGTGGGTTTGGGAGTAGCCGAGTGGGTTTAGGTGTAGCCGAGTGGGTTTTGGTCTAGCCGAGAGGGTTTGGGTCTAGCCGAGTGGGTTTGGGTCTAGCGGAGTGGGTTTGGGTCTAGCGGAGTGGGTTTGGGTCTAGCCGAGTGGGTTTGGGTATAGCCGAGTGGGTTTGGGTCTAGCCCAGTGGGTTTGGGTCTAGCGGAGTGGGTTTGCGTGTAGCCGAGTGGGTTTGGGTCTACCCGAGTGGGTTTGGGTCTAGCCGAATAGGTTTGGGTCTAGCCGAGTGGGTTTGGGTCTAGCCGAGTGGGTTCGCGTCTAGCCAAGTGGGTTTCGGTCTAGCGGATTGGGTTTGCGTCTAGCGGAGTGGGTTTGGGTGCAGCGGAGTGGGTTTGGGTCTAGCCGAGTGGGTTTGGGTCTAGCCGAGTGGGTTTGGGTCTAGCCGAGTGGGTTTGGGTCTAGCCAAGTGGGTTTGGGTCTAGCCGAGTGGGTTTGGGTCTAGCCGAGTGGGTTTCGGTGTGGCCGAGTGGGTTTGGGACTAGCCGAGTGGGTTTTGGTTCTAACCGAGTGGGTTTGGGTCTAGTGGAGTGGGCTTGGGTCTAGCCGAGTGGGTTTGGGTGTAGCCGAGTGGGTTTGGGTGTAGCCGACTGGGTTTGGGCGTAGCCGAGTGGGTTTCGGTCTAGCCGAGAGGGTTTGGGTCTAGCCGAGTGGGTTTGGGTCTTGCCGTGTGGGTTTGGGTCTAGCCGAGTGTGTTTGGGTCTGGCCGAGTGGGTTTGGGTCTTGCCGAGTGGGTTTGGGTCTAGCCGAGTTGGTTTGGTTCTAGCCGAGTGGGTTTGGGTCTAGCCGAGTGGGTTTGGGTCTAGCCCAGTGGGTTTGGGTCTCGCGTAGTGGGTTTGCATGTAGCCGAGTGGGTTTGGGTCTCCCCGAGTGGGTTTGGGTCTCGCCAAATTGGTTTGGGTCTAGCCGAGTTGGTTTGGGTCTAGCCGAGTGGGTTTGGGTCTAGCCGAGTGGGTTTGGGTCTAGCCGAGTGGGTTTTGTTCTGGCCGAGTGGGTTTGGGTCTAGCCGAGTGGGTTTGGTACTAGCCGAGTGGGTTTGCGTCTAGCGGAGTGGGTTTGCGTCTAGCGGAGTGGGTTTGGGTCTAGCCGAGTGGGTTTGGGTCTAGCCGAGTGGGTTTGGGTCTAGCCCAGTGGGTTTGGGTCTAGCGGGGTGGGTTTGCGTGTAGCCGAGTGGGTTTGGGTCTACCCGAGTGGGTTTGGGTCTAGCCGAATAGGTTTGGGTCTAGCCGATTGGGTTTGGGTTTAGCCGAGTGGGTTTGGGTCTAGACGAGTGGGTTTGGGTCTAGCCGAGTGGGTTTGGGTCTAACCGAGTGGGTTTGAGTCTAGCCGAGTGGGTTTGGGTCTGGCCGAGTGGGTTTGCGTCTAGCGGAGTGGGTTTGAGTCTAGCGGAGTGGGTTTGGGTCTAGCGGATTGGGTTTGGGTCCAGCGGCGTGGGTTTGGGTCTAGCCGAGTGGGTTTGGGTCTAGCCGAGTGGTTTTGAGTCTAGCCCAGTGGGTTTGGGTCTAGACGAGTGGGTTTGGGTCTAGCCGAGTGGGTTTGGGTCTAGCGGAGTGGGTTTGGGTCTAGTGGAGTGGGCTTGGGTCTAGCCGAGTGGGTTTGGGTGTAGCCGAGTGGGTTTGGGTGTAGCCGAGTGGGTTTGGGAGTAGCCGAGTCGGTTTAGGTGTAGCCGAGTGGGTTTTGGTCGAGCCGAGAGGGTTTGAGTCTAGCCGAGTGGGTTTGGGACTAGCGGAGTGGGTTTGGGTCTAGCGGAGTGGGTTTGGGTCTAGCGGAGTGGGTTTGGGTCTAGCCGAGTGGGTTTGGGTCTAGCCCAGTGGGTTTGGGTCTAGCGGAGTGGGTTTGCGTGTAGCCGAGTGGGTTTGGGTCTACCCGAGTGGGTTTGGGTCTAGCCGAATAGGTTTGGGTCTAGCCGAGTGGGTTTGGGTCTAGCCGAGTGGGTTTGGGTCTAGCCGAGTGGGTTTCGGTCTGGCCGAGTGGGTTTGGGACTAGCCGAGTGGGTTTTGGTTCTAACCGAGTGGGTTTGGGTCTAGTGGAGTGGGCTTGGGTCTAGCCGAGTGGGTTTGGGTGTAGCCGAGTGGGTTTGGGTGTAGCCGACTGGGTTTGGGCGTAGCCGAGTGGGTTTCGGTCTAGCCGAGAGGGTTTGGGTCTAGCCGAGTGGGTTTGGGTCTTGCCGTGTGGGTTTGGGTCTAGCCGAGTGTGTTTGGGTCTGGCCGAGTGGGTTTGGGTCTTGCCGAGTGGGTTTGGGTCAAGCCGAGTTGGTTTGGTTCTAGCTGAGTGGGTTTGGGTCTAGCCGAGTGGGTTTGGGTCTAGCCCAGTGGGTTTGGGTCTCGCGTAGTGGGTTTGCATGTAGCCGAGTGGGTTTGGGTCTACCCGAGTGGGTTTGGGTCTCGCCAAATTGGTTTGGGTCAAGCCGAGTTGGTTCGGGTCTAGCCGAGTGGGTTTGGGTCTAGCCGAGTGGGTTTGGGTCCAGCCGAGTGGGTTTTGTTCTGGCCGAGTGGGTTTGGGTCTAGCCGAGTGGGTTTGGGACTAGCCGAGTGGGTTTGCGTCTAGCGGAGTGGGTTTGGGTCTAGCGGAGTGGGTTTGGGTCTAGCCGAGTGGGTTTGGGTCTAGCCCAGTGGGTTTGGGTCTAGCGGGGTGGGTTTGCGTGTAGCCGAGTGGGTTTGGGTCTACCCGAGTGGGTTTGGGTCTAGCCGAATAGGTTTGGGTCTAGCCGATTGGGTTTGGGTCTAGCCGAATAGGTTTGGGTCTAGCCGATTGGGTTTGGGTCTAGCCGAGTGGGTTTGCGTCTAGCGGAGTGGGTTTGAGTCTAGCGGAGTGGGTTTGGGTCTAGCGGAGTGGGTTTGGGTCTAGCGGCGTGGGTTTGGGTCTAGCCGAGTGGGTTTGGGTCTAGCCGAGTGGTTTTGGGTCTAGCCCAGTGGGTTTGGGTCTAGACGAGTGGGTTTGGGTCTAGCCGAGTGGGTTTGGTTCTAGCGGAGTGGGTTTGGGTCTAGCGGAGTGGGTTTGGGTCCAGCGGAGTGGGTTTGGGTCTAGCGGAGTGGGTTTGGGTCTAGCCGAGTGGGTTTGCGTCTAGCCGAGTGGGTTTGGGTCTAGCCGAGTGGGTTTTGGTTCTAGCCGAGTGGGTTTGGGTCTAGTGGAGTGGGCTTGGGTCTAGCCGAGTGGGTTTGGGTGTAGCCGAGTGGGTTTGGGTGTAGCCGAGTGGGTTTGTGAGTAGCCGAGTGGGTTTAGGTGTAGCCGAGTGGGTTTTGGTCTAGCCGAGAGGGTTTGGGTCTAGCCGAGTGGGTTTGGGTCTAGCGGAGTGGGTTTGGGTCTAGCGGAGTGGGTTTGGGTCTAGCCGAGTGGGTTTGGGTCTAGCCGAGTGGGTTTGGGTCTAGCCCAGTGGGTTTGGGTCTAGCGGAGTGGGTTTGCGTGTAGCCGAGTGGATTTGAGTCTAACGGAGTGGGTTTAGGTCTTGCCGAGTGGGTTTGGGTCTAGCCGAGTGGGTTTGGGTCTAGCGAGTGGATTTGGGTCTAGCCGAGTGGGTTTGGGTTTAGCCGTGTGGGTTTGGGTCTGGCCGAGTGGGTTTGGGTCTAGCCGAGTGGGTTTGGGTCTAGCCGAGTGGGTTTGGGTCTGGCTGAGTGGGTTTGGGTCTAGCCGAGTGGGTTTGGGTCTAGCCGAGTGGGTTTGGGTCTAGCGGAGTGGGTTTGGGTGTAGCCGAGTGGGTTTGGGACCATCCGAATGGGTTTGGGTCTAGCCGAGTGGGTTTGGGTCGAGCCGGGTGGGTTTGGGTCTAGTGGAGTGGGTTTGGGTGTAGCCGAGTGGGTTTTGTTCTGGCCGAGTGGGTTTGGGTCTAGCCGAGTGGGTTTGGGACTAGCCGAGTGGGTTTGCGTCTCGCGGAGTGGGTTTGGGTCTAGCGGAGTGGGTTTGGGTCTAGCCGAGTGGGTTTGGGTCTAGCCCAGTGGGTTTGGGTCTAGCGGGGTGGGTTTGCGTGTAGCCGAGTGGGTTTGGGTCTACCCGAGTGGGTTTGGGTCTAGCCGAATAGGTTTGGGTCTAGCCGATTGGGTTTGGGTCTAGCCGAATAGGTTTGGGTCTAGCCGATTGGGTTTGGGTCTAGCCGAGTGGGTTTGCGTCCAGACGAGTGGGTTTGGGTCTAGCCGAGTGGGTTTGGGTCTAACCGAGTGGGTTTGAGTCTAGCCGAGCGGGTTTGGGTCTGGCCGAGTGGGTTTGCGTCTAGCGGAGTGGGTTTGAGTCTAGCGGAGTGGGTTTGGGTCTAGCGGAGTGGGTTTGGGTCTAGCGGCGTGGGTTTGGGTCTAGCCGAGAGGGTTTGGGTCTAGCCGAGTGGTTTTGGGTCTAGCCCAGTGGGTTTGGGTCTAGACGAGTGGGTTTGGGTCTAGCCGAGTGGGTTTGGTTCTAGCGGAGTGGGTTTGGGTCTAGCGGAGTGGGTTTGGGTCCAGCGGAGTGGGTTTGGGTCTAGCGGAGTGGGTTTGGGTCTAGCCGAGTGGGTTTGCGTCTAGCCGAGTGGGTTTGGGTCTAGCCGAGTGGGTTTTGGTTCTAGCCGAGTGGGTTTGGGTCTAGTGGAGTGGGCTTGGGTCTAGCCGAGTGCGTTTGGGTGTAGCCGAGTGGGTTTGGGTGTAGCCGAGTGGGTTTGTGAGTAGCCGAGTGGGTTTAGGTGTAGCCGAGTGGGTTTTGGTCTAGCCGAGAGGGTTTGGGTCTAGCCGAGTGGGTTTGGGTCTAGCGGAGTGGGTTTGGGTCTAGCGGAGTGGGTTTGGGTGTAGCCGAGTGGGTTTTGTTCTGGCCGAGTGGGTTTGGGTCTAGCCGAGTGGGTTTGGGACTAGCCGAGTGGGTTTGCGTCTCGCGGAGTGGGTTTGGGTCTAGCGGAGTGGGTTTGGGTCTAGCCGAGTGGGTTTGGGTCTAGCCCAGTGGGTTTGGGTCTAGCGGGGTGGGTTTGCGTGTAGCCGAGTGGGTTTGGGTCTACCCGAGTGGGTTTGGGTCTAGCCGAATAGGTTTGGGTCTAGCCGATTGGGTTTGGGTCTAGCCGAATAGGTTTGGGTCTAGCCGATTGGGTTTGGGTCTAGCCGAGTGGGTTTGCGTCCAGACGAGTGGGTTTGGGTCTAGCCGAGTGGGTTTGGGTCTAACCGAGTGGGTTTGAGTCTAGCCGAGCGGGTTTGGGTCTGGCCGAGTGGGTTTGCGTCTAGCGGAGTGGGTTTGAGTCTAGCGGAGTGGGTTTGGGTCTAGCGGAGTGGGTTTGGGTCTAGCGGCGTGGGTTTGGGTCTAGCCGAGAGGGTTTGGGTCTAGCCGAGTGGTTTTGGGTCTAGCCCAGTGGGTTTGGGTCTAGACGAGTGGGTTTGGGTCTAGCGGAGTGGGTTTGGTTCTAGCGGAGTGGGTTTGGGTCTAGCGGAGTGGGTTTGGGTCCAGCGGAGTGGGTTTGGGTCTAGCGGAGTGGGTTTGGGTCTAGCCGAGTGGGTTTGCGTCTAGCCGAGTGGGTTTGGGTCTAGCCGAGTGGGTTTTGGTTCTAGCCGAGTGGGTTTGGGTCTAGTGGAGTGGGCTTGGGTCTAGCCGAGTGCGTTTGGGTGTAGCCGAGTGGGTTTGGGTGTAGCCGAGTGGGTTTGTGAGTAGCCGAGTGGGTTTAGGTGTAGCCGAGTGGGTTTTGGTCTAGCCGAGAGGGTTTGGGTCTAGCCGAGTGGGTTTGGGTCTAGCGGAGTGGGTTTGGGTCTAGCGGAGTGGGTTTGGGTCTAGCCGAGTGGGTTTGGGTCTAGCCGAGTGGGTTTGGGTCTAGCCCAGTGGGTTTGGGTCTAGCGGAGTGGGTTTGCGTGTAGCCGAGTGGATTTGAGCCTAACGGAGTGGGTTTAGGTCTAGCCGAGTGGGTTTGGGTCTAGCCGAGTGGGTTTGGGTCTAGCGAGTGGATTTGGGTCTAGCCGAGTGGGTTTGGGTTTAGCCGTGTGGGTTTGGGTCTGGCCGAGTGGGTTTGGGTCTAGCCGAGTGGGTTTGGGTCTAGCCGAGTGGGTTTGGGTCTAGCTGAGTGGGTTTGGGTCTAGCCGAGTGGGTTTGGGTCTAGCCGAGTGGGTTTGGGTCTAGCGGAGTGGGTTTGGGTGTAGCCGAGTGGGTTTGGGACCATCCGAATGGGTTTGGGTCTAGCCGAGTGGGTTTGGGTCGAGCCGGGTGGGTTTGGGTCTAGTGGAGTGGGTTTGGGTGTAGCCGAGTGGGTTTGGGTCTGGCCAAGTGGGTTTGGGTCCAGCCGAGTGGGTTTGGGTCTAGCCGAGTGGGTTTGGGTCTAGACGAGTGGGTTTGGGTCTAGCCGAGTGGGTTTGGGTCTAGCCGACTGGGTTTGGGTATAACCGAGTGGGTTTGGGTCTAGCAGAGTGGGTTTGAGTCTAGCCGAGTGGGTTTGGGTCTAGCGGAGTGGGTTTGAGTCTAGCCGAGTGGGTTTGGGTCTAGCCGAGTGGGTTTGGGTCTAGCCGAGTGGGTTTGGGTCTAGCCGAGTGGGTTGGGGTCTAGCCGAGTGGGTTTGGGTCTAGCCGAGTGGGTTTCGATATAGCCGAGTGGGTTTGGGTCTAGCCGAGTGGGTTTGGGTCAAGCCGAGTGGGTTTTGGTCTAGCGGAGTGAGTTTGAGTCTAGCCGAGTGGGTTTGGGTCTAGCGGAGTGGGTTTGAGTCTAACGGAGTGGGTTTAGGTCTAGCCGAGTGGGTTTGGGTCCAGCCGAGTGGGTTTGGGTCCAGCCGAGTGGGTTTGGGTCTAGCCGAGTGGGTTTGGGTCTAGACGAGTGGGTTTGGGTCTAGCCAAGTGGGTTTGGGTCTAGCCGAGTGGGTTTGGGTCTAGCCGAGTGGGTTTGGGTCTAGCGGAGTGGGTTTGAGTCTAGCCGAGTGGGTTTGGGTCTAGTGGAGTGGGTTTGAGTCTAACGGAGTGGGTTTGCATCTAGCGGATTGGGTTTGGGTCTAGCGGAGTGGGTTTGGGTCTAGCGGAGTGGGTTCCGGTCTCGCCGAGTGGGTTGGGGTCTAGCCGAGTGGGTTTGGGTCTAGCCGAGTGGGTTTGGGTCTGGCGAGTGGGTTTGGGTCTAGCGAGTGGGTTTGGGTCTAGTTGAGTGGGTTTGGGTTTAGCCGTGTGGGTTTGGGTCTGGCCGAGTGGGTTTGGGTCTAGCCGAGTGGGTTTGGGTCTAGCGGAGTGGGTTTGGGTCTAGCGGAGTGGGTTCGGGTCTAGCGGAGTAGGCTTGGGTCTAGCGGAGTGGGTTTGGGTCTAGCCGAGTGGGTTTGGGTCTAGCCGAGTGGGTTTGGGTCTAGCCCAGTGGGTTTGGGTCTAGCGGAGTGGGTTTGCGTGTAGCCGAGTGGATTTGAGTCTAACGGAGTGGGTTTAGGTCTTGCCGAGTGGGTTTGGGTCTAGCCGAGTGGGTTTGGGTCTAGCGAGTGGATTTGGGTCTAGCCGAGTGGGTTTGGGTTTAGCCGTGTGGGTTTGGGTCTGGCCGAGTGGGTTTGGGTCTAGCCGAGTGGGTTTGGGTCTAGCCGAGTGGGTTTGGGTCTGGCTGAGTGGGTTTGGGTCTAGCCGAGTGGGTTTGGGTCTAGCCGAGTGGGTTTGGGTCTAGCGGAGTGGGTTTGGGTGTAGCCGAGTGGGTTTGGGACCATCCGAATGGGTTTGGGTCTAGCCGAGTGGGTTTGGGTCGAGCCGGGTGGGTTTGGGTCTAGTGGAGTGGGTTTGGGTGTAGCCGAGTGGGTTTTGTTCTGGCCGAGTGGGTTTGGGTCTAGCCGAGTGGGTTTGGGACTAGCCGAGTGGGTTTGCGTCTCGCGGAGTGGGTTTGGGTCTAGCGGAGTGGGTTTGGGTCTAGCCGAGTGGGTTTGGGTCTAGCCCAGTGGGTTTGGGTCTAGCGGGGTGGGTTTGCGTGTAGCCGAGTGGGTTTGGGTCTACCCGAGTGGGTTTGGGTCTAGCCGAATAGGTTTGGGTCTAGCCGATTGGGTTTGGGTCTAGCCGAATAGGTTTGGGTCTAGCCGATTGGGTTTGGGTCTAGCCGAGTGGGTTTGCGTCCAGACGAGTGGGTTTGGGTCTAGCCGAGTGGGTTTGGGTCTAACCGAGTGGGTTTGAGTCTAGCCGAGCGGGTTTGGGTCTGGCCGAGTGGGTTTGCGTCTAGCGGAGTGGGTTTGAGTCTAGCGGAGTGGGTTTGGGTCTAGCGGAGTGGGTTTGGGTCTAGCGGCGTGGGTTTGGGTCTAGCCGAGAGGGTTTGGGTCTAGCCGAGTGGTTTTGGGTCTAGCCCAGTGGGTTTGGGTCTAGACGAGTGGGTTTGGGTCTAGCCGAGTGGGTTTGGTTCTAGCGGAGTGGGTTTGGGTCTAGCGGAGTGGGTTTGGGTCCAGCGGAGTGGGTTTGGGTCTAGCGGAGTGGGTTTGGGTCTAGCCGAGTGGGTTTGCGTCTAGCCGAGTGGGTTTGGGTCTAGCCGAGTGGGTTTTGGTTCTAGCCGAGTGGGTTTGGGTCTAGTGGAGTGGGCTTGGGTCTAGCCGAGTGCGTTTGGGTGTAGCCGAGTGGGTTTGGGTGTAGCCGAGTGGGTTTGTGAGTAGCCGAGTGGGTTTAGGTGTAGCCGAGTGGGTTTTGGTCTAGCCGAGAGGGTTTGGGTCTAGCCGAGTGGGTTTGGGTCTAGCGGAGTGGGTTTGGGTCTAGCGGAGTGGGTTTGGGTCTAGCCGAGTGGGTTTGGGTCTAGCCGAGTGGGTTTGGGTCTAGCCCAGTGGGTTTGGGTCTAGCGGAGTGGGTTTGCGTGTAGCCGAGTGGATTTGAGCCTAACGGAGTGGGTTTAGGTCTAGCCGAGTGGGTTTGGGTCTAGCCGAGTGGGTTTGGGTCTAGCGAGTGGATTTGGGTCTAGCCGAGTGGGTTTGGGTTTAGCCGTGTGGGTTTGGGTCTGGCCGAGTGGGTTTGGGTCTAGCCGAGTGGGTTTGGGTCTAGCCGAGTGGGTTTGGGTCTAGCTGAGTGGGTTTGGGTCTAGCCGAGTGGGTTTGGGTCTAGCCGAGTGGGTTTGGGTCTAGCGGAGTGGGTTTGGGTGTAGCCGAGTGGGTTTGGGACCATCCGAATGGGTTTGGGTCTAGCCGAGTGGGTTTGGGTCGAGCCGGGTGGGTTTGGGTCTAGTGGAGTGGGTTTGGGTGTAGCCGAGTGGGTTTGGGTCTGGCCAAGTGGGTTTCGGTCCAGCCGAGTGGGTTTGGGTCTAGCCGAGTGGGTTTGGGTCTAGACGAGTGGGTTTGGGTCTAGCCGAGTGGGTTTGGGTCTAGCCGACTGGGTTTGGGTATAACCGAGTGGGTTTGGGTCTAGCAGAGTGGGTTTGAGTCTAGCCGAGTGGGTTTGGGTCTAGCGGAGTGGGTTTGAGTCTAGCCGAGTGGGTTTGGGTCTAGCCGAGTGGGTTTGGGTCTAGCCGAGTGGGTTTGGGTCTAGCCGAGTGGGTTGGGGTCTAGCCGAGTGGGTTTGGGTCTAGCCGAGTGGGTTTCGATATAGCCGAGTGGGTTTGGGTCTAGCCGAGTGGGTTTGGGTCAAGCCGAGTGGGTTTTGGTCTAGCGGAGTGAGTTTGAGTCTAGCCGAGTGGGTTTGGGTCTAGCGGAGTGGGTTTGAGTCTAACGGAGTGGGTTTAGGTCTAGCCGAGTGGGTTTGGGTCCAGCCGAGTGGGTTTGGGTCCAGCCGAGTGGGTTTGGGTCTAGCCGAGTGGGTTTGGGTCTAGACGAGTGGGTTTGGGTCTAGCCAAGTGGGTTTGGGTCTAGCCGAGTGGGTTTGGGTCTAGCCGAGTGGGTTTGGGTCTAGCGGAGTGGGTTTGAGTCTAGCCGAGTGGGTTTGGGTCTAGTGGAGTGGGTTTGAGTCTAACGGAGTGGGTTTGCATCTAGCGGAGTGGGTTTGGGTCTAGCGGAGTGGGTTTGGGTCTAGCGGAGTGGGTTCCGGTCTCGCCGAGTGGGTTGGGGTCTAGCCGAGTGGGTTTGGGTCTAGCCGAGTGGGTTTGGGTCTGGCGAGTGGGTTTGGGTCTAGCGAGTGGGTTTGGGTCTAGTTGAGTGGGTTTGGGTTTAGCCGTGTGGGTTTGGGTCTGGCCGAGTGGGTTTGGGTCTAGCCGAGTGGGTTTGGGTCTAGCGGAGTGGGTTTGGGTCTAGCGGAGTGGGTTCGGGTCTAGCGGAGTAGGCTTGGGTCTAGCGGACTGGGTTTGGGTCTCGCCGAGTGGGTTTGGGTCTAGCCGAGTGGGTTTGGGTCTAGCCCAGTGGGTTTGGGTATAACCTAGTGGGTTAGGGTCTAGCCGAGTGGGTTGGGGTCTAGCCGAGTGGGTTTGGGTCTAGCCGAGTGGGTTTGGGTCTAGCCGAGTGGGTTTGGGTCTAGCCAAGTGGGTTTGGTCCAAGCCGATTGGGTTTGGGTCTGGCCGAGTGGGTTTGTGTCTCGCCGAGTGGGTTTGGGTCTAGCCGAGTTTGTTTGGGTCCAGTCAAGTGGGTTTGGGTCTAGCCGAGTGGGCTTGGGTCTTGCCGAGTGGGTTCCTCTCAAGCCGAGTGGGTTTGGGTCTAGCTGAGTGGGTTTGGGTCTAGCCGAGTGGGCTTGGGTCTAGCCGACTGGGTTTGGGTCTAGCAGAGTGGGTTTGGGTCTAGCCGAGTGGGTTTGGGTCCAGCCGAGTGGGTTTGGGTCTAGCCGAGTGGGTTTGGGTCTAGCCGAGTGGGTTTGGGTCCAGCCGAGTGGGTTTGGGTCTAGCGATTGGGTTTGGGTCTAGCCGAGTGGGTTTGGGTTTAGCCGAGTGGGTTTGGGTCTAGCCAAGTGGGTTTGGGTCTAGCCGAGTTGGTTTTGGTCTAGCCGAGTGGGTTTGGGTCTAGCCGTGTGGGTTTGGGTCTAGCCAAGTGGGTTTGGGTCTAGCCGAGGGGGTTGGGGTCTAACCGAGTGGGTTTGGTTCTAGCCGAGTGGGTTTCGATGTAGCCGAGTGGGTTTGGGTCTAGCCGAGTGGGTTTGGGTCTAGCCGAGTGGGTTTTAGTCTAGCGGAGTGAGTTTGAGTCTAGCCGAGTGGGTTTGGGTCTAGCGGAGTGGGTTTGAGTCTAACGGAGTGGGTTTAGGTCTAGCCGAGTGGGTTTGGGTCTAGCCGAGTGGGTTTGGGTCCAGCCGAGTGGGTTTGGGTCTAGCCGAGTGGGTTTGGGTCTAGACGAGTGGGTTTCGGTCTAGCCGAGTGGGTTTGAGTCTAGCCGAGTGGGTTTGGGTCTAGCGGGGTGGGTTTGGGTCTAGCGGAGTGCGTTTCGGTCTCGCCGAGTGGGTTTGGGTCTAGCCGACTGGGTTTGGGTCTAGCCGAGTGTGTTTGGGTCTAGCCGAGTGGGTTTGGGTCTAGCCGAGTGGGTTGGGGTCTAGCCGAGTGCGTTTGGGTCTAGCCGAATGGGTTTCGATATAGCCGAGTGGGTTTGGGTCTAGCCGAGAGGGTTTGGGTCTAGCCGAGTGGGTTTTAGTCTAGCTGAGTGAGTTTGAGTCTAGCCGAGTGGATTTGGGTCTAGCGGAGTGGGTTTGAGTCTAACGGTGTGGGTTTAGGTCTAGCCGAGTGGGTTTGGGTCTAGCCGAGTGGGTTTGGGTCCAGCCGAGTGGGTTTGGGTCTAGCCGAGTGGGTATGGGTCTAGACGAGTGGGTTTGGGTCTAGCCGAGTGGGTTTGCATCTAGCCGAGTGGGTTTGGGTCTAGCCGAGTGGGTTTGGGTCTAGCCGAGTGGTTTTGGGTCTAGCCGAGTGGGTTTGGGTCTAGCCAAGTGGGTTTGCGTCTTGCCGAGTGGGTTTGTGTCTAGCCGAGTGGGTTTGGGTCTAGCCGAGTGGGTTTGTGTCTAGACTAGTGCGTTTGGGCCTAGCCGAGTGGGTTTGGGCCTAGCCGAGTTGGTTTGGGTCTAGCCTAGAGGGTTTGGGTCTATCCGAGTGGGTTTGGGTCTAGCGGAGTGGGTTTGGGTCTTGCGGAGTGGTTTTGGGTCTAGCGGAGTGGGTTTGGGTCTAGCGGAGTGGGTTTGCGTCTAGCGGAGTGGGTTTGGGTCCAGCGGAGTGGGTTTGGGTCTAGCGGTGTGGGTTTGGGTCTAGCGGAGTGGGTTTGGGTCTAGCGGAGTGGGTTTGGGTCTGGCCGAGTGCGTTTGGGTGTAGGCGTGTGGGTTTGGGTCTGGCCGAGTGGGTTTGGGTCTAGCCGAGTGGGTTTGTGTCTAGCGGAGTGGGTTTGGGTGTAGCCGAGTGGGTTTGGGTGTAGCCGAGTGGGTTTGGGTCCAGCCGACTGGGTTTGGGTCTAGCCGAGTTGGTTTGGGTCTAGACGAGTGGGTTTGGGTCTGGCCGAGTGGGTTTGGGTCTAGCCGAGTGGGTTTGGGTCTAGCCGAGTGGGTTTGGGTCTAGCGGAGTGGGTTTGGGTCTAGCCGAGTGGGTTTGAGTCTCGCGGAATCGGTTTGGGTCTAGCGGAATGGGTTTGGGTCTAGCCGAGTGGGTTTGGGTCCAGCCGAGTGGGTTTGGGTCTAGCCGAGTGGGTTTGAGTCTGGCCGAGTGGGTTTGGGTCTAGCCGAGTGGGTTTGGGTCTAGCCGAGTGCGTTTGGGTCTAGCCGAGTGGGTTTGGGTCTAGCCGAGTGGGTTTGCGTCTAGCCGAGTGGGTTTGGGTCTAGTCGATTGGCTTTCGGTCTAGCCGAGTGGGTTTGGGTCTAGCAGAGTGGGTTTGGGTCTAGCCGAGTGGGTTTGGGTCTAGCGGAGTGGGTTTGGGTCTAGCCGAGTGGGTTTGGGTCTAGCGGAGTTGGTTTGGGTCTCGCGTTATGGGTTTAGGTCTAGCCAAGTGGGTTTGGGTCTAGCCAAGTGGGTTTCGGTCTAGCCGAGTGGGTTTGGGTCTAGCTGAGTGGGTTGGGTCTAGCCGAGTGGGTTTGGGTCTAGCGGAGTGGGTTTGGGTCTAGACGAGTGGGTTTGGGTCTAGCCGAGTGGGTTTGGGTCTAGCGGACTGGGTTTGGGTCTAGCGGAGTGGGTTTGGGTCTAGCCGAGTGGTTTGGGGTCTAGCCGAGTGGGTTTGGGTCTAGCCGAGTGGGTTTGGGTCTAGCCGAGTGGGTTTGGGACTAGCCGAGTGGGTTTGCGTCTAGCCGACTGAGTTTGGGTCTAGCAGAGTGGGTTTGGGTCTAGCCGAGTGGGTTTGGGTCTAGCCGAGTGGGTTTGGGTCTAGCCGAGTGGGTTTGGGTCTAGCCTAGTGGGTTTGGGTCTAGCCGAGTGGGTTTGGGTCTAGCCGAGTGGGTTTGGGTTCAGCCGTGTGGGTTTGGGACTGGCCGATTGGGTTTGGGTCTAGCCGAGTAGGGTTGGGTCTAGCCGAGTGGGTTTGGGTCTAGCGGAGTGGGTTTGAGTCTAGCCGAGTGCATTTGGGTCTACCGGAGTGGGTTTGAGTCTAACGGAGTGGGTTTTGGTCTAGCCAAGTGGGTTTGGGTCTAGCCGAGTGGTTTGGGGTCTAGCCGAGTGGGTTTGGGTCTAGCCAAGTGGGTTTGAGTCTTGCCGAGTGGGTTTGTGTCTAGCCGAGTGGGTTTGGGTCTAGCCGAGTGGGTTTGTGTCTAGCCTAGTGCGTTTGGGCCTAGCCGAGTGGGTTTGGGCCTAGCCGAGTTGGTTTGGGTCTAGCCGAGTGGGTTTGGGTCTATCCGAGTGGGTTTGGGTCTAGCGGAGTGGGTTTGGGTCTTGCGGAGTGGTTTTGGGTCTAGCGGAGTGGGTTTGGGTCTAGCAGAGTGGGTTTGGGTCTAGCGGAGTGGGTTTGGGTCTAGCGGAGTGGGTTTGGGTCTAGCGGTGTGGGTTTGGGTCTAGCGGAGTGGGTTTGGGTCTAGCGGAGTGGGTTTGGGTCTGGCCGAGTGGGTTTGGGTGTAGGGGTGTGGGTTTGGGTCTGGCCGAGTGGGTTTGGGTCTAGCCGAGTGGGTTTGTGTCTAGCGGAGTGGGTTTGGGTGTAGCCGAGTGGGTTTGGGTCTAGCCGAGTGGGTTTGGGTCCAGCCGACTGGGTTTGGGTCTAGCCGAGTTGGTTTGGGTCTAGACGAGTGGGTTTGGGTCTGGCCGAGTGGGTTTGGGTCTAGCCGAGTGGGTTTGGGTCTAGCCGAGTGGGTTTGGGTCTGGCGAGTGGGTTTGGGTCTAGCGAGTGGGTTTGGGTCTAGTTGAGTGGGTTTGGGTTTAGCCGTGTGGGTTTGGGTCTGGCCGAGTGGGTTTGGGTCTAGCCGAGTGGGTTTGGGTCTAGCGGAGTGGGTTTGGGTCTAGCGGAGTGGGTTCGGGTCTAGCGGAGTAGGCTTGGGTCTAGCGGACTGGGTTTGGGTCTAGCCGAGTGGGTTTGGGTCTAGCCGAGTGGGTTTGGGTCTAGCCGAGTGGGGTTGGGTCTAGCCGACTGGGTTTGGGTCTAGCGGAGTGGGTTTGGGTCTAGAGGGATGGTTTTGGGTCTCGCCGAGTGGGTTTGGGTCTAGCCGAGTGGGTTTGGGTCTAGCCCAGTGGGTTTGGGTATAACCTAGTGGGTTAGGGTCTAGCCGAGTGGGTTGGGGTCTAGCCGAGTGGGTTTGGGTCTAGCCGAGTGGGTTTGGGTCTAGCCGAGTGGGTTTGGGTCTAGCCAAGTGGGTTTGGTCCAAGCCGATTGGGTTTGGGTCTGGCCGAGTGGGTTTGTGTCTCGCCGAGTGGGTTTGGGTCTAGCCGAGTTTGTTTGGGTCCAGTCAAGTGGGTTTGGGTCTAGCCGAGTGGGCTTGGGTCTTGCCGAGTGGGTTCCTGTCAAGCCGAGTGGGTTTGGGTCTAGCTGAGTGGGTTTGGGTCTAGCCGAGTGGGCTTGGGTCTAGCCGACTGGGTTTGGGTCTAGCAGAGTGGGTTTGGGTCTAGCCGAGTGGGTTTGGGTCTAGCCGAGTGGGTTTGGGTCTAGCCGAGTGGGTTTGGGTCTAGCCGAGTGGGTTTGGGTCCAGCCGAGTGGGTTTGGGTCTAGCGATTGGGTTTGGGTCTAGCCGAGTGGGTTTGGGTTTAGCCGAGTGGGTTTGGGTCTAGCCAAGTGGGTTTGGGTCTAGCCGAGTTGGTTTTGGTCTAGCCGAGTGGGTTTGGGTCTAGCCGTGTGGGTTTGGGTCTAGCCGAGTGGGTTTGGGTCTAGCCGAGGGGGTTGGGGTCTAACCGAGTGGGTTTGGTTCTAGCCGAGTGGGTTTCGATGTAGCCGAGTGGGTTTGGGTCTAGCCGAGTGGGTTTGGGTCTAGCCGAGTGGGTTTTAGTCTAGCGGAGTGAGTTTGAGTCTAGCCGAGTGGGTTTGGGTCTAGCGGAGTGGGTTTGAGTCTAACGGAGTGGGTTTAGGTCTAGCCGAGTGGGTTTGGGTCTAGCCGAGTGGGTTTGGGTCCAGCCGAGTGGGTTTGGGTCTAGCCGAGTGGGTTTGGGTCTAGACGAGTGGGTTTGGGTCTAGCCGAGTGGGTTTGAGTCTAGCCGAGTGGGTTTGGGTCTAGCGGGGTGGGTTTGGGTCTAGCGGAGTGCGTTTCGGTCTCGCCGAGTGGGTTTGGGTCTAGCCGACTGGGTTTGAGTCTAGCCGAGTGTGTTTGGGTCTAGCCGAGTGGGTTTGGGTCTAGCCGAGTGGGTTGGGGTCTAGCCGAGTGCGTTTGGGTCTAGCCGAGTGGGTTTCGATATAGCCGAGTGGGTTTGGGTCTAGCCGAGTGGGTTTGGGTCTAGCCGAGTGGGTTTTAGTCTAGCGGAGTGAGTTTGAGTCTAGCCGAGTGGGTTTGGGTCTAGCGGAGTGGGTTTGAGTCTAACGGTGTGGGTTTAGGTCTAGCCGAGTGGGTTTGGGTCTAGCCGAGTGGGTTTGGGTCCAGCCGAGTGGGTTTGGGTCTAGCCGAGTGGGTATGGGTCTAGACGAGTGGGTTTGGGTCTAGCCGAGTGGGTTTGCATCTAGCCGAGTGGGTTTGGGTCTAGCCGAGTGGGTTTGGGTCTAGCCGAGTGGTTTTGGGTCTAGCCGAGTGGGTTTGGGTCTAGCCAAGTGGGTTTGAGTCTTGCCGAGTGGGTTTGTGTCTAGCCGAGTGGGTTTGGGTCTAGCCGAGTGGGTTTGGGTCTAGACTAGTGCGTTTGGGCCTAGCCGAGTGGGTTTGGGCCTAGCCGAGTTGGTTTGGGTCTAGCCTAGAGGGTTTGGGTCTATCCGAGTGGGTTTGGGTCTAGCGGAGTGGGTTTGTGTCTTGCGGAGTGGTTTTGGGTCTAGCGGAGTGGGTTTGGGTCTAGCGGAGTGGGTTTGGGTCTAGCGGAGTGGGTTTGGGTCCAGCGGAGTGGGTTTGGGTCTAGCGGTGTGGGTTTGGGTCTAGCGGAGTGGGTTTGGGTCTAGCGGAGTGGGTTTGGGTCTGGCCGAGTGCGTTTGGGTGTAGGCGTGTGGGTTTGGGTCTGGCCGAGTGGGATTGGGTCTAGCCGAGTGGGTTTGTGTCTAGCAGAGTGGGTTTGGGTGTAGCCGAGTGGGTTTGGGTGTAGCCGAGTGGGTTTGGGTCCAGCCGACTGGGTTTGGGTCTAGCCGAGTTGGTTTGGGTCTAGACGAGTGGGTTTGGGTCTGGCCGAGTGGGTTTGGGTCTAGCCGAGTGGGTTTGGGTCTAGCCGAGTGGGTTTGGGTCTAGCGGAGTGGGTTTGGGTCTAGCCGAGTGGGTTTGAGTCTCGCGGAATCGGTTTGGGTCTAGCGGAATGGGTTTGGGTCTAGCCGAGTGGGTTTGGGTCCAGCCGAGTGGGTTTGGGTCTAGCCGAGTGGGTTTGAGTCTGGCCGAGTGGGTTTGGGTCTAGCCGAGTGGGTTTGGGTCTAGCCGAGTGCGTTTGGGTCTAGCCGAGTGGGTTTGGGTCTAGCCGAGTGGGTTTGCGTCTAGCCGAGTGGGTTTGGGTCTAGTCGATTGGCTTTCGGTCAAGCCGAGTGGGTTTGGGTCTAGCAGAGTGGGTTTGGGTCTAGCGGAGTGGGTTTGGGTCTAGCCGAGTGGGTTTGGGTCTAGCGGAGTTGGTTTGGGTCTCGCGTTATGGGTTTAGGTCTAGCCAAGTGGGTTTGGGTCTAGCCAAGTGGGTTTCGGTCTAGCCGAGTGGGTTTGGGTCTAGCGGAGTGGGTTGGGTCTAGCCGAGTGGGTTTGGGTCTAGCGGAGTGGGTTTGGGTCTAGCCGAGTGGGTTTGGGTCTAGCCGAGTGGGTTTGGGTCTAGCGGACTGGGTTTGGGTCTAGCGGAGTGGGTTTGGGTCTAGCCGAGTGGTTTGGGGTCTAGCCGAGTGGGTTTGGGTCTAGCCGAGTGGGTTTGGGTCTAGCCGAGTGGGTTTGGGACTAGCCGAGTGGGTTTGCGTCTAGCCGACTGAGTTTGGGTCTAGCAGAGTGGGTTTGGGTCTAGCCGAGTGGGTTTGGGTCTAGCCGAGTGGGTTTGGGTCTAGCCTAGTGGGTTTGGGTCTAGCCGAGTGGGTTTGGGTCTAGCCGAGTGGGTTTGGGTTCAGCCGTGTGGGTTTGGGACTGGCCGATTGGGTTTGGGTCTAGCCGAGTAGGTTTGGGTCTAGCCGAGTGGGTTTGGGTCTAGCGGAGTGGGTTTGAGTCTAGCCGAGTGCATTTGGGTCTACCGGAGTGGGTTTGAGTCTAACGGAGTGGGTTTTGGTCTAGCCAAGTGGGTTTGGGTCTAGCCGAGTGGTTTGGGGTCTAGCCGAGTGGGTTTGGGTCTAGCCAAGTGGGTTTGAGTCTTGCCGAGTGGGTTTGTGTCTAGCCGAGTGGGTTTGGGTCTAGCCGAGTGGGTTTGTGTCTAGCCTAGTGCGTTTGGGCCTAGCCGAGTGGGTTTGGGCCTAGCCGAGTTGGTTTGGGTCTAGCCGAGTGGGTTTGGGTCTATCCGAGTGGGTTTGGGTCTAGCGGAGTGGGTTTGGGTCTTGCGGAGTGGTTTTGGGTCTAGCGGAGTGGGTTTGGGTCTAGCAGAGTGGGTTTGGGTCTAGCGGAGTGGGTTTGGGTCTAGCGGAGTGGGTTTGGGTCTAGCGGTGTGGGTTTGGGTCTAGCGGAGTGGGTTTGGGTCTAGCGGAGTGGGTTTGGGTCTGGCCGAGTGGGTTTGGGTGTAGGGGTGTGGGTTTGGGTCTGGCCGAGTGGGTTTGGGTCTAGCCGAGTGGGTTTGTGTCTAGCGGAGTGGGTTTGGGTGTAGCCGAGTGGGTTTGGGTCTAGCCGAGTGGGTTTGGGTCCAGCCGACTGGGTTTGGGTCTAGCCGAGTTGGTTTGGGTCTAGACGAGTGGGTTTGGGTCTGGCCGAGTGGGTTTGGGTCTAGCCGAGTGGGTTTGGGTCTAGCCGAGTGGGCTTGGGTCTAGCGGAGTGGGTTTGAGTCTAGCCAAGTGGGTTTGGGTCTAGCGGAGTGGATTTGAGTCTAACGGAGTGGGTTTAGGTCTAGCCGAGTGGGTTTGGGTCTAGCCGAGTGGGTTTGGGTCTAGCGAGTGGATTTGGGTCTAGCCGAGTGGGTTTGGGTTTAGCCGTGTGGGTTTGGGTCTGGCCGAGTGGGTTTGGGTCTAGCCGAGTGGGTTTGGGTCTAGCCGAGTGGGTTTGGGTCTAGCTGAGTGGGTTTGGGTCTAGCCGAGTGGGTTTGGGTCTAGCCGAGTGGGTTTGGGTCTAGCGGAGTGGGTTTGGGTGTAGCCGAGTGGGTTTGGGACCATCCAAATGGGTTTGGGTCTAGCCGAGTGGGTTTGGGTCGAGCCGGGTGGGTTTGGGTCTAGTGGAGTGGGTTTGGGTGTAGCCGAGTGGGTTTGGGTCTGGCCAAGTGGGTTTGGGTCCAGCCGAGTGGGTTTGGGTCTAGCCGAGTGGGTTTGGGTCTAGACGAGTGGGTTTGGGTCTAGCCGAGTGGGTTTGGGTCTAGCCGACTGGGTTTGGGTCTAACCGAGTGGGTTTGGGTCTAGCAGAGTGGGTTTGAGTCTAGCCGAGTGGGTTTGGGTCTAGCGGAGTGGGTTTGAGTCTAGCCGAGTGGGTTTGGGTCTAGCCGAGTGGGTTTGGGTCTAGCCGAGTGGGTTTGGGTCTAGCCGAGTGGGTTGGGGTCTAGCCGAGTGGGTTTGGGTCTAGCCGAGTGGGTTTCGATATAGCCGAGTGGGTTTGGGTCTAGCCGAGTGGGTTTGGGTCTAGCCGAGTGGGTTTTGGTCTAGCGGAGTGAGTTTGAGTCTAGCCGAGTGGGTTTGGGTCTAGCGGAGTGGGTTTGAGTCTAACGGAGTGGGTTTAGGTCTAGCCGAGTGGGTTTGGGTCCAGCCGAGTGGGTTTGGGTCCAGCCGAGGGGTGTTTGGGTCTAGCCGAGTGGGTTTGGGTCTAGACGAGTGGGTTTGGGTCTAGCCAAGTGGGTTTGGGTCTAGCCGAGTGGGTTTGGGTCTAGCCGAGTGGGTTTGGGTCTAGCGGAGTGGGTTTGAGTCTAGCCGAGTGGGTTTGGGTCTAGCGGAGTGGGTTTGAGTCTAACGGAGTGGGTTTGCATCTAGCGGAGTGGGTTTGGGTCCAGCGGAGTGGGTTTGGGTCTAGCGGAGTGGGTTCCGGTCTCGCCGAGTGGGTTGGGGTCTAGCCGAGTGGGTTTGGGTCTAGCCGAGTGGGTTTGGGTCTGGCGAGTGGGTTTGGGTCTAGCGAGTGGGTTTGGGTCTAGTTGAGTGGGTTTGGGTTTAGCCGTGTGGGTTTGGGTCTGGCCGAGTGGGTTTGGGTCTAGCCGAGTGGGTTTGGGTCTAGCGGAGTGGGTTTGGGTCTAGCGGAGTGGGTTCGGGTCTAGCGGAGTAGGCTTGGGTCTAGCGGACTGGGTTTGGGTCTAGCCGAGTGGGTTTGGGTCTAGCCGAGTGGGTTTGGGTCTAGCCGAGTGGGGTTGGGTCTAGCCGACTGGGTTTGGGTCTAGCGGAGTGGGTTTGGGTCTAGAGGGATGGTTTTGGGTCTCGCCGAGTGGGTTTGGGTCTAGCCGAGTGGGTTTGGGTCTAGCCCATTGGGTTTGGGTATAACCTAGTGGGTTAGGGTCTAGCCGAGTGGGTTGGGGTCTAGCCGAGTGGGTTTGGGTCTAGCCGAGTGGGTTTGGGTCTAGCCGAGTGGGTTTGGGTCTAGCCAAGTGGGTTTGGTCCAAGCCGATTGGGTTTGGGTCTGGCCGAGTGGGTTTGTGTGTCGCCGAGTGGGTTTGGGTCTAGCCGAGTTTGTTTGGGTCCAGTCAAGTGGGTTTGGGTCTAGCCGAGTGGGCTTGGGTCTAGCCGAGTGGGTTCCTGTCAAGCCGAGTGGGTTTGGGTGTAGCCGAGTGGGTTTGGGTCTAGCCGAGTGGGCTTGGGTCTAGCCGACTGGGTTTGGGTCTAGCAGAGTGGGTTTGGGTCTAGCCGAGTGGGTTTGGGTCTAGCCGAGTGGGTTTGGGTCTAGCCGAGTGAGTTTGGGTCTAGCCTAGTGGGATTGGGTCTAGCGAGTGGGTTTGGGTCTAGCGATTGGGTTTGGGTCTAGCCGAGTGGGTTTGGGTTTAGCCGAGTGGGTTTGGGTCTAGCCAAGTGGGTTTGGGTCTAGCCGAGTTGGTTTTGGTCTAGCCGAGTGGGTTTGGGTCTAGCCGAGTGGGTTTGGGTCTAGCCGAGTGGGTTTGGGTCTAGCCGAGTGGGTTGGGGTCTAACCGAGTGGGTTTGGTTCTAGCCGAGTGGGTTTCGATGTAGCCGAGTGGGTTTGGGTCTAGCCGAGTGCGTTTGGGTCTAGCCGAGTGGGTTTTAGTCTAGCGGAGTGAGTTTGAGTCTAGCCGAGTGGGTTTGGGTCTAGCGGAGTGGGTTTGAGTCTAACGGAGTGGGTTTAGGTCTAGCCGAGTGGGTTTGGGTCTAGCCGAGTGGGTTTGGGTCCAGCCGAGTGGGTTTGGGTCTAGCGATTGGGTTTGGGTCTAGCCGAGTGGGTTTGGGTTTAGCCGAGTGGGTTTCGGTCTAGCCAAGTGGGTTTGGGTCTAGCCGAGTTGGTTTTGGTCTAGCCGAGTGGGTTTGGGTCTAGCGGGGTGGGTTTGGGTCAAGCGGAGTGCGTTTCGGTCTCGCCGAGTGGGTTTGGGTCTAGCCGACTGGGTTTGGGTCTAGCCGAGTGTGTTTGGGTCTAGCCGAGTGGGTTTGGGTCTAGCCGAGTGCGTTGGGGTCTAGCCGAGTGCGTTTGGGTCTAGCCGAGTGGGTTTCGATATAGCCGAGTGGGTTTGGGTCTAGCCGAGTGGGTTTGGGTCTAGCCGAGTGGGTTTTAGTCTAGCGGAGTGAGTTTGAGTCTAGCCGAGTGGGTTTGGGTCTAGCGGAGTGGGTTTGAGTCTAACGGTGTGGGTTTAGGTCTAGCCGAGTGGGTTTGGGTCTAGCCGAGTGGGTTTGGGTCCAGCCGAGTGGGTTTGGGTCTAGCCGAGTGGGTATGGGTCTAGACGAGTGGGTTTGGGTCTAGCCGAGTGGGTTTGCATCTAGCCGAGTGGGTTTGGGTCTAGCCGAGTGGGTTTGGGTCTAGCCGAGTGGTTTTGGGTCTAGCCGAGTGGGTTTGGGTCTAGCCAAGTGGGTTTGAGTCTTGCCGAGTGGGTTTGTGTCTAGCCGAGTGGGTTTGGGTCTAGCCGAGTGGGTTTGGGTCTAGACTAGTGCGTTTGGGCCTAGCCGAGTGGGTTTGGGCCTAGCCGAGTTGGTTTGGGTCTAGCCTAGAGGGTTTGGGTCTATCCGAGTGGGTTTGGGTCTAGCGGAGTGGGTTTGGGTCTTGCGGAGTGGTTTTGGGTCTAGCGGAGTGGGTTTGGGTCTAGCGGAGTGGGTTTGGGTGTAGCCGAGTGGGTTTGGGTGTAGCCGGGTGGGTTTGGGTCCAGCCGACTGGGTTTGGGTCTAGCCGAGTTGGTTTGGGTCTAGACGAGTGGGTTTGGGTCTGGCCGAGTGGGTTTGGGTCTAGCCGAGTGGGTTTGGGTCTAGCCGAGTGGGTTTGGGTCTAGCGGAGTGGGTTTGGGTCTAGCCGAGTGGGTTTGGGTCAAGCGGAGTGGGTTTGAGTCTAGCCAAGTGGGTTTGGGTCTAGCGGAGTGGGTTTGAGTCCAACGGAGTGGGTTTAGGTCTAGCCGAGTGGGTTTGGGTCTAGCCGAGTGGGTTTGGGTCTAGCGAGTGGGTTTGGGTCTTACCGAGTGGGTTTGGGTTTAGCCGTGTGGGTTTGGGTCTGGCCGAGTGGGTTTGGGTCTAGCCGAGTGGGTTTGGGTCTAGCCGAGTGGGTTTGGGTCTAGCTGAGTGGGTTTGGGTCTAGCCGAGTGGGTTTGGGTCTAGCCGAGTGGGTTTGGGTCTAGCGGAGTGGGTTTGGGTGTAGCCGAGTGGGTTTGGGACCAGCCGAATGGGTTTGGGTCTAGCCGAGTGGGTTTGGGTCGAGCCGGGTGGGTTTGGGTCTAGCGGAGTGGGTTTGGGTGTAGCCGAGTGGGTTTGGGTCTAGCCGAGTGGGTTTGGGTCCAGCCGAGTGGGTTTGGGTCTAGCCGAGTGGGTTTGGGTCTAGACGAGTGGGTTTGGGTCTAGCCGAGTGGGTTTGGGTCTAGCCGACTGGGTTTGGGTCTAACCGAGTGGGTTTGGGTCTAGCAGAGTGGGTTTGAGTCTAGCCGAGTGGGTTTGGGTCTAGCGGAGTGGGTTTGAGTCTAACGGAGTGGGTTTGCGTCTAGCGGAGTGGATTTGGGTCTAGACGAGTGGGTTTGGGTCTAGCCAAGTGGGTTTGGGTCTAGCCGAGTGGGTTTGGGTCTGGCGGAGTGGGTTTCAGTCTAGCCGAGTGGGTTTGGGTCTGGCGAGTGGGTTTGGGTCTAGCGAGTGGGTTTGGGTCTAGTCGAGTGTGTTTGGGTTTCGCCCTGTGGGTTTGGGTCTGGCCGAGTGGGTTTGGGTCTAGCCGAGTGGGTTTGGGTCTAGCCGAGTGGGTTCGGGTCTAGCGGAGTGGGTTCGGGTCTAGCGGAATAGGCTTGGGTCTAGCGGACTGGGTTTGGGTCTAGCCGAGTGGGTTTGGGTCTAGCTGAGTGGGTTTGGGTCTAGCCGAGTGGGTTTGGGTCTAGCCGACTGGGTTTGGGTCTAGCGGAGTGGGTTTGGGTCTAGAGGGATGGTTTTGGGTCTCGCCGAGTGGGTTTGCGTCTAGCCGAGTGGGTTTGGGTCTAGCCGAGTGGGTTTGGGTATAGCCTAGTGGGTTAGGGTCTAGCCGAGTGGGTTGGGGTCTAGCCGAGTGGGTTTGCGACTAGCCGAGTGGGTTTGGGTCTAGCCGAGTGGGTTTGGGTCTAGCCAAGTGGGTTTGGTCCAAGCCGATTGGGTTTGGGTCTGGCCGAGTGGGTTTGTGTCTCGCCGAGTGGGTTTGTGTCTAGCCGAGTTTGTTTGGGTCCAGTCAAGTGGGTTTGGGTCAAGCCGAGTGGTCTTGGGTCTAGCCGAGTGGGTTCCTGTCAAGCCGAGTGGGTTTGGGTCTAGCCGAGTGGGTTTGGGTCTAGCCGAGTGGGTTTGGGTCTAGCCGACTGGGTTTGGGTCTAGCCGAGTGGGTTTGGGTCTAGCCGAGTGGGTTTGGGTCTAGCCGAGTGGGTTTGGGTCTAGCCGAGTGGGTTTGGGTCTAGCCTAGTGGGATTGGGTCTAGCGAGTGGGTTTGGGTCTAGTGATTGGGTTTGGGTCTAGCCGAGTGGGTTTGGGATTAGCCGAGTGGGTTTGGGTCTAGCCAAGTGGGTTTGGGTCTAGCCGAGTTGGTTTTGGTCTAGCCGAGTGGGTTTGGTTCTAGCCGAGTGGGTTTGGGTCTAGCCGAGTGGGTTTGGGTCTAGCCGAGTGGGTTGGGGTCTAACCGAGTGGGTTTGGGTCTAGCCGAGTGGGTTTCGATATAGCCGAGTGGGTTTGGGTCTAGCCGAGTGGGTTTGGGTCTAGCCGAGTGGGTTTTAGTCTAGCGGAGTGAGTTTGAGTCTAGCCGAGTGGGTTTGGGTCTAGCGGAGTGGGTTTGAGTCTAACGGAGTGGATTTAGGTCTAGCCGAGTGGGTTTGGGTCTAGCCGAGTGGATTTGGGTCTAGCCGAGTGGGTTTGGGTCTAGCCGAGTGGATTTGGGTCTAGACGAGTGGGTTTGGGTCTAGCCGAGTGGGTTTGAGTCTAGCCGAGTGGGTTTGGGTCTAGCGGGGTGGGTTTGGGTCTAGCGGAGTGGGTTTCGGTCTCGCCGAGTGGGTTTGGGTCTAGCCGACTGGGTTGGGGTCTAGCCGAGTGGGTTTGGGTCTGGCCGAGTGGGTTTCGATATAGCCGAGTGGGTTTGGGTCTAGCCGAGTGGGTTTGGGTCTAGCCGAGTGGGTTGTAGTCTAGCGGAGTGAGTTTGAGTCTAGCCGAGTGGGTTTGGGTCTAGCGGAGTGGGTTTGAGTCTAACGGAGTGGGTTTAGGTCTTGCCGAGTGGGTTTGGGTCTGGCCGAGTAGGTTTGGGTCCAGCCGAGTGGGTTTGGGTCTAGCCGAGTGGGTTTGGGTCTAGACGAGTGGGTTTTGGTCTAGCCGAGTGGGTTTGGGTCTAGCCGAGTGGGTTTGGGTCTAGCCGAGTGGGTTTGGGTCTAGCGGAGTGGGTTTGAGTCTAGCCGAGTGGGTTTGGGTCTAGCGGAGTGGGTTTGAGTCTAACGGAGTGGGTTTCGGTCTCGCCGAGTGGGTTTGGGTCTAGCCGAGTTGGTTTGGGTCTAGCCGAGTGGGTTTGGGTCTAGCCGAGTGGGTTTGGGTCTAGCCGAGTGGGTTGGGGTCTAGCCGAGTGGGTTTCGATATAGCCGAGTGGGTTTGGGTCTAGCCGAGTAGGTTTGGGTCTAGCCGAGTGGGTTTTGGTCTAGCGGAGTGAGTTTGAGTCTAGCCTAGTGTGTTTCGGTCTAGCGGAGTGGGTTTGAGTCTAACGGAGTGGGTTTTGGTCTAGCCGAGTGGGTTTGGGTCTAGCCGAGTGGGTTTGGGTCTAGCCGAGTGGGTTTGGGTCTGGCGAGTGGGTTTGGGTCTAGCGAGTGGGTTTGGATCAAGTCGAGTGGGTTTGGGTTTAGCCGTGTGGGTTTGGGTCTGGCCGAGTGGGTTTGGGTCTAGCCGACTGGGTTCGGGTCTAGCGGAGTGGGTTCGGGTCTAGCGGAGTATGCTTGGGTCTAGCGGACTGGGTTTGGGTCTTGCGATTGGGTTTGGGTCTAGACGAGTGGGTTTGGTTCTAGCCGAGTGGGTTTGGGTTCAGCCGTGTGGGTTTGGGTCTGGCCGAGTGGGTTTGGGTCTAGCCGAGTGGGTTTGGGTCTAGCCGAGTGGGTTTGGGTTTAGCGGAGTGGGTTTGAGTCTAACGGAGTGGGTTTAGGTCTATCCAAGTGCGTTTGGGTCTAGCCGAGGGGTTTTGGGTCTAGCCGAGTGGGTTTGGGTCTAGCCAAGTGGGTTTGAGTCTAGCCGAGTGGGTTTGGGCCTAGCCGAGTTGGTTTGGGTCTATCTGAGTAGGTTTGGGTCTAGCGGAGTGGGTTTGGGTCTAGCGGAGTGGGTTTGGGTCTGGCCGAGTGGGTTTTGGTTTAGGCGTGTGGGTTTGGTTCTGGCCGAGTGATTTTGGGTCTAGCCGAGTGGGTTTGGGTCTAGCGGAGTGGATTTGGGTGTAGCCGAGTGGGTTTGGGTCTCGCCGAGTGGGTTTGGGTCCAGCCGACTGGGTTTCGGTCTAGGCGTGTGGGTTTGGTTCTGGCCGAGTGGGTTTGGGTCTAGCCGAGTGGGTTTGAGTCTAACGGAGTGGGTTTAGGTCTAGCCGAGTGGGTTTGGGTCTAGCCGAGTGGGTTTGGGT
Source organism: Raja brachyura (assembly GCA_963514005.1). The sequence goes on along the minus strand of OY740815.1, from coordinate 27,643,602 downwards.
CTAGCGAGTGGGTTTGGGTCTAGGCGAGTGGGTTTGGGTCTAGCCGAGTGGGTTTGGGTCTATCCGAGTGGGTTTGGGTCTAGCCGAGTGGGTTTGGGTCTATCCGAGTGGGTTTGGGTCTAGCCGAGTGGGTTTGGGTCTAGCGGAGTGGGTTTGAGTCTATCCGAGTGGGTTTGGGTCTAGCGGAGTGGGTTTGAGTCTAACGGAGTGGGTTTGCATCTAGCGGAGTGGGTTTGGGTCTAGCGGAGTGGGTTTGGGTCTAGCGGAGTGGGTTTGGGTCTCGCCGAGTGTGTTTGGGTCTAGCCGAGTGGGTTTGGGTCTAGCCGAGTGGGTTTGGGTCTAACGGAGTGGGTTTAGGTCTAGCCGAGTGGGTTTGGGTCTAGCCGAGTGGGTTTGGGTCCAGCCGAGTGGGTTTGGGTCTAGCCGAGTGGGTTTGGGTCTAGCCGAGTGGGTTTGGGTCTAGCGGAGTGGGTTTGAGTCTAGCCGAGTGGATTTGGGTCCCTGCGGAGTGTGTTTGAGTCTAACGGAGTGGGTTTGCGTCTAGCGGAGTGGGTTTGGGTCTAGAGGTGTGGGTTTCGGTCTCACCGAGTGGGTTTGGGTCTAGCCGAGTGGGTTTGGGTCTAGCCGAGTGGGTTTGGGTCTGGCCGAGTGGGTTTGGGCCTAGCCGAGTGGTTTTGGGTCTAGCGGAGTGGGTTTGGGTGTAGCCGAGTGGGTTTGGGTCTAGCCGAGTGGGTTTGGGTCCAGCCGACTGGGTTTCGGTCTAGCCGAGTGGGTTTGGGTCAAGACGAGTGGGTTTCGGTCTAGCCGAGTGGGTTTGGGTCTAGCCGAGTGGGTTTGGGTCTAGCCGAGTGGGTTTGGGTCTAGCGTAGTGGGATTGTGTCTAGCCGAGTGGGTTTGGGTCTAGCGGAGTGGTTTTGAGTCTAACGGAGTGGGTTTAGGTCTAGCCTAGTGGGTTTGGGTCTAGCCGAGTGGGTTTGGGTCTAGCGAGTGGGTTTGGGTCTAGCCGAGTGGTTTTGGGTTTAGCCGTGTGGGTTTGGGTGTAGCCGAGTGGGTTTGGGTCTAGCTGAGTGGGTTTGGATCCAGCCGAGTGGGTTTGGGTCTAGCCGAGTGGGTTTGGGTTTAGGCGAGTGGGTTTGGGTCTAGCCGAGTGGGTTTGGGTCTATCCGAGTGGGTTTGGGTCTAGCCGAGTGGGTTTGGGTCTAGCGGAGTGGGTTTGAAGTCTATCCGAGTGGGTTTGGGTCTAACGGAGTGGGTTTGAGTCTAACAGAGTGGGTTTGCATCTAGCGGAGTGGGTTTGGGTCTAGCGGAGTGGGTTTGGGTCTAGCGGAGTGGGTTTGGGTCTCGCCGAGTGGGTTTGGGTCTAGCCGAGTGGGTTTGGGTCTAGCCGAGTGGGTTTGGGTCTAACGGAGTGGGTTTAGGTCTAGCCGAGTGGGTTTGGGTCTAGCCGAGTGGGTTTGGGTCTAGCGGAGTGGGTTTGGGTCTAGCGGGGTGGGTTTGGGTCTAGCGGAGTGGGTTGGGGTCTAGCGGAGTGGGTTTGGGTCTAGCGGAGTGGGTTTGGGTCTAGCCGAGGGGTTTGGGTTTAGGCGTGTGGGTTTGGGTCTGGCCGAGTGGGTTTGGGTCTAGCCGAGTGGGTTTGGGTCTAGCGGAGTGGGTTTGGGTGTAGCCGAGTGGGTTTGGGTCTAGCCGCGTGGGTTTGGGTCCGGCCGAGTGGGTTTGGGTCTAACCGAGTGGGTTTGGGTCTAGCCGAGTGGGTTTGGGTCTAGCCGCGTGGGTTTCTGTCTAGCCGAGTGGGTTTGGGTCTAGCCGAGTGGGTTTGTGTCTAGCGGAGTGGGTTTGGGTGAGGCCGAGTGGGTTTGGGACTAGCCGAATGGGTTTGGGACTGGCCGAATGGGTTTGGGTCTAGCCGATTGGGTTTGGGTCTAGCCGCGTGGGTTTGGGTCTAGCCTAGTGGGTTTGGATGTAGCCGAGTGGGTTTGGGTCTAGCCGAGTGGGTTTGGGTACAGCCGAGTGGGTTTGGGTCTAGCCGAGTGGGTTTGGGTCTAGACGAGTGGGTTTGGGTCTAGCGTAGTGGGATTGTGTCTAGCCGAGTGGGTTTGGGTCTAGCGGAGTGGTTTTGAGTCTAACGGAGTGGGTTTAGGTCTAGCCTAGTGGGTTTGGGTCTAGCCGAGTGGGTTTGGGTCTAGCGAGTGGGTTTGGGTCTAGCCGAGTGGTTTTGGGTTTAGCCGTGTGGGTTTGGGTGTAGCCGAGTGGGTTTGGGTCTAGCTGAGTGGGTTTGGATCCAGCCGAGTGGGTTTGGGTCTAGCCGAGTGGGTTTGGGTTTAGGCGAGTGGGTTTGGGTCTAGCCGAGTGGGTTTGGGTCTATCCGAGTGGGTTTGGGTCTAGCCGAGTGGGTTTGGGTCTAGCGGAGTGGGTTTGAAGTCTATCCGAGTGGGTTTGGGTCTAACGGAGTGGGTTTGAGTCTAACAGAGTGGGTTTGCATCTAGCGGAGTGGGTTTGGGTCTAGCGGAGTGGGTTTGGGTCTAGCGGAGTGGGTTTGGGTCTCGCCGAGTGGGTTTGGGTCTAGCCGAGTGGGTTTGGGTCTAGCCGAGTGGGTTTGGGTCTAACGGAGTGGGTTTAGGTTTAGGCCTGGCCGAGTGGGTTTGGGTCTAGCCGAGTGGGTTTGGGTCTAGCCGAGTGGGTTTGGGTCTATCGGAGTGGGTTTGGGTCTAGCCGAGTGTGTTTGGGTCTAGCCGACTGGGTTTGGGTCTAGCGGAGTGGGTTTGGATTTAGCCGTGTGGGTTTGGGTCTAGCGAGTGGGTTTGGGTCTAGCCGAGTGGGTTTGGGTTTAGCCGTGTGGGTTTGGGTCTGGCCGAGTGGGTTTGGGTCTTGCCGAGTGGGTTTCGGTCTATCTGAGTGGGTTTGGGTCTAGCGGATTGGGTTTGTGTCTTGCGGAGTGGGTTTGGGTCTAGCGGAGTGGATTTGGGTCTAGCGGAGCGGGATTGGGTCTAGCGGAGTGGGTTTGGGTCTTGCGGAGTGGGTTTGGGTCTAGCGGAGTGGGTTTGGGTCTAGCTGAGTGGGTTTGGGTCTAGCCGAGTGGGTTTGGGTTTAGGCCTGGCCGAGTGGGTTTGGGTCTAGCCGAGTGGGTTTGGGTCTAGCCGAGTGGGTTTGGGTCTATCGGAGTGGGTTTGGGTCTAGCCGAGTGTGTTTGGGTCTAGCCGACTGGGTTTGGGTCTAGCGGAGTGGGTTTGGATTTAGCCGTGTGGGTTTGGGTCTAGCGAGTGGGTTTGGGTCTAGCCGAGTGGGTTTGGGTTTAGCCGTGTGGGTTTGGGTCTGGCCGAGTGGGTTTGGGCCTGGCCGAGTGGGTTTGGGTCTGGCCGAGTGGGTTTGGGTCTAGCCTAGTGGGTTTGGGTCTAGCCGAGTGGGTTTGGGTGTAGCCGAGTGGGTTTGGGTCTAACCGAGTGGGTTTGGGTCTAGCCGAGTGGGTTTGGGTCTAGCCGAGTGGGTTTGGGTCTAGCGGAGTGGGTTTGAGTCTAGACGAGTGGGTTTGGGTCTAGCGTAGTGGGATTGTGTCTAGCCGAGTGGGTTTGGGTCTAGCGGAGTGGTTTTGAGTCTAACGGAGTGGGTTTAGGTCTAGCCTAGTGGGTTTGGGTCTAGCCGAGTGGGTTTGGGTCTAGCGAGTGGGTTTGGGTCTAGCCGAGTGGTTTTGGGTTTAGCCGTGTGGGTTTGGGTGTAGCCGAGTTGGTTTGGGTCTAGCTGAGTGGGTTTGGATCCAGCCGAGTGGGTTTGGGTCTAGCCGAGTGGGTTTGGGTTTAGGCGAGTGGGTTTGGGTCTAGCCGAGTGGGTTTGGGTCTATCCGAGTGGGTTTGGGTCTAGCCGAGTGGGTTTGGGTCTAGCGGAGTGGGTTTGAAGTCTATCCGAGTGGGTTTGGGTCTAACGGAGTGGGTTTGAGTCTAACAGAGTGGGTTTGCATCTAGCGGAGTGGGTTTGGGTCTAGCGGAGTGGGTTTGGGTCTAGCGGAGTGGGTTTGGGTCTCGCCGAGTGGGTTTGGGTCTAGCCGAGTGGGTTTGGGTCTAGCCGAGTGGGTTTGGGTCTAACGGAGTGGGTTTAGGTTTAGGCCTGGCCGAGTGGGTTTGGGTCTAGCCGAGTGGGTTTGGGTCTAGCCGAGTGGGTTTGGGTCTATCGGAGTGGGTTTGGGTCTAGCCGAGTGTGTTTGGGTCTAGCCGACTGGGTTTGGGTCTAGCGGAGTGGGTTTGGATTTAGCCGTGTGGGTTTGGGTCTAGCGAGTGGGTTTGGGTCTAGCCGAGTGGGTTTGGGTTTAGCCGTGTGGGTTTGGGTCTGGCCGAGTGGGTTTGGGTCTTGCCGAGTGGGTTTCGGTCTATCTGAGTGGGTTTGGGTCTAGCGGATTGGGTTTGTGTCTTGCGGAGTGGGTTTGGGTCTAGCGGAGTGGATTTGGGTCTAGCGGAGCGGGATTGGGTCTAGCGGAGTGGGTTTGGGTCTTGCGGAGTGGGTTTGGGTCTAGCGGAGTGGGTTTGGGTCTAGCTGAGTGGGTTTGGGTCTAGCCGAGTGGGTTTGGGTTTAGGCCTGGCCGAGTGGGTTTGGGTCTAGCCGAGTGGGTTTGGGTCTAGCCGAGTGGGTTTGGGTCTATCGGAGTGGGTTTGGGTCTAGCCGAGTGTGTTTGGGTCTAGCCGACTGGGTTTGGGTCTAGCGGAGTGGGTTTGGATTTAGCCGTGTGGGTTTGGGTCTAGCGAGTGGGTTTGGGTCTAGCCGAGTGGGTTTGGGTTTAGCCGTGTGGGTTTGGGTCTGGCCGAGTGGGTTTGGGCCTGGCCGAGTGGGTTTGGGTCTGGCCTAGTGGGTTTGGGTCCAGCCGCGTGGGTTTGGGTCTAGCCTAGTGGGTTTGGATGTAGCCGAGTGGGTTTGGGTCTAGCCGAGTGGGTTTGGGTACAGCCGAGTGGGTTTGGGTCTAGCCGAGTGGGTTTGGGTCTAGACGAGTGGGTTTGGGTCTAGCGTAGTGGGATTGTGTCTAGCCGAGTGGGTTTGGGTCTAGCGGAGTGGTTTTGAGTCTAACGGAGTGGGTTTAGGTCTAGCCTAGTGGGTTTGGGTCTAGCCGAGTGGGTTTGGGTCTAGCGAGTGGGTTTGGGTCTAGCCGAGTGGTTTTGGGTTTAGCCGTGTGGGTTTGGGTGTAGCCGAGTGGGTTTGGGTCTAGCTGAGTGGGTTTGGATCCAGCCGAGTGGGTTTGGGTCTAGCCGAGTGGGTTTGGGTTTAGGCGAGTGGGTTTGGGTCTAGCCGAGTGGGTTTGGGTCTATCCGAGTGGGTTTGGGTCTAGCCGAGTGGGTTTGGGTCTAGCGGAGTGGGTTTGAAGTCTATCCGAGTGGGTTTGGGTCTAACGGAGTGGGTTTGAGTCTAACAGAGTGGGTTTGCATCTAGCGGAGTGGGTTTGGGTCTAGCGGAGTGGGTTTGGGTCTAGCGGAGTGGGTTTGGGTCTCGCCGAGTGGGTTTGGGTCTAGCCGAGTGGGTTTGGGTCTAGCCGAGTGGGTTTGGGTCTAACGGAGTGGGTTTAGGTTTAGGCCTGGCCGAGTGGGTTTGGGTCTAGCCGAGTGGGTTTGGGTCTAGCCGAGTGGGTTTGGGTCTATCGGAGTGGGTTTGGGTCTAGCCGAGTGTGTTTGGGTCTAGCCGACTGGGTTTGGGTCTAGCGGAGTGGGTTTGGATTTAGCCGTGTGGGTTTGGGTCTAGCGAGTGGGTTTGGGTCTAGCCGAGTGGGTTTGGGTTTAGCCGTGTAGGTTTGGGTCTGGCCGAGTGGGTTTGGGTCTTGCCGAGTGGGTTTCGGTCTATCTGAGTGGGTTTGGGTCTAGCGGATTGGGTTTGTGTCTTGCGGAGTGGGTTTGGGTCTAGCGGAGTGGATTTGGGTCTAGCGGAGCGGGATTGCGTCTAGCGGAGTGGGTTTGGGTCTTGCGGAGTGGGTTTGGGTCTAGCGGAGTGGGTTTGGGTCTAGCTGAGTGGGTTTGGGTCTAGCCGAGTGGGTTTGGGTTTAGGCCTGGCCGAGTGGGTTTGGGTCTAGCCGAGTGGGTTTGGGTCTAGCCGAGTGGGTTTGGGTCTATCGGAGTGGGTTTGGGTCTAGCCGAGTGTGTTTGGGTCTAGCCGACTGGGTTTGGGTCTAGCGGAGTGGGTTTGGATTTAGCCGTGTGGGTTTGGGTCTAGCGAGTGGGTTTGGGTCTAGCCGAGTGGGTTTGGGTTTAGCCGTGTGGGTTTGGGTCTGGCCGAGTGGGTTTGGGCCTGGCCGAGTGGGTTTGGGTCTGGCCGAGTGGGTTTGGGTCTAGCCTAGTGGGTTTGGGTCTAGCCGAGTGGGTTTGGGTGTAGCCGAGTGGGTTTGGGTCTAACCGAGTGGGTTTGGGTCTAGCCGAGTGGGTTTGGGTCTAGCCGAGTGGGTTTGGGTCTAGCGGAGTGGGTTTGAGTCTAGCCGAGTGGGTTTGGGTCTAGCGGAGTGGGTTTGTGTCTAACGGAGTGGGTTTAGGTCTAGCCGAGTGGGTTTGGGTCTAGCCGAGTGGTTTTGGGTCTAGCCAAGTGCGTTTGGGTCTGGCCGAGTGGGTTTGGGCCTGGCCAAGTGGGTTTGGGTCTAGCCGAGTGGGTTTGGGTCTAGCCGAGTGGGTTTGGGTCTAGCGGAGTGGGTTTGAGTCTAGCCGAGTGGGTTTGTGTCTAGCGGAGTGGGTTTGTGTCTAACGGAGTGGGTTTAGGTCTAGCCGAGTGGGTTTGGGTCTAGCCGAGTGGTTTTGGGTCTGGCCGAGTGGGTTTGGGTCGAGCCAAGTGGGTTTGGGTCTAGCCGAGTGGGTTTGTGTCTAGCCGAGTGGGTTTGGGTCTAGCGGAGTGGGTTTGGGCCTAGCCTAGTGGGTTTGGGCCTAGCCGCGTGGGTTTGGGTCTAGCCGAGTGGGTTTGGCTCAAGCCGAGTGGGTTTGGATCTATCCGAGTGGGTTTGGGTCTAGCGGAGTTGGTTTGGGTCTTGCGGAGTGATTTTGGGTCTAGCGGAGTGGGTTTGGGTCTAGCGGAGAGGGTTTGGGTCTTGCGGAGTGGGTTTGGGTCTAGCGGAGTGGGTTAGGGTCTAGCAGAGTGGGTTTGGGTCTAGCGGAGTGGGTTTGGGTCTAGTGGAGTGGGTTTGGGTCTGGCCGAGTGGGTTTGGGTTTAAGCGTGTGGGTTTGGGTCTGGCCGAGTGGGTTTGGGTCTAGCCGAGTGGGTTTGGGTCTAGCGGAGTGGGTTTGGGTGTAGCCGAGTGCGTTTGGGTCTAGCCGAGTGGGTTTGGGTCCAGCCCAGTGGGTTTGGGTCTAGCCGAGTGGGTTTGGGTCTAGACGAGTGGGTTTGGGTCTAGCCGAGTGGGTTTGGGTCTAGCTGAGTGGGTTTGGGTCTAGTCGAGTGGGTTTGAGTCTAACGGAGTGGGTTTGTGTCTAGCGGAGTGGGTTTGGGTCTAGCGGAGTGGGTTTGGGTCTAGCGGAGTGGGTTTCGGTCTCGCCGAGTGGGTTTGGGTCTAGCCGAGTGGGTTTGGGTCTAGCGGAGTGGGTTTGGGTCTAGCGGAGTGGGTTTGGGTTTAAGCGTGTGGGTTTGAGTCTGGCCGAGTGGGTTTGGGTCTAGCCGAGTGGGTTTGGGTCTAGCGGAGTGGATTTGGGTTTAGCGGAGTGGGTTTGCGTCTAGCCGAGTGGGTTGGGGTCTAGCCGAGTGGGTTTGGGTCTAGCCGAGTGGGTTTGCGTCTAGCCGAGTGGGTTTGGGTCTAGCCGAGTGTGTTTGGGTCTAGCCGACTGGGTTTGGGTCTAGCGGAGTGGGTTTGGATTTAGCCGTGTGGGTTTGGGTCTAGCGAGTGGGTTTGGGTCTAGCCGAGTGGGTTTGGGTTTAGCCGTGTGGGTTTGGGTCTGGCCGAGTGGGTTTGGGCCTGGCCGAGTGGGTTTGGGTCTGGCCGAGTGGGTGTGGGTCTAGCCTAGTGGGTTTGGGTCTAGCCGAGTGGGTTTGGGTGTAGCCGAGTGGGTTTGGGTCTAACCGAGTGGGTTTGGGTCTAGCCGAGTGGGTTTGGGTCTAGCCGAGTGGGTTTGGGTCTAGCGGAGTGGGTTTGAGTGTAGCCGAGTGGGTTTGGGCCTAGCGGAGTGGGTTTGTGTCTAACGGAGTGGGTTTAGGTCTAGCCGAGTGGGTTTGGGTCTAGCCGAGTGGTTTTGGGTCTAGCCGAGTGGGTTTGGGTCTGGCCGAGTGGGTTTGGGCCTGGCCGAGTGGGTTTGGGTCTAGCCGAGTGGGTTTGGGTCTAGCCGAGTGGGTTTGGGTCTAGCGGAGTGGGTTTGAGTCTAGCCGAGTGGGTTTGTGTCTAGCGGAGTGGGTTTGTGTCTAACGGAGTGGGTTTAGGTCTAGCCGAGTGGGTTTGGGTCTAGCCGAGTGGTTTTGGGTCTGGCCGAGTGGGTTTGGGTCGAGCCAAGAGGGTTTGGGTCTAGCCGAGTGGGTTTGTGTCTAGCCGAGTGGGTTTGGGTCTAGCGGAGTGGGTTTGGGCCTAGCCTAGTGGGTTTGGGCCTAGCCGCGTGGGTTTGGGTCTAGCCGAGTGGGTTTGGCTCAAGCCGAGTGGGTTTGGGTCTATCCGAGTGGGTTTGGGTCTAGCGGAGTTGGTTTGGGTCTTGCGGAGTGGTTTTGGGTCTAGCGGAGTGGGTTTGGGTCTAGCGGAGAGGGTTTGGGTCTTGCGGAGTGGGTTTGGGTCTAGCGGAGTGGGTTAGGGTCTAGCAGAGTGGGTTTGGGTCTAGCGGAGTGGGTTTGGGTCTAGTGGAGTGGGTTTGGGTCTGGCCGAGTGGGTTTGGGTTTAGGCGTGTGGGTTTGGGTCTGGCCGAGTGGGTTTGGGTGTAGCCGAGTGGGTTTGGGTCTAGCGGAGTGGGTTTGGGTGTAGCCGAGTGCGTTTGGGTCTAGCCGAGTGGGTTTGGGTCCAGCCGAGTGGGTTTGGGTCTAGCCGAGTGGGTTTGAGTCTAACGGAGTGGGTTTGTGTCTAGCGGAGTGGGTTTGGGTCTAGCGGAGTGGGTTTGGGTCTAGCGGAGTGGGTTTCGGTCTCGCCGAGTGGGTTTGGGTCTAGCCGAGTGGGTTTGGGTCTAGCGGAGTGGGTTTGGGTCTAGCGGAGTGGGTTTGGGTTTAGGCGTGTGGGTTTGGGTCTGGCCGAGTGGGTTTGGGTCTAGCCGAGTGGGTTTGGGTCTAGCGGAGTGGATTTGGGTTTAGCGGAGTGGGTTTGGGTCTAGCCGAGTGGGTTGGGGTCCAACCGAGTGGGTTTGGGTCTAGCCGAGTGGGTTTGCGTCTAGCCGAGTGGGTTTGGGTCTAGCCGAGTGTGTTTGGGTCTAGCCGACTGGGTTTGGGTCTAGCGGAGTGGGTTTGGATTTAGCCGTGTGGGTTTGGGTCTAGCGAGTGGGTTTGGGTCTAGACGAGTGGGTTTGGGTTTAGCCGTGTGGGTTTGGGTCTGGCCGAGTGGGTTTGGGCCTGGCCGAGTGGGTTTGGGTCTGGCCGAGTGGGTTTGGGTCTAGCCTAGTGGGTTTGGGTCTAGCCGAGTGGGTTTGGGTGTAGCCGAGTGGGTTTGGGTCTAACCGAGTGGGTTTGTGTCTAGCGGAGTGGGTTTGTGTCTAACGGAGTGGGTTTAGGTCTAGCCGAGTGGGTTTGGGTCTAGCCGAGTGGTTTTGGGTCTGGCCGAGTGGGTTTGGGTCGAGCCAAGAGGGTTTGGGTCTAGCCGAGTGGGTTTGTGTCTAGCCGAGTGGGTTTGGGTCTAGCGGAGTGGGTTTGGGCCTAGCCTAGTGGGTTTGGGCCTAGCCGCGTGGGTTTGGGTCTAGCCGAGTGGGTTTGGCTCAAGGCGAGTGGGTTTGGGTCTATCCGAGTGGGTTTGGGTCTAGCGGAGTTGGTTTGGGTCTTGCGGAGTGGTTTTGGGTCTAGCCGAGTGGGTTTGAGTCTAACGGAGTGGGTTTGTGTCTAGCGGAGTGGGTTTGGGTCTAGCGGAGTGGGTTTGGGTCTAGCGGAGTGGGTTTCGGTCTCGCCGAGTGGGTTTGGGTCTAGCCGAGTGGGTTTGGGTCTAGCGGAGTGGGTTTGGGTCTAGCGGAGTGGGTTTGGGTTTAGGCGTGTGGGTTTGGGTCTGGCCGAGTGGGTTTGGGTCTAGCCGAGTGGGTTTGGGTCTAGCGGAGTGGATTTGGGTTTAGCGGAGTGGGTTTGGGTCTAGCCGAGTGGGTTGGGGTCCAACCGAGTGGGTTTGGGTCTAGCCGAGTGGGTTTGGGTCTGGCCGAGTGGGTTTGGGTCTAGCCGAGTGGGTTTGGGTCTAGCCGAGTGGGTTTGGGTCTAGCCGAGTGGGTTTGGGTCTAGCCGAGTCTGTTTGGGTCTAGCCGAGTGGGTTTGGGACTAGCCGAGTGGGTTTGGGTCTAGCCGAGTGGGTTTGGTTCTAGCCAAGTGGGTTTGGGTCTAGCCCAGTGGGTTTGGGTATAGCCGAGTGGGTTTGTGTCTAGCCGAGTGGGTTTGGGTCTAGCCGAGTGGGCTTGGGTCTAGCCGAGTGGGTTTGGGTCTAGCCGAGTGGGTTTGGGTCTAGCCGAGTGGGTTTGGGTCTAGCCGATTGGGTTTGGGTCCAGCCGAGTGGGTTTGGGTCTAGCCCAGTGGGTTTGGGACTAGCCAAGTGGGTTTGGGTCTAGCCGAGTGGGTTTGGGACTAACCGAGTGGGTTTGGGTCGAGCCGAGTGGGTTTGGGTCCAGCCGAGTGGGTTTGGGTCTAGCCGAGTGGGTTTGCGTCTACAGAGTGGGTTTGGGTCCAGCCGAGTGGGTTTGGGTCTTACCGAGTAGGTTGGGGTCTAGCCAAGTGGGTTTGGGTCTAGCCGAGTGGGTTTCGGTGTAGCCGAGTGGGTTTGGGTCTAGCCGAGTGGGTTTGGGTCTAGCCGAGTGGGTTTGGGTCTAGCCGAGTGGGTTTGGGTCTAGCGGAGTGGGTTTGGGTCTAGCCGAGTGGGTATGGGTCTAGCCGAGTGGGTTTGGGTCTAGCCGAGTAGGTTTGGGTCTAGCCGAGTGGTTTTGGGTTTAGCCGAGTGGGTTTGGGTCTAGCCGAGTGGGTTTGGGTCTAGCCGAGTGGGTTTGGGTCTAGCCGAGTGGGTTTGGGTCTAGCCGAGTCCGTTTGGGTCTAGCCGAGTGGGTTTGGGACTAGCCGAGTGGGTTTGGGTCTAGCCGAGTGGGTTTGGTTCTAGCCAAGTGGGTTTGGGTCTAGCTGTGTGGGTTTAGGTCTAGCCGAGTGGGTTTGGGTCTAGCCGAGTGGGTTTGGGTCTAGCCGAGTGGGTTTGAGTGTAGCCGAGTGGGTTTGGGTGTAGCGGAGTGGGTTTGTGTCTAGCGGAGTGGGTTTGGGTATAGCCGAGTGGATTTGCGTCCAGCCGAATGGGTTTGGGTCCAGCCGAGTGGGTTTGGGTCTAGCTGAGTGGGTTTGGGTCTAGCCGAGTGGGTTTGGATCTAGCCGAGTGGGTTTGGGTCTAGCCGAGTGGGTTTGGGTCCAGCCGAGTGGGTTTGGGTCTAGCCCAGTGGGTTTGGGACTAGCCGAGTGGGTTTGGGTCTAGCCCAGTGGGTTTGGGTCTAACCGAGTGGATTTGGGTCTAGACGAGTGGGTTTGGGTGTAGCCGAGTGGGTTTGTGTCTAGCGGAGTGGTTTTGGGTGTAGCCGAGTGGGTTTGGGTCTAGCCGAGTGGGTTTGGGTCTAGCCGAGTGGGTTTGGGTCTAGCCGAGTGGGTTTGGTCTAGCCAAGTGGGTTTGGGTCTAGCCCAGTGGGTTTGGGTATAGCCGAGTGGGTTTGTGTCTAGCCGAGTGGGTTTGGGTCTAGCCGAGTGGGCTTGGGACTAGCCGAGTGGGTTTGGGTCTAGCCGAGTGGGTTTCGGTCTAGCCGAGTGGGTTTAGGTCTAGCCGAGTGGGTTTGGGTCCAGCCGAGTGGGTTTGGGTCTAGCCCAGTGGGTTTGGGACTAGCCGAGTGGGTTTGGGTCTAGCCGAGTGGGTTTGGGTCTAACCGAGTGGGTTTGGGTCTAGCCGAGTGGGTTTGGGTCCATCCGAGTGGGTTTGGGTCTAGCCGAGTTGGTTTGCGTCTACGGAGTGGGTTTGGGTCCAGCCGAGTGGGTTTGGGTCTTACCGAGTGGGTTGGGGTCTACCCAAGTGGGTTTGGGTCTAGCCGAGTGGGTTTGGGTGTAGCCGAGTGGGTTTGGGTCTAGCCGAGTGGGTTTGGGTCTAGCCGAGTGGGTTTGGGTCTAGCCGAGTGGGTTTGGGTCTAGCGGAGTGGGTTTGGGTCTAGCCGAGTGGGTGTGGGTCTAGCCGAGTGGGTTTGGGTCTAGCCGAGTAGGTTTGGGTCTAGCCGAGTGGTTTTGGGTCTAGCCGAGTGGGTTTGGGTCTAGCCGAGTGGGTTTGGGTCTAGCCGAGTGGGTTTGGGTCTAGCCGAGTGGGTTTGGGTCTAGCCGAGTCCGTTTGGGTCTAGCCGACTGGGTTTGGGACCAGCCGAGTGGGTTTGGGTCTAGCCGAGTGGGTTTGGTTCTAGCTGTGTGGGTTTGGCTCTAGCTGTGTGGGTTTAGGTCTAGCCGAGTGGGTTTGGGTCTAGCCGAGTGGGTTTGGGTCTAGCCGAGTGGGTTTGAGTGTAGCCGAGTGGGTTTGGGTGTAGCGGAGTGGGTTTGTGTCTAGCGGAGTGGGTTTGGGTCTAGCCGAGTGGGTTTGGGTCTAGCCGAGTGGGTTTGGTTATAGCCGAGTGGGTTTGTGTCTAGCCGAGTGGGTTTGGGTCTAGCCGAGTGGGTTTGGGTCTAGCCGAGTGGGTTTGGGTCCAGCCGAGTGGGTTTGTGTCCAGCCGAGTGGGTTTGGGTCTACAGAGTGGGTTTGGGTCAAGTCGAGTGGGTTTGGGTCTTACCGAGTGGGTTTGGGTCTAGCCGAGTGGGTTTGGGTCTAACCGAGTGGGTTTGGGTCTAGCCGAGTGGGTTTGGGTCCAGCCGAGTGGGATTGGGTCATGCCGAGTGGGTTTGGGTCTATCCGAGTGGGTTTGGGTCTAGCGGAGTGGGTTTGGGTCTAGCCGAGTGGGTTTGGGTCTAGCCGAGTGGGTTTGGGTATAGCCGACTGGGTTTGTGTCTGGCCGAGTGGGTTTGGGTCTAGCCGAGTGGGTTTGGGTCTAGCCGAGTGGGTTTGGGTCCAGCCGAGTGGGTTTGGGTCCAGCCGAGTGGGTTTGGGTCTACAGAGTGGGTTTGGGTCAAGCCGAGTGGGTTTGGGTCTTACCGAGTGGGTTGGGGTCTAGCCAAGTGGGTTTGGGTCTAGCCGAGTGGGTTTGGGTGTAACCGAGTGGGTTTGGGTCTAGCCGAGTGGGTTTGGGTCTAGCCGAGTGGGTTTGGGTCTAGCCGATTGGGTTTGGGTCTAGCCGAGTGGGTTTGGGTCTAGCCGAGTGGGTTTGGGTCTAGCCGAGTGGGTTTGGGTCTAGCCGAGTGGGTTTGGGTCTAGCCGAGTGGGTTTGGGTCTAGCCGAGTGGGTTTGGGTCTAGCCGAGTGGTTTGGGTCTAGCCGAGTGGGTTTGGGTCTAGCCGAGTGGGTTTGGGTCTAGCCGAGTGGGTTTGGGTCTAGCCGAGTGGGTTTAGGTCTAGCCGAGTGGGTTTGGGACTAGCCGAGTGGGTTTGGGTCTAGCCGAGTGGGTTTGGTTCTAGCCAAGTGGGTTTGGGTCTAGCTGTGTGGGTTTGGGTCTAGCCGAGTGGGTTTGGGTCTAGCCGAGTGGGTTTGGGTCTAGACGAGTGGGTTTGGGTGTAGCCGAGTGGGTTTGTGTCTAGCGGAGTGGGTTTGGGTGTAGCCGAGTGGGTTTGGGTCTAGCCGAGTGGGTTTGGGTCTAGCCGAGTGGGTTTGGGTCTAGCCGAGTGGGTTTGGTCTAGCCGAGTGGGTTTTGGTCTAGCGGAGTGGGTTTGGGTCTAGCCGATTGGGTTTGGGTCTAGCCGAGTGGGTTTGGGTTTAGCCTAGTGGGTTTGGGTGTAGCCGAGTGCGTTTGGGTCTAGCGGAGTGGGTTTGGGTCTAGCCGAGTGGGTTTGGGTCTAGCCGAGTGGGTTTGGGTCTAGCCCAGTGGGTTTGGGTATAGCCGAGTGGGTTTGTGTCTAGCCGAGTGGGTTTGGGTCTAGCCGAGTGGGCTTGGGTCTAGCCGAGTGGGTTTGGGTCATGCCGAGTGGGTTTGGGTCTAGCCGAGTGGGTTTGGGTCTAGCCGAGTGGGTTTGGGTCTAGCCGAGTGGGTTTGGGTCTAGCCGAGTGGGTTTGGGTATAGCCGAGTGGGTTTGTGTCTAGCCGAGTGGGTTTGGGTCTAGTCGAGTGGGTTTGGGTCTAGCCGAGTGGGTTTGGGTCCAGCCGAGTGGGTTTGGGTCTAGCCGAGTGGGTTTGCGTCTACAGAGTGGGTTTGGGTCTAGCCGAGTGGGTTTGGGTCTTACCGAGTGGGTTGGGGTCTAGCCAAGTGGGTTTGGGTCTAGCCGAGTGGGTTTCGGTGTAGCCGAGTGGGTTTGGGTCTAGCCGAGTGGGTTTGGGTCTAGCCGAGTGGGTTTGGGTCTAGCCGAGTGGGTTTGGGTCTAGCGGAGTGGGTTTGGGTCTAGCCGAGTGGGTTTGGGTCTAGCCGAGTGGGTTTGGGTCTAGCCGAGTGGGTTTGGGTCTAGCCGAGTGGTTTTGGGTCTAGCCGAGTGGGTTTGGGTCTAGCCGAGTGGGTTTGGGTCTAGCCGAGTGGGTTTGGGTATAGCCGAGTGGGTTTGTGTCTAGCCGAGTGGGTTTGGGTCTAGCCGAGTGGGCTTGGGTCTAGCCGAGTGGGTTTGGGTCTAGCCGAGTGGGTTTGGGTCTAACCGAGTGGGTTTGGTCTAGCCGAGTGGGTTTGGGTCCAGCCGAGTGAGTTTGGGTCTAGCCCAGTGGGTTTGGGACTTGCCGAGTGGGTTTGGGTCTTGCCGAGTGGGTTTGGGTCTAACCGAGTGGGTTTGGGTCTAGCCGAGTGGGTTTGGGTCCAGCCGAGTGGGTTTGGGTCTAGCCGAGTGGGTTTGCGTCTACAGAGTGGGTTTGGGTCCAGCCGATTGGGTTTGGGTCTTACCGAGTGGGTTGGGGTCTAGCCAAGTGGGTTTGGGTCTGTCCGAGTGGGTTTGGGTGTAGCCGAGTGGGTTTGGGTCTAGCCGAGTGGGTTTGGGTCTAGCCGAGTGGGTTTGGGTCTAGCCGAGTGGGTTTGGGTCTAGCGGAGTGGGTTTGGGTCTAGCCGAGTGGGTGTGGGTCTTGCCGAGTGGGTTTGGGTATAGCCGAGTGGGTTTGTGTCTAGCCGAGTGGGTTTGGATCTAGCCGAGTGGGTTTGGGTCTAGCCGAGTGGGTTTGGGTCCAGCCGAGTGGGTTGGGTCTAGCCGAGTGGGTTTGGGTCTAGCCGAGTGGGTTTGGATCTAGCCGAGTGGGTTTGGGTCTAGCCGAGTGGGTTTGGGTCTAGCCGAGTGGGTTTGGGTCTAGCCGAGTGGGTTTGGGTCTAGCCGAGTGGGTTTGGGTCTAGCGGAGTGGGTTTGGGTCTAGCCGAGTGGGTGTGGGTCTTGCCGAGTGGGTTTGGGTATAGCCGAGTGGGTTTGTGTCTAGCCGAGTGGGTTTGGATCTAGCCGAGTGGGTTTGGGTCTAGCCGAGTGGGTTTGGGTCCAGCCGAGTGGGTTGGGTCTAGCCGAGTGGGTTTGGGTCTAGCCGAGTGGGTTTGGATCTAGCCGAGTGGGTTTGGGTCTAGCCGAGTGGGTTTGGGTCTAGCCGAGTGGGTTTGGGTCTAGCCGAGTGGGTTTGGGACTAGCCGAGTGGGTTTGGGTCTAGCCGAGTGGGTTTGGTCTAGCCGAGTGGGTTTGGGTCCAGCCGAGTGGGTTTGGGTCTAGCCCAGTGGGTTTGGGACTAGCCGAGTGGGTTTGGGTCTTGCCGAGTGGGTTTGGGTCTAACCGAGTGGGTTTGGGTCTAGCCGAGTGGGTTTGGGTCCAGCCGAGTGGGTTTGGGTCTAGCCGAGTGGGTTTGCGTCTACAGAGTGGGTTTGGGTCCAGCCGAGTGGGTTTGGGACTAGCCGAGTGGGTTTGGGTCTAGCCGAGTGGGTTTGGTCTAGCCGAGTGGGTTTGGTCCAGCCGAGTGGGTTTGGGTCTAGCCCAGTGGGTTTGGGACTAGCCGAGTGGGTTTGGGTCTTGCCGAGTGGGTTTGGGTCTAACCGAGTGGGTTTGGGTCTAGCCGAGTGGGTTTGGGTCCAGCCGAGTGGGTTTGGGTCTAGCCGAGTGGGTTTGCGTCTACAGAGTGGGTTTGGGTCCAGCCGAGTGGGTTTGGGTCTTACCGAGTGGGTTGGGGTCTTGCCAAGTGGGTTTGGGTCTGGCCGAGTGGGTTTGGGTGTAGCCGAGTGGGTTTGGGTCTAGCCGAGTGGGTTTGGGTCTAGCCGAGTGGGTTTGGGTCTAGCCGAGTGGGTTTGGGTCTAGCGGAGTGGGTTTGGGTCTAGCCGAGTGGGTGTGGGTCTTGCCGAGTGGGTTTGGGTATAGCCGAGTGGGTTTGTGTCTAGCCGAGTGGGTTTGGGTGTAGCCGAGTGGGCTTGGGTCTAGCCGAGTGGGTTTGGGTCTAGCCGAGTGGGTTTGGGTCTAGCCGAGTGGGTTTGGGTCCAGCCGAGTGGGTTTGGGTCTAGCCGAGTGGGTTTGGGTCTAGCCGAGTGGGCTTGGGTCTAGCCGAGTGGGTTTGGGTCATGCCGAGTGGGTTTGGGTCTAGCCGAGTGGGTTTGGGTCTAGCCGAGTGGGTTTGGGTCTAGCCGAGTGGGTTTGGGTCTAGCCGAGTGGGTTTGGGTATAGCCGAGTGGGTTTGTGTCTAGCCGAGTGGGTTTGGGTCTAGTCGAGTGGGTTTGGGTCTAGCCGAGTGGGTTTGGGTCCAGCCGAGTGGGTTTGGGTCTAGCCGAGTGGGTTTGCGTCTACAGAGTGGGTTTGGGTCTAGCCGAGTGGGTTTGGGTCTTACCGAGTGGGTTGGGGTCTAGCCAAGTGGGTTTGGGTCTAGCCGAGTGGGTTTCGGTGTAGCCGAGTGGGTTTGGGTCTAGCCGAGTGGGTTTGGGTCTAGCCGAGTGGGTTTGGGTCTAGCCGAGTGGGTTTGGGTCTAGCGGAGTGGGTTTGGGTCTAGCCGAGTGGGTTTGGGTCTAGCCGAGTGGGTTTGGGTCTAGCCGAGTGGGTTTGGGTCTAGCCGAGTGGTTTTGGGTCTAGCCGAGTGGGTTTGGGTCTAGCCGAGTGGGTTTGGGTCTAGCCGAGTTGGTTTGGGTATAGCCGAGTGGGTTTGTGTCTAGCCGAGTGGGTTTGGGTCTAGCCGAGTGGGCTTGGGTCTAGCCGAGTGGGTTTGGGTCTAGCCGAGTGGGTTTGGGTCTAACCGAGTGGGTTTGGTCTAGCCGAGTGGGTTTGGGTCCAGCCGAGTGAGTTTGGGTCTAGCCCAGTGGGTTTGGGACTAGCCGAGTGGGTTTGGGTCTTGCCGAGTGGGTTTGGGTCTAACCGAGTGGGTTTGGGTCTAGCCGAGTGGGTTTGGGTCCAGCCGAGTGGGTTTGGGTCTAGCCGAGTGGGTTTGCGTCTACAGAGTGGGTTTGGGTCCAGCCGATTGGGTTTGGGTCTTACCGAGTGGGTTGGGGTCTAGCCAAGTGGGTTTGGGTCTGTCCGAGTGGGTTTGGGTGTAGCCGAGTGGGTTTGGGTCTAGCCGAGTGGGTTTGGGTCTAGCCGAGTGGGTTTGGGTCTAGCCGAGTGGGTTTGGGTCTAGCGGAGTGGGTTTGGGTCTAGCCGAGTGGGTGTGGGTCTTGCCGAGTGGGTTTGGGTATAGCCGAGTGGGTTTGTGTCTAGCCGAGTGGGTTTGGATCTAGCCGAGTGGGTTTGGGTCTAGCCGAGTGGGTTTGGGTCCAGCCGAGTGGGTTGGGTCTAGCCGAGTGGGTTTGGGTCTAGCCGAGTGGGTTTGGATCTAGCCGAGTGGGTTTGGGTCTAGCCGAGTGGGTTTGGGTCTAGCCGAGTGGGTTTGGGTCTAGCCGAGTGGGTTTGGGACTAGCCGAGTGGGTTTGGGTCTAGCCGAGTGGGTTTGGTCTAGCCGAGTGGGTTTGGGTCCAGCCGAGTGGGTTTGGGTCTAGCCCAGTGGGTTTGGGACTAGCCGAGTGGGTTTGGGTCTTGCCGAGTGGGTTTGGGTCTAACCGAGTGGGTTTGGGTCTAGCCGAGTGGGTTTGGGTCCAGCCGAGTGGGTTTGGGTCTAGCCGAGTGGGTTTGCGTCTACAGAGTGGGTTTGGGTCCAGCCGAGTGGGTTTGGGACTAGCCGAGTGGGTTTGGGTCTAGCCGAGTGGGTTTGGTCTAGCCGAGTGGGTTTGGGTCCAGCCGAGTGGGTTTGGGTCTAGCCCAGTGGGTTTGGGACTAGCCGAGTGGGTTTGGGTCTTGCCGAGTGGGTTTGGGTCTAACCGAGTGGGTTTGGGTCTAGCCGAGTGGGTTTGGGTCCAGCCGAGTGGGTTTGGGTCTAGCCGAGTGGGTTTGCGTCTACAGAGTGGGTTTGGGTCCAGCCGAGTGGGTTTGGGTCTTACCGAGTGGGTTGGGGTCTAGCCAAGTGGGTTTGGGTCTGTCCGAGTGGGTTTGGGTGTAGCCGAGTGGGTTTGGGTCTAGCCGAGTGGGTTTGGGTCTAGCCGAGTGGGTTTGGGTCTAGCCGAGTGGGTTTGGGTCTAGCGGAGTGGGTTTGGGTCTAGCCGAGTGGGTGTGGGTCTTGCCGAGTGGGTTTGGGTATAGCCGAGTGGGTTTGTGTCTAGCCGAGTGGGTTTGGGTGTAGCCGAGTGGGCTTGGGTCTAGCCGAGTGGGTTTGGGTCTAGCCGAGTGGGTTTGGGTCTAGCCGAGTGGGTTTGGGTCTAGCCGAGTGGGTTTGGGTCCAGCCGAGTGGGTTTGGGTCTAGCCCAGTGGGTTTGGGACTAGCCGAGTGGGTTTGGGTCTAGCCGAGTGGGTTTGGGTCTAGCCGAGTGGGTTTGTGTCTAGCCGAGTGGGTTTGGGTGTAGCCGAGTGGGCTTGGGTCTAGCCGAGTGGGTTTGGGTCTAGCCGAGTGGGTTTGGGTCTAGCCGAGTGGGTTTGGGTCTAGCCGAGTGGGTTTGGGTCCAGCCGAGTGGGTTTGGGTCTAGCCCAGTGGGTTTGGGACTAGCCGAGTGGGTTTGGGTCTAGCCGAGTGGGTTTGGGTCTAGCCGAGTGGGTTTGTGTCTAGCCGAGTGGGTTTGGATCTAGCCGAGTGGGTTTGGGTCTAGCCGAGTGGGTTTGGGTCCAGCCGAGTGGGTTGGGTCTAGCCGAGTGGGTTTGGGTCTAGCCGAGTGGGTTTGGGTCTAGCCGAGTGGGTTTGGGTCTAGCCGAGTGGGTTTGGGACTAGCCGAGTGGGTTTGGGTCTAGCCGAGTGGGTTTGGTCTAGCCGAGTGGGTTTGGGTCCAGCCGAGTGGGTTTGGGTCTAGCCCAGTGGGTTTGGGACTAGCCGAGTGGGTTTGGGTCTTGCCGAGTGGGTTTGGGTCTAACCGAGTGGGTTTGGGTCTAGCCGAGTGGGTTTGGGTCCAGCCGAGTGGGTTTGGGTCTAGCCGAGTGGGTTTGCGTCTACAGAGTGGGTTTGGGTCCAGCCGAGTGGGTTTGGGACTAGCCGAGTGGGTTTGGGTCTAGCCGAGTGGGTTTGGTCTAGCCGAGTGGGTTTGGGTCCAGCCGAGTGGGTTTGGGTCTAGCCCAGTGGGTTTGGGACTAGCCGAGTGGGTTTGGGTCTTGCCGAGTGGGTTTGGGTCTAACCGAGTGGGTTTGGGTCTAGCCGAGTGGGTTTGGGTCCAGCCGAGTGGGTTTGGGTCTAGCCGAGTGGGTTTGCGTCTACAGAGTGGGTTTGGGTCCAGCAGAGTGGGTTTGGGTCTTACCGAGTGGGTTGGGGTCTAGCCAAGTGGGTTTGGGTCTGTCCGAGTGGGTTTGGGTGTAGCCGAGTGGGTTTGGGTCTAGCCGAGTGGGTTTGGGTCTAGCCGAGTGGGTTTGGGTCTAGCTGAGTGGGTTTGGGTCTAGCGGAGTGGGTTTGGGTCTAGCCGAGTGGGTGTGGGTCTTGCCGAGTGGGTTTGGGTATAGCCGAGTGGGTTTGTGTCTAGCCGAGTGGGTTTGGGTGTAGCCGAGTGGGCTTGGGTCTAGCCGAGTGGGTTTCGGTCTAGCCGAGTGGGTTTGGGTCTAGCCGAGTGGGTTTGGGTCTAGCCGAGTGGGTTTGGGTCCAGCCGAGTGGGTTTGGGTCTAGCCCAGTGGGTTTGGGACTAGCCGAGTGGGTTTGGGTCTAGCCGAGTGGGTTTGGGTCTAACCGAGTGGGTTTGGGTCTAGCCGAGTGGGTTTGGGTCCAGCCGAGTGGGTTTGGGTCTAGCCGAGTGGGTTTGGTTCTAGCCAAGTGGGTTTGGGTCTACCTGTGTGGGTTTAGGTCTAGCCGAGTGGGTTTGGGTCTAGCCGAGTGGGTTTGGGTCTAGCCGAGTGGGTTTGAGTGTAGCCGAGTGGGTTTGGGTGTAGCGGAGTGTGTTTGTGTCTAGCGGAGTGGGTTTGGGTATAGCCGAGTGGATTTGGGTCCAGGCGAATGGGTTTGGGTCCAGCCGAGTGGGTTTGGGTCTAGCCGAGTGGGTTTGGGTCTAGCCGAGTGGGTTTGGATCTAGCCGAGTGGGTTTGGGTCTAGCCGAGTGGCTTTGGGTCCAGCCGAGTGGGTTTGGGTCTAGCCGAGTGGGTTTGGGACTAGCCAAGTGGGTTTGGGTCTAGCCGAGTGGGTTTCGGTGTAGCCGAGTGGGTTTGGGTCTAGCCGAGTGGGTTTGGGTCTAGCCGAGTGGGTTTGGGTCTAGCCGAGTGGGTTTGGGTCTAGCGGGGTGGGTTTGGGTCTAGCCGAGTGGGTTTGGGTCTAGCCGAGTGGGTTTGGGTCTAGCCGAGTGGGTTTGGGTCTAGCCGAGTCCGTTTGGGTCTAGCCGAGTGGGTTTGGGACTAGCCGAGTGGGTTTGGGTCTAGCCGAGTGGGTTTGGTTCTAGCCAAGTGGGTTTGGGTCTAGCTGTGTGGGTTTGGGTCTAGCCGAGTGGGTTTGGGTCTAGCCGAGTGGGTTTGGGTCTAGACGAGTGGGTTTGGGTGTAGCCGAGTGGGTTTGTGTCTAGCCAAGTGGGTTTGGGTATAGCCGAGTGGGTTTGTGTCTAGCCGAGTGGGTTTGGGTCTAGCCGAGTGGGCTTGGGTCTAGCCGAGTGGGTTTGGGTCTAGCCGAGTGGGTTTGGGTCTAGCCGAGTGGGTTTGGTCTAGCCGAGTGGGTTTGGGTCCAGCCGAGTGGGTTTGGGTCTAGCCCAGTGGGTTTGGGACTAGCCGAGTGGGTTTGGGTCTTGCCGAGTGGGTTTGGGTCTAGCCGAGTGGGTTTGGGTCCAGCCGAGTGGGTTTGGGTCTAGCCGAGTGGGTTTGCGTCTACAGAGTGGGTTTGGGTCCAGCCGAGTGGGTTTGGGTCTTACCGAGTGGGTTGGGGTCTAGCCAAGTGGGTTTGGGTCTGTCCGAGTGGGTTTGGGTGTAGCCGAGTGGGTTTGGGTCTAGCCGAGTGGGTTTGGGTCTAGCCGAGTGGGTTTGGGTCTAGCCGAGTGGGTTTGGGTCTAGCGGAGTGGGTTTGGGTCTAGCCGAGTGGGTGTGGGTCTTGCCGAGTGGGTTTGGGTATAGCCGAGTGGGTTTGTGTCTAGCCGAGTGGGTTTGGGTCTAGCCGAGTGGGCTTGGGTCTAGCCGAGTGGGTTTGGGTCTAGCCGAGTGGGTTTGGGTCTAGCCGAGTGGGTTTGGGTCTAGCCGAGTGGGTTTGGGTCCAGCCGAGTGGGTTTGGGTCTAGCCCAGTGGGTTTGGGACTAGCCGAGTGGGTTTGGGTCTAGCCGAGTGGGTTTGGGTCTAACCGAGTGGGTTTGGGTCTAGCCGAGTGGGTTTGGGTCCAGCCGAGTGGGTTTGGGTCTAGCCGAGTGGGTTTGCGTCTACAGAGTGGGTTTGGGTCCAGCCGAGTGGGTTTGGGTCTTACCGAGTGTGTTGGGGTCTAGCCAAGTGGGTTTGGGTCTAGCCGAGTGGGTTTGGGTCTAGCCGAGTGGGTTTGGTTCTAGCCAAGTGGGTTTGGGTCTACCTGTGTGGGTTTGGGACTAGCCGAGTGGGTTTGGGTCTAGCCGAGTGGGTTTGGTTCTAGCCAAGTGGGTTTGGGTCTAGCCGAGTGGGTTTGGGTCTAGACGAGTGGGTTTGGGTGTAGCCGAGTGGGTTTGTGTCTAGCCAAGTGGGTTTGGGTATAGCCGAGTGGGTTTGTGTCTAGCCGAGTGGGTTTGGGTCTAGCCGAGTGGGCTTGGGTCTAGCCGAGTGGGTTTGGGTCTAGCCGAGTGGGTTTGGGTCTAGCCGAGTGGGTTTGGTCTAGCCGAGTGGGTTTGGGTCCAGCCGAGTGGGTTTGGGTCTAGCCCAGTGGGTTTGGGACTAGCCGAGTGGGTTTGGGTCTTGCCGAGTGGGTTTGGGTCTAGCCGAGTGGGTTTGGGTCCAGCCGAGTGGGTTTGGGTCTAGCCGAGTGGGTTTGCGTCTACAGAGTGGGTTTGGGTCCAGCCGAGTGGGTTTGGGTCTTACCGAGTGGGTTGGGGTCTAGCCAAGTGGGTTTGGGTCTGTCCGAGTGGGTTTGGGTGTAGCCGAGTGGGTTTGGGTCTAGCCGAGTGGGTTTGGGTCTAGCCGAGTGGGTTTGGGTCTAGCCGAGTGGGTTTGGGTCTAGCGGAGTGGGTTTGGGTCTAGCCGAGTGGGTGTGGGTCTTGCCGAGTGGGTTTGGGTATAGCCGAGTGGGTTTGTGTCTAGCCGAGTGGGTTTGGGTCTAGCCGAGTGGGCTTGGGTCTAGCCGAGTGGGTTTGGGTCTAGCCGAGTGGGTTTGGGTCTAGCCGAGTGGGTTTGGGTCTAGCCGAGTGGGTTTGGGTCCAGCCGAGTGGGTTTGGGTCTAGCCCAGTGGGTTTGGGACTAGCCGAGTGGGTTTGGGTCTAGCCGAGTGGGTTTGGGTCTAACCGAGTGGGTTTGGGTCTAGCCGAGTGGGTTTGGGTCCAGCCGAGTGGGTTTGGGTCTAGCCGAGTGGGTTTGCGTCTACAGAGTGGGTTTGGGTCCAGCCGAGTGGGTTTGGGTCTTACCGAGTGTGTTGGGGTCTAGCCAAGTGGGTTTGGGTCTAGCCGAGTGGGTTTGGGTCTAGCCGAGTGGGTTTGGTTCTAGCCAAGTGGGTTTGGGTCTACCTGTGTGGGTTTAGGTCTAGCCGAGTGGGTTTGGGTCTAGCCGAGTGGGTTTGGGTCTAGCCGAGTGGGTTTGAGTGTAGCCGAGTGGGTTTGGGTGTAGCGGAGTGTGTTTGTGTCTAGCGGAGTGGGTTTGGGTATAGCCGAGTGGATTTGGGTCCAGCCGAATGGGTTTGGGTCCAGCCGAGTGGGTTTGGGTCTAGCCGAGTGGGTTTGGGTCTAGCCGAGTGGGTTTGGATCTAGCCGAGTGGGTTTGGGTCTAGCCGAGTGGGTTTGGGTCCAGCCGAGTGGGTTTGGGTCTAGCCGAGTGGGTTTGGGACTAGCCGAGTGGGTTTGGGTCTAGCCGAGTGGGTTTGGGTCTAACTGAGTGGGTTTGGGTCTAGCCGAGTGGGTTTGGGTCCAGCCGAGTGGGATTGGGTCATGCCGAGTGGGTTTGGGTCTAGCCGAGTGGGTTTGGGTCTAGCGGAGTGGGTTTGGGTCTAGCCGAGTGGGTTTGGGTTTAGCCGAGTGGGTTTGGGTCTAGCCGAGTGGGTTTGGGTCTAGCCGAGTGGGTTTGGGTCTAGCCGAGTGGGTTTGGGACTAGCCGAGTGGGTTTGGGTCTAGCCGAGTGGGTTTGGTTCTAGCCAAGTGGGTTTGGGTCTAGCTGTGTGGGTTTAGGTCTAGCCGAGTGGGTTTGGGTCTAGCCGAGTGGGTTTGGGTCTAGCCGAGTGGGTTTGAGTGTAGCCGAGTGGGTTTGGGTGTAGCGGAGTGGGTTTGTGTATAGCAGAGTGGGTTTGGGTCTAGCCGAGTGGATTTGCGTCCAGCCGAATGGGTTTGGGTCCAGCCGAGTGGGTTTGGGTCTAGCTGAGTGGGTTTGGGTCTAGCCGAGTGGGTTTGGATCTAGCCGAGTGGGTTTGGGTCTAGCCGAGTGGGTTTGGGTCCAGCCGAGTGGGTTTGGGTCTAGCCCAGTGGGTTTGGGACTAGCCGAGTGGGTTTGGGTCTAGCCGAGTGGGTTTGGGTCTAACCGAGTGGGTTTGGGTCTAGACGAGTGGGTTTGGGTGTAGCCGAGTGGGTTTGTGTCTAGCGGAGTGGGTTTGGGTGTAGCCGAGTGGGTTTGGGTCTAGCCGAGTGGGTTTGGGTCTAGCCGAGTGGGTTTGGGTCTAGCCGAGTGGGTTTGGTCTAGCCGAGTGGGTTTGGGTCTAGCCCAGTGGGTTTGGGTATAGCCGAGTGGGTTTGTGTCTAGCCGAGTGGGTTTGGGTCTAGCCGAGTGGGCTTGGGTCTAGCCGAGTGGGTTTGGGTCTAGCCGAGTGGGTTTCGGTCTAGCCGAGTGGGTTTAGGTCTAGCCGAGTGGGTTTGGGTCCAGCCGAGTGGGTTTGGGTCTAGCCCAGTGGGTTTGGGACTAGCCGAGTGGGTTTGGGTCTAACCGAGTGGGTTTGGGTCTAGCCGAGTGGGTTTGGGTCCAGCCGAGTGGGTTTGGGTCCAGCCGAGTGGGTTTGCGTCTACAGAGTGGGTTTGGGTCTTACCGAGTGGGTTGGGGTCTAGCCAAGTGGGTTTGGGTCTAGCCGAGTGGGTTTGGGTGTAGCCGAGTGGGTTTGGGTCTAGCCGAGTGGGTTTGGGTCTAGCCGAGTGGGTTTGGGTCTAGCCGAGTGGGTTTGGGTCTAGCGGAGTGGGTTTGGGTCTAGCCGAGTGGGTGTGGGTCTAGCCGAGTGGGTTTGGGTCTAGCCGAGTAGGTTTGGGTCTAGCCGAGTGGTTTTGGGTCTAGCCGAGTGGGTTTGGGTCTAGCCGAGTGGGTTTGGGTCTAGCCGAGTGGGTTTGGGTCTAGCCGAGTGGGTTTGGGTCTAGCCGAGTCCGTTTGGGTCTAGCCGAGTGGGTTTGGGACCATCCGAGTGGGTTTGGGTCTAGCCGAGTGGGTTTGGTTCTAGCCAAGTGGGTTTGGGTCTAGCTGTGTGGGTTTAGGTCTAGCCGAGTGGGTTTGGGTCTAGCCGAGTGGGTTTGAGTGTAGCCGAGTGGGTTTGGGTGTAGCGGAGTGGGTTTGTGTCTAGCGGAGTGGGTTTGGGTATAGCCGAGTGGATTTGGGTCCAGCCAAGTGGGTTTGGGTCTAGCCGAGTGGGTTTGGGTCTAGCCGAGTGGGTTTGGATCTAGCCGAGTGGGTTTGGGTCTAGCCAAGTGGGTTTGGGTACAGCCGAGTGGGTTTGGGTCTAGCCCAGTGGGTTTGGGACTAGCCGAGTGGGTTTGGGTCTAGCCGAGTGGGTTTGGGTCTAACCGAGTGGGTTTGGGTCTAGCCGAGTGGGTTTGGTTCCAGCCGAGTGGGATTGGGTCATGCCGAGTGGGTTTGGGTCTATCCGAGTGGGTTTGGGTCTAGCGGAGTGGGTTTGGGTCTAGCGGAGTGGGTTTGGGTCTAGCCGAGTGGGTTTGGGTCTAGCCGAGTGGGTTTGGGTATAGCCGAGTGGGTTTGTGTCTAGCCGAGTGGGTTTGGGTCTAGCCGAGTGGGTTTGGGTCTGGCCGAGTGGGTTTGGGTCCAGCCGAGTGGGTTTGGGTCCAGCCGAATGGGTTTGGGTCTACAGAGTGGGTTTGGGTCAAGCCGAGTGGGTTTGGGTCTTACCGAGTGGGTTGGGGTCTAGCCAAGTGGGTTTGGGTCTTGCCGAGTGGGTTTGGGTGTAACCGAGTGGGTTTGGGTCTAGCCGAGTGGGTTTGGGTCTAGCCGAGTGGGTTTGGGTCTAGCCGATTGGGTTTGGGTCTAGCGGAGTGGGTTTGGGTCTAGCCGAGTGGGTTTGGGTCTAGCCGAGTGGGTTTGGGTCTAGCCGAGTGGGTTTGGGTCTAGCCGAGTGGGTTTGGGTCTAGCCGAGTGGGTTTGGGTCTAGCCGAGTGGGTTTGGGTCTAGCCGAGTGGGTTTAGGTCTAGCCGAGTGGGTTTGGGACTAGCCCAGTGGGTTTGGGTCTAGCCGAGTGGGTTTGGTTCTAGCCGAGTGGGTTTGGGTCTAGCTGTGTGGGTTTGGGTCTAGGCGAGTGGGTTTGGGTCTAGCCGAGTGGGTTTGGGTCTAGACGAGTGGGTTTGGGTGTAGCCGAGTGGGTTTGTGTCTAGCGGAGTGGGTTTGGGTGTAGCCGAGTGGGTTTGGGTCTAGCCGAGTGGGTTTGGGTATAGCCGAGTGGGTTTGGGTCAAGCCGAGTGGGTTTGGTCTAGCCGAGTGGGTTTTGGGCTAGCGGAGTGGGTTTGGGTCTAGCCGATTGGGTTTGGGTCTAGCCGAGTGGGTTTGGGTTTAGCCAAGTGGGTTTGGGTGTAGCCGAGTGCGTTTGGGTCTAGCGGAGTGGGTTTGGGTCTAGCCCAGTGGGTTTGGGTCTAGCCCAGTGGGTTTGGGTATAGCCGAGTGGGTTTGTGTCTAGCCGAGTGGGTTTGGGTCTAGCCGAGTGGGCTTGGGTCTAGCCGAGTGGGTTTGGGTCTAGCCGAGTGGGTTTGGGTCATGCCGAGTGGGTTTGGGTCTAGCCGAGTGGGTTTGGGTCTAGCGGAGTGGGTTTGGGTCTAGCCGAGTGGGTTTGGGTCTAGCCGAGTGGGTTTGGGTATAGCCGAGTGGGTTTGTGTCTAGCCGAGTGGGTTTGGGTCTAGCCGAGTGGGTTTGGGTCTAGCCGAGTGGGTTTGGGTCCAGCCGAGTGGGTTTGGGTCTAGCCGAGTGGGTTTGCGTCTACAGAGTGGGTTTGGGTCTAGCCGAGTGGGTTTGGGTCTTACCGAGTGGGTTGGGGTCTAGCCAAGTGGGTTTGGGTCTAGCCGAGTGGGTTTCGGTGTAGCCGAGTGGGTTTGGGTCTAGCCGAGTGGGTTTGGGTCTAGCCGAGTGGGTTTGGGTCTAGCCGAGTGGGTTTGGGTCTAGCGGAGTGGGTTTGGGTCTAGCCGAGTGGGTTTGGGTCTAGCCGAGTGGGTTTGGGTCTAGCCGATTGGGTTTGGGTCTAGCCGAGTGGTTTTGGGTCTAGCCGAGTGGGTTTGGGTCTAGCCGAGTGGGTTTGGGTCTAGCCGAGTGGGTTTGGGTCTAGCCGAGTGGGTTTGGGTCTAGCCGAGTCCGTTTGGGTCTAGCCGAGTGGGTTTGGGACTAGCCGAGTGGGTTTGGGTCTAGCCGAGTGGGTTTGGTTCTAGCCAAGTGGGTTTGGGTCTAGCTGTGTGGGTTTGGGTCTAGCCGATTGGATTTGGGTCTAACCGAGTGGGTTTGGGTCTAGACGAGTGGGTTTGGGTGTAGCCGAGTGGGTTTGTGTCTAGCGGAGTGGGTTTGGGTGTAGCCGAGTGGGTTTGGGTATAGCCGAGTGGGTTTGGGTCTAGCCGAGTGGGTTTGGGTCTAGCCGAGTGGGTTTGGTCTAGCCGAGTGGGTTTGGGTCTAGCGGAGTGGGTTTGGGTCTAGCCGATTGGGTTTGGGTCTAGCCGAGTGGGTTTGGGTTTAGCCGAGTGGGTTCGGGTGTAGCCGAGTGCGTCTGGGTCTAGCGGAGTGGGTTTGGGTCTAGCCGAGTGGGTTTGGGTCTAGCCCTGTGGGTTTGGGTATAGCCGAGTGGGTTTGGGTCTAGCCGAGTGGGTGTGGGTCTCGCCGAGTGGGTTTGGGTATAGCCGAGTGGGTTTGTGTCTAGCCGAGTGGGTTTGGGTCTAGCCGAGTGGGCTTGGGTCTAGCCGAGTGGGTTTGGGTCTAGCCGAGTGGGTTTGTGTCCAGCCGAGTGGGTTTGGGTCTAGCCCAGTGGGTTTGGGACTAGCCGAGTGGGTTTGGGTCTAGCCGAGTGGGTTTGGGTCCAGCCGAGTGGGTTTGGGTCTAGCCGAGTGGGTTTGGGTCTAGCCGAGTGGGTTTGGGTCTAGCCGAGTGGATTTCTGTCTAGCCGAGTGGGTTTGGGTCTAGCCGAGTGGGTTTGGGTCCAGCCGAGTGGGTTTGGGTCTAGCCCAGTGGGTTTGGGACTAGCCGAGTGGGTTTGGGTCTAGCCGAGTGGGTTTGGGTCTAACCGAGTGGATTTGGGTCTAGCCGAGTGGGTTTGGGTCCAGCCGAGTGGGTTTGGGTCTAGCCGAGTGGGTTTGCGTCTACAGAGTGGGTTTGGGTCCAGCCGAGTGGGTTTGGGTCTTACCGAGTGGGTTGGGGTCTAGCCAAGTGGGTTTGGGTCTAGCCGAGTGGGTTTGGGTGTAGCCGAGTGGGTTTGGGTCTAGCCGAGTGGGTTTGGGTCTAGCCGAGTGGGTTTGGGTCTAGCCGAGTGGGCTTGGGTCTAGCGGAGTGGGTTTGGGTCTAGCCGAGTGGGTGTGGGTCTAGCCGAGTGGGTTTGGGTCTAGCCGAGTAGGTTTGGGTCTAGCCGAGTGGTTTTGGGTCTAGCCGAGTGGGTTTGGGTCTAGCCGAGTGGGTTTGGATCTAGCCGAGTGGGTTTGGGTCTAGCCGAGTGGGTTTGCGTCTAGCCGAGTCCGTTTGGGTCTAGCCGAGTGGGTTTGGGACCAGCCGAGTGGGGTTGGGTCTAGCCGAGTGGGTTTGGTTCTAGCCAAGTGGGTTTGGGTCTAGCTGTGTGGGTTTAGGTCTAGCCGAGTGGGTTTGGGTCTAGCCGAGTGGGTTTGGGTCTAGCCGAGTGGGTTTGAGTGTAGCCGAGTGGGTTTGGGTGTAGCGGAGTGGGTTTGTGTCTAGCGGAGTGGGTTTGGGTATAGCCGAGTGGATTTGGGTCCAGCCGAGTGGGTTTGGGTCTAGCCGAGTGGGTTTGGGTCTAGCCGAGTGGGTTTGGATCTAGCCGAGTGGGTTTGGGTCTAGCCGAGTGGGTTTGGGTCCAGCCGAGTGGGTTTGGGTCTAGCCCAGTGGGTTTGGGACTAGCCGAGTGGGTTTGGGTCTAGCCGAGTGGGTTTGGGTCTAGCCGAGTGGGTTTGGGTCCAGCCGAGTGGGATTGGGTCATGCCGAGTGGGTTTGGGTCTATCCGAGTGGGTTTGGGTCTAGCGGAGTGGGTTTGGGTCTAGCCGAGTGGGTTTGGGTCTAGCCGAGTGGGTTTGGGTATAGCCGAGTGGGTTTGTGTCTAGCCGAGTGGGTTTGGGTCTAGCCGAGTGGGTTTGGGTCTAGCCGAGTAGGTTTGGGTCCAACCGAGTGGGTTTGGGTCCAGCCGAGTGGGTTTGGGTCTACAGAGTGGGTTTGGGTCAAGCCGAGTGGGTTTGGGTCTTACCGAGTGGGTTGGGGTCCAGCCAAGTGGGTTTGGGTCTAGCCGAGTGGGTTTGGGTGTAACCGAGTGGGTTTGGGTCTAGCCAAGTGGGTTTGGGTCTAGCCGAGTGGGTTTGGGTCTATCCGATTGGGTTTGGGTCTAGCGGAGTGGGTTTGGGTCTAGCCGAGTGGGTTTGGGTCTAGCCGAGTGGGTTTGGGTCTAGCCGAGTGGGTTTGGGTCTAGCCGAGTGGGTTTGGGTCTAGCCAAGTGGTTTTGGGTCTAGCCGAGTGGGTTTGGGTCTAGCCGAGTGGGTTTGGGTCTAGCCGAGTGGGTTTGGGTCTAGCCGAGTGAGTTTAGGTCTAGCCGAGTTGGTTTAGGACTAGCCGAGTGGGTTTGGGTCTAGCCGAGTGGGTTTGGTTCTAGCCAAGTGGGTTTGGGTCTAGCTGTGTGGGTTTGGGTCTAGCCGAGTGGGTTTGGGTCTAGCCGAGTGGGTTTGGGTCTAGACGAGTGGGTTTGGGTGTAGCCGAGTGGGTTTGTGTCTAGCGGAGTGGGTTTGGGTGTAGCCGAGTGGGTTTGGGTCTAGCCGAGTGGGTTTGGGTCTAGCCGAGTGGGTTTGGGTCTAGCCCAGTGGGTTTGGGTATAGCCGAGTGGGTTTGTGTCTAGCCGAGTGGGTTTGGGTCTAGCCGAGTGGGCTTGGGTCTAGCCGAGTGGGTTTGGGTCTAGCCGATTGGGTTTGGGTCATGCCGAGTGGGTTTGGGTCTAGCCGAGTGGGTTTGGGTCTAGCGGAGTGGGTTTGGGTCTAGCCGAGTGGGTTTGGGTCTAGCCGAGTGGGATTGGGTCTAGCCGAGTGGGTTTGGGTCTAGCCGAGTGGGTTTGGGTCTAGCCGAGTGGGTTTGGGTCTAGCCGAGTGGGTTTGGGTCTAGCCGAGTGGGTTTGGGTCTAGCCGAGTGGGTTTGGGTCTAGCCGAGTGGGTTTGGGTGTAGCCGAGTGGTTTTGGGTCTAGCCGAGTGGGTTTGGGTCTAGCCGAGTGGGTTTGGGTCTAGCCGAGTGGGTTTGGGTCTAGCCGAGTGGGTTTGGGTCTAGCCGAGTGGGTTTGGGTCTAGCCGAGTGGGTTTGGGTCTAGCCGCGTGGGTGTGGGTCTAGCCGATTGGGTTTGGGTCTAGCCGAGTAGGTTTGGGTCTAGCCGAGTGGTTTTGGGTCTAGCCGAGTGGGTTTGGGTCTAGCCGAGTGGGTTTGGGTCTAGCCGAGTGGGTTTGGGTCTAGCCGAGTCCGTTTGGGTCTAGCCGAGTGGGTTTGGGACCAGCCGAGTGGGTTTGGGTCTAGCCGCGTGGGTTTGGTTCTAGCCAAGTGGGTTTGGGTCTAGCTGTGTGGGTTTAGGTCTAGCCGAGTGGGTTTGGGTCTAGCCGAGTGGGTTTGGGTCTAGCCGAGTGGGTTTGAGTGTAGCCGAGTGGGTTTGGGTGTAGCGGAGTGGGTTTGTGTCTAGCGGAGTGGGTTTGGGTATAGCCGAGTGGATTTGGGTCCAGCCGAGTGGGTTTGGGTCTTGCCGAGTGGGTTTGGGTCTAGCCGAGTGGGTTTGGATCTAGCCGAGTGGGTTTGGGTCTAGCCGAGTGGGTTTGGGTCCAGCCGAGTGGGTTTGGGTCTAGCCCAGTGGGTTTGGGACTAGCCGAGTGGGTTTGGGTCTAGCCGAGTGGGTTTGGGTCTAGCCGAGTGGGTTTGGGTCTAGCCGAGTGGGTTTGGGTCCAGCTGAGTGGGATTGGGTCATGCCGAGTGGGTTTGGGTCTGTCCAAGTGGGTTTGGGTCTAGCGGAGTGGGTTTGGGTCTAGCCGAGTGGGTTTGGGTCTAGCCGAGTGGGTTTGGGTATAGCCGAGTGGGTTTGTGTCTAGCCGAGTGGGTTTGGGTCTAGCCGAGTGGGTTTGGGTCTAGCCGAGTGGGTTTGGGTCCAGCCGAGTGGGTTTGGGTCCAGCCGAGTGGGTTTGGGTCTACAGAGTGGGTTTGGGTCAAGCCGAGTGGGTTTGGGTCTTACCGAGTGGGTTGGGGTCTCGCCAAGTGGGTTTGGGTCTAGCCGAGTGGGTTTGTGTGTAACCGAGTCGGTTTGGGTCTACCCGATTGGGTTTGGGTCTAGCCGAGTGGATTTGGGACCAGCCGAATGGGTTTGGGTCCCGCCGAGTGGGTTTGGGTCTAGCCGAGTGGGTTTGGGTCTAGCCGAGTGGGTTTGGATCTAGCCGAGTGGGTTTGGGTCTAGCCGAGTGGGTTTGGGTCCAGCCGAGTGGGTTTGGGTCTAGCCGAGTGGGTTTGGGACTAGCCGAGTGGGTTTGGGTCCAGCCGAGTGGGTTTGGGTCTAACTGAGTGGGTTTGGGTCTAGCCGAGTGGGTTTGGGTCCAGCCGAGTGGGATTGGGTCATGCCGAGTGGGTTTGGGTCTAGCCGAGTGGGTTTGGGTCTAGCGGAGTGGGTTTCGGTCTAGCCGAGTGGGTTTGGGTCTAGCGGAGTGGGTTTGGGCCTAGCCGAGTGGGTTTGGGTCTAGCCGAGTGGGTTTGGGTCTAGCCGAGTGGGTTTGGGTCTAGCCGAGTGGTTTTGGGTCTAGCCGAGTGGTTTTGGGTCTAGCCGAGTGGGTTTGGGTCTAGCCGAGTGGTTTAGGTCTAGCCGAGTGGGTTTGGGTCTAGACGAGTGGGTTTGGGTGTAGCCGAGTGGGTTTGTGTCTAGCGGACTGGGTTTGGGTGTAGCCGAGTGGGTTTGGGTCTAGCCGAGTGGGTTTGGGTCTAGCCGAGTGGGTTTGGGTCTAGCCGAGTGGGTTTGGTCTAGCCGAGTGGGTTTTGGTCTAGCGGAGTGGGTTTGGGTCTAGCCGATTGGGTTTGGGTCTAGCCGAGTGGGTTTGGGTTTAGCCAAGTGGGTTTGGGTGTAGCCGAGTGCGTTTGGGTCTAGCGGAGTGGGTTTGGGTCTAGCCGAGTGGGTTTGGGTCTAGCCCAGTGGGTTTGGGTATAGCCGAGTGGGTTTGTGTCTAGCCGAGTGGGTTTGGGTCTAGCCGAGTGGGCTTGGGTCTAGCCGAGTGGGTTTGGGTCTAGCCGAGTGGGTTTGGGTCATGCCGAGTGGGTTTGGGTCTAGCCGAGTGGGTTTGGGTCTAGCGGAGTGGGTTTGGGTCTAGCCGAGTGGGTTTGGGTCTAGCCGAGTGGGTTTGGGTATAGCCGAGTGGGTTTGTGTGTAGCCGAGTGGGTTTGGGTCTAGCCGAGTGGGTTTGAGTCTAGCCGAGTGGGTTTGGGTCCAGCCGAGTGGGTTTGGGTCTAGCCGAGTGGGTTTGCGTCTACAGAGTGGGTTTGGGTCTAGCTGAGTGGGTTTGGGTCTTACCGAGTGGGTTGGGGTCTAGCCAAGTGGGTTTGGGTCTAGCCGAGTGGGTTTGGGTCTAGCCGAGTGGGTTTGAGTGTAGCCGAGTGGGTTTGGGTGTAGCGGAGTGTGTTTGTGTCTAGCGGAGTGGGTTTGGGTATAGCCGAGTGGATTTTGGTCCAGCCGAATGGGTTTGGGTCCAGCCGAGTGGGTTTGGGTCTAGCCGAGTGGGTTTGGGTCTAGCCGAGTGGGTTTGGATCTAGCCGAGTGGGTTTGGGTCTAGCCGAGTGAGTTTGGGTCCAGCCGAGTGGGTTTGGGTCTAGCCGAGTGGGTTTGGGACTAGCCGAGTGGGTTTGGGTCCAGCCGAGTGGGTTTGGGTCTAACTGAGTGGGTTTGGGTCTAGCCGAGTGGGTTTGGGTCCAGCCGAGTGGGATTGGGTCATGCCGAGTGGGTTTGGGTCTAGCCGAGTGGGTTTGGGTCTAGCGGAGTGGGTTTCGGTCTAGCCGAGTGGGTTTGGGTCTAGCGGAGTGGGTTTGGGTCTAGCCGAGTGGGTTTGGGTGTAGCCGAGTGGGTTTGGGTCTAGCCGAGTGGGTTTGGGTCTAGCCGAGTGGGTTTGGGTCTAGCCGAGTGGTTTTGGGTCTAGCCGAGTGGGTTTGGGTCTAGCCGAGTGGTTTAGGTCTAGCCGAGTGGGTTTGGGACTAGCCGAGTGGGTTTGGGTCTAGCCGAGTGGGTTTGGTCTAGCCGAGTGGGTTTTGGTCTAGCGGAGTGGGTTTGGGTCTAGCCGATTGGGTTTGGGTCTAGCCGAGTGGGTTTGGGTTGAGCCAAGTGGGTTTGGGTGTAGCCGAGTGCGTTTGGGTCTAGCGGAGTGGGTTTGGGTCTAGCCGAGTGGGTTTGGGTCTAGCCCAGTGGGTTTGGGTATAGCCGAGTGGGTTTGTGTCTAGCCGAGTGGGTTTGGGTCTAGCCGAGTGGGCTTGGGTCTAGCCGAGTGGGTTTGGGTCTAGCCGAGTGGGTTTGGGTCATGCCGAGTGGGTTTGGGCCTAGCCGAGTGGGTTTGGGTCTAGCGGAGTGGGTTTGGGTCTAGCCGAGTGGGTTTCGGTCTAGCCGAGTGGGTTTGGGTATAGCCGAGTGGGTTTGTGTCTAGCCGAGTGGGTTTGGGTCTAGCCGAATGGGTTTGGGTCTAGCCGAGTGGGTTTGGGTCCAGCCGAGTGGGTTTGGGTCTAGCCGAGTGGGTTTGCGTCTACAGAGTGGGTTTGGGTCTAGCCGAGTGGGTTTGGGTCTTACCGAGTGAGTTGGGGTCTAGACAAGTGGGTTTGGGTCTAGCCGAGTGGGTTTGGGTGTAGCCGAGTGGGTTTGGGTCTAGCCGAGTGGGTTTGGGTCTAGCCGAGTGGGTTTGGGTCTAGCCGAGTGGGTTTGGGTCTAGCGGAGTGGGTTTGGGTCTAGCCGAGTGGGTTTGGGTCTAGCCGAGTGGGTTTGGGTCTAGCCGAGTGGGTTTGGGTCTAGCTGAGTGGGTTTGGGTCTAGCCGAGTGGGTTTGGGTCTAGTCGAGTCCGTTTGGGTCTAGCCGAGTGGGTTTGGGACTAGCCGAGTGGGTTTGGGTCTAGCCGAGTGGGTTTGGTTCTAGCCAAGTGGGTTTGGGTCAGGCTGTGTGGGTTTGGGTCTAGCCGAGTGGGTTTGGGTCTAGCCGAGTGGGTTTGGGTCTAGACGAGTGGGATTGGGTGTAGCCGAGTGGGTTTGTTTCCAGCGGAGTGGGTTTGGGTGTAGCCGAGTGGGTTTGGGTCTAGCCGAGTGGGTTTGGGTCGAGCCGAGTGGGTTTGGGTCTAGCCGAGTGGGTTTGGTCTAGCCGAGTGGGTTTGGGTCTAGCGGAGTGGGTTTGGGTCTAGCCGATTGGGTTTGGGTCTAGCCGAGTGGGTTTGGGTTTAGCTGAGTGGGTTCGGGGCTAGCCGAGTGGGTTTGGGTCTAGACGAGTGGGTTTGGGTGTAGCCGAGTGGGTTTGTGTCTAGCGGAGTGGGTTTGGGTGTAGCCGAGTGGGTTTGGGTCTAGCCGAGTGGGTTTGGGTCTAGCCGAGTGGGTTTGGGTCTAGCCGAGTGGGTTTGGTCTAGCCGAGTGGGTTTGGGTCTAGCGGAGTGGGTTTGGGTCTAGCCGATTGGGTTTGGGTCTAGCCGAGTGGGTTTGGGTTTAGCCGAGTGGGTTCGGGTGTAGCCGAGTGCGTTTGGGTCTAGCGGAGTGGGTTTGGGTCTAGCCGAGTGGGTTTGGGTCTAGCCGAGTGGGTTTGGTCTAGCCGAGTGGGTTTGGGTCTAGCGGAGTGGGTTTGGGTCTAGCCGATTGGGTTTGGGTCTAGCCGAGTGGGTTTGGGTTTAGCCGAGTGGGTTCGGGTGTAGCCGAGTGCGTTTGGGTCTAGCGGAGTGGGTTTGGGTCTAGCCGAGTGGGTTTGGGTCTAGCCCAGTGGGTTTGGGTATAGCCGAGTGGGTTTGTGTCTAGCCGAGTGGGTTTGGGTCTAGCCGAGTGGGCTTGGGTCTAGCCGAGTGGGTTTGGGTCTAGCCGAGTGGGTTTGGGTCTAGCCGAGTGGGTTTGGGTCTAGCCGAGTGGGTTTGGGTCCAGCCGAGTGGGTTTGGGTCTAGCCGAGTGGGTTTGGGTCCAGCCGAGTGGGTTTGAGTCTAGCCGAGTGGGTTTGCGTCTACAGAGTGGGTTTGGGTCCAGCCGAGTGGGTTTGGGTCTTACCGAGTGGGTTGGGGTCTAGCCAAGTGGGTTTGGGTCTGGCCGAGTGGGTTTGGGTGTAGCCGAGTGGGTTTGGGTCTAGCCGAGTGGGTTTGGGTCTAGCCGAGTGGGTTTGGGTCTAGCCGAGTGGGTTTGGGTCTAGCGGAGTGGGTTTGGGTCTAGCCGAGAGGGTGTGGGTCTCGCCGAGTGGGTTTGGGTATAGCCGAGTGGGTTTGTGTCTAGCCGAGTGGGTTTGGGTCTAGCCGAGTGGGCTTGGGTCTAGCCGAGTGGGTTTGGGTCTAGCCGAGTGGGTTTGGGTCTAGCCGAATGGGTTTGGGTCTAGCCGAGTGGGTTTGGGTCCAGCCGAGTGGGTTTGGGTCTAGCCCAGTGGGTTTGGGACTTGCCGAGTGGGTTTGGGTCTAGCCGAGTGGGTTTGGGTCTAACCGAGTGGGTTTGGGTCTAGCCGAGTGGGTTTGGGTCCAGCCGAGTGGGTTTGGGTCTAGCCGAGTGGGTTTGCGTCTACAGAGTGGGTTTGGGTCCAGCCGAGTGGGTTTGGGTCTTACCGAGTGGGTTGGGGTCTAGCCAAGTGGGTTTGGGTCTAGCCGAGTGGGTTTGGGTGTAGCCGAGTGGGTTTGGGTCTAGCCGAGTAGGTTTGGGTCTAGCCGAGTGGTTTTGGGTCTAGCCGAGTGGGTTTGGGTCTAGCCCAGTGGGTTTGGGACTTGCCGAGTGGGTTTGGGTCTAGCCGAGTGGGTTTGGGTCTAGACGAGTGGGTTTGGGTGTAGCCGAGTGGGTTTGTGTCTAGCGGAGTGGGTTTGGGTGTAGCCGAGTGGGTTTGGGTCTAGCCGAGTGGGTTTGGGTCTAGCCGAGTGGGTTTGGGTCTAGCCGAGTGGGTTTGGTCTAGCCGAGTGGGTTTGGGTCTAGCGGAGTGGGTTTGGGTCTAGCCGATTGGGTTTGGGTCTAGCCGAGTGGGTTTGGATTTAGCCGAGTGGGTTCGGGTGTAGCCGAGTGCGTTTGGGTCTAGCGGAGTGGGTTTGGGTCTAGCCGAGTGGGTTTGGGTCTAGCCGAGTGGGTTTGGTCTAGCCGAGTGGGTTTGGGTCTAGCGGAGTGGGTTTGGGTCTAGCCGATTGGGTTTGGGTCTAGCCGAGTGGGTTTGGGTTTAGCCGAGTGGGTTCGGGTGTAGCCGAGTGCGTTTGGGTCTAGCGGAGTGGGTTTGGGTCTAGCCGAGTGGGTTTGGGTCTAGCCCAGTGGGTTTGGGTATAGCCGAGTGGGTTTGTGTCTAGCCGAGTGGGTTTGGGTCTAGCCGAGTGGGCTTGGGTCTAGCCGAGTGGGTTTGGGTCAAGCCGAGTGGGTTTGGGTCTAGCCGAGTGGGTTTGGGTCTAGCCGAGTGGGTTTGGGTCCAGCCGAGTGGGTTTGGGTCTAGCCCAGTGGGTTTGGGACTTGCCGAGTGGGTTTGGGTCTAGCCGAGTGGGTTTGGGTCTAACCGAGTGGGTTTGGGTCTAGCCGAGTGGGTTTGGGTCCAGCCGAGTGGGTTTGGGTCTAGCCGAGTGGGTTTGCGTCTACAGAGTGGGTTTGGGTCCAGCCGAGTGGGTTTGGGTCTTACCGAGTGGGTTGGGGTCTAGCCAAGTGGGTTTGGGTCTAGCCGAGTGGGTTTGGGTGTAGCCGAGTGGGTTTGGGTCTAGCCGAGTAGGTTTGGGTCTAGCCGAGTGGTTTTGGGTCTAGCCGAGTGGGTTTGGGTCTAGCCGAGTGGGTTTGGGACTTGCCGAGTGGATTTGGGTCTAGCCGAGTGGGTTTGCGTCTACAGAGTGGGTTTGGGTCCAGCCGAGTGGGTTTGGGTCTTACCGAGTGGGTTGGGGTCTAGCCAAGTGGGTTTGGGTCTAGCCGAGTGGGTTTGGGTGTAGCCGAGTGGGTTTGGGTCTAGCCGAGTAGGTTTGGATCTAGCCGAGTGGTTTTGGGTCTAGCCGAGTCGGTTTGGGTCTAGCCGAGTGGGTTTGGGGCTTGCCGAGTAGGTTTGGGTCTAGCCGAGTGGGTTTGGGTTTAGCCGAGTGGGTTCGGGTGTAGCCGAGTGCGTTTGGGTCTAGCGGAGTGGGTTTGGGTCTAGCCGAGTGGGTTTGGGTCTAGCCCAGTGGGTTTGGGTATAGCCGAGTGGGTTTGTGTCTAGCCGAGTGGGTTTAGGTCTAGCCGAGTGGGCTTGGGTCTAGCCGAGTGGGTTTGGGTCTAGCCGAGTGGGTTTGGGTCTAGCCGAGTGGGTTTGGGTCTAGCCGAGTGGGTTTGGGTCCAGCCGAGTGGGTTTGGGTCTAGCCCAGTGGGTTTGGGACTTGCCGAGTGGGTTTGGGTCTAGCCGAGTGGGTTTGGGTCTAACCGAGTGGGTTTGGGTCTAGCCGAGTGGGTTTGGGTCCAGCCGAGTGGGTTTGGGTCTAGCCGAGTGGGTTTCCGTCTACAGAGTGGGTTTGGGTCCAGCCGAGTGGGTTTGGGTCTTACCGAGTGGGTTGGGGTCTAGCCAAGTGGGTTTGGGTCTAGCCGAGTGGGTTTGGGTGTATCCGAGTGGGTTTGGGTCTAGCCGAGTAGGTTTGGGTCTAGCCGAGTGGTTTTGGGTCTAGCCGAGTGGGTTTGGGTCTAGCCGAGTGGGTTTGGGACTTGCCGAGTGGATTTGGGTCTAGCCGAGTGGGTTTGCG
The DNA here is from genome assembly GCA_963514005.1 of Raja brachyura. The sequence goes on along the minus strand of OY740815.1, from coordinate 27,605,677 downwards.
TCTACAGAGTGGGTTTGGGTCCAGCCGAGTGGGTTTGGGTCTTACCGAGTGGGTTGGGGTCTAGCCAAGTGGGTTTGGGTCTAGCCGAGTGGGTTTGGGTGTAGCCGAGTGGGTTTGGGTCTAGCCGAGTAGGTTTGGGTCTAGCCGAGTGGTTTTGGGTCTAGCCGAGTCGGTTTGGGTCTAGCCGAGTGGGTTTGGGACTTTCCGAGTGGGTTTGGGTCTAGCCGAGTGGGTTTGGGTCTAGACAAGTGGGTTTGGGTGTAGCCGAGTGGGTTTGTGTCTAGCGGAGTGGGTTTGGGTGTAGCCGAGTGGGTTTGGGTCTAGCCGAGTGGGTTTGGGTCTAGCCGAGTGGGTTTGGGTCTAGCCGAGTGGGTTTGGTCTAGCCGAGTGGGTTTGGGTCTAGCGGAGTGGGTTTGGGTCTGGCCGATTGGGTTTGGGACTTGCCGAGTGGGTTTGGGTCTAGCCGAGTGGGTTTGGGTCTAGACGAGTGGGTTTGGGTGTAGCCGAGTGGGTTTGTGTCTAGCGGAGTGGGTTTGGGTGTAGCCGCTTGGGTCTAGCCGAGTGGGTTTGGGTCTAGCCGAGTGGGTTTGGGTCTAGCCGAGTGGGTTTGGGTCTAGCCGAGTGGGTTTGGGTCCAGCCGAGTGGGTTTGGGTCTAGCCCAGTGGGTTTGGGACTTGCCGAGTGGGTTTGGGTCTAGCCGAGTGGGTTTGGGTCTAACCGAGTGGGTTTGGGTCTAGCCGAGTGGGTTTGGGTCCAGCCGAGTGGGTTTGGGTCTAGCCGAGTGGGTTTGCGTCTACAGAGTGGGTTTGGGTCCAGCCGAGTGGGTTTGGGTCTTACCTAGTGGGTTGGGGTCTAGCCAAGTGGGTTTGGGTCTAGCCGAGTGGGTTTGGGTGTAGCCGAGTGGGTTTGGGTCTAGCCGAGTAGGTTTGGGTCTAGCCGAGTGGTTTTGGGTCTAGCCGAGTCGGTTTGGGTCTAGCCGAGTGGGTTTGGGACTTGCCGAGTGGGTTTGGGTCTAGCCGAGTGGGTTTGGGTCTAGACGAGTGGGTTTGGGTGTAGCCGAGTGGGTTTGTGTCTAGCGGAGTGGGTTTGGGTGTAGCCGAGTGGGTTTGGGTCTAGCCGAGTGGGTTTGGGTCTAGCCGAGTGGGTTTGGGTCTAGCCGAGTGGGTTTGGTCTAGCCGAGTGGGTTTGGGTCTAGCGGAGTGGGTTTGGGTCTAGCCGATTGGGTTTGGGTCTAGCCGAGTGGGTTTGGATTTAGCCGAGTGGGTTCGGGTGTAGCCGAGTGCGTTTGGGTCTAGCGGAGTGGGTTTGGGTCTAGCCGAGTGGGTTTGGGTCTAGCCGAGTGGGTTTGGTCTAGCCGAGTGGGTTTGGGTCTAGCGGAGTGGGTTTGGGTCTAGCCGATTGGGTTTGGGTCTAGCCGAGTGGGTTTGGGTTTAGCCGAGTGGGTTCGGGTGTAGCCGAGTGCGTTTGGGTCTAGCGGAGTGGGTTTGGGTCTAGCCGAGTGGGTTTGGGTCTAGCCCAGTGGGTTTGGGTATAGCCGAGTGGGTTTGTGTCTAGCCGAGTGGGTTTGGGTCTAGCCGAGTGGGCTTGGGTCTAGCCGAGTGGGTTTGGGTCTAGCCGAGTGGGTTTGGGTCTAGCCGAGTGGGTTTGGGTCTAGCCGAGTGGGTTTGGGTCCAGCCGAGTGGGTTTGGGTCTAGCCCAGTGGGTTTGGGACTTGCCGAGTGGGTTTGGGTCTAGCCGAGTGGGTTTGGGTCTAACCGAGTGGGTTTGGGTCTAGCCGAGTGGGTTTGGGTCCAGCCGAGTGGGTTTGGGTCTAGCCGAGTGGGTTTGCGTCTACAGAGTGGGTTTGGGTCCAGCCGAGTGGGTTTGGGTCTTACCGAGTGGGTTGGGGTCTAGCCAAGTGGGTTTGGGTCTGGCCGAGTGGGTTTGGGTGTAGCCGAGTGGGTTTGGGTCTAGCCGAGTGGGTTTGGGTCTAGCCGAGTGGGTTTGGGTCTAGCCGAGTGGGTTTGGGTCTAGCGGAGTGGGTTTGGGTCTAGCCGAGTGGGTGTGGGTCTCGCCGAGTGGGTTTGGGTATAGCCGAGTGGGTTTGTGTCTAGCCGAGTGGGTTTGGGTCTAGCCGAGTGGGCTTGGGTCTAGCCGAGTGGGTTTGGGTCTAGCCGAGTGGGTTTGGGTCTAGCCGAGTGGGTTTGGGTCTAGCCGAGTGGGTTTGGGTCCAGCCGAGTGGGTTTGGGTCTAGCCTAGTGGGTTTGGGACTTGCCGAGTGGGTTTGGGTCTAGCCGAGTGGGTTTGGGTCTAACCGAGTGGGTTTGGGTCTAGCCGAGTGGGTTTGGGTCCAGCCGAGTGGGTTTGGGTCTAGCCGAGTGGGTTTGCGTCTACAGAGTGGGTTTGGGTCCAGCCGAGTGGGTTCGGGTCTTACCGAGTGGGTTGGGGTCTAGCCAAGTGGGTTTGGGTCTAGCCGAGTGGGTTTGGGTGTAGCCGAGTGGGTTTGGGTCTAGCCGAGTAGGTTTGGGTCTAGCCGAGTGGTTTTGGGACTAGCCGAGTGGGTTTGGGTCTAGCCGAGTGGGTTTGGGACTTGCCGAGTGGGTTTGGGTCTAGCCGAGTGGGTTTGGGTCTAGACGAGTGGGTTTGGGTGTAGCCGAGTGGGTTTGTGTCTAGCGGAGTGGGTTTGGGTGTAGCCGAGTGGGTTTGGGTCTAGCCGAGTGGGTTTGGGTCTAGCCAAGTGGGTTTGGGTCTAGCCGAGTGGGTTTGGTCTAGCCGAGTGGGTTTGGGTCTAGCGGATTGGGTTTGGGTCTAGCCGATTGGGTTTGGGTCTAGCCGAGTGGGTTTGGGTTTAGCCGAGTGGGTTCGGGTGTAGCCGAGTGCGTTTGGGTCTAGCGGAGTGGGTTTGGGTCTAGCCGAGTGGGTTTGGGTCTAGCCGAGTGGGTTTGGTCTAGCCGAGTGGGTTTGGGTCTAGCGGAGTGGGTTTGGGTCTAGCCGATTGGGTTTGGGTCTAGCCGAGTGGGTTTGGGTTTAGCCGAGTGGGTTCGGGTGTAGCCGAGTGCGTTTGGGTCTAGCGGAGTGGGTTTGGGTCTAGCCGAGTGGGTTTGGGTCTAGCCCAGTGGGTTTGGGTATAGCCGAGTGGGTTTGTGTCTAGCCGAGTGGGTTTGGGTCTAGCCGAGTGGTCTTGGGTCTAGCCGAGTGGGTTTGGGTCTAGCCGAGTGGGTTTGGGTCTAGCCGAGTGGGTTTGGGTCTAGCCGAGTGGGTTTGGGTCCAGCCGAGTGGGTTTGGGTCTAGCCCAGTGGGATTGGGACTAGCCGAGTGGGTTTGGGTCTTGCCGAGTGGGTTTGGGTCTAACCGAGTGGGTTTGGGTCTAGCCGAGTGGGTTTGGGTCCAGCCGAGTGGGTTTGGGTCTAGCCGAGTGGGTTTGCGTCTAGCCGAGTGGGTTTGGGTCTAGCGGAGTGGGTTTGGGTCTAGCCGAGTGGGTGTGGGTCTCGCTGAGTGGGTTTGGGTATAGCCGAGTGGGTTTGTGTCTAGCCGAGTGGGTTTGGGTCTAGCCGAGTGGGCTTGGGTCTAGCCGAGTGGGTTTGGGTCTAGCCGAGTGGGTTTGGGTCTAGCCGAGTGGGTTTGGGTCTAGCCGAGTGGGTTTGGGTCTGGCCGAGTGGGTTTGGGTGTAGCCGAGTGGGTTTGGGTCTAGCCGAGTGGGTTTGGGTCTAGCCGAGTGGGTTTGGGTCTAGCCGAGTGGGTTTGGGTCTAGCGGAGTGGGTTTGGGTCTAGCCGAGTGGGTGTGGGTCTCGCTGAGTGGGTTTGGGTATAGCCGAGTGGGTTTGTGTCTAGCCGAGTGGGTTTGGGTCTAGCCGAGTGGGCTTGGGTCTAGCCGAGTGGGTTTGGGTCTAGCCGAGTGGGTTTGGGTCTAGCCGAGTGGGTTTGGGTCTAGCCGAGTGGGTTTGGGTCCAGCCGAGTGGGTTTGGGTCTAGCCCAGTGGGTTTGGGACTTGCCGAGTGGGTTTGGGTCGAGCCGAGTGGGTTTGGGTCTAACCGAGTGGGTTTGGGTCTAGCCGAGTGGGTTTGGGTCCAGCCGAGTGGGTTTGGGTCCAGCCGAGTGGGTTCGCGTCTACAGAGTGGGTTTGGGTCCAGCCGAGTGGGTTTGGGTCTTACCGAGTGGGTTGGGGTCTAGCCAAGTGGGTTTGGGTCTAGCCGAGTGGGTTTGGGTGTAGCCGAGTGGGTTTGGGTCTAGCCGTGTAGGTTTGGGTCTAGCCGAGCGGTTTTGGGTCTAGCCGAGTGGGTTTGGGTCTAGCCGAGTGGGTTTGGGACTTGCCGAGTGGGTTTGGGTCTAGCCGAGTGGGTTTGGGTCTAACCGAGTGGGTTTGGGTCCAGCCGAGTGGGTTTGGGTCCAGCCGAGTGGGTTTGGGTGTAGCCGAGTGGGTTTGGGTTTAGCCGAGTGGGTTTGGGTCTAGCCGAGTGGGTTTGGGTCTAGCCGAGTGGGTTTGGGTCTAGAGGAGTGGGTTTGGGTCTAGCCGAGTGGGTGTGGGTCTCGCCGAGTGGGTTTGGGTCTAGCCGAGTAGGTTTGGGTCTAGCCGAGTGGTTTTGGGTCTAGCCGAGTGGGTTTGGGTCTAGCCGAGTGGGTTTGGGTCTAGCCGAGTGGGTTTGGGTCTAGCCGAGTGGGTTTGGGTCTAGCCGAGTCCGTTTGGGTCTAGTCGAGTGGGTTTGGGTCTAGCCGAGTGGGTTTGGTTCTAGCCAAGTGGGTTTGGGTCTAGCTGTGTGGGTTTAGGTCTAGCCGAGTGGGTTTGGGTCTAGCCGAGTGGGTTTGGGTCTAGCCGAGTGGGTTTGAGTGTAGCCGAGTGGGTTTGGGTGTAGCGGAGTGTGTTTGTGTCTAGCGGAGTGGGTTTGGGTATAGCCGAGTGGATTTGGGTCCAGCCGAATGGGTTTGGGTCCAGCCGAGTGGGTTTGGGTCTAGCCGAGTGGGTTTGGGTCTAGCCGAGTGGGTTTGGATCTAGCCGAGTGGGTTTGGGTCTAGCCGAGTGGGTTTGGGTCCAGCCGAGTGGGTTTGGGTCTAGCCGAGTGGGTTTGGGAGTACCCGAGTGGGTTTGGGTCTAGCCGAGTGGGTTTGGGTCTAACTGAGTGGGTTTGGGTCTAGCCGAGTGGGTTTGGGTCCAGCCGAGTGGGATTGGGTCATGCCGAGTGGGTTTGGGTCTAGCCGAGTGGGTTTGGGTCTAGCGGAGTGGGTTTGGGTCTAGCCGAGTGGGTTTGGGTCTAGCCGAGTGGGTTTGGGTCTAGCCGAGTGGTTTTGGGTCTAGCCGAGTGGGTTTGGGTCTAGCCGAGTGGGTTTGGGTCTAGCCGAGTGGGTTTGGGTCTAGCCGAGTGGTTTAGGTCTAGCCGAGTGGGTTTGGGACTAGCCGAGTCGGTTTGGGTCTAGCCGAGTGGGTTTGGTTCCAGCCAAGTGGGTTTGGGTCTAGCGGTGTGGGTTTGGGTCTAGCCGAGTGGGTTTGGGTCTAGCCGAGTGGGTTTGGGTCTAGCCGAGTGGGTTTGGGTCTAGCCGAGTGGGTTTGGGCCTAGCCGAGTGGGTTTGGGTCTAGCCGAGTGGGTTTGGGTCTAGCCGAGTGGGTTTGGGACTAGCCGAGTGGGTTTGGGTCTAGCCGAGTGGGTTTGGTTCTAGCCAAGTGGGTTTGGGTCTAGCTGTGTGGGTTTGGGTATAGCCGAGTGGGTTTGTGTCTAGCCGAGTGGGTTTGGGTCTAGACGAGTGGGTTTGGGTGTAGCCGAGTGGGTTTGTGTCTAGCGGAGTGGGTTTGGGTGTAGCCGAGTGGGTTTGGGTCTAGCCGAGTGGTTTTGGGTCTCGCCGAGTGGGTTTGGGTCTAGCCGAGTGGGTTTGGTCTAGCCGAGTGGGTTTTGGTCTAGCGGAGTGGGTTTGGGTCTAGCCGATTGGGTTTGGGTCCAGCCGAGTGGGTTTGGGTTTAGCCAAGTGGGTTTGGGTGTAGCCGAGTGCGTTTGGATCTAGCGGAGTGGGTTTGGGTCTAGCCGAGTGTGTTTGGGTCTAGCCCAGTGGGTTTGGGTATAGCCGAGTGGGTTTGTGTCTAGCCGAGTGGGTTTGGGTCTAGCCGAGTGGGCTTGGGTCTAGCCGAGTGGGTTTGGGTCTAGCCGAGTGGATTTGGGTCCAGCCGAATGGGTTTGGGTCCAGCCGAGTGGGTTTGGGTCTAGCCGAGTGGGTTTGGGTCTAGCCGAGTGGGTTTGGATCTAGCCGAGTGGGTTTGGGTCTAGCCGAGTGGGTTTGGGTCCAGCCGAGTGGGTTTGGGTCTAGCCGAGTGGGTTTGGGAGTACCCGAGTGGGTTTGGGTCTAGCCGAGTGGGTTTGGGTCTAACTGAGTGGGTTTGGGTCTAGCCGAGTGGGTTTGGGTCCAGCCGAGTGGGATTGGGTCATGCCGAGTGGGTTTGGGTCTAGCCGAGTGGGTTTGGGTCTAGCGGAGTGGGTTTGGGTCTAGCCGAGTGGGTTTGGGTCTAGCCGAGTGGGTTTGGGTCTAGCCGAGTGGTTTTGGGTCTAGCCGAGTGGGTTTGGGTCTAGCCGAGTGGGTTTGGGCCTAGCCGAGTGGGTTTGGGTCTAGCCGAGTGGTTTAGGTCTAGCCGAGTGGGTTTGGGACTAGCCGAGTGGGTTTGGGTCTAGCCGAGTGGGTTTGGTTCTAGCCAAGTGGGTTTGGGTCTAGCGGTGTGGGTTTGGGTCTAGCCGAGTGGGTTTGGGTCTAGCCGAGTGGGTTTGGGTCTAGCCGAGTGGGTTTGGGTCTAGCCGAGTGGGTTTGGGTCTAGCCGAGTGGGTTTGGGTCTAGCCGAGTGGGTTTGGGTCTAGCCGAGTGGGTTTGGGACTAGCCGAGTGGGTTTGGGTCTAGCCGAGTGGGTTTGGTTCTAGCCAAGTGGGTTTGAGTCTAGCTGTGTGGGTTTGGGTCTAGCCGAGTGGGTTTGGGTCTAGCCGAGTGGGTTTGGGTCTAGACGAGTGGGTTTGGGTGTAGCCGAGTGGGTTTGTGTCTAGCGGAGTGGGTTTGGGTGTAGCCGAGTGGGTTTGGGTCTAGCCGAGTGGGTTTGGGTCTCGCCGAGTGGGTTTGGGTCTAGCCGAGTGGGTTTGGTCTAGCCGAGTGGGTTTTGGTCTAGCGGAGTGGGTTTGGGTCTAGCCGATTGGGTTTGGGTCTAGCCGAGTGGGTTTGGGTTTAGCCAAGTGGGTTTGGGTGTAGCCGAGTGCGTTTGGGTCTAGCGGAGTGGGTTTGGGTCTAGCCGAGGGGGTTGGGTCTAGCCCAGTGGGTTTGGGTATAGCCGAGTGGGTTTGTGTCTAGCCGAGTGGGTTTGGGTCTAGCCGAGTGGGCTTGGGTCTAGCCGAGTGGGTTTGGGTCTAGCCGAGTGGGTTTGGGTCATGCCGAGTGGGTTTGGGTCTAGCCGAGTGGGTTTGGGTCTAGCGGAGTGGGTTTGGGTCTAGCCGAGTGGGTTTGGGTCTAGCCGAGTGGGTTTGGGTATAGCCGAGTGGGTTTGTGTCTAGCCGAGTGTGTTTGGGTCTAGCCGAGTGGGTTTGGGTCTAGCCGAGTGGGGTGGGTCCAGCCGAGTGGGTTTGGGTCTAGCCGAGTGGGTTTGCGTCTACAGAGTGGGTTTGGGTCTAGCCGAGTGGGTTTGGGTATTACCGAGTGGGTTGGGGTCTAGCCAAGTGGGTTTGGGTCTAGCCGAGTGGGTTTGGGTGTAGCCGAGTGGGTTTGGGTCTAGCCGAGTGGGTTTGGGTCTAGCCGAGTGGGTTTGGGTCTAGCGGAGTGGGTTTGGGTCTAGCGGAGTGGGTTTGGGTCTAGCCGAGTGGGTTTGGGTCTAGCCGAGTGGGTTTGGGTCTAGCCAAGTGGGTTTGGGTCTAGCCGAGTGGTTTTGGGTCTAGCCGAGTGGGTTTGGGTCTAGCCGAGTGGGTTTGGGTCTAGCTGCGTGGGTTTGGGTCTAGCCGAGTGGGTTTGGGTCTAGTCGAGTCCGTTTGGGTCTAGCCGAGTGGGTTTGGGACTAGCCGAGTGGGTTTGGGTCTAGCCGAGTGGGTTTGGTTCTAGCCAAGTGGGTTTGGGTCTAGCTGTGTGGGTTTGGGTCTAGCCGAGTGGGTTTGGGTCTAGCCGAGTGGGTTTGGGTCTAGACGAGTGGGATTGGGTGTAGCCGAGTGGGTTTGTTTCTAGCGGAGTGGGTTTGGGTGTAGCCGAGTGGGTTTGGGTCTAGCCGAGTGGGTTTGGGTCTAGCCGAGTGGGTTTGGGTGTAGCCGAGTGGGTTTGGGTCTAGCCGAGTGGGTTTGGGTCTAGCCGAGTGGGTTTGGGTCTAGCGGAGTGGGTTTGGGTCTAGCGGAGTGGGTTTGGGTCTAGCCGAGTGGGTTTGGGTCTAGCCGAGTGGGTTTGGGTCTAGCCAAGTGGGTTTGGGTCTAGCCGAGTGGTTTTGGGTCTAGCCGAGTGGGTTTGGGTCTAGCCGAGTGGGTTTGGGTCTAGCTGCGTGGGTTTGGGTCTAGCCGAGTGGGTTTGGGTCTAGTCGAGTCCGTTTGGGTCTAGCCGAGTGGGTTTGGGACTAGCCGAGTGGGTTTGGGTCTAGCCGAGTGGGTTTGGTTCTAGCCAAGTGGGTTTGGGTCTAGCTGTGTGGGTTTGGGTCTAGCCGAGTGGGTTTGGGTCTAGCCGAGTGGGTTTGGGTCTAGACGAGTGGGATTGGGTGTAGCCGAGTGGGTTTGTTTCTAGCGGAGTGGGTTTGGGTGTAGCCGAGTGGGTTTGGGTCTAGCCGAGTGGGTTTGGGTCTAGCCGAGTGGGTTTGGGTCTAGCCGAGTGGGTTTGGTCTAGCCGAGTGGGTTTGGGTCTAGCGGAGTGGGTTTGGGTCTAGCCGATTGGGTTTGGGTCTAACCGAGTGGGTTTGGGTTTAGCCGAGTGGGTTCGGGTCTAGCCGAGTGGGTTTGGGTCTAGACGAGTGGGTTTGGGTCTAGCCGAGTGGGTTTGTGTCTAGCGGACTGGGTTTGGGTGCAGCCGAGTGGGTTTGGGTCTAGCCGAGTGGGTTTGGGTCTAGCCGAGTGGGTTTGGGTCTAGCTGAGTGGGTTTGGTCTAGCCGAGTGGGTTTGGGTCTAGCGGAGTGGGTTTGGGTCTAGCCGATTGGGTTTGGGTCTAGCCGAGTGGGTTTGGGTTTAGCCGAGTGGGTTCGGGTGTAGCCAAGTGCGTTTGGGTCTAGCGGAGTGGGTTTGGGTCTAGCCGAGTGGGTTTGGGTCTAGCCGAGTGGGTTTGGTCTAGCCGAGTGGGTTTGGGTCTAGCGGAGTGGGTTTGGGTCTAGCCGATTGGGTTTGGGTCTAGCCGAGTGGGTTTGGGTTTAGCCGAGTGGGTTCGGGTGTAGCCGAGTGCGTTTGGGTCTAGCGGAGTGGGTTTGGGTCTAGCCGAGTGGGTTTGGGTCTAGCCCAGTGGGTTTGGGTATAGCCGAGTGGGTTTGTGTCTAGCCGAGTGGGTTTGGGTCTAGCCGAGTGGGCTTGGGTCTAGCCGAGTGGGTTTGGGTCTAGCCGAGTGGATTTGGGTCTAGCCGAGTTGGTTTGGGTCTAGCCGAGTGGGTTTGGGTCCAGCCAAGTGGGTTTGGGTCTAGCCCAGTGGGTTTGGGACTAGCCGAGTGGGTTTAGGTCTTGCCGAGTGGGTTTGGGTCTAACCGAGTGGGTTTGGGTCTAGCCGAGTGGGTTTGGGTCCAGCCGAGTGGGTTTGGGTCTAGCCGAGTGGGTTTGCGTCTACAGAGTGGGTTTGGGTCCAGCCGAGTGGGTTTGGGTCTTACCGAGTGGGTTGGGTCTAGCCAAGTGGGTTTGGGTCTGGCCGAGTGGGTTTGGGTGTAGCCGAGTGGGATTGGGTCTAGCCGAGTGGTTTTGGGTCTAGCCGAGTGGGTTTGGGTCTAGCCGAGTGGGTTTGGGTCTAGCGGAGTGGGTTTGGGTCTAGCCGAGTGGGTGTGGGTCTCGCCGAGTGGGTTTGGGTATAGCCGAGTGGGTTTGTGTCTAGCCGAGTGGGTTTGGGTCTAGCCGAGTGGGCTTGGGTCTAGCCGACTGGGTTTGGGTCTAGCCGAGTGGGTTTGGGTCTAGCCGAGTGGGTTTGGGTCTAGCCGAGTGGGTTTGGGTCCAGCCGAGTGGGTTTGGGTCCAGCCGAGTGGGTTTGGGTCTAGCCGAGTGGGTTTGCGTCTACAGAGTGGGTTTGGGTCCAGCCGAGTGGGTTTGGGTCTTACCGAGTGGGTTGGGGTCTAGCCAAGTGGGTTTGGGTCTAGCCGAGTGGGTTTGGGTGTAGCCGAGTGGGTTTGGGTCTAGCCGTGTAGGTTTGGGTCTAGCCGAGCGGTTTTGGGTCTAGCCGAGTGGGTTTGGGTCTAGCCGAGTGGGTTTGGGACTTGCCGAGTGGGTTTGGGTCTAGCCGAGTGGGTTTGGGTCTAACCGAGTGGGTTTGGGTCCAGCCGAGTGGGTTTGGGTCCAGCCGAGTGGGTTTGGGTGTAGCCGAGTGGGTTTGGGTTTAGCCGAGTGGGTTTGGGTCTAGCCGAGTGGGTTTGGGTCTAGCCGAGTGGGTTTGGGTCTAGCGGAGTGGGTTTGGGTCTAGCCGAGTGGGTGTGGGTTTCGCCGAGTGGGTTTGGGTCTAGCCGAGTAGGTTTGGGTCTAGCCGAGTGGTTTTGGGTTTAGCCGAGTGGGTTTGGGTCTAGCCGAGTGGGTTTGGGTCTAGCCGAGTGGGTTTGGGTCTAGCCGAGTGGGTTTGGGTCTAGCCGAGTCCGTTTGGGTCTAGTCGAGTGGGTTTGGGTCTAGCCGAGTGGGTTTGGTTCTAGCCAAGTGGGTTTGGGTCTAGCTGTGTGGGTTTAGGTCTAGCCGAGTGGGTTTGGGACTAGCCGAGTGGGTTTGGGTCTAGCCGAGTGGGTTTGAGTGTAGCCGAGTGGGTTTGGGTGTAGCGGAGTGTGTTTGTGTCTAGCGGAGTGGGTTTGGGTATAGCCGAGTGGATTTGGGTCCAGCCGAATGGGTTTGGGTCCAGCCGAGTGGGTTTGGGTCTAGCCGAGTGGGTTTGGGTCTAGCCGAGTGGGTTTGGATCTAGCCGAGTGGGTTTGGGTCTAGCCGAGTGGGTTTGGGTCCAGCCGAGTGGGTTTGGGTCTAGCCGAGTGGGTTTGGGAGTACCCGAGTGGGTTTGGGTCTAGCCGAGTGGGTTTGGGTCTAACTGAGTGGGTTTGGGTCTAGCCGAGTGGGTTTGGGTCCAGCCGAGTGGGATTGGGTCATGCCGAGTGGGTTTGGGTCTAGCCGAGTGGGTTTGGGTCTAGCGGAGTGGGTTTGGGTCTAGCCGAGTGGGTTTGGGTCTAGCCGAGTGGGTTTGGGTCTAGCCGAGTGGTTTTGGGTCTAGCCGAGTGGGTTTGGGTCTAGCCGAGTGGGTTTGGGTCTAGCCGAGTGGGTTTGGGTCTAGCCGAGTGGTTTAGGTCTAGCCGAGTGGGTTTGGGACTAGCCGAGTCGGTTTGGGTCTAGCCGAGTGGGTTTGGTTCCAGCCAAGTGGGTTTGGGTCTAGCGGTGTGGGTTTGGGTCTAGCCGAGTGGGTTTGGGTCTAGCCGAGTGGGTTTGGGTCTAGCCGAGTGGGTTTGGGTCTAGCCATGTGGGTTTGGGCCTAGCCGAGTGGGTTTGGGTCTAGCCGAGTGGGTTTGGGTCTAGCCGAGTGGGTTTGGGACTAGCCGAGTGGGTTTGGGTCTAGCCGAGTGGGTTTGGTTCTAGCCAAGTGGGTTTGGGTCTAGCTGTGTGGGTTTGGGTCTAGCCGAGTGGGTTTGTGTCTAGCCGAGTGGGTTTGGGTCTAGACGAGTGGGTTTGGGTGTAGCCGAGTGGGTTTGTGTCTAGCGGAGTGGGTTTGGGTGTAGCCGAGTGGGTTTGGGTCTAGCCGAGTGGTTTTGGGTCTCGCCGAGTGGGTTTGGGTCTAGCCGAGTGGGTTTGGTCTAGCCGAGTGGGTTTTGGTCTAGCGGAGTGGGTTTGGGTCTAGCCGATTGGGTTTGGGTCCAGCCGAGTGGGTTTGGGTTTAGCCAAGTGGGTTTGGGTGTAGCCGAGTGCGTTTGGATCTAGCGGAGTGGGTTTGGGTCTAGCCGAGTGTGTTTGGGTCTAGCCCAGTGGGTTTGGGTATAGCCGAGTGGGTTTGTGTCTAGCCGAGTGGGTTTGGGTCTAGCCGAGTGGGCTTGGGTCTAGCCGAGTGGGTTTGGGTCTAGCCGAGTGGATTTGGGTCCAGCCGAATGGGTTTGGGTCCAGCCGAGTGGGTTTGGGTCTAGCCGAGTGGGTTTGGGTCTAGCCGAGTGGGTTTGGATCTAGCCGAGTGGGTTTGGGTCTAGCCGAGTGGGTTTGGGTCCAGCCGAGTGGGTTTGGGTCTAGCCGAGTGGGTTTGGGAGTACCCGAGTGGGTTTGGGTCTAGCCGAGTGGGTTTGGGTCTAACTGAGTGGGTTTGGGTCTAGCCGAGTGGGTTTGGGTCCAGCCGAGTGGGATTGGGTCATGCCGAGTGGGTTTGGGTCTAGCCGAGTGGGTTTGGGTCTAGCGGAGTGGGTTTGGGTCTAGCCGAGTGGGTTTGGGTCTAGCCGAGTGGGTTTGGGTCTAGCCGAGTGGTTTTGGGTCTAGCCGAGTGGGTTTGGGTCTAGCCGAGTGGGTTTGGGCCTAGCCGAGTGGGTTTGGGTCTAGCCGAGTGGTTTAGGTCTAGCCGAGTGGGTTTGGGACTAGCCGAGTGGGTTTGGGTCTAGCCGAGTGGGTTTGGTTCTAGCCAAGTGGGTTTGGGTCTAGCGGTGTGGGTTTGGGTCTAGCCGAGTGGGTTTGGGTCTAGCCGAGTGGGTTTGGGTCTAGCCGAGTGGGTTTGGGTCTAGCCGAGTGGGTTTGGGTCTAGCCGAGTGGGTTTGGGTCTAGCCGAGTGGGTTTGGGTCTAGCCGAGTGGGTTTGGGACTAGCCGAGTGGGTTTGGGTCTAGCCGAGTGGGTTTGGTTCTAGCCAAGTGGGTTTGGGTCTAGCTGTGTGGGTTTGGGTCTAGCCGAGTGGGTTTGGGTCTAGCCGAGTGGGTTTGGGTCTAGACGAGTGGGTTTGGGTGTAGCCGAGTGGGTTTGTGTCTAGCGGAGTGGGTTTGGGTGTAGCCGAGTGGGTTTGGGTCTAGCCGAGTGGGTTTGGGTCTCGCCGAGTGGGTTTGGGTCTAGCCGAGTGGGTTTGGTCTAGCCGAGTGGGTTTTGGTCTAGCGGAGTGGGTTTGGGTCTAGCCGATTGGGTTTGGGTCTAGCCGAGTGGGTTTGGGTTTAGCCAAGTGGGTTTGGGTGTAGCCGAGTGCGTTTGGGTCTAGCGGAGTGGGTTTGGGTCTAGCCGAGTGGGTTTGGGTCTAGCCCAGTGGGTTTGGGTATAGCCGAGTGGGTTTGTGTCTAGCCGAGTGGGTTTGGGTCTAGCCGAGTGGGCTTGGGTCTAGCCGAGTGGGTTTGGGTCTAGCCGAGTGGGTTTGGGTCATGCCGAGTGGGTTTGGGTCTAGCCGAGTGGGTTTGGGTCTAGCGGAGTGGGTTTGGGTCTAGCCGAGTGGGTTTGGGTCTAGCCGAGTGGGTTTGGGTATAGCCGAGTGGGTTTGTGTCTAGCCGAGTGGGTTTGGGTCTAGCCGAGTGGGTTTGGGTCTAGCCGAGTGGGGTGGGTCCAGCCGAGTGGGTTTGGGTCTAGCCGAGTGGGTTTGCGTCTACAGAGTGGGTTTGGGTCTAGCCGAGTGGGTTTGGGTATTACCGAGTGGGTTGGGGTCTAGCCAAGTGGGTTTGGGTCTAGCCGAGTGGGTTTGGGTGTAGCCGAGTGGGTTTGGGTCTAGCCGAGTGGGTTTGGGTCTAGCCGAGTGGGTTTGGGTCTAGCGGAGTGGGTTTGGGTCTAGCGGAGTGGGTTTGGGTCTAGCCGAGTGGGTTTGGGCCTAGCCGAGTGGGTTTGGGTCTAGCCGAGTGGTTTAGGTCTAGCCGAGTGGGTTTGGGACTAGCCGAGTGGGTTTGGGTCTAGCCGAGTGGGTTTGGTTCTAGCCAAGTGGGTTTGGGTCTAGCGGTGTGGGTTTGGGTCTAGCCGAGTGGGTTTGGGTCTAGCCGAGTGGGTTTGGGTCTAGCCGAGTGGGTTTGGGTCTAGCCGAGTGGGTTTGGGTCTAGCCGAGTGGGTTTGGGTCTAGCCGAGTGGGTTTGGGTCTAGCCGAGTGGGTTTGGGTCTAGCCGATTGGGTTTGGGTCTAGCCCAGTGGGTTTGGGTATAGCCGAGTGGGTTTGTGTCTAGCCGAGTGGGTTTGGGTCTAGCCGAGTGGGCTTGGGTCTAGCCGAGTGGGTTTGGGTCTAGCCGAGTGGGTTTGGGTCATGCCGAGTGGGTTTGGGTCTAGCCGAGTGGGTTTGGGTCTAGCGGAGTGGGTTTGGGTCTAGCCGAGTGGGTTTGGGTCTAGGCGAGTGGGTTTGGGTATAGCCGAGTGGGTTTGTGTCTAGCCGAGTGGGTTTGGGTCTAGCCGAGTGGGTTTGGGTCTAGCCGAGTGGGGTGGGTCCAGCCGAGTGGGTTTGGGTCTAGCCGAGTGGGTTTGCGTCTACAGAGTGGGTTTGGGTCTAGCCGAGTGGGTTTGGGTATTACCGAGTGGGTTGGGGTCTAGCCAAGTGGGTTTGGGTCTAGCCGAGTGGGTTTGGGTGTAGCCGAGTGGGTTTGGGTCTAGCCGAGTGGGTTTGGGTCTAGCCGAGTGGGTTTGGGTCTAGCGGAGTGGGTTTGGGTCTAGCGGAGTGGGTTTGGGTCTAGCCGAGTGGGTTTGGGTCTAGCCGAGTGGGTTTGGGTCTAGCCAAGTGGGTTTGGGTCTAGCCGAGTGGTTTTGGGTCTAGCCGAGTGGGTTTGGGTCTAGCCGAGTGGGTTTGGGTCTAGCTGCGTGGGTTTGGGTCTAGCCGAGTGGGTTTGGGTCTAGTCGAGTCCGTTTGGGTCTAGCCGAGTGGGTTTGGGACTAGCCGAGTGGGTTTGGGTCTAGCCGAGTGGGTTTGGTTCTAGCCAAGTGGGTTTGGGTCTAGCTGTGTGGGTTTGGGTCTAGCCGAGTGGGTTTGGGTCTAGCCGAGTGGGTTTGGGTCTAGACGAGTGGGATTGGGTGTAGCCGAGTGGGTTTGTTTCTAGCGGAGTGGGTTTGGGTGTAGCCGAGTGGGTTTGGGTCTAGCCGAGTGGGTTTGGGTCTAGCCGAGTGGGTTTGGGTCTAGCCGAGTGGGTTTGGTCTAGCCGAGTGGGTTTGGGTCTAGCGGAGTGGGTTTGGGTCTAGCCGATTGGGTTTGGGTCTAACCGAGTGGGTTTGGGTTTAGCCGAGTGGGTTCGGGTCTAGCCGAGTGGGTTTGGGTCTAGACGAGTGGGTTTGGGTCTAGCCGAGTGGGTTTGTGTCTAGCGGACTGGGTTTGGGTGCAGCCGAGTGGGTTTGGGTCTAGCCGAGTGGGTTTGGGTCTAGCCGAGTGGGTTTGGGTCTAGCTGAGTGGGTTTGGTCTAGCCGAGTGGGTTTGGGTCTAGCGGAGTGGGTTTGGGTCTAGCCGATTGGGTTTGGGTCTAGCCGAGTGGGTTTGGGTTTAGCCGAGTGGGTTCGGGTGTAGCCAAGTGCGTTTGGGTCTAGCGGAGTGGGTTTGGGTCTAGCCGAGTGGGTTTGGGTCTAGCCGAGTGGGTTTGGTCTAGCCGAGTGGGTTTGGGTCTAGCGGAGTGGGTTTGGGTCTAGCCGATTGGGTTTGGGTCTAGCCGAGTGGGTTTGGGTTTAGCCGAGTGGGTTCGGGTGTAGCCGAGTGCGTTTGGGTCTAGCGGAGTGGGTTTGGGTCTAGCCGAGTGGGTTTGGGTCTAGCCCAGTGGGTTTGGGTATAGCCGAGTGGGTTTGTGTCTAGCCGAGTGGGTTTGGGTCTAGCCGAGTGGGCTTGGGTCTAGCCGAGTGGGTTTGGGTCTAGCCGAGTGGATTTGGGTCTAGCCGAGTTGGTTTGGGTCTAGCCGAGTGGGTTTGGGTCCAGCCAAGTGGGTTTGGGTCTAGCCCAGTGGGTTTGGGACTAGCCGAGTGGGTTTGGGTCTTGCCGAGTGGGTTTGGGTCTAACCGAGTGGGTTTGGGTCTAGCCGAGTGGGTTTGGGTCCAGCCGAGTGGGTTTGGGTCTAGCCGTGTGGGTTTGCGTCTACAGAGTGGGTTTGGGTCCAGCCGAGTGGGTTTGGGTCTTACCGAGTGGGTTGGGTCTAGCCAAGTGGGTTTGGGTCTGGCCGAGTGGGTTTGGGTGTAGCCGAGTGGGTTTGGGTCTAGCCGAGTGGGTTTGGGTCTAGCCGAGTGGGTTTGGGTCTAGCCGAGTGGGTTTGGGTCTAGCGGAGTGGGTTTGGGTCTAGCCGAGTGGGTGTGGGTCTCGCCGAGTGGGTTTGGGTATAGCCGAGTGGGTTTGTGTCTAGCCGAGTGGGTTTGGGTCTAGCCGAGTGGGCTTGGGTCTAGCCGACTGGGTTTGGGTCTAGCCGAGTGGGTTTGGGTCTAGCCGAGTGGGTTTGGGTCTAGCCGAGTGGGTTTGGGTCCAGCCGAGTGGGTTTGGGTCTAGCCCAGTGGGTTTGGGACTAGCCGAGTGGGTTTGGGTCTAGCCGATTGGGTTTGGGTCTAACCGAGTGGGTTTGGGTCTAGCCGAGTGGGTTTGGGTCCAGCCGAGTGGGTTTGGGTCTAGCCGAGTGGGTTTGCGTCTACAGAGTGGGTTTGGGTCCAGCCGAGTGGGTTTGGGTCTTACCGAGTGGGTTGGGGTCTAGCCAAGTGGGTTTGGGTCTAGCCGAGTGGGTTTGGGTGTAGCCGAGTGGGTTTGGGTTTAGCCGAGTGGGTTTGGGTCTAGCCGAGTTGGTTTGGGTCTAGCCGAGTGGGTTTGGGTCTAGCCGAGTGGGTTTGGGTCTAGCGGAGTGGGTTTGGGTCTAGCCGAGTGGGTTTGGGTCCAGCCGAGTGGGTTTGGGTCTAGCCCAGTGGGTTTGGGACTAGCCGAGTGGGTTTGGGTCTTGCCGAGTGGGTTTGGGTCTAACCGAGTGGGTTTGGGTCTAGCCGAGTGGGTTTGGGTCCAGCCGAGTGGGTTTGGGTCTAGCCGAGTGGGTTTGCGTCTACAGAGTGGGTTTGGGTCCAGCCGAGTGGGTTTGGGTCTTACCGAGTGGGTTGGGGTCTAGCCAAGTGGGTTTGGGTCTGGCCGAGTGGGTTTGGGTGTAGCCGAGTGGGTTTGGGTCTAGCCGAGTGGGTTTGGGTCTAGCCGAGTGGGTTTGGGTCTAGCCGAGTGGGTTTGGGTCTAGCGGAGTGGGTTTGGGTCTAGCCGAGTGGGTGTGGGTCTCGCCGAGTGGGTTTGGGTATAGCCGAGTGGGTTTGTGTCTAGCCGAGTGGGTTTGGGTCTAGCCGAGTGGGCTTGGGTCTAGCCGAGTGGGTTTGGGTCTAGCCGAGTGGGTTTGGGTCTAGCCGAGTGGGTTTGGGTCTAGCCGAGTGGGTTTGGGTCCAGCCGAGTGGGTTTGGGTCTAGCCCAGTGGGTTTGGGACTTGCCGAGTGGGTTTGGGTCTTGCCGAGTGGGTTTGGGTCTAGCCGAGTGGGTTTGGGTCTAGCCGAGTGGGGTGGGTCCAGCCGAGTGGGTTTGGGTCTAGCCGAGTGGGTTTGCGTCTACAGAGTGGGTTTGGGTCTAGCCGAGTGGGTTTGGGTATTACCGAGTGGGTTGGGGTCTAGCCAAGTGGGTTTGGGTCTAGCCGAGTGGGTTTGGGTGTAGCCGAGTGGGTTTGGGTCTAGCCGAGTGGGTTTGGGTCTAGCCGAGTGGGTTTGGGTCTAGCGGAGTGGGTTTGGGTCTAGCGGAGTGGGTTTGGGTCTAGCCGAGTGGGTTTGGGTCTAGCCGAGTGGGTTTGGGTCTAGCCAAGTGGGTTTGGGTCTAGCCGAGTGGTTTTGGGTCTAGCCGAGTGGGTTTGGGTCTAGCCGAGTGGGTTTGGGTCTAGCTGCGTGGGTTTGGGTCTAGCCGAGTGGGTTTGGGTCTAGTCGAGTCCGTTTGGGTCTAGCCGAGTGGGTTTGGGACTAGCCGAGTGGGTTTGGGTCTAGCCGAGTGGGTTTGGTTCTAGCCAAGTGGGTTTGGGTCTAGCTGTGTGGGTTTGGGTCTAGCCGAGTGGGTTTGGGTCTAGCCGAGTGGGTTTGGGTCTAGACGAGTGGGATTGGGTGTAGCCGAGTGGGTTTGTTTCTAGCGGAGTGGGTTTGGGTGTAGCCGAGTGGGTTTGGGTCTAGCCGAGTGGGTTTGGGTCTAGCCGAGTGGGTTTGGGTCTAGCCGAGTGGGTTTGGTCTAGCCGAGTGGGTTTGGGTCTAGCGGAGTGGGTTTGGGTCTAGCCGATTGGGTTTGGGTCTAGCCGAGTGGGTTTGGGTTTAGCCGAGTGGGTTCGGGTCTAGCCGAGTGGGTTTGGGTCTAGACGAGTGGGTTTGGGTCTAGCCGAGTGGGTTTGTGTCTAGCGGACTGGGTTTGGGTGTAGCCGAGTGGGTTTGGGTGTAGCCGAGTGGGTTTGGGTCTAGCCGATTGGGTTTGGGTCTAGCCGAGTGGGTTTGGGTTTAGCCGAGTGGGTTCGGGTGTAGCCGAGTGCGTTTGGGTCTAGCGGAGTGGGTTTGGGTCTAGCCGAGTGGGTTTGGGTCTAGCCCAGTGGGTTTGGGTATAGCCGAGTGGGTTTGTGTCTAGCCGAGTGGGTTTGGGTCTAGCCGAGTGGGCTTGGGTCTAGCCGAGTGGGTTTGGGTCTAGCCGAGTGGATTTGGGTCTAGCCGAGTTGGTTTGGGTCTAGCCGAGTGGGTTTGGGTCTAGCCAAGTGGGTTTGGGTCTAGCCCAGTGGGTTTGGGACTAGCCGAGTGGGTTTGGGTCTTGCCGAGTGGGTTTGGGTCTAACCGAGTGGGTTTGGGTCTAGCCGAGTGGGTTTGGGTCCAGCCGAGTGGGTTTGGGTCTAGCCGAGTGGGTTTGCGTCTACAGAGTGGGTTTGGGTCCAGCCGAGTGGGTTTGGGTCTTACCGAGTGGGTTGGGTCTAGCCAAGTGGGTTTGGGTCTGGCCGAGTGGGTTTGGGTGTAGCCGAGTGGGTTTGGGTCTAGCCGAGTGGGTTTGGGTCTAGCCGAGTGGGTTTGGGTCCAGCCGAGTGGGTTTGGGTCTAGCCGAGTGGGTTTGCGTCTACAGAGTGGGTTTGGGTCCAGCCGAGTGGGTTTGGGTCTTACCGAGTGGGTTGGGGTCTAGCCAAGTGGGTTTGGGTCTGGCCGAGTGGGTTTGGGTGTAGCCGAGTGGGTTTGGGTCTAGCCGAGTGGGTTTGGGTCTAGCCGAGTGGGTTTGGGTCTAGCCGAGTGGGTTTGGGTCTAGCGGAGTGGGTTTGGGTCTAGCCGAGTGGGTGTGGGTCTCGCCGAGTGGGTTTGGGTATAGCCGAGTGGGTTTGTGTCTAGCCGAGTGGGTTTGGGTCTAGCCGAGTGGGCTTGGGTCTAGCCGAGTGGGTTTGGGTCTAGCCGAGTGGGTTTGGGTCTAGCCGAGTGGGTTTGGGTCTAGCCGAGTGGGTTTGGGTCCAGCCGAGTGGGTTTGGGTCTAGCCCAGTGGGTTTGGGACTTGCCGAGTGGGTTTGGGTCTTGCCGAGTGGGTTTGGGTCTAACCGAGTGGGTTTGGGTCTAGCCGAGTGGGTTTGGGTCCAGCCGAGTGGGTTTGGGTCTAGCCGAGTGGGTTTGCGTCTACAGAGTGGGTTTGGGTCCAGCCGAGTGGGTTTGGGTCTTACCGAGTGGGTTGGGGTCTAGCCAAGTGGGTTTGGGTCTAGCCGAGTGGGTTTAGGTGTAGCCGAGTGGGTTTGGGTCTAGCCGAGTAGGTTTGGGTCTAGCCGAGTGGTTTTGGGTCTAGCCGAGTGGGTTTGGGTCTAGCCGAGTGGGTTTGGGACTTGCCGAGTGGGTTTGGGTCTAGCCGAGTGGGTTTGGGTCTAACCGAGTGGGTTTGGGTCTAGCCGAGTGGGTTTGGGTCCAGCCGAGTGGGTTTGGGTCTAGCCCAGTGGGTTTGGGACTTGCCGAGTGGGTTTGGGTCTTGCCGAGTGGGTTTGGGTCTAGCCGAGTGGGTTTGGGTCTAGCCGAGTGGGGTGGGTCCAGCCGAGTGGGTTTGGGTCTAGCCGAGTGGGTTTGCGTCTACAGAGTGGGTTTGGGTCTAGCCGAGTGGGTTTGGGTATTACCGAGTGGGTTGGGGTCTAGCCAAGTGGGTTTGGGTCTAGCCGAGTGGGTTTGGGTGTAGCCGAGTGGGTTTGGGTCTAGCCGAGTGGGTTTGGGTCTAGCCGAGTGGGTTTGGGTCTAGCGGAGTGGGTTTGGGTCTAGCGGAGTGGGTTTGGGTCTAGCCGAGTGGGTTTGGGTCTAGCCGAGTGGGTTTGGGTCTAGCCAAGTGGGTTTGGGTCTAGCCGAGTGGTTTTGGGTCTAGCCGAGTGGGTTTGGGTCTAGCCGAGTGGGTTTGGGTCTAGCTGCGTGGGTTTGGGTCTAGCCGAGTGGGTTTGGGTCTAGTCGAGTCCGTTTGGGTCTAGCCGAGTGGGTTTGGGTTTAGCCGAGTGGGTTCGGGTGTAGCCGAGTGCGTTTGGGTCTAGCGGAGTGGGTTTGGGTCTAGCCGAGTGGGTTTGGGTCTAGCCCAGTGGGTTTGGGTATAGCCGAGTGGGTTTGTGTCTAGCCGAGTGGGTTTGGGTCTAGCCGAGTGGGCTTGGGTCTAGCCGAGTGGGTTTGGGTCTAGCCGAGTGGATTTGGGTCTAGCCGAGTTGGTTTGGGTCTAGCCGAGTGGGTTTGGGTCCAGCCAAGTGGGTTTGGGTCTAGCCCAGTGGGTTTGGGACTAGCCGAGTGGGTTTGGGTCTTGCCGAGTGAGTTTGGGTCTAACCGAGTGGGTTTGGGTCTAGCCGAGTGGGTTTGGGTCCAGCCGAGTGGGTTTGGGTCTAGCCGAGTGGGTTTGCGTCTACAGAGTGGGTTTGGGTCCAGCCGAGTGGGTTTGGGTCTTACCGAGTGGGTTGGGTCTAGCCAAGTGGGTTTGGGTCTGGCCGAGTGGGTTTGGGTGTAGCCGAGTGGGTTTGGGTCTAGCCGAGTGGGTTTGGGTCTAGCCGAGTGGGTTTGGGTCCAGCCGAGTGGGTTTGGGTCTAGCCGAGTGGGTTTGCGTCTACAGAGTGGGTTTGGGTCCAGCCGAGTGGGTTTGGGTCTTACCGAGTGGGTTGGGGTCTAGCCAAGTGGGTTTGGGTCTGGCCGAGTGGGTTTGGGTGTAGCCGAGTGGGTTTGGGTCTAGCCGAGTGGGTTTGGGTCTAGCCGAGTGGGTTTGGGTCTAGCCGAGTGGGTTTGGGTCTAGCGGAGTGGGTTTGGGTCTAGCCGAGTGGGTGTGGGTCTCGCCGAGTGGGTTTGGGTATAGCCGAGTGGGTTTGTGTCTAGCCGAGTGGGTTTGGGTCTAGCCGAGTGGGCTTGGGTCTAGCCGAGTGGGTTTGGGTCTAGCCGAGTGGGTTTGGGTCTAGCCGAGTGGGTTTGGGTCTAGCCGAGTGGGTTTGGTTCTAGCCAAGTGGGTTTGGGTCTAGCTGTGTGGGTCTAGGTCTAGCCGAGTGGGTTTGGGTCTAGCCGAGTGGGTTTGGGTCTAGCCGAGTGGGTTTGAGTGTAGCCGAGTGGGTTTGGGTGTAGCGCAGTGTGTTTGTGTCTAGCGGAGTGGGTTTGGGTATAGCCGAGTGGATTTGGGTCCAGCCGAATGGGTTTGGGTCCAGCCGAGTGGGTTTGGGTCTAGCCGAGTGGGTTTGGGTCTAGCCGAGTGGGTTTGGATCTAGCCGAGTGGGTTTGGGTCTAGCCGAGTGGGTTTGGGTCCAGCCGAGTGGGTTTGGGTCTAGCCGAGTGGGTTTGGGACTAGCTGAGTGGGTTTGGGTCTAGCCGAGTGCGTTTGGGTCTAACTGAGTGGGTTTGGGTCTAGCCGAGTGGGTTTGGGTCCAGCCGAGTGGGATTGGGTCATGCCGAGTGGGTTTGGGTCTAGCCGAGTGGGTTTGGGTCTAGCGGAGTGGGTTTCGGTCTAGCCGAGTGGGTTTGGGTCTAGCCGAGTGGGTTTGGGTCTAGCCGAGTGGGTTTGGGTCTAGCCGAGTGGGTTTGGGTCTAGCCGAGTGGGTTTGGGTCTAGCCGAGTGTTTTAGGTCTAGCCGAGTGGGTTTGGGACTAGCCGAGTGGGTTTGGGTCTAGCCGAGTGGGTTTGGTTCTAGCCAAGTGGGTTTGGGTCTAGCTGTGTGGGTTTGGGTCTAGCCGAGTGGGTTTGGGTCTAGCCGAGTGGGTTTGGGTCTAGACGAGTGGGTTTGGGTGTAGCCGAGTGGGTTTGTGTCTAGCGGAGTGGGTTTGGGTGTAGCCGAGTGGGTTTGGGTCTAGCCGAGTGGGTTTGGGTCTAGCCGAGTGGGTTTGGGTCTAGCCGAGTGGGTTTGGTCTAGCCGAGTGGGTTTTGGTCTAGCGGAGTGGGTTTGGGTCTAGCCGATTGGGTTTGGGTCTAGCCGAGTGGGTTTGGGTTTAGCCAAGTGGGTTTGGGTGTAGCCGAGTGCGTTTGGGTCTAGCGGAGTGGGTTTTGGTCTAGCCGAGTGGGTTTGGGTCTAGCCCAGTGGGTTTGGGTCTAGCCGAGTGGGTTTGGGTCCAGCCGAGTGGGTTTGGGGCTAGCCCAGTGGGTTTGGGACTTGCCGAGTGGGTTTGGGTCTTGCCGAGTGGGTTTGGGTCTAACCGAGTGGGTTTGGGTCTAGCCGAGTGGGTTTGGGTCCAGCCGAGTGGGTTTGGGTCTAGCCGAGTGGGTTTGCGTCTACAGAGTGGGTTTGGGTCCAGCCGAGTCGGTTTGGGTCTTACCGAGTGGGTTGGGGTCTAGCCAAGTGGGTTTGGGTCTAGCCGAGTGGGTTTGGGTGTAGCCGAGTGGGTTTGGGTCCAGCCGAGTAGGTTTGGGTCTAGCCGAGTGGTTTTGGGTCTAGCCGAGTGGGTTTGGGTCTAGCCGAGTGGGTTTGGGACTTGCCGAGTGGGTTTGGGTCTAGCCGAGTGGGTTTGGGTCTAACCGAGTGGGTTTGGGTCTAGCCGAGTGGGTTTGGGTCCAGCCGAGTGGGTTTGGGTGTAGCCGAGTGGGTTTGGGTTTAGCCGAGTGGGTTTGGGTCTAGCCGAGTGGGTTTGGGTCTAGCCGAGTGGGTGTGGGTCTCGCCGAGTGGGCTTGGGTCTAGCCGAGTAGGTTTGGGTCTAGCCGAGTGGTTTTGGGTCTAGCCGAGTCCGTTTGGGTCTAGCCGAGTGGGTTTGGGTCTAGCCGAGTGGGTTTGGGTCTAGCCGAGTGGGTTTGGGTCTAGCCGAGTCCGTTTGGGTCTAGCCGAGTGGGTTTGGGTCTAGCCGAGTGGGTTTGGTTCTAGCCAAGTTGGTTTGGGTCTAGCTGTGTGGGTTTAGGTCTAGCCGAGTGGGTTTGGGTCTAGCCGAGTGGGTTTGGGTCTAGCCGAGTGGGTTTGAGTGTAGCCGAGTGGGTTTGGGTGTAGCGCAGTGTGTTTGTGTCTGGCGGAGTGGGTTTGGGTATAGCCGAGTGGATTTGGGTCCAGCCGAATGGGTTTGGGTCCAGCCGAGTGGGTTTGGGTCTAGCCGAGTGGGTTTGGGTCTAGCCGAGTGGGTTTGGATCTAGCCGAGTGGGTTTGGGTCTAGCCGAGTGGGTTTGGGTCCAGCCGAGTGGGTTTGGGTCTAGCCGAGTGGGTTTGGGACTAGCCGAGTGGGTTTGGGTCTAGCCGAGTGCGTTTGGGTCTAACTGAGTGGGTTTGGGTCTAGCCGAGTGGGTTTGGGTCCAGCCGAGTGGGATTGGGTCATGCTGAGTGGGTTTGGGTCTAGCCGAGTGGGTTTGGGTCTAGCGGAGTGTGTTTGGGTCTAGCCGAGTGGGTTTGGGTCTAGCCGAGTGGGTTTGGGTCTAGCCGAGTGGGTTTGGGTCTAGCCGAGTGGGTTTGGGTCTAGCCGAGTGGGTTTGGGTCTAGCCGAGTGGTTTAGGTCTAGCCGAGTGGGTTTGGGACTAGCCGAGTGGGTTTGGGTCTAGCCGAGTGGGTTTGGTTCTAGCCAAGTGGGTTTGGGTCTAGCTGTGTGGGTTTGGGTCTAGCCGAGTGGGTTTGGGTCTAGCCGAGTGGGTTTGGGTCTAGACGAGTGGGTTTGGGTGTAGCCGAGTGGGTTTGTGTCTAGCGGAGTGGGTTTGGGTGTAGCCGAGTGGGTTTGGGTCTAGCCGAGTGGGTTTGGGTCTAGCCGAGTGGGTTTGGGTCTAGCCGAGTGGGTTTGGTCTAGCCGAGTGGGTTTTGGTCTAGCGGAGTGGGTTTGGGTCTAGCCGATTGGGTTTGGGTCTAGCCGAGTGGGTTTGGGTTTAGCCAAGTGGGTTTGGGTGTAGCCGAGTGCGTTTGGGTCTAGCGGAGTGGGTTTTGGTCTAGCCGAGTGGGTTTGGGTCTAGCCCAGTGGGTTTGGGTATAGCCGAGTGGGTTTGTGTCTAGCCGAGTGGGTTTGGGTCTACCCGAGTGGGCTTGGGTCTAGCCGAGTGGGTTTGGGTCTAGCCGAGTGGGTTTGGGTCATGCCGAGTGGGTTTGGGTCTAGCCGAGTGGGTTTGGGTCTAGCGGAGTGGGTTTGGGTCTAGCCGAGTGGGTTTGGGTCTAGCCGAGTGGGTTTGGGTATAGCCGAGTGGGTTTGTGTCTAGCCGAGTGGGTTTGGGTCTAGCCGAGTGGGTTTGGGTCTAGCCGAGTGGGTTTGGGTCCAGCCGAGTGGGTTTGGGTCTAGCCGAGTGGGTTTGCGTCTACAGAGTGGGTTTGGGTCTAGCCGAGTGGGTTTGGGTCTTACCGAGTGGGTTGGGGTCTAGCCAAGTGGGTTTGGGTGTAGCCGAGTGGGTTTGGGTGTAGCCGAGTGGGTTTCGGTCTAGCCGAGTGGGTTTGGGTCTAGCCGAGTGGGTTTGGGTCTAGCCGAGTGGGTTTGGGTCTAGCGGAGTGGGTTTGGGTCTAGCCGAGTGGGTTTGGGTCTAGCCGAGTGGGTTTGGGTCTAGCCGAGTGGGTTTGGGTCTAGCCGAGTGGTTTTGGGTCAAGCCGAGTGGGTTTGGGTCCTGCCGAGTGGGTTTGGGTCTAGCTGAGTGGGTTTGGGTCTAGCCGAGTGGGTTTGGGTCTAGTCGAGTCCGTTTGGGTCTAGCCGAGTGGGTTTGGGACTAGCCGAGTGGGTTTGGGTCTAGCCGAGTGGGTTTGGGTCTAGCCGAGTGGGTTTGGGTCTAGCCGAGTGGGTTTGGGTCTAGCCGAGTGGGTTTGGGTCTAGCCGAGTGGGTTTGAGTGTAGCCGAGTGGGTTTGGGTGTAGCGCAGTGTGTTTGTGTCTGGCGGAGTGGGTTTGGGTATAGCCGAGTGGATTTGGGTCCAGCCGAATGGGTTTGGGTCCAGCCGAGTGGGTTTGGGTCTAGCCGAGTGGGTTTGGGTCTAGCCGAGTGGGTTTGGATCTAGCCGAGTGGGTTTGGGTCTAGCCGAGTGGGTTTGGGTCCAGCCGAGTGGGTTTGGGTCTAGCCGAGTGGGTTTGGGACTAGCCGAGTGGGTTTGGGTCTAGCCGAGTGCGTTTGAGTCTAACTGAGTGGGTTTGGGTCTAGCCGAGTGGGTTTGGGTCCAGCCGAGTGGGATTGGGTCATGCCGAGTGGGTTTGGGTCTAGCCGAGTGGGTTTGGGTCTAGCGGAGTGTGTTTGGGTCTAGCCGAGTGGGTTTGGGTCTAGCCGAGTGGGTTTGGGTCTAGCCGAGTGGGTTTGGGTCTAGCCGAGTGGGTTTGGGTCTAGCCGAGTGGGTTTGGGTCTAGCCGAGTGGTTTAGGTCTAGCCGAGTGGGTTTGGGACTAGCCGAGTGGGTTTGGGTCTAGCCGAGTGGGTTTGGTTCTAGCCAAGTGGGTTTGGGTCTAGCTGTGTGGGTTTGGGTCTAGCCGAGTGGGTTTGGGTCTAGCCGAGTGGGTTTGGGTCTAGACGAGTGGGTTTGGGTGTAGCCGAGTGGGTTTGTGTCTAGCGGAGTGGGTTTGGGTGTAGCCGAGTGGGTTTGGGTCTAGCCGAGTGGGTTTGGGTCTAGCCGAGTGGGTTTGGGTCTAGCCGAGTGGGTTTGGTCTAGCCGAGTGGGTTTTGGTCTAGCGGAGTGGGTTTGGGTCTAGCCGATTGGGTTTGGGTCTAGCCGAGTGGGTTTGGGTTTAGCCAAGTGGGTTTGGGTGTAGCCGAGTGCGTTTGGGTCTAGCGGAGTGGGTTTTGGTCTAGCCGAGTGGGTTTGGGTCTAGCCCAGTGGGTTTGGGTATAGCCGAGTGGGTTTGTGTCTAGCCGAGTGGGTTTGGGTCTAGCCGAGTGGGCTTGCGTCTAGCCGAGTGGGTTTGGGTCTAGCCGAGTGGGTTTGGGTCATGCCGAGTGGGTTTGGGTCTAGCCGAGTGGGTTTGGGTCTAGCGGAGTGGGTTTGGGTCTAGCCGAGTGGGTTTGGGTCTAGCCGAGTGGGTTTGGGTATAGCCGAGTGGGTTTGTTTCTAGCCGAGTGGGTTTGGGTCTAGCCGAGTGGGTTTGGGTCTAGCCGAGTGGGTTTGGGTCCAGCCGAGTGGGTTTGGGTCTAGCCGAGTGGGTTTGCGTCTACAGAGTGGGTTTGGGTCTAGCCGCGTGGGTTTGGGTCTTACCGAGTGGGTTGGGGTCTAGCCAAGTGGGTTTGGGTGTAGCCGAGTGGGTTTGGGTGTAGCCGAGTGGGTTTCGTTCTAGCCGAGTGGGTTTGGGTCTAGCCGAGTGGGTGTGGGTCTAGCCGAGTGGGTTTGGGTCTAGCGGAGTGGGTTTGGGTCTAGCCGAGTGGGTTTGGGTCTAGCCGAGTGGGTTTGGGCCTAGCCGAGTGGTTTTGGGTCTAGCCGAGTGGGTTTGGGTCTAGCCGAGTGGGTTTGGGTCTAGCTGAGTGGGTTTGGGTCTAGCTGAGTGGGTTTGGGTCTAGTCGAGTCCGTTTGGGTCTAGCCGAGTGGGTTTGGGACTAGCCGAGTGGGTTTGGGTCTAGCCGAGTGGGTTTGGTTCTAGCCAAGTGGGTTTGGGTCTAGCTGTGTGGGTTTGGGTCTAGCCGAGTGGGTTTGGGTCTAGCCGAGTGGGTTTGGGTCTAGACGAGTGGGATTGGGTGTAGCCGAGTGGGTTTGTTTCTAGCGGAGTGGGTTTGGGTGTAGCCGAGTGGGTTTGGGTCTAGCCAAGTGGGTTTGGGTGTAGCCGAGTGGGTTTGGGTGTAGCCGAGTGGGTTTCGGTCTAGCCGAGTGGGTTTGGGTCTAGCCGAGTGGGTTTGGGTCTAGCCGAGTGGGTTTGGGTCTAGCCGAGTGGGTTTGGGTCTAGCCGAGTGGGTTTGGGTCTAGCCGAGTGGGTTTGGGTCTAGCCGAGTGGGTTTGGGTCTAGCCGAGTGGTTTTGGGTCTAGCCGAGTGGGTTTGGGTCCAGCCGAGTGGGTTTGGGTCTAGCTGAGTGGGTTTGGGTCTAGCCGAGTGGGTTTGGGTCTAGTCGAGTCCGTTTGGGTCTAGCCGAGTGGGTTTGGGACTAGCCGAGTGGGTTTGGGTCTAGCCGAGTGGGTTTGGGTCTAGCCCAGTGGGTTTGGGTCTAGCCGAGTGGGTTTGGGTCTAGCCGAGTGGGTTTGGGTCTAGCCGAGTGGGTTTGAGTGTAGCCGAGTGGGTTTGGGTGTAGCGCAGTGTGTTTGTGTCTGGCGGAGTGGGTTTGGGTATAGCCGAGTGGATTTGGGTCCAGCCGAATGGGTTTGGGTCCAGCCGAGTGGGTTTGGGTCTAGCCGAGTGGGTTTGGGTCTAGCCGAGTGGGTTTGGATCTAGCCGAGTGGGTTTGGGTCTAGCCGAGTGGGTTTGGGTCCAGCCGAGTGGGTTTGGGTCTAGCCGAGTGGGTTTGGGACTAGCCGAGTGGGTTTGGGTCTAGCCGAGTGCGTTTGAGTCTAACTGAGTGGGTTTGGGTCTAGCCGAGTGGGTTTGGGTCTAGCGGAGTGTGTTTGGGTCTAGCCGAGTGGGTTTGGGTCTAGCCGAGTGGGTTTGGGTCTAGCCGAGTGGGTTTGGGTCTAGCCGAGTGGGTTTGGGTCTAGCCGAGTGGGTTTGGGTCTAGCCGAGTGGTTTAGGTCTAGCCGAGTGGGTTTGGGACTAGCCGAGTGGGTTTGGGTCTAGCCGAGTGGGTTTGGTTCTAGCCAAGTGGGTTTGGGTCTAGCTGTGTGGGTTTGGGTCTAGCCGAGTGGGTTTGGGTCTAGCCGAGTGGGTTTGGGTCTAGACGAGTGGGTTTGGGTGTAGCCGAGTGGGTTTGTGTCTAGCGGAGTGGGTTTGGGTGTAGCCGAGTGGGTTTGGGTCTAGCCGAGTGGGTTTGGGTCTAGCCGAGTGGGTTTGGGTCTAGCCGAGTGGGTTTGGTCTAGCCGAGTGGGTTTTGGTCTAGCGGAGTGGGTTTGGGTCTAGCCGATTGGGTTTGGGTCTAGCCGAGTGGGTTTGGGTTTAGCCAAGTGGGTTTGGGTGTAGCCGAGTGCGTTTGGGTCTAGCGGAGTGGGTTTTGGTCTAGCCGAGTGGGTTTGGGTCTAGCCCAGTGGGTTTGGGTATAGCCGAGTGGGTTTGTGTCTAGCCGAGTGGGTTTGGGTCTAGCCGAGTGGGCTTGCGTCTAGCCGAGTGGGTTTGGGTCTAGCCGAGTGGGTTTGGGTCTTGCCGAGTGGGTTTGGGTCTAGCCGAGTGGGTTTGGGTCTAGCGGAGTGGGTTTGGGTCTAGCCGAGTGGGTTTGGGTCCAGCCGAGTGGGTTTGGGTCTAGCCGAGTGGGTTTGCGTCTACAGAGTGGGTTTGGGTCTAGCCGAGTGGGTTTGGGTCTTACCGAGTGGGTTGGGGTCTAGCCAAGTGGGTTTGGGTGTAGCCGAGTGGGTTTGGGTGTAGCCGAGTGGGTTTCGGTCTAGCCGAGTGGGTTTGGGTCTAGCCGAGTGGGTGTGGGTCTAGCCGAGTGGGTTTGGGTCTAGCGGAGTGGGTTTGGGTCTAGCCGAGTGGGTTTGGGTCTAGCCGAGTGGGTTTGGGTCTAGCCGAGTGGGTTTGTGTCTAGCCGAGTGGTTTTGGGTCTAGCCGAGTGGGTTTGGGTCTAGCCGAGTGGGTTTGGGTCTAGCTGAGTGGGTTTGGGTCTAGCCGAGTGGGTTTGGGTCTAGTCGAGTCCGTTTGGGTCTAGCCGAGTGGGTTTGGGACTAGCCGAGTGGGTTTGGGTCTAGCCGAGTGGGTTTGGTTCTAGCCAAGTGGGTTTGGGTCTAGCTGTGTGGGTTTGGGTCTAGCCGAGTGGGTTTGGGTCTAGCCGAGTGGGTTTGGGTCTAGACGAGTGGGATTGGGTGTAGCCAAGTGGGTTTGTTTCTAGCGGAGTGGGTTTGGGTGTAGCCGAGTGGGTTAGGGTCTAGCCGAGTGGTTTGGGTCTAGCCGAGTGGGTTTGGGTCTAGCCGAGTGGGTTTGGTCTAGCCGAGTGGGTTTGGGTCTGGCGGAGTGGGTTTGGGTCTAGCCGATTGGGTTTGGGTCTAGCCGAGTGGGTTTGGGTTTAGCCGAGTGGGTTCGGGTCTAGCCGAGTGGGTTTGGGTCTAGACGAGTGGGTTTGGGTGTAGCCGAGTGGGTTTGTGTCTAGCGGAGTGGGTTTGGGTGTAGCCGAGTGGGTTTGGGTCTAGCCGAGTGGGTTTGGGTCTAGCCGAGTGGGTTTGGGTCTAGCCGAGTGGGTTTGGTCTAGCCGAGTGGGTTTGGGTCTAGCGGAGTGGGTTTGGGTCTAGCCGATTGGGTTTGGGTCTAGCCGAGTGGGTTTGGGTTTAGCCGAGTGGGTTCGGGTGTAGCCGAGTGCGTTTGGGTCTAGCGGAGTGGGTTTGGGTCTAGCCGAGTGGGTTTGGGTCTAGCCGAGTGGGTTTGGTCTAGCCGAGTGGGTTTGGGTCTAGCGGAGTGGGTTTGGGTCTAGCCGATTGGGTTTGGGTCTAGCCGAGTGGGTTTGGGTTTAGCCGAGTGGGTTCGGGTGTAGCCGAGTGCGTTTGGGTCTAGCGGAGTGGGTTTGGGTCTAGCCGAGTGGGTTTGGGTCTAGCCCAGTGGGTTTGGGTATAGCCGAGTGGGTTTGTGTCTAGCCGAGTGGGTTTGGGTCTGGCCGAGTGGGCTTGGGTCTAGCCGAGTGGGTTTGGGTCTAGCCGAGTGGGTTTGGGTCTAGCCGAGTGGGTTTGGGTCTAGCCGAGTGGGTTTGGGTCCAGCCGAGTTGGTTTGGGTCTAGCCCAGTGGGTTTGGGACTAGCCGAGTGGGTTTGGGTCTTGCCGAGTGGGTTTGGGTCTAACCGAGTGGGTTTGGGTCTAGCCGAGTGGGTTTGGGTCCAGCCGAGTGGGTTTGGGTCTAGCCGAGTGGGTTTGCGTCTACAGAGTGGGTTTGGGTCCAGCCGAGTGGGTTTGGGTCTTACCGAGTGGGTTGGGGTCTAGCCAAGTGGGTTTGGGTCTGGCCGAGTGGGTTTGGGTGTAGCCGAGTGGGTTTGGGTCTAGCCGAGTGGGTTTGGGTCTAGCCGAGTGGGTTTGGGTCTAGCCGAGTGGGTTTGGGTCTAGCGGAGTGGGTTTGGGTCTAGCCGAGTGGGTGTGGGTCTCGCCGAGTGGGTTTGGGTATAGCCGAGTGGGTTTGTGTCTAGCCGAGTGGGTTTGGGTCTAGCCGAGTGGGCTTGGGTCTAGCCGAGTGGGTTTGGGTCTAGCCGAGTGGGTTTGGGTCTAGCCGAGTGGGTTTGGGTCTAGCCAAGTGGGTTTGGGTCTAGCTGTGTGGGTTTGGGTCTAGCCGAGTGGGTTTGGGTCTAGCCGAGTGGGTTTGGGTCTAGACGAGTGGGTTTGGGTGTAGCCGAGTGGGTTTGTGTCTAGCGGAGTGGGTTTGGGTGTAGCCGAGTGGGTTTGGGTGTAGCCGAGTGGGTTTGGGTCTAGCCGAGTGGGTTTGGGTCTAGCCGAGTGGGTTTGGTCTAGCCGAGTGGGTTTTGGTCTAGCGGAGTGGGTTTGGGTCTAGCCGATTGGGTTTGGGTCTAGCCGAGTGGGTTTGGGTTTAGCCAAGTGGGTTTGGGTGTAGCCGAGTGCGTTTGGGTCTAGCGGAGTGGGTTTTGGTCTAGCCGAGTGGGTTTGGGTCTAGCCCAGTGGGTTTGGGTATAGCCGAGTGGGTTTGTGTCTAGCCGAGTGGGTTTGGGTCTAGCCGAGTGGGCTTGCGTCTAGCCGAGTGGGTTTGGGTCTAGCCGAGTGGGTTTGGGTCATGCCGAGTGGGTTTGGGTCTAGCCGAGTGGGTTTGGGTCTAGCGGAGTGGGTTTGGGTCTAGCCGAGTGGGTTTGGGTCTAGCCGAGTGGGTTTGGGTATAGCCGAGTGGGTTTGTTTCTAGCCGAGTGGGTTTGGGTCTAGCCGAGTGGGTTTGGGTCTAGCCGAGTGGGTTTGGGTCCAGCCGAGTGGGTTTGGGTCTAGCCGAGTGGGTTTGCGTCTACAGAGTGGGTTTGGGTCTAGCCGAGTGGGTTTGGGTCTTACCGAGTGGGTTGGGGTCTAGCCAAGTGGGTTTGGGTGTAGCCGAGTGGGTTTGGGTGTAGCCGAGTGGGTTTCGGTCTAGCCGAGTGGGTTTGGGTCTAGCCGAGTGGGTGTGGGTCTAGCCGAGTGGGTTTGGGTCTAGCGGAGTGGGTTTGGGTCTAGCCGAGTGGGTTTGGGTCTAGCCGAGTGGGTTTGGGTCTAGCCGAGTGGGTTTGGGTCTAGCCGAGTGGTTTTGGGTCTAGCCGAGTGGGTTTGGGTCTAGCCGAGTGGGTTTGGGTCTAGCTGAGTGGGTTTGGGTCTAGCCGAGTGGGTTTGGGTCTAGTCGAGTCCGTTTGGGTCTAGCCGAGTGGGTTTGGGACTAGCCGAGTGGGTTTGGGTCTAGCCGAGTGGGTTTGGTTCTAGCCAAGTGGGTTTGGGTCTAGCTGTGTGGGTTTGGGTCTAGCCGAGTGGGTTTGGGTCTAGCCGAGTGGGTTTGGGTCTAGACGAGTGGGATTGGGTGTAGCCGAGTGGGTTTGTTTCTAGCGGAGTGGGTTTGGGTGTAGCCGAGTGGGTTTGGGTCTAGCCGAGTGGTTTGGGTCTAGCCGAGTGGGTTTGGGTCTAGCCGAGTGGGTTTGGTCTAGCCGAGTGGGTTTGGGTCTGGCGGAGTGGGTTTGGGTCTAGCCGATTGGGTTTGGGTCTAGCCGAGTGGGTTTGGGTTTAGCCGAGTGGGTTCGGGTCTAGCCGAGTGGGTTTGGGTCTAGACGAGTGGGTTTGGGTGTAGCCGAGTGGGTTTGTGTCTAGCGGAGTGGGTTTGGGTGTAGCCGAGTGGGTTTGGGTCTAGCCGAGTGGGTTTGGGTCTAGCCGAGTGGGTTTGGGTCTAGCCGAGTGGGTTTGGTCTAGCCGAGTGGGTTTGGGTCTAGCGGAGTGGGTTTGGGTCTAGCCGATTGGGTTTGGGTCTAGCCGAGTGGGTTTGGGTTTAGCCGAGTGGGTTCGGGTGTAGCCGAGTGCGTTTGGGTCTAGCGGAGTGGGTTTGGGTCTAGCCGAGTGGGTTTGGGTCTAGCCGAGTGGGTTTGGTCTAGCCGAGTGGGTTTGGGTCTAGCGGAGTGGGTTTGGGTCTAGCCGATTGGGTTTGGGTCTAGCCGAGTGGGTTTGGGTTTAGCCGAGTGGGTTCGGGTGTAGCCGAGTGCGTTTGGGTCTAGCGGAGTGGGTTTGGGTCTAGCCGAGTGGGTTTGGGTCTAGCCCAGTGGGTTTGGGTATAGCCGAGTGGGTTTGTGTCTAGCCGAGTGGGTTTGGGTCTGGCCGAGTGGGCTTGGGTCTAGCCGAGTGGGTTTGGGTCTAGCCGAGTGGGTTTGGGTCTAGCCGAGTGGGTTTGGGTCTAGCCGAGTGGGTTTGGGTCCAGCCGAGTTGGTTTGGGTCTAGCCCAGTGGGTTTGGGACTAGCCGAGTGGGTTTGGGTCTTGCCGAGTGGGTTTGGGTCTAACCGAGTGGGTTTGGGTCTAGCCGAGTGGGTTTGGGTCCAGCCGAGTGGGTTTGGGTCTAGCCGAGTGGGTTTGCGTCTACAGAGTGGGTTTGGGTCCAGCCGAGTGGGTTTGGGTCTTACCGAGTGGGTTGGGGTCTAGCCAAGTGGGTTTGGGTCTGGCCGAGTGGGTTTGGGTGTAGCCGAGTGGGTTTGGGTCTAGCCGAGTGGGTTTGGGTCTAGCCGAGTGGGTTTGGGTCTAGCCGAGTGGGTTTGGGTCTAGCGGAGTGGGTTTGGGTCTAGCCGAGTGGGTGTGGGTCTCGCCGAGTGGGTTTGGGTATAGCCGAGTGGGTTTGTGTCTAGCCGAGTGGGTTTGGGTCTAGCCGAGTGGGCTTGGGTCTAGCCGAGTGGGTTTGGGTCTAGCCGAGTGGGTTTGGGTCTAGCCGAGTGGGTTTGGGTCTAGCCGAGTGGGTTTGGGTCCAGCCGAGTGGGTTTGGGTCTAGCCCAGTGGGTTTGGGACTAGCCGAGTGGGTTTGGGTCTAGCCGAGTGGGTTTGGGTCTAACCGAGTGGGTTTGGGTCTAGCCGAGTGGGTTTGGGTCCAGCTGAGTGGGTTTGGGTCTAGCCGAGTGGGTTTGCGTCTACAGAGTGGGTTTGGGTCCAGCCGAGTGGGTTTGGGTCTTACCGAGTGGGTTGGGGTCTAGCCAAGTGGGTTTGGGTCTAGCCGAGTGGGTTTGGGTGTAGCCGAGTGGGTTTGGGTTTAGCCGAGTGGGTTTGGGTCTAGCCGAGTGGGTTTGGGTCTAGCCGAGTGGGTTTGGGTCTAGCGGAGTGGGTTTGGGTCTAGCCGAGTGGGTGTGGGTCTCGCCGAGTGGGTTTGGGTCTAGCCGAGTAGGTTTGGGTCTAGCCGAGTGGTTTTGGGTCTAGCCGAGTGGGTTTGGGTCTAGCTGAGTGGGTTTGGATCTAGCCGAGTGGGTTTGGGTCTAGCCGAGTGGGTTTGGGTCTAGCCGAGTCCGTTTGGGTCTAGCCGAGTGGGTTTGGGTCTAGCCGAGTGGGTTTGGTTCTAGCCAAGTGGGTTTTGGTCTAGCTGTGTGGGTTTAGGTCTAGCCGAGTGGGTTTGGGTCTAGACGAGTGGGTTTGGGTCTAGCCGAGTGGGTTTGAGTGTAGCCGAGTGGGTTTGGGTGTAGCGGAGTGTGTTTGTGTCTAGCGGAATGGGTTTGGGTATAGCCGAGTGGATTTGGGTCCAGCCGAATGGGTTTGGGTCCAGCCGAGTGGGTTTGGGTCTAGCCGAGTGGGTTTGGGTCTAGCCGAGTGGGTTTGGATCCAGCCGAGTGGGTTTGGGTCTAGCCGAGTGGGTTTGGGTCCAGCCGAGTGGGTTTGGGTCTAGCCGAGTGGGTTTGGGTCCAGCCGAGTGGGTTTGGGTCTAGCCGAGTGGGTTTGGGACTAGCCGAGTGGGTTTGGGTCTAGCCGAGTCGGTTTGGGTCTAACTGAGTGGGTTTGGGTCTAGCCGAGTGGGTTTGGGTCCAGCCGAGTGGGATTGGGTCATGCCGAGTGGGTTTGGGTCTAGCCGAGTGGGTTTGGGTCTAGCGGAGTGGGTTTGGGTCTAGCCGAGTGGGTTTGGGTCTAGCCGAGTGGGTTTGGGTCTAGCCGAGTGGTTTTGGGTCTAGCCGAGTGGGTTTGGGTCTAGCCGAGTGGGTTTGGGTCTAGCCGAGTGGGTTTGGGTCTAGCCGAGTGGTTTAGGTCTAGCCGAGTGGGTTTGGGACTAGCCGAGTGGGTTTGGGTCTAGCCGAGTGGGTTTGGTTCTAGCCAAGTGGGTTTGGGTCTAGCTGTGTGGGTTTGGGTCTAGCCGAGTGGGTTTGGGTCTAGCCGAGTGGGTTTGGGTCTAGACGAGTGGGTTTGGGTGTAGCCGAGTGGGTTTGTGTCTAGCGGAGTGGGTTTGGGTGTAGCCGAGTGGGTTTGGGTCTAGCCGAGTGGGTTTGGGTCTAGCGGAGTGGGTTTGGGTCTAGCCGAGTGGGTTTGGTCTAGCCGAGTGGGTTTTGGTCTAGCGGAGTGGGTTTGGGTCTAGCCGATTGGGTTTGGGTCTAGCCGAGTGGGTTTGGGTTTAGCCGAGTGGGTTTGGGTGTAGCCGAGTGCGTTTGGGTCTAGCGGAGTGGGTTTGGGTCTAGCCGAGTGGGTTTGGGTCTAGCCCAGTGGGTTTGGGTATAGCCGAGTGGGTTTGTGTCTAGCCGAGTGGGTTTGGGTCTAGCCGAGTGGGCTTGGGTCTAGCCGAGTGGGTTTGGGTCTAGCCGAGTGGGTTTGGGTCATGCCGAGTGGGTTTGGGTCTAGCCGAGTGGGTTTGGGTCATGCCGAGTGGGTTTGGGTCTAGCCGAGTGGGTTTGGGTCTAGCGGAGTGGGTTTGGGTCTAGCCGAGTGGGTTTGGGTCTAGCCGAGTGGGTTTGGGTATAGCCGAGTGGGTTTGTGTCTAGCCGAGTGGGTTTGGGTCTAGCTGAGTGGGTTTGGGTCTAGCCGAGTGGGTTTGGTCTAGCCGAGTGGGTTTGGGTCTAGCGGAGTGGGTTTGGGTCTAGCCGAGTGGGTTTGGTCTAGCCGAGTGGGTTTGGGTCTAGCGGAGTGGGTTTGGGTCTAGCCGATTGGGTTTGGGTCTAGCCGAGTGGGTTTGGGTTTAGCCGAGTGGGTTCGGGTGTAGCCGAGTGCGTTTTGGTCTAGCGGAGTGGGTTTGGGTCTAGCCGAGTGGGTTTGGGTCTAGCCCAGTGGGCTTGGGTATAGCCGAGTGGGTTTGTGTCTAGCCGAGTGGGTTTGGGTCTAGCCGAGTGGGCTTGGGTCTAGCCGAGTGGGTTTGGGTCTAGCCGAGTGGGTTTGGGTCTAGCCGAATGGGTTTGGGTCTAGCCGAGTGGGTTTGGGTCCAGCCGAGTGGGTTTGGGTCCAGCCCAGTGGGTTTGGGACTAGCCGAGTGGGTTTGGGTCTAGCCGAGTGGGTTTGGGTCTAACCGAGTGGGTTTGGGTCTAGCCGAGTGGGTTTGGGTCCAGCCGAGTGGGTTTGGGTCTAGCCGAGTGGGATTGGGTCATGCCGAGTGGGTTTGGGTCTAGCCGAGTGGGTTTGGGTCTAGCGGAGTGGGTTTGGGTCTAGCCGAGTGGGTTTGGGTCTAGCCGAGTGGGTTTGGGTATAGCCGAGTGGGTTTGTGTCTAGCCGAGTGGGTTTGGGTCTAGCCGAGTGGGTTTGGGTCTAGCCGAGTGGGTTTGGGTCCAGCCGAGTGGGATTGGGTCCAGCCGAATGGGTTTGGGTCTACAGAGTGGGTTTGGGTCAAGCCGAGTGAGTTTGGGTCTTACCGAGTGGGTTGGGGTCTAGCCGAGTGGGTTTGGGTCTAGCCGAGTGGGTTTGGGTGTAACCGAGTGGGTTTGGGTCTAGCCGAGTGGGTTTGGGTCTAGCCGAGTGGGTTTGGGTCTAGCCGAGTGGGTTTGGGTCTAGCGGACTGGGTTTGGGTCTAGCTGAGTGGGTTTGGGTGTAGCCGAGTGGGTTTGGGTCTAGCGGAGTGGGTTTGGGTCTAGCCGAGTGGGTTTGGGTCTAGCCGAGTGGGTTTGGGTCTAGCCGAGTGGTTTTGGGTCTAGCCGAGTGGGTTTGGGTCTAGCCGAGTGGGTTTGGGTCTAGCCGAGTGGGTTTGGGTCTAGCCGAGTGGTTTTGGGTCTAGCCGAGTGGGTTTGGGTCTAGCCGAGTGGGTTTGGGTCTAGACGAGTGGATTTGGGTCTAGCCGAGTCCGTTTGGGTCTAGCCGAGTGGGTTTGGGACTAGCCGAGTGGGTTTGGGTCTAGCCGAGTGGGTTTGGTTCTAGCCAAGTGGGTTTGGGTCTAGCTGTGTGGGTTTGGGTCTAGCCGAGTGGGTTTGGGTCTAGCCGAGTGGGTTTGGGTCTAGACGAGTGGGTTTGGGTGTAGCCGAGTGGGTTTGTGTCTAGCGGAGTGGGTTTGGGTGTAGCCGAGTGGGTTTGTGTCTAGCCGAGTGGGTTTGGGTCTAGCCGAGTGGGTTTGGGTCTAGCCGAGTGGGTTTGGTCTAGCCGAGTGGGTTTTGGTCTAGCGGAGTGGGTTTGGGTCTATCCGATTGGGTTTGGGTCTAGCCGAGTGGGTTTGGGTTTAGCCAAGTGGGTTTGGGTGTAGCCGAGTGCGTTTGGGTCTAGCGGAGTGGGTTTGGGTCTAGCCGAGTGGGTTTGGGTCCAGCCCAGTGGGTTTGGGTATAGCCGAGTGGGTTTGTGTCTGGCCGAGTGGGTTTGGGTCTAGCCGAGTGGGTTTGGGTCCAGCCCAGTGGGTTTGGGTATAGCCGAGTGGGTTTGTGTCTGGCCGAGTGGGTTTGGGTCTAGCCGAGTGGGCTTGGGTCTAGCGGACTGGGTTTGGGTCTAGCCGAGTGGGTTTGGGTCGTGCCGAGTGGGTTTGGGTCTAGCCGAGTGGGTTTGGGTCTAACCGAGTGGGTTTGGGTCTAGCCGAGTGGGTTTGGGTCCAGCCTAGTGGGTTTGGGTCTAGCCGAGGGGGATTGGGTCATGCCGAGTGGCTTTGGGACTAGCCGAGTGGGTTTGGGTCTAGCGGAGTGTGTTTGGGTCTAGCCGAGTGGGTTTGGGTCTAGCCGAGTGGGTTTGGGTATAGCTGAGTGGGTTTGTGTCTAGCCGAGTGGGTTTGGGTCTAGCCGAGTGGGTTTGGGTCTAGCCGAGTGGGTTTGGGTCCAGCTGAGTGGGTTTGGGTCCAGCCGAGTGGGTTTGGGTCTACAGAGTGGGTTTGGGTCAAGCCGAGTGAGTTTGGGTCTTACCGAGTGGGTTGGGGTCTAGCCAAGTGGGTTTGGGTCTAGCCGAGTGGGTTTGGGTCTAGCCGAGTGGGTTTGGGTCTAGCCGAGTGGGTTTGGGTCTAGCCGAGTGGGTTTGGGTCTAAAGGAGTGGGTTTGGGTCTAGCTGAGTGGGTTTGGGTCTAGCTGAGTGGGTTTGGGTCTAGCGGAGTGGGTTTGGGTCTAGCCGAGTAGGTTTGGGTCTAGCCGAGTGGGTTTGGGTCTAGCCGAGTGGTTTTGGGTCTAGCCGAGTGGGTTTGGGTCTAGCCGAGTGGGTTTGGGTCTAGCCGAGTGGGTTTGGGTCTAGCCGAGTGGTTTTGGGTCTAGCCGAGTCGGTTTGGGTCTAGCCGAGTGGGTTTGGGTCTAGCCGAGTGGGTTTGGGTCTAGCCGAGTCCGTTTGGGTCTAGCCGAGTGGGTTTGGGACTAGCCGAGTGGGTTTGGGTCTAGCCGAGTGGGTTTGGTTCTAGCCAAGTGGGTTTGGGTCTAGCTGTGTGGGTTTGGGTCTAGCCGAGTGGGTTTGGGTCTAGCCGAGTGGGTTTGGGTCTAGACGAGTGGGTTTGGGTGTAGCCGAGTGGGTTTGTGTCTAGCGGAGTGGGTTTGGGTGTAGCCGAGTGGGTTTGGGTCTAGCCGAGTGGGTTTGGGTCTAGCCGAGTGGGTTTGGGTCTAGCCGAGTGGGTTTGGTCTAGCCGAGTGGGTTTTGGTCTAGCGGAGTGGGTTTGGGTCTAGCCGATTGGGTTTGGGTCTAGCCGAGTGGGTTTGGGTTTAGCCAAGTGGGTTTGGGTGTAGCCGAGTGCGTTTGGGTCTAGCGGAGTGGGTTTGGGTCTAGCCGAGTGGGTTTGGGTCCAGCCCAGTGGGTTTGGGTATAGCCGAGTGGGTTTGTGTCTGGCCGAGTGGGTTTGGGTCTAGCCGAGTGGGCTTGGGTCTAGCGGAGTGGGTTTGGGTCTAGCCGAGTGGGTTTGGGTCGTGCCGAGTGGGTTTGGGTCTAGCCGAGTGGGTTTGGGTCTAGCGGAGTGGGTTTGGGTCTAGCCGAGTGGGTTTGGGTCTAGCCGAGTGGGTTTGGGTATAGCCGAGTGGGTATGTGTCTAGCCGAGTGGGTTTGGGTCTAGCCGAGTGGGTTTGGGTCTAGCCGAGTGGGTTTTGGTCCAGCCGAGTGGGTTTGGGTCTAGCCGAGTGTGTTTGCGTCTACGGAGTGGGTTTGGGTCTAGCCGAGTGGGTTTGGGTCTTACCGAGAGGGTTGGGGTCTAGCCAAGTGGGTTTGAGTCTAGCCGAGTGGGTTTGCGTGTAGCCGAGTGGGTTTGGGTCTAGCCGAGTGGGTTTGGGTCTAGCCGAGTGGGTTTGGCTCTAGCCGAGTGGGTTTGGGTCTGGCGGAGTGGGTTTGGGTCTAGCCGAGTGGGTTTGGGTCTAGCCGAGTGGGTTTGGGTCTAGCCGAGTGGGTTTGGGTCTAGCCGAGTGGTTTTGGGTCTAGCCGAGTGGGTTTGGGTCTAGCCGAGTGGGTTTGGGTCTAGCCGAGTGGGTTTGGGTCTAGCCGAGTGGGTTTGGGTCTAGCCGAGTCCTTTTGGGTCTAGCCGAGTGGGTTTGGGAGTAGCGGAGTGGGTTTGGGTCTAGCCGAGTGGGTTTGGTTCTAGCCAAGTGGGTTTGGGTCTAGCCGAGTGGGTTTGGGTCTAGCCGAGTGGGTTTGGGTCTAGCCGAGTGGGTTTGGGTCTAGACGAGTGGGTTTGGGTGTAGCCGAGTGGGTTTGTGTCTAGCGGAGTGGGTTTGGGTGTAGCCGAGTCCGTTTGGGTCTAGCCGAGTGGGTTTGGGACTAGCCGAGTGGGTTTGGGTCTAGCCGAGTGGGTTTGGTTCTAGCCAAGTGGGTTTGGGTCTAGCTGTGTGGGTTTGTGTCTAGCCGAGTGGGTTTGGGTCTAGCCGAGTGGGTTTGGGTCTAGACGAGTGGGTTTGGGTGTAGCTGAGTGGGTTTGTGTCTAGCGGAGTGGGTTTGGGTGTAGCCGAGTGGGTTTGGGTCTAGCCGAGTGGGTTTGGGTCTAGCCGAGTGGGTTTGGGTCTAGCCGAGTGGGTTTGGTCTAGCCGAGTGGGTTTTGGTCTAGCGGAGTGGGTTTGGGTCTAGCCGATTGGGTTTGGGTCCAGCCGAGTGGGTTTGGGTTTAGCCAAGTGGGTTTGGGTGTAGCCGAGTGCGTTTGGGTCTAGCGGAGTGGGTTTGGGTCTAGCCGAGTGGGTTTGGGTCCAGCCCAGTGGGTTTGGGTATAGCCGAGTGGGTTTGTGTCTGGCCGAGTGGGTTTGGGTCTAGCCGAGTGGGCTTGGGTCTAGCGGAGTGGGTTTGGGTCTAGCCGAGTGGGTTTGGGTCGTGCCGAGTGGGTTTGGGTCTAGCCGAGTGGGTTTGGGTCTAGCGGAGTGGGTTTGGGTCTAGCCGAGTGGGTTTGGGTCAAGCCGAGTGGGTTTGGGTATAGCCGAGTGGGTATGTGTCTAGCCGAGTGGGTTTGGGTCTAGCCGAGTGGGTTTGGGTCTAGCCGAGTGGGTTTGGGTCCAGCCGAGTGGGTTT
Source organism: Raja brachyura (assembly GCA_963514005.1). The sequence goes on along the minus strand of OY740815.1, from coordinate 27,565,592 downwards.
GGGTCTAGCCGAGTGGGTTTGCGTCTACAGAGTGGGTTTGGGTCTAGCCGAGTGGGTTTGGGTCTTACCGAGTGGGTTGGGGTCTAGCCAAGTGGGTTTGGGTCTAGCCGAGTGGGTTTGCGTGTAGCCGAGTGGGTTTGGGTCCAGCCGAGTGGGTTTGGGTCTTGCTGAGTGGGTTTGGCTCTAGCCGAGTGGGTTTGGGTCTGGCGGAGTGGGTTTGGGTCTAGCCGAGTGGGTTTGGGTCTAGCCGAGTGGGTTTGGGTCTAGCCGAGTGGGTTTGGGTCTAGCCGAGTGGTTTTGTGTCTAGCCGAGTGGGTTTGGGTCTAGCCGAGTGGGTTTGGGTCTAGCCGAGTGGGTTTGGGTCTAGCCGAGTGGGTTTGGGTCTAGCCGAGTCCGTTTGGGTCTCGCCGAGTGGGTTTGGGACTTGCCGAGTGGGTTTGGGTCTAGCCGAGTGGGTTTGGTTCTAGCCAAGTGGGTTTGGGTCTAGCCGAGTGGGTTTGGGTCTAGCCGAGTGGGTTTGGGTCTAGCCGAGTGGGTTTGGGTCTAGACGAGTGGGTTTGGGTGTAGCCGAGTGGGTTTTTGTCTAGCGGAGTGGGTTTGGGTGTAGCCGAGTGGGTTTGGGTCTAGCCGAGTGGGTTTGGGTCTAGCCGAGTGGGTTTGGGTCTAGCCGAGTGGGTTTGGTCTAGCCGAGTGGGTTTGGGTCTTGCGGAGTGGGTTTGGGTCTAACCGATTGGGTTTGGGTCTAGCCGAGTGCGTTTGGGTCTAGCGGAGTGGGTTTGGGTCTAGCCGAGTGGGTTTGGGTCTAGCGGAGTGGGTTTGGGTCTAGCCGAGTGGGTTTGGGTCTAGCCCAGTGGGTTTGGGTATAGCCGAGTGGGTTTTTGTCTAGCCGAGTGGGTTTGGGTCTAGCCGAGTGGGCTTGGGTCTAGCCGAGTGGGTTTGGGTTCAGCTGAGTGGGTTTGGGTCTAGCCTAGTGGGTTTGTGTCTAGCCGAGTGGGTTTGTGTCTAGCCGAGTGCGGTTGGGTCTAGCGGAGTGGGTTTGGGTCTAGCCGAGTGGGTTTGGGACAAGCCGAGTGGGTTTGGGTCTAGCCGAGTGGGTTTGGGTCTAGACGAGTGGGTTTGGGTGTAGCCAAGCGGGTTTGTGTCTAGCGGAGTGGGTTTGGGTGTAGCCGAGTGGGTTTATGTCTAGCCGAGTGGGTTTGGGTCTAGCCGAGTGGGTTTGGGTCTAGCCGAGGGGGTTTGGTCTAGCCGAGTGGGTTTGGGTCTAGCGGAGTGGGTTTGGGTCTAGCCGAGTGGGTTTGGTCTAGCCGAGTGGGTTTTGGTCTAGCGGAGTGGGTTTGGGTCTAGCCGATTGGGTTTGGGTCTAGCCGAGTGGGTTTGGGTTTAGCCGAGTGGGTTTGGGTGTAGCCGAGTGCGTTTGGGTCTAGCGGAGTGGGTTTGGGTCTAGCCGAGTGGGTTTGGGTCTAGCCCAGTGGGTTTAGGTCTAGCCGAGTGGGTTTGGGTCTAACCGAGTGGGTTTGGGTCTAGCCGAGTGGGCTTGGGTCTAGCCGAGTGGGTTTGGGTCTAGCCGAGTGGGTTTGGGTCTAGCCGAGTGGATTTGGGTCCAGCCGAATGGGTTTGGGTCCAGCCGAGTGGGTTTGGGTCTAGCCGAGTGGGTTTGGGTCTAGCCGAGTGGGTTTGGATCTAGCCGAGTGGGTTTGGGTCTAGCCGAGTGGGTTTGGGTCCAGCCGAGTGGGTTTGGGTCTAGCCGAGTGGGTTTGGGTCATGCCGAGTGGGTTTGGGTCTAGCCGAGTGGGTTTGGGTCGAGCGGAGTGGGTTTGGGTCTAGCCGAGTGGGTTTGGGTCTAGGCGAGTGGGTTTGGGTATAGCCGAGTGGGTTTGTGTCTAGCCGAGTGGGTTTGGGTCTAGCCCAGTGGGTTTGGGACTAGCCGAGTGGGTTTGGGTCTAGCCGAGTGGGTTTGGGTCTAACCGAGTGGGTTTGGGTCTAGACGAGTGGGTTTGGGTGTGGCCGAGTGGGTTTGGGTATAGCCGAGTGGGTTTGTGTCTTGCCGAGTGGGTTTGGGTCTAGCCGAGTGGGCTTGGGTCTAGCCGAGTGGGTTTGGGTCTAGCCGAGTGGGTTTCGGTCTAGCCGAGTGGGTTTAGGTCTAGCCGAGTGGGTTTGGGTCCAGCCGAGTGGGTTTGGGTCTGGCCCAGTGGGTTTGGGACTAGCCGAGTGGGTTTGGGTCTAGCCGAGTGGGTTTGGGTCTAACCGAGTGGGTTTGGGTCTAGCCGAGTGGGTTTGGGTCCAGCCGAGTGGGTTTGGGTCTAGCCGAGTGGGTTTGCGTCTACAGAGTGGGTTTGGGTCCAGCCGAGTGGGTTTGAGTCTTACCGAGTGGGTTGGGGTCTAGCCAAGTGGGTTTGGGTCTAGCCGAGTGGGTTTGGGTGTAGCCGAGTGGGTTTGGGTCTAGCCGAGTGGGTTTGGGTCTAGCCGAGTGGGTTTGGGTCTAGCCGAGTGGGTTTGGGTCTAGCGGAGTGGGTTTGGGTCTAGCCGAGTGGGTGTGGGTCTAGCCGAGTGGGTTTGGGTCTAGCCGAGGGGGTTTGGTCTAGCCGAGTGGGTTTGGGTCTAGCGGAGTGGGTTTGGGTCTAGCCGAGTGGGTTTGGTCTAGCCGAGTGGGTTTTGGTCTAGCGGAGTGGGTTTGGGTCTAGCCGATTGGGTTTGGGTCTAGCCGAGTGGGTTTGGGTTTAGCCGAGTGGGTTTGGGTGTAGCCGAGTGCGTTTGGGTCTAGCGGAGTGGGTTTGGGTCTAGCCGAGTGGGTTTGGGTCTAGCCCAGTGGGTTTAGGTCTAGCCGAGTGGGTTTGGGTCTAACCGAGTGGGTTTGGGTCTAGCCGAGTGGGCTTGGGTCTAGCCGAGTGGGTTTGGGTCTAGCCGAGTGGGTTTGGGTCTAGCCGAGTGGATTTGGGTCCAGCCGAATGGGTTTGGGTCCAGCCGAGTGGGTTTGGGTCTAGCCGAGTGGGTTTGGGTCTAGCCGAGTGGGTTTGGATCTAGCCGAGTGGGTTTGGGTCTAGCCGAGTGGGTTTGGGTCCAGCCGAGTGGGTTTGGGTCTAGCCGAGTGGGTTTGGGTCATGCCGAGTGGGTTTGGGTCTAGCCGAGTGGGTTTGGGTCGAGCGGAGTGGGTTTGGGTCTAGCCGAGTGGGTTTGGGTCTAGGCGAGTGGGTTTGGGTATAGCCGAGTGGGTTTGTGTCTAGCCGAGTGGGTTTGGGTCTAGCCCAGTGGGTTTGGGACTAGCCGAGTGGGTTTGGGTCTAGCCGAGTGGGTTTGGGTCTAACCGAGTGGGTTTGGGTCTAGACGAGTGGGTTTGGGTGTGGCCGAGTGGGTTTGGGTATAGCCGAGTGGGTTTGTGTCTTGCCGAGTGGGTTTGGGTCTAGCCGAGTGGGCTTGGGTCTAGCCGAGTGGGTTTGGGTCTAGCCGAGTGGGTTTCGGTCTAGCCGAGTGGGTTTAGGTCTAGCCGAGTGGGTTTGGGTCCAGCCGAGTGGGTTTGGGTCTGGCCCAGTGGGTTTGGGACTAGCCGAGTGGGTTTGGGTCTAGCCGAGTGGGTTTGGGTCTAACCGAGTGGGTTTGGGTCTAGCCGAGTGGGTTTGGGTCCAGCCGAGTGGGTTTGGGTCTAGCCGAGTGGGTTTGCGTCTACAGAGTGGGTTTGGGTCCAGCCGAGTGGGTTTGAGTCTTACCGAGTGGGTTGGGGTCTAGCCAAGTGGGTTTGGGTCTAGCCGAGTGGGTTTGGGTGTAGCCGAGTGGGTTTGGGTCTAGCCGAGTGGGTTTGGGTCTAGCCGAGTGGGTTTGGGTCTAGCCGAGTGGGTTTGGGTCTAGCGGAGTGGGTTTGGGTCTAGCCGAGTGGGTGTGGGTCTAGCCGAGTGGGTTTGGGTCTAGCCGAGTAGGTTTGGGTCTAGCCGAGTGGTTTTGGGTCTAGCCGAGTGGGTTTGGGTCTAGCCGAGTGGGTTTGGGTCTAGCCGAGTGGGTTTGGGTCTAGCCGAGTGGGTTTGGGTCTAGCCGAGTCCGTTTGGGTCTAGCCGAGTGGGTTTGGGACCAGCCGAGTGGGTTTGGGTCTAGCCGAGTGGGTTTGGTTCTAGCCAAGTGGGTTTGGGTCTAGCTGTGTGGGTTTAGGTCTAGCCGAGTGGGTTTGGGTCTAGCCGAGTGGGTTTGGGTCTAGCCGAGTGGGTTTGAGTGTAGCCGAGTGGGTTTGGGTGTAGCGGAGTGGGTTTGTGTCTAGCGGACTGGGTTTGGGTATAGCCGAGTGGATTTGGGTCCAGCCGAGTGGGTTTGGGTCTAGCCGAGTGGGTTTGGGTCTAGCCGAGTGGGTTTGGATCTAGCCGAGTGGGTTTGGGTCTAGCCGAGTGGGTTTGGGTCCAGCCGAGTGGGTTTGGGTCTAGCCCAGTGGGTTTGGGACTAGCCGAGTGGGTTTGGGTCTAGCCGAGTGGGTTTGGGTCTAACCGAGTGGGTTTGGGTCCAGCCGAGTGGGTTTGGGTCCAGCCGAGTGGGATTGGGACATGCCGAGTGGGTTTGGGTCTATCCGAGTGGGTTTGGGTCTAGCGGAGTGGGTTTGGGTCTAGCCGAGTGGGTTTGGGTCTAGCCGAGTGGGTTTGGGTATAGCCGAGTGGGTTTGTGTCTAGCCGAGTGGGTTTGGGTCTAGCCGAGTGGGTTTGGGTCTAGCCGAGTGGGTTTGGGTCCTGCCGAGTGGGTTTGGGTCCAGCCGAGTGGGTTTGGGTCTACAGAGTGGGTTTGGGTCAAGCCGAGTGGGTTTGGGTCTTACCGAGTGGGTTGGGGTCTAGCCAAGTGGGTTTGGGTCTAGCCGAGTGGGTTTGGGTCTAGCCGAGTGGGTTTGGGTCTAGCCGAGTCCGTTTGGGTCTAGCCGAGTGGGTTTGGGACCAGCCGAGTGGGTTTGGGTCTAGCCGAGTGGGTTTGGTTCTAGCCAAGTGGGTTTGGGTCTAGCTGTGTGGGTTTAGGTCTAGCCGAGTGGGTTTGGGTCTAGCCGAGTGGGTTTGGGTCTAGCCGAGTGGGTTTGAGTGTAGCCGAGTGGGTTTGGGTGTAGCGGAGTGGGTTTGTGTCTAACGGAGTGGGTTTGGGTATAGCCGAGTGGATTTGGGTCCAGCCGAGTGGGTTTGGGTCTAGCCGAGTGGGTTTGGGTCTAGCCGAGTGGGTTTGGATCTAGCCGAGTGGGTTTGGGTCTAGCCGAGTGGGTTTGGGTCCAGCCGAGTGGGTTTGGGTCCAGCCCAGTGGGTTTGGGACTAGCCGAGTGGGTTTGGGTCTAGCCGAGTGGGTTTGGGTCTAACCGAGTGGGTTTGGGTCCAGCCGAGTGGGTTTGGGTCCAGCCGAGTGGGATTGGGTCATGCCGAGTGGGTTTGGGTCTATCCGAGTGGGTTTGGGTCTAGCGGAGTGGGTTTGGGTCTAGCCGAGTGGGTTTGGGTCTAGCCGAGTGGGTTTGGGTATAGCCGAGTGGGTTTGTGTCTAGCCGAGTGGGTTTGGGTCTAGCCGAGTGGGTTTGGGTCTAGCCGAGTGTGTTTGGGTCCAGCCGAGTGGGTTTGGGTCCAGCCGAGTGGGTTTGGGTCTACAGAGTGGGTTTGGGTCAAGCCGAGTCGGTTTGGGTCTTACCGAGTGGGTTGGGGTCTAGCCTAGTGGGTTTGGGTCTAGCCGAGTGGGTTTGGGTGTAACCGAGTGGGTTTGTGTCTAGCGGACTGGGTTTGGGTATAGCCGAGTGGATTTGGGTCCAGCCGAGTGGGTTTGGGTCTAGCCGAGTGGGTTTGGGTCTAGCCGAGTGGGTTTGGATCTAGCCGAGTGGGTTTGGGTCTAGCCGAGTGGGTTTGGGTCCAGCCGAGTGGGTTTGGGTCTAGCCCAGTGGGTTTGGGACTAGCCGAGTGGGTTTGGGTCTAGCCGAGTGGGTTTGGGTCTAACCGAGTGGGTTTGGGTCCAGCCGAGTGGGTTTGGGTCCAGCCGAGTGGGATTGGGACATGCCGAGTGGGTTTGGGTCTATCCGAGTGGGTTTGGGTCTAGCGGAGTGGGTTTGGGTCTAGCCGAGTGGGTTTGGGTCTAGCCGAGTGGGTTTGGGTATAGCCGAGTGGGTTTGTGTCTAGCCGAGTGGGTTTGGGTCTAGCCGAGTGGGTTTGGGTCTAGCCGAGTGGGTTTGGGTCCAGCCGAGTGGGTTTGGGTCCAGCCGAGTGGGTTTGGGTCTACAGAGTGGGTTTGGGTCAAGCCGAGTGGGTTTGGGTCTTACCGAGTGGGTTGGGGTCTAGCCAAGTGGGTTTGGGTCTAGCCGAGTGGGTTTGGGTGTAACCGAGTGGGTTTGGGTCTAGCCGAGTGGGTTTGGGTCTAGCCGAGTGGGTTTGGGTCTAGCGGAGTGGGTTTGGGTCTAGCCGAGTGGGTGTGGGTCTAGCCGAGTGGGTTTGGGTCTAGCCGAGTAGGTTTGGGTCTAGCCGAGTGGTTTTGGGTCTAGCCGAGTGGGTTTGCGTCTAGCCGAGTGGGTTTGGGTCTAGCCGAGTGGGTTTGGGTCTAGCCGAGTGGGTTTGGGTCTAGCCGAGTCCGTTTGGGTCTAGCCGAGTGGGTTTGGGACCAGCCGAGTGGGTTTGGGTCTAGCCGAGTGGGTTTGGTTCTAGCCAAGTGGGTTTGGGTCTAGCTGTGTGGGTTTAGGTCTAGCCGAGTGGGTTTGGGTCTAGCCGAGTGGGTTTGGGTCTAGCCGAGTGGGTTTGAGTGTAGCCGAGTGGGTTTGGGTGTAGCGGAGTGGGTTTGTGTCTAACGGAGTGGGTTTGGGTATAGCCGAGTGGATTTGGGTCCAGCCGAGTGGGTTTGGGTCTAGCCGAGTGGGTTTGGGTCTAGCCGAGTGGGTTTGGATCTAGCCGAGTGGGTTTGGGTCTAGCCGAGTGGGTTTGGGTCCAGCCGAGTGGGTTTGGGTCCAGCCCAGTGGGTTTGGGTATAGCCGAGTGGGTTTGTGTCTAGCCGAGTGGGTTTGGGTCTAGCCGAGTGGGTTTGGGTCTAGCCGAGTGTGTTTGGGTCCAGCCGAGTGGGTTTGGGTCCAGCCGAGTGGGTTTGGGTCTACAGAGTGGGTTTGGGTCAAGCCGAGTCGGTTTGGGTCTTACCGAGTGGGTTGGGGTCTAGCCTAGTGGGTTTGGGTCTAGCCGAGTGGGTTTGGGTGTAACCGAGTGGGTTTGGGTCTAGCCGAGTGGGTTTGGGTCTAGCCGAGTGGGTTTGGGTCTAGCCGATTGGGTTTGGGTCTAGCGGAGTGGGTTTGGGTCTAGCCGAGTGGGTTTGGGTCTAGCCGAGTGGGTTTGGGTCTAGCCAAGTGGGTTTGGGTCTAGCCGAGTGGGTTTGGGTCTAGCCGAGTGGGTTTGGGTCTAGCCGAGTGGTTTTGGGTTTAGCCGAGTGGGTTTGGGTCTAGCCGAGTGGGTTTGGGTCTAGCCGAGTGGGTTTGGGTCTAGCCGAGTGGGTTTGGGTCCAGCCGAGTGGGTTTGGGTCCAGCCGAGTGGGTTTGGGTCTACAGAGTGGGTTTGGGTCAAGCCGAGTGGGTTTGGGTCTTACCGAGTGGGTTGGGGTCTAGCCAAGTGGGTTTGGGTCTAGCCGAGTGGGTTTGGGTGTAACCGAGTGGGTTTGGGTCTAGCGGAGTGGGTTTGGGTCTAGCCGAGTGGGTTTGGGTCTAGCCGATTGGGTTTGGGTCTAGCGGAGTGGGTTTGGGTCTAGCCGAGTGGGTTTGGGTCTCGCCGAGTGGGTTTGGGTCTAGCCGAGTGGGTTTGGGTCTAGCCGAGTGGGTTTGGGTCTAGCCGAGTGGGTTTGGGTCTAGCCGAGTGGTTTTGGGTCTAGCCGAGTGGGTTTGGGTCTAGCCAAGTGGGTTTGGGTCTAGCCGAGTGGGTTTGGGTCTAGCCGAGTGGGTTTAGGTCTAGCCGAGTGGGTTTGGGACTAGCCGAGTGGGTTTGGGTCTAGCCGAGTGGGTTTGGTTCTAGCCAAGTGGGTTTGGGTCTAGCTGTGTGGGTTTGGGTCTAGCCGAGTGGGTTTGGGTCTAGCCGAGTGGGTTTGGGTCTAGACGAGTGGGTTTGGGTGTAGCCGAGTGGGTTTGTGTCTAGCGGAGTGGGTTTGGGTGTAGCCGAGTGGGTTTGGGTCTAGCCGAGTGGGTTTGGGTCTAGCCGAGTAGGTTTGGGTCTAGCCGAGTGGGTTTGGTCTAGCCGAGTGGGTTTTGGTCTAGCGGAGTGGGTTTGGGTCTAGCCGATTGGGTTTGGGTCTAGCCGAGTGGGTTTGGGTTTAGCCAATTGGGTTTGGGTGTAGCCGATTGCGTTTGGGTCTAGCGGAGTGGGTTTGGGTCTAGCCGAGTGGGTTTGGGTCTAGCCCAGTGGGTTTGGGTATAGCCGAGTGGGTTTGTGTCTAGCCGAGTGGGTTTGGGTCTAGCCGAGTGGGCTTGAGTCTAGCCGAGTGGGTTTGGGTCTAGCCGAGTGGGTTTGGGTCATGCCGAGTGGGTTTGGGTCTAGCCGAGTGGGTTTGGGTCTAGCGGAGTGGGTTTGGGTCTAGCCGAGTGGGTTTGGGTCTAGCCGAGTGGGTTTGGGTATAGCCGAGTGGGTTTGTGTCTAGCCGAGTGGGTTTGGGTCTAGCCGAGTGGGTTTGGGTCTAGCCGAGTGGGTTTGGGTCCAGCCGAGTGGGTTTGGGTCTAGCCGGATGGGTTTGCGTCTACAGAGTGGGTTTGGGTCTAGCCGAGTGGGTTTGGGTCTTACCGAGTGGGTTGGGGTCTAGCCGAGTGGGTTTGGGTGTAGCCGAGTGGGTTTGGGTCTAGCCGAGTGGGTTTGGGTCTAGCCGAGTGGGTTTGGGTCTAGCCGAGTGGGTTTGGGTCTAGCCGAGTGGGTTTGGGTCTAGCCGAGTGGGTTTGGGTCTAGCCGAGTGGGTTTGGGTCTAGCCGAGTGGGTTTGGGTCTAGCCGAGTGGTTTTGGGTCTAGCCGAGTGGGTTTGGGTCTAGCCGAGTGGGTTAGGGTCTAGCCGAGTGGGTTTGGGTCTAGCCGATTGGGTTTGGGTCTAGCCGAGTCCGTTTGGGTCTCGCCGATTGGGTTTGGGACTAGCCGAGTGGGTTTGGGTCTAGCCGAGTGTGTTTGGTTCTAGCCAAGTGGGTTTGGGTCTAGCTGTGTGGGTTTGGGTCTAGCCGAGTGGGTTTGGGTCTAGCCGAGTGGGTTTGGGTCTAGACGAGTGGGTTTGGGTGTAGCCGAGTGGGTTTGTGTCTAGCGGAGTGGGTTTGGGTGTAGCCGAGTGGGTTTGGGTCTAGCCGAGTGGGTTTGGGTCTAGCCGAGTGGGTTTGGGTCTAGCCGAGTGGGTTTGGTCTAGCCGAGTGGGTTTGGGTCTAGCGGAGTGGGTTTGGGTCTAGCCGATTGGGTTTGGGTCTAGCCGAGTGAGTTTGGGTTTAGCCGAGTGGGTTCGGGTGTAGCCGAGTGCGTTTGGGTCTAGCGGAGTGGGTTTGGGTCTAGCCGAGTGGGTTTGGGTCTAGCCCAGTGGGTTTGGGTATAGCCGAGTGGGTTTGTGTCTAGCCGAGTGGGTTTGGGTCTAGCCGAGTGGGCTTGGGTCTAGCCGAGTGGGTTTGGGTCTAGCCGAGTGGGTTTGGGTCTAGCCGAGTGGGTTTGGGTCTAGCCGAGTGGGTTTGGGTCCAGCCGAGTGGGTTTGGGTCTAGCCCAGTGGGTTTGGGACTAGCCGAGTGGGTTTGGGTCTTGCCGAGTGGGTTTGGGTCTAACCGAGTGGGTTTGGGTCTAGCCGAGTGGGTTTGGTTCCAGCCGAGTGGGTTTGGGTCTAGCCGAGTGGGTTTGCGTCTGCAGAGTGGGTTTGGGTCCAGCCGAGTGGGTTTGGGTCTTACCGAGTGGGTTGGGGTCTAGCCAAGTGGGTTTGGGTCTGGCCGAGTGGGTTTGGGTGTAGCCGAGTGGGTTTGGGTCTAGCCGAGTGGGTTTGGGTCTAGCCGAGTGGGTTTGGGTCTAGCCGAGTGGGTTTGGGTCTAGCGGAGTGGGTTTGGGTCTAGCCGAGTGGGTGTGGGTCCCGCCGAGTGGGTTTGGGTATAGCCGAGTGGGTTTGTGTCTAGCTGAGTGGGTTTGGGTCTAGCCGAGTGGGCTTGGGTCTAGCCGAGTGGGTTTGGGTCTAGCCGAGTGGGTTTGGGTCTAGCCGAGTGGGTTTGGGTCTAGCCGAGTGGGTTTGGGTCCAGCCGAGTGGGTTTGGGTCTAGCCCAGTTGGTTTGGGACTAGCCGAGTGGGTTTGGGTCTAGCCGAGAGGGTTTGGGTCTAACCGAGTGGGTTTGGGTCTAGCCGAGTGGTTTTGGGTCTAGCCGAGTGGGTTTGGGTCTAGCCGAGTGGGTTAGGGTCTAGCCGAGTGGGTTTGGGTCTAGCCGATTGGGTTTGGGTCTAGCCGAGTCCGTTTGGGTCTCGCCGAGTGGGTTTGGGACTAGCCGAGTGGGTTTGGGTCTAGCCGAGTGGGTTTGGTTCTAGCCGAGTGGGTTTGGGTCTAGCTGTGTGGGTTTGGGTCTAGCCGAGTGGGTTTGGGTCTAGCCGAGTGGGTTTGGGTCTAGACGAGTGGGTTTGGGTGTAGCCGAGTGGGTTTGTGTCTAGCGGAGTGGGTTTGGGTGTAGCCGAGTGGGTTTGGGTCTAGCCGAGTGGGTTTGGGTCTAGCCGAGTGGGTTTGGGTCTAGCCGAGTGGGTTTGGTCTAGCCGAGTGGGTTTGGGTCTAGCGGAGTGGGTTTGGGTCTAGCCGATTGGGTTTGGGTCTAGCCGAGTGAGTTTGGGTTTAGCCGAGTGGGTTCGGGTGTAGCCGAGTGCGTTTGGGTCTAGCGGAGTGGGTTTGGGTCTAGCCGAGTGGGTTTGGGTCTAGCCCAGTGGGTTTGGGTATAGCCGAGTGGGTTTGTGTCTAGCCGAGTGGGTTTGGGTCTAGCCGAGTGGGCTTGGGTCTAGCCGAGTGGGTTTGGGTCCAGCCGAGTGGGTTTGGGTCTAGCCGAGTGGGTTTGGGTCTAGCCGAGTGGGTTTGGGTCCAGCCGAGTGGGTTTGGGTCTAGCCCAGTGGGTTTGGGACTAGCCGAGTGGGTTTGGGTCTTGCCGAGTGGGTTTGGGTCTAACCGAGTGGGTTTGGGTCTAGCCGAGTGGGTTTGGTTCCAGCCGAGTGGATTTGGGTCTAGCCGAGTGGGTTTGCGTCTGCAGAGTGGGTTTTGGTCCAGCCGAGTGGGTTTGGGTCTTACCGAGTGGGTTGGGGTCTAGCCAAGTGGGTTTGGGTCTGGCCGAGTGGGTTTGGGTGTAGCCGAGTGGGTTTGGGTCTGGCCGAGTGTGTTTGGGTCTAGCCGAGTGGGTTTGGGTCTAGCCGAGTGGGTTTGGGTCTAGCGGAGTGGGTTTGGGTCTAGCCGAGTGGGTGTGGGTCCCGCCGAGTGGGTTTGGGTATAGCCGAGTGGGTTTGTGTCTAGCTGAGTGGGTTTGGGTCTAGCCGAGTGGGCTTGGGTCTAGCCGAGTGGGTTTGGGTCTAGCCGAGTGGGTTTGGGTCTAGCCGAGTGGGTTTGGGTCTAGCCGAGTGGGTTTGGGTCCAGCCGAGTGGGTTTGGGTCTAGCCCAGTGGGTTTGGGTCTAGCCGAGTGGGTTTGGGTCTAGCCGAGAGGGTTTGGGTCTAACCGAGTGGGTTTGGGTCTAGCCGAGTGGGTTTGGGTTTAGCCGAGTGGGTTTGGGTCTAGCCGAGTGGGTTTGGGTCTAGCCGAGTGGGTTTGGGTCTAGCGGAGTGGGTTTGGGTCCAGCCGAGTGGGTGTGGGTCTCGCCGAGTGGGTTTGGGTCTTGCCGAGTTGGTTTGGGTCTAGCCGAGTGGTTTTGGGTCTAGCCGAGTGGGTTTGGGTCTAGACGAGTGGGTTTGGGTCTAGCCGAGTGGGTTTGGGTCTAGCCGAGTGGGTTTGGGTCTAGCCGAGTCCGTTTGGGTCTAGCCGAGTGGGTTTGGGTCTAGCCGAGTGGGTTTGGTTCTAGCCAAGTGGGTTTGGGTCTAGCTGTGTGGGTTTAGGTCTAGCCGAGTGGGTTTGGGTCCAGCCGAGTGGGTTTGGGTCTAGCCGAGTGGGTTTGAGTGTAGCCGAGTGGGTTTGGGTGTAGCGGAGTGTGTTTGTGTCTAGCGGAGAGGGTTTGGGTATAGCCGAGTGGATTTGGGTCCAGCCGAATGTGTTTGTGTCCAGCCGAGTGGGTTTGGGTCTAGCCGAGTGGGTTTGGGTCTAGCCGAGTGGGTTTGGGTCTAGCCGAGTGGGTTTGGGTCCAGCCGAGTGGGTTTGGGTCTAGCCCAGTGGGTTTGGGACTAGCCGAGTGGGTTTGGGTCTAGCCGAGTGGGTTTGGGTCTAACCGAGTGGGTTTGGGTCTAGCCGAGTGGGTTTGGGTCTAGCCGAGTGGGTTTGGGTCTAGCCGAGTGGGTTTGGGTCTAGCGGAGTGGGTTTGGGTCCAGCCGAGTGGGTGTGGGTCTCGCCGAGTGGGTTTGGGTCTTGCCGAGTTGGTTTGGGTCTAGCCGAGTGGTTTTGGGTCTAGCCGAGTGGGTTTGGGTCTAGCCGAGTGGGTTTGGGTCTAGCCGAGTGGGTTTGGGTCTAGCCGAGTGGGTTTGGGTCTAGCCGAGTCCGTTTGGGTCTAGCCGAGTGGGTTTGGGTCTAGCCGAGTGGGTTTGGTTCTAGCCAAGTGGGTTTGGGTCTAGCTGTGTGGGTTTAGGTCTAGCCGAGTGGGTTTGGGTCCAGCCGAGTGGGTTTGGGTCTAGCCGAGTGGGTTTGAGTGTAGCCGAGTGGGTTTGGGTGTAGCGGAGTGTGTTTGTGTCTAGCGGAGTGGGTTTGGGTATGGCCGAGTGGATTTGGGTCCAGCCGAATGGGTTTGTGTCCAGCCGAGTGGGTTTGGGTCTAGCCGAGTGGGTTTGGGTCTAGCCGAGTGGGTTTGGATCTAGCCGAGTGGGTTTGGGTCTAGCCGAGTGGGTTTGGGTCTAGCCGAGTGGGTTTGGTCTAACCGAGTGGGTTTGGGTCTAGCGGAGTGGGTTTGGGTCTAGCCGATTGGGTTTGGGTCTAGCCGAGTGGGTTTGGGTTTAGCCGAGTGGGTTCGGGTGTAGCCGAGTTTGTTTGGGTCTAGCGGAGTGGGTTTGGGTCTAGCCGAGTGGGTTTGGGTCTAGCCCAGTGGGTTTGGGTATAGCCGAGTGGGTTTGTGTCTAGCCGAGTGGGTTTGGGTCTAGCCGAGTGGGCTTGGGTCTAGCCGAGTGGGTTTGGGTCTAGCCGAGTGGGTTTGGGTCTAGCCGAGTGGGTTTGGGTCTAGCCGAGTGGGTTTGGGTCCAGCCGAGTGGGTTTGGGTCTAGCCCAGTGGGTTTGGGACTAGCCGAGTGGGTTTGGGTCTTGCCGAGTGGGTTTTGGGTCTAACCGACTGGGTTTGGGTCTAGCCGAGTGGGTTTGGGTCCAGCCGAGTGGGTTTGGGTCCAGCCGAGTGGGTTTGGGTCTTACCGAGTGGGTTGGGGTCTAGCCAAGTGGGTTTGGGTCTAGCCGAGTGGGTTTGGGTGTAGCCGAGTGGGTTTGGGTTTAGCCGAGTGGGTTTGGGTCTAGCCGAGTGGGTTTGGGTCTAGCCGAGTGGGTTTGGGTCTAGCGGAGTGGGTTTGGGTCCAGCCGAGTGGGTGTGGGTCTCGCCGAGTGGGTTTGGGTCTTGCCGAGTTGGTTTGGGTCTAGCCGAGTGGTTTTGGGTCTAGCCGAGTGGGTTTGGGTCTAGCCGAGTGGGTTTGGGTCTAGCCGAGTGGGTTTGGGTCTAGCCGAGTGGGTTTGGGTCTAGCCGAGTCCGTTTGGGTCTAGCCGAGTGGGTTTGGGTCTAGCCGAGTGGGTTTGGTTCTAGCCAAGTGGGTTTGGGTCTAGCTGTGTGGGTTTAGGTCTAGCCGAGTGGGTTTGGGTCTAGCCGAGTGGGTTTGGGTCTAGCCGAGTGGGTTTGAGTGTAGCCGAGTGGGTTTGGGTGTAGCGGAGTGTGTTTGTGTCTAGCGGAGTGGGTTTGGGTATAGCCGAGTGGATTTGGGTCCAGCCGAATGGGTTTGTGTCCAGCCGAGTGGGTTTGGGTCTAGCCGAGTGGGTTTGGGTCTAGCCGAGTGGGTTTGGATCTAGCCGAGTGGGTTTGGGTCTAGCCGAGTGGGTTTGGGTCTAGCCGAGTGGGTTTGGTCTAGCCGAGTGGGTTTGGGTCTAGCGGAGTGGGTTTGGGTCTAGCCGATTGGGTTTGGGTGTAGCCGAGTGGGTTTGGGTTTAGCCGAGTGGGTTCGGGTGTAGCCGAGTTTGTTTGGGTCTAGCGGAGTGGGTTTGGGTCTAGCCGAGTGGGTTTGGGTCTAGCCCAGTGGGTTTGGGTATAGCCGAGTGGGTTTGTGTCTAGCCGAGTGGGTTTGGGTCTAGCCGAGTGGGCTTGGGTCTAGCCGAGTGGGTTTGGGTCTAGCCGAGTGGGTTTGGGTCTAGCCGAGTGGGTTTGGGTCAAGCCGAGTGGGTTTGGGTCCAGCCGAGTGGGTTTGGGTCTAGCCCAGTGGGTTTGGGACTAGCCGAGTGGGTTTGGGTCTTGCCGAGTGGGTTTGGGTCTAACCGAGTGGGTTTGGGTCTAGCCGAGTGGGTTTGGGTCCAGCCGAGTGGGTTTGGGTCTAGCCGAGTGGGTTTGCGTCTACAGAGTGGGTTTGGGTCCAGCCGAGTGGGTTTGGGTCTTACCGAGTGGGTTGGGGTCTAGCCAAGTGGGTTTGGGTCTGGCCGAGTGGGTTTGGGTGTAGCCGAGTGGGTTTGGGTCTAGCCGAGTGGGTTTGGGTCTAGCCGAGTGGGTTTGGGTCTAGCCGAGTGGGTTTGGGTCTAGCGGAGTGGGTTTGGGTCTAGCCGAGTGGGTGTGGGTCTCGCCGAGTGGGTTTGGGTATAGCCGAGTGGGTTTGTGTCTAGCCGAGTGGGTTTGGGTCTAGCCGAGTGGGCTTGGGTCTAGCCGAGTGGGTTTGGGTCTAGCCGAGTGGGTTTGGGTCTAGCCGAGTGGGTTTGGGTCTAGCCGAGTGGGTTTGGGTCCAGCCGAGTGGGTTTGGGTCTAGCCCAGTGGATTTGGGACTAGCCGAGTGGGTTTGGGTCTAGCCGAGTGGGTTTGTGTCTAACCGAGTGGGTTTGGGTCTAGCCGTGGGTTTGGGTCCAGCCGAGTGGGTTTGGGTCTAGCCGAGTGGGTTTGCGTCTACAGAGTGGGTTTGGGTCCAGCCGAGTGGGTTTGGGTCTTACCGAGTGGGTTGGGGTCTAGCCAAGTGGGCTTGGGTCTAGCCGAGTGGGTTTGGGTGTAGCCGAGTGGGTTTGGGTTTAGCCGAGTGGGTTTGGGTCTAGCCGAGTGGGTTTGGGTCTAGCCGAGTGGGTTTGGGTCTAGCGGAGTGGGTTTGGGTCTAGCCGAGTGGGTGTGGGTCTCGCCGAGTGGGTTTGGGTCTAGCCGAGTAGGTTTGGGTCTAGCCGAGTGGTTTTGGGTCTAGCCGAGTGGGTCTGGGTCTAGCCGAGTGGGTTTGGGTCTAGCCGAGTGGGTTTGGGTCTAGCCGAGTGGGTTTGGGTCTAGCCGAGTCCGTTTGGGTCTAGCCGAGTGGGTTTGGGTCTAGCCGAGTGGGTTTGGTTCTAGCCAAGTGGGTTTGGGTCTAGCTGTGTGGGTTAGGTCTAGCCGAGTGGGTTTGGGTCTAGCCGAGTGGGTTTGGGTCTAGCCGAGTGGGTTTGAGTGTAGCCGAGTGGGTTTGGGTGTAGCGGAGTGTGTTTGTGTCTAGCGGAGTGGGTTTGGGTATAGCCGAGTGGATTTGGGTCCAGCCGAATGGGTTTGTGTCCAGCCGAGTGGGTTTGGGTCTAGCCGAGTGGTTTTGGGTCTAGCCGAGTGGGTTTGGATCTAGCCGAGTGGGTTTGGGTCTAGCCGAGTGGGTTTGGGTCCAGCCGAGTGGGTTTGGGTCTAGCCGAGTGGGTTTGGGACTAGCCGAGTGGGTTTGGGTCTAGCCGAGTGGGTTTGGGTCTAACTGAGTGTGTTTGCGTCTAGCCGAGTGGGTTTGGGTCCAGCCGAGTGGGATTGGGTCATGCCGAGTGGGTTTGGGTCTAGCCGAGTGGGTTTGGGTCTAGCGGAGTGGGTTTGGGTCTAGCCGAGTGGGTTTGGGTCTAGCCGAGTGGGTTTGGGTCTAGCCGAGTGGTTTTGGGACTAGCCGAGTGGGTTTGGGTCTAGCCGAGTGGGTTTGGGTCTAGCCGAGTGGGTTTGGGTCTAGCCGAGTGGTTTAGGTCTAGCCGAGTGGGTTTGGGACTAGCCGAGTGGGTTTGGGTCTAGCCGAGTGGGTTTGGTTCTAGCCAAGTGGGTTTGGGTCTAGCTGTGTGGGTTTGGGTCTAGCCGAGTGGCTTTGGGTCTAGCCGAGTGGGTTTGGGTCTAGACGAGTGGGTTTGGGTGTAGCCGAGTGGGTATGTGTCTAGCGGAGTGGGTTTGGGTGTAGCCGAGTGGGTTTGGGTCTAGCTGTGTGGGTTTGGGTCTAGCCGAGTGGGTTTGGGTCTAGCCTAGTGGGTTTGGGTCTAGACGAGTGGGATTGGGTGTAGCCGAGTGGGTTTGTTTCTAGCGGAGTGGGTTTGGGTGTAGCCGAGTGGGTTTGGGTCTAGCGGAGTGGGTTTGGGTCTAGCCGAGTGGGTTTGGGTCTAGCCGAGTGGGTTTGGTCTAGCCGAGTGGGTTTGGGTCTAGCGGAGTGGGTTTGGGTCTAGCCGATTGGGTTTGGGTCTAGCCGAGTGGGTTTGGGTATAGCCGAGTGGGTTTGTGTCTAGCCGAGTGGGTTTGGGTCTAGCCGAGTGGGCTTGGGTCTAGCCGAGTGGGTTTGGGTCTAGCCGAGTGGGTTTGGGTCTAGCCGAGTGGGTTTGGGTCTAGCCGAGTGGGTTTGGGTCCAGCCGAGTGGGTTTGGGTCTAGCCCAGTGGGTTTGGGACTAGCCGAGTGGGTTTGGGTCTAGCCGAGTGGGTTTGGGTCTAACCGAGTGGGTTTGGGTCTAGCCGAGTGGGTTTGGGTCTAGCCGAGTGGGTTTGAGTGTAGCCGAGTGGGTTTGGGTGTAGCGGAGTGTGTTTGTGTCTAGCGGAGTGGGTTTGGGTATAGCCGAGTGGATTTTGGTCCAGCCGAATGGGTTTGTGTCCAGCCGAGTGGGTTTGGGTCTAGCCGAGTGGGTTTGGGACTAGCCGAGTGGGTTTGGGTCTAGCCGAGTGGGTTTGGGTCTAACTGAGTGGGTTTGGGTCTAGCCGAGTGGGTTTGGGTCCAGCCGAGTGGGATTGGGTCATGCCGAGTGGGTTTGGGTCTAGCAGAGTGGGTTTGGGTCTAGCGGAGTGGGTTTGGGTCTAGCCGAGTGGGTTTGGGTCTAGCCGAGTGGGTTTGGGTCTAGCCGAGTGGTTTTGGGTATAGCCGAGTGGGTTTGGGTCTAGCCGAATGGGTTTGGGTCTAGCCGAGTGGGTTTGGGTCTAGCCGAGTGGTTTAGGTCTAGCCGAGTGGGTTTGGGACTAGCCGAGTGGGTTTGGGTCTAGCCCAGTGGATTTGGGACTAGCCGAGTGGGTTTGGGTCTAGCCGAGTGGGTTTGTGTCTAACCGAGTGGGTTTGGGTCTAGCCGTGGGTTTGGGTCCAGCCGAGTGGGTTTGGGTCTAGCCGAGTGGGTTTGCGTCTACAGAGTGGGTTTGGGTCCAGCCGAGTGGGTTTGGGTCTTACCGAGTGGGTTGGGGTCTAGCCAAGTGGGCTTGGGTCTAGCCGAGTGGGTTTGGGTGTAGCCGAGTGGGTTTGGGTTTAGCCGAGTGGGTTTGGGTCTAGCCGAGTGGGTTTGGGTCTAGCCGAGTGGGTTTGGGTCTAGCGGAGTGGGTTTGGGTCTAGCCGAGTGGGTGTGGGTCTCGCCGAGTGGGTTTGGGTCTAGCCGAGTAGGTTTGGGTCTAGCCGAGTGGTTTTGGGTCTAGCCGAGTGGGTCTGGGTCTAGCCGAGTGGGTTTGGGTCTAGCCGAGTGGGTTTGGGTCTAGCCGAGAGGGTTTGGGTCTAGCCGAGTCCGTTTGGGTCTAGCCGAGTGGGTTTGGGTCTAGCCGAGTGGGTTTGGTTCTAGCCAAGTGGGTTTGGGTCTAGCTGTGTGGGTTAGGTCTAGCCGAGTGGGTTTGGGTCTAGCCGAGTGGGTTTGGGTCTAGCCGAGTGGGTTTGAGTGTAGCCGAGTGGGTTTGGGTGTAGCGGAGTGTGTTTGTGTCTAGCGGAGTGGGTTTGGGTATAGCCGAGTGGATTTGGGTCCAGCCGAATGGGTTTGTGTCCAGCCGAGTGGGTTTGGGTCTAGCCGAGTGGTTTTGGGTCTAGCCGAGTGGGTTTGGATCTAGCCGAGTGGGTTTGGGTCTAGCCGAGTGGGTTTGGGTCCAGCCGAGTGGGTTTGGGTCTAGCCGAGTGGGTTTGGGACTAGCCGAGTGGGTTTGGGTCTAGCCGAGTGGGTTTGGGTCTAACTGAGTGGGTTTGGGTCTAGCCGAGTGGGTTTGGGTCCAGCCGAGTGGGATTGGGTCATGCCGAGTGGGTTTGGGTCTAGCCGAGTGGGTTTGGGTCTAGCGGAGTGGGTTTGGGTCTAGCCGAGTGGGTTTGGGTCTAGCCGAGTGGGTTTGGGTCTAGCCGAGTGGTTTTGGGACTAGCCGAGTGGGTTTGGGTCTAGCCGAGTGGGTTTGGGTCTAGCCGAGTGGGTTTGGGTCTAGCCGAGTGGTTTAGGTCTAGCCGAGTGGGTTTGGGACTAGCCGAGTGGGTTTGGGTCTAGCCGAGTGGGTTTGGTTCTAGCCAAGTGGGTTTGGGTCTAGCTGTGTGGGTTTGGGTCTAGCCGAGTGGCTTTGGGTCTAGCCGAGAGGGTTTGGGTCTAGACGAGTGGGTTTGGGTGTAGCCGAGTGGGTATGTGTCTAGCGGAGTGGGTTTGGGTGTAGCCGAGTGGGTTTGGGTCTAGCTGTGTGGGTTTGGGTCTAGCCGAGTGGGTTTGGGTCTAGCCTAGTGGGTTTGGGTCTAGACGAGTGGGATTGGGTGTAGCCGAGTGGGTTTGTTTCTAGCGGAGTGGGTTTGGGTGTAGCCGAGTGGGTTTGGGTCTAGCCGAGTGGGTTTGGGTCTAGCCGAGTGGGTTTGGGTCTAGCCGAGTGGGTTTGGTCTAGCCGAGTGGGTTTGGGTCTAGCGGAGTGGGTTTGGGTCTAGCCGATTGGGTTTGGGTCTAGCCGAGTGGGTTTGGGTATAGCCGAGTGGGTTTGTGTCTAGCCGAGTGGGTTTGGGTCTAGCCGAGTGGGCTTGGGTCTAGCCGAGTGGGTTTGGGTCTAGCCGAGTGGGTTTGGGTCTAGCCGAGTGGGTTTGGGTCTAGCCGAGTGGGTTTGGGTCCAGCCGAGTGGGTTTGGGTCTAGCCCAGTGGGTTTGGGACTAGCCGAGTGGGTTTGGGTCTAGCCGAGTGGGTTTGGGTCTAACCGAGTGGGTTTGGGTCTAGCCGAGTGGGTTTGGGTCTAGCCGAGTGGGTTTGAGTGTAGCCGAGTGGGTTTGGGTGTAGCGGAGTGTGTTTGTGTCTAGCGGAGTGGGTTTGGGTATAGCCGAGTGGATTTTGGTCCAGCCGAATGGGTTTGTGTCCAGCCGAGTGGGTTTGGGTCTAGCCGAGTGGGTTTGGGACTAGCCGAGTGGGTTTGGGTCTAGCCGAGTGGGTTTGGGTCTAACTGAGTGGGTTTGGGTCTAGCCGAGTGGGTTTGGGTCCAGCCGAGTGGGATTGGGTCATGCCGAGTGGGTTTGGGTCTAGCAGAGTGGGTTTGGGTCTAGCGGAGTGGGTTTGGGTCTAGCCGAGTGGGTTTGGGTCTAGCCGAGTGGGTTTGGGTCTAGCCGAGTGGTTTTGGGTATAGCCGAGTGGGTTTGGGTCTAGCCGAATGGGTTTGGGTCTAGCCGAGTGGGTTTGGGTCTAGCCGAGTGGTTTAGGTCCAGCCGAGTGGGTTTGGGACTAGCCGAGTGGGTTTGGGTCTAGCCGAGTGGGTTTGGTTCTAGCCAAGTGGGTTTGGGTCTAGCTGTGTGGGTTTGGGTCTAGCCGAGTGGGTTTGGGTCTAGCCGAGTGGGTTTGGGTCTAGACGAGTGGGTTTGGGTGTAGCCGAGTGGGTATGTGTCTAGCGGAGTGGGTTTGGGTGTAGCCGAGTGGGTTTGGGTCTAGCTGTGTGGGTTTGGGTCCAGCCGAGTGGGTTTGGGTCTAGCCGAGTGGGTTTGGGTCTAGACGAGTGGGATTGGGTGTAGCCGAGTGGGTTTGTTTCTAGCGGAGTGGGTTTGGGTGTAGCCGAGTGGGTTTGGGTCTAGCCGAGTGGGTTTGGGTCTAGCCGAGTGGGTTTGGGTCTAGCCGAGTGGGTTTGGTCTAGCCGAGTGGGTTTGGGTCTAGCGGAGTGGGTTTGGGTCTAGCCGATTGGGTTTGGGTCTAGCCGAGTGGGTTTGGGTATAGCCGAGTGGGTTTGTGTCTAGCCGAGTGGGTTTGGGTCTAGCCGAGTGGGCTTGGGTCTAGCCGAGTGGGTTTGGGTCTAGCCGAGTGGGTTTGGGTCTAGCCGAGTGGGTTTGGGTCTAGCCGAGTGGGTTTGGGTCCAGCCGAGTGGGTTTGGGTCTAGCCCAGTGGGTTTGGGACTAGCCGAGTGGGTTTGGGTCTAGCCGAGTGGGTTTGGGTCTAACCGAGTGGGTTTGGGTCTAGCCGAGTGGGTTTGGGTCCAGCCGAGTGGGTTTGGGTCTAGCCGAGTGGGTTTGCGTCTACAGAGTGGGTTTGGGTCCAGCCGAGTGGGTTTGTGTCTTACCGAGTGGGTTGGGGTCTAGCCAAGTGGGTTTGGGTCTAGCCGAGTGGGTTTGGGTGTAGCCGAGTGGGTTTGGGTTTAGCCGAGTGGGTTTGGGTCTAGCCGAGTGGGTTTGGGTCTAGCCAAGTGGGTTTGGGTCTAGCGGAGTGGGTTTGGGTCCAGCCGAGTGGGTTTGGGTCTAGCCGAGTGGGTTTGGGTGTAGCCGAGTGGGTTTGGGTCTAGCCGAGTGGGTTTGGGTCTAGCCGAGTGGGTTTGGTCTAGCCGAGTGGGTTTGGGTCTAGCGGAGTGGGTTTGGGTCTAGCCGATTGGGTTTGGGTCTACCGAGTGGGTTTGGGTATAGCCGAGTGGGTTTGTGTCTAGCCGAGTGGGTTTGGGTCTAGCCGAGTGGGCTTGGGTCTAGCCGAGTGGGTTTGGGTCTAGCCGAGTGGGTTTGGGTCTAGCCGAGTGGGTTTGGGTCTAGCCGAGTGGGTTTGGGTCCAGCCGAGTGGGTTTGGGTCTAGCCGAGTGGGTTTGGGTCTAGCCGAGTGGTTTTGGGTATAGCCGAGTGGGTTTGGGTCTAGCCGAATGGGTTTGGGTCTAGCCGAGTGGGTTTGGGTCTAGCCGAGTGGTTTAGGTCTAGCCGAGTGGGTTTGGGACTAGCCGAGTGGGTTTGGGTCTAGCCGAGTGGGTTTGGTTCTAGCCAAGTGGGTTTGGGTCTAGCTGTGTGGGTTTGGGTCTAGCCGAGTGGGTTTGGGTCTAGCCGAGTGGGTTTGGGTCTAGACGAGTGGGTTTGGGTGTAGCCGAGTGGGTATGTGTCTAGCGGAGTGGGTTTGGGTGTAGCCGAGTGGGTTTGGGTCTAGCTGTGTGGGTTTGGGTCCAGCCGAGTGGGTTTGGGTCTAGCCGAGTGGGTTTGGGTCTAGACGAGTGGGATTGGGTGTAGCCGAGTGGGTTTGTTTCTAGCGGAGTGGGTTTGGGTGTAGCCGAGTGGGTTTGGGTCTAGCCGAGTGGGTTTGGGTCTAGCCGAGTGGGTTTGGGTCTAGCCGAGTGGGTTTGGTCTAGCCGAGTGGGTTTGGGTCTAGCGGACTGGGTTTGGGTCTAGCCGATTGGGTTTGGGTCTAGCCGAGTGGGTTTGGGTATAGCCGAGTGGGTTTGTGTCTAGCCGAGTGGGTTTGGGTCTAGCCGAGTGGGCTTGGGTCTAGCCGAGTGGGTTTGGGTCTAGCCGAGTGGGTTTGGGTCTAGCCGAGTGGGTTTGGGTCTAGCCGAGTGGGTTTGGGTCCAGCCGAGTGGGTTTGGGTCTAGCCCAGTGGGTTTGGGACTAGCCGAGTGGGTTTGGGTCTAGCCGAGTGGGTTTGGGTCTAACCGAGTGGGTTTGGGTCTAGCCGAGTGGGTTTGGGTCCAGCCGAGTGGGTTTGGGTCTAGCCGAGTGGGTTTGCGTCTACAGAGTGGGTTTGGGTCCAGCCGAGTGGGTTTGGGTCTTACCGAGTGGGTTGGGGTCTAGCCAAGTGGGTTTGGGTCTAGCCGAGTGGGTTTGGGTGTAGCCGAGTGGGTTTGGGTTTAGCCGAGTGGGTTTGGGTCTAGCCGAGTGGGTTTGGGTCTAGCCAAGTGGGTTTGGGTCTAGCGGAGTGGGTTTGGGTCCAGCCGAGTGGGTGTGGGTCTCGCCGAGTGGGTTTGGGTCTTGCCGAGTTGGTTTGGGTCTAGCCGAGTGGTTTTGGGTCTAGCCGAGTGGGTTTGGGTCTAGCCGAGTGGGTTTGGGTCTAGCCGAGTGGGTTTGGGTCTAGCCGAGTGGGTTTGGGTCTAGCCGAGTGGGTTTGGGTCTAGCCGAGTGGGTTTGGGTCTAGCCGAGTGGGTTTGGTTCTAGCCAAGTGGGTTTGGGTCTAGCTGTGTGGGTTTAGGTCTAGCCGAGTGGGTTTGGGTCTAGCCGAGTGGGTTTGGGTCTAGCCGAGTGGGTTTGAGTGTAGCCGAGTGGGTTTGGGTGTAGCGGAGTGTGTTTGTGTCTAGCGGAGTGGGTTTGGGTATAGCCGAGTGGATTTGGGTCCAGCCGAATGGGTTTGTGTCCAGCCGAGTGGGTTTGGGTCTAGCCGAGTGGGTTTGGGTCTAGCCGAGTGGGTTTGGATCTAGCCGAGTGGGTTTGGGTCTAGCCGAGTGGGTTTGGGTCTAGCCGAGTGGGTTTGGTCTAGCCGAGTGGGCTTGGGTCTAGCCGAGTGGGTTTGGGTCTAGCCGAGTGGGTTTGGGTCTAGCCGAGTGGGTTTGGGTCTAGCCGAGTGGGTTTGGGTCCAGCCGAGTGGGTTTGGGTCTAGCCCAGTGGGTTTGGGACTAGCCGAGTGGGTTTGGGTCTAGCCGAGTGGGTTTGGGTCTAACCGAGTGGGTTTGGGTCTAGCCGAGTGGGTTTGGGTCCAGCCGAGTGGGTTTGGGTCTAGCCGAGTGGGTTTGCGTCTACAGAGTGGGTTTGGGTCCAGCCGAGTGGGTTTGGGTCTTACCGAGTGGGTTGGGGTCTAGCCAAGTGGGTTTGGGTCTAGCCGAGTGGGTTTGGGTGTAGCCGAGTGGGTTTGGGTTTAGCCGAGTGGGTTTGGGTCTAGCCGAGTGGGTTTGGGTCTAGCCGAGTGGGTTTGGGTCTAGCGGAGTGGGTTTGGGTCTAGCCGAGTGGGTGTGGGTCTCGCCGAGTGGGTTTGGGTCTAGCCGAGTAGGTTTGGGTCTGGCCGAGTGGTTTTGGGTCTAGCCGAGTGGGTTTGGGTCTAGCCGAGTGGGTTTGGGTCTAGCCGAGTGGGTTTGGGTCTAGCCAAGTGGGTTTGGGTCTAGCCGAGTCCGTTTGGGTCTAGCCGAGTGGGTTTGGGTCTAGCCGAGTGGGTTTGGTTCAAGCCAAGTGGGTTGGGTCTAGCTGTGTGGGTTTAGGTCTAGCCGAGTGGGTTTGGGTCTAGCCGAGTGGGTTTGGGTCTAGCCGAGTGGGTTTGAGTGTAGCCGAGTGGGTTTGGGTGTAGCGGAGTGTGTTTGTGTCTAGCGGAGTGGGTTTGGGTATAGCCGAGAGGATTTGGGTCC
The DNA here is from genome assembly GCA_963514005.1 of Raja brachyura. The sequence continues at coordinate 27,541,871 of OY740815.1, read as the reverse complement.
AGCCGAATGGGTTTGTGTCCAGCCGAGTGGGTTTGGGTCTAGCCGAGTGGGTTTGGGTCTAGCCGAGTGGGTTTGGATCTAGCCGAGTGGGTTTGGGTCCAGCCGAGTGGGTTTGGGTCTAGCCGAGTGGGTTTGGGACTAGCCGAGTGGGTTTGGGTCTAGCCGAGTGGGTTTGGGTCTAACCGAGTGGGTTTGGGTCTAGCCGAGTGGGTTTGGGTCTAGCGGAGTGGGTTTGGGTCTAGCCGAGTGGGTTTGGGTCTAGCCGAGTGGGTTTGGGTCTAGCCGAGTGGTTTTGGGTCTAGCCGAGTGGGTTTGGGTCTAGCCGAGTGGGTTTGGGTCTAGCCGAGTGGGTTTGGGTCTAGCCGAGTGGTTTAGGTCTAGCCGAGTGGGTTTGGGACTAGCCGAGTGGGTTTGGGTCTAGCCGAGTGGGTTTGGTTCTAGCCAAGTGGGTTTGGGTCTAGCTGTGTGGGTTTGGGTCTAGCCGAGTGGGTTTGGGTCTAGCCGAGTGGGTTTGGGTCTAGCCGAGTGGGTTTGGGTCTAGCGGAGTGGGTTTGGGTCTAGCCGAGTGGGTGTGGGTCTCGCCGAGTGGGTTTGGGTCTAGCCGAGTAGGTTTGGGTCTGGCCGAGTGGTTTTGGGTCTAGCCGAGTGGGTTTGGGTCTAGCCGAGTGGGTTTGGGTCTAGCCGAGTGGGTTTGGGTCTAGCCAAGTGGGTTTGGGTCTAGCCGAGTCCGTTTGGGTCTAGCCGAGTGGGTTTGGGTCTAGCCGAGTGGGTTTGGTTCAAGCCAAGTGGGTTGGGTCTAGCTGTGTGGGTTTAGGTCTAGCCGAGTGGGTTTGGGTCTAGCCGAGTGGGTTTGGGTCTAGCCGAGTGGGTTTGAGTGTAGCCGAGTGGGTTTGGGTGTAGCGGAGTGTGTTTGTGTCTAGCGGAGTGGGTTTGGGTATAGCCGAGAGGATTTGGGTCCAGCCGAATGGGTTTGTGTCCAGCCGAGTGGGTTTGGGTCTAGCCGAGTGGGTTTGGGTCTAGCCGAGTGGGTTTGGATCTAGCCGAGTGGGTTTGGGTCCAGCCGAGTGGGTTTGGGTCTAGCCGAGTGGGTTTGGGACTAGCCGAGTGGGTTTGGGTCTAGCCGAGTGGGTTTGGGTCTAACCGAGTGGGTTTGGGTCTAGCCGAGTGGGTTTGGGTCTAGCGGAGTGGGTTTGGGTCTAGCCGAGTGGGTTTGGGTCTAGCCGAGTGGGTTTGGGTCTAGCCGAGTGGTTTTGGGTCTAGCCGAGTGGGTTTGGGTCTAGCCGAGTGGGTTTGGGTCTAGCCGAGTGGGTTTGGGTCTAGCCGAGTGGTTTAGGTCTAGCCGAGTGGGTTTGGGACTAGCCGAGTGGGTTTGGGTCTAGCCGAGTGGGTTTGGTTCTAGCCAAGTGGGTTTGGGTCTAGCTGTGTGGGTTTGGGTCTAGCCGAGTGGGTTTGGGTCTAGCCGAGTGGGTTTGGGTCTAGACGAGTGGGTTTGGGTGTAGCCGAGTGGGTTTGTGTCTAGCGGAGTGGGTTTGGGTGTAGCCGAGTGGGTTTGGGTCTGGCCGAGTGGGTTTGGGTCTAGCCGAGTGGGTTTGGGTCTAGCCGAGTGGGTTTGGTCTAGCCGAGTGGGTTTTGGTCTAGCGGAGTGGATTTGGGTCTAGCCGATTGGGTTTGGGTCAAGCCGAGTGGGTTTGGGTTTAGCCAAGTGGGTTTGGGTGAGCCGAGTGCGTTTGGGTCTAGCGGAGTGGGTTTGGGTCTAGCCGAGTGGGTTTGGGTCTAGCCCAGTGGGTTTGGGTATAGCCGAGTGGGTTTGTGTCTAGCCGAGTGGGTTTGGGTCAAGCCGAGTGGGCTTGGGTCTAGCCGAGTGGGTTTGGGTCTAGCCGAGTGGGTTTGAGTCATGCCGAGTGGGTTTGGGTCTAGCCGAGTGGGTTTGGGTCTAGCGGAGTGGGTTTGGGTCTAGCCGAGTGGGTTTGGGTCTAGACGAGTGGGCTTGGGTCTAGCCGAGTGGGTTTGGGTCTAGCCGAGTGGGTTTGGGTCTAGCCGAGTGGGTTTGGGTCTAGCCGAGTGGGTTTGAGTGTAGCCGAGTGGGTTTGGGTGTAGCGGAGTGTGTTTGTGTCTAGCGGAGTGGGTTTAGGTCTAGCCGAGTGGGTTTGGGTCTAGCCGAGTGGGTTGGGGTCTAGCCGAGTGGGTTTGAGTGTAGCCGAGTGGGTTTGGGTGTAGCGGAGTGTGTTTGTGTCTAGCGGAGTGGGTTTGGGTATAGCCGAGTGGATTTGGGTCCAGCCGAATGGGTTTGTGTCCAGCCGAGTGGGTTTGGGTCTAGCCGAGTGGGTTTGGGTCTAGCCGAGTGGGTTTGGATCTAGCCGAGTGGGTTTGGGTCTAGCCGAGTGGGTTTGGGTCTAGCCGAGTGGGTTTGGTCTAGCCGAGTGGGTTTGGGTCTAGCGGAGTGGGTTTGGGTCTAGCCGATTGGGTTTGGGTCTAGCCGAGTGGGTTTGGGTTTAGCCGAGTGGGTTCGGGTGTAGCCGAGTTTGTTTGGGTCTAGCGGAGTGCGTTTGGGTCTAGCCGAGTGGCTTTGGGTCTAGCCCAGTGGGTTTGGGTATAGCCGAGTGGGTTTGTGTCTAGCCGAGTGGGTTTGGGTCTAGCCGAGTGGGCTTGGGTCTAGCCGAGTGGGTTTGGGTCTAGCCGAGTGGGTTTGGGTCTAGCCGAGTGGGTTTGGGTCTAGCCGAGTGGGTTTGGGTCCAGCCGAGTGGGTTTGGGTCTAGCCCAGTGGGTTTGGGACTAGCCGAGTGGGTTTGGGTCTTGCCGAGTGGGTTTGGGTCTAACCGAGTGGGTTTGGGTCTAGCCGAGTGGGTTTGGGTCCAGCCGAGTGGGTTTGGGTCTAGCCGAGTGGGTTTGCGTCCACAGAGTGGGTTTGGGTCCAGCCGAGTGGGTTTGGGTCTTACCGAGTGGGTTGGGGTCTAGCCAAGTGGGTTTGGGTCTGGCCGAGTGGGTTTGGGTGTAGCCGAGTGGGTTTGGGTCTAGCCGAGTGGGTTTGGGTCTAGCCGAGTGGGTTTGGGTCTAGCCGAGTGGGTTTGGGTCTAGCGGAGTGGGTTTGGGTCTAGCCGAGTGGGTGTGGGTCTCGCCGAGTGGGTTTGGGTATAGCCGAGTGGGTTTGTGTCTAGCCGAGAGGGTTTGGGTCTAGCCGAGTGGGCTTGGGTCTAGCCGAGTGGGTTTGGGTCTAGCCGAGTGGGTTTGGGTCTAGCCGAGTGGGTTTGGGTCTAGCCGAGTGGGTTTGGGTCCAGCCGAGTGGGTTTGGGTCTAGCCCAGTGGGTTTGGGACTAGCCGAGTGGGTTTGGGTCTAGCCGAGTGGGTTTGGGTCTAACCGAGTGGGTTTGGGTCTAGCCGAGTGGGTTTGGGTCCAGCCGAGTGGGTTTGGGTCTAGCCGAGTGGGTTTGCGTCTACAGAGTGGGTTTGGGTCCAGCCGAGTGGGTTTGGGTCTTACCGAGTGGGTTGGGGTCTAGCCAAGTGGGTTTGGGTCTAGCCGAGTGGGTTTGGGTGTAGCCGAGTGGGTTTGGGTTTAGCCGAGTGGGTTTGGGTCTAGCCGAGTGGGTTTGGGTCTAGACGAGTGGGTTTGGGTGTAGCCGAGTGGGTTTGTGTCTAGCGGAGTGGGTTTGGGTGTAGCCGAGTGGGTTTGGGTCTGGCCGAGTGGGTTTGGGTCTAGCCGAGTGGGTTTGGGTCTAGCCGAGTGGGTTTGGTCTAGCCGAGTGGGTTTTGGTCTAGCGGAGTGGGTTTGGGTCTAGCCGATTGGGTTTGGGTCAAGCCGAGTGGGTTTGGGTTTAGCCAAGTGGGTTTGGGTGTAGCCGAGTGCGTTTGGGTCTAGCGGAGTGGGTTTGGGTCTAGCCGAGTGGGTTTGGGTCTAGCCCAGTGGGTTTGGGTATAGCCGAGTGGGTTTGTGTCTAGCCGAGTGGGTTTGGGTCTAGCCGAGTGGGCTTGGGTCTAGCCGAGTGGGTTTGGGTCTAGCCGAGTGGGTTTGAGTCATGCCGAGTGGGTTTGGGTCTAGCCGAGTGGGTTTGGGTCTAGCGGAGTGGGTTTGGGTCTAGCCGAGTGGGTTTGGGTCTAGCCGAGTGGGCTTGGGTCTAGCCGAGTGGGTTTGGGTCTAGCCGAGTGGGTTTGGGTCTAGCCGAGTGGGTTTGGTTCTAGCCAAGTGGGTTTGGGTCTAGCTGTGTGGGTTTAGGTCTAGCCGAGTGGGTTTGGGTCTAGCCGAGTGGGTTTGGGTCTAGCCGAGTGGGTTTGAGTGTAGCCGAGTGGGTTTGGGTGTAGCGGAGTGTGTTTGTGTCTAGCGGAGTGGGTTTGGGTATAGCCGAGTGGATTTGGGTCCAGCCGAATGGGTTTGTGTCCAGCCGAGTGGGTTTGGGTCTAGCCGAGTGGGTTTGGGTCTAGCCGAGTGGGTTTGGATCTAGCCGAGTGGGTTTGGGTCTAGCCGAGTGGGTTTGGGTCTAGCCGAGTGGGTTTGGTCTAGCCGAGTGGGTTTGGGTCTAGCGGAGTGGGTTTGGGTCTAGCCGATTGGGTTTGGGTCTAGCCGAGTGGGTTTGGGTTTAGCCGAGTGGGTTCGGGTGTAGCCGAGTTTGTTTGGGTCTAGCGGAGTGCGTTTGGGTCTAGCCGAGTGGCTTTGGGTCTAGCCCAGTGGGTTTGGGTATAGCCGAGTGGGTTTGTGTCTAGCCGAGTGGGTTTGGGTCTAGCCGAGTGGGCTTGGGTCTAGCCGAGTGGGTTTGGGTCTAGCCGAGTGGGTTTGGGTCTAGCCGAGTGGGTTTGGGTCTAGCCGAGTGGGTTTGCGTCTACAGAGTGGGTTTGGGTCCAGCCGAGTGGGTTTGGGTCTAGCCGAGTGGGTTTGGGTCTAGCGGAGTGGGTTTGGGTCTAGCCGAGTGGGTGTGGGTCTCGCCGAGTGGGTTTGGGTATAGCCGAGTGGGTTTGTGTCTAGCCGAGAGGGTTTGGGTCTAGCCGAGTGGGCTTGGGTCTAGCCGAGTGGGTTTGGGTCTAGCCGAGTGGGTTTGGGTCTAGCCGAGTGGGTTTGGGTCTAGCCGAGTGGGTTTGGGTCCAGCCGAGTGGGTTTGGGTCTAGCCCAGTGGGTTTGGGACTAGCCGAGTGGGTTTGGGTCTAGCCGAGTGGGTTTGGGTCTAACCGAGTGGGTTTGGGTCTAGCCGAGTGGGTTTGGGTCCAGCCGAGTGGGTTTGGGTCTAGCCGAGTGGGTTTGCGTCTACAGAGTGGGTTTGGGTCCAGCCGAGTGGGTTTGGGTCTTACCGAGTGGGTTGGGGTCTAGCCAAGTGGGTTTGGGTCTAGCCGAGTGGGTTTGGGTGTAGCCGAGTGGGTTTGGGTTTAGCCGAGTGGGTTTGGGTCTAGCCGAGTGGGTTTGGGTCTAGACGAGTGGGTTTGGGTGTAGCCGAGTGGGTTTGTGTCTAGCGGAGTGGGTTTGGGTGTAGCCGAGTGGGTTTGGGTCTGGCCGAGTGGGTTTGGGTCTAGCCGAGTGGGTTTGGGTCTCGCCGAGTGGGTTTGGTCTAGCCGAGTGGGTTTTGGTCTAGCGGAGTGGGTTTGGGTCTAGCCGATTGGGTTTGGGTCAAGCCGAGTGGGTTTGGGTTTAGCCAAGTGGGTTTGGGTGTAGCCGAGTGCGTTTGGGTCTAGCGGAGTGGGTTTGGGTCTAGCCGAGTGGGTTTGGGTCTAGCCCAGTGGGTTTGGGTATAGCCGAGTGGGTTTGTGTCTAGCCGAGTGGGTTTGGGTCTAGCCGAGTGGGCTTGGGTCTAGCCGAGTGGGTTTGGGTCTAGCCGAGTGGGTTTGAGTCATGCCGAGTGGGTTTGGGTCTAGCCGAGTGGGTTTGGGTCTAGCGGAGTGGGTTTGCGTCTAGCCGAGTGGGTTTGGGTCTAGCCGAGTGGGCTTGGGTCTAGCCGAGTGGGTTTGGGTCTAGCCGAGTGGGTTTGGGTCTAGCCGAGTGGGTTTGGTTCTAGCCAAGTGGGTTTGGGTCTAGCTGTGTGGGTTTAGGTCTAGCCGAGTGGGTTTGGGTCTAGCCGAGTGGGTTTGGGTCTAGCCGAGTGGGTTTGAGTGTAGCCGAGTGGGTTTGGGTGTAGCGGAGTGTGTTTGTGTCTAGCGGAGTGGGTTTGGGTATAGCCGAGTGGATTTGGGTCCAGCCGAATGGGTTTGTGTCCAGCCGAGTGGGTTTGGGTCTAGCCGAGTGGGTTTGGGTCTAGCCGAGTGGGTTTGGATCTAGCCGAGTGGGTTTGGGTCTAGCCGAGTGGGTTTGGGTCTAGCCGAGTGGGTTTGGTCTAGCCGAGTGGGTTTGGGTCTAGCGGAGTGGGTTTGGGTCTAGCCGATTGGGTTTGGGTCTAGCCGAGTGGGTTTGGGTTTAGCCGAGTGGGTTCGGGTGTAGCCGAGTTTGTTTGGGTCTAGCGGAGTGCGTTTGGGTCTAGCCGAGTGGCTTTGGGTCTAGCCCAGTGGGTTTGGGTATAGCCGAGTGGGTTTGTGTCTAGCCGAGTGGGTTTGGGTCTAGCCGAGTGCGCTTGGGTCTAGCCGAGTGGGTTTGGGTCTAGCCGAGTGGGTTTGGGTCTAGCCGAGTGGGTTTGGGTCTAGCCGAGTGGGTTTGCGTCTACAGAGTGGGTTTGGGTCCAGCCGAGTGGGTTTGGGTCTTACCGAGTGGGTTGGGGTCTAGCCAAGTGGGTTTGGGTCTAGCCGAGTGGGTTTGGGTGTAGCCGAGTGGGTTTGGGTTTAGCCGAGTGGGTTTGGGTCTAGCCGAGTGGGTTTGGGTCTAGCCGAGTGGGTTTGGGTCTAGCGGAGTGGGTTTGGGTCTAGCCGAGTGGGTTTGGGTCTCGCCGAGTGGGTTTGGGTCTAGCCGAGTAGGTTTGGGTCTGGCCGAGTGGTTTTGGGTCTAGCCGAGTGGGTTTGGGACTAGCCGAGTGGGTTTGGGTCTAGCCGAGTGGGTTTGGTTCTAGCCAAGTGGGTTTGGGTCTAGCTGTGTGGGTTTGGGTCTAGCCGAGTGGGTTTGGGTCTAGCCGAGTGGGTTTGGGTCTAGACGAGTGGGTTTGGGTGTAGCCGAGTGGGTTTGTGTCTAGCGGAGTGGGTTTGGGTGTAGCCGAGTGGGTTTGGGTCTGGCCGAGTGGGTTTGGGTCTAGCCGAGTGGGTTTGGGTCTAGCCGAGTGGGTTTGGTCTAGCCGAGTGGGTTTTGGTCTAGCGGAGTGGGTTTGGGTCTAGCCGATTGGGTTTGGGTCAAGCCGAGTGGGTTTGGGTTTAGCCAAGTGGGTTTGGGTGTAGCCGAGTGCGTTTGGGTCTAGCGGAGTGGGTTTGGGTCTAGCCGAGTGGGTTTGGGTCTAGCCCAGTGGGTTTGGGTATAGCCGAGTGGGTTTGTGTCTAGCCGAGTGGGTTTGGGTCTAGCCGAGTGGGCTTGGGTCTAGCCGAGTGGGTTTGGGTCTAGCCGAGTGGGTTTGAGTCATGCCGAGTGGGTTTGGGTCTAGCCGAGTGGGTGTGGGTCTAGCGGAGTGGGTTTGGGTCTAGCCGAGTGGGTTTGGGTCTAGCCGAGTGGGCTTGGGTCTAGCCGACTGGGTTTGGGTCTAGCCGAGTGGGTTTGGGTCTAGCCGAGTGGGTTTGGGTCTAGCCGAGTGGGTTTGGGTCCAGCCGCGTGGGTTTGGGTCTAGCCCAGTGGGTTTGGGACTAGCCGAGTGGGTTTGGGTCTAGCCGAGTGGGTTTGGGTCTAACCGAGTGGGTTTGGGTCTAGCCGAGTGGGTTTGGGTCCAGCCGAGTGGGTTTGGGTCTAGCCGAGTGGGTTTGCGTCTACAGAGTGGGTTTGGGTCCAGCCGAGTGGGTTTGGGTCTTACCGAGTGGGTTGGGGTCTAGCGAAGTGGGTTTGGGTCTAGCCGAGTGGGTTTGGGTGTAGCCGAGTGGGTTTGAGTTTAGCCGAGTGGGTTTGGGTCTAGCCGAGTGGGTTTGGGTCTAGCCGAGTGGGTTTGGGTCTAGCGGAGTGGGTTTGGGTCTAGCCGAGTGGGTGTGGGTCTCGCCGAGTGGGTTTGGGTCTAGCCGAGTAGGTTTGGGTCTAGCCGAGTGGTTTTGGGTCTAGCCGAGTGGGTTTGGGTCTAGCCGAGTGGGTTTGGGTCTAGCCGAGTGGGTTTGGGTCTAGCCGAGTGGGTTTGGGTCTAGCCGAGTCCGTTTGGGTCTAGCCGAGTGGGTTTGGGTCTAGCCGAGTGAGTTTGGTTCTAGCCAAGTGGGTTTGGGTCTAGCTGTGTGGGTTTAGGTCTAGCCGAGTGGGTTTGGCTCTAGCCGAGTGGGTTTGGGTCTAGCCGAGTGGGTTTGAGTGTAGCCGAGTGGGTTTGGGTGTAGCGGAGTGTGTTTGTGTCTAGCGGAGTGGGTTTGGGTATAGCCGAGTGGATTTGGGTCCAGCCGAATGGGTTTGTGTCCAGCCGAGTGGGTTTGGGTCTAGCCGAGTGGGTTTGGGTCTAGCCGAGTGGGTTTGGATCTAGCCGAGTGGGTTTGGGTCTAGCCGAGTGGGTTTGGGTCCAGCCGAGTGGGTTTGGGTCTAGCCGAGTGGGTTTGGGACTAGCCGAGTGGGTTTGGGTCTAGCCGAGTGGGTTTGGGTCTAACTGAGTGGGTTTGGGTCTAGCCGAGTGGGTTTGGGTCCAGCCGAGTGGGATTGGGTCATGCCGAGTGGGTTTGGGTCTAGCCGAGTGGGTTTGGGTCTAGCGGAGTGGGTTTGGGTCTAGCCGAGTGGGTTTGGGTCTAGCCGAGTGGGTTTGGGTCTAGCCGAGTGGTTTTGGGTCTAGCCGAGTGGGTTTGGGTCTAGCCGAGTGGGTTTGGGTCTAGCCGAGTGGGTTTGGGTCTAGCCGAGTGGTTTAGGTCTAGCCGAGTGGGTTTGGGACTAGCCGAGTGGGTTTGGGTTTAGCCGAGTGGGTTTGGTTCTAGCCAAGTGGGTTTGGGTCTAGCTGTGTGGGTTTGGGTCTAGCCGAGTGGGTTTGGGTCTAGCCGAGTGGGTTTGGGTGTAGACGAGTGGGTTTGGGTGTAGCCGAGTGGGTTTGTGTCTAGCGGAGTGGGTTTGGGTCTAGCCGAGTGGGTTTGGGTCTAGCCGAGTGGGTTTGGGTCTAGCGGAGTGGGTTTGGGTCTAGCCGAGTGGGTGTGTGTCTCGCCGAGTGGGTTTGGGTATAGCCGAGTGGGTTTGTGTCTAGCCGAGAGGGTTTGGGTCTAGCCGAGTGGGCTTGGGTCTAGCCGAGTGGGTTTGGGTCTAGCCGAGTGGGTTTGGGTCTAGCCGAGTGGGTTTGGGTCTAGCCGAGTGGGTTTGGGTCCAGCCGAGTGGGTTTGGGTCTAGCCCAGTGGGTTTGGGACTAGCCGAGTGGGTTTGGGTCTAGCCGAGTGGGTTTGGGTCTTACCGAGTGGGTTTGGGTCTAGCCGAGTGGGTTTGGGTCCAGCCGAGTGGGTTTGGGTCTAGCCGAGTGGGTTTGCGTCTACAGAGTGGGTTTGGGTCCAGCCGAGTGGGTTTGGGTCTTACCGAGTGGGTTGGGGTCTAGCCAAGTGGGTTTGGGTCTAGCCGAGTGGGTTTGGGTGTAGCCGAGTGGGTTTGGGTTTAGCCGAGTGGGTTTGGGTCTAGCCGAGTGGGTTTGGGTCTAGCCGAGTGGGTTTGGGTCTAGCGGAGTGGGTTTGGGTCTAGCCGAGTGGGTTTGGGTCTCGCCGAGTGGGTTTGGGTCTAGCCGAGTAGGTTTGGGTCTGGCCGAGTGGTTTTGGGTCTAGCCGAGTTGGTTTGGGACTAGCCGAGTGGGTTTGGGTCTAGCCGAGTGGGTTTGGTTCTAGCCAAGTGGGTTTGGGTCTAGCTGTGTGGGTTTGGGTCTAGCCGAGTGGGTTTGGGTCTAGCCGAGTGGGTTTGGGTCTAGACGAGTGGGTTTGGGTGTAGCCGAGTGGGTTTGTGTCTAGCGGAGTGGGTTTGGGTGTAGCCGAGTGGGTTTGGGTCTGGCCGAGTGGGTTTGGGTCTAGCCGAGTGGGTTTGGGTCTAGCCGAGTGGGTTTGGTCTAGCCGAGTGGGTTTTGGTCTAGCGGAGTGGGTTTGGGTCTAGCCGATTGGGTTTGGGTCAAGCCGAGTGGGTTTGGGTTTAGCCAAGTGGGTTTGGGTGTAGCCGAGTGCGTTTGGGTCTAGCGGAGTGGGTTTGGGTCTAGCCGAGTGGGTTTGGGTCTAGCCCAGTGGGTTTGGGTATAGCCGAGTGGGTTTGTGTCTAGCCGAGTGGGTTTGAGTCTAGCCGAGTGGGCTTGGGTCTAGCCGAGTGGGTTTGGGTCTAGCCGAGTGGGTTTGAGTCATGCCGAGTGGGTTTGGGTCTAGCCGAGTGGGTGTGGGTCTAGCGGAGTGGGTTTGGGTCTAGCCGAGTGGGTTTGGGTCTAGCCGAGTGGGCTTGGGTCTAGCCGAGTGGGTTTGGGTCTAGCCGAGTGGGTTTGGGTCTAGCCGAGTGGGTTTGGGTCTAGCCGAGTGGGTTTGGGTCCAGCCGCGTGGGTTTGGGTCTAGCCCAGTGGGTTTGGGACTAGCCGAGTGGGTTTGGGTCTAGCCGAGTGGGTTTGGGTCTAACCGAGTGGGTTTGGGTCTAGCCGAGTGGGTTTGGGTCCAGCCGAGTGGGTTTGGGTCTAGCCGAGTGGGTTTGCGTCTACAGAGTGGGTTTGGGTCCAGCCGAGTGGGTTTGGGTCTTACCGAGTGGGTTGGGGTCTAGCGAAGTGGGTTTGGGTCTAGCCGAGTGGGTTTGGGTGTAGCCGAGTGGGTTTGAGTTTAGCCGAGTGGGTTTGGGTCTAGCCGAGTGGGTTTCGGTCTAGCCGAGTGGGTTTGGGTCTAGCGGAGTGGGTTTGGGTCTAGCCGAGTGGGTTTGGGTCTCGCCGAGTGGGTTTGGGTCTAGCCGAGTAGGTTTGGGTCTAGCCGAGTGGTTTTGGGTCTAGCCGAGTGGGTTTGGGTCTAGCCGAGTGGGTTTGGGTCTAGCCGAGTGGGTTTGGGTCTAGCCGAGTGGGTTTGGGTCTAGCCGAGTCCGTTTGGGTCTAGCCGAGTGGGTTTGGGTCTAGCCGAGTGAGTTTGGTTCTAGCCAAGTGGGTTTGGGTCTAGCTGTGTGGGTTTAGGTCTAGCCGAGTGGGTTTGGCTCTAGCCGAGTGGGTTTTGGTCTAGCCGAGTGGGTTTGAGTGTAGCCGAGTGGGTTTGGGTGTAGCGGAGTGTGTTTGTGTCTAGCGGAGTGGGTTTGGGTATAGCCGAGTGGATTTGGGTCCAGCCGAATGGGTTTGTGTCCAGCCGAGTGGGTTTGGGTCTAGCCGAGTGGGTTTGGGTCTAGCCGAGTGGGTTTGGATCTAGCCGAGTGGGTTTGGGTCTAGCCGAGTGGGTTTGGGTCCAGCCGAGTGGGTTTGGGTCTAGTCGAGTGGGTTTGGGACTAGCCGAGTGGGTTTGGGTCTAGCCGAGTGGGTTTGGGTCTAACTGAGTGGGTTTGGGTCTAGCCGAGTGGGTTTGGGTCCAGCCGAGTGGGATTGGGTCATGCCGAGTGGGTTTGGGTCTAGCCGAGTGGGTTTGGGTCTAGCGGAGTGGGTTTGGGTCTAGCCGAGTGGGTTTGGGTCTAGCCGAGTGGGTTTGGGTCTAGCCGAGTGGTTTTGGGTCTAGCCGAGTGGGTTTGGGTCTAGCCGAGTGGGTTTGGGTCTAGCCGAGTGGGTTTGGGTCTAGCCGAGTGGTTTAGGTCTAGCCGAGTGGGTTTGGGACTAGCCGAGTGGGTTTGGGTTTAGCCGAGTGGGTTTGGTTCTAGCCAAGTGGGTTTGGGTCTAGCTGTGTGGGTTTGGGTCTAGCCGAGTGGGTTTGGGTCTAGCCGAGTGGGTTTGGGTGTAGACGAGTGGGTTTGGGTGTAGCCGAGTGGGTTTGTGTCTAGCGGAGTGGGTTTGGGTGTAGCCGAGTGGGTTTGGGTCTAGCCGAGTGGGTTTGGTCTTGCCGAGTGGGTTTTGGTCTAGCGGAGTGGGTTTGGGTCTAGCCGATTGGGTTTGGGTCAAGCCGAGTGGGTTTGGGTTTAGCCAAGTGGGTTTGGGTGTAGCCGAGTGCGTTTGGGTCTAGCGGAGTGGGTTTGGGTCTAGCCGAGTGGGTTTGGGTCTAGCCCAGTGGGTTTGGGTATAGCCGAGTGGGTTTGTGTCTAGCCGAGTGGGTTTGGGTCTAGCCGAGTGGGCTTGGGTCTAGCCGAGTGGGTTTGGGTCTAGCCGAGTGGGTTTGGGTCATGCCGAGTGGGTTTGGGTCTAGCCGAGTGGGTTTGGGTCTAGCGGAGTGGGTTTGGGTCTAGCCGAGTGGGTTTGGGTCTAGCCGAGTGGGTTTGGGTATAGCCGAGTGGGTTTGTGTCTAGCCGAGTGGGTTTGGGTCTAGCCGAGTGGGTTTGGGTCTAGCCGAGTGGGTTTGGGTCCAGCCGAGTGGGTTTGGGTCTAGCCGAGTGGGTTTGCGTCTACAGAGTGGGTTTGGGTCTAGCCGAGTGGGTTTGGGTCTTACCGAGTGGGTTGGGGTCTAGCCAAGTGGGTTTGGGTCTAGCCGATTGGGTTTGGGTGTAGCCGAGTGGGTTTGGGTCTAGCCGAGTGGGTTTGGGTCTAGCCGAGTGGGTTTGGGTCTAGCCGAGTGGGTTTGGGTCTAGCGGAGTGGGTTTGGGTCTAGCCGAGTGGGTTTGGGTCTAGCCGAGTGGGTTTGGGTCTAGCCGAGTGGGTTTGGGTCTAGCCGAGTGGTTTTGGGTCTAGCCGAGTGGGTTTGGGACTAGCCGAGTGGGTTTGGGTCTAGCCGAATGGGTTTGGTTCTAGCCAAGTGGGTTTGGGTCTAGCTGTGTGGGTTTGGGTCTAGCCGAGTGGGTTTGGGTCTAGCCGAGTGGGTTTGGGTCTAGACGAGTGGGATTGGGTGTAGCCGAGTGGGTTTGTTTCTAGCGAAGTGGGTTTGGGTGTAGCCGAGTGGGTTTGGGTCTAGCCGAGTGGGTTTGGGTCTAGCCGAGTGGGTTTGGGTCTAGCCGAGTGGGTTTGGTCTAGCCGAGTGGGTTTGGGTCTAGCGGAGTGGGTTTGGGTCTAGCCGATTGGGTTTGGGTCTAGCCGAGTGGGTTTGGGTTTAGCCGAGTGGGTTCGGGTGTAGCCGAGTGCGTTTGGGTCTAGCGGAGTGGGTTTGGGTCTAGCCGAGTGGGTTTGGGTCTAGCCCAGTGGGTTTGGGTATAGCCGAGTGGGTTTGTGTCTAGCCGAGTGGGTTTGGGTCTAGCCGAGTGGGCTTGGGTCTAGCCGAGTGGGTTTGGGTCTAGCCGAGTGGGTTTGGGTCTAGCCGAGTGGGTTTGGGTCAAGCCGAGTGGGTTTGGGTTTAGCCAAGTGGGTTTGGGTGTAGCCGAGTGCGTTTGGGTCTAGCGGAGTGGGTTTGGGTCTAGCCGAGTGGGTTTGGGTCTAGCCCAGTGGGTTTGGGTATAGCCGAGTGGGTTTGTGTCTAGCCGAGTGGGTTTGGGTCTAGCCGAGTGGGCTTGGGTCTAGCCGAGTGGGTTTGGGTCTAGCCGAGTGGGTTTGAGTCATGCCGAGTGGGTTTGGGTCTAGCCGAGTGGGTGTGGGTCTAGCGGAGTGGGTTTGGGTCTAGCCGAGTGGGTTTGGGTCTAGCCGAGTGGGCTTGGGTCTAGCCGAGTGGGTTTGGGTCTAGCCGAGTGGGTTTGGGTCTAGCCGAGTGGGTTTGGGTCTAGCCGAGTGGGTTTGGGTCCAGCCGCGTGGGTTTGGGTCTAGCCCAGTGGGTTTGGGACTAGCCGAGTGGGTTTGGGTCTAGCCGAGTGGGTTTGGGTCTAACCGAGTGGGTTTGGGTCTAGCCGAGTGGGTTTGGGTCCAGCCGAGTGGGTTTGGGTCTAGCCGAGTGGGTTTGCGTCTACAGAGTGGGTTTGGGTCCAGCCGAGTGGGTTTGGGTCTTACCGAGTGGGTTGGGGTCTAGCGAAGTGGGTTTGGGTCTAGCCGAGTGGGTTTGGGTGTAGCCGAGTGGGTTTGAGTTTAGCCGAGTGGGTTTGGGTCTAGCCGAGTGGGTTTGGGTCTAGCCGAGTGGGTTTGGGTCTAGCGGAGTGGGTTTGGGTCTAGCCGAGTGGGTGTGGGTCTCGCCGAGTGGGTTTGGGTCTAGCCGAGTAGGTTTGGGTCTAGCCGAGTGGTTTTGGGTCTAGCCGAGTGGGTTTGGGTCTAGCCGAGTGGGTTTGGGTCTAGCCGAGTGGGTTTGGGTCTAGCCGAGTGGGTTTGGGTCTAGCCGAGTCCGTTTGGGTCTAGCCGAGTGGGTTTGGGTCTAGCCGAGTGAGTTTGGTTCTAGCCAAGTGGGTTTGGGTCTAGCTGTGTGGGTTTAGGTCTAGCCGAGTGGGTTTGGCTCTAGCCGAGTGGGTTTTGGTCTAGCCGAGTGGGTTTGAGTGTAGCCGAGTGGGTTTGGGTGTAGCGGAGTGTGTTTGTGTCTAGCGGAGTGGGTTTGGGTATAGCCGAGTGGATTTGGGTCCAGCCGAATGGGTTTCTGTCCAGCCGAGTGGGTTTGGGTCTAGCCGAGTGGGTTTGGGTCTAGCCGAGTGGGTTTGGATCTAGCCGAGTGGGTTTGGGTCTAGCCGAGTGGGTTTGGGTCCAGCCGAGTGGGTTTGGGTCTAGTCGAGTGGGTTTGGGACTAGCCGAGTGGGTTTGGGTCTAGCCGAGTGGGTTTGGGTCTAACTGAGTGGGTTTGGGTCTAGCCGAGTGGGTTTGGGTCCAGCCGAGTGGGATTGGGTCATGCCGAGTGGGTTTGGGTCTAGCCGAGTGGGTTTGGGTCTAGCGGAGTGGGTTTGGGTCTAGCCGAGTGGGTTTGGGTCTAGCCGAGTGGGTTTGGGTCTAGCCGAGTGGTTTTGGGTCTAGCCGAGTGGGTTTGGGTCTAGCCGAGTGGGTTTGGGTCTAGCCGAGTGGGTTTGGGTCTAGCCGAGTGGTTTAGGTCTAGCCGAGTGGGTTTGGGACTAGCCGAGTGGGTTTGGGTTTAGCCGAGTGGGTTTGGTTCTAGCCAAGTGGGTTTGGGTCTAGCTGTGTGGGTTTGGGTCTAGCCGAGTGGGTTTGGGTCTAGCCGAGTGGGTTTGGGTGTAGACGAGTGGGTTTGGGTGTAGCCGAGTGGGTTTGTGTCTAGCGGAGTGGGTTTGGGTGTAGCCGAGTGGGTTTGGGTCTAGCCGAGTGGGTTTGGTCTTGCCGAGTGGGTTTTGGTCTAGCGGAGTGGGTTTGGGTCTAGCCGATTGGGTTTGGGTCAAGCCGAGTGGGTTTGGGTTTAGCCAAGTGGGTTTGGGTGTAGCCGAGTGCGTTTGGGTCTAGCGGAGTGGGTTTGGGTCTAGCCGAGTGGGTTTGGGTCTAGCCCAGTGGGTTTGGGTATAGCCGAGTGGGTTTGTGTCTAGCCGAGTGGGTTTGGGTCTAGCCGAGTGGGCTTGGGTCTAGCCGAGTGGGTTTGGGTCTAGCCGAGTGGGTTTGGGTCATGCCGAGTGGGTTTGGGTCTAGCCGAGTGGGTTTGGGTCTAGCGGAGTGGGTTTGGGTCTAGCCGAGTGGGTTTGGGTCTAGCCGAGTGGGTTTGGGTATAGCCGAGTGGGTTTGTGTCTAGCCGAGTGGGTTTGGGTCTAGCCGAGTGGGTTTGGGTCTAGCCGAGTGGGTTTGGGTCCAGCCGAGTGGGTTTGGGTCTAGCCGAGTGGGTTTGCGTCTACAGAGTGGGTTTGGGTCTAGCCGAGTGGGTTTGGGTCTTACCGAGTGGGTTGGGGTCTAGCCAAGTGGGTTTGGGTCTAGCCGATTGGGTTTGGGTGTAGCCAAGTGGGTTTGGGTCTAGCCGAGTGGGTTTGGGTCTAGCCGAGTGGGTTTGGGTCTAGCCGAGTGGGTTTGGGTCTAGCGGAGTGGGTTTGGGTCTAGCCGAGTGGGTTTGGGTCTAGCCGAGTGGGTTTGGGTCTAGCCGAGTGGGTTTGGGTCTAGCCGAGTGGTTTTGGGTCTAGCCGAGTGGGTTTGGGACTAGCCGAGTGGGTTTGGGTCTAGCCGAATGGGTTTGGTTCTAGCCAAGTGGGTTTGGGTCTAGCTGTGTGGGTTTGGGTCTAGCCGAGTGGGTTTGGGTCTAGCCGAGTGGGTTTGGGTCTAGACGAGTGGGATTGGGTGTAGCCGAGTGGGTTTGTTTCTAGCGAAGTGGGTTTGGGTGTAGCCGAGTGGGTTTGGGTCTAGCCGAGTGGGTTTGGGTCTAGCCGAGTGGGTTTGGGTCTAGCCGAGTGGGTTTGGTCTAGCCGAGTGGGTTTGGGTCTAGCGGAGTGGGTTTGGGTCTAGCCGATTGGGTTTGGGTCTAGCCGAGTGGGTTTGGGTTTAGCCGAGTGGGTTCGGGTGTAGCCGAGTGCGTTTGGGTCTAGCGGAGTGGGTTTGGGTCTAGCCGAGTGGGTTTGGGTCTAGCCCAGTGGGTTTGGGTATAGCCGAGTGGGTTTGTGTCTAGCCGAGTGGGTTTGGGTCTAGCCGAGTGGGCTTGGGTCTAGCCGAGTGGGTTTGGGTCTAGCCGAGTGGGTTTGGGTCTAGCCGAGTGGGTTTGGGTCTAGCCGAGTGGGGTTGGGTCGAGCCGAGTGGGTTTGGGTCTAGCCCAGTGGGTTTGGGACTAGCCGAGTGGGTTTGGGTCTAGCCGAGTGGGTTTGGGTCTAACCGAGTGGGTTTGGGTCTAGCCGAGTGGGTTTGGGTCCAGCCGAGTGGGTTTGGGTCTAGCCGAGTGGGATTGGGTCAAGCCGAGTGGGTTTGGGTCTAGCCGAGTGGGTTTGGGTCTAGCGGAGTGGGTTTGGGTCCAGCCGAGTGGGTTTGGGTCTAGCCGAGTGGGTTTGGGTATAGCCGAGTGGGTTTGTGTCTAGCCGAGTGGGTTTGGGTCTAGCCGAGTGGGTTTGGGTCTAGCCGAGTGGGTTTGGGTCCAGCCGAGTGGGTTTGGGTCCAGCCGAGTGGGTTTGGGTCTACAGAGTGGGTTTTGGTCAAGCCGAGTGAGTTTGGGTCTTACCGAGTGGGTTGGGGTCTAGCCAAGTGGGTTTGGGTCTAGCCGAGTGGGTTTGGGTGTAACCGAGTGGGTTTGGGTCTAGCCGAGTGGGTTTGGGTCTAGCCGAGTGGGTTTGGGTCGAGCCGAGTGGGTTTGGGTCTAGCGGAGTGGGTTTGGGTCTAGCCGAGTGGGTTTGGGTCTAGCCGAGTGGGTTTGGGTCTAGCCGAGTGGGTTTGGGTCTAGCCGAGTCCGTTTGGGTCTAGCCGAGTGGGTTTGGGACTAGCCGAGTGGGTTTGGGTCTAGCCGAGTGGGTTTTGTTCTAGCCAAGTGGGTTTGGGTCTAGCTGTGTGGGTTTGGGTCTAGCCGAGTGGGTTTGGGTCTAGACGAGTGGGTTTGGGTGTAGCCGAGTGGGTTTGTGTCTAGCTGAGTGGGTTTGTGTCTAGCGGAGTGGGTTTGGGTGTAGCCGAGTGGGTTTGGGTCTAGCCGAGTGGGTTTGGGTCTAGCCGAGTGGGTTTGGGTCTAGCCGAGTGGGTTTGGGTCTAGCGGAGTGGGTTTGGGTCTAGCCGATTGGGTTTGGGTCTAGCCGAGTGGGTTTGGGTTTAGCCGAGTGGGTTCGGGTGTAGCCGAGTGCGTTTGGGTCTAGCGGAGTGGGTTTGGGTCTAGCCGAGTGGGTTTGGGTCTAGCCCAGTGGGTTTGGGTATAGCCGAGTGGGTTTGTGTCTAGCCGAGTGGGTTTGGGTCTAGCCGAGTGGGCTTGGGTCTAGCCGAGTGGGTTTGGGTCTAGCCGAGTGGGTTTGGGTCTAGCCGAGTGGGTTTGGGTCTAGCCGAGTGGGGTTGGGTCGAGCCGAGTGGGTTTGGGTCTAGCCCAGTGGGTTTGGGACTAGCCGAGTGGGTTTGGGTCTAGCCGAGTGGGTTTGGGTCTAACCGAGTGGGTTTGGGTCTAGCCGAGTGGGTTTGGGTCCAGCCGAGTGGGTTTGGGTCTAGCCGAGTGGGATTGGGTCAAGCCGAGTGGGTTTGGGTCTAGACGAGTGGGTTTGGGTGTAGCCGAGTGGGTTTGTGTCTAGCGGAGTGGGTTTGTGTCTAGCGGAGTGGGTTTGGGTGTAGCCGAGTGGGTTTGGGTCTAGCCGAGTGGGTTTGGGTCTAGCCGAGTGGGTTTGGGTCTAGCCGAGTGGGTTTGGTCTAGCCGAGTGGGTTTTGGTCTAGTGGAGTGGGTTTGGGTCTAGCCGATTGGGTTTGGGTCTAACCGAGTGGGTTTGGGTTTAGCCAAGTGGGTTTGGGTGTAGCCGAGTGCGTTTGGGTCTAGCGGAGTGGGTTTGGGTCTAGCCGAGTGGGTTTGGGTCCAGCCCAGTGGGTTTGGGTATAGCCGAGTGGGTTTGGGTCTAGCCGAGTGGGTTTGGGACTAGCCGAGTGGGTTTGGGTCTAGCCGAGTGGGTTTTGTTCTAGCCAAGTGGGTTTGGGTCTAGCTGTGTGGGTTTGGGTCTAGCCGAGTGGGTTTGGGTCTAGACGAGTGGGTTTGGGTGTAGCCGAGTGGGTTTGTGTCTAGCGGAGTGGGTTTGTGTCTAGCGGAGTGGGTTTGGGTGTAGCCGAGTGGGTTTGGGTCTAGCCGAGTGGGTTTGGGTCTAGCCGAGTGGGTTTGGGTCTAGCCGAGTGGGTTTGGGTCTAGCGGAGTGGGTTTGGGTCTAGCCGATTGGGTTTGGGTCTAGCCGAGTGGGTTTGGGTTTAGCCGAGTGGGTTCGGGTGTAGCCGAGTGCGTTTGGGTCTAGCGGAGTGGGTTTGGGTCTAGCCGAGTGGGTTTGGGTCTAGCCCAGTGGGTTTGGGTATAGCCGAGTGGGTTTGTGTCTAGCCGAGTGGGTTTGGGTCTAGCCGAGTGGGCTTGGGTCTAGCCGAGTGGGTTTGGGTCTAGCCGAGTGGGTTTGGGTCTAGCCGAGTGGGTTTGGGTCTAGCCGAGTGGGGTTGGGTCGAGCCGAGTGGGTTTGGGTCTAGCCCAGTGGGTTTGGGACTAGCCGAGTGGGTTTGGGTCTAGCCGAGTGGGTTTGGGTCTAACCGAGTGGGTTTGGGTCTAGCCGAGTGGGTTTGGGTCCAGCCGAGTGGGTTTGGGTCTAGCCGAGTGGGATTGGGTCAAGCCGAGTGGGTTTGGGTCTAGCCGAGTGGGTTTGGGTCTAGCGGAGTGGGTTTGGGTCCAGCCGAGTGGGTTTGGGTCTAGCCGAGTGGGTTTGGGTATAGCCGAGTGGGTTTGTGTCTAGCCGAGTGGGTTTGGGTCTAGCCGAGTGGGTTTGGGTCTAGCCGAGTGGGTTTGGGTCTAGCCGAGTGGGTTTGGGTCTAGCCGAGTCCGTTTGGGTCTAGCCGAGTGGGTTTGGGACTAGCCGAGTGGGTTTGGGTCTAGCCGAGTGGGTTTTGTTCTAGCCAAGTGGGTTTGGGTCTAGCTGTGTGGGTTTGGGTCTAGCCGAGTGGGTTTGGGTCTAGACGAGTGGGTTTGGGTGTAGCCGAGTGGGTTTGTGTCTACCGGAGTGGGTTTGTGTCTAGCGGAGTGGGTTTGGGTGTAGCCGAGTGGGTTTGGGTCTAGCCGAGTGGGTTTGGGTCTAGCCGAGTGGGTTTGGGTCTAGCCGAGTGGGTTTGGTCTAGCCGAGTGGGTTTTGGTCTAGCGGAGTGGGTTTGGGTCTAGCCGATTGGGTTTGGGTCTAACCGAGTGGGTTTGGGTTTAGCCAAGTGGGTTTGGGTGTAGCCGAGTGCGTTTGGGTCTAGCGGAGTGGGTTTGGGTCTAGCCGAGTGGGTTTGGGTCCAGCCCAGTGGGTTTGGGTATAGCCGAGTGGGTTTGTGTCTGGCCGAGTGGGTTTGGGTCTAGCCGAGTGGGCTTGGGTCTAGCGGATTGGGTTTGGGTCTAGCGGAGTGGGTTTGGGTCGTGCCGAGTGGGTTTGGGTCTAGCCGAGTGGGTTTGGGTCTAGCGGAGTGGGTTTGGGTCTAGCCGAGTGGGTTTGGGTCTAGCCGAGTGGGTTTGGGTATAGCCGAGTGGGTATGTGTCTAGCCGAGTGGGTTTGGGTCTAGCCGAGTGGGTTTGGGTCTAGCCGAGTGGGTTTGGGTCCAGCCGAGTGGGTTTGGTTCTAGCCGAGTGGGTTTGCGTCTACAGAGTGGGTTTGGGTCTAGCCGAGTGGGTTTGGGTCTTACCGAGTGGGTTTGGGTCTAGCCGAGTGGGTTTGGGTCTAGCCGAGTGGGTTTGGGTCTGGCGGAGTGGGTTTGGGTCTAGCCGAGTGGGTTTGGGTCTAGCCGAGTGGGTTTGGGTCTAGCCGAGTGGGTTTGGGTCTAGCCGAGTGGTTTTGGGTCTAGCCGAGTGGGTTTGGGTCTAGCCGAGTGGGTTTTTGGTCTAGCCGAGTGGGTTTGGGTCTAGCCGAGTGGGTTTGGGTCTAGCCGAGTCCGTTTGGGTCTAGCCGAGTGGGTTTGGGAGTAGCGGAGTGGGTTTGGGTCTAGCCGAGTGGGTTTGGTTCTAGCCAAGTGGGTTTGGGTCGAGCTGTGTGGGTTTGGGTCTAGCCGAGTGGGTTTGGGTCTAGCCGAGTGGGTTTGGTCTAGCCGAGTGGGTTTGGGTCTAGCGGAGTGGGATTGGGTCTAGCCGATTGGGTTTGGGTCTAGCCGAGTGGGTTTGGGTTTAGCCCAGTGGGTTTGGGTGTAGCCGAGTGCGTTTGGGTCTAGCGGAGTGGGTTTGGGTCTAGCCGAGTGGGTTTGGGTCTAGCCCAGTGGGTTTGGGTATAGCCGAGTGGGTTTGTGTCTAGCCGAGTGGGTTTGGGTCTAGCCGAGTGGGCTTGGGTCTAGCCGAGTGGGTTTGGGTTCAGCTGAGTGGGTTTGGGTCTAGCCTAGTGGGTTTGTGTCTAGCCGAGTGGGTTTGTGTCTAGCCGAGTGCGGTTGGGTCTAGCGGAGTGGGTTTGGGTCTAGCCGAGTGGGTTTGGGACTAGCCGAGTGGGTTTGTGTCTAGCGGAGTGGGTTTGGGTGTAGCCGAGTGGGTTTATGTCTAGCCGAGTGGGTTTGGGTCTAGCCGAGTGGGTTTGGGTCTAGCCGAGTGGGTTTGGTCTGGCCGAGTGGGTTTGGGCCTAGCGGAGTGGGTTTGGGTCTAGCCGAGTGGGTTTGGTCTAGCCGAGTGGGTTTTGGTCTAGCGGAGTGGGTTTGGGTCTAGCCGATTGGGTTTGGGTCTAGCCGAGTGGGTTTGGGTTTAGCCGAGTGGGTTTGGGTGTAGCCGAGTGCGTTTGGGTCTAGCGGAGTGGGTTTGGGTCTAGCGGAGTGGGTTTGGGTCTAGCCCAGTGGGTTTGGGTATAGCCGAGTGGGTTTGTGTCTAGCCGAGTGGGTTTGGGTCTAGCCCAGTGGGCTTGGGTCTAGCCGAGTGGGTTTGGGTCTAGCCGAGTGGGTTTGGGTCTAGCCGAGTGGGTTTGGGTCTAGCCGAGTGGGTTTGGGTACAGCCGAGTGGGTTTGGGTCTAGCCCAGTGGGTTTGGGACTAGCCGGTGGGTTTGGGTCTAGCCGAGTGGGATTGGGTCATGCCGAGTGGGTTTGGGTCTAGCCGAGTGGGTTTGGGTCGAGCGGAGTGGGTTTGGGTCTAGCCGAGTGGGTTTGGGTCTAGGCGAGTGGGTTTGGGTATAGCCGAGTGGGTTTGTGTCTAGCCGAGTGGGTTTGGGTCTAGCCGAGTGGGTTTGGGTCTAGCCGAGTGGGTTTGGGTAAATAAGCAATTTACAAACTCTAAAAGTGTTCAACACATTTTAATGATAGCACAAGGTATTACATACATCCTCAAATACTGGCTGCATTCTTCTAGTGAACCGTATCCAGGAAGGGGAAGGCGTTATGATTGATGTTAACTAGGCGGGGTTAATGGTACTGAGGTAACTATGTTATTGGTTGCATGCAAAACCATCTACATCCTTCCCCTTAGAAAATTTAAAAGAAACAGACCGTTGTCACTACAACAGAATTAAACAGAATTAAACAGAATCGCCATAACGAACAGGTGGCTTGCTGATCCGGCCCGAGCGCGTACGGATGCCTCCCCCTTCCCCCGGAGGAGCAGAAACAACAGGGGGACCCGAGACAGCAGGGGAACCAGGGAAGGGCGGTGGGGTTGGAGGAACAGGAGAGGGAGAACCGCGACCGCCAACAGGTGACCCGCGCAGAGGGGAACCGGGCGCTCGATATGGGGACCGAGGCATGCAGGGAACGCTGGCTGGGACAGGAGCCGGCTGCTGGAATGAGAGCGGCGGGGCACAGGGGGCCCGGAGCCTGCGGCTTCGGCTCATTAACCGCAAGCAGGTGTTGTCGGCTTCTACGGTAGATGGTTCCCTCATAGTCGACCAGATACGAACGAGGTGAGTCGGCCACCCCAACCACAGTAGCCAGACGGGAGTGACCACTGGCGGTTTGCAATCGAACAACCTGTCCAGGCAACAGAGGATCGAGTGGTCTGCACGACCGATCGTGGGAACGCCGCTGGCTGTCATGTTTCTCTTGAATGCGCCTCTGCACAGAGGCAGGCTCCAGCACCCGAGGTTTCAGCTGGCGCTGGGCAATCGGGATGGTAGATCTGGTTGTTCTGGACATCAGACGCTGAGCAGGGGACCCCATGGCCGGATCTCTGGAAACATTCCTGAGGTTCAGGAGATCCAAATACAAATCAGAGTTAGACAGTCTCGCTTGTTCCATCAGAAGCTTGGCGCTGCGGACGGCCCGTTCAGCAAGGCCGTTGCTCTGTGGGTACTCCGGGCTGCTGGTGAAATGCACAAAATTCCATTTGTCAGCAAAACTTTTGAACTCATGGCTGGTAAACTGCCTGCCATTGTCAGTCTGCAGCCTGACAGGGGACCCAAACGTGGAGAAGTGTTTCCGCAGCTTCCGGATCACCATCTCCGACGTGAGGGATGTCAGCAAATCCACCTCGAACCAGTTTGAGTACGAGTCGACCAGGACAAGGTAGTGGTTAGCACGCCACTCGAAGATGTCGGCAGCCAGCGAGGACCAGGCCAAGGCAGGAGCGGGCTGTTGCAGCAGGGGCTGTCGCTGCTGATGTGGAGCAAGACTGTTGCACGTGGAGCAGGCAGAAACACGGTCACGAATATATTTGGCCATTCCAGGCCAGTAGAATTGGCACTGAGCGTGGGCGAGTGTTGCATCGACCCCGGGGTGTCCGCTGTGGGCTGCGCAGTAGTAAGAATCGAACAGGGAGGACGGGACCACCACTTTATGTCCCTTAACGATAACGCCATTCTGGAGCACCACTTCGTCACGGACCAGGAAGAAGGGCTGTGTTTCAGGCGGTGCAGCGGAGCGCTTTGTTGGCCACCCTGGTTTAATCACAGACGCAAGCCGTTGCAAAACTGGATCGGCAGCGGTGTGCTCGGCCAAAAGCTGCAGCTGCTTGGTGGGAATAAAATTGACGCCCAGTACGAGCAAGTCCTCTGTTTCGTAGGGGTGGCGAGCACAGGAGGCCCGCGGGGCGCGCGATAAGTGTCCGCGATGTGCATCTCGGTGCCTTTCTTGTAGACGATGTCGAAATCAAAGCGCTGGAGCTGCAGCATCATACGCTGCAGCCTGGCAGGGGCAGCATGAATCGGCTTGTTCAGGATTGTCACCAGTGGCTGGTGGTCGGTTTCGACTGTAAATCTGCTGCCAAACAGGAAGTCTCTGAACTTGGAGAAGGCAAGCACCACCGCAAGCAGCTCCTTCTCGATCTGGGCGTACCGCTGCTCGGTGTCCGTCATGGTGCGGGAGGCATAGGAGACAGGATGTAACGATCCATCGACAGATTGGAGGCATGCCGCGCCCAGGCCGAACTTAGAAGCGTCACATGTGACGGTGATGGGGCGACTCGCATCAAAAAATTGCAACGTCGGAGTGTTCATCAGTTTCGACTTGAGACAGTCAAACGCCTGCTGGTGCTGTGGGAGCCAGACCCAGGCGATATCCTTTTTTGTCAGCTGCCGCAGGGGAGCACTCAGCTCACTGAGATGTGGTACAAACTTCCCAAGGTAGTTCACCATGCCCAAGAAACGTTGTAGACCTGGCACGTCGGTGGGGGCTGCCATCTCAGAGATGGCCGCTGCCTTCAAAGGGTCAGGTTTTAGTCCGTTAGAGGTGAAAACGTGTCCAACATACGTGACTTCTGAGACACGAAACCGGCACTTCTTTGGGTTCAGCTTCAGGTTGGCCTTTCGCGCCCGATCCAGGACGCGGCGGAGGTTCTGGTCATGTTCGGCAATGTCCTTCCCATAGACTAAGATGTCATCCACGATGATGGCACATGGCAGGCCCGAGAATATCTGCTCCATCGTTCGCTGGAACACCTCACTAGCGGAATTGATGCCGAATGGCATTCGCAGGAATTTGAATCTGCCGAATGGTGTGGCGAAGGTTGTCAGGTCGGAAGATGCTTTGTCCAACGGGATCTGCCAGAACGAGTTCTTAGCGTCTAGGACCGAAAAGACGGTGGCTTGCCCGACCTGAGCCGCCACGTCCTCAACAGACCGCATGGGGTAGTGTGGTCGCCTGATGGCAAGGTTTAAGTCCTTGGGGTTGATACACACACGTATTTCATTCTTGTCTTTCTTTATCGTGGCAACCATGGTGGAGACCCAATCGGTGGGCTCGCTGACCGCTTCTAGCACCCCCTTGTCGATCATGTTGTTAAGCATCGCCTCGACCCTGTCTTTCATGGCGTGGGACACCCTGTGAGGTGCGCGGACCACGGGTTGTACATTTGGGTCAATGGAAATATGGTATGTCAGTGGTAACTTTCCCAGGTCATCGTTGAACGGGTCCTGGTATTCTGCAATCGGGTTAAATGACAGTTGCACTTTGTGGACCGTGTGGTCGAAGGACACCAGGCCAAGATCTTGGCACGCACGGTTTCCCAGCAGGGTAACACAGTCAGAGTTCAAAACATAAAAAATCAAGTTTCTCGTGGCCTTCTGTAGCCTGCAAGTTAAAGTGGCCCTCCCCACAGGCCTGAGAATTTCTCCACCATAGGCGTGTAGAGTAGCATTGTCAGCGACCAAGGCCTCATTAGTCCTTATCTTGTTGAAAAGATTTATTGACAAAACATTGACCTTTGCCCCAGTATCTAACTTCGCAAGGAAGGTTACATTGTTGACAGTCACAGACACGGAGGGATCAAGACGTTGGCCAGGTGCCTGGAGGAGGGTAAACACATTCGAATCCTCGGGAGAATTAATTGGATCTGCATCATAGGATTCAGCAACATCGGGCTGTGGGTTGGAACAGCTATCAGATTGTTTAAGCATGTTTAGACTGGGTCTGGAAATCTGTACCTGTCTCCCACGAGAACGGAATAAGCGGCAGGCAGAAACGAAATGATTCAGTTTGTTACAAAAATTACAAGCCTTGCCATAGGCAGGGCACGTCGACCGTCTGTGGTGCATGTAGTTACAGTTAGGGCACCTTTTTGGGGGCACATCAGCAGGACCAGGGTTGGCACGCGGCAGAAAAGCATTGTTTCCCCTCTGAGGCAGGGCTCTACTAAATCCAGCCTGGTGAACAGACTTATCTCCCAAGTCCCGGTGATCATCTGGCAATACAACGACCTCAGACAATCTGCAGGCATGCATGGCTTTTTCTAACGTTAGATCCGGATCCCTAAGAAGCTCACATCGCAGCTTCTGGTCACGCATGCCAGTTACTAAAATGTCTCTAGTGAGCTGGTCTGTCATGTCACCGAAACGGCACCGCTGGGCGAGATAACGCAAATCGGCAATAAAACATTCAACAGGTTCCTCCGGCAGCTGTCTCCTTGTAAAGAACCGTGCCCTCTCTAGAATGCGGTTCGAGGGCAGGTCACAAATCTCCCTGAACTTACGTAGCAGGCAAGCAGGGTCAATGGCAGATTCTGCAGGGGTAACCACCACGTTGTTGTCGTCCAGGACCGCTGGAGCATAGACGAAAGTTCTGGCTCTCTTCATGGCATCAGGTCCGACAAGGTTGAGTAGGAGGGAGGCTTTGAGGGAGTCAGGATCATTGCGGTGAGCGACGTTGACAAAGTGGGTGAAATCAATTTCAAACGTAGCCCAGCGCTCAGAAATATCAGCATCAAAGACAAGCTGCGCGGGCTTTCTGCACGAGGATGCCATGGTCAGAGAGATAAAGCACAAAAGGCACAAATCAAATAAAAGAAATAAAACCCGATGGACAGGTAGGCGCAAGTATCTTCCAGCTCCGACACCATGTAAATAAGCAATTTACAAACTCTAAAAGTGTTCAACACATTTTAATGATAGCACAAGGTATTACATACATCCTCAAATACTGGCTACATTCTTCTAGTGAACCGTATCCAGGAAGGGGAAGGCGTTATGATTGATGTTAACTAGGCGGGGTTAATGGTACTGAGGTAACTATGTTATTGGTTGCATGCAAAACCATCTACAGGTTTGGGTCTAGCCGAGTGGGTTTGGGTTTAGCCGAGTGGGTTTGGGTGTAGCCGAGTGCGTTTGGGTCCAGCGGAGTGGGTTTGGGTCTAGCAGAGTGGGTTTGGGTCTAGCCCAGTGGGTTTGGGTATAGCCGAGTGGGTTTGTGTCTAGCCGAGTGGGTTTGGGTCTAGCCGACTGGGCTTGGGTCTAGCCGAGTGGGGTTGGGTCCAGCCGAGTGGGTTTGGGTCTAGCCGAGTGGGTTTGGGTCCAGCCGAGTGGGTTTGGGTCTAGCCCAGTGGGTTTGGGACTAGCCGAGTGGGTTTGGGTCTAGCCGAGTGGGTTTGGGTCTAACCGAGTGGGTTTGGGTCTAGCCGAGTGGGTTTGGGTCTAGCCGAGTGGGATTGGGTCATGCCGAGTGGGTTTGGGTCTAGCCGAGTGGGTTTGGGTCGAGCGGAGTGGGTTTGGGTCTAGCCGAGTGGGTTTGGGTCTAGCCGAGTGGGTTTGGGTATAGCCGAGTGGGTTTGTGTCTAGCCGAGTGGGTTTGGGTCTAGCCGAGTGGGTTTGGGTCTAGCCGAGTGGGTTTGGGTCCAGCCGAGTGGGCTTGGGTCTAGCCGAGTGGGTTTGCGTCTACAGAGTGGGTTTGGGTCTAGCCGAGTGGGTTTAGGTCTTACCGAGTGGGTTAGGGTCTAGCCAAGTGGGTTTGGGTCTAGCCGAGTGGGTTTGGGTGTAGCCGAGTGGGTTTGGGTCTAGCCGAGTGGGTTTGGGTCCAGCCGAGAAGGTTTGGGTCTAGCCGAGTGGGTTTGGGTCTAGCGGAGTGGGTTTGGGTCCAGCCGAGTGGGTTTGGGTCTAGCCGAGTGGGTTTGGGTCTAGCCGAGTGGGTTTGGGTCTAGCCGAGTGGTTTTGGGTCTAGCCGAGTGGGTTTGGGTCTAGCCGAGTGGGTTTGGATCTAGCCGAGTGGGTTTGGGTCTAGCCGAGTGGGTTTGGGTCTAGCCGAGTCCGTTTGGGTCTAGCCGAGTGGGTTTGGGACTAGCGGAGTGGGTTTGGGTCTAGCCGAGTGGGTTTGGTTCTAGCCAAGTGGGTTTGGGTCTAGCTGTGTGGGTTTGGGTCTAGCCGAGTGGGTTTGGGTCTAGCCGAGTGGGTTTGGGTCTAGACGAGTGTGTTTGGGTGTAGCCGAGTGGGTTTGTGTCTAGCGGAGTGGGTTTGGGTGTAGCCGAGTGGGTTTGGGTCTAGCCGAGTGGGTTTGGGTCTAGCCGAGTGGGTTTGGGTCTAGCCGAGTGGGTTTGGTCTAGCCGAGTGGGTTTGGGTCTAGCGGAGTGGGTTTGGGTCTAGCCGATTGGGTTTGGGTCTAGCCGAGTGTGTTTGGTTTTAGCCGAGAGGGTTTGGGTGTAGCTGAGTGCGTTTGGGTCTAGCGGAGTGGGTTTGGGTCTAGCCGAGTGAGTTTGGGTCTAGCCCAGTGGGTTTGGGTATAGCCGAGTGGATTTGTGTCTAGCCGAGTGGATTTGGGTCTAGCCGACTGGGCTTGGGTCTAGCCGAGTGGGTTTGGGTTCAGCCGAGTGGGTTTGGGTCTAGCCGAGTGGGTTTGTGTCTAGCCGAGTGGGTTTGTGTCTAGCCGAGTGCGGTTGGGTGTAGGGGAGTGGGGTTGGGTCTAGCCGAGTGGGTTTGGGTCTAGCCGAGTGGGTTTGGGTATAGCCGAGTGGGTTTGGGTCCAGCCGAGTGGGTTTGGGTCTACCGAGTGGGTTTGGGTCTACAGAGTGGGTTTGGGTCTAGCCGATTGGGTTTGGGTCTTACCGAGTGGGTTGGGGTCTAGCCAAGTGGGTTTGGGTCTAGCCGAGTGGGTTTGGGTGTAGCCGAGTGGGTTTGGGTCTAGCCGAGTGGGTTTGGGTCTAGCCGAGTGGGTTTGGGTCTAGCCGAGTGGGTTTGGGTCTAGCCGAGTGGGTTTGGGTCTAGCCGAGTGGGTTTGGGTCTAGCCGAGTGGGTTTGGGTCTAGCCGAGTGGGCTTGGGTCTAGCCGAGTGGGTTTGGGTCTAGCCGAGTGGGTCTAGCCGAGTGGGTTTGGGTCTAGCCGAGTCCGTTTGGGTCTAGCCGAGTGGGTTTGGGACTAGCCGAGTGGGTTTGGGTCTAGCCGAGTGGGTTTGGTTCTAGCCAAGTCGGTTTGGGTCTAGCTGTGTGGGTTTGGGTCTAGCCGAGTGGGTTTGGGTCTAGCCGAGTGGGTTTGGGTCTAGACGAGTGGGTTTGGGTGTAGCCGAGTGGGTTTGTGTCTAGCGGAGTGGGTTTGGGTGTAGCCGAGTGGGTTTGGGTCTAGCCGAGTGGGTTTGGGTCTAGCCGAGTGGGTTTGGGTCTAGCCGAGTGGGTTTGGTCTAGCCGAGTGGGTTTGGGTCTAGCGGAGTGGGTTTGGGTCTAGCCGACTGGGTTTGGGTCTAGCCGAGTGGGTTTGGGTCTAGCCGAGTGGGTTTGGGTCTAGCCGAGTGGGTTTGGGTCCAGCCGAGTGGGTTTGGGTCTAGCCGAGTGGGATTGGGTCATGCCGAGTGGGATTGGGTCATGCCGAGTGGGTTTGGGTCTAGCCGACTGGGTTTGGGTCGAGCGGAGTGGGTTTGCGTCTAGCGGAGTGGGTTTGGGTCTAGCCGAGTGGGTTTGGGTATAGCCGAGTGGGTTTGTGTCTAGCCGAGTGGGTTTGCGTCTATAGAGTGGGTTTGGGTCTAGCCGAGTGGGTTTGGGTGTAGCCGAGTGGGTTTGGGTCTAGCCGAGTGGGTTTGGGTCTAGCCGAGTGGGTTTGGGTCTAGCCGAGTGGGTTTGGGTCTAGCCGAGTGGGTTTGGGTCTAGCCGAGTGGTTTTCGGTCTAGCCGAGTGGGTTTGGGTCTAGCCGAGTGGGTTTGGGTCTAGCCGAGTGGGTTTGGGTCTAGCCGAGTGGGTTTGGGTCTAGCCGAGTCCGTTTGGGTCTAGCCGAGTGGGTTTGGGACAAGCCGAGTGGGTTTGGGTCTAGCCGAGTGGGTTTGGTTCTAGCCAAGTGGGTTTGGGTCTACCTGTGTGGGTTTGGGTCTAGCCGAGTGGGTTTGGGTCTAGCCAAGTGGGTTTGGGTCTAGACGAGTGGGTTTGGGTCTAGCCGAGTGGGCTTGGGTCTAGCCGAGTGGGTTTGGGTCTAGCGGAGTGGGTTTGGGTCTAGCCGACTGGGTTGGGGTCTAGCCGAGTGGGTTTGGGTTTAGCCGAGTGGGTATGGGTGTAGCCGAGTGCGTTTGGGTCTAGCGGAGTCGGTTTGGGTCTAGCCGAGTGGGTTTGGGTCTAGCCCAGTGGGTTTGGGTATAGCCGAGTGGGTTTGGGTCTAGCCGAGTGGGTTTGGGTCTAGCCGAGTGGGCTTGAGTCTAGCCGAGTGGGTTTGGGTTCAGCCGAGTGGGTTTGGGTCTAGCCGAGTGGGTTTCTGTCTAGCGGAGTGGTTTTGGGTCTAGCCATGTGGGTTTGAGTCTAGCGGAGTGGGTTTGGGTCTAGCCGATTGGGTTTGGGTCTAGCAGAGTGGGTTTGGGTTTAGCCGATTGGGTTTGGGTCTAGCCGAGTGCGTTTGGGTCTAGCGGAGTGTGTTTGGGTCTAGCCGAGTGGGTTTGGGTCTAGCCGAGTGTGTTTGGGTATAGACGAGTGGGTTTGTGTCTAGCCGAGTGGGTTTGGGTCTAGCGGAGTGGGTTTGGGTCTACCCGAGTGGGTTTGGGTCTAGCCGAGTGGGTTTGTGTCCAGCCGAGTGGGTTTGGGTCTAGCCGAGTGGGTTTGCGTCTACAGAGTGGGTTTGGGTCTAGCCGAGTGGGTTTGGGTTTTACCGAGTGGGTTTGGGTCTAGCGGAGTGGGTTTGGGTCTAGCCGACTGGGTTGGGGTCTAGCCGAGTGGGTTTGGGTTTAGCCGAGTGGGTATGGGTGTAGCCGAGTGCGTTTGGGTCTAGCGGAGTGTGTTTGGGTCTAGCCCAGTGGGTTTGGGTATAGCCGAGTGGGTTTGGGTCTAGCCGAGTGGGTTTGGGTCTAGCCGAGTGGGCTTGAGTCTAGCCGAGTGGGTTTGGGTTCAGCCGAGTGGGTTTGGGTCTAGCCGAGTGGGTTTCTGTCTAGCGGAGTGGTTTTGGGTCTAGCCATGTGGGTTTGAGTCTAGCGGAGTGGGTTTGGGTCTAGCCGATTGGGTTTGGGTCTAGCCGAGTGGGTTTGGGTTTAGCCGATTGGGTTTGGGTCTAGCCGAGTGCGTTTGGGTCTAGCGGAGTGTGTTTGGGTCTAGCCGAGTGGGTTTGGGTCTAGCCGAGTGTGTTTGGGTATAGACGAGTGGGTTTGTGTCTAGCCGAGTGGGTTTGGGTCTAGCGGAGTGGGTTTGGGTCTACCCGAGTGGGTTTGGGTCTAGCCGAGTGGGTTTGGGTCCAGCCGAGTGGGTTTGGGTCTAGCCGAGTGGGTTTGCGTCTACAGAGTGGGTTTGGGTCTAGCCGAGTGGGTTTGGGTTTTACCGAGTGGGTTTGGGTCTAGCGGAGTGGGCTTGGGTCTAGCCGAGTGGGTTTGGGTCTAGCCGAGTGGGTTTGGGTCTAGCCGAGTGGGTTCGGGTCTAGCCGAGTGGTTTTGGGTCTAGCCGAGTGGGTTTGGGTCTAGCCGAGTGGGTTTGGGTCTAGCCGAGTGGGTTTGGGTCTAGCCGTGTGGGTTTGGGTCTAGCCGAGTGGGTTTGGGACTAGCCGAGTGGGTTTGGGTCTAGCCGAGTGGGTTTGGTTCTAGCCCAGTGGGTTTGGGTCTAGCTGTGTGGGTTTGGGTCTAGCCGAGTGGGTTTGGGTCTAGCCGAGTGGGTTTGGGTCTAGCCGAGTGGGTTTGGGTCTAGCCGAGTGGGTTTGGGTCTAGCCGAGTGGGTTTGGGTCTAGCCGAGTGGGTTTGGGTCTAGCCGAGTGGGTTTGGGTCTAGCCGAGTGGGTTTGGGACTAGTCGAGTGGGTTTGGGTCTAGCCGAGTGGGTTTGGTTCTAGCCAAGTGGGTTTGGGTCTAGCTGTGTGGGTTTGGGTCTAGCTGAGTGGGTTTGGGTCTAGCCGAGTGGGTTTGGGTCTAGACGAGTGGGTTTGGGTGTAGCCGAGTGGGTTTGTGTCTAGCGGAGTGGGTTTCGGTGTAGCCGAGTGGGTTTGGGTCTAGCCGAGTGGGTTTGGGTCTAGCCGAGTGGGTTTGGGTCTAGCCGAGTGGGTTTGGTCTGGCCAAGTGGGTTTGGGTCTAGCGGAGTGGGTTTGGTCTAGCCAACTGGGTTTGGGTCTAGCCGAGTGGGTTTGGGTTTAGCCGAGTGGGTTTGGGTGTAGCCGAGTGCGTTTGGGTCTAGTGGAGTGGGTTTGGGTCTAGCCGAGTGGGTTTGGGTCTAGCCGAGTGGGTTTGGGGTTAGCCGAGTGGGTTTGGGTCTAGCCGAGTGCGTTTGGGCCTAGCGGAGTGGGTTTGGGTCTAGCCGAGTGGGTTTGGGTCTAGCCGAGTGTGTTTGGGTATAGACGAGTGGGTTTGTGTCTAGCCGAGTGGGTTTGGGTCTAGCGGAGTGGGTTTGGGTCTATCCGAGTGGGTTTGGGTCTAGCCGAGTGTGTTTGGGTATAGCCGAGTGGGTTTGTGTCGAGCCGAGTGGGTTTGGGTCTAGCCTAGTGGGTTTGGGTCCAGCCGAGTGGGTTTGGGTCTAGCCCAGTGGGTTTGGTCTACCGAGTGGGTTTGGGTCTAGCCGAGTGGGTTTGGGTCTTGCCGAGTGGGTTGGGGTCTAGCCAAGTGGGTTTGGGTCTAGCCGAGTGGGTTTCGGTGTAGCCGAGTGGGTTTGGGTTTAGCAGAGTGGGTTTGGGTCTAGCCGAGTGCGGTTGGGTCTAACGGAGTGGGTTTGGGTCTAGCCGAGTGGGTTTGGGTCTAGCCGAGTGGGTTTGGGTATAGCCGAGTGGGTTTGTGTCTAGCCGAGTGGGTTTGGGTCCAGCCGAGTGGGTTTGGGTCTAGCCGAATGGGTTTGGGTCCAGCAGAGTGGGTTTGGGTCTAGCCGAGTGGGTTTGGGTCTACAGAGTGGGTTTGGGTCTAGCCGAGTGGTTTGGGTCTTACCGAGTGGGTTGGAGTCTAGCCAAGTGGGTTTGGGTCCAGCCGACTGGGTTTGGGTGTAGCCGAGTGGGTTTGGGTCTAGCCGAGTGGGTTTAGGTCTAGCCGAGTGGGTTTGGGTCTAGCGGAGTGGGTTTGGGTCTAGCCGATTGGGTTTGAGTCTAGCCAAGTGGGTTTGGGTTTAGCCGAGTGGGTTTGGGTGTAGCCGAGTGCGTTTGGGTCTAGCGGAGTGGGTTTGGGTCCAGCCGAGAGGGTTTGGGTCCAGCCCAGTGGGTTTGGGTCTAGCCGAGTGGGTTTGGGTCTGGCCGAGTGGGTTTGGTTCTAGCCAAGTGGGTTTGTGTCTAGCCGAGTGGGTTTGGGTCTAGCCGAGTGGGCTTGGGTCTAGCCGATTCCGTTTGGATCTAGCCGAGTGGGTTTGGGACTAGCCGAGTGGGTTTAGGTCTAGCCGAGTGGGTTTGGTTCTAGCCAATTGGGTTTGGGTCTAGCCGAGTGGGTTTGTGTCGAGCCGAGTGGGTTTGGGCCTGGCCGAGTGGGTTTGGGTCTAGCCGAGTGTGTTTGGGTCTAGCCGAGTGTGTTTGGGTGTAGCCGAGTGGGTTTGTGTCTCGCGGAGTGGGTTTGGGTCCAGCCGAGTGGGTTTGGGTCTAGCCCAGTGGGTTTGGGTCTAGCCGAGTGGGTTTGGGTCTGGCCGAGTGGGTTTGGTTCTAGCCAAGTGGGTTTGCGTCTAGCCGAGTGGGTTTGGGTCTAGCCGAGTGGGCTTGGGTCTAGCCTATTCCGTTTGGGTCTAGCCGAGTGGGTTTGGGACAAGCCGAGTGGGTTTAGGTCTAGCCGAGTGGGTTTGGTTCTAGATAATTGGGTTTGGGTCTAGCCGAGTAGGTTTGTGTCTAGCCAAGTGGGTTTGGGTCTAGCCGAGTGGGTTTGGTTCTAGCCAAGTGGGTTTGGGTCTAGCTGTGTGGGTTTGGGTCTAGCCGAGTGGGTTTGGGTCTAGCCGAGTGGGTTTGGGTCTAAACGAGAAGGTTTGGGTCTAGCCGAGTGGGTTTGGGTATAGCCGAGTCGGTTTGTGTCTAGCCGAGTGGGTTTGGGTCTAGCCGAGTGGGTTTGGGTCTAGCCGAGTGGGTTTGGGTCCAGCCGAGTGGGTTTGGGTCTAGCCGAGTGGGTTTGCGTCTATAGAGTGGGTTTGGGTCTAGCCGAGTGGGTTTGGGTCTTACCGAGTGGGTTGGGGTCTAGCCAAGTGGGTTTGGGTCTAGCCGAGTGGGTTTGGGTGTAGCCGAGTGGGTTTGGGTCTAGCCGAGTGGGTTTGGGTCTAGCCGAGTGGGTTTGGGTCAAGCCGAGTGGGTTTGGGTCTAGCCGAGTGGGTTTGGGTCTAGCCGAGTGGTTTTCGGTCTAGCCGAGTGGGTTTGGGGCTAGCCGAGTGGGTTTGGGTCTAGCCGAGTGGGTTTGGGTCTAGCCGAGTGGGTTTGGGTCTAGCCGAGTCCGTTTGGGTCTAGCCGAGTGGGTTTGGGACTAGCCGAGTGGGTTTGGGTCTAGCCGAGTGGGTTTGGTTCTAGCCAAGTGGGTTTGGGTCTACCTGTGTGGGTTTGGGTCTAGCCGAGTGGGTTTGGGTCTAGCCAAGTGGGTTTGGGTCTAGACGAGTGGGTTTGGGTCTAGCCGAGTGGGCTTGGGTCTAGCCGAGTGGGTTTGGGTCTAGCGGAGTGGGTTTGGGTCTAGCCGACTGGGTTGGGGTCTAGCCGAGTGGGTTTGGGTTTAGCCGAGTGGGTATGGGTGTAGCCGAGTGCGTTTGGGTCTAGCGGAGTGGGTTTGGGTCTAGCCGAGTGGGTTTGGGTCTAGCCCAGTGGGTTTGGGTATAGCCGAGTGGGTTTGGGTCTAGCCGAGTGGGTTTGGGTCTAGCCGAGTGGGCTTGAGTCTAGCCGAGTGGGTTTGGGTTCAGCCGAGTGGGTTTGTGTCTAGCCGAGTGGGTTTCTGTCTAGCGGAGTGGTTTTGGGTCTAGCCATGTGGGTTTGAGTCTAGCGGTGTGGGTTTGGGTCTAGCCGATTGGGTTTGGGTCTAGCCGAGTGGGTTTGGGTTTAGCCGATTGGGTTTGGGTCTAGCCGAGTGCGTTTGGGTCTAGCGGAGTGGGTTTGGGTCTAGCCGAGTGGGTTTGGGTCTACCCGAGTGTGTTTGGGTATAGACGAGCGGGTTTGTGTCTAGCCGAGTGGGTTTGGGTCTAGCGGAGTGGGTTTGGGTCTACCCGAGTGGGTTTGGGTCTAGCCGAGTGGGTTTGGGTCCAGCCGAGTGGGTTTGGGTCTAGCCGAGTGGGTTTGCGTCTACAGAGTGGGTTTGGGTCTAGCCGAGTGGGTTTGGGTTTTACCGAGTGGGTTGGGGTCTAGCCAAGTGGGTTTGGGTCTAGCCGAGTGGGTTTGGGTGTAGCCGAGTGGGTTTGGGTCTAGCCGAGTGGGTTTGGGTGTAGCCGAGTGGGTTTGGGTCTAGCCGAGTGGGTTTGGGTCTAGCGGAGTGGGCTTGGGTCTAGCCGAGTGGGTTTGGGTCTAGCCGAGTGGGTTTGGGTCTAGCATCGTGGGTTCGGGTCTAGCCGAGTGGTTTTGGGTCTAGCCGAGTGGGTTTGGGTCTAGCCGAGTGGGTTTGGGTCTAGCCGAGTGGGTTTGGGTCTAGCCGTGTGGGTTTGGGTCTAGCCGAGTGGGTTTGGGACTAGCCGAGTGGGTTTGGGTCTAGCCGAGTGGGTTTGGTTCTAGCCAAGTGGGTTTGGGTCTAGCTGTGTGGGTTTGGGTCTAGCCGAGTGGGTTTGGGTCTAGACGAGTGGGTTTGGGTGTAGCCGAGTGGGTTTGTGTCTAGCGGAGTGGGTTTGGGTGTAGCGGAGAGAGTTTGGGTCTAGCCGAGTGGGTTTGGGTCTAGCCGAGTGGGTTTGGGTCTAGCCGAGTGGGTTTGGTCCAGCCGAGTGGGTTTGGGTTTAGCGGAGTGGGTTTGGGTCTAGCCGATTGGGTTTGGGTCTAGCCGAGTGGGTTTGGGTTTAGCCGAGTGGGTTTGGGTGTAGCCGAGTGCGTTTGGGTCTAGCGGAGTGGGTTTGGGTCTAGCCGAGTGGGTTTGGGTCTAGACCAGTGGGTTTGGGTATAGCCGAGTGGGTTTGTGTCTAGCCGAGTGGGTTTGGGTCTAGCCGAGTGGGCTTGGGTCTAGCTGAGTGGGTTCGGGTTCAGCCGAGTGGGTTTGGGTCTAGCCGAGTGGGTTTGTGTCTAGCCGAGTGGGTGTGGGTCTAGCCGAGTGGGTTTGTGTCTAGCCGAGTGCGGTTGGGTCTAGCAGAGTGGGTTTGGGTCTAGCCGAGTGGGTTTGGGTCTAGCCGAGTGGGTTTGGGTATAGCCGAGTGGGTTTGTGTCTAGCCGAGTGGGTGTGGGTCTAGCCGAGTGGGTTTGGGTCTAGCCGAGTGGGTTTGGGTCCAGCCGAGTGGGTTTGGGTCTAGCCGAGTGGGTTTGGGTCTACAGAGTGGGTTTGGGTCTAGCCGAGTGGGTTTGGGTCTTACCGAGTGGGTTGGGGTCTAGCCAAGTGGGTTTGGGTCTAGCCGAGTGGGTTTGGGTCCAGCCGTGTGGGTTTGGGTCTAGCCGAGTGGGTTTGGGTCTAGCCGAGTGGGTTTGGGTCTAGCCGAGTGGGTTTGGGTCTAGCCGAGTGGGTTTGGGTCTAGCCGAGTGTGTTTGGGTCTAGCCGAGTGGGTTTGGGTCTAGCCGAGTGGGTTTGGGTCTAGCCGAGTGGGTTTGGGTCTAGCCGAGTGGGTTTGGGTCTAGCCGAGTGGGTTTGGGTCTAGCCGAGTGGGTTTGGGTCTAGCCGAGTGGGTTTGGGTCTAGCCGAATGGGTTTGGGACTAGTCGAGTGGGTTTGGGTCTAGCCGAGTGGGTTTGGTTCTAGCCAAGTGGGTTTGGGTCTAGCTGTGTGGGTTTGGGTCTAGCTGAGTGGGTTTGGGTCTAGCCGAGTGGGTTTGGGTCTAGACGAGTGGGTTTGGGTGTAGCCGAGTGGGTTTGTGTCTAGCGGAGTGGGTTTCGGTGTAGCCGAGTGGGTTTGGGTCTAGCCGAGTGGGTTTGGGTCTAGCCGAGTGGGTTTGGGTCTAGCCGAGTGGGTTTGGTCTGGCCAAGTGGGCTTGGGTCTAGCGGAGTGGGTTTGGGTCTAGCCGACTGGGTTTGGGTCTAGCCGAGTGGGTTTGGGTTTAGCCGAGTGGGTTTGGTTGTAGCCGAGTGCGTTTGGGTCTAGTGGAGTGGGTTTGGGTCTAGCCGAGTGGGTTTGGGTCTAGCCGAGTGGGTTTGGGGTTAGCCGAGTGGGTTTGGGTCTAGCCGAGTGCGTTTGGGCCTAGCGGAGTGGGTTTGAGTCTAGCCGAGTGGGTTTGGGTCTAGCCGAGTGTGTTTGGGTATAGACGAGTGGGTTTGTGTCTAGCCGAGTGGGTTTGGGTCTAGCGGAGTGGGTTTGGATCTATCCGAGTGGGTTTGGGTCTAGCCGAGTGTGTTTGGGTATAGCCGAGTGGGTTTGTGTCTAGCCGAGTGGGTTTGGGTCTAGCCTAGTGGGTTTGGGTCCAGCCGAGTGGGTTTGGGTCTAGCCCAGTGGGTTTGGTCTACCGAGTGGGTTTGGGTCTAGCCGAGTGGGTTTGGGTCTTGCCGAGTGGGTTGGGGTCTAGCCAAGTGGGTTTGGGTCTAGCCGAGTGGGTTTCGGTTTAGCCGAGTGGGTTTGGGTTTAGCAGAGTGGGTTTGGGTCTAGCCGAGTGCGGTTGGGTCTAACGGAGTGGGTTTGGGTCTAGCCGAGTGGGTTTGGGTCTAGCCGAGTGGGTTTGGGTATAGCCGAGTGGGTTTCTGTCTAGCCGAGTGGGTTTGGGTCTAGCCGAGTGGGTTTGGGTCTAGCCGAGTGGGTTTGGGTCCAGCAGAGTGGGTTTGGGTCTAGCCGAGTGGGTTTGGGTCTACAGAGTGGGTTTGGGTCTAGCCGAGTGGTTTGGGTCTTACCGAGTGGGTTGGAGTCTAGCCAAGTGGGTTTGGGTCTAGCCGACTGGGTTTGGGTGTAGCCGAGTGGGTTTGGGTCTAGCCGAGTGGGTTTAGGTCTAGCCGAGTGGGTTTGGGTCTAGCGGAGTGGGTTTGGGTCTAGCCGATTGGGTTTGAGTCTAGCCAAGTGGGTTTGGGTTTAGCCGAGTGGGTTTGGGTGTAGCCGAGTGCGTTTGGGTCTAGCGGAGTGGGTTTGGGTCCAGCCGAGAGGGTTTGGGTCCAGCCCAGTGGGTTTGGGTCTAGCCGAGTGGGTTTGGGTCTGGCCGAGTGGGTTTGGTTCTAGCCAAGTGGGTTTGTGTCTAGCCGAGTGGGTTTGGGTCTAGCCGAGTGGGCTTGGGTCTAGCCGATTCCGTTTGGGTCTAGCCGAGTGGGTTTGGGACTAGCCGAGTGGGTTTAGGTCTAGCCGAGTGGGTTTGGGTCTAGCCGAGTGGGTTTGGGTCTAGCCGAGTGGGTTTGGGTCTAGCCGAGTGGGTTTGGGTCTAGCCGAGTGGGTTTGGGTCTAGCCGAGTGGGTTTGGGTCTAGCCGAGTGGGTTTGGGTCTAGCCGAGTGGGTTTGGGTCTAGCCGAGTGGGTTTGGGTCTAGCCGAGTGGGTTTGGGTCTAGCCGAGTGGGTTTGGGTCTAGCCGAGTGGGTTTGGGTCTAGCCGAGTGGGTTTGGGTCTAGCCGAATGGGTTTGGGACTAGTCGAGTGGGTTTGGGTCTAGCCGAGTGGGTTTGGTTCTAGCCAAGTGGGTTTGGGTCTAGCTGTGTGGGTTTGGGTCTAGCTGAGTGGGTTTGGGTCTAGCCGAGTGGGTTTGGGTCTAGACGAGTGGGTTTGGGTGTAGCCGAGTGGGTTTGTGTCTAGCGGAGTGGGTTTCGGTGTAGCCGAGTGGGTTTGGGTCTAGCCGAGTGGGTTTGGGTCTAGCCGAGTGGGTTTGGGTCTAGCCGAGTGGGTTTGGTCTGGCCAAGTGGGCTTGGGTCTAGCGGAGTGGGTTTGGGTCTAGCCGACTGGGTTTGGGTCTAGCCGAGTGGGTTTGGGTTTAGCCGAGTGGGTTTGGTTGTAGCCGAGTGCGTTTGGGTCTAGTGGAGTGGGTTTGGGTCTAGCCGAGTGGGTTTGGGTCTAGCCGAGTGGGTTTGGGGTTAGCCGAGTGGGTTTGGGTCTAGCCGAGTGCGTTTGGGCCTAGCGGAGTGGGTTTGAGTCTAGCCGAGTGGGTTTGGGTCTAGCCGAGTGTGTTTGGGTATAGACGAGTGGGTTTGTGTCTAGCCGAGTGGGTTTGGGTCTAGCGGAGTGGGTTTGGATCTATCCGAGTGGGTTTGGGTCTAGCCGAGTGTGTTTGGGTATAGCCGAGTGGGTTTGTGTCTAGCCGAGTGGGTTTGGGTCTAGCCTAGTGGGTTTGGGTCCAGCCGAGTGGGTTTGGGTCTAGCCCAGTGGGTTTGGTCTACCGAGTGGGTTTGGGTCTAGCCGAGTGGGTTTGGGTCTTGCCGAGTGGGTTGGGGTCTAGCCAAGTGGGTTTGGGTCTAGCCGAGTGGGTTTCGGTTTAGCCGAGTGGGTTTGGGTTTAGCAGAGTGGGTTTGGGTCTAGCCGAGTGCGGTTGGGTCTAACGGAGTGGGTTTGGGTCTAGCCGAGTGGGTTTGGGTCTAGCCGAGTGGGTTTGGGTATAGCCGAGTGGGTTTCTGTCTAGCCGAGTGGGTTTGGGTCTAGCCGAGTGGGTTTGGGTCTAGCCGAGTGGGTTTGGGTCCAGCAGAGTGGGTTTGGGTCTAGCCGAGTGGGTTTGGGTCTACAGAGTGGGTTTGGGTCTAGCCGAGTGGTTTGGGTCTTACCGAGTGGGTTGGAGTCTAGCCAAGTGGGTTTGGGTCTAGCCGACTGGGTTTGGGTGTAGCCGAGTGGGTTTGGGTCTAGCCGAGTGGGTTTAGGTCTAGCCGAGTGGGTTTGGGTCTAGCGGAGTGGGTTTGGGTCTAGCCGATTGGGTTTGAGTCTAGCCAAGTGGGTTTGGGTTTAGCCGAGTGGGTTTGGGTGTAGCCGAGTGCGTTTGGGTCTAGCGGAGTGGGTTTGGGTCCAGCCGAGAGGGTTTGGGTCCAGCCCAGTGGGTTTGGGTCTAGCCGAGTGGGTTTGGGTCTGGCCGAGTGGGTTTGGTTCTAGCCAAGTGGGTTTGTGTCTAGCCGAGTGGGTTTGGGTCTAGCCGAGTGGGCTTGGGTCTAGCCGATTCCGTTTGGGTCTAGCCGAGTGGGTTTGGGACTAGCCGAGTGGGTTTAGGTCTAGCCGAGTGGGTTTGGGTCTAGCCGAGTGGGTTTGGGTCTAGCCGAGTGGGTTTGGGTCTAGCCGAGTGGGTTTGGGTCTAGCCGAGTGGGTTTGGGTCTAGCCGAGTGGGTTTGGGTCTAGCCGAGTGGGTTTGGGTCTAGCCGAGTGGGTTTGGGTCTAGCCGAGTGGGTTTGGGTCTAGCCGAGTGGGTTTGGGTCTAGCCGAGTGGGTTTGGGTCTAGCCGAGTGGGTTTGGGTCTAGCCGAGTGGGTTTGGGTCTAGCCGAATGGGTTTGGGACTAGTCGAGTGGGTTTGGGTCTAGCCGAGTGGGTTTGGTTCTAGC
Source organism: Raja brachyura (assembly GCA_963514005.1). The sequence continues at coordinate 27,501,999 of OY740815.1, read as the reverse complement.
CAAGTGGGTTTGGGTCTAGCTGTGTGGGTTTGGGTCTAGCTGAGTGGGTTTGGGTCTAGCCGAGTGGGTTTGGGTCTAGACGAGTGGGTTTGGGTGTAGCCGAGTGGGTTTGTGTCTAGCGGAGTGGGTTTCGGTGTAGCCGAGTGGGTTTGGGTCTAGCCGAGTGGGTTTGGGTCTAGCCGAGTGGGTTTGGGTCTAGCCGAGTGGGTTTGGTCTGGCCAAGTGGGCTTGGGTCTAGCGGAGTGGGTTTGGGTCTAGCCGACTGGGTTTGGGTCTAGCCGAGTGGGTTTGGGTTTAGCCGAGTGGGTTTGGTTGTAGCCGAGTGCGTTTGGGTCTAGTGGAGTGGGTTTGGGTCTAGCCGAGTGGGTTTGGGTCTAGCCGAGTGGGTTTGGGGTTAGCCGAGTGGGTTTGGGTCTAGCCGAGTGCGTTTGGGCCTAGCGGAGTGGGTTTGAGTCTAGCCGAGTGGGTTTGGGTCTAGCCGAGTGTGTTTGGGTATAGACGAGTGGGTTTGTGTCTAGCCGAGTGGGTTTGGGTCTAGCGGAGTGGGTTTGGATCTATCCGAGTGGGTTTGGGTCTAGCCGAGTGTGTTTGGGTATAGCCGAGTGGGTTTGTGTCTAGCCGAGTGGGTTTGGGTCTAGCCTAGTGGGTTTGGGTCCAGCCGAGTGGGTTTGGGTCTAGCCCAGTGGGTTTGGTCTACCGAGTGGGTTTGGGTCTAGCCGAGTGGGTTTGGGTCTTGCCGAGTGGGTTGGGGTCTAGCCAAGTGGGTTTGGGTCTAGCCGAGTGGGTTTCGGTTTAGCCGAGTGGGTTTGGGTTTAGCAGAGTGGGTTTGGGTCTAGCCGAGTGCGGTTGGGTCTAACGGAGTGGGTTTGGGTCTAGCCGAGTGGGTTTGGGTCTAGCCGAGTGGGTTTGGGTATAGCCGAGTGGGTTTCTGTCTAGCCGAGTGGGTTTGGGTCTAGCCGAGTGGGTTTGGGTCTAGCCGAGTGGGTTTGGGTCCAGCAGAGTGGGTTTGGGTCTAGCCGAGTGGGTTTGGGTCTACAGAGTGGGTTTGGGTCTAGCCGAGTGGTTTGGGTCTTACCGAGTGGGTTGGAGTCTAGCCAAGTGGGTTTGGGTCTAGCCGACTGGGTTTGGGTGTAGCCGAGTGGGTTTGGGTCTAGCCGAGTGGGTTTAGGTCTAGCCGAGTGGGTTTGGGTCTAGCGGAGTGGGTTTGGGTCTAGCCGATTGGGTTTGAGTCTAGCCAAGTGGGTTTGGGTTTAGCCGAGTGGGTTTGGGTGTAGCCGAGTGCGTTTGGGTCTAGCGGAGTGGGTTTGGGTCCAGCCGAGAGGGTTTGGGTCCAGCCCAGTGGGTTTGGGTCTAGCCGAGTGGGTTTGGGTCTGGCCGAGTGGGTTTGGTTCTAGCCAAGTGGGTTTGTGTCTAGCCGAGTGGGTTTGGGTCTAGCCGAGTGGGCTTGGGTCTAGCCGATTCCGTTTGGGTCTAGCCGAGTGGGTTTGGGACTAGCCGAGTGGGTTTAGGTCTAGCCGAGTGGGTTTGGGTCTAGCCGAGTGGGTTTGGGTCTAGCCGAGTGGGTTTGGGTCTAGCCGAGTGGGTTTGGTCTGGCCAAGTGGGCTTGGGTCTAGCGGAGTGGGTTTGGGTCTAGCCGACTGGGTTTGGGTCTAGCCGAGTGGGTTTGGGTTTAGCCGAGTGGGTTTGGTTGTAGCCGAGTGCGTTTGGGTCTAGTGGAGTGGGTTTGGGTCTAGCCGAGTGGGTTTGGGTCTAGCCGAGTGGGTTTGGGGTTAGCCGAGTGGGTTTGGGTCTAGCCGAGTGCGTTTGGGCCTAGCGGAGTGGGTTTGAGTCTAGCCGAGTGGGTTTGGGTCTAGCCGAGTGTGTTTGGGTATAGACGAGTGGGTTTGTGTCTAGCCGAGTGGGTTTGGGTCTAGCGGAGTGGGTTTGGGTCTATCCGAGTGGGTTTGGGTCTAGCCGAGTGTGTTTGGGTATAGCCGAGTGGGTTTGTGTCTAGCCGAGTGGGTTTGGGTCTAGCCTAGTGGGTTTGGGTCCAGCCGAGTGGGTTTGGGTCTAGCCCAGTGGGTTTGGTCTACCGAGTGGGTTTGGGTCTAGCCGAGTGGGTTTGGGTCTTGCCGAGTGGGTTGGGGTCTAGCCAAGTGGGTTTGGGTCTAGCCGAGTGGGTTTCGGTTTAGCCGAGTGGGTTTGGGTTTAGCAGAGTGGGTTTGGGTCTAGCCGAGTGCGGTTGGGTCTAACGGAGTGGGTTTGGGTCTAGCCGAGTGGGTTTGGGTCTAGCCGAGTGGGTTTGGGTATAGCCGAGTGGGTTTCTGTCTAGCCGAGTGGGTTTGGGTCTAGCCGAGTGGGTTTGGGTCTAGCCGAGTGGGTTTGGGTCCAGCAGAGTGGGTTTCGGTCTAGCCGAGTGGGTTTGGGTCTACAGAGTGGGTTTGGGTCTAGCCGAGTGGTTTGGGTCTTACCGAGTGGGTTGGAGTCTAGCCAAGTGGGTTTGGGTCTAGCCGACTGGGTTTGGGTGTAGCCGAGTGGGTTTGGGTCTAGCCGAGTGGGTTTAGGTCTAGCCGAGTGGGTTTGGGTCTAGCGGAGTGGGTTTGGGTCTAGCCGATTGGGTTTGAGTCTAGCCAAGTGGGTTTGGGTTTAGCCGAGTGGGTTTGGGTGTAGCCGAGTGCGTTTGGGTCTAGCGGAGTGGGTTTGGGTCCAGCCGAGAGGGTTTGGGTCCAGCCCAGTGGGTTTGGGTCTAGCCGAGTGGGTTTGGGTCTGGCCGAGTGGGTTTGGTTCTAGCCAAGTGGGTTTGTGTCTAGCCGAGTGGGTTTGGGTCTAGCCGAGTGGGCTTGGGTCTAGCCGATTCCGTTTGGGTCTAGCCGAGTGGGTTTGGACTAGCCGAGTGGGTTTAGGTCTAGCCGAGTGGGTTTGGTTCTAGCCAATTGGGTTTGGGTCTAGCCGAGTGGGTTTGTGTGTAGCCGAGTGGGTTTGGGCCTGGCCGAGTGGGTTTGGGTCTAGCCGTGTGTGTTTGGGTCTAGCCGAGTGTGTTTGGGTGTAGCCGAGTGGGTTTGTGTCTCGCGGAGTGGGTTTGGGTCCAGCCGAGTGGGTTTGGGTCTAGCCCAGTGGGTTTGGGTCTAGCCGAGTGGGTTTGGGTCTGGCCGAGTGGGTTTGGTTCTAGCCAAGTGGGTTTGCGTCTAGCCGAGTGGGTTTGGGTCTAGCCGAGTGGGCTTGGGTCTAGCCTATTCCGTTTCGGTCTAGCCGAGTGGGTTTGGGACAAGCCGAGTGGGTTTAGGTCTAGCCGAGTGGGTTTGGTTCTAGATAATTGGGTTTGGGTCTAGCCGAGTAGGTTTGTGTCTAGCCAAGTGGGTTTGGGTCTAGCCGAGTGGGTTTGGTTCTAGCCAAGTGGGTTTGGGTCTAGCTGTGTGGGTTTGGGTCTAGCCGAGTGGGTTTGGGTCTAGCCGAGTGGGTTTGGGTCTAGACGAGTGGGTTTGGGTGTAGCCGAGTGGGTTTGTGTTTAGCGGAGTGGGTTTGGGTGTAGCCGAGTGGGTTTGGGTCTAGCTGAGTGGGTTTGCGTCTAGCCGAGTGGGTTTGGGTCTAGCCGAGTGGGTTTGGTCCAGCCGAGTGGGTTTGGGTCTAGCTGAGTGGGTTTGCGTCTAGCCGAGTGGGTTTGGGTCTAGCCGAGTGGGTTTGGTCCAGCCGAGTGGGTTTGGGTCTAGCGGAGTGGGTTTGGGTCTAGCCGACTGGGTTTGGGTCTAGCCGAGTGGGTTTGGGTTTAGCCGAGTGGGTTTTGGTGTAGCCGAGTGCGTTTGGGTTTAGCGGAGTGGGTTTGGGTCTAGCCGAGTGGGTTTGGGTCTAGCCCTGTGGGTTTGGGTATAGCCGAGTGGGTTTGGGTCTAGCCGAGTGGGCTTGAGTCTAGCCGAGTGGTTTTGGGTCTAGCCATGTGGGTTTGAGTCTAGCGGAGTGGGTTTGGGTCTAGCCGAGTGGGTTTGGGTTTAGCCGAGTGGGTTTGGGTCTAGCCGAGTGCGTTTGGGTCTAGCGGAGTGGGTTTGGGTCTAGCCGAGTGGGTTTGGGTCTAGCCGAGTGGGTTTGGGTCTAGCCGAGTGGGTTTGGGTCTAGCGGAGTGGGTTTGGGTCTAGCCGAGTGGGTTTGGGTCTAGCCGAGTGGGTTTGGGTCTAGCCGAGTGGGGTTGGGTCTAGCCGAGTGGGTTTGGGTCTAGCCGAGTGGTTTTGGGGCTAGCCGAGTGGGTTTGGTTCTAGCCAAGTGGGTTTGCGTCTAGCCGAGTGGGTTTGGGTCTAGCCGAGTGGGCTTGGGTCTAGCCTATTCCGTTTCGGTCTAGCCGAGTGGGTTTGGGACAAGCCGAGTGGGTTTAGGTCTAGCCGAGTGGGTTTGGTTCTAGATAATTGGGTTTGGGTCTAGCCGAGTAGGTTTGTGTCTAGCCAAGTGGGTTTGGGTCTAGCCGAGTGGGTTTGGTTCTAGCCAAGTGGGTTTGGGTCTAGCTGTGTGGGTTTGGGTCTAGCCGAGTGGGTTTGGGTCTAGCCGAGTGGGTTTGGGTCTAGACGAGTGGGTTTGGGTGTAGCCGAGTGGGTTTGTGTTTAGCGGAGTGGGTTTGGGTGTAGCCGAGTGGGTTTGGGTCTAGCTGAGTGGGTTTGCGTCTAGCCGAGTGGGTTTGGGTCTAGCCGAGTGGGTTTGGTCCAGCCGAGTGGGTTTGGGTCTAGCTGAGTGGGTTTGCGTCTAGCCGAGTGGGTTTGGGTCTAGCCGAGTGGGTTTGGTCCAGCCGAGTGGGTTTGGGTCTAGCGGAGTGGGTTTGGGTCTAGCCGACTGGGTTTGGGTCTAGCCGAGTGGGTTTGGGTTTAGCCGAGTGGGTTTTGGTGTAGCCGAGTGCGTTTGGGTTTAGCGGAGTGGGTTTGGGTCTAGCCGAGTGGGTTTGGGTCTAGCCCTGTGGGTTTGGGTATAGCCGAGTGGGTTTGGGTCTAGCCGAGTGGGCTTGAGTCTAGCCGAGTGGTTTTGGGTCTAGCCATGTGGGTTTGAGTCTAGCGGAGTGGGTTTGGGTCTAGCCGAGTGGGTTTGGGTTTAGCCGAGTGGGTTTGGGTCTAGCCGAGTGCGTTTGGGTCTAGCGGAGTGGGTTTGGGTCTAGCCGAGTGGGTTTGGGTCTAGCCGAGTGGGTTTGGGTCTAGCCGAGTGGGTTTGGGTCTAGCGGAGTGGGTTTGGGTCTAGCCGAGTGGGTTTGGGTCTAGCCGAGTGGGTTTGGGTCTAGCCGAGTGGGGTTGGGTCTAGCCGAGTGGGTTTGGGTCTAGCCGAGTGGTTTTGGGGCTAGCCGAGTGGGTTTGGGTCTAGCCGAGTGGGTTTGGGTCTAGCCGAGTCCGTTTGGGTCTAGCCGAGTGGGTTTGGGACTAGCCGAGTGGGTTTGGGTCTAGCCGAGTGGGTTTGGTTCTAGCCAAGTGGGTTTGGTTCTAGCTGTGTGGGTTTGGGTCTAGCCGAGTGGGTTTGGGTCTAGACGAGTGGGTTTGGGTGTAGCCGAGTGGGTTTGTGTCTAGCGGAGTGGGTTTGGGTGTAGCGGAGTGAGTTTGGGTCTAGCCGAGTGGGTTTGGGTCTAGCCGAGTGGGTTTGGGTCTAGCCGAGTGGGTTTGGTCTTGCCGAGTGGGTTTGGGTTTAGCGGAGTGGGTTTGGGTCTAGCCGAGTGGGCTTGGGTCTAGCTGAGTGGGTTTGGGTTCAGCCGAGTGGGTTTGGGTCTAGCCGAGTGGGTTTGTGTCTAGCCGAGTGGGTTTGTGTCTAGCCGAGTGCGGTTGGGTCTAGCGGAGTGGGTTTGGGTCTAGCCGAGTGGGTTTGGGTCTAGCCGAGTGGGTTTGGGTCTACAGAGTGGGTTTGGGTCTAGCCGAGTGGGTTTGGGTCTTACCGAGTGGGTTGGGGTCTAGCCAAGTGGGTTTGGGTCTAGCCGAGTGGGTTTCGGTCCAGCCGAGTGGGTTTGGGTCTAGCCGAGTGGGTTTGGGTCTAGCCGAGTGGGTTTGGGTCTAGCGGAGTGGGTTTGGGTCTAGCCGAGTGGGTTTGGGTCTAGCCGAGTGGGTTTGGGTCTAGCCGAGTGGGTTTGGGTCTAGCCGAGTGGGTTTGGGTCTAGCCGAGTGGGTTTGGGTCTAGACGAGTGGGTTTGGGTGTAGCCGAGTGGGTTTGTGTCTAGCGGAGTGGGTTTGGGTGTAGCCGAGTGGGTTTGGGTCTAGCTGAGTGGGTTTGCGTCTAGCCGAGTGGGTTTGGGTCTAGCCGAGTGGGTTTGGTCTAGCCGAGTGGGTTTGGGTCTAGCGGAGTGGGTTTGGGTCTAGCCGACTGGGTTTGGGTCTAGCCGAGTGGGTTTGGGTTTAGCCGAGTGGGTTTGGGTGTAGCCTAGTGCGTTTGGGTTTAGCGGAGTGGGTTTGGGTCTAGCCGAGTGGGTTTGGGTCTAGCCCTGTGGGTTTGGGTATAGCCGAGTGGGTTTGGGTCTAGCCGAGTGGGTTTGTAACTAGTAGAGTGGATAAGGGAGAACCAGTGGATGTGTTATATGTAGACTTTCAGAAGGCTTTCGACAAGGTCCCGCATAAGAGATTAGCATACAAACTTAAAGCACACGGTATTGGGGGTTCAGTATTGATGTGGATAGAGAACTGGATAGCAGACAGGAGGCAAAGGGTAGGAGTAAACGGGTCCTTTTCAGAATGGCAGGCAGTGACTGGTGGGGTGCCGCAAGGCTCAGTGCTGGGACCCCAGCTATTTACAATATATATTAATGATTTGGACGAGGGAATTCAATGCAACATCTCCAAATTTGCAGATGATACCAAGCTGGGGGGTATAGTTAGGTGTGAGGAGGATGCTTGGAGGCTGCAGGGTGATTTGGATAGGCTGAGTGAATGGGCAGATGCATGGCAGATGCAGTACAATGTGGATAAATGTGAGGTTATCCACTTTGGTGGCAAAAACATGAGGGTAGACTATTATCTGAATGGTGGCAGATTAGGTAAGGGGGAGATGCAACGAGACCTGTGTGTCATGGTACACCAGTCATTGAAAGTAGGCATGCAGGTGCAGCAGGCAGTGAAGAAAGCAAATGGTATGTTAGCATTCATAGCGAAAGGATTTGAGTATAGGAGCAGGGAGGTTCTACTGCAGTTGTACAGGGTTTTGGTGAGGCCACACCTGGAGTACTGCGTACAGTTTTGGTCTCCAAATCTGAGGAAAGACATCCTTGCCATAGAGGGGGTACAGAGAAGATTCACCAGACTGATTCCTGGGATGTCAGGACTTTCATATGAGGAAAGATTGGATAGACTCGGTTTGTACTCGATGGAATTTAGAAGATTGAGGGGGGATCTTATAGAAACCTACAAAATTCTTAAGGGGTTGGACAAGCTAGATGCTGGAAGATTGTTCCCGATGTTGGGGGAGTCCAGAACAAGGGGTCACAGTCTAAGGATAAGGGGGAATTCCTTTAGGACCGAAATGAGGAAAACATTCTTTACACAGAGAGTGGTGAGTCTCTGGAATTCTCTGCCACAGAAGGTAGTTGAGGCCAGTTCATTGGCTATATTTAAGAGGGCGTTAGATGTGGCACTTGTGGCTAAAGGGATCAGGGGGTATGGAGAGAAGGCAGGTACGGGATACTGAGTTGGATGATCAGCCATGATCACATTGAATGGCGGTGCAGGCTCGAAGGGCCGAATGGCCTACTCCTGCACCTATTTTCTATGTTTCTATGTTTCTATGTTTGGGTCTAGCCGAGTGGGCTTGAGTCTAGCCGAGTGGGTTTGGGTTCAGCCGAGTGGGTTTGGTTCTAGCCGAGTGGGTTTCGGTCTAGCGGAGTGGTTTTGGGTCTAGCCATGTGGGTTTGAGTCTAGCGGAGTGGGTTTGGGTCTAGCCGATTGGGTTTGGGTCTAGCCGAGTGGGTTTGGGTTTAGCCGAGTGGGTTTGGGTCTAGCCGAGTGCGTTTGGGTCTAGCGGAGTGGGATTGGGTCTAGCCGAGTGGGTTTGGGTCTAGCCGAGTGTGTTTGGGTATAGACGAGTGGGTTTGTGTCTAGCCGAGTGGGTTTGGGTCTAGCGGAGTGGGTTTGGGTCTAGCCGAGTGGGTTTGGGTCTAGCCGAGTGGGTTTGGGTCCAGCCGAGTGGGTTTGGGTCTAGCCGAGTGGGTTTGCGTCTACAGAGTGGGTTTGGGTCTAGCCGAGTGGGTTTGGGTCTTACCGGGTGGGTTGGGGTCCAGCCAAGTGGGTTTGGGTCTAGCCGAGTGGGTTTGGGTGTAGCCGAGTGGGTTTGGCTGTAGCCGAGTGGGTTTGGGTCTAGCCGAGTGGGTTTGGGTCTAGCGGAGTGGGTTTGGGTCTAGCCGAGTGGGTTTGGGTCTAGCCGAGTGGGTTTGGGTCTAGCCGAGTGGTTTTGGGGCTAGCCGAGTGGGTTTGGGTCTAGCCGAGTGGGTTTGGGTCTAGCCGAGTCCGTTTGGGTCTAGCCGAGTGGGTTTGGGACTAGCCGAGTGGGTTTGGGTCTAGCCGAGTGGGTTTGGTTCTAGCCAAGTGGGTTTGGGTCTAGCTGTGTGGGTTTGGGTCTAGCCGAGTGGGTTTGGGTCTAGACGAGTGAGTTTGGGTGTAGCCGAGTGGGTTTGTGTCTAGCGGAGTGGGTTTGGGTGTAGCGGAGTGAGTTTGGGTCTAGCCGAGTGGGTTTGGGTCTAGCCGAGTGGGTTTGGGTCTAGCCGAGTGGGTTTGGTCTAGCCGAGTGGGTTTGGGTTTAGCGGAGTGGGTTTGGGTCTAGCCGAGTGGGCATGGGTCTAGCTGAGTGGGTTTGGGTTCAGCCGCGTGGGTTTGGGTCTAGCCGAGTGGGTTTGTGTCTAGCCGAGTGGGTTTGTGTCTAGCCGAGTGCGGTTGGGTCTAGCGGAGTGGGTTTGGGTCTAGCCGAGTGGGTTTGGGTCTAGCCGAGTGGGTTTGGGTCTACAGAGTGGGTTTGGGTCTAGCCGAGTGGGTTTGGGTCTTACCGAATGGGTTGGGGTCTAGCCAAGTGGGTTTGGGTCTAGCCGAGTGGGTTTGGGTCCAGCCGAGTGGGTTTGGGTCTAGCCGAGTGGGTTTGGGTCTAGCCGAGTGGGTTTGGGTCTAGCCGAGTGGGTTTGGGTCTAGCGGAGTGGGTTTGGGTCTAGCCATGTGGGTATGAGTCTAGCGGAGTGGGTTTGGGTCTAGCCGATTGGGTTTGGGTCTAGCCGAGTGGGTTTGGGGTTAGCCGAGTGGGTTTGGGTCTAGCCGAGTGCGTTTGGGCCTAGCGGAGTTGGTTTGGGTCTAGCCGAGTGGGTTTGGTTCTAGCCGAGTGTGTTTGGGTATAGACGAGTGGGTTTGTGTCTAGCCGAGTGGGTTTGGGTCTAGCCTAGTGGGTTTGGGTCCAGCCGAGTGGGTTTGGGTCTAGCCCAGTGGGTTTGGTCTACCGAGTGGGTTTGGGTCTAGCCGTGTGGGTTTGGGTCTTGCCGAGTGGGTTGGGGTCTAGCCAAGTGGGTTTGGGTCTAGCCGAGTGGGTTTCGGTGTAGCCGAGTGGGTTTGGGTTTAGCAGAGTGGGTTTGGGTCTAGCCGAGTGCGGTTGGGTCTAACGGAGTGGGTTTGGGTCTAGCCGAGTAGGTTTGGGTCTAGCCGAGTGGGTTTGGGTATAGCCGAGTGGGTTTGTGTCTAGCCGAGTGGGTTTGGGTCTAGCCGAGTGGGTTTGGGTCTAGCCGAGTGGGTTTGGGTCCAGCAGAGTAAGTTTGGGTCTAGCCGAGTGGGATTGGGTCTACAGAGTGGGTTTGGGTCTAGCCGAGTGGTTTGGGTCTTACCGAGTGGGCTGGGGTCCAGCCAAGTGGGTTTGGGTCTAGCCGAGTGGGTTTGGGTGTAGCCGAGTGGGTTTGGGTCTACCCGAGTGGGTTTGGGTCTAGCCGAGTGGGTTTGGGTCTAGCGGAGTGGGTTTGGGTCTAGCCGATTGGGTTTGGGTCGAGCCGAGTGGGTTTGGGTTTAGCCGAGTGGGTTTGGGTGTAGCCGAGTGCGTTTGGGTCTAGCGGAGTGGGTTTGGGTCCAGCGGAGTGGGTTTGGGTCTAGCCCAGTGGGTTTGGGTCTGGCCGAGTGGGTTTGGGTCTGGCCGAGTGGGTTTGGTTCTAGCCAAGTGGGTTTGTGTCTAGCCGAGTGGGTTTGGGTCTAGCCGAGTGGGCTTGGGTCTAGCCGATTCCGTTTGGGTCTAGCCGAGTGGGTTTGGGAGTAGCCGAGTGGGTTTAGGTCTAGCCGAGTGGGTTTGGTTCTAGCCAATTGGGTTTGGGTCTAGCCGAGTGTGTTTGTGTCTAACCGAGTGGGTTTGGGCCTGGCCGAGTGGGTTTGGGTCTAGCCGAGTGTGTTTTGGTCTAGCCGAGTGTGTTTGGGTGTAGCCGAGTGGGTTTGTGTCTAGCGGAGTGGGTTTGGGTGTAGCCGAGTGGATTTGGGTCCAGCCGAATGGGTTTGGGTCCAGCCGAGTGGGTTTGGGTCTACCCGAGTGGGTTTGGGTCTTGACGAGTGGGTTTGGGCCTAACGGAGTTGGTTTGGGTCTAGCCGAGTGGGTTTGGTTCTAGCCGAGTGTGTTTGGGTATAGACGAGTGGGTTTGTGTCTAGCCGAGTGGGTTTGGGTCTAGCGGAGTGGGTTTGGGTCTATCCGAGTGGGTTTGGGTCTAGCCGAGTGTGTTTGGGTATAGCCGAGTGGGTTTGTGTCTAGCCGAGTGGGTTTGGGTCTAGCCTAGTGGGTTTGGGTCCAGCCGAGTGGGTTTGGGTCTAGCCCAGTGGGTTTGGTCTACCGAGTGGGTTTGGGTCTAGCCGAGTGGGTTTGGGTCTTGCCGAGTGGGTTGGGGTCTAGCCAAGTGGGTTTGGGTCTAGCCGAGTGGGTTTCGGTGTAGCCGAGTGGGTTTGGGTTTAGCAGAGTGGGTTTGGGTCTAGCCGAGTGCGGTTGGGTCTAACGGAGTGGGTTTGGGTCTAGCCGAGTGGGTTTGGGCCTAGCCGAGTGGGTTTGGGTATAGCCGAGTGGGTTTGTGTCTAGCCGAGTGGGTTTGGGTCTAGCCGAGTGGGTTTGGGTCTAGCCGAGTGGGTTTGGGTCCAGCAGAGTGGGTTTGGGTCTAGCCGAGTGGGTTTGGGTCTACAGAGTGGCTTTGGGTCTAGCCGAGTGGTTTGGGTCTTACCGAGTGGGTTGGGGTCCAGCCAAGTGGGTTTGGGTCTAGCCGAGTGGGTTTGGGTGTAGCCGAGTGGGTTTGGGTCTACCCGAGTGGGTTTGGGTCTAGCCGAGTGGGTTTGTGTCTAGCGGAGTGGGTTTGGGTCTAGCCGATTGGGTTTGGGTCTAGCCGAGTGGGTTTGGGTTTAGCCGAGTGGGTTTGGGAGTAGCCGAGTGCGTTTGGGTCTAGCGGAGTGGGTTTGGGTCCAGCCGAGTGGGTTTGGGTCTAGCCCAGTGGGTTTGGGTCTGGCCGAGTGGGTTTGGGTCTGGCCGAGTGGGTTTGGTTCTAGCCAAGTGGGTTTGTGTCTAGCCGAGTGGGTTTGGGTCTAGCCGAGTGGGCTTGGGTCTAGCCGAGTGGGTTTGGTTCTAGCCAATTGGGTTTGGGTCTAGCCGAGTGGGTTTGTGTCTAACCGAGTGGGTTTGGGCCTGGCCGAGTGGGTTTGGGTCTAGCCGAGTGTGTTTTGGTCTAGCCGAGTGTGTTTGGGTGTAGCCGAGTGGGTTTGTGTCTAGCGGAGTGGGTTTGGGTGTAGCCGAGTGGATTTGGGTCCAGCCGAATGGGTTTGGGTCCAGCCGAGTGGGTTTGGGTCTACCCGAGTGGGTTTGGGTCTAGCCGAGTGGGTTTGGGCCTAGCGGAGTTGGTTTGGGTCTAGCCGAGTGGGTTTGGTTCTAGCCGAGTGTGTTTGGGTATAGACGAGTGGGTTTGTGTCTAGCTGAGTGGGTTTGGGTCTAGCGGAATGGGTTTGGGTCTATCCGAGTGGGTTTGGGTCTAGCCTAGTGGGTTTGGGTCTAGCCCAGTGGGTTTGGTCTACCGAGTGGGTTTGGGTCTAGCCGAGTGGGTTTGGGTCTTGCCGAGTGGGTTGGGGTCTAGCCAAGTGGGTTTAGGTCTAGCCGAGTGGGTTTCGGTGTAGCCGAGTGGGTTTGGGTTTAGCAGAGTGGGTTTGGGTCTAGCCGAGTGCGGTTGGGTCTAACGGAGTGGGTTTGGGTCTAGCCGAGTGGGTTCGGGTCTAGCCGAGTGGGTTTGGGTATAGCCGAGTGGGTTTGTGTCTAGCCGAGTGGGTTTGGGTCTAGCCGAGTGGGTTTGGGTCTAGCCGAGTGGGTTTGGGTCCAGCAGAGTGGGTTTGGGTCTAGCCGAGTGGGTTTGGGTCTACAGAGTGGGTTTGGGTCTAGCCGAGTGGTTTGGGTCTTACCGAGTGGGTTGGGGTACAGCCAAGTGGGTTTGGGTCTAGCCGAGTGGGTTTGGGTGTAGCCGAGTGGGTTTGGGTCTACCCGAGTGGGTTTGGGTCTTGCCGAGTGGGTTTGTGTCTAGCGGAGTGGGTTTGGGTCTAGCCGATTGGGTTTGGGTCTAGCCGAGTGGGTTTGGGTTTAGCCGAGTGGGTTTGGGTGTAGCCGAGTGCGTTTGGGTCTAGCGGAGTGGGTTTGGGTCCAGCCGAGTGGGTTTGGGTCTAGCCCAGTGGGTTTGGGTCTGGCCGAGTGGGTTTGGGTCTGGCCGAGTGGGTTTGGTTCTAGCCAAGTGGGTTTGTGTCTAGCCGAGTGGGTTTGGGTCTAGCCGAGTGGGCTTGGGTCTAGCCGATTTCGTTTGGGTCTAGCCGAGTGGGTTTGGGACTAGCCGAGTGGGTTTAGGTCTAGCCGAGTGGGTTTGGTTCTAGCCAATTGGGTTTGGGTCTAGCCGAGTGGGTTTGTGTCTAACCGAGTGGGTTTGGGCCTGGCCGAGTGGGTTTGGGTCTAGCCGAGTGTGTTTTGGTCTAGCCGAGTGTGTTTGGGTGTAGCCGAGTGGGTTTGTGTCTAGCGGAGTGGGTTTGGGTGTAGCCGAGTGGATTTGGGTCCAGCCGAATCGGTGTGGGTCCAGCCGAGTGGGTTTGGGTCTACCCGAGTGGGTTTGGGTCTTGCCGAGTGGGTTTGGGTCTAGCCGAGTGTGTTTGGGTCCAGCCGAGTGGGTTTGGGTCTAGCCCAGTGGGATTGGGACTAGCCGAGTGGGTTTGGGTCTAGCCGAGTGGGTTTGGGTCTAGCGGAGTGGGTTTGGGTCTAGCCAATTGGGTTTGGGTCTAGCCGAGTGGGTTTGGGTTTAGCCGAGTGGGTTTGGGTGTAGCCGAGTGCGTTTGGGTCTAGCGGAGTGGGTTTGGGTCTAGCGGAGTGGGTTTGGTGTAGCGGAGTGGGTTTGGGTCTAGCCGATTGGGTTTGGGTGTAGCCGATTGGGTTTGGGTCCAGCCGAGTGGGTTTGGGTTTAGCCGAGTGGGTTTGGGTGTAGCCGAGTGCGTTTGGGTCTAGCGGAGTGGGTTTGGGTCCAGCCGAGTGGGTTTGGGTCTAGCCCAGTGGGTTTGGGTATAGCCGAGTGGGTTTGGGTCTAGCCGAGTGGGTTTGGTTCTCGCCAAGTGGGTTTGTGTCTAGCCGAGTGGGTTTGGGTCTGGCCGAGTGTGCTTGGGTCTAGCCGAGTGGGTTTGGGTTCAGCCGAGTGGGTTTGGGTCTAGCCGAGTGGTTTTGGGTCTAGCCATGTGCGTTTGGGTCTAGCCGAGTGTGTTTTGGTATAGCCGAGTGGGTTTGTGTCTAGCCGAGTGGGTTTGAGTCTAGCCGAGTGGGTTTGGGTCTAGCCGAGTGGGTTTGGGTCCAGCCGAGTGGGTTTGGGTCTAGCCCAGTGGGTTTGGGTCTACCGAGTGGGTTTGGGTCTAGCCGAGTGGGTTTAGGTCTTGCCGAGTGGGTTGGGGTCTGGCCCAGTGGGTTTGGGTCTAGCCGAGTGGGTTTGGGTGTAGCCGAATGGGTTTGGGTCTTGCCGAGTGGGTTTGGATCTAGCCGAGTGTGTTTGGGTGTAGCCGAGTGGGTTTGTGTCCAGCGGAGTGGGTTTGGGTGTAGCCGAGTGGATTTGGGTCCAGCCAAATGGGTTTTGGTCCAGCCGAGTGTGTTTGGGTCTACTCGAGTGGGTTTGGGTCTTGCCGAGTGGGTTTGGGTCTAGCCGAGTGCGGTTGGGTCTAGCGGAGTGGGTTTGGGTCTAGCCGAGTGGGTTTGGGTTTCGCCGAGTGGGTTTGGGTGTAGCCGAGTGGGTTTGTGTCTAGCCGAGTGGGTTTGGGTCTAGCCGAGTGGGTTTGGGTCTAGCCGAGTGGGTTTGGGTCCAGCCGAGTGGGTTTGGGTCTAGCCGAGTGGGTTTGGGTCTACAGAGTGGGTTTGGGTCTAGCCGAGTGGGTTTGGGTCTTACCGAGTGGGTTGGGGTCTAGCCAAGTGGGTTTGGGTCTAGCCGAGTGGGTTTGGGTGTAGCCGAGTGGTTTGGGTCGAGCCGAGTGGGTTTGGGTCCAGCCGAGTGGGTTTGGGTCTAGCGGAGTGGGTTTGGGTCTAGCGGAGTGGGTTAGGGTCCAGCGGAGTGGGTTTGGGTCTAGCCGAGTGGGTTTGGGTTTCGCCGAGTGGGTTTGGGTGTAGCCGAGTGGGTTTGTGTCTAGCCGAGTGGGTTTGGGTCTAGCCGAGTGGGTTTGGGTCTAGCCGAGTGGGTTTGGGTCCAGCCGAGTGGGTTTGGGTCTAGCCGAGTGGGTTTGGGTCTACAGAGTGGGTTTGGGTCTAGCCGAGTGGGTTTGGGTCTTACCGAGTGGGTTGGGGTCTAGCCAAGTGGGTTTGGGTCTAGCCGAGTGGGTTTGGGTGTAGCCGAGTGGTTTGGGTCGAGCCGAGTGGGTTTGGGTCCAGCCGAGTGGGTTTGGGTCTAGCGGAGTGGGTTTGGGTCTAGCGGAGTGGGTTAGGGTCCAGCGGAGTGGGTTTGGGTCTAGCCGAGTGGGTTTGGGTCTAGCCGAGTGTGTTTGGGTCTAGCCGAGTGGGTTTGGGTCTAGCCGAGTGGGTTTGTGTCTAGCCGAGTGGGTTTGGGTCTAGCCAAGTGGGTTTGGGTCTAGCCGAGTGGGTTTGGGTCTAGCCGAGTCCGTTTGGGGCTAGCCGAGTGGGTTTGGGTCTAGCCGAGTGGTTTTGGGTCCAGCCGAGTGGGTTTGGGTCTAGCCCAGTGGGTTTGTGTCTAGCGGAGTGGGTTTGGGTGTAGCCGAGTGGATTTGGGTCCAGCCGAATGGGTTTGGGTCTAGCCGAGTGGGTTTGGGTCTAGCCGAGTGTGTTTGGGTGTAGCCGAGTGGGTTTGTGTCCAGCGGAGTGGGTTTGGGTGTAGCCGAGTGGATTTGGGACCAGCCGAATGGGTTTTGGTCCAGCCGAGTGTGTTT
Organism: Raja brachyura; assembly: GCA_963514005.1. The sequence continues at coordinate 27,486,679 of OY740815.1, read as the reverse complement.
GGGTCTACTCGAGTGGGTTTGGGTCTAGCCGAGTGGGTTTGGGTGTAGCCGAATGGGTTTGGGTCTAGCCGAGTGGGTTTGGGTCTAGCCGAGTGGGTTTGGGTCTAGCCAAGTGGGTTTGGGTCTGGCCGAGTGCGTTTGGGTCTAGCCGAGTGGGTTTGGTTCTAGCCGAGTGGGTTTGGGTCTAGCCGATTCCGTTTGGGTCTAGACGAGTGGGTTTGGGACTAGCCGAGTGGGTTTGGGTCTAGCCGAGTCAAAATTCCTTAGATTCTGGAGTAGTTCCTGAGGATTGGAGGGTAGCTAATGTAACCCCACTTTTTAAAAAAGGAGGGAGAGAGAAAGCGGGGAATTACAGACCAGTTAATCTAACATCGGTAGTGGGGAAACTGCTAGAGTCAGTTATTAAAGATGGGATAGCAGCGCATTTGGAAAGTGGTGAAATCATTGGACAAAGTCAGCATGGATTTACGAAAGGTAAATCATGTCTGACAAATCTGATAGAATTTTTCGAGGATGTAACTAGTAGAGTGGATAAGGGAGAACCAGTGGATGTGTTATATCTAGACTTTCAGAAGGCTTTCGACAAGGTCCCGCATAAGAGATTAGCATACAAACTTAAAGCACACGGTATTGGGGGTTCAGTATTGATGTGGATAGAGAACTGGCTAGCAGACAGGAGGCAAAGGGTAGGAGTAAACGGGTCCTTTTCAGAATGGCAGGCAGTGACTAGTGGGGTGCCGCAAGGCTCAGTGCTGGGACCCCAGCTATTTACAATATATATTAATGATTTGGACGAGGGAATTCAATGCAACATCTCCAAATTTGCAGATGATACCAAGCTGGGGGGTATAGTTAGGTGTGAGGAGGATGCTTGGAGGCTGCAGGGTGATTTGGATAGGCTGAGTGAATGGGCAGATGCATGGCAGATGCAGTACAATGTGGATAAATGTGAGGTTATCCACTTTGGTGGCAAAAACATGAGGGTAGACTATTATCTGAATGGTGGCAGATTAGGTAAGGGGGAGATGCAACGAGACCTGTGTGTCATGGTACACCAGTCATTGAAAGTAGGCATGCAGGTGCAGCAGGCAGTGAAGAAAGCAAATGGTATGTTAGCATTCATAGCGAAAGGATTTGAGTATAGGAGCAGGGAGGTTCTACTGCAGTTGTACAGGGTTTTGGTGAGGCCACACCTGGAGTACTGCGTACAGTTTTGGTCTCCAAATCTGAGGAAAGACATCCTTGCCATAGAGGGGGTACAGAGAAGATTCACCAGACTGATTCCTGGGATGTCAGGACTTTCATATGAGGAAAGATTGGATAGACTCGGTTTGTACTCGATGGAATTTAGAAGATTGAGGGGGGATCTTATAGAAACCTACAAAATTCTTAAGGGGTTGGACAAGCTAGATGCTGGAAGATTGTTCCCGATGTTGGGGGAGTCCAGAACAAGGGGTCACAGTCTAAGGATAAGGGGGAATTCCTTTAGGACCGAAATGAGGAAAACATTCTTTACACAGAGAGTGGTGAGTCTCTGGAATTCTCTGCCACAGAAGGTAGTTGAGGCCAGTTCATTGGCTATGTTTAAGAGGGCGTTGGATGTGGCACTTGTGGCTAAAGGGATCAGGGGGTATGGAGAGAAGGCAGGTACGGGATACTGAGTTGGATGATCAGCCATGATCACATTGAATGGCGGTGCAGGCTCGAAGGGCCGAATGGCCTACTCCTGCACCTATTTTCTATGTTTCTATGTTTGGTTCTAGCCAATTGGGTTTGGGTCTAGCCGAGTGGGTTTGTGTCTAGCTGAGTGGGTTTGGGTCTAGCCAAGTGGGTTTGGGTGTGGCCGAGTGGGTTTGGGTGTAGCCGAGTGGGTTTGTGTCTAGCGGAGTGGGTTTGGGTGTAGCCGAGTGGATTTGGGTCCAGCCGAATGGGTTTGGGTCCAGCCGAGTGGGTTTGGGTATAGCCGAGTGGGTTTGTGTCTAGCCGAGTGGGTTTGGGTCTAGCCGAGTGGTTTTGGGTCCAGCCGAGTGGGTTTGGGTCTAGCCCAGTGGGTTTGTGTCTAGCGGAGTGGGTTTGGGTGTAGCCGAGTGGATTTGGGTCCAGCCGAATGGGTTTGGGTCTAGCCGAGTGGGTTTGGGTCTAGCCGAGTGTGTTTGGGTGTAGCCGAGTGGGTTTGTGTCCAGCGGAGTGGGTTTGGGTGTAGCCGAGTGGATTTGGGACCAGCCGAATGGGTTTTGGTCCAGCCGAGTGTGTTTGGGTCTACTCGAGTGGGTTTGGGTCTAGCCGAGTGGGTTTGGGTGTAGCCGAATGGGTTTGGGTCTAGCCGAGTGGGTTTGGGTCTAGCCGAGTGGGTTTGGGTCTAGCCAAGTGGGTTTGGGTCTGGCCGAGTGCGTTTGGGTCTAGCCGAGTGGGTTTGGTTCTAGCCGAGTGGGTTTGGGTCTAGCCGATTCCGTTTGGGTCTAGACGAGTGGGTTTGGGACTAGCCGAGTGGGTTTGGGTCTAGCCGAGTCAAAATTCCTTAGATTCTGGAGTAGTTCCTGAGGATTGGAGGGTAGCTAATGTAACCCCACTTTTTAAAAAAGGAGGGAGAGAGAAAGCGGGGAATTACAGACCAGTTAGTCTAACATCGGTAGTGGGGAAACTGCTAGAGTCAGTTATTAAAGATGGGATAGCAGCGCATTTGGAAAGTGGTGAAATCATTGGACAAAGTCAGCATGGATTTACGAAAGGTAAATCATGTCTGACAAATCTGATAGAATTTTTCGAGGATGTAACTAGTAGAGTGGATAAGGGAGAACCAGTGGATGTGTTATATCTAGACTTTCAGAAGGCTTTCGACAAGGTCCCGCATAAGAGATTAGCATACAAACTTAAAGCACACGGTATTGGGGGTTCAGTATTGATGTGGATAGAGAACTGGCTAGCAGACAGGAGGCAAAGGGTAGGAGTAAACGGGTCCTTTTCAGAATGGCAGGCAGTGACTAGTGGGGTGCCGCAAGGCTCAGTGCTGGGACCCCAGCTATTTACAATATATATTAATGATTTGGACGAGGGAATTCAATGCAACATCTCCAAATTTGCAGATGATACCAAGCTGGGGGGTATAGTTAGGTGTGAGGAGGATGCTTGGAGGCTGCAGGGTGATTTGGATAGGCTGAGTGAATGGGCAGATGCATGGCAGATGCAGTACAATGTGGATAAATGTGAGGTTATCCACTTTGGTGGCAAAAACATGAGGGTAGACTATTATCTGAATGGTGGCAGATTAGGTAAGGGGGAGATGCAACGAGACCTGTGTGTCATGGTACACCAGTCATTGAAAGTAGGCATGCAGGTGCAGCAGGCAGTGAAGAAAGCAAATGGTATGTTAGCATTCATAGCGAAAGGATTTGAGTATAGGAGCAGGGAGGTTCTACTGCAGTTGTACAGGGTTTTGGTGAGGCCACACCTGGAGTACTGCGTACAGTTTTGGTCTCCAAATCTGAGGAAAGACATCCTTGCCATAGAGGGGGTACAGAGAAGATTCACCAGACTGATTCCTGGGATGTCAGGACTTTCATATGAGGAAAGATTGGATAGACTCGGTTTGTACTCGATGGAATTTAGAAGATTGAGGGGGGATCTTATAGAAACCTACAAAATTCTTAAGGGGTTGGACAAGCTAGATGCTGGAAGATTGTTCCCGATGTTGGGGGAGTCCAGAACAAGGGGTCACAGTCTAAGGATAAGGGGGAATTCCTTTAGGACCGAAATGAGGAAAACATTCTTTACACAGAGAGTGGTGAGTCTCTGGAATTCTCTGCCACAGAAGGTAGTTGAGGCCAGTTCATTGGCTATGTTTAAGAGGGCGTTGGATGTGGCACTTGTGGCTAAAGGGATCAGGGGGTATGGAGAGAAGGCAGGTACGGGATACTGAGTTGGATGATCAGCCATGATCACATTGAATGGCGGTGCAGGCTCGAAGGGCCGAATGGCCTACTCCTGCACCTATTTTCTATGTTTCTATGTTTGGTTCTAGCCAATTGGGTTTGGGTCTAGCCGAGTGGGTTTGTGTCTAGCTGAGTGGGTTTGGGTCTAGCCAAGTGGGTTTGGGTGTGGCCGAGTGGGTTTGGGTGTAGCCGAGTGGGTTTGTGTCTAGCGGAGTGGGTTTGGGTGTAGCCGAGTGGATTTGGGTCCAGCCGAATGGGTTTGGGTCCAGCCGAGTGGGTTTGGGTATAGCCGAGTGGGTTTGTGTCTAGCCGAGTGGGTTTGGGTCTAGCCGAGTGGGTTTGGGTCTAGCCGAGTGGGTTTGGGTCCAGCCGAGTGGGTTTGGGTCCAGCCGAGTGGGTTTGGGTCTACAGAGTGGGTTTGGGTCTAGCCGAGTGGGTTTGGGTCTAGCCAAGTGGGTTTGGGTCTAGCCGAGTGGGTTTGGGTGTAGCCGAGTGGGTTTGGGTCGAGCCGAGTGGGTTTGGGTCCAGCCGAGTGGGTTTGGGTCTAGCGGAGTGGGTTTGGGTCTAGCCAAGTGGGTTTGGGTCTAGCCGAGTGGCTTTGGGTCTAGCCGAGTCCGTTTGGGTCTAGCCGAGTGGGTTTGGGTCTAGCCGAGTGGGTTTGGGTCCAGCCGAGTGGGTTTGGGTCTAGCCCAGTGGGTTTGTGTCTAGCGGAGTGGGTTTGGGTGTAGCCGAGTGGATTTGGGTCCAGCCGAATGGGTTTGGGTCCAGCCGAGTGGGTTTGCGTCGAGCCGAGTGGGTTTTGATCTAGCCGAGCGGGCTTGGGTCTAGCGGAGTGGGTTTGGGTCTAGCCGATTGGGTTTGGGTCTAGCCGAGAGGGTTTGGGTTTCGCCGAGTGGGTTTGGGTCTAGCCGAGTGCGTTTGGGTCTAGCGGAGTGGGTTTGGGTCTAGCCGAGTGGGTTTGGGTCTAGCCGAGTGGGTTTGGGTATAGCCGAGTGGGTTTGGGTCTAGCCGAGTGGGTTTGGTTCTAGCCGAGTGGGTTTGGGTCTAGCCAAGTGGGTTTGGGTCTCGCGGAGTGGGTTTGGGTCTAGCCGATTGGGTTTGGGTCTAGCCGAGTGGGTTTGGGTTTAGCCGATTGGGTTTGGGTCTAGCCGAGTGCGGTTGGGTCTAGCCGAGTGGGTTTGGGTCTAGCCGAGTGGGTTTGGGTCTACAGAGTGGGTTTGGGTCCAGCCGAGTGGGTTTGGGTCTTACCGAGTGGGTTGGGGTCTAGCCAAGTGGGTTTGGGTCTAGCCGAGTGGGTTTGGGTGTAGCCGAGTGGGTTTGGGTCGAGCCGAGTGGGTTCGGGTCCAGCCGAGTGGGTTTGGGTCTAGCGGAGTGGGTTTGGGTCTAGCGGAGTGGGTTTGGGTCCAGCGGAGTGCGTTTGGGTCTAGCCGAGTGGGTTTGGGTCTAGCCGAGTGTGTTTGGGTCAAGCCGAGTGGGTTTGGGTCTAGCCGAGTGGGTTTGTGTCTAGCCGAGTGGGTTTGGGTCTAGCCAAGTGGGTTTGGGTCTAGCCGAGTGGGTTTGGGTCTAGCCGAGTCCGTTTGGGTCTAGCCGAGTGGGTTTGGGTCTAGCCGAGTGGGTTTGGGTCCAGCCGAGTGGGTTTGGGTCTAGCCCAGTGGCTTTGGGTCTACCGAGTGGGTTTGGGTCTAGCCGAGTGGGTTTGGGTCTTGCCGAGTGGGTTGGCGTCCAGCCAAGTGGGTTTGGGTCTAGCCGAGTGGGTTTCGGTGTAGCCGAATGGGTTTGGGTCTAGCCGAGTGGGTTTGGGTCTAGCCGAGTGGGTTTGGGTCTAGCCGAGAGGGTTTGGGTCTAGCCAAGTGGGATTGGGACTCGCCGAGTGGGATTGGGTCTAAACGAGTGGGTTTGGGTCTAGCCGAGTGGTTTGGGTCTAGCCGAGTGGGATTGGGTGACGCCGAGTGGGTTTGGGTCTAGCCGAGTGGGTTTGGGTCTAGCCGAGTGGGTTTGGGTCCAGCCGAGTGGGTTTGGGTCTAGCCCAGTGGGTTTGGGTCTACCAAGTGGGTTTGGGTCTAGCCGAGTGGGGTTAGGTCTTGCCGAGTGGGTTGGGGTCTGGCCCAGTGGGTTTGTGTCCAGCGGAGTGGGTTTGGGTGTAGCCGAGTGGATTTGGGTCCAGCCGAATGGGTTTTGGTCCAGCCGAGCGTGTTTGGGTCTACTCGAGTGGGTTTGGGTCTTGCCGAGTGGGTTTGGGTCTAGCCGAGTGGGTTTGGGTTCAGCCGAGTGGGTTTGGGTCTAGCCGAGTGGTTTTGGGTCTAGCCATGTGCGTTTGGGTCTAGCCGAGTGTGTTTGGGTATAGCCGAGTGGGTTTGTGTCTAGCCGAGTGGGTTTGAGTCTAGCCGAGTGGGTTTGGGTCTAGCCGAGTGGGTTTGGGTCCAGCCGAGTGGGTTTGGGTCTAGCCCAGTGGGTTTGGGTCTACCGAGTGGGTTTGGGTCTAGCCGAGTGGGTTTAGGTCTTGCCGAGTGGGTTGGGGTCTGGCCCAGTGGGTTTGGGTCTAGCCGAGTGGGTTTGGGTGTAGCCGAATGGGTTTTGGTCTAGCCGAGTGGGTTTGGATCTAGCCGTGTGTGTTTGGGTGTAGCCGAGTGGGTTTGTGTCCAGCGGAGTGGGTTTGGGTGTAGCCGAGTGGATTTGGGTCCAGCCAAATGGGTTTTGGTCCAGCCGAGTGTGTTTGGGTCTACTCGAGTGGGTTTGGGTCTTGCCGAGTGGGTTTGGGTCTAGCCGAGTGGGTTTGGGTGTAGCCGAATTGGTTTGGGTCTAGCCGAGTGGGTTTGGGTCTAGCCGAGTGGGTTTGGGTCTAGCCGAGTGGGTTTGGGTCTGGCCGAGTGCGTTTGGGTCTAGCCGAGTGGGTTTGGTTCTAGCCGAGTGGGTTTGGGTCTAGCCGATTCCGTTTGGGTCTAGACGAGTGGGTTTGGGACTAGCCGAGTGGGTTTGGGTCTAGCCGAGTGGGTTTGGTTCTAGCCAATTGGGTTTGGGTCTAGCCGAGTGGGTTTGTGTCTAGCCGAGTTGGTTTGGGTCTAGCCAAGTGGGTTTGGGTGTGGCCGAGTGGGTTTGGGTGTAGCCGAGTGGGTTTGTGTCTAGCGGAGTGGGTTTGGGTCTAGCGGAGTGGGTTTGGGTCTAGCGGAGTGGGTTTGGGTCCAGCGGAGTGCGTTTGGGTCTAGCCGAGTGGGTTTGGGTCTAGCCAATTGGGTTTGGGTCTAGCCGAGTGGGTTTGTGTCTAGCCGAGTTGGTTTGGGTCTAGCCAAGTGGGTTTGGGTGTGGCCGAGTGGGTTTGGGTGTAGCCGAGTGGGTTTGTGTCTAGCGGAGTGGGTTTGGGTCTAGCGGAGTGGGTTTGGGTCTAGCGGAGTGGGTTTGGGTCCAGCGGAGTGCGTTTGGGTCTAGCCGAGTGGGTTTGGGTCTAGCCGAGTGTGTTTGGGTCAAGCCGAGTGGGTTTGGGTCTAGCCGAGTGGGTTTGTGTCTAGCCGAGTGGGTTTGGGTCTAGCCAAGTGGGTTTGGGTCTAGCCGAGTGGGTTTGGGTCTAGCCGAGTCCGTTTGGGTCTAGCCGAGTGGGTTTGGGTCTAGCCGAGTGGGTTTGGGTCCAGCCGAGTGGGTTTGGGTCTAGCCCAGTGGCTTTGGGTCTACCGAGTGGGTTTGGGTCTAGCCGAGTGGGTTTGGGTCTTGCCGAGTGGGTTGGGGTCCAGCCAAGTGGGTTTGGGTCTAGCCGAGTGGGTTTCGGTGTAGCCGAATGGGTGTGGGTCTAGCCGAGTGGGTTTGGGTCTAGCCGAGTGGGTTTGGGTCTAGCCGAGAGGGTTTGGGTCTAGCCAAGTGGGATTGGGACTCGCCGAGTGGGATTGGGTCTAAACGAGTGGGTTTGGGTCTAGCCGAGTGGTTTGGGTCTAGCCGAGTGGGATTGGGTGACGCCGAGTGGGTTTGGGTCTAGCCGAGTGGGTTTGGGTCTAGCCGAGTGGGTTTTGGTCCAGCCGAGTGGGTTTGGGTCTAGCCCAGTGGGTTTGGGTCTACCAAGTGGGTTTGGGTCTAGCCGAGTGGGTTTAGGTCTTGCCGAGTGGGTTGGGGTATGGCCCAGTGGGTTTGTGTCCAGCGGAGTGGGTTTGGGTGTAGCCGAGTGGATTTGGGTCCAGCCGAATGGGTTTTGGTCCAGCCGAGCGTGTTTGGGTCTACTCGAGTGGGTTTGGGTCTTGCCGAGTGGGTTTGGGTCTAGCCGAGTGGGTTTGGGTTCAGCCGAGTGGGTTTGGGTCTAGCCGAGTGGTTTTGGGTCTAGCCATGTGCGTTTGGGTCTAGCCGAGTGTGTTTGGGTATAGCCGAGTGGGTTTGTGTCTAGCCGAGTGGGTTTGAGTCTAGCCGAGTGGGTTTGGGTCTAGCCGAGTGGGTTTGTGTCTAGCCGAGTGGGTTTGGGTCTAGCCAAGTGGGTTTGGGTCTAGCCGAGTGGGTTTGGGTCTAGCCGAGTCCGTTTGGGTCTAGCCGAGTGGGTTTGGGTCTAGCCGAGTGGGTTTGGGTCCAGCCGAGTGGGTTTGGGTCTAGCCCAGTGGCTTTGGGTCTACCGAGTGGGTTTGGGTCTAGCCGAGTGGGTTTGGGTCTTGCCGAGTGGGTTGGGGTCCAGCCAAGTGGGTTTGGGTCTAGCCGAGTGGGTTTCGGTGTAGCCGAATGGGTGTGGGTCTAGCCGAGTGGGTTTGGGTCTAGCCGAGTGGGTTTGGGTCTAGCCGAGAGGGTTTGGGTCTAGCCAAGTGGGATTGGGACTCGCCGAGTGGGATTGGGTCTAAACGAGTGGGTTTGGGTCTAGCCGAGTGGTTTGGGTCTAGCCGAGTGGGATTGGGTGACGCCGAGTGGGTTTGGGTCTAGCCGAGTGGGTTTGGGTCTAGCCGAGTGGGTTTGGGTCCAGCCGAGTGGGTTTGGGTCTAGCCCAGTGGGTTTGGGTCTACCAAGTGGGTTTGGGTCTAGCCGAGTGGGTTTAGGTCTTGCCGAGTGGGTTGGGGTATGGCCCAGTGGGTTTGTGTCCAGCGGAGTGGGTTTGGGTGTAGCCGAGTGGATTTGGGTCCAGCCGAATGGGTTTTGGTCCAGCCGAGCGTGTTTGGGTCTACTCGAGTGGGTTTGGGTCTTGCCGAGTGGGTTTGGGTCTAGCCGAGTGGGTTTGGGTTCAGCCGAGTGGGTTTGGGTCTAGCCGAGTGGTTTTGGGTCTAGCCATGTGCGTTTGGGTCTAGCCGAGTGTGTTTGGGTATAGCCGAGTGGGTTTGTGTCTAGCCGAGTGGGTTTGAGTCTAGCCGAGTGGGTTTGGGTCTAGCCGAGTGGGTTTGGGTCCAGCCGAGTGGGTTTGGGTCTAGCCCAGTGGGTTTGGGTCTACCGAGTGGGTTTGGGTCTAGCCGAGTGGGTTTAGGTCTTGCCGAGTGGGTTGGGGTCTGGCCCAGTGGGTTTGGGTCTAGCCGAGTGGGTTTGGGTGTAGCCGAATGGGTTTTGGTCTAGCCGAGTGGGTTTGGATCTAGCCGAGTGTGTTTGGGTGTAGCCGAGTGGGTTTGTGTCCAGCGGAGTGGGTTTGGGTGTAGCCGAGTGGATTTGGGTCCAGCCAAATGGGTTTTGGTCCAGCCGAGTGTGTTTGGGTCTACTCGAGTGGGTTTGGGTCTTGCCGAGTGGGTTTGGGTCTAGCCGAGTGGGTTTGGGTGTAGCCGAATGGGTTTGGGTCTAGCCGAGTGGGTTTGGGTCTAGCCGAGTGGGTTTGGGTCTAGCCGAGTGGGTTTGGGTCTGGCCGAGTGCGTTTGGGTCTAGCCGAGTGGGTTTGGTTCTAGCCGAGTGGGTTTGGGTCTAGCCGATTCCGTTTGGGTCTAGACGAGTGGGTTTGGGACTAGCCGAGTGGGTTTGGGTCTAGCCGAGTGGGTTTGGTTCTAGCCAATTGGGTTTGGGTCTAGCCGAGTGGGTTTGTGTCTAGCCGAGTTGGTTTGGGTCTAGCCAAGTGGGTTTGGGTGTGGCCGAGTGGGTTTGGGTGTAGCCGAGTGGGTTTGTGTCTAGCGGAGTGGGTTTGGGTGTAGCCGAGTGGATTTGGGTCCAGCCGAATGGGTTTGGGTCCAGCCGAGTGGGTTTGCGTCGAGCCGAGTGGGTTTTGGTCTAGCCGAGCGGGCTTGGGTCTAGCGGAGTGGGTTTGGGTCTAGCCGATTGGGTTTGGGTCTAGCCGAGAGGGTTTGGGTTTCGCCGAGTGGGTTTGGGTCTAGCCGAGTGCGGTTGGGTCTAGCGGAGTGGGTTTGGGTCTAGCCGAGTGGGTTTGGGTTTCGCCGAGTGGGTTTGGGTGTAGCCGAGTGGGTTTGTGTCTAGCCGAGTGGGTTTGGGTCTAGCCGAGTGGGTTTGGGTCTAGCCGAGTGGGTTTGGGTCCAGCCGAGTGGGTTTGGGTCTAGCCGAGTGGGTTTGGGTCTACAGAGTGGGTTTGGGTCTAGCCGAGTGGGTTTGGGTCTTACCGAGTGGGTTGGGGTCTAGCCAAGTGGGTTTGGGTCTAGCCGAGTGGGTTTGGGTGTAGCCGAGTGGTTTGGGTCGAGCCGAGTGGGTTTGGGTCCAGCCGAGTGGGTTTAGGTCTAGCGGAGTGGGTTTGGGTCTAGCGGAGTGGGTTAGGGTCCAGCGGAGTGGGTTTGGGTCTAGCCGAGTGGGTTTGGGTCTAGCCGAGTGTGTTTGGGTCTAGCCGAGTGGGTTTGGGTCTAGCCGAGTGGGTTTGTGTCTAGCCGAGTGGGTTTGGGTCTAGCCAAGTGGGTTTGGGTCTAGCCGAGTGGGTTTGGGTCTAGCCGAGTCCGTTTGGGGCTAGCCGAGTGGGTTTGGGTCTAGCCGAGTGGGTTTGGGTCCAGCCGAGTGGGTTTGGGTCTAGCCCAGTGGGTTTGTGTCTAGCGGAGTGGGTTTGGGTGTAGCCGAGTGGATTTGGGTCCAGCCGAATGGGTTTGGGTCTAGCCGAGTGGGTTTGGGTCTAGCCGAGTGTGTTTGGGTGTAGCCGAGTGGGTTTGTGTCCAGCGGAGTGGGTTTGGGATTAGCCGAGTGGATTTGGGTCCAGCCGAATGGGTTTTGGTCCAGCCGAGTGTGTTTGGGTCTACTCGAGTGGGTTTGGGTCTTGCCGAGTGGGTTTGGGTCTAGCCGAGTGGGTTTGGGTGTAGCCGAATGGGTTTGGGTCTAGCCGAGTGGGTTTGGGCCTAGCCGAGTGGGTTTGGGTCTAGCCGAGTGGGTTTGGGTCTAGCGAAGTGGGTTTGGGTCTAGCCGAGTGGGTTTGGGTCTATCGGAGTGGGTTTCGGTCGAGCCGAGTGGGTTTGGGTCTAGCCGAGTGGGTTTGGGTCTTGCCGAGTGGGTTTGGGTCCAGCGGAGTGGGTTTGGGTCTAGCCGAGTGGGTTTGGGTCTAGCCGAGTGGGTTTGGGTCTAGCCTAGAGGGTTTGGGTCCAGCCGAGTGGGTTTGGGTCTAGCCGAGTGGGTTTGGGTCTAGCCGAGTGGGTTTGGTTCTAGCCAATTGGGTTTGGGTCTAGCCGAGTGGGTTTGTGTCTAGCCGAGTGGGTTTGGTTCTAGCCGAGTGGGTTTGGGTCTAGCCGATTCCGTTTGGGTGTAGCCGAGAAGGTTTGTGTCTTGCGGAGTGGGTTTGGGTGTAGCCGAGTGGATTTGGGTCCAGCCGAATGGGTTTGGGTCCACCCGAGTGGGTTTGCGTCGAGCCGAGTGGGTTTTGGTCTAGCCGAGCGGGCTTGGGTCTGGCGGAGTGGTTTGGGTCTAGCCGATTGGGTTTGGGTCTCGCCGAGAGGGTTTGGGTTTCGCCGAGTGGGTTTGGGTCTAGCCGAGTGGGTTTTGGTCTAGCCGAGTGGGTTTGGGTCTAGCAGAGTGGGTTTGGGTCTAGCCGAGTGGGTTTGGGTCTAGCCTAGTGGGTTTGGGTCTAGCCGAGTGGGTTTGGGTCTAGCCGAGTGGGTTTGGGTCTGGCCGAGTGGGTTTGGGTCTAGCCGAGTGGGTTTGGGTCTGGCCGAGTGGGTTTGGGTCTAGCCGAGTGGGTTTGGTTCTAGCCGAGTGGGTTTGGGTCTAGCCGATTCCGTTTGGGTCTAGCCGAGTGGGTTTGGGACTAGCCGAGTGGGTTTGGGTCTAGCCGAGTGGGTTTGGTTCTAGCCAATTGGGTTTGGGTCTAGCCGAGTGGGTTTGTGTCTAGCCGAGTGGGTTTGGGTCTAGCCGAGTGGGTTTGGGTCTAGCAGAGTGGGTTTGGGTCTAGCCGAGTGGGTTTGGGTCTAGCCAAGTGGGTTTGGGTCTAGCGGAGTGGGTTTGGGTCTAGCCGATTGGGTTTGGGTCTAGCCGAGTGGGTTTGGGTTTAGCCGAGTGGGTTTGGGTCTAGCCGAGTGCGGTTGGGTCTAGCCGAGTGGGTTTGGGTCTAGCCGAGTGGGTTTGGGTTTCGCCGAGTGGGTTTGGGTATAGCCGAGTGGGTTTGTGTCTAGCCGAGTGGGTTTGGGTCCAGCCGAGTGGGTTTGGGTCTAGCCGAGTGGGTTTGGGTCCAGCCGAGTGGGTTTGGGTCTAGCCGAGTGGGTTTGGGTCTACAGAGTGGGTTTGGGTCCAGCCGAGTGGGTTTGGGTCTTACCGAGTGGGTTGGGGTCTAGCCAAGTGGGTTTGGGTCTAGCCGAGTGGGTTTGGGTGTAGCCGAGTGGGTTCGGGTCGAGCCGAGTGGGTTCGGGTCCAGCCGAGTGGGTTTGGGTCTAGCGGAGTGGGTTTGGGTCTAGCGGAGTGGGTTTGGGTCCAGCGGAGTGCGTTTGGGTCTAGCCGAGTGGGTTTGGGTCTAGCCGAGTGTGTTTGGGTCAAGCCGAGTGGGTTTGGGTCTAGCCGAGTGGGTTTGTGTCTAGCCGAGTGGGTTTGGGTTAAGCCAAGTGGGTTTGGGTCTAGCCGAGTGGGTTTGGGTCTAGCCGAGTCCGTTTGGGTCTAGCCGAGTGGGTTTGGGTCTAGCCGAGTGGGTTTGGGTCCAGCCGAGTGGGTTTGGGTCTAGCCCAGTGGGTTTGGGTCTACCGAGTGGGTTTGGGTCTAGCCGAGTGGGTTTGGGTCTTGCCGAGTGGGTTGGGGTCCAGCCAAGTGGGTTTGGGTCTAGCCGAGTGGGTTTCGGTGTAGCCGAATGGGTTTGCGTCTAGCCGAGTGGGTTTGGGTCTAGCCGAGTGGGTTTGGGTCTAGCCGAGAGGGTTTGGGTCCAGCCAAGTGGGATTGGGACTCGCCGAGTGGGATTGGGTCTAAACGAGTGGGTTTGGGTCTGGCCGAGTGGTTTGGGTCTAGCCGAGTGGGATTGGGTGACGCCGAGTGGGTTTGGGTCTAGCCGAGTGGGCTTGGGTCTAGCCGAGAGGGTTTGGGTCCAGCCGAGTGGGTTTGGGTCTAGCCCAGTGGGTTTGGGTCTACCAAGTGGGTTTGGGTCTAGCCGAGTGGGTTTAGGTCTTGCTGATTGGGTTGGGGTCTGGCCCAGTGGGTTTGGGTCTAGCCGAGTGGGTTTGGGTGAAGCCGAATGGGTTTGGGTCTAGCCGAGTGGGTTTGGGTCTAGCCGAGTGTGTTTGGGTGTAGCCGAGTGGGTTTGTGTCCAGCGGAGTGGGTTTGGGTGTAGCCGAGTGGATTTGGGTCCAGCCGAATGGGTTTTGGTCCAGCCGAGTGTGTTTGGGTCTACTCGAGTGGGTTTGGGTCTTGCCGAGTGGGTTTGGGTCTAGCCGAGTGGGTTTGGGTGTAGCCGAATGGGTTTGGGTCTAGCCGAGTGGGTTTGGGCCTAGCCGAGTGGGTTTGGGTCTAGCCGAGTGGGTTTGGGTCTAGCGAAGTGGGTTTGGGTCTAGCCGAGTGGGTTTGGGTCTAGCCGAGTGGGTTTCGGTCGAGCCGAGTGGGTTTGGGTCTAGCCGAGTGGGTTTGGGTCTTGCCGAGTGGGTTTGGGTCCAGCGGAGTGGGTTTGGGTCTAGCCGAGTGGGTTTGGGTCTAGCCGAGTGGGTTTGGGTCTAGCCGAGTGGGTTTGGGTCTAGCCGAGTGGGTTTGGGTCTAGCAGAGTGGGTTTGGGTCTAGCCGAGTGGGTTTGGGTCTAGCCTAGAGGGTTTGGGTCCAGCCGAGTGGGTTTGGGTCTAGCCGAGTGGGTTTGGGTCTAGCCGAGTGGGTTTGGTTCTAGCCAATTGGGTTTGGGTCTAGCCGAGTGGGTTTGTGTCTAGCCGAGTGGGTTTGGTTCTAGCCAAGTGGGTTTGGGTCTAGCCGATTCCGTTTGGGTGCAGCCGAGAAGGTTTGTGTCTTGCGGAGTGGGTTTGGGTGTAGCCGAGTGGATTTGGGTCCAGCCGAATGGGTTTGGGTCCACCCGAGTGGGTTTGCGTCGAGCCGAGTGGGTTTTGGTCTAGCCGAGCGGGCTTGGGTCTGGCGGAGTGGTTTGGGTCTAGCCGATTGGGTTTGGGTCTCGCCGAGAGGGTTTGGGTTTCGCCGAGTGGGTTTGGGTCTAGCCGAGTGGGTTTTGGTCTAGCCGAGTGGGTTTGGGTCTAGCCGAGTGGGTTTGGGTCTGGCCGAGTGGGTTCGGGTCTAGCCGAGTGGGTTTGGGTCTGGCCGAGTGGGTTTGGGTCTAGCCGAGTGGGTTTGGTTCTAGCCGAGTGGGTTTGGGTCTAGCCGATTCCCTTTGGGTCTAGCCGAGTGGGTTTGGGACTAGCCGAGTGGGTTTGGGTCTAGCCGAGTGGGTTTGGTTCTAGCCAATTGGGTTTGGGTCTAGCCGAGTGGGTTTGTGTCTAGCCGAGTGGGTTTGGGTCTAGCCGAGTGGGTTTGGGTGTGGCCGAGTGGGTTTGGGTGTAGCCGAGTGGGTTTGTGTCTAGCGGAGTGGGTTTGGGTGTAGCCGAGTGGATTTGGGTCCAGCCGAATGGGTTTGGGTCCAGCCGAGTGGGTTTGCGTCGAGCTGAGTGGGTTTTGGTCTAGCCGAGAGGGTTTGGGTCCAGCCGAGTGGGTTTGGGTCTAGCCCAGTGGGTTTGGGTCTACCAAGTGGGTTTGGGTCTAGCCGAGTGGGTTTAGGTCTTGCTGAGTGGGTTGGGGTCTGGCCCAGTGGGTTTGGGTCTAGCCGAGTGGGTTTGGGTGTAGCCGAATGGGTTTGGGTCTAGCCGAGTGGGTTTGTGTCTAGCCGAGTGTGTTTGGGTGTAGCCGAGTGGGTTTGTGTCCAGCGGAGTGGGTTTGGGTGTAGCCGAGTGGATTTGGGTCCAGCCGAATGGGTTTTGGTCCAGCCGAGTGTGTTTGGGTCTACTCGAGTGGGTTTGGGTCTTGCCGAGTGGGTTTGGGTCTAGCCGAGTGGGTTTGGGTGTAGCCGAATGGGTTTGGGTCTAGCCGAGTGGGTTTGGGCCTAGCCGAGTGGGTTTGGGTCTAGCCGAGTGGGTTTGGGTCTAGCGAAGTGGGTTTGGGTCTAGCCGAGTGGGTTTGGGTCTAGCCGAGTGGGTTTCGGTCGAGCCGAGTGGGTTTGGGTCTAGCCGAGTGGGTTTGGGTCTTGCCGAGTGGGTTTGGGTCCAGCGGAGTGGGTTTGGGTCTAGCCGAGTGGGTTTGGGTCTAGCCGAGTGGGTTTGGGTCTAGCCGAGTGGGTTTGGGTCTAGCCGAGTGGGTTTGGGTCTAGCAGAGTGGGTTTGGGTCTAGCCGAGTGGGTTTGGGTCTAGCCTAGAGGGTTTGGGTCCAGCCGAGTGGGTTTGGGTCTAGCCGAGTGGGTTTGGGTCTAGCCGAGTGGGTTTGGTTCTAGCCAATTGGGTTTGGGTCTAGCCGAGTGGGTTTGTGTCTAGCAGAGTGGGTTTGGTTCTAGCCAAGTGGGTTTGGGTCTAGCCGATTCCGTTTGGGTGCAGCCGAGAAGGTTTGTGTCTTGCGGAGTGGGTTTGGGTGTAGCCGAGTGGATTTGGGTCCAGCCGAATGGGTTTGGGTCCACCCGAGTGGGTTTGCGTCGAGCCGAGTGGGTTTTGGTCTAGCCGAGCGGGCTTGGGTCTGGCGGAGTGGTTTGGGTCTAGCCGATTGGGTTTGGGTCTCGCCGAGAGGGTTTGGGTTTCGCCGAGTGGGTTTGGGTCTAGCCGAGTGGGTTTTGGTCTAGCCGAGTGGGTTTGGGTCTAGCCGAGTGGGTTTGGGTCTGGCCGAGTGGGTTCGGGTCTAGCCGAGTGGGTTTGGGTCTGGCCGAGTGGGTTTGGGTCTAGCCGAGTGGGTTTGGTTCTAGCCGAGTGGGTTTGGGTCTAGCCGATTCCCTTTGGGTCTAGCCGAGTGGGTTTGGGACTAGCCGAGTGGGTTTGGGTCTAGCCGAGTGGGTTTGGTTCTAGCCAATTGGGTTTGGGTCTAGCCGAGTGGGTTTGTGTCTAGCCGAGTGGGTTTGGGTCTAGCCGAGTGGGTTTGGGTGTGGCCGAGTGGGTTTGGGTGTAGCCGAGTGGGTTTGTGTCTAGCGGAGTCGGTTTGGGTGTAGCCGAGTGGATTTGGGTCCAGCCGAATGGGTTTGGGTCCAGCCGAGTGGGTTTGCGTCGAGCTGAGTGGGTTTTGGTCTAGCCGAGCGGGCTTGGGTCTAGCGGAGTGGGTTTGGGTCTAGCCGATTGGGTTTGGGTCTAGCCGAGAGGGTTTGGGTTTCGCCGAGTGGGTTTGGGTCTAGCCGAGTGCGTTTGGGTCTAGCGGAGTGGGTTTGGGTCTAGCCGAGTGGGTTTGGGTCTAGCCGAGTGGGTTTGGGTCTAGCCGAGTGGGTTTGGGTCTAGCCGAGTGGGTTTGGGTCTAGCCGAATGGGTTTGGTTCTAGCCAAGTGGGTTTAGGTCTAGCGGAGTGGGTTTGGGTCTAGCCGATTGGGTTTGGGTCTAGCCGAGTGGGTTTGGGTTTAGCCGAGTGGGTTTGGGTCTAGCCGAGTGCGGTTGGGTCTAGCCGAGTGGGTTTGGGTCTAGCCGAGTGGGTTTGGGTTTCGCCGAGTGGGTTTGGGTATAGCCGAGTGGGTTTGTGTCTAGCCGAGTGGGTTTGGGTCTAGCCGAGTGGGTTTGCGTCTAGCCGA
Organism: Raja brachyura; assembly: GCA_963514005.1. Next base: position 27,469,780 of record OY740815.1, on the reverse strand, counting down.
GTGGGTTTGGGTTTCGCCGAGTGGGTTTGGGTCTAGCCGAGTGGGTTTTGGTCTAGCCGAGTGGGTTTGGGTCTAGCAGAGTGGGTTTGGGTCTAGCCGAGTGGGTTTGTGTCTAGCCTAGTGGGTTTGGGTCTAGCCGAGTGGGTTTGGGTCTAGCCGAGTGGGTTTGGGTCTGGCCGAGTGGGTTTGGGTCTAGCCGAGTGGGTTTGGGTCTGGCCGAGTGGGTTTGGGTCTAGCCGAGTGGGTTTGGTTCTAGCCGAGTGGGTTTGGGTCTAGCCGATTCCGTTTGGGTCTAGCCGAGTGGGTTTGGGACTAGCCGAGTGGGTTTGGGTCTAGCCGAGTGGGTTTGGTTCTAGCCAATTGGGTTTGGGTCTAGCCGAGTGGGTTTGTGTCTAGCCGAGTGGGTTTGGGTCTAGCCGAGTGGGTTTGGGTGTGGCCGAGTGGGTTTGGGTCCAGCCGAATGGGTTTGGGTCCAGCCGAGTGGGTTTGCGTCGAGCTGAGTGGGTTTTGGTCTAGCCGAGCGGGCTTGGGTCTAGCGGAGTGGGTTTGGGTCTAGCCGATTGGGTTTGGGTCTAGCCGAGAGGGTTTGGGTTTCGCCGAGTGGGTTTGGGTCTAGCCGAGTGCGTTTGGGTCTAGCGGAGTGGGTTTGGGTCTAGCCGAGTGGGTTTGGGTCTAGCCGAGTGGGTTTGGGTATAGCCGAGTGGGTTTGGGTCTAGCCGAGTGGGTTTGGGTCTAGCCGAGTGGGTTTGGTTCTAGCCAAGTGGGTTTAGGTCCAGCGGAGTGGGTTTGGGTCTAGCCGATTGGGTATGGGTCTAGCCGAGTGGGTTTGGGTTTAGCCGAGTGGGTTTGGGTCTAGCCGAGTGCGGTTGGGTCTAGCCGAGTGGGTTTGGGTCTAGCCGAGTGGGTTTGGGTTTCGCCGAGTGGGTTTGGGTATAGCCGAGTGGGTTTGTGTCTAGCCGAGTGGGTTTGGGTCTAGCCGAGTGGGTTTGTGTCTAGCCGAGTGGGTTTGGGTCTAGCAGAGTGGGTTTGGGTCTAGCCGAGTGGGATTGGGTCTAGCCTAGTGGGTTTGGGTCTAGCCGAGTGGGTTTGTGTCTAGCCGAGTGGGTTTGGGTCTGGCCGAGTGCGTTTGGGTCTAGCCGAGTGGGTTTGGTTCTGGCCGAGTGGGTTTGGGTCTAGCCGAGTGGGTTTGGTTCTAGCCGAGTGGGTTTGGGTCTAGCCGATTCCGTTTGGGTCTGAAGAAGGGTCTCGACCCGAAACGTCGCCTATCTCCTTCACTCCTTAGATGCTGCTGCACCCGCTGAGTTTCTCCAGCTTTTTGTGTAACCCTCCGTTTGGGTCTAGCCGAGTGGGTTTGGGACTAGCCGAGTGGGTTTGGGTCTAGCCGAGTGGGTTTGGTTCTAGCCAATTGGGTTTGGGTCTAGCCGAGTGGGTTTGTGTCTAGCCGAGTGGGTTTGGGTCTAGCCGAGTGGGTTTGGGTGTGGCCGAGTGGGTTTGGGTGTAGCCGAGTGGGTTTGTGTCTAGCGGAGTGGGTTTGGGTGTAGCCGAGTGGATTTGGGTCCAGCCGAATGGGTTTGGGTCCAGCCGAGTGGGTTTGCATCGAGCCGAGTGGGTTTTGGTCTAGCCGAGCGGGCTTGGGTCTAGCGGAGTGGGTTTGGGCCTAGCCGATTGGGTTTGGGTCTAGCCGAGAGGGTTTGGGTTTCGCCGAGTGGGTTTGGGTCTAGCCGAGTGCGCTTGGGTCTAGCGGAGTGGGTTTGGGTCTAGCCGAGTGGGTTTGGGTCTAGCCGAGTGGGTTTGGGTATAGCCGAGTGGGTTTGGGTCTAGCCGAGTGGGTTTGGGTCTAGCCGAGTGGGTTTGGTTCTAGCCAAGTGGGTTTGGGTCTAGCGGAGTGGGTTTGGGTCTAGCCGATTGGGGTTTGGTCTAGCCGAGTGGGTTTGGGTTTAGCCAAGTGGGTTTGGGTCTAGCCGAGTGCGGTTGGGTCTAGCCGAGTGGGTTTGGGTCTAGCCGAGTGGGTTTGGGTTTCGCCGAGTGGGTTTGGGTATAGCCGAGTGGGTTTGTGTCTAGCCGAGTGGGTTTGGGTCTAGCCGAGTGGGTTTGGGTCTAGCCGAGTGGGTTTGGGTCCAGCCGAGTGGGTTTGGGTCTAGCCGAGTGGGTTTGGGTCTACAGAGTGGGTTTGGGTCGAGCCGAGTGGGTTTGGGTCTTACCGAGTGGGTTGGGGTCTAGCCAAGTGGGTTTGGGTCTAGCCGAGTGGCTTTGGGTGTAGCCGAGTGGGTTTGGGTCGAGCCGAGTGGGTTTGGGTCCAGCCAAGTGGGTTTGGGTCTAGCGGAGTGGGTTTGGGTCTAGCGGAGTGCGTTTGGGTCTAGCGGAGTGGGTTTGGGTCTAGCCGAGTGGGTTTGGGTCTAGCCGAGTGTGTTTGGGTCTAGCCGAGTGGGTTTGGGTCTATCCGAGTGGGTTTGTGTCTAGCCGAGTGGGTTTGGGTCTAGCCAAGTGGGTTTGGGTCTAGCCGAGTGGGTTTGGGTCTAGCCGAGTGGGTTTGGGTCTAGCCGAGTGGGTTTGGGTCTAGCCGAGTGGGTTTGGGTCCAGCCGAGTGGGTTTGGGTCTAGCCAAGTGGGATTGGGTCACGCCGAGTGGGTTTGGGTCTAGCCGAGTGGGTTTGGGTCGAGCCGAGTGGGTTGGGGTCCAGCCAAGTGGGTTTGGGTCTAGCCGAGTGGGTTTGGGTCTAGCGGAGTGGGTTTGGGTCTAGCGGAGTGGGTTTGGGTCTAGCCGAGTGGGTTTGGGTCTAGCCGAGTGGGTTTGGGTCTAGCCGAGTGGGTTTGGGTCTAGCCGAGTGGGTTTGGGTCTTGCCGAGTGGGTTGGGGTCCAGCCAAGTGGGTTTGGGTCTAGCCGAGTGGGTTTCGGTGTAGCCGAATGGGTTTGGGTCTAGCCGAGTGGGTTTGGGTCTAGCCGAGTGGGTTTGGGTCTAGCCGAGAGGGTTTGGGTCTAGCCAAGTGGGATTGGGACTAGCCGAGTGGGATTGCGTCTAGCCGAGTGGGTTTGGGTCTAACCGAGTGGGTTTGGGTCTAGCCGAGTGGGTTTGGGTCTAGCCGAGTGGGATTGGGTCACGCCGAGCGGGTTTGGGTCTAGCTGAGTGGGTTTGGGTCTAGCGGAGTGGGTTTGGGACTAGCCGAGTGCGTTTGGGTCTAGCAGAGTGGGTTTGGGTCCAGCCGAGTGGGTTTGGGTCTAGCCCAGTGGGTTTGGGTATAGCCGAGTGGGTTTGGGTCTAGCCGAGTGGGTTTGGTTCTAGCAAAGTGGGTTTGTGTCTCGCCGAGTGGGTTTGGGTCTAGCCGAGTGGGCTTGGGTCTAGCCGAGTGGGTTTGGGTTCAGCCGAGTGGGTTTGGGTCTAGCCGAGCGGGTTTGGGTCTAGCCAAGTGGGTTTGGGTCTAGCGAAGTGGGTTTGGGTCTAGCCGAGTGGGTTTGGGTCTAGCCGAGTGGGTTTGGGTCTAGCCGAGTGGGTTTGGGTCTAGCCGAGTGGGTTTGGGTCTAGCCGAGTGGGTTTGGGTCCAGCGGAGTCGGTTTGGGTCTAGCCGAGTGGGTTTGGGTCTGGCCGAGTGGGTTTGGGTCTAGCCGAGTGGGTTTGGGTCTAGCCGAGTGGGTTTGGGTCTAGCCTAGTGGGTTTGGGTCTAGCCGAATGGGTTTGGGTCTAGCCGAGTGGGTTTGGTTCTAGCCGAGTGGGTTTGGGTCTAGCCAATTCCGTTTGGGTCTAGCCGAGTGGGTTTGGGACTAGCCGAGTGGGTTTGGGTCTAGCTGAGTGGGTTTGGTTCTAGCCAATTGGGTTTGGGTCTAGCCGAGTGGGTTTGGGTCTAGCCGAGTGGGTTTGGGTCTAGCCGAGTGGGTTTGGGTCTAGCCGAGTGGGTTTGGGTCTAGCGGAGTGGGTTTGGGTTTCGCCGAGTGGGTTTGGGTATAGCCGAGTGGGTTTGTGTTTAGCCGAGTGGGTTTGGGTCTAGCCGAGTGGGTTTGGGTCCAGCCGAGTGGGTTTGGGTCCAGCCGAGTGGGTTTGGGTCTAGCCGAGTGGGTTTGGGTCTAGCCGAGTGGGTTTGGGTCTTACCGAGTGGGTTGGGGTCTAGCCAAGTGGGTTTGGGTCTAGCCGAGTGGGTTTGGGTCTAGCGGAGTGGGTTTGGGTTTCGCCGAGTGGGTTTGGGTATAGCCGAGTGGGTTTGTGTTTAGCCGAGTGGGTTTGGGTCCAGCCGAGTGGGTTTGGGTCCAGCCGAGTGGGTTTGGGTCTAGCCGAGTGGGTTTGGGTCTAGCCGAGTGGGTTTGGGTCTAGCCGAGTGGGTTTGCGTCTTACCGAGTGGGTTGGGGTCTAGCCAAGTGGGTTTGAGTATAGCCGAGTGGGTTTGGGTGTAGCTGAGTGGGTTTGGGTCTAGCCGAGTAGGTTTGGGTCCAGCCGAGTGGGTTTGGGTCTAGCCGAGTGGGTTTGGGTCTAGCGGAGTGGGTTTGGGTCTAGCCGAGTGGGTTTGGGTCTAGCCGAGTGGGTTTGGGTCTAGCCGAGTGGGTTTGGGTCTAGCCGAGTGGGTTTGGGTCTAGCCGAGTGGGTTTGGGTCTAGCCGAGTGGGTTTGGGTCTAGCCGAGTGGGTTTGGGTCTAGCCGAGTGGGTTTGGGTGTAGCCGAGTGGGTTTGTGTCTAGCGGAGTGGGTTTGGGTGTAGCCGAGTGGATTTGGGTCCAGCCGAATGGGTTTGGGTCCAGCCGAGTGGGTTTGCGTCGAGCCGAGTGGGTTTTGGTCTAGCCGAGCGGGCTTGGGTCTAGCGGAGTGGGTTTGGGTCTAGCCGATTGGGTTTGGGTCTAGCCGAGAGGGTTTGGGTTTAGCCGAGTGGGTTTGGGTCTAGGCGAGTGCGTTTGGGTCTAGCGGAGTGGGTTTGGGTCTAGCCGAGGGGGTTTGTGTCTAGCCGAGTGGGCTTGGGTATAGCCGAGTTGGTTTGGGTCTAGCCAAGTGGGTTTGGGTCTAGCCGAGTGGGTTTGGGTCTAGCCGAGTGGGTTTGGGTCTAGCGGAGTGGGTTAGGGTTTCGCCGAGTGGGTTTGGGTATAGCCGAGTGGGTTTGTGTCTAGCCGAGTGGGTTTGGGTCTAGCCGAGTGGGTTTGGGTCCAGCCGAGTGGGTTTGGGTCCAGCCGAGTGGGTTTGGGTCTAGCCGAGTGGGTTTGGGTCTAGCCAAGTGGGTTTCGGTCCAGCCGAGTGGGTTTGGGTCTAGCCGAGTGGGTTTGGGTCTACAGAGTGGGTTTGGGTCTAGCCGAGTGGGTTTGGGTCTTACCGAGTGGGTTGGGGTCTAGCCAAGTGGGTTTGGGTCTAGCCGAGTGGGTTTGGGTGTAGCCGAGTGGGTTTGGGTCGATCCGAGTGTGTTCGGGTCCAGCCGAGTGGGTTTGGGTCTAGCGGAGTGGGTTTGGGTCTAGCGGAGTGGGTTTGGGTCCAGCGGAGTGGGTTTGGGTCTAGCCGAGTGGGTTTGGGTGTAGCCGAATGGGTTTGGGTCTAGCCGAGTGGGTTTGGGTCTAGCCGAGTGGGTTTGGGTCTAGCCGAGTGGGTTTGGGTCTAGCCGATTGGGTTTGGGTCCAGCCCAGTGGGTTTGGGTCTACCGAGTGGGTTTGGGCCTAGCCGAGTGGGTTTGGGTCTTGCCGAGTGGGTTGTTGTCCAGCCAAGTGGGTTTGGGTCTAGCCGAGTGGGTTTCGGTGTAGCCGAATGGGTTTGGGTCTAGCCGAGTGGGTTTGGGTCTAGCCGAGTGGGTTTGGGTCTAGCCGAGAGGGTTTGGGTCTAGCCAAGTGGGATTGGGACTCGCTGAGTGGGATTGGGTCTAAACGAGTGGGTTTGGGTCTAGCCGAGTGGTTTGGGTCTAGCCGAGTGGGATTGGGTGACGCCGAGTGGGTTTGGGTCTAGCCGAGTGGGTTTGGGTCTAGCCGAGTGGGTTTGGGTCCAGCCGAGTGGGTTTGGGTCTAGCCCAGTGGGTTTGGGTCTACCGAGTTGGTTTGGGTCTAGCCGAGTGGGTTTAGGTCTTGCCGAGTGGGTTGGGGTCTGGCCCAGTGGGTTTGGGTCTAGCCGAGTGGGTTTGGGTGTAGCCGAATGGGTTTGGGTCTAGCCGAGTGGGTTTGGGTCTAGCCGAGTGTGTTTGGGTGTAGCCGAGTGGGTTTGTGTCCAGCGGAGTGGGTTTGGGTGTAGCCGAGTGGATTTGGGTCCAGCCGAATGGGTTTTGGTCCAGCCGAGTGTGTTTGGGTCTACTCGAGTTTGTTTGGGTCTTGCCGAGTGGGTTTGGGTCTAGCCGAGTGGGTTTGGGTGTAGCCGAATGGGTTTGGGTCTAGCCGAGTGGGTTTGGGTCTAGCCGAGTGGGTTTGGGTCGAGCCGAGTGGGTTTGGGTCTAGCGAAGTGGGTTTGGGTCTAGCCGAGTGGGTTTGGGTCTAGCCGAGTGGGTTTGGGTCGAGCCGAGTGGGTTTGGGTCTAGCCGAGTGGGTTTGGGTCTAGCCGAGTCGGTTTGGGTCCAGCCGAGCGGCTTGGGTCTAGCCGAGTGGGTTTGGGTCTAGCCGAGTGGGTTTGGGTCTAGCAGAGTGGGTTTGGGTCTAGCCGAGTGGGTTTGGGTCTAGCCGAGTGGGTTTGGGTCTAGCCGAGTGGGTTTGGGTCTAGCAGAGAGGGTTTGGGTCTAGCCGAGTGGGTTTGGGTCTGGCCGAGTGGGTTTGGGTCTAGCCGAGTGGGTTTGGTTCTAGCCGAGTGGGTTTGGGTCTAGCCGATTCCGTTTGGGTCTAGCTGAGTGGGTTTGGGACTAGCCGAGTGGGTTTGGGTCTAGCCGAGTGGGTTTGGTTCTAGCCAATTGGGATTGGGTGACGCCGAGTGGGTTTGGGTCTAGCCGAGTGGGTTTGCGTCTAGCCGAGTGGGTTTGGGTCCAGCCGAGTGGGTTTGGGTCTAGCCCAGTGGGTTTGGGTCTACCGAGTGGGTTTGGGTCTAGCCGAGTGGGTTTAGGTCTTGCCGAGTGGGTTGGGGTCTGGCCCAGTGGGTTTGGGTCTAGCCGAGTGGGTTTGGGTGTAGCCGAATGGGTTTGGGTCTAGCCGAGTGGGTTTGGGTCTAGCCGAGTGTGTTTGGGTGTAGCCGAGTGGGTTTGTGTCCAGCGGAGTGGGTTTGGGTGTAGCCGAGTGGATTTGGGTCCAGCCGAATGGGTTTTGGTCCAGCCGAGTGTGTTTGGGTCTACTCGAGTGGGTTTGGGTCTTGCCGAGTGGGTTTGGGTCTAGCCGAGTGGGTTTGGGTGTAGCCGAATGGGTTTGGGTCTAGCCGAGTGGGTTTGGGTCGAGCCGAGTGGGTTTGGGTCTAGCCGAGTGGGTTTGGGTCTAGCCGAGTGGGTTTGGGTCCAGCGGAGTGGGTTTGGGTCTAGCCGAGTGGGTTTGGGTCTAGCCGAGTGGGTTTGGGTCTAGCAGAGTAGGTTTGGGTCTAGCCGAGTGGGTTTGGGTCTAGCCTAGTGGGTTTGGGTCTAGCCGAGTGTGTTTGGGTCTAGCCGAGTGGGTTTGGGTCTGGCCGAGTGGGTTTGGGTCTAGCCGAGTGGGTTTGGGTCTGGCTGAGTGGGTTTGGGTCTAGCCGAGTGGGTTTGGTTCTAGCCGAGTGGGTTTGGGTCTAGCCGATTCCGTTTGGGTCTGAAGAAGGGTCTCGACCCGAAACGTCGCCTATCTCCTTCACTCCTTAGATGCTGCTGCACCCGCTGAGTTTCTCCAGCTTTTTGTGTAATCCTCCGTTTGGGTCTAGCCGAGTGGGTTTGGGACTAGCCGAGTGGGTTTGGGTCTAGCCGAGTGGGTTTGGTTCTAGCCAATTGGGTTTGGGTCTAGCCGAGTGGGTTTGTGTCTAGCCGAGTGGGTTTGGGTCTAGCCGAGTGGGCTTGGGTGTGGCCGAGTGGGTTTGGGTGTGGCCGAGTGGGTTTGTGTCTAGCGGAGTGGGTTTGGGTGTAGCCGAGTGGATTTGGGTACAGCCGAATGGGTTTGGGTCCAGCCGAGTGGGTTTGCGTCGAGCCGAGCGGGTTTTGGTCTAGCCGAGCGGGCTTGGGTCTAGCGGAGTGGGTTTGGGTCTAGCCGATTGGGTTTGGGTCTAGCCGAGAGGGTTTGGGTTTCGCCGAGTGGGTTTGGGTCTAGCCGAGTGCGTTTGGGTCTAGCGGAGTGGGTTTGGGTCTAGCCAAGTGGGTTTGGGTCTAGCCGAGTGGGTTTGGGTATAGCCGAGTGGGTTTGTGTCTAGCCGAGTGGGTTTGGTTCTAGCCGAGTGGGATTGGTTCTAGCCAAGTGGGTTTGGGTCTAGCGGAGTGGGTTTGGGTCTAGCCGATTGGGTTTGGGTCTAGCCGAGTGGGTTTGGGTCTAGCCGAGTGGGTTTGGGTCCAGCCGAGTGGGTTTGGGTCCAGCCGAGTGGGTTTGGGTCTAGCCGAGTGGGTTTGGGTCTAGCCGAGTGGGTTTGGGTCTAGCCGAGTGGGTTTGGGTCTAGCCGAGTGGGTTTGGGTCTTACCGAGTGGGTTGGGGTCTAGCCGAGTGGGTTTGGGTGTAGCTGAGTGGGTTTGGGTCTAGCCGAGTGGGTTTGGGTCCAGCCGAGTGGGTGTGGGTCTAGCCGAGTGGGGTTGGGTCTAGCGGAGTGGGTTTGGGTCTAGCCGAGTGGGTTTGGGTCTTGCCGAGTGGGTTTGGGTCTAGCCGAGTGGGTTTGGGTCTAGCCGAGCGGGCTTGGGTCTAGCGGAGTGGGTTCGGGTCTAGCCGATTGGGTTTGGGTCTAGCCGAGAGGGTTTGGGTTTCGCCGAGTGGGTTTGGGTATAGCCGAGTGGGTTTGGGTCTAGCCGAGTGGGTTTGGGTCTAGCAGAGTGGGTTTGGGTCTAGCCGAGTGGGTTTGGGTCTAGCCTAGTGGGTTTGGGTCTAGCCGAGTGGGTTTGGGTCTAGCCGAGTGGGTTTGGGTCTGGCCGAGAGGGTTTGGGTCTAGCCGAGTGGGTTTGGGTCTGGCCGAGTGGGTTTGGGTCTAGCCGAGTGGGTTTGGTTCTAGCCGAGTGGGTTTGGGTCTAGCCGATTCCGTTTGGGTCTAGCTGAGTGGGTTTGGGACTAGCCGAGTGGGTTTGGGTCTAGCCGAGTGGGTTTGGTTCTAGCCAATTGGGATTGGGTGACGCCGAGTGGGTTTGGGTCTAGCCGAGTGGGTTTGGGTCTAGCCGAGTGGGTTTGGGTCCAGCCGAGTGGGTTTAGGTCTTGCCGAGTGGGTTGGGGTCTGGCCCAGTGGGTTTGGGTCTAGCCGAGTGGGTTTGGGTGTAGCCGAATGGGTTTGGGTCTAGCCGAGTGGGTTTGGGTCTAGCCGAGTGTGTTTGTGTGTAGCCGAGTGGGTTTGTGTCCAGCGGAGTGGGTTTGGGTGTAGCCGAGTGGATTTGGGTCCAGCCGAATGGGTTTTGGTCCAGCCGAGTGTGTTTGGGTCTACTCGAGTGGGTTTGGGTCTTGCCGAGTGGGTTTGGGTCTAGCCGAGTGGGTTTGGGTGTAGCCGAATGGGTTTGGGTCTAGCCGAGTGGGTTTGGGTCTAGCCGAGTGGGTTTGGGTCTAGCCGAGTGGGTTTGGGTCTAGCGAAGTGGGTTTGGGTCAGCCGAGTGGGTTTGGGTCTAGCCGAGTGGGTTTGGGTCGAGCCGAGTGGGTTTGGGTCTAGCCGAGTGGGTTTGGGTCTAGCCGAGTGGGTTTGGGTCCAGCGGAGTGGGTTTGGGTCTAGCCGAGTGGGTTTGGGTCTAGCCGAGTGGGTTTGGGTCTAGCAGAGTGGGTTTGGGTCTAGCCGAGTGGGTTTGGGTCTAGCCTAGTGGATTTGGGTCTAGCCGAGTGGGTTTGGGTCTAGCCGAGTGGGTTTGGGTCTGGCCGAGTGGGTTTGGGTCTAGCCGAGTGGGTTTGGGTCTGGCCGAGTGGGTTTGGGTCTAGCCGAGTGGGTTTGGTTCTAGCCGAGTGGGTTTGGGTCTAGCCGATTCCGTTTGGGTCTGAAGAATGGTCTCGACCCGAAACGTCGCCTATCTCCTTCACTCCTTAGATGCTGCTGCACCCGCTGAGTTTCTCCAGCTTTTTGTGTAACCCTCCGTTTGGGTCGAGCCGAGTGGGTTTGGAACTAGCCGAGTGGGTTTGGGTCTAGCCGAGTGGGTTCGGTTCTAGTCAATTGGGTTTGGGTCTAGCCGAGTGGGTTTGTGTCTAGCCGAGTGGGTTTGGGTCTAGCCGAGTGGGCTTGGGTGTGGCCGAGTGGGTTTGGGTCTAGCCGATTGGGTTTGGGTCTAGCCGAGAGGGTTTGGGTTTCGCCGAGTGGGTTTGGGTCTAGCCGAGTGCGTTTGGGTCTAGCGGAGGGGGTTTGGGTCTAGCCAAGTGGGTTTGGGTCTAGCCGAGTGGGTTTGGGTATAGCCGAGTGGGTTTGTGTCTAGCCGAGTGGGTTTGGGTCTAGCCGAGTGGGTTTGGTTCTAGCCAAGTGGGTTTGGGTCTAGCGGAGTGGGTTTGGGTCTAGCCGATTGGGTTTGGGTCTAGCCGAGTGGGTTTGGGTTTAGCCGAGTGGGTTTGGGTCTAGCCGAGTGCGGTTGGGTCTAGCCGAGTGGGTTTGGGTCTAGCCGAGTGGGTTTGGGTTTCGCCGAGTGGGTTTGGGTATAGCCGAGTGGGTTTGTGTCTAGCCGAGTGGGTTTGGGTCTGGCCGAGAGGGTTTGGGTCTAGCCGAGTGGGTTTGGGTCTGGCCGAGTGGGTTTGGGTCTAGCCGAGTGGGTTTGGTTCTAGCCGAGTGGGTTTGGGTCTAGCCGATTCCGTTTGGGTCTAGCTGAGTGGGTTTGGGACTAGCCGAGTGGGTTTGGGTCTAGCCGAGTGGGTTTGGTTCTAGCCAATTGGGATTGGGTGACGCCGAGTGGGTTTGGGTCTAGCCGAGTGGGTTTGGGTCTAGCCGAGTGGGTTTGGGTCCAGCCGAGTGGGTTTAGGTCTTGCCGAGTGGGTTGGGGTCTGGCCCAGTGGGTTTGGGTCTAGCCGAGTGGGTTTGGGTGTAGCCGAATGGGTTTGGGTCTAGCCGAGTGGGTTTGGGTCTAGCCGAGTGGGTTCGGTTCTAGTCAATTGGGTTTGGGTCTAGCCGAGTGGGTTTGTGTCTAGCCGAGTGGGTTTGGGTCTAGCCGAGTGGGCTTGGGTGTGGCCGAGTGGGTTTGGGTCTAGCCGATTGGGTTTGGGTCTAGCCGAGAGGGTTTGGGTTTCGCCGAGTGGGTTTGGGTCTAGCCGAGTGCGTTTGGGTCTAGCGGAGTGGGTTTGTGTCTAGCCAAGTGGGTTTGGGTCTAGCCGAGTGGGTTTGGGTATAGCCGAGTGGGTTTGTGTCTAGCCGAGTGGGTTTGGGTCTAGCCGAGTGGGTTTGGTTCTAGCCAAGTGGGTTTGGGTCTAGCAGAGTGGGTTTGGTTCTAGCCGAGTGGGTTTGGGTCTAGCCGATTCCGTTTGGGTCTAGCTGAGTGGGTTTGGGACTAGCCGAGTGGGTTTGGGTCTAGCCGAGTGGGTTTGGTTCTAGCCAATTGGGATTGGGTGACGCCGAGTGGGTTTGGGTCTAGCCGAGTGGGTTTGGGTCTAGCCGAGTGGGTTTGGGTCCAGCCGAGTGGGTTTAGGTCTTGCCGAGTGGGTTGGGGTCTGGCCCAGTGGGTTTGGGTCTAGCCGAGTGGGTTTGGGTGTGGCCGAATGGGTTTGGGTCTAGCAGAGTGGGTTTGGGTCTAGCCGAGTGGGTTCGGTTCTAGTCAATTGGGTTTGGGTCTAGCCGAGTGGGTTTGTGTCTAGCCGAGTGGGTTTGGGTCTAGCCGAGTGGGCTTGGGTGTGGCCGAGTGGGTTTGGGTCTAGCCGATTGGGTTTGGGTCTAGCCGAGAGGGTTTGGGTTTCGCCGAGTGGGTTTGGGTCTAGCCGAGTGCGTTTGGGTCTAGCGGAGTGGGTTTGGGTCTAGCCAAGTGGGTTTGGGTCTAGCCGAGTGGGTTTGGGTATAGCCGAGTGGGTTTGTGTCTAGCCGAGTGGGTTTGGGTCTAGCCGAGTGGGTTTGGTTCTAGCCAAGTGGGTTTGGGTCTAGCGGAGTGGGTTTGGGTCTAGCCGATTGGGTTTGGGTCTAGCCGAGTGGGTTTGGGTTTAGCCGAGTGGGTTTGGGTCTAGCCGAGTGCGGTTGGGTCTAGCCGAGTGGGTTTGGGTCTAGCCGAGTGGGTTTGGGTTTCGCCGAGTGGGTTTGGGTATAGCCGAGTGGGTTTGTGTCTAGCCGAGTGGGTTTGGGTCTGGCCGAGAGGGTTTGGGTCTAGCCGAGTGGGTTTGGGTCTGGCCGAGTGGGTTTGGGTCTAGCCGAGTGGGTTTGGTTCTAGCCGAGTGGGTTTGGGTCTAGCCGATTCCGTTTGGGTCTAGCTGAGTGGGTTTGGGACTAGCCGAGTGGGTTTGGGTCTAGCCGAGTGGGTTTGGTTCTAGCCAATTGGGATTGGGTGACGCCGAGTGGGTTTGGGTCTAGCCGAGTGGGTTTGGGTCTAGCCGAGTGGGTTTGGGTCCAGCCGAGTGGGTTTAGGTCTTGCCGAGTGGGTTGGGGTCTGGCCCAGTGGGTTTGGGTCTAGCCGAGTGGGTTTGGGTGTAGCCGAATGGGTTTGGGTCTAGCCGAGTGGGTTTGGGTCTAGCCGAGTGTGTTTGTGTGTAGCCGAGTGGGTTTGTGTCCAGCGGAGTGGGTTTGGGTGTAGCCGAGTGGATTTGGGTCCAGCCGAATGGGTTTTGGTCCAGCCGAGTGTGTTTGGGTCTACTCGAGTGGGTTTGGGTCTTGCCGAGTGGGTTTGGGTCTAGCCGAGTGGGTTTGGGTGTAGCCGAATGGGTTTGGGTCTAGCCGAGCGGGTTTGGGTCTAGCCGAGTGGGTTTGGGTCTAGCCGAGTGGGTTTGGGTCTAGCGAAGTGGGTTTGGGTCAGCCGAGTGGGTTTGGGTCTAGCCGAGTGGGTTTGGGTCGAGCCGAGTGGGTTTGGGTCTAGCCGAGTGGGTTTGGGTCTAGCCGAGTGGGTTTGGGTCCAGCGGAGTGGGTTTGGGTCTAGCCGAGTGGGTTTGGGTCTAGCCGAGTGGGTTTGGGTCTAGCAGAGTGGGTTTGGGTCTAGCCGAGTGGGTTTGGGTCTAGCCGAGTGGGTTTGGGTCTGGCCGAGTGGGTTTGGGTCTAGCCGAATGGGTTTGGTTCTAGCCGAGTGGGTTTGGGTCTAGCCGATTCCGTTTGGGTCTGAAGAAGGGTCTCGACCCGAAACGTCGCCTATCTCCTTCACTCCTTAGATGCTGCTGCACCCGCTGAGTTTCTCCAGCTTTTTGTGTAACCCTCCGTTTGGGTCTAGCCGAGTGGGTTTGGGACTAGCCGAGTGGGTTTGGGTCTAGCCGAGTGGGTTCGGTTCTAGCCAATTGGGTTTGGGTCTAGCCGAGTGGGTTTGTGTCTAGCCGAGTGGGTTTGGGTCTAGCCGAGTGGGCTTGGGTGTGGCCGAGTGGGTTTGGGTCTAGCCGATTGGGTTTGGGTCTAGCCGAGAGGGTTTGGGTTTCGCCGAGTGGGTTTGGGTCTAGCCGAGTGCGTTTGGGTCTAGCGGAGTGGGTTTGGGTCTAGCCAAGTGGGTTTGGGTCTAGCCGAGTGGGTTTGGGTATAGCCGAGTGGGTTTGTGTCTAGCCGAGTGGGTTTGGGTCTAGCCGAGTGGGTTTGGTTCTAGCCAAGTGGGTTTGGGTCTAGCGGAGTGGGTTTGGGTCTAGCCGATTGGGTTTGGGTCTAGCCGAGTGGGTTTGGGTTTAGCCGAGTGGGTTTGGGTCTAGCCGAGTGCCGTTGGGTCTAGCCGAGTGGGTTTGGGTCTAGCCGAGTGGGTTTGGGTTTCGCCGAGTGGGTTTGGGTATAGCCGAGTGGGTTTGTGTCTAGCCGAGTGGGTTTGGGTCTAGCCGAGTGGGTTTGGGTCTAGCCGAGTGGGTTTTGGTCTAGCCGAGCGGGCTTGGGTCTAGCGGAGTGGGTTTGGGTCTAGCCGATTGGGTTTGGGTCTAGCCGAGAGGGTTTGGGTTTCGCCGAGTGGGTTTGGGTCTAGCCGAGTGCGTTTGGGTCTAGCGGAGTGGGTTTGGGTCTAGCCAAGTGGGTTTGGGTCTAGCCGAGTGGCTTTGGGTATAGCCGAGTGGGTTTGTGTCTAGCCGAGTGGGTTTGGGTCTAGCCGAGTGGGTTTGGGTCTACAGAGTGGGTTTGGGTCGAGCCGAGTGGGTTTGGGTCTTACCGAGTGGGTTGGGGTCTAGCCAAGTGGGTTTGGGTCTAGCCGAGTGGCTTTGGGTGTAGCCGAGTGGGTTTGGGTCGAGCCGAGTGGGTTTGGGTCCAGCCAAGTGGGTTTGGGTCTAGCGGAGTGGGTTTGGGTCTAGCGGAGTGGGTTTGGGTCTAGCGGAGTGGGTTTGGGTCTAGCCGAGTGGGTTTGGGTCTAGCCGAGTGTGTTTGGGTCTAGCCGAGTGGGTTTGGGTCTATCCGAGTGGGTTTGTGTCTAGCCGAGTGGGTTTGGGTCTAGCCAAGTGGGTTTGGGTCTAGCCGAGTGGGTTTCGGTGTAGCCGAATGGGTTTGGGTCTAGCCGAGTGGGTTTGGGTCTAGCCGAGTGGGTTTGGGTCTAGCCGAGAGGGTTTGGGTCTAGCCAAGTGGGATTGGGACTAGCCGAGTGGGATTGGGTCTAGCCGAGTGGGTTTGGGTCTAACCGAGTGGGTTTGGGTCTAGCCGAGTGGGTTTGGGTCCAGCCGAGTGGGATTGGGTCACGCCGAGTGGGTTTGGGTCTAGCCGAGTGGGTTTGGGTCTAGCGGAGTGGGTTTGGGACTAGCCGAGTGGGTTTGGGTCTAGCGGAGTGGGTTTGGGTCTAGCCGATTGGGTTTGGGTGTAGCCGATTGGGTTTGGGTCTAGCCGAGTGGGTTTGGGTTTAGCCGAGTGGGTTTGGGTGTAGCCGAGTGCGTTTGGGTCTAGCAGAGTGGGTTTGGGTCCAGCCGAGTGGGTTTGGGTCTAGCCCAGTGGGTTTAGGTATAGCCGAGTGGGTTTGGGTCTAGCCGAGTGGGTTTGGTTCTAGCCAAGTGGGTTTGTGTCTAGCCGAGTGGGTTTGGGTCTAGCCGAGTGGGCTTGGGTCTAGCCGAGTGGGTTTGGGTTCAGCCGAGTGGGTTTGGGTCTAGCCGAGTGGGTTTGGGTCTAGCGGAGTGGTTTTGGGTCTAGCCATGTGGATTTGGGTCTAGCGGAGTGGGTTTGGGTCTAGCCGATTGGGTTTGGGTCTAGCCCAGTGGGTTTGGGTTTAGCCGAATGGGTTTGGGTCTAGCCGAGTGGGTTTGGGTGTAGCCAAATGTGTTTGGGTCTAGCCGAGTGGGTTTGGGTCTAGCCGAGTGGGTTTGGGTCTAGCCGAGTGGGTTTGGGTCTAGCGAAGTGGGTTTGGGTCTAGCCGAGTGGGTTTGGGTCTAGCCGAGTGGGTTTGGGTCTAGCCGAGTGGGTTTGGGTCTAGCCGAGTGGGTTTGGGTCTAGCCGAGTGGGTTTGGGTCTAGCCGAGTGGGTTTTGGTCTAGCCGAGCGGGCTTGGGTCTAGCGGAGTGGGTTTGGGTCTAGCCGATTGGGTTTGGGTCTAGCCGAGAGGGTTTGGGTTTCGCCGAGTGGGTTTGGGTCTAGCCGAGTGCGTTTGGGTCTAGCGGAGTGGGTTTGGGTCTAGCCAAGTGGGTTTGGGTCTAGCCGAGTGGCTTTGGGTATAGCCGAGTGGGTTTGTGTCTAGCCGAGTGGGTTTGGGTCTAGCCGAGTGGGTTTGGGTCTACAGAGTGGGTTTGGGTCGAGCCGAGTGAGTTTGGGTCTTACCGAGTGGGTTGGGGTCTAGCCAAGTGGGTTTGGGTCTAGCCGAGTGGCTTTGGGTGTAGCCGAGTGGGTTTGGGTCGAGCCGAGTGGGTTTGGGTCCAGCCAAGTGGGTTTGGGTCTAGCGGAGTGGGTTTGGGTCTAGCGGAGTGGGTTTGGGTCTAGCGGAGTGGGTTTGGGTCTAGCCGAGTGGGTTTGGGTCTAGCCGAGTGTGTTTGGGTCTAGCCGAGTGGGTTTGGGTCTATCCGAGTGGGTTTGTGTCTAGCCGAGTGGGTTTTGGTCTAGCCAAGTGGGTTTGGGTCTAGCCGAGTGGGTTTCGGTGTAGCCGAATGGGTTTGGGTCTAGCCGAGTGGGTTTGGGTCTAGCCGAGTGGGTTTGGGTCTAGCCGAGAGGGTTTGGGTCTAGCCAAGTGGGATTGGGACTAGCCGAGTGGGATTGGGTCTAGCCGAGTGGGTTTGGGTCTAACCGAGTGGGTTTGGGTCTAGCCGAGTGGGTTTGGGTCCAGCCGAGTGGGATTGGGTCACGCCGAGTGGGTTTGGGTCTAGCCGAGTGGGTTTGGGTCTAGCGGAGTGGGTTTGGGACTAGCCGAGTGGGTTTGGGTCTAGCGGAGTGGGTTTGGGTCTAGCCGATTGGGTTTGGGTGTAGCCGATTGGGTTTGGGTCTAGCCGAGTGGGTTTGGGTTTAGCCGAGTGGGTTTGGGTGTAGCCGAGTGCGTTTGGGTCTAGCAGAGTGGGTTTGGGTCCAGCCGAGTGGGTTTGGGTCTAGCCCAGTGGGTTTGGGTATAGCCGAGTGGGTTTGGGTCTAGCCGAGTGGGTTTGGTTCTAGCCAAGTGGGTTTGTGTCTAGCCGAGTGGGTTTGGGTCTAGCCGAGTGGGCTTGGGTCTAGCCGAGTGGGTTTGGGTTCAGCCGAGTGGGTTTGGGTCTAGCCGAGTGGGTTTGGGTCTAGCGGAGTGGTTTTGGGTCTAGCCATGTGGATTTGGGTCTAGCGGAGTGGGTTTGGGTCTAGCCGATTGGGTTTGGGTCTAGCCCAGTGGGTTTGGGTTTAGCCGAATGGGTTTGGGTCTAGCCGAGTGGGTTTGGGTGTAGCCAAATGGGTTTGGGTCTAGCCGAGTGGGTTTGGGTCTAGCCGAGTGGGTTTGGGTCTAGCCGAGTGGGTTTGGGTCTAGCGAAGTGGGTTTGGGTCTAGCCGAGTGGGTTTGGGTCTAGCCGAGTGGGTTTGGGTCTAGCCGAGTGGGTTTGGGTCTAGCCGAGTGGGTTTGGGTCTAGCCGAGTGGGTTTGGGTCCAGCGGAGTCGGTTTGGGTCCTGCCGAGTGGGTTTGGGTCTAGCCGAGTGGGTTTGGGTCTAGCCGAGTGGGTTTGGGTCTAGCCTAGTGGGTTTGGGTCTAGCCGAATGGGTTTGGGTCTAGCCGAGTGGGTTTGGTTCTAGCCGAGTGGGTTTGGGTCTAGCCGATTCCGTTTGGAGCTAGCCGAGTGGGTTTGGGTCTAGCCGAGTGGGTTTGGGTCTAGCGAAGTGGGTTTGGGTCTAGCCGAGTGGGTTTGGGTCTAGCCGAGTGGGTTTGGGTCTAGCCGAGTGGGTTTGGGTCTAGCCGAGTGGGTTTGGGTCTAGCCGAGTGGGTTTGGGTCCAGCGGAGTCGGTTTGGGTCCTGCCGAGTGGGTTTGGGTCTAGCCGAGTGGGTTTGGGTCTAGCCGAGTGGGTTTGGGTCTAGCCGAGTGGGTTTGGGTCTAGCCTAGTGGGTTTGGGTCTAGCCGAATGGGTTTGGGTCTAGCCGAGTGGGTTTGGTTCTAGCCGAGTGGGTTTGGGTCTTGCCGATTCCGTTTGGGTCTAGCCGAGTGGGTTTGGGACTAGCCGAGTGGGTTTGGGTCTAGCTGAGTGGGTTTGGTTCTAGCCAATTGGGTTTGGGTCTAGCCGAGTGGGTTTGGGTCTAGCCGAGTGGGTTTGGGTCTAGCCGAGTGGGTTTGGGTCTAGCCGAGTGGGTTTGGGTCTAGCGGAGTGGGTTTGGGTTTCGCCGAGTGGGTTTGGGTATAGCCGAGTGGGTTTGTGGTTAGCCGAGTGGGTTTGGGTCTAGCCGAGTGGGTTTGGGTCCAGCCGAGTGGGTTTGGGTCCAGCCGAGTGGGTTTGGGTCTAGCCGAGTGGGTTTGGGTCTAGCCGAGTGGGTTTGGGTCTTACCGAATGGGTTTGGGTCAAGCCGATTCCGTTTGGGTCTAGCCGAGTGGGTTTGGGACTAGCCGAGTGGGTTTGGGTCTAGCTGAGTCGGTTTGGTTCTAGCCAATTGGGTTTGGGTCTAGCCGAGTGGGTTTGGGTCTAGCCGAGTGGGTTTGGGTCTAGCCGAGTGGGTTTGGGTCTAGCCGAGTGGGTTTGGGTCTAGCGGAGTGGGTTTGGGTTTCGCCGAGTGGGTTTGGGTATAGCCGAGTGGGTTTGTGGTTCGCCGAGTGGGTTTGGGTCTAGCCGAGTGGGTTTGGGTCCAGCCGAGTGGGTTTGGGTCCAGCCGAGTGGGTTTGGGTCTAGCCGAGTGGGTTTGGGTCTAGCCGAGTGGGTTTGGGTCTTACCGAGTGGGTTGGGGTCTAGCCAAGTGGGTTTGGGTCTAGCCGAGTGGGTTTGGGTCTAGCGGAGTGGGTTTGGGTTTCGCCGAGTGGGTTTGGGTATAGCCGAGTGGGTTTGTGTTTAGCCGAGTGGGTTTGGGTCTAGCCGAGTGGGTTTGGGTCCAGCCGAGTGGGTTTGGGTCCAGCCGAGTGGGTTTGGGTCTAGCCGAGTGGGTTTGGGTCTAGCCGAGTGGGTTTGGGTCTAGCCGAGTGGGTTTGGGTCTTCCAGAGTGGGTTGGGGTCTAGCCAAGTGAGTTTGAGTATAGCCGAGTGGGTTTGGGTGTAGCCGAGTGGGTTTGGGTCTAGCCGAGTGGGTTTGGGTCCAGCCGAGTGGGTTTGGGTCTAGCCGAGTGGGTTTGGGTCTAGCGGAGTGGGTTTGGGTCTAGCCGAGTGGGTTTGGGTCTAGCCGAGTGGGTTTGGGTCTAGCCGAGTGGGTTTGCGTCTAGCCGAGTGGGTTTGGGTCTAGCCGAGTGGGTTTGGGTCTAGCCGAGTGGGTTTGGGTCTAGCCGAGTGGGTTTGGGTCTAGCCGAGTGGGTTTGGGTCTAGCCGAGTGGGTTTGGGTGTAGCCGAGTGGGTTTGTGTCTAGCGGAGTGGGTTTGGGTGTAGCCGAGTGGATTTGGGTCCAGCCGAATGGGTTTGGGTCCAGCCGAGTGGGTTTGCGTCGAGCCGAGTGGGTTTTGGTCTAGCCGAGCGGGCTTGGGTCTAGCGGAGTGGGTTTGGGTCTAGCCGATTGGGTTTGGGTCTAGCCGAGAGGGTTTGGGTTTAGCCGAGTGGGTTTGGGTCTAGGCGAGTGCGTTTGTGTCTAGCGGAGTGGGTTTGGGTCTAGCCGAGTGGGTTTGGGTCTAGCCGAGTGGGCTTGGGTATAGCCGAGTTGGTTTGGGTCTAGCCGAGTGGGTTTGGGTCTAGCCGAGTGGGTTTGGGTCTAGCCGAGTGGGTGTGGGTCTAGCGAAGTGGGTTAGGGTTTCGCCGAGTGGGTTTGGGTATACCGAGTGGGTTTGTGTCTAGCCGTGTGGGTTTGGGTCTAGCCGAGTTGGTTTGGGTCCAGCCGAGTGGGTTTGGGTCCAGCCGAGTGGGTTTGGGTCTAGCCGAGTGGGTTTGGGTCAAGCCAAGTGGGTTTGGGTCCAGCCGAGTGGGTTTGGGTCTAGCCGAGTGGGTTTGGGTCTACAGAGTGGGTTTGGGTCTAGCCGAGTGGGTTTGGGTCTTACCGAGTGAGTTGGGGTCTAGCCAAGTGGGTTTGGGTCTAGCCGAGTGGGTTTGGGTGTAGCTGAGTGGGTTTGGGTCGATCCGAGTGGGTTCGGGTCCAGCCGAGTGGGTTTGGGTCTAGCGGAATGGGTTTGGGTCTAGCGGAGTGGGTTTGGGTCCAGCGGAGTGGGTTTGGGTCTAGCCGAGTGGGTTTGGGTGTAGCCGAATGGGTTTGGGTCTAGCCGAGTGGGTTTGGGTCTAGCCGAGTGTGTTTGGGTGTAGCCGAGTGGGTTTGTGTCCAGCGGAGTGGGTTTGGGTGTAGCCGAGTGGATTTGGGTCGAGCCAAATGGGTTTTGGTCCAGCCGAGTATGTTTGGGTCTACTCGAGTTTGTTTGGGTCTTGCCGAGTGGGTTTGGGTCTAGCCGAGTGGGTTTGGGTGTAGCCGAATGGGTTTGGGTCTAGCCGAGTGGGTTTGGGTCTGGCCGAGTGGGTTTGGGTCTAGCCGAGTGGGTTTGGGTCTAGCGAAGTGGGTTTGGGTCTAGCCGAGTGGGTTTGGGTCTAGCCGAGTGGGTTTGGGTCGAGCCGAGTGGGTTTGGGTCTAGCCGAGTGGGTTTGGGTCTAGCCGAGTGGGTTTGGGTCCAGCGGAGTGGGTTTGGGTCTAGCCGAGTGGGTTTGGGTCTAGCCGAGTGGGTTTGGGTCTAGCAGAGTGGGTTTGGGTCTAGCCGAGTGGGTTTGGGTCTAGCCTAGTGGGTTTGGGTCTAGCCGAGTGGGTTTGGGTCTAGCCGAGTGGGTTTGGGTCTGGCCGAGTGGGTTTGGGTCTAGCCGAGTGGGTTTGGGTCTGGCCGAGTGGGTTTGGGTCTAGCCGAGTGGGTTTGGTTCTAGCCGAGTGGGTTTGGGTCTAGCCGATTCCGTTTGGGTCTAGCCGAGTGGGTTTGGGACTAGCCGAGTGGGTTTGGGTCTAGCCGAGTGGGTTTGGTTCTAGCCAATTGGGTTTGGGTCTAGCCGAGTGGGTTTGTGTCTTGCCGAGAGGGTTTGGGTCTAGCCGAGTGGGTTTGGGTGTGGCCGAGTGGGTTTGGGTGTAGCCGAGTGGGTTTGTGTCTAGCGGAGTGGGTTTGGGTGTAGCCGAGTGGATTTGGGTCCAGCCGAGTGGGTTTGCGTCGAGCCGAGTGGGTTTTGGTCTAGCCGAGCGGGCTTGGGTCTAGCGGAGTGGGTTTGGGTCTAGCCGATTGGGTTTGGGTCTAGCCGGGAGGGTTTGGGTTTCGCCGAGTGGGTTTGGGTCTAGCCGAGTGGGTTTGGGTCTAGCCGAGTGGGTTTGTGTCTAGCCGAGTGGGTTTGGGTCTAGCCGAGTGGGTTTGGGTGTGGCCGAGTGGGTTTGGGTGTAGCCGAGTGGGTTTGTGTCTAGCGGAGTGGGTTTGGGTCTAGCCGTGTGGTTTGGGTCTAGCCGATTGGGATTGGGTGACGCCGAGTGGGTTTGGGTCTAGCAAGTGGGTTTGGGTCTAGCCGAGTGGGTTTGGGTCCAGCCGAGTGGGTTTGGGTCTAGCCCAGTGGGTTTGGGTCTACCGAGTGGGTTTGGGTCTAGCCGAGTGGGTTTAGGTCTTGCCGAGTGGGTTTGGGTCTAGCCGAGTGGGTTTGGGTCTAGCCGAGTGGGTTTGGGTCTAGCCGAGTGGGTTTGGGTCTAGCCTAGTGGGTTTGGGTCTAGCCGAGTGGGTTTGGGTCTAGCCGAGTGGGTTTGGGTCTGGCCGAGTGGGTTTGGGTCTAGCCGAGTGGGTTTGGGTCTGGCCGAGTGGGTTTGGGTCTAGCCGAGTGGGTTTGGTTCTAGCCGAGTGGGTTTGGGTCTAGCCGATTCCGTTTGGGTCTAGCCGAGTGGGTTTGGGACTAGCCGAGTGGGTTTGGGTCTAGCCGAGTGGGTTTGGTTCTAGCCAATTGGGTTTGGGTCTAGCCGAGTGGGTTTGTGTCTTGCCGAGAGGGTTTGGGTCTAGCCGAGTGGGTTTGGGTGTGGCCGAGTGGGTTTGGGTGTAGCCGAGTGGGTTTGTGTCTAGCGGAGTGGGTTTGGGTGTAGCCGAGTGGATTTGGGTCCAGCCGAGTGGGTTTGCGTCGAGCCGAGTGGGTTTTGGTCTAGCCGAGCGGGCTTGGGTCTAGCGGAGTGGGTTTGGGTCTAGCCGATTGGGTTTGGGTCTAGCCGGGAGGGTTTGGGTTTCGCCGAGTGGGTTTGGGTCTAGCCGAGTGGGTTTGGGTCTAGCCGAGTGGGTTTGTGTCTAGCCGAGTGGGTTTGGGTCTAGCCGAGTGGGTTTGGGTGTGGCCGAGTGGGTTTGGGTGTAGCCGAGTGGGTTTGTGTCTAGCGGAGTGGGTTTGGGTCTAGCCGTGTGGTTTGGGTCTAGCCGATTGGGATTGGGTGACGCCGAGTGGGTTTGGGTCTAGCAAGTGGGTTTGGGTCTAGCCGAGTGGGTTTGGGTCCAGCCGAGTGGGTTTGGGTCTAGCCCAGTGGGTTTGGGTCTACCGAGTGGGTTTGGGTCTAGCCGAGTGGGTTTAGGTCTTGCCGAGTGGGTTGGGGTCTGGCCCAGTGGGTTTGGGTCTAGCCGAGTGGGTTTGGGTGTAGCCGAATGGGTTTGGGTCTAGCCGAGTGGGTTTGGGTCTAGCCGAGTGTGTTTGGGTGTAGCCGAGTGGGTTTGTGTCCAGCGGAGTGGGTTTGGGTGTAGCCGAGTGGATTTGGGTCCAGCCGAATGGGTTTTGGTCCAGCCGAGTGTGTTTGGGTCTACTCGAGTGGGTTTGGGTCTTGCCGAGTGGGTTTGGGTCTAGCCGAGTGGGTTTGGGTGTAGCCGAATGGGTTTGGGTCTAGCCGAGTGGGTTTGGGTCTAGCCGAGTGGGTTTGGGTCTAGCCGAGTGGGTTTGGGTCTAGCGCAGTGGGTTTGGGTCTAGCCGAGTGGGTTTGGGTCTTCCAGAGTGGGTTGGGGTCTAGCCAAGTGAGTTTGAGTATAGCCGAGTGGGTTTGGGTGTAGCCGAGTGGGTTTGGGTCTAGCCGAGTGGGTTTGGGTCCAGCCGAGTGGGTTTGGGTCTAGCCGAGTGGGTTTGGGTCTAGCGGAGTGGGTTTGGGTCTAGCCGAGTGGGTTTGGGTCTAGCCGAGTGGGTTTGGGTCTAGCCGAGTGGGTTTGGGTCTAGCCGTGTGGGTTTGGGTCTAGCCGAGTGGGTTTGGGTCTAGCCGAGTGGGTTTGGGTCTAGCCGAGTGGGTTTGGGTCTAGCCGAGTGGGTTTGGGTCTAGCCGAGTGGGTTTGGGTGTAGCCGAGTGGGTTTGTGTCTAGCGGAGTGGGTTTGGGTGTAGCCGAGTGGATTTGGGTCCAGCCGAATGGGTTTGGGTCCAGCCGAGTGGGTTTGCGTCGAGCCGAGTGGGTTTTGGTCTAGCCGAGCGGGCTTGGGTCTAGCGGAGTGGGTTTGGGTCTAGCCGATTGGGTTTGGGTCTAGCCGAGAGGGTTTGGGTTTAGCCGAGTGGGTTTGGGTCTAGGCGAGTGCGTTTGTGTCTAGCGGAGTGGGTTTGGGTCTAGCCGAGTGGGTTTGGGTCTAGCCGAGTGGGCTTGGGTATAGCCGAGTTGGTTTGGGTCTAGCCGAGTGGGTTTGGGTCTAGCCGAGTGGGTTTGGGTCTAGCCGAGTGGGTGTGGGTCTAGCGAAGTGGGTTAGGGTTTCGCCGAGTGGGTTTGGGTATACCGAGTGGGTTTGTGTCTAGCCGTGTGGGTTTGGGTCTAGCCGAGTTGGTTTGGGTCCAGCCGAGTGGGTTTGGGTCCAGCCGAGTGGGTTTGGGTCTAGCCGAGTGGGTTTGGGTCAAGCCAAGTGGGTTTGGGTCCAGCCGAGTGGGTTTGGGTCTAGCCGAGTGGGTTTGGGTCTACAGAGTGGGTTTGGGTCTAGCCGAGTGGGTTTGGGTCTTACCGAGTGAGTTGGGGTCTAGCCAAGTGGGTTTGGGTCTAGCCGAGTGGGTTTGGGTGTAGCTGAGTGGGTTTGGGTCGATCCGAGTGGGTTCGGGTCCAGCCGAGTGGGTTTGGGTCTAGCGGAATGGGTTTGGGTCTAGCGGAGTGGGTTTGGGTCCAGCGGAGTGGGTTTGGGTCTAGCCGAGTGGGTTTGGGTGTAGCCGAATGGGTTTGGGTCTAGCCGAGTGGGTTTGGGTCTAGCCGAGTGTGTTTGGGTGTAGCCGAGTGGGTTTGTGTCCAGCGGAGTGGGTTTGGGTGTAGCCGAGTGGATTTGGGTCGAGCCAAATGGGTTTTGGTCCAGCCGAGTATGTTTGGGTCTACTCGAGTTTGTTTGGGTCTTGCCGAGTGGGTTTGGGTCTAGCCGAGTGGGTTTGGGTGTAGCCGAATGGGTTTGGGTCTAGCCGAGTGGGTTTGGGTCTGGCCGAGTGGGTTTGGGTCTAGCCGAGTGGGTTTGGGTCTAGCGAAGTGGGTTTGGGTCTAGCCGAGTGGGTTTGGGTCTAGCCGAGTGGGTTTGGGTCGAGCCGAGTGGGTTTGGGTCTAGCCGAGTGGGTTTGGGTCTAGCCGAGTGGGTTTGGGTCCAGCGGAGTGGGTTTGGGTCTAGCCGAGTGGGTTTGGGTCTAGCCGAGTGGGTTTGGGTCTAGCAGAGTGGGTTTGGGTCTAGCCGAGTGGGTTTGGGTCTAGCCTAGTGGGTTTGGGTCTAGCCGAGTGGGTTTGGGTCTAGCCGAGTGGGTTTGGGTCTGGCCGAGTGGGTTTGGGTCTAGCCGAGTGGGTTTGGGTCTGGCCGAGTGGGTTTGGGTCTAGCCGAGTGGGTTTGGTTCTAGCCGAGTGGGTTTGGGTCTAGCCGATTCCGTTTGGGTCTAGCCGAGTGGGTTTGGGACTAGCCGAGTGGGTTTGGGTCTAGCCGAGTGGGTTTGGTTCTAGCCAATTGGGTTTGGGTCTAGCCGAGTGGGTTTGTGTCTTGCCGAGAGGGTTTGGGTCTAGCCGAGTGGGTTTGGGTGTGGCCGAGTGGGTTTGGGTGTAGCCGAGTGGGTTTGTGTCTAGCGGAGTGGGTTTGGGTGTAGCCGAGTGGATTTGGGTCCAGCCGAGTGGGTTTGCGTCGAGCCGAGTGGGTTTTGGTCTAGCCGAGCGGGCTTGGGTCTAGCGGAGTGGGTTTGGGTCTAGCCGATTGGGTTTGGGTCTAGCCGGGAGGGTTTGGGTTTCGCCGAGTGGGTTTGGGTCTAGCCGAGTGGGTTTGGGTCTAGCCGAGTGGGTTTGTGTCTAGCCGAGTGGGTTTGGGTCTAGCCGAGTGGGTTTGGGTGTGGCCGAGTGGGTTTGGGTGTAGCCGAGTGGGTTTGTGTCTAGCGGAGTGGGTTTGGGTCTAGCCGTGTGGTTTGGGTCTAGCCGATTGGGATTGGGTGACGCCGAGTGGGTTTGGGTCTAGCAAGTGGGTTTGGGTCTAGCCGAGTGGGTTTGGGTCCAGCCGAGTGGGTTTGGGTCTAGCCCAGTGGGTTTGGGTCTACCGAGTGGGTTTGGGTCTAGCCGAGTGGGTTTAGGTCTTGCCGAGTGGGTTGGGGTCTGGCCCAGTGGGTTTGGGTCTAGCCGAGTGGGTTTGGGTGTAGCCGAATGGGTTTGGGTCTAGCCGAGTGGGTTTGGGTCTAGCCGAGTGTGTTTGGGTGTAGCCGAGTGGGTTTGTGTCCAGCGGAGTGGGTTTGGGTGTAGCCGAGTGGATTTGGGTCCAGCCGAATGGGTTTTGGTCCAGCCGAGTGTGTTTGGGTCTACTCGAGTGGGTTTGGGTCTTGCCGAGTGGGTTTGGGTCTAGCCGAGTGGGTTTGGGTGTAGCCGAATGGGTTTGGGTCTAGCCGAGTGGGTTTGGGTCTAGCCGAGTGGGTTTGGGTCTAGCCGAGTGGGTTTGGGTCTAGCGCAGTGGGTTTGGGTCTAGCCGAGTGGGTTTGGGTCTAGCCGAGTGGGTTTGGGTCGAGCCGAGTTGGTTTGGGTCTAGCCGAGTGGGTTTGGGTATAGCCGAGTGGGTTTGGGTCCAGCGGAGTGGGTTTGGGTCTAGCCGAGTGGGTTTGGGTCTAGCCGAGTGGGTTTGGGTCTAGCAGAGTGGGTTTGGGTCGAGCCGAGTGGGTTTGGGTCTAGCCGAGTGGGTTTGGGTCTAGCCGAGAGGGTTTGGGTCTAGCCGAGTGGGTTTGGTTCTAGCCGAGTGGGTTTGGGTCTAGCCGATTCCGTTTGGGTCTAGCCGAGTGGGTTTGGGACTAGCCGAGTGGGTTTGGGTCTAGCCGAGTGGGTTTGGTTCTAGCCAATTGGGTTTGGGTCTAGCCGAGTGGGTTTGTGTCTACCCGAGTGGGTTTGGGTCTAGCCGTGTGGGTTTGGGTGTGGCCGAGTGGGTTTGGGTGTAGCCGAGTGGGTTTGTGTCTAGCGGAGTGGGTTTGGGTGTAGCCGAGTGGATTTGGGTCCAGCCGAATGGGTTTGGGTCCAGCCGAGTGGGTTTGCGTCGAGCCGAGTGGGTTTTGGTCTAGCTGAGAGGGCTTGGGTCTAGCGGAGTGGATTTGGGTCTAGCCGATTGGGTTTGGGTCTAGCCGAGAGGGTTGTGGTCCAGCCAAGTGGGTTTGGGTCTAGCCGAGTGGGTTTCGGTGTAGCCGAATGGGTTTGGGTCTAGCCGAGTGGGTTTGGGTCTAGCCGAGTGGGTTTGGGTCTAGCCTAGTGGGTTTGGGTCTAGCCGAGTGGGTTTGGGTCTAGCCGAGTGGGTTTGGTTCTAGCCAATTGGGTTTGGGTCTAGCCGAGTGGGTTTGTGTCTAGCCGAGTGGGTTTGGGTCTAGCCGAGTGGGTTTGGGTGTGGCCGAGTGGGTTTGGGTGTAGCCGAGTGGGTTTGTGTCTAGCGGAGTGGGTTTGGGTGTAGCCGAGTGGATTTGGGTCCAGCCGAATGGGTTTGGGTCCAGCCGAGTGGGTTTGCGTCGAGCCGAGTGGGTTTTGGTCTAGCCGAGCGGGCTTGGGTCTAGCAGAGTGGGTTTGGGTCTGGCCGAGTGGGTTTGGGTCTACCCGAGTGGGTTTGGTTCTAGCCGAGTGGGTTTGGGTCTAGCCGATTCCGTTTGGGTCTAGCCGAGTGGGTTTGGGACTAGCCGAGTGGGTTTGGGTCTAGCCGAGTGGGTTTGGTTCTAGCCAATTGGGTTTGGGTCTAGCCGAGTGGGTTTGTGTCTAGCTGAGTGGGTTTGGGTCTAGCCGAGTGGGTTTGGGTGTGGCCGAGTGGGTTTGGGTGTAGCCGAGTGGGTTTGTGTCTAGCGGAGTGGGTTTGGGTGTAGCCGAGTGGATTTGGGTCCAGCCGAATGGGTTTGGGTCCAGCCGAGTGGGTTTGCGTCGAGCCGAGTGGGTTTTGGTCTACCGAGCGGGCTTGGGTCTAGCGGAGTGGGTTTGGGTCTAGCCGATTGGGTTTGGGTCTAGCCGAGAGGGTTTGGGTTTCGCCGAGTGGGTTTGGGTCTAGCCGAGTGGGTTTGGGTCTAGCCGAGTGGGTTTGGGTCTAGCAGAGTGGGTTTGGGTCTAGCCGAGTGGGTTTGGGTCTAGCCTCATGGGTTTGGGTCTAGCCGAGTGGGTTTGGGTCTAGCCGAGTGGATTTGGGTCTGGCCGAGTGGGTTTGGGTCTAGCCGAGTGGGTTTGGGTCTGGCCGAGTGTGTTTGGGTCTAGCCGAGTGGGTTTGGTTCTAGCCGAGTGGGTTTGGGTCTAGCCGATTCCGTTTGGGTCTAGCCGAGTGGGTTTGGGACTAGCCGAGTGGGTTTGGGTCTAGCCGAGTGGGTTTGGTTCTAGCCAATTGGGTTTGGGTCTAGCCGAGTGGGTTTGTGTCTAGCCGAGTGGGTTTGGGTCTAGCCGAGTGGGTTTGGGTGTGGCCGAGTGGGTTTGGGTGTAGCCGAGTGGGTTTGTGTCTAGCGGAGTGGGTTTGGGTCTAGCCGAGTGGTTTGGGTCTAGCCGATTGGGATTGGGTGACGCCGAGTGGGTTTGGGTCTAGCCGAGTGGGTTTGGGTTTAGCCGAGTGGGTTTGGGTCCAGCCGAGTGGGTTTGGGTCTAGCCCAGTGGGTTTGGGTCTACCGAGTGGGTTTGGGTCTAGCCGAGTGGGTTTAGGTCTTGCCGAGTGGGTTGGGGTCTGGCCCAGTGGGTTTGGGTCTAGCCGAGTGGGTTTGGGTGTAGCCGAATGGGTTTGGGTCTAGCCGAGTGGGTTTGGGTCTAGCCGAGTGTGTTTGGGTGTAGCCGAGTGGGTTTGTGTCCAGCGGAGTGGGTTTGGGTGTAGCCGAGTGGATTTGGGTCCAGCCGAATGGGTTTTGGTCCAGCCGAGTGTGTTTGGGTCTACTCGAGTGGGTTTGGGTCTTGCCGAGTGGGTTTGGGTCTAGCCGAGTGGGTTTGGGTGCAGCCGAATGGGTTTGGGTCTAGCCGAGTGGGTTTGGGTCTAGCCGAGTGGGTTTGGGTCTAGCCGAGTGGGTTTGGGTCTAGCCGAGTGGGTTTGGGTCTAGCGTAGTGGGTTTGGGTCTAGCCGAGTGGGTTTGGGTCTAGCCGAGTGTGTTTGGGTCGAGCCGCGTGGGTTTGGGACTAGCCGAGTGGGTTTGGGTCTAGCCGAGTGGGTTTGGGTCCAGCGGATGGGTTTGGGTCTAGCCGAGTGGGTTTGGGTCTAGCCGAGTGGGTTTGGGTCTAGCAGAGTGGGTTTGGGTCTAGCCGAGTGGGTTTGGGTCTAGCCTAGTGGGTTTGGGTCTTGCCGAGTGGGTTTGGGTCTAGCCGAGTGGGTGTGGGTCTGGCCGAGTGGGTTTGGGTCTAGCAGAGCGGGCTTGGGTCTAGCGGAGTGGGTTTGGGTCTAGCCGATTGGGTTTGGGTCTAGCCGAGAGGGTTTGGGTTTCGCCGAGTGGGTTTGGGTCTAGCCGAGTGGGTTTGGGTCTAGCCGAGTGGGTTTGGGTCTAGCAGAGTGGGTTTGGGTCTAGCCGAGTGGGTTTGGGTCTAGCCTAGTGGGTTTGGGTCTAGCCGAGTGGGTTTGGGTCTAGCCGAGTGGGTTTGGGTCTGGCCGAGTGGGTTTGGGTCTAGCCGAGTGGGTTTGGGTCTGGCCGAGTGGGTTTGGGTCTAGCCGAGTGGGTTTGGTTCTAGCCGAGTGGGTTTGGGTCTAGCCGATTCCGTTTGGGTCTAGCCGAGTGGGTTTGGGACTAGCCGAGTGGGTTTGGGTCTAGCCGAGTGGGTTTGGTTCTAGCCAATTGGGTTTGGGTCTAGCCGAGTGGGTTTGTGTCTAGCCGAGTGGGTTTGGGTCTAGCCGAGTGGGTTTGGGTGTGGCCGAGTGGGTTTGGGTGTAGCCGAGTGGGTTTGTGTCTAGCGGAGTGGGTTTGGGTGTAGCCGAGTGGATTTGGGTCCAGCCGAATGGGTTTGGGTCCAGCCGAGTGGGTTTGCGTCGAGCCGAGTGGGTTTTGGTCTAGCCGAGCGGGCTTGGGTCTAGCGGAGTGGGTTTGGGTCTAGCCGATTGGGTTTGGGTCTAGCCGAGTGGGTTTGGTTCTAGCCGAGTGGGTTTGGGTCTAGCCGATTCCGTTTGGGTCTAGCCGAGTGGGTGTGGGACTAGCCGAGTGGGTTTGGGTCTAGCCGAGTGGGTTTGGGTCTAGCCTAGTGGGTTTGGGTCTAGCCGAGTGGGTTTGGGTCTAGCCGAGTGGGTTTGGTTCTAGCCAATTGGGTTTGGGTCTAGCCGAGTGGGTTTGTGTCTAGCCGAGAGGGTTTGGGTCTAGCCGAGTGGGTTTGGGTGTGGCCGAGTGGGTTAGGGTGTAGCCGAGTGGGTTTGTGTCTAGCGGAGTGGGTTTGGGTGTAGCCGAGTGGACTTGGGTCCAGCCGAATGGGTTTGGGTCCAGCCGAGTGGGTTTGCGTCGAGCCGAGTGGGTTTTGGTCTACCGAGCGGGCTTGGGTCTAGCGGAGTGGGTTTGGGTCTAGCCGATTGGGTTTGGGTCTAGCCGAGAGGGTTTGGGTTTCGCCGAGTGGGTTTGGGTCTAGCCGAGTGGGTTTGGGTCTAGCCGAGTGGGTTTGGGTCTAGCAGAGTGGGTTTGGGTCTAGCCGAGTGGGTTTGGGTCTAGCCTCATGGGTTTGGGTCTAGCCTCATGGGTTTGGGTCTAGCCGAGTGGATTTGGGTCTGGCCGAGTGGGTTTGGGTCTAGCCGAGTGGGTTTGGGTCTGGCCGAGTGGGTTTGGGTCCAGCCGAGTGGGTTTGGTTCTAGCCGAGTGGGTTTGGGTCTAGCCGATTCCGTTTGGGTCTAGCCGAGTGGGTTTGGGACTAGCCGAGTGGGTTTGGGTCTAGCCGAGTGGGTTTGGTTCTAGCCAATTGGGTTTGGGTCTAGCCGAGTGGGTTTGTGTCTAGCCGAGTGGGTTTGGGTCTAGCCGAGTGGGTTTGGGTGTGGCCGAGTGGGTTTGGGTGTAGCCGAGTGGGTTTGTGTCTAGCGGAGTGGGTTTGGGTCTAGCCGAGTGGTTTGGGTCTAGCCGATTGGGATTGGGTGACGCCGAGTGGGTTTGGGTCTAGCCGAGTGGGTTTGGGTCTAGCCGAGTGGGTTTGGGTCCAGCCGAGTGGGTTTGGGTCTAGCCCAGTGGGTTTGGGTCTACCGAGTGGGTTTGGGTCTAGCCGAGTGGGTTTAGGTCTTGCCGAGTGGGTTGGGGTCTGGCCCAGTGGGTTTGGGTCTAGCCGAGTGGGTTTGGGTGTAGCCGAATGGGTTTGGGTCTAGCCGAGTGGGTTTGGGTCTAGCCGAGTGTGTTTGGGTGTAGCCGAGTGGGTTTGTGTCCAGCGGAGTGGGTTTGGGTGTAGCCGAGTGGATTTGGGTCCAGCCGAATGGGTTTTGGTCCAGCCGAGTGTGTTTGGGTCTACTCGAGTGGGTTTGGGTCTTGCCGAGTGGGTTTGGGTCTAGCCGAGTGGGTTTGGGTGTAGCCGAATGGGTTTGGGTCTAGCCGAGTGGGTTTGGGTCTAGCCGAGTGGGTTTGGGTCTAGCCGAGTGGGTTTGGGTCTAGCGTAGTGGGTTTGGGTCTAGCCGAGTGGGTTTGGGTCTAGCCGAGTGGGTTTGGGTCGAGCCGCGTGGGTTTGGGACTAGCCGAGTGGGTTTGGGTCTAGCCGAGTGGGTTTGGGTCCAGCGGAGTGGGTTTGGGTCTAGCCGAGTGGGTTTGGGTCTAGCCGAGTGGGTTTGGGTCTAGCAGAGTGGGTTTGGGTCTAGCCGAGTGGGTTTGGGTCTAGCCTAGTGGGTTTGGGTCTTGCCGAGTGGGTTTGGGTCTAGCCGAGTGGGTTTGGGTCTGGCCGAGTGGGTTTGGGTCTAGCAGAGCGGGCTTGGGTCTAGCGGAGTGGGTTTGGGTCTAGCCGATTGGGTTTGGGTCTAGCCGAGAGGGTTTGGGTTTCGCCGAGTTGGTTTGGGTCTAGCCGAGTGGGTTTGGGTCTAGCCGAGTGGGTTTGGGTCTAGCAGAGTGGGTTTGGGTCTAGCCGAGTGGGTTTGGGTCTAGCCTAGTGGGTTTGGGTCTAGCCGAGTGGGTTTGGGTCTAGCCGAGTGGGTTTGGGTCTAGCCGAGTGGGTTTGGGTCTGGCCGAGTGGGTTTGGGTCTAGCCGAGTGGGTTTGGGTCTGTCCGAGTGGGTTTGGGTCTAGCCGAGTGGGTTTGGTTCTAGCCGAGTGGGTTTGGGTCTAGCCGATTCCGTTTGGGATAGCCGAGTGGGTTTGGGACTAGCAGAGTGGGTTTGGGTCTAGCCGAGTGGGTTTGGTTCTAGCCAATTGGGTTTGGGTCTAGCCGAGTGGGTTTGGGTCTAGCCGAGTGGGTTTGGGTCTAGCCGAGTGGGTTTGGGTGTAGCCGAGTGGGTTTGGGTGTAGCCGAGTGGGTTTGTGTCTAGCGGAGTGGGTTTGGGTCCAGCCGAATGGGTTTGGGTCCAGCCGAGTGGGTTTGGGTCCAGCCGAGTGGGTTTGCGTCGAGCCGAGCGGGCTTGGGTCTAGCGGAGTGGGTTTGGGTCTAGCCGATTGGGTTTGGGTCTAGCCGAGAGGGTTTAGGTTTCGCCGAGTGGGTTTGGGTCTAGCTGAGTGCGTTTGGGTCGAGCCGAGTGGGTTTGGGTCCAGCCAAGTGGGTTTGGGTCTAGCGGAGTGGGTTTGGGTCTAGCGGAGTGGGTTTGGGTCTAGCGGAGTGGGTTTGGGTCTAGCCGAGTGGGTTTGGGTCTAGCCGAGTGTGTTTGGGTCTAGCCGAGTGGGTTTGGGTCTAGCCGAGTGGGTTTGGGTCTAGCCGAGTGGGTTTGTGTCTAGCCGAGTGGGTTTGGGTCTAGCCGAGTGGTTTGGGTCTAGCCGAGTGGGTTTGGGTCTAACCTAGTGGGTTTGGGTCTTGCCGAGTGGGTTTGGGTCTAGCCGAGTGGGTGTGGGTCTGGCCGAGTGGGTTTGGGTCTAGCAGAGCGGGCTTGGGTCTAGCGGAGTGGGTTTGGGTCTAGCCGATTGGGTTTGGGTCTAGCCGAGAGGGTTTGGGTTTCGCCGAATGGGTTTGGGTCTAGCCGAGTGGGTTTGGGTCTAGCCGAGTGGGTTTGGGTCTAGCAGAGTGGGTTTGGGTCTAGCCGAGTGGGTTTGGGTCTAGCCTAGTGGGTTTGGGTCTAGCCGAGTGGGTTTGGGTCTAGCCGAGTGGGTTTGGGTCTGGCCGAGTGGGTTTGGGTCTAGCCGAGTGGGTTTGGGTCTGGCCGAGTGGGTTTGGGTCTAGCCGAGTGGGTTTGGTTCTAGCCGAGTGGGTTTGGGTCTAGCCGATTCCGTTTGGGTCTAGCCGAGTGGGTTTGGGACTAGCCGAGTGGGTTTGGGTCTAGCCGAGTGGGTTTGGTTCTAGCCAATTGGGTTTGGGTCTAGCCGAGTGGGTTTGTGTCTAGCCGAGTGGGTTTGGGTCTAGCCGAGTGGGTTTGGGTGTGGCCGAGTGGGTTTGGGTGTAGCCGAGTGGGTTTGTGTCTAGCGGAGTGGGTTTGGGTGTAGCCGAGTGGATTTGGGTCCAGCCGAATGGGTTTGGGTCCAGCCGAGTGGGTTTGCGTCGAGCCGAGTGGGTTTTGGTCTAGCCGAGCGGGCTTGGGTCTAGCGGAGTGGGTTTGGGTCTAGCCGATTGGGTTTGGGTCTAGCCGAGTGGGTTTGGTTCTAGCCGAGTGGGTTTGGGTCTAGCCGATTCCGTTTGGGTCTAGCCGAGTGGGTGTGGGACTAGCCGAGTGGGTTTGGGTCTAGCCGAGTGGGTTTGGGTCTAGCCTAGTGGGTTTGGGTCTAGCCGAGTGGGTTTGGGTCTAGCCGAGTGGGTTTGGTTCTAGCCAATTGGGTTTGGGTCTAGCCGAGTGGGTTTGTGTCTAGCCGAGAGGGTTTGGGTCTAGCCGAGTGGGTTTGGGTGTGGCCGAGTGGGTTTGGGTGTAGCCGAGTGGGTTTGTGTCTAGCGGAGTGGGTTTGGGTGTAGCCGAGTGGACTTGGGTCCAGCCGAATGGGTTTGGGTCCAGCCGAGTGGGTTTGCGTCGAGCCGAGTGGGTTTTGGTCTACCGAGCGGGCTTGGGTCTAGCGGAGTGGGTTTGGGTCTAGCCGATTGGGTTTGGGTCTAGCCGAGAGGGTTTGGGTTTCGCCGAGTGGGTTTGGGTCTAGCCGAGTGGGTTTGGGTCTAGCCGAGTGGGTTTGGGTCTAGCAGAGTGGGTTTGGGTCTAGCCGAGTGGGTTTGGGTCTAGCCTCATGGGTTTGGGTCTAGCCGAGTGGGTTTGGGTCTAGCCGAGTGGATTTGGGTCTGGCCGAGTGGGTTTGGGTCTAGCCGAGTGGGTTTGGGTCTGGCCGAGTGGGTTTGGGTCCAGCCGAGTGGGTTTGGTTCTAGCCGAGTGGGTTTGGGTCTAGCCGATTCCGTTTGGGTCTAGCCGAGTGGGTTTGGGACTAGCCGAGTGGGTTTGGGTCTAGCCGAGTGGGTTTGGTTCTAGCCAATTGGGTTTGGGTCTAGCCGAGTGGGTTTGTGTCTAGCCGAGTGGGTTTGGGTCTAGCCGAGTGGGTTTGGGTGTGGCCGAGTGGGTTTGGGTGTAGCCGAGTGGGTTTGTGTCTAGCGGAGTGGGTTTGGGTCTAGCCGAGTGGTTTGGGTCTAGCCGATTGGGATTGGGTGACGCCGAGTGGGTTTGGGTCTAGCCGAGTGGGTTTGGGTCTAGCCGAGTGGGTTTGGGTCCAGCCGAGTGGGTTTGGGTCTAGCCCAGTGGGTTTGGGTCTACCGAGTGGGTTTGGGTCTAGCCGAGTGGGTTTAGGTCTTGCCGAGTGGGTTGGGGTCTGGCCCAGTGGGTTTGGGTCTAGCCGAGTGGGTTTGGGTTTAGCCGAATGGGTTTGGGTCTAGCCGAGTGGGTTTGGGTCTAGCCGAGTGTGTTTGGGTGTAGCCGAGTGGGTTTGTGTCCAGCGGAGTGGGTTTGGGTGTAGCCGAGTGGATTTGGGTCCAGCCGAATGGGTTTTGGTCCAGCCGAGTGTGTTTGGGTCTACTCGAGTGGGTTTGGGTCTTGCCGAGTGGGTTTGGGTCTAGCCGAGTGGGTTTGGGTGTAGCCGAATGGGTTTGGGTCTAGCCGAGTGGGTTTGGGTCTAGCCGAGTGGGTTTGGGTCTAGCCGAGTGGGTTTGGGTCTAGCGTAGTGGGTTTGGGTCTAGCCGAGTGGGTTTGGGTCTAGCCGAGTGGGTTTGGGTCGAGCCGCGTGGGTTTGGGACTAGCCGAGTGGGTTTGGGTCTAGCCGAGTGGGTTTGGGTCCAGCGGAGTGGGTTTGGGTCTAGCCGAGTGGGTTTGGGTCTAGCCGAGTGGGTTTGGGTCTAGCAGAGTGGGTTTGGGTCTAGCCGAGTGGGTTTGGGTCTAGCCTAGTGGGTTTGGGTCTTGCCGAGTGGGTTTGGGTCTAGCCGAGTGGGTTTGGGTCTGGCCGAGTGGGTTTGGGTCTAGCAGAGCGGGCTTGGGTCTAGCGGAGTGGGTTTGGGTCTAGCCGATTGGGTTTGGGTCTAGCCGAGAGGGTTTGGGTTTCGCCGAGTTGGTTTGGGTCTAGCCGAGTGGGTTTGGGTCTAGCCGAGTGGGTTTGGGTCTAGCAGAGTGGGTTTGGGTCTAGCCGAGTGGGTTTGGGTCTAGCCTAGTGGGTTTGGGTCTAGCCGAGTGGGTTTGGGTCTAGCCGAGTGGGTTTGGGTCTAGCCGAGTGGGTTTGGGTCTGGCCGAGTGGGTTTGGGTCTAGCCGAGTGGGTTTGGGTCTGGCCGAGTGGGTTTGGGTCTAGCCGAGTGGGTTTGGTTCTAGCCGAGTGGGTTTGGGTCTAGCCGATTCCGTTTGGGATAGCCGAGTGGGTTTGGGACTAGCAGAGTGGGTTTGGGTCTAGCCGAGTGGGTTTGGTTCTAGCCAATTGGGTTTGGGTCTAGCCGAGTGGGTTTGGGTCTAGCCGAGTGGGTTTGGGTCTAGCCGAGTGGGTTTGGGTGTAGCCGAGTGGGTTTGGGTGTAGCCGAGTGGGTTTGTGTCTAGCGGAGTGGGTTTGGGTCCAGCCGAATGGGTTTGGGTCCAGCCGAGTGGGTTTGGGTCCAGCCGAGTGGGTTTGCGTCGAGCCGAGCGGGCTTGGGTCTAGCGGAGTGGGTTTGGGTCTAGCCGATTGGGTTTGGGTCTAGCCGAGAGGGTTTAGGTTTCGCCGAGTGGGTTTGGGTCTAGCGGAGTGGGTTTGGGTCTAGCGGAGTGGGTTTGGGTCTAGCCGAGTGGGTTTGGGTCTAGCCGAGTGTGTTTGGGTCTAGCCGAGTGGGTTTGGGTCTAGCCGAGTGGGTTTGGGTCTAGCCGAGTGGGTTTGTGTCTAGCCGAGTGGGTTTGGGTCTAGCCGAGTGGTTTGGGTCTAGCCGAGTGGGTTTGGGTCTAGCCGAGTCCGTTTGGGTCTAGCCGAGTGGGTTTGGGTCCAGCCGAGTGGGTTTGGGTCCAGTCGAGTGGGTTTGGGTCCAACCCAGTGGGTTTGGGTCTGCCGAGTGGGTTTGTGTCTAGCCGAGTGGGTTTGGGTCTTGCCGAGTGGGTTGTGGTCCAGCCAAGTGGGTTTGGGTCTAGCCGAGTGGGTTTCAGTGTAGCCGAATGGGTTTGGGTCTAGCCGAGTGGGTTTGGGTCTAGCCGAGTGGGTTTGGGTCTAGCCGAGAGGGTTTGGGTCTAGCCAAGTGGGATTGGGACTAGCCGAGTGGGATTGGGTCTAGCCGAGTGGGTTTGGGTCTAGCAGAGTGGGCTTGGGTCCAGCCGAGTGGGTTTGGGTCTAGCCTAGTGGGTTTGGGTCTAGCCGAGTGGGTTTGGGTCTAGCCGAGTGGGTTTGGGTCTGGCCGAGTGGGTTTGGGTCTAGCCGAGTGGGTTTGGGTCTGGCCGAGTGGGTTTGTGTCTAGCCGAGTGGGTTTGGTTCTAGCCGAGTGGGTTTGGGTCTAGCCGATTCCGTTTGGGTCTAGCCGAGTGGGTTTGGGACTAGCCGAGTGGGTTTGGGTCTAGCCGAGTGGGTTTGGCTCTAGCCAATTGGGGTTGGGTCTAGCCGAGTGGGTTTGTGTCTAGCCGAGTGGGTTTGGGTCTAGCCGAGTGGGTTTGGGTGTGGCCGAGTGGGTTTGGGTGTAGCCGAGTGGGTTTGTGTCTAGCGGAGTGGGTTTGGGTGTAGCCGAGTGGATTTGGGTCCAGCCGAATGGGTTTGGGTCCAGCCGAGTGGGTTTGCGTCGAGCCGAGTGGGTTTTGGTCTAGCCGAGCGGGCTTGGGTCTAGCGGAGTGGGTTTGGGTCTAGCCGAGAGGGTTTGGGTTTCGCCGAGTGGGTTTGGGTCTAGCCGAGTGCGTTTGGGTCGAGCCGAGTGGGTTTGGCTCCAGCCAAGTGGGTTTGGGTCTAGCGGAGTGGGTTTGGGTCTAGCGGAGTGGGTTTGGGTCTAGCGGAGTGGGTTTGGGTCTAGCCGAGTGGGTTGGGGTCTAGCCGAGTGTGTTTGGGTCTAGCCGAGTGGGTTTGGGTCTAGCCGAGTGGGTTTGTGTCTAGCCGAGTGGGTTTGGGTCTAGCCGAGTGGGTTTGTGTCTAGCCGAGTGGGTTTGGGTCTAGCCGAGTCCGTTTGGGTCTAGCCGAGTGGGTTTGGGTCTAGCCGAGTGGGTTTGGGTCCAGCCGAGTGGGTTTGGGTCTAGCCCAGTGGGTTTGGGTCTGCCGAGTGGGTTTGTGTCTAGCCGAGTGGGTTTGGGTCTTGCCGAGTGGGTTGGGGTCCAGCCAAGTGGGTTTGGGTCTAGCCGAGTGGGTTTCGGTGTAGCCGAATGGGTTTGGGTGTAGCCGAATGGGTTTGGGTCTAGCCGAGTGGGTTTGGGTCTAGCCGAGTGGGTTTGGGTCTAGCCGCGAGGGTTTGGGTCTAGCCGAGTGGGATTGGGTCTAGCCGAGTGGGTTTGGGTCTAACCGAGTGGGTTTGGGTCTAGCCGAGTGGGTTTGGGTCTAGCCGAGTGGGATTGGGTCACGCCGAGTGGGTTTGGGTCTAGCCGAGTGGGTTTGGGTCGAGCCGAGTGGGTTTGGGTCCAGCCGAGTGGGTTTGGGTCTAGCGGAGTGGATTTGGGTCTAGCGGAGTGGGTTTGGGTCTAGCGGAGTGGGTTTGGGTCTAGCCGAGTGGGTTTGGGTCTAGCCGAGTGGGTTTGGGTCTAGCCGAGTGGGTTTGGGTCTAGCCGAGTGGGTTTGGGTCTTGCCGAGTGGGTTGGGGTCCAGCCAAGTGGGTTTGGGTCTAGCCGAGTGGGTTTCGGTGTGGCCGAATGGGTTTGGGTCTAGCCGAGTGGGTTTGGGTCTAGCCGAGTGGGTTTGGGTCTAGCCGAGAGGGTTTGGATCTAGCCAAGTGGGATTGGGACTAGCCGAGTGGGATTGGGTCTAGCCGAGTGGGTTTGGGTCTAACCGAGTGGGTTTGGGTCTAGCCGAGTGGGTTTGGGTCTAGCCGAGTGGGATTGGGTCACGCCGAGTGGGTTTGGGTCTAGCCGAGTGGGTTTGGGTCTAGCGGAGTGGGTTTGGGACTAGCCGAGTGGGTTTGGGTCTAGCAGAGTGGGTTTGGGTGTAGCCGATTGGGTTTGGGTGTAGCCGATTGGGTTTGGGTCTGGCCGAGTGGGTTTGGGTTTAGCCGAGTGGGTTTGGGTGTAGCCGAGTGCGTTTGGGTCTAGCAGGGTGGGTTTGGGTCCAGCCGAGTGGGTTTGGGTCTAGCCCAGTGGGTTTGGGTATAGTCGAGTGGGTTTGGGTCTAGCCGAGTGGGTTTGGTTCTAGCCAAGTGGGTTTGTGTCTAGCCGAGTGGGTTTGGGTCTAGCCGAGTGGGCTTGGGTCTAGCCGAGTGGGTTTGGGTTCAGCCGAGTGGGTTTGGGTCTAGCCGAGTGGGTTTGGGTCTAGCGGAGTGGTTTTGGGTCTAGCCATGTGGGTTTGGGTCTAGCGGAGTGGGTTTGGGTCTAGCCGATTGGGTTTGGGTCTAGCCCAGTGGGTTTGGGTTTAGCCGAATTGGTTTGGGTCTAGCCGAGTGGGTTTGGGTGTAGCCAAATGGGTTTGGGTCTAGCCGAGTGGGTTTGGGTCCAGCCGAGTGGGTTTGTGTCTAGCCGAGTGGGTTTGGGTCTAGCCGAGTGGGTTTGGGTGTGGCCGAGTGGGTTTGGGTGTAGCCGAGTGGGTTTGTGTCTAGCGGAGTGGGTTTGGGTGTAGCCGAGTGGATTTGGGTCCAGCCGAATGGGTTTGGGTCCAGCCGAGTGGGTTTGCGTCGAGCCGAGTGGGTTTTGGTCTACCGAGCGGGCTTGGGTCTAGCGGAGTGGGTTTGGGTCTAGCCGATTGGGTTTGGGTCTAGCCGAGAGGGTTTGGGTTTCGCCGAGTGGGTTTGGGTCTAGCCGAGTGGGTTTGGGTCTAGCCGAGTGGGTTTGGGTCTAGCAGAGTGGGTTTGGGTCTAGCCGAGTGGGTTTGGGTCTAGCCTCATGGGTTTGGGTCTAGCCGAGTGGGTTGTGGGTCTAGCCGAGTGGATTTGGGTCTGGCCGAGTGGGTTTGGGACTAGCCGAGTGGGTTTGGGTCTGGCCGAGTGGGTTTGGGTCCAGCCGAGTGGGTTTGGTTCTAGCCGAGTGGGTTTGGGTCTAGCCGATTCCGTTTGGGTCTAGCCGAGTGGGTTTGGGACTAGCCGAGTGGGTTTGGGTCTAGCCGAGTGGGTTTGGTTCTAGCCAATTGGGTTTGGGTCTAGCCGAGGGGGTTTGTGTCTAGCCGAGTGGGTTTGGGTCTAGCCGAGTGGGTTTGGGTGTGGCCGAGTGGGTTTGGGTGTAGCCGAGTGGGTTTGTGTCTAGCGGAGTGGGTTTGGGTCTAGCCGAGTGGTTTGGGTCTAGCCGATTGGGATTGGGTGACGCCGAGTGGGTTTGGGTCTAGCCGAGTGGGTTTGGGTCTAGCCGAGTGGGTTTGGGTCCAGCCGAGTGGGTTTGGGTCTAGCCCAGTGGGTTTGGGTCTACCGAGTGGGTTTGGGTCTAGCCGAGTGGGTTTAGGTCTTGCCGAGTGGGTTGGGGTCTGGCCCAGTGGGTTTGGGTCTAGCCGAGTGGGTTTGGGTGTAGCCGAATGGGTTTGGGTCTAGCCGAGTGGGTTTGGGTCTAGCCGAGTGTGTTTGGGTGTAGCCGAGTGGGTTTGTGTTCAGCGGAGTGGGTTTGGGTGTAGCCGAGTGGATTTGGGTCCAGCCGAATGGGTTTTGGTCCAGCCGAGTGTGTTTGGGTCTACTCGAGTGGGTTTGGGTCTTGCCGAGTGGGTTTGGGTCTAGCCGAGTGGGTTTGGGTGTAGCCGAATGGGTTTGGGTCTAGCCGAGTGGGTTTGGGTCTAGCCGAGTGGGTTTGGGTCTAGCCGAGTGGGTTTGGGTCTAGCGTAGTGGGCTTGGGTCTAGCCGAGTGGGTTTGGGTCTAGCCGAGTGGGTTTGGGTCGAGCCGCGTGGGTTTGGGACTAGCCGAGTGGGTTTGGGTCTAGCCGAGTGGGTTTGGGTCCAGCGGAGTGGGTTTGGGTCTAGCCGAGTGGGTTTGGGTCTAGCCGAGTGGGTTTGGGTCTAGCAGAGTGGGTTTGGGTCTAGCCGAGTGGGTTTGGGTCTAGCCTAGTGGGTTTGGGTCTTGCCGAGTGGGTTTGGGTCTAGCCGAGTGGGTTTGGGTCTGGCCGAGTGGGTTTGGGTCTAGCAGAGCGGGCTTCGGTCTAGTGGAGTGGGTTTGGGTCTAGCCGATTGGGTTTGGGTCTAGCCGAGAGGGTTTGGGTTTCGCCGAGTGGGTTTGGGTCTAGCCGAGTGGGTTTGGGTCTAGCCGAGTGGGTTTGGGTCTAGCAGAGTGGGTTTGGGTCTAGCCGAGTGGGTTTGGGTCTAGCCTAGTGGGTTTGGGTCTAGCCGAGTGGGTTTGGGTCTAGCCGAGTGGGTTTGGGTCTAGCCGAGTGGGTTTGGGTCTGGCCGAGTGGGTTTGGGTCTAGCCGAGTGGGTTTGGGTCTGGCCGAGTGGGTTTGGGTCTAGCCGAGTGGGTTTCGTTCTAGCCGAGTGGGTTTGGGTCTAGCCGATTCCGTTTGGGTCTAGCCGAGTGGGTTTGGGACTAGCAGAGTGGGTTTGGGTCTAGCCGAGTGGGTTTGGTTCTAGCCAATTGGGTTTGGGTCTAGCCGAGTGGGTTTGGGTCTAGCCGAGTGGGTTTGGGTCTAGCCGAGTGGGTTTGGGTGTAGCCGAGTGGGTTTGGGTGTAGCCGAGTGGGTTTGTGTCTAGCGGAGTGGGTTTGGGTCCAGCCGAATGGGTTTGGGTCCAGCCGAGTGGGTTTGGGTCCAGCCGAGTGGGTTTGCGTCGAGCCGAGCGGGTTTGGGTCTAGCGGAGTGGGTTTGGGTCTAGCCGATTGGGTTTGGGTCTAGCCGAGAGGGTTTGGGTTTCGCCGAGTGGGTTTGGGTCTAGCTGAGTGCGTTTGGGTCGAGCCGAGTGGGTTTGGGTCCAGCCAAGTGGGTTTGGGTCTAGCGGAGTGGGTTTGGGTCTAGCGGAGTGGGTTTGGGTCTAGCGGAGTGGGTTTGGGTCTAGCCGAGTGGGTTTGGGTCTAGCCGAGTGTGTTTGGGTCTAGCCGAGTGGGTTTGGGTCTAGCCGAGTGGGTTTGGGTCTAGCCGAGTGGGTTTGTGTCTAGCCGAGTGGGTTTGGGTCTAGCCGAGTGGGTTTGGGTCTAGCCGAGTGGGTTTGGGTCTAGCCGAGTCCGTTTGGGTCTAGCCGAGTGGGTTTGGGTCCAGCCGAGTGGGTTTGGGTCCAGCCGAGTGGGTTTGGGTCTAGCCCAGTGGGTTTGGGTCTGCCGAGTGGGTTTGTGTCTAGCCGAGTGGGTTTGGGTCTTGCCGAGTGGGTTGTGGTCCAGCCAAGTGGGTTTGGGTCTAGCCGAGTGGGTTTCAGTGTAGCCGAATGGGTTTGGGTCTAGCCGAGTGGGTTTGGGTCTAGCCGAGTGGGTTTGGGTCTAGCCGAGAGTGTTTGGGTCTAGCCAAGTGGGATTGGGACTAGCCGAGTGGGATTGGGTCTAGCCGAGTGGGTTTGGGTCTAGCAGAGTGGGCTTGGGTCCAGCCGAGTGGGTTTGGGTCTAGCCTAGTGGGTTTGGGTCTAGCCGAGTGGGTTTGGGTCTAGCCGAGTGGGTTTGGGTCTGGCCGAGTGGGTTTGGGTCTAGCCGAGTGGGTTTGGGTCTGGCCGAGTGGGTTTGTGTCTAGCCGAGTGGGTTTGGTTCTAGCCGAGTGGGTTTGGGTCTAGCCGATTCCGTTTGGGTCTAGCCGAGTGGGTTTGGGACTAGCCGAGTGGGTTTGGGTCTAGCCGAGTGGGTTTGGTTCTAGCCAATTGGGTTTGGGTCTAGCCGAGTGGGTTTGTGTCTAGCCGAGTGGGTTTGGGTCTAGCCGAGTGGGTTTGGGTGTGGCCGAGTGGGTTTGGGTGTAGCCGAGTGGGTTTGGGTGTAGCGGAGTGGGTTTGGGTCTGCCGAGTGGGTTTGTGTCTAGCCGAGTGGGTTTGGGTCTTGCCGAGTGGGTTGGGGTCCAGCCAAGTGGGTTTGGGTCTAGCCGAATGGGTTTGGGTGTAGCCGAATGGGTTTGGGTCTAGCCGAGTGGGTTTGGGTCTAGCCGAGTGGGTTTGGGTCTAGCCGCGAGGGTTTGGGTCTAGCCGCGAGGGTTTGGGTCTAGCCGAGTGGGATTGGGTCTAGCCGAGTGCGTTTGGGTCTAACCGAGTGGGTTTGGGTCTAGCCGAGTGGGTTTGGGTCTAGCCGAGTGGGATTGGGTCACGCCGAGTGGGTTTGGGTCTAGCCGAGTGGGTTTGGGTCGAGCCGAGTGGGTTTGGGTCCAGCCGAGTGGGTTTGGGTCTAGCGGAGTGGGTTTGGGTCTAGCGGAGTGGGTTTGGGTCTAGCGGAGTGGGTTTGGGTCTAGCCGAGTGGGTTTGGGTCTAGCCGAGTGGGTTTGGGTCTAGCCGAGTGGGTTTGGGTCTAGCCGAGTGGGTTTGGGTCTTGCCGAGTGGGTTGGGGTCCAGCCAAGTGGGTTTGGGTCTAGCCGAGTGGGTTTCGGTGTGGCCGAATGGGTTTGGGTCTAGCCGAGTGGGTTTGGGTCTAGCCGAGTGGGTTTGGGTCTAGCCGAGAGGGTTTGGATCTAGCCAAGTGGGATTGGGACTAGCCGAGTGGGATTGGGTCTAGCCGAGTGGGTTTGGGTCTAACCGAGTGGGTTTGGGTCTAGCCGAGTGGGTTTGGGTCTAGCCGAGTGGGATTGGGTCACGCCGAGTGGGTTTGGGTCTAGCCGAGTGGGTTTGGGTCTAGCGGAGTGGGTTTGGGACTAGCCGAGTGGGTTTGGGTCTAGCCGAGTGGGTTTGGGTCTAGCCGAGTCCGTTTGGGTCTAGCCGAGTGGGTTTGGGTCCAGCCGAGTGGGTTTGGGTCCAGCCGAGTGGGTTTGGGTCTAGCCCAGTGGGTTTGGGTCTGCCGAGTGGGTTTGTGTCTAGCCGAGTGGGTTTGGGTCTTGCCGAGTGGGTTGTGGTCCAGCCAAGTGGGTTTGGGTCTAGCCGAGTGGGTTTCAGTGTAGCCGAATGGGTTTGGGTCTAGCCGAGTGGGTTTGGGTCTAGCCGAGTGGGTTTGGGTCTAGCCGAGAGTGTTTGGGTCTAGCCAAGTGGGATTGGGACTAGCCGAGTGGGATTGGGTCTAGCCGAGTGGGTTTGGGTCTAGCAGAGTGGGCTTGGGTCCAGCCGAGTGGGTTTGGGTCTAGCCTAGTGGGTTTGGGTCTAGCCGAGTGGGTTTGGGTCTAGCCGAGTGGGTTTGGGTCTGGCCGAGTGGGTTTGGGTCTAGCCGAGTGGGTTTGGGTCTGGCCGAGTGGGTTTGTGTCTAGCCGAGTGGGTTTGGTTCTAGCCGAGTGGGTTTGGGTCTAGCCGATTCCGTTTGGGTCTAGCCGAGTGGGTTTGGGACTAGCCGAGTGGGTTTGGGAATAGCCGAGTGGGTTTGGTTCTAGCCAATTGGGTTTGGGTCTAGCCGAGTGGGTTTGTGTCTAGCCGAGTGGGTTTGGGTCTAGCCGAGTGGGTTTGGGTGTGGCCGAGTGGGTTTGGGTGTAGCCGAGTGGGTTTGGGTGTAGCGGAGTGGGTTTGGGTCTGCCGAGTGGGTTTGTGTCTAGCCGAGTGGGTTTGGGTCTTGCCGAGTGGGTTGGGGTCCAGCCAAGTGTGTTTGGGTCTAGCCGAATGGGTTTGGGTCTAGCCGAGTGGGTTTGGGTGTAGCCAAATGGGTTTGGGTCTAGCCGAGTGGGTTTGGGTCCAGCCGAGTGGGTTTGGGTCTAGCCGAGTGGGTTTGGGTCTAGCGAAGTGGGTTTGGGTCTAGCCGAGTGGGTTTGGGTCTAGCCGAGTGGGTTTGGGTCTAGCCGAGTGGGTTTGGGTCTAGCCGAGTGGGTTTGGGTCTAGCCGAGTGGGTTTGGGTCCAGCGGAGTCGGTTTGGGTCTAGCCGAGTGGGTTTGGGTCTAGCCGAGTGGGTTTGGGTCTAGCCGAGTGGGTTTGGGTCTGCCGAGTGGGTTTGTGTCTAGCCGAGTGGGTTTGGGTCTTGCCGAGTGGGTTGGGGTCCAGCCAAGTGGGTTTGGGTCTAGCCGAGTGGGTTTCGGTGTAGCCGAATGGGTTTGGGTCTAGCCGAGTGGGTTTGGGTCTAGCCGAGTGGG
Source organism: Raja brachyura (assembly GCA_963514005.1). Next base: position 27,426,282 of record OY740815.1, on the reverse strand, counting down.
TTTGGGTCTAGCCGAGAGGGTTTGGGTCTAGCCAAGTGGGATTGGGACTAGCCGAGTGGGATTGGGTCTAGCCGAGTGGGTTTGGGTCTAACCGAGTGGGTTTGGGTCTAGCCGAGTGGGTTTGGGTCTAGCCGAGTGGGATTGGGTCACGCCGAGTGGGTTTGGGTCTAGCCGAGTGGGTTTGGGTCGAGCCGAGTGGGTTTGGGTCCAGCCGAGTGGGTTTGGGTCTAGCCGAGTGGGTTTGGGTCTAGCGAAGTGGGTTTGGGTCTAGCCGAGTGGGTTTGGGTCTGGCCGAGTGGGTTTGGGTCTAGCCGAGTGGGTTTGGGTCTAGCCGAGTGGGTTTGGGTCTAGCCGAGTGGGTTTGGGTCCAGCGGAGTCGGTTTGGGTCTAGCCGAGTGGGTTTGGGTCTAGCCGAGTGGGTTTGGGTCTAGCCGAGTGGGTTTGGGTCTGCCGAGTGGGTTTGTGTCTAGCCGAGTGGGTTTGGGTCTTGCCGAGTGGGTTGGGGTCCAGCCAAGTGGGTTTGGGTCTAGCCGAGTGGGTTTCGGTGTAGCCGAATGGGTTTGGGTCTAGCCGAGTGGGTTTGGGTCTAGCCGAGTGGGTTTGGGTCTAGCCGAGAGGGTTTGGGTCTAGCCAAGTGGGATTGGGACTAGCCGAGTGGGATTGGGTCTAGCCGAGTGGGTTTGGGTCTAACCGAGTGGGTTTGGGTCTAGCCGAGTGGGTTTGGGTCTAGCCGAGTGGGATTGGGTCACGCCGAGTGGGTTTGGGTCTAGCCGAGTGGGTTTGGGTCGAGCCGAGTGGGTTTGGGTCCAGCCGAGTGGGTTTGGGTCTAGCGGAGTGGATTTGGGTCTAGCGGGGTGGGTTTGGGTCTAGCGGAGTGGGTTTGGGTCTAGCCGAGTGGGTTTGGGTCTAGCCGAGTGGGTTTGGGTCTAGCCGAGTGGGTTTGGGTCTAGCCGAGTGGGTTTGGGTCTTGCCGAGTGGGTTGGGGTCCAGCCAAGTGGGTTTGGGTCTAGCCGAGTGGGTTTCGGTGTAGCCGAATGGGTTTGGGTCTAGCCGAGTGGGTTTGGGTCTAGCCGAGTGGGTTTGGGTCTAGCCGAGAGGGTTTGGATCTAGCCAAGTGGGATTGGGACTAGCCGAGTGGGATTGGGTCTAGCCGAGTGGGTTTGGGTCTAACCGAGTGGGTTTGGGTCTAGCCGAGTGGGTTTGGGTCTAGCCGAGTGGGATTGGGTCACGCCGAGTGGGTTTGGGTCTAGCCGAGTGGGTTTGGGTCTAGCGGAGTGGGTTTGGGACTAGCCGAGTGGGTTTGGGTCTAGCAGAGTGGGTTTGGGTGTAGCCGATTGGGTTTGGGTGTAGCCGATTGGGTTTGGGTCTGGCCGAGTGGGTTTGGGTTTAGCCGAGTGGGTTTGGGTGTAGCCGAGTGCGTTTGGGTCTAGCAGGGTGGGTTTGGGTCCAGCCGAGTGGGTTTGGGTCTAGCCCAGTGGGTTTGGGTATAGTCGAGTGGGTTTGGGTCTAGCCGAGTGGGTTTGGTTCTAGCCAAGTGGGTTTGTGTCTAGCCGAGTGGGTTTGGGTCTAGCCGAGTGGGCTTGGGTCTAGCCGAGTGGGTTTGGGTTCAGCCGAGTGGGTTTGGGTCTAGCCGAGTGGGTTTGGGTCTAGCGGAGTGGTTTTGGGTCTAGCCATGTGGGTTTGGGTCTAGCGGAGTGGGTTTGGGTCTAGCCGATTGGGTTTGGGTCTAGCCCAGTGGGTTTGGGTTTAGCCGAATGGGTTTGGGTCTAGCCGAGTGGGTTTGGGTGTAGCCAAATGGGTTTGGGTCTAGCCGAGTGGGTTTGGGTCCAGCCGATTGGGTTTGGGTCTAGCCGAGTGGGTTTGGGTCTAGCGAAGTGGGTTTGGGTCTAGCCGAGTGGGTTTGGGTCTAGCCGAGTGGGTTTGGGTCTAGCCGAGTGGGTTTGGGTCTAGCCGAGTGGGTTTGGGTCTAGCCGAGTGGGTTTGGGTCCAGCGGAGTCGGTTTGGGTGTAGCCGAGTGGGTTTGGGTCTAGCCGAGTGGGTTTGGGTCTAGCCGAGTGGGTTTGGGTCTGCCGAGTGGGTTTGTGTCTAGCCGAGTGGGTTTGGGTCTTGCCGAGTGGGTTGGGGTCCAGCCAAGTGGGTTTGGGTCTAGCCGAGTGGGTTTCGGTGTAGCCGAATGGGTTTGGGTCTAGCCGAGTGGGTTTGGGTCTAGCCGAGTGGGTTTGGGTCTAGCCGAGAGGGTTTGGGTCTAGCCAAGTGGGATTGGGACTAGCCGAGTGGGATTGGGTCTAGCCGAGTGGGTTTGGGTCTAACCGAGTGGGTTTGGGTCTAGCCGAGTGGGTTTGGGTCTAGCCGAGTGGGATTGGGTCACGCCGAGTGGGTTTGGGTCTAGCCGAGTGGGTTTGGGTCGAGCCGAGTGGGTTTGGGTCCAGCCGAGTGGGTTTGGGTCTAGCGGAGTGGATTTGGGTCTAGCGGGGTGGGTTTGGGTCTAGCGGAGTGGGTTTGGGTCTAGCCGAGTGGGTTTGGGTCTAGCCGAGTGGGTTTGGGTCTAGCCGAGTGGGTTTGGGTCTAGCCGAGTGGGTTTGGGTCTTGCCGAGTGGGTTGGGGTCCAGCCAAGTGGGTTTGGGTCTAGCCGAGTGGGTTTCGGTGTAGCCGAATGGGTTTGGGTCTAGCCGAGTGGGTTTGGGTCTAGCCGAGTGGGTTTGGGTCTAGCCGAGAGGGTTTGGATCTAGCCAAGTGGGATTGGGACTAGCCGAGTGGGATTGGGTCTAGCCGAGTGGGTTTGGGTCTAACCGAGTGGGTTTGGGTCTAGCCGAGTGGGTTTGGGTCTAGCCGAGTGGGATTGGGTCACGCCGAGTGGGTTTGGGTCTAGCCGAGTGGGTTTGGGTCTAGCGGAGTGGGTTTGGGACTAGCCGAGTGGGTTTGGGTCTAGCAGAGTGGGTTTGGGTGTAGCCGATTGGGTTTGGGTGTAGCCGATTGGGTTTGGGTCTGGCCGAGTGGGTTTGGGTTTAGCCGAGTGGGTTTGGGTGTAGCCGAGTGCGTTTGGGTCTAGCAGGGTGGGTTTGGGTCCAGCCGAGTGGGTTTGGGTCTAGCCCAGTGGGTTTGGGTATAGTCGAGTGGGTTTGGGTCTAGCCGAGTGGGTTTGGTTCTAGCCAAGTGGGTTTGTGTCTAGCCGAGTGGGTTTGGGTCTAGCCGAGTGGGCTTGGGTCTAGCCGAGTGGGTTTGGGTTCAGCCGAGTGGGTTTGGGTCTAGCCGAGTGGGTTTGGGTCTAGCGGAGTGGTTTTGGGTCTAGCCATGTGGGTTTGGGTCTAGCGGAGTGGGTGTGGGTCTAGCCGATTGGGTTTGGGTCTAGCCCAGTGGGTTTGGGTTTAGCCGAATGGGTTTGGGTCTAGCCGAGTGGGTTTGGGTGTAGCCAAATGGGTTTGGGTCTAGCCGAGTGGGTTTGGGTCCAGCCGAGTGGGTTTGGGTCTAGCGAAGTGGGTTTGGGTCTAGCCGAGTGGGTTTGGGTCTAGCCGAGTGGGTTTGGGTCTAGCCGAGTGGGTTTGGGTCTAGCCGAGTGGGTTTGGGTCTAGCCGAGTGGGTTTGGGTCCAGCGGAGTCGGTTTGTGTCTAGCCGAGTGGGTTTGGGTCTAGCCGAGTGGGTTTGGGTCTAGCCGAGTGGGTTTGGGTCTAGCCGAGTGGGTTTGGGTCTGGCCGAGTGGGTTTGGGTCTAGCCGAGTGGGTTTGGGTCTAGCCGAGTGGGTTTGGGTCTAGCCGAGTGGGTTTGGGTCTAGCCGAGTGGGTTTGGGTGTAGCCGAGTGGGTTTGTGTCTAGCGGAGTGGGTTTGGGTGTAGCCGAGTGGATTTGGGTCCAGCCGAATGGGTTTGCGTCCAGCCGAGTGGGTTTGCGTCGAGCCGAGTGGGTTTGGTCTAGCCGAGCGGGCTTGGGTCTAGCGGAGTGGGTTTGGGTCTAGCCGATTGGGTTTGGGTCTAGCCGAGAGGGTTTGGGTTTAGCCGAGTGGGTTTGGGTCTAGCCGAGTGCGTTTGGGTCTAGCGGAGTGGGTTTGGGTCTAGCCGAGTGGGTTTGGGTCTAGCCGAGTGGGTTTGGGTATAGCCGAGTGGGTTTGTGTCTAGCCGAGTGGGTTTGCGTCTAGCCGAGTGGGTTTGGGTCTAGCCGAGTGGGTTTGCGTTCAGCCGAGTGGGTTTGGGTCCAGCCGAGTGGGTTTGGGTATAGCCGAGTGGGTTTGGGTCTAGCCGAGTGGGTTTGGGTCCAGCCGAGTGGGTTTGGGTCAAGCCAAGTGGGTTTGGGTCTAGCGGAGTGGGTTTGGGTCTAGCCGATTGGGTTTGGGTCCAGCCGAGTGGGTTTGGGTTTAGCCGAGTGGGTTTGGGTCTAGCCGAGTGCAGTTGGGTCTAGCCGAGTGGGTTTGGGTCTAGCCGAGTGGGTTTGGGTATCGCCGAGTGGGTTTGGGTATAGCCGAGTGGGTTTGTGTCTAGCCGAGTGGGTTTGGGTCTGGCCGAGTGGGTTTGGGTCTAGCCGAGTGGGTTTGGGTCCAGCCGAGTGGGTTTGGGTCTAGCCGAGTGGGTTTGGGTCTACAGGGTGGGTTTGGGTCTAGCCGAGTGGGTTTGGGTCTTACCGAGTGGGTTGGGGTCTAGCCAAGTGGGTGTTGGTCTAGCCGAGTGGGTTTGGGTGTAGCCGAGTGGGTTTGGGTCTAGCCGAGTGGGTTTGGGTCTAGCCGAGTGGGTTTGGGCCTAGCCGAGTGGGTTTGGGTCTAGCGGTGTGGGTTTGGGTCTAGCGGAGTGGGTTTGGGTCTTGCCGAGTGGGTTTGGATCTAGCCGAGTGGGTTGGGGTCTAGCCGAGTGGGTTTGGGTCTAGCCGAGTGGGTTTGTGTCTGGCCGAGTGGGTTTGGGTCGAGCCGAGTGGGTTTGGGTCTAGCCGAGTGGGTTTGTGTCTAGCCGCGTCCGTTTGGGTCTAGCCGAGTGGGTTTGGGACTAGCTGAGTGGGTTTGGGTCTAGCCGAGTGGGTTTGGTTCTAGCCAAGTGGGTTTGGGTCCAGCTGTGTGGGTTTGGGTCTAGCCGAGTGGGTTTGGGTCTAGCCGAGTGGGTTTGGCTCTAGCCGAGTGGGTTTGGGTGTAGCAGAGTGGGTTTGTGTCTAGCGGAGTGGGTTTGGGTGTAGCCACGTGGGTTTGGGTCCAGCCGAGTGGGTTTGGGTCTAGCCGAGTGGGTTTGGGTCTAGCCGAGTGGGTTTGGTCTAGCCGAGTGGGTTTGGGTCTAGCCGAGTGGGTTTGGGTCTAGCCGAGTGGGCTTGGGTCTAGCCGAGTGGGTTTGGGTTCAGCCGAGTGGGTTTGTGTCTAGCCGAGTGGGTTTGGGTCTAGCGGAGTGGTTTTGGGTCTAGCCAAGTGGGTTTGGGTCTAGCGGAGTGGGTTTGGGTCTAGCCGATTGGGTTTGAGTCTAGCCGAGTGGGTTTAGGTTTAGCCGAGTGGGTTTGGGTCTAGCCGAGTGGGTTTGGGTCCAGCCGAGTGGGTTTGGGTCTAGGCCAGTGGGTTTGGGTCTACCGAGTGGGTTTGGGTCTAGCCGAGTGGGTTTGGGTCTTGCCGAGTAGGTTGGGGTCTAGCCAAGTGGGTTTGGGTCGAGCGGAGTGGGTTTGGGTGTAGCCGCGTGGGTTTGGGTCCAGCCGAGTGGGTTTGGGTCTAGCCGAGTGGGTTTGGGTCTAGCCGAGTGGGTTTGGTCTAGCCGAGTGGGTTTGGGTCTAGCCGAGTGGGTTTGGGTCTAGCTGATAAGGTTTGGGTCTAGCCGAGTGGGTTTGGGTTTAGCCGAGTGGGTTTGGGTGTAGCCGAGTGCGTTTGGGTCTAGCGGAGTGCGTTTGGGTATAGCCGAGTGGGTTTGGGTCTAGCCCAGTGGGTTTGGGTATAGCCGAGTGGGTTTGTGTCTAGCCGAGTGGGTTTGGGTCTAGCCGAGTGGGCTTGGGTCTAGCCGAGTGGGTTTGGGTCTAGCCGAGTGGGTTTGGGTCTAGCCGAGTGGGCTTGGGTCTAGCCGAGTGGGTTTGGGTTCAGCCGAGTGGGTTTGCGTCTAGCCGAGTGGGTTTGGGTCTAGCGGAGTGGTTTTGGGTCTAGCCAAGTGGGTTTGGGTCTAGCGGAGTGGGTTTGGGTCTAGCCGATTGGGTTTGAGTCTAGCCGAGTGGGTTTAGGTTTAGCCGAGTGGGTTTGGGTCTAGCCGAGTGCGTTTGGGTCTAGCGGAGTGGGTTTGGGACTAGCCGAGTGGGTTTGGGTCTAGCCGAGTGTGTTTGGGTATAGCCGAGTGGGTTTGTGTCTCGCCGAGTGGGTTTGGGTCTAGCCGAGTGGGTTTGGGTCTAGCCGAGTGGGTTTGGGTCCAGCCGAGTGGGTTTGGGTCTAGGCCAGTGGGTTTGGGTCTACCGAGTGGGTTTGGGTCTAGCCGAGTGGGCTTGGGTCTAGCCGAGTGGGTTGGGGTCTAGCCAAGTGGGTTTGGGTCTAGCCGAGTGGGTTTGGGTGTAGACGAGTGGGTTTGGGTCTAGCCGAGTGGGTTTGGGTCTAGCCGATTGGGTTTGCGTCTAGCCGAGTGGGTTTGGGTCTAGCCGAGTGGGTTTGGGTCTAGCGGAGGGGGTTTGGGTCTAGTCGAGTGGGTTTGGGTCTAGACGAGTTTGTTTGGGTCTCGCCGAGTGGGTTTGGGTGTAGCCGAGTGGGTTTGGGTGTAGCCGAGTGGGTTTGTGTCTAGCGGAGTGGGTTTGGGTGTAGCCGAGTGGATTTGGGTCTAGCCGAATGGGTTTGGGTCCAGTCGAGTGGGTTTGGGTCGAGCCAAGTGGGTTTTAGTCTAGCCGAGTGGGTTTGGGTCTAGCGGAGTGGGTTTGGGTCTAGCCGATTGGGTTTGGGTCTAGCCGAGTGGGTTTGGGTTTAGCCGAGTGGGTTTGCGTCTAGCCGAGTGCGTTTGGGTCTAGCGGAGTGGGTTTGGGTCTAGCCGAGTGGGTTTGGGGCTAGCCGAGTGGGTTTGGGTCTAGCCGAGTGGGTTTGGTTCTAGCCGAGTGGGTTTGGGTCTAGCCGAGTGGGTTTGGTTCTAGCCGAGTGGGTTTGGGTCTAGCCGAGTCCGTTTGGGTCTAGCGGAGTGGGTTTGGGAGTAGCCGAGTGGGTTTGGGTCTAGCCGAGTGGGTTTGGGTCTAGCCGAGTGAGTTTGCGTCTAGCCGAGTGGGTTTGGGTCTAGCCGAGAGGGTTTGGGTCTGGCCGAGTGGGTTTGGGTCAATCCGAGTGGGTTTGGGTCTAGCTGAGGAGGTTTCGGTCTATCCGAGAGGGTTTGGGTCTAGCCGAGTGGGTTTGTGTCTGGCCGAGTGGGTTTGGGTCTAGCCGAGTGGGTTTGGGTCTAGCCGAGTGGGTTTGGGTCTAGCCGCGTCCGTTTGGGTCTAGCCGAGTGGGTTTGGGACTAGCTGAGTGGGTTTGGGTCTAGCCGAGTGGGTTTGGTTCTAGCCAAGTGGGTTTGGGTCTAGCTGTGTGGGTTTGGGTCTAGCCGAGTGGGTTTGGGTCTAGCCGAGTGGGTTTGGGTCTAGCCGAGTGGGTTTGGGTGTAGCTGAGTGGGTTTGTGTCTAGCGGAGTGGGTTTGGGTGTAGCCGCGTGGGTTTGGGTCCAGCCGAGTGGGTTTGGGTCTAGCCGAGTGGGTTTGGGTCTAGCCGAGTGGGTTTGGTCTAGCCGAGTGGGTTTGGGTCTAGCCGAGTGGGTTTGGGTCTAGCCGAGTGGGCTTGGGTCTAGCCGAGTGGGTTTGGGTTCAGCCGAGTGGGTTTGCGTCTAGCCGAGTGTGTTTGGGTCTAGCGGAGTGGTTTTGGGTCTAGCCAAGTGGGTTTGGGTCTAGCGGAGTGGGTTTGGGTCTAGCCGATTGGGTTTGAGTCTAGCCGAGTGGGTTTAGGTTTAGCCGAGTGGGTTTGGGTCTAGCCGAGTGCGTTTTGGTCTAGCGGAGTGGGTTTGGGTCTAGCCGAGTAGGTTTGGGTCTAGCCGAGTGTGTTTGGGTATAGCCGAGTGGGTTTGTGTCTCGCCGAGTGGGTTTGGGTCTAGCCGAGTGGGTTGGGGTCTAGCCGAGTGGGTTTGGGTCCAGCCGTGTGGGTTTGGGTCTAGGCCAGTGGGTTTGGGTCTACCGAGTGGGTTTGGGTCTAGCCGAGTGGGTTTGGGTCTTGCCGAGTGGGTTGGGGTCTAGCCAAGTGGGTTTGGGTCGAGCGGAGTGGGTTTGGGTGTAGCCGCGTGGGTTTGGGTCCAGCCGAGTGGGTTTGGGTCTAGCCGAGTGGGTTTGGGTCTAGCCGAGTGGGTTTTGTCTAGCCGAGTGGGTTTGGGTCTAGCCGAGTGGGTCTGGGTCTAGCTGATTGGGTTTGGGTCTAGCCGAGTGGGTTTGGGTTTAGCCGAGTGGGTTTGGGTGTAGCCGAGTGCGTTTGGGTCTAGCGGAGTGGGTTTGGGTATAGCCGAGTGGGTTTGGGTGTAGCCGAGTGCGTTTGGGTCTAGCGGAGTGGGTTTGGGTATAGCCGAGTGGGTTTGGGTCTAGCCGAGTGGGTTTGGGTCTAGCCGCGTCCGTTTGGGTCTAGCCGAGTGGGTTTGGGACTAGCTGAGTGGGTTTGGGTCTAGCCGAGTGGGTTTGGTTCTAGCTGTGTGGGTTTGGGTCTAGCTGTGTGGGTTTGGGTCTAGCCGAGTGGGTTTGGGTCTAGCCGAGTGGGTTTGGGTCTAGCCGAGTGGGTTTGGGTGTAGCTGAGTGGGTTTGTGTCTAGCGGAGTGGGTTTGGGTGTAGCCGCGTGGGTTTGGGTCCAGCCGAGTGGGTTTGGGTCTAGCCGAGTGGGTTTGGGTCTAGCCGAGTGGGTTTGGTCTAGCCGAGTGGGTTTGGGTCTAGCCGAGTGGGTTTGGGTCTAGCCGAGTGGGCTTGGGTCTAGCCGAGTGGGTTTGGGTTCAGCCGAGTGGGTTTGCGTCTAGCCGAGTGGGTTTGGGTCTAGCGGAGTGGTTTTGGGTCTAGCCAAGTGGGTTTGGGTCTAGCGGAGTGGGTTTGGGTCTAGCCGAGTGGGTCTGGGTCTAGCTGATTGGGTTTGGGTCTAGCCGAGTGGGTTTGGGTTTAGCCGAGTGGGTTTGGGTGTAGCCGAGTGCGTTTGGGTCTAGCGGAGTGGGTTTGGGTATAGCCGAGTGGGTTTGGGTCTAGCCGAGTGGGTTTGTGTCTGGCCGAGTGGGTTTGGGTCTAGCCGAGTGGGTTTGGGTCTAGCCGAGTGGGTTTGGGTCTAGCCGCGTCCGTTTGGGTCTAGCCGAGTGGGTTTGGGACTAGCTGAGTGGGTTTGGGTCTAGCCGAGTGGGTTTGGTTCTAGCTGTGTGGGTTTGGGTCTAGCTGTGTGGGTTTGGGTCTAGCCGAGTGGGTTTGGGTCTAGCCGAGTGGGTTTGGGTCTAGCCGAGTGGGTTTGGGTGTAGCTGAGTGGGTTTGTGTCTAGCGGAGTGGGTTTGGGTGTAGCCGCGTGGGTTTGGGTCCAGCCGAGTGGGTTTGGGTCTAGCCGAGTGGGTTTGGGTCTAGCCGAGTGGGTTTGGTCTAGCCGAGTGGGTTTGGGTCTAGCCGAGTGGGTTTGGGTCTAGCCGAGTGGGCTTGGGTCTAGCCGAGTGGGTTTGGGTTCAGCCGAGTGGGTTTGCGTCTAGCCGAGTGGGTTTGGGTCTAGCGGAGTGGTTTTGGGTCTAGCCAAGTGGGTTTGGGTCTAGCGGAGTGGGTTTGGGTCTAGCCGATTGGGTTTGAGTCTAGCCGAGTGGGTTTAGGTTTAGCCGAGTGGGTTTGGGTCTAGCCGAGTGCGTTTGGGTCTAGCGGAGTGGGTTTGGGTCTAGCCGAGTAGGTTTGGGTCTAGCCGAGTGTGTTTGGGTATAGCCGAGTGGGTTTGTGTCTCGCCGAGTGGGTTTGGGTCTAGCCGAGTGGGTTGGGGTCTAGCCGAGTGGGTTTTGTCCAGCCGAGTGGGTTTGGGTCTAGGCCAGTGGGTTTGGGTCTACCGAGTGGGTTTGGGTCTAGCCGAGTGGGTTTGGGTCTTGCCGAGTGGGTTGGGGTCTAGCCAAGTGGGTTTGGGTCGAGCGGAGTGGGTTTGGGTGTAGCCGCGTGGGTTTGGGTCCAGCCGAGTGGGTTTGGGTCCAGCCGAGTGGGTTTGGGTCTAGCCGAGTGGGTTTGGTCTAGCCGAGTGGGTTTGGGTCTAGCCGAGTGGGTTTGGGTCTAGCTGATTGGGTTTGAGTCTAGCCGAGTGGGTTTGGGTTTAGCCGAGTGGGTTTGGGTGTAGCCGAGTGCGTTTGGGTCTAGCGGAGTGGGTTTGGGTATAGCCGAGTGGGTTTGGGTCTAGCCCAGTGGGTTTGGGTATAGCCGAGTGGGTTTGTGTCTAGCCGAGTGGGTTTGGGTCTAGCCGAGTGGGCTTGGGTCTAGCCGAGTGGGTTTGGGTTCAGCCGAGTGGGTTTGCGTCTAGCCGAGTGGGTTTGGGTCTAGCGGAGTGGTTTTGGTTCTAGCCAAGTGGGTTTGGGTCTAGCGGAGTGGGTTTGGGTCTAGCCGATTGGGTTTGAGTCTAGCCGAGTGGGTTTAGGTTTAGCCGAGTGGGTTTGGGTCTAGCCGAGTGCGTTTGGGTTTAGCGGAGTGGGTTTGGGTCCAGTCGAGTGGGTTTGGGTCGAGCCAAGTGGGTTTTAGTCTAGCCGAGTGGGTTTGGGTCTAGCGGAGTGGGTTTGGGTCTAGCCGATTGGGTTTGGGTCTAGCCGAGTGGGTTTGGGTTTAGCCGAGTGGGTTTGCGTCTAGCCGAGTGCGTTTGGGTCTAGCGGAGTGGGTTTGGGTCTAGCCGAGTGGGTTTGGGGCTAGCCGAGTGGGTTTGGGTATAGCCGAGTGGGTTTGTGTCTAGCCGAGTGGGTTTGGGTCTAGCCGAGTGGGTTTGGGTCTAGCCGAGTAGGTTTGGGTCTAGCGGAGTGGGTTTGGGAGTAGCCGAGTGGGTTTGGGTCTAGCCGAGTGGGTTTGGGTCTAGCCGAGTGGGTTTGGTTCTAGCCGAGTGGGTTTGGGTCTAGCCGAGTCCGTTTGGGTCTAGCGGAGTGGGTTTGGGAGTAGCCGAGTGGGTTTGGGTCTAGCCGAGTGGGTTTGGGTCTAGCCGAGTGGGTTTGCGTCTAGCCGAGTGGGTTTGGGTCTAGCCGAGAGGGTTTGAGTCTGGCCGAGTGGGTTTGGGTCAATCCGAGTGGGTTTGGGTCTAGCTGAGGAGGTTTCGGTCTATCCGAGAGGGTTTGGGTGTAGCTGAGTGGGTTTGTGTCTAGCGGAGTGGGTTTGGGTGTAGCCGCGTGGGTTTGGGTCCAGCCGAGTGGGTTTGGGTCTAGCCGAGTGGGTTTGGGTCTAGCCGAGTGGGTTTGGTCTAGCCGAGTGGGTTTGGGTCTAGCCGAGTGGGTTTGGGTCTAGCCGAGTGGGCTTGGGTCTAGCCGAGTGGGTTTGGGTTCAGCCGAGTGGGTTTGCGTCTAGCCGAGTGTGTTTGGGTCTAGCGGAGTGGTTTTGGGTCTAGCCAAGTGGGTTTGGGTCTAGCGGAGTGGGTTTGGGTCTAGCCGATTGGGTTTGAGTCTAGCCGAGTGGGTTTAGGTTTAGCCGAGTGGGTTTGGGTCTAGCCGAGTGCGTTTTGGTCTAGCGGAGTGGTTTTGGGTCTAGCCGAGTAGGTTTGGGTCTAGCCGAGTGTGTTTGGGTATAGCCGAGTGGGTTTGTGTCTCGCCGAGTGGGTTTGGGTCTAGCCGAGTGGGTTGGGGTCTAGCCGAGTGGGTTTGGGTCCAGCCGTATGGGTTTGGGTCTAGGCCAGTGGGTTTGGGTCTACCGAGTGGGTTTGGGTCTAGCCGAGTGGGTTTGGGTCTTGCCGAGTGGGTTGGGGTCTAGCCAAGTGGGTTTGGGTCGAGCGGAGTGGGTTTGGGTGTAGCCGCGTGGGTTTGGGTCCAGCCGAGTGGGTTTGGGTCTAGCCGAGTGGGTTTGGGTCTAGCCGAGTGGGTTTTGTCTAGCCGAGTGGGTTTGGGTCTAGCCGAGTGGGTCTGGGTCTAGCTGATTGGGTTTGGGTCTAGCCGAGTGGGTTTGGGTTTAGCCGAGTGGGTTTGGGTGTAGCCGAGTGCGTTTGGGTCTAGCGGAGTGGGTTTGGGTATAGCCGCGTGGGTTTGGGTCTAGCCGAGTGGGTTTGTGTCTGGCCGAGTGGGTTTGGGTCTAGCCGAGTGGGTTTGGGTCTAGCCGAGTGGGTTTGGGTCTAGCCGCGTCCGTTTGGGTCTAGCCGAGTGGGTTTGGGACTAGCTGAGTGGGTTTGGGTCTAGCCGAGTGGGTTTGGTTCTAGCTGTGTGGGTTTGGGTCTAGCTGTGTGGGTTTGGGTCTAGCCGAGTGGGTTTGGGTCTAGCCGAGTGGGTTTGGGTCTAGCCGAGTGGGTTTGGGTGTAGCTGAGTGGGTTTGTGTCTAGCGGAGTGGGTTTGGGTGTAGCCGCGTGGGTTTGGGTCCAGCCGAGTGGGTTTGGGTCTAGCCGAGTGGGTTTGGGTCTAGCCGAGTGGGTTTGGTCTAGCCGAGTGGGTTTGGGTCTAGCCGAGTGGGTTTGGGTCTAGCCGAGTGGGCTTGGGTCTAGCCGAGTGGGTTTGGGTTCAGCCGAGTGGGTTTGCGTCTAGCCGAGTGGGTTTGGGTCTAGCGGAGTGGTTTTGGGTCTAGCCAAGTGGGTTTGGGTCTAGCGGAGTGGGTTTGGGTCTAGCCGATTGGGTTTGAGTCTAGCCGAGTGGGTTTAGGTTTAGCCGAGTGGGTTTGGGTCTAGCCGAGTGCGTTTGGGTCTAGCGGAGTGGGTTTGGGTCTAGCCGAGTAGGTTTGGGTCTAGCCGAGTGTGTTTGGGTATAGCCGAGTGGGTTTGTGTCTCGCCGAGTGGGTTTGGGTCTAGCCGAGTGGGTTGGGGTCTAGCCGAGTGGGTTTGGGTCCAGCCGAGTGGGTTTGGGTCTAGGCCAGTGGGTTTGGGTCTACCGAGTGGGTTTGGGTCTAGCCGAGTGGGTTTGGGTCTTGCCGAGTGGGTTGGGGTCTAGCCAAGTGGGTTTGGGTCGAGCGGAGTGGGTTTGGGTGTAGCCGCGTGGGTATGGGTCCAGCCGAGTGGGTTTGGGTCCAGCCGAGTGGGTTTGGGTCTAGCCGAGTGGGTTTGGTCTAGCCGAGTGGGTTTGGGTCTAGCCGAGTGGGTTTGGGTCTAGCTGATTGGGTTTGGGTCTAGCCGAGTGGGTTTGGGTTTAGCCGAGTGGGTTTGGGTGTAGCCGAGTGCGTTTGGGTCTAGCGGAGTGGGTTTGGGTATAGCCGAGTGGGTTTGGGTCTAGCCCAGTGGGTTTGGGTATAGCCGAGTGGGTTTGTGTCTAGCCGAGTGGGTTTGGGTCTAGCCGAGTGGGCTTGGGTCTAGCCGAGTGGGTTTGGGTTCAGCCGAGTGGGTTTGCGTCTAGCCGAGTGGGTTTGGGTCTAGCGGAGTGGTTTTGGTTCTAGCCAAGTGGGTTTGGGTCTAGCGGAGTGGGTTTGGGTCTAGCCGATTGGGTTTGAGTCTAGCCGAGTGGGTTTAGGTTTAGCCGAGTGGGTTTGGGTCTAGCCGAGTGCGTTTGGGTTTAGCGGAGTGGGTTTGGGTCTAGCCGAGTGGGTTTGGGTCTAGCTGAGTGTGTTTGGGTATAGCCGAGTGGGTTTGTGTCTCGCCGAGTGGGTTTGGGTCTAGCCGAGTGGGTTTGGGTCTAGCCGAGTGGGTTTGGGTCCAGCCGAGTGGGTTTGGTTCTAGGCCAGTGGGTTTGGGTCTACCGAGTGGGTTTGGGTCTAGCCGAGTGGGTTTGGGTCTTGCTGAGTGGGTTGGGGTCTAGCCAAGTGGGTTTGGGTCTAGCCGAGTGGGTTTGGGTGTAGACGAGTGGGTTTGGGTCTAGCCGAGTGGGTTTGGGTCTAGCCGAGTGGGTTTGGGTCTAGCCGAGTGGGTTTGGGTCTAGCGGAGGGGGTTTGCGTCTAGTCGAGTGGGTTTGGGTCTAGCCGAGTTTGTTTGGGTCTCGCCGAGTGGGTTTGGGTGTAGCCGAGTGGGTTTGGGTGTAGCCGAGTGGGTTTGTGTCTAGCGGAGTGGGTTTGGGTGTAGCCGAGTGGATTTGGGTCTAGCCGAATGGGTTTGGGTCCAGCCGAGTGGGTTTGGGTCGAGCCAAGTGGGTTTTGGTCTAGCCGAGTGGGTTTGGGTCTAGCGGAGTGGGTTTGGGTCTAGCCGATTGGGTTTGGGTCTAGCCGAGTGGGTTTGGGTTTAGCCGAGTGGGTTTGCGTCTAGCCGAGTGTGTTTGGGTCTAGCGGAGTGGGTTTGGGTCTGGCCGAGTGGGTTTGGGGCTAGCCGAGTGGGTTTGGGTATAGCCGAGTGGGTTTGTGTCTAGCCGAGTGGGTTTGGGTCTAGCCGAGTGGGTTTGGGTCTAGCTGAGTGGGTTTGGGTTCAGCCGAGTGGGTTTGGGTCTAGCCGAGTGGGTTTGGGTCTACCGAGTGGGTTTGGGTCTAGCCGAGTGGGTTTGGGTGTAGCCGAGTGGGTTTGGGTCTAGCCGAGTGGGTTTGGGTCTAGCCGAGTAGGTTTGGGTCTAGCGGAGTGGGTTTGGGAGCAGCCGAGTGGGTTTGGGTCTAGCCGAGTGGGTTTGGGTCTAGCCGAGTGGGTTTGGTTCTAGCCGAGTGGGTTTGTGTCTAGCCGAGTCCGTTTGGGTCTAGCCGAGTGGGTTTGGGACTCGCCGAGTGGGTTTGGGTCTAGCCGAGTGGGTTTGGTTCTAGCCAAGTGGGTTTGGGTCTAGCCGAGTGGGTTTGCGTCTAGCCGAGTGGGTTTGGGTGTAGCCGAGTGGGTTTGTGTCTAGCGGAGTGGGTTTGGGTGTAGCCGAGTGGGTTGGGGTCTAGCCGAGTGGGTTTGGGTCTAGCCGAGTGGGTTTTAGTCTAGCCGAGTAGGTTTGGGTCTAGCGGAGTGGGTTTGGGAGTAGCCGAGTGGGTTTGGGTCTAGCCGAGTGGGTTTGGGTCTAGCCGAGTGGGTTTGGGTCTAGCCGTGTGGGTTTGGGTCTAGCCAAGGGGGTTTGTGTCTATCCGAGTGGGTTTGGGTCTAGCCGAGTGGGTTTGGGTCTAGCCGAGTGGGTTTGCGTCTAGCCGAGTGGCTTTGGGTCTAGCCGATAGGGTTTGGGTCTGGCCGAGTGGGTTTGGGTCAATCCGAGTGGGTTTGGGTCTAGCTGAGGAGGTTCGGTCTATCCGAGAGGGTTTGGGTCTAGCCGAGTGGGTTTGGGTCTAGCCGAGTGGGTTTGTGTCTAGCCAAGTGGGTTTGGGTCTAGCCGAGTGGGTTTGGGTCCAGCTGAGTGGGTTTGGGTCTAGCCGAGTGGGTTTGGGTCTAGCCGAGTGGGTTTGGGTCTAACCGAGTGGGTTTGGGTCTATCCGAGTGGGTTTGGGTCTACCCGAGTCGGTTTGGGTGTAGCCGAGTGGGTTTGTGTTTAGCGGAGTGGGTTTGGGTGTAGCCGAGTGGGTTTGGGTCTAGCCGAGTGGGTTTGGGTCTAGCCGAGTGGGTTTTGGTCTAGCCGAATAGGTTTGGGTCTAGAGGAGTGGGTTTGGGAGTAGCCGAGTGGGTTTGGGTCTAGCCGAGTGGGTTTGGGTCTAGCCGAGTGGGTTTGGGTCTAGCCGAGTGGGTTTGGGTCAAGCCGAGTGGGTTTGGGACTAACCGAGTGGGTTTGGGTCTAGCCCAGTGGGTTTGGGTATAGCCGAGTGGGTTTGGGTCTAGCCGAGTGGGTTTGGGTCTAGCCGAGTGGGTTTGGGTCTAGCCGAGTGGGTTTGGGTCTAGCCGAGTGGGTTTGGTTCTAGCCGAGTGGGTTTGGGTCTAGCCGAGTCCATTTGGGTCTAGCCGAGTGGATTTGGGACTCGCCGAGTGGGTTTGGGTCTAGCGGAGTGGGTTTGGGTGTAGCCGAGTGGATTTGGGTCTAGCCGAATGGGTTTGGGTCCAGCCG
This sequence comes from Raja brachyura, assembly GCA_963514005.1. The sequence goes on along the minus strand of OY740815.1, from coordinate 27,410,373 downwards.
AGTGGGTTTGGGTCGAGCCGAGTGGGTTTTGGTCTAGCCGAGTGGGTTTGGGTCTAGCGGAGTGGGTTTGGGTCTAGCCGATTGGGTTTGGGTCTAGCCGAGTGGGTTTGGGTTTAGCCGAGTGGGTTTGCGTCTAGCCGAGTGCGTTTGGGTCTAGCGGAGTGGGTTTGGGTCTAGCCGAGTGGGTTTGGGGCTAGCCGAGTGGGTTTGTGTATAGCCGAGTGGGTTTGTGTCTAGCCGAGTGGGTTTGGGTCTAGCCGAGTGGGTTTGGGTCTAGCCGAGTGGGTTTGGGTTCAGCCGAGTGGGTTTGGGTCTAGCCGAGTGGGTTTGGGTCTACCAAGTGGGTTTGGGTCTAGCCGAGTGGGTTTGGGTGTAGCCGAGTGGGTTTGGGTCTAGCCGAGTGGGTTTGGGTCTACCCGAGTCGGTTTGGGTGTAGCCGAGTGGGTTTGGGTCTAGCCGAGTGGGTTTGGGTCTAGCCGAGTGGGTTTGGTTCTAGCCGAGTGGGTTTGGGTCTAGCCGAGTCCGTTTGGGTCTAGCCGAGTGGGTTTGGGACTCGCCGAGTGGGTTTGGGTCTAGCCGAGTGGGTTTGGTTCTAGCCAAGTGGGTTTGCGTCTAGCCGAGTGGGTTTGGGTGTAGCCGAGTGGGTTTGTGTCTAGCGGAGTGGGTTTGGGTGTAGCCGAGTGGGTTTGGGTCTAGCCGAGTGGGTTTGGGTCTAGCCGAGTGGGTTTTAGTCTAGCCGAGTAGGTTTGGGTCTAGCGGAGTGGGTTTGGGAGTAGCCGAGTGGGTTTGGGTCTGGCCGAGTGGGTTTTTTAGGTCTAGCCGAGTGGGTTTGGGTCTAGCCGTGTGGGTTTGGGTCTGGCCAAGGGGGTTTGTGTCTATCCGAGTGGGTTTGGGTCCTGCCGAGTGGGTTTGGGTATAGCCGAGTGGGTTTGCGTCTAGCCGAGTGTGTTTGGGTCTCGCCGAGAGGGTTTGGGTCTGGCCGAGTGGGTTTGGGTCAATCCGAGTGGGTTTGGGTCTAGCTGAGGAGGTTTCGGTCTATCCGAGAGGGTTTGGGTCTACCGAGTGGGTTTGGGTCTAGCCGAGTGGGTTTGTGTCTAGCCAAGTGGGTTTGGGTCTAGCCGAGTGGGTTTGTGTCCAGCTGAGTGGGTTTGGGTCTAGCCGAGTGGGTTTGGGTCTAGCCGAGTGGGTTTGGGTCTAACCGAGTGGGTTTGGGTCTATCCGAGTGGGTTTGGGTCTACCCGAGTGGGTTTGGGTGTAGCCGAGTGGGTTTGTGTCTAGCGGAGTGGGTTTGGGTGTAGCCGAGTGGGTTTGGGTCTAGCCGAGTGGGTTTGGGTCTAGCCGAGTGGGTTTTGGTCTAGCCGAGTAGGTTTGGGGCTAGCGGAGTGGGTTTTGGAGTAGCCGAGTGGGTTTGGGTCTAGCCGAGTGGGTTTGGGTCTAGCCGAGTGGGATTGGGTCTAGCCGAGTGGGTTTGGTTCTAGCCGAGTGGGTTTGGGTCTAGCCGAGTCCTTTTGGGTCTAGCCGAGTGGGTTTGGGACTCGCCGAGTGGGTTTGGGTCGAGCCGAGTGGGTTTGGTTCTAGCCAAGTGGGTTTGGGTCTAGCCGAGTGGGTTTGGGTCTAGCCGAGTGGGTTTGAGTGTAGCCGAGTGGGTTTGTGTCTAGCGGAGTGGGTTTGGGTGTAGCCGAGTGGGTTTGGGTCTAGCCGAATGCGTTTGGGTCTAGCCGAGTGGGTTTTGGTCTAGCCGAGTAGGTTTGGTCTAGCGGAGTGGGTTTGGGGGTGGCCGAGTGGGTTTGGGTCTAGCCGAGTGGGTTTGGGTCTAGCCGTGTGGGTTTGGGTCTAGCCGAGGTGGTTCATGTCTATCCGAGTGGGTTTGGGTCTAGCCGAGTGGGTTTGGGTCTAGCTGAGTGGGTTTGGGTCCAGCCGAGTGGGTATGGGTCTAGCCGAGTGGGTTTGGGTCGAACCGAGTGGGTTTGGGTCTATCCGAGTGGGTTTGGGTCTACCCTAGTCGGTTTCGGTCTATCCGAGAGGGTTTGGGTCTAGCCGAGTGGGTTTGGGTCTAGCCGAGTGGGTTTGTGTCGAGCCAAGTGCGTTCGGGTCTAGCCGAGTGGGTTTGGGTCTAGCCGAGTGGGTTTGGGTCTGGCCGAGTGGGTTTGGGTCTAGCCGAGTGGGTTTGGGTCTAGCCGAGTGGGTTTGGCTCTAGCCGAGTGGGTTTGGGTCTACCCGAGTGGGTTGGGGTCTAGCCGAGTGGGTCTGGGTCTAGCCGAGTGCGTTTGGGTCTCGCGGAGTGGTTTTGGGTCTAGCCGAGTGGGTTTGGGTCGAGCCGAGTGGGTTTGGGTATAGCCGAGTGAGTTTGGGTCCAGCCGTGTGGGTTTGGGTCTAGCCGAGTGGGTTTGGGTCCAGCTGAGTGGGTTTGGGTCTAGCCGAGTGGGTTTGGGTTTAGCCGAGTGGGATTCGGTCATTCCGAGTGGGTTTGGGTCTAGCCGAGTGGGTTTGGGTCTAGTGGAGTGGGTTTGGGTATAGCCGAGTGGGTTTGTGTCTAGCCGAGTGGGTTTGGGTCTAGCCGAGTGGGTTATGGTCTAGCCGAGTGGGTTTGGGTCCAGCCGAGTGGGTTTGGGTCTAGCCGAGTGGGTTTGGGTCTACAGAGTGGGTTTGGGTCTAGCCGAGTGGGTTTGGGTCTTACCGAGTGGGTTGGGGTCTAGCCAAGTGGGTTTGGGTCTAGCCGAGTGGGTTTGGGTGTAGCCGAGTGGGTTTGGGTCTAGCCGAGTGGGTTTGGGTCTAGCCGAGTGGGTTTGCGTCTAGCCGAGTGGGTTTGGGTCCAGCGGAGTGGGTTTGGGTCTAGCCGAGTGGGTTTCGGTCTAGCCGAGTGGGTTTGGGTCTACAGAGTGGGTTTGGGTCTAGCCGAGTGGGTTTGGGTCTTACCGAGTGGGTTGAGGTCTAGCCAAGTGGGTTTGGGTCTAGCCGAGTGGGTTTGGGTCTAGCCGAGTGGGTTTGGGTCTAGCCGAGTGGGTTTGGGTCTAGCCGAGTGGGTTTGGGTCTAGCCGAGTGGGTTTGGGTCTAGCCGAGTGGGTTTGGGTCTAGCCGAGTGGGTTTGGGTCTAGCCGAGTGGGTTTGGGTCCAGCCGAGTGGGTTTGGGTCTAGCCGAGTGGGTTTGGGTCTAGCCGAGTGGGTTTGGGTCTAGCCGAGTGGGTTTGGGTCTAGCCGAGTGGGTTTGGGACTAGCCGAGTGGGTTTGGGTCTAGCCGAGTCCGTTTGGGTCTAGCCGAGTGGCTTTGGGACTAGCCGAGTGGGTTTAGGTGCAGGCGAGTGGGTTTGGTTCTAGCCAAGTGGGTTTGGGTCTAGCTGTGTGGGTTTGGGTCTAGCCGAGTGGGTTAGGGTCTAGCCGAGTGGGTTTGGGTCTAGACGCGTGGGTTTGGGTGCAGCCGAGTGAGTTTGTGTCTAGCGGAGTGGGTTTGGGTGTAGCCGATTGGGTTTGGGTCTAGCCGAGTGGGTTTGTGTCTAGCCGAGTGGGTTTGGGTGTAGCCGAGTGGGTTTGGTCTAGCCGAGCGGGTTTGGGTCTAGCGGAGTGGGTTGGGGTCTAGCCGATTGGGTTTGGGTCTAGCTGAGTGGGTTTGGGTTTAACCGAGTGGGTTTGGTTGTAGCCGAGTGCGTTTGGGTCTAGCGGAGTGGGTTTGGGTCTAGCCGAGTGGGTTTGGGTCTAGCCCAGTGGGTTTGGGTATAGCCGAGTGGGTTTGGGTCTAGCCGAGTGGCTTTGGGACTAGCCGAGTGGGTTTAGGTGCAGGCGAGTGGGTTTGGTTCTAGCCAAGTGGGTTTGGGTCTAGCTGTGTGGGTTTGGGTCTAGCCGAGTGGGTTAGGGTCTAGCCGAGTGGGTTTGGGTCTAGACGCGTGGGTTTGGGTGCAGCCGAGTGAGTTTGTGTCTAGCGGAGTGGGTTTGGGTGTAGCCGATTGGGTTTGGGTCTAGCCGAGTGGGTTTGGGTCTAGCCGAGTGGGTTTGGGTGTAGCCGAGTGGGTTTGGTCTAGCCGAGTGGGTTTGGGTCTAGCGGAGTGGGTTGGGGTCTAGCCGATTGGGTTTGGGTCTAGCTGAGTGGGTTTGGGTTTAACCGAGTGGGTTTGGTTGTAGCCGAGTGCGTTTGGGTCTAGCGGAGTGGGTTTGGGTCTAGCCGAGTGGGTTTGGGTCTAGCCCAGTGGGTTTGGGTATAGCCGAGTGGGTTTGGGTCTAGCCGAGTGGGTTTGGTTCTAGCCAAGTAGGTTTGTGTCTAGCCGAGTGGGTTTGGGTCCAGCCGAGTGGGCTTGGGTCTAGCCGAGTGGGTTTGGGTCTAGCCGAGTGGGTTTGGTTCGAGCCGAGTGGGTTTGGGTCTAGCCAATTCCGTTTGGGTCTAGCCGAGTGGGTTTGGGACTAGCCGAGTGGGTTTGGGTCTAGCCGAGTGGGTTTGGTTCTAGCCAATTGGGTTTGGGTCTAGCCGAGTGGGTTTGGGTCCAGCCGAGTGGGTGTGGGTCCAGCCGAGTGGGTTTGGGTCTAGCCGAGTGGGTTTGGGTCTAGCCGAGTAGGTTTGGGTCTAGCGGAGTGGGTTTGGGAGTAGCCGAGTGGGTTTGGGTGTAGCCGAGTGGGTTTGGGTCTAGCCGAGTGGGTTTGGGTCTAGCCGTGTGGGTTTGGGTCTAGCCGAGGGGGTTTGTGTCTATCCGAGTGGGTTTGGGTCCAGCCGAGTGGGTTTGGGTCTAGCCGAGTGGGTTTGCGTCTAGCCGAGTGGGTTTGGGTCTAGCCGAGTGGGTTTGGGTCGAGCCGAGTGGGTTTCGGTCAATCCGAGTGGGTTTGGGTCTAGCCGAGGAGGTTTCGGTCTATCCGAGAGGGTTTGGGTCTAGCCGAGTGGGTTTGGGTCTAGCCGAGTGGGTTTGTGTCTAGCCAAGTGGGTTTGGGTCTAGCCGAGTGGGTTTGGGTCCAGCTGAGTGGGTTTGGGTCTCGCCGAGAGGGTTTGGGTCTAGCCGAGTGGGTTTGGGTCTAACCGAGTGGGTTTGGGTCTATCCGAGTGGGTTTGGGTCTAGCCGATTCGGTTTGGGTGTAGCCGAGTGGGTTTGTGTCTAGCAGAGTGGGTTTGGTTGTAGCCGAGTGGGTTTGGGTCTAGCCGAGTGGGTTTGGGTCTAGCCGAGTGGGTTTTGGTCTAGCCGAGTAGGTTTGGGTCTAGCGGAGTGGGTTTGGGAGTAGCCGAGTGGGTTTGGGTCTAGCCGAGTGGGTTTGGGTCTAGCCGAGTGGGTTTGGGTCTAGCCAAGTGGGTTTGGGTCAAGCCGAATGGGTTTGGGACTAGCCGAGTGGGCTTGGGTCTAGCCGAGTGGGTTTGTGTCCAGCCGAGTGGGTGTGGGTCTAGCCGAGTGGGTTTGGGTCTAGCCGAGTGGGTTTGGGTCTAGGCGAGTGGGTTTGGGTCTAGCCGAGTGGGTTTGGTTCTAGCCGAGTGGGTTTGGGTCTAGCCGAGTCCGTTTGGGTCTAGCCGAGTGGGTTTGGGACTCGCCGAGTGGGTTTGGGTCTAGCCGAGTGGGTTTGGTTCTAGCCAAGTGGGTTTGGGTCTAGCCGAGTGGGTTTGGGTCTAGCCGAGTGGGTTTGAGTGTAGCCGAGTGGGTTTGTGTCTAGCGGAGTGGGTTTGGGTGTAGCCGAGTGGGTTTGGGTCAAGCCGAGTGCGTTTGGGTCTAGCCGAGTGGGTTTTGGTCTAGCCGAGTAGGTTTGGGTCTAGCGGAGTGGGTTTGGGAGTGGCCGAGTGGGTTTGGGTCTAGCCGAGTGGGTTTGGGCCTAGCCGAGTGGGTTTGGGACTAGCCGTGTGGGTTTGGGTCCAGCCGAGGGGGTTTGTGTCTATCCGAGTGGGTTTGGGTCTAGCCGAGTGGGTTTGGGTCTAGCCGAGTGGGTTTGCGTCTAGCCGAGTGGGTTTGGGTCTAGCCGAGTGGGTTTGGGTCTAGCCGAGTGGGTTTGGGTCTAGCCGAGGAGGTTTTGGTCTATACGAGAGGGTTTTGGTCTCGCAGAGTGGGTTTGGGTCTCGTCGAGTGGGTATGTGTCTGGCCAAGTGGGTTTGGGTCTAGCCGAGTGGGTTTGGGTCTAGCCGAGTGGGCTTGGGTCTAGCCGAGTGGGTTTGGGTCTAACCGAGTGGGTTTGGGTCTATCCAAGTGGGTTTGGGTCTACCCGAGTCGGTTTCGGTCTATCCGAGAGGGTTTGGGTCTTGCCGAGTGGGTTTGGGTCTAGCTGAGTGGGTTTGTGTCTAGCCAAGTGCGTTCGGGTCTACCCGAGTGGGTTTGGGTCTAGCCGAGTGGGTTTGGGTCTGGCCGAGTGGGTTTGGGTCTAGCCGAGTGGGTTTGGGTCTAGCCGAGTGGGTTTGGCTGTAGCCGAGTGGGTTTGGGTCTAGCCGAGTGGGTTGGGGTCTAGCCGAGTGGGTCTGGGTCTAGCCGAGTGCGTTTGGGTCTAGCAGAGTGGGTTTGGGTCTAGCCGAGTGGGTTTGGGTCGAGCCGAGTGGGTTTGCGTATAGCCGAGTGGGTTTGGGTCTGGCCGTGTGGGTTTGGGTCTAGCCGAGTGGGTTTGGGTCTAGCCGAGTGGGTTTGGTTCTAGCCGAGTGGGTTTGGGTCTAGCCGAGTCCGTTTGGGTCTAGCCGAGTGGGTTTGGGTTTAGCCGACTGGGTTTGGGTCCAGCCGAGTTGGTTTGGGTCGAGCCCAGTGGGTTTGGAACTAGCCGAGTGGGTTTGTGTCTAGCCAAGTGCGTTCGGGTCTAGCCGAGTGGGTTTGGGTCTGGCCGAGTGGGTTTGGGTCTGGCCGAGTGGGTTTGGGTCTAGCCGAGTGGGTTTGGGTCTAGCCGAGTGGGTTTGGCTGTGGCCGAGTGGGTTTGGGTCTACCGAGTGGGTTTGGGTCTAGCCGATTCGGTTTGGGTCTAGCCGAGTGGGTTTGTGTCTAGCAGAGTGGGTTTGGGTGTAGCCGAGTGGGTTTGGGTCTAGCCAAGTGGGTTTGGGTCAAGCCGAATGGGTTTGGGACTAGCCGAGTGGGCTTGGGTCTAGCCGAGTGGGTTTGTGTCCAGCCGAGTGGGTGTGGGTCTAGCCGAGTGGGTTTGGGTCTAGCCGAGTGGGTTTGGGTCTAGCCGAGTGGGTTTGGGTCTAGCCGAGTGGGTTTGGTTCTAGCCGAGTGGGTTTGGGTCTAGCCGAGTCCGTTTGGGTCTAGCCGAGTGGGTTTGGGACTCGCCGAGTGGGTTTGGTTCTAGCCGAGTGGGTTTGGTTCTAGCCAAGTGGGTTTGGGTCTAGCCGAGTGGGTTTGGGTCTAGCCGAGTGGGTTTGAGTGTAGCCGAGTGGGTTTGTGTCTAGCGGAGTGGGTTTGGGTGTAGCCGAGTGGGTTTGGGTCAAGCCGAGTGCGTTTGGGTCTAGCCGAGGAGGTTTTGGTCAATACGAGAGGGTTTTGGTCTCGCAGAGTGGGTTTGGGTCTAGCCGAGTGGGTTTGGGTCTAACCGAGTGGGTTTGGGTCTATCCGAGTGGGTTTGGGTCTAGCCGATTCGGTTTGGGTGTAGCCGAGTGGGTTTGTGTCTAGCAGAGTGGGTTTGGGTGTAGCCGAGTGGGTTTGGGTCTATCCGAGTGGGTTTGGGAGTAGCCGAGTGGGTTTGGGTCTAGCCGAATGGGTTTGGGTCAAGCCGAATGGGTTTGGGACTAGCCGAGTGGGCTTGGGTCTAGCCGAGTGGGTTTGTGTCCAGCCGAGTGGGTGTGGGTCTAGCCGAGTGGGTTTGGGTCTAGCCGAGTGGGTTTGGGTCTAGCCGAGTGGGTTTGGGTCTAGCCGAGTGGGTTTGGTTCTAGCCGAGTGGGTTTGGGTCTAGCCGAGTCCGTTTGGGTCTAGCCGAGTGGGTTTGGGACTCGCCGAGTGGGTTTGGGTCTAGCCGATTGGGTTTGGTTCTAGCCAAGTGGGTTTGGGTCTAGCCGAGTGGGTTTGGGTCTAGCCGAGTGGGTTTGTGTGTAGCCGAGTGGGTTTGTGTCTAGCAGAGTGGGTTTGGGTGTAGCCGAGTGGGTTTGGGTCAAGCCGAGTGCGTTTGGGTCTAGCCGAGTGGGCTTGGGTCTAGCCGAGTGGGTTTGTGTCCAGCCGAGTGGGTGTGGGTCTAGCCGAGTGGGTTTGGGTCTAGCCGAGTGGGTTTGGGTCTAGCCGAGTGGGTTTGGGTCTAGCCGAGTGGGTTTGGTTCTAGCCGAGTGGGTTTGGGTCTAACCGAGTCCGTTTGGGTCTAGCCGAGTGGGTTTGGGACTCGCCGAGTGGGTTTGGGTCTAGCCGAGTGGGTTTGGTTCTAGCCAAGTGGGTTTGGGTCTAGCCGAGTGGGTTTGGGTCTAGCCGAGTGGGTTTGAGTGTAGCCGAGTGGGTTTGTGTCTAGCGGAGTGGGTTTGGGTGTAGCCGAGTGGGTTTGGGTCAAGCCGAGTGCGTTTGGGTCTAGCCGAGTGGGTTTTGGTCTAGCCGAGTAGGTTTGGGTCTAGCGGAGTGGGTTTGGGAGTGGCCGAGTGGGTTTGGGTCTAGCCGAGTGGGTTTGGGCCTAGCCGAGTGGGTTTGGGACTAGCCGTGTGGGTTTGGGTCCAGCCGAGGGGGTTTGTGTCTATCCGAGTGGGTTTGGGTCTAGCCGAGTGGGTTTGGGTCTAGCCGAGTGGGTTTGCGTCTAGCCGAGTGGGTTTGGGTCCAGCCGAGTGGGTTTGGGTCTAGCCGAGTGGGTTTGGGTCTAGCCGAGGAGGTTTTGGTCTATACGAGAGGGTTTTGGTCTCGCAGAGTGGGTTTGGGTCTCGTCGAGTGGGTATGTGTCTGGCCAAGTGGGTTTGGGTCTAGCCGAGTGGGTTTGGGTCTAGCCGAGTGGGCTTGGGTCTAGCCGAGTGGGTTTGGGTCTAACCGAGTGGGTTTGGGTCTATCCAAGTGGGTTTGGGTCTACCCGAGTCGGTTTCGGTCTATCCGAGAGGGTTTGGGTCTTGCCGAGTGGGTTTGGGTCTAGCCGAGTGGGTTTGTGTCTAGCCAAGTGCGTTCGGGTCTACCCGAGTGGGTTTGGGTCTAGCCGAGTGGGTTTGGGTCTGGCCGAGTGGGTTTGGGTCTAGCCGAGTGGGTTTGGGTCTAGCCGAGTGGGTTTGGCTGTAGCCGAGTGGGTTTGGGTCTAGCCGAGTGGGTTGGGGTCTAGCCGAGTGGGTCTGGGTCTAGCCGAGTGCGTTTGGGTCTAGCAGAGTGGGTTTGGGTCTAGCCGAGTGGGTTTGGGTCGAGCAGAGTGGGTTTGGGTATAGCCGAGTAGGTTTGGGTCTGGCCGTGTGGGTTTGGGTCTAGCCGAGTGGGTTTGGGTCTAGCTGAGTGGGTTTGGGTCCAGCCGAGTGGGTTTGGAACCAGCCGATTGGGTTTGGGTCTAGCCGAGTGGGTTTGGGTCTAGCCGAGTGGTTTTGGGTCTAGCCGAGTGGGTTTGGGTCTAGCCGAGTGGGTTTGGTTCTAGCCGAGTGGGTTTGGGTCTAGCCGAGTCCGTTTGGGTCTAGCCGAGTGGGTTTGGGTTTAGCCGACTGGGTTTGGGTCCAGCCGAGTGGGTTTGGGTCGAGCCCAGTGGGTTTGGAACTAGCCGAGTGGGTTTGTGTCTAGCCAAGTGCGTTCGGGTCTAGCCGAGTGGGTTTGGGTCTAGCCGAGTGGGTTTGGGTCTGGCCGAGTGGGTTTGGGTCTAGCCGAGTGGGTTTGGGTCTAGCCGAGTGGGTTTGGCTGTGGCCGAGTGGGTTTGGGTCTACCGAGTGGGTTTGGGTCTAGCCGATTCGGTTTGGGTCTAGCCGAGTGGGTTTGTGTCTAGCAGAGTGGGTTTGGGTGTAGCCGAGTGGGTTTGGGTCTAGCCAAGTGGGTTTGGGTCAAGCCGAATGGGTTTGGGACTAGCCGAGTGGGCTTGGGTCTAGCCGAGTGGGTTTGTGTCCAGCCGAGTGGGTGTGGGTCTAGCCGAGTGGGTTTGGGTCTAGCCGAGTGGGTTTGGGTCTAGCCGAGTGGGTTTGGGTCTAGCCGAGTGGGTTTGGTTCTAGCCGAGTGGGTTTGGGTCTAGCCGAGTCCGTTTGGGTCTAGCCGAGTGGGTTTGGGACTCGCCGAGTGGGTTTGGGTCTAGCCGAGTGGGTTTGGTTCTAGCCAAGTGGGTTTGGGTCTAGCCGAGTGGGTTTGGATCTAGCCGAGTGGGTTTGAGTGTAGCCGAGTGGGTTTGTGTCTAGCGGAGTGGGTTTGGGTGTAGCCGAGTGGGTTTGGGTCAAGCCGAGTGCGTTTGTGTCTAGCCGAGTGGGTTTTGGTCTAGCCGAGTAGGTTTGGGTCTAGCGGAGTGGGTTTGGGAGTGGCCGAGTGGGTTTGGGTCTAGCCGAGTGGGTTTGGGCCTAGCCGATTGGGTTTGGGACTGGCCGTGTGGGTTTGGGTCCAGCCGAGGGGGTTTGTGTCTATCCGAGTGGGTTTGGGTCTAGCCGAGTGGGTTTGGGTCTAGCCGAGTGGGTTTGCGTCTAGCCGAGTGGGTTTGGGTCTAGCCGAGTGGGTTTGGGTCTAGCCGAGTGGGTTTGGGTCTAGCCGAGGAGGTTTTGGTCTATACGAGAGGGTTTTGGTCTCGCAGAGTGGGTTTGGGTCTCGTCGAGTGGGTATGTGTCTGGCCAAGTCGGTTTGGGTCTAGCCGAGTGGGTTTGGGTCTAGCCGAGTGGGCTTGGGTCTAGCCGAGTGGGTTTGGGTCTAACCGAGTGGGTTTGGGTCTATCCAAGTGGGTTTGGGTCTACCCGAGTCGGTTTCGGTCTATCCGAGAGGGTTTGGGTCTTGCCGAGTGGGTTTGGGTCTAGCCGAGTGGGTTTGTGTCTAGCCAAGTGCGTTCGGGTCTACCCGAGTGGGTTTGGGTCTAGCCGAGTGGGTTTGGGTCTGGCCGAGTGGGTTTGGGTCTAGCCGAGTGGGTTTGGGTCTAGCCGAGTGGGTTTGGCTGTATCCGAGTGGGTTTGGGTCTAGCCGAGTGGGTTGGGGTCTAGCCGAGTGGGTCTGGGTCTAGCCGAGTGCGTTTGGGTCTAGCAGAGTGGGTTTGGGTCTAGCCGAGTGGGTTTGGGTCGAGCCGAGTGGGTTTGGGTATAGCCGAGTGGGTTTGGGTCTGGCCGTGTGGGTTTGGGTCTAGCCGAGTGGGTTTGGGTCTTGCTGAGTGGGTTTGGGTCCAGCCGAGTGGGTTTGGAACCAGCCGATTGGGTTTGGGTCTAGCCGAGTGGGTTTGGGTCTAGCCGAGTGGTTTTGGGTCTAGCCGAGTGGGTTTGGGTCTAGCCGAGTGGGTTTGGTTCTAGCCGAGTGGGTTTGGGTCTAGCCGAGTCCGTTTGGGTCTAGCCGAGTGGGTTTGGGTTTAGCCGACTGGGTTTGGGTCCAGCCGAGTGGGTTTGGGTCGAGCCCAGTGGGTTTGGAACTAGCCGAGTGGGTTTGTGTCTAGCCAAGTGCGTTCGGGTCTAGCCGAGTGGGTTTGGGTCTAGCCGAGTGGGTTTGGGTCTGGCCGAGTGGGTTTGGGTCTAGCCGAGTGGGTTTGGGTCTAGCCGAGTGGGTTTGGCTGTGGCCGAGTGGGTTTGGGTCTACCGAGTGGGTTTGGGTCTAGCCGATTCGGTTTGGGTCTAGCCGAGTGGGTTTGTGTCTAGCAGAGTGGGTTTGGGTGTAGCCGAGTGGGTTTGGGTCTAGCCAAGTGGGTTTGGGTCAAGCCGAATGGGTTTGGGACTAGCCGAGTGGGCTTGGGTCTAGCCGAGTGGGTTTGTGTCCAGCCGAGTGGGTGTGGGTCTAGCCGAGTGGGTTTGGGTCTAGCCGAGTGGGTTTGGGTCTAGCCGAGTGGGTTTGGGTCTAGCCGAGTGGGTTTGGTTCTAGCCGAGTGGGTTTGGGTCTAGCCGAGTCCGTTTGGGTCTAGCCGAGTGGGTTTGGGACTCGCCGAGTGGGTTTGGGTCTAGCCGAGTGGGTTTGGTTCTAGCCAAGTGGGTTTGGGTCTAGCCGAGTGGGTTTGGGTATAGCCGAGTGGGTTTGAGTGTAGCCGAGTGGGTTTGTGTCTAGCGGAGTGGGTTTGGGTGTAGCCGAGTGGGTTTGGGTCAAGCCGAGTGCGTTTGGGTCTAGCCGAGTGGGTTTTGGTCTAGCCGAGTAGGTTTGGGTCTAGCGGAGTGGGTTTGGGAGGGGCCGAGTGGGTTTGGGTCTAGCCCAGTGGGTTTGGGCCTAGCCGAGTGGGTTTGGGACTGGCCGTGTGCGTTTGGGTCCAGCCGAGGGGGTTTGTGTCTATCCGAGTGGGTTTGGGTCTAGCCGAGTGGGTTTGGGTCTAGCCGAGTGGGTTTGCGTCTAGCCGAGTGGGTTTGGGTCTAGCCGAGTGGGTTTGGGTCTAGCCGAGGAGGTTTTGGTCTATACGAGAGGGTTTTGGTCTCGCAGAGTGGGTTTGGGTCTCGTCGAGTGGGTATGTGTCTGGCCAAGTGGGGTTAGGTCTAGCCGAGTGGGTTTGGGTCTAGCCGAGTGGGCTTGGGTCTAGCCGAGTGGGTTTGGGTCTAACCGAGTGGGTTTGGGTCTATCCAAGTGGGTTTGGGTCTACCCGAGTCGGTTTCGGTCTATCCGAGAGGGTTTGGGTCTAGCCGAGTGGGTTTGGGTCTAGCCGAGTGGGTTTGTGTCTAGCCAAGTGCGTTCGGGTCTAGCCGAGTGGGTTTGGGTCTAGCCGAGTGGGTTTGGGTCTGGCCGAGTGGGTTTGGGTCTAGCCGAGTGGGTTTGGGTCTAGCCGAGTGGGTTTGGCTGTAGCCGAGTGGGTTTGGGTCTAGCCGAGTGGGTTGGGGTCTAGCCGAGTGGGTCTGGGTCTAGCCGAGTGCGTTTGGGTCTAGCAGAGTGGGTTTGGGTCTAGCCGAGTGGGTTTGGGTCGAGCCGAGTGGGTTTGGGTATATCCGAGTGGGTTTGGGTCTGGCCGTGTGGGTTTGGGTCTAGCCGAGTGGGTTTGGGTCTAGCTGAGTGGGTTTGGGTCCAGCCGAGTGGGTTTGGAACCAGCCGATTGGGTTTGGGTCTAGCCGAGTGGGTTTGGGTCTAGCCGAGTGGTTTTGGGTCTAGCCGAGTGGGTTTGGGTCTAGCCGAGTGGGTTTGGTTCTAGCCGAGTGGGTTTGGGTCTAGCCGAGTCCGTTTGGGTCTAGCCGAGTGGGTTTGGGTTTAGCCGACTGGGTTTGGGTCCAGCCGAGTGGGTTTGGGTCGAGCCCAGTGGGTTTGGAACTAGCCGAGTGGGTTTGTGTCTAGCCAAGTGCGTTCGGGTCTAGCCGAGTGGGTTTGGGTCTAGCCGAGTGGGTTTGGGTCTGGCCGAGTGGGTTTGGGTCTAGCCGAGTGGGTTTGGGTCTAGCCGAGTGGGTTTGGCTGTGGCCGAGTGGGTTTGGGTCTACCGAGTGGGTTTGGGTCTAGCCGATTCGGTTTGGGTCTAGCCGAGTGGGTTTGTGTCTAGCAGAGTGGGTTTGGGTGTAGCCGAGTGGGTTTTGGTCTAGCCGAGTGGGTTTGGGTCTAGCCGAGTGGGTTTTGGTCTAGCCGAGTAGGTTTGGGTGTAGCGGAGTGGGTTTGGGAGTAGCCGAGTGGGTTTGGGTCTTGCCGAGTGGGTTTGGGTCTAGCCGAGTGGGTTTGGGTCTAGCCAAGTGGGTTTGGGTCAAGCCGAATGGGTTTGGGACTAGCCGAGTGGGCTTGGGTCTAGCCGAGTGGGTTTGTGTCCAGCCGAGTGGGTGTGGGTCTAGCCGAGTGGGTTTGGGTCTAGCCGAGTGGGTTTGGGTCTAGCCGAGTGGGTTTGGGTCTAGCCGAGTGGGTTTGGGTCTAGACGAGTGGGTTTGGTTCTAGCCGAGTGGGTTTGGGTCTAGCCGAGTCCGTTTGGGTCTAGCCGAGTGGGTTTGGGACTCGCCGAGTGGGTTTGGGTCTAGCCGAGTGGGTTTGGTTCTAGCCAAGTGGGTTTGGGTCTAGCCGAGTGGGTTTGGGTCTAGCCGAGTGGGTTTGAGTGTAGCCGAGTGGGTTTGTGTCTAGCGGAGTGGGTTTGGGTGTAGCCGAGTGGGTTTGGGTCAAGCTGAGTGGGTTTGGGTCTAGCCGAGTGGGTTTTGGTCTAGCCGAGTAGGTTTGTGTCTAGCGGAGTGGGTGTGGGAGTGGCCGAGTGGGTTTGGGTCTAGCCGAGTGGGTTTGGGCCTAGCCGAGTGGGTTTGGGACTAGCCGTGTGGGTTTGGGTCCAGCCGAGGGGGTTTGTGTCTATCCGAGTGGGTTTGGGTCTAGCCGAGTGGGTTTGGGTCTAGCCGAGTGGGTTTGCGTCTAGCCGAGTGGGTTTGGGTCTAGCCGAGTGGGTTTGGGTCTAGCCGAGTGGGTTTGGGTCTAGCCGAGGAGGTTTTGGTCTATACGAGAGGGTTTTGGTCTCGCAGAGTGGGTTTGCGTCTCGTCGAGTGGGTATGTGTCTGGCCTAGTGGGTTTGGGTCTAGCCGAGTGGGTTTGGGTCTAGCCGAGTGGGCTTGGGTCTAGCCGAGTGGGTTTGGGTCTAACCGAGTGGGTTTGGGTCTATCCAAGTGGGTTTGGGTCTACCCGAGTCGCTTTCGGTCTATCCGAGTGGGTTTGGGTCTAGCCGAGTGGGTTTGGGTCTAGCCGAGTGGGTTTGGGTCTAGCCGAGTGGGTTTGGCTGTAGCCGAGTGGGTTTGGGTCTAGCCGAGTGGGTTGGGGTCTAGCCGAGTGGGTCTGGGTCTAGCCGAGTGCGTTTGGGTCTAGCAGAGTGGGTTTGGGTCTAGCCGAGTGGGTTTGGGTCGAGCCGAGTGGGTTTGGGTATATCCGAGTGGGTTTGGGTCTGGCCGTGTGGGTTTGGGTCTAGCCGAGTGGGTTTGGGTCTAGCTGAGTGGGTTTGGGTCCAGCCGAGTGGGTTTGGAACCAGCCGATTGGGTTTGGGTCTAGCCGAGTGGGTTTGGGTCTAGCCGAGTGGTTTTGGGTCTAGCCGAGTGGGTTTGGGTCTAGCCGAGTGGGTTTGGTTCTAGCCGAGTGGGTTTGGGTCTAGCCGAGTCCGTTTGGGTCTAGCCGAGTGGGTTTGGGTTTAGCCGACTGGGTTTGGGTCCAGCCGAGTGGGTTTGGGTCGAGCCCAGTGGGTTTGGAACTAGCCGAGTGGGTTTGTGTCTAGCCAAGTGCGTTCGGGTCTAGCCGAGTGGGTTTGGGTCTAGCCGAGTGGGTTTGGGTCTGGCCGAGTGGGTTTGGGTCTAGCCGAGTGGGTTTGGGTCTAGCCGAGTGGGTTTGGCTGTGGCCGAGTGGGTTTGGGTCTACCGAGTGGGTTTGGGTCTAGCCGATTCGGTTTGGGTCTAGCCGAGTGGGTTTGTGTCTAGCAGAGTGGGTTTGGGTGTAGCCGAGTGGGTTTTGGTCTAGCCGAGTGGGTTTGGGTCTAGCCGAGTGGGTTTTGGTCTAGCCGAGTAGGTTTGGGTGTACGGAGTGGGTTTGGGAGTAGCCGAGTGGGTTTGGGTCTAGCCGAGTGGGTTTGGGTCTAGCCGAGTGGGTTTGGGTCTAGCCAAGTGGGTTTGGGTCAAGCCGAATGGGTTTGGGACTAGCCGAGTGGGCTTGGGTCTAGCCGAGTGGGTTTGTGTCCAGCCGAGTGGGTGTGGGTCTAGCCGAGTGGGTTTGGGTCTAGCCGAGTGGGTTTGGGTCTAGCCGAGTGGGTTTGGGTCTAGCCGAGTGGGTTTGGGTCTAGCCGAGTGGGTTTGGTTCTAGCCGAGTGGGTTTGGGTCTAGCCGAGTCCGTTTGGGTCTAGCCGAGTGGGTTTGGGACTCGCCGAGTGGGTTTGGGTCTAGCCGAGTGGGTTTGGTTCTAGCCAAGTGGGTTTGGGTCTAGCCGAGTGGGTTTGGGTCTAGCCGAGTGGGTTTGAGTGTAGCCGAGTGGGTTTGTGTCTAGCGGAGTGGGTTTGGGTGTAGCCGAGTGGGTTTGGGTCAAGCTGAGTGGGTTTGGGTCTAGCCGAGTGGGTTTTGGTCTAGCCGAGTAGGTTTGTGTCTAGCGGAGTGGGTGTGGGAGTGGCCGAGTGGGTTTGGGTCTAGCCGAGTGGGTTTGGGCCTAGCCGAGTGGGTTTGGGACTAGCCGTGTGGGTTTGGGTCCAGCCGAGGGGGTTTGTGTCTATCCGAGTGGGTTTGGGTCTAGCCGAGTGGGTTTGGGTCTAGCCGAGTGGGTTTGCGTCTAGCCGAGTGGGTTTGGGTCTAGCCGAGTGGGTTTGGGTCTAGCCGAGTGGGTTTGGGTCTAGCCGAGGAGGTTTTGGTCTATACGAGAGGGTTTTGGTCTCGCAGAGTGGGTTTGGGTCTCGTCGAGTGGGTATGTGTCTGGCCTAGTGGGTTTGGGTCTAGCCGAGTGGGTTTGGGTCTAGCCGAGTGGGCTTGGGTCTAGCCGAGTGGGTTTGGGTCTAACCGAGTGGGTTTGGGTCTATCCAAGTGGGTTTGGGTCTACCCGAGTCGCTTTCGGTCTATCCGAGAGGGTTTGGGTCTAGCCGAGTGGGTTTGGGTCTAGCCGAGTGGGTTTGTGTCTAGCCAAGTCCGTTCGGGTCTAGCCGAGTGGGTTTGGGTCTAGCCGAGTGGGTTTGGGTCTGGCCGAGTGGGTTTGGGTCTAGCCGAGTGGGTTTGGGTCTAGCCGAGTGGGTTTGGCTGTAGCCGAGTGGGTTTGGGTCTAGCCGAGTGGGTTGGGGTCTAGCCGAGTGGGTCTGGGTCTAGCCGAGTGCGTTTGGGTCTAGCAGAGTGGGTTTGGGTCTAGCCGAGTGGGTTTGGGTCGAGCCGAGTGGGTTTGGGTATAGCCGAGTGGGTTTGGGTCTGGCCGTGTGGGTTTGGGTCTAGCCGAGTGGGTTTGGGTCTAGCTGAGTGGGTTTGGGTCCAGCCGAGTGGGTTTGGAACCAGCCGATTGGGTTTGGGTCTAGCCGAGTGAGTTTGGGTCTAGCCGAGTGGTTTTGGGTCTAGCCGAGTGGGTTTGGGTCTAGCCGAGTGGGTTTGGTTCTAGCCGAGTGGGTTTGGGTCTAGCCGAGTCCGTTTGGGTCTAGCCGAGTGGGTTTGGGTTTAGCCGACTGGGTTTGGGTCCAGCCGAGTGGGTTTGGGTCGAGCCCAGTGGGTTTGGAACTAGCCGAGTGGGTTTGTGTCTAGCCAAGTGCGTTCGGGTCTAGCCGAGTGGGTTTGGGTCTAGCCGAGTGGGTTTGGGTCTGGCCGAGTGGGTTTGGGTCTAGCCGAGTGGGTTTGGGTCTAGCCGAGTGGGTTTGGCTGTGGCCGAGTGGGTTTGGGTCTACCGAGTGGGTTGGGGTCTAGCCGAGTGGGTCTGGGTCTAGCCGAGTGCGTTTGGGTCTAGCAGAGTGGGTTTGGGTCTTGCCGAGTGGGTTTGGGTCGAGCCGAGTGGGTTTGGGTATAGCCGAGTGGGTTTGGGTCTAGCCGTGTGGGTTTGGGTCTGGCCGAGTGGGTTTGGGTCTAGCCGAGTGGGTTTGGTTCTAGCCGAGTTGGTTTGGGTCTAGCCGAGTCCGTTTGGGTCTACCCGAGTGGGTTTGGGACTCGCCGAGTGGGTTTGCGTCTAGCCGAGTGGGTTTGGTTCTAGCCAAGTGGGTTTGGGTCTAGCCGAGTGGGTTTGCGTCTAGGTGAGTGGGTTTGGGTCTAGCCGAGTGGGTTTGGGTCTAGCCGAGTGGGTTTGGGTCTAGCCGAGTGGGTTTGGGTCTAGCCGAGTGGGTTTGGGTCTAGCCGAGTGGGTTTGGGTCTAGCCGAGTGGGTTTGGGTCTAGCCGAGTGGGTTTGGGTCTAGCCGAGTGGGTTTGGGTCTAGCCGAGTGGGTTTGCGTCTAGCCGAGTGGGTTTGGGTCTAGCCGAGTGGGTTTGTGTCTAGCCAAGTGGGTTTGGGTCTAGCCAAGTGGGTTTGGGTCCAGCCGAGTGGGTTTGGGTCTAGCCGAGTGGGTTTGGGTCTAGCCGAGTGGGTTTGGGTCTAGCCGAGTGGGTTTGGGTCTAGCCGAGTGGGTTTGGTTCTAGCCGAGTGGGTTTGGGTCTAGCCGAGTCCGTTTGGGTCCAGCCGAGTGGGTTTGGGACTCGCCAAGTGGGTTTGGGTCTAGCCGAGTGGGTTTGTTTCTTGCCAAGTGGGTTTGGGTCTAGCTGAGTGGGTTTGGGTCTAGCCGAGTGGGTTTTGGTCTAGCCGAGTGGGTTTTGGTCTAGCCGAGTAGGTTTGGGTCTAGCGGAGTGGGTTTGTGTTTAGCCGAGTGGGTTTGGGTCTAGCCGAGTGGGTTTGGGTCTAGCCGAGTGGGTTTGGTTCTAGCCGAGTGGGTTTGGGTCTAGCCGAGTCCGTTTGGGTCTAGCCGAGTGGGTTTGGGACTCGCCGAGTGGGTTTGGGTCTAGCCGAGTGGGTTTGGTTCTAGCCAAGTGGGTTTGGGTCTAGGCGAGTGGGTTTGCGTCTAGCCGAGTGGGTTTGCGTGTAGCCGAGTGGGTTTGGGTCTAGCCGAGTGGGTTTGGGTCTGGCCGAGTGGGTTTGGGTCAATCCGAGTGGGTTTGGGTCTAGCTGAGGAGGTTTCGGTCTATCCGAGAGGGTTTGGGTCTAGCTGAGTGGGTTTGGGTCTAGCCGAGTGGGTTTGTGTCTAGCCAAGTGGGTTTGGGTCTAGCCAAGTGGGTTTGGGTCCATCCGAGTGGGTTTGGGTCTAGCCGAGTGGGTTTGGGTCTAGCCGAGTGGGTTGGGGTCTAGCCGAGTGGGTCTGGGTCTAGCCGAGTGCGTTTGTGTCTAGCAGAGTGGGTTTGGGTCTAGCCGAGTGGGTTTGGGTCGAGCCGAGTGGGTTTGGGTATAGCCGAGTGGGTTTGGGTCTGGCCGTGTGGGTTTGGGTCTAGCCGAGTGGGTTTGGGTCTAGCTGAGTGGGTTTGGGTCCAGCCGAGTGGGTTTGGAACCAGCCGATTGGGTTTGGGTCTAGCCGAGTGAGTTTGGGTCTAGCCGAGTGGTTTTGGGTCTAGCCGAGTGGGTTTGGGTCTAGCCGAGTGGGTTTGGTTCTAGCCGAGTGGGTTTGGGTCTAGCCGAGTCCGTTTGGGTCTAGCCGAGTGGGTTTGGGTTTAGCCGACTGGGTTTGGGTCCAGCCGAGTGGGTTTGGGTCGAGCCCAGTGGGTTTGGAACTAGCCGAGTGGGTTTGTATCTAGCCAAGTGCGTTCGGGTCTAGCCGAGTGGGTTTGGGTCTAGCCGAGTGGGTTTGGGTCTGGCCGAGTGGGTTTGGGTCTAGCCGAGTGGGTTTGGGTCTAGCCGAGTGGGTTTGGCTGTGGCCGAGTGGGTTTGGGTCTACCGAGTGGGTTGGGGTCTAGCCGAGTGGGTCTGGGTCTAGCCGAGTGCGTTTGGGTCTAGCAGAGTGGGTTTGGGTCTTGCCGAGTGGGTTTGGGTCGAGCCGAGTGGGTTTGGGTATAGCCGAGTGGGTTTGGGTCTAGCCGTGTGGGTTTGGGTCTGGCCGAGTGGGTTTGGGTCTAGCCGAGTGGGTTTGGTTCTAGCCGAGTTGGTTTGGGTCTAGCCGAGTCCGTTTGGGTCTACCCGAGTGGGTTTGGGACTCGCCGAGTGGGTTTGGGTCTAGCCGAGTGGGTTTGGTTCTAGCCAAGTGGGTTTGGGTCTAGCCGAGTGGGTTTGCGTCTAGGTGAGTGGGTTTGGGTCTAGCCGAGTGGGTTTGGGTCTAGCCGAGTGGGTTTGGGTCTAGCCGAGTGGGTTTGGGTCTAGCCGAGTGGGTTTGGGTCTAGCCGAGTGGGTTTGGGTCTAGCCGAGTGGATTTGGGTCTAGCCGAGTGGGTTTGGGTCTAGCCGAGTGGGTTTGGGTCTAGCCGAGTGGGTTTGCGTCTAGCCGAGTGGGTTTGGGTCTAGCCGAGTGGGTTTGTGTCTAGCCAAGTGGGTTTGGGTCTAGCCAAGTGGGTTTGGGTCCAGCCGAGTGGGTTTGGGTCTAGCCGAGTGGGTTTGGGTCTAGCCGAGTGGGTTTGGGTCTAGCCGAGTGGGTTTGGGTCTAGCCGAGTGGGTTTGGTTCTAGCCGAGTGGGTTTGGGTCTAGCCGAGTCCGTTTGGGTCCAGCCGAGTGGGTTTGGGACTCGCCAAGTGGGTTTGGGTCTAGCCGAGTGGGTTTGTTTCTTGCCAAGTGGGTTTGGGTCTAGCTGAGTGGGTTTGGGTCTAGCCGAGTGGGTTTGGGTCTAGCCGAGTGGGTTTGGGTCTAGCCGAGTGGGTTTGGTTCTAGCCGAGTGGGTTTGGGTCTAGCCGAGTCCGTTTGGGTCTAGCCGAGTGGGTTTGGGACTCGCCGAGTGGGTTTGGGTCTAGCCGAGTGGGTTTGGTTCTAGCCAAGTGGGTTTGGGTCTAGGCGAGTGGGTTTGCGTCTAGCCGAGTGGGTTTGCGTGTAGCCGAGTGGGTTTGGGTCTAGCCGAGTGGGTTTGGGTCTGGCCGAGTGGGTTTGGGTCAATCCGAGTGGGTTTGGGTCTAGCTGAGGAGGTTTCGGTCTATCCGAGAGGGTTTGGGTCTAGCTGAGTGGGTTTGGGTCTAGCCGAGTGGGTTTGTGTCTAGCCAAGTGGGTTTGGGTCTAGCCAAGTGGGTTTGGGTCCAGCCGAGTGGGTTTGGGTCTAGCCGAGTGGGTTTGGGTCTAGCCGAGTGGGTTTGGGTCTAGCCGAGTGGGTTTGGGTCTAGCCGAGTGGGTTTGGTTCTAGCCGAGTGGGTTTGGGTCTAGCCGAGTCCGTTTGGGTCCAGCCGAGTGGGTTTGGGACTCGCCAAGTGGGTTTGGGTCTAGCCGAGTGGGTTTGTTTCTTGCCAAGTGGGTTTGGGTCTAGCCGAGTGGGTTTGGGTCTAGCCGAGTGGGTTTGAGTGTAGCCGAGTGGGTTTGTGTCTAGCGGAGTGGGTTTGGGTGTAGCCGAGTGGGTTTGGGTCTAGCCGAATGCGTTTGGGTCTAGCCGAGTGGGTTTTGGTCTAGCCGAGTAGGTTTGGTCTAGCGGAGTGGGTTTGGGAGTGGCCGAGTGGGTTTGGGTCTAGCCGAGTGGGTTTGGGTCTAGCCGAGTGGGTTTGGGTCTAGCCGTGTGGGTTTAGGTCTAGCCTAGGGGGTTTGTGTCTATCCGAGTGGGTTTGGGTCTAGCCGAGTGGGTTTGGGTCTAGCCGAGTGGGTTTGCGTCTAGCCGAGTGGGTTTGGGTCTAGCCGAGTGGGTTTGGGTCTAGCCGAGTGGGTTTGGGTCAATCCGAGTGGGTTTGGGTCTAGCCGAGGAGGTTTCGGTCTATCCGAGAGGGTTTGGGTCTCGCCGAGTGGGTTTGGGTCTAGCCGAGTGGGTATGTGTCTGGCCAAGTGGGTTTGGGTCTAGCCGAGTGGGTTTGGGTCTGGCTGAGTGGGTTTGCGTCCAGCCGAGTGGGTTTGGGTCTAGCCGAGTGGGTTTGGGTCTAACCGAGTGGGTTTGGGTCTATCCGAGTGGGTTTGGGTTTACCCGAGTCGGTTTCGGTCTATCCGAGAGGGTTTGGGTCTAGCCGAGTGGGTTTGGGTCTAGCCGAGTGGGTTTGTGTCTAGCCAAGTGCGTTCGGGTCTAGCCGAGTGGGTTTGGGTCTAGCCGAGTGGGTTTGGGTCTGGCCGAGTGGGTTTGGGTCTAGCCGAGTGGGTTTGGGTCTAGCCGAGTGGGTTTGGCTCTAGCCGAGTGGGTTTGGGTCTACCCGAGTGGGTTGGGGTCTACGCGAGTGGGTCTGGGTCTAGCCGAGTGCGTTTGGCTCTAGCGGAGTGGGTTTGGGTCTAGCCGAGTGGGTTTGGGTCGAGCCGAGTGGGTTTGGGTATAGCCGAGTGAGTTTGGGTCTAGCCGTGTGGGTTTGGGTATAGCCGAGTGGGTTTGGGTCTAGCTGAGTGGGTTTGGGTCCAGCCTTGTGGGTTTGGGACTAGCCGATTGGGTTTGGGTCCAGCCGAGTGGGTTTGGGTCTAGCCGAGTGGGTTTGGGTCTAGCCGAGTGGGTTTGGGTCTAGCCGAGTGGGTTTGGTTCTAGCCGAGTGGGTTTGGGTCTAGCCGAGTCCGTTTGGGTCTAGCAGAGTGGGTTTCCGTCTAGCCGAGTGGGTTTGGGTCCAGCCGAGTGGGTTTGGGTCTAGCCCAGTGGGTTTGGGACTAGCCGAGTGGGTTTGGGTCTAGCCGAGTGGGTTTGGGTCTAACCGAGTGGGTTTGGGTCTAGCCGAGTGGGTTGGGTTTAGCCGAGTGGGATTGGGTCATGCCGAGTGGGTTTGGGTCCAGCCGAGTGGGTTTGGGTCTAGCGGAGTGGGTTTGGGTCTAGCCGAGTGGGTTTGGGTCTAGCGGAGTGGGTTTTGCGTCTTGCCGATTGGGTTTGGGTCTAGCCGAGTGGGTTTGGGTTTAGCAGAGTGGGTTTGGGTCTAGCCGAGTGGGTTTGGGTCTAGCCGAGTGGGTTTGTGTCTAGCCAAGTGCGTTCGGGTCTAGCCGAGTGGGTTTGGATGTAGCCGAGTGGGTTTGGGTCTGGCCGAGTGGGTTTGGGTCTAGCCGAGTGGGTTTGTGTTTAGCCAAGTGCGTTCGGGTCTAGCCGAGTGGGTTTGGGTCTAGCCGAGTGGGTTTGGGTCTGGCCGAGTGGGTTTGGGTCTAGCCGAGTGGGTTTGGGTCTAGCCGAGTGGGTTTGGCTCTAGCCGAGTGGGTTTGGGTCTACCTGAGTGGGTTGGGGTCTAGCCGAGTGGGTCTGGGTCTAGCCGAGTGGGTTTGGGTCTAGCTGAGTGGGTTTGGGTCCAGCCGAGTGGGTATGGGACTGGCCGATTGGGTTTGGGTCTGGCCGAGTGGGTTTGGGTCTAGCCGAGTGGGTTTGGGTCTAGCCGAGTGGGTTTGGGTCTAGCCGAGTGGGTTTGGTTCTAGCCGAGTGGGTTTGGGTCTAGCTGAGTGGGTTTGGGTCCAGCCGAGTGGGTATGGGACTGGCCGATTGGGTTTGGGTCTGGCCGAGTGGGTTTGGGTCTAGCCGAGTGGGTTTGGGTCTAGCCGAGTGGGTTTGGGTCTAGCCGAGTGGGTTTGGTTCTAGCTGAGTGGGTTTGGGTCTAGCCGAGTCCGTTTGGGTCTAGCCGAGTGGGTTTGGGTCTAGCCGAGTGGGTTTGGGTCCAGCCGAGTGGGTTTGGGTCTAGCCCAGTGGGTTTGGGTCTACCGAGTGGGTTTGGGTCTAGCCGAGTGGGTTTGGGTGTAGCCGAGTGGGTTTGGGTCTAGCCGAGTGGGTTTGGGTCTAGCCGAGTGGGTTTTGGTCTAGCCGAGTAGGTTTGGGTCTAGCGGAGTGGGTTTGGGAGCAGCCGAGTGGGTTTGGGTCTAGCCGAGTGGGTTTGGGTCTAGCCGAGTGGGTTTGGTTCTAGCCGAGTGGGTTTGGGTCTAGCCGAGTCCGTTTGGGTCTAGCCGAGTGGGTTTGGGACTCGCCGAGTGGGTTTGGGTCTAGCCGAGTGGGTTTGGTTCTAGCCAAGTGGGTTTGGGTCTAGCCGAGTGGGTTTGCATCTAGCTGAGTGGGTTTGGGTGTAGCCGAGTGGGTTTGTGTCTAGCGGAGTGGGTTTGGGTGTAGCCGAGTGGGTTTGGGTCTAGCCGAGTGGGTTTGGGTCTAGCCGAGTGGGTTTTAGTCTAGCCGAGTAGGTTTGGGTCTAGCGGAGTGGGTTTGGGAGTAGCCGAGTGGGTTTGGGTCTAGCCGAGTGGGTTTGGGTCTAGCCGAGTGGGTTTGGGTCTAGCCGTGTGGGTTTGGGTCTAGCCGAGGGGGTTTGTGTCTATCCGAGTGGGATTTGGGTCTAGCCGAGTGGGTTTGGGTCTAGCCGAGTGGGTTTGCGTCTAGCCGAGTGGGTTTGTGTCTAGCCAAGTGGGTTTGGGTCTAGCCAAGTGGGTTTGGGTCCAGCGAGTGGGTTTGGGTCTAGCCGAGTGGGTTTGGGTCTAGCCGAGTGGGTTTGGGTCTAACCCAGTGGGTTTGGGTCTATCCGAGTGGGTTTGGGTCTAGCCGAGTCGGTTTGGGTGTAGCCGAGTGGGTTTGTGTCTAGCGGAGTGGGTTTGGGTGTAGCCGAGTAGGTTTGGGTCTAGCCGAGTGAGTTTGGGTCTAGCCGTGTGGGTTTGGGTATAGCCGAGTGGGTTTGGGTCTAGCTGAGTGGGTTTGGGTCCAGCCTTGTGGGTTTGGGACAAGCCGATTGGGTTTGGGTCCAGCCGAGTGGGTTTGGGTCTAGCCGAGTGGGTTTGGGTCTAGCCGAGTGGGTTTGGGTCTAGCCGAGTGGGTTTGGTTCTAGCCGAGTGGGTTTGGGTCTAGCCGAGTCCGTTTGGGTCTAGCAGAGTGGGTTTCCGTCTAGCCGAGTGGGTTTGGGTCCAGCCGAGTGGGTTTGGGTCTAGCCCAGTGGGTTTGGGACTAGCCGAGTGGGTTTGGGTCTAGCCGAGTGGGTTTGGGTCTAACCGAGTGGGTTTGGGTCTAGCCGAGTGGGTTTGGGTTTAGCCGAGTGGGATTGGGTCATGCCGAGTGGGTTTGGGTCCAGCCGAGTGGGTTTGGGTCTAGCGGAGTGGGTTTGGGTCTAGCCGAGTGGGTTTGGGTCTAGCGGAGTGGGTTTTGCGTCTTGCCGATTGGGTTTGGGTCTAGCCGAGTGGGTTTGGGTTTAGCAGAGTGGGTTTGGGTCTAGCCGAGTGGGTTTGGGTCTAGCCGAGTGGGTTTGTGTCTAGCCAAGTGCGTTCGGGTCTAGCCGAGTGGGTTTGGATGTAGCCGAGTGGGTTTGGGTCTGGCCGAGTGGGTTTGGGTCTAGCCGAGTGGGTTTGTGTTTAGCCAAGTGCGTTCGGGTCTAGCCGAGTGGGTTTGGGTCTAGCCGAGTGGGTTTGGGTCTGGCCGAGTGGGTTTGGGTCTAGCCGAGTGGGTTTGGGTCTAGCCGAGTGGGTTTGGCTCTAGCCGAGTGGGTTTGGGTCTACCTGAGTGGGTTGGGGTCTAGCCGAGTGGGTCTGGGTCTAGCCGAGTGCGTTTGGGTCTAGCGGAGTGGGTTTGGGTCTAGCCGAGTGGGTTTGGGTCGAGCCGAGTGGGTTTGGGTATAGCCGAGTGGGTTTGGGTCTAGCCGAGTGGGTTTGGGTTTAGCCGAGTGGGATTGGGTCATGCCGAGTGGGTTTGGGTCCAGCCGAGTGGGTTTGGGTCTAGCGGAGTGGGTTTGGGTCTAGCCGAGTGGGTTTGGGTCTAGCGGAGTGGGTTTTGCGTCTTGCCGATTGGGTTTGGGTCTAGCCGAGTGGGTTTGGGTTTAGCAGAGTGGGTTTGGGTCTAGCCGAGTGGGTTTGGGTCTAGCCGAGTGGGTTTGTGTCTAGCCAAGTGCGTTCGGGTCTAGCCGAGTGGGTTTGGATGTAGCCGGGTGGGTTTGGGTCTGGCCGAGTGGGTTTGGGTCTAGCCGAGTGGGTTTGTGTTTAGCCAAGTGCGTTCGGGTCTAGCCGAGTGGGTTTGGGTCTAGCCGAGTGGGTTTGGGTCTGGCCGAGTGGGTTTGGGTCTAGCCGAGTGGGTTTGGGTCTAGCCGAGTGGGTTTGGCTCTAGCCGAGTGGGTTTGGGTCTACCTGAGTGGGTTGGGGTCTAGCCGAGTGGGTCTGGGTCTAGCCGAGTGCGTTTCAGTCTAGCGGAGTGGGTTTGGGTCTAGCCGAGTGGGTTTGGGTCGAGCCGAGTGGGTTTGGGTATAGCCGAGTGGGTTTGGGTCTAGCCGTGTGGGTTTGGGTCTAGCCGAGTGGGTTTGGGTCTAGCTGAGTGGGTTTGGGTCCAGCCGAGTGGGTATGGGACTGGCCGATTGGGTTTGGGTCTGGCCGAGTGGGTTTGGGTCTAGCCGAGTGGGTTTGGGTCTAGCCGAGTGGGTTTGGGTCTAGCCGAGTGGGTTTGGTTCTAGCTGAGTGGGTTTGGGTCTAGCCGAGTCCGTTTGGGTCTAGCCGAGTGGGTTTGGGTCTAGCCGAGTGGGTTTGGGTCCAGCCGAGTGGGTTTGGGTCTAGCCCAGTGGGTTTGGGTCTACCGAGTGGGTTTGGGTCTAGCCGAGTGGGTTTGGGTGTAGCCGAGTGGGTTTGGGTCTAGCCGAGTGGGTTTGGGTCTAGCCGAGTGGGTTTTGGTCTAGCCGAGTAGGTTTGGGTCTAGCGGAGTGGGTTTGGGAGCAGCCGAGTGGGTTTGGGTCTAGCCGAGTGGGTTTGGGTCTAGCCGAGTGGGTTTGGTTCTAGCCGAGTGGGTTTGGGTCTAGCCGAGTCCGTTTGGGTCTAGCCGAGTGGGTTTGGGACTCGCCGAGTGGGTTTGGGTCTAGCCGAGTGGGTTTGGTTCTAGCCAAGTGGGTTTGGGTCTAGCCGAGTGGGTTTGCATCTAGCTGAGTGGGTTTGGGTGTAGCCGAGTGGGTTTGTGTCTAGCGGAGTGGGTTTGGGTGTAGCCGAGTGGGTTTGGGTCTAGCCGAGTGGGTTTGGGTCTAGCCGAGTGGGTTTTAGTCTAGCCGAGTAGGTTTGGGTCTAGCGGAGTGGGTTTGGGAGTAGCCGAGTGGGTTTGGGTCTAGCCGAGTGGGTTTGGGTCTAGCCGAGTGGGTTTGGGTCTAGCCGTGTGGGTTTGGGTCTAGCCGAGGGGGTTTGTGTCTATCCGAGTGGGATTTGGGTCTAGCCGAGTGGGTTTGGGTCTAGCCGAGTGGGTTTGCGTCTAGCCGAGTGGGTTTGTGTCTAGCCAAGTGGGTTTGGGTCTAGCCAAGTGGGTTTGGGTCCAGCGAGTGGGTTTGGGTCTAGCCGAGTGGGTTTGGGTCTAGCCGAGTGGGTTTGGGTCTAACCCAGTGGGTTTGGGTCTATCCGAGTGGGTTTGGGTCTAGCCGAGTCGGTTTGGGTGTAGCCGAGTGGGTTTGTGTCTAGCGGAGTGGGTTTGGGTGTAGCCGAGTAGGTTTGGGTCTAGCCGAGTGGGTTTGGGTCTAGCCGAGTGGGTTTTGGTCTAGCCGAGTAGGTTTGGGTCTAGCGGAGTGGGTTTGGGAGTAGCCGAGTGGGTTTGGGTCTAGCCGAGTGGGTTTGGGTCTAGCCGAGTGGGTTTGGGTCTAGCCGAGTGGGTTTGGGTCAAGCCCAGTGGGTTTGGGACTAGCCGAGTGGATTTGGGTCTAGCCGAGTGGGTTTGGGTCTAGCCGAGTGGGTTTGGGTCTGGCCGAGTGGGTTTGGGTCTAGCCGAGTGGGTTTGGGTCTAGCCGAGTGGGTTTGGGTCTAGCCGAGTGGGTTTGGTTCTAGCCGAATGCGTTTCGGTCTAGCCGAGTGGGTTTTGGTCTAGCCGAGTAGGTTTGGTCTAGCGGAGTGGGTTTGGGAGTGGCCGAGTGGGTTTGGGTCTAGCCGAGTGGGTTTGGGTCTAGCCGAGTGGGTTTGGGTCTAGCCGTGTGGGTTTGGGTCTAGCCGAGGGGGTTTGTGTCTATCCGAGTGGGTTTGGGTCTAGCCGAGTGGGTTTGGGTCTAGCCGAGTGGGTTTGCGTCTAGCCGAGTGGGTTTGGGTCTAGCCGAGTGGGTTTGGGTCTAGCCGAGTGGGTTTGGGTCAATCCGAGTGGGTTTGGGTCTAGCCAAGGAGGTTTCGGTCTATCCGAGAGGGTTTGGGTCTCGCCGAGTGGGTTTGAGTCTAGCCGAGTGGGTTTGGGTCTAGCCGAGTGGGTTTGTGTCTAGCCAAGTGCGTTCGGGTCTAGCCGAGTGGGTTTGGGTCTAGCCGAGTGGGTTTGGGTCTGGCCGAGTGGGTTTGGGTCTAGCCGAGTGGGTTTGGGTCTAGCCGAGTGGGTTTGGCTCTAGCCGACTGGGTTTGGGTCTACCCGAGTGGGTCGGGGTCTTCCCGAGTGGGTCTGGGTCTAGCCGAGTGCGTTTGGCTCTAGCGGAGTGGGTTTGGGTCTAGCCGAGTGGGTTTGGGTCGAGCCGAGTGGGTTTGGGTATAGCCGAGTGAGTTTGGGTCTAGCCGTGTGGGTTTGGGTATAGCCGAGTGGGTTTGGGTCTAGCTGAGTGGGTTTGGGTCCAGCCGAGTGGGTTTGGGACTAGCCGATTGGGTTTGGGTCCAGCCGAGTGGGTTTGGGTCTAGCCGAGTGGGTTTGGGTCTAGCCGAGTGGGTTTGGGTCTAGCCGAGTGGGTTTGGTTCTAGCCGAGTGGGTTTGGGTCTAGCCGAGTGGGTTTGGGTTTAGCCGAGTGGGATTGGGTCATGCCGAGTGGGTTTGGGTCCAGCCGAGTGGGTTTGGGTCTAGCGGAGTGGGTTTGGGTCTAGCCGAGTGGGTTTGGGTCTAGTGGAGTGGGTTTTGCGTCTTGCCGATTGGGTTTGGGTCTAGCCGAGTGGGTTTGGGTTTAGCAGAGTGGGTTTGGGTCTAGCCGAGTGGGTTTGGGTCTAGCCGAGTGGGTTTGTGTCTAGCCAAGTGCGTTCGCGTCTAGCCGAGTGGGTTTGGGTCTAGCCGAGTGGGTTTGGGTCTGGCCGAGTGGGTTTGGGTCTAGCCGAGTGGGTTTGTGTCTAGCCAAGTGCGTTCGGGTCTAGCCGAGTGGGTTTGGGTCTAGCCGAGTGGGTTTGGGTCTGGCCGAGTGGGTTTGGGTCTAGCCGAGTGGGTTTGGGTCTAGCCGAGTGGGTTTGGCTCTAGCCGAGTGGGTTTGGGTCTACCTGAGTGGGTTGGGGTCTAGCCGAGTGGGTCTGGGTCTACCGAGTGCGTTTGGGTCTAGCGGAGTGGGTTTGGGTCTAGCCGAGTGGGTTTGGGTCGAGCCGAGTGGGTTTGGGTATAGCCGAGTGGGTTTGGGTCTAGCCGTGTGGGTTTGGGTCTAGCCGAGTGGGTTTGGGTCTAGCTGAGTGGGTTTGGGTCCAGCCGAGTGGGTATGGGACTGGCTGATTGGGTTTGGGTCTGGCCGAGTGGGTTTGGGTCTAGCCGAGTGGGTTTGGGTCTAGCCGAGTGGGTTTGGGTCTAGCCGAGTGGGTTTGGATCTAGCCGAGTGGGTTTGGGTCTAGCCGAGTCCGTTTGGGTCTAGCCGAGTGGCTTTGGGTCTAGCCGAGTGGGTTTGGTTCTAACCGAGTGGGTTTGGGTCTAGCCGAGTCCGTTTGGGTCTAGCCGAGTGGGTTTGGGTCTAACCGAGTGGGTTTGGGTCTAGCCGAGTGGGTTTGGGTTTAGCCGAGTGGGATTGGGTCATGCCGAGTGGGTTTGGGTCTAGCCGAGTGGGTTTGGGTCTAGCGGAGTGGGTTTGGGTATAGCCGAGTGGGTTTGTGTCTAGCCGAGTGGGTTTGGGTCTAGCCGAGTGGGGTTGGGTCTAGCCAAGTGGGTTTGGGTCCAGCCGAGTGGGTTTGGGTCTAGCCGAGTGGGTTTGGGTCTAGCCGAGTCGGTTTGGGTGTAGCCGAGTGGGTTTGTGTCTAGCGGAGTGGGTTTGGGTGTAGCCGAGTAGGTTTGGGTCTAGCCGAGTGGGTTTGGGTCTAGCCGAGTGGGTTTTGGTCTAGCCGAGTAGGTTTGGGTCTAGCGGAGTGGGTTTGGGAGTAGCCGAGTGGGTTTGGGTCTAGCCGAGTGGGTTTGGGTCTAGCCGAGTGGGTTTGGGTCTAGCCGAGTGGGTTTGGGTCAAGCCCAGTGGGTTTGGGACTAGCCGAGTGGATTTGGGTCTAGCCGAGTGGGTTTGGGTCTAGCCGAGTGGGTTTGGGTCTGGCCGAGTGGGTTTGGGTCTAGCCGAGTGGGTTTGGGTCTAGCCGAGTGGGTTTGGGTCTAGCCGAGTGGGTTTGGTTCTAGCCGAATGCGTTTGGGTCTAGCCGAGTGGGTTTTGGTCTAGCCGAATAGGTTTGGTCTAGCGGAGTGGGTTTGGGAGTGGCCGAGTGGGTTTGGGTCTAGCCGAGTGGGTTTGGGTCTAGCCGAGTGGGTTTGGGTCTAGCCGAGTGGGTTTGCGTCTAGCCGAGTGGGTTTGGGTCTAGCCGAGTGGGTTTGGGTCTAGCCGAGTGGGTTTGGGTCAATCCGAGTGGGTTTGGGTCTAGCCAAGGAGGTTTCGGTCTATCCAAGAGGGTTTGGGTCTCGCCGAGTGGGTTTGAGTCTAGCCGAGTGGGTTTGGGTCTAGCCGAGTGGGTTTGTGTCTAGCCAAGTGCGTTCGGGTCTAGCCGAGTGGGTTTGGGTCTAGCCGAGTGGGTTTGGGTCTGGCCGAGTGGGTTTGGGTCTAGCCGAGTGGGTTTGGGTCTAGCCGAGTGGGTTTGGCTCTAGCCGACTGGGTTTGGGTCTACCCGAGTGGGTCGGGGTCTACCCGAGTGGGTCTGGGTCTAGCCGAGTGCGTTTGGCTCTAGCGGAGTGGGTTTGGGTCTAGCCGAGTGGGTTTGGGTCGAGCCGAGTGGGTTTGGGTATAGCCGAGTGAGTTTGGGTCTAGCCGTGTGGGTTTGGGTATAGCCGAGTGGGTTTGGGTCTAGCTGAGTGGGTTTGGGTCCAGCCGAGTGGGTTTGGGACTAGCCGATTGGGTTTGGGTCCAGCCGAGTGGGTTTGGGTCTAGCCGAGTGGGTTTGGGTCTAGCCGAGTGGGTTTGGGTCTAGCCGAGTGGGTTTGGTTCTAGCCGAGTGGGTTTGGGTCTAGCCGAGTCCGTTTGGGTCTAGCAGAGTGGGTTTGCGTCTAGCCGAGTGGGTTTGGGTCCAGCCGGGTGGGTTTGGGTCTAGCCCAGTGGGTTTGGGACTAGCCGAGTGGGTTTGGGTCTAGCCGAGTGGGTTTGGGTCTAACCGAGTGGGTTTGGGTCTAGCCGAGTGGGTTTGGGTTTAGCCGAGTGGGATTGGGTCATGCCGAGTGGGTTTGGGTCCAGCCGAGTGGGTTTGGGTCTAGCGGAGTGGGTTTGGGTCTAGCCGAGTGGGTTTGGGTCTAGCGGAGTGGATTTTGCGTCTTGCCGATTGGGTTTGGGTCTAGCCGAGTGGGTTTGGGTTTAGCAGAGTGGGTTTGGGTCTAGCCGAGTGGGTTTGGGTCTAGCCGAGTGGGTTTGTGTCTAGCCAAGTGCGTTCGGGTCTAGCCGAGTGGGTTTGGGTCTAGCCGAGTGGGTTTGGGTCTGGCCGAGTGGGTTTGGGTCTAGCCGAGTGGGTTTGTGTCTAGCCAAGTGCGTTCGGGTCTAGCCGAGTGGGTTTGGGTCTAGCCGAGTGGGTTTGGGTCTAGCCGAGTGGGTTTGGGTCCAGCCGAGTGGGTTTGGGTCTAGCCGAGTGGGTTTGGGTCTAGCCGAGTGGGTTTGGGTCTTGCCGAGTGGGTTTGGTTCTAGCCGAGTGGGTTTGGGTCTAGCCGAGTCCGTTTGGGTCTAGCAGAGTGGGTTTGCGTCTAGCCGAGTGGGTTTGGGTCCAGCCGGGTGGGTTTGGGTCTAGCCCAGTGGGTTTGGGACTAGCCGAGTGGGTTTGGGTCTAGCCGAGTGGGTTTGGGTCTAACCGAGTGGGTTTGGGTCTAGCCGAGTGGGTTTGGGTTTAGCCGAGTGGGATTGGGTCATGCCGAGTGGGTTTGGGTCCAGCCGAGTGGGTTTGGGTCTAGCGGAGTGGGTTTGGGTCTAGCCGAGTGGGTTTGGGTCTAGCGGAGTGGGTTTTGCGTCTTGCCGATTGGGTTTGGGTCTAGCCGAGTGGGTTTGGGTTTAGCAGAGTGGGTTTGGGTCTAGCCGAGTGGGTTTGGGTCTAGCCGAGTGGGTTTGTGTCTAGCCAAGTGCGTTCGGGTCTAGCCGAGTGGGTTTGGGTCTAGCCGAGTGGGTTTGGGTCTGGCCGAGTGGGTTTGGGTCTAGCCGAGTGGGTTTGTGTCTAGCCAAGTGCGTTCGGGTCTAGCCGAGTGGGTTTGGGTCTAGCCGAGTGGGTTTGGGTCTGGCCGAGTGGGTTTGGGTCTAGCCGAGTGGGTTTGGGTCTAGCCGAGTGGGTTTGGCTCTAGCCGAGTGGGTTTGGGTCTACCTGAGTGGGTTGGGGTCTAGCCGAGTGGGTCTGGGTCTAGCCGAGTGCGTTTGGGTCTAGCGGAGTGGGTTTGGGTCTAGCCGAGTGGGTTTGGGTCGAGCCGAGTGGGTTTGGGTATAGCCGAGTGGGTTTGGGTCTAGCCGTGTGGGTTTGGGTCTAGCCGAGTGGGTTTGGGTCTAGCTGAGTGGGTTTGGGTCCAGCCGAGTGGGTATGGGACTGGCTGATTGGGTTTGGGTCTGGCCGAGTGGGTTTGGGTCTAGCCGAGTGGGTTTGGGTCTAGCCGAGTGGGTTTGGGTCTAGCCGAGTGGGTTTGGTTCTAGCCGAGTGGGTTTGGGTCTAGCCGAGTCCGTTTGGGTCTAGCCGAGTGGCTTTGGGTCTAGCCGAGTGGGTTTGGTTCTAACCGAGTGGGTTTGGGTCTAGCCGAGTCCGTTTGGGTCTAGCCGAGTGGGTTTGGGTCTAACCGAGTGGGTTTGGGTCTAGCCGAGTGGGTTTGGGTTTAGCCGAGTGGGATTGGGTCATGCCGAGTGGGTTTGGGTCTAGCCGAGTGGGTTTGGGTCTAGCGGAGTGGGTTTGGGTATAGCCGAGTGGGTTTGTGTCTAGCCGAGTGGGTTTGGGTCTAGCCGAGTGGGGTTGGGTCTAGCCGAGTGGGTTTGTGTCCAGCCGAGTGGGTTTGGGTCTAGCCGAGTGGGTTTGGGTCTACAGAGTGGGTTTGGGTCTAGTCGAGTGGGTTTGGGTCTTACCGAGTGGGTTGGAGTCTAGCCAAGTGGGTTTGGGTCTAGCCGAGTGGGTTTGGGTGTAGCCGAGTGGGTTTGGGTCTAGCCGAGTGGGTTTGGGTCTAGCCGAGTGGGTTTGGGTCTGGCCGAGTGGGTTTGGGTCTAGCGGAGTGGGTTTGGGTCTAGCCGAGTGGGTTTGGGTCTAGCCGAGTGGGTTTGGGTCTGGCCGAGTGGGTTTGGGTCTAGCGGAGTGGGTTTGGGTCTAGCCGAGTGGGTTTGGGTCTAGCCGAGTGGGTTTGGGTCTAGCCGAGTGGGTTTGGGTCTAGCCGAGTGGGTTTGGGTCTAGCCAAGTGGGTTTGGGTCTAGCCGAGTGGGTTTGGGTCTAGCCGAGTGGGTTTGGGTCTAGCCGAGTGGGTTTGGGTCTAGCCGAGTGGGTTTGGGTCTAGCCGAGTCCGTTTGGGTCTAGCCGAGTGGCTTTGGGACTAGCCGAGTGGGTTTGGGTCTAGTCGAGTGGGTTTGGTGCTAGCCAAGTGGGTTTGGGTCTAGCTGTGTGGGTTTGGGTCTAGCCAAGTAGGTTTGGGTGAAGCCGAGTGGGTTTGGTTCTAGCCAAGTGGGTTTGGGTCTAGCTGTGTGGGTTTGGGTCTAGCCGAGTGGGTTAGGGTCTAGCCGAGTGGGTTTGGGTGTAGACGCGTGGGTTTGGGTGCAGCCGAGTGAGTTTGTGTCTAGCGGAGTGGGTTTGGGTGTAGCCGAGTGGGTTTGGGTCTAGCGAGTGGGTTTGGGTCTAGCCGAGTGGGTTTGGGTCTAGCCGAGTGGGTTTGGTCTAGCCGAGTGGGTTTGGGTCTAGCGGAGTGGGTTGGGGTCTAGCCGATTGGGTTTGGGTCTAGCCGAGTGGGTTTGGGTTTGGCCGAGTGTGTTTGGGTGTAGCCGAGTGCGTTTGGGTCTAGCGGAGTGGGTTTGGGTCTAGCCGAGTGGGTTTGGGTCTAGCCCAGTGGGTTTGGGTATAGCCGAGTGGTTTGGGTCTAGCCGAGTGGTTTTGGTTCTAGCCAAGTAGGTTTGTGTCTAGCCGAGTGGGTTTGGGTCTATCCGAGTGGGCTTGGGTCTGGCCGAGTGGGTTTGGGTCTAGCCGAGTGGGTTTGGTTCTAGCCGAGTGGGTTTGGATCTAGCCGATTCCGTTTGGGTCTAGCCGAGTGGGTTTGGGACTAGCCGAGTGGGTTTGGATCTAGCCGAGTGGGTTTGGTTGTAGCCAATTGGGTTTGGGTCTAGCCGAGTGGGTTTGGGTCTAGCCGAGTGGTTTTGGGTCTAGCCGAGTGGTTTTGGGTGTAGCCTAGTGGGTTTGGGTCTAGCCGAGTGGGTTTGGGTCTAGCCGAGTGGGTTTTGGTCTAGCCGAGTAGGTTTGGGTCTAGCGGAGTGGGTTTGGGAGGAGCCGAGTGGGTTTGGGTCTAGCCGAGTGGGTTTGGGTCTAGCCGAGTGGGTTTGGGTCTAGCCGTGTGGGTGTGGGTCTAGCCGAGGAGGTTTGTGTCGATCCGAGTGGGTTTTGGGTCTAGCCGAGTGGGTTTGGGTCTAGCCGAGTGGGTTTGCGTCTAGCCGAGTGGGTTTGGGTCTAGCCGAGTGGGTTTGGGTCTAGCCGAGGAGGTTTCGGTCTATCCGAGAGGGTTTGGGTCTAGTAAAGTGGGTTTGGGTCTAGCCGAGTGGGTTTGTGTCTAGCCAAGTGGGTTTGGGTCTAGCCGAGTGGGTTGGTGTCCAGAAGAATGGGTTTGGGTCTCGCCGAGTGGGTTTGGGTCTAGCCGAGTGGGTTTGGGTCTGACCGAGTGGGTTTGGGTCTATCCGAGTGGGTTTGGGTCTATCCGATTCGGTTTGGGTGTAGCCGAGTGGGTTTGTGTCTAGCGGAGTGGGTTGGGTGTAGCCGAGTGGGTTTGGGTCTAGCCGAGTGGGTTTGGGTCTAGCCGAGTGGGTTTTGGTCTAGCCGAGTAGGTTTGGGTCTAGCGGAGTGGGTTTGGGAGTAGCCGAGTGGGTTTGGGTCTAGCCGAGTGGGTTTGGGTCTAGCCGAGTGGGTTTGGGTCTAGCCAAGTGGGTTTGGGTCAAGCCGAATGGGTTTGGGACTAGCCGAGTGGGTTTGGGTCTAGCCGAGTGGGTTTGTGTCTAGCCGAGTGGGTTTGGGTCTAACCGAGTGGGTTTGGGTCTAGCCGAGTGGGTTCGGGTCTAGCCGAGTCCGTTTGGGTCTAGCCGAGTGGGTTTGGGACTCGCCGAGTGGGTTTGGGTCTAGCCGAGTGGGTTTGGGTCTAGCCGAGGGGGTTTGTGTCTATCCGAGTGGGTTTGGGTCTAGCCGAGTGGGTTTGGGTCTAGCCGAGTGGGTTTGCGTCTAGCCGAGTGGGTTTGGGTCTAGCCGAGTGGGTTTGGGTCTCGCAGAGTGGGTTTGGGTCTAGCCGAGTGGGTTTGTGTCTCGCCAAGTGGGTTTGGGTCTAGCCGAGTGGGTTTGGGTCTAGCCGAGTGGGTTTGGTTCTAGCCAATTGGGTTTGGGTCTAGCCGAGTGGGTTTGGGTCTAGCCGAGTGGGTTTGGGTCTAGCCGAGTGGTTTTGGGTGTAGCCTAGTGGGTTTGGGTCTAGCCGAGTGGGTTTGGGTCTAGCCGAGTGGGTTTTGGTCTAGCCGAGTAGGTTTGGGTCTAGCGGAGTGGGTTTGGGAGTAGCCGAGTGGGTTTGCGTCTAGCCGAGTGGGTTTGGGTCTAGCCGAGTGGGTTTGGGTCTAGCCGTGTGGGTGTGGGTCTAGCCGAGGAGGTTTGTGTCTATCCAAGTGGGTTTTGAGTCTAGCCGAGTGGGTTTGGGTCTAGCCGAGTGGGTTTGCGTCTAGCCGAGTGGGTTTGGGTCTAGCCGAGTGGGTTTGGGTCTAGCCGAGTGGGTTTGGGTCAATCCGAGTAGGTTTGGGTCTAGCCGAGGAGGTTTCGGTCTATCCGAGAGGGTTTGGGTCTAGCAAAGTGGGTTTGGGTCTACCCGAGTGGGTTTGTGCCTAGCCAAGTGGGTTTGGGTCTAGCCGAGTGGGTTTGGGTCCAGAAGAGTGGGTTTGGGTCTCGCCGAGTGGGTTTGGGTCTAGCCGAGTGGGTTTGGGTCTAACCGAGTGGGTTTGGGTCTATCCGAGTGGGTTTGGGTCTAGCCGATTCGGTTTGGGTGTAGCCGAGTGGGTTTGTGTCTAGCGGAGTGGGTTGGGTGTAGCCGAGTGGGTTTGGGTCTAGCCGAGTGGGTTTGGGTCTAGCCGAGTGGGTTTTGGTCTAGCCGAGTAGGTTTGGGTCTAGCGGAGTGGGTTTGGGAGTAGCCGAGTGGGTTTGGCTCTAGCCGAGTGGGTTTGGGTCTAGCCGAGTGGGTTTGGGTCTAGCCGAGTCCGTTTGGATCTAGCCGAGTGGGTTTGGGACTCGCCGAGTGGGTTTGGGTCTAGCCGAGTGGGTTTGGGTCTAGCCGAGGGGGTTTGTGTCTATCCGAGTGGGTTTGGGTCTAGCCGAGTGGGTTTGGGTCTAGCCGAGTGGGTTTGCGTCTAGCCGAGTGGGTTTGGGTCTAGCCGAGTGGGTTTGTGTCTCGCCGAGTGGGTTTGTGTCTAGACGAGGAGGTTTCGGTCTATACGAGAGGGTTTTGGTCTCGCAGAGTGGGTTTGGGTCTAGCCGAGTGGGTTTGTGTCTGGCCAAGTGGGTTTGGGTCTAGCCGAGTGGGTTTGGGTCTAGCCGAGTGGGTTTGTGCCTAGCCAAGTGGGTTTGGGTCTAGCCGAGTGGGTTTGGGTCCAGAAGAGTGGGTTTGGGTCTCGCCGAGTGGGTTTGGGTCTAGCCGAGTGGGTTTGGGTCTAACCGAGTGGGTTTGGGTCTATCCGAGTGGGTTTGGGTCTAGCCGATTCGGTTTGGGTGTAGCCGAGTGGGTTTGTGTCTAGCGGAGTGGGTTGGGTGTAGCCGAGTGGGTTTGGGTCTAGCCGAGTGGGTTTGGGTCTAGCCGAGTGGGTTTTGGTCTAGCCGAGTAGGTTTGGGTCTAGCGGAGTGGGTTTGGGAGTAGCCGAGTGGGTTTGGCTCTAGCCGAGTGGGTTTGGGTCTAGCCGAGTGGGTTTGGGTCTAGCCGAGTCCGTTTGGATCTAGCCGAGTGGGTTTGGGACTCGCCGAGTGGGTTTGGGTCTAGCCGAGTGGGTTTGGGTCTAGCCGAGGGGGTTTGTGTCTATCCGAGTGGGTTTGGGTCTAGCCGAGTGGGTTTGGGTCTAGCCGAGTGGGTTTGCGTCTAGCCGAGTGGGTTTGGGTCTAGCCGAGTGGGTTTGTGTCTCGCCGAGTGGGTTTGTGTCTAGACGAGGAGGTTTCGGTCTATACGAGAGGGTTTTGGTCTCGCAGAGTGGGTTTGGGTCTAGCCGAGTGGGTTTGTGTCTGGCCAAGTGGGTTTGGGTCTAGCCGAGTGGGTTTGGGTCTAGCCGAGTGGGTTTGGGTCTAGCCGAGTGGGTTTGGGTCTAACCGAGTGTGTTTGGGTCTATCCGAGTGGGTTTGGGTCTACCCGAGTCGGTTTCGGTCTATCCGAGAGGGTTTGGTTCTAGCCGAGTGGGTTTGGGTCTAGCCGAGTGGGTTTGTGTCTAGCCAAGTGCGTTCGGGTCTAGCCGAGTAGGTTTTTGTCTAGCCGAGTGTGTTTGGGTCTGGCCGAGTGGGTTTGGGTCTAGCCGAGTTGGTTTGGGTCTAGCCGAGTGGGTTTGGCTGTAGCCGAGTGGGTTTGGGTCTAGCCGAGTGGGTTGGGATCTAGCCGAGTGGGTCTGGGTCTAGCCGAGTGCGTTTGGGTCTAGCAGAGTGGGTTTGGGTCTAGCCGAGTGGGTTTGGGTCGAGCCGAGTGGGTTTGGGTATAGCCGAGTGGGTTTGGGTCTAGCCGTGTGGGTTTGGGTCTAGGCGAGTGGGTTTGGGTCTAGCTGATTGGGTTTGGGTCTAGCCGAGTGGGTTTGGGTCTAGCCGAGTGGGTTTGGGTCTTGCCGAGTGGGTTTGGGTCTAACCGAGTGGGTTTGGGTCTATCCGAGTGGGTTTGGGTCTACCCGAGTCGGTTTCGGTCTATCCGAGAGGGTTTGGGTCTAGCCGAGTGGGTTTGGGTCTAGCCGAGTGGGTTTGTGTCTAGCCAAGTGCGTTCGGGTCTAGCCGAGTGGGTTTGGGTCTAGCCGAGTGGGTTTGGGTCTTGCCGAGTGGGTTTGGTTCTAGCCGAGTGGGTTTGGGTCTAGCCGAGTCCGTTTGGGTCTAGCAGAGTGGGTTTGCGTCTAGCCGAGTGGGTTTGGGTCCAGCCGGGTGGGTTTGGGTCTAGCCCAGTGGGTTTGGGACTAGCCGAGTGGGTTTGGGTCTAGCCGAGTGGGTTTGGGTCTAACCGAGTGGGTTTGGGTCTAGCCGAGTGGGTTTGGGTTTAGCCGAGTGGGGTTGGGTCATGCCGAGTGGGTTTGGGTCCAGCCGAGTGGGTTTGGGTCTAGCGGAGTGGGTTTGGGTCTAGCCGAGTGGGTTTGGGTCTAGCGGAGTGGGTTTTGCGTCTTGCCGATTGGGTTTGGGTCTAGCCGAGTGGGTTTGGGTTTAGCAGAGTGGGTTTGGGTCTAGCCGAGTGGGTTTGGGTCTAGCCGAGTGGGTTTGTGTCTAGCCAAGTGCGTTCGGGTCTAGCCGAGTGGGTTTGGGTCTAGCCGAGTGGGTTTGGGTCTGGCCGAGTGGGTTTGGGTCTAGCCGAGTGGGTTTGTGTCTAGCCAAGTGCGTTCGGGTCTAGCCGAGTGGGTTTGGGTCTAGCCGAGTGGGTTTGGGTCTGGCCGAGTGGGTTTGGGTCTAGCCGAGTGGGTTTGGGTCTAGCCGAGTGGGTTTGGCTCTAGCCGAGTGGGTTTGGGTCTACCTGAGTTGGTTGGGGTCTAGCCGAGTGGGTCTGGGTCTAGCCGAGTGCGTTTGGGTCTAGCGGAGTGGGTTTGGGTCTAGCCGAGTGGGTTTGGGTCGAGCCGAGTGGGTTTGGGTATAGCCGAGTGGGTTTGGGTCTAGCCGTGTGGGTTTGGGTCTAGCCGAGTGGGTTTGGGTCTAGCTGAGTGGGTTTGGGTCCAGCCGAGTGGGTATGGGACTGGCTGATTGGGTTTGGGTCTGGCCGAGTGGGTTTGGGTCTAGCCGAGTGGGTTTGGGTCTAGCCGAGTGGGTTTGGGTCTAGCCGAGTGGGTTTGGTTCTAGCCGAGTGGGTTTGGGTCTAGCCGAGTCCGTTTGGGTCCAGCCGAGTGGCTTTGGGTCTAGCCGAGTGGGTTTGGTTCTAACCGAGTGGGTTTGGGTCTAGCCGAGTCCGTTTGGGTCTAGCCGAGTGGGTTTGGGTCTAACCGAGTGGGTTTGGGTCTAGCCGAGTGGGTTTGGGTTTAGCCGAGTGGGATTGGGTCATGCCGAGTGGGTTTGGGTCTAGCCGAGTGGGTTTGGGTCTAGCGGAGTGGGTTTGGGTATAGCCGAGTGGGTTTGTGTCTAGCCGAGTGGGTTTGGGTCTAGCCGAGTGGGGTTGGGTCTAGCCGAGTGGGTTTGGGTCCAGCCGAGTGGGTTTGGGTCTAGCCGAGTGGGTTTGGGTCTACAGAGTGGGTTTGGGTCTAGTCGAGTGGGTTTGGGTCTTACCGAGTGGGTTGGAGTCTAGCCAAGTGGGTTTGGGTCTAGCCGAGTGGGTTTGGGTGTAGCCGAGTGGGTTTGGGTCTAGCCGAGTGGGTTTGGGTCTAGCCGAGTGGGTTTGGGTCTGGCCGAGTGGGTTTGGGTCTAGCGGAGTGGGTTTGGGTCTAGCCGAGTGGGTTTGGGTCTAGCCGAGTGGGTTTGGGTCTAGCCGAGTGGGTTTGGGTCTAGCCGAGTGGGTTTGGGTCTAGCCGAGTGGGTTTGGATCTAGCCGAGTGGGTTTGGGTCTAGCCGAGTGGGTTTGGGTCTAGCCGAGTGGGTTTGGGTCTAGCCGAGTGGGTTTGGGTCTAGCCGAGTCCGTTTGGGTCTAGCCGAGTGGCTTTGGGACTAGCCGAGTGGGTTTGGGTCTAGTCGAGTGGGTTTGGTGCTAGCCAAGTGGGTTTGGGTCTAGCTGTGTGGGTTTGGGTCTAGCCAAGTAGGTTTGGGTGAAGCCGAGTGGGTTTGGTTCTAGCCAAGTGGGTTTGGGTCTAGCTGTGTGGGTTTGGGTCTAGCCGAGTGGGTTTGGATCTAGCCGATTCCGTTTGGGTCTAGCCGAGTGGGTTTGGGTCTATCCGAGTGGGCTTGGGTCTGGCCGAGTGGGTTTGGGTCTAGCCGAGTGGGTTTGGTTCTAGCCGAGTGGGTTTGGATCTAGCCGATTCCGTTTGGGTCTAGCCGAGTGGGTTTGGGACTAGCCGAGTGGGTTTGGATCTAGCCGAGTGGGTTTGGTTCTAGCCAATTGGGTTTGGGTCTAGCCGAGTGGGTTTGGGTCTAGCCGAGTGGTTTTGGGTCTAGCCGAGTGGTTTTGGGTGTAGCCTAGTGGGTTTGGGTCTAGCCGAGTGGGTTTGGGTCTAGCCGAGTGGCTTTTGGTCTAGCCGAGTAGGTTTGGGTCTAGCGGAGTGGGTTTGGGAGGAGCCGAGTGGGTTTGGGTCTAGCCGAGTGGGTTTGGGTCTAGCCGAGTGGGTTTGGGTCTAGCCGTGTGGGTGTGGGTCTAGCCGAGGAGGTTTGTGTCGATCCGAGTGGGTTTTGGGTCTAGCCGAGTGGGTTTGGGTCTAGCCGAGTGGGTTTGCGTCTAGCCGAGTGGGTTTGGGTCTAGCCGAGTGGGTTTGGGTCTAGCCGAGGAGGTTTCGGTCTATCCGAGAGGGTTTGGGTCTAGTAAAGTGGGTTTGGGTCTAGCCGAGTGGGTTTGTGTCTAGCCAAGTGGGTTTGGGTCTAGCCGAGTGGGTTGGTGTCCAGAAGAATGGGTTTGGGTCTCGCCGAGTGGGTTTGGGTCTAGCCGAGTGGGTTTGGGTCTGACCGAGTGGGTTTGGGTCTATCCGAGTGGGTTTGGGTCTATCCGATTCGGTTTGGGTGTAGCCGAGTGGGTTTGTGTCTAGCGGAGTGGGTTGGGTGTAGCCGAGTGGGTTTGGGTCTAGCCGAGTGGGTTTGGGTCTAGCCGAGTGGGTTTTGGTCTAGCCGAGTAGGTTTGGGTCTAGCGGAGTGGGTTTGGGAGTAGCCGAGTGGGTTTGGGTCTAGCCGAGTGGGTTTGGGTCTAGCCGAGTGGGTTTGGGTCTAGCCAAGTGGGTTTGGGTCAAGCCGAATGGGTTTGGGACTAGCCGAGTGGGTTTGGGTCTAGCCGAGTGGGTTTGTGTCTAGCCGAGTGGGTTTGGGTCTAACCGAGTGGGTTTGGGTCTAGCCGAGTGGGTTCGGGTCTAGCCGAGTCCGTTTGGGTCTAGCCGAGTGGGTTTGGGACTCGCCGAGTGGGTTTGGGTCTAGCCGAGTGGGTTTGGGTCTAGCCGAGGGGGTTTGTGTCTATCCGAGTGGGTTTGGGTCTAGCCGAGTGGGTTTGGGTCTAGCCGAGTGGGTTTGCGTCTAGCCGAGTGGGTTTGGGTCTAGCCGAGTGGGTTTGGGTCTCGCAGAGTGGGTTTGGGTCTAGCCGAGTGGGTTTGTGTCTCGCCAAGTGGGTTTGGGTCTAGCCGAGTGGGTTTGGGTCTAGCCGAGTGGGTTTGGTTCTAGCCAATTGGGTTTGGGTCTAGCCGAGTGGGTTTGGGTCTAGCCGAGTGGGTTTGGGTCTAGCCGAGTGGTTTTGGGTGTAGCCTAGTGGGTTTGGGTCTAGCCGAGTGGGTTTGGGTCTAGCCGAGTGGGTTTTGGTCTAGCCGAGTAGGTTTGGGTCTAGCGGAGTGGGTTTGGGAGTAGCCGAGTGGGTTTGCGTCTAGCCGAGTGGGTTTGGGTCTAGCCGAGTGGGTTTGGGTCTAGCCGTGTGGGTGTGGGTCTAGCCGAGGAGGTTTGTGTCTATCCAAGTGGGTTTTGAGTCTAGCCGAGTGGGTTTGGGTCTAGCCGAGTGGGTTTGCGTCTAGCCGAGTGGGTTTGGGTCTAGCCGAGTGGGTTTGGGTCTAGCCGAGTGGGTTTGGGTCAATCCGAGTAGGTTTGGGTCTAGCCGAGGAGGTTTCGGTCTATCCGAGAGGGTTTGGGTCTAGCAAAGTGGGTTTGGGTCTAGCCGAGTGGGTTTGTGCCTAGCCAAGTGGGTTTGGGTCTAGCCGAGTGGGTTTGGGTCCAGAAGAGTGGGTTTGGGTCTCGCCGAGTGGGTTTGGGTCTAGCCGAGTGGGTTTGGGTCTAACCGAGTGGGTTTGGGTCTATCCGAGTGGGTTTGGGTCTAGCCGATTCGGTTTGGGTGTAGCCGAGTGGGTTTGTGTCTAGCGGAGTGGGTTGGGTGTAGCCGAGTGGGTTTGGGTCTAGCCGAGTGGGTTTGGGTCTAGCCGAGTGGGTTTTGGTCTAGCCGAGTAGGTTTGGGTCTAGCGGAGTGGGTTTGGGAGTAGCCGAGTGGGTTTGGCTCTAGCCGAGTGGGTTTGGGTCTAGCCGAGTGGGTTTGGGTCTAGCCGAGTCCGTTTGGATCTAGCCGAGTGGGTTTGGGACTCGCCGAGTGGGTTTGGGTCTAGCCGAGTGGGTTTGGGTCTAGCCGAGGGGGTTTGTGTCTATCCGAGTGGGTTTGGGTCTAGCCGAGTGGGTTTGGGTCTAGCCGAGTGGGTTTGCGTCTAGCCGAGTGGGTTTGGGTCTAGCCGAGTGGGTTTGTGTCTCGCCGAGTGGGTTTGTGTCTAGACGAGGAGGTTTCGGTCTATACGAGAGGGTTTTGGTCTCGCAGAGTGGGTTTGGGTCTAGCCGAGTGGGTTTGTGTCTGGCCAAGTGGGTTTGGGTCTAGCCGAATGGGTTTGGGTCTAGCCGAGTGGGTTTGGGTCTAGCCGAGTGGGTTTGGGTCTAACCGAGTGTGTTTGGGTCTATCCGAGTGGGTTTGGGTCTACCCGAGTCGGTTTCGGTCTATCCGAGAGGGTTTGGTTCTAGCCGAGTGGGTTTGGGTCTAGCCGAGTGGGTTTGTGTCTAGCCAAGTGCGTTCGGGTCTAGCCGAGTAGGTTTTTGTCTAGCCGAGTGTGTTTGGGTCTGGCCGAGTGGGTTTGGGTCTAGCCGAGTTGGTTTGGGTCTAGCCGAGTGGGTTTGGCTGTAGCCGAGTGGGTTTGGGTCTAGCCGAGTGGGTTGGGATCTAGCCGAGTGGGTCTGGGTCTAGCCGAGTGTGTTTGGGTCTAGCAGAGTGGGTTTGGGTCTAGCCGAGTGGGTTTGGGTCGAGCCGAGTGGGTTTGGGTATAGCCGAGTGGGTTTGGGTCTAGCCGTGTGGGTTTGGGTCTAGGCGAGTGGGTTTGGGTCTAGCTGAGTGGGTTTGGGTCTAGCCGAGTGGGTTTGGGTCTAGCCGAGTGGGTTTGGGTCTTGCCGAGTGGGTTTGGGTCTAACCGAGTGGGTTTGGGTCTATCCGAGTGGGTTTGGGTCTACCCGAGTCGGTTTCGGTCTATCCGAGAGGGTTTGGGTCTAGCCGAGTGGGTTTGGGTCTAGCCGAGTGGGTTTGTGTCTAGCCAAGTGCGTTCGGGTCTAGCCGAGTGGGTTTGGGTCTAGCCGAGTGGGTTTGGGTCTGGCCGAGTGGGTTTGGGTCTAGCCGAGTGGGTTTGGGTCTAGCCGAGTGGGTTTGGCTGTAGCCGAGTGGGTTTGGGTCTAGCCGAGTGGGTTGGGGTCTAGCCGAGTGGGTCTGGGTCTAGCCGAGTGCGTTTGGGTCTAGCAGAGTGGGTTTGGGTCTAGTCGAGTGGGTTTGGGTCGAGCCGAGTGGGTTTGGGTATAGCCGAGTGGGTTTAGGTCTAGCCGTGTGGGTTTGGGTCTAGCCGAGTGGGTTTGCGTCTAGCTGAGTGGGTTTGGATCCAGCCGAGTGGGTTTGGGACTAGCCGATTGGGTTTGGGTCTAGCCGAGTGGGTTTGGGTCTATCCGAGTGGGTTTGGGTCTACCCGAGTCGGTTTCGGTCTATCCGAGAGGGTTTGGGTCTAGCCGAGTGGGTTTGGGTCTAGCCGAGTGGGTTTGGTTCTAGCCGAGTGGGTTTGGGTCTAGCCGAGTCCGT
The DNA here is from genome assembly GCA_963514005.1 of Raja brachyura. The sequence goes on along the minus strand of OY740815.1, from coordinate 27,366,984 downwards.
TTGGGTCTAGCAGAGTGGGTTTGCGTCTAGCCGAGTGGGTTTGGGTCCAGCCGAGTGGGTTTGGGTCTAGCCCAGTGGGTTTGGGACTAGCCGAGTGGGTTTGGGTCTAGCCGAGTGGGTTTGGGTCTAACCGAGTGGGTTTGGGTCTAGCCGAGTGGGTTTGGGTTTAGCCGAGTGGGATTGGGTCATGCCGAGTGGGTTTGGGTCCAGCCGAGTGGGTTTGGGTCTAGCGGAGTGGGTTTGGGTCTAGCCGAGTGGGTTTGGGTCTAGCGGAGTGGGTTTTGCGTCTTGCCGATTGGGTTTTGGTCTAGCCGTGTGGGTTTGGGTTTAGCAGAGTGGGTTTGGGTCTAGGCGAGTGGGTTTGGGTCTAGCCGAGTGGGTTTGTGTCTAGCCAAGTGCGTTCGGGTCTAGCCGAGTGGGTTTGGGTCTAGCCGAGTGGGTTTGGGTCTGGCCGAGTGGGTTTGGGTCTAGCCGAGTGGGTTTGTGTCTAGCCAAGTGCGTTCGGGTCCAGCCGAGTGGGTTTGGGTCTAGCCGAGTGGGTTTGGGTCTGGCCGAGTGGGTTTGGGTCTAGCCGAGTGGGTTTGGGTCTAGCCGAGTGGGTTTGGCTCTAGCCGAGTGGGTTTGGGTCTACCTGAGTGGGTTGGGGTCTAGCCGAGTGGGTCTGGGTCTAGCCGAGTGCGTTTGGGTCTAGCGGAGTGGGTTTGGGTCTAGCCGAGTGGGTTTGGGTCGAGCCGAGTGGGTTTGGGTATAGCCGAGTGGGTTTGGGTCTAGCCGTGTGGGTTTAGGTCTAGCCGAGTGGGTTTGGGTCTAGCTGAGTGGGTTTGGGTCCAGCCGAGTGGGTATGGGACTGGCCGATTGGGTTTGGGTCTGGCCGAGTGGGTTTGGGTCTAGCCGAGTGGGTTTGGGTCTAGCCGAGTGGGTTTGGGTCTAGCCGAGTGGGTTTGGTTCTAGCCGAGTGGGTTTGGGTCCAGCCGAGTCCGTTTGGGTCTAGCCGAGTGGCTTTGGGTCTAGCCGAGTGGGTTTGGTTCTCGCCGAGTGGGTTTGGGTCCAGCCGAGTCCGTTTGGGTCTAGCCGAGTGGGTTTGGGTCTAACCGAGTGGGTTTGGGTCTGGCCGAGTGGGTTTGGGTTTAGCCGAGTGGGATTGGGTCATGCCGAGTGGGTTTGGGTCTAGCCGAGTGGGTTTGGGTCTAGCGGAGTGGGTTTGGGTATAGCCGAGTGGGTTTGTGTCTAGCCGAGTGGGTTTGGGTCTAGCCGAGTGGGTTTGGGTCTAGCCGAGTGGGTTTGGGTCCAGCCGAGTGGGTTTGGGTCTAGCCGAGTGGGTTTGGGTCTACAGAGTGGGTTTGGGTCTAGCCGAGTGGGTTTGGGTCTTACCGAGTGGGTTGGAGTCTAGCCAAGTGGGTTTGGGTCTAGCCGAGTGGGTTTGGGTGTAGCCGAGTGGGTTTGGGTCTAGCCCAGTGGGTTTGGGTATAGCCGGGTGGGTTTGGGTCTAGCCGAGTGGGTTTGGTTCTAGCCAAGTAGGTTTGTGTCTAGCCGAGTGGGTTTGGGTCTATCCGAGTGGGCTTGGGTCTGGCCGAGTGGGTTTGGGTCTAGCCGAGTGGGTTTGGTTCTAGCCGAGTGGGTTTGGGTCTAGCCGATTCCGTTTGGGTCTAGCCGAGTGGGTTTGGGACTAGCCGAGTGGGTTTGGATCTAGCCGAGTGGGTTTGGTTCTAGCCAATTGGGTTTGGGTCTAGCCGAGTGGGTTTGGGTCTAGCCGAGTGGGTTTGGGTCTAGCCGAGTGGTTTTGGGTGTAGCCTAGTGGGTTTGGGTCTAGCCGAGTGGGTTTGGGTCTAGCCGAGTGGGTTTTGGTCTAGCCGAGTAGGTTTGGGTCTAGCGGAGTGGGTTTGGGAGGAGCCGAGTGGGTTTGGGTCTAGCCGAGTGGGTTTGGGTCTAGCCGAGTGGGTTTGGGTCTAGCCGTGTGGGTGTGGGTCTAGCCGAGGAGGTTTGTGTCGATCCGAGTGGGTTTTGGGTCTAGCCGAGTGGGTTTGGGTCTAGCCGAGTGGGTTTGCGTCTAGCCGAGTGGGTTTGGGTCTAGCCGAGTGGGTTTGGGTCAATCCGAGTGGGTTTGGGTCTAGCCGAGGAGGTTTCGGTCTATCCAAGAGGGTTTGGGTCTAGCAAAGTGGGTTTGGGTCTAGCCGAGTGGGTTTGTGTCTAGCCAAGTGGGTTTGGGTCTAGCCGAGTGGGTTGGTGTCCAGAAAAATGGGTTTGGGTCTCGCCGAGTGGGTTTGGGTCTAGCCGAGTGGGTTTGGGTCTGACCGAGTGGGTTTGGATCTATCCGAGTGGGTTTGGGTCTATCCGATTCGGTTTGGGTGTAGCCGAGTGGGTTTGTGTCTAGCGGAGTGGGTTGGGTGTAGCCGAGTGGGTTTGGGTCTAGCCGAGTGGGTTTGGGTCTAGCCGAGTGGGTTTTGGTCTAGCCGAGTAGGTTTGGGTCTAGCGGAGTGGGTTTGGGAGTAGCCGAGTGGGTTTGGGTCTAGCCGAGTGGGTTTGGGTCTAGCCGAGTGGGTTTGGGTCTAGCCAAGTGGGTTTGGGTCAAGCCGAATGGGTTTGGGACTAGCCGAGTGGGTTTGGGTCTAGCCGAGTGGGTTTGTGTCTAGCCGAGTGGGTTTGGGTCTAGCCGAGTGGGTTTGGGTCTAGCCGAGTGGGTTCGGGTCTAGCCGAGTCCGTTTGGGTCTAGCCGAGTGGGTTTGTGTCTGGCCAAGTGGGTTTGGGTCTAGCCGAGTGGGTTTGGGTCTAGCCGAGTGGGTTTGGTTCTAGCCAATTGTGTTTGGGTCTAGCCGAGTGGGTTTGGGTCTAGCCGAGTGGGTTTGGGTCTAGCCGAGTGGTTTTGGGTGTAGCCTAGTGGGTTTGGGTCTAGCCGAGTGGGTTTGGGTCTAGCCGAGTGGGTTTTGGTCTAGCCGAGTAGGTTTGGGTCTAGCGGATTGGGTTTGGGAGTAGCCGAGTGGGTTTGGGTCTAGCCGAGTGGGTTTGGGTCTAGCCGAGTGGGTTTGGGTCTAGCCGTGTGGGTGTGGGTCTAGCCGAGGAGGTTTGTGTCTATCCAAGTGGGTTTTGGGTCTAGCCGAGTGGGTTTGGGTGTAGCCGAGTGGGTTTGCGTCTAGCCGAGTGTGTTTGGGTCTAGCCGAGTGGGTTTGGGTCTAGCCGAGTGGGTTTGCGTCTAGCCGAGTGGGTTTGGGTCTAGCCGAGTGGGTTTGGGTCTCGCCGAGTGGGTTTGCGTCTAGACGAGGAGGTTTCGGTCTATACGAGAGGGTTTTGGTCTCGCAGAGTGGGTTTGGGTCTAGCCGAGTGGGTTTGTGTCTGGCCAAGTGGGTTTGGGTCTAGCCGAGTGGGTTTGGGTCTAGCCGAGTGGGTTTGGGTCTAGCCGAGTGGGTTTGGGTCTAACCGAGTGGGTTTGGGTCTATCCGAGTGGGTTTGGGTCTACCCGAGTCGGTTTCGGTCTATCCGAGAGGGTTTGGGTCTAGCCGAGTGGGTTTGGGTCTAGCCGAGTGGGTTCGTGTCTAGCCAAGTGCGTTCGGGTCTAGCCGAGTAGGTTTGGGTCTAGCCGAGTGGGTTTGGGTCTGGCCGAGTGGGTTTGGGTCTAGCCGAGTTGGTTTGGGTCTAGCCGAGTGGGTTTGGGTCTTGCCGAGTGGGTTTGGGTCTGGCCGAGTGCGTTTGGGTCTAGCAGAGTGCGTTTGGGTCTAGCCGAGTGGGTTTGGGTCGAGCCGAGTGGGTTTGGGTATAGCCGAGTGGGTTTGGGTCTAGCCGTGTGGGTTTGGGTCTAGGCGAGTGGGTTTGGGTCTAGCCGAGTGGGTTTGGGTCTAGCCGAGTGGGTTTGGGTCTAGCCGAGTGGGTTTGGGTCTTGCCGAGTGGGTTTGGGTCTAACCGAGTGGGTTTGGGTCTATCCGAGTGGGTTTGGGTCTACCCGAGTCGGTTTCGGTCTATCCGAGAGGGTTTGGGTCTAGCCGAGTGGGTTTGGGTCTAGCCGAGTGGGTTTGTGTCTAGCCAAGTGCGTTCGGGTCCAGCCGAGTGGGTTTGGGTCTAGCCGAGTGGGTTTGGGTCTGGCCGAGTGGGTTTGGGTCTAGTCGAGTGGGTTTGGGTCGAGCCGAGTGGGTTTGGGTATAGCCGAGTGGGTTTAGGTCTAGCCGTGTGGGTTTGGGTCTAGCCGAGTGGGTTTGGGTCTATCCGAGTGGGTTTGGGTCTACCCGAGTCGGTTTCGGTCTATCCGAGAGGGTTTGGGTCTAGCCGAGTGGGTTTGGGTCTAGCCGAGTGGGTTTGTGTCTAGCCAAGTGCGTTCGGGTTTAGCCGAGTGGGTTTGGGTCTAGCCGAGTGGGTTTGGGTCTAGCCGAGTGGGTTTGGGTCTAGCCGAGTCCGTTTGGATCTAGCCGAGTGGGTTTGGGACTCGCCGAGTGGGTTTGGGTCTAGCCGAGTGGGTTTGGGTCTAGCCGAGGGGGTTTGTGTCTATCCGAGTGGGTTTGGGTCTAGCCGAGTGGGTTTGGGTCTCGCCGAGTGGGTTTGGGTCTAGACGAGGAGGTTTCGGTCTATACGAGAGGGTTTTGGTCTCGCAGAGTGGGTTTGGGTCTAGCCGAGTGGGTTTGTGTCTGGCCAAGTGGGTTTGGGTCTAGCCGAGTGGGTTTGGGTCTAGCCGTGTGGGTTTGGGTCTAGCCGATTGGGTTTGGGTCTAACCGAGTTGTTTTGGGTCTATCCGAGTGGGTTTGGGTCTACCCGAGTCGGTTTCGGTCTATCCGAGAGGGTTTGGGTCTAGCCGAGTGGGTTTGGGTCTAGCCGAGTGGGTTTGTGTCTAGCCAAGTGCGTTCGGGTCTAGCCGAGTAGGTTTGAGTCTAGCCGAGTGGGTTTGGGTCTGGCCGAGTGGGTTTGGGTCTAGCCGAGTTGGTTTGGGTCTAGCCGAGTGGGTTTGGCTGTAGCCGAGTGGGTTTGGGTCTAGCCGAGTGGGTTGGGATCTAGCCGAGTGGGTCTGGGTCTAGCCGAGTGCGTTTGGGTCTAGCAGAGTGGGTTTGGGTCTAGCCGAGTGGGTTTGGGTCGAGCCGAGTGGGTTTGGGTAAAGCCGAGTGGGTTTGGGTCTAGCCGTGTGGGTTTGGGTCTTGGCGAGTGGGTTTGGGTCTAGCTGAGTGGGTTTGGGTCTAGCCGAGTGGGTTTGGGTCTAGCCGAGTGGGTTTGGGTCTAGCCGAGTGGGTTTGGGTCTAACCGAGTGGGTTTGGGTCTATCCGAGTGGGTTTGGGTCTACCCGAGTCGGTTTCGGTCTATCCGAGAGGGTTTGGGTCTAGCCGAGTGGGTTTGGGTCTAGCCGAGTGGGTTTGTGTCTAGCCAAGTGCGTTCGGGTCCAGCCGAGTGGGTTTGGGTCTAGCCGAGTGGGTTTGGGTCTGGCCGAGTGGGTTTGGGTCTAGCCGAGTGGGTTTGGGTTTAGCCGAGTGGGTTTGGCTGTAGCCGAGTGGGTTTGGGTGTAGCCGAGTGGGTTGTGGTCTAGCCGAGTGGGTCTGGGTCTAGCCGAGTGCGTTTGGGTCTAGCAGAGTGGGTTTGGGTCTAGCCGAGTGGGTTTGGGTCGAGCCGAGTGGGTTTGGGTATAGCCGAGTGGGTTTAGGTCTAGCCGTGTGGGTTTGGGTCTAGCCGAGTGGGTTTGGGTCTAGCTGAGTGGGTTTGGGTCCAGCCGAGTGGGTTTGGGACTAGCCGATTGGGTTTGGGTCTAGCCGAGTGGGTTTGGGTCTGGCCGAGTGGGTTTGGGTCTAGCCGAGTTGGTTTGGGTCCAGCCGAGTGGGTTTGGCTGTAGCCGAGTGGGTTTGGGTCTAGCCGAGTGGGTTGGGATCTAGCCGAGTGGGTCTGGGTCTAGCCGAGTGCGTTTGGGTCTAGCAGAGTGGGTTTGGGTCTAGCCGAGTGGGTATGGGTCGAGCCGAGTGGGTTTGGGTATAGCCGAGTGGGTTTGGGTCTAGCCGTGTGGGTTTGGGTCTAGGCGAGTGGGTTTGGGTCTAGCTGAGTGGGTTTGGGTCTAGCCGAGTGGGTTTGGGTCTAGCCGAGTGGGTTTGGGTCTAGCCGAGTGGGTTTGGGTCTAACCGAGTGGGTTTGGGTCTATCCGAGTGGGTTTGTGTCTACCCGAGTCGGTTTGGGTCTATCCGAGAGGGTTTGGGTCTAGCCGAGTGGGTTTGGGTCTAGCCGAGTGGGTTTGTGTCTAGCCAAGTGCGTTCGGGTCTAGCTGAGTGGGTTTGGGTCTAGCCGAGTGGGTTTGGGTCTGGCCGAGTGGGTTTGGGTCTAGCCAAGTGGGTTTGGGTCAAGCCGAATGGGTTTGGGACTAGCCGAGTGGGTTTGGGTCTAGCCGAGTGGGTTTGTGTCTAGCCGAGTGGGTTTGGGTCTAACCGAGTGGGTTTGGGTCTAGCCGAGTGGGTTCGGGTCTAGCCGAGTCCGTTTGGGTCTAGCCGAGTGGGTTTGGGACTCGCCGAGTGGGTTTGGGTCTAGCCGAGTGGGTTTGGGTCTAGCCGAGGGGGTTTGTGTCTATCCGAGTGGGTTTGGGTCTAGCCGAGTGGGTTTGGGTCTAGCCGAGTGGGTTTGCGTCTAGCCGAGTGGGTTTGGGTCTAGCCGAGTGGGTTTGGGTCTCGCAGAGTGGGTTTGGGTCTAGCCGAGTGGGTTTGTGTCTCGCCAAGTGGGTTTGGGTCTAGCCGAGTGGGTTTGGGTCTAGCCGAGTGGGTTTGGTTCTAGCCAATTGGGTTTGGGTCTAGCCGAGTGGGTTTGGGTCTAGCCGAGTGGGTTTGGGTCTAGCCGAGTGGTTTTGGGTGTAGCCTAGTGGGTTTGGGTCTAGCCGAGTGGGTTTGGGTCTAGCCGAGTGGGTTTTGGTCTAGCCGAGTAGGTTTGGGTCTAGCGGAGTGGGTTTGGGAGTAGCCGAGTGGGTTTGCGTCTAGCCGAGTGGGTTTGGGTCTAGCCGAGTGGGTTTGGGTCTAGCCGTGTGGGTGTGGGTCTAGCCGAGGAGGTTTGTGTCTATCCAAGTGGGTTTTGAGTCTAGCCGAGTGGGTTTGGGTCTAGCCGAGTGGGTTTGCGTCTAGCCGAGTGGGTTTGGGTCTAGCCGAGTGGGTTTGGGTCTAGCCGAGTGGGTTTGGGTCAATCCGAGTAGGTTTGGGTCTAGCCGAGGAGGTTTCGGTCTATCCGAGAGGGTTTGGGTCTAGCAAAGTGGGTTTGGGTCTAGCCGAGTGGGTTTGTGCCTAGCCAAGTGGGTTTGGGTCTAGCCGAGTGGGTTTGGGTCCAGAAGAGTGGGTTTGGGTCTCGCCGAGTGGGTTTGGGTCTAGCCGAGTGGGTTTGGGTCTAACCGAGTGGGTTTGGGTCTATCCGAGTGGGTTTGGGTCTATCCGATTCGGTTTGGGTGTAGCCGAGTGGGTTTGTGTCTAGCGGAGTGGGTTGGGTGTAGCCGAGTGGGTTTGGGTCTAGCCGAGTGGGTTTGGGTCTAGCCGAGTGGGTTTTGGTCTAGCCGAGTAGGTTTGGGTCTAGCGGAGTGGGTTTGGGAGTAGCCGAGTGGGTTTGGCTCTAGCCGAGTGGGTTTGGGTCTAGCCGAGTGGGTTTGGGTCTAGCCGAGTCCGTTTGGATCTAGCCGAGTGGGTTTGGGACTCGCCGAGTGGGTTTGGGTCTAGCCGAGTGGGTTTGGGTCTAGCCGAGGGGGTTTGTGTCTATCCGAGTGGGTTTGGGTCTAGGCGAGTGGGTTTGGGTCTAGCCGAGTGGGTTTGCGTCTAGCCGAGTGGGTTTGGGTCTAGCCGAGTGGGTTTGTGTCTCGCCGAGTGGGTTTGGGTCTAGACGAGGAGGTTTCGGTCTATACGAGAGGGTTTTGGTCTCGCAGAGTGGGTTTGGGTCTAGCCGAGTGGGTTTGTGTCTGGCCAAGTGGGTTTGGGTCTAGCCGAGTGGGTTTGGGTCTAGCCGAGTGGGTTTGGGTCTAGCCGAGTGGGTTTGGGTCTAACCGAGTGGGTTTGGGTCTATCCGAGTGGGTTTGGGTCTACCCGAGTCGGTTTCGGTCTATCCGAGAGGGTTTGGTTCTAGCCGAGTGGGTTTGGGTCTAGCCGAGTGGGTTTGTGTCTAGCCAAGTGCGTTCGGGTCTAGCCGAGTAGGTTTTTGTCTAGCCGAGTGTGTTTGGGTCTGGCCGAGTGGGTTTGGGTCTAGCCAAGTTGGTTTGGGTCTAGCCGAGTGGGTTTGGCTGTAGCCGAGTGGGTTTGGGTCTAGCCGAGTGGGTTGGGATCTAGCCGAGTGGGTCTGGGTCTAGCCGAGTGCGTTTGGGCCTAGCAGAGTGGGTTTGGGTCTAGCCGAGTGGGTTTGGGTCGAGCCGAGTGGGTTTGGGTATAGCCGAGTGGGTTTGGGTCTAGCCGTGTGGGTTTGGGTCTAGGCGAGTGGGTTTGGGTCTAGCTGAGTGGGTTTGGGTCTAGCCGAGTGGGTTTGGGTCTAGCCGAGTGGGTTTGGGTCTTGCCGAGTGGGTTTGGGTCTAACCGAGTGGGTTTGGGTCTATCCGAGTGGGTTTGGGTCTACCCGAGTCGGTTTCGGTCTATCCGAGAGGGTTTGGGTCTAGCCGAGTGGGTTTGGGTCTAGCCGAGTGGGTTTGTGTCTAGCCAAGTGCGTTCGGGTCTAGCCGAGTGGGTTTGGGTCTAGCCGAGTGGGTTTGGGTCTGGCCGAGTGGGTTTGGGTCTAGCCGAGTGGGTTTGGGTCTAGCCGAGTGGGTTTGGCTGTAGCCGAGTGGGTTTGGGTCTAGCCGAGTGGGTTGGGGTCTAGCCGAGTGGGTCTGGGTCTAGCCGAGTGCGTTTGGGTCTAGCAGAGTGGGTTTGGGTCTAGTCGAGTGGGTTTGGGTCGAGCCGAGTGGGTTTGGGTATAGCCGAGTGGGTTTAGGTCTAGCCGTGTGGGTTTGGGTCTAGCCGAGTGGGTTTGGGTCTAGCTGAGTGGGTTTGGGTCCAGCCGAGTGGGTTTGGGACTAGCCGATTGGGTTTGGGTCTAGCCGAGTGGGTTTGGGTCTATCCGAGTGGGTTTGGGTCTACCCGAGTCGGTTTCGGTCTATCCGAGAGGGTTTGGGTCTAGCCGAGTGGGTTTGGGTCTAGCCGAGTGGGTTTGGTTCTAGCCGAGTGGGTTTGGGTCTAGCCGAGTCCGTTTGGGTCTAGCAGAGTGGGTTTGCGTCTAGCCGAGTGGGTTTGGGTCCAGCCGAGTGGGTTTGGGTCTAGCCCAGTGGGTTTGGGACTAGCCGAGTGGGTTTGGGTCTAGCCGAGTGGGTTTGGGTCTAACCGAGTGGGTTTGGGTCTAGCCTAGTGGGTTTGGGTTTAGCCGAGTGGGATTGGGTCATGCCGAGTGGGTTTGGGTCCAGCCGAGTGGGTTTGGGTCTAGCGGAGTGGGTTTGGGTCTAGCCGAGTGGGTTTGGTCTAGCGGAGTGGGTTTTGCGTCTTGCCGATTGGGTTTGGGTCTAGCCGAGTGGGTTTTGCGTCTTGCCGATTGGGTTTGGGTCTAGCCGAGTGGGTTTGGGTTTAGCAGAGTGGGTTTGGGTCTAGGCGAGTGGGTTTGGGTCTAGCCGAGTGGGTTTGTGTCTAGCCAAGTGCGTTCGGGTCTAGCCGAGTGGGTTTGGGTCTAGCCGAGTGGGTTTGGGTCTGGCCGAGTGGGTTTGGGTCTAGCCGAGTGGGTTTGTGTCTAGCCAAGTGCGTTCGGGTCTAGCCGAGTGGGTTTGGGTCTAGCCGAGTGGGTTTGGGTCTGGCCGAGTGGGTTTGGGTCTAGCCGAGTGGGTTTGGGTCTAGCCGAGTGGGTTTGGCTCTAGCCGAGTGGGTTTGGGTCTACCTGAGTGGGTTGGGGTTTAGCCGAGTGGGTCTGGGTCTAGCCGAGTGCGTTTGGGTCTAGCGGAGTGGGTTTGGGTCTAGCCGAGTGGGTTTGGGTCGAGCCGAGTGGGTTTGGGTATAGCCGAGTGGGTTTGGGTCTAGCCGAGTGGGTTTGGGTCTAGCCGAGTGGGTTTGTGTCTAGCCAAGTGGGTTTGGGTCTAGCCGAGTGGGTTGGTGTCCAGAAAAATGGGTTTGGGTCTCGCCGAGTGGGTTTGGGTCTAGCCGAGTGGGTTTGGGTCTGACCGAGTGGGTTTGGGTCTATCCGAGTGGGTTTGGGTCTATCCGATTCGGTTTGGGTGTAGCCGAGTGGGTTTGTGTCTAGCGGAGTGGGTTGGGTGTAGCCGAGTGGGTTTGGGTCTAGCCGAGTGGGTTTGGGTCTAGCCGAGTGGGTTTTGGTCTAGCCGAGTAGGTTTGGGTCTAGCGGAGTGGGTTTGGGAGTAGCCGAGTGGGTTTGGGTCTAGCCGAGTGGGTTTGGGTCTAGCCGAGTGGGTTTGGGTCTAGCCAAGTGGGTTTGGGTCAAGCCGAATGGGTTTGGGACTAGCCGAGTGGGTTTGGGTCTAGCCGAGTGGGTTTGTGTCTAGCCGAGTGGGTTTGGGTCTAGCCGAGTGGGTTTGGGTCTAGCCGAGTGGGTTCGGGTCTAGCCGAGTCCGTTTGGGTCTAGCCGAGTGGGTTTGGGACTCGCCGAGTGGGTTTGGGTCTAGCCGAGTGGGTTTGGGTCTAGCCGAGGGGGTTTGTGTCTATCCGAGTGGGTTTGGGTCTAGCCAAGTGGGTTTGGGTCTAGCCGAGTGGGTTTGCGTCTAGCCGAGTGGGTTTGGGTCTAGCCGAGTGGGTTTGGGTCTCGCCGATTGGGTTTGGGTCTAGACGAGGAGGTTTCGGTCTATACGAGAGGGTTTTGGTCTCGCAGAGTGGGTTTGGGTCTAGCCGAGTGGGTTTGTGTCTGGCCAAGTGGGTTTGGGTCTAGCCGAGTGGGTTTGGGTCTAGCCGAGTGGGTTTGGTTCTAGCCAATTGGGTTTGGGTCTAGCCGAGTGGGTTTGGGTCTAGCCGAGTGGGTTTGGGTCTAGCCGAGTGGTTTTGGGTGTAGCCTAGTGGGTTTGGGTCTAGCCGAGTGGGTTTGGGTCTAGCCGAGTGGGTTTTCGTCTAGCCGAGTAGGTTTGGGTCTAGCGGATTGGGTTTAGGAGTAGCCGAGTGGGTTTGGGTCTAGCCGAGTGGGTTTGGGTCTAGCCGAGTGGGTTTGGGTCTAGCCGTGTGGGTGTGGGTCTAGCCGAGGAGGTTTGTGTCTATCCAAGTGGGTTTTGGGTCTAGCCGAGTGGGTTTGGGTGTAGCCGAGTGGGTTTGCGTCTAGCCGAGTGTGTTTGGGTCTAGCCGAGTGGGTTTGGGTCTAGCCGAGTGGGTTTGGGTCAATCCGAGTAGGTTTGGGTCTAGCCGAGGAGGTTTCGGTCTATCCGAGAGGGTTTGGGTCTAGCAAAGTGGGTTTGGGTCTAGCCGAGTGGGTTTGTGCCTAGCCAAGTGGGTTTGGGTCTAGCCGAGTGGGTTTGGGTCTAGCCGAGTGGGTTTGGTTCTAGCCGAGTGGGTTTGGGTCTAGCCGAGTCCGTTTGGATCTAGCCGAGTGGGTTTGGGACTCGCCGAGTGGGTTTGGGTCTAGCCGAGTGGGTTTGCGTCTAGCCGAGTGGGTTTGGGTCTAGCCGAGTGGGTTTGGGTCTCGCCGAGTGGGTTTGGGTCTAGACGAGGAGGTTTCGGTCTATACGAGAGGGTTTTGGTCTCGCAGAGTGGGTTTGGGTCTAGCCGAGTGGGTTTGTGTCTGGCCAAGTGGGTTTGGGTCTAGCCGAGTGGGTTTGGGTCTAGCCGAGTGGGTTTGGGTCTAGCCGAGTGGGTTTGGGTCTAACCGAGTGGGTTTGGGTCTATCCGAGTGGGTTTGGGTCTACCCGAGTCGGTTTCGGTCTATCCGAGAGGGTTTGGGTCTAGCCGAGTGGGTTTGGGTCTAGCCGAGTGGGTTTGTGTCTAGCCAAGTGCGTTCGGGTCTAGCCGAGTAGGTTTGGGTCTAGCCGAGTGGGTTTGGGTCTGGCCGAGTGGGTTTGGGTCTAGCCGAGTTGGTTTGGGTCTAGCCGAGTGGGTTTGGGTCTTGCCGAGTGGGTTTGGGTCTGGCCGAGTGCGTTTGGGTCTAGCAGAGTGCGTTTGGGTCTAGCCGAGTGGGTTTGGGTCGAGCCGAGTGGGTTTGGGTATAGCCGAGTGGGTTTGGGTCTAGCCGTGTGGGTTTGGGTCTAGGCGAGTGGGTTTGGGTCTAGCTGAGTGGGTTTGGGTCTAGCCGAGTGGGTTTGGGTCTAGCCGAGTTGGTTTGGGTCTTGCCGAGTGGGTTTGGGTCTAACCGAGTGGGTTTGGGTCTATCCGAGTGGGTTTGGGTCTACCCGAGTCGGTTTCGGACTATCCGAGAGGGTTTGGGTCTAGCCGAGTGGGTTTGGGTCTAGCCGAGTGGGTTTGTGTCTATCCAAGTGCGTTCGGGTCCAGCCGAGTGGGTTTGGGTCTAGCCGAGTGGGTTTGGGTCTGGCCGAGTGGGTTTGGGTCTAGTCGAGTGGGTTTGGGTCGAGCCGAGTGGGTTTGGGTATAGCCGAGTGGGTTTAGGTCTAGCCGTGTGGGTTTGGGTCTAGCCGAGTGGGTTTGGGTCTAGCTGAGTGGGTTTGGGTCCAGCCGAGTGGGTTTGGGACTAGCCGATTGGGTTTGGGTCTAGCCGAGTGGGTTTGGGTCTATCCGAGTGGGTTTGGGTCTACCCGAGTCGGTTTCGGTCTATCCGAGAGCGTTTGGGTCTAGCCGAGTGGGTTTGCGTCTAGCCGAGTGGGTTTGTGTCTAGCCAAGTGCGTTCGGGTTTAGCCGAGTGGGTTTGGGTCTAGCCGAGTGGGTTTGGGTCTAGCCGAGTGGGTTTGGGTCTAGCCGAGTCCGTTTGGATCTAGCCGAGTGGGTTTGGGACTCGCCGAGTGGGTTTGGGTCTAGCCGAGTGGGTTTGGGTCTAGCCGAGGGGGTTTGTGTCTATCCGAGTGGGTTTGGGTCTAGCCGAGTGGGTTTGGGTCTCGCCGAGTGGGTTTGGGTCTAGACGAGGAGGTTTCGGTCTATACGAGAGGGTTTTGGTCTCGCAGAGTGGGTTTGGGTCTAGCCGAGTGGGTTTGTGTCTGGCCAAGTGGGTTTGGGTCTAGCCGAGTGGGTTTGGGTCTAGCCGTGTGGGTTTGGGTCTAGCCGATTGGGTTTGGGTCTAACCGAGTGGGTTTGGGTCTATCCGAGTGGGTTTGGGTCTACCCGAGTCGGTTTCGGTCTATCCGAGAGGGTTTGGGTCTAGCCGAGTGGGTTTGGGTCTAGCCGAGTGGGTTTGTGTCTAGCCAAGTGCGTTCGGGTCTAGCCGAGTAGGTTTGAGTCTAGCCGAGTGGGTTTGGGTCTGGCCGAGTGGGTTTGGGTCTAGCCGAGTTGGTTTGGGTCTAGCCGAGTGGGTTTGGCTGTAGCCGAGTGGGTTTGGGTCTAGCCGAGTGGGTTGGGATCTAGCCGAGTGGGTCTGGGTCTAGCCGAGTGCGTTTGGGTCTAGCAGAGTGGGTTTGGGTCTAGCCGAGTGGGTTTGGGTCGAGCCGAGTGGGTTTGGGTATAGCCGAGTGGGTTTGGGTCTAGCCGTGTGGGTTTGGGTCTTGGCGAGTGGGTTTGGGTCTAGCTGAGTGGGTTTGGGTCTAGCCGAGTGGGTTTGGGTCTAGCCGAGTGGGTTTGGGTCTAGCCGAGTGGGTTTGGGTCTAACCGAGTGGGTTTGGGTCTATCCGAGTGGGTTTGGGTCTACCCGAGTCGGTTTCGGTCTATCCGAGAGGGTTTGGGTCTAGCCGAGTGGGTTTGGGTCTAGCCGAGTGGGTTTGTGTCTAGCCAAGTGCGTTCGGGTCTAGCCGAGTGGGTTTGGGTCTAGCCGAGTGGGTTTGGGTCTGGCCGAGTGGGTTTGGGTCTAGCCGAGTGGGTTTGGGTTTAGCCGAGTGGGTTTGGCTGTAGCCGAGTGGGTTTGGGTCTAGCCGAGTGGGTTGGGGTCTAGCCGAGTGGGTCTGGGTCTAGCCGAGTGCGTTTGGGTCTAGCAGAGTGGGTTTGGGTCTAGCCGAGTGGGTTTGGGTCTAGCCGAGTGGGTTTGGGTCTAACCGAGTGGGTTTGGGTCTATCCGAGTGGGTTTGGGTCTACCCGAGTCGGTTTCGGTCTATCCGAGAGGGTTTGGGTCTAGCCGAGTGGGTTTGGGTCTAGCCGAGTGGGTTTGTGTCTAGCCAAGTGCGTTCGGGTCTAGCCGAGTGGGTTTGGGTCTAGCCGAGTGGGTTTGGGTCTGGCCGAGTGGGTTTGGGTCTAGCCGAGTGGGTTTGGGTTTAGCCGAGTGGGTTTGGCTGTAGCCGAGTGGGTTTGGGTCTAGCCGAGTGGGTTGGGGTCTAGCCGAGTGGGTCTGGGTCTAGCCGAGTGCGTTTGGGTCTAGCAGAGTGGGTTTGGGTCTAGCCGAGTGGGTTTGGGTCGAGCCGAGTGGGTTTGGGTATAGCCGAGTGGGTTTAGGTCTAGCCGTGTGGGTTTGGGTCTAGCCGAGTGGGTTTGGGTCTAGCTGAGTGGGTTTGGTTCCAGCCGAGTGGGTTTGGGACTAGCCGATTGGGTTTGGGTCTAGCCGAGTGGGTTTGGGTCTATCCGAGTGGGTTTGGGTCTACCCGAGTCGGTTTCGGTCTATCCGAGAGGGTTTGGGTCTAGCCGAGTGGGTTTGGGTCTAGCCGAGTGGGTTTGTGTCTAGCCAAGTGCGTTCGGGTCTAGCCGAGTAGGTTTGGGTCTAGCCGAGTGGGTTTGGGTCTGGCCGAGTGGGTTTGGGTCTAGCCGAGTTGGTTTGGGTCCAGCCGAGTGGGTTTGGCTGTAGCCGAGTGGGTTTGGGTCTAGCCGAGTGGGTTGGGATCTAGCCGAGTGGGTCTGGGTCTAGCCGAGTGCGTTTGGGTCTAGCAGAGTGGGTTTGGGTCTAGCCGAGTGGGTATGGGTCGAGCCGAGTGGGTTTGGGTATAGCCGAGTGGGTTTGGGTCTAGCCGTGTGGGTTTGGGTCTAGGCGAGTGGGTTTGGGTCTAGCTGAGTGGGTTTGGGTCTAGCCGAGTGGGTTTGGGTCTAGCCGAGTGGGTTTGGGTCTAGCCGAGTGGGTTTGGGTCTAACCGAGTGGGTTTGGGTCTATCCGAGTGGGTTTGTGTCTACCCGAGTCGGTTTCGGTCTATCCGAGAGGGTTTGGGTCTAGCCGAGTGGGTTTGGGTCTAGCCGAGTGGGTTTGTGTCTAGCCAAGTGCGTTCGGGTCTAGCTGAGTGGGTTTGGGTCTAGCCGAGTGGGTTTGGGTCTGGCCGAGTGGGTTTGGGTCTAGCCGAGTGGGTTTGGGTCGAGCCGAGTGGGTTTGGGTATAGCCGAGTGGGTTTGGGTCTAGCCGTGTGGGTTTGGGTCTTGGCGAGTGGGTTTGGGTCTAGCTGAGTGGGTTTGGGTCTAGCCGAGTGGGTTTGGGTCTAGCCGAGTGGGTTTGGGTCTAGCCGAGTGGGTTTGGGTCTAACCGAGTGGGTTTGGGTCTATCCGAGTGGGTTTGGGTCTACCCGAGTCGGTTTCGGTCTATCCGAGAGGGTTTGGGTCTAGCCGAGTGGGTTTGGGTCTAGCCGAGTGGGTTTGTGTCTAGCCAAGTGCGTTCGGGTCTAGCCGAGTGGGTTTGGGTCTAGCCGAGTGGGTTTGGGTCTGGCCGAGTGGGTTTGGGTCTAGCCGAGTGGGTTTGGGTCTAGCCGAGTGGGTTTGGGTCTAACCGAGTGGGTTTGGGTCTATCCGAGTGGGTTTGGGTCTACCCGAGTCGGTTTCGGTCTATCCGAGAGGGTTTGGTTCTAGCCGAGTGGGTTTGGGTCTAGCCGAGTGGGTTTGTGTCTAGCCAAGTGCGTTCGGGTCTAGCCGAGTAGGTTTTTGTCTAGCCGAGTGTGTTTGGGTCTGGCCGAGTGGGTTTGGGTCTAGCCGAGTTGGTTTGGGTCTAGCCGAGTGGGTTTGGCTGTAGCCGAGTGGGTTTGGGTCTAGCCGAGTGGGTTGGGATCTAGCCGAGTGGGTCTGGGTCTAGCCGAGTGCGTTTGGGTCTAGCAGAGTGGGTTTGGGTCTAGCAGAGTGGGTTTGGGTCGAGCCGAGTGGGTTTGGGTATAGCCGAGTGGGTTTGGGTCTAGCCGTGTGGGTTTGGGTCTAGGCGAGTGGGTTTGGGTCTAGCTGAGTGGGTTTGGGTCTAGCCGAGTGGGTTTGGGTCTAGCCGAGTGGGTTTGGGTCTTGCCGAGTGGGTTTGGGTCTAACCGAGTGGGTTTGGGTCTATCCGAGTGGGTTTGGGTCTACCCGAGTCGGTTTCGGTCTATCCGAGAGGGTTTGGGTCTAGCCGAGTGGGTTTGGGTCTAGCCGAGTGGGTTTGTGTCTAGCCAAGTGCGTTCGGGTCTAGCCGAGTGGGTTTGGGTCTAGCCGAGTGGGTTTGGGTCTGGCCGAGTGGGTTTGGGTCTAGCCGAGTGGGTTTGGGTCTAGCCGAGTGGGTTTGGCTGTAGCCGAGTGGGTTTGGGTCTAGCCGAGTGGGTTGGGGTCTAGCCGAGTGGGTCTGGGTCTAGCCGAGTGCGTTTGGGTCTAGCAGAGTGGGTTTGGGTCTAGTCGAGTGGGTTTGGGTCGTGCCGAGTGGGTTTGGGTATAGCCGAGTGGGTTTAGGTCTAGCCGTGTGGGTTTGGGTCTAGCCGAGTGGGTTTGGGTCTAGCTGAGTGGGTTTGGGTCCAGCCGAGTGGGTTTGGGACTAGCCGATTGGGTTTGGGTCTAGCCGAGTGGGTTTGGGTCTATCCGAGTGGGTTTGGGTCTACCCGAGTCGGTTTCGGTCTATCCGAGAGGGTTTGGGTGTAGCCGAGTGGGTTTGGGTCTAGCCGAGTGGGTTTGGTTCTAGCCGAGTGGGTTTGGGTCTAGCCGAGTCCGTTTGGGTCTAGCAGAGTGGGTTTGCGTCTAGCCGAGTGGGTTTGGGTCCAGCCGAGTGGGTTTGGGTCTAGCCCAGTGGGTTTGGGACTAGCCGAGTGGGTTTGGGTCTAGCCGAGTGGGTTTGGGTCTAACCGAGTGGGTTTGGGTCTAGCCTAGTGGGTTTGGGTTTAGCCGAGTGGGATTGGGTCATGCCGAGTGGGTTTGGGTCCAGCCGAGTGGGTTTGGGTCTAGCGGAGTGGGTTTGGGTCTAGCCGAGTGGGTTTGGTCTAGCGGAGTGGGTTTTGCGTCTTTCCGATTGGGTTTGGGTCTAGCCGTGTGGGTTTGGGTCTAGCCGAGTGGGTTTGGGTCTAGCTGAGTGGGTTTGGGTCCAGCCGAGTGGGTTTGGGACTAGCCGATTGGGTTTGGGTCTAGCCGAGTGGGTTTGGGTCTATCCGAGTGGGTTTGGGTCTACCCGAGTCGGTTTCGGTCTATCCGAGAGCGTTTGGGTCTAGCCGAGTGGGTTTGCGTCTAGCCGAGTGGGTTTGTGTCTAGCCAAGTGCGTTCGGGTTTAGCCGAGTGGGTTTGGGTCTAGCCGAGTGGGTTTGGGTCTAGCCGAGTGGGTTTGGGTCTAGCCGAGTCCGTTTGGATCTAGCCGAGTGGGTTTGGGACTCGCCGAGTGGGTTTGGGTCTAGCCGAGTGGGTTTGGGTCTAGCCGAGGGGGTTTGTGTCTATCCGAGTGGGTTTGGGTCTAGCCGAGTGGGTTTGGGTCTCGCCGAGTGGGTTTGGGTCTAGACGAGGAGGTTTCGGTCTATACGAGAGGGTTTTGGTCTCGCAGAGTGGGTTTGGGTCTAGCCGAGTGGGTTTGTGTCTGGCCAAGTGGGTTTGGGTCTAGCCGAGTGGGTTTGGGTCTAGCCGTGTGGGTTTGGGTCTAGCCGATTGGGTTTGGGTCTAACCGAGTGGGTTTGGGTCTATCCGAGTGGGTTTGGGTCTACCCGAGTCGGTTTCGGTCTATCCGAGAGGGTTTGGGTCTAGCCGAGTGGGTTTGGGTCTAGCCGAGTGGGTTTGTGTCTAGCCAAGTGCGTTCGGGTCTAGCCGAGTAGGTTTGAGTCTAGCCGAGTGGGTTTGGGTCTGGCCGAGTGGGTTTGGGTCTAGCCGAGTTGGTTTGGGTCTAGCCGAGTGGGTTTGGCTGTAGCCGAGTGGGTTTGGGTCTAGCCGAGTGGGTTGGGATCTAGCCGAGTGGGTCTGGGTCTAGCCGAGTGCGTTTGGGTCTAGCAGAGTGGGTTTGGGTCTAGCCGAGTGGGTTTGGGTCGAGCCGAGTGGGTTTGGGTATAGCCGAGTGGGTTTGGGTCTAGCCGTGTGGGTTTGGGTCTTGGCGAGTGGGTTTGGGTCTAGCTGAGTGGGTTTGGGTCTAGCCGAGTGGGTTTGGGTCTAGCCGAGTGGGTTTGGGTCTAGCCGAGTGGGTTTGGGTCTAACCGAGTGGGTTTGGGTCTATCCGAGTGGGTTTGGGTCTACCCGAGTCGGTTTCGGTCTATCCGAGAGGGTTTGGGTCTAGCCGAGTGGGTTTGGGTCTAGCCGAGTGGGTTTGTGTCTAGCCAAGTGCGTTCGGGTCTAGCCGAGTGGGTTTGGGTCTAGCCGAGTGGGTTTGGGTCTGGCCGAGTGGGTTTGGGTCTAGCCGAGTGGGTTTGGGTTTAGCCGAGTGGGTTTGGCTGTAGCCGAGTGGGTTTGGGTCTAGCCGAGTGGGTTGGGGTCTAGCCGAGTGGGTCTGGGTCTAGCCGAGTGCGTTTGGGTCTAGCAGAGTGGGTTTGGGTCTAGCCGAGTGGGTTTGGGTCTAGCCGAGTGGGTTTGGGTCTAACCGAGTGGGTTTGGGTCTATCCGAGTGGGTTTGGGTCTACCCGAGTCGGTTTCGGTCTATCCGAGAGGGTTTGGGTCTAGCCGAGTGGGTTTGGGTCTAGCCGAGTGGGTTTGTGTCTAGCCAAGTGCGTTCGGGTCTAGCCGAGTGGGTTTGGGTCTAGCCGAGTGGGTTTGGGTCTGGCCGAGTGGGTTTGGGTCTAGCCGAGTGGGTTTGGGTTTAGCCGAGTGGGTTTGGCTGTAGCCGAGTGGGTTTGGGTCTAGCCGAGTGGGTTGGGGTCTAGCCGAGTGGGTCTGGGTCTAGCCGAGTGCGTTTGGGTCTAGCAGAGTGGGTTTGGGTCTAGCCGAGTGGGTTTGGGTCGAGCCGAGTGGGTTTGGGTATAGCCGAGTGGGTTTAGGTCTAGCCGTGTGGGTTTGGGTCTAGCCGAGTGGGTTTGGGTCTAGCTGAGTGGGTTTGGTTCCAGCCGAGTGGGTTTGGGACTAGCCGATTGGGTTTGGGTCTAGCCGAGTGGGTTTGGGTCTATCCGAGTGGGTTTGGGTCTACCCGAGTCGGTTTCGGTCTATCCGAGAGGGTTTGGGTCTAGCCGAGTGGGTTTGGGTCTAGCCGAGTGGGTTTGTGTCTAGCCAAGTGCGTTCGGGTCTAGCCGAGTAGGTTTGGGTCTAGCCGAGTGGGTTTGGGTCTGGCCGAGTGGGTTTGGGTCTAGCCGAGTTGGTTTGGGTCCAGCCGAGTGGGTTTGGCTGTAGCCGAGTGGGTTTGGGTCTAGCCGAGTGGGTTGGGATCTAGCCGAGTGGGTCTGGGTCTAGCCGAGTGCGTTTGGGTCTAGCAGAGTGGGTTTGGGTCTAGCCGAGTGGGTATGGGTCGAGCCGAGTGGGTTTGGGTATAGCCGAGTGGGTTTGGGTCTAGCCGTGTGGGTTTGGGTCTAGGCGAGTGGGTTTGGGTCTAGCTGAGTGGGTTTGGGTCTAGCCGAGTGGGTTTGGGTCTAGCCGAGTGGGTTTGGGTCTAGCCGAGTGGGTTTGGGTCTAACCGAGTGGGTTTGGGTCTATCCGAGTGGGTTTGTGTCTACCCGAGTCGGTTTCGGTCTATCCGAGAGGGTTTGGGTCTAGCCGAGTGGGTTTGGGTCTAGCCGAGTGGGTTTGTGTCTAGCCAAGTGCGTTCGGGTCTAGCTGAGTGGGTTTGGGTCTAGCCGAGTGGGTTTGGGTCTGGCCGAGTGGGTTTGGGTCTAGCCGAGTGGGTTTGGGTCGAGCCGAGTGGGTTTGGGTATAGCCGAGTGGGTTTGGGTCTAGCCGTGTGGGTTTGGGTCTTGGCGAGTGGGTTTGGGTCTAGCTGAGTGGGTTTGGGTCTAGCCGAGTGGGTTTGGGTCTAGCCGAGTGGGTTTGGGTCTAGCCGAGTGGGTTTGGGTCTAACCGAGTGGGTTTGGGTCTATCCGAGTGGGTTTGGGTCTACCCGAGTCGGTTTCGGTCTATCCGAGAGGGTTTGGGTCTAGCCGAGTGGGTTTGGGTCTAGCCGAGTGGGTTTGTGTCTAGCCAAGTGCGTTCGGGTCTAGCCGAGTGGGTTTGGGTCTAGCCGAGTGGGTTTGGGTCTGGCCGAGTGGGTTTGGGTCTAGCCGAGTGGGTTTGGGTCTAGCCGAGTGGGTTTGGGTCTAACCGAGTGGGTTTGGGTCTATCCGAGTGGGTTTGGGTCTACCCGAGTCGGTTTCGGTCTATCCGAGAGGGTTTGGTTCTAGCCGAGTGGGTTTGGGTCTAGCCGAGTGGGTTTGTGTCTAGCCAAGTGCGTTCGGGTCTAGCCGAGTAGGTTTTTGTCTAGCCGAGTGTGTTTGGGTCTGGCCGAGTGGGTTTGGGTCTAGCCGAGTTGGTTTGGGTCTAGCCGAGTGGGTTTGGCTGTAGCCGAGTGGGTTTGGGTCTAGCCGAGTGGGTTGGGATCTAGCCGAGTGGGTCTGGGTCTAGCCGAGTGCGTTTGGGTCTAGCAGAGTGGGTTTGGGTCTAGCAGAGTGGGTTTGGGTCGAGCCGAGTGGGTTTGGGTATAGCCGAGTGGGTTTGGGTCTAGCCGTGTGGGTTTGGGTCTAGGCGAGTGGGTTTGGGTCTAGCTGAGTGGGTTTGGGTCTAGCCGAGTGGGTTTGGGTCTAGCCGAGTGGGTTTGGGTCTTGCCGAGTGGGTTTGGGTCTAACCGAGTGGGTTTGGGTCTATCCGAGTGGGTTTGGGTCTACCCGAGTCGGTTTCGGTCTATCCGAGAGGGTTTGGGTCTAGCCGAGTGGGTTTGGGTCTAGCCGAGTGGGTTTGTGTCTAGCCAAGTGCGTTCGGGTCTAGCCGAGTGGGTTTGGGTCTAGCCGAGTGGGTTTGGGTCTGGCCGAGTGGGTTTGGGTCTAGCCGAGTGGGTTTGGGTCTAGCCGAGTGGGTTTGGCTGTAGCCGAGTGGGTTTGGGTCTAGCCGAGTGGGTTGGGGTCTAGCCGAGTGGGTCTGGGTCTAGCCGAGTGCGTTTGGGTCTAGCAGAGTGGGTTTGGGTCTAGTCGAGTGGGTTTGGGTCGTGCCGAGTGGGTTTGGGTATAGCCGAGTGGGTTTAGGTCTAGCCGTGTGGGTTTGGGTCTAGCCGAGTGGGTTTGGGTCTAGCTGAGTGGGTTTGGGTCCAGCCGAGTGGGTTTGGGACTAGCCGATTGGGTTTGGGTCTAGCCGAGTGGGTTTGGGTCTATCCGAGTGGGTTTGGGTCTACCCGAGTCGGTTTCGGTCTATCCGAGAGGGTTTGGGTGTAGCCGAGTGGGTTTGGGTCTAGCCGAGTGGGTTTGGTTCTAGCCGAGTGGGTTTGGGTCTAGCCGAGTCCGTTTGGGTCTAGCAGAGTGGGTTTGCGTCTAGCCGAGTGGGTTTGGGTCCAGCCGAGTGGGTTTGGGTCTAGCCCAGTGGGTTTGGGACTAGCCGAGTGGGTTTGGGTCTAGCCGAGTGGGTTTGGGTCTAACCGAGTGGGTTTGGGTCTAGCCTAGTGGGTTTGGGTTTAGCCGAGTGGGATTGGGTCATGCCGAGTGGGTTTGGGTCCAGCCGAGTGGGTTTGGGTCTAGCGGAGTGGGTTTGGGTCTAGCCGAGTGGGTTTGGTCTAGCGGAGTGGGTTTTGCGTCTTTCCGATTGGGTTTGGGTCTAGCCGAGTGGGTTTGGGTTTAGCAGAGTGGGTTTGGGTCTAGGCGAGTGGGTTTGGGTCTAGCCGAGTGGGTTTGTGTCTAGCCAAGTGCGTTCGGGTCTAGCCGAGTGGGTTTGGGTCTAGCCGAGTGGGTTTGGGTCTGGCCGAGTGGGTTTGGGTCTAGCCGAGTGGGTTTGTGTCTAGCCAAGTGCGTTCGGGTCTAGCCGAGTGGGTTTGGGTCTAGCCGAGTGGGTTTGGGTCTGGCCGAGTGGGTTTGGGTCTAGCCGAGTGGGTTTGGGTCTAGCCGAGTGGGTTTGGCTCTAGCCGAGTGGGTTTGGGTCTACCTGAGTGGGTTGGGGTTTAGCCGAGTGGGTCTGGGTCTAGCCGAGTGCGTTTGGGTCTAGCGGAGTGGGTTTGGGTCTAGCCGAGTGGGTTTGGGTCGAGCCGAGTGGGTTTGGGTCTATCCGATTCGGTTTGGGTGTAGCCGAGTGGGTTTGTGTCTAGCGGAGTGGGTTGGGTGTAGCCGAGTGGGTTTGGGTCTAGCCGAGTGGGTTTGGGTCTAGCCGAGTGGGTTTTGGTCTAGCCGAGTAGGTTTGGGTCTAGCGGAGTGGGTTTGGGAGTAGCCGAGTGGGTTTGGGTCTAGCCGAGTGGGTTTGGGTCTAGCCGAGTGGGTTTGGGTCTAGCCAAGTGGGTTTGGGTCAAGCCGAATGGGTTTGGGACTAGCCGAGTGGGTTTGGGTCTAGCCGAGTGGGTTTGTGTCTAGCCGAGTGGGTTTGGGTCTAGCCGAGTGGGTTTGGGTCTAGCCGAGTGGGTTCGGGTCTAGCCGAGTCCGTTTGGGTCTAGCCGAGTGGGTTTGGGACTCGCCGAGTGGGTTTGGGTCTAGCCGAGTGGGTTTGGGTCTAGCCGAGGGGGTTTGTGTCTATCCGAGTGGGTTTGGGTCTAGCCAAGTGGGTTTGGGTCTAGCCGAGTGGGTTTGCGTCTAGCCGAGTGGGTTTGGGTCTAGCCGAGTGGGTTTGGGTCTCGCCGAGTGGGTTTGGGTCTAGACGAGGAGGTTTCGGTCTATACGAGAGGGTTTTGGTCTCGCAGAGTGGGTTTGGGTCTAGCCGAGTGGGTTTGTGTCTGGCCAAGTGGGTTTGGGTCTAGCCGAGTGGGTTTGGGTCTAGCCGAGTGGGTTTGGTTCTAGCCAATTGGGTTTGGGTCTAGCCGAGTGGGTTTGGGTCTAGCCGAGTGGGTTTGGGTCTAGCCGAGTGGTTTTGGGTGTAGCCTAGTGGGTTTGGGTCTAGCCGAGTGGGTTTGGGTCTAGCCGAGTGGGTTTTCGTCTAGCCGAGTAGGTTTGGGTCTAGCGGATTGGGTTTAGGAGTAGCCGAGTGGGTTTGGGTCTAGCCGAGTGGGTTTGGGTCTAGCCGAGTGGGTTTGGGTCTAGCCGTGTGGGTGTGGGTCTAGCCGAGGAGGTTTGTGTCTATCCAAGTGGGTTTTGGGTCTAGCCGAGTGGGTTTGGGTCTAGCCGAGTGGGTTTGCGTCTAGCCGAGTGGGTTTGGGTCTAGCCGAGTGGGTTTGGGTCTCGCCGAGTGGGTTTGGGTCTAGACGAGGAGGTTTCGGTCTATACGAGAGGGTTTTGGTCTCGCAGAGTGGGTTTGGGTCTAGCCGAGTGGGTTTGTGTCTGGCCAAGTGGGTTTGGGTCTAGCCGAGTGGGTTTGGGTCTAGCCGAGTGGGTTTGGTTCTAGCCAATTGGGTTTGGGTCTAGCCGAGTGGGTTTGGGTCTAGCCGAGTGGGTTTGGGTCTAGCCGAGTGGTTTTGGGTGTAGCCTAGTGGGTTTGGGTCTAGCCGAGTGGGTTTGGGTCTAGCCGAGTGGGTTTTCGTCTAGCCGAGTAGGTTTGGGTCTAGCGGATTGGGTTTAGGAGTAGCCGAGTGGGTTTGGGTCTAGCCGAGTGGGTTTGGGTCTAGCCGAGTGGGTTTGGGTCTAGCCGTGTGGGTGTGGGTCTAGCCGAGGAGGTTTGTGTCTATCCAAGTGGGTTTTGGGTCTAGCCGAGTGGGTTTGGGTGTAGCCGAGTGGGTTTGCGTCTAGCCGAGTGTGTTTGGGTCTAGCCGAGTGGGTTTGGGTCTAGCCGAGTGGGTTTGGGTCAATCCGAGTAGGTTTGGGTCTAGCCGAGGAGGTTTCGGTCTATCCGAGAGGGTTTGGGTCTAGCAAAGTGGGTTTGGGTCTAGCCGAGTGGGTTTGGGTCTAGCCGAGTGGGTTTGGTTCTAGCCGAGTGGGTTTGGGTCTAGCCGAGTCCGTTTGGATCTAGCCGAGTGGGTTTGGGACTCGCCGAGTGGGTTTGGGTCTAGCCGAGTGGGTTTGCGTCTAGCCGAGTGGGTTTGGGTCTAGCCGAGTGGGTTTGGGTCTCGCCGAGTGGGTTTGGGTCTAGACGAGGAGGTTTCGGTCTATACGAGAGGGTTTTGGTCTCGCAGAGTGGGTTTGGGTCTAGCCGAGTGGGTTTGTGTCTGGCCAAGTGGGTTTGGGTCTAGCCGAGTGGGTTTGGGTCTAGCCGAGTGGGTTTGGGTCTAGCCGAGTGGGTTTGGGTCTAACCGAGTGGGTTTGGGTCTATCCGAGTGGGTTTGGGTCTACCCGAGTCGGTTTCGGTCTATCCGAGAGGGTTTGGGTCTAGCCGAGTGGGTTTGGGTCTAGCCGAGTGGGTTTGTGTCTAGCCAAGTGCGTTCGGGTCTAGCCGAGTAGGTTTGGGTCTAGCCGAGTGGGTTTGGGTCTGGCCGAGTGGGTTTGGGTCTAGCCGAGTTGGTTTGGGTCTAGCCGAGTGGGTTTGGGTCTTGCCGAGTGGGTTTGGGTCTGGCCGAGTGCGTTTGGGTCTAGCAGAGTGCGTTTGGGTCTAGCCGAGTGGGTTTGGGTCGAGCCGAGTGGGTTTGGGTATAGCCGAGTGGGTTTGGGTCTAGCCGTGTGGGTTTGGGTCTAGGCGAGTGGGTTTGGGTCTAGCTGAGTGGGTTTGGGTCTAGCCGAGTGGGTTTGGGTCTAGCCGAGTGGGTTTGGGTCTTGCCGAGTGGGTTTGGGTCTAACCGAGTGGGTTTGGGTCTATCCGAGTGGGTTTGGGTCTACCCGAGTCGGTTTCGGACTATCCGAGAGGGTTTGGGTCTAGCCGAGTGGGTTTGGGTCTAGCCGAGTGGGTTTGTGTCTATCCAAGTGCGTTCGGGTCCAGCCGAGTGGGTTTGGGTCTAGCCGAGTGGGTTTGGGTCTGGCCGAGTGGGTTTGGGTCTAGTCGAGTGGGTTTGGGTCGAGCCGAGTGGGTTTGGGTATAGCCGAGTGGGTTTAGGTCTAGCCGTGTGGGTTTGGGTCTAGCCGAGTGGGTTTGGGTCTAGCTGAGTGGGTTTGGGTCCAGCCGAGTGGGTTTGGGACTAGCCGATTGGGTTTGGGTCTAGCCGAGTGGGTTTGGGTCTATCCGAGTGGGTTTGGGTCTACCCGAGTCGGTTTCGGTCTATCCGAGAGCGTTTGGGTCTAGCCGAGTGGGTTTGCGTCTAGCCGAGTGGGTTTG
This sequence comes from Raja brachyura, assembly GCA_963514005.1. The sequence goes on along the minus strand of OY740815.1, from coordinate 27,341,758 downwards.
TGTCTAGCCAAGTGCGTTCGGGTTTAGCCGAGTGGGTTTGGGTCTAGCCGAGTGGGTTTGGGTCTAGCCGAGTGGGTTTGGGTCTAGCCGAGTCCGTTTGGATCTAGCCGAGTGGGTTTGGGACTCGCCGAGTGGGTTTGGGTCTAGCCGAGTGGGTTTGGGTCTAGCCGAGGGGGTTTGTGTCTATCCGAGTGGGTTTGGGTCTAGCCGAGTGGGTTTGGGTCTCGCCGAGTGGGTTTGGGTCTAGACGAGGAGGTTTCGGTCTATACGAGAGGGTTTTGGTCTCGCAGAGTGGGTTTGGGTCTAGCCGAGTGGGTTTGTGTCTGGCCAAGTGGGTTTGGGTCTAGCCGAGTGGGTTTGGGTCTAGCCGTGTGGGTTTGGGTCTAGCCGATTGGGTTTGGGTCTAACCGAGTGGGTTTGGGTCTATCCGAGTGGGTTTGGGTCTACCCGAGTCGGTTTCGGTCTATCCGAGAGGGTTTGGGTCTAGCCGAGTGGGTTTGGGTCTAGCCGAGTGGGTTTGTGTCTAGCCAAGTGCGTTCGGGTCTAGCCGAGTAGGTTTGAGTCTAGCCGAGTGGGTTTGGGTCTGGCCGAGTGGGTTTGGGTCTAGCCGAGTTGGTTTGGGTCTAGCCGAGTGGGTTTGGCTGTAGCCGAGTGGGTTTGGGTCTAGCCGAGTGGGTTGGGATCTAGCCGAGTGGGTCTGGGTCTAGCCGAGTGCGTTTGGGTCTAGCAGAGTGGGTTTGGGTCTAGCCGAGTGGGTTTGGGTCGAGCCGAGTGGGTTTGGGTATAGCCGAGTGGGTTTGGGTCTAGCCGTGTGGGTTTGGGTCTTGGCGAGTGGGTTTGGGTCTAGCTGAGTGGGTTTGGGTCTAGCCGAGTGGGTTTGGGTCTAGCCGAGTGGGTTTGGGTCTAGCCGAGTGGGTTTGGGTCTAACCGAGTGGGTTTGGGTCTATCCGAGTGGGTTTGGGTCTACCCGAGTCGGTTTCGGTCTATCCGAGAGGGTTTGGGTCTAGCCGAGTGGGTTTGGGTCTAGCCGAGTGGGTTTGTGTCTAGCCAAGTGCGTTCGGGTCTAGCCGAGTGGGTTTGGGTCTAGCCGAGTGGGTTTGGGTCTGGCCGAGTGGGTTTGGGTCTAGCCGAGTGGGTTTGGGTTTAGCCGAGTGGGTTTGGCTGTAGCCGAGTGGGTTTGGGTCTAGCCGAGTGGGTTGGGGTCTAGCCGAGTGGGTCTGGGTCTAGCCGAGTGCGTTTGGGTCTAGCAGAGTGGGTTTGGGTCTAGCCGAGTGGGTTTGGGTCGAGCCGAGTGGGTTTGGGTATAGCCGAGTGGGTTTAGGTCTAGCCGTGTGGGTTTGGGTCTAGCCGAGTGGGTTTGGGTCTAGCTGAGTGGGTTTGGGTCCAGCCGAGTGGGTTTGGGACTAGCCGATTGGGTTTGGGTCTAGCCGAGTGGGTTTGGGTCTATCCGAGTGGGTTTGGGTCTAGCCGAGTGGGTTTGTGTCTAGCCAAGTGCGTTCGGGTCTAGCCGAGTAGGTTTGGGTCTAGCCGAGTGGGTTTGGGTCTGGCCGAGTGGGTTTGGGTCTAGCCGAGTTGGTTTGGGTCCAGCCGAGTGGGTTTGGCTGTAGCCGAGTGGGTTTGGGTCTAGCCGAGTGGGTTGGGATCTAGCCGAGTGGGTCTGGGTCTAGCCGAGTGCGTTTGGGTCTAGCAGAGTGGGTTTGGGTCTAGCCGAGTGGGTATGGGTCGAGCCGAGTGGGTTTGGGTATAGCCGAGTGGGTTTGGGTCTAGCCGTGTGGGTTTGGGTCTAGGCGAGTGGGTTTGGGTCTAGCTGAGTGGGTTTGGGTCTAGCCGAGTGGGTTTGGGTCTAGCCGAGTGGGTTTGGGTCTAGCCGAGTGGGTTTGGGTCTAACCGAGTGGGTTTGGGTCTATCCGAGTGGGTTTGTGTCTACCCGAGTCGGTTTCGGTCTATCCGAGAGGGTTTGGGTCTAGCCGAGTGGGTTTGGGTCTAGCCGAGTGGGTTTGTGTCTAGCCAAGTGCGTTCGGGTCTAGCTGAGTGGGTTTGGGTCTAGCCGAGTGGGTTTGGGTCTGGCCGAGTGGGTTTGGGTCTAGCCGAGTGGGTTTGGGTCGAGCCGAGTGGGTTTGGGTATAGCCGAGTGGGTTTGGGTCTAGCCGTGTGGGTTTGGGTCTTGGCGAGTGGGTTTGGGTCTAGCTGAGTGGGTTTGGGTCTAGCCGAGTGGGTTTGGGTCTAGCCGAGTGGGTTTGGGTCTAGCCGAGTGGGTTTGGGTCTAACCGAGTGGGTTTGGGTCTATCCGAGTGGGTTTGGGTCTACCCGAGTCGGTTTCGGTCTATCCGAGAGGGTTTGGGTCTAGCCGAGTGGGTTTGGGTCTAGCCGAGTGGGTTTGTGTCTAGCCAAGTGCGTTCGGGTCTAGCCGAGTGGGTTTGGGTCTAGCCGAGTGGGTTTGGGTCTGGCCGAGTGGGTTTGGGTCTAGCCGAGTGGGTTTGGGTTTAGCCGAGTGGGTTTGGCTGTAGCCGAGTGGGTTTGGGTCTAGCCGAGTGGGTTGGGGTCTAGCCGAGTGGGTCTGGGTCTAGCCGAGTGCGTTTGGGTCTAGCAGAGTGGGTTTGGGTCTAGCCGAGTGGGTTTGGGTCGAGCCAAGTGGGTTTGGGTATAGCCGAGTGGGTTTAGGTCTAGCCGTGTGGGTTTGGGTCTAGCCGAGTGGGTTTGGGTCTAGCTGAGTGGGTTTGGGTCCAGGCGAGTGGGTTTGGGACTAGCTGATTGGGTTTGGGTCTAGCCGAGTGGGTTTGGGTCTATCCGAGTGGGTTTGGGTCTACCCGAGTCGGTTTCGGTCTATCCGAGACGGTTTGGGTCTAGCCGAGTGGGTTTGGGTCTAGCCGAGTGGGTTTGTGTCTAGCCAAGTGCGTTCGGGTCTAGCCGAGTAGGTTTGGGTCTAGCCGAGTGGGTTTGGGTCTGGCCGAGTGGGTTTGGGTCTAGCCGAGTTGGTTTGGGTCCAGCCGAGTGGGTTTGGCTGTAGCCGAGTGGGTTTGGGTCTAGCCGAGTGGGTTGGGATCTAGCCGAGTGGGTCTGGGTCTAGCCGAGTGCGTTTGGGTCTAGCAGAGTGGGTCTGGGTCTAGCCGAGTGGGTATGTGTCGAGCCGAGTGGGTTTGGGTATAGCCGAGTGGGTTTGGGTCTAGCCGTGTGGGTTTTGGTCTAGGCGAGTGGGTTTGGGTCTAGCTGAGTGGGTTTGGGTCTAGCCGAGTGGGTTTGGGTCTAGCCGAGTGGGTTTGGGTCTAGCCGAGTGGGTTTGGGTCTAACCGAGTGGGTTTGGGTCTATCCGAGTGGGTTTGTGTCTACCCGAGTCGGTTTCGGTCTATCCGAGAGGGTTTGGGTCTAGCCGAGTGGGTTTGGGTCTAGCCGAGTGGGTTTGTGTCTAGCCAAGTGCGTTCGGGTCTAGCTGAGTGGGTTTGGGTCTAGCCGAGTGGGTTTGGGTCTGGCCGAGTGGGTTTGGGTCTAGCCGAGTGGGTTTGGGTCTAGCCGAGTGGGTTTGGCTGTAGCCGAGTGGGTTTGGGTCTAGCCGAGTGGGTTGGGGTCTAGCCGAGTGGGTCTGGGTCTAGCCGAGTGCGTTTGGGTCTAGCAGAGTGGGTTTGGGTCTAGCCGAGTGGGTTTGGGTCGAGCCGAGTGGGTTTGGGTATAGCCGAGTGGGTTTGGGTCTAGCCGTGTGGGTTTGGGTCTAGCCGAGTGGGTTTGGGTCTAGCTGAGTGGGTTTGGGTCCAGCCGAGTGGGTTTGGGACTAGCCGATTGGGTTTGGGTCTAGCCGAGTGGGTTTGGGTCTAGCCGAGTGGGTTTGGGTCTAGCCGAGTGGGTTTGGGTCTAGCTGAGTGGGTTTGGTTCTAGCCGAGTGGGTTTGGGTCTAGCCGAGTGGGTTTGGGTCTAGCCGAGTGGGTTTGGGTCTAGCCGAGTGGGTTTGGGTCCAGCCGAGTGGGTTTGGGTCTAGCCCAGTGGGTTTGGGACTAGCCGAGTGGGTTTGGGTCTAGCCGAGTGGGTTTGGGTCTAACCGAGTGGGTTTGGGCCTAGCCGAGTGGGTTTGGGTTTAGCCGAGTGGGATTGGGTTATGCCGAGTGGGTTTGGGTCTAGCCGAGTGGGTTTGGGTCTAGCGGAGTGGGTTTGCGTCTACCCGAGTGGGTTTGGGTCTAGCGGAGTGGGTTTGCGTCTAGCCGATTGGGTTTGGGTCTAGCCGAGTGGGTTTGGGTCTAGCCGAGTGGGTTTGGGTCTAGCCGAGTGGGTTTGGGTATAGCCGAGTGGGTTTGTGTCTAGCCGAGTGGGTTTGGGTCTAGCCGAGTGGGTTTGGGTCCAGCCGAGTGGGTTTGGGTCTAGCCGAGTGGGTTTGGGTCTACAGAGTGGGTTTGGGTCTAGCCGAGTGGGTTTGGGTCTTACCGAGTGGGTTGGGGTCTAGCCAAGTGGGTTTGGGTCCAGCCGAGTGGGTATGGGTGTAGCCGAGTGGGTTTGGGTCTAGCCGAGTGGGTTTGGGTCTAGCCGAGTGGGTTTGGGTCTAGCCGAGTGGGTTTGGGTCTAGCCGAGTGGGTTTGGGTCTAGCCGAGTGGGTTTCGGTCTAGCTGAGTGGGTTTGGGTCTAGCCGAGTGGGTTTGGGTCTAGCCGAGTGGGTTTGGGTCTAGCCGAGTGGGTTTGCGTCTAGCCGAGCCCGTTTGGGTCTAGCCGAGTGGCTTTGGGACTAGCCGAGTGGCTTTGGGTCTAGCCGAGTGGGTTTGGTTCTAGCCAAGTGGGTTTGGGACTAGCCGAGTGGCTTTGGGTCTAGCCGAGTGGGTTTGGTTCTAGCCAAGTGGGTTTGGGTCTAGCTGTGTGGGTTTGGGTCTAGCCGAATGGGTTTGGGTGTAGCCGAGTGGGTTTGGTTCTAGCCAAGTGGGTTTGGGTCTAGCTGTGTGGGTTTGGCTCTAGCCGAGTGGGTTTGGGTCTAGCCGAGTGGGTTTGGGTCTAGACGAGTGGGTTTGGGTGTAGCCGAGTGGGTTTGTGTTTAGCGGAGTGGGTTTGGGTGTAGCCGAGTGGGTTTGGGTCTAGCCGAGTGGGTTTGGGTCTAGCCGAGTGGGTTTGGGTCTAGCCGAGTGGGTTTGGTCCAGCCGAGTGGGTTTGGGTCTACCGGAGTGGGTTTGGGTCTAGCCGATTGGGTTTGGGTCTAGCCGAGTGGGTTTGGGTTTAGCCGAGTGGGTTTGGGTGTAGCCGAGTGCGTTTGGGTCTAGCGGAGTGGGTTTGGGTCTAGCCGAGTGGGTTTGGGTCTAGCCCAGTGGGTTTGGGTATAGCCGAGTGGGTTTGTGTATAGCCGAGTGGGTTTGGTTGTAGCCAAGTAGGTTTGTGTCTAGCCGAGTGGGTTTGGGTCTAGCCGAGAGAGCTTGGGTCTAGCCGAGTGGGTTTGGGTTAAGCCGAGTGGGTTTGGGTCTAGCCGAGTGGGTTTGGGTCTAGCGGAGTGGTTTTGGGTCTAGCCATGTGGGTTTGGGTCTAGCGGAGTGAGTTTGGGTCTAGCCGATTGGGTTCGGGTCTAGCCGAGTGGGTTTGGGTTTAGCCGAGTGGGTTTGGGTCTAGCCGAGTGCGTTTGGGTCTAGCGGAGTGGGTTTGTGTCTAGCCGAGTGGGTTTGGGTTTAGCCGAGTGTGTTTGGGTATACCCGAGTGGGTTTGTGTCTAGCCGAGTGGGTTTGGGTCTAGCCGAGTGGGTTTGCGTCAAGCCGAGTGGGTTTTGGTCCAGCCGAGTGGGTTTTTGTCTAGCCCAGTGGGTTTGGGTCTACCGAGAGGGTTTGGGTCTACCCGAGTGGGTTTGGGTCTTGCCGAGTGGGTTGGGGTCTAGCCAAGTGGGTTTGGGTCTAGTCGAGTGGGCTTGGGTGTAGCCGAATGGGTTTGGGTCTAGCCGAGTGGGTTTGGGTCTAGCCGAGTGGGTTTGGGTCTAGCCGAGTGGGTTTGGGTCTAGCGGACTGGGTTTGGGTCTAGCCGAGTGGGTCTGGGTCTAGCCGAGTGCGTTTGGGTCTAGCAGAGTGGGTTTGGGTCTAGCCGAGTGGGTTTGGGTCGAGCCGAGTGGGTTTGGGTATAGCCGAGTGGGTTTGGGTCTAGCCGTGTGGGTTTGGGTCTAGCCGAGTGGGTTTGGGTCTAGCTGAGTGGGTTTGGGTCCAGGCGAGTGGGTTTGGGACTAGCCGATTGGGTTTGGGTCTAGCCGAGTGGGTTTGGGTCTAGCCGAGTGGGTTTGGGTCTAGCCGAGTGGGTTTGGGTCTAGCTGAGTGGGTTTGGTTCTAGCCGAGTGGGTTTGGGTCTAGCCGAGTGGGTTTGGGTCTAGCCGAGTGGGTTTGGGTCTAGCCGAATGGGTTTGGGTCCAGCCGAGTGGGTTTGGGTCTAGCCCAGTGGGTTTGGGACTAGCCGAGTGGGTTTGGGTCTAGCCGAGTGGGTTTGGGTCTAACCGAGTGGGTTTGGGTCTAGCCGAGTGGGTTTGGGTTTAGCCGAGTGGGATTGGGTTATGCCGAGTGGGTTTGGGTCTAGCCGAGTGGGTTTGGGTCTAGCGGAGTGGGTTTGGGTCTACCCGAGTGGGTTTGGGTCTAGCGGAGTGGGTTTGCGTCTAGCCGATTGGGTTTGGGTCTAGCCGAGTGGGTTTGGGTCTAGCCGAGTGGGTTTGGGTCTAGCCGAGTGGGTTTGGGTATAGCCGAGTGGGTTTGTGTCTAGCCGAGTGGGTTTGGGTCTAGCCGAGTGGGTTTGGGTCCAGCCGAGTGGGTTTGGGTCTAGCCGAGTGGGTTTGGGTCTACAGAGTGGGTTTGGGTCTAGCCGAGTGGGTTTGGGTCTAGCCGAGTGGGTTTGGGTCTAGCCGAGTGGGTTTGGGTCTAGCCGAATGGGTTTGGGTCCAGCCGAGTGGGTTTGGGTCTAGCCGAGTGGGTTTGGGACTAGCCGAGTGGGTTTGGGTCTAGCCGAGTGGGTTTGGGTCTAACCGAGTGGGTTTGGGTCTAGCCGAGTGGGTTTGGGTTTAGCCGAGTGGGATTGGGTTATGCCGAGTGGGTTTGGGTCTAGCCGAGTGGGTTTGGGTCTAGCGGAGTGGGTTTGGGTCTACCCGAGTGGGTTTGGGTCTAGCGGAGTGGGTTTGCGTCTAGCCGATTGGGTTTGGGTCTAGCCGAGTGGGTTTGGGTCTAGCCGAGTGGGTTTGGGTCTAGCCGAGTGGGTTTGGGTATAGCCGAGTGGGTTTGTGTCTAGCCGAGTGGGTTTGGGTCTAGCCGAGTGGGTTTGGGTCCAGCCGAGTGGGTTTGGGTCTAGCCGAGTGGGTTTGGGTCTACAGAGTGGGTTTGGGTCTAGCCGAGTGGGTTTGGGTCTAGCCGAGTGGGTTTGGGTCTAGCCGAGTGGGTTTGGGTCTAGCCGAGTGGGTTTCGGTCTAGCCGAGTGGGTTTGGGTCTAGCCGAGTGGGTTTGGGTCTAGCCGAGTGGGTTTGGGTCTAGCCGAGTGGGTTTGCGTCTAGCCGAGTCCGTTTGGGTCTAGCCGAGTGGCTTTGGGACTAGCCGAGTGGCTTTGGGTCTAGCCGAGTGGGTTTGGTTCTAGCCAAGTGGGTTTGGGACTAGCCGAGTGGCTTTGGGTCTAGCCGAGTGGGTTTGGTTCTAGCCAAGTGGGTTTGGGTCTAGCTGTGTGGGTTTGGGTCTAGCCGAATGGGTTTGGGTGTAGCCGAGTGGGTTTGGTTTTAGCCAAGTGGGTTTGGGTCCAGCTGTGTGGGTTTGGCTCTAGCCGAGTGGGTTTGGGTCTAGCCGAGTGGTTTTGGGTCTAGACGAGTGGGTTTGGGTGTAGCCGAGTGGGTTTGTGTCTAGCGGAGTGGGTTTGGGTGTAGCCGAGTGGGTTTGGGTCTAGCCGACTGGGTTTGGGTCTAGCCGAGTGGGTTTGGGTCTAGCCGAGAGGGTTTGGTCCAGCCGAGTGGGTTTGGGTCTACCGGAGTGGGTTTGGGTCTAGCCGATTGGGTTTGGGTCTAGCCGAGTGGGTTTGGGTTTAGCCGAGTGGGTTTGGGTGTAGCCGAGTGCGTTTGGGTCTAGCGGAGTGGGTTTGGGTCTAGCCGAGTGGGTTTGGGTCTAGCCCAGTGGGTTTGGGTATAGCCGAGTGGGTTTGTGTATAGCCGAGTGGGTTTGGTTGTAGCCAAGTAGGTTTGTGTCTAGCCGAGTGGGTTTGGGTCTAGCCGAGTGAGCTTGGGTCTAGCCGAGTGGGTTTGGGTAAAGCCGAGTGGGTTTGGGTCTAGCCGAGTGGGTTTGGGTCTAGCGGAGTGGTTTTGGGTCTAGCCATGTGGGTTTGGGTCTAGCGGAGTGAGTTTGGGTCTAGCCGATTGGGTTCGGGTCTAGCCGAGTGGGTTTGGGTTTAGCCGAGTGGGTTTGGGTCTAGCCGAGTGCGTTTGGGTCTAGCGGAGTGGGTTTGTGTCTAGCCGAGTGGGTTTGGGTTTAGCCGAGTGTGTTTGGGTATACCCGAGTGGGTTTGTGTCTAGCCGAGTGGGTTTGGGTCTAGCCGAATGGGTTTGGGTCAAGCCGAGTGGGTTTTGGTCCAGCCGAGTGGGTTTTTGTCTAGCCCAGTGGGTTTGGGTCTACCGAGAGGGTTTGGGTCTACCCGAGTGGGTTTGGGTCTTACCGAGTGGGTTGGGGTCTAGCCAAGTGGGTTTGTGTCCAGCCGAGTGGGTATGGGTGTAGCCGGGTGGGTTTGGGTCTAGCCGAGTGGGTTTGGGTCTAGCCGAGTGGGTTTGGGTCTAGCCGAGTGGGTTTGGGTCTAGCCGAGTGGGTTTGGGTCTGGCCGAGTGGGTTTGGGTCTAGCCGAGTGGGTTTGGTTCAAGCCAAGTGGGTTTGGGTCTAGCTGTGTGGGTTTGTGTCTAGCCGAATGGGTTTGGGTGTAGCCGAGTGGGTTTGGTTCTAGCCAAGTGGGTTTGGGTCTAGCTGTGTGGGTTTGGGTCTAGCCGAGTGGGTTTGGGTCTAGCCGAGTGGGTTTGGGTCTAGACGAGTGGGTTTGGGTGTAGCCGAGTGGGTTTGTGTCTAGCGGAGTGGGTTTGGGTGTAGCCGAGTGGGTTTGGGTCTAGCCGAGTGGGTTTGGGTCTAGCCGAGTGGGTTTGGGTCTAGCCGAGTGGGTTTGGTCTAGCCGAGTGGGTTTGGGTCTAGCGGAGTGGGTTTGGGTCTAGCCGATTGGGTTTGGGTCTAGCCGAGTGGGTTTGGGTTTAGCCGAGTGGGTTTGGGTGTAGCCGAGTGCGTTTGGGTCTAGCGGAGTGGGTTTGGGTCTAGCCGAGTGGGTTTGGGTCTAGCCCAGTGGGTTTGGGTATAGCCGAGTGGGTTTGTGTATAGCCGAGTGGGTTTGGTTGTAGCCAAGTAGGTTTGTGTCTAGCCGAGTGGGTTTGGGTCTAGCCGAGTGAGCTTGGGTCTAGCCGAGTGGGTTTGGGTTCAGCCGAGTGGGTTTGGGTCTAGCCGAGTGGGTTTGGGTTTAGCCGAGTGGGTTTGGGTCTAGCCAAGTGCGTTTGGGTCTAGCGGAGTGGGTTTGGGTCTAGCCGAGTGGGTTTGGGTTTAGCCGAGTGTGTTTGGGTATACCCGAGTGGGTTTGTGTCTAGCCGAGTGGGTTTGGGTCTAGCCGAGTGGGTTTGGGTCTAGCCGAGTGGGTTTTGGTCCAGCCGAGTGGGTTTGGGTCTAGCCCAGTGGGTTTGGGTCTACCGAGTGTGTTTGGGTCTAGCCGAGTGGGTTTGGGTCTGGCCGAGTGGGTTGGGGTCTAGCCAAATGGGTTTGGGTCTAGTCGAGTGGGTTTGGGTGTAGCCGAATGGGTTTGGGTCTAGCCGAGTGGGTTTGGGTCTAGCCGAGTGGGTTTGGGTCTAGCCGAGTGGGTTTGTGTCTAGCGGACTGGGTTTGTGTCTAGCCGAGTGGGTTTGGGTCTAACCGAGTGGGTTTGGGTCTAGCCGAGTGGGTTTGGGTTTAGCCGAGTGGGATTGGGTTATGCCGAGTGGGTTTGGGTCTAGCCGAGTGGGTTTGGGTCTAGCGGAGTGGGTTTGGGTCTACCCGAGTGGGTTTGGGTCTAGCGGAGTGGGTTTGCGTCTAGCCAATTGGGTTTGGGTCTAGCCGAGTGGGTTTGGGTCTAGCCGAGTGGGTTTGGGTCTAGCCGAGTGGGTTTGGGTATAGCCGAGTGGGTTTGTGTCTAGCCGAGTGGGTTTGGGTCTAGCCGAGTGGGTTTGGGTCTAGCCGAGTGGGTTTGGGTCCAGCCGAGTGGGTTTGGGTCTAGCCGAGTGGGTTCTGGGTCTACAGAGTGGGTTTGGGTCTAGCCGAGTGGGTTTGGGTCTTACCGAGTGGGTTGGGGTCTAGCCAAGTGGGTTTGGGTCCAGCCGAGTGGGTATGGGTGTAGCCGAGTGGGTTTGGGTCTAGCCGAGTGGGTTTGGGTTTAGCCGAGTGGGTTTGGGTCTAGCCAAGTGCGTTTGGGTCTAGCGGAGTGGGTTTGGGTCTAGCCGAGTGGGTTTGGGTTTAGCCGAGTGTGTTTGGGTATACCCGAGTGGGTTTGTGTCTAGCCGAGTGGGTTTGGGTCTAGCCGAGTTTGTTTGGGTCTAGCCGAGTGGGTTTGGGCCTAGCCGAGTGGGTTTGGGTATAGCCGAGTGGGTTTGTGTCTAGCCGAGTGGGTTTGGGTCTAGCCGAGTGGGTTTGGGTCTAGCCGAGTGGGTTTGGGTCCAGCCGAGTGGGTTTGGGTCTAGCCGAGTGGGTTCTGGGTCTCCAGAGTGGGTTTGGGTATAGCCGAGTGGGTTTGGGTCTTACCGAGTGGGTTGGGGTCTAGCCAAGTGGGTTTGGGTCCAGCCGAGTGGGTATGGGTGTAGCCGAGTGGGTTTGGGTCTAGCCGAGTGGGTTTGGGTCTAGCCGAGTGGGTTTGGGTCTAGCCGAGTGGGTTTGCGTCTAGCCGAGTGGGTTTGGGTCTAGCCGAGTGGGTTTGGGTCTAGCCGAGTGGGTTTGGGTCTAGCCGAGTGGGTTTGGGTCTAGCCGAGTGGGTTTGGGTCTAGCCGAGTGGGTTTCGGTCTAGCCGAGTGTGTTTGGGTCTAGCCGAGTGGGTTTGGGTCTAGCCGAGTGGGTTTGGGTCTAGCCGAGTGGGTTTGCGTCTAGCCGAGTCCGTTTGGGTCTAGCCGAGTGGCTTTGGGACTAGCCGAGTGGCTTTGGGTCTAGCCGAGTGGGTTTGGTTCTAGCCAAGTGGGTTTGGGACTAGCCGAGTGGCTTTGGGTCTAGCCGAGTGGGTTTGGTTCTAGCCAAGTGGGTTTGGGTCTAGCTGTGTGGGTTTGGGTCTAGCCGAATGGGTTTGGGTGCAGCCGAGTGGGTTTGGTTCTAGCCAAGTGGGTTTGGGTCTAGCTGTGCGGGTTTGGGTCTAGCCGAGTGGGTTTGGGTCTAGCCGAGTGGGTTTTGGTCCAGACGAGTGGGTTTGGGTGTAGCCGAGTGGGTTTGTGTCTAGCGGAGTGGGTTTGGGTGTAGCCGAGTGGGTTTGGGTCTAGCCGAGTGGGTTTGGGTCTAGCCGAGTGGGTTTGGGTCTAGCCGAGTGGGTTTGGTCTAGCCGAGTGGGTTTGGGTCTAGCGGAGTGGGTTTGGGTCTAGCCGATTGGGTTTGGGTCTAGCCGAGTGGGTTTGGGTTTAGCCGAGTGGGTTTGGGTGTAGCCGAGTGCGTTTGGGTCTAGCGGAGTGGGTTTGGGTCTGGCCGAGTGGGTTTGGGTCTAGCCCAGTGGGTCTGGGTATAGCCGAGTGGGTTTGTGTATAGCCGAGTGGGTTTGGTTGTAGCCAAGTAGGTTTGTGTCTAGCCGAGTGGGTTTGGGTCTAGCCGAGTGAGCTTCGGTCTAGCCGAGTGGGTTTGGGTTCAGCCGAGTGGGTTTGGGTCTAGCCGAGTGGGTTTGGGTCTAGCAGAGTGGTTTTGGGTCTAGCAATGTGGGTTTGGGTCTAGCGGAGTGAGTTTGGGTCTAGCCGATTGGGTTCGGGTCTAGCCGAGTGGGTTTGGGTTTAGCCGAGTGGGTTTGGGTCTAGCCGAGTGCGTTTGGGTCTAGCGGAGTGGGTTTGGGTCTAGCCGAGTGGGTTTGGGTTTAGCCGAGTGTGTTTGGGTATACCCGAGTGGGTTTGTGTCCAGCCGAGTGGGTTTGGGTTTAGCCGAGTGGGTTTGGGTCTAGCCGAGTGGGTTTTGGTCCAGCCGAGTGGGTTTGGGTCTAGCCCAGTGGGTTTGGGTCTACCGAGTGGGTTTGGGTCTAGCCGAGTGGGTTTGGGTCTTGCCGAGTGGGTTGGGGTCTAGCCAAGTGGGTTTGGGTCTAGTCGAGTGGGTTTGGGTGTAGCCGAATGGGTTTGGGTCTAGCCGAGTGGGTTTGGGTCTAGCCAGGTGGGTTTGGGTCTAGCCGAGTGGGTTTGGGTCTAGCGGACTGGGTTTGGGTCTACCCGAGTGGGTTTGGGTCTAGCCGAGTGGGTTTGGGTCTGGCCGAGTGGGTTTGGGTCTTGCCGAATGGGTTTGGGTCCAGCCGAGTGGGTTTGCGTCGAGCCGAGTGGGTTTTGGTCGAACCGAGTGGCCTTTGGTCTAGCGGAGTGGGTTTGGCTCTAGCCGAGTGGGTTTGGGTCTCGCCGAGTGGGTTTCGGTATAGCCGAGTGGGTTTGTGTCTAGCCGAGTGGGTTTGTGTCCAGCCGAGTGGGTTTGGGTCGAGCCGAGTGGGTTTGGGTATAGCCGAGTGGGTTTGTGTCTAGCCGAGTGGGTTTGTGTCCAGCCGAGTGGGTTTGGGTCTAGCCGAGTGGGTTGGGTCTAGCCGAGTGGGTTTGGGTCCAGCCGAGTGGGTTTGGGTCTGCAGAGTGGGTTTGGGTCTAGCCGAGTGGGTTTGGGTCTTAAGGAGTGGGTTGGGGTCCAGCCAAGTGGGTTTGGGTCCAGCCGAGTGGGTTTGGGTCTACAGAGTGGGTTTGGGTCTAGCCGAGTGGGTTTGGGTCTTACCGAGTGGGTTTGGGTCTAGCCGAGTGGGTTTGGGTCTAGCCGAGTGGGTTTGTGTCTTGCGGAGTGGGTTTGGGTCTAGCGGAGTGGGTTTAGGTCTAGCGGAGTGGGTTTGGGTCTAGCCGAGTGGGTTTGGGTCTAGCCGAGTGGGTTTGGGCCTAGCCGAGTGGGTTTGGGTCTAGCCGAGTGGGTTTGTGTCTAGCCGAGTGGGTTTGGGTCTAGTCGAGTGGGTTTGGGTCTAGCCGAGTGGGTTTGTGTCTAGCGGAGTGGGTTTGGGTCTAGCCGAGTGGGTTTGGGTTTAGCCGAGTGGGTTTGGGTCTAGCCGAGTGCGTTTGGGTCTAGCGGAGTGGGTTTGGGTCTAGCCGAGTGGGTTTGGGTTTAGCCGAGTGTGTTTGGGTCTAGCGGAGTGGGTTTGGGTCTAGCGGAGTGGGTTTGGGTCTAGCCGATTGGGTTTGGGTTTAGCCGAGTGGGTTTGGGTGTAGCCGAGTGCGTTTGGGTCTAGCGGAGTGGGTTTGGGTCTAGCCGAGTGGGTTTGGGTCTAGCCCAGTGGGTCTGGGTATAGCCGAGTGGGTTTGTGTATAGCCGAGTGGGTTTGGTTGTAGCCAAGTAGGTTTGTGTCTAGCCGAGTGGGTTTGGGTCTAGCCGAGAGAGCTTCGGTCTAGCCGAGTGGGTTTGGGTTCAGCCGAGTGGGTTTGGGTCTAGCCGAGTGGGTTTGTGTCTAGCCGAGTGGGTTTGTGTCCAGCCGAGTGGGTTTGGGTCGAGCCGAGTGGGTTTGGGTATAGCCGAGTGGGTTTGTGTCTAGCCGAGTGGGTTTGTGTCCAGCCGAGTGGGTTTGGGTCTAGCCGAGTGGGTTGGGTCTAGCCGAGTGGGTTTGGGTCCAGCCGAGTGGGTTTGGGTCTGCAGAGTGGGTTTGGGTCTAGCCGAGTGGGTTTGGGTCTTAAGGAGTGGGTTGGGGTCCAGCCAAGTGGGTTTGGGTCTAGCCGAGTGGGTTTGGGTCTACAGAGTGGGTTTGGGTCTAGCCGAGTGGGTTTGGGTCTTACCGAGTGGGTTTGGGTCTAGCCGAGTGGGTTTGGGTCTAGCCGAAGGTCTAGCGGAGTGGGTTTGGGTCTAGCCGAGTGGGTTTGGGTCTAGCCGAGTGGGTTTGGGCCTAGCCGAGTGGGTTTGGGTCTAGCCGAGTGGGTTTGGGTCTAGCCGAGTGGGTTTGGGTCTAGTCGAGTGGGTTTGGGTCTAGCCGAGTGGGTTTGTGTCTAGCGGAGTGGGTTTGGGTCTAGCCGAGTGGGTTTGGGTTTAGCCGAGTGGGTTTGGGTCTAGCCGAGTGCGTTTGGGTCTAGCGGAGTGGGTTTGGGTCTAGCCGAGTGGGTTTGGGTTTAGCCGAGTGTGTTTGGGTATACCCGAGTGGGTTTGGGTCTAGCGGAGTGGGTTTGGGTCTAGCCGATTGGGTTTGGGTCTAGCCGAGTGGGTTTGGGTTTAGCCGAGTGGGTTTGGGTGTAGCCGAGTGCGTTTGGGTCTAGCGGAGTGGGTTTGGGTCTAGCCGAGTGGGTTTGGGTCTAGACCAGTGGGTCTGGGTATAGCCGAGTGGGTTTGTGTATAGCCGAGTGGGTTTGGTTGTAGCCAAGTAGGTTTGTGTCTAGCCGAGTGGGTTTGGGTCTAGCCGAGTGAGCTTCGGTCTAGCCGAGTGGGTTTGGGTTCAGCCGAGTGGGTTTGGGTCTAGCCGAGTGGGTTTGGGTCTAGCGGAGTGGTTTTGGGTCTAGCAATGTGGGTTTGGGTCTAGCGGAGTGAGTTTGGGTCTAGCCGATTGGGTTCGGGTCTAGCCGAGTGGGTTTGGGTTTAGCCGAGTGGGTTTGGGTCTAGCCGAGTGGGTTTTGGTCCAGCCGAGTGGGTTTGGGTCTAGCCCAGTGGGTTTGGGTCTACCGAGTGGGTTTGGGTCTAGCCGAGTGGGTTTGGGTCTTGCCGAGTGGGTTGGGGTCTAGCCAAGTGGGTTTGGGTCTAGTCGAGTGGGTTTGGGTGTAGCCGAATGGGTTTGGGTCTAGCCGAGTGGGTTTGGGTCTAGCCAGGTGGGTTTGGGTCTAGCCGAGTGGGTTTCGGTCTAGCGGACTGGGTTTGGGTCTAGCCGAGTGGGTTTGGGTCTAGCCGAGTGGGTTTGGGTCTGGCCGAGTGGGTTTGGGTCTTGCCGAATGGGTTTGGGTCCAGCCGAGTGGGTTTGCGTCGAGCCGAGTGGGTTTTGGTCGAACCGAGTGGGCTTTGGTCTAGCGGAGTGGGTTTGGCTCTAGCCGAGTGGGTTTGGGTCTCGCCGAGTGGGTTTCGGTATAGCCGAGTGGGTTTGTGTCTAGCCGAGTGGGTTTGTGTCCAGCCGAGTGGGTTTGGGTCGAGCCGAGTGGGTTTGGGTATAGCCGAGTGGGTTTGTGTCTAGCCGAGTGGGTTTGTGTCCAGCCGAGTGGGTTTGGGTCTAGCCGAGTGGGTTGGGTCTAGCCGAGTGGGTTTGGGTCCAGCCGAGTGGGTTTGGGTCTGCAGAGTGGGTTTGGGTCTAGCCGAGTGGGTTTGGGTCTTAAGGAGTGGGTTGGGGTCCAGCCAAGTGGGTTTGGGTCTAGCCGAGTGGGTTTGGGTCTACAGAGTGGGTTTGGGTCTAGCCGAGTTAGTTTTGTCTTACCGAGTGTGTTTGGGTCTAGCCGAGTGGGTTTGGGTCTACCCGAGTGGGTTTGTGTCTTGCGGAGTGTGTTTGGGTCTAGCGGAGTGGGTTTAGGTCTAGCGGAGTGGGTTTGGGTCTAGCCGAGTGGGTTTGGGTCTAGCCGAGTGGGTTTGGGCCTAGCCGAGTGGGTTTGGGTCTAGCCGAGTGGGTTTGGGTCTAGCCGAGTGGGTTTGGGTCTAGTCGAGTGGGTTTGGGTCTAGCCGAGTGGGTTTGTGTCTAGCGGAGTGGGTTTGGGTCTAGCCGAGTGGGTTTGGGTTTAGCCGAGTGGGTTTGGGTCTAGCCGAGTGCGTTTGGGTCTAGCGGAGTGGGTTTGGGTCTAGCCGAGTGGGTTTGGGTTTAGCCGAGTGTGTTTGGGTATACCCGAGTGGGTTTGTGTCTAGCCGAGTGGGTTTGGGTCTCGCCGAGTGGGTTTGGGTCTAGCCGAGTGGGTTTTGGTCCAGCCGAGTGGGTTTGGGTCCAGCCCAGTGGGTTTGGGTCTACCGAGTGGGTTTGGGTCTAGCCGAGTGGGTTTGGGTCTAGTCGAGTGGGTTTGGGTGTAGCCGAATGGGTTTGGGTCTAGCTGAGTGGGTTTGTGTCTAGCCGAGTGGGTTTGGGTCTAGCGGAGTGGGTTTGGGTCTAGCGGACTGGGTTTGGGTCTAGCCGAGTGGGTTTGGGTCTAGCCGAGTGGGTTTGGGTCTGGCCGAGTGGGTTTGCGTCTTGCCGAGTGGGTTTGGGTCTAGCCTAGTGGGTTTGGGTCTAGCCGAGTGGGTTTGGGTCTAGCCGAGTGGGTTTGGGTCTAGCCGAGTGGGTTTGGGTCCAGCCGAGTGGGTTTGGGTCTGGCCGAGTGGGTTTGGGTCTAGCCGAGTGGGTTTGGTTCTAGCCGAGTGGGCTTGGGTCTAGACGATTCCGTTTGGGTCTAGCCGAGTGGGTTTGGGACCAGCCGAGGGGGTTTGGGTCTAGCCGAGTGGGTTTGGGTCTGGCCGAGTGGGTTTGGGTCTAGCCGAGTGGGTTTGGTTCTAGCCGAGTGGGCTTGGGTCTAGACGATTCCGTTTGGGTCTAGCCGAGTGGGTTTGGGTCTGGCCGAGTGGGTTTGGGTCTTGCCGAATGGGTTTGGGTCCAGCCGAGTGGGTTTGCGTCGAGCCGAGTGGGTTTTGGTCGGACCGAGTGGGCTTGGGTCTAGCGGAGTGGGTTTGGCTCTAGCCGAGTGGGTTTGGGTCTCGCCGAGTGGGTTTGGGTATAGCCGAGTGGGTTTGTATCTAGCCGAGTGGGTTTGTGTCCAGCCGAGTGGGTTTGGGACGAGCCGAGTGGGTTTGGGTATAGCGGAGTGGGTTTGTGTCTAGCCGAGTGGGATTGTGTCCAGCCGAGTGGGTTTGGGTCTAGCCGAGTGGGTTGGGTCTAGCCGAGTGGGTTTGGGTCCAGCCGAGTGGGTTTGGGTCTGCAGAGTGGGTTTGGGTCTAGCCGAGTGGGTTTGGGTCTTAAGGAGTGGGTTGGGGTCCAGCCAAGTGGGTTTGGGTCTAGCCGAGTGGGTTTGGGTCTACAGAGTGGGTTTGGGTCTAGCCGAGTGGGTTTGGGTCTTACCGAGTGGGTTTGGGTCAAGCCGAGTGGGTTTGGGTCTAGCCGAGTGGGTTTGTGTCTAGCGGAGTGGGTTTGGGTCTAGCGGAGTGGGTTTAGGTCTAGCGGAGTGGGTTTGGGTCTAGCCGAGTGGGTTTGGGTCTAGCCGAGTGGGTTTGGGCCTAGCCGAGTGGGTTTGGGTCTAGCCGAGTGGGTTTGGGTCTAGCCGAGTGGGTTTGGGTCTAGTCGAGTGGGTTTGGGTCTAGCCGAGTGGGTTTGTGTCTAGCAGAGTGGGTTTGGGTCTAGCCGAGTGGGTTTGGGTTTAGCCGAGTGGGTTTGGGTCTAGCCGAGTGCGTTTGGGTCTAGCGGAGTGGGTTTGGGTCTAGCCGAGTGGGTTTGGGTTTAGCCGAGTGTGTTTGGGTATACCCGAGTGGGTTTGTGTCTAGCCGAGTGGGTTTGGGTCTAGCCGAGTGGGTTTGGGTCTAGCCGAGTGGGTTTTGGTCCAGCCGAGTGGGTTTGGGTCCAGCCCAGTGGGTTTGGGTCTACCGAGTGGGTTTGGGTCTAGCCGAGTGGGTTTGGGTCTTGCCGAGTGGGTTGGGGTCTAGCCAAGTGGGTTTGGGTCTAGTCGAGTGGGTTTGGGTGTAGCCGAATGGGTTTGGGTCTAGCTGAGTGGGTTTGGGTCTAGCCGAGTGGGTTTGGGTCTAGCGGAGTGGGTTTGGGTCTAGCGGACTGGGTTTGGGTCTAGCCGAGTGGGTTTGGGTCTAGCCGAGTGGGTTTGGGTCTGGCCGAGTGGGTTTGGGTCTTGCCGAGTGGGTTTGGGTCTAGCCTAGTGGGTTTGGGTCTAGCCGAGTGGGTTTGGGTCTAGCCGAGTGGGTTTGGGTCTAGCCGAGTGGGTTTGGGTCTAGCCGAGTGGGTTTGGGTCTGGCCGAGTGGGTTTGGGTCTAGCCGAGTGGGTTTGGTTCTAGCCGAGTGGGCTTGGGTCTAGACGATTCCGTTTGGGTCTAGCCGAGTGGGTTTGGGACTAGCCGAGGGGGTTTGGGTCTAGCCGAGTGGGTTTGGATCTGGCCGAGTGGGTTTGGGTCTGGCCGAGTGGGTTTGGTTCTAGCCGAGTGGGCTTGGGTCTAGACGATTCCGTTTGGGTCTAGCCGAGTGGGTTTGGGACTAGCCGAGTGGGTTTGTGTCTAGCGGAGTGGGTTTGGGTGTAGCCGAGTGGATTTGGGTCCAGCCGAATGGGTTTGGGTCCAGCCGAGTGGGTTTGCGTCGAGCCGAGTGGGTTTTGGTCGAGCCGAGTGGGATTGGGTCTAGCGGAGTGGGTTTGGCTCTAGCCGATTGGGTTTGGGTCTAGCCGAGTGGGTTTGGGTTTAGCCGAGTGGGTTTGGGTCTAGCCGAGTGCGTTTGGGTCTAGCGGAGTGGGTTTGGGTCTAGTCGAGTGGGTTTGGGTCTAGCCGAGTGGGTTTGGGTCTAGCGGAGTGGGTTTGGGTCTAGCCGATTGGGTTTGGGTCTAGCCGAGTGGGTTTGGGTTTAGCCGAGTGGGTTTGGGTCTAGCCGCGTGCGGTTGGGTCCAGCGGAGTGGGTTTGGGTCTAGCCGAGTGGGTTTGGGTCTCGCCGAGTGGGTTTGGGTATACCCGAGTGGGTTTGTGTCTAGCCGAGTGGGTTTGTGTCTCGCCGAGTGGGTTTGGGTCTAGCCGAGTGGGTTGGGTCTAGCCGAGTGGGTTTGGGTCCAGCCGAGTGGGTTTGGGTCTACAGAGTGGGTTTCGGTCTAGCCGAGTGGGTTTGGGTTTAGCCGAGTGTGTTTGGGTATACCCAAGTGGGTTTGGGTCTAGCCGAGTGGGTTTGGGTCTACAGAGTGGGTTTGGGTCTAGCCGAGTGGGTTTGGGTCTTACCGAGTGGGTTTGGGTCCAGCCCAGTGGGTTTGGGTCTACCGAGTGGGTTTGGGTCTAGCCGAGTGGGTTTGGGTCTTGCCGAGTGGGTTGGGGTCTAGCCAAGTGGGTTTGGGTCTAGTCGAGTGGGTTTGGGTGTAGCCGAATGGGTTTGGGTCTAGCTGAGTGGGTTTGGGTCTAGCCGAGTGGGTTTGGGTCTAGCGGAGTGGGTTTGGGTCTAGCGGACTGGGTTTGGGTCTAGCCGAGTGGGTTTGGGTCTAGCCGAGTGGGTTTGGGTCTGGCCGAGTGGGTTTGGGTCTTGCCGAGTGGGTTTGGGTCTAGCCTAGTGGGTTTGGGTCTAGCCGAGTGGGTTTGGGTCTAGCCGAGTGGGTTTGGGTCTAGCCGAGTGGGTTTGGGTCTAGCCGAGTGGGTTTGGGTCTGGCCGAGTGGGTTTGGGTCTAGCCGAGTGGGTTTGGTTCTAGCCGAGTGGGCTTGGGTCTAGACGATTCCGTTTGGGTCTAGCCGAGTGGGTTTGGGACTAGCCGAGGGGGTTTGGGTCTAGCCGAGTGGGTTTGGATCTGGCCGAGTGGGTTTGGGTCTGGCCGAGTGGGTTTGGTTCTAGCCGAGTGGGCTTGGGTCTAGACGATTCCGTTTGGGTCTAGCCGAGTGGGTTTGGGACTAGCCGAGTGGGTTTGTGTCTAGCGGAGTGGGTTTGGGTGTAGCCGAGTGGATTTGGGTCCAGCCGAATGGGTTTGGGTCCAGCCGAGTGGGTTTGCGTCGAGCCGAGTGGGTTTTGGTCGAGCCGAGTGGGATTGGGTCTAGCGGAGTGGGTTTGGCTCTAGCCGATTGGGTTTGGGTCTAGCCGAGTGGGTTTGGGTTTAGCCGAGTGGGTTTGGGTCTAGCCGAGTGCGTTTGGGTCTAGCGGAGTGGGTTTGGGTCTAGTCGAGTGGGTTTGGGTCTAGCCGAGTGGGTTTGGGTCTAGCGGAGTGGGTTTGGGTCTAGCCGATTGGGTTTGGGTCTAGCCGAGTGGGTTTGGGTTTAGCCGAGTGGGTTTGGGTCTAGCCGCGTGCGGTTGGGTCCAGCGGAGTGGGTTTGGGTCTAGCCGAGTGGGTTTGGGTCTCGCCGAGTGGGTTTGGGTATACCCGAGTGGGTTTGTGTCTAGCCGAGTGGGTTTGTGTCTCGCCGAGTGGGTTTGGGTCTAGCCGAGTGGGTTGGGTCTAGCCGAGTGGGTTTGGGTCCAGCCGAGTGGGTTTGGGTCTACAGAGTGGGTTTCGGTCTAGCCGAGTGGGTTTGGGTCTTAAGGAGTGGGTTGGGGTCTAGCCAAGTGGGTTTGGGTCTAGCCGAGTGGGTTTGGGTCTACAGAGTGGGTTTGGGTCTAGCCGAGTGGGTTTGGGTCTTACCGAGTGGGTTTGGGTCTAGCCGAGTGGGTTTGGGTCTAGCCGAGTGGGTTTGGGTCTAGCGGAGTGGGTTTGGGTCTAGCGGAGTGGGTTTAGGTCTAGCGGAGTGGGTTTGGGTCTAGCCGAGTGGGTTTGGGTCTAGCCGAGTGGGTTTGGGTCTAGCCGAGTGGGTTTGGGTCTAGCCGAGTGGGTTTGGGTCTAGCCGAGTGGGTTTGGGTCTAGCCGAGTGGGTTTGGGTCTAGCCGAGTGGGTTTGGGTCTAGGCGAGTCCGTTTGGGTCTAGCCGAGTGGGTTTGGGTCCAGCCGAGTGGGTTTGGGTCTAGCCCAGTGGGTTTGGGTATACCGAGTGGGTTTGGGTCTGGCCGAATGGGTTTGGGTCTGGCCGAGTGGGTTGGGGTCTGGCCGAGTGGGTTTGGGTCTAGCCGAGTGGGTTTGGTTCTAGCCGAGTGGGCTTGGGTCTAGACGATTCCGTTTGGGTCTAGCCGAGTGGGTTTGGGACTAGCCGAGGGGGTTTGGGTCTAGCCGAGTGGGTTTGGATCTGGCCGAGTGGGTTTGGGTCTGGCCGAGTGGGTTTGGTTCTAGCCGAGTGGGCTTGGGTCTAGACGATTCCGTTTGGGTCTAGCCGAGTGGGTTTGGGACTAGCCGAGTGGGTTTGTGTCTAGCGGAGTGGGTTTGGGTGTAGCCGAGTGGATTTGGGTCCAGCCGAATGGGTTTGGGTCCAGCCGAGTGGGTTTGCGTCGAGCCGAGTGGGTTTTGGTCGAGCCGAGTGGGATTGGGTCTAGCGGAGTGGGTTTGGCTCTAGCCGATTGGGTTTGGGTCTAGCCGAGTGGGTTTGGGTTTAGCCGAGTGGGTTTGGGTCTAGCCGAGTGCGTTTGGGTCTAGCGGAGTGGGTTTGGGTCTAGTCGAGTGGGTTTGGGTCTAGCCGAGTGGGTTTGGGTCTAGCGGAGTGGGTTTGGGTCTAGCCGATTGGGTTTGGGTCTAGCCGAGTGGGTTTGGGTTTAGCCGAGTGGGTTTGGGTCTAGCCGCGTGCGGTTGGGTCCAGCGGAGTGGGTTTGGGTCTAGCCGAGTGGGTTTGGGTCTCGCCGAGTGGGTTTGGGTATACCCGAGTGGGTTTGTGTCTAGCCGAGTGGGTTTGTGTCTCGCCGAGTGGGTTTGGGTCTAGCCGAGTGGGTTGGGTCTAGCCGAGTGGGTTTGGGTCCAGCCGAGTGGGTTTGGGTCTACAGAGTGGGTTTCGGTCTAGCCGAGTGGGTTTGGGTCTTAAGGAGTGGGTTGGGGTCTAGCCAAGTGGGTTTGGGTCTAGCCGAGTGGGTTTGGGTCTACAGAGTGGGTTTGGGTCTAGCCGAGTGGGTTTGGGTCTTACCGAGTGGGTTTGGGTCTAGCCGAGTGGGTTTGGGTCTAGCCGAGTGGGTTTGGGTCTAGCGGAGTGGGTTTGGGTCTAGCGGAGTGGGTTTAGGTCTAGCGGAGTGGGTTTGGGTCTAGCCGAGTGGGTTTGGGTCTAGCCGAGTGGGTTTGGGTCTAGCCGAGTGGGTTTGGGTCTAGCCGAGTGGGTTTGGGTCTAGCCGAGTGGGTTTGGGTCTAGCTGAGTGGGTTTGGGTCTAGCCGAGTGGGTTTGGGTCTAGGCGAGTCCGTTTGGGTCTAGCCGAGTGGGTTTGGGTCCAGCCGAGTGGGTTTGGGTCTAGCCCAGTGGGTTTGGGTATACCGAGTGGGTTTGGGTCTGGCCGAATGGGTTTGGGTCTGGCCGAGTGGGTTGGGGTCTAGCCAAGTGGGTTTGGGTCTAGCCGAGTGGGTTTCGGTGTAGCCGAATGGGTTTGGGTCTAGCCAAGTGGGATTGGGTCTAGCCGCTTGGGTTTGGTTCTAGCCGAGTGGGTTTGGGTCTGGCGAAGTGGGTTTGGGTCTAGCCGAGTGGGTTTGGGTCTAGCCGAGTGGGTTTGGGTCTAGCCGAGTGGGTTTGGGTCTAGCCGAGTGGGTTGGGGTCTAGCCGAGTGGGTCTGGGTCTAGCCGAGTGTGTTTGGGTCTAGCAGAGTGGGTTTGGGTCTAGCCGAGTGGGTTTGGGTCGAGCCGAGTGGGTTTGGGTATAGCCGAGTGGGTTTGGGTCTAGCCGTGTGGGTTTGGGTCTAGCCGAGTGGGTTTGGGTCTAGCTGAGTGGGTTTGGGTCCAGCCGAGTGGGTTTGGGACTAGCCGATTGGGTTTGGGTCTAGCCGAGTGGGTTTGGGTCTAGCCGAGTGGGTTTGGGTCTAGCCGAGTGGGTTTGGGTCTAGCCGAGTGGGTTTGGTTCTACCCGAGTGGGTTTGGGTCTAGCCGAGTCCGTTTGGGTCTAGCCGAGTGGGTTTGTGTCTAGCCGAGTGGGTTTGGGTCCAGCCGAGTGGGTTTGGGTCTAGCCCAGTGGGTTTGGGACCAGCGGAGTGGGTTTGGGTCTAGCCGAGTGGGTTGGGTCTAGCCGAGTGGGTTTGGGTCCAGCCGAGTGGGTTTGGGTCTACAGAGTGGGTTTCGGTCTAGCCGAGTGGGTTTAGGTCTAGCGGAGTGGGTTTGGGTCTAGCCAAGTGGGTTTGGGTCTAGCCGAGTGGGTTTGGGTCTAGCCGAGTGGGTTTGGGTCTAGCCGAGTGGGTTTGGGTCTAGCCGAGTGGGTTTGGGTCTAGGCGAGTCCGTTTGGGTCTAGCCGAGTGGGTTGGGTCTAGCCGAGTGGGTTTGGGTCCAGCCGAGTGGGTTTGGTTCTAGCCCAGTGGGTTTGGGTATACCGAGTGGGTTTGGGTCCAGCCGAGTGGGTTTGGGTCTTGCCGAGTGGGTTGGGGTCTAGCCAAGTGGGTTTGGGTCTAGCCGAGTGGGTTTCGGTGTAGCCGAATGGGTTTGGGTCTAGCCAAGTGGGATTGGGTCTAGCCGCTTGGGTTTGGGTCTAGCCGAGTGGGTTTGGGTCGAGCGAAGTGTGTTTGGGTCTAGCCGAGTGGGTTTGGGTCTAGCCGAGTGGGTTTGGTTCTACCCGAGTGGGTTTGGGTCTAGCCGAGTCCGTTTGGGTCTAGCCGAGTGGGTTTGTGTCTAGCCGAGTGGGTTTGGGTCCAGCCGAGTGGGTTTGGGTCTAGCCCAGTGGGTTTGGGACCAGCGGAGTGGGTTTGGGTCTAGCCGAGTGGGTTGGGTCTAGCCGAGTGGGTTTGGGTCCAGCCGAGTGGGTTTGGGTCTACAGAGTGGGTTTCGGTCTAGCCGAGTGGGTTTAGGTCTAGCGGAGTGGGTTTGGGTCTAGCCAAGTGGGTTTGGGTCTAGCCGAGTGGGTTTGGGTCTAGCCGAGTGGGTTTGGGTCTAGCCGAGTGGGTTTGGGTCTAGCCGAGTGGGTTTGGGACTAGGCGAGTCCGTTTGGGTCTAGCCGAGTGGGTTGGGTCTAGCCGAGTGGGTTTGGGTCCAGCCGAGTGGGTTTGGGTCTAGCCCAGTGGGTTTGGGTATACCGAGTGGGTTTGGGTCCAGCCGAGTGGGTTTGGGTCTTGCCGAGTGGGTTGGGGTCTAGCCAAGTGGGTTTGGGTCTAGCCGAGTGGGTTTCGGTGTAGCCGAATGGGTTTGGGTCTAGCCAAGTGGGATTGGGTCTAGCCGCTTGGGTTTGGGTCTAGCCGAGTGGGTTTGGGTCGAGCGAAGTGGGTTTGGGTCTAGCCGAGTGGGTTTGGCTGTAGCCGAGTGGGTTTGGGTCTAGCCGAGTGGGTTGGGGTCTAGCCGAGTGGGTCTGGGTCTAGCCGAGTGCGTTTGGGTCTAGCAGAGTGGGTTTGGGTCTAGCCGAGTGGGTTTGGGTCGAGCCGAGTGGGTTTGGGTATAGCCGTGTGGGTTTGGGTCTAGCCGAGTGGGTTTGGGTCTAGTTGAGTGGGTTTGGGTCCAGCCGAGTGGGTTTGGGACTAGCCGATTGGGTTTGGGTCTAGCCGAGTGGGTTTGAGTCTAGCCGAGTGGGTTTGGGTCTAGCCGAGTGGGTTTGGGTCTAGCCGAGTGGGTTTGGTTCTAGCCGAGTGGGTTTGGGTCTAGCCGAGTCCGTTTGGGTCTAGCCGAGTGGGTTTGTGTCTAGCCGAGTGGGTTTGGGTCCAGCTGAGTGGGTTTGGGTCTAGCCCAGTGGGTTTGGGACTAGCCGAGTGGGTTTGGGTCTAGCCGAGTGGGTTTAACATAGAAACATAGAAAATAGGTGCAGGAGTAGGCCATTCGGCCCTTCGAGCCTGCACCGCCATTCAATGTGATCATGGCTGATCATCCAACTCAGTATCCCGTACCTGCCTTCTCTCCATACCCCCTGATCCCTTTAGCCACAAGTGCCACATCTAACGCCCTCTTAAATATAGCCAATTAACTGGCCTCAACTACCTTCTGTGGCAGAGAATTCCAGAGACTCACCACTCTCTGTGTAAAGAATGTTTTCCTCATTTCGGTCCTAAAGGAATTCCCCCTTATCCTTAGACTGTGACCCCTTGTTCTGGACTCCCCCAACATCGGGAACAATCTTCCAGCATCT
Source organism: Raja brachyura (assembly GCA_963514005.1). The sequence continues at coordinate 27,316,908 of OY740815.1, read as the reverse complement.
AGCTTGTCCAACCCCTTAAGAATTTTGTAGGTTTCTATAAGATCCCCCCTCAATCTTCTAAATTCCATCGAGTACAAACCGAGTCTATCCAATCTTTCCTCATATGAAAGTCCTGACATCCCAGGAATCAGTCTGGTGAATCTTCTCTGTACCCCCTCTATGGCAAGGATGTCTTTCCTCAGATTTGGAGACCAAAACTGTACGCAGTACTCCAGGTGTGGCCTCACCAAAACCCTGTACAACTGCAGTAGAACCTCCCTGCTCCTATACTCAAATCCTTTCGCTATGAATGCTAACATACCATTTGCTTTCTTCACTGCCTGCTGCACCTGCATGCCTACTTTCAATGACTGGTGTACCATGACACCCAGGTCTCGTTGCATCTCCCCCTTACCTAATCTGCCACCATTCAGATAATAGTCTACCCTCATGTTTTTGCCACCAAAGTGGATAACCTCACATTTATCCACATTGTACTGCATCTGCCATGCATCTGCCCATTCACTCAGCCTATCCAAATCACCCTGCAGCCTCCAAGCATCCTCCTCACACCTAACTATACCCCCCAGCTTGGTATCATCTGCAAATTTGGAGATGTTGCATTGAATTCCCTCGTCCAAATCATTAATATATATTGGAAATAGCTGGGGTCCCAGCACTGAGCCTTGCGGCACCCCACTAGTCACTGCCTGCCATTCTGAAAAGGACCCGTTTACTCCTACCCTTTGCCTCCTGTCTGCTAGCCAGTTCTCTATCCACATCAATACTGAACCCCCAATACCGTGTGCTTTAAGTTTGTATGCTAATCTCTTATGCGGGACCTTGTCGAAAGCCTTCTGAAAGTCTAGATATAACACATCCACTGGTTCTCCCTTATCCACTCTACTAGTTACATCCTCGAAAAATTCTATCAGATTTGTCAGACATGATTTACCTTTCGTAAATCCATGCTGACTTTGTCCAATGATTTCACCACTTTCCAAATGCGCTGCTATCCCATCTTTAATAACTGACTCTAGCAGTTTCCCCACTACCGATGTTAGACTAACTGGTCTGTAATTCCCCGCTTTCTCTCTCCCTCCTTTTTTAAAAAGTGGGGTTACATTAGCTGCCCTCCAATCCTCAGGAACTACTCCAGAATCTAAGGAATTTTGAAAAATTATCACTAATGCATCCACTATTTCTGTGGCTACCTCCTTGAGTACTCTGGGATGCAGACTATCTGGCCCTGGGGATTTATCGGCCTTCAATCCGTTCAATTTACCCAACACCACCTCCCGGCTAACCTGGATTTCACTCAGTTCCTCCATCTTATTTGACCCCCGTTCCACTGCTATTTCCAGCAGATTATTTATGTCTTCCTTAGTGAAGACAGAACCAAAGTAGTTATTCAATTGGTCTGCCATGTCCTTGTTCCCCATGATCAATTCACCTGTTTCTGACTGCAAGGGACCAACATTTGTTTTAACTAGTCTCTTTCTCTTTACATATCTATAAAAACTTTTGCAGTCAGTTTTTATGTTCCCTGCCAGTTTCCTTTCATAATCTATTTTCCCTTTCCTAATTAAGCCCTTTGTCCTCCTCTGCTGGATTCTGGTTTGGGTCTAACCGAGTGGGTTTGGGTCCAGCCGAGTGGGTTTGGGTTTAGCCGAGTGGGATTGGGTTATGCCGAGTGGGTTTGGGTCTAGCCGAGTGGGTTTGGGTCTAGCGGAGTGGGTTTGGGTCTAGCCGAGTGGGTTTGGGTCTAGCGGAGTGGGTTTGCGTCTAGCCGATTGGGTTTGGGTCTAGCCCAGTGGGTTTGGGTTTAGCAGAGTGGGTTTGGGTCTAGCCGAGTGCGGTTGGGTCTAGCGGACTGGGTTTGGGTCTAGCCGAGTGGGTTTGGGTCTAGCCGAGTGGGTTTGGGTATAGCCGAGTGGGTTTGTGTCCAGCTGAGTGGGTTTGGGTCTAGCCGAGTGGGTTTGGGTCCAGCCGAGTGGGTTTGGGTCCAGCCGAGTGGGTTTGGGTCTAGCCGAGTGGGTTTGGGTCTACAGAGTGGGTTTGGGTCTAGCCTAGTGGGTTTGGGTCTTACCGAGTGGGTTGGGGTCCATCCAAGTGGGTTTGGGTCCAGCCGAGTGGGTATGGGTGTAGCCGAGTGGGTTTGGGTCTAGCCGAGTGGGTTTGGGTCTAACCGAGTGGGTTTGGGTCTAGCCAAGTGGGTCTGGGTCTAGCCGAGTGGCTTTGGGACTAGCCGAGTGGGTTTGGGTGTAGCCGAGTGGGTTTGGTTCTAGCCAAGTGGGTTTGGGTCTAGCTGTTTGGGTTTGGGTCTAGCCGAGTGGGTTTGGATCTAGCCGAATGGGTTTGGGTCTAGACGAGTGGGTTTGGGTGTAGCCGAGTGGGTTTGTGTCTAGCGGAGTGGGTTTGGGTGTAGCCGAGTGGGTTTGGGTCTAGCCGAGTGGGTTTGGGTCTAGCCGAGTGGGTTTGAGTCTAGCCGAGTGGGTTTGGTCTAGCCGAGTGGGTTTGGGTCTAGCGGAGTGGGTTTGGGTCTAGCCGATTGGGTTTGGGTCTAGCCGAGTGGGTTTGGGTCTAGCCGAATGGGTTTGGGTCTAGCGGAGTGGTTTTGGGTCTAGCCATGTGGGTTTGGGTCTAGCGGAGTGAGTTTGGGTCTAGCAGATTGGGTTCGGGTCTAGCCGAGTGGGTTTGGGTTTAGCCGAGTGTGTTTGGGTCTAGCCGAGTGCGTTTGGGTCTAGCGGAGTGTGTTTGGGTCTAGCCGAGTGGGTTTGGGTCTAGCCGAGTGTGTTTGGGTATACCCGAGTGGGTTTGTGTCTAGCCGAGTGGGTTTGGGTCTAGCCGAGTGGGTTTGGGTCTAGCCGAGTGGGTTTGGGTCCAGCCGAGTGGGTTTGGGTCTACAGAGTGGGTTTGGGTCTAGCCGAGTGGGTTTGGGTCTTGCCGAGTGGGTTGGGGTCTGGCCAAGTGGGTTTGGGTCTAGTCGAGTGGGTTTGGGTGTAGCCGAATGGGTATGGGTCTAGCCGAGTGGGTTTGGGTCTAGCCGAGTGGGTTTGGGTCTAGCGGAGTGGGTTTGGGTCTAGCGGACTGCGTTTGGGTCTAGCCGAGTGGGTTTGGGTCTAGCCGAGTGGGTTTGGGTCTAGCCGAGTGGGTTTGGGTCTAGCCGAGTGGGTTTGGGTCTAGCCGAGTGGGTTTGGGTCTAGTCTAGTGTGTTTGGGTCTAGCCGAGTGGGTTTGGGTCTAGCCGAGTGGGTTTGGGTCTAGCCGAGTGGGTTTGGGTCTAGCCGAGTGGGTTTGGGTCTGGCCGAGTGGGTTTGGGTCTAGCCGAGTGGGTTTGGTTCTAGCCGAGTGGGCTTGGGTCTAGCGGATTCCGTTTGGGTCTAGCCGAGTGGGTTTGGGACTAGCCGAGGGGGTTTGGGTCTAGCCGAGTGGGATTGGTTCTAGCCAGTTGGGTTTGGGTCTAGCCGAGTGGGTTTGGGTCTAGCCGAGTGGGTTTGGGTGTAGCCGAGTGGGTTTGGTTCTAGCCAAGTGGGTTTGGGTCTAGCTGTTTGGGTTTGGGTCTAGCCGAGTGGGTTTGGATCTAGCCGAATGGGTTTGGGTCTAGACGAGTGGGTTTGGGTGTAGCCGAGTGGGTTTGTGTCTAGCGGAGTGGGTTTGGGTGTAGCCGAGTGGGTTTGGGTCTAGCCGAGTGGGTTTGGGTCTAGCCGAGTGGGTTTGAGTCTAGCCGAGTGGGTTTGGTCTAGCCGAGTGGGTTTGGGTCTAGCGGAGTGGGTTTGGGTCTAGCCGATTGGGTTTGGGTCTAGCCGAGTGGGTTTGGGTCTAGCCGAATGGGTTTGGGTCTAGCGGAGTGGTTTTGGGTCTAGCCATGTGGGTTTGGGTCTAGCGGAGTGAGTTTGGGTCTAGCCGATTGGGTTCGGGTCTAGCCGAGTGGGTTTGGGTTTAGCCGAGTGTGTTTGGGTCTAGCCGAGTGCGTTTGGGTCTAGCGGAGTGGGTTTGGGTCTAGCCGAGTGGGTTTGGGTCTAGCCGAGTGTGTTTGGGTATACCCGAGTGGGTTTGTGTCTAGCCGAGTGGGTTTGGGTCTAGCCGAGTGGGTTTGGGTCTAGCCGAGTGGGTTTGGGTCCAGCCGAGTGGGTTTGGGTCTACAGAGTGGGTTTGGGTCTAGCCGAATGGGTTTGGGTCTTGCCGAGTGGGTTGGGGTCTGGCCAAGTGGGTTTGGGTCTAGTCGAGTGGGTTTGGGTGTAGCCGAATGGGTATGGGTCTAGCCGAGTGGGTTTGGGTCTAGCCGAGTGGGTTTGGGTCTAGCGGAGTGGGTTTGGGTCTAGCGGACTGGGTTTGGGTCTAGCCGAGTGGGTTTGGGTCTAGCCGAGTGGGTTTGGGTCTAGCCGAGTGGGTTTGGGTCTAGCCGAGTGGGTTTGGGTCTAGTCTAGTGTGTTTGGGTCTAGCCGAGTGGGTTTGGGTCTAGCCGAGTGGGTTTGGGTCTAGCCGAGTGGGTTTGGGTCTAGTCTAGTGGGTTTGGGTCTAGTCTAGTGTGTTTGGGTGTAGCGGATTCCGTTTGGGTCGAGCCGAGTGGGTTTGGGTGTAGCCGAGTGGGTTTGTTTTTTTTTTGAATCATTTTTTTATTAGCAATAAACAATTCTCAATGTTTAAAACTGAGTTATAAACATCCACTTAAATCAATATTTGTACTCTAATGATTATTATCTTATTTTTTTTTTTTGAAAATAAAAGTGGGTAAAGAGAAATACCATTATTAATCAATAAAATTATAATTCCTTAATAATTATTTGGTATAAAAGAAAAAGAAAAAATGAAGAAAAAGAAAAAAGACATATTATGTATATATATCAATTAAAAGCCACAAAATATATTATAAATGAAACAACTACAAATAATAATATCAGTAATGACATGCATATATCCTGGTATACCAATACATTATTTTCATCAAATCCCGCAGGGTGTCAGTCGAGCCGTGATGCCAAGAAAAGCTACTTCTCTAAATACTGTATATATGGAGACCATATCTGTTGAAAAGAATTATACTCGTCCAAAAGGACAAATCTGATTCTTTCCAACTGCAACGTCTCCAACATCTCTGATGCCCACATTTTAATTGTTGGGGATAATGTTCCCTTCCAAAATTTCAATATTATTTTTTTCCCTAATATCAAACAATAATCAAGGAAATTTCTTGGTCTGGTGTAAATATCAAATTAGCCTCTGGAATTCCCAGTATTATTAGCTTTGGGTCGGGTTCTAATTTAACCTTAAGAACTTCAGAAATTACTTTAAAAATTTCTGTCCAATAATAATTCAATTTAGGGCATGTAACAAAACTGTGTGTTAAATTTGCTTCTAAATTCTTACATTTATCACAAATAGAGGAGAGATTAGGAAATATACTATTTAATTTGGCTTTTGAATAATGTAATCTATATAATACTTTAAATTGTATTAATATATGTCAAGCATTTAAAGAGCACCGGTGTATTCGTTGTAGACTTTCTCCCCAATTTTCTTTGGTTATAGGTGATCCAATTTGGGTGCAGTCGAGTGGATTTGGGTCCAGCCGAATGGGTTTGGGTCCAGCCGAGTGGGTTTGCGTCGAGCCGAGTGGGTTTTGGTCGAGCCGAGTGGGCTTGGGTATAGCGGAGTGGGTTTGGGTCTAGCCGATTGGGTTTGGGTCTAGCCGAGTGGGTTTGGGTCTAGCCGAGTGGGTTTGGGTCTTACGGAGTGGGTTGGGGTCTAGCCAAGTGGGTTTGGGTCTAGCCGAGTGGGTTTGGGTCTACAGAGTGGGTTTGGGTCTAGCCGAGTGGGTTTGGGTCTTGCGGAGTGGGTTTGGGTGTAGCCGAGTGGGTTTGGGTCTAGCCGAGTGGGTTTGGGTCTAGCCAAGTGGGTTTGGGTCTGGCCGAGTGGGTTTGGGTCTGGCCGAGTGGGTTTGGTTCTAGCCAAGTGGGCTTGGGTCTAGCGGATTCCGTTTGGGTCTAGCCGAGTGGGTTTGGGACTAGCCGAGGGGGTTTGGGTCTAGCCGAGTGGGATTGGTTCTAGCCAGTTGGGTTTGGGTCTAGCCGAGTGGGTTTGGGTCTAGCCGAGTGGGTTTGGGTCTAGCCGAGTGGGTTTGGGTCTAGCCGAGTGGGTTTGGGTGTAGCCGAGTGAGTTTGTGTCTAGCGGAGTGGGTTTGGGTGTAGCCGAGTGGATGTGGGTCCAGCCGAATGGGTTTGGGTCCAGCCGAGTGGGTTTGCGTCGAGCCGAGTGGGTTTTGGTCGAGCCGAGTGGGCTTGGGTATAGCGGAGTGGGTTTGGGTCTAGCCGATTGGGTTTGGGTCTAGCCGAGTGGGTTTGGGTCTAGCCGAGTGGGTTTGGGTCTTACGGAGTGGGTTGGGGTCTAGCCAAGTGGGTTTGGGTCTAGCCGAGTGGGTTTGGGTGTAGCCGAGTGGGTTTGGGTGTAGCCGAGTGGGTTTGTGTCTAGCGGAATGGGTTTGGGTGTAGCCGAGTGGATTTGGGTCCAGCCGAATGGGTTTGGGTCCAGCCGAGTGGGTTTGCGTCGAGCCGAGTGGGTTTTGGTCGAGCCGAGTGGGCTTGGGTATAGCGGAGTGGGTTTGGGTCTAGCCGATTGGGTTTGGGTCTAGCCGAGTGGGTTTGGGTCTAGCCGAGTGGGTTTGAGTCTAGCCGAGTGGGTTTGGTCTAGCCGAGTGGGTTTGGGTCTAGCGGAGTGGGTTTGGGTCTAGCCGATTGGGTTTGGGTCTAGCCGAGTGGGTTTGGATCTAGCCGAATGGGTTTGGGTCTAGACGAGTGGGTTTGGGTGTAGCCGAGTGGGTTTGTGTCTAGCGGAGTGGGTTTGGGTGTAGCCGAGTGGGTTTGGGTCTAGCCGAGTGGGTTTGGGTCTAGCCGAGTGGGTTTGAGTCTAGCCGAGTGGGTTTGGTCTAGCCGAGTGGGTTTGGGTCTAGCGGAGTGGGTTTGGGTCTAGCCGATTGGGTTTGGGTCTAGCCGAGTGGGTTTGGGTCTAGCCGAATGGGTTTGGGTCTAGCGGAGTGGTTTTGGGTCTAGCCATGTGGGTTTGGGTCTAGCGGAGTGAGTTTGGGTCTAGCCGATTGGGTTCGGGTCTAGCCGAGTGGGTTTGGGTTTAGCCGAGTGTGTTTGGGTCCAGCCGAGTGCGTTTGGGTCTAGCGGAGTGTGTTTGGGTCTAGCCGAGTGGGTTTGGGTCTAGCCGAGTGTGTTTGGGTATACCCGAGTGGGTTTGTGTCTAGCCGAGTGGGTTTGGGTCTAGCCGAGTGGGTTTGGGTCTAGCCGAGTGGGTTTGGGTCCAGCCGAGTGGGTTTGGGTCCAGCCGAGTGGGTTTGCGTCGAGCCGAGTGGGTTTTGGTCGAGCCGAGTGGGCTTGGGTATAGCGGAGTGGGTTTGGGTCTAGCCGATTGGGTTTGGGTCTAGCCGAGTGGGTTTGGGTCTAGCCGAGTGGGTTTGAGTCTAGCCGAGTGGGTTTGGTCTAGCCGAGTGGGTTTGGGTCTAGCGGAGTGGGTTTGGGTCTAGCCGATTGGGTTTGGGTCTAGCCGAGTGGGTTTGGATCTAGCCGAATGGGTTTGGGTCTAGACGAGTGGGTTTGGGTGTAGCCGAGTGGGTTTGTGTCTAGCGGAGTGGGTTTGGGTGTAGCCGAGTGGGTTTGGGTCTAGCCGAGTGGGTTTGGGTCTAGCCGAGTGGGTTTGAGTCTAGCCGAGTGGGTTTGGTCTAGCCGAGTGGGTTTGGGTCTAGCGGAGTGGGTTTGGGTCTAGCCGATTGGGTTTGGGTCTAGCCGAGTGGGTTTGGGTCTAGCCGAATGGGTTTGGGTCTAGCGGAGTGGTTTTGGGTCTAGCCATGTGGGTTTGGGTCTAGCGGAGTGAGTTTGGGTCTAGCCGATTGGGTTCGGGTCTAGCCGAGTGGGTTTGGGTTTAGCCGAGTGTGTTTGGGTCTAGCCGAGTGCGTTTGGGTCTAGCGGAGTGTGTTTGGGTCTAGCCGAGTGGGTTTGGGTCTAGCCGAGTGTGTTTGGGTATACCCGAGTGGGTTTGTGTCTAGCCGAGTGGGTTTGGGTCTAGCCGAGTGGGTTTGTGTCTAGCCGAGTGGGTTTGGGTCCAGCCGAGTGGGTTTGGGTCTACAGAGTGGGTTTGGGTCTAGCCGAGTGGGTTTGGGTCTTGCCGAGTGGGTTGGGGTCTGGCCAAGTGGGTTTGGGTCTAGTCGAGTGGGTTTGGGTGTAGCCGAATGGGTATGGGTCTAGCCGAGTGGGTTTGGGTCTAGCCGAGTGGGTTTGGGTCTAGCGGAGTGGGTTTGGGTCTAGCGGACTGGGTTTGGGTCTAGCCGAGTGGGTTTGGGTCTAGCCGAGTGGGTTTGGGTCTAGCCGAGTGGGTTTGGGTCTAGCCGAGTGGGTTTGGGTCTAGCCGAGTGGGTTTGGGTCTAGTCTAGTGTGTTTGGGTCTAGCCGAGTGGGTTTGGGTCTAGCCGAGTGGGTTTGGGTCTAGCCGAGTGGGTTTGGGTCTACAGAGTGGGTTTGGGTCTAGCCGAGTGGGTTTGGGTCTTGCGGAGTGGGTTTGGGTGTAGCCGAGTGGGTTTGGGTCTAGCCGAGTGGGTTTGGGTCTAGCCAAGTGGGTTTGGGTCTGGCCGAGTGGGTTTGGGTCTGGCCGAGTGGGTTTGGTTCTAGCCAAGTGGGCTTGGGTCTAGCGGATTCCGTTTGGGTCTAGCCGAGTGGGTTTGGGACCAACCGAGGGGGTTTGGGTCTAGCCGAGTGGGATTGGTTCTAGCCAGTTGGGTTTGGGTCTAGCCGAGTGGGTTTGGGTCTAGCCGAGTGGGTTTGGGTCTAGCCGAGTGGGTTTGGGTCTAGCCGAGTGGGTTTGGGTGTAGCCGAGTGAGTTTGTGTCTAGCGGAGTGGGTTTGGGTGTAGCCGAGTGGATGTGGGTCCAGCCGAATGGGTTTGGGTCCAGCCGAGTGGGTTTGCGTCGAGCCGAGTGGGTTTTGGTCGAGCCGAGTGGGCTTGGGTATAGCGGAGTGGGTTTGGGTCTAGCCGATTGGGTTTGGGTCTAGCCGAGTGGGTTTGGGTCTAGCCGAGTGGGTTTGGGTCTTACGGAGTGGGTTGGGGTCTAGCCAAGTGGGTTTGGGTCTAGCCGAGTGGGTTTGGGTGTAGCCGAGTGGGTTTGGGTGTAGCCGAGTGGGTTTGTGTCTAGCGGAATGGGTTTGGGTGTAGCCGAGTGGATTTGGGTCCAGCCGAATGGGTTTGGGTCCAGCCGAGTGGGTTTGCGTCGAGCCGAGTGGGTTTTGGTCGAGCCGAGTGGGCTTGGGTATAGCGGAGTGGGTTTGGGTCTAGCCGATTGGGTTTGGGTCTAGCCGAGTGGGTTTGGGTCTAGCCGAGTGGGTTTGGGTCTTACGGAGTGGGTTGGGGTCTAGCCAAGTGGGTTTGGGTCTAGCCGAGTGGGTTTGGGTCTACAGAGTGGGTTTGGGTCTAGCCGAGTGGGTTTGGGTCTTACCGAGTGGGTTAGGGTCTAGCCGAGTGGGTTTGGGTCTAGCCAATTGGGTTTGGGTCTAGCGGAGTGGGTTTGGGTCTAGCGGAGTGGGTTTGGGTCTAGCGGAGTGGGTTTGGGTCTAGCCGAGTGGGTTTGGGTCCAGCCGAGTGGGTTTGGGACTAGCCCAGTGGGTTTGGGTATACCGAGTGGGTTTGGGTGTAGCCGAGTGGGTTTGGGTGTAGCCGAGTGGGTTTGTGTCTAGCGGAGTGGGTTTGGGTGTAGCCGAGTGGATTTGGGTCCAGCCGAATGGGTTTGGGTCCAGCCGAGTGGGTTTGCGTCGAGCCGAGTGGGTTTTGGTCGAGCCGAGTGGGCTTGGGTATAGCGGAGTGGGTTTGGATCTAGCCGATTGGGTTTGGGTCTAGCCGAGTGGGTTTGGGTTTAGACGAGTGGGTTTGGGTCTAGCCGCGTGCGGTTGGGTCTAGCAGAGTGGGTTTGGGTCTAGCCGAGTGGGTCTGGGTCTCGCCGAGTGGGTTTGGGTATAGTCGAGTGGGTTTGTGTCTATCCGAGTGGGTTTGGGTCCAGCCGAGTGGGTTTGGGTCTACAGAGTGGGTTTGGGTCTAGCCGAGTGGGTTTGGGTCTTACGGAGTGGGTTGGGGTCTAGCCAAGTGGGTTTGGGTCTAGCCGAGTGGGTTTGGGTCTACAGAGTGGGTTTGGGTCTAGCCGAGTGGGTTTGGGTCTTACCGAGTGGGTTAGGGTCTAGCCGAGTGGGTTTGGGTCTAGCCAATTGGGTTTGGGTCTAGCGGAGTGGGTTTGGGTCTAGCGGAGTGGGTTTGGGTCTAGCGGAGTGGGTTTGGGTCTAGCCGAGTGGGTTTGGGTCCAGCCGAGTGGGTTTGGGACTAGCCCAGTGGGTTTGGGTATACCGAGTGGGTTTGGGTCTAGCCGAGTGGGTTTGGGTCTTGCCGAGTGGGTTGGGGTCTAGCCAAGTGGGTTTGGGTCTAGCCGAGTGGGTTTCGGTGTAGCCGAATGGGTTTGGGTCTAGCCGAGTGGGTTTGGGTCTAGCCGCGTGGGTTTGGGTCTAGCCGAGTGGGTTTGGGTCTAGCGAAGTGGGTTTGGGTCCAGCCGAGTGGGTTTGGGTCTAGCCGAGTGGGTTTGGGTCTAGCCGAGTGGGTTTGGGTCTACAGAGTGGGTTTGGGTCTAGCGGAGTGGGTTTGGGTCTAGCCTAGTGGGTTTGGGTCCAGCGGAGTGGGTTTGCGTCTAGCCGATTGGGTTTGGGTCTAGCCGAGTGGGTTTGGGTCTAGCCGAGTGGGTTTGGGTCTAGCCGAGTGGGTCTGGGTCTAGCCGAATGGCTTTGGGACTAGCCGAGTGGGTTGGGTCTAGCCGAGTGGGTTTGGGTCTAGCCGAGTGGGTTTGGGTCTAGCCGAGTGGGTTTGGCTGTAGCCGAGTGGGTTTGGGTCTAGCCGAGTGGGTTGGGGTCTAGCCGAGTGGGTCTGGGTCTAGCCGAGTGCGTTTGGGTCTAGCAGAGTGGGTTTGGGTCTAGCCGAGTGGGTTTGGGTCGAGCCGAGTGGGTTTGGGTATAGCCGTGTGGGTTTGGGTCTAGCCGAGTGGGTTTGGGTCTAGCTGAGTGGGTTTGGGTCTAGCTGAGTGGGTTTGGGTCCAGCCGAGTTGGTTTGGGACTAGCCGATTGGGTTTGGGTCTAGCCGAGTGGGTTTGAGTCTAGCCGAGTGGGTTTGGGTCTAGCCGAGTGGGTTTGGGTCTAGCCGAGTGGGTTTGGTTCTAGCCGAGTGGGTTTGGGTCTAGCCGAGTCCGTTTGGGTCTAGCCGAGTGGGTTTGTGTCTAGCCGAGTGGGTTTGGGTCCAGCTGAGTGGGTTTGGGTCTAGCCCAGTGGGTTTGGGACTAGCCGAGTGGGTTTGGGTCTAGCCGAGTGGGTTTAACATAGAAACATAGAAAATAAGTGGAGGAGTAGGCCATTCGGCCCTTCGAGCCTGCACCGCCATTCAATGTGATCATGGCTGATCATCCAACTCAGTATCCCGTACCTGCCTTCTCTCCATACCCCCTGATCCCTTTAGCCACAAGTGCCACATCTAACGCCCTCTTAAATATCGCCAATGAACTGGCCTCAACTACCTTCTGTGGCAGAGAATTCCAGAGACTCACCACTCTCTGTGTAAAGAATGTTTTCCTCATTTCGGTCCTAAAGGAATTCCCCCTTATCCTTAGACTGTGACCCCTTGTTCTGGACTCCCCCAACATCGGGAACAATCTTCCAGCATCTAGCTTGTCCAACCCCTTAAGAATTTTGTAGGTTTCTATAAGATCCCCCCTCAATCTTCTAAATTCCATCGAGTACAAACCGAGTCTATCCAATCTTTCCTCATATGAAAGTCCTGACATCCCAGGAATCAGTCTGGTGAATCTTCTCTGTACCCCCTCTATGGCAAGGATGTCTTTCCTCAGATTTGGAGACCAAAACTGTACGCAGTACTCCAGGTGTGGCCTCACCAAAACCCTGTACAACTGCAGTAGAACCTCCCTGCTCCTATACTCAAATCCTTTCGCTATGAATGCTAACATACCATTTGCTTTCTTCACTGCCTGCTGCACCTGCATGCCTACTTTCAATGACTGGTGTACCATGCACCCAGGTCTCGTTGCATCTCCCCCTTACCTAATCTGCCACCATTCAGATAATAGTCTACCCTCATGTTTTTGCTACCAAAGTGGATAACCTCACATTTATCCACATTGTACTGCATCTGCCATGCATCTGCCCATTCACTCAGCCTATCCAAATCACCCTGCAGCCTCCAAGCATCCTCCTCACACCTAACTATACCCCCCAGCTTGGTATCATCTGCAAATTTGGAGATGTTGCATTGAATTCCCTCGTCCAAATCATTAATATATATTGTAAATAGCTGGGGTCCCAGCACTGAGCCTTGCGGCACCCCACTAGTCACTGCCTGCCATTCTGAAAAGGACCCGTTTACTCCTACACTTTGCCTCCTGTCTGCTAGCCAGTTCTCTATCCACATCAATACTGAACCCCCAATACCGTGTGCTTTAGGTTTGTATGCTAATCTCTTATGCGGGACCTTGTCGAAAGCCTTCTGAAAGTCTAGATATAACACATCCACTGGTTCTCCCTTGTCCACTCTACTAGTTACATCCTCGAAAAATTCTATCAGATTTGTCAGACATGATTTACCTTTCGTAAATCCATGCTGACTTTGTCCAATGATTTCACCACTTTCCAAATGCGCTGCTATCCCATCTTTAATAACTGACTCTAGCAGTTTCCCCACTACCGATGTTAGACTAACTGGTCTGTAATTCCCCGCTTTCTCTCTCCCTCCTTTTTTAAAAAGTGGGGTTACATTAGCTACCCTCCAATCCTCAGGAACTACTCCAGAATCTAAGGAATTTTGAAAAATTATCACTAATGCATCCACTATTTCTGTGGCTACCTCCTTGAGTACTCTGGGATGCAGACTATCTGGCCCTGGGGATTTATCGGCCTTCAATCCGTTCAATTTACCCAACACCACCTCCCGGCTAACCTGGATTTCACTCAGTTCCTCCATCTTATTTGACCCCCGTTCCACTGCTATTTCCAGCAGATTATTTATGTCTTCCTTAGTGAAGACAGAACCAAAGTAGTTATTCAATTGGTCTGCCATGTCCTTGTTCCCCATGATCAATTCACCTGTTTCTGACTGCAAGGGACCAACATTTGTTTTAACTAGTCTCTTTCTCTTTACATATCTATAAAAACTTTTGCAGTCAGTTTTTATGTTCCCTGCCAGTTTCCTTTCATAATCTATTTTCCCTTTCCTAATTAAGCCCTTTGTCCTCCTCTGCTGGATTCTGGTTTGGGTCTAACATAGTGGGTTTGGGTCCAGCCGAGTGGGTTTGGGTTTAGCCGAGTGGGATTGGGTTATGCCGAGTGGGTTTGGGTCTAGCCGAGTGGGTTTGGGTCTAGCGGAGTGGGTTTGGGTCTAGCCGAGTGGGTTTGGGTCTAGCGGAGTGGGTTTGCGTCTAGCCGATTGGGTTTGGGTCTATCCCAGTGGGTTTGGGTTTAGCAGAGTGGGTTTGGGTCTAGCCGAGTGCGGTTGGGTCTAGCGGACTGGGTTTGGGTATAGCCGAGTGGGTTTGTGTCCAGCTGAGTGGGTTTGGGTCTAGCCGAGTGGGTTTGGGTCCAGCCGAGTGGGTTTGGGTCCAGCCGAGTGGGTTTGGGTCTAGCCGAGTGGGTTTGGGTCTACAGAGTGGGTTTGGGTCTAGCCGAGTGGGTTTGGGTCTAACCGAGTGGGTTTGGGTCTAGCCGAGTGGGTCTGGGTCTAGCCGAGTGGCTGTGGGACTAGCCGAGTGGGTTTGGGTGTAGCCGAGTGGGTTTGGTTCTAGCCAAGTGGGTTTGGGTCTAGCTGTTTGGGTTTGGGTCTAGCCGAGTGGGTTTGGATCTAGCCGAATGGGTTTGGGTCTAGACGAGTGGGTTTCGGTGTAGCCGAGTGGGTTTGTGTCTAGCGGAGTGGGTTTGGGTGTAGCCGAGTGGGTTTGGGTCTAGCCGAGTGGGTTTGGGTCTAGCCGAGTGGGTTTGAGTCTAGCCGAGTGGGTTTGGTGTAGCCGAGTGGGTTTGGGTCTAGCGGAGTGGGTTTGGGTCTAGCCGATTGGGTTTGGGTCTAGCCGAGTGGGTTTGGGTCTAGCCGAATGGGTTTGGGTCCAGCGGAGTGGTTTTGGGTCTAGCCATGTGGGTTTGGGTCTAGCGGAGTGAGTTTGGGTCTACCCGATTGGGTTCGGGTCTAGCGGAGTGAGTTTGGGTCTACCCGATTGGGTTCGGGTCTAGCCGAGTGGGTTTGGGTTTAGCCGAGTGTGTTTGGGTCTAGCCGAGTGCGTTTGGGTCTTGCGGAGTGGGTTTGGGTCTAGCCGAGTGGGTTTGGGTCTAGCCGAGTGTGTTTGGGTATACCCGAGTGGGTTTGTGTCTAGCCGAGTGGGTTTGGGTCTAGCCGAGTGGGTTTGGGTCTAGCCGAGTGGGTTTGGGTCCAGCCGAGTGGGTTTGGGTCTACAGAGTGGGTTTGGGTCTAGCCGAGTGGGTTTGGGTCTTGCCGAGTGGGTTGGGGTCTAGCCAAGTGGGTTTGGGTCTAGTCGAGTGGGTTTGGGTGTAGCCGAATGGGTATGGGTCTAGCCAAGTGGGTTTGGGTCTAGCCGAGTGGGTTTGGGTCTAGCGGAGTGGGTTTGGGTCTAGCGGACTGGGTTTGGGTCTAGCCGAGTGGGTTTGGGTCTAGCCGAGTGGGTTTGGGTCTAGCCGAGTGGGTTTGGGTCTAGCGGAGTGGGTTTGCGTCTGGCCGATTGGGTTTGGATCTAGCCGAGTGGGTTTGGGTTTAGACGAGTGGGTTTGGGTCTAGCCGCGTGCGGTTGGGTCTAGCAGAGTGGGTTTGGGTCTAGCCGAGTGGGTTTGGGTCTCGCCGAGTGGGTTTGGGTATAGTCGAGTGGGTTTGTGTCTAGCCGAGTGGGTTTGGGTCCAGCCGAGTGGGTTTGGGTCTACAGAGTGGGTTTGGGTCTAGCCGAGTGGGTTTGGGTCTTACGGAGTGGGTTGGGGTCTAGCCAAGTGGGTTTGGGTCTAGCCGAGTGGGTTTGGGTCTACAGAGTGGGTTTGGGTCTAGCCGAGTGGGTTTGGGTCTTACCGAGTGGGTTAGGGTCTAGCCGAGTGGGTTTGGGTCTAGCCAATTGGGTTTGGGTGTAGCGGAGTGGGTTTGGGTCTAGCGGAGTGGGTTTGGGTCTAGCGGAGTGGGTTTGGGTCTAGCCGAGTGGGTTTGGGTCCAGCCGAGTGGGTTTGGGACTAGCCCAGTGGGTTTGGGTATACCGAGTGGGTTTGGGTCTAGCCGAGTGGGTTTGGGTCTTGCCGAGTGGGTTGGGGTCTAGCCAAGTGGGTTTGGGTCTAGCCGAGTGGGTTTCGGTGTAGCCGAATGGGTTTGGGTCTAGCCGAGTGGGTTTGGGTCTAGCCGCGTGGGTTTGGGTCTAGCCGAGTGGGTTTGGGTCTAGCGAAGTGGGTTTGGGTCCAGCCGAGTGGGTTTGGGTCTAGCCGAGTGGGTTTGGGTCTAGCCGAGTGGGTTTGGGTCTACAGAGTGGGTTTGGGTCTAGCGGAGTGGGTTTGGGTCTAGCCGAGTGGGTTTGGGTCCAGCGGAGTGGGTTTGCGTCTAGCCGATTGGGTTTGGGTCTAGCCGAGTGGGTTTGGGTCTAGCCGAGTGGGTTTGGGTCTAGCCGAGTGGGTCTGGGTCTAGCCGAGTGGCTTTGGGACTAGCCGAGTGGGTTTGGGTCTAGCCGAGTGGGTTTGGTTCTAGCCGAGTGGGCTTGGGTCTAGCTGTGTGGGTTTGGGACTAGCCGAGTGAGTTTGTGTGTAGCCGAGTGGGTTTGGTTCTAGCCAAGTGGGTTTGGGTCTAGCTGTTTGGGTTTGGGTCTAGCCGAGTGGGTTTGGATCTAGCCGAGTGGGTTTGGGTCTAGACGAGTGGGTTTGGGTGTAGCCGAGTGGGTTTGTGTCTAGCGGAGTGGGTTTGGGTGTAGCCGAGTGGGTTTGGGTCTAGCCGAGTGGGTTTGGGTCTAGCCGAGTGGGTTTGAGTCTAGCCGAGTGGGTTTGGTCTTGCCGAGTGGGTTTGGGTCTAGCGGAGTGGGTTTGGGTCTAGCTGATTGGGTTTGGGTCTAGCCGAGTGGGTTTGGGTCTAGCCGAGTGGGTTTGGGTCTAGCGGAGTGGTTTTGGGTCTAGCCATGTGGGTTTGGGTCTAGCGGAGTGAGTTTGGGTCAGCCGATTGGGTTCGGCTCTAGCTGAGTGGATTTGGGTTTAGCCGAGTGTGTTTGGGTTTAGCCGAGTGCGTTTGGGTCTAGCCGAGTGCGTTTGGGTCTAGCGGAGTGGGTTTGGGTCTAGCCGAGTGGGTTTGGGTCTAGCCGAGTGTGTTTGGGTATACCCGAGTGGGTTTGTGTCTAGCCGAGTGGGTTTGGGTCTAGCCGAGTGGGTTTGGGTCTAGCCGAGTGGGTTTGGGTCCAGCCGAGTGGGTTTGGGTCTAGCCCAGTGGGTTTGGGTCTACAGAGTGGGTTTGGGTCTAGCCGAGTGGGTTTGGGTCTTGCCGAGTGGGTTGGGGTCTAGCCAAGTGGGTTTGGGTCTAGTCAAGTGGGTTTGGGTGTAGCCGAATGGGTATGGGTCTAGCCGAGTGGGTTTGGGTCTAGCGGAGTGGGTTTGGGTCTAGCCGATTGGGTTTGGGTCTAGCCGAGTGGGTTTGGGTTTAGCCGAGTGGGTTTGGGTCTAGCCGCGTGCGGTTGGGTCCAGCGGCGAGGGTTTGGGTCTAGCCGAGTGGGTTTGGGTCTCGCCGAGTGGGTTTGGGTCTAGCCGAGTGGGTTTGTGTCTAGCCGAGTGGGTTTGTGTCTAGCCGAGTAGGTTTGGGTCTAGCCGAGTGGGTTGGGTCTAGCCGAGTGGGTTTGGGTCCAGCCGAGTGGGTTTGGGTCTACAGAGTGGGTTTCGGTCTAGCCGAGTGGGTTTGCGTCTTAAGGAGTGGGTTGGGGTCTAGCCAAGTGGGTTTGGGTCTTGCCGAGTGGGTTTGCGTCTACAGAGTGGGTTTGGGTCTAGCCGAGTGGGTTTGGGTCTTACCGAGTGGGTTTGGGTCTAGCCGAGTGGGTTTGGGTCTAGCCGAGTGGGTTTGGGTCTAGCGGAGTGGGTTTGGGTCTAGCGGAGTGGGTTTCGGTCTAGCGGAGTGTGTTTGGGTCTAGCCGAGTGGGTTTGGGTCTAGCCGAGTGGGTTTGGGTCTAGCTGAGTGGGTTTGGGTCTAGCCGAGTGGGTTTGGGTCTAGCCGAGTGGGTTTGGGTCTAGCCGAGTGGGTTTGGGTCTAGCCGAGTGGGTTTGGGTCTAGCGAGTCTGTTTGGGTCTAGCCGAGTGGGTTGGGTCTAGCCGAGTGGGTTTGGGTCCAGCCGAGTGGGTTTGGGTCTAGCCCAGTGGGTTTGGGTATACCGAGTGGGTTTGGGTCTAGCCGAGTGGGTTTGGGTCTTGCCGAGTGGGTTGGGGTCTAGCCAAGTGGGTTTGGGTCTAGCCGAGTGGGTTTCGGTGCAGCCGAATGGGTTTGGGTCTAGCCAAGTGGGATTGGGTCTAGCCGCTTGGGTTTGGGTCTAGCCGAGTGGGTTTGGGTCTAGCGAAGTGGGTTTGGGTCTAGCCGAGTGCGTTTGGGTCTAGCCGAGTGCGTTTGGGTCTAGCGGAGTGGGTTTGGGTCTAGCCGAGTGGGTTTGGGTCTAGCCGAGTGTGTTTGGGTATACCCGAGTGGGTTTGTGTCTAGCCGAGTGGGTTTGGGTCTAGCCGAGTGGGTTTGGGTCTAGCCGAGTGGGTTTGGGTCTAGCCGAGTGGGTTTGGGTCTTGCCGAGTGGGTTGGGGTCTAGCCAAGTGG
Source organism: Raja brachyura (assembly GCA_963514005.1). The sequence continues at coordinate 27,299,055 of OY740815.1, read as the reverse complement.
GTTTGGGTCTAGTCGAGTGGGTTTGGGTGTAGCCGAATGGGTATGGGTCTAGCCGAGTGGGTTTGGGTCTAGCGGAGTGGGTTTGGGTCTAGCCGATTGGGTTTGGGTCTAGCCGAGTGGGTTTGGGTTTAGCCGAGTGGGTTTGGGTCTAGCCGCGTGCGGTTGGGTCCAGCGGAGTGGGTTTGGGTCTAGCCGAGTGGGTTTGGTTCTCGCCGAGTGGGTTTGGGTCTAGCCGAGTGGGTTTGTGTCTAGCCGAGTGGGTTTGTGTCTAGCCGAGTGGGTTTGGGTCTAGCCGAGTGGGTTGGGTCTAGCCGAGTGGGTTTGGGTCCAGCCGAGTGGGTTTGGGTCTACAGAGTGGGTTTCGGTCTAGCCGAGTGGGTTTGCGTCTTAAGGAGTGGGTTGGGGTCTAGCCAAGTGGGTTTGGGTCTTGCCGAGTGGGTTTGGGTCTACAGAGTGGGTTTGGGTCTAGCCGAGTGGGTTTGGGTCTTACCGAGTGGGTTTGGGTCTAGCCGAGTGGGTTTGGGTCTAGCCGAGTGGGTCTGGGTCTAGCGGAGTGGGTTTGGGTCTAGCGGAGTGGGTTTAGGTCTAGCGGAGTGGGTTTGGGTCTAGCCGAGTGGGTTTGGGTCTAGCCGAGTGGGTTTGGGTCTAGCCGAGTGGGTTTGGGTCTAGCCCAGTGGGTTTGGGTCTAGCCGAGTGGGTTTGGGTCTAGCCGAGTGGGTTTGGGTCTAGCCGAGTGGGTTTGGGTCTAGGCGAGTCCGTTTGGGTCTAGCCGAGTGGGTTGGGTCTAGCCGAGTGGGTTTGGGTCCAGCCGAGTGGGTTTGGGTCTAGCCCAGTGGGTTTGGGTATACAGAGTGGGTTTGGGTCTAGCCGAGTGGGTTTGGGTCTTGCCGAGTGGGTTGGGGTCTAGCCAAGTGGGTTTGGGTCTAGCCGAATGGGTTTGTGTCTAGCCAAGTGGGATTGGGTCTAGCCGCTTGGGTTTGGGTCTAGCCGAGTGGGTTTGGGTCTAGCGAAGTGGGTTTGGGTCTAGCCGAGTGGGATTGGGTCTAGCCGAGTGGGTTTGGGTCTAGCCGAGTGGGTTTGGGTCTAGCCGAGTAGGTTTGGCTGTAGCCGAGTGGGTTTGGGTCTAGCCGAGTGGGTTGGGGTCTAGCCGAGTGGGTCTGGGTCTAGCCGAGTGCGTTTGGGTCTAGCAGAGTGGGTTTGGGTCTAGCCGAGTGGGTTTGGGTACAGCCGAGTGGGTTTGGGTCTAGCCGTGTGGGTTTGGGTCTAGCCGAGTGGGTTTGGGTCTAGCTGAGTGGGTTTGGGTCCAGCGGAGTGGGTTTGGGACTAGCCGATTGGGTTTGGGTCTAGCCGAGTGGGTTTGGGTCTAGCCGAGTGGGTTTGGGTCTAGCCGAGTGGGTTTGGGTCTAGCCGAGTGGGTTTGGTTCTAGCCGAGTGGGTTTGGGTCTAGCCGAGTCCGTTTGGGTCTAGCCGAGTGTGTTTGTGTCTAGCCGAGTGGGTTTGGGTCCAGCCGAGTGGGTTTGGGTCCAGCCCAGTGGGTTTGGGACTAGCGGAGTGGGTTTGGGTCTAGCCGAGTGGGTTTGTGTCTAGCCGAGTGGGTTTGGGTCTAGCCGAGTGGGTTGGGTCTAGCTGAGTGGGTTTGGGTCCAGCCGAGTGGGTTTGGGTCTACAGAGTGGGTTTCGGTCTAGCCGAGTGGGTTTGGGTCTTAAGGAGTGGGTTGGGGTCTAGCCAAGTGGGTTTGGGTCTAGCCGAGTGGGTTAGGGTCTAGCCGAGTGGGTTTGAGTCTTACCGAGTGGGTTTGGGTCTAGCCGAGTGGGTTTGGGTCTAGCCGAGTGGGTTTGGGTCTAGCGGAGTGGGTTTGGGTCTAGCGGAGTGGGTTTAGGTCTAGCGGAGTGGGTTTGGGTCTAGCCGAGTGGGTTTGGGTCTAGCCGAGTGGGTTTGAGTCTAGCCGAGTGGGTTTGGGTCTAGCCGAGTGGGTTTGGGTCTAGCCGAGTGGGTTTGGGTCTAGCCGAGTGGGTTTGGGTATAGCCGAGTGGGTTTGGGTCTAGGCGAGTCCGTTTGCGTCTAGCCGAGTGGGTTTGGGTCCAGCCGAGTGGGTTTGGGACCAGCCCAGTGGGTTTGGGACTAGCGGAGTGGGTTTGGGTCTAGCCGAGTGGGTTTGTGTCTAGCCGAGTGGGTTTGGGTCTAGCCGAGTGGGTTGGGTCTAGCCGAGTGGGTTTGGGTCCAGCCGAGTGGGTTTGGGTCTACAGAGTGGGTTTCGGTCTAGCCGAGTGGGTTTGGGTCTTAAGGAGTGGGTTGGGGTCTAGCCAAGTGGGTTTGGGTCTAGCCGAGTGGGTTAGGGTCTAGCCGAGTGGGTTTGAGTCTTACCGAGTGGGTTTGGGTCTAGCCGAGTGGGTTTGGGTCTAGCCGAGTGGGTTTGGGTCTAGCGGAGTGGGTTTGGGTCTAGCGGAGTGGGTTTAGGTCTAGCGGAGTGGGTTTGGGTCTAGCCGAGTGGGTTTGGGTCTAGCCGAGTGGGTTTGAGTCTAGCCGAGTGGGTTTGGGTCTAGCCGAGTGGGTTTGGGTCTAGCCGAGTGGGTTTGGGTCTAGCCGAGTGGGTTTGGGTCTAGCCGAGTGGGTTTGGGTCTAGCCAAGTGGGATTGGGTCAAGCCGCTTGGGTTTGGGTCTAGCCGAGTGGGTTTGGGTCGAGCGAAGTGGGTTTGGGTCTAGCCGAGTGGGTTTGGGTCTAGCCGAGTGGGTTTGGGTCTAGCCGAGTGGGTTTGGGTCTAGCCGAGTGGGTTTGGCTGTAGCCGAGTGGGTTTGGGTCTAGCCGAGTGGGTTGGGGTCTAGCCGAGTGGGTCTGGGTCTAGCCGAGTGCGTTTGGGTCTAGCAGAGTGGGTTTGGGTCTAGCCGAGTGGGTTTGGGTCGAGCCGATTGGGTTTGGGTCTAGCCGAGTGGGTTTGAGTCTAGCCGAGTGGGTTTGGGTCTTGCCGAGTGGGTTTGGGTCTAGCCGAGTGGGTTTGGTTCTAGCCGAGTGGGTTTGGGTCTAGCCGAGTCCGTTTGGGTCTAGCCGAGTGGGTTTGTGTCTAGGCGAGTGGGTTTGAGTCCAGCTGAGTGGGTTTGGGTCTAGCACAGTGGGTTTGGGACTAGCCGAGTGGGTTTGGGTCTAGCCGAGTGGGTTTGGGTCTAACCGAGTGGGTTTGGGTCCAGCCGAGTGGGTTTGGGTTTAGCCGAGTGGGATTGGGTTATGCCGAGTGGGTTTGGGTCTAGCCGAGTGGGTTTGGGTCTAGCGGAGTGGGTTTGGGTCTAGCCGAGTGGGTTTGGGTCTAGCGGAGTGGGTTTGCGTCTAGCCGATTGGGTTTGGGTCTAGCCCAGTGGGTTTGGGTTTAGCAGAGTGGGTTTGGGTCTAGCCGAGTGCGGTTGGGTCTAGCGGACTAGGTTTGGGTCTAGCCGAGTGGGTTTGGGTCTAGCCGAGTGGGTTTGGGTATAGCCGAGTGGGTTTGTGTCCAGCTGAGTGGGTTTGGGTTCTAGCCGAGTGGGTTTGGGTCCAGCCGAGTGGGTTTGGGTCCAGCCGAGTGGGTTTGGGTCTAGCCGAGTGGGTTTGGGTCTACAGAGTTGGTTTGGGTCTAGCCGAGTGGGTTTGGGTCTTACCGAGTGGGTTGGGGTCCAGCCAAGTGGGTTTGGGTCTAGCCGAGTGGGTCTGGGTCTAGCCGAGTGGCTTTGGGACTAGCCGAGTGGGTTTTGGTTAGCCGAGTGGGTTTGGTTCTAGCCAAGTGGGTTTGGGTCTAGCTGTTTGGGTTTGGGTCTAGCCGAGTGGGTTTGGATCTAGCCGAATGGGTTTGGGTCTAGACGAGTGGGTTTGGGTGTAGCCGAGTGGGTTTGTGTCTAGCGGAGTGGGTTTGGGTGTAGCCGAGTGGGTTTGGGTCTAGCCGAGTGGGTTTGGGTCTAGCCGAGTGGGTTTGAGTCTAGCCGAGTGGGTTTGGTCTAGCCGAGTGGGTTTGGGTCTAGCGGAGTGGGTTTGGGTCTAGCCGATTGGGTTTGGGTCTAGCCGAGTGGGTTTGGGTCTAGCCGAGTGGGTTTGGGTCTAGCGGAGTGGTTTTGGGTCTAGCCATGTGGGTTTGGGTCTAGTGGAGTGAGTTTGGGTCTAGCCGATTGGGTTCGGGTCTAGCCGAGTGGGTTTCGGTTTAGCCGAGTGTGTTTGGGTCTAGCCGAGTGCGTTTGGGTCTAGCGGAGTGGGTTTGGGTCTAGCCGAGTGGGTTTGGGTCTAGCCGAGTGTGTTTGGGTATACCCGAGTGGGTTTGTGTCTAGCCGAGTGGGTTTGGGTCTAGCCGAGTGGGATTGGGTCCAGCCGAGTGGGTTTGGGTCCAGCCGAGTGGGTTTGTGTCTAGCCGAGTGGGTTTGGGTCTAGGCGAGTCCGTTTGCGTCTAGCCGAGTGGGTTGGGTCTAGCCGAGTGGGTTTGGGTCCAGCCGAGTGGGTTTGGGTCTAGCCCAGTGGGTTTGGGTATACCGAGTGGGTTTGGGTCTAGCCGAGTGGGTTTGGCTCTTGCCGAGTGGGTTGGGGTCTAGCCAAGTGGGTTTGGGTCTAGCCGAGTGGGTTTGGGTCTACAGAGTGGGTTTGGGTCTAGCCGAGTGGGTTTGGGTCTTACCGAGTGGGTTGGGGTCCAGCCAAGTGGGTTTGGGTCTAGCCGAGTGGGTCTGGGTCTAGCCGAGTGGCTTTGGGACTAGCCGAGTGGGTTTTGGTTAGCCGAGTGGGTTTGGTTCTAGCCAAGTGGGTTTGGGTCTAGCTGTTTGGGTTTGGGTCTAGCCGAGTGGGTTTGGATCTAGCCGAATGGGTTTGGGTCTAGACGAGTGGGTTTGGGTGTAGCCGAGTGGGTTTGTGTCTAGCGGAGTGGGTTTGGGTGTAGCCGAGTGGGTTTGGGTCTAGCCGAGTGGGTTTGGGTCTAGCCGAGTGGGTTTGAGTCTAGCCGAGTGGGTTTGGTCTAGCCGAGTGGGTTTGGGTCTAGCGGAGTGGGTTTGGGTCTAGCCGATTGGGTTTGGGTCTAGCCGAGTGGGTTTGGGTCTAGCCGAGTGGGTTTGGGTCTAGCGGAGTGGTTTTGGGTCTAGCCATGTGGGTTTGGGTCTAGCGGAGTGAGTTTGGGTCTAGCCGATTGGGTTCGGGTCTAGCCGAGTGGGTTTGGGTTTAGCCGAGTGTGTTTGGGTCTAGCCAAGTGCGTTTGGGTCTAGCGGAGTGGGTTTGGGTCTAGCCGAGTGGGTTTGGGTCTAGCCGAGTGTGTTTGGGTATACCCGAGTGGGTTTGTGTCTAGCCGAGTGGGTTTGGGTCTAGCCGAGTGGGATTGGGTCCAGCCGAGTGGGTTTGGGTCCAGCCGAGTGGGTTTGTGTCTAGCCGAGTGGGTTTGGGTCTAGGCGAGTCCGTTTGCGTCTAGCCGAGTGGGTTGGGTCTAGCCGAGTGGGTTTGGGTCCAGCCGAGTGGGTTTGGGTCTAGCCCAGTGGGTTTGGGTATACCGAGTGGGTTTGGGTCTAGCCGAGTGGGTTTGGCTCTTGCCGAGTGGGTTGGGGTCTAGCCAAGTGGGTTTGGGTCTAGCCGAGTGGGTTTCGGTGTAGCCGAATGGGTTTGGGTCTAGCCAAGTGGGATTGGGTCTAGCCGCTTGGGTTTGGGTCTAGCCGAGTGGGTTTGGGTCGAGCGAAGTGGGTTTGGGTCTAGCCGAGTGGGTTTGGGTCTAGCCGAGTGGGTTTGGGTCTAGCCGAGTGGGTTTGGGTCTAGCCGAGTGGGTTTGGCTGTAGCCGAGTGGGTTTGGGTCTAGCCGAGTGGGTTGGGGTCTAGCCGAGTGGGTCTGTGTCTAGCCGAGTGCGTTTGGGTCTAGCAGAGTGGGTTTGGGTCTAGCCGAGTGGGTTTGGGTCGAGCCGATTGGGTTTGGGTCTAGCCGAGTGGGTTTGAGTCTAGCTGAGTGGGTTTGGGTCTTGCCGAGTGGGTTTGGGTCTAGCCGAGTGGGTTTGGTTCTAGCCGAGTGGGATTGGGTCTAGCCGAGTCCGTTTGGGTCTAGCCGAGTGGGTTTGTGTCTAGGCGAGTGGGTTTGAGTCCAGCTGAGTGGGTTTGGGTCTAGCCCAGTGGGTTTGGGACTAGCCGAGTGGGTTTGGGTCTAGCCGAGTGGGTTTGGGTCTAACCGAGTGGGTTTGGGTCCAGCCGAGTGGGTTTGGGTTTAGCCGAGTGGGATTGGGTTATGCCGAGTGGGTTTGGGTCTAGCCGAGTGGGTTTGGGTCTAGCGGAGTGGGTTTGGGTCTAGCCGAGTGGGTTTGGGTCTAGCGGAGTGGGTTTGCGTCTAGCCGATTGGGTTTGGGTCTAGCCCAGTGGGTTTGGGTTTAGCAGAGTGGGTTTGGGTCTAGCCGAGTGCGGTTGGGTCTAGCGGACTGGGTTTGGGTCTAGCCGAGTGGGTTTGGGTCTAGCCGAGTGGGTTTGGGTATAGCCGAGTGGGTTTGTGTCCAGCTGAGTGGGTTTCGGTCTGGCCGAGTGGGTTTGGGTCCAGCCGAGTGGGTTTGGGTCCAGCCGAGTGGGTTTGGGTCTAGCCGAGTGGGTTTGGGTCTACAGAGTGGGTTTGGGTCTAGCCGAGTGGGTTTGGGTCTTACCGAGTGGGTTGGGGTCCAGCCAAGTGGGTTTGGGTCTAGCCGAGTGGGTCTGGGTCTAGCCGAGTGGCTTTGGGACTAGCCGAGTGGGTTTTGGTTAGCCGAGTGGGTTTGGTTCTAGCCAAGTGGGTTTGGGTCTAGCTGTTTGGGTTTGGGTCTAGCCGAGTGGGTTTGGATCTAGCCGAATGGGTTTGGGTCTAGACGAGTGGGTTTGGGTGTAGCCGAGTGGGTTTGTGTCTAGCGGAGTGGGTTTGGGTGTAGCCGAGTGGGTTTGGGTCTAGCCGAGTGGGTTTGGGTCTAGCCGAGTGGGTTTGAGTCTAGCCGAGTGGGTTTGGTCTAGCCGAGTGGGTTTGGGTCTAGCGGAGTGGGTTTGGGTCTAGCCGATTGGGTTTGGGTCTAGCCGAGTGGGTTTGGGTCTAGCCGAGTGGGTTTGTGTCTAGCGGAGTGGTTTTGGGTCTAGCCATGTGGGTTTGGGTCTAGCGGAGTGAGTTTAGGTCTAGCCGATTGGGTTCGGGTCTAGCCGAGTGGGTTTGGGTTTAGCCGAGTGTGTTTGGGTCTAGCCGAGTGCGTTTGGGTCTAGCGGAGTGGGTTTGGGTCTAGCCGAGTGGGTTTGGGTCTAGCCGAGTGTGTTTGGGTATACCCGAGTGGGTTTGTGTCTAGCCGAGTGGGTTTGGGTCTAGCCGAGTGGGATTGGGTCCAGCCGAGTGGGTTTGGGTCCAGCCGAGTGGGTTTGTGTCTAGCCGAGTGGGTTTGGGTCTAGGCGAGTCCGTTTGCGTCTAGCCGAGTGGGTTGGGTCTAGCCGAGTGGGTTTGGGTCCAGCCGAGTGGGTTTGGGTCTAGCCCAGTGGGTTTGGGTATACCGAGTGGGTTTGGGTCTAGCCGAGTGGGTTTGGCTCTTGCCGAGTGGGTTGGGGTCTAGCCAAGTGGGTTTGGGTCTAGCCGAGTGGGTTTCGGTGTAGCCGAATGGGTTTGGGTCTAGCCAAGTGGGATTGGGTCTAGCCGCTTGGGTTTGGGTCTAGCCGAGTGGGTTTGGGTCGAGCGAAGTGGGTTTGGGTCTAGCCGAGTGGGTTTGGGTCTAGCCGAGTGGGTTTGGGTCTAGCCGAGTGGGTTTGGGTCTAGCCGAGTGGGTTTGGGTCTGGCCGAGTGGGTTTGGGTCTAGCCGAGTGGGTTTGGTTCTAGCCGAGTGGGCTTGGGTCTAGCCGATTCCGTTTGGGTCTAGCCGAGTGGGTTTGGGACTAGCCGAGGGGGTTTGGGTCTAGCCGAGTGGGATTGGTTCTAGCCAGTTGGGTTTGGGTCTAGCCGAGTGGGTTTGGGTCTAGCCGAGTGGGTTTGGGTGTAGCCGAGTGGGTTTGGGTGTAGTCGAGTGGGTTTGTGTCTAGCGGAGTGGGTTTGGGTGTAGCCGAGTGGATTTGGGTCCAGCCGAATGGGTTTGGGTCCAGCCGAGTGGGTTTGCGTCGAGCCGAGTGGGTTTTGGTCGAGCCGAGTGGGCTTGGGTATAGCGGAGTGGGTTTGGGTCTAGCCGATTGGGTTTGGGTCTAGCCGAGTGGGTTTGGGTTTAGCCGAGTGGGTTTGGGTCTAGCCGAGTGCGTTTGGGTCTAGCGGAGTGGGTTTGGATCTAGTCGAGTGGGTTTGGGTCTAGCCGAGTGGGTTTGGGTCTAGCGGAGTGGGTTTGCGTCTAGCCGATTGGGTTTGGATCTAGCCGAGTGGGTTTGGGTTTAGACGAGTGGGTTTGGGTCTAGCCGCGTGCGGTTGGGTCTAGCAGAGTGGGTTTGGGTCTAGCCGAGTGGGTTTGGGTCTCGCCGAGTGGGTTTGGGCATAGCCGAGTGGGTTTGTGTCTAGCCGAGTGGGTTTGTGTCTAGCCGAGTGGGTTTGGGTCTAGCCGAGTGGGTTTGGGTCCAGCCGAGTGGGTTTGGGTCTACAGAGTGGGTTTGGGTCTTACGGAGTGGGTTGGGGTCTAGCCAAGTGGGTTTGGGTCTAGCCGAGTGGGTTTGGGTCTACAGAGTGGGTTTGGGTCTAGCCGAGTGGGTTTGGGTCTTACCGAGTGGGTTAGGGTCTAGCCGAGTGGGTTTGGGTCTAGCCAATTGGGTTTGGGTCTAGCGGAGTGGGTTTGGGTCTAGCGGAGTGGGTTTGGGTCTAGCGGAGTGGGTTTGGGTCTAGCCGAGTGGGTTTGGGTCCAGCCGAGTGGGTTTGGGACTAGCCCAGTGGGTTTGGGTATACCGAGTGGGTTTGGGTCTAGCCGAGTGGGTTTGGGTCTTGCCGAGTGGGTTTGGGTCTAGCCGAGTGGGTTTGGGTTTAGCAGAGTGGGTTTTGGTCTAGCCGAGTGCGGTTGGGTCTAGCGGACTGGGTTTGGGTCTAGCCGAGTGGGTTTGGGTCTAGCCGAGTGGGTTTGGGTATAGCCGAGTGGGTTTGGGTCCAGCCGAGTGGGTTTGGGTCCAGCCGAGTGGGTTTGGGTCTAGCAGAGTGGGTTTGGGTCTACAGAGTGGGTTTGGGTCCAGCCGAGTGGGTTTGGGTCTTACCGAGTGGGTTGGGGTCCAGCCAAGTGGGTTTGGGTCCAGCCGAGTGGGTATGGGTGTAGCCGAGTGGGTTTGGGTCTAGCCGAGTGGGTTTGGGTCTAGCCGAGTGGGTTTGGGTCTAGCCGAGTGGGTCTGGGTCTAGCCGAGTGGCTTTGGGACTAGCCGAGTGGGTTTGGGTCTAGCCGAGTGGGTTTGGTTCTAGCCAAGTGGGCTTGGGTCTAGCTGTGTGGGTTTGGGACTAGCCGAGTGGGTTTGTGTGTAGCCGAGTGGGTTTGGTTCTAGCCAAGTGGGTTTGGGTCTAACTGTTTGGGTTTGGGTCTAGCCGAGTGGGTTTGGATCTAGCCGAGTGGGTTTGGGTCTAGACGAGTGGGTTTGGGTCTAGCCGAGTGGGTTTGGGTCTAGCCGAGTGGGTTTGAGTCTAGCCGAGTGGGTTTGGTCTAGCCGAGTGGGTTTGGGCCTAGCCGAGTGGGTTTGGGTCTAGCCGAGTGGGTTTGGGTCTAGCCGAGTGGGTTTGGGTCTAGCCGAGTGGGTTTGGGTCTAGCCGAGTGGGTTTGGGTCTAGTCTAGTGGGTTTGGGTCTTGCCGAGTTGGTTTGGGTCTAGCCGAGTGGGTTTGGGTCTAGCCGAGTGGGTTTGGGTCTAGCCGAGTGGGTTTGGGTCTGGCCGAATGGGTTTGGGTCTAGCCGAGTGGGTTTGGTTCTAGCCGAGTCGGCTTGGGCCTAGCCGATTCCGTTTGGGTCTAGCCGAGTGGGTTTGGGACTAGCCGAGGGGGTTTGGGTCTAGCCGAGTGGGATTGGTTCTAGCCAGTTGGGTTTGGGTCTAGCCGAGTGGGTTTGGGTCTAGCCGAGTGGCTTTGGGACTAGCCGAGTGGGTTTGGGTCTAGCCGAGTGGCTTTGGGACTAGCCGAGTGGGTTTGGGTCTAGCCGAGTGGGTTTGGTTCTAGCCAAGTGGGCTTGGGTCTAGCTGTGTGGGTTTGGGACTATCCGAGTGGGTTTGTGTGTAGCCGAGTGGGTTTGGTTCTAGCCAAGTGGGTTTGGGTCTAGCTGTTTGGGTTTGGGTCTAGCCGAGTGGGTTTGGATCTAGCCGAGTGGGTTTGGGTCTAGACGAGTGGGTTTGGGTCTAGCCGAGTGGGTTTGGGTCTAGACGAGTGGGTTTGAGTCTAGCCGAGTGGGTTTGGTCTAGCCGAGTGGGTTTGGGCCTAGCCGAGTGGGTTTGGGTCTTGCCGAGTGGGTTGGGGTCTAGCCAAGTGGGTTTGGGTCTAGTCGAGTGGGTTTGGGTGTAGCCGAATGGGTATGGGTCTAGCCGAGTGGGTTTGGGTCTAGCCGAGTGGGTTTGGGTCTAGCGGAGTGGGTTTGGGTCTAGCGGACTGGGTTTGGGTCTAGCCGAGTGGGTTTGGGTCTAGCCGAGTGGGTTTGGGTCTAGCCGAGTGGGTTTGGGTCTAGCCGAGTGGGTTTGGGTCTAGTCTAGTGGGTTTGGGTCTTGCCGAGTGGGTTTGGGTCTAGCCGAGTGGGTTTGGGTCTAGCCGAGTGGGTTTGGGTCTAGCCGAGTGGGTTTGGGTCTGGCCGAGTGGGTTTGGGTCTAGCCGAGTGTGTTTGGTTCTAGCCGAGTCGGCTTGGGCCTAGCCGATTCCGTTTGGGTCTAGCCGAGTGGGTTTGGGACTAGCCGAGGGGGTTTGGGTCTAGCCGAGTGGGATTGGTTCTAGCCAGTTGGGTTTGGGTCTAGCCGAGTGGGTTTGGGTCTAGCCGAGTGGGTTTGGGTCTAGCCGAGTGGGTTTGGGTGTAGCCGAGTGGGTTTGGGTGTAGCCGAGTGGGTTTGTGTCTAGCGGAGTGGGTTTGGGTGTAGCCGAGTGGATTTGGGTCCAGCCGAATGTGTTTGGGACCAGCCGAGTGGGTTTGCGTCGAGCCGAGTGGGTTTTGGTCGAGCCGAGTGGGCTTGGGTCTAGCGGAGTGGGTTTGGGTCTAGCCGATTGGGTTTGGGTCTAGCCGAGTGGGTTTGGGTTTAGCCGAGTGGGTTTGGGTCTAGCCGAGTGCGTTTGGGTCTAGCGGAGTGGGTTTGGGTCTAGTCGAGTGGGTTTGGGTCTAGCCGAGTGGGTTTGGGTCTGGCGGAGTGGGTTTGCGTCTAGACGATTGGGTTTGGGTCTAGCCGAGTGGGTTTGGGTTTAGCCGAGTGGGTTTGGGTCTAGCCGCGTGCGGTTGGGTCTAGCAGAGTGGGTTTGGGTCTAGCCGAGTGGGTTTGGGTCTCGCCGAGTGGGTTTGGGTATAGCCGAGTGGGTTTGTGTCTAGCCGAGTGGGTTTGTGTCTAGCCGAGTGGGTTTGGGTCTGGCCGAGTGGGTTTGGGTCCAGCCGAGTGGGTTTGAGTCTACAGAGTGGGTTTGTGTCTAGCCGAGTGGGCTTGGGTCTTACGGAGTGGGTTGGGGTCTAGCCGAGTGGGTTTGGGTCTTACCGAGTGGGTTTGGGTCTAGCCGAGTGGGTTTGGGTCTAGCCAATTGGGTTTGGGTCTAGCGGAGTGGGTTTGGGTCTAGCGGAGTGGGTTTGAATCTAGCGGAGTGGGTTTGGGTCTAGCCGAGTGGGTTTGGGTCCAGCCGAGTGGGTTTGGGACTAGCCCAGTGGGTTTGGGTATACCGAGTGGGTTTGGGTCTAGCCGAGTGGGTTTGGGTCTTGCCGAGTCGGTTGGGGTCTAGCCAAGTGGGTTTGGGTCTAGCCGAGTGGGTTTCGGTGTAGCCGAATGGGTTTGGGTCTAGCCGAGTGGGTTTGGGTCTAGCCGCGTGGGTTTGGGTCTAGCCGAGTGGGTTTGGGTCTAGCGAAGTGGGTTTGGGTCTAGCCGAGTGGGTTTGGGTCTAGCCGAGTGGGTTTGGGTCTAGCCGAGTGGGTTTGGGTCTAGCCGAGTGGGTTTGAGTCTAGCCGAGTGGGTTTGGGTCTGGCCGAGAGGGTTTGGGTCTAGCCGAGTGGGTTTGGTTCTAGCCGAGTGGGTTTGGGTCTAGCCGATTCCGTTTTGGTGTAGCCGAGTGTGTTTGGGACTAGCCGAGTGGGTTTGGGTCTAGCCGAGTGGGTTTGGTTCTAGCCAATTGGGTTTGGGTCTAGCCGTGTGGGTTTGGGTCTAGCCGAGTGTGTTTGGGTCTAGCCGAGTGGGTTTGGGTCTAGCCGATTCCGTTTGGGTCTAGCCGAATGGGTTTGGGACTAGCCGAGGGGGTTTGGGTCTAGCCGAGTGGGATTGGTTCTAGCCAGTTGGGTTTGGGTCTAGCCGAGTGGGTTTGGGTCTAGCCGAGTGGGTTTGGGTCTAGCCGAGTGGGTTTGGGTGTAGCCGAGTGGGTTTGGGTGTAGCCGAGTGGGTTTGTGTCTAGCGGAGTGGGTTTGGGTGTAGCCGAGTGGATTTGGGTCCAGCCGAATGGGTTTGGGTCCAGCCGAGTGGGTTTGCGTCGAGCCGAGTGGGTTTTGGTCGAGCCGAGTGGGCTTGGGTCTAGCGGAGTGGGTTTGGGTCTAGCCGATTGGGTTTGGGTCTAGCCGAGTGGGTTTGGGTTTAGCCGAGTGGGTTTGGGTCTAGCCGATTGCGTTTGGGGCTAGCGGAGTGGGTTTGGGTCTAGTCGAGTGGGTTTGGGTCTAGCCGAGTGGGTTTGGGTCTAGCGGAGTGGGTTTGCGTCTAGCCGATTGGGTTTGGGTCTAGCCGAGTAGGTTTGTGTCTAGCCGAGTGGGTTTGGGTCTAGCCGAGTGGGTTTGGGTCCAGCCGAGTGGGTTTGGGTCTACAGAGTGGGTTTGGGTCTAGCCGAGTGGGTTTGGGTCTTACGGAGTGGGTTGGGGTCTAGCCAAGTGGGTTTGGGTCTAGCCGAGTGGGTTTGGGTCTACAGAGTGGGTTTGGGTCTGGCCGAGTGGGTTTGGGTCTAGCCAATTGGGTTTGGGTCTAGCGGAGTGGGTTTGGGTCTAGCGGAGTTGGTTTGGGTCTAGCGGAGTGGGTTTGGGTCTAGCCGAGTGGGTTTGGGTCCAGCCGAGTGGGTTTGGGACTAGCCCAGTGGGTTTGGGTATACCGAGTGGGTTTGGGTCTAGCCGAGTGGGTTTGGGTCTTGCCGAGTCGGTTGGGGTCTAGCCAAGTGGGTTTGGGTCTAGCCGAGTGGGTTTCGGTGTAGCCGAATGGGTTTGGGTCTAGCCGAGTGGGTTTGGGTCTAGCCGCGTGGGTTTGGGTCTAGCCGAGTGGGTTTGGGTCTAGCGAAGTGGGTTTGGGTCTAGCCGAGTGGGTTTGGGTCTAGCCGAGTGGGTTTGGGTCTAGCCGAGTGGGTTTGGGTCTAGCCGAGTGGGTTTGAGTCTAGCCGAGTGGGTTTGGGTCTGGCCGAGAGGGTTTGGGTCTAGCCGAGTGGGTTTGGTTCTAGCCGAGTGGGTTTGGGTATAGCCGATTCCGTTTTGGTGTAACCGAGTGTGTTTGGGACTAGCCGAGTGGGTTTGGGTCTAGCCGAGTGGGTTTGGTTCTAGCCAATTGGGTTTGGGTCTAGCCGTGTGGGTTTGGGTCTAGCCGAGTGGGTTTGGGTGTAGCCGAGTGGGTTTGGGTTTAGCCGAGTGGGTTTGTGTCTAGCGGAGTGGGCTTGGGTCTAGCGTAGTGGGTTTGGGTCTAGCCGATTGGGTTTCGGTCTAGCCGAGTGGGTTTGGGTTTAGCCGAGTGGGTTTGGGTCTAGCCGAGTGCGTTTGGGTCTAGCGGAGTGGGTTTGGGTCTGGGCGAATGGGTTTGGGTCTAGCCGAGTGGGTTTGGGTATAGCCGAGTGGGTTTGGGTCTTGCCGAGTGGGTTGGGGTCTAGCCAAGTGGGTTTGGGTCTAGCCGAGTGGGTTTCGGTGTAGCCGAATGGGTTTGGGTCTAGCGAAGTGGGTTTGGGTCTAGCCGAGTGGGTTTGTGTCTAGCCGAGTGGGTTTGGGTCTTGCCGAGTGGGTTTGGGTCTAGCCGAGTGGGTTTGGGTCTAGCCGAGTGGGCTTGGGTCTAGCCGATTCGGTTTGGGTCTAGCCGAATGGGTTTGGGACTAGCCGAGGGGGTTTGGGTCTAGCCGAGTGGGATTGGTTCTAGCCAGTTGGGTTTGGGTCTAGCCGAGTGGGTTTGGGTCTAGCCGAGTGGGTTTGGGTCCAGCCGAGTGGGTTTGGGTGTAGCCGAGTGGGTTTGGGTGTAGCCGAGTGGGTTTGTGTCTAGCGGAGTGGGTTTGGGTGTAGCCGAGTGGATTTGGGTCCAGCCGAATGGGTTTGGGTCCAGCCGAGTGGGTTTGCGTCGAGCCGAGTGGGTTTTGGTCGAGCCGAGTGGGCTTGGGTCTAGCGGAGTGGGTTTGGGTCTAGCCGATTGGGTTTGGGTCTAGCCGAGTGGGTTTGGGTTTAGCCGAGTGGGTTTGGGTCTAGCCGATTGCGTTTGGGGCTAGCGGAGTGGGTTTGGGTCTAGTCGAGTGGGTTTGGGTCTAGCCGAGTGGGTTTGGGTCTAGCGGAGTGGGTTTGCGTCTAGCCGATTGGGTTTGGGTCTAGCCGAGTAGGTTTGTGTCTAGCCGAGTGGGTTTGGGTCTAGCCGAGTGGGTTTGGGTCCAGCCGAGTGGGTTTGGGTCTACAGAGTGGGTTTGGGTCTAGCCGAGTGGGTTTGGGTCTTACGGAGTGGGTTGGGGTCTAGCCAAGTGGGTTTGGGTCTAGCCGAGTGGGTTTGGGTCTACAGAGTGGGTTTGGGTCTGGCCGAGTGGGTTTGGGTCTAGCCAATTGGGTTTGGGTCTAGCGGAGTGGGTTTGGGTCTAGCGGAGTTGGTTTGGGTCTAGCGGAGTGGGTTTGGGTCTAGCCGAGTGGGTTTGGGTCCAGCCGAGTGGGTTTGGGACTAGCCCAGTGGGTTTGGGTATACCGAGTGGGTTTGGGTCTAGCCGAGTGGGTTTGGGTCTTGCCGAGTCGGTTGGGGTCTAGCCAAGTGGGTTTGGGTCTAGCCGAGTGGGTTTCGGTGTAGCCGAATGGGTTTGGGTCTAGCCGAGTGGGTTTGGGTCTAGCCGCGTGGGTTTGGGTCTAGCCGAGTGGGTTTGGGTCTAGCGAAGTGGGTTTGGGTCTAGCCGAGTGGGTTTGGGTCTAGCCGAGTGGGTTTGGGTCTAGCCGAGTGGGTTTGGGTCTAGCCGAGTGGGTTTGAGTCTAGCCGAGTGGGTTTGGGTCTGGCCGAGAGGGTTTGGGTCTAGCCGAGTGGGTTTGGTTCTAGCCGAGTGGGTTTGGGTATAGCCGATTCCGTTTTGGTGTAACCGAGTGTGTTTGGGACTAGCCGAGTGGGTTTGGGTCTAGCCGAGTGGGTTTGGTTCTAGCCAATTGGGTTTGGGTCTAGCCGTGTGGGTTTGGGTCTAGCCGAGTGGGTTTGGGTGTAGCCGAGTGGGTTTGGGTTTAGCCGAGTGGGTTTGTGTCTAGCGGAGTGGGCTTGGGTCTAGCGTAGTGGGTTTGGGTCTAGCCGATTGGGTTTCGGTCTAGCCGAGTGGGTTTGGGTTTAGCCGAGTGGGTTTGGGTCTAGCCGAGTGCGTTTGGGTCTAGCGGAGTGGGTTTGGGTCTGGGCGAATGGGTTTGGGTCTAGCCGAGTGGGTTTGGGTATAGCCGAGTGGGTTTGGGTCTTGCCGAGTGGGTTGGGGTCTAGCCAAGTGGGTTTGGGTCTAGCCGAGTGGGTTTCGGTGTAGCCGAATGGGTTTGGGTCTAGCGAAGTGGGTTTGGGTCTAGCCGAGTGGGTTTGTGTCTAGCCGAGTGGGTTTGGGTCTTGCCGAGTGGGTTTGGGTCTAGCCGAGTGGGTTTGGGTCTAGCCGAGTGGGCTTGGGTCTAGCCGATTCGGTTTGGGTCTAGCCGAATGGGTTTGGGACTAGCCGAGGGGGTTTGGGTCTAGCCGAGTGGGATTGGTTCTAGCCAGTTGGGTTTGGGTCTAGCCGAGTGGGTTTGGGTCTAGCCGAGTGGGTTT
This sequence comes from Raja brachyura, assembly GCA_963514005.1. Next base: position 27,283,048 of record OY740815.1, on the reverse strand, counting down.
GGGTCCAGCCGAGTGGGTTTGGGTGTAGCCGAGTGGGTTTGGGTGTAGCCGAGTGGGTTTGTGTCTAGCGGAGTGGGTTTGGGTGTAGCCGAGTGGATTTGGGTCCAGCCGAATGGGTTTGGGTCCAGCCGAGTGGGTTTGCGTCGAGCCGAGTGGGTTTTGGTCGAGCCGAGTGGGCTTGGGTCTAGCGGAGTGGGTTTGGGTCTAGCCGATTGGGTTTGGGTCTAGCCGAGTGGGTTTGTGTTTAGCCGAGTGGGTTTGGGTCTAGCCGATTGCGTTTGGGTCTAGCGGAGTGGGTTTGGGTCTAGTCGAGTGGGTTTGGGTCTAGCCGAGTGGGTTTGGGTCTAGCGGAGTGGGTTTGCGTCTAGGCGATTGGGTTTGGGTCTAGCCGAGTGGGTTTGTGTCTAGCCGAATGGGTTTGGGTCTAGCCGAGTGGGTTTGGGTCCAGCCGAGTGGGTTTGGGTCTACAGAGTGGGTTTGGGTCTAGCCGAGTGGGTTTGGGTCTTACGGAGTGGGTTGGGGTCTAGCCAAGTGGGTTTGGGTCTAGCCGAGTGGGTTTGGGTCTACAGAGTGGGTTTGGGTCTGGCCGAGTGGGTTTGGGTCTTACCGAGTGGGTTTGGGTCTAGCCGAGTGGGTTTGGGTCTAGCCAATTGGGTTTGGGTCTAACGGAGTGGGTTTGGGTCTAGCGGAGTGGGTTTGGGTCTAGCGGAGTGGGTTTGGGTCTAGCCGAGTGGGTTTGGGTCCAGCCGAGTGGGTTTGGGACTACCCCAGTTGGTTTGGGTATACCGAGTGGCTTTGGGTCTGGCCGAGTGGGTTTGGGTCTTGCCGAGTGGGTTGGGGTCTAGCCAAGTGGGTTTGGGTCCAGCCGAGTGGGTTTCGGTGTAGCCGAATGGGTTTGGGTCTAGCCGAGTGGGTTTGGGTCTAGCCGCGTGGGTTTGGGTCTAGCCGAGTGGGTTTGGGTCTAGCCAAGTGGGTTTGGGTCTAGCCGAGTGGGTTTGGGCTAGCCGAGTGGGTTTGGGTCTAGCCGAGTGGGTTTGGGTCTAGCCGAGTGGGTTTGGGTCTAGCCGAGTGGGTTTGGGTCTGGCCGAGTGAATTTGGGTCTAGCCGAGTGGGTTTGGTTCTAGCCGAGTGGGTTTGGGTCTAGCCGATTCCGTTTTGGTCTAGCCGAGTGGGTTTGGGACTAGCCGAGTGGGTTTGGGTCTAGCCGAGTGGGTTTGGTTCTAGCCAATTAAGTTTAGGTCTAGCCGTGTGGGTTTGGGTCTAGCCGAGTGGGTTTGGGTCTAGCCAAGTGGGTTTGGGTGTAGCCGAGTGGGTTTGGGTGTAGCCGAGTGGGTTTGTGTCTAGCGGAGTGGGTTTGGGTGTAGCCGAGTGGATTTGGGTCTAACCGAATGGGTTTGGGTCCAGCCGAGTGGCTTTGCGTCGAGCCGAGTGGGTTTTGGTCTAGCCGAGTGGGCTTGGGTCTAGCGTAGTGGGTTTGGGTCTAGCCGATTGGGTTTGGGTCTAGCCGAGTGGGTTTGGGTATAGCCGAGTGGGTTTGGGTCTTGCCGAGTGGGTTGGGGTCTAGCCAAGTGGGTTTGGGTCTAGCCGAGTGGGTTTCGGTGTAGCCGAATGGGTTTGGGTCTAGCGAAGTGGGTTTGGGTCTAGCCGAGTGGGTTTGGGTCTAGCCGAGTGGGTTTGGGTCTAGCCGAGTGGGTTTGGGTCTAGCCGAGTGGGTTTGGGTCTAGCGGAGTGGGTTTGGGTCTAGCCGAGTGGGTTTGGGTCTGGCCGAGTGGGTTTGGGTCTAGCCGAGTGGGTTTGGTTCTAGCCGAGTGGGTTTGGGTCTAGCCGATTCCGTTTTGGTCTAGCCGAGTGGGTTTGGGACTAGTCGAGTGGGTTTGGGTCTAGCCGAGTGGGCTTGGTTCTAGCCAATTGGGTTTGGGTCTAGCCGTGTGGGTTTGGGTCTAGCCGAGTGGGTTTGGGTCTAGCCGAGTGGGTTTGGGTGTAGCCGAGTGGATTTGCGTCCAGCCGAATGGGTTTGGGTCCAGCCGAGTGGGTTTGCGTCGAGCCGAGTGGGTTTTGGTCTAGCCGAGTGGGCTTGGGTCTAGCGTAGTGGGTTTGGGTCTAGCCGATTGGGTTTGGGTGTAGCCGAGTGGGTTTGGGTTTAGCCGAGTGGGTTTGGGTCTAGCCGAGTGCGTTTGGGTCACGCGGAGTGGGTTTGGGACTAGGCGAATGGGTTTTGGTCTAGCCGAGTGGGTTTTGGTATAGCCGAGTGGGTTTGGGTCTTGCCGAGTGGGTTGGGGTCTAGCCAAGTGGGTTTGGGTCTAGCCGAGTGGGTTTCGGTGTAGCCGAATGGGTTTGGGTCTAGCCGAGTGGGTTTGGGTCTAGCCGCGTGGGTTTGGGTCTAGCCGAGTGGGTTTGGGTCTAGCAAAGTGGGTTTGGGTCTAGCCGAGTGGGTTTGGGTCTAGCCGAGTGGGTTTGGGTCTAGCCGAGTTGGTTTGGGTCTAGCCGAGTGGGTTTGGGTCTAGCCGAGTGGGTTTGGGTCTAGCGGAGTGGGTTTGGGTCTAACCGAGTGGGTTTGGGTCTAGCCGAGTGGGTTTGGGTCTAGCCGAGTGTGTTTGGGTTTAGCCGAGTGGGTTTGGGTCTAGCGTAGTGGGTTTGGGTCTAGCCGAGTGGGTTTGGGTCTAGCCGAGTGGGTTTGGGTCTAGCCGAGTGGGTTTGGGTCTAGCGGAGTGGGTTTGGGTCTGGCCGAGTGGGTTTGGGTCTAGCCGAGTGGGTTTGGTTCTAGCCGAGTGGGTTTGGGTCTAGCCGATTCTGTTTGCGTCTAGCCGAGTGGGTTTGGGACTAGCCGAGTGGGTTTGGGTCTAGCCGCGTGGGGTTGGTTCTAGCCAATTGGGTTTGGGTCTAGCCGTGTGGGTTTGGGTCTAGCCGAGTGGGTTTGGGTCTAGCCGAGTGGGTTTGGGTGTAGCCGAGTGGGTTTGGGTGTAGCCGAGTGTGTTTGTGTCTGGCGGAGTGGGTTTGGGTTTAGCCGAGTGGATTTGGGTCCAGCCGAATGGGTTTGGGTCCAGCCGAGTGGGTTTGCGTCGAGCCGAGTGGGTTTTGGTCTAGCCGAGTGGGCTTGGGTCTAGCGTAGTGGGTTTGGGTCTAGCTGATTGGGTTTGGGTCTAGCCGAGTGTGTTTCGGTTTAGCCGAGTGGGTTTGGGTCTAGCCGAGTGCGTTTGGGTCTAGCGGAGTGGGTTTGGGTCTAGGCGAATGGGTTTGGGTCTAGCCGAGTGGGTTTGGGTATAGCCGAGTGGGTTTGGGTCTACCCGAGTGGGTTTCGGTCTAGCCGAGTGGGTTTGGGTCTAGCCCAGTGGGTTTGGGTATAGCCGAGTGGGTTTGGGTCTAGCCGAGTGGGTTTGGTTCTAGCCAAGTAGGTTTGTGTCTAGCCGAGTGGGTTTGGGTCTATCCGAGTGGGCTTGGGTCTAGCCGAGTGGGTTTGGGTTCAGCCGAGTGGGTTTGGATCTAGCCGAGTGGGTTTGGGTCTAGCAGAGTGGTTTTGGGTCTAGCCATGTGGGTTTGGGTCTAGCGGAGTGAGTTTGGGTCTAGCCGATTGGGTTCGGGTCTAGCCGAGTGGGTTTGGGTTTAGCCGAGTGGGTTTGGGTCTAGCCGAGTGCGTTTGGGTCTAGCGGAGTGGGTTTGGGTCTAGCCGAGTGGGTTTGGGTCTAGCCGAGTGTGTTTGGGTATAGCCGAGTGGGTTGGTGTCTAGCCGAGTGGGTTTGGGTCTCGCCAAGTGGGTTTGGGTCTAGCCGAGTGGGTTTGGGTCCAGCCGAGTGGGTTTGGGTCTAGCCCAGTGGGTTTGGGACTACCGAGTGGGTTTGGGTCTAGCCGAGTCCGTTTGGGTCTAGCCGAGTGGGTTAGGGTCTAGCCGAGTGGGTTTGGGTCCAGCCGAGTGGGTTTGTGTCTAGCCCAGTGGGTTTGGGTATACCGAGTGGGTTTGGGTCTAGCCGAGTGGGTTTGGGTCTTGCCGAGTGGGTTGGGGTCTAGCCAAGTGGGTTTGGGTGTAGCCGAGTGGGTTTCGGTGTAGCCGAATGGGTTTGGGTCTAGCCGAGTGGGTTTGGGTCTCGCAGCGTGGGTTTGGGTCTAGTCGAGTGGGTTTGGGTCTAGCCGAGGAGGTTTCGGTCAATACGAGAGGGTTTTGGTCTCGCAGAGTGGGTTTGGGTCTAGCCGAGTGGGTTTGTGTCTGGCCAAGTGGGTTTGGGTCTAGCCGAGTGGGTTTGGGTCTAGCTGAGTGGGTTTGGGTCTAGCCGAGTGGGTTTGGGTCTAGCCGAGTGGGTTTGGGTCTAGCCGAGTGGGTTTGGGTCTAACCGAGTGGGTTTGGGTCTAGCCAAGTGCGTTCGGGTCTAGCCGAGTGGGTTTGGGTCTAGCCGAGTGGGTTTGGGTCTGGCCGAGTGGGTTTGGGTCTAGCCGAGTGGGTTTGGGTCTAGCCGAGTGGGTTTGGCTGTAGCCGAGTGGGTTTGGGTCTAGCCGAGTGGGTTGGGGTCTAGCCGAGTGGGTCTGGGTCTAGCCGAGTGCGTTTGGGTCTAGCAGAGTGGGTTTGGGTCTAGCCGAGTGGGTTTGGGTCGAGCCGAGTGGGTTTGGGTATAGCCGAGTGGGTTTGGGTCTAGCCGTGTGGGTTTGGGTCTAGCCGAGTGGGTTTGGGTGTAGCCGAGTGGATTTGGGTCCAGCCGAATGGGGTTGGGTCCAGCCGAGTGGGTTTGCGTCGAGCCGAGTGGGTTTTGGTCTAGCCGAGTGGGTTTGGGTCTAGCGTAGTGGGTTTGGGTCTAGCCGATTGGGTTTGGGTCTAGCCGAGTGGGTTTGGGTTTAGCCGAGTGGGTTTGGGTCTAGCCAAGTGCATTTGGGTCTAGCGGAGTGGGTTTGGGTCTAGGCGAATGGGTTTGGGTCTAGCCGAGTGGGTTTGGGTATAGCCGAGTGGGTTTGGGTCTTGCCGAGTGTGTTGGGGTCTAGCCAAGTGGGTTTCGGTCTAGCCGAGTGGGTTTCGGTGTAGCCGAATGGGTTTGGGTCTAGCCGAGTGGGTTTGGGTCTAGCCGCGTGGGTTTGGGTCTAGCCGAGTGGGTTTGGGTCTAGCGTAGTGGGTTTGGGTCTAGCCGAGTGGGTTTGGGTCTAGCCGAGTGGGTTTGGGTCTAGCCGAGTGGGTTTGGGTCTACCCGAGTGGGTTTGGGTCTAGCCGAGTGGGTTTGGGTCTAGCGGAGTGGGTTTGGGTCTAACCGAGTGGGTTTGGGTCTAGCCGAGTGGGTTTGGGTCTAGCCGAGTGGGTTTGGGTTTAGCCGAGTGGGTTTGGGTCTAGCCTAGTGGGTTTGGGTCTGGCCTAGTGGGTTTGGGTCTAGCCGATTGGGTTTGGGTCTAGCCGAGTGGGTTTGGGTCTAGCCGAGTGGGTTTGGGTCTGGCTGAGTGGGTTTGGGTCTAGCCGAGTGGGTTTGGTTCTAGCCAAGTGGGTTTGAGTCTAGCCGATTCCGTTTGGGTCTAGCCGAGTGGGTTTGGGACTAGCCGAGTGGGTTTGGGTTAGCCGAGTGGGTTTGGTTCTAGCCAATTGGGTTTGGGTCTGGCCGTGTGGGTTTGGGTGTAGCCGAGTGGGTTTGGGTCTAGCCGAGTGGGTTTGGGTGTAGCCGAGTGGGTTTGGGTGTAGCCGAGTGGGTTTGTGTCTAGCGGAGTGGGTTTGGGTGTAGCCGAGTGGATTTGGGACCAGCCGAATGGGTTTGGGTCCAGCCGAGTGGGTTTGCGTCGAGCCGAGTGGGTTTTGGTCTAGCCGAGTGGGCTTGGGTCTAGCATAGTGGGTTTGGGTCTAGCCGATTGGGTTTGGGTCTAGCCGAGTGGGTTTGGGTTTAGCCGAGTGGGTTTGGGTCTAGCCGAGTGCGTTTGGGTCTAGCGGAGTGGGTTTGGGTCTAGGTGAATGGGTTTGGGTCCAGCCGAGTGGGTTTGGGTATAGCCGAGTGGGTTTGTGTCTAGCCGAGTGGGTTTGGGTCTAGCCGAGTGGGTTTGTGTCTAGCCGAGTGGGTTTGGGTCTAGCCGAGTGGGTTTGGGACTAGCCGAGTGGGTTTGGGTCTAGCCGAGTGGGTTTGGTTCTAACCGAGTGGGTTTGGGTCTAGCCGAGTGGGTTTGGGTTTAGCCGAGTGGGATTGGGTTATGCCGAGTGGGTTTGGGTCTAGCCGAGTGGGTTTGGGTCTAGCGGAGTGGGTTTGGGTCTAGCCGAGTGGGTTTGGGTCTAGTGGAGTGGGTTTGGGTCTGGCCGTGTGGGTTTGGGTGTAGCCGAGTGGGTTTGGGTCTAGCCGAGTGGGTTTGGGTGTAGCCGAGTGGGTTTGGGTGTAGCCGAGTGGGTTTGTGTCTAGCGGAGTGGGTTTGGGTGTAGCCGAGTGGATTTGGGTCCAGCCGAATGGTTTTGGGTCCAGCCGAGTGTGTTTGCGTCGAGCCGAGTGGGTTTTGGTCTAGCCGAGTGGGCTTGGGTCTAGCATAGTGGGTTTGGGTCTAGCCGATTGGGTTTGGGTCTAGCCGAGTGGGTTTGGGTTTAGCCGAGTGGGTTTGGGTCTAGCCGAGTGCGTTTGGGTCTAGCGGAGTGGGTTTGGGTCTAGGTGAATGGGTTTGGGTCCAGCCGAGTGGGTTTGGGTATAGCCGAGTGGGTTTGTGTCTAGCCGAGTGGGTTTGGGTCTAGCCGAGTGGGTTTGTGTCTAGCCGAGTGGGTTTGGGTCTAGCCGAGTGGGTTTGGGACTAGCCGAGTGGGTTTGGGTCTAGCCGAGTGGGTTTGGTTCTAACCGAGTGGGTTTGGGTCTAGCCGAGTGGGTTTGGGTTTAGCCGAGTGGGATTGGGTTATGCCAAGTGGGTTTGGGTCTAGCCGAGTGGGTTTGGGTCTAGCGGAGTGGGTTTGGGTCTAGCCGAGTGGGTTTGGGTCTAGTGGAGTGGGTTTGGGTCTGGCCGTGTGGGTTTGGGTGTAGCCGAGTGGGTTTGGGTCTAGCCGAGTGGGTTTGGGTGTAGCCGAGTGGGTTTGGGTGTAGCCGAGTGGGTTTGTGTCTAGCGGAGTGGGTTTGGGTGTAGCCGAGTGGATTTGGGTCCAGCCGAATGGTTTTGGGTCCAGCCGAGTGGGTTTGCGTCGAGCCGAGTGGGTTTTGGTCTAGCCGAGTGGGCTTGGGTCTAGCATAGTGGGTTTGGGTCTAGCCGATTGGGTTTGGGTCTAGCCGAGTGGGTTTGGGTTTAGCCGAGTGGGTTTGGGTCTAGCCGAGTGCGTTTGGGTCTAGCGGAGTGGGTTTGGGTCTAGGTGAATGGGTTTGGGTCCAGCCGAGTGGGTTTGGGTATAGCCGAGTGGGTTTGTGTCTAGCCGAGTGGGTTTGGGTCTAGCCGAGTGGGTTTGTGTCTAGCCGAGTGGGTTTGGGTCTAGCCGAGTGGGTTTGGGACTAGCCGAGTGGGTTTGGGTCTAGCCGAGTGGGTTTGGTTCTAACCGAGTGGGTTTGGGTCTAGCCGAGTGGGTTTGGGTTTAGCCGAGTGGGATTGGGTTATGCCGAGTGGGTTTGGGTCTAGCCGAGTGGGTTTGGGTCTAGCGGAGTGGGTTTGGGTCTAGCCGAGTGGGTTTGGGTCTAGTGGAGTGGGTTTGCATCTAGCCGATTGGGTTTGGGTCTAGCCGAGTGGGTTTGGGTTTAGCAGAGTGGGTTTGGGTCTAGCCGAGTGCAGTTGGGTCTAGCGGAGTGGGTTTGCGTCTAGCCGAGTGGGTTTGGGTCTAACCGAGTGGGTTTGGGTATAGCCGAGTGGGTTTGTGTCCAGCCGAGTGGGTTTGGGTCTAGCCGAGTGGGTTTGGTTCTAGCCGAGTGGGTTTGGGTCCAGCCGAGTGGGTTTGGGTCTAGCCGAGTGGGTTTGGGTCTACAGAGTGGGTTTGGGTCTAGCCGAGTGGGTTTGGGTCTTGCCGAGTGTGTTGGGGTCTAGCCAAGTGGGTTTGGGTCTAGCCGAGTGGGTTTCGGTGTAGCCGAATGGGTTTGGGTCTAGCCGAGTGGGTTTGGGTCTAGCCGAGTGGGTTTGGGTCTAGCCGCGTGGGTTTGGGTCCAGCCGAGTGGGTTTGGGTCTAGCGAAGTGGGTTTGGGTCTAGCCGAGTGGGTTTGGGTCTAGCCGAGTGGGTTTGGGTCTAGCCGAGTGGGTTTGGGTCTAGCCGAGTGGGTTTGGGTCTAACCGAGTGGGTTTGGGTTTAGCCAAGTGCGTTCGGGTCTAGCCGAGTGGGTTTGGGTCTAGCCGAGTGGGTTTGGGTATAGCCGAGTGGGTTTGTGTCTAGCCGAGTGGGTTTGGTTCTAACCGAGTGGGTTTGGGTCTAGCCGAGTGGGTTTGGGTTTAGCCGAGTGGGATTGGGTTATGCCGAGTGGGTTTGGGTCTAGCCGAGTGGGTTTGGGTCTAGCGGAGTGGGTTTGGGTCTAGCCGAGTGGGTTTGGGTCTAGTGGAGTGGGTTTGCATCTAGCCGATTGGGTTTGGGTCTAGCCGAGTGGGTTTGGGTTTAGCAGAGTGGGTTTGGGTCTAGCCGAGTGCAGTTGGGTCTAGCGGAGTGGGTTTGCGTCTAGCCGAGTGGGTTTGGGTCTAGCCGAGTGGGTTTGGGTATAGCCGAGTGGGTTTGTGTCCAGCCGAGTGGGTTTGGGTCTAGCCGAGTGGGTTTGGGTCTAGCCGAGTGGGTTTGGGTCCAGCCGAGTGGGTTTGGGTCTAGCCGAGTGGGTTTGGGTCTACAGAGTGGGTTTGGGTCTAGCCGAGTGGGTTTGGGTCTTGCCGAGTGTGTTGGGGTCTAGCCAAGTGGGTTTGGGTCTAGCCGAGTGGGTTTCGTTGTAGCCGAATGGGTTTGGGTCTAGCCGAGTGGGTTTGGGTCTGGCCGAGTGGGTTTGGGTCTAGCCGCGTGGGTTTGGGTCTAGCCGAGTGGGTTTGGGTCTAGCGAAGTGGGTTTGGGTCTAGCCGAGTGGGTTTGGGTCTAGCCGAGTGGGTTTGGGTCTAGCCGAGTCGGTTTGGGTCTAGCCGAGTGGGTTTGGGTCTAACCGAGTGGGTTTGGGTTTAGCCAAGTGCGTTCGGGTCTAGCCGAGTGGGTTTGGGTCTAGCCGAGTGGGTTTGGGTCTGGCCGAGTGGGTTTGGGTCTAGCCGAGTGGGTTTGGCTGTAGCCGAGTGGGTTTGGGTCTAGCCGAGTAGGTTGGGGTCTAGCCGAGTGGGTCTGGGTCTAGCCGAGTGCGTTTGGGTCTAGCAGAGTGGGTTTGGGTCTAGCCGAGTGGGTTTGGGTCGAGCCGAGTGGGTTTGGGTATAGCCGAGTGGGTTTGGGTCTAGCCGTGTGGGTTTGGGTCTAGCCGAGTGGGTTTGGGTGTAGCCGAGTGGATTTGGGTCCAGCCGAATGGGTTTGGGTCCAGCCGAGTGGGTTTGCGTCGAGCCGAGTGGGTTTTGGTCTAGCCGAGTGGGTTTGGGTCTAGCGTAGTGGGTTTGGGTCTAGCCGATTGGGTTTGGGTCTAGCCGAGTGGGTTTGGGTTTAGCCGAGTGGGTTTGGGTCTAGCCAAATGCATTTGGGTCTAGCGGAGTGGGTTTGGGTCTAGGCGAATGGGTTTGGGTCTAGCCGAGTGGGTTTGGGTATAGCCGAGTGGGTTTGTGTCTTGCCGAGTGTGTTGGGGTCTAGCCAAGTGGGTTTCGGTCTAGCCGAGTGGGTTTCGGTGTAGCCGAATGGGTTTGGGTCTAGCCGACTGGGTTTGGGTCTAGCCGAGTGGATTTGGGTCCAGCCGAATGGGTTTGGGTCCAGCCGAGTGGGTTTGCGTCGAGCCGAGTGGGTTTTGGTCTAGCCGAGTGGGCTTGGGTCTAGCATAGTGGGTTTGGGTCTAGCCGATTGGGTTTGGGTCTAGCCGAGTGGGTTTGGGTTTAGCCGAGTGGGTTTGGGTCTAGCCGAGTGCGTTTGGGTCTAGCGGAGTGGGTTTGGGTCTAGGTGAATGGGTTTGGGTCCAGCCGAGTGGGTTTGGGTATAGCCGAGTGGGTTTGTGTCTAGCCGAGTGGGTTTGGGTCTAGCCGAGTGGGTTTGTGTCTAGCCGAGTGGGTTTGGGTCTAGCCGAGTGGGTTTGGGACTAGCTGAGTGGGTTTGGGTCTAGCCGAGAGGGTTTGGTTCTAACCGAGTGGGTTTGGGTCTAGCCGAGTGGGTTTGGGTTTAGCCGAGTGGGATTGGGTTATGCCGAATGGGTTTGGGTCTAGCCGAGGGGGTTTGGGTCTAGCGGAGTGGGTTTGGTTCTGGCCGAGTGGGTTTGGGTCTAGCGGAGTGGGTTTGCATCTAGCCGATTGGGTTTGGGTCTAGCCGAGTGGGTTTGGGTTTAGCAGAGTGGGTTTGGGTCTAGCCTAGTGCAGTTGGGTCTAGCCGAGTGGGTTTGCGTCTAGCCGAGTGGGTTTGGGTCTAGCCGAGTTGGTTTGGGTATAGCCGAGTGGGTTTGTGTCCAGCCGAGTGGGTTTGGGTCTAGCCGAGTGGGTTTGGGTCTAGCCGAGTGGGTTTGGGTCTACAGAGTGGGTTTGGGCCTAGCTGAGTGGGTTTGGGTCTTGCCGAGTGTGTTGGGGTCTAGCCAAGTGGGTTTGGGTCTAGCCGAGTGGGTTTCGGTGTAGCCAAATGGGTTTGGGTCTAGCCGAGTGGGTTTGGGTCTAGCCGCGTGGGTTTGGGTTTAGCCGAGTGGGTTTGGGTCTAGCCGAGTGGGTTTCGGTGTTGCCGAATGGGTTTGGGTCTAGCCGAGTGGGTTTGGGTCTAGCCGCGTGGGTTTGGGTCTAGCCGAGTGGGTTTGGGTCTAGCCGAGTGGGTTTGGGTCTAGCCGAATGGGTTTGGGTCTAGCCGAGTGGGTTTGGGTCTAGACGAGTGGGTTTGGGTCTGGCTGAGTGGGTTTGGGTCTAGCCGAGTGGGTTTGGTTCTAGCCGAGTGGGTTTGAGTCTAGCCGATTCCGTTTGGGTCTAGCCGAGTGGGTTTGGGACTAGCCGAGTGGGTTTGGGTCCAGCCGAGTGGGTTTGGTTCTAGCCAATTGGGTTTGGGTCTGGCCGTGTGGGTTTGGGTGTAGCCGAGTGGGTTTGGGTCTAGCCGAGTGGGTTTGGGTGTAGCCGAGTGGGTTTGGGTGTAGCCGAGTGGGTTTGTGTCTAGCGGAGTGGGTTTGGGTGTAGCCGAGTGGATTTGGGTCCAGCCGAATGGGTTTGGGACCAGCCGAGTGGGTTTGCGTCGAGCCGAGTGGGTTTTGGTCTAGCCGAGTGGGCTTGGGTCTAGCATAGTGGGTTTGGGTCTAGCCGATTGGGTTTGGGTCTAGCCGAGTGGGTTTGCGTTTAGCCGAGTGGGTTTGGGTCTAGCCGAGTGCGTTTGGGTCTAGCGGAGTGGGTTTGGGTCTAGGTGAATGGGTTTGGGTCCAGCCGAGTGGGTTTGGGTATAGCCGAGTGGGTTTGTGTCTAGCCGAGTGGGTTTGGGTCTAGCCGAGTGGGTTTGTGTCTAGCCGAGTGGGTTTGGGTCTAGCCGAGTGGGTTTGGGACTAGCCGAGTGGGTTTGGGTCTAGCCGAGTGGGTTTGGTTCTAACCGAGTGGGTTTGGGTCTAGCCGAGTGGGTTTGGGTTTAGCAGAGTGGGATTGGGTTATGCCGAGTGGGTTTGGGTCTAGCCGAGCGGGTTTGGGTCTAGCGGAGTGGGTTTGGGTCTAGCCGAGTGGGTTTGGGTCTAGCGGAGTGGGTTTGCATCTAGCCGATTGGGTTTGGGTCTAGCCGAGTGGGTTTGGGTTTAGCAGAGTGGGTTTGGGTCTAGCCGAGTGCAGTTGGGTCTAGCGGAGTGGGTTTGCGTCTAGCCGAGTGGGTTTGGGTCTAGCCGAGTGGGTTTGGGTCTAGCCGAGTGGGTTTGGGTCTAGCCGAGTGGGTTTGGGTCTAGCCGAGTGGGTTTGGGTCTGGCCGAGTGGGTTTGGGTCTAGCCGAGTCCGTTTGGGTCTAGCCGAGTGGCTTTGGGACTAGCCGAGTGGGTTTGGGTCTAGCCGAGTGGGTTTGGTTCTAGCCAAGTGGGTTTGGGTCTAGCTGTTTGGGTTTGGGTCTAGCCGAGTGGGTTTGGGTGTAGCCGAGTGGGTTTGGTTCTAGCCAAGTGGGTTTGGGTCTAGCTGTGTGGGTTTGGGTCTAGCCGAGTGGGTTTGTGTCTAGCCGAGTGGGTTTGGGTCTAGACGAGTGGGTTTGGGTGTAGCCGAGTGGGTTTGTGTCTAGCGGAGTGGGTTTGGGTCTACAGAGTGGGTTTGGGTCTAGCCGAGTGGGTTTGGGTCTTACGGAGTGGGTTGGGGTCTAGCCAAGTGGGTTTGGGTCTAGACGAGTGGGTTTGGGTCTACAGAGTGGGTTTGGGTCTAGCCGAGTGGGTTTGGGTCTTACCGAGTGGGTTTGGGTCTAGCCGAGTGGGTTTGTGTCTAGCGGAGTGGGATTGGGTTATGCCGAGTGGGTTTGGGTCAAGCCGAGTGGGTTTGGGTCTAGCGGAGTGGGTTTGGGTCTAGCCGAGTGGGTTTGGGTCTAGCGGAGTGGGTTTGCATCTAGCCGATTGGGTTTGGGTCTAGCCGAGTGGGTTTGGGTTTAGCAGAGTGGGTTTGGGTCTAGCCGAGTGCAGTTGGGTCTAGCGGAGTGGGTTTGCGTCTAGCCGAGTGGGTTTGGGTCTAGCCGAGTGGGTTTGGGTATAGCCGAGTGGGTTTGTGTCCAGCCGAGTGGGTTTGGGTCTAGCCGATTGGGTTTGGGTCTAGCCGAGTGGGTTTGGGTCCAGCCGAGTGGGTTTGGGTCTAGCCGAGTGGGTTTGGGTCTACAGAGTAGGTTTGGGTCTAGCCGAGTGGGTTTGGGTCTTGCCGAGTGTGTTGGGGTCTAGCCAAGTGGGTTTGGGTCTAGCCGAGTGGGTTTCGGTGTAGCCGAATGGGTTTGGGTCTAGCCGAGTGGGTTTGGGTCTAGCCGCGTGGGTTTGTGTCTAGCCGAGTGGGTTTGGGTCTAGCCGAGTGGGTTTCGGTGTAGCCGAATGGGTTTGGGTCTAGCCGAGTGGGTTTGGGTCTAGCCGCGTGGGTTTGGGTCTAGCCGAGTGGGTTTGGGTCTAGCGAAGTGGGTTTGGGTCTAGCCGAGTGGGTTTGGGTCTAGCCGAGTGGGTTTGGGTCTAGCCCAGTGGGTTTGGGTCTAGCCGAGTGGGTTTGGGTCTAACCGAGTGGGTTTGGGTCTAGCCAAGTGCGTTCGGGTCTAGCCGAGTGGGTTTGGGTCTAGCCGAGTGGGTTTGGGTCTGGCCGAGTGGGTTTGGGTCTAGCCGAGTGGGTTTGGGTCTAGCCGAGTGGGTTTGGCTGTAGCCGAGTGGGTTTGGGTCTAGCCGAGTGGGTTGGGGTCTAGCCGAGTGGGTCTGGGTCTAGCCGAGTGCGTTTGGGTCTAGCAGAGTGGGTTTCGGTCTAGCCGAGTGGGTTTGGCTCGAGCCGAGTGGGTTTGGGTATAGCCGAGTGGGTTTGGGTCTAGCCGTGTGGGTTTGGGTCTAGCCGAGTGGGTTTGGGTGTAGCCGAGTGGATTTGGGTCCAGCCGAATGGGTTTGGGTCCAGCCGAGTGGGTTTGCGTCGAGCCGAGTGGGTTTTGGTCTAGCCGAGTGGGTTTGGGTCTAGCGTAGTGGGTTTGGGTCTAGCCGAATGGGTTTGGGTCCAGCCGAGTGGGTTTGCGTCGAGCCGAGTGGGTTTTGGTCTAGCCGAGTGGGTTTGGGTCTAGCGTAGTGGGTTTGGGTCTAGCCGATTGGGTTTGGGTCTAGCCGAGTGGGTTTGGGTTTAGCCGAGTGGGTTTGGGTCTAGCCAAGTGCATTTGGGTCTAGCGGAGTGGGTTTGGGTCTAGGCGAATGGGTTTGGGTCTATCCGAGTGGGTTTGGGTATAGCCGAGTGGGTTTGGGTCTTGCCGAGTGTGTTGGGGTCTAGCCAAGTCGGTTTCGTTCTAGCCGAGTGGGTTTCGGTGTAGCCGAATGGGTTTGGGTCTAGCCGAGTGGGTTTGGGTCTAGCCGCGTGGGTTTGGGTCTAGCCGAGTGGGTTTGGGTCTAGCGACGTGGGTTTGGGTCTAGCCGAGTGGGTTTGGGTCTAGCCGAGTGGGTTTGGGTCTAGCCGAGTGGGTTTGGGTCTAGCCGAGTGGGTTTGGGTCAAGCGGACTGGGTTTGGGTCTAACCGAGTGGGTTTGCGTCTAGCCGAGTGGGTTTGGGTCTAGCCGAGTGGGTTTGGGTTTAGCCGAGTGGGTTTGGGTCTAGCCTAGTGGGTTTGGGTCTAGCCGAGTGGGTTTGGGTCTAGCCGAGTGGGTTTGGGTCTAGCCGAGTGGGTTTGGGTCTAGCCGAGTGGGTTTGGGTCTGGCTGAGTGGGTTTTGGGTCTAGCCGAATGGGTTTGGTTCTAGCCGAGTGGGTTTGAGTCTAGCCGATTTCGTTTGGGTCTAGCCGAGTGGGTTTGGGACTAGCCGAGTGGGTTTGGGTCTAGGCGAGTGGGTTTGAGTCTAGCCGAGTGGGTTTGGCTGTAGCCGAGTGGGTTTGGGTCTAGCCGAGTGGGTTGGGGTCTAGCCGAGTGGGTCTGGGTCTAGCCGAGTGCGTTTGGGTCTAGCAGAGTGGGTTTGGGTCTAGCCGAGTGGGTTTGGGTCGAGCCGAGTGGGTTTGGGTATAGCCGAGTGGGTTTGGGTCTAGCCGTGTGGGTTTGCGTCTAGCCGAGTGGGTTTGGGTGTAGCCGAGTGGATTTGGGTCCAGCCGAATGGGTTTGGGTCCAGCCGAGTGGGTTTGCGTCGAGCCGAGAGGTTTTGGTCTAGCCGAGTGGGTTTGGGTCTAGCGTAGTGGGTTTGGGTCTAGCCGATTGGGTTTGGGTCTAGCCGAGTGGGTTTGGGTTTAGCCGAGTGGGTTTGGGTCTAGCCAAGTGCATTTGGGTCTAGCGGAGTGGGTTTGGGTCTAGGCGAATGGGTTTGGGTCTAGCCGAGTGGGTTTGGGTATAGCCGAGTGGGTTTGGGTCTTGCCGAGTGTGTTGGGGTCTAGCCAAGTGGGTTTCGGTCTAGCCGAGTGGGTTTCGGTGTAGCCGAATGGGTTTGGGTCTAGCCGAGTGGGTTTGGGTCTAGCCGCGTGGGTTTGGGTCTAGCCGAGTGGGTTTGGGTCTAGCGAAGTGGGTTTGGGTCTAGCCGAGTGGGGTTGGGTCTAGCCGAGTGGGTTTGTGTCTAGCCGAGTGGGTTTGGGTCTAGCCGAGTGGGTTTGGGTCTAGCCGAGTGGGTTTGGGTCTAGCGGACTGGGTTTGGGTCTAACCGAGTGGGTTTGGGTCTAGCCGAGTGGGTTTGGGTCTAGCCGAGTGGGTTTGGGTTTAGCCGAGTGGGTTTGGGTCTAGCCTAGTGGGTTTGGGTCTAGCCGAGTGGGTTTGGGTCTAGCCGAGTGGGTTTGGGTCTAGCCGAGTGGGTTTGGGTCTAGCCGAGTGGGTTTGGGTCTGGCTGAGTGGGTTTTGGGTCTAGCCGAGTGGGTTTGGTTCTAGCCGAGTGGGTTTGAGTCTAGCCGATTCCGTTTGGGTCTAGCCGAGTGGGTTTGGGACTAGCCGAGTGGGTTTGGGTGTAGCCGAGTGGGTTTGGGTGTAGCCGAGTGGGTTTGTGTCTAGCGGAGTGGGTTTGGGTGTAGCCGAGTGGATTTGGGTCCAGCCGAATGGGTTTGGGTCCAGCCGAGTGGGTTTGCGTCGAGCCGAGTGGGTTTTGGTCTAGCCGAGTGGGCTTGGGTCTAGCATAGTGGGTTTGGGTCTAGCCGATTGGGTTTGCGTCTAGCCGAGTGGGTTTGGGTTTAGCCGAGTGGGTTTGGGTCTAGCCGAGTGCGTTTGGGTCTAGCGGAGTGGGTTTGGGTCTAGGTGAATGGGTTTGGGTCCAGCCGAGTGGGTTTGGGTCTAGCGAAGTGGGTTTGGGTCTAGCCGAGTGGGTTTGGGTCTAGCCGAGTGGGTTTGGGTCTAGCCGAGTGGGTTTGGGTCTAGCCGAGTGGGTTTGGGTCTAGCCGAGTGGGTTTGGGTCTAGCGGACTGGGTTTGGGTCTAACCGAGTGGGTTTGGGTCTAGCCGAGTGGGTTTGGGTCTAGCCGAGTGGGTTTGGGTTTAGCCGAGTGGGTTTGGGTCTAGCCTAGTGGGTTTGGGTCTAGCCGAGTGGGTTTGGGTCTAGCCGAGTGGGTTTGGGTCTAGCCGAGTGGGTTTGGGTCTAGCCGAGTGGGTTTGGGTCTGGCTGAGTGGGTTTTGGATCTAGCCGAGTGGGTTTGGTTCTAGCCGAGTGGGTTTGAGTCTAGCCGATTCCGTTTGGGTCTAGCCGAGTGGGTTTGGGACTAGCCGAGTGGGTTTGGGTCTAGCCGAGTGGGTTTGGTTCTAGCCAATTGGGTTTGGGTCTGGCCGTGTGGGTTTGGGTGTAGCCGAGTGGGTTTGGGTCTAGCCGAGTGGGTTTGGGTGTAGCCGAGTGGGTTTGGGTGTAGCCGAGTGGGTTTGTGTCTAGCGGAGTGGGTTTGGGTGTAGCCGAGTGGATTTGGGTCCAGCCGAATGGGTTTGGGTCCAGCCGAGTGGGTTTGCGTCGAGCCGAGTGGGTTTTGGTCTAGCCGAGTGGGCTTGGGTCTAGCATAGTGGATTTGGGTCTAGCCAATTGGGTTTGGGTCTAGCCGAGTGGGTTTGGGTTTAGCCGAGTGGGTTTGGGTCTAGCCGAGTGCGTTTGGGTCTAGCGGAGTGGGTTTGGGTCTAGGTGAATGGGTTTGGGTCCAGCCGAGTGGGTTTGGGTATAGCCGAGTGGGTTTGTGTCTAGCCGAGTGGGTTTGGGTCTAGCCGAGTGGGTTTGTGTCTAGCCGAGTGGGTTTGGGTCTAGCCGAGTGGGTTTGGTTCTAACCGAGTGGGTTTGGGTCTAGCCGAGTGGGTTTGGGTTTAGCCGAGTGGGATTGGGTTATGCCGAGTGGGTTTGGGTCTAGCCGAGTGGGTTTGGGTCTAGCGGAGTGGGTTTGGGTCTAGCCGAGTGGGTTTGGGTCTAGCGGAGTGGGTTTGCATCTAGCCGATTGGGTTTGGGTCTAGCCGAGTGGGTTTGGGTTTAGCAGAGTGGGTTTGGGTCTAGCCGAGTGGGTTTGGGTCTAGCCGCGTGGGTTTGGGTCTAGCCGAGTGGGTTTGGGTCTAGCCGAGTGGGTTTTGGTGTAGCCGAATGGGTTTGGGTCTAGCCGAGTGGGTTTGGGTCTAGCCGCGTGGGTTTGGGTCTAGCCGAGTGGGTTTGGGTCTAGCGAAGTGGGTTTGGCTGTAGCCGAGTGGGTTTGGGTCTAGCCGTGTGGGTTGGGGTCTAGCCGAGTGGGTCTGGGTCTAGCCGAGTGCGTTTGGGTCTAGCAGAGTGGGTTTGGGTCTAGCCGAGTGGGTTTGGCTCGAGCCGAGTGGGTTTGGGTATAGCCGAGTGGGTTTGGGTCTAGCCGTGTGGGTTTGGGTCTAGCCGAGTGGGTTTGGGTGTAGCCGAGTGGATTTGGGTCCAGCCGAATGGGTTTGGGTCCAGCCGAGTGGGTTTGCGTCGAGCCGAGTGGGTTTTGGTCTAGCCGAGTGGGTTTGGGTCTAGCGTAGTGGGTTTGGGTCTAGCCGATTGGGTTTGGGTCTAGCAGAGTGGGTTTGGGTTTAGCCGAGTGGGTTTGGGTCTAGCCAAGTGCATTTGGGTCTAGCGGAGTGGGTTTGGGTCTAGGCGAATGGGTTTGGGTCTAGCCGAGTGGGTTTGGGTCTAGCCGCGTGGGTTTGGGTCTAGCCGAGTGGGTTTGGGTCTAGCGAAGTGGGTTTGGGTCTAGCCGAGTGGGTTTGGGTCTAGCCGAGTGGGTTTGGGTCTAGCCGAGTGGGTTTGGGTCTAGCCGAGTGGGTTTCGGTCTAGCCGAGTGGGTTTGGGTCAAGCGGACTGGGTTTGGGTCTAACCGAGTGGGTTTGGGTCTAGCCGAGTGGGTTTGGGTCTAGCCGAGTGGGTTTGGGTTTAGCCGAGTGGGTTTGGGTCTAGCCTATTGGGTTTGGGTCTAGCCGAGTGGGTTTGGGTCTAGCCGAGTGGGTTTGGGTCTAGCCGAGTGGGTTTGGGTCTAGCCGAGTGGGTTTGGGTCTGGCTGAGTGGGTTTTGGGTCTAGCCGAGTGGGTTTGGTTCTAGCCGAGTGGGTTTGAGTCTAGCCGATTCCGTTTGGGTCTAGCCGAGTGGGTTTGGGACTAGCCGAGTGGGTTTGGGTCTAGGCGAGTGGGTTTGGGTCTAGCCGAGTGGGTTTGGCTGTAGCCGAGTGGGTTTGGGTCTACCCGAGTGGGTTGGGGTCTAGCCGAGTGGGTCTGGGTCTAGCCGAGTGCGTTTGGGTCTAGCAGAGTGGGTTTGGGTCTAGCCGAGTGGGTTTGGGTCGAGCCGAGTGGGTTTGGGTATAGCCGAGTGGGTTTGGGTCTAGCCGTGTGGGTTTGGGTCTAGCCGAGTGGGTTTGGGTGTAGCCGAGTGGATTTGGGTCCAGCCGAATGGGTTTGGGTCCAGCCGAGTGGGTTTGCGTCGAGCCGAGTGGGTTTTGGTCTAGCCGAGTGGGTTTGGGTCTAGCGTAGTGGGTTTGGGTCTAGCCGATTGGGTTTGGGTCTAGCCGAGTGGGTTTGGGTTTAGCCGAGTGGGTATGGGTCTTGCCGAGTGTGTTGGGGTCTAGCCAAGTGGGTTTCGGTCTAGCCGAGTGGGTTTCGGTGTAGCCGAATGGGTTTGGGTCTAGCCGAGTGGGTTTGGGTCTAGCCGCGTGGGTTTGGGTCTAGCCGAGTGGGTTTGGGTCTAGCGTAGTGGGTTTGGGTCTAGCCGAGTGGGTTTGGGTCTAGCCGAGTGGGTTTGGGTCTAGCCGAGTGGGTTTGGGTCTAGCCGAGTGGGTTTGGGTCTAGCCGAGTGGGTTTGGGTCTAGCGGACTGGGTTTGGGTCTAACCGAGTGGGTTTGGGTCTAGCCGAGTGGGTTTGGGTCTAGCCGAGTGGGTTTGGGTTTAGCCGAGTGGGTTTGGGTCTAGCCTAGTGGGTTTGGGTCTAGCCGAGTGGGTTTGGGTCTAGCCGAGTGGGTTTGGGTCTAGCCGAGTGGGTTTGGGTCTAGCCGAGTGGGTTTGGGTCTGGCTGAGTGGGTTTTGGGTCTAGCCGAGTGGGTTTGGTTCTAGCCGAGTGGGTTTGGGTCTAGCCGATTCCGTTTGGGTCTAGCCGAGTGGGTTTGGGACTAGCCGAGTGGGTTTGGGTCTAGCCGAGTGGGTTTGGTTCTAGCCAATTGGGTTTGGGTCTGGCCGTGTGGGTTTGGGTGTAGCCGAGTGGGTTTGGGACTAGCCGAGTGGGTTTGGGTGTAGCCGAGTGGGTTTGGGTGTAGCCGAGTGGGTTTGTGTCTAGCGGAGTGGGTTTGGGTGTAGCCGAGTGGATTTGGGTCCAGCTGAATGGGTTTGGGTCCAGCCGAGTGGGTTTGCGTCGAGCCGAGTGGGTTTTGGTCTAGCCGAGTGGGCTTGGGTCTAGCATAGTGGGTTTGGGTCTAGCCGATTGGGTTTGGGTCTAGCCGAGTGGGTTTGGGTTTAGCCGAGTGGGTTTGGGTCTAGCCGAGTGCGTTTGGGTCTAGCGGAGTGGGTTTGGGTCTAGGTGAATGGGTTTGGGTCCAGCTGAGTGGGTTTGGGTATAGCCGAGTGGGTTTGTGTCTAGCCGAGTGGGTTTGGGTCTAGCCGAGTGGGTTTGTGTCTAGCCGAGTGGGTTTGGGTCTAGCCGAGTGGGTTTGGGTCTAGCCGAGTGGGTTTGGGTCTGGCTGAGTGGGTTTTGGGTCTAGCCGAGTGGGTTTGGTTCTAGCCGAGTGGGTTTGAGTCTAGCCGATTCCGTTTGGGTCTAGCCGAGTGGGTTTGGGACTAGCCGAGTGGGTTTGGGTCTAGGCGAGTGGGTTTGGGTCTAGCCGAGTGGGTTTGGCTGTAGCCGAGTGGGTTTGGGTCTACCCGAGTGGGTTGGGGTCTAGCCGAGTGGGTCTGGGTCTAGCCGAGTGCGTTTGGGTCTAGCAGAGTGGGTTTGGGTCTAGCCGAGTGGGTTTGGGTCGAGCCGAGTGGGTTTGGGTATAGCCGAGTGGGTTTGGGTCTAGCCGTGTGGGTTTGGGTCTAGCCGAGTGGGTTTGGGTGTAGCCGAGTGGATTTGGGTCCAGCCGAATGGGTTTGGGTCCAGCCGAGTGGGTTTGCGTCGAGCCGAGTGGGTTTTGGTCTAGCCGAGTGGGTTTGGGTCTAGCGTAGTGGGTTTGGGTCTAGCCGATTGGGTTTGGGTCTAGCCGAGTGGGTTTGGGTTTAGCCGAGTGGGTATGGGTCTTGCCGAGTGAGTTGGGGTCTAGCCAAGTGGGTTTCGGTCTAGCCGAGTGGGTTTCGGTGTAGCCGAA
This sequence comes from Raja brachyura, assembly GCA_963514005.1. Next base: position 27,262,763 of record OY740815.1, on the reverse strand, counting down.
TGGGTTTGGGTCTAGCCGAGTGGGTTTGGGTCTAGCCGCGTGGGTTTGGGTCTAGCCGAGTGGGTTTGGGTCTAGCGTAGTGGGTTTGGGTCTAGCCGAGTGGGTTTGGGTCTAGCCGAGTGGGTTTGGGTCTAGCCGAGTGGGTTTGGGTCTAGCCGAGTGGGTTTGGGTCTAGCCGAGTGGGTTTGGGTCTAGCGGACTGGGTTTGGGTCTAACCGAGTGGGTTTGGGTCTAGCCGAGTGGGTTTGGGTCTAGCCGAGTGGGTTTGGGTTTAGCCGAGTGGGTTTGGGTCTAGCCTAGTGGGTTTGGGTCTAGCCGAGTGGGTTTGGGTCTAGCCGAGTGGGTTTGGGTCTAGCCGAGTGGGTTTGGGTCTGGCTGAGTGGGTTTTGGGTCTAGCCGAGTGGGTTTGGTTCTAGCCGAGTGGGTTTGGGTCTAGCCGATTCCGTTTGGGTCTAGCCGAGTGGGTTTGGGACTAGCCGAGTGGGTTTGGGTCTAGCCGAGTGGGTTTGGTTCTAGCCAATTGGGTTTGGGTCTGGCCGTGTGGGTTTGGGTGTAGCCGAGTGGGTTTGGGACTAGCCGAGTGGGTTTGGGTGTAGCCGAGTGGGTTTGGGTGTAGCCGAGTGGGTTTGTGTCTAGCGGAGTGGGTTTGGGTGTAGCCGAGTGGATTTGGGTCCAGCTGAATGGGTTTGGGTCCAGCCGAGTGGGTTTGCGTCGAGCCGAGTGGGTTTTGGTCTAGCCGAGTGGGCTTGGGTCTAGCATAGTGGGTTTGGGTCTAGCCGATTGGGTTTGGGTCTAGCCGAGTGGGTTTGGGTTTAGCCGAGTGGGTTTGGGTCTAGCCGAGTGCGTTTGGGTCTAGCGGAGTGGGTTTGGGTCTAGGTGAATGGGTTTGGGTCCAGCTGAGTGGGTTTGGGTATAGCCGAGTGGGTTTGTGTCTAGCCGAGTGGGTTTGGGTCTAGCCGAGTGGGTTTGTGTCTAGCCGAGTGGGTTTGGGTCTAGCCGAGTGGGTTTGGGTCTAGCCGAGTGGGTTTGGGTCTGGCTGAGTGGGTTTTGGGTCTAGCCGAGTGGGTTTGGTTCTAGCCGAGTGGGTTTGAGTCTAGCCGATTCCGTTTGGGTCTAGCCGAGTGGGTTTGGGACTAGCCGAGTGGGTTTGGGTCTAGGCGAGTGGGTTTGGGTCTAGCCGAGTGGGTTTGGCTGTAGCCGAGTGGGTTTGGGTCTACCCGAGTGGGTTGGGGTCTAGCCGAGTGGGTCTGGGTCTAGCCGAGTGCGTTTGGGTCTAGCAGAGTGGGTTTGGGTCTAGCCGAGTGGGTTTGGGTCGAGCCGAGTGGGTTTGGGTATAGCCGAGTGGGTTTGGGTCTAGCCGTGTGGGTTTGGGTCTAGCCGAGTGGGTTTGGGTGTAGCCGAGTGGATTTGGGTCCAGCCGAATGGGTTTGGGTCCAGCCGAGTGGGTTTGCGTCGAGCCGAGTGGGTTTTGGTCTAGCCGAGTGGGTTTGGGTCTAGCGTAGTGGGTTTGGGTCTAGCCGATTGGGTTTGGGTCTAGCCGAGTGGGTTTGGGTTTAGCCGAGTGGGTATGGGTCTTGCCGAGTGAGTTGGGGTCTAGCCAAGTGGGTTTCGGTCTAGCCGAGTGGGTTTCGGTGTAGCCGAATGGGTTTGGGTCTAGCCGAGTGGGTTTGGGTCTAGCCGCGTGGGTTTGGGTCTAGCCGAGTGGGTTTGGGTCTAGCGTAGTGGGTTTGGGTCTAGCCGAGTGGGTTTGGGTCTAGCCGAGTGGGTTTGGGTCTAGCCGAGTGGGTTTGGGTCTAGCCGAGTGGGTTTGGGTCTAGCCGAGTGGGTTTGGGTCTAGCGGACTGGGTTTGGGTCTAACCGAGTGGGTTTGGGTCTAGCCGAGTGGGTTTGGGTCTAGCCGAGTGGGTTTGGGTTTAGCCGAGTGGGTTTGGGTCTAGCCTAGTGGGTTTGGGTCTAGCCGAGTGGGTTTGGGTCTAGCCGAGTGGGTTTGGGTCTAGCCGAGTGGGTTTGGGTCTAGCCGAGTGGGTTTGGGTCTGGCTGAGTGGGTTTTGGGTCTAGCCGAGTGGGTTTGGTTCTAGCCGAGTGGGTTTGAGTCTAGCCGATTCCGTTTGGGTCTAGCCGAGTGGGTTTGGGACTAGCCGAGTGGGTTTGGGTCTAGCCGAGTGGGTTTGGTTCTAGCCAATTGGGTTTGGGTCTGGCCGTGTGGGTTTGGGTGTAGCCGAGTGGGTTTGGGACTAGCCGAGTGGGTTTGGGTGTAGCCGAGTGGGTTTGGGTGTAGCCGAGTGGGTTTGTGTCTAGCGGAGTGGGTTTGGGTGTAGCCGAGTGGATTTGGGTCCAGCTGAATGGGTTTGGGTCCAGCCGAGTGGGTTTGCGTCGAGCCGAGTGGGTTTTGGTCTAGCCGAGTGGGCTTGGGTCTAGCATAGTGGGTTTGGGTCTAGCCGATTGGGTTTGGGTCTAGCCGAGTGGGTTTGGGTTTAGCCGAGTGGGTTTGGGTCTAGCCGAGTGCGTTTGGGTCTAGCGGAGTGGGTTTGGGTCTAGGTGAATGGGTTTGGGTCCAGCTGAGTGGGTTTGGGTATAGCCGAGTGGGTTTGTGTCTAGCCGAGTGGGTTTGGGTCTAGCCGAGTGGGTTTGTGTCTAGCCGAGTGGGTTTGGGTCTAGCCGAGTGGGTTTGGTTCTAACCGAGTGGGTTTGGGTCTAGCCGAGTGGGTTTGGGTTTAGCCGAGTGGGATTGGGTTATGCCGAGTGGGTTTGGGTCTAGCCGAGTGGGTTTGGGTCTAGCGGAGTGGGTTTGGGTCTAGCCGAGTGGGTTTGGGTCTAGCGGAGTGGGTTTGCATCTAGCCGATTGGGTTTGGGTCTAGCCGAGTGGGTTTGGGTTTAGCAGAGTGGGTTTGGGTCTAGCCGAGTGGGTTTGGGTCTAGCCGCGTGGGTTTGGGTCTAGCCGAGTGGGTTTGGGTCTAGCCGAGTGGGTTTTGGTGTAGCCGAATGGGTTTGGGTCTAGCCGAGTGGGTTTGGGTCTAGCCACGTGGGTTTGGGTCTGGCCGAGTGGGTTTGGGTCTAGCGAAGTGGGTTTGGGTCTAGCCAAGTGGGTTTGGGTCTAGCCGAGTGGGTTTGTGTCTAGCCGAGTGGGTTTGTGTCTAGCCGAGTGGGTTTGGGTCTAGCCTAGTGGGTTTGGGTCTAGCCGAGTGGGTTTGGGTCTAGCCGAGTGGGTTTGGGTCTAGCCGAGTGGGTTTGGGTCTAGACGAGTGGGTTTGGGTCTGGCTGAGTGGGTTTGGGTCTAGCCGAGTGGGTTTGGTTCTAGCCGAGTGGGTTTGAGTCTAGCCGATTCCATTTGGGTCTAGCCGAGTGGGTTTGGGACTAGCCGAGTGGGTATGGGTCCAGCCGAGTGGGTTTGGTTCTAGCCAATTGGGTTTGGGTCTGGCCGTGTGGGTTTGGGTGTCGCCGAGTGGGTTTGGGTCTAGCGGAGTGGGTTTGGGTCTAGCCGAGTGGGTTTGGGTCTAGCGGAGTGGGTTTGCATCTAGCCGATTGGGTTTGGGTCTAGCCGAGTGGGTTTGGGTTTAGCAGAGTGGGTTTGGGTCTAGCCGAGTGGGTTTGGGTCTAGCCGCGTGGGTTTGGGTCTAGCCGAGTGGGTTTGGGTCTAGCCGAGTGGGTTTTGGTGTAGCCGAATGGGTTTGGGTCTAGCCGAGTGGGTTTGGGTCTAGCCACGTGGGTTTGGGTCTGGCCGAGTGGGTTTGGGTCTAGCGAAGTGGGTTTGGGTCTAGCCAAGTGGGTTTGGGTCTAGCCGAGTGGGTTTGTGTCTAGCCGAGTGGGTTTGTGTCTAGCCGAGTGGGTTTGGGTCTAGCCTAGTGGGTTTGGGTCTAGCCGAGTGGGTTTGGGTCTAGCCGAGTGGGTTTGGGTCTAGCCGAGTGGGTTTGGGTCTAGACGAGTGGGTTTGGGTCTGGCTGAGTGGGTTTGGGTCTAGCCGAGTGGGTTTGGTTCTAGCCGAGTGGGTTTGAGTCTAGCCGATTCCATTTGGGTCTAGCCGAGTGGGTTTGGGACTAGCCGAGTGGGTATGGGTCCAGCCGAGTGGGTTTGGTTCTAGCCAATTGGGTTTGGGTCTGGCCGTGTGGGTTTGGGTGTCGCCGAGTGGGTTTGGGTCTAGCCGAGTGGGTTTGGGTGTAGCCGAGTGGGTTTGGGTGTAGCCGAGTGGGTTTGTGTCTAGCGGAGTGGGTTTGGGTGTAGCCGAGTGGATTTGGGTCCAGCCGAATGGGTTTGGGACCAGCCGAGTGGGTTTGCGTCGAGCCGAGTGGGTTTTGGTCTAGCCGAGTGGGCTTGGGTCTAGCATAGTGGGCATGGGTCTAGCCGATTGGGTTTGGGTCTAGCCGAGTGGGTTTGGGTTCAGCCGAGTGGGTTTGGGTCTAGCCGAGTGCGTTTGGGTCTAGCGGAGTGGGTTTGGGTCTAGGTGAATGGGTTTGGGTCCAGCCGAGTGGGTTTGGGTATAGCCAAGTGGGTTTGTGTCTAGCCGAGTGGGTTTGGGTCTAGGTGAATGGGTTTGGGTCCAGCCGAGTGGGTTTGGGTATAGCCGAGTGGGTTTGTGTCTAGCCGAGTGGGTTTGGTTCTAACCGAGTGGGTTTGGGTCTAGCCGAGTGGGTTTGGGTTTAGCCGAGTGGGATTGGGTTATGCCGAGTGGGTTTGGGCCTAGCCGAGCGGGTTTGGGTCTAGCGGAGTGGGTTTGGGTCTAGCCGAGTGGGTTTGGGTCTAGCGGAGTTGGTTTGCATCTAGCCGATTGGGTTTGGGTCTAGCCGAGTGGGATTGGGTTTAGCAGAGTGGGTTTGGGTCTAGCCGAGTGCAGTTGGGTCTAGCGGAGTGGGTTTGCGTCTAGCCGAGTGGGTTTGGGTCTAGCCGAGTGGGTTTGGGTCTAGCCGAGTGGGTTTGGGTCTAGCGGAGTGGGTTTGGGTCTAGCGGAGTGGGTTTGGGTCTAGCCGAGTGGGTTTGGGTCTAGCCGAGTGGGTTTGGGTCTGGCCGAGTGGGTTTGGGTCTAGCCGAGTCCGTTTAGGTCTAGCCGAGTGGCTTTGGGACTAGCCGAGTGGGTTTGGGTCTAGCCGAGTGGGTTTGGTTCTAGCCAAGTGGGTTTGGGTCTAGCTGTTTGGGTTTGGGTCTGGCCGAGTGGGTTTGGGTGTAGCCGAGTGGGTTTGGTTCTAGCCAAGTGGGTTTGGGTCTAGCTGTGTGGGTTTGGGTCTAGCCGAGTGGGTTTGTGTCTAGCCGAGTGGGTTGGGGTCTAGCCAAGTGGGTTTGGGTGTAGCCGAGTGGGTTTGGGTCTAGCGGAGTGGGTTTGGGTCTACAGAGTGGGTTTGGGTCTAGCCGAGTGGGTTTGGGTCTTACGGAGTGGGTTGGGGTCTAGCCAAGTGGGTTTGGGTCTAGACGAGTGGGTTTGGGTCTACAGAGTGGGTTTGGGTCTAGCCGAGTGGGTTTGGGTCTTACCGAGTGGGTTTGGGTCTAGCCGAGTGGGTTTGTGTCTAGCGGAGTGGGTTTGGGTCTAGCGGAGTGGGTTTGGGTCTAGCGGAGTGGGTTTGGGTCTAGCCGAGTGGGTTTGGGTCTAGCCGAGTGGGTTTGGGTCTAGCCGAGTGGGTTTGTGTCTAGCCGAGTGGGTTTGGGTCTAGCCGAGTGGGTTTGGGTGTAGCCGAGTGGGTTTGGGTCTAGCCGAGTCCGTTTGGGTCTAGCCGAGTGGGTTGGGTCTAGCCGAGTGGGTTTGGGTCCAGCTGAGTGGGTTTGGGTCTAGCCCAGTGGGTTGGGGTATACCGAGTGGGTTTGGGTCTAGCCGAGTGGGTTTGGGTCTTGCAGAGTGGGTTGGGGTCTAGCCAAGTGGGTTTGGGTCTAGCCGAGTGGGTTTCGGGGTAGCCGAATGGGTTTGGGTCTAGCCGAGTGGGTTTGGGTCTAGCCGCGTGGGTTTGGGTCTAGTCGAGTGGGTTTGGGTCCAGCGAAGTGGGTTTGGGTCTAGCCGAGTGGGTTTGGGTCTAGCCGAGTGGGTTTGTGTCTAGCCGAGTGGGTTTGGGTCTAGCCGAGTGGGTTTGGGTCTAGCCGAGTGGGTTTGGGTCTAGCCGAGTGGGTTTGGGTCTGGCCGAGTGGGTTTGGGTCTAGGCGAGTGGGTTTGGTTCTAGCCGAGTGGGTTTGGGTGAAGCCGAGTGGGTTTGTGTCTAGCGGAGTGGGTTTGGGTGTAGCCGAGTGGATTTGGGTCCAGCCGAATGGGTTTGGGTCCAGCCGAGTGGGTTTGCGTCGAGCCGAGTGGGTTTTGGTCTTGCCGAGTGGGCTTGGGTCTAGCGTAGTGGGTTTGGGTCTAGCCGATTGGGTTTGGGTCTAGCCGAGTGGGTTTGGGTTTAGCCGAGTGGGTTTGGGTCTAGCCGAGTGCATTTGGGTCTAGCGGAGTGGGTTTGGGTCTAGGCGAATGGGTTTGGGTCTAGCCGAGTGGGTTTGGGTATAGCCGAGTGGGTTTGGGTCTTGCCGAGTGCGTTGGGGTCTAGCCAAGTGGGTTTGGGTCTAGCCGAGTGGGTTTCGGTGTAGCCGAATGGGTTTGGGTCTAGCCGAGTGGGTTTGGGTCTAGCCGCGTGGGTTTGGGTCTAGCCGAGTGGGTTTGGGTCTAGCGAAGTGGGTTTGGGTCTAGCCGAGTGGGTTTGGGTCTAGCCGGGTGGGTTTGGGTCTAGCCGAGTGGGTTTGCGTCTAGCCGAGTGGGTTTGGGTCTAGCCGAGTGGGTTTGGGTCTAGCGGAGTGGGTTTGGGTCTAACCGAGTGGGTTTGGATCTAGCCGAGTGGGTTTGGGTCTAGCCGAGTGGGTTTGGGTTTAGCCGAGTGGGTTTGGGTCTAGCCTAGTGGGTTTGGGTCTAGCCGAGTGGGTTTGGGTCTAGCCGAGTGGGTTTGGGTCTAGCCGAGTGAGTTGGGGTCTAGCCGAGTGGGTTTGGGTCTGGCCGTGTGGGTTTGGGTCTAGCCGAGTGGGTTTGGTTCTAGCCGAGTGGGTTTGGGTCTAGCCGATTCCGTTTGGGTCTAGCCGAGTGGGTTTGGGACTAGCCGAGTGGGTTTGGGTCTAGCCGAGTGGGTTTGGTTCTAGCCAATTGGGTTTGGGTCTGGCCGTGTGGGTTTGGGTGTAGCCGAGTGGGTTTGGGTCTAGCCGAGTGGGTTTGGGTGTGGCCGAGTGGGTTTGGGTGTAGGCGAGTGGGTTTGTGTCTAGCGGAGTGGGTTTGGGTGTAGCCGAGTGGATTTGGGTCCAGCCGAATGGGTTTGGGTCCAGCCGAGTGGGTTTGCGTCGAGCCGAGTGGGTTTTGGTCTAGCCGAGTGGGCTTGGGTCTAGCGTAGTGGGTTTGGGTCTAGCCGATTGGGTTTGGGTCTAGCCGAGTGGGTTTGGGTCTAGCCGAGTGGGTTTGGGTCTAGCCGAGTGGGTTTGGGTCCAGCCGAGTGGGTTTGGGTCTAGCCTAGTGGGTTTGGGTCTGGCCGAGTGGGTTTGGGTCTAGGCGAGTGGGTTTGGTTCTAGCCGAGTGGGTTTGGGTCTAGCCGATTCCGTTTTGGTCTAGCCGAGTGGGTTTGGGACTAGCCGAGTGGGTTTGGGTCTAGCCGAGTGGGTTTGGTTCTAGCCAATTGGGTTTGGGTCTAGCCGTGTGGGTTTGGGTCTAGCTGAGTGGGTTTGGGTCTAGCCGAGTGGGTTTGGGTGTAGCCGAGTGGGTTTGGGTGTAGCCGAGTGGGTTTGTGTCTAGCGGAGTGGGTTTGGGTGTAGCCGAGTGGATTTGGGTCCAGCCCAATGGGTTTGGGTCCAGCCGAGTGGGTTTGCGTCGAGCCGAGTGGGTTTTGGTCTAGCCGAGTGGGCTTGGGTCTAGCGTAGTGGGTTTGGGTCTAGCCGATTGGGTTTGGGTCTAGCCGAGTGGGTTTGGGTTTAGCCGAGTGGGTTTGGGTCTAGCCGAGTGCATTTGGGTCTAGCGGAGTGGGTTTGGGTCTAGGCGAATGGGTTTGGGTCTAGCCGAGTGGGTTTGGGTCTTGCCGAGTGGGTTGGGGTCTAGCCAAGTGGGTTTGGGTCTAGTCGAGTGGGTTTCGGTGTAGCCGAATGGGTTTGGGTCTAGCCGAGTGGGTTTGGGTCTAGCCGCGTGGGTTTGGGTCTAGCCGAGTGGGTTTGGGTCTAGCAAAGTGGGTTTGGGTCTAGCCGAGTGGGTTTGGGTCTAGCCGGGTGGGTTTGGGTCTAGCCGAGTGGGTTTGGGTCTAGCCGAGTGGGTTTGGGTCTAGCCGAGTGGGTTTGGGTCTAGCGGAGTGGGTTTGGGTCTAACCGAGTGGGTTTGGGTCTAGCCGAGTGCGTTTGGGTCTAGCCGAGTGGGTTTGGGTTTAGCCGAGTGGGTTTGCGTCTAGCCTAGTGGGTTTGGGTCTAGCCGAGTGGGTTTGGGTCTAGCCGAGTGGGTTTGGGTCTAGCCGAGTGGGTTTGGGTCTAGCCGAGTGGGTTTGGGTCTGGCCGAGTGGGTTTGGGTCTAGCCGAGTGGGTTTGGTTCTAGCCGAGTGGGTTTGGGTCAAGCCGATTCCGTTTGGGTCTAGCCGAGTGGGTTTGGGACTAGCCGAGTGGGTTTTGGTCTAGCCGAGTGGGTTTGGTTCTAGCCAATTGGGTTTGGGTCTGGCCGTGTGGGTTTGGGTGTAGCCGAGTGGGTTTGGGTCTAGCCGAGTGGGTTTGGGTCTAGCCGAGTGGGTTTGGGTCCAGCCGAGTGGGTTTGGGTCTACCCGAGTGGGTTTGGGTCTACAGAGTGGGTTTGGGTCTAGCCGAGTGGGTTTGGGTCTTACCGAGTGGGTTGGGGTCTAGCCAAGTGGGTTTGGGTCTAGCCGAGTGGGTTTGGGTGTAGCCGAGTGGGTTTGGGTCTAGCCGAGTGGGTTTGAGTCTAGCCGAGTGGGTTTGGGTCTAGCCGAGTGGGTTTGGGTCTAGCCGAGTGGGTTTGCGTCAAGCCGAGTAGGTTTGGGTCTAGCCGAGTGGGTTTGGGTCTAGCCGTGTGTGTTTGGGTCAAGCCGAATGTGTTCGGGTCTAGCCGAGTGGGTTTGGGTCTAGCCGAGTGGGTTTGGGTCTAGCGGAGTGGGTTTGTGTCTAGCCGAGTGGGTTTGGGTCTAGCCGAGTGGGTTTGGCTCTAGCCGAGTAGGTTTGGGTCTAGACGAGTGGGGTTGGGTCTAGCGGAATGGGTTTGGATCTAGCGGAGTGGGTTTCGGTCTAGCCGAGTGGGTTTGGGTCTAGCCGAGTGGGTTTGGGTCTAGCGGAGTGGGCTTGTGTCTAGCCGAGTGGGTTTGGGTCTAGCCAAGTGGGTTTGGGTCTAGCCGACTGGGTTTGGCTCAAGCCGAGTGGGTTTAGGTCTAGCCGAGTGGGTTTGGGTCTAGCCGAGTGGGTTTGGGTCTAGCGGAGTGGGTTTGCGTCTAGCCCAGTGGGTTTGGGTCTAGCAGAGTGGGTTTTTGTCTAGCCGAGTGGGTTTGGGTCTAGCGGAGTGGGTTTGCGTCTAGCCGAGTGGGTTTGGGTCTAGCGGAGTGGGGTTGGGTCTAGCCGAGTGGGTTTCGGTCTAGCCGAGTGGGTTTGTGTCTAGCCGAGTGGGTTTGGGTCTAGCCGAGTGCATTTGGGTCTAACCGAGTGGGTTTGGGTCTAGCGGAGTGGGTTTGGGTCTAGTCGAGTGGGTTTGTGTCTAGCCGAGTGGGTTTGGGTCAAGCCGAGTGGGTTTGGGTCTAGCCGAGTGGGTTTGGGTCTAGCCGAGAGGGTTCGGGTCTAGCCGAGTGGGTTTGGGTCTAGCCGAGTGGGTTTGGGTCTAGCCGAGTGGGTTTGGGTCTAGCCGAGTGGGTTTGGGTCTAGCCGAGTGGGTTTGGGTCTAGCGGAGTGGGTTTGGGTCTAGCAGAGTGGGTTTGGGTCTAGCAGAGTGGGTTTGTGTCTTGCCGAGTGGGGTTGGTTCTAGCCGAGTGGGTTTGGCTCTAGCCGAGTAGGTTTGGGTCTAGCCGAGTGGGTTTGGGTCTAGCCGAGTGGGTTTGGGTCTAGCCGAGTGGGTTTGGGTCTAGTGGAGTGGGTTTGGGTCTAGCAGAGTGGGTTTGGGTCTAGCAGAGTGGGTTTGTGTCTTGCCGAGTGGGGCTGGTTCTAGCCGAGTGGGTTTGGCTCTAGCCGAGTAGGTTTGGGTCTAGACGAGTGGGTTTGGGTCTAGCGGAGTGGGTTTGGGTCTAGTCGAGTGGGTTTGGGTCTAGCCGAGTGGGTTTTTGTCTTGCCGAGTGGGTTTAGGTCTAGCCGAGTGGGTTTGGGCCTAGCCGAGTGGGTTTGGTTCTAACCGAGTGGGCTTGGGTCTAGCCGAGTGAGTTTGGTTCTAGCCAAGTGGGTTTGGGTCTAGCGGTGTGGGTTTGGGTCTAGGCGAGTGGGTTTGGGTCTAGCCGAGTGGGTTTGGGTCTAGCCGAGTGGGTTTGGGTCTAGCCGAGTGGGTTTGGGTCTAGTCGAGTGGGTTTGGGTCTAGCCGAGTGGGTTAGGGTCTAGCTGAGTTGGTTTGGGACTATCCGAGTGGGTTTGGGTCTAGCGGAGTGGGTTTGGGTCTAGCCGAGTGGGTTTGGGTCTAGCCGAGTGGGTTTGGGTCTAGCCGAGTGGGTTTGGGTCTAGCCGAGTGGGTTTGGGCCTAACCGAGTGGGTTTGGTTCAAGCCGAGCGGGCTTGGGTCTAGCCGAGTGGGTTTGGGTCTAGCCGAGTGGGTTTGTGTCTAGCGGAGTGGGTTTGGGACTAGCCGAGTGGGTTTGGGTCTAGCGGAGTGGGTTTGGATCTAGCCGAGTGGGTTTGGGTCTAGCCGAGTGGGTTTGGGTCTAGCCGAGTGGGTTTGGGTGTAGCCTATTGGGTTTGGGTCTAGCCGAGTGGGTTTGGGTCTAGCCGAGTGGGTTTGCGTCTAGCCGAGTGGGTTTGGGTCTAGCCGAGTGGGTTAGGGTCTAGACGAGTGGGTTAGGGTCTAGCCGAGTGGGTTTGGGTGCAGCCGAGTGGGTTTGTGTCCAGCCGAGTGGGTTTGGGTCTAGCGGAGTGGGTTTGGGACTAGACGAGTGGGTTTGGGTCCAGCGGAGTGGGTTTGGATCTAGCCGAGTGGGTTTGGGTCTAGCCGAGTGGGTTTGTGTCTAGCCGAGTGGGGTTGGGTCTTGCCGAGTGGGTTTGGGTCTAGCCGAGTGGGTTTGGGTCTAGCGGAGTGGGTTTCGGTCTAGCGGAGTGGGTTTGGGTCTAGCGGAGTGGGTTTGGGTCTAGCCGAGTGGGTTTGGGTCTAGCCGAGTGGGTTTGGGTCTAGCCGAGTGGGTTTGGGTCTAGCCGAGTGGGTTTGGGTCTAGCCGACTGGGTTTGGGTCTAGCCGAGTGGGTTTCGGTCTAGCGGAGTACGGCTGGGTCTAGCGGAGTGGGTTTGGGTCTAGCCGAGTGGGTTTGGGTCTAGCCGAGTGGGTTTGGGTCTAGCGGAGTGGGTTTGGGTCTAGTCGAGTGGGTTTGGGTCTAGCCGAGTGGGTTTTTGTCTTGCCGAGTGGGTTTAGGTCTAGCCGAGTGGGTTTGGGCCTAGCCGAGTGGGTTTGGTTCTAACCGAGTGGGCTTGGGTCTAGCCGAGTGAGTTTGGTTCTAGCCAAGTGGGTTTGGGTCTAGCGGTGTGGGTTTGGGTCTAGGCGAGTGGGTTTGGGTCTAGCCGAGTGGGTTTGGGTCTAGCCGAGTGGGTTTGGGTCTAGCCGAGTGGGTTTGGGTCTAGTCGAGTGGGTTTGGGTCTAGCCGAGTGGGTTAGGGTCTAGCTGAGTTGGTTTGGGACTATCCGAGTGGGTTTGGGTCTAGCGGAGTGGGTTTGGGTCTAGCCGAGTGGGTTTGGGTCTAGCCGAGTGGGTTTGGGTCTCGCCGAGTGGGTTTGGGTCTAGCCGAGTGGGTTTGGGCCTAGCCGAGTGGGTTTGGTTCAAGCCGAGCGGGCTTGGGTCTAGCCGAGTGGGTTTGGGTCTAGCCGAGTGGGTTTGTGTCTAGCGGAGTGGGTTTGGGACTAGCCGAGTGGGTTTGGGTCTAGCGGAGTGGGTTTGGATCTAGCCGAGTGGGTTTGGGTCTAGCCGAGTGGGTTTGGGACTAGACGAGTGGGTTTGGGTCCAGCGGAGTGGGTTTGGATCTAGCCGAGTGGGTTTGGGTCTAGCCGAGTGGGTTTGTGTCTAGCCGAGTGGGGTTGGGTCTTGCCGAGTGGGTTTGGGTCTAGCCGAGTGGGTTTGGGTCTAGCGGAGTGGGTTTCGGTCTAGCGCAGTGGGTTTGGGTCTAGCGGAGTGGGTTTGGGTCTAGCGGAGTGGGTGTGGGTCTAGCCGAGTGGGGTTGGGTCTAGCCGAGTGGGTTTGGGTCTAGCCGACTGGGTTTGGGTCTAGCCGAGTGGGTTTCGGTCTAGCGGAGTACGGCTGGGTCTAGCGGAGTGGGTTTGGGTCTAGCCGAGTGGGTTTGGGTCTAGCCGAGTGGGTTTGGGTCTAGCGGAGTGGGTTTGGGTCTAGTCGAGTGGGTTTGGGTCTAGCCGAGTGGGTTTTTGTCTTGCCGAGTAGGTTTAGGTCTAGCCGAGTGGGTTTGGGCCTAGCCGAGTGGGTTTGGGTATAGCCGAGTAGGTTTGGGTCTGGCCAAGTGGGTTTCGGTCTCGCCGAGTGGGTTGGGTCTAGCCGAGTGGATTTGTGTCTAGCGGAGTTGGTTTGGGTCTAGCCGAGTGGGTTTGGGTCTAGCCGAATGGGTTTGGGTGTGGCCGTGGGTTAGGTCTAGCGGAGTGGGTTTGGATCTAGCCGAGTGGGTTTTGGTCTAGCCGAGTGGGTTTGGGTGTAGCCGATTGGGTTTGGGTCTAGCCGAGTGGGTTTGGGTTTAGCCGTGTGGGTTTGGGTCTAGCCGAGTGGGTTTGTGTCTAGCCGAGTGGGTTTCGGTCTAGCGGAGTGCGTTTGGGTCTCGCCGAGTGGGTTTGGGTCTAGCCGAGTGGGTTTGGGTCTAGCCGAGTGGGTTTGGGTCTATCCGAGTGGGTTTGGGTCTAGCGGAGTGGGTTTGGGTCTAGCCGAGTGGGTTTGGGTCTAGCCGAGTGGGTTTGGGTCTAGCCGAGTGGGTTTGTGCCAAGCCGAGTGGGTTTGGTTCAAGCCGAATGGGCTTGGGTCTAGCCGAGTGGGTTTGGGTCTAGCCGAGTGGGTTTGTGTCTAGCGGAGTGGGTTTGGGACTAGCCGAGTGGGTTTGGGTCTAGCGGAGTGGGTTTGGATCTAGACGAGTGCGTTTGGGTCTAGCCGAGTGGGTTTGGGTCTAGCCGAGGGGGTTTGGGCCTAGCCGAGTGGGTTTGGGTGTAGCCGAGTGGGTTTCGGTCTAGCGGAGTGGGTTTGGGTTTAGCCGAGTGGGTTTGGGTCTAGCCGAGTGGGTTTGGGTGTAGCCTATTGGGTTTGGGTCTAGCCGAGTGGGTTTGGGTCTAGCCGAGTGGGGTTGGGTCTTGCCGAGTGGGTTTGGGTCTAGCCGAGTGGGTTTGGGTCTAGCGGAGTGGGTTTCGGTCTAGCGGAGTGGGTTTGGGTCTAGCGGAGTGGGTTTGGTTCTAGCCGAATGGGTGTGGGTCTAGCCGAGTGGGTTTGGGTCTAGCCGAGTGGGTTTGGGTCTAGCCGAGTGGTTTTGGATCTAGCCGAGTGGGTTTGGGTCTAGCCGAGTGGGTTTGGGTCTAGCCGAGTGGGTTTGGGTCTAGCCGAGTGGGTTTGGGTCTAGCCGAGTGGGTTTGGGTCTGGCGCAGTGGGTTTCGGTCTAGCCGAGTGGGTTTGGGTCTAGGCGAGTGGATTTGGGTCTAGCCGAGTGGGTTTGGGTCTAGCCGAGTGGGTTTGGGTCTAGCCGAGTGGGTTTGGGTCTAGCCGAGTGGGTTTGGGTCTAGCCGAGTGGGTTTGGGTCTAGCCGAGTGGGTTTGTGTTTAGCCGAGTGGGTTAGGGTCTAGCCGAGTGGGTTTGGGTCTAGCCGAGGGGGTTTGGGTCTAGCGGAGTGGGTTTGGGTCTAGCCGAGTGGGTTTGGGTCTAGCCGAGTGGGTTTGGGTCTAGCCGAGGGGGTTTGGACCTAGCCGAGTGGGTTTGGGTGTAGCCGAGTGGGTTTCGGTCTAGCGGAGTGGGTTTGGGTTTAGCCGAGTGGGTTTGGGTCTAGCCGAGTGGGTTTGGGTGTAGCCTATTGGGTTTGGGTCCAGCCGAGTGGGTTTGGGTCTAGCTGAGTGGGGTTGGGTCTTGCCGAGTGGGGTTGGGTCTAGCCGAGTGGGTTTGGGTCTTGCCGAGTGGGTTTGGGTCTGGCGAAGTGGGTTTCGGTCTAGCCGAGTGGGTTTGGGTCTAGCCGAGTGGATTTGGGTTTAGCCGAGTGGGTTTGGGTCTAGCCGAGTGGGTTTGGGTCTAGCCGAGTGGGTTTGGGTCTAGCCGAGTGGGTTTGGGTGTAGCCGAGTGGGTTTGGGTCTAGCCGAGTGGGTTTGTGTTTAGCCGATTGGGTTAGGGTTTAGCCGAGTGGGTTTGTGTCTAGCCGAGTTGGTTTGTGTCTAGCCGAGTGGCTTTGGGTGTAGCCGAGTAGGTTTGGGTCTAGCCGAGTGGGTTTGGGCCTAGCCGAGTGGGTTTGGGCCTAGCCGAGTGGGTTTGGGCCTAGCCGAGTGGGTTTGGGACTAGCCGAGTGGGTTTGGGTCTAGCCGAGTGGGTTTGGGTCTAGCCGAGTGGGTTTGGGTCTAGCCGAGTGGGTTTGGGTCTAGCCGAGTGGGTTTGTGTCTAGCCGAGTGGGTTAGGGTCTAGCCGAGTGGGTTTGGGTCTAGCCGAGTGGGTTTGTGTCTAGCCGAGTGGGTTTGGGTGTAGCCGAGTGGGTTTGGGTCTAGCCGAGTGGGTTTGGGCCTGGCCGAGTGGGTTTGGGCCTAGCCGAGTGGGTTTGGGACTAGCCGAGTGGGTTTGGGACTAGCCGAGTTGGTTTGGGTCTAGCCGAGTGGGTTTGGGTCTAGCGGAGTGGGTTTGGGTCTAGCCGAGTGGGTTTGTGTCTTGCCGAGTGGGTTTGGGTGTAGCCGTGGGTTTAGGACTAGCGGAGTGGGTTTGGATCTAGCCGAGTGGGTTTTGGTCTAGCCGAGTGGGTTTGCGTGTAGCCGATTGGGTTTGGGTCTAGCCGAGTGGGTTTGGGTCTAGCCGAGTGGGTTTGGGTCTAGCCGAGTGGGTTTGTGTCTAGCCGAGTGGGTTAGGGTCTAGCCGAGTGGGTTTGGGTCTAGCCGAGTGGGTTTGTGTCTAGCCGAGTGGGTTTGGGTCTAGCCGAGTGGGGTTGGGTCTTGCCGAGTGGGTTTGGGCCTAACCGAGTGGGTTAAGGCCTAGCCGAGTGGGTTTGGTACTAGCCGAGTGGGTTTGGGTCTAGCCGAGTGGGTTTGGGTCTAGCCGAGTGGGTTTGGGTCTAGCCGAGTGGGTTTGGGCCTAGCCGAGTGGGTTTGGTTCTAGCCGAGTGGGCTTGGGTCTGGCCGAGTGGGTTTGGGTCTGGCCGAGTGGGTTTGGGTCTAGCCGAGTGGGTTTGGGTCTAGCCGAGAGGGTTTGGGTCTAGTCGAGTGGGTTTGGGTCTAGCCGAGTGGGTTTGGGTCTAGCCGAGTGGGTTAGGGTCTAGCCGAGTGGGTTTGGGTCTATCCGAGTGGGTTTGGGTCTAGCGGCGTGGGTTTGGGTCTAGCCGAGTGGGTTTGGGTCTAGCCGAGTGGGTTTGGGTCTAGCCGAGTGGGTTAGGGTCTAGCCGAGAGGTTAGGGTCTAGCCGAGTGGGTTTGGGTCCAGCCGAGTGGGTTTGTGTCCAGCCGAGTGGGTTTGTGTCTAGCGGAGTGGGTTTGGGGCTAGCCGAGTGGGTTTGGGTCTAGCCGAGTGGGTGTGGGTCTAGCCGAGTGGGTTTGGGTCTAGCCGATGGGTTTGGGTCTAGGCGAGTGGGTTTGGGTCTAGCCGAGTGGGTTTAGGTCTAGCGGAGTGTGTTTGGGTCTAGCGGAGTGGGTTTGGGTCTAGCGGAGTGGGTTTGGGTCTAGTCGAGTGGGTGTGGGTCTAGCCGAGTGGGTTTGGGTCTAGCCGACTGGGTTTGGGTCTAGCCGAGTGGGTTTTGGATCTAGCCGAGTGGGTTTGGGTCCAGCCGAGTGGGTTTGGGTCTAGCCGAGTGGGTTTGGGTCTAGCCGAGTGGGTTTGGGCCTAGCCGAGTGGGTTTGGGTCTGGCCGAGTGGGTTTGGGTCTGGCGAAGTGGGTTTCGGTCTCGCCGAGTGGGTTTGGGTCCAGCCAAGTGGATTTGGGTCTTGCCGAGTAGTTTGGGTCTAGCCGAGTGGGTTTGGGTGTAGCCGAGTGGGTTTGGGTGTAGCCAACTGGGTTTAGGTCTAGCGGAGTGGGTTTGGATCTAGCCGAGTGGGTTTGGGTCTAGCCGAGTGGGTTTGGGTCTAGCCGATTGGGTTTGGGTCTAGCCGAGTGGGTTTGGGTCTAGCCGAGTGGGTTTGGGTCTAGCGGAGTGGGTTTGTGTCTAGCCGAGTGGGTTAGGGTCTAGCCGAGTGGGTTTGGGTCTAGCCAAGTGGGTTTGTGTCTAGCCGAGTGGGTTTGGGTGTAGCCGAGTGGGTTTGGGTCTAGCCGAGTGGGTTTGGGCCTCGCCGAGTGGGTTTGGGCCTAGCCGAGTGGGTTTGGGACTAGCCGAGTGGGTTTGGGTCTAGCCGAGTGGGTTTGAATCTAGCCGAGTGGGTTTGGGTCTAGCGGAGTGGGTTTGGGTCTAGCCGAGTGGGTTTATGTCTAGCCGAGTGGGTTTGTGTCTAGCCGAGTAGGTTTGGGTATAGCCGAGTGGGTTTGGGTCTAGCCGAGTGGGTTTGGGTCTATCCGAGTGGGTTTGGGTCTAGCGGAGTGGGTTTGGGTCTCGCCGAGTGGGTTTGTGTCTAGCCGAGTGGGTTTGGGTCTAGCCTAGTGGGTTTGTGCCTAGCCGAGTGGGTTTGGTTCAAGCCGAGTGGGCTTGGGTCTAGCCGAGTGGGTTTGTGTCTAGCGGAGTGGATTTGGGACGAGCCGAGTGGGTTTGGGTCTAGCGGAGTGGGTTTGGATCTAGCCGAGTGGGTTTGGGTCTAGCCGAGTGGGTTTGGGTCTAGCCGAGGGGGTTTGGACCTAGCCGAGTGGGTTTGGGTGTAGCCGAGTGGGTTTCGGTCTAGCGGAGTGGGTTTGGGTTTAGCCGAGTGGGTTTGGGTCTAGCCGAGTGGGTTTGGGTGTAGCCTATTGGGTTTGGGTCCAGCCGAGTGGGTTTGGGTCTAGCCGAGTGGGGTTGGGTCTTGCCGAGTGGGTTTGGGTCTAGCCGAGTGGGTTTAGGTCTAGCGGAGTGTGTTTGGGTCTAGCGGAGTGGGTTTGGGTCTAGCGGAGTGGGTTTGGGTCTAGCCGAGTGGGTGTGGGTCTAGCCGAGTGGGTTTGGGTCTAGCTGAGTGGGTTTGGGTCTAGCCGAGTGGGCTTTGGATATAGCCGAGTGGGTTTGGGTCTTGCCGAGTGGGATTGGGTCTAGCCGAGTGGGTTTGGGTCTAGCCGAGTGGGTTTGGGTCTTGCCGAGTGGGTTTGGGTCTGGCGAAGTGGGTTTCGGTCTAGCCGAGTGGGTTTGGGTCTAGCCGAGTGGATTTGGGTTTAGCCGAGTGGGTTTGGGTCTAGCCGAGTGGGTTTGGGTCTAGCCGAGTGGGTTTGGGTCTAACCGAGTGGGTTTGGGTGTAGCCGAGTGGGTTTGGGTCTAGCCGAGTGGGTTTGTGTTTAGCCGATTGGGTTAGGGTCTAGCCGAGTGGGTTTGTGTCTAGCCGAGTGGGTTTGTGTCTAGCCGAGTGGGTTTGGGTGTAGCCGAGTAGGTTTGGGTCTAGCCGAGTGGGTTTGGGCCTAGCCGAGTGGGTTTGGGCCTAGCCGAGTGGGTTTGGGTCTAGCCGAGTGGGTTTGGGTCTAGCCGAGTGGGTTTGGGTCTAGCCGAGTGGGTTTGTGTCTAGCCGAGTGGGTTTGTGTCTAGCCGAGTGGGTTTGGGTCTAGCCGAGTGGGTTTGGGTCTAGCCGAGTGGGTTTGGGTCTAGCCGAGTGGGGTTGGGTCTAGCCGAGTGGGTTTGGGTCTAGCCGAGTGGGTTTGGGTATAGCCGAGTGGGTTTGGGTCTGGCCGAGTGGGTTTGGGCCTAGCCGAGTGGGTTTGGGTCTGGCGAAGTGGGTTTCGGTCTCGCCGAGTGGGTTTGGGTCTAGCCGAGTGGGTTTGGGTCTAGCGGAGTGGGTTTGGGTCTAGCCGAGTGGGTTTATGTCTAGCCGAGTGGGTTTGTGTCCAGCCGAGTAGGTTTGGGTCTAGCCGAGTGGGTTTGGGTCTAGCCGAGTGGGTTTGGGTCTATCCGAGTGGGTTTGGGTCTAGCGGAGTGGGTTTGGGTCTCGCCGAGTGGGTTTGTGTCTAGCCGAGTGGGTTTGGGTCTAGCCTAGTGGGTTTGTGCCTAGCCGAGTGGGTTCGGTTCAAGCCGAGTGGGCTTGGGTCTAGCCGAGTGGGTTTGTGTCTAGCGGAGTGGGTTTGGGACGAGCCGAGTGGGTTTGGGTCTAGCGGAGTGGGTTTGGATCAAGCCGAGTGGGTTTGGGTCTAGCCGAGTGGGTTTGGGTCTAGCCGAGGGGGTTTGGACCTAGCCGAGTGGGTTTGGGTGTAGCCGAGTGGGTTTGGGTCTAGCCGAGTGGGGTTGGGTCTTGCCGAGTGGGTTTGGGTCTAGCCGAGTGGGTTTAGGTCTAGCGGAGTGGGTTTGGGTCTAGCGGAGTGGGTTTGGGTCTAGCGGAGTGGGTTTGGGTCTAGCCGAGTGGGTGTGGGTCTAGCCGAGAGGGTTTGGGTCTAGCCGAGTGGGTTTGGGTCTAGCCGAGTGGGTTTTGGATATAGCCAAGTGGGTTTGGGTCTTGCCGAGTGGGTTTGGGTCTAGCCGAGTGGGTTTGGGTCTAGCCGAGTGGGTTTGGGTCTTGCCGAGTGGGTTTGGGTCTGGCGAAGTGGGTTTCGGTCTAGCCGAGTGGGTTTGGGTCTAGCCGAGTGGATTTGGGTTTAGCCGAGTGGGTTTGGGTCTAGCCGAGTGGGTTTGGGTCTAGCCGAGTGGGTTTGGGTCTAGCCGAGTGGGTTTGGGTGTAGCCGAGTGGGTTTGGGTCTAGCCGAGTGGGTTTGTGTTTAGCCGATTGGGTTAGGGTCTAGCCGAGTGGGTTTGTGTCTAGCCGAGTGGGTTTGTGTCTAGCCGAGTGGGTTTGGGTGTAGCCGAGTAGGTTTGGGTCTAGCCGAGTGGGTTTGGGCCTAGCCGAGTGGGTTTGGGCCTAGCCGAGTGGGTTTGGGACTAGCCGAGTGGGTTTGGGTCTAGCCGAGTGGGTTTGGGTCTAGCCGAGTGGGTTTGGGTCTAGCCGAGTGGGTTTGGGTCTAGCCGAGTGGGTTTGTGTCTAGCCGAGTGGGTTTGTGTCTAGCCGAGTGGGTTTGTGTCTAGCCGAGTGGGTTTGGGTCTACCCGAGTGGGTTTGGGTCTAGCCGAGTGGGTTTGGGTCTAGCCGAGTGGGGTTGGGTCTAGCCGAGTGGGTTTGGGTCTAGCCGAGTGGGTTTGGGTATAGCCGAGTGGGTTTGGGTCTGGCCGAGTGGGTTTGGGTCTAGCCGAGTGGGTTTGGGTCTAGCCGAGTGGGTTTGGGTCTAGCCGAGTGGGTTTAGGTCTATCCGAGTGGGTTTGGTTCAAGCCGAATGGGCTTGGGTCTAGCCGAGTGGGTTTGGGTCTAGCCGAGTGGGTTTGTGTCTAGCGGAGTGGGTTTGGGACTAGCCGAGTGGGTTTGGGTCTAGCGGAGTGGGTTTGGATCTAGACGAGTGCGTTTGGGTCTAGCCGAGTGGGTTTGGGTCTAGCCGAGGGGGTTTGGGCCTAGCCGAGTGGGTTTGGGTGTAGCCGAGTGGGTTTCGGTCTAGCGGAGTGGGTTTGGGTTTAGCCGAGTGGGTTTGGGTCTAGCCGAGTGGGTTTGGGTGTAGCCTATTGGGTTTGGGTCTAGCCGAGTGGGTTTGGGTCTAGCCGAGTGGGGTTGGGTCTTGCCGAGTGGGTTTGGGTCTAGCCGAGTGGGTTTGGGTCTAGCGGAGTGGGTTTCGGTCTAGCGGAGTGGGTTTGGGTCTAGCGGAGTGGGTTTGGTTCTAGCCGAATGGGTGTGGGTCTAGCCGAGTGGGTTTGGGTCTAGCCGAGTGGGTTTGGGTCTAGCCGAGTGGTTTTGGATCTAGCCGAGTGGGTTTGGGTCTAGCCGAGTGGGTTTGGGTCTAGCCGAGTGGGTTTGGGTCTAGCCGAGTGGGTTTGGGTCTAGCCGAGTGGGTTTGGGTCTGGCGCAGTGGGTTTCGGTCTAGCCGAGTGGGTTTGGGTCTAGGCGAGTGGATTTGGGTCTAGCCGAGTGGGTTTGGGTCTAGCCGAGTGGGTTTGGGTCTAGCCGAGTGGGTTTGGGTCTAGCCGAGTGGGTTTGGGTCTAGCCGAGTGGGTTTGGGTCTAGCCGAGTGGGTTTGTGTTTAGCCGAGTGGGTTAGGGTCTAGCCGAGTGGGTTTGGGTCTAGCCGAGGGGGTTTGGGTCTAGCGGAGTGGGTTTGGGTCTAGCCGAGTGGGTTTGGGTCTAGCCGAGTGGGTTTGGGTCTAGCCGAGGGGGTTTGGACCTAGCCGAGTGGGTTTGGGTGTAGCCGAGTGGGTTTCGGTCTAGCGGAGTGGGTTTGGGTTTAGCCGAGTGGGTTTGGGTCTAGCCGAGTGGGTTTGGGTGTAGCCTATTGGGTTTGGGTCCAGCCGAGTGGGTTTGGGTCTAGCTGAGTGGGGTTGGGTCTTGCCGAGTGGGGTTGGGTCTAGCCGAGTGGGTTTGGGTCTTGCCGAGTGGGTTTGGGTCTGGCGAAGTGGGTTTCGGTCTAGCCGAGTGGGTTTGGGTCTAGCCGAGTGGATTTGGGTTTAGCCGAGTGGGTTTGGGTCTAGCCGAGTGGGTTTGGGTCTAGCCGAGTGGGTTTGGGTCTAGCCGAGTGGGTTTGGGTGTAGCCGAGTGGGTTTGGGTCTAGCCGAGTGGGTTTGTGTTTAGCCGATTGGGTTAGGGTTTAGCCGAGTGGGTTTGTGTCTAGCCGAGTTGGTTTGTGTCTAGCCGAGTGGCTTTGGGTGTAGCCGAGTAGGTTTGGGTCTAGCCGAGTGGGTTTGGGCCTAGCCGAGTGGGTTTGGGCCTAGCCGAGTGGGTTTGGGACTAGCCGAGTGGGTTTGGGTCTAGCCGAGTGGGTTTGGGTCTAGCCGAGTGGGTTTGGGTCTAGCCGAGTGGGTTTGGGTCTAGCCGAGTGGGTTTGTGTCTAGCCGAGTGGGTTAGGGTCTAGCCGAGTGGGTTTGGGTCTAGCCGAGTGGGTTTGTGTCTAGCCGAGTGGGTTTGGGTGTAGCCGAGTGGGTTTGGGTCTAGCCGAGTGGGTTTGGGCCTGGCCGAGTGGGTTTGGGCCTAGCCGAGTGGGTTTGGGACTAGCCGAGTGGGTTTGGGACTAGCCGAGTTGGTTTGGGTCTAGCCGAGTGGGTTTGGGTCTAGCGGAGTGGGTTTGGGTCTAGCCGAGTGGGTTTGTGTCTTGCCGAGTGGGTTTGGGTGTAGCCGTGGGTTTAGGACTAGCGGAGTGGGTTTGGATCTAGCCGAGTGGGTTTTGGTCTAGCCGAGTGGGTTTGCGTGTAGCCGATTGGGTTTGGGTCTAGCCGAGTGGGTTTGGGTCTAGCCGAGTGGGTTTGGGTCTAGCCGAGTGGGTTTGTGTCTAGCCGAGTGGGTTAGGGTCTAGCCGAGTGGGTTTGGGTCTAGCCGAGTGGGTTTGTGTCTAGCCGAGTGGGTTTGGGTCTAGCCGAGTGGGGTTGGGTCTTGCCGAGTGGGTTTGGGCCTAACCGAGTGGGTTAAGGCCTAGCCGAGTGGGTTTGGTACTAGCCGAGTGGGTTTGGGTCTAGCCGAGTGGGTTTGGGTCTAGCCGAGTGGGTTTGGGTCTAGCCGAGTGGGTTTGGGCCTAGCCGAGTGGGTTTGGTTCTAGCCGAGTGGGCTTGGGTCTGGCCGAGTGGGTTTGGGTCTGGCCGAGTGGGTTTGGGTCTAGCCGAGTGGGTTTGGGTCTAGCCGAGAGGGTTTGGGTCTAGTCGAGTGGGTTTGGGTCTAGCCGAGTGGGTTTGGGTCTAGCCGAGTGGGTTAGGGTCTAGCCGAGTGGGTTTGGGTCTATCCGAGTGGGTTTGGGTCTAGCGGCGTGGGTTTGGGTCTAGCCGAGTGGGTTTGGGTCTAGCCGAGTGGGTTTGGGTCTAGCCGAGTGGGTTAGGGTCTAGCCGAGAGGTTAGGGTCTAGCCGAGTGGGTTTGGGTCCAGCCGAGTGGGTTTGTGTCCAGCCGAGTGGGTTTGTGTCTAGCGGAGTGGGTTTGGGGCTAGCCGAGTGGGTTTGGGTCTAGCCGAGTGGGTGTGGGTCTAGCCGAGTGGGTTTGGGTCTAGCCGATGGGTTTGGGTCTAGGCGAGTGGGTTTGGGTCTAGCCGAGTGGGTTTAGGTCTAGCGGAGTGTGTTTGGGTCTAGCGGAGTGGGTTTGGGTCTAGCGGAGTGGGTTTGGGTCTAGTCGAGTGGGTGTGGGTCTAGCCGAGTGGGTTTGGGTCTAGCCGACTGGGTTTGGGTCTAGCCGAGTGGGTTTTGGATCTAGCCGAGTGGGTTTGGGTCCAGCCGAGTGGGTTTGGGTCTAGCCGAGTGGGTTTGGGTCTAGCCGAGTGGGTTTGGGCCTAGCCGAGTGGGTTTGGGTCTGGCCGAGTGGGTTTGGGTCTGGCGAAGTGGGTTTCGGTCTCGCCGAGTGGGTTTGGGTCCAGCCAAGTGGATTTGGGTCTTGCCGAGTAGTTTGGGTCTAGCCGAGTGGGTTTGGGTGTAGCCGAGTGGGTTTGGGTGTAGCCAACTGGGTTTAGGTCTAGCGGAGTGGGTTTGGATCTAGCCGAGTGGGTTTGGGTCTAGCCGAGTGGGTTTGGGTCTAGCCGATTGGGTTTGGGTCTAGCCGAGTGGGTTTGGGTCTAGCCGAGTGGGTTTGGGTCTAGCGGAGTGGGTTTGTGTCTAGCCGAGTGGGTTAGGGTCTAGCCGAGTGGGTTTGGGTCTAGCCAAGTGGGTTTGTGTCTAGCCGAGTGGGTTTGGGTGTAGCCGAGTGGGTTTGGGTCTAGCCGAGTGGGTTTGGGCCTCGCCGAGTGGGTTTGGGCCTAGCCGAGTGGGTTTGGGACTAGCCGAGTGGGTTTGGGTCTAGCCGAGTGGGTTTGAATCTAGCCGAGTGGGTTTGGGTCTAGCGGAGTGGGTTTGGGTCTAGCCGAGTGGGTTTATGTCTAGCCGAGTGGGTTTGTGTCTAGCCGAGTAGGTTTGGGTATAGCCGAGTGGGTTTGGGTCTAGCCGAGTGGGTTTGGGTCTATCCGAGTGGGTTTGGGTCTAGCGGAGTGGGTTTGGGTCTCGCCGAGTGGGTTTGTGTCTAGCCGAGTGGGTTTGGGTCTAGCCTAGTGGGTTTGTGCCTAGCCGAGTGGGTTTGGTTCAAGCCGAGTGGGCTTGGGTCTAGCCGAGTGGGTTTGTGTCTAGCGGAGTGGATTTGGGACGAGCCGAGTGGGTTTGGGTCTAGCGGAGTGGGTTTGGATCTAGCCGAGTGGGTTTGGGTCTAGCCGAGTGGGTTTGGGTCTAGCCGAGGGGGTTTGGACCTAGCCGAGTGGGTTTGGGTGTAGCCGAGTGGGTTTCGGTCTAGCGGAGTGGGTTTGGGTTTAGCCGAGTGGGTTTGGGTCTAGCCGAGTGGGTTTGGGTGTAGCCTATTGGGTTTGGGTCCAGCCGAGTGGGTTTGGGTCTAGCCGAGTGGGGTTGGGTCTTGCCGAGTGGGTTTGGGTCTAGCCGAGTGGGTTTAGGTCTAGCGGAGTGTGTTTGGGTCTAGCGGAGTGGGTTTGGGTCTAGCGGAGTGGGTTTGGGTCTAGCCGAGTGGGTGTGGGTCTAGCCGAGTGGGTTTGGGTCTAGCTGAGTGGGTTTGGGTCTAGCCGAGTGGGCTTTGGATATAGCCGAGTGGGTTTGGGTCTTGCCGAGTGGGATTGGGTCTAGCCGAGTGGGTTTGGGTCTAGCCGAGTGGGTTTGGGTCTTGCCGAGTGGGTTTGGGTCTGGCGAAGTGGGTTTCGGTCTAGCCGAGTGGGTTTGGGTCTAGCCGAGTGGATTTGGGTTTAGCCGAGTGGGTTTGGGTCTAGCCGAGTGGGTTTGGGTCTAGCCGAGTGGGTTTGGGTCTAACCGAGTGGGTTTGGGTGTAGCCGAGTGGGTTTGGGTCTAGCCGAGTGGGTTTGTGTTTAGCCGATTGGGTTAGGGTCTAGCCGAGTGGGTTTGTGTCTAGCCGAGTGGGTTTGTGTCTAGCCGAGTGGGTTTGGGTGTAGCCGAGTAGGTTTGGGTCTAGCCGAGTGGGTTTGGGCCTAGCCGAGTGGGTTTGGGCCTAGCCGAGTGGGTTTGGGTCTAGCCGAGTGGGTTTGGGTCTAGCCGAGTGGGTTTGGGTCTAGCCGAGTGGGTTTGTGTCTAGCCGAGTGGGTTTGTGTCTAGCCGAGTGGGTTTGGGTCTAGCCGAGTGGGTTTGGGTCTAGCCGAGTGGGTTTGGGTCTAGCCGAGTGGGGTTGGGTCTAGCCGAGTGGGTTTGGGTCTAGCCGAGTGGGTTTGGGTATAGCCGAGTGGGTTTGGGTCTGGCCGAGTGGGTTTGGGCCTAGCCGAGTGGGTTTGGGTCTGGCGAAGTGGGTTTCGGTCTCGCCGAGTGGGTTTGGGTCTAGCCGAGTGGGTTTGGGTCTAGCGGAGTGGGTTTGGGTCTAGCCGAGTGGGTTTATGTCTAGCCGAGTGGGTTTGTGTCCAGCCGAGTAGGTTTGGGTCTAGCCGAGTGGGTTTGGGTCTAGCCGAGTGGGTTTGGGTCTATCCGAGTGGGTTTGGGTCTAGCGGAGTGGGTTTGGGTCTCGCCGAGTGGGTTTGTGTCTAGCCGAGTGGGTTTGGGTCTAGCCTAGTGGGTTTGTGCCTAGCCGAGTGGGTTCGGTTCAAGCCGAGTGGGCTTGGGTCTAGCCGAGTGGGTTTGTGTCTAGCGGAGTGGGTTTGGGACGAGCCGAGTGGGTTTGGGTCTAGCGGAGTGGGTTTGGATCAAGCCGAGTGGGTTTGGGTCTAGCCGAGTGGGTTTGGGTCTAGCCGAGGGGGTTTGGACCTAGCCGAGTGGGTTTGGGTGTAGCCGAGTGGGTTTGGGTCTAGCCGAGTGGGGTTGGGTCTTGCCGAGTGGGTTTGGGTCTAGCCGAGTGGGTTTAGGTCTAGCGGAGTGGGTTTGGGTCTAGCGGAGTGGGTTTGGGTCTAGCGGAGTGGGTTTGGGTCTAGCCGAGTGGGTGTGGGTCTAGCCGAGAGGGTTTGGGTCTAGCCGAGTGGGTTTGGGTCTAGCCGAGTGGGTTTTGGATATAGCCAAGTGGGTTTGGGTCTTGCCGAGTGGGTTTGGGTCTAGCCGAGTGGGTTTGGGTCTAGCCGAGTGGGTTTGGGTCTTGCCGAGTGGGTTTGGGTCTGGCGCAGTGGGTTTCGGTCTAGCCGAGTGGGTTTGGGTCTAGCCGAGTGGATTTGGGTTTAGCCGAGTGGGTTTGGGTCTAGCCGAGTGGGTTTGGGTCTAGCCGAGTGGGTTTGGGTCTAGCCGAGTGGGTTTGGGTGTAGCCGAGTGGGTTTGGGTCTAGCCGAGTGGGTTTGTGTTTAGCCGATTGGGTTAGGGTCTAGCCGAGTGGGTTTGTGTCTAGCCGAGTGGGTTTGTGTCTAGCCGAGTGGGTTTGGGTGTAGCCGAGTAGGTTTGGGTCTAGCCGAGTGGGTTTGGGCCTAGCCGAGTGGGTTTGGGCCTAGCCGAGTGGGTTTGGGACTAGCCGAGTGGGTTTGGGTCTAGCCGAGTGGGTTTGGGTCTAGCCGAGTGGGTTTGGGTCTAGCCGAGTGGGTTTGGGTCTAGCCGAGTGGGTTTGTGTCTAGCCGAGTGGGTTTGTGTCTAGCCGAGTGGGTTTGTGTCTAGCCGAGTGGGTTTGGGTCTAGCCGAGTGGGTTTGGGTCTAGCCGAGTGGGTTTGGGTCTAGCCGAGTGGGGTTGGGTCTAGCCGAGTGGGTTTGGGTCTAGCCGAGTGGGTTTGGGTATAGCCGAGTGGGTTTGGGTCTGGCCGAGTGGGTTTGGGTCTAGCCGAGTGGGTTTGGGTCTAGCCGAGTGGGTTTGGGTCTAGCCGAGTGGGTTTAGGTCTATCCGAGTGGGTTTGGGTCTAGCGGAGTGGGTTTGGGTCTAGCCGAGTGGGTTTGGGTCTAGCCGAGTGGGTTTGGGTCTAGCCGAGTGGGTTTGTGCCTAGCCGAGTGGGTTTGGTTCAAGCCGAGTGGGCTTGGGTCTAGCCGAGTGGGTTTGGGTCTAGCCGAGTGGGTTTGTGTCTAGCGGAGTGGGTTTGGGACTAGCCGAGTGGGTTTGGGTCTGGCGGAGTGGGTTTGGATCTAGACGAGTGCGTTTGGGTCTAGCCGAGTGGGTTTGGGTCTAGCCGAGGGGGTTTGTGCCTAGCCGAGTGGGTTTGGTTCAAGCCGAGTGGGCTTGGGTCTAGCCGAGTGGGTTTGTGTCTAGCGGAGTGGGTTTGGGACGAGCCGAGTGGGTTTGGGTCTAGCGGAGTGGGTTTGGATCAAGCCGAGTGGGTTTGGGTCTAGCCGAGTGGGTTTGGGTCTAGCCGAGGGGGTTTGGACCTAGCCGAGTGGGTTTGGGTGTAGCCGAGTGGGTTTCGGTCTAGCGGAGTGGGTTTGGGTTTAGCCGAGTGGGTTTGGGTCTAGCCGAGTGGGTTTGGGTGTAGCCTATTGGGTTTGTGTCCAGCCGAGTGGGTTTGGGTCTAGCCGAGTGGGGTTGGGTCTTGCCGAGTGGGTTTGGGTCTAGCCGAGTGGGTTTAGGTCTAGCGGAGTGGGTTTGGGTCTAGCGGAGTGGGTTTGGGTCTAGCGGAGTGGGTTTGGGTCTAGCCGAGTGGGTGTGGGTCTAGCCGAGAGGGTTTGGGTCTAGCCGAGTGGGTTTGGGTCTAGCCGAGTGGGTTTTGGATATAGGCAAGTGGGTTTGGGTCTTGCCGAGTGGGTTTGGGTGTAGCCGAGTGGGTTTGGGTCTAGCCGAGTGGGTTTGGGTCTTGCCGAGTGGGTTTGGGTCTGGCGAAGTGGGTTTGGGTCTAGCCGAGTGGGTTTGGGTCTAGCCGAGTGGGTTTGGGTCTAGCCGAGTGGGTTTGGGTGTAGCCGAGTGGGTTTGGGTCTAGCCGAGTGGGTTTGTGTTTAGCCGATTGGGTTAGGGTCTAGCCGAGTGGGTTTGTGTCTAGCCGAGTGGGTTTGTGTCTAGCCGAGTGGGTTTGGGTGTAGCCGAGTAGGTTTGGGTCTAGCCGAGTGGGTTTGGGCCTAGCCGAGTGGGTTTGGGCCTAGCCGAGTGGGTTTGGGACTAGCCGAGTGGGTTTGGGTCTAGCCGAGTGGGTTTGGGTCTAGCGGAGTGGGTTTGGGTCTAGCCGAGTGGGTTTGGGTCTAGCCGAGTGGGTTTGGGTCTAGCCGAGTGGGTTTATGCCTAGCCGAGTGGGTTTGGTTCAAGCCGAGTGGGCTTGGGTCTAGCCGAGTGGGTTTGGGTCTAGCCGAGTGGGTTTGTGTCTAGCGGAGTGGGTTTGGGACTAGCCGAGTGGGTTTGGGTCTGGCGGAGTGGGTTTGGATCTAGACGAGTGCGTTTGGGTCTAGCCGAGTGGGTTTGGGTCTAGCCGAGGGGGTTTGGGCCTAGCCGAGTGGGTTTGGGTGTAGCCGAGTGGGTTTCGGTCTAGCGGAGTGGGTTTGGGTTTAGCCGAGTGGGTTTGGGTCTAGCCGAGTGGGTTTGGGTGTAGCCTATTGGGTTTGGGTCTGGCCGAGTGGGTTTGGGTCTAGCCGAGTGGGGTTGGGTCTTGCCGAGTGGGTTTGGGTCTAGCCGAGTGGGTTTAGGTCTAGCGGAGTGGGTTTGGGTCTAGCGGAGTGGGTTTGGGTCTAGCGGAGTGGGTTTGGGTCTAGCCGAGTGGGTGTGGGTCTAGCCGAGTGGGTTTGGGTCTAGCCGAGTGGGTTTGGGTCTAGCCGAGTGGTTTTGGATCTAGCCGAGTGGGTTTGGGTCTAGCCGAGTGGGTTTGGGTCTAGCCGAGTGGGTTTGGGTCTAGCCGAGTGGGTTTGGGTCTAGCCGAGTGGGTTTGGGTCTGGCGCAGTGGGTTTCGGTCTAGCCGAGTGGGTTTGGGTCTAGGCGAGTGGATTTGGGTCTAGCCGAGTGGGTTTGGGTCTAGCCGAGTGTGTTTGGGTCTAGCCGAGTGGGTTTGGGTCTAGCCGAGTGGGTTTGGGTCTAGCCGAGTGGGTTTGTGTTTAGCCGAGTAGGTTAGGGTCTAGCCGAGTGGGTTTGGGTCTAGCCGAGTGGGTTTGGGTCTAGCAGAGTGGGTTCGGATCTAGCCGAGTGGGTTTGGGGCTAGCCGAGTGGGTTTGGGTGTAGCCGAGTGGGTTTCGGTCTAGCGGAGTGGGTTTGGGTTTAGCCGAGTGGGTTTGGGTCTAGCCGAGTGGGTTTGGGTGTAGCCTATTGGGTTTGGGTCCAGCCGAATGGGTTTGGGTCTAGCCGAGTGGGGTTGGGTCTTGCCGAGTGGGGTTGGGTCTAGCCGAGTGGGTTTAGGTCTAGCGGAGTGGGTTTGGGTCTAGCGGAGTGGGGTTGGGTCTAGCCGAGTGGGTTTGGGTCTAGCCGAGTGGGTTTGGGTATAGCCGAGTGGGTTTGGGTCTGGCCGAGTGGGTTTGGGTCTAGCCGAGTGGGTTTGGGTCTAGCCGAGTGGGTTTGGGTCTAGCCGAGTGGGTTTAGGTCTATCCGAGTGGGTTTGGGTCTAGCGGAGTGGGTTTGGGTCTAGCCGAGTGGGTTTGGGTCTAGCCGAGTGGGTTTGGGTCTAGCCGAGTGGGTTTGTGCCTAGCCGAGTGGGTTTGGTTCAAGCCGAGTGGGCTTGGGTCTAGCCGAGTGGGTTTGGGTCTAGCCGAGTGGGTTTGTGTCTAGCGGAGTGGGTTTGGGACTAGCCGAGTGGGTTTTGGTCTGGCGGAATGGGTTTGGATCTAGACGAGTGCGTTTGGGTCTAGCCGAGTGGGTTTGGGTCTAGCCGAGGGGGTTTGGGCCTAGCCGAGTGGGTTTGGGTGTAGCCGAGTGGGTTTCGGTCTAGCGGAGTGGGTTTGGGTTTAGCCGAGTGGGTTTGGGTCTAGCCGAGTGGGTTTGGGTGTAGCCTATTGGGTTTGGGTCTGGCCGAGTGGGTTTGGGTCTAGCCGAGTGGGGTTGGGTCTTGCCGAGTGGGTTTGGGTCTAGCCGAGTGGGTTTAGGTCTAGCGGAGTGGGTTTGGGTCTAGCGGAGTGGGTTTGGGTCTAGCGGAGTGGGTTTGGGTCTAGCCGAGTGGGTGTGGGTCTAGCCGAGTGGGTTTGGGTCTAGCCGAATGGGTTTGGGTCTAGCCGAGTGGTTTTGGATCTAGCCGAGTGGGTTTGGGTCTAGCCGAGTGGGTTTGGGTCTAGCCGAGTGGGTTTGGGTCTAGCCGAGTGGGTTTGGGTCTAGCCGAGTGGGTTTGGGTCTGGCGCAGTGGGTTTCGGTCTAGCCGAGTGGGTTTGGGTCTAGGCGAGTGGATTTGGGTCTAGCCGAGTGGGTTTGGGTCTAGCCGAGTGGGTTTGGGTCTAGCCGAGTGGGTTTGGGTCTAGCCGAGTGGGTTTGGGTCTAGCCGAGTGGGTTTGGGTCTAGCCGAGTGGGTTTGTGTTTAGCCGAGTGGGTTAGGGTCTAGCCGAGTGGGTTTGGGTCTAGCCGAGTGGGTTTGGGTCTAGCAGAGTGGGTTCGGATCTAGCCGAGTGGGTTTGGGTCTAGCCGAGTGGGTTTGGGTGTAGCCGAGTGGGTTTCGGTCTAGCGGAGTGGGTTTGGGTTTAGCCGAGTGGGTTTGGGTCTAGCCGAGTGGGTTTGGGTGTAGCCTATTGGGTTTGGGTCCAGCCGAGTGGGTTTGGGTCTAGCCGAGTGGGTTGGGTCTTGCCGAGTGGGGTTGGGTCTAGCCGAGTGGGTTTAGGTCTAGCGGAGTGGGTTTGGGTCTAGCGGAGTGGGTTTGGGTCTAGCGGAGTGGGTTTGGGTCTAGCCGAGTGGGTGTGGGTCTAGCCGAGTGGGTTTAGGTCTAGCCGAGTGGGTTTGGGTCTAGCCGAGTGGGTTTTGGATATAGCCGAGTGGGTTTGGGTCTTGCCGAGTGGGTTTGGGTCTAGCCGAGTGGGTTTGGGTCTAGCTGAGTGGGTTTGGGTCTTGCCGAGTGGGTTTGGGTCTGGCGAAGTGGGTTTGGGTCTAGCCGAGTGGGTTTGGGTCTAGCCGAGTGGATTTGGGTTTAGCCGAGTGGGTTTGGGTCTAGCCGAGTGGGTTTGGGTCTAGCCGAGTGGGTTTGGGTCTAGCCGAGTGGGTTTGGGTGTAGCCGAGTGGGTTTGGGTCTAGCCGAGTGGGTTTGTGTTTAGCCGACTGGGTTAGGGTCTAGCCGAGTGGGTTTGTGTCTAGCCGAGTGGGTTTGTGTCTAGCCGAGTGGGTTTGGCTGTAGCCGAGTAGGTTTGGGTCTAGCCGAGTGGGTTTGGGCCTAGCCGAGTGGGTTTGGGCCTAGCCGAGTGGGTTTGGGACTAGCCGAGTGGGTTTGGGTCTAGCCGAGTGGGTTTGGGTCTAGCCGAGTGGGTTTGGGTCTAGCCGAGTGGGTTTGGGTCTAGCCGAGTGGGTTTGGGTCTAGCCGAGTGGGTTTGTGTCTAGCCGAGTGGGTTTGTGTCTAGCCGAGTGGGTTTGGGTCTAGCCGAGGGGGTTTGGGTCTAGCCGAGTGGGTTTGGGTCTAGCCGAGGGGGTTTGGGTCTAGCCGAGTGGGTTTGGGTCTAGCCGAGTGGGGTTGGGTCTAGCCGAGTGGGTTTGGGTCTAGCCGAGTGGGTTTGGGTATAGCCGAGTGGGTTTGGGTCTGGCCGAGTGGGTTTGGGTCTAGCCGAGTGGGTTTGGGTCTAGCCGAGTGGGTTTGGGTCTAGCCGAGTGGGTTTGGGTCTATCCGAGTGGGTTTGGGTCTAGCGGAGTGGGTTTGGGTCTAGCCGAGTGGGTTTGGGTCTAGCCGAGTGGGTTTGGGTCTAGCCGAGTGGGTTTGTGCCTAGCCGAGTGGGTTTGGTTGAAGCCGAGTGGCTTGGGTCTAGCCGAGTGGGTTTGGGTCTAGCCGAGTGGGTTTGTGTCTAGCGGAGTGGGTTTGGGACTAGCCGAGTGGGTTTGGGTCTAGCGGAGTGGGTTTGGATCTAGACGAGTGCGTTTGGGTCTAGCCGAGTGGGTTTGGGTGTAGCCGAGTGGGTTTCGGTCTAGCGGAGTGGGTTTGGGTTTAGCCGAGTGGGTTTGGGTCCAGCCGAGTGGGTTTGGGTGTAGCCTATTGGGTTTGGGTCTAGCCGAGTGGGTTTGGGTCTAGCCGAGTGGGGTTGGGTCTTGCCGAGTGGGTTTGGGTTCAGCCGAGTGGGTTTAGGTCTAGCGGAGTGGGTTTGGGTCTAGCGGAGTGGGTTTGGGTCTAGCGGAGTGGGTTTGGGTCTAGCCGAGTGGGTGTGGGTCTAGCCGAGTGGGTTTGGGTCTAGCCGAGTGGGTTTGTGCCTAGCCGAGTGGGTTTGGTTCAAGCCGAGTGGGCTTGGGTCTAGCCGTGTGGGTTTGGGTCTAGCCGAGTGGGTTTGTGTCTAGCGGAGTGGGTTTGGGACTAGCCGAGTGGGTTTTGGTCTGGCGGAATGGGTTTGGATCTAGACGAGTGCGTTTGGGTCTAGCCGAGTGGGTTTGGGTCTAGCCGAGGGGGTTTGGGCCTAGCCGAGTGGGTTTGGGTGTAGCCGAGTGGGTTTCGGTCTAGCGGAGTGGGTTTGGGTTTAGCCGAGTGGGTTTGGGTCTAGCCGAGTGGGTTTGGGTGTAGCCTATTGGGTTTGGGTCTGGCCGAGTGGGTTTGGGTCTAGCCGAGTGGGGTTGGGTCTTGCCGAGTGGGTTTGGGTCTAGCCGAGTGGGTTTAGGTCTAGCGGAGTGGGTTTGGGTCTAGCGGAGTGGGTTTGGGTCTAGCGGAGTGGGTATGGGTCTAGCCGAGTGGGTGTGGGTCTAGCCGAGTGGGTTTGGGTCTAGCCGAATGGGTTTGGGTCTAGCCGAGTGGTTTTGGATCTAGCCGAGTGGGTTTGGGTCTAGCCGAGTGGGTTTGGGTCTAGCCGAGTGGGTTTGGGTCTAGCCGAGTGGGTTTGGGTCTAGCCGAGTGGGTTTGGGTCTGGCGCAGTGGGTTTCGGTCTAGCCGAGTGGGTTTGGGTCTAGGCGAGTGGATTTGGGTCTAGCCGAGTGGGTTTGGGTCTAGCCGAGTGGGTTTGGGTCTAGCCGAGTGGGTTTGGGTCTAGCCGAGTGGGTTTGGGTCTAGCCGAGTGGGTTTGGGTCTAGCCGAGTGGGTTTGTGTTTAGCCGAGTGGGTTAGGGTCTAGCCGAGTGGGTTTGGGTCTAGCCGAGTGGGTTTGGGTCTAGCAGAGTGGGTTCGGATCTAGCCGAGTGGGTTTGGGTCTAGCCGAGTGGGTTTGGGTGTAGCCGAGTGGGTTTCGGTCTAGCGGAGTGGGTTTGGGTTTAGCCGAGTGGGTTTGGGTCTAGCCGAGTGGGTTTGGGTGTAGCCTATTGGGTTTGGGTCCAGCCGAGTGGGTTTGGGTCTAGCCGAGTGGGTTGGGTCTTGCCGAGTGGGGTTGGGTCTAGCCGAGTGGGTTTAGGTCTAGCGGAGTGGGTTTGGGTCTAGCGGAGTGGGTTTGGGTCTAGCGGAGTGGGTTTGGGTCTAGCCGAGTGGGTGTGGGTCTAGCCGAGTGGGTTTAGGTCTAGCCGAGTGGGTTTGGGTCTAGCCGAGTGGGTTTTGGATATAGCCGAGTGGGTTTGGGTCTTGCCGAGTGGGTTTGGGTCTAGCCGAGTGGGTTTGGGTCTAGCTGAGTGGGTTTGGGTCTTGCCGAGTGGGTTTGGGTCTGGCGAAGTGGGTTTGGGTCTAGCCGAGTGGGTTTGGGTCTAGCCGAGTGGATTTGGGTTTAGCCGAGTGGGTTTGGGTCTAGCCGAGTGGGTTTGGGTCTAGCCGAGTGGGTTTGGGTCTAGCCGAGTGGGTTTGGGTGTAGCCGAGTGGGTTTGGGTCTAGCCGAGTGGGTTTGTGTTTAGCCGACTGGGTTAGGGTCTAGCCGAGTGGGTTTGTGTCTAGCCGAGTGGGTTTGTGTCTAGCCGAGTGGGTTTGGCTGTAGCCGAGTAGGTTTGGGTCTAGCCGAGTGGGTTTGGGCCTAGCCGAGTGGGTTTGGGCCTAGCCGAGTGGGTTTGGGACTAGCCGAGTGGGTTTGGGTCTAGCCGAGTGGGTTTGGGTCTAGCCGAGTGGGTTTGGGTCTAGCCGAGTGGGTTTGGGTCTAGCCGAGTGGGTTTGGGTCTAGCCGAGTGGGTTTGTGTCTAGCCGAGTGGGTTTGTGTCTAGCCGAGTGGGTTTGGGTCTAGCCGAGGGGGTTTGGGTCTAGCCGAGTGGGTTTAGGTCTAGCCGAGTGGGGTTGGGTCTAGCCGAGTGGGTTTGGGTCTAGCCGAGTGGGTTTGGGTATAGCCGAGTGGGTTTGGGTCTGGCCGAGTGGGTTTGGGTCTAGCCGAGTGGGTTTGGGTCTAGCCGAGTGGGTTTGGGTCTAGCCGAGTGGGTTTGGGTCTATCCGAGTGGGTTTGGGTCTAGCGGAGTGGGTTTGGGTCTAGCCGAGTGGGTTTGGGTCTAGCCGAGTGGGTTTGGGTCTAGCCGAGTGGGTTTGTGCCTAGCCGAGTGGGTTTGGTTGAAGCCGAGTGGGCTTGGGTCTAGCCGAGTGGGTTTGGGTCTAGCCGAGTGGGTTTGTGTCTAGCGGAGTGGGTTTGGGACTAGCCGAGTGGGTTTGGGTCTAGCGGAGTGGGTTTGGATCTAGACGAGTGCGTTTGGGTCTAGCCGAGTGGGTTTGGGTGTAGCCGAGTGGGTTTCGGTCTAGCGGAGTGGGTTTGGGTTTAGCCGAGTGGGTTTGGGTCCAGCCGAGTGGGTTTGGGTGTAGCCTATTGGGTTTGGGTCTAGCCGAGTGGGTTTGGGTCTAGCCGAGTGGGGTTGGGTCTTGCCGAGTGGGTTTGGGTTCAGCCGAGTGGGTTTAGGTCTAGCGGAGTGGGTTTGGGTCTAGCGGAGTGGGTTTGGGTCTAGCGGAGTGGGTTTGGGTCTAGCCGAGTGGGTGTGGGTCTAGCCGAGTGGGTTTGGGTCTAGCCGAGTGGGTTTGGGTCTAGCCGAGTGGTTTTGGATCTAGCCGAGTGGGTTTGGGTCTAGCCGAGTGGGTTTGGGTCTAGCCGAGTGGGTTTGGGTCTAGCCGAGTGGGTTTGGGTCTAGCCGAGTGGGTTTGGGTCTGTCGCAGTGGGTTTCGGTCTAGCCGAGTGGGTTTGGGTCTAGGCGAGTGGATTTGGGTCTAGCCGAGTGGGTTTGGGTCTAGCCGAGTGGGTTTGGGTCTAGCCGAGTGGGTTTGGGTCAAGCCGAGTGGGTTTGGGTCTAGCCGAGTGGGTTTGTGTTTAGCCGAGTGGGTTAGGGTCTAGCCGAGTGGGTTTGTGTCTAGCCGAGTGGGTTTGTGTCTAGCCGAGTGGGTTTGGGTGTAGCCGAGTAGGTTTGGGTCTAGCCGAGTGGGTTTGGGCCTAGCCGAGTGGGTTTGGGCCTAGCCGAGTGGGTTTGGGACTAGCCGAGTGGGTTTGGGTCTAGCCGAGTGGGTTTGGGTCTAGCAGAGTGGGTTCGGATCTAGCCGAGTGGGTTTGGGACTAGCCGAGTGGGTTTGGGTCTAGCCGAGTGGGTTTGGGTCTAGCTGAGTGGGTTTGGGTCTAGCCGAGTGGGTTTGGGTCTAGCCGAGTGGGTTTGGGTCTAGCCTATTGGGTTTGGGTCCAGCCGAGTGGGTTTGGGTCTAGCCGAGTGGGTTTGGGACTAGCCGAGTGGGTTTGGGTCTAGCCGAGTGGGTTTGGGTCTAGCGGAGTGGGTTTGGGTCTAGCCGAGTGGGTTTGGGTCTAGCGGAGTGGGTTTGGGTCTAGCCGAGTGGGTGTGGGTCTAGCCGAGTGGGTTTGTGTCTAGCCGAGTGGGTTTGGGTCTAGCCGAGTGGGTTTGGGTCTAGCCGAGTGGGTTTGGGTCTTGCCGAGTGGGTTTGGGTCTAGCCGAGTGGGTTTGGGTCTAGCTGAGTGGGTTTGGGTCTTGCCGAGTGGGTTTGGATCTAGCCGAGTGGGTTTGGGTCTAGCCGAGTGGGTTTGGGTCTAGCCGAGTGGATTTGGGTTTAGCCGAGTGGGTTTGGGTCTAGCCGAGTGGGTTTGGGTCTAGCCGAGTGGGTTTGGGTCTAGCCGAGTGGGTTTGGGTGTAGCCGAGTGGGTTTGGGTCTAGCCGAGTGGGTTTGTGTTTAGCCGACTGGGTTAGGGTCTAGCCGAGTGGGTTTGTGTCTAGCCGAGTGGGTTTGTGTCTAGCCGAGTGGGTTTGGCTGTAGCCGAGTAGGTTTGGGTCTAGCCGAGTGGGTTTGGGCCTAGCCGAGTGGGTTTGGGCTTAGCCGAGTGGGTTTGGGACTAGCCGAGTGGGTTTGGGTCTAGCCGAGTGGGTTTGGGTCTAGCCGAGTGGGTTTGGGTCTAGCCGAGTGGGTTTGGGTCTAGCCGAGTGGGTTTGGGTCTAGCCGAGTGGGTTTGTGTCTAGCCGAGTGGGTTTGTGTCTAGCCGAGTGGGTTTGGGTCTAGCCGAGGGGGTTTGGGTCTAGCCGAGTGGGTTTGGGTCTAGCCGAGTGGGGTTGGGTCTAGCCGAGTGGGTTTGGGTCTAGCCGAGTGGGTTTGGGTATAGCCGAGTGGGTTTGGGTCTGGCCGAGTGGGTTTGGGTCTAGCCGAGTGGGTTTGGGTCTAGCCGAGTGGGTTTGGGTCTAGCCGAGTGGGTTTGGGTCTATCCGAGTGGGTTTGGGTCTAGCGGAGTGGGTTTGGGTCTAGCCGAGTGGGTTTGTGTCTAACGGAGTGGGTTTGGGACTAGCCGAGTGGGTTTGGGTCTAGCGGAGTGGGTTTGGATCTAGACGAGTGCGTTTGGGTCTAGCCGAGTGGGTTTGGGAGTAGCCGAGTGGGTTTCGGTCTAGCGGAGTGGGTTTGGGATTAGCCGAGTGGGTTTGGGTCCAGCCGAGTGGGTTTGGGTGTAGCCTATTGGGTTTGGGTCTAGCCGAGTGGGTTTGGGTCTAGCCGAGTGGGGTTGGGTCTTGCCGAGTGGGTTTGGGTTCAGCCGAGTGGGTTTAGGTCTAGCGGAGTGGGTTTGGGTCTAGCGGAGTGGGTTTGGGTCTAGCGGAGTGGGTTTGGGTCTAGCCGAGTGGGTGTGGGTCTAGCCGAGTGGGTTTGGGTCTAGCCGAGTGGGTTTGGGTCTAGCCGAGTGGTTTTGGATCTAGCCGAGTGGCTTTGGGTCTAGCCGAGTGGGTTTGGGTCTAGCCGAGTGGGTTTGGGTCTAGCCGAGTGGGTTTGGGTCTAGCCGAGTGGGTTTGGGTCTGGCGCAGTGGGTTTCGGTCTAGCCGAGTGGGTTTGGGTCTAGGCGAGTGGATTTGGGTCTAGCCGAGTGGGTTTGGGTCTAGCCGAGTGGGTTTGGGTCTAGCCGAGTGGGTTTGGGTCAAGCCGAGTGGGTTTGGGTCTAGCCGAGTGGGTTTGTGTTTAGCCGAGTGGGTTAGGGTCTAGCCGAGTGGGTTTGTGTCTAGCCGAGTGGGTTTGTGTCTAGCCGAGTGGGTTTGGGTGTAGCCGAGTAGGTTTGGGTCTAGCCGAGTGGGTTTGGGCCTAGCCGAGTGGGTTTGGGCCTAGCCGAGTGGGTTTGGGACTAGCCGAGTGGGTTTGGGTCTAGCCGAGTGGGTTTGGGTCTAGCTGAGTGGGTTTGGGTCTAGCCGAGTGGGTTTGGGTCTAGCGGAGTGGGTTTGGGTCTAGCCGAGTGGGTTTGGGTCTAGCCGAGTGGGTTTGTGTCTAGCCGAGTGGGTTTGTGTCTAGCCGAGTGGGTTTGGGTCTAGCCGAGTGGGTTTGGGTCTAGCCGAGTGGGGTTGGGTATAGCCGAGTGGGTTTGGGTCTAGCCGAGTGGGTTTGGGTCTAGCCGAGTGGGTTTGGGCCTAGCCGAGTGGGGTTGGGTCTAGCCGAGTGGGTTTGGTTCTAGCCGAGTGGGTTTGGGTCTCGCCGAGTGGGTTTGGGTCTAGCAGAGTGGCTTTGGGTCCTGCGGAGTGGGTTTGGGTCTAGCCGAGTTTGTTTGGGTCGAGCCGAATGAGTTTGGGTCTAGCCGAGTGGTTTGGGTCTAGCCGAGTGGCTTTGGGTCTAGCCGAGTGGGTTTGTGTCTAGCGGAGTGGGTTTGGGACTAGCCGAGTGGGTTTGGGTCTAGCGGAGTGGGTTTGGATCTAGCCGAGTGGGTTTGGGTCTAGCCGAGTGGGTTTGGGTCCAGCCGAGGGGGTTTGGGCCTAGCCGAGTGGGTTTGGGTGTAGCTGAGTGGGTTTCGGTCTAGCGGAGTGGGTTTGGGTTTAGCCGAGTGGGTTTGGGTGCAGCCGAGTGGGTTTGGGTGTAGCCTATTGGGTTTGGGTCTAGCCGAGTGGGTTTGGGTCTAGCCGAGTGGGGTTGGGTCTTGCCGAGTGGGTTTGGGTCTAGCCGAGTGGGTTTAGGTCTAGCGGAGTGGGTTTGGGTCTAGCGGAGTGGGTTTGGGTCTAGCGGAGTGGGTTTGGGTCTAGCCGAGTGGGTGTGTGTCTAGCCGAGTGGGTTTCGGTCTAGCCGAGTGGGTTTGGGTCTAGCCGAGTGGTTTTGGATCTAGCCAAGTGGGTTTGGGTCTAGCCGAGTGGGTTTGGGTCTAGCCGAGTGGGTTTGGGTCTAGCCGAGTGGGTTTGCGTCTAGCCGAGTGGGTTTGGGTCTGGCGCAGTGGGTTTCGGTCTAGCCGAGTGGGTTTGGGTCTAGCCGAGTGGATTTGTGTCTAGCCGAGTGGGTTTGGGTCTAGCCGAGTGGGTTTGGGTCTAGCCGAGTGGGTTTGGGTCTAGCCGAGTGGGTTTGGGTGCAGCCGAGTGGGTTTAGGTCTAGCGGAGTGGGTTTGGATCTAGCTGAGTGGGTTTGGGTCTAGCCGAGTGGGTTTGGGTCTAGCCGAGTGGGTTTGTGTTTAGCCGAGTGGGTTAGGGTCTAGCCGAGTGGGTTTGTGTCTAGCCGAGTGGGTTTGGGTGTAGCCGAGTAGGTTTGGGTCTAGCCGAGTGGGTTTGGGCCTAGCCGAGTGGGTTTGGGCCTAGCCGAGTGGGTTTGGGACTAGCCGAGTGGGTTTGGGTCTAGCCGAGTGGGTTTGGGTCTAGCCGAGTGGGTTTGGGTCTAGCCGAGTGGGTTTGGGTCTAGCGGAGTGGGTTTGGGTCTAGCCGAGTGGGTTTGGGTCTAGCCGAGTGGGTTTCTGTCTAGCCGAGTGGGTTTGTGTCTAGCCGAGTGGGGTTGGGTCTAGCCGAGTGGGTTTGCGTCTAGCCGAGTGGGGTTGGGTCTAGCCGAGTGGGTTTGGGTCTAGCCGAGTGGGTTTGGGTATAGCCGAGTGGGTTTGGGTCTAGCCGAGTGGGTTTGGGTCTAGCCGAGTGGGTTTGGGTCTAGCCGAGTGGGTGTGTGTCTAGCCGAGTGGGTTTCGGTCTAGCCGAGTGGGTTTGGGTCTAGCCGAGTGGTTTTGGATCTAGCCAAGTGGGTTTGGGTCTAGCCGAGTGGGTTTGGGTCTAGCCGAGTGGGTTTGGGTCTAGCCGAGTGGGTTTGCGTCTAGCCGAGTGGGTTTGGGTCTGGCGCAGTGGGTTTCGGTCTAGCCGAGTGGGTTTGGGTCTAGCCGAGTGGATTTGTGTCTAGCCGAGTGGGTTTGGGTCTAGCCGAGTGGGTTTGGGTCTAGCCGAGTGGGTTTGGGTCTAGCAAAGTGGGTTTGGGTGCAGCCGAGTGGGTTTAGGTCTAGCGGAGTGGGTTTGGATCTAGCTGAGTGGGTTTGGGTCTAGCCGAGTGGGTTTGGGTCTAGCCGAGTGGGTTTGTGTTTAGCCGAGTGGGTTAGGGTCTAGCCGAGTGGGTTTGTGTCTAGCCGAGTGGGTTTGGGTGTAGCCGAGTAGGTTTGGGTCTAGCCGAGTGGGTTTGGGCCTAGCCGAGTGGGTTTGGGCCTAGCCGAGTGGGTTTGGGACTAGCCGAGTGGGTTTGGGTCTAGCCGAGTGGGTTTGGGTCTAGCCGAGTGGGTTTGGGTCTAGCCGAGTGGGTTTGGGTCTAGCGGAGTGGGTTTGGGTCTAGCCGAGTGGGTTTGGGTCTAGCCGAGTGGGTTTCTGTCTAGCCGAGTGGGTTTGTGTCTAGCCGAGTGGGGTTGGGTCTAGCCGAGTGGGTTTGCGTCTAGCCGAGTGGGGTTGGGTCTAGCCGAGTGGGTTTGGGTCTAGCCGAGTGGGTTTGGGTATAGCCGAGTGGGTTTGGGTCTAGCCGAGTGGGTTTGGGTCTAGCCGAGTGGGTTTGGGTCTAGCCGAGTGGGTTTGGGCCTAGCCGAGTGGGTTTGGGTCTAGCCGAGTGGGTTTGGTTCTAGCCGAGTGGGTTTGGGTCTCGCCGAGTGGGTTTGCGTCGAGCCGAATGATTTGGGTCTAGTGGAGTGGGTTTGGGTCTAGCGGAGTGGGTTTGGGTATAGTCGAGTGGGTTTGGGTCTAGCCCAGTGGGTTTGGTTCTAGCCCAGTGGGTTTGGGTCTAGCCGAGTGGGTTTGGGTCTAGCCGAGTGGGCTTGGGCCTAGCCGAGTGGGTTTGGGCCTAGCCGAGTGGGTTTGTGTCTAGCCGAGTGGGTTTGGGTCTGCAAAGTGGGTTTCGGTCTCGCCGAGTGGGTTTGGGTCTTGCCGAGTGGATTTGGGTCTAGCCGAGTGGGTTTGGGTCTAGCCGAGTGGGTTTGGGTCTAGCCGAGTGGGTTTGGGTCTAGCCGAGTGGGTTTGGGTGTAGCCAAGTGGGTTTAGGTCTAGCGGAGTGGGTTTGGATCTAGCCGAGTGGGTTTGGGTCTAGCCGAGTGGGTTTGGGTCTAGC
Source organism: Raja brachyura (assembly GCA_963514005.1). Next base: position 27,222,900 of record OY740815.1, on the reverse strand, counting down.
CGAGTGGGTTTGTGTTTAGCCGAGTGGGTTAGGGTCTAGCCGAGTGGGTTTGTGTCTAGCCGAGTGGGTTTGTGTCTAGCCGAGTGGGTTTGGGTGTAGCCAAGTAGGTTTGGGTCTAGCCGAGTGGGTTTGGGCATAGCCGTGTGGGTTTGTGCCTAGCCGAGTGGGTTTGGGACTAGCCGAGTGGGTTTGGGTCTAGCCGAGTGGGTTTGGGTCTAGCCGAGTGGGTTTGGGTCTAGCCGAGTGGGTTTGGGTCTAGCGGAGTGGGTTTGGGTCTAGCCGAGTGGGTTTGGGTCTAGCCGAGTGGGTTTGTGTCTAGCCCAGTGGGTTTGTGTCTAGCCGAGTGGGTTTGGGTCTAGCCGAGTGGGTTTGGGTCTAGCCGAGTGGGGTTGGGTCTAGCCGAGTGGGTTTGGGTGTAGCCGAGTAGGTTTGGGTCTAGCCGAGTGGGTTTGGGCCTAGCCGAGTGGGTTTGGGCCTAGCCGAGTGGGTTTGGGACTAGCCGAGTGGGTTTGGGTCTAGCCGAGTGGGTTTGGGTCTAGCCGAGTGGGTTTGGGTCTAGCCGAGTGGGTTTGGGTCTAGCCGAGTGGGTTTGGGTCTAGCCGAGTGGGTTTGGGTCTAGCCGAGTGGGTTTCTGTCTAGCCGAGTGGGTTTGTGTCTAGCCGAGTGGGGTTGGGTCTAGCCGAGTGGGTTTGGGTCTAGCCGAGTGGGGTTGGGTCTAGCCGAGTGGGTTTGGGTCTAGCCGAGTGGGTTTGGGTATAGCCGAGTGGGTTTGGGTCTAGCCGAGTGGGTTTGGGTCTAGCCGAGTGGGTTTGGGTCTAGCCGAGTGGGTTTGGGCCTAGCCGAGTGGGTTTGGGTCTAGCCGAGTGGGTTTGGTTCTAGCCGAGTGGGTTTGGGTCTAGCCGAGTGGGTTTGCGTCTAGCCGAGTGGGTTTGGGTCTGGCGCAGTGGGTTTCGGTCTAGCCGAGTGGGTTTGGGTCTAGCCGAGTGGATTTGGGTCTAGCCGAGTGGGTTTGGGTCTAGCCGAGTGGGTTTGGGTCTAGCCGAGTGGGTTTGGGTCTAGCCGAGTGGGTTTGGGTGTAGCCGAGTGGGTTTAGGTCTAGCGGAGTGGGTTTGGATCTAGCCGAGTGGGTTTGGGTCTAGCCGAGTGGGTTTGGGTCTAGCCGAGTGGGTTTGTGTTTAGCCGAGTGGGTTAGGGTCTAGCCGAGTGGGTTTGTGTCTAGCCGAGTGGGTTTGGGTGTAGCCGAGTAGGTTTGGGTCTAGCCGAGTGGGTTTGGGCCTAGCCGAGTGGGTTTGGGCCTAGCTGAGTGGGTTTGGGACTAGCCGAGTGGGTTTGGGTCTAGCCGAGTGGGTTTGGGTCTAGCCGAGTGGGTTTGGGTCTAGCCGAGTGGGTTTGGGTCTAGCGGAGTGGGTTTGGGTCTAGCCGAGTGGGTTTGGGTCTAGCCGAGTGGGTTTCTGTCTAGCCGAGTGGGTTTGTGTCTAGCCGAGTGGGTTTGGGTCTAGCCGAGTGGGTTTGGGTCTAGCCGAGTGGGGTTGGGTCTAGCCGAGTGGGTTTGGGTCTAGCCGAGTGGGTTTGGGTATAGCCGAGTGGGTTTGGGTCTAGCCGAGTGGGTTTGGGTCTAGCCGAGTGGGTTTGGGTCTAGCCGAGTGGGTTTGGGCCTAGCCGAGTGGGTTTGGGTCTAGCCGAGTGGGTTTGGTTCTAGCCGAGTGGGTTTGGGTCTCGCCGAGTGGGTTTGGGTCGAGCCGAATGATTTGGGTCTAGTGGAGTGGGTTTGGGTCTAGCGGAGTGGGTTTGGGTATAGTCGAGTGGGTTTGGGTCTAGCCCAGTGGGTTTGGTTCTAGCCCAGTGGGTTTGGGTCTAGCCGAGTGGGTTTGGGTCTAGCCGAGTGGGTTTGGGCCTAGCCGAGTGGGTTTGGGCCTAGCCGAGTGGGTTTGTGTCTAGCCGAGTGGGTTTGGGTCTGGCAAAGTGGGTTTCGGTCTCGCCGAGTGGGTTTGGGTCTTGCCGAGTGGATTTGGGTCTAGCCGAGTGGGTTTGGGTCTAGCCGAGTGGGTTTGGGTCTAGCCGAGTGGGTTTGGGTCTAGCCGAGTGGGTTTGGGTGTAGCCAAGTGGGTTTAGGTCTAGCGGAGTGGGTTTGGATCTAGCCGAGTGGGTTTGGGTCTAGCCGAGTGGGTTTGGGTCTAGCCGAGTGGGTTTGTGTTTAGCCGAGTGGGTTAGGGTCTAGCCGAGTGGGTTTGTGTCTAGCCGAGTGGGTTTGTGTCTAGCCGAGTGGGTTTGGGTGTAGCCGAGTAGGTTTGGGTCTAGCCGAGTGGGTTTGGGCCTAGCCGTGTGGGTTTGTGCCTAGCCGAGTGGGTTTGGGACTAGCCGAGTGGGTTTGGGTCTAGCCGAGTGGGTTTGGGTCTAGCCGAGTGGGTTTGGGTCTAGCCGAGTGGGTTTGGGTCTAGCGGAGTGGGTTTGGGTCTAGCCGAGTGGGTTTGGGTCTAGCCGAGTGGGTTTGTGTCTAGCCAAGTGGGTTTGTGTCTAGCCGAGTGGGTTTGGGTCTAGCTGAGTGGGTTTGGGTCTAGCCGAGTGGGGTTGGGTCTAGCCGAGTGGGTTTGGGTCTAGCCGAGTGGGTTTGGGTATAGCCGAGTGGGTTTGGGTCTAGCCGAGTGGGTTTGGGTCTAGCCGAGTGGGTTTGGGTCAAGCCGAGTGGGTTTGGGCCTAGCCGAGTGGGTTTGGGTCTAGCCGAGTGGGTTTGGTTCTAGCCGAGTGGGTTTGGGTCTCGCCGAGTGGGTTTGGGTCTAGCAGAGTGGATTTGGGTCTTGCGGAGTGGGTTTGGGTCTAGCCGAGTTTGTTTGGGTCGAGCCGAATGAGTTTGGGTCTAGCCGAGTGGTTTGGGTCTAGCCGAGTGGCTTTGCGTCTAGCGGAATGGGTTTGGATCTAGCCGAGTGGGTTTGGGTCTAGTCGAGTGGATTTGGGTCTAGCCGAGTGGGTTTGTGTCTAGCCGAGTGGTTTGGGTCTAGTGGAGTGGGTTTGGGTCTAGCGGAGTGGGTTTGGGTATAGTCGAGTGGGTTTGGGTCTAGCCCAGTGGGTTTGGTTCTAGCCCAGTGGGTTTGGGTCTAGCCGAGTGGGTTTGGGTCTAGCCGAGTGGGTTTGGGTCTAGCCGAGTGGGTTTGGGCCTAGCCGAGTGGGTTTGTGTCTAGCCGAGTGGGTTTGGGTCTGGCAAAGTGGGTTTCGGTCTCGCCGAGTGGGTTTGGGTCTAGCCGAGTGGATTTGGGTCTAGCCGAGTGGGTTTGGGTCTAGCCGAGTGGGTTTGGGTATAGCCGAGTGGGTTTGGGTCTAGCCGAGTGGGTTTGGGTGTAGCCAAGTGGGTTTAGGTCTAGCGGAGTGGGTTTGGATCTAGCCGAGTGGGTTTGGGTCGAGCCGAGTGGGTTTGGGTCTAGCCGAGTGGGTGTGGGTCTAGCCGAGTGGGTTTGGGTCTAGCCGAATGGGTTTGGGTCTAGCCGAGTGGTTTTGGATCTAGCCGAGTGGGTTTGGGTCTAGCCGAGTGGGTTTGGGTCTAGCCGAGTGGGTTTGGGGCTAGCCGAGTGGGTTTGGGTCTAGCCGAGTGGGTTTGGGTCTAGCCGAGTGGGTTTGGGTCTAGCGGAGTGGGTTTGGGTCTAGCCGAGTGGGTTTGGGTCTAGCCGAGTGGGTTTCTGTCTAGCCGAGTGGGTTTGTGTCTAGCCGAGTGGGTTTGGGTCTAGCCGAGTGGGTTTGGGTCTAGCCGAGTGGGGTTGGGTCTAGCCGAGTGGGTTTGGGTCTAGCCGAGTGGGTTTGGGTATAGCCGAGTGGGTTTGGGTCTAGCCGAGTGGGTTTGGGTCTAGCCGAGTGGGTTTGGGTCTAGCCGAGTGGGTTTGGGCCTAGCCGAGTGGGTTTGGGTCTAGCCGAGTGGGTTTGGTTCTAGCCGAGTGGGTTTGGGTCTCGCCGAGTGGGTTTGGGTCGAGCCGAATGATTTGGGTCTAGTGGAGTGGGTTTGGGTCTAGCGGAGTGGGTTTGGGTATAGTCGAGTGGGTTTGGGTCTAGCCCAGTGGGTTTGGTTCTAGCCCAGTGGGTTTGGGTCTAGCCGAGTGGGTTTGGGTCTAGCCGAGTGGGTTTGGGCCTAGCCGAGTGGGTTTGGGCCTAGCCGAGTGGGTTTGTGTCTAGCCGAGTGGGTTTGGGTCTGGCAAAGTGGGTTTCGGTCTCGCCGAGTGGGTTTGGGTCTTGCCGAGTGGATTTGGGTCTAGCCGAGTGGGTTTGGGTCTAGCCGAGTGGGTTTGGGTCTAGCCGAGTGGGTTTGGGTCTAGCCGAGTGGGTTTGGGTGTAGCCAAGTGGGTTTAGGTCTAGCGGAGTGGGTTTGGATCTAGCCGAGTGGGTTTGGGTCTAGCCGAGTGGGTTTGGGTCTAGCCGAGTGGGTTTGTGTTTAGCCGAGTGGGTTAGGGTCTAGCCGAGTGGGTTTGTGTCTAGCCGAGTGGGTTTGTGTCTAGCCGAGTGGGTTTGGGTGTAGCCGAGTAGGTTTGGGTCTAGCCGAGTGGGTTTGGGCCTAGCCGTGTGGGTTTGTGCCTAGCCGAGTGGGTTTGGGACTAGCCGAGTGGGTTTGGGTCTAGCCGAGTGGGTTTGGGTCTAGCCGAGTGGGTTTGGGTCTAGCCGAGTGGGTTTGGGTCTAGCGGAGTGGGTTTGGGTCTAGCCGAGTGGGTTTGGGTCTAGCCGAGTGGGTTTGTGTCTAGCCAAGTGGGTTTGTGTCTAGCCGAGTGGGTTTGGGTCTAGCTGAGTGGGTTTGGGTCTAGTCGAGTGGATTTGGGTCTAGCCGAGTGGTTTGGGTCTAGCCGAGTGGCTTTGCGTCTAGCGGAATGGGTTTGGATCTAGCCGAGTGGGTTTGGGTCTAGTCGAGTGGATTTGGGTCTAGCCGAGTGGGTTTGTGTCTAGCCGAGTGGTTTGGGTCTAGTGGAGTGGGTTTGGGTCTAGCGGAGTGGGTTTGGGTATAGTCGAGTGGGTTTGGGTCTAGCCCAGTGGGTTTGGTTCTAGCCCAGTGGGTTTGGGTCTAGCCGAGTGGGTTTGGGTCTAGCCGAGTGGGTTTGGGTCTAGCCGAGTGGGTTTGGGCCTAGCCGAGTGGGTTTGTGTCTAGCCGAGTGGGTTTGGGTCTGGCAAAGTGGGTTTCGGTCTCGCCGAGTGGGTTTGGGTCTAGCCGAGTGGATTTGGGTCTAGCCGAGTGGGTTTGGGTCTAGCCGAGTGGGTTTGGGTATAGCCGAGTGGGTTTGGGTCTAGCCGAGTGGGTTTGGGTGTAGCCAAGTGGGTTTAGGTCTAGCGGAGTGGGTTTGGATCTAGCCGAGTGGGTTTGGGTCGAGCCGAGTGGGTTTGGGTCTAGCCGAGTGGGTGTGGGTCTAGCCGAGTGGGTTTGGGTCTAGCCGAATGGGTTTGGGTCTAGCCGAGTGGTTTTGGATCTAGCCGAGTGGGTTTGGGTCTAGCCGAGTGGGTTTGGGTCTAGCCGAGTGGGTTTGGGGCTAGCCGAGTGGGTTTGGGTCTAGCCGAGTGGGTTTGGGTCTAGCCGAGTGGGTTTGGGTCTAGCGGAGTGGGTTTGGGTCTAGCCGAGTGGGTTTGGGTCTAGCCGAGTGGGTTTCTGTCTAGCCGAGTGGGTTTGTGTCTAGCCGAGTGGGTTTGGGTCTAGCCGAGTGGGTTTGGGTCTAGCCGAGTGGGGTTGGGTCTAGCCGAGTGGGTTTGGGTCTAGCCGAGTGGGTTTGGGTATAGCCGAGTGGGTTTGGGTCTAGCCGAGTGGGTTTGGGTCTAGCCGAGTGGGTTTGGGTCTAGCCGAGTGGGTTTGGGCCTAGCCGAGTGGGTTTGGGTCTAGCCGAGTGGGTTTGGTTCTAGCCGAGTGGGTTTGGGTCTCGCCGAGTGGGTTTGGGTCGAGCCGAATGATTTGGGTCTAGTGGAGTGGGTTTGGGTCTAGCGGAGTGGGTTTGGGTATAGTCGAGTGGGTTTGGGTCTAGCCCAGTGGGTTTGGTTCTAGCCCAGTGGGTTTGGGTCTAGCCGAGTGGGTTTGGGTCTAGCCGAGTGGGTTTGGGCCTAGCCGAGTGGGTTTGGGCCTAGCCGAGTGGGTTTGTGTCTAGCCGAGTGGGTTTGGGTCTGGCAAAGTGGGTTTCGGTCTCGCCGAGTGGGTTTGGGTCTTGCCGAGTGGATTTGGGTCTAGCCGAGTGGGTTTGGGTCTAGCCGAGTGGGTTTGGGTCTAGCCGAGTGGGTTTGGGTCTAGCCGAGTGGGTTTGGGTGTAGCCAAGTGGGTTTAGGTCTAGCGGAGTGGGTTTGGATCTAGCCGAGTGGGTTTGGGTCTAGCCGAGTGGGTTTGGGTCTAGCCGAGTGGGTTTGTGTTTAGCCGAGTGGGTTAGGGTCTAGCCGAGTGGGTTTGTGTCTAGCCGAGTGGGTTTGTGTCTAGCCGAGTGGGTTTGGGTGTAGCCGAGTAGGTTTGGGTCTAGCCGAGTGGGTTTGGGCCTAGCCGTGTGGGTTTGTGCCTAGCCGAGTGGGTTTGGGACTAGCCGAGTGGGTTTGGGTCTAGCCGAGTGGGTTTGGGTCTAGCCGAGTGGGTTTGGGTCTAGCCGAGTGGGTTTGGGTCTAGCGGAGTGGGTTTGGGTCTAGCCGAGTGGGTTTGGGTCTAGCCGAGTGGGTTTGTGTCTAGCCAAGTGGGTTTGTGTCTAGCCGAGTGGGTTTGGGTCTAGCTGAGTGGGTTTGGGTCTAGCCGAGTGGGGTTGGGTCTAGCCGAGTGGGTTTGGGTCTAGCCGAGTGGGTTTGGGTATAGCCGAGTGGGTTTGGGTCTAGCCGAGTGGGTTTGGGTCTAGCCGAGTGGGTTTGGGTCAAGCCGAGTGGGTTTGGGCCTAGCCGAGTGGGTTTGGGTCTAGCCGAGTGGGTTTGGTTCTAGCCGAGTGGGTTTGGGTCTCGCCGAGTGGGTTTGGGTCTAGCAGAGTGGATTTGGGTCTTGCGGAGTGGGTTTGGGTCTAGCCGAGTTTGTTTGGGTCGAGCCGAATGAGTTTGGGTCTAGCCGAGTGGTTTGGGTCTAGCCGAGTGGCTTTGCGTCTAGCGGAATGGGTTTGGATCTAGCCGAGTGGGTTTGGGTCTAGTCGAGTGGATTTGGGTCTAGCCGAGTGGGTTTGTGTCTAGCCGAGTGGTTTGGGTCTAGTGGAGTGGGTTTGGGTCTAGCGGAGTGGGTTTGGGTATAGTCGAGTGGGTTTGGGTCTAGCCCAGTGGGTTTGGTTCTAGCCCAGTGGGTTTGGGTCTAGCCGAGTGGGTTTGGGTCTAGCCGAGTGGGTTTGGGTCTAGCCGAGTGGGTTTGGGCCTAGCCGAGTGGGTTTGTGTCTAGCCGAGTGGGTTTGGGTCTGGCAAAGTGGGTTTCGGTCTCGCCGAGTGGGTTTGGGTCTAGCCGAGTGGATTTGGGTCTAGCCGAGTGGGTTTGGGTCTAGCCGAGTGGGTTTGGGTATAGCCGAGTGGGTTTGGGTCTAGCCGAGTGGGTTTGGGTGTAGCCAAGTGGGTTTAGGTCTAGCGGAGTGGGTTTGGATCTAGCCGAGTGGGTTTGGGTCGAGCCGAGTGGGTTTGGGTCTAGCCGAGTGGGTGTGGGTCTAGCCGAGTGGGTTTGGGTCTAGCCGAATGGGTTTGGGTCTAGCCGAGTGGTTTTGGATCTAGCCGAGTGGGTTTGGGTCTAGCCGAGTGGGTTTGGGTCTAGCCGAGTGGGTTTGGGTCTAGCCGAGTGGGTTTGGGTCTAGCCGAGTGGGTTTGGGTCTGGCGCAGTGGGTTTCGGTCTAGCCGAGTGGGTTTGGGTCTAGGCGAGTGGATTTGGGTCTAGCCGAGTGGGTTTGGGTCTAGCCGAGTGGGTTTGGGTCTAGCCGAGTGGGTTTGGGTCTAGCCGAGTGGGTTTGGGTCTAGCCGAGTGGGTTTGGGTCTAGCCGAGTGGGTTTGTGTTTAGCCGAGTGGGTTAGGGTCTAGCCGAGTGGGTTTGGGTCTAGCCGAGTGGGTTTGGGTCTAGCAGAGTGGGTTCGGATCTAGCCGAGTGGGTTTGGGTCTAGCCGAGTGGGTTTGGGTGTAGCCGAGTGGGTTTCGGTCTAGCGGAGTGGGTTTGGGTTTAGCCGAGTGGGTTTGGGTCTAGCCGAGTGGGTTTGGGTGTAGCCTATTGGGTTTGGGTCCAGCCGAGTGGGTTTGGGTCTAGCCGAGTGGGTTGGGTCTTGCCGAGTGGGGTTGGGTCTAGCCGAGTGGGTTTAGGTCTAGCGGAGTGGGTTTGGGTCTAGCGGAGTGGGTTTGGGTCTAGCGGAGTGGGTTTGGGTCTAGCCGAGTGGGTGTGGGTCTAGCCGAGTGGGTTTAGGTCTAGCCGAGTGGGTTTGGGTCTAGCCGAGTGGGTTTTGGATATAGCCGAGTGGGTTTGGGTCTTGCCGAGTGGGTTTGGGTCTAGCCGAGTGGGTTTGGGTCTAGCTGAGTGGGTTTGGGTCTTGCCGAGTGGGTTTGGGTCTGGCGAAGTGGGTTTGGGTCTAGCCGAGTGGGTTTGGGTCTAGCCGAGTGGATTTGGGTTTAGCCGAGTGGGTTTGGGTCTAGCCGAGTGGGTTTGGGTCTAGCCGAGTGGGTTTGGGTCTAGCCGAGTGGGTTTGGGTGTAGCCGAGTGGGTTTGGGTCTAGCCGAGTGGGTTTGTGTTTAGCCGACTGGGTTAGGGTCTAGCCGAGTGGGTTTGTGTCTAGCCGAGTGGGTTTGTGTCTAGCCGAGTGGGTTTGGCTGTAGCCGAGTAGGTTTGGGTCTAGCCGAGTGGGTTTGGGCCTAGCCGAGTGGGTTTGGGCCTAGCCGAGTGGGTTTGGGACTAGCCGAGTGGGTTTGGGTCTAGCCGAGTGGCTTTGCGTCTAGCGGAATGGGTTTGGATCTAGCCGAGTGGGTTTGGGTCTAGTCGAGTGGATTTGGGTCTAGCCGAGTGGGTTTGTGTCTAGCCGAGTGGTTTGGGTCTAGTGGAGTGGGTTTGGGTCTAGCGGAGTGGGTTTGGGTATAGTCGAGTGGGTTTGGGTCTAGCCCAGTGGGTTTGGTTCTAGCCCAGTGGGTTTGGGTCTAGCCGAGTGGGTTTGGGTCTAGCCGAGTGGGTTTGGGTCTAGCCGAGTGGGTTTGGGCCTAGCCGAGTGGGTTTGTGTCTAGCCGAGTGGGTTTGGGTCTGGCAAAGTGGGTTTCGGTCTCGCCGAGTGGGTTTGGGTCTAGCCTAGTGGATTTGGGTCTAGCCGAGTGGGTTTGGGTCTAGCCGAGTGGGTTTGGGTATAGCCGAGTGGGTTTGGGTCTAGCCGAGTGGGTTTGGGTGTAGCCAAGTGGGTTTAGGTCTAGCGGAGTGGGTTTGGATCTAGCCGAGTGGGTTTGGGTCGAGCCGAGTGGGTTTGGGTCTAGCCGAGTGGGTGTGGGTCTAGCCGAGTGGGTTTGGGTCTAGCCGAATGGGTTTGGGTCTAGCCGAGTGGTTTTGGATCTAGCCGAGTGGGTTTGGGTCTAGCCGAGTGGGTTTGGGTCTAGCCGAGTGGGTTTGGGTCTAGCCGAGTGGGTTTGGGTCTAGCCGAGTGGGTTTGGGTCTAGCCGAGTGGGTTTGGGTCTAGCGGAGTGGGTTTGGGTCTAGCCGAGTGGGTTTGGGTCTAGCCGAGTGGGTTTCTGTCTAGCCGAGTGGGTTTGTGTCTAGCCGAGTGGGTTTGGGTCTAGCCGAGTGGGTTTGGGTCTAGCCGAGTGGGGTTGGGTCTAGCCGAGTGGGTTTGGGTCTAGCCGAGTGGGTTTGGGTATAGCCGAGTGGGTTTGGGTCTAGCCGAGTGGGTTTGGGTCTAGCCGAGTGGGTTTGGGTCTAGCCGAGTGGGTTTGGGCCTAGCCGAGTGGGTTTGGGTCTAGCCGAGTGGGTTTGGTTCTAGCCGAGTGGGTTTGGGTCTCGCCGAGTGGGTTTGGGTCGAGCCGAATGATTTGGGTCTAGTGGAGTGGGTTTGGGTCTAGCGGAGTGGGTTTGGGTATAGTCGAGTGGGTTTGGGTCTAGCCCAGTGGGTTTGGTTCTAGCCCAGTGGGTTTGGGTCTAGCCGAGTGGGTTTGGGTCTAGCCGAGTGGGTTTGGGCCTAGCCGAGTGGGTTTGGGCCTAGCCGAGTGGGTTTGTGTCTAGCCGAGTGGGTTTGGGTCTGGCAAAGTGGGTTTCGGTCTCGCCGAGTGGGTTTGGGTCTTGCCGAGTGGATTTGGGTCTAGCCGAGTGGGTTTGGGTCTAGCCGAGTGGGTTTGGGTCTAGCCGAGTGGGTTTGGGTCTAGCCGAGTGGGTTTGGGTGTAGCCAAGTGGGTTTAGGTCTAGCGGAGTGGGTTTGGATCTAGCCGAGTGGGTTTGGGTCTAGCCGAGTGGGTTTGGGTCTAGCCGAGTGGGTTTGTGTTTAGCCGAGTGGGTTAGGGTCTAGCCGAGTGGGTTTGTGTCTAGCCGAGTGGGTTTGTGTCTAGCCGAGTGGGTTTGGGTGTAGCCGAGTAGGTTTGGGTCTAGCCGAGTGGGTTTGGGCCTAGCCGTGTGGGTTTGTGCCTAGCCGAGTGGGTTTGGGACTAGCCGAGTGGGTTTGGGTCTAGCCGAGTGGGTTTGGGTCTAGCCGAGTGGGTTTGGGTCTAGCCGAGTGGGTTTGGGTCTAGCGGAGTGGGTTTGGGTCTAGCCGAGTGGGTTTGGGTCTAGCCGAGTGGGTTTGTGTCTAGCCAAGTGGGTTTGTGTCTAGCCGAGTGGGTTTGGGTCTAGCTGAGTGGGTTTGGGTCTAGCCGAGTGGGGTTGGGTCTAGCCGAGTGGGTTTGGGTCTAGCCGAGTGGGTTTGGGTATAGCCGAGTGGGTTTGGGTCTAGCCGAGTGGGTTTGGGTCTAGCCGAGTGGGTTTGGGTCAAGCCGAGTGGGTTTGGGCCTAGCCGAGTGGGTTTGGGTCTAGCCGAGTGGGTTTGGTTCTAGCCGAGTGGGTTTGGGTCTCGCCGAGTGGGTTTGGGTCTAGCAGAGTGGATTTGGGTCTTGCGGAGTGGGTTTGGGTCTAGCCGAGTTTGTTTGGGTCGAGCCGAATGAGTTTGGGTCTAGCCGAGTGGTTTGGGTCTAGCCGAGTGGCTTTGCGTCTAGCGGAATGGGTTTGGATCTAGCCGAGTGGGTTTGGGTCTAGTCGAGTGGATTTGGGTCTAGCCGAGTGGGTTTGTGTCTAGCCGAGTGGTTTGGGTCTAGTGGAGTGGGTTTGGGTCTAGCGGAGTGGGTTTGGGTATAGTCGAGTGGGTTTGGGTCTAGCCCAGTGGGTTTGGTTCTAGCCCAGTGGGTTTGGGTCTAGCCGAGTGGGTTTGGGTCTAGCCGAGTGGGTTTGGGTCTAGCCGAGTGGGTTTGGGCCTAGCCGAGTGGGTTTGTGTCTAGCCGAGTGGGTTTGGGTCTGGCAAAGTGGGTTTCGGTCTCGCCGAGTGGGTTTGGGTCTAGCCGAGTGGATTTGGGTCTAGCCGAGTGGGTTTGGGTCTAGCCGAGTGGGTTTGGGTATAGCCGAGTGGGTTTGGGTCTAGCCGAGTGGGTTTGGGTGTAGCCAAGTGGGTTTAGGTCTAGCGGAGTGGGTTTGGATCTAGCCGAGTGGGTTTGGGTCGAGCCGAGTGGGTTTGGGTCTAGCCGAGTGGGTGTGGGTCTAGCCGAGTGGGTTTGGGTCTAGCCGAATGGGTTTGGGTCTAGCCGAGTGGTTTTGGATCTAGCCGAGTGGGTTTGGGTCTAGCCGAGTGGGTTTGGGTCTAGCCGAGTGGGTTTGGGTCTAGCCGAGTGGGTTTGGGTCTAGCCGAGTGGGTTTGGGTCTGGCGCAGTGGGTTTCGGTCTAGCCGAGTGGGTTTGGGTCTAGGCGAGTGGATTTGGGTCTAGCCGAGTGGGTTTGGGTCTAGCCGAGTGGGTTTGGGTCTAGCCGAGTGGGTTTGGGTCTAGCCGAGTGGGTTTGGGTCTAGCCGAGTGGGTTTGGGTCTAGCCGAGTGGGTTTGTGTTTAGCCGAGTGGGTTAGGGTCTAGCCGAGTGGGTTTGGGTCTAGCCGAGTGGGTTTGGGTCTAGCAGAGTGGGTTCGGATCTAGCCGAGTGGGTTTGGGTCTAGCCGAGTGGGTTTGGGTGTAGCCGAGTGGGTTTCGGTCTAGCGGAGTGGGTTTGGGTTTAGCCGAGTGGGTTTGGGTCTAGCCGAGTGGGTTTGGGTGTAGCCTATTGGGTTTGGGTCCAGCCGAGTGGGTTTGGGTCTAGCCGAGTGGGTTGGGTCTTGCCGAGTGGGGTTGGGTCTAGCCGAGTGGGTTTAGGTCTAGCGGAGTGGGTTTGGGTCTAGCGGAGTGGGTTTGGGTCTAGCGGAGTGGGTTTGGGTCTAGCCGAGTGGGTGTGGGTCTAGCCGAGTGGGTTTAGGTCTAGCCGAGTGGGTTTGGGTCTAGCCGAGTGGGTTTTGGATATAGCCGAGTGGGTTTGGGTCTTGCCGAGTGGGTTTGGGTCTAGCCGAGTGGGTTTGGGTCTAGCTGAGTGGGTTTGGGTCTTGCCGAGTGGGTTTGGGTCTGGCGAAGTGGGTTTGGGTCTAGCCGAGTGGGTTTGGGTCTAGCCGAGTGGATTTGGGTTTAGCCGAGTGGGTTTGGGTCTAGCCGAGTGGGTTTGGGTCTAGCCGAGTGGGTTTGGGTCTAGCCGAGTGGGTTTGGGTGTAGCCGAGTGGGTTTGGGTCTAGCCGAGTGGGTTTGTGTTTAGCCGACTGGGTTAGGGTCTAGCCGAGTGGGTTTGTGTCTAGCCGAGTGGGTTTGTGTCTAGCCGAGTGGGTTTGGCTGTAGCCGAGTAGGTTTGGGTCTAGCCGAGTGGGTTTGGGCCTAGCCGAGTGGGTTTGGGCCTAGCCGAGTGGGTTTGGGACTAGCCGAGTGGGTTTGGGTCTAGCCGAGTGGGTTTGGGTCTAGCCGAGTGGGTTTGGGTCTAGCCGAGTGGGTTTGGGTCTAGCCGAGTGGGTTTGGGTCTAGCCGAGTGGGTTTGTGTCTAGCCGAGTGGGTTTGTGTCTAGCCGAGTGGGTTTGGGTCTAGCCGAGGGGGTTTGGGTCTAGCCGAGTGGGTTTGGGTCTAGCCGAGTGGGGTTGGGTCTAGCCGAGTGGGTTTGGGTCTAGCCGAGTGGGTTTGGGTATAGCCGAGTGGGTTTGGGTCTGGCCGAGTGGGTTTGGGTCTAGCCGAGTGGGTTTGGGTCTAGCCGAGTGGGTTTGGGTCTAGCCGAGTGGGTTTGGGTCTATCCGAGTGGGTTTGGGTCTAGCGGAGTGGGTTTGGGTCTAGCCGAGTGGGTTTGGGTCTAGCCGAGTGGGTTTGGGTCTAGCCGAGTGGGTTTGTGCCTAGCCGAGTGGGTTTGGTTCAAGCCGAGTGGGCTTGGGTCTAGCCGAGTGGGTTTGGGTCTAGCCGAGTGGGTTTGTGTCTAGCGGAGTGGGTTTGGGACTAGCCGAGTGGGTTTGGGTCTAGCGGAGTGGGTTTGGATCTAGACGAGTGCGTTTGGGTCTAGCCGAGTGGGTTTGGGTGTAGCCGAGTGGGTTTCGGTCTAGCGGAGTGGGTTTGGGATTAGCCGAGTGGGTTTGGGTCCAGCCGAGTGGGTTTGGGTGTAGCCTATTGGGTTTGGGTCTAGCCGAGTGGGTTTGGGTCTAGCCGAGTGGGGTTGGGTCTTGCCGAGTGGGTTTGGGTTCAGCCGAGTGGGTTTAGGTCTAGCGGAGTGGGTTTGGGTCTAGCGGAGTGGGTTTGGGTCTAGCGGAGTGGGTTTGGGTCTAGCCGAGTGGGTGTGGGTCTAGCCGAGTGGGTTTGGGTCTAGCCGAGTGGGTTTGGGTCTAGCCGAGTGGTTTTGGATCTAGCCGAGTGGGTTTGGGTCTAGCCGAGTGGGTTTGGGTCTAGCCGAGTGGGTTTGGGTCTAGCCGAGTGGGTTTGGGTCTAGCCGAGTGGGTTTGGGTCTGGCGCAGTGGGTTTCGGTCTAGCCGAGTGGGTTTGGGTCTAGGCGAGTGGATTTGGGTCTAGCCGAGTGGGTTTGGGTCTAGCCGAGTGGGTTTGGGTCTAGCCGAGTGGGTTTGGGTCAAGCCGAGTGGGTTTGGGTCTAGCCGAGTGGGTTTGTGTTTAGCCGAGTGGGTTAGGGTCTAGCCGAGTGGGTTTGTGTCTAGCCGAGTGGGTTTGTGTCTAGCCGAGTGGGTTTGGGTGTAGCCGAGTAGGTTTGGGTCTAGCCGAGTGGGTTTGGGCCTAGCCGAGTGGGTTTGGGCCTAGCCGAGTGGGTTTGGGACTAGCCGAGTGGGTTTGGGTCTAGCCGAGTGGGTTTGGGTCTAGCTGAGTGGGTTTGGGTCTAGCCGAGTGGGTTTGGGTCTAGCGGAGTGGGTTTGGGTCTAGCCGAGTGGGTTTGGGTCTAGCCGAGTGGGTTTGTGTCTAGCCGAGTGGGTTTGTGTCTAGCCGAGTGGGTTTGGGTCTTGCCGAGTGGGTTTGGGTCTAGCCGAGTGGGGTTGGGTATAGCCGAGTGGGTTTGGGTCTAGCCGAGTGGGTTTGGGTCTAGCCGAGTGGGTTTGGGCCTAGCCGAGTGGGTTTGGGTCTAGCCGAGTGGGTTTGGTTCTAGCCGAGTGGGTTTGGGTCTCGCCGAGTGGGTTTGGGTCTAGCAGAGTGGCTTTGGGTCTTGCGGAGTGGGTTTGGGTCTAGCCGAGTTTGTTTGGGTCGAGCCGAATGAGTTTGGGTCTAGCCGAGTGGTTTGGGTCTAGCCGAGTGGCTTTGGGTCTAGCCGAGTGGGTTTGTGTCTAGCGGAGTGGGTTTGGGACTAGCCGAGTGGGTTTGGGTCTAGCGGAGTGGGTTTGGATCTAGCCGAGTGGGTTTGGGTCTAGCCGAGTGGGTTTGGGTCCAGCCGAGGGGGTTTGGGCCTAGCCGAGTGGGTTTGGGTGTAGCTGAGTGGGTTTCGGTCTAGCGGAGTGGGTTTGGGTTTAGCCGAGTGGGTTTGGGTGTAGCCGAGTGGGTTTGGGTGTAGCCTATTGGGTTTGGGTCTAGCCGAGTGGGTTTGGGTCTAGCCGAGTGGGTTTGGGTCTAGCCGAGTGGGTTTGCGTCTAGCCGAGTGGGTTTGGGTCTGGCGCAGTGGGTTTCGGTCTAGCCGAGTGGGTTTGGGTCTAGCCGAGTGGATTTGTGTCTAGCCGAGTGGGTTTGGGTCTAGCCGAGTGGGTTTGGGTCTAGCCGAGTGGGTTTGGGTCTAGCCGAGTGGGTTTGGGTGCAGCCGAGTGGGTTTAGGTCTAGCGGAGTGGGTTTGGATCTAGCTGAGTGGGTTTGGGTCTAGCCGAGTGGGTTTGGGTCTAGCCGAGTGGGTTTGTGTTTAGCCGAGTGGGTTAGGGTCTAGCCGAGTGGGTTTGTGTCTAGCCGAGTGGGTTTGGGTGTAGCCGAGTAGGTTTGGGTCTAGCCGAGTGGGTTTGGGCCTAGCCGAGTGGGTTTGGGCCTAGCCGAGTGGGTTTGGGACTAGCCGAGTGGGTTTGGGTCTAGCCGAGTGGGTTTGGGTCTAGCCGAGTGGGTTTGGGTCTAGCCGAGTGGGTTTGGGTCTAGCGGAGTGGGTTTGGGTCTAGCCGAGTGGGTTTGGGTCTAGCCGAGTGGGTTTCTGTCTAGCCGAGTGGGTTTGTGTCTAGCCGAGTGGGGTTGGGTCTAGCCGAGTGGGTTTGGGTCTAGCCGAGTGGGGTTGGGTCTAGCCGAGTGGGTTTGGGTCTAGCCGAGTGGGTTTGGGTATAGCCGAGTGGGTTTGGGTCTAGCCGAGTGGGTTTGGGTCTAGCCGAGTGGGTTTGGGTCTAGCCGAGTGGGTTTGGGCCTAGCCGAGTGGGTTTGGGTCTAGCCGAGTGGGTTTGGTTCTAGCCGAGTGGGTTTGGGTCTCGCCGAGTGGGTTTGCGTCGAGCCGAATGATTTGGGTCTAGTGGAGTGGGTTTGGGTCTAGCGGAGTGGGTTTGGGTATAGTCGAGTGGGTTTGGGTCTAGCCCAGTGGGTTTGGTTCTAGCCCAGTGGGTTTGGGTCTAGCCGAGTGGGTTTGGGTCTAGCCGAGTGGGCTTGGGCCTAGCCGAGTGGGTTTGGGCCTAGCCGAGTGGGTTTGTGTCTAGCCGAGTGGGTTTGGGTCTGGCAAAGTGGGTTTCGGTCTCGCCGAGTGGGTTTGGGTCTTGCCGAGTGGATTTGGGTCTAGCCGAGTGGGTTTGGGTCTAGCCGAGTGGGTTTGGGTCTAGCCGAGTGGGTTTGGGTCTAGCCGAGTGGGTTTGGGTGTAGCCAAGTGGGTTTAGGTCTAGCGGAGTGGGTTTGGATCTAGCCGAGTGGGTTTGGGTCTAGCCGAGTGGGTTTGGGTCTAGCCGAGTGGGTTTGTGTTTAGCCGAGTGGGTTAGGGTCTAGCCGAGTGGGTTTGTGTCTAGCCGAGTGGGTTTGTGTCTAGCCGAGTGGGTTTGGGTGTAGCCGAGTAGGTTTGGGTCTAGCCGAGTGGGTTTGGGCCTAGCCGTGTGGGTTTGTGCCTAGCCGAGTGGGTTTGGGACTAGCCGAGTGGGTTTGGGTCTAGCCGAGTGGGTTTGGGTCTAGCCGAGTGGGTTTGGGTCTAGCCGAGTGGGTTTGGGTCTAGCGGAGTGGGTTTGGGTCTAGCCGAGTGGGTTTGGGTCTAGCCGAGTGGGTTTGTGTCTAGCCCAGTGGGTTTGTGTCTAGCCGAGTGGGTTTGGGTCTAGCCGAGTGGGTTTGGGTCTAGCCGAGTGGGGTTGGGTCTAGCCGAGTGGGTTTGGGTGTAGCCGAGTAGGTTTGGGTCTAGCCGAGTGTGTTTGGGCCTAGCCGAGTGGGTTTGGGCCTAGCCGAGTGGGTTTGGGACTAGCCGAGTGGGTTTGGGTCTAGCCGAGTGGGTTTGGGTCTAGCCGAGTGGGTTTGGGTCTAGCCGAGTGGGTTTGGGTCTAGCCGAGTGGGCTGGGTCTAGCCGAGTGGGTTTGGGTCTAGCCGAGTGGGTTTCTGTCTAGCCGAGTGGGTTTGTGTCTAGCCGAGTGGGGTTGGGTCTAGCCGAGTGGGTTTGGGTCTAGCCGAGTGGGGTTGGGTATAGCCGAGTGGGTTTGGGTCTAGCCGAGTGGGTTTGGGTATAGCCGAGTGGGTTTGGGTCTAGCCGAGTGGGTTTGGGTCTAGCCGAGTGGGTTTGGGTCTAGCCGAGTGGGTTTGGGCCTAGCCGAGTGGGTTTGGGTCTAGCCGAGTGGGTTTGGTTCTAGCCGAGTGGGTTTGGGTCTCGCCGAGTGGGTTTGCGTCGAGCCGAATGATTTGGGTCTAGTGGAGTGGGTTTGGGTCTAGCGGAGTGGGTTTGGGTATAGTCGAGTGGGTTTGGGTCTAGCCCAGTGGGTTTGGTTCTAGCCCAGTGGGTTTGGGTCTAGCCGAGTGGGTTTGTGTCTAGCCGAGTGGGCTTGGGCCTAGCCGAGTGGGTTTGGGCCTAGCCGAGTGGGTTTGTGTCTAGCCGAGTGGGTTTGGGTCTGGCAAAGTGGGTTTCGGTCTCGCCGAGTGGGTTTGGGTCTTGCCGAGTGGATTTGGGTCTAGCCGAGTGGGTTTGGGCCTAGCCGAGTGGGTTTGGGTCTAGCCGAGTGGGTTTGGGTCTAGCCGAGTGGGTTTGGGTGTAGCCAAGTGGGTTTAGGTCTAGCGGAGTGGGTTTGGATCTAGCCGAGTGGGTTTGGGTCTAGCCGAGTGGGTTTGGGTCTAGCCGAGTGGGTTTGTGTTTAGCCGAGTGGGTTAGGGTCTAGCCGAGTGGGTTTGTGTCTAGCCGAGTGGGTTTGTGTCTAGCCGAGTGGGTTTGGGTGTAGCCGAGTAGGTTTGGGTCTAGCCGAGTGGGTTTGGGCCTAGCCGTGTGGGTTTGTGCCTAGCCGAGTGGGTTTGGGACTAGCCGAGTGGGTTTGGGTCTAGCCGAGTGGGTTTGGGTCTAGCCGAGTGGGTTTGGGTCTAGCCGAGTGGGTTTGGGTCTAGCGGAGTGGGTTTGGGTCTAGCCGAGTGGGTTTGGGTCTAGCCGAGTGGGTTTGTGTCTAGCCCAGTGGGTTTGTGTCTAGCCGAGTGGGTTTGGGTCTAGCCGAGTGGGTTTGGGTCTAGCCGAGTGGGGTTGGGTCTAGCCGAGTGGGTTTGGGTCTAGCCGAGTGGGTTTGGGTATAGCCGAGTGGGTTTGGGTCTAGCCGAGTGGGTTTGGGTCTAGCCGAGTGGGTTTGGGTCAAGCCGAGTGGGTTTGGGCCTAGCCGAGTGGGTTTGGGTCTAGCCGAGTGGGTTTGGTTCTAGCCGAGTGGGTTTGGGTCTCGCCGAGTGGGTTTGGGTCTAGCAGAGTGGATTTGGGTCTTGCGGAGTGGGTTTGGGTCTAGCCGAGTTTGTTTGGGTCGAGCCGAATGAGTTTGGGTCTAGCCGAGTGGTTTGGGTCTAGCCGAGTGGCTTTGCGTCTAGCGGAATGGGTTTGGATCTAGCCGAGTGGGTTTGGGTCTAGTCGAGTGGATTTGGGTCTAGCCGAGTGGGTTTGTGTCTAGCCGAGTGGTTTGGGTCTAGTGGAGTGGGTTTGGGTCTAGCGGAGTGGGTTTGGGTATAGTCGAGTGGGTTTGGGTCTAGCCCAGTGGGTTTGGTTCTAGCCCAGTGGGTTTGGGTCTAGCCGAGTGGGTTTGGGTCTAGCCGAGTGGGTTTGGGTCTAGCCGAGTGGGTTTGGGCCAAGCCGAGTGGGTTTGTGTCTAGCCGAGTGGGTTTGGGTCTGGCAAAGTGGGTTTCGGTCTCGCCGAGTGGGTTTGGGTCTAGCCGAGTGGATTTGGGTCTAGCCGAGTGGGTTTGGGTCTAGCCGAGTGGGTTTGGGTATAGCCGAGTGGGTTTGGGTCTAGCCGAGTGGGTTTGGGTGTAGCCAAGTGGGTTTAGGTCTAGCGGAGTGGGTTTGGATCTAGCCGAGTGGGTTTGGGTCGAGCCGAGTGGGTTTGGGTCTAGCCGAGTGGGTTTGTGTCTAGCCGAGTGGGTTAGGGTCTAGCCAGGTGGGTTAGGGTCTAGTCGAGTGGATTTGGGTCTAGCCGAATGGGTTTGTGTCTAGCCGAGTGGTTTGGGTCTAGCGGAGTGGGTTTGGGTCTAGCGGAATGGGTTTGGGTCTAGTCGAGTGGGTTTGGGTCTAGCCCAGTGGGTTTGGTTCCAGCCGAGTGGGTTTGGGTCTAGCCGAGTGGGTTTGGGTCTAGCCGAGTGGGTTTGGGTCTAGCCGAGTGGGTTTGGGTCTAGCCGAGTGGGTTTGGGCCTAGCCGAGTGGGTTTGTGTCTAGCCGAGTTGGCTTGGGTCTAGCCGAGTGGGTTTGGGTCCAGCCGAGTTGGTTTGGGTCTAGCGGAGTGGGTTTGGGTTTAGCCGAGTGGGTTTGGGTCTAGCCGAGTGGGTTTGGGTCAAGCCGAGTGGGTTTGGGTCTAGCGGAGTGGGTTTGGGTCTAGCCGAGTGCGTTTGGGTCTAGCCGAGTGGGTTTGGGTTTAGCCGAGTGGGTTTGGGTCTAGCGGAGTGGGTTTGGTTCTAGCCGAGTGGGTTTGGGTCTAGCCGAGTGGGTTTGGGTCTAGCCGAGTGTGCTTGGGTCTAGCGGAATGGGTTTGGGTCTAGCGGAGTGGGATTGCGTCTACCGGAGTGGGTTTGGGTCTAGCGGAGTGGGGTTGGGTCTAGCGGACTGGTTTTGGATCTAGCGGAGTGGGTTTGGGTCTAGCCGAGTGGGTTTGGGTCTAGCCGAGTGGGTTTGGGTCTAGCGGAGTGGGTTTGTGTCTAGCCAAATGGGTTTGTGTCTAGCCGAGTGGCTTTGGGTCTAGCGGAGTGGGTTTGGGTCTAGCCGAGTGGGTTTGGGTCTAGACGAGTGGGTTTGGGCCTAGACGAGTAGGTTTGGGTCTAGCCGAGTCGGTTTGCATATAGTGGAGTGGGCTAGGGTCTGCCGGAGTGGGTTTGGGTCTAGCCGAGTGGGTTTGGGTCTAGCCGAGTGGGTTTGCGTCTAGCCGAGTGGGTTTGGGTCTCGCCGAGTGGGTTTGGGTCTACCGGAGTGGGTTTGCATCTAGCCGAGTGGGTTTGGGTCCAGCAGATTTGGTTTGGGTATAGCCGAGTGGGTTTCGGTCTAGCGGAGTGGGTTTGCATCTAGCCGAGTGGGTTTGGGTCTAGCGGTGTGGGTTTGGGTTTAGCCGAGTGGGTTTAGGTCTAGTCGAGTGGGTTTGGGTCTGGCCGAGTGGGTTTGGGTCTTGCCGAGTGGGTTTGGGTCTAGCCGAGTGGGCTTGGGTCTAGCCGAGTGGGTTTGGGTCTAGCCGAGTGGGTTTGGGACCAGCCGAGTGGGTTTTGGCCTAGCCGAGTGGGTTTGGTTCTTGCAGAGTGGGCTTGGGTCTAGCGGAGTGGGTTTGCATCTAGCTGAGTGGGTTTGGGTCTAGCGGAGTGGGTTTGGGTCTAGCGGAGTGGGTTTGCGTCTACCGGAGTGGGTTTGGGTCTTGCGGAGTGGGGTTCGGTCTAGCGGACTGGGTTTGGATCTAGCGGAGTGCGTTTGGGTCTAGCCGAGTGGGTTTGGGTCTAGCCGAGTGGGTTTGGGTCTAGCGGAGTGGGCTTGCGTCTAGCCGAGTGGGTTTGGGTCTAGCCGAGTGGGTTTGGGTCTAGCCGAGTGGGTTTGGCTCTAGCCGAGTGGGTTTGGGTCTAGCCGAGTGGGTTTGGGTCTAGCCGAGTGGGTTTGGGTCTCGCGGAGTGGGTTTGCGTCTAGCCGAGTGGGTTTGGGTCTAGCAGAGTGGGTTTGGGTCTAGCGGAGTAGGGTTGGGTCTAGCGGAGTGGGTTTGGGTCTAGCCGAGTGGGTTTTGGTCTAGCCGAGTGGGTTTGGGTCTAGCGGAGTGGGTTTGGGTCTAGTCGAGTGGGTTTGGGTCTAGCCGAGTGGGTTTGGTTCTTGCCGAGTGGGTTTGGGTCTAGCCGAGTGGGTTAGGGTCTAGCCGAGTGGGTTTTGGTCTAGCCGAGTGGGTTTGGGTCTAGCCGAGTGGGTTTGGGCCTAGCCGAGTGGGTTTGGGCCTAGCCGAGAGGGTTTGGTTCTAACCGAGTGGGCTTGGGTCTAGCCGAGTGGGTTTGGTTCTAGCCTAGTGGGTTTGGGTCTAGCCGAGTGGGTTTGGGTCTAGGCGAGTGGGTTTGGGTCTAGCCGAGTGGGTTTGGGTCTAGCCGAGTGGGTTTGGGTCTAGCCGAGTGGGTTTGGGTCTAGTCGAGTGGGTTTGGGTCTAGCCGAGTGGGTTAGGGTCTAGCCGAGTGGGTTTTGGACTATCCGAGTGGGTTTGGGTCTAGCCGAGTGGGTGTGGGTCTAGCCGAGTGGGTTTAGGTCTAGCGGAGTGGGTTTGGGTCTAGCGGAGTGGGTTTGGGTCTAGCGGAGTGGGTTTGGGTCTAGCTGAGTGGGTGTGGGTCTAGCCGAGTGGGTTTGGGTCTAGCCGAGTGGGTTTGGGTCTAGCCGAGTGGGTTTGGGTCTAGCCGAGTGTGTTTGTGTGTAGCCGAGTGGGTTGGGGTCTAGCCGAGTGGGTTTGGGTCTAGCCGAGTGGGTTTGGGTCTAGCCGAGTGGTTTTGGGTCTAGCCGAGTGGGTTTGGGTCTAGCCGAGTGGGTTTGGGTCTAGCCGAGTGGGTTTGGGTCTAGCCGAGTGGGTTTGGGTCTAGCCGAGTGGGTTTGGGTCTAGCCGAGTGGGTTTGGGCCTAGCCGAGTGGGTTTGTGTCTAGCCGAGTTGGCTTGGGTCTAGCCGAGTGGGTTTGGGTCCAGCCGAGTTGGTTTGGGTCTAGCGGAGTGGGTTTGGGTTTAGCCGAGTGGGTTTGGGTCTAGCCGAGTGGGTTTGGGTCAAGCCGAGTGGGTTTGGGTCTAGCGGAGTGGGTTTGGGTCTAGCCGAGTGCGTTTGGGTCTAGCCGAGTGGGTTTGGGTTTAGCCGAGTGGGTTTGGGTCTAGCGGAGTGGGTTTGGTTCTAGCCGAGTGGGCTTGGGTCCAGCCGAGTGGGTTTGGGTCTAGCCGAGTGGGTTTGGGTCTAGCGGAGTGGGTTTGGGACTAGCCGAGTGGGTTTGGGTCTACCGGAGTGGGTTTGGATCTAGCCGAGTGGGTTTGGGTCTAGCCGAGTGGGTTTGGGTCCAGCCGAGTGGGTTTTGGCCTAGCCGAGTGGGTTTGGGGCAAGCCGAGTGTGTTTCGGTCTAGCCGACTGGGTTTGGGTCTAGTCGAGTGGGGTTGGGTCTAGCCGAGTGGGTTTGGGTCTAGCCGAGTGGGTTTGGGTCTAGCCGAGTATGCTTGGGTCTAGCGGAATGGGTTTGGGCCTAGCGGAGAGGGTTTGCGTCTACCGGAGTGGGTTTGGGTCTAGCGGAGTGGGGTTGGGTCTAGCGGACTGGTTTTGGATCTAGCGGAGTGGGTTTGGGTCTAGCCGAGTGGGTTTGGGTCTAGCCGAGTGGGTTTGGGTCTAGCGGAGTGGGTTTGTGTCTAGCCGAATGGGTTTGTGTCTAGCCGAGTGGCTTTGGGTCTAGCGGAGTGGGTTTGGGTCTAGACGAGTGGGTTTGGGCCTAGACGAGTGGGTTTGGGTCTAGCCGAGTGGGTTTGGGTCTACCGGAGTGGGTTTGGATCTAGCCGAGTGGGTTTGGGTCTAGCCGAGTGGGTTTGTGTCTAGCCGAGTGGCTTTGGGTCTAGCGGAGTGGGTTTGGGTCTAGACGAGTGGGTTTGGGCCTAGACGAGTGGGTTTGGGACTAGCCGAGTGGGTTTGGGTCTACCGGAGTGGGTTTGGATCTAGCCGAGTGGGTTTGGGTCTAGCCGAGTGGGTTTGGGTCCAGCCGAGTGGGTTTTGGCCTAGCCGAGTGGGTTTGGGGCAAGCCGAGTGTGTTTCGGTCTAGCCGACTGGGTTTGGGTCTAGTCGAGTGGGGTTGGGTCTAGCCGAGTGGGTTTGGGTCTAGCCGAGTGGGTTTGGGTCTAGTCGAGTGGGTTTGGGTCTAGCCGAGTGGGTTAGGGTCTAGCCGAGTGGGTTTGGGTCTAGCCGAGTGGGTTTGGGTCTAGCCGAGTGGGTTTGGGCCTAGCCGAGTGGGTTTGGGCCTAGCCGAGAGGGTTTGGGTCTAGCCGAGTGGGTTTGGGTCTAGGCGAGTGGCTTTGGGTCTAGCGGAGTGGGTTTGGGTCTAGCCGAGTGGGTTTGGGTCTAGACGAGTGGGTTTGGGCCTAGACGAGTAGGTTTGGGTCTAGCCGAGTCGGTTTGCATATAGTGGAGTGGGCTAGGGTCTGCCGGAGTGGGTTTGGGTCTAGCCGAGTGGGTTTGGGTCTAGCCGAGTGGGTTTGCGTCTAGCCGAGTGGGTTTGGGTCTCGCCGAGTGGGTTTGGGTCTACCGGAGTGGGTTTGCGTCTAGCCGAGTGGGTTTGGGTCCAGCAGATTTGGTTTGGGTATAGCCGAGTGGGTTTCGGTCTAGCGGAGTGGGTTTGCATCCAGCCGAGTGGGTTTGGGTCTAGCGGTGTGGGTTTGGGTTTAGCCGAGTGGGTTTAGGTCTAGTCGAGTGGGTTTGGGTCTGGCCGAGTGGGTTTGGGTCTTGCCGAGTGGGTTTGGGTCTAGCCGAGTGGGCTTGGGTCTAGCCGAGTGGGTTTGGGTCTAGCCGAGTGGGTTTGGGACCAGCCGAGTGGGTTTTGGCCTAGCCGAGTGGGTTTGGTTCTTGCAGAGTGGGCTTGGGTCTAGCGGAGTGGGTTTGCATCTAGCTGAGTGGGTTTGGGTCTAGCGGAGTGGGTTTGGGTCTAGCGGAGTGGGTTTGCGTCTACCGGAGTGGGTTTGGGTCTTGCGGAGTGGGGTTCGGTCTAGCGGACTGGGTTTGGATCTAGCGGAGTGCGTTTGGGTCTAGCCGAGTGGGTTTGGGTCTAGCCGAGTGGGTTTGGGTCTAGCGGAGTGGGCTTGCGTCTAGCCGAGTGGGTTTGGGTCTAGCCGAGTGGGTTTGGGTCTAGCCGAGTGGGTTTGGCTCTAGCCGAGTGGGTTTGGGTCTAGCCGAGTGGGTTTGGGTCTAGCCGAGTGGGTTTGGGTCTCGCGGAGTGGGTTTGCGTCTAGCCGAGTGGATTTGGGTCTAGCAGAGTGGGTTTGGGTCTAGCGGAGTAGGGTTGGGTCTAGCGGAGTGGGTTTGGGTCTAGCCGAGTGGGTTTTGGTCTAGCCGAGTGGGTTTGGGTCTAGCGGAGTGGGTTTGGGTCTAGTCGAGTGGGTTTGGGTCTAGCCGAGTGGGTTTGGTTCTTGCCGAGTGGGTTTGGGTCTAGCCGAGTGGGTTAGGGTCTAGCCGAGTGGGTTTGGGTCTAGCCGAGTGGGTTTGGGTCTAGCCGAGTGGGTTTGGGCCTAGCCGAGTGGGTTTGGGCCTAGCCGAGAGGGTTTGGTTCTAACCGAGTGGGCTTGGGTCTAGCCGAGTGGGTTTGGTTCTAGCCTAGTGGGTTTGGGTCTAGCCGAGTGGGTTTGGGTCTAGGCGAGTGGGTTTGGGTCTAGCCGAGTGGGTTTGGGTCTAGCCGAGTGGGTTTGGGTCTAGCCGAGTGGGTTTGGGTCTAGTCGAGTGGGTTTGGGTCTAGCCGAGTGGGTTAGGGTCTAGCCGAGTGGGTTTTGGACTATCCGAGTGGGTTTGGGTCTAGCCGAGTGGGTGTGGGTCTAGCCGAGTGGGTTTAGGTCTAGCGGAGTGGGTTTGGGTCTAGCGGAGTGGGTTTGGGTCTAGCGGAGTGGGTTTGGGTCTAGCTGAGTGGGTGTGGGTCTAGCCGAGTGGGTTTGGGTCTAGCCGAGTGGGTTTGGGTCTAGCCGAGTGGGTTTGGGTCTAGCCGAGTGTGTTTGTGTGTAGCCGAGTGGGTTGGGGTCTAGCCGAGTGGGTTTGGGTCTAGCCGAGTGGGTTTGGGTCTAGCCGAGTGGTTTTGGGTCTAGCCGAGTGGGTTTGGGTCTAGCCGAGTGGGTTTGGGTCTAGCCGAGTGGGTTTGGGTCTAGCCGAGTGGGTTTGGGTCTAGCCGAGTGGGTTTGGGTCTAGCCGAGTGGGTTTGGGCCTAGCCGAGTGGGTTTGTGTCTAGCCGAGTTGGCTTGGGTCTAGCCGAGTGGGTTTGGGTCCAGCCGAGTTGGTTTGGGTCTAGCGGAGTGGGTTTGGGTTTAGCCGAGTGGGTTTGGGTCTAGCCGAGTGGGTTTGGGTCAAGCCGAGTGGGTTTGGGTCTAGCGGAGTGGGTTTGGGTCTAGCCGAGTGCGTTTGGGTCTAGCCGAGTGGGTTTGGGTTTAGCCGAGTGGGTTTGGGTCTAGCGGAGTGGGTTTGGTTCTAGCCGAGTGGGCTTGGGTCCAGCCGAGTGGGTTTGGGTCTAGCCGAGTGGGTTTGGGTCTAGCGGAGTGGGTTTGGGACTAGCCGAGTGGGTTTGGGTCTACCGGAGTGGGTTTGGATCTAGCCGAGTGGGTTTGGGTCTAGCCGAGTGGGTTTGGGTCCAGCCGAGTGGGTTTTGGCCTAGCCGAGTGGGTTTGGGGCAAGCCGAGTGTGTTTCGGTCTAGCCGACTGGGTTTGGGTCTAGTCGAGTGGGGTTGGGTCTAGCCGAGTGGGTTTGGGTCTAGCCGAGTGGGTTTGGGTCTAGCCGAGTATGCTTGGGTCTAGCGGAATGGGTTTGGGCCTAGCGGAGAGGGTTTGCGTCTACCGGAGTGGGTTTGGGTCTAGCGGAGTGGGGTTGGGTCTAGCGGACTGGTTTTGGATCTAGCGGAGTGGGTTTGGGTCTAGCCGAGTGGGTTTGGGTCTAGCCGAGTGGGTTTGGGTCTAGCGGAGTGGGTTTGTGTCTAGCCGAATGGGTTTGTGTCTAGCCGAGTGGCTTTGGGTCTAGCGGAGTGGGTTTGGGTCTAGACGAGTGGGTTTGGGCCTAGACGAGTGGGTTTGGGTCTAGCCGAGTGGGTTTGGGTCTACCGGAGTGGGTTTGGATCTAGCCGAGTGGGTTTGGGTCTAGCCGAGTGGGTTTGTGTCTAGCCGAGTGGCTTTGGGTCTAGCGGAGTGGGTTTGGGTCTAGACGAGTGGGTTTGGGCCTAGACGAGTGGGTTTGGGACTAGCCGAGTGGGTTTGGGTCTACCGGAGTGGGTTTGGATCTAGCCGAGTGGGTTTGGGTCTAGCCGAGTGGGTTTGGGTCCAGCCGAGTGGGTTTTGGCCTAGCCGAGTGGGTTTGGGGCAAGCCGAGTGTGTTTCGGTCTAGCCGACTGGGTTTGGGTCTAGTCGAGTGGGGTTGGGTCTAGCCGAGTGGGTTTGGGTCTAGCCGAGTGGGTTTGGGTCTAGCCGAGTATGCTTGGGTCTAGCGGAATGGGTTTGGGCCTAGCGGAGTGGGTTTGCGTCTACCGGAGTGGGTTTGGGTCTAGCGGAGTGGGGTTGGGTCTAGCGGACTGGTTTTGGATCTAGCGGAGTGGGTTTGGGTCTAGCCGAGTGGGTTTGGGTCTAGCCGAGTGGGTTTGGGTCTAGCGGAGTGGGTTTGTGTCTAGCCGAATGGGTTTGTGTCTAGCCGAGTGGCTTTGGGTCTAGCGGAGTGGGTTTGGGTCTAGCCGAGTGGGTTTGGGTCTAGACGAGTGGGTTTGGGCCTAGACGAGTGGGTTTGGGTCTAGCCGAGTCGGTTTGCATATAGTGGAGTGGGCTAGGGTCTGCCGGAGTGGGTTTGGGTCTAGCCGAGTGGGTTTGGGTCTAGCCGAGTGGGTTTGCGTCTAGCCGAGTGGGTTTGGGTCTCGCCGAGTGGGTTTGGGTCTACCGGAGTGGGTTTGCGTCTAGCCGAGTGGGTTTGGGTCCAGCAGATTTGGTTTGGGTATAGCCGAGTGGGTTTCGGTCTAGCGGAGTGGGTTTGCATCTAGCCGAGTGGGTTTGGGTCTAGCGGTGTGGGTTTGGGTTTAGCCGAGTGGGTTTAGGTCTAGTCGAGTGGGTTTGGGTCTGGCCGAGTGGGTTTGGGTCTTGCCGAGTGGGTTTGGGTCTAGCCGAGTGGGCTTGGGTCTAGCCGAGTGGGTTTGGGTCTAGCCGAGTGGGTTTGGGACCAGCCGAGTGGGTTTTGGCCTAGCCGAGTGGGTTTGGTTCTTGCAGAGTGGGCTTGGGTCTAGCGGAGTGGGTTTGCATCTAGCTGAGTGGGTTTGGGTCTAGCGGAGTGGGTTTGGGTCTAGCGGAGTGGGTTTGCGTCTACCGGAGTGGGTTTGGGTCTTGCGGAGTGGGGTTCGGTCTAGCGGACTGGGTTTGGATCTAGCGGAGTGGGTTTGGGTCTAGCCGAGTTGGTTTGGGTCTAGCCGAGTGGGTTTGGGTCTAGCGGAGTGGGCTTGCGTCTAGCCGAGTGGGTTTGGGTCTAGCGGAGTGGGTTTGGGTCTAGTCGAGTGGGTTTGGGTCTAGCCGAGTGGGTTTGGTTCTTGCCGAGTGGGTTTGGGTCTAGCCGAGTGGGTTAGGGTCTAGCCGAGTGGGTTTGGGTCTAGCCGAGTGGGTTTGGGTCTAGCCGAGTGGGTTTGGGCCTAGCCGAGTGGGTTTGGGCCTAGCCGAGAGGGTTTGGTTCTAACCGAGTGGGCTTGGGTCTAGCCGAGTGGGATTGGTTCTAGCCGAGTGGGTTTGGGTCTAGCCGAGTGGGTTTGGGTCTAGGCGAGTGGATTTGGGTCTAGCCGAGTGGGTTTGGGTCTAGCCGAGTGGGTTTGGGTCTAGCCGAGTGGGTTTGGGTCTAGTCGAGTGGGTTTGGGTCTAGCCGAGTGGGTTAGGGTCTAGCCGAGTGGGTTTTGGACTATCCGAGTGGGTTTGGGTCTAGCCGAGT
This sequence comes from Raja brachyura, assembly GCA_963514005.1. The sequence continues at coordinate 27,195,295 of OY740815.1, read as the reverse complement.
GGGTGTGGGTCTAGCCGAGTGGGTTTAGGTCTAGCGGAGTGGGTTTGGGTCTAGCGGAGTGGGTTTGGGTCTAGCTGAGTGGGTGTGGGTCTAGCCGAGTGGGTTTGGGTCTAGCCGAGTGGGTTTGGGTCTAGCCGAGTGGGTTTGGGTCTAGCCGAGTGTGTTTGTGTGTAGCCGAGTGGGTTGGGGTCTAGCCGAGTGGGTTTGGGTCTAGCCGAGTGGGTTTGGGTCTAGCCGAGTGGTTTTGGGTCTAGCCGAGTGGGTTTGGGCCTAGCCGAGTGGGTTTGGGCCTAGCCGAGTGGGTTTGGGCCTAGCCGAGTGGGTTTGGGCCTAGCCGAGTGGGTTTGGGACTGGCCGAGTGGGTTTAGGTCTAGCCGAGTGGGTTTGGGCCTAGCCGAGTCGGTTTGGTTCTAGCCGAGTGGGCTTGGGTCTGGCCGAGTGGGTTTGGGTCTGGCCGAGTGGGTTTGGGTGTAGCCGATTGGGTTTGGGTCTGGCCGAGTGGGTTTGGGTCTAGCCGAGTGGGTTTGGGTCTAGCCGAGTGGGTTTGTGTCTAGCCGAGTGGGTTAGGGTCTAGTCGAGTGGATTTGGGTCTAGCCGAGTGGGTTTGTGTCTAGCCGAGTGGTTTGGGTCTAGCGGAGTGGGTTTGGGTCTAGCGGAATGGGTTTGGGTCTAGTCGAGTGGGTTTGGGTCTAGCCCAGTGGGTTTGGTTCCAGCCGAGTGGGTTTGTGTCTAGCCGAGTGGGTTTGGGTCTAGCCGAGTGGGTTTGGGTCTAGCCGAGTGGGTTTGGGTCTAGCCGAGTGGGTTTGGGCCTAGCCGAGTGGGTTTGTGTCTAGCCGAGTTGGCTTGGGTCTAGCCGAGTGGGTTTGGGTCCAGCCGAGTTGGTTTGGGTCTAGCGGAGTGGGTTTGGGTTTAGCCGAGTGGGTTTGGGTCTAGCCGAGTGGGTTTGGGTCAAGCCGAGTGGGTTTGGGTCTAGCGGAGTGGGTTTGGGTCTAGCCGAGTGCGTTTGGGTCTAGCCGAGTGGGTTTGGGTTTAGCCGAGTGGGTTTGGGTCTAGCGGAGTGGGTTTGGTTCTAGCCGAGTGGGCTTGGGTCCAGCCGAGTGGGTTTGGGTCTAGCCGAGTGGGTTTGGGTCTAGCGGAGTGGCTTTGGGAGTAGCCGAGTGGGTTTGGGTCTACCGGAGTGGGTTTGGATCTAGCCGAGTGGGTTTGGGTCTAGCCGAGTGGGTTTGGGTCCAGCCGAGTGGGTTTTGGCCTAGCCGAGTGGGTTTGGGGCAAGCCGAGTGTGTTTCGGTCTAGCCGACTGGGTTTGGGTCTAGTCGAGTGGGGTTGGGTCTAGCCGAGTGGGTTTGGGTCTAGCCTAGTGGGTTTGGGTCTAGCCGAGTGTGCTTGGGTCTAGCGGAATGGGTTTGGGTCTAGCGGAGTGGGTTTGCGTCTACCGGAGTGGGTTTGGGTCTAGCGGAGTGGGGTTGGGTCTAGCGGACTGGTTTTGGATCTAGCGGAGTGGGTTTGGGTCTACCGGAGTGGGTTTGCGTCTAGCCGAATGGGTTTAGGTCTAGTCGAGTGGGTTTGGGTCTGGCCGAGTGGGTTTGGGTCTTGCCGAGTGGGTTTGGGTCTAGCCGAGTGGGCTTGGGTCTAGCCGAGTGGGTTTGGGTCTAGCCGAGTGGGTTTGGGACCAGCCGAGTGGGTTTTGGCCTAGCCGAGTGGGTTTGGTTCTTGCAGAGTGGGCTTGGGTCTAGCGGAGTGGGTTTGCATCTAGCTGAGTGGGTTTGGGTCTAGCGGAGTGGGTTTGGGTCTAGCGGAGTGGGTTTGGGTCTAGCTGAGTGGTTGTGGGTCTAGCCGAGTGGGTTTGGGTCTAGCCGAGTGGGTTTGGGTCTAGCCGAGTGGGTTTGGGTCTAGCCGAGTGTGTTTGTGTGTAGCCGAGTGGGTTGGGGTCTAGCCGAGTGGGTTTGGGTCTAGCCGAGTGGGTTTGGGTCTAGCCGAGTGGTTTTGGGTCTAGCCGAGTGGGTTTGGGTCTAGCCGAGTGGGTTTGGGCCTAGCCGAGTGGGTTTGGGCCTAGCCGAGTGGGTTTGGGACTGGCCGAGTGGGTTTAGGTCTAGCCGAGTGGGTTTGGGCCTAGCCGAGTGGGTTTGGTTCTAGCCGAGTGGGCTTGGGTCTGGCCGAGTGGGTTTGGGTCTGGCCGAGTGGGTTTGGGTGTAGCCGATTGGGTTTGGGTCTGGCCGAGTGGGTTTGGGTCTAGCCGAGTGGGTTTGGGTCTAGCCGAGTGGGTTTGTGTCTAGCCGAGTGGGTTAGGGTCTAGTCGAGTGGATTTGGGTCTAGCCGAGTGGGTTTGTGTCTAGCCGAGTGGTTTGGGTCTAGCGGAGTGGGTTTGGGTCTAGCGGAATGGGTTTGGGTCTAGTCGAGTGGGTTTGGGTCTAGCCCAGTGGGTTTGGTTCCAGCCGAGTGGGTTTGTGTCTAGCCGAGTGGGTTTGGGTCTAGCCGAGTGGGTTTGGGTCTAGCCGAGTGGGTTTGGGTCTAGCCGAGTGGGTTTGGGCCTAGCCGAGTGGGTTTGTGTCTAGCCGAGTTGGCTTGGGTCTAGCCGAGTGGGTTTGGGTCCAGCCGAGTTGGTTTGGGTCTAGCGGAGTGGGTTTGGGTTTAGCCGAGTGGGTTTGGGTCTAGCCGAGTGGGTTTGGGTCAAGCCGAGTGGGTTTGGGTCTAGCGGAGTGGGTTTGGGTCTAGCCGAGTGCGTTTGGGTCTAGCCGAGTGGGTTTGGGTTTAGCCGAGTGGGTTTGGGTCTAGCGGAGTGGATTTGGTTCTAGCCGAGTGGGCTTGGGTCCAGCCGAGTGGGTTTGGGTCTAGCCGAGTGGGTTTGGGTCTAGCGGAGTGGCTTTGGGAGTAGCCGAGTGGGTTTGGGTCTACCGGAGTGGGTTTGGATCTAGCCGAGTGGGTTTGGGTCTAGCCGAGTGGGTTTGGGTCCAGCCGAGTGGGTTTTGGCCTAGCCGAGTGGGTTTGGGGCAAGCCGAGTGTGTTTCGGTCTAGCCGACTGGGTTTGGGTCTAGTCGAGTGGGGTTGGGTCTAGCCGAGTGGGTTTGGGTCTAGCCGAGTGGGTTTGGGTCTAGCCGAGTGTGCTTGGGTCTAGCGGAATGGGTTTGGGTCTAGCGGAGTGGGTTTGCGTCTACCGGAGTGGGTTTGGGTCTAGCGGAGTGGGGTTGGGTCTAGCGGACTGGTTTTGGATCTAGCGGAGTGGGTTTGGGTCTACCGGAGTGGGTTTGCGTCTAGCCGAATGGGTTTAGGTCTAGTCGAGTGGGTTCGGGTCTGGCCGAGTGGGTTTGGGTCTTGCCGAGTGGGTTTGGGTCTAGCCGAGTGGGCTTGGGTCTAGCCGAGTGGGTTTGGGTCTAGCCGAGTGGGTTTGGGACCAGCCGAGTGGGTTTTGGCCTAGCCGAGTGGGTTTGGTTCTTGCAGAGTGGGCTTGGGTCTAGCGGAGTGGGTTTGCATCTAGCTGAGTGGGTTTGGGTCTAGCGGAGTGGGTTTGGGTCTAGCGGAGTGGGTTTGCGTCTACCGGAGTGGGTTTGGGTCTTGCGGAGTGGGGTTCGGTCTAGCGGACTGGGTTTGGATCTAGCGGAGTGGGTTTGGGTCTAGCCGAGTGGGTTTGGGTCTAGCCGAGTGGGTTTGGGTCTAGCGGAGTGGGCTTGCGTCTAGCCGAGTGGGTTTGGGTCTAGCCGAGTGGGTTTGGGTCTAGCCGAGTGGGTTTGGCTCTAGCCGAGTGGGTTTGGGTCTAGCCGAGTGGGTTTGGGTCTAGCCGAGTGGGTTTGGGTCTCGCGGAGTGGGTTTGCGTCTAGCCGAGTGGGTTTGGGTCTAGCAGAGTGGGTTTGGGTCTAGCGGAGTAGGGTTGGGTCTAGCGGAGTGGGTTTGGGTCTAGCCGAGTGGGTTTTGGTCTAGCCGAGTGGGTTTGGGTCTAGCGGAGTGGGTTTGGGTCTAGTCGAGTGGGTTTGGGTCTAGCCGAGTGGGTTTGGTTCTTGCCGAGTGGGTTTGGGTCTAGCCGAGTGGGTTAGGGTCTAGCCGAGTGGGTTTGGGTCTAGCCGAGTGGGTTTGGTTCTAGCCGAGTGGGTTTGGGCCTAGCCGAGTGGGTTTGGGCCTAGCCGAGAGGGTTTGGTTCTAACCGAGTGGGCTTGGGTCTAGCCGAGTGGGTTTGGTTCTAACCGAGTGGGTTTGGGTCTAGACGAGTGGGTTTGGGTCTAGGCGAGTGGGTTTGGGTCTAGCCGAGTGGGTTTGGGTCTAGCCGAGTGGGTTTGGGTCTAGCCGAGTGGGTTTGGGTCTAGTCGAGTGGGTTTGGGTCTAGCCGAGTGGGTTAGGGTCTAGCCGAGTGGGTTTTGGACTATCCGAGTGGGTTTGGGTCTAGCCGAGTGGGTGTGGGTCTAGCCGAGTGGGTTTAGGTCTAGCGGAGTGGGTTTGGGTCTAGCGGAGTGGGTTTGGGTCTAGCGGAGTGGGTTTGGGTCTAGCCGAGTGGGTGTGGGTCTAGCCGAGTGGGTGTGGGTCTAGCCGAGTGGGTTTGGGTCTAGCCGAGTGGGTTTGGGTCTAGCCGAGTGGGTTTGGGTCTAGCCGAGTGTGTTTGTGTGTAGCCGAGTGGGTTGGGGTCTAGCCGAGTGGGTTTGGGTCTAGCCGAGTGGGTTTGGGTCTAGCCGAGTGGTTTTGGGTCTAGCCGAGTGGGTTTGGGTCTAGCCGAGTGGGTTTGGGCCTAGCCGAGTGGGTTTGGGCCTAGCCGAGTGGGTTTGGGACTGGCCGAGTGGGTTTAGGTCTAGCCGAGTGGGTTTGGGCCTAGCCGAGTGGGTTTGGTTCTAGCCGAGTGGGCTTGGGTCTGGCCGAGTGGGTTTGGGTCTGGCCGAGTGGGTTTGGGTGTAGCCGATTGGGTTTGGGTCTGGCCGAGTGGGTTTGGGTCTAGCCGAGTGGGTTTGGGTCTAGCCGAGTGGGTTTGTGTCTAGCCGAGTGGGTTAGGGTCTAGTCGAGTGGATTTGGGTCTAGCCGAGTGGGTTTGTGTCTAGCCGAGTGGTTTGGGTCTAGCGGAGTGGGTTTGGGTCTAGCGGAATGGGTTTGGGTCTAGTCGAGTGGGTTTGGGTCTAGCCCAGTGGGTTTGGTTCCAGCCGAGTGGGTTTGTGTCTAGCCGAGTGGGTTTGGGTCTAGCCGAGTGGGTTTGGGTCTAGCCGAGTGGGTTTGGGTCTAGCCGAGTGGGTTTGGGCCTAGCCGAGTGGGTTTGTGTCTAGCCGAGTTGGCTTGGGTCTAGCCGACTGGGTTTGGGTCCAGCCGAGTTGGTTTGGGTCTAGCGGAGTGGGTTTGGGTTTAGCCGAGTGGGTTTGGGTCTAGCCGAGTGGGTTTGGGTCAAGCCGAGTGGGTTTGGGTCTAGCGGAGTGGGTTTGGGTCTAGCCGAGTGCGTTTGGGTCTAGCCGAGTGGGTTTGGGTTTAGCCGAGTGGGTTTGGGTCTAGCGGAGTGGGTTTGGTTCTAGCCGAGTGGGCTTGGGTCCAGCCGAGTGGGTTTGGGTCTAGCCGAGTGGGTTTGGGTCTAGCGGAGTGGCTTTGGGAGTAGCCGAGTGGGTTTGGGTCTACCGGAGTGGGTTTGGATCTAGCCGAGTGGGTTTGGGTCTAGCCGAGTGGGTTTGGGTCCAGCCGAGTGGGTTTTGGCCTAGCCGAGTGGGTTTGGGGCAAGCCGAGTGTGTTTCGGTCTAGCCGACTGGGTTTGGGTCTAGTCGAGTGGGGTTGGGTCTAGCCGAGTGGGTTTGGGTCTAGCCGAGTGGGTTTGGGTCTAGCCGAGTGTGCTTGGGTCTAGCGGAATGGGTTTGGGTCTAGCGGAGTGGGTTTGCGTCTACCGGAGTGGGTTTGGGTCTAGCGGAGTGGGGTTGGGTCTAGCGGACTGGTTTTGGATCTAGCGGAGTGGGTTTGGGTCTACCGGAGTGGGTTTGCGTCTAGCCGAATGGGTTTAGGTCTAGTCGAGTGGGTTCGGGTCTGGCCGAGTGGGTTTGGGTCTTGCCGAGTGGGTTTGGGTCTAGCCGAGTGGGCTTGGGTCTAGCCGAGTGGGTTTGGGTCTAGCCGAGTGGGTTTGGGACCAGCCGAGTGGGTTTTGGCCTAGCCGAGTGGGTTTGGTTCTTGCAGAGTGGGCTTGGGTCTAGCGGAGTGGGTTTGCATCTAGCTGAGTGGGTTTGGGTCTAGCGGAGTGGGTTTGGGTCTAGCGGAGTGGGTTTGCGTCTACCGGAGTGGGTTTGGGTCTTGCGGAGTGGGGTTCGGTCTAGCGGACTGGGTTTGGATCTAGCGGAGTGGGTTTGGGTCTAGCCGAGTGGGTTTGGGTCTAGCCGAGTGGGTTTGGGTCTAGCGGAGTGGGCTTGCGTCTAGCCGAGTGGGTTTGGGTCTAGCCGAGTGGGTTTGGGTCTAGCCGAGTGGGTTTGGCTCTAGCCGAGTGGGTTTGGGTCTAGCCGAGTGGGTTTGGGTCTAGCCGAGTGGGTTTGGGTCTCGCGGAGTGGGTTTGCGTCTAGCCGAGTGGGTTTGGGTCTAGCAGAGTGGGTTTGGGTCTAGCGGAGTAGGGTTGGGTCTAGCGGAGTGGGTTTGGGTCTAGCCGAGTGGGTTTTGGTCTAGCCGAGTGGGTTTGGGTCTAGCGGAGTGGGTTTGGGTCTAGTCGAGTGGGTTTGGGTCTAGCCGAGTGGGTTTGGTTCTTGCCGAGTGGGTTTGGGTCTAGCCGAGTGGGTTAGGGTCTAGCCGAGTGGGTTTGGGTCTAGCCGAGTGGGTTTGGTTCTAGCCGAGTGGGTTTGGGCCTAGCCGAGTGGGTTTGGGCCTAGCCGAGAGGGTTTGGTTCTAACCGAGTGGGCTTGGGTCTAGCCGAGTGGGTTTGGTTCTAACCGAGTGGGTTTGGGTCTAGACGAGTGGGTTTGGGTCTAGGCGAGTGGGTTTGGGTCTAGCCGAGTGGGTTTGGGTCTAGCCGAGTGGGTTTGGGTCTAGCCGAGTGGGTTTGGGTCTAGTCGAGTGGGTTTGGGTCTAGCCGAGTGGGTTAGGGTCTAGCCGAGTGGGTTTTGGACTATCCGAGTGGGTTTGGGTCTAGCCGAGTGGGTGTGGGTCTAGCCGAGTGGGTTTAGGTCTAGCGGAGTGGGTTTGGGTCTAGCGGAGTGGGTTTGGGTCTAGCGGAGTGGGTTTGGGTCTAGCTGAGTGGGTGTGGGTCTAGCCGAGTGGGTTTGGGTCTAGCCGAGTGGGTTTGGGTCTAGCCGAGTGGGTTTGGGTCTAGCCGAGTGTGTTTGTGTGTAGCCGAGTGGGTTGGGGTCTAGCCGAGTCGGTTTGGGTCTAGCCGAGTGGGTTTGGGTCTAGCCGAGTGGTTTTGGGTCTAGCCGAGTGGGTTTGGGTCTAGCCGAGTGGGTTTGGGCCTAGCCGAGTGGGTTTGGGCCTAGCCGAGTGGGTTTGGGACTAGCCGAGTGGGTTTAGGTCTAGCCGAGTGGGTTTGGGCCTAGCCGAGTGGGTTTGGTTCTAGCCGAGTGGGCTTGGGTCTGGCCGAGTGGGTTTGGGTCTGGCCGAGTGGGTTTGGGTGTAGCCGATTGGGTTTGGGTCTGGCCGAGTGGGTTTGGGTCTAGCCGAGTGGGTTTGGGTCTAGCCGAGTGGGTTTGTGTCTAGCCGAGTGGGTTAGGGTCTAGCCGAGTGGGTTTGGGTCTAGCCGAGTGGGTTTGGGTCTAGCCGAGTGGGTTTGGGCCTAGCCGAGTGGGTTTGGGCCTAGCCGAGTGGGTTTGGGCCTAGCCGAGTGGGTTTGGGCCTAGCCGAGTGGGTTTGGGATTAGCCGAGTGGGTTTGGGTCTCGCCGAGTGGGTTTGGGTCTAGCCGAGTGGGTTTGGGTCTAGCCGAGTGGGTTTGGGCCTAGCCGAGTGGGTTTGGTTCTAGCCGAGTGGGCATGGGTCTGGCCGAGTGGGTTTGGGTCTGGCCGAGTGGGTTTGGGTCTCGCCGAGTCTGTTTGGGTCTAGCCGAGAGGGTTTGGGTCTAGCGGAGTGGGTTTGTGTCTAGTCGAGTGGATTTGGGTCTAGCCGAGTGGGTTAGCGTCTAGCCGAGTGGGTTTGGGTCTATCCAAGTGGGTTTGGGTCCAGCCGAGTGGGTTTGGGTCTAGCCGAGTGGGTTTGGGTCTAGCCGAGTGGGTTTGGGTCTAGCCGAGTGGGTTTGGGTCTAGCCGAGTGGGCTTGGGTCTAGCCGAGTGGGTTTGGGTCTAGCCGAGTGGGTTTGGGTCTAGCGGAGTGGGTTTGGGTCTAGCCGAGTGGGTTTGGGTCAAGCAGACTGGGTTTGTGTCTAGCCGAGTGGGTTTGGGTCTAGCCGAGTGGGTTTGGGTCTAGCCGAGTAGGTTTGGGTCTAGACGAGTGGGGTTGGGTCTAGCCGAGTGGGTTTGGGTCTAGCGGAGTGGGTTTGGGTCTAGCCGAGTGGGTTTGGGTCTAGCGGAGTAGGGTTGGGTCTAGCGGAGTGGGTTTGGGTCTAGCCGAGTGGGTTTTGGTCTAGCCGAGTGGGTTTGGGTCTAGCCGAGTGGGTTTGGGTCTAGCCGAGTGGGTTTGGGTCTAGCCGAGTGGGTTTGGGCTTAGCCGAGTGGGTTTGGGCCTAGCCGAGAGGGTTTGGTTCTAACCGAGTGGGCTTGGGTCTAGCCGAGTGGGTTTGGTTCTAGCCGAGTGGGTTTGGGTCTAGCGGAGTCGGTTTGGGTCTAGGCGAGTGGGTTTGGGTCTAGCCGAGTGGGTTTGGGTCTAGCCGAGTGAGTTTGGGTCTAGCCGAGTGGGTTTGGGTCTAGTCGAGTGGGTTTGGGTCTAGCCGAGTGGGTTTGGGTCTAGCCGAGTGGGTTTGGGTCTAGCCGAGTGGGTTTGGGTCTAGCCGAGTGGGTTTGGGCCTAGCCGAGTGGGTTTGGGCCTAGCCGAGAGGGTTTGGTTCTAACCGAGTGGGCTTGGGTCTAGCCGAGTGGGTTTGGTTCTAGCCGAGTGGGTTTGGGTCTAGCGGAGTCGGTTTGGGTCTAGGCGAGTGGGTTTGGGTCTAGCCGAGTGGGTTTGGGTCTAGCCGAGTGAGTTTGGGTCTAGCCGAGTGGGTTTGGGTCTAGTCGAGTGGGTTTGGGTCTAGCCGAGTGGGTTAGGGTCTAGCCGAGTGGGTTTTGGACTATCCGAGTGGGTTTGGGTCTAGCCGAGTGGGTTTGGGTCTAGCCGAGTGGGTTTGGGTCTAGCCGAGTGGGTTTGGGTCTAGTCGAGTGGGTTTGGGACTAGCCGAGTGGGTTTGTGTCTAGCGGAGTGGGTTTGGATCTAGCCGAGTGGGTTTGGGTCTAGCCGATTGGGTTTGGGTCTAGCCGAGTGGGTTTGGGTCTAGCCGAGTGGGTTTGGGTCTAGCCGAGTGGGTTTGTGTCTAGCCGAGTGGGTTAGGGTCTAGCCGAGTGGGTTTGGGTCTAGCCGAGTGGGTTTGGGTGTAGCCGAGTTGGTTTGGGTCTAGCCGAGTGGGTTTGGGTCTAGCCGAGTGGGTTTGGGCCTAGCCGAGTGGGTTTGGGTCTAGCGGAGTGGGTTTGGGTCTAGCCGAGTGGGTTTGGGTCTAGCGGAGTAGGGTTGGGTCTAGCGGAGTGGGTTTGGGTCTAGCCGAGTGGGTTTTGGTCTAGCCGAGTGGGTTTGGGTCTAGCCGAGTGGGTTTGGGTCTAGCCGAGTGGGTTTGGGTCTAGCCGAGTGGGTTTGGGCCTAGCCGAGTGGGTTTGGGCCTAGCCGAGAGGGTTTGGTTCTAACCGAGTGGGCTTGGGTCTAGCCGAGTGGGTTTGGTTCTAGCCGAGTGGGTTTGGGTCTAGCGGAGTCGGTTTGGGTCTAGGCGAGTGGGTTTGGGTCTAGCCGAGTGGGTTTGGGTCTAGCCGAGTGAGTTTGGGTCTAGCCGAGTGGGTTTGGGTCTAGTCGAGTGGGTTTGGGTCTAGCCGAGTGGGTTAGGGTCTAGCCGAGTGGGTTTTGGACTATCCGAGTGGGTTTGGGTCTAGCCGAGTGGGTTTGGGTCTAGCCGAGTGGGTTTGGGTCTAGCCGAGTGGGTTTGGGTCTAGTCGAGTGGGTTTGGGACTAGCCGAGTGGGTTTGGGTCTAGCGGAGTGGGTTTGGATCTAGCCGAGTGGGTTTGGGTCTAGCCGAGTGGGTTTGGGTCTAGCCGAGTGGGTTTGGGTCTAGCCGAGTGGGTTTGGGCCTAGCCGAGTGGGTTTGGGCCTAGCCGAGTGGGTTTGGGACCAGCCGAGTGGGTTTGGGTCTAGCCGAGTGGGTTTGGGCCTAGCCGAGTGGGTTTGGTTCTAGCCGAGTGGGCTTGGGTCTGGCCGAGTGGGTTTGGGTCTGGCCGAGTGGGTTTGGGTGTAGCCGATTGGGTTTGGGTCTAGCCGAGTGGGTTTGGGTCTAGCCGAGTGGGTTTGGGTCTAGCCGAGTGGGTTTGTGTCTAGCCGAGTGGGTTAGGGTCTAGCCGAGTGGGTTTGGGTCTAGCCGAGTGGGTTTGGGTGTAGCCGAGTTGGTTTGGGTCTAGCCGAGTGGGTTTGGGTCTAGCCGAGTGGGTTTGGGCCTAGCCGAGTGGGTTTGGGTCTAGCCGAGTGGGTTAGGGTCTAGCCGAGTGGGTTTGGGCCTAGCCGAGTGGGTTTGGGATTAGCCGAGTGGGTTTGGGTCTAGCCGAGTGGGTTTGGGTATAGCCGAGTGGGTTTGGGTCTAGCCGAGTGGGTTTGGGCCTAGCCGAGTGGGTTTGGTTCTAGCCGAGTGGGCTTGGGTCTGGCCGAGTGGGTTTGGGTCTGGCCGAGTGGGTTTGGGTCTCGCCGAGTCTGTTTGGGTCTAGCCGGGAGGGTTTTGGTCTAGCGGAGTGGGTTTGGGTCTAGTCGAGTGGATTTGGGTCTAGCCGAGTGGGTTAGCGTCTAGCCGAGTGGGTTTGGGTCTATCCGAGTGGGTTTGGGTCTAGCCGAGTGGGTTTGGGTCTAGCCGAGTGGGTTTGGGTCTAGCCGAGTGGGTTTGGGTCTAACCGAGTGGGTTTGGGCCTAGCCGAGTGGGTTTGGTTCAAGCCGAGTGGGCTTGGGTCTAGCCGAGTGGGTTTGGGTCTATCCGAGTGGGTTTGGGTCTAGCCGAGTGGGTTTGGGTCTAGCCGAGTGGGTTTGGGTCTAGCCGAGTGGGTTTGGGTCTAGCCGAGTGGGTTTGGGCCTAGCCGAGTGGGTTTGGTTCAAGCCGAGTGGGCTTGGGTCTAGCCGAGTGGGTTTGGGTCTAGCCGAGTGGGTTTGTGTCTAGCGGAGTGGGTTTGGGACTAGCCGAGTGGGTTTGGGTCTAGCGGAGTGGGTTTGGATCTAGCCGAGTGGGTTTGGGTCTAGCCGAGTGGGTTTGGGTCTAGCCGAGTGGGTTTGGGCCTAGCCGAGTGGGTTTGGGTGTAGCCGAGTGGGTTTCTGTCTAGCGGAGTGGGTTTGGGTTTAGCCGAGTGGGTTTGGGTCTAGCCGAGTGGGTTTGGGTGTAGCCTATTGGGTTTGGGTCTAGCCGAGTGGGTTTGGGTCTAGCCGAGTGGGTTTGGGTCTAGCCGAGTGGGTTTGGGTCTAGCCGAGTGGGTTAGGGTCTAGCCGAGTGGGTTAGGGTCCAGCCGAGTGGGTTTGGGTCTAGCGGAGTGGGTTTGGGTCTAGCAGAGTGGGTTTGTGTCTAGCGGAGTGGGTTTGGGTCTAGCCGAGTGGGTGTGGGTCTAGCCGAGTGGGATTGGGTCTAGCCGAGTGGGTTTGGGTCTAGCCGAGTGGGTTTTGGATCTAGCCGAGTGGGTTTGGGTCTAGCCGAGTGGGTTTGGGTCTAGCCGAGTGGGTTTGGGCCTAGCCGATTGGGTTTGGGTCTAGCCGAGTGGGTTTGGGTCTGGCGCAGTGGATTTCGGTCTCGCCGAATGGGTTTGGGTCTAGCCGAGTGGATTTGGGTCTGGCCGAGTGGGTTTGGGTGTAGCCAATTGGGTTTGGGTCTAGCCGAGTGGGTTTGGGTCTAGCCGAGTGGGTTTGGGTCTGGCCGAGTGGGTTTGCGTCTAGCCGAGTGGGTTAGGGTCTAGCCGAGTGGGTTTGGGTCTAGCCGAGTGGGTTTGTGTCTAGCCGAGTAGGTTTGGGTGTAGCCGAGTGGGTTTGGGTCCAGTCGAGTGGGTTTCTGCCTAGCCGAGTGGGTTTGGGCCTAGCCGAGTGGGTTTGGGACTAGCCAAGTGGGTTTGGGTCTAGCCGAGTGGGTTTGGGTCTAGCCGAGTGGGTTTGGGTCTAGCGGAGTGGGTTTGGGTCTAGCCCAGTGGGTTTGTGTCTAGCCGAGTGGGTTTGTGTCTAGCCGAGTAGGTTTGGGTCTAGCCGAGTGGATTTGGGTCTAGCCGAGTGGGTTAGGGTCTAGTCGAGTGGATTTGGCTCTAGCCGAGTGAGTTTGTGTCTAGCCGAGTGGTTTGGGTCTAGTGGAGTGGGTTTGGGTCTAGCCGAGTGGGTTTGGGTCTAGCCGAGTGGGTTTGTGTCTAGCGGAGTGGGTTTGGGACTAGCCGAGTGGGTTTGGGTCTAGCGGAGTGGGTTTGGATCTAGCCGAGTGGGTTTGGGTCTAGCCGAGTGGGTTTGGGTCTAGCCGAGGGGGTTTGGGCCTAGCCGAGTGGGTTTGGGTGTAGCCGAGTGGGTTTCGGTCTAGCCGAGTGGGTTTGGGTTTAGCCGAGTGGGTTTGGGTCCAGCCGAGTGGGTTTGGGTCTAGCCGAGTGGGTTTGGGTCTAGCCAAGTGGGTTTGGGTCTAGCGGAGTGGGTTTGTGTCTAGTCGAGTGGGTTTGGGTCTAGCCGAGTGGGTTTGGGTCTAGCAGAGTGGCTTTGGGTCTAGCCGAGTGGGTTTGGGTCTAGCCGAGTGGGTTTGGGTCTAGCCGAGTGGGTTTGGCTCTAGCCGAGTGGGTTTGGTTCTAGCCGAGTGGGTTTGGGCCTAGCCGAGTGGGTTTGGTTCTAGCCGAGTGGGCTTGGGTCTGGCCGAGTGGGTTTGGGTCTGGCTGAGTGGGTTTGGGTCTAGCCGAGTGGGTTTGGGTCTAGCCGAGAGGGTTTGGGTCTAGCGGAGTGGGTTTGGGTCTAGTCGAGTGGGTTTGGGTCTAGCCGAGTGGGTTAGGGTCTAGCCGAGTGGGTTTGGGTCTATCTGAGTGGGTTTGTGTCTAGCGGATTGGGTTTGGGTCTAGCCGAGTGGGTTTGGGTCTAGCCGAGTGGGTTTGGGTCTAGCGGAGTGGGTTTGGATCTAGCCGAGTGGGTTTGGGTCTAGCCGAGTGGGTTTGGGACTAGCCGAGGGGGTTTGGGCCTAGCCGAGTGGGTTTGGGTGTAGCCGAGTGGGTTTCGGTCTAGCCGAGTGGGTTTGGGTTTAGCCGAGTGATTTTCGGTCTAGCCAAGTGGGTTTGGGTCTAGCCGAGTGGGTTTGGGTCTAGCCGAGTGGGTTTGGGTCTAGCCGAGTGGGTTTGGGTCTAGCCGAGTGGGTTTGGGTCTAGCCGAGTGGGTTAGGGTCTAGCCGAGTGGGTTAGGGTCAAGCCGAGTGGGTTTGGGTCCAGCTGAGTGGGTTTGTGTCCAGCCGAGTGGGTTTGGGTCTAGCGGAGTGGGTTTGGGACAAGCCGAGTGGGTTTGGGTCCAGCGGAGTGGGTTTGGATCTAGCCGAGTGGGTTTGGGTCTAGCCGAGTGGGTTTGGGTCAAGCCGAGTGGGGTTGGGTCTTGCCGAGTGGGTTTGGGTCTAGCCTAGTGGGTTTAGGTCTAGCCGAGTGGGTTTGGGTCTAGTCGAGTGGGTTTGGGACTAGCCGAGTGGGTTTGTGTCTAGCGGAGTGGGTTTGGATCTAGCCGAGTGGGTTTGGGTCTAGCCGAGTGGGTTTGGGTCTAGCCGAGTGGGTTTGGGTCTAGCCGAGTGGGTTTGGGCCTAGCCGAGTGGGTTTGGGCCTAGCCGAGTGGGTTTGGGACCAGCCGAGTGGGTTTGGGTCTAGCCGAGTGGGTTTGGGCCTAGCCGAGTGGGTTTGGTTCTAGCCGAGTGGGCTTGGGTCTGGCCGAGTGGGTTTGGGTCTGGCCGAGTGGGTTTGGGTGTAGCCGATTGGGTTTGGGTCTAGCCGAGTGGGTTTGGGTCTAGCCGAGTGGGTTTGGGTCTAGCCGAGTGGGTTTGTGTCTAGCCGAGTGGGTTAGGGTCTAGCCGAGTGGGTTTGGGTCTAGCCGAGTGGGTTTGGGTGTAGCCGAGTTGGTTTGGGTCTAGCCGAGTGGGTTTGGGTCTAGCCGAGTGGGTTTGGGCCTAGCCGAGTGGGTTTGGGTCTAGCGGAGTGGGTTTGGGTCTAGCCGAGTGGGTTTGGGTCTAGCGGAGTAGGGTTGGGTCTAGCGGAGTGGGTTTGGGTCTAGCCGAGTGGGTTTTGGTCTAGCCGAGTGGGTTTGGGTCTAGCCGAGTGGGTTTGGGTCTAGCCGAGTGGGTTTGGGTCTAGCCGAGTGGGTTTGGGCCTAGCCGAGTGGGTTTGGGCCTAGCCGAGAGGGTTTGGTTCTAACCGAGTGGGCTTGGGTCTAGCCGAGTGGGTTTGGTTCTAGCCGAGTGGGTTTGGGTCTAGCGGAGTCGGTTTGGGTCTAGGCGAGTGGGTTTGGGTCTAGCCGAGTGGGTTTGGGTCTAGCCGAGTGAGTTTGGGTCTAGCCGAGTGGGTTTGGGTCTAGTCGAGTGGGTTTGGGTCTAGCCGAGTGGGTTAGGGTCTAGCCGAGTGGGTTTTGGACTATCCGAGTGGGTTTGGGTCTAGCCGAGTGGGTTTGGGTCTAGCCGAGTGGGTTTGGGTCTAGCCGAGTGGGTTTGGGTCTAGTCGAGTGGGTTTGGGACTAGCCGAGTGGGTTTGGGTCTAGCGGAGTGGGTTTGGATCTAGCCGAGTGGGTTTGGGTCTAGCCGAGTGGGTTTGGGTCTAGCCTAGTGGGTTTGGGTCTAGCCGAGTGGGTTTGGGCCTAGCCGAGTGGGTTTGGGCCTAGCCGAGTGGGTTTGGGACCAGCCGAGTGGGTTTGGGTCTAGCCGAGTGGGTTTGGGCCTAGCCGAGTGGGTTTGGTTCTAGCCGAGTGGGCTTGGGTCTGGCCGAGTGGGTTTGGGTCTGGCCGAGTGGGTTTGGGTGTAGCCGATTGGGTTTGGGTCTAGCCGAGTGGGTTTGGGTCTAGCCGAGTGGGTTTGGGTCTAGCCGAGTGGGTTTGTGTCTAGCCGAGTGGGTTAGGGTCTAGCCGAGTGGGTTTGGGTCTAGCCGAGTGGGTTTGGGTGTAGCCGAGTTGGTTTGGGTCTAGCCGAGTGGGTTTGGGTCTAGCCGAGTGGGTTTGGGCCTAGCCGAGTGGGTTTGGGTCTAGCCGAGTGGGTTAGGGTCTAGCCGAGTGGGTTTGGGCCTAGCCGAGTGGGTTTGGGATTAGCCGAGTGGGTTTGGGTCTAGCCGAGTGGGTTTGGGTATAGCCGAGTGGGTTTGGGTCTAGCCGAGTGGGTTTGGGCCTAGCCGAGTGGGTTTGGTTCTAGCCGAGTGGGCTTGGGTCTGGCCGAGTGGGTTTGGGTCTGGCCGAGTGGGTTTGGGTCTCGCCGAGTCTGTTTGGGTCTAGCCGGGAGGGTTTTGGTCTAGCGGAGTGGGTTTGGGTCTAGTCGAGTGGATTTGGGTCTAGCCGAGTGGGTTAGCGTCTAGCCGAGTGGGTTTGGGTCTATCCGAGTGGGTTTGGGTCTAGCCGAGTGGGTTTGGGTCTAGCCGAGTGGGTTTGGGTCTAGCCGAGTGGGTTTGGGTCTAGCCGAGTGGGTTTGGGCCTAGCCGAGTGGGTTTGGTTCAAGCCGAGTGGGCTTGGGTCTAGCCGAGTGGGTTTGGGTCTATCCGAGTGGGTTTGGGTCTAGCCGAGTGGGTTTGGGTCTAGCCGAGTGGGTTTGGGTCTAGCCGAGTGGGTTTGGGTCTAGCCGAGTGGGTTTGGGCCTAGCCGAGTGGGTTTGGTTCAAGCCGAGTGGGCTTGGGTCTAGCCGAGTGGGTTTGGGTCTAGCCGAGTGGGTTTGTGTCCAGCGGAGTGGGTTTGGGACTAGCCGAGTGGGTTTGGGTCTAGCGGAGTGGGTTTGGATCTAGCCGAGTGGGTTTGGGTCTAGCCGAGTGGGTTTGGGTCTAGCCGAGTGGGTTTGGGCCTAGCCGAGTGGGTTTGGGTGTAGCCGAGAGGGTTTCTGTCTAGCGGAGTGGGTTTGGGTTTAGCCGAGTGGGTTTGGGTCTAGCCGAGTGGGTTTGGGTGTAGCCTATTGGGTTTGGGTCTAGCCGAGTGGGTTTGGGTCTAGCCGAGTGGGTTTGGGTCTAGCCGAGTGGGTTTGGGTCTAGCCGAGTGGGTTAGGGTCTAGCCGAGTGGGTTAGGGTCCAGCCGAGTGGGTTTGGGTCTAGCGGAGTGGGTTTGGGTCTAGCAGAGTGGGTTTGGGTCTAGCGGAGTGGGTTTGGGTCTAGCCGAGTGGGTGTGGGTCTAGCCGAGTGGGATTGGGTCTAGCCAAGTGGGTTTGGGTCTAGCCGAGTGGGTTTTGGATCTAGCCGAGTGGGTTTGGGTCTAGCCGAGTGGGTTTGGGTCTAGCCGAGTGGGTTTGGGTCTAGCCGAGTCTGTTTGGGTCTTGCCGGGAGGGTTTTGGTCTAGCGGAGTGGGTTTGGGTCTAGTCGAGTGGATTTGGGTCTAGCCGAGTGGGTTAGCGTCTAGCCGAGTGGGTTTGGGTCTATCCGAGTGGGTTTGGGTCTAGCCGAGTGGGTTTGGGTCTAGCCGAGTGGGTTTGGGTCTAGCCGAGTGGGTTTGGGTCTAGCCGAGTGGGTTTGGGCCTAGCCGAGTGGGTTTGGTTCAAGCCGAGTGGGCTTGGGTCTAGCCGAGTGGGTTTGGGTCTATCCGAGTGGGTTTGGGTCTAGCCGAGTGGGTTTGGGTCTAGCCGAGTGGGTTTGGGTCTAGCCGAGTGGGTTTGGGTCTAGCCGAGTGGGTTTGGGCCTAGCCGAGTGGGTTTGGTTCAAGCCGAGTGGGCTTGGGTCTAGCCGAGTGGGTTTGGGTCTAGCCGAGTGGGTTTGTGTCTAGCGGAGTGGGTTTGGGACTAGCCGAGTGGGTTTGGGTCTAGCGGAGTGGGTTTGGATCTAGCCGAGTGGGTTTGGGTCTAGCCGAGTGGGTTTGGGTCTAGCCGAGTGGGTTTGGGCCTAGCCGAGTGGGTTTGGGTGTAGCCGAGTGGGTTTCTGTCTAGCGGAGTGGGTTTGGGTTTAGCCGAGTGGGTTTGGGTCTAGCCGAGTGGGTTTGGGTGTAGCCTATTGGGTTTGGGTCTAGCCGAGTGGGTTTGGGTCTAGCCGAGTGGGTTTGGGTCTAGCCGAGTGGGTTTGGGTCTAGCCGAGTGGGTTAGGGTCTAGCCGAGTGGGTTAGGGTCCAGCCGAGTGGGTTTGGGTCTAGCGGAGTGGGTTTGGGTCTAGCAGAGTGGGTTTGGGTCTAGCGGAGTGGGTTTGGGTCTAGCCGAGTGGGTGTGGGTCTAGCCGAGTGGGATTGGGTCTAGCCGAGTGGGTTTGGGTCTAGCCGAGTGGGTTTTGGATCTAGCCGAGTGGGTTTGGGTCTAGCCGAGTGGGTTTGGGTCTAGCCGAGTGGGTTTGGGTCTAGCCGAGTGGGTTTGGGCCTAGCCGATTGGGTTTGGGTCTAGCCGAGTGGGTTTGGGTCTGGCGCAGTGGATTTCGGTCTCGCCGAATGGGTTTGGGTCTAGCCGAGTGGATTTGGGTCTGGCCGAGTGGGTTTGGGTGTAGCCAATTGGGTTTGGGTTTAGCCGAGTGGGTTTGGGTCTAGCCGAGTGGGTTTGGGTCTGGCCGAGTGGGTTTGCATCTAGCCGAGTGGGTTAGGGTCTAGCCGAGTGGGTTTGGGTCTAGCCGTGTGGGTTTGTGTCTAGCCGAGTAGGTTTGGGTGTAGCCGAGTGGGTTTGGGTCCAGTCGAGTGGGTTTGCGCCTAGCCGAGTGGGTTTGGGCCTAGCCGAGTGGGTTTGGGACTAGCCAAGTGGGTTTGGGTCTAGCCGAGTGGGTTTGGGTCTAGCCGAGTGGGTTTGGGTCTAGCGGAGTGGGTTTGGGTCTAGCCCAGTGGGTTTGTGTCTAGCCGAGTGGGTTTGTGTCTAGCCGAGTAGGTTTGGGTCTAGCCGAGTGGATTTGGGTCTAGCCGAGTGGGTTAGGGTCTAGTCGAGTGGATTTGGGTCTAGCCGAGTGAGTTTGTGTCTAGCCGAGTGGTTTGGGTCTAGTGGAGTGGGTTTGGGTCTAGCCGAGTGGGTTTGGGTCTAGCCGAGTGGGTTTGTGTCTAGCGGAGTGGGTTTGGGACTAGCCGAGTGGGTTTGGGTCTAGCGGAGTGGGTTTGGATCTAGCCGAGTGGGTTTGGGTCTAGCCGAGTGGGTTTGGGTCTAGCCGAGGGGGTTTGGGCCTAGCCGAGTGGGTTTGGGTGTAGCCGAGTGGGTTTCGGTCTAGCCGAGTGGGTTTGGGTTTAGCCGAGTGGGTTTGGGTCTAGCCGAGTGGGTTTGGGTCTAGCCGAGTGGGTTTGGGTCTAGCCAAGTGGGTTTGGGTCTAGCGGAGTGGGTTTGTGTCTAGTCGAGTGGGTTTGGGTCTAGCCGAGTGGGTTTGGGTCTAGCAGAGTGGCTTTGGGTCTAGCCGAGTGGGTTTGGGTCTAGCCGAGTGGGTTTGGGTCTAGCCGAGTGGGTTTGGCTCTAGCCGAGTGGGTTTGGTTCTAGCCGAGTGGGTTTGGGCCTAGCCGAGTGGGTTTGGTTCTAGCCGAGTGGGCTTGCGTCTGGCCGAGTGGGTTTGGGTCTGGCTGAGTGGGTTTGGGTCTAGCCGAGTGGGTTTGGGTCTAGCCGAGAGGGTTTGGGTCTAGCGGAGTGGGTTTGGGTCTAGTCGAGTGGGTTTGGGTCTAGCCGAGTGGGTTAGGGTCTAGCCGAGTGGGTTTGGGTCTATCTGAGTGGGTTTGTGTCTAGCGGATTGGGTTTGGGTCTAGCCGAGTGGGTTTGGGTCTAGCCGAGTGGGTTTGGGTCTAGCGGAGTGGGTTTGGATCTAGCCGAGTGGGTATGGGTCTAGCCGAGTGGGTTTGGGACTAGCCGAGGGGGTTTGGGCCTAGCCGAGTGGGTTTGGGTGTAGCCGAGTGGGTTTCGGTCTAGCCGAGTGGGTTTGGGTTTAGCCGAGTGGGTTTCGGTCTAGCCAAGTGGGTTTTGGTCTAGCCGAGTGGGTTTGGGTCTAGCCGAGTGGGTTTGGGTCTAGCCGAGTGGGTTTGGGTCTAGCCGAGTGGGTTTGGGTCTAGCCGAGTGGGTTAGGGTCTAGCCGAGTGGGTTAGGGTCAAGCCGAGTGGGTTTGGGTCCAGCTGAGTGGGTTTGTGTCCAGCCGAGTGGGTTTGGGTCTAGCGGAGTGGGTTTGGGACAAGCCGAGCGGGTTTGGGTCCAGCGGAGTGGGTTTGGATCTAGCCGAGTGGGTTTGGGTCTAGCCGAGTGGGTTTGGGTCAAGCCGAGTGGGGTTGGGTCTTGCCGAGTGGGTTTGGGTCTAGCCGAGTGGGTTTAGGTCTAGCGGAGTGGGTTTGGGTCTAGCGGAGTGGGTTTGGGTCTAGCGGAGTGGTTTTGGGTCTAGCCGAGTGGGTGTGGGTCTAGCCGAGTGGGTTTGTTCTAGCCGAGTGGGTTTGGGTCTAGCCGAGTGGGTTTTGGATCTAGCCGAGTGGGTGTGGGTCTAGGCGAGTGGGTTTTGGGCTAGCCGAGTGGGTTTGGGTGTAGCCGAGTGGGTTTCGGTCTAGCCGAGTGGGTTTGGGTTTAGCCGAGTGGGTTTGGGTCTAGCCGAGTGGGTTTGGGTCTAGCCGAGTGGGTTTGGGTCTAGCCGAGTGGGTTTGGGTCTAGCGGAGTGGGTTTGTGTCTAGTCGAGTGGGTTTGGGTCTAGCCGAGTGGGTTTGGGTCTAGCAGAGTGGCTTTGGGTCTAGCCGAGTGGGTTTGGGTCTAGCCGAGTGGGTTTGGGTCTAGCCGAGTGGGTTTGGCTCTAGCCGAGTGGGTTTGGTTCTAGCCGAGTGGGTTTGGGCCTAGCCGAGTGGGTTTGGTTCTAGCCGAGTGGGCTTGGGTCTGGCCGAGTGGGTTTGGGTCTGGCTGAGTGGGTTTGGGTCTAGCCGAGTGGGTTTGGGTCTAGCCGAGAGGGTTTGGGTCTAGCGGAGTGGGTTTGGGTCTAGTCGAGTGGGTTTGGGTCTAGCCGAGTGGGTTAGGGTCTAGCCGAGTGGGTTTGGGTCTATCTGAGTGGGTTTGTGTCTAGCGGATTGGGTTTGGGTCTAGCCGAGTGGGTTTGGGTCTAGCCGAGTGGGTTTGGGTCTAGCGGAGTGGGTTTGGATCTAGCCGAGTGGGTTTGGGTCTAGCCGAGTGGGTTTGGGACTAGCCGAGGGGGTTTGGGCCTAGCCGAGTGGGTTTGGGTGTAGCCGAGTGGGTTTCGGTCTAGCCGAGTGGGTTTGGGTTTAGCCGAGTGGGTTTCGGTCTAGCCAAGTGGGTTTGGGTCTAGCCGAGTGGGTTTGGGTCTAGCCGAGTGGGTTTGGGTCTAGCCGAGTGGGTTTGGGTCTAGCCGAGTGGGTTTGGGTCTAGCCGAGTGGGTTAGGGTCTAGCCGAGTGGGTTAGGGTCAAGCCGAGTGGGTTTGGGTCCAGCTGAGTGGGTTTGTGTCCAGCCGAGTGGGTTTGGGTCTAGCGGAGTGGGTTTGGGACAAGCCGAGCGGGTTTGGGTCCAGCGGAGTGGGTTTGGATCTAGCCGAGTGGGTTTGGGTCTAGCCGAGTGGGTTTGGGTCAAGCCGAGTGGGGTTGGGTCTTGCCGAGTGGGTTTGGGTCTAGCCGAGTGGGTTTAGGTCTAGTGGAGTGGGTTTGGGTCTAGCGGAGTGGGTTTGGGTCTAGCGGAGTGGGTTTGGGTCTAGCCGAGTGGGTGTGGGTCTAGCCGAGTGGGTTTGTTCTAGCCGAGTGGGTTTGGGTCTAGCCGAGTGGGTTTTGGATCTAGCCGAGTGGGTTTGGGTCTAGCCGAGTGGGTTTTGGGCTAGCCGAGTGGGTTTGGGCCTAGCCGAGTGGGTTTGGGTCTAGCCGAGTGGGTTTGGGTCTGGCGTAGTGGGTTTCGGTCTCGCCGAGTGGGTTTGGGTCTAGCCGAGTGGATTTGGGTCTAGCCGAGTGGGTTTGGGTCTAGCCGAATGGGTTTGGGTCTAGCCGAGTGGGTTTGGGTGTAGCCGAGTGGGTTTGGGTGTAGCGGAGTGGGTTTAGGTCTAGCGGAGTGGGGTTGGATCTAGCGGAGTGGGTTTGGGTCTAGCCGAGTGGGTTTGGGTGTAGCCGATTGGGTTTGGGTCTAGCCGAGTGGGTTTGGGCCTCGCCGAGTGGGTTTGGGCCTAGCCGAGTGGGTTTGGGACTAGCCGAGTGGGTTTGGGTCTAGCCGAGTGGGTTTGGGTCTAGCCGATTGGGTTTGGGTCTAGCGGAATGTGTTTGGGTCTAGCCGAGTGGGTTTGTGTCTAGCCGAGTGGGTTTGTGTCGAGCCGAGTAGGTTTGGGTCTAGCCGAGTGGGTTTGGGTCTAGCCGAGTGCGTTTGGGTCTAGCCGAGTGGGGTTGGGTCTAGCCGAGTGGGTTTGCGTCTAGCCGGGTGGGTTTGGGTCTAGCCGAGTGGGTTTGGGCCTAGCCGAGTGGGTTTGGGTCTAGCCGAGTGGGTTTGGGCCTAGCCGAGTGGGTTTGGTTCAAGCCGAGTGGGCTTGGGTCTAGCCGAGTGGGTTTGGGTCTAGCCGAGTGGGTTTGTGTCTAGCGGAGTGGGTTTGGGACTAGCCGAGTGGGTTTGGGTCTAGCGGAGTGGGTTTGGATCTAGCCGAGTGGGTTTGGGTCTAGCCGAGTGGGTTTGGGTCTAGCCGAGTGGGTTTGGGCCTAGCCGAGTGGGTTTGGGTGTAGCCGAGTGGGTTTCTGTCTAGCGGAGTGGGTTTGGGTTTAGCCGAGTGGGTTTGGGTCTAGCCGAGTGGGTTTGGGTGTAGCCTATTGGGTTTGGGTCTAGCCGAGTGGGTTTGGGTCTAGCCGAGTGGGTTTGGGTCTAGCCGAGTGGGTTTGGGTCTAGCCGAGTGGGTTAGGGTCTAGCCGAGTGGGTTAGGGTCCAGCCGAGTGGGTTTGGGTCTAGCGGAGTGGGTTTGGGTCTAGCAGAGTGGGTTTGGGTCTAGCGGAGTGGGTTTGGGTCTAGCCGAGTGGGTGTGGGTCTAGCCGAGTGGGATTGGGTCTAGCCGAGTGGGTTTGGGTCTAGCCGAGTGGGTTTTGGATCTAGCCGAGTGGGTTTGGGTCTAGCCGAGTGGGTTTGGGTCTAGCCGAGTGGGTTTGGGTCTAGCCGAGTGGGTTTGGGCCTAGCCGATTGGGTTTGGGTCTAGCCGAGTGGGTTTGGGTCTGGCGCAGTGGATTTCGGTCTCGCCGAATGGGTTTGGGTCTAGCCGAGTGGATTTGGGTCTGGCCGAGTGGGTTTGGGTGTAGCCAATTGGGTTTGGGTTTAGCCGAGTGGGTTTGGGTCTAGCCGAGTGGGTTTGGGTCTGGCCGAGTGGGTTTGCGTCTAGCCGAGTGGGTTAGGGTCTAGCCGAGTGGGTTTGGGTCTAGCCGTGTGGGTTTGTGTCTAGCCGAGTAGGTTTGGGTGTAGCCGAGTGGGTTTGGGTCCAGTCGAGTGGGTTTGTGCCTAGCCGAGTGGGTTTGGGCCTAGCCGAGTGGGTTTGGGACTAGCCAAGTGGGTTTGGGTCTAGCCGAGTGGGTTTGGGTCTAGCCGAGTGGGTTTGGGTCTAGCGGAGTGGGTTTGGGTCTAGCCCAGTGGGTTTGTGTCTAGCCGAGTGGGTTTGTGTCTAGCCGAGTAGGTTTGGGTCTAGCCGAGTGGATTTGGGTCTAGCCGAGTGGGTTAGGGTCTAGTCGAGTGGATTTGGGTCTAGCCGAGTGAGTTTGTGTCTAGCCGAGTGGTTTGGGTCTAGTGGAGTGGGTTTGGGTCTAGCCGAGTGGGTTTGGGTCTAGCCGAGTGGGTTTGTGTCTAGCGGAGTGGGTTTGGGACTAGCCGAGTGGGTTTGGGTCTAGCGGAGTGGGTTTGGATCTAGCCGAGTGGGTTTGGGTCTAGCCGAGTGGGTTTGGGTCTAGCCGAGGGGGTTTGGGCCTAGCCGAGTGGGTTTGGGTGTAGCCGAGTGGGTTTCGGTCTAGCCGAGTGGGTTTGGGTTTAGCCGAGTTGGTTTGGGTCTAGCCGAGTGGGTTTGGGTCTAGCCGAGTGGGTTTGGGTCTAGCCAAGTGGGTTTGGGTCTAGCGGAGTGGGTTTGTGTCTAGTCGAGTGGGTTTGGGTCTAGCCGAGTGGGTTTGGGTCTAGCAGAGTGGCTTTGGGTCTAGCCGAGTGGGTTTGGGTCTAGCCGAGTGGGTTTGGGTCTAGCCGAGTGGGTTTGGCTCTAGCCGAGTGGGTTTGGTTCTAGCCGAGTGGGTTTGGGCCTAGCCGAGTGGGTTTGGTTCTAGCCGAGTGGGCTTGGGTCTGGCCGAGTGGGTTTGGGTCTGGCTGAGTGGGTTTGGGTCTAGCCGAGTGGGTTTGGGTCTAGCCGAGAGGGTTTGGGTCTAGCGGAGTGGGTTTGGGTCTAGTCGAGTGGGTTTGGGTCTAGCCGAGTGGGTTTGGGTCTATCTGAGTGGGTTTGTGTCTAGCGGATTGGGTTTGGGTCTAGCCGAGTGGGTTTGGGTCTAGCCGAGTGGGTTTGGGTCTAGCGGAGTGGGTTTGGGTCTAGCCGAGTGGGTTTTGGATCTAGCCGAGTGGGTTTGGGTCTAGCCGAGTGGGTTTTGGGCTAGCCGAGTGGGTTTGGGCCTAGCCGAGTGGGTTTGGGTCTAGCCGAGTGGGTTTGGGTCTGGCGTAGTGGGTTTCGGTCTCGCCGAGTGGGTTTGGGTCTAGCCGAGTGGATTTGGGTCTAGCCGAGTGGGTTTGGGTCTAGCCGAATGGGTTTGGGTCTAGCCGAGTGGGTTTGGGTGTAGCCGAGTGGGTTTGGGTGTAGCGGAGTGGGTTTAGGTCTAGCGGAGTGGGGTTGGATCTAGCGGAGTGGGTTTGGGTCTAGCCGAGTGGGTTTGGGTGTAGCCGATTGGGTTTGGGTCTAGCCGAGTGGGTTTGGGCCTCGCCGAGTGGGTTTGGGCCTAGCCGAGTGGGTTTGGGACTAGCCGAGTGGGTTTGGGTCTAGCCGAGTGGGTTTGGGTCTAGCCGATTGGGTTTGGGTCTAGCGGAATGTGTTTGGGTCTAGCCGAGTGGGTTTGTGTCTAGCCGAGTGGGTTTGTGTCGAGCCGAGTAGGTTTGGGTCTAGCCGAGTGGGTTTGGGTCTAGCCGAGTGCGTTTGGGTCTAGCCGAGTGGGGTTGGGTCTAGCCGAGTGGGTTTGCGTCTAGCCGGGTGGGTTTGGGTCTAGCCGAGTGGGTTTGGGCCTAGCCGAGTGGGTTTGGGTCTAGCCGAGTGGGTTTGGGCCTAGCCGAGTGGGTTTGGTTCAAGCCGAGTGGGCTTGGGTCTAGCCGAGTGGGTTTGGGTCTAGCCGAGTGGGTTTGTGTCTAGCGGAGTGGGTTTGGGACTAGCCGAGTGGGTTTGGGTCTAGCGGAGTGGGTTTGGATCTAGCCGAGTGGGTTTGGGTCTAGCCGAGTGGGTTTGGGTCTAGCCGAGTGGGTTTGGGCCTAGCCGAGTGGGTTTGGGTGTAGCCGAGTGGGTTTCTGTCTAGCGGAGTGGGTTTGGGTTTAGCCGAGTGGGTTTGGGTCTAGCCGAGTGGGTTTGGGTGTAGCCTATTGGGTTTGGGTCTAGCCGAGTGGGTTTGGGTCTAGCCGAGTGGGTTTGGGTCTAGCCGAGTGGGTTTGGGTCTAGCCGAGTGGGTTAGGGTCTAGCCGAGTGGGTTAGGGTCCAGCCGAGTGGGTTTGGGTCTAGCGGAGTGGGTTTGGGTCTAGCAGAGTGGGTTTGGGTCTAGCGGAGTGGGTTTGGGTCTAGCCGAGTGGGTGTGGGTCTAGCCGAGTGGGATTGGGTCTAGCCGAGTGGGTTTGGGTCTAGCCGAGTGGGTTTTGGATCTAGCCGAGTGGGTTTGGGTCTAGCCGAGTGGGTTTGGGTCTAGCCGAGTGGGTTTGGGTCTAGCCGAGTGGGTTTGGGCCTAGCCGATTGGGTTTGGGTCTAGCCGAGTGGGTTTGGGTCTGGCGCAGTGGATTTCGGTCTCGCCGAATGGGTTTGGGTCTAGCCGAGTGGATTTGGGTCTGGCCGAGTGGGTTTGGGTGTAGCCAATTGGGTTTGGGTTTAGCCGAGTGGGTTTGGGTCTAGCCGAGTGGGTTTGGGTCTGGCCGAGTGGGTTTGCGTCTAGCCGAGTGGGTTAGGGTCTAGCCGAGTGGGTTTGGGTCTAGCCGTGTGGGTTTGTGTCTAGCCGAGTAGGTTTGGGTGTAGCCGAGTGGGTTTGGGTCCAGTCGAGTGGGTTTGTGCCTAGCCGAGTGGGTTTGGGCCTAGCCGAGTGGGTTTGGGACTAGCCAAGTGGGTTTGGGTCTAGCCGAGTGGGTTTGGGTCTAGCCGAGTGGGTTTGGGTCTAGCGGAGTGGGTTTGGGTCTAGCCCAGTGGGTTTGTGTCTAGCCGAGTGGGTTTGTGTCTAGCCGAGTAGGTTTGGGTCTAGCCGAGTGGATTTGGGTCTAGCCGAGTGGGTTAGGGTCTAGTCGAGTGGATTTGGGTCTAGCCGAGTGAGTTTGTGTCTAGCCGAGTGGTTTGGGTCTAGTGGAGTGGGTTTGGGTCTAGCCGAGTGGGTTTGGGTCTAGCCGAGTGGGTTTGTGTCTAGCGGAGTGGGTTTGGGACTAGCCGAGTGGGTTTGGGTCTAGCGGAGTGGGTTTGGATCTAGCCGAGTGGGTTTGGGTCTAGCCGAGTGGGTTTGGGTCTAGCCGAGGGGGTTTGGGCCTAGCCGAGTGGGTTTGGGTGTAGCCGAGTGGGTTTCGGTCTAGCCGAGTGGGTTTGGGTTTAGCCGAGTTGGTTTGGGTCTAGCCGAGTGGGTTTGGGTCTAGCCGAGTGGGTTTGGGTCTAGCCAAGTGGGTTTGGGTCTAGCGGAGTGGGTTTGTGTCTAGTCGAGTGGGTTTGGGTCTAGCCGAGTGGGTTTGGGTCTAGCAGAGTGGCTTTGGGTCTAGCCGAGTGGGTTTGGGTCTAGCCGAGTGGGTTTGGGTCTAGCCGAGTGGGTTTGGCTCTAGCCGAGTGGGTTTGGTTCTAGCCGAGTGGGTTTGGGCCTAGCCGAGTGGGTTTGGTTCTAGCCGAGTGGGCTTGGGTCTGGCCGAGTGGGTTTGGGTCTGGCTGAGTGGGTTTGGGTCTAGCCGAGTGGGTTTGGGTCTAGCCGAGAGGGTTTGGGTCTAGCGGAGTGGGTTTGGGTCTAGTCGAGTGGGTTTGGGTCTAGCCGAGTGGGTTTGGGTCTATCTGAGTGGGTTTGTGTCTAGCGGATTGGGTTTGGGTCTAGCCGAGTGGGTTTGGGTCTAGCCGAGTGGGTTTGGGTCTAGCGGAGTGGGTTTGGATCTAGCCGAGTGGGTTTGGGTCTAGCCGAGTGGGTTTGGGACTAGCCGAGGGGGTTTGGGCCTAGCCGAGTGGGTTTGGGTGTAGCCGAGTGGGTTTCGGTCTAGCCGAGTGGGTTTGGGTTTAGCCGAGTGGGTTTCGGTCTAGCCAAGTGGGTTTGGGTCTAGCCGAGTGGGTTTGGGTCTAGCCGAGTGGGTTTGGGTCTAGCCGAGTGGGTTTGGGTCTAGCCGAGTGGGTTTGGGTCTAGCCGAGTGGGTTAGGGTCTAGCCGAGTGGGTTAGGGTCAAGCCGAGTGGGTTTGGGTCCAGCTGAGTGGGTTTGTGTCCAGCCGAGTGGGTTTGGGTCTAGCGGAGTGGGTTTGGGACAAGCCGAGCGGGTTTGGGTCCAGCGGAGTGGGTTTGGATCTAGCCGAGTGGGTTTGGGTCTAGCCGAGTGGGTTTGGGTCAAGCCGAGTGGGGTTGGGTCTTGCCGAGTGGGTTTGGGTCTAGCCGAGTGGGTTTAGGTCTAGCGGAGTGGGTTTGGGTCTAGCGGAGTGGGTTTGGGTCTAGCGGAGTGGGTTTGGGTCTAGCCGAGTGGGTGTGGGTCTAGCCGAGTGGGTTTGTTCTAGCCGAGTGGGTTTGGGTCTAGCCGAGTGGGTTTTGGATCTAGCCGAGTGGGTTTGGGTCTAGCCGAGTGGGTTTTGGTCTAGCCGAGTGGGTTTGGGCCTAGCCGAGTGGGTTTGGGTCTAGCCGAGTGGGTTTGGGTCTGGCGTAGTGGGTTTCGGTCTCGCCGAGTGGGTTTGGGTCTAGCCGAGTGGATTTGGGTCTAGCCGAGTGGGTTTGGGTCTAGCCGAATGGGTTTGGGTCTAGCCGAGTTTGTTTGGGTGTAGCCGAGTGGGTTTGGGTGTAGCGGAGTGGGTTTAGGTCTAGCGGAGTGGGGTTGGATCTAGCGGAGTGGGTTTGGGTCTAGCCGAGTGGGTTTGGGTGTAGCCGATTGGGTTTGGGTCTAGCCGAGTGGGTTTGGGCCTCGCCGAGTGGGTTTGGGCCTAGCCGAGTGGGTTTGGGACTAGCCGAGTGGGTTTGGGTCTAGCCGAGTGGGTTTGGGTCTAGCCGATTGGGTTTGGGTCTAGCGGAATGTGTTTGGGTCTAGCCGAGTGGGTTTGTGTCTAGCCGAGTGGGTTTGTGTCGAGCCGAGTAGGTTTGGGTCTAGCCGAGTGGGTTTGGGTCTAGCCGAGTGCGTTTGGGTCTAGCCGAGTGGGGTTGGGTCTAGCCGAGTGGGTTTGGGACTAGCCGAGTGGGTTTGGGTATAGCCAAGTGGGTTTGGGTCTAGCCGAGTGGGTTTGCGTCTAGCCGGGTGGGTTTGGGTCTAGCCGAGTGGGTTTGGGCCTAGCCGAGTGGGTTTGGGTCTAGCCGAGTGGGTTTGGGTCTAGCCGAGTGGGTTTGGGTCTCGCCGAGTGGGTTTGGGTCTAGCAGAGTGGATTTGGGTCTTGCGGAGTGGGTTTGGGTCTAGCCGAGTTTGTTTGGGTCGAGCCGAATGAGTTTGGGTCTAGCCGAGTGGTTTGGGTCTAGCCGAGTGGGTTTGGGTCTAGCGGAGTGGGTTTGGGACAAGCCGAGTGGGTTTGGGTCCAGCGGAGTGGGTTTGGATCTAGCCGAGTGGGTTTGGGTCTAGCCGAGTGGGTTTGGGTCAAGCCGAGTGGGGTTGGGTCTTGCCGAGTGGGTTTGGGTCTAGCCGAGTGGGTTTAGGTCTAGCGGAGTGGGTTTGGGTCTAGCGGAGTGGGTTTGGGTCTAGCGGAGTGGGTTTGGGTCTAGCCGAGTGGGTGTGGGTCTGGCCGAGTGGGTTTGGGTCTAGCCGAGTGGATTTGGGTCTAGCCGAGTGGGTTTGGGTCTAGCCGAGTGGGTTTGGGTCAAGCCGAGTGGGGTTGGGTCTTGCCGAGTGGGTTTGGGTCTAGCCGAGTGGGTTTAGGTCTAGCGGAGTGGGTTTGGGTCTAGCGGAGTGGGTTTGGGTCTAGCGGAGTGGGTTTGGGTCTAGCCGAGTGGGTGTGGGTCTAGCCGAGTGGGTTTGTTCTAGCCGAGTGGGTTTGGGTCTAGCCGAGTGGGTTTTGGATCTAGCCGAGTGGGTTTGGGTCTAGCCGAGTGGGTTTTGGTCTAGCCGAGTGGGTTTGGGCCTAGCCGAGTGGGTTTGGGTCTAGCCGAGTGGGTTTGGGTCTGGCGTAGTGGGTTTCGGTCTCGCCGAGTGGGTTTGGGTCTAGCCGAGTGGATTTGGGTCTAGCCGAGTGGGTTTGGGTCTAGCCGAATGGGTTTGGGTCTAGCCGATTGGGTTTGGGTGTAGCCGAGTGGGTTTGGGTGTAGCGGAGTGGGTTTAGGTCTAGCGGAGTGGGGTTGGATCTAGCGGAGTGGGTTTGGGTCTAGCCGAGTGGGTTTGGGTGTAGCCGATTGGGTTTGGGTCTAGCCGAGTGGGTTTGGGCCTCGCCGAGTGGGTTTGGGCCTAGCCGAGTGGGTTTGGGACTAGCCGAGTGGGTTTGGGTCTAGCCGAGTGGGTTTGGGTCTAGCCGATTGGGTTTGGGTCTAGCGGAATGTGTTTGGGTCTAGCCGAGTGGGTTTGTGTCTAGCCGAGTGGGTATGTGTCGAGCCGAGTAGGTTTGGGTCTAGCCGAGTGGGTTTGGGTCTAGCCGAGTGCGTTTGGGTCTAGCCGAGTGGGGTTGGGTCTAGCCGAGTGGGTTTGGGACTAGCCGAGTGGGTTTGGGTATAGCCAAGTGGGTTTGGGTCTAGCCGAGTGGGTTTGCGTCTAGCCGGGTGGGTTTGGGTCTAGCCGAGTGGGTTTGGGCCTAGCCGAGTGGGTTTGGGTCTAGCCGAGTGGGTTTGGGTCTAGCCGAGTGGGTTTGGGTCTCGCCGAGTGGGTTTGGGTCTAGCAGAGTGGATTTGGGTCTTGCGGAGTGGGTTTGGGTCTAGCCGAGTTTGTTTGGGTCGAGCCGAATGAGTTTGGGTCTAGCCGAGTGGTTTGGGTCTAGCCGAGTGGGTTTGGGTCTAGCGGAGTGGGTTTGGGACAAGCCGAGTGGGTTTGGGTCCAGCGGAGTGGGTTTGGATCTAGCCGAGTGGGTTTGGGTCTAGCCGAGTGGGTTTGGGTCAAGCCGAGTGGGGTTGGGTCTTGCCGAGTGGGTTTGGGTCTAGCCGAGTGGGTTTAGGTCTAGCGGAGTGGGTTTGGGTCTAGCGGAGTGGGTTTGGGTCTAGCGGAGTGGGTTTGGGTCTAGCCGAGTGGGTGTGGGTCTAGCCGAGTGGGTTTGGGTCTAGCCGAGTGGGTTTGGGTCTAGCCGAGTGGGTTTTGGATCTAGCCGAGTGGGTTTGGGTCTAGCCGAGTGGGTTTTGGTCTAGCCGAGTGGGTTTGGGCCTAGCCGAGTGGGTTTGGGTCTAGCCGAGTGGGTTTGGGTCTGGCGTAGTGGGTTTCGATCTCGCCGAGTGGGTTTGGGTCTAGCCGAGTGGATTTGGGTCTAGCCGAGTGGGTTTGGGTCTAGCCGAATGGGTTTGGGTCTAGCCGAGTGGGTTTGGGTGTAGCCGAGTGGGTTTGGGTGTAGCGGAGTGGGTTTAGGTCTAGCGGAGTGGGGTTGGATCTAGCGGAGTGGGTTTGGGTCTAGCCGAGTGGGTTTGGGTGTAGCCGATTGGGTTTGGGTCTAGCCGAGTGGGTTTGGGCCTCGCCGAGTGGGTTTGGGCCTAGCCGAGTGGGTTTGGGACTAGCCGAATGGGTTTTGGTCTAGCCGAGTGGGTTTGGGTCTAGCCGATTGGGTTTGGGTCTAGCCGAGTGGGTTTGGGCCTCGCCGAGTGGGTTTGGGCCTAGCCGAGTGGGTTTGGGACTAGCCGAATGGGTTTTGGTCTAGCCGAGTGGGTTTGTGTCTAGCCGAGTGGGTTTGTGTCGAGCCGAGTAGGTTTGGGTCTAGCCGAGTGGGTTTGGGTCTAGCCGAGTGCGTTTGGGTCTAGCCGAGTGGGGTTGGGTCTAGCTGAGTGGGTTTGGGTCTAGCCGAGTGGGTTTGGGTATAGCCAAGTGGGTTTGGGTCTAGCCGAGTGGGTTTGCGTCTAGCCGGGTGGGTTTGGGTCTAGCCGAGTGGGTTTGGGTCTAGCCGAGTTTGTTTGGGTCGAGCCGAATGAGTTTGGGTCTAGCCGAGTGGTTTGGGTCTAGCCGAGTGGGTTTGGGTCTAGCGGAGTGGGTTTGGGTTTAGCCGAGTGGGTTTGGGTGTAGCCGAGTGGGTTTGGGTCAAGCCGATTGGGTTTGGGTCTAGCGGAGTGGGTTTGGGTCTAGCCGAGTGGGTTTGGGTCTAGCCGAGTGGGTTTGGGTATAGCCAAGTGGGTTTGGGTCTAGCTGAGTGGGTTTGCGTCTAGCCGAGTGGGTTTGGATCTAGCCGAGTGGGTTTGGGTCTAGCGGAGTGGGTTTGGGTTTAGCCGAGTGGGTTTGGGTGTAGCCGAGTGGGTTTGGGTCAAGCCGATTGGGTTTGGGTCTAGCGGAGTGGGTTTGGGTCTAGCCGAGTGGGTTTGGGTCTAGCCGAGTGGGTTTGGGTATAGCCAAGTGGGTTTGGGTCTAGCCGAGTGGGTTTGCATCTAGCCGAGTGGGTTTGGGTGTAGCCGAGTGGGTTTGGGCCTAGCCGAGTGGGTTTGGGTCTAGCCGAGTGGGTTTGGGTCTAGCCGAGTGGGTTTGGGTCTCGCCGAGTGGGTTTGGGTCTAGCAGAGTGGATTTGCGTCTAGCCGGGTGGGTTTGGGTCTAGCCGAGTGGGTTTGGGCCTAGCCGAGTGGGTTTGGGTCTAGCCGAGTGGGTTTGGGTCTAGCCGAATGGCTTTGGGTCTCGCCGAGTGGGTTTGGGTCTAGCAGAGTGGATTTGGGTCTTGCGGAGTGGGTTTGGGTCTAGCCGAGTTTGTTTGGGTCGAGCCGAATGAGTTTGGGTCTAGCCGAGTGGTTTGGGTCTAGCCGAGTGGGTTTGGGTCTAGCGGAGTGGGTTTGGGTTTAGCCGAGTGGGTTTGGGTGTAGCCGAGTGTGTTTGGGTCAAGCCGATTGGGTTTGGGTCTAGCGGAGTGGGTTTGAGTCTAGCCGAGTGGGTTTGGGTCTAGCCGAGTGGGTTTGGGTATAGCCAAGTGGGTTTGGGTCTAGCTGAGTGGGTTTGCGTCTTGCCGAGTGGGTTTGGGTCTAGCCGAGTGGGTTTGGGCCTAGCCGAGTGGGTTTGGGTCTAGCCGAGTGGGTTTGGGTCTAGCCGAGTGGGTTTGGGCCTAGCCGAGTGGGTTTGGGTCTAGCCGAGTGGGTTTGGGCCTAGCCGAGTGGGATTGGGTCTAGCCGAGTGGGTTTGGGCCTAGCCGAGTGGGTTTGTGTCTAGCCGAGTTGGCTTGGGTCTAGCCGAGTGGGTTTGTGTCTAGCCGAGTTGGCTTGGGTCTAGCCGAGTGGGTTTGGGTCTAGCCGAGTGGGTTTGGGTCTAGCGGAGTGGGTTTGGGTTTAGCCGAGTGGGTTTGGGTGTAGCCGAGTGGGTTTGGGTCAAGCCGATTGGGTTTGGGTCTATCGGAGTGGGTTTGGGTCTAGCCGAGTGGGTTTGGGTCTAGCCGAGTGGGTTTGGGTATAGCCAAGTGGGTTTGGGTCTAGCCGAGTGGGTTTGGGCCTAGCCGAGTGGGTTTGGGTCTAGCCGAGTGGGTTTGGGTCTAGCCGAGTGTGTTTGGGTCTCGCTGAGTGGGTTTGGGTCTAGCAGAGTGGATTTGGGTCTTGCAGAGTGGGTTTGGGTCTAGCCGAGTTTGTTTGGGTCGAGCCGAATGAGTTTGGGTCTAGCCGAGTGGTTTGCGTCTAGCCGAGTGGCTTTGGGTCTAGCGGAGTGGGTTTGGATCTAACCGAGTGGGTTTGGGTCTCGCCGAGTGGGTTTGGGTCTAGCCGAGAGGGTTTGGGTCTTGCCGAGTGGGTTTGGGCCTAGCCGAGTGGGTTTGGTTCAAGCCGAGTGGGCTTGGGTCTAGCCGAGTGGGTTTGGGTCTAGCCGAGTGGGTTTGTGTCTAGCGGAGTGGGTTTGGGACTAGCCGAGTGGGTTTGGGTCTAGCGGAGTGGGTTTGGATCTAGCCGAGTGGGTTTGGGTCTAGCCGAGTGGGTTTGGGTCTAGCCGAGGGGGTTTGGGCCTAGCCGAGTGGGTTTGGGTGTAGCCGAGTGGGTTTCGGTCTAGCCGAGTGGGTTTGGGTTTAGCCGAGTGGGTTTGGGTCTAGCCGAGTGGGTTTGGGTCTAGCCGAGTGGGTTTGGGTCTAGCCGAGTGGGTTTGGGTCTAGCCGAGTGGGTTTGGGTCTAGCCGAGTGGGTTTGGGTCTAGCCGAGTGGGTTTGGGTCTAGCCGAGTGGGTTAGGGTCTAGCCGAGTGGGTTTGGGTCAAGCCGAGTGGGTTTGGGTGCAGCCGAGTGGGTTTGTGTCCAGCCGAGTGGGTTTGGGTCTAGCCGAGTGGGTTTGGGTCAAGCCGAGTGGGGTTGGGTCTTGCCGAGTGGGTTTGGGTCTAGCCGAGTGGGTTTAGGTCTAGCGGAGTGGTTTGGGTCTAGCGGAGTGGGTTTGGGTCTAGCGGAGTGGGTTTGGGTTTAGCCGAGTGGGTGTGGGTCTAGCCGAGTGGGTTTGGGTCTAGCGGAGTGGGTTTGGGTTTAGCCGAGTGGGTTTGGGTCTAGCCGAGTGGGTTTGGGCCTAGCCGAGTGGGATTGGGTCTAGCCGAGTGGGTTTGGGCCTAGCCGAGTGGGTTTGTGTCTAGCCGAGTTGGCTTGGGTCTAGCCGAGTGGGTTTGTGTCTTGCCGAGTGGGTTTGGGTCTAGCGGAGTGGGTTTGGGTTTAGCCGAGTGGGTTTGGGTGTAGCCGAGTGGGTTTGGGTCAAGCCGATTGGGTTTGGGTCTAGCGGAGTGGGTTTGGGTCTAGCCGAGTGGGTTTGGGTCTAGCCGAGTGGGTTTGGGTCTAGCCAAGTGGGTTTGGGTCTAGCGGAGTGGGTTTGTGTCTAGTCGAGTGGGTTTGGGTCTAGCCGAGTGGGTTTGGGTCTAGCAGAGCGGCTTTGGGTCTAGCCGAGTGGGTTTGGGTCTAGCCGAGTGGGTTTGGGTCTAGCCGAGTGGGTTTGGGTCTAGCCGAGTGGGTTTGGGTCTAGCCGAGTGGGTTTGGGTCTAGCCGAGTGGGTTTGGGTCTCGCCGAGTGGGTTTGGGTCTAGCAGAGTGGAATTGGGTCTTGCGGAGTGGATTTGGGTCTAGCCGAGTTTGTTTGGGTCGAGCCGAATGAGTTTGGGTCTAGCCGAGTGGTTTGCGTCTAGCCGAGTGGCTTTGGGTCTAGCGGAGTGGGTTTGGATCTAACCGAGTGGGGTTTGGGTCTCGCCGAGTGGGTTTGGGTCTAGCCGAGAGGGTTTGGGTCTAGCCGAGTGGGTTTGGGCCTAGCCGAGTGGGTTTGGTTCAAGCCGAGTGGGCTTGGGTCTAGCCGAGTGGGTTTGGGTCTAGCCGAGTGTGTTTGTGTCTAGCGGAGTGGGTTTGGGACTAGCCGAGTGGGTTTGGGTCTAGCGGAGTGGGTTTGGATCTAGCCGAGTGGGTTGGGTCTAGCCGAGTGGGTTTGGGTCTAGCAGAGGGGGTTTGGGCCTAGCCGAGTGGGTTTGGGTGTAGCCGAGTGGGTTTCGGTCTAGCCGAGTGGGTTTGGGTGTAGCCGAGTGGGTTTGGGTCTAGCCGAGTGGGTTTGGGTCTAGCCGAGTGGGTTTGGGTCTAGCCGAGTGGGTTTGGGTCTAGCCGAGTGGGTTTGGGTCTAGCCGAGTGGGTTTGGGTCTAGCCGAGTGGGTTTGGGTCTAGCCAAGTGGGTTTGGGTCTAGCGGAGTGGGTTTGGGTTTAGCCGAGTGGGTTTGGTTGTAGCCGAGTGGGTTTGGGTCAAGCCGATTGGGTTTGGGTCTAGCGGAGTGGGTTTGGGTCTAGCCGAGTGGGTTTGGGTCTAGCCGAGTGGGTTTGGGTATAGCCAAGTGGGTTTGGGTCTAGCCGAGTGGGTTTGCGTCTAGCCGAGTGGGTTTGGGTCTAGCCGAGTGGGTTTGGGCCTAGCCGAGTGGGTTTGGGTCTAGCCGAGTGGGTTTGGGTCTAGCCGAGTGGGTTTGGGTCTCGCCGAGTGGGTTTGGGTCTAGCAGAGTGGATTTGGGTCTTGCGGAGTGGGTTTGGGTCTAGCCGAGTTTGTTTGGGTCGAGCCGAATGAGTTTGGGTCTAGCCGAGTGGTTTGCGTCTAGCCGAGTGGCTTTGGGTCTAGCGGAGTGGGTTTGGATCTAACCGAGTGGGTTTGGGTCTCGCCGAGTGGGTTTGGGTCTAGCCGAGAGGGTTTGGGTCTAGCCGAGTGGGTTTGGGCCTAGCCGAGTGGGTTTGGTTCAAGCCGAGTGGGCTTGGGTCTAGCCGAGTGGGTTTGGGTCTAGCCGAGTGGGTTTGGGTCAAGCCTAGTGGGGTTGGGTCTAGCGGAGTGGGTTTGGGACTAGCCGAGTGGGTTTGGGTCCAGCGGAGTGGGTTTGGATCTAGCCGAGTGGGTTTGGGTCTAGCCGAGTGGGTTTGGGTCAAGCCGAGTGGGGTTGGGTCTTGCCGAGTGGGTTTGGGTCTAGCCGAGTGGGTTTAGGTCTAGCGGAGTGGGTTTGGGTCTTGCGGAGTGGGTTTGGGTCTAGCGGAGTGGGTTTGGGTTTAGCCGAGTGGGTGTGGGTCTAGCCGAGTGGGTTTGGGTCTAGCGGAGTGGGTTTGGGTTTAGCCGAGTGGGTTTGGGTCTAGCCGAGTGGGTTTGGGCCTAGCCGAGTGGGATTGGGTCTAGCCGAGTGGGTTTGGGCCGAGCCGAGTGGGTTTGTGTCTAGCCGAGTTGGCTTGGGTCTAGCCGAGTGGGTTTGTGTCTAGCCGAGTGGGTTTGGGTCTAGCGGAGTGGGTTTGGGTTTAGCCGAGTGGGTTTGGGTGTAGCCGAGTGGGTTTGGGTTAAGCCGATTGGGTTTGGGTCTAGCGGAGTGGGTTTGGGTCTAGCCGAGTGGGTTTGGGTCTAGCCGAGTGGGTTTGGGTCTAGCCGAGTGGGTTTGGGTCTAGCGGAGTGGGTTTGTGTCTAGTCGAGTGGGTTTGGGTCTAGCCGAGTGGGTTTGGGTCTAGCAGAGCGGCTTTGGGTCTAGCCGAGTGGGTTTGGGTCTAGCCGAGTGGGTTTGGGTCTAGCCGAGTGGGTTTGGGTCTAGCCGAGTGGGTTTGGGTCTAGCCGAGTGGGTTTGGGCCTAGCCGAGTGGGTTTGGTTCTAGCCGAGTGGGCTTGGGTCTGGCCGAGTGGGTTTGGGTCTGGCCGAGTGGGTTTGGGTCTAGCCGAGTGGGTTTGGGTCTAGCCGAGAGGGTTTGGGTCTAGCGGAGTGGGTTTGGGTCTAGTCGAGTGGGTTTGGGTCTAGCCGAGAGGGTTTGGGTCTAGCGGAGTGGGTTTGGGTCTAGTCGAGTGGGTTTGGGTCTATCCGAGTGGGTTAGGGTCTAGCCGAGTGGGTTTGGGTCTGTCCGAGTGGGTTTGGGTCTAGCGGATTGGGTTTGGGTCTAGCCGAGTGGGTTTGGGTCTAGCCGAGAGGGTTTGGGTCTAGCCGAGTGGGTTTGGGCCTAGCCGAGTGGGTTTGGTTCAAGCCGAGTGGGCTTGGGTCTAGCCGAGTGGGTTTGGGTCTAGCCGAGTGGGTTTGTGTCTAGCGGAGTGGGTTTGGGACTAGCCGAGTGGGTTTGGGTCTAGCGGAGTGGGTTTGGGTCTAGCCGAATGGGTTTGGGTCTAGCAGAGTGGGTTTGGGTCTAGCCGAGTGGGTTAGGGTCTAGCCGAGTGGGTTAGGGTCAAGCCGAGTGGGTTTGGGTCCAGCCGAGTGGGTTTGTGTCTAGCCGAGTGGGTTTGGGTCTAGCGGAGTGGGTTTGGATCTCGCCGAGTGGGTTTGGGCCTGGCCGAGTGGGTTTGTGTGTAGCCGAGTGGGTTTGGGTCTAGCCGAGTGGGTTTGGGTCTAGCCGAGTGGGTTTGGGTCTAGCCGAGTGGGTTTGCGTCTAGCCGAGTGGGTTTGGGTCTAGCCGAGTGGGTTAGGGTCTAGCCGAGTGGGTTAGGGTCAAGCCGAGTGGGTTTGTGTCCAGCCGAGTGGGTTTGTGTCTAGCCGAGTGGGTTTGGGTCTAGCGGAGTGGGTTTGGATCTCGCCGAGTGGGTTTGGGCCTGGCCGAGTGGGTTTGTGTGTAGCCGAGTGGGTTTGGGTCTAGCCGAGTGGGTTTGGGCCGAGCCGAGTGGGTTTGTGTCTAGCCGAGTTGGCTTGGGTCTAGCCGAGTGGGTTTGTGTCTAGCCGAGTGGGTTTGGGTCTAGCGGAGTGGGTTTGGGTTTAGCCGAGTGGGTTTGGGTGTAGCCGAATGGGTTTGGGTCAAGCCGATTGGGTTTGGGTCTAGCGGAGTGGGTTTGGGTCTAGCCGAGTGGGTTTGGGTCTAGCCGAGTGGGTTTGGGTCTAGCCGAGTGGGTTTGGGTCTAGCGGAGTGGGTTTGTGTCTAGTCGAGTGGGTTTGGGTCTAGCCGAGTGGGTTTGGGTCTAGCAGAGCGGCTTTGGGTCTAGCCGAGTGGGTTTGGGTCTAGCCGAGTGGGTTTGGGTCTAGCCGAGTGGGTTTGGGTCTAGCCGAGTGGGTTTGGGTCTAGCCGAGTGGGTTTGGGCCTAGCCGAGTGGGTTTGGTTCTAGCCGAGTGGGCTTGGGTCTGGCCGAGTGGGTTTGGGTCTGGCCGAGTGGGTTTGGGTCTAGCCGAGTGGGTTTGGGTCTAGCCGAGAGGGTTTGGGTCTAGCGGAGTGGGTTTGGGTCTAGTCGAGTGGGTTTGGGTCTAGCCGAGAGGGTTTGGGTCTAGCGGAGTGGGTTTGGGTCTAGTCGAGTGGGTTTGGGTCTATCCGAGTGGGTTAGGGTCTAGCCGAGTGGGTTTGGGTCTGTCCGAGTGGGTTTGGGTCTAGCGGATTGGGTTTGGGTCTAGCCGAGTGGGTTTGGGTCTAGCCGAGAGGGTTTGGGTCTAGCCGAGTGGGTTTGGGCCTAGCCGAGTGGGTTTGGTTCAAGCCGAGTGGGCTTGGGTCTAGCCGAGTGGGTTTGGGTCTAGCCGAGTGGGTTTGTGTCTAGCGGAGTGGGTTTGGGACTAGCCGAGTGGGTTTGGGTCTAGCGGAGTGGGTTTGGGTCTAGCCGAATGGGTTTGGGTCTAGCAGAGTGGGTTTGGGTCTAGCCGAGTGGGTTAGGGTCTAGCCGAGTGGGTTAGGGTCAAGCCGAGTGGGTTTGGGTCCAGCCGAGTGGGTTTGTGTCTAGCCGAGTGGGTTTGGGTCTAGCGGAGTGGGTTTGGATCTCGCCGAGTGGGTTTGGGCCTGGCCGAGTGGGTTTGTGTGTAGCCGAGTGGGTTTGGGTCTAGCCGAGTGGGTTTGGGTCTAGCCGAGTGGGTTTGGGTCTAGCCGAGTGGGTTTGCGTCTAGCCGAGTGGGTTTGCGTCAAGCAGAGTGGGTTTGGGTATAGCCGAGTGGGTTTGGGTCTAGCCGAGTGGGTTTGGGTCTAGCCGAGTGGGTTTGGGCCTAGCCGAGTGGGTTTGGGCCTAGCCGAGTGGGTTTGGTTCTAGCCGAGTGGGCTTGGGTCTAGCCGAGTGGGTTTGGGTCTAGCCGACTGGGTTTGGGTCTAGCGGTGTGGGTTTGGGACTAGCCGAGTGGGTTTGGGTCTGGCGGAGTGGGTTTGGATCTACCGAGTGGGTTTGGGTCTAGCCGAGTGGGTTTGGGTCTAGCCGAGTGGGGTTGGGTCTAGCCGAGTGGGTTTGGGTCTAGCCGAGTGGGTTTGTGTCTAGCAGAGTGGGTTTGGGTCTGGCGGAGTGGGTTTGGATCTACCGGAGTGGGTTTGGGTTTGGGTCTAGCCGAGTGGGTTTGGATCTAGCGGAGTGGGTTTGGGTCTAGCCGAGTGGGTTTGGGTGTAGCCGATTGGGTTTGGGTCTAGCCGAGTGGGTTTGGCCTCGCCGAGTGGGTTTGGGCCTAGCCGAGTGGGTTTGGGATTAGCCGAGTGGGTTTGGGTCTAGCGGAGTGGGTTTGGGTCTAGCCGAGTGGGTTTGGGTCTCGCGGAATGGGTTTGGGTCTAGCCGAGTGGGTTTGTGTCTAGCCGAGTGGGTTTGTGTCTAGCCGAGTAGGTTTGGGTCTAGCCGAGTGGGTTTGGGTCTAGCCGAGTGCGTTTGGGTCTAGCCGAGTGGGGTTGGGTCTAGCCGAGTGGGTTTGGGTCTAGCCGAGTGGGTTTGGGTATAGCCGAGTGGGTTTGGGTCTAGCCGAGTGGGTTTGCGTCTAGCCGAGTGGGTTTGGGTCTAGCCGAGAGGGTTTGGGCCTAGCCGAGTGGGTTTGGGTCTAGCCGAGTGGGTTTGGGTCTAGCCGAGTGGGTTTGGGTTTCGCCGAGTGGGTTTGGGTCTAGCAGAGTGGATTTGGGTCTTGCGGAGTGGGTTTGGGTCTAGCCGAGTTTGTTTGGGTCGAGCCGAATGAGTTTGGGTCTAGCCGAGTGGTTTGCGTCTAGCCGAGTGGCTTTGGGTCTAGCGGAGTGGGTTTGGATCTAACCGAGTGGGTTTGGGTCTCGCCGAGTGGGTTTGGGTGTAGCCGAGTGGGTTTGGGTCTAGCTGAGTGGGTTTGGGTCTAGCCGATTGGGTTTGGGTCTAGCCGAGTGGGTTTGTGTCTAGCCGAGTGGGTTAGGGTCTAGTGAAGTGGGTTTAGGTCTAGTCGAGTGGGGTTGGGTCTAGCCGAGTGGGTTTGGGTCTAGCCGAGTAGGTGTGGGTCTAGCCGTGTGGGTTTGGGTCTAGCGGAGTGGGTTTGGGTCTAGCGGAGTGGGTTTGGGTCAAGCAGAATGGGTTTGGGTCTAGCGGAGTGGGGTTGGGACTAGCGGACTGGGTTTGGATCTAGCGGAGTGGGTTTGGGTCTAGCGGAGTGGGTTTGGGTCTAGCCGAGTGGGTTTGGGTCTAGCCGAGTGGGTTTGGGTCTAGCGGAGTGGGTTTGCGTCTAGCCGAGTGGGTTTGGTTCTAGCCGAGTGGGTTTGGGTATAGCTGAGTGGGTTTGGGTCTAGCCGAGTGGGTTTGGGACTAGCCGAGTGGGTGTGCATCTAGCGGAGTGAGTGTGGGTCTAGCGGAGTGGGTTTGGGTCTAGCCGAGTGGGTTTGGGCCTAGCCGAGTGGGTTTGGGCCTAGCCGATTAGCTTTGGGTCTAGCCGAATGGGTTTCGGTCTCGCTGAGTGGATTTGGGTCTAGTGGAGAGGGTTTGGGTCTAGCCGAGTGGGTTTGGGTCTAGCCGAGTGGGTTTGGGTCTAGCCGAGTGGGTTTGGGTCTAGCCGAGTGGGTTTGGGTCTAGCCGAGTGGGTTTGGGTCTAGCCGAGTGGGTTTGGGTCTAGCCGAGTGGGTTTGGGTCTAGCCGAGTGGGTTTGGGTCTAGCCGAGTGGGTTTGGGTCTAGCCGAGTGGGTTTGGGTCTAGCCGAGTGGGTTTGGGCCTAGCCGAGTGGGTTTGGGTCTAGCCGAGTGGGTTTGGGTCTAGCCGAGTGGGTTTGGGTCTCGCCGAGTGGGTTTGGGTCTAGCAGAGTGGATTTGTGTCTTGCGGAGTGGGTTTGGGTCTAGCCGAGTTTGTTTGGGTCGAGCCGAATGAGTTTGGGTCTAGCCGAGTGGTTTGCGTCTAGCCGAGTGGCTTTGGGTCTAGCGGAGTGGGTTTGGATCTAACCGAGTGGGTTTGGGTCTCGCCGAGTGGGTTTGGGTGTAGCCGAGTGGGTTTGGGTCTAGCTGAGTGGGTTTGGGTCTAGCCGAGTGGGTTTGGGTCTAGCCAAGTGGGTTTGTGTCTAGCCGAGTGGGTTAGGGTCTAGTGAAGTGGGTTTAGGTCTAGTCGAGTGGGGTTGGGTCTAGCCGAGTGGGTTTGGGTCTAGCCGAGTAGGTGTGGGTCTAGCCGAGTGGGTTTGGTCTAGCGGAGTGGGTTTGGGTCTAGCGGAGTGGGTTTGGGTCAAGCAGAATGGGTTTGGGTCTAGCGGAGTGGGGTTGGGACTAGCGGACTGGGTTTGGATCTAGCGGAGTGGGTTTGGGTCTAGCGTAGTGGGTTTGGGTCTA
Organism: Raja brachyura; assembly: GCA_963514005.1. The sequence goes on along the minus strand of OY740815.1, from coordinate 27,154,929 downwards.
GCCGAGTGGGTTTGGGTCTAGCCGAGTGGGTTTGGGTCTAGCGGAGTGGGTTTGCGTCTAGCGGAGTGGGTTTGGTTCTAGCCGAGTGGGTTTGGGTATAGCCGAGTGGGTTTGGGTCTAGCCGAGTGGGTTTGGGACTAGCCGAGTGGGTGTGCATCTAGCCTAGTGGGTTTGGGTCTAGCCGAGTGGGTTTGGGTCTATCCGTGTGGGTTTGGGCCTAGCCGAGTGGGTTTGGGTCTAGCCGAGTGGGTTTGGGTCTAGCCGAGTGGGTTTCGGTCTAGCCGATTGGGTTTGGGTCTAGCCGAGTGGATTTGGGTCCAGCCGAGTGGGTTTGGGTCTAGCCGAGTAAGTTTGGGTGTAGTCGAATGGGTTTGGGTCTAGCCGAGTGGGTTTGCGTTAGGCGGAGCGGGTTTGGGTCTAGCCGAGTGGGTTTGGGTCTAGCGGCGTGGGTTTGCGTCTAGCCGAGTGGGTTTGGGTCTAGCCGAGTGGGTTTGGGTCTAGCCGAGTGGGTTTATCTGAATGGTGGCAGATTAGGAAAGGGGGAGATGCAACGAGACCTGGGTGTCATGGTACACCAGTCATTGAAAGTAGGCACGCAGGTGCAGCAGGCAGTGAAGAAAGCAAATGGTATGTTAGCATTCACAGCGAAAGGATTTGAGTATGGGAGCAGGGAGGTTCTACTGCAGTTGCACAGGATTTTGGTGAGGCCACACCTGGAGTATTGCGTACAATTTTGGTCTCCAAATCTGAGGAAAGACATCCTTGCCATAGAGGGGGTACAGAGAAGATTCACCAGACTGATTCCTGGGATGTCAGGACTTTCATATGAGGAAAGATTGGATAGACTCGGCTTGTACTCGCTGGAATTTAGAAGATTGAGGGGGGATCTTACAGAAACTTACAAAATTCTTAAGGGGTTGGACAAGCTAGATACTGGAAGATTGTTCCCAATGTTGGCGGAGTCCAGAACAAGGGGTCACAGTCTAAGGATAAGGGGGAATTCCTTTAGGACCAAAATGAGGAAAACATTCTTTACACAGAGAGTCGTGAGTCTCTGGAATTCTCTGCCACAGAAGGGAGTTGAGGCCAGTTCATTGGCTATATTTAAGAGGGCGTTAGATGTGGCACTTGTGGCTAAAGGGATCAGGGGGTATGGAGAGAAGGCAGGTACGGGATACTGAGTTGCATGATCAGCCATGATCACATTGAATGGCGGTGCAGGCTCGAAGGGCCGAATGGCCTACTACTGCACCTATTTTCTATGTTTCTATGTTTGGGTCTAGCCGAGTGGGTTTGGGTCTAGCCGAGTGGGTTTGGGTGTAGCCGAGTGTGTTTGAGTCTAGCCGAGTGGGTTTGGCTCAAGCCGAGTGGGTTTGTGTCTAGCCGAGTGGGTTTGGGTCTAGCGGATTGGGTTTGGGTCTGGCCGAGTGGGTTTGGGTCTAGCCGAGTGGGTTTGCGTCTATCGGAGTGGGTTTGGGTCTAGCGGAGTGGGTTTTGGTCTAGCCGAGTGGGTTTGGGTCTAGCTGAGTGGGTTTGGGTCTATCCAAGTAGGTTTGGGTCTAGCCGAGTGAGTTTGGGTCTAGCGGAGTGGGTTAGGGTCTAACCGAGAGGGTTTGGGTCTAGCCGAGTGGGTTTGGGTGTAGCCGAGTGGGTTTGGGTCTAGCCGAGTGTGTTTGTGTGTGGCCGAGTGGGTTTGGGTCTAGCCGAGTGGGTTTGGGTCTAGCCGAGTGGGTTTGGGTCTAGCCGAGAGGGTTGGGGTCTAGCCGAGTGGGTTGGGGTCTAGCCGAGTGGGTTTGGGTCTAGCCGAGTGGGTTTGGGTCTAGCCGTGTGGGTGTGGGACTAGCCGAGTGGGTTTGGGCCTAGCCGAGTGGGTTTGGGTCAAGCCGAGTGGGTTTGGGTTTAGCCGAGTGGGTTTGGGTTTAGCCGAGTGGGTTTGGGTCTAGCCGAGTGGGTTTGGGTCTAGCCGAGTGGATTTGGGTCTAGCCCAGTGGGTTTGGGTCTAGCCGAGTGGGTTTGGGTCTAGCCGAGTGGGTTTGGGTCTAGCCGAGTGGGTTTGGGTCTAGCGGAGTGGGTTTGAATCTAGCCGAGTAGGTTTGGGTCTAGCCGAGTGGGTTTGGGTCTAGCCGAGTGGGTTTGGGCCTAGCCGAGTGGGTTTGGGTCTAGCCGAGTGGGTTTGAGTCTAGCCGAGTGGGTTTAGGTCTATCCGAGTGGGTTTGGGTGTAGCAGAGTGGGTTTGGGTGTAGCCGAGTGTGTTTGAGACTAGCCGAGTGGGTTTGGCTCATGCCGAGTGGGTTTGTGTCTAGCCGAGTGGGTTTGGGTGTTGCCGAGTGGGTTTGGGTTTAGCGGAGTGGGTTTGGGTCTAGCGGAGTGGGTTTGGGTCTAGCGGAGTGGGTTTGGGTCTAGCCGAGTGGGTTTGGGTCTAGCCGAGTGGGTTTGGGTCTAGCCGAGTGGGTTTGGGTCGAGCCGAGTGGGTTTGGGTGTAGCCGAGTGGGTTTGAGTCTAGCCGAGTGGGTTTGGCTCAAGCCGAGTGGGTTTGTGTCTAGCCGAGTGGGTTTGGGTCTAGCGGATTGGGTTTGGGTCTGGCCGAGTGGGTTTGGGTCTAGCCGAGTGGGTTTGCATCTATCGGAGTGGGTTTGGGTCTAGCGGAGTGGGTTTTGGTCTAGCCGAGTGGGTTTGGGTCTAGCTGAGTGGGTTTGGGTCTATCCAAGTAGGTTTTGGTCTAGCCGAGTGAGTTTGGGTCTAGCGGAGTGGGTTTGCTTCTCCCCGAGTGGGTTTGGGTCTAGCAGAGTGGGTTTTGGTCTAGTCGAGTGGGTTTGTGTCTAGCCGAGTGGGTTGGGGTCTAGCCGAGTGGTTTTGGGTCTAGCCGAATGGGTTTGGGTCTAGCGGAGTGGGTTTGGGTCTAGACGAGTGGGTTTGGGTCCAGCCGAGTGGGTTTGGGTCTAGCCGAATGGGTTTGGGACTAGCCGACTGGGTTTGGGTCTAGCCCAGTGGGTTTGGGTCTAGCCCAGTGGGTTTGGGTCTAGCCCAGTGGGTTTGGGTCTAGCCGAGTGGGTTTGGGTCTAGCCGAGTGGGTTTGGGTCTAGCGGAGTGGGTTTGAATCTAGCCGAGTGGGTTTGGGTCTAGCCGAGTGGGTTTGGGTCTTGCCGAGTGGGTTTGGGCCTAGCCGAGTGGGTTTGGGTCTAGCCGAGTGGGTTTGAGTCTAGCCGAGTGGGTTTAGGTCTATCCGAGTGGGTTTGGGTGTAGCCGAGTGGGTTTGGGTGTAGCCGAGTGTGTTTGAGACTAGCCGAGTGGGTTTGGCTCATGCCGAGTGGGTTTGTGTCTAGCCGAGTGGGTTTGGGTGTTGCCGACTGGGTTTGGGTGTAGCGGAGTGGGTTTGGGTCTAGCGGAGTGGGTTTGGGTCTAGCGGAGTGGGTTTGGGTCTAGCCGAGTGGGTTTGGGTCTAGCCGAGTGGGTTTGGGTCTAGCCGAGTGGGTTTGGGTCGAGCCGAGTGGGTTTGGGTGTAACCGAGTGGGTTTGGGTCTAGCTGAGTGGGTTTGGGTCTAGCCGAGTGGGTTTGGGTCTAGCCAAGTGGGTTTGGGTCTAGCCGAGTGGGTTTGGGTCTAGCGGAGTGGGGTTGGGTCTAGCCGAGTGGATTTGGGTCTAGCCGAGTGGGTTTGGGTCTAGCCGAGTGGGTTTGGGTCTAGCCGAGTGGGTTTGGGTCTAGCCGAGTGGGTTTGGGTCTAGCCGAGTGGGTTTGGGTCTAGCTGAGTGTGTTTGTGTCTAGCCGAGTGGGTTTGGGTCTAGCCGAGTGGGTTTGGATCTAGCCGAGTGGGTTTGGGTCTAGCCGAGTGGGTTTGGGTCTAGCCGAGTGGGTTTGGGTCTAGCCGAGTGGGTTTGTGTCTAGCCGACTGGGTTTGGGTCTTACCGAGTGGGTTTGGGTCTAGCCGAGTGGGTTTGGGTCTAGCCGAGTGGGCTTGGGTTTAGCCGAGTGGGTTTGGGTCTAGCCGAGTGGGTTTGCGTCTAGCGGAATGGGTTTGGGTCTAGCGGAGTGGGTTTGGGTCTAGCGGAGTGGGTTTCGGTCTAGCGGAGTGGGTTAGGGTCTAACCGAGTGGGTTTGGGTCTAGCCGAGTGGGTTTGGGTGTAGCCGAGTGGGTTTGGGTCTAGCCGAGTGTGTTTGTGTGTGGCCGAGTGGGTTTGGGTCTAGCCGAGTGGGTTTGGGTCTAGCCGAGTGGGTTTGGGTCTAGCCGAGAGGGTTGGGGTCTAGCCGAGTGGGTTGGGGTCTAGCCGAGTGGGTTTGGGTCTAGCCGAGTGGGTTTGGGTCTAGCCGTGTGGGTGTGGGACTAGCCGAGTGGGTTTGGGCCTAGCCGAGTGGGTTTGGGTCAAGCCGAGTGGGTTTGGGTCTAGCCGAGTGGGTTTGGGTTTAGCCGAGTGGGTTTGGGTCTAGCCGAGTGGGTTTGGGTCTAGCCGAGTGGGTTTGGGTCTAGCCCAGTGGGTTTGGGTCTAGCCCAGTGGGTTTGGGTCTAGCCGAGTGGGTTTGGGTCTAGCCGAGTGGGTTTGGGTCTAGCGGAGTGGGTTTGAATCTAGCCGAGTGGGTTTGGGTCTAGCCGAGTGGGTTTGGGTCTAGCCGAGTGGGTTTGGGCCTAGCCGAGTGGGTTTGGGTCTAGCCGAGTGGGTTTGAGTCTAGCCGAGTGGGTTTGGCTCATGCCGAGTGGGTTTGTGTCTAGCCGAGTGGGTTTGGGTGTTGCCGAGTGGGTTTGGGTTTAGCGGAGTGGGTTTGGGTCTAGCGGAGTGGGTTTGGGTCTAGCGGAGTGGGTTTGGGTCTAGCCGAGTGGGTTTGGGTCTAGCCGAGTGGGTTTGGGTCTAGCCGAGTGGGTTTGGGTCGAGCCGAGTGGGTTTGGGTGTAGCCGAGTGGGTTTGGGTCTAGCTGAGTGGGTTTGGGTCTAGCCGAGTGGGTTTGGGTCTAGCCGAGTGGGTTTGGGTCTAGCCGAGTGGGTTTGGGTCTAGCGGAGTGGGGTTGGGTCTAGCCGAGTGGATTTGGGTCTAGCCGAGTGGGTTTGGGTCTAGCCGAGTGGGTTTGGGTCTAGCGGAGTGGGTTTGGGTCTAGCGGAGTGGGTTTGGATCTAGCGGAGTGGGTTTGGGTCTAGCCGAGCGGGTTTGGGTCTAGCCGAGCGGGTTTGGGCCTAGCCGAGTGGGTTTGGGCCTAGCCGAGTGGGTTTGTGTCTAGCCGAGTGGGTTTGGGCCTAGCCGAGTGGGTTTGGGTCTAGCCGAGTGGGTTTGGGTCTAGCCGAGTGGGTTTGGGTCTAGCCGAGTGGGTTTGGGTCTAGCTGAGTGTGTTTGGGTCTAGCTGAGTGGGTTTGGGTCTAGCCGAGTGGGTTTGGATCTAGCCGAGTGGGTTTGGGTCTAGCCGAGTGGGTTTGGGTCTAGCCGAGTGGGTTTGGGTCTAGCCGAGTGGGTTTGTGTCTAGCCGACTGGGTTTGGGTCTTACCGAGTGGGTTTGGGTCTAGCCGAGTGGGTTTGGGTCTAGCCGAGAGGGCTTGGGTTTAGCCGAGTGGGTTTGGGTCTAGCCGAGTGGGTTTGCGTCTAGCGGAATGGGTTTGGGTCTAGCGGAGTGGGTTTGGGTCTAGCGGAGTGGGTTTCGGTCTAGCGGAGTGGGTTAGGGTCGAACCGAGTGGGTTTGGGTCTAGCCGAGTGGGTTTGGGTGTAGCCGAGTGGGTTTGGGTCTAGCCGAGTGTGTTTGTGTGTGGCCGAGTGGGTTTGGGTCTAGCCGAGTGGGTTTGGGTCCAGCCGAGTGGGTTTGGGTCTAGCCGAGTGGGTTGGGGTCTAGCCGAGTGGGTTGGGGTCTAGCCGAGTGGGTTTGGGTCTAGCCGAGTGGGTTTGGGTCTAGCCGTGTGGGTTTGGGACTAGCCGAGTGGGTTTGGGCCTAGCCGAGTGGGTTTGGGTCAAGCCGAGTGGGTTTGGGTCTAGCCGAGTGGGTTTGGGTTTAGCCGAGTGGGTTTGGGTCTAGCCGAGTGGGTTTGGGTCTAGCCGAGTGGGTTTGGGTCTATCCGAGTGGGTTTGGGTCTAGCGGAGTTGGTTTGGGACTAGCCGAGTGGGTTTGGGTCCAGTCGAGTGGGTTTGGGTCTAGCCGAGTGGGTTTGGGTCTACCCGAGTGGGTTTGGATCTAGCCGAGTAGGTTTGGGTCTAGCCGAGTGAGTTTGGGTCTAGTCGAGTGAGTTTGGGTCTAGCCAAGTGGGTTTGGGTCTAGCCAAGTGGGTTTGGGTCTAGCGGAGTGGGTTTGGGTCTAGCGGAGTTGGTTTGGGTCTAGCGGAGTGGGTTTGAGTCTAGCGGAGTGGGTTTGGTTCTAACCGAGTGGGTTTGGGTCTAGACGAGTGGGTTTGGGTCTAGCTGAGTGTGTTTTGGTGTGGCCGAGTGGTTTTGGGTCTAGCAGAGTAGGCTTGGGTCTAGCCGAGTGGGTTTGGGTCTAGCCGAGTGGGTTTGTGTCTAGCCAAGTGGGTTTGGGTCTAGCCGAGTGGGTTTGGGTCTAGCCGTGTGGGTTTGGGTCTAGCCGAGTGGGTTTGTGTCTAGCCGAGTTGGTTTGGGTCTAGCCGAGTGGGTTTGGGTCTTGCCGAGTGGGTTTGGGTCTTGCCGAGTGGGCTTGGGTCTAGCCGAATGGGTTTGGGTCTAGCCGAGTGGGTTTGCGTTAGGCGGAGTGGGTTTGGGTCTAGCCGAGTGGGTTTTGGTCTATCGGAGTGGGTTTGCGTCTAGCCGAGTGGGTTTGGGTCTAGCCGAGTGGGTTTGGATCTAGCCATGTGGGGTTGGGTCGAGCCGAGTGGGTTTGGGCCTAGCCGAGTGGGTTTGGGTCTAGCCGAGTGGGTTTGGGTCTAGCCGAGTGGGTTTGGGTGTAGCCGAGTGTGTTTGAGTCTAGCCGAGTGGGTTTGGCTGAAGCCGAGTGGCTTTGTGTCTAGCCGAGTGGGTTTGGGTCTAGCAGATTGGGTTTGGGTCTCGCCGAGTGGGTTTGGGTCTAGCCGAGTGGGTTTGCGTCTATCGGAGTGGGTTTGGGTCTAGCGGAGTGGGTTTTGGTCTAGCCGAGTGTGTTTGGGTCTAGCTGAGTGGGTTTGGGTCTATCCAAGTGGGTTTGGGTCTAGCCGAGTGGGTTTGGGTCTAGCGGAGTGGGTTTGCGTCTCCCCGAGTGAGTTTGGGTCTAGCCGACTGGATTTGGGTCTAGCCGAGTGGGTTTGGGTCTAGCCGAGTGGGTTTGGGTCTAGCCGAGTGGGCTTGGGTTTAGCCGAGTGGGTTTGGGTCTAGCCGAGTGGGTTTGCGTCTAGCGGAATGGGTTTGGGTCTAGCGGAGTGGGTTTGGGTCTAGCGGAGTGGGTTTCGGTCTAGCGGAGTGGGTTAGGGTCTAACCGAGTGGGTTTGGGTCTAGCCGAGTGGGTTTGGGTGTAGCCGAGTGGGTTTGGGTCTAGCCGAGTGTGTTTGTGTGTGGCCGAGTGGGTTTGGGTCTAGCCGAGTGGGTTTGGGTCTAGCCGAGTGGGTTTGGGTGTAGCCGAGTGGGTTGGGGTCTAGCCGAGTGGGTTGGGGTCTAGCCGAGTGGGTTTGGGTCTAGCCGAGTGGGTTTGGGTCTAGCCGTGTGGGTTTGGGACTAGCCGAGTGGGTTTGGGTCAAGCCGAGTGGGTTTGGGTCTAGCCGAGTGGGTTTGGGTCTAGCCGAGTGGGTTTGGGTCTAGCCGAGTGGGTTTGGGTCTAGCCGAGTGGGTTTGGGTCTAGCTGAGTGTGTTTGGGTGTGGCCGAGTGGTTTTGGGTCTAGCAGAGTAGGTTTGGGTCTAGCCGAGTGGGTTTGGGTCTAACCGAGTGGGTTTGTGTCTAGCCGAGTGGGTTTGGGTCTCGCCGAGTGGGTTTGGGTCTAGCCGAGTGGGTTTGGGTCTAACCGAGTGGGTTTGGGTCTAGCGGAGTGTGTTTGGCTCTAGCCGAGTGGGTTTGGGTCTAGACAAGTGGGTTTGCGTTTAGCCGTGTGGGTTTGGGTCTAGCCGAGTGGGTTTGGGTCTAGCCGAGTGGGTTTGGGTCTTGCCGAGTGTGTTTGGGTCTTGCCGAGTGGGCTTGGGTCTAGCCGAATGGGTTTGGGTCTAGCCGAGTGGGTTTGCGTTAGGCGGAGTGGGTTTGGGTCTAGCCGAGTGGGTTTGGGTCTAGCGGAGTGGGTTTGCGTCTAGCCGAGTGGGTTTGGGTCGAGCCGAGTGGGTTTGGATCTAGCCCTGTGGGGTTGGGTCGAGCCGAGTGGGTTTGGGTCTAGCCGAGTGGGTTTGGGTCTAGCCGAGTGGGTTTGGGTCTAGCCGAGTGGGTTTGGGTGTAGCCGACTGTGTTTGAGTCTAGCCGAGTGGGTTTGGCTGAAGCCGAGTGGCTTTGTGTCTAGCCGAGTGGGTTTGGGTCTAGCGGATTGGGTTTGGGTCTCGCCGAGTGGGTTTGTGTCTAGCCGAGTGGGTTTGCGTCTATCGGAGTGGGTTTGGGTCTAGCGGAGTGGGTTTTGGTCTAGCCGAGTGTGTTTGGGTCTAGCTGAGTGGGTTTGGGTCTATCCAAGTGGGTTTGGGTCTAGCCGAGTGGGTTTGGGTCTAGCGGAGTGGGTTTGCGTCTCCCCGAGTGAGTTTGGGTCTAGCCGACTGGATTTGGGTCTAGCCGAGTGGGTTTGGGTCTAGCCGAGTGGGTTTGGGTCTAGCCGAGTGGGCTTGGGTTTAGCCGAGTGGGTTTGGGTCTAGCCGAGTGGGTTTGCGTCTAGCGGAATGGGTTTGGGTCTAGCGGAGTGGGTTTGGGTCTAGCGGAGTGGGTTTCGGTCTAGCGGAGTGGGTTAGGGTCTAACCGAGTGGGTTTGGGTCTAGCCGAGTGGGTTTGGGAGTAGCCGAGTGGGTTTGGGTCTAGCCGAGTGTGTTTGTGTGTGGCCGAGTGGGTTTGGGTCTAGCCGAGTGGGTTTGGGACTAGCCGAGTGGGTTTGGGTCTAGCCGAGTGGGTTGGGGTCTAGCCGAGTGGGTTGGGGTCTAGCCGAGTGGGTTTGGGTCTAGCCGAGTGGGTTTGGGTCTAGCCGTGTGGGTTTGGGACTAGCCGAGTGGGTTTGGGCCTAGCCGAGTGGGTTTGGGTCAAGCCGAGTGGGTTTGGGTCTAGCCGAGTGGGTTTGGGTCTAGCCGAGTGGGTTTGGGTCTAGCCGAGTGGGTTTGGGTCTAGCCGAGTGGGTTTGGGTCTAGCCGAGTGGGTTTGGGTCTAGCCGAGTGGGTTTGGGTCTAGCCGAGTGGGTTTGGGTCTAGCGGAGTGGGTTTGGGTCTAGCCGAGTGGGTTTGGGTCCAGTCGAGTGGGTTTGGGTCTAGCCGAGTGAGTTTGGGTCTACCCGAGTGGGTTTGGGTCTAGCCGAGTGGGTTTGGGTCTAGCCGAGTGAGTTTGGGTCTAGCCGAGTGAGTTTGGGTCTGGCCGAGTGGGTTTGGGTCTAGCCGAGTGGGTTTGGTTCTAACCGAGTGGGTTTGGGTGTGGCCGAGTGGTTTTGGGTCTGGCAGAGTAGGTTTGGGTCTAGCCGAGTGGGTTTGGGTCTAGCCGAGTGGGTTTGTGTCTAGCCGAGTGGGTTTGGGTCTCGCCGAGTGGGTTTGGGTCTAGCCGAGTGGGTTTGGGTCTAGCCGAGTGGGTTTGGGTCTAGCGGAGTGTGTTTGGCTCTAGCCGAGTGGGTTTGGGTCTAGACAAGTGGGTTTGCGTTTAGCCGAGTGGGTTTGGGTCTAGCCGAGTGGGTTTGGGTCTAGCCGAGTGGGTTTGGGTCTTGCCGAGTGTGTTTGGGTCATGCCGAGTGGGCTTGGGTCTAGCCGAATGGGTTTGGGTCTAGCCGAGTGGGTTTGCGTTAGGCGGAGTGGGTTTGGGTCTAGCCGAGTGGGTTTGGGTCTAGCGGAGTGGGTTTGCGTCTAGCCGAGTGGGTTTGGGTCTAGCCGAGTGGGTTTGGATCTTGCCCTGTGGGGTTGGGTCGAGCCGAGTGGGTTTGGGTCTAGCCGAGTGGGTTTGGGTCTAGCCGAGTGGGTTTGGGTCTAGCCGAGTGGGTTTGGGTGTAGCCGAGTGTGTTTGAGTCTAGCCGAGTGGGTTTGGCTCAAGCCGAGTGGCTTTGTGTCTAGCCGAGTGGGTTTGGGACTAGCGGATTGGGTTTGGGTCTCGCCGAGTGGGTTTGGGTCTAGCCGAGTGGGTTTGCGTCTATCGGAGTGGGTTTGGGTCTAGCGGAGTGGGTTTTGGTCTAGCCGAGTGGGTTTGGGTCTATCCAAGTGGGTTTGGGTCTAGCCGAGTGGGTTTGGGTCTAGCGGAGTGGGTTTGCGTCTCCCCGAGTGGGTTTGGGTCTAGCCGACTGGGTTTGGGTCTAACCGAGTGGGTTTGGGTCTAGCCGAGTGGGTTTGGGTCTAGCCGAGTGGGCTTGGGTTTAGCCGAGTGGGTTTGGGTCTAGCCGAGTGTGTTTGGGTGTGGCCGAGTGGTTTTGGGTCTAGCAGAGTAGGTTTGGGTCTAGCCGAGTGGGTTTGGGTCTAGCCGAGTGGGTTTGTGTCTAGCCGAGTGGGTTTGGGTCTCGCCGAGTGGGTTTGGGTCTAGCCGAGTGGGTTTGGGTCTAGCCGAGTGGGTTTGGGTCTAGCGGAGTGTGTTTGGCTCTAGCCGAGTGGGTTTGGGTCTAGACAAGTGGGTTTGCGTTTAGCCGAGTGGGTTTGGGTCTAGCCGAGTGGGTTTGGGTCTAGCCGAGTGGGTTTGGGTCTTGCCGAGTGTGTTTGGGTCATGCCGAGTGGGCTTGGGTCTAGCCGAATGGGTTTGGGTCTAGCCGAGTGGGTTTGCGTTAGGCGGAGTGGGTTTGGGTCTAGCCGAGTGGGTTTGGGTCTAGCGGAGTGGGTTTGCGTCTAGCCGAGTGGGTTTGGGTCTAGCCGAGTGGGTTTGGATCTTGCCCTGTGGGGTTGGGTCGAGCCGAGTGGGTTTGGGTCTAGCCGAGTGGGTTTGGGTCTAGCCGAGTGGGTTTGGGTCTAGCCGAGTGGGTTTGGGTGTAGCCGAGTGTGTTTGAGTCTAGCCGAGTGGGTTTGGCTCAAGCCGAGTGGCTTTGTGTCTAGCCGAGTGGGTTTGGGACTAGCGGATTGGGTTTGGGTCTCGCCGAGTGGGTTTGGGTCTAGCCGAGTGGGTTTGCGTCTATCGGAGTGGGTTTGGGTCTAGCGGAGTGGGTTTTGGTCTAGCCGAGTGGGTTTGGGTCTATCCAAGTGGGTTTGGGTCTAGCCGAGTGGGTTTGGGTCTAGCGGAGTGGGTTTGCGTCTCCCCGAGTGGGTTTGGGTCTAGCCGACTGGGTTTGGGTCTAACCGAGTGGGTTTGGGTCTAGCCGAGTGGGTTTGGGTCTAGCCGAGTGGGCTTGGGTTTAGCCGAGTGGGTTTGGGTCTAGCCGAGTGTGTTTGGGTGTGGCCGAGTGGTTTTGGGTCTAGCAGAGTAGGTTTGGGTCTAGCCGAGTGGGTTTGGGTCTAGCCGAGTGGGTTTGTGTCTAGCCGAGTGGGTTTGGGTCTCGCCGAGTGGGTTTGGGTCCAGCCGAGTGGGTTTGGGTCTAGCCGAGTGGGTTTGGGTCTAGCGGAGTGTGTTTGGCTCTAGCCGAGTGGGTTTGGGTCTAGACAAGTGGGTTTGCGTTTAGCCGAGTGGGTTTGGGTCTAGCCGAGTGGGTTTGGGTCTAGCCGAGTGGGTTTGGGTCTTGCCGAGTGTGTTTGGGTCTTGCCGAGTGGGCTTGGGTCTAGCCGAATGGGTTTGGGTCTAGCCGAGTGGGTTTGCGTTAGGCGGAGTGGGTTTGGGTCTAGCCGAGTGGGTTTGGGTCTAGCGGAGTGGGTTTGCGTCTAGCCGAGTGGGTTTGGGTCTAGCCGAGTGGGTTTGGATCTAGCCCTGTGGGGTTGGGTCGAGCCGAGTGGGTTTGGGTCTAGCCGAGTGGGTTTGGGTCTAGCCGAGTGGGTTTGGGTCTAGCCGAGTGGGTTTGGGTGTAGCCGAGTGTGTTTGAGTCTAGCCGAGTGGGTTTGGCTCAAGCCGAGTGGCTTTGTGTCTAGCCGAGTGGGTTTGGGTCTAGCGGATTGGGTTTGGGTCTCGCCGAGTGGGTTTGGGTCTAGCCGAGTGGGTTTGCGTCTATCGGAGTGGGTTTGGGTCTAGCGGAGTGGGTTTTGGTCTAGCCGAGTGGGTTTGGGTCTATCCAAGTGGGTTTGGGTCTAGCCGAGTGGGTTTGGGTCTAGCGGAGTGGGTTTGCGTCTCCCCGAGTGGGTTTGGGTCTAGCCGACTGGGTTTGGGTCTAACCGAGTGGGTTTGGGTCTAGCCGAGTGGGTTTGGGTCTAGCCGAGTGGGCTTGGGTTTAGCCGAGTGGGGTTGGGTCTAGCCGAGTGGGTTTGCGTCTAGCGGAATGGGTTTGGGTCTAGCGGAGTGGGTTTTGGTCTAGCGGAGTGGGTTTCGGTCTAGCGGAGTGGGTTAGGGTCTAACCGAGTGGGTTTGGGTCTAGCCGAGTGGGTTTGGGTGTAGCCGAGTGGGTTTGGGTCTAGCCGAGTGTGTTTGTGTGTGGCCGAGTGGGTTTGGGTCTAGCCGAGTGGGTTTGGGTCTAGCCGAGTGGGTTTGGGTCTAGCCGAGTGGGTTGGGGTCTAGCCGAGTGGGTTGGGGTCTAGCCGAGTGGGTTTGGGTCTAGCCGTGTGGGTTTGGGACTAGCCGAGTGGGTTTGGGCCTAGCCGAGTGGGTTTGGGTCAAGCCGAGTGGGTTTGGGTCTAGCCGAGTGGGTTTGGGTCTAGCCGAGTGGGTTTGGGTCTAGCCGAGTGGGTTTGGGTCTAGCCGAGTGGGTTTGGGTCTAGCCGAGTGGGTTTGGGTCTAGCCGAGTGGGTTTGGGTCTAGCCGAGTGGGTTTGGGTCTAGCCGAGTGGGTTTGGGTCTAGCCGAGTGGGTTTGGGTCCAGTCGAGTGGGTTTGGGTCTAGCCGAGTGGGTTTGGGTCTACCCGAGTGGGTTTGGGTCGAGCCGAGTGGGTTTGGGTCTAGCCGAGTGAGTTTGGGTCTAGCCGAGTGAGTTTGGGTCTAGCCGAGTGGGTTTGGGTCTAGCCAAGTGGGTTTGGGTCTAGCGGAGTGGGTTTGGGTCTAGCGGAGTTGGTTTGGGTCTAGCGGAGTGGGTTTGATTCTAGCGGAGTGGGTTTGGTTCTAACCGAGTGGGTTTGGGTCTAGCCGAGTGGGTTTGGGTCTAGCCGAGTGGGTTTGGGTCTAGCTGAGTGTGTTTGGGTGTGGCCGAGTGGTTTTGGGTCTAGCAGAGTAGGTTTGGGTCTAGCCGAGTGGGTTTGGGTCTAGCCGAGTGGGTTTGTGTCTAGCCGAGTGGGTTTGGGTCTAGCCGAGTGGGTTTGGGTCTAGCCGAGTGGGTTTGGGTCTAGCCGAGTGGGTTTGGGTCTAGCGGAGTGGGTTTGGCTCTAGCCGAGTGGGTTTGGGTCTAGACAAGTGGGTTTGCATTTAGCCATGTGGGGTTGGGTCGAGCCGAGTGGGTTTGGGTCTAGCCGAGTGGGTTTGGGTCTAGCCGAGTGGGTTTGGGTCTAGCCGAGTGGGTTTGGGTGTAGCCGAGTGTGTTTGAGTCTAGCCGAGTGGGTTTGGCTCAAGCCGAGTGGCTTTGTGTCTAGCCGAGTGGGTTTGGGTCTAGTGGATTGGGTTTGGGTCTCGCCGAGTGGGTTTGGGTCTAGCCGAGTGGGTTTGCGTCTATCGGAGTGGGTTTGGGTCTAGCGGAGTGGGTTTTGGTCTAGCCGAGTGGGTTTGGGTCTAGCTGAGTGGGTTTGGGTCTATCCAAGTGGGTTTGGGTCTAGCCGAGTGGGTTTGGGTCTAGCGGAGTGGGTTTGCGTCTCCCCGAGTGGGTTTGGGTCTAGCAGAGTGGGTTTTGGTCTAGTCGAGTGGGTTTGTGTCTAGCCGAGTGGGTTGGGGTCTAGCCGAGTGGTTTTGGGTCTCGCCGAATGGGTTTGGGTCTAGCAGAGTGGGTTTGGGTCTAGCCGAGTGGCTTTGGGTCTAGCCGAGTGGGTTTGGGTCTAGCCGAGTGATTTGGGCCTAGCAGAGAGGGTTTGTGTCTAGCCGAGTGGGCTTGGGTCTAGCCGAGTGAGTTTGGGTGTAGCGGAGTGGGTTTGGGTCTAGCGGAGTGGGTTTGGGTCTAGCCGAGTTGGTTTGGGTCTAGCCGAGTGGGTTTGCGTCTAGCGGAGTGGGTTTGGGTCTAGCGGAGTGGGTTTGGGTCTAGCAGAGTGGGTTTGGGTCTAGCGGAGTGGGTTTGGGTCTAGCCGAGTGGGTTTTGGTCTAGCCGAGTGGGTTTTGGTCTAGCCGAGCGGGTTTGGGTCTAGCCGAGTGGGTTTGGGTCTAGACGAGTGGGTTTGGGTCCAGCCGAGTGGGTTTGGGTCTAGCCGAATGGGTTTGGGACTAGCCGAGTGGGTTTGGGTCTAGCCCAGTGGGTTTCGGTCTAGCCCAGTGGGTTTGGGTCAAGCCCAGTGGGTTTGGGTCTAGCCGAGTGGGTTTGGGTCTAGCCGAGTGGGTTTGGGCCTAGCCGAGTGGGTTTGGGTCTAGCCGAGTGGGTTTGAGTATAGCCGAGTGGGTTTAGGTCTATCCGAGTGGGTTTGGGTGTAGCCGAGTGGGTTTGGGTGTAGCCGAGTGTGTTTGAGACCAGCCGAGTGGGTTTGGCTCAAGCCGAGTGGGTTTGTGTCTAGCCGAGTGGGTTTGGGTGTAGCCGAGTGGGTTTGGGTGTAGCGGAGTGGGTTTGCGTCTAGCGGAGTGGGTTTGGGTCTAGCGGAGTGGTTTTGGGTCTAGCAGAGTAGGTTTGGGTCTAGCCGAGTGGGTTTGGGTCTAGCCGAGTGGGTTTGTGTCTAGCCGAGTGGGTTTGGGTCTAGCCGAGTGGGTTTGGATCTAGCCATGTGGGGTTGGGTCGAGCCGAGTCGGTTTGGGTCTAGCCGAGTGGGTTTGGGTCTAGCCGAGTGGGTTTGTCTCTAGCCGAGTGGGCTTGGGTCTAGCCGAGTTAGTTTGGGTGTAGCGGAGTGTGTTTGGGTCTAGCGGAGTGGGTTTGGGTCTAGCCGAGTTGGTTTGGGTCTAGCCGAGTGGGTTTGCGTCTAGCGGAGTGGGTTTGGGTCTAGCGGAGTGGGTTTGGGTCTAGCAGAGTGGGTTTGGGTCTAGCGGAGTGGGTTTGGGTCTAGCCGAGTGGGTTTTGGTCTAGCCGAGTGGGTTTTGGTCTAGCCGAGCGGGTTTGGGTCTAGCCGAGTGGGTTTGGGTCTAGACGAGTGGGTTTGGGTCCAGCCGAGTGGGTTTGGGTCTAGCCGAATGGGTTTGGGACTAGCCGAGTGGGTTTGGGTCTAGCCCAGTGGGTTTGGGTCTAGCCCAGTGGGTTTGGGTCTAGCCCAGTGGGTTTGGGTCTAGCCGAGTGGGTTTGGGTCTAGCCGAGTGGGTTTGGGCCTAGCCGAGTGGGTTTGGGTCTAGCCGAGTGGGTTTGAGTATAGCCGAGTGGGTTTAGGTCTATCCGAGTGGGTTTGGGTGTAGCCGAGTGGGTTTGGGTGTAGCCAAGTGTGTTTGAGACCAGCCGAGTGGGTTTGGCTCAAGCCGAGTGGGTTTGTGTCTAGCCGAGTGGGTTTGGGTGTAGCCGAGTGGGTTTGGGTGTAGCGGAGTGGGTTTGGGTCTAGCTGAGTGGGTTTGGGTCTAGCGGAGTGGTTTTGGGTCTAGCAGAGTAGGTTTGGGTCTAGCCGAGTGGGTTTGGGTCTAGCCGAGTGGGTTTGTGTCTAGCCGAGTGGGTTTGTGTCTAGCCGAGTGGGTTTGGGTCTAGCCGAGTGGGTTTGGGTCTAGCCGAGTGGGTTTGGGTCTTGCCGAGTGGGTTTAGGTCTTGCCGAGTGGGCTTGGGTCTAGCCGAATGGGTTTGGGTCTAGCCGAGTGGGTTTGCGTTAGGCGGAGTGGGTTTGGGTCCAGCCGAGTGGGTTTGGGTCTAGCGGAGTGGGTTTGCGTCTAGCCGAGTGAGTTTGGGTCTAGCCGAGTGGGTTTGGATCTAGCCATGTGGGGTTGGGTCGAGCCGAGTGGGTTTGGGTCTAGCCGAGTGGGTTTGGGTCTAGCCGAGTGGGTTTGGCTCTAGCCGAGTGGGTTTGGGTGTAGCCGAGTGTGTTTGAGTCTAGCCGAGTGGTTTTGGCTCAAGCCGAGTGGCTTTGTGTCTAGCCGAGTGGGTTTGGGTCTAGCGGATTGGGTTTGGGTCTCGCCGAGTGGGTTTGGGTCTAGCCGAGTGGGTTTGCGTCTATCGGAGTGGGTTTGGGTCTAGCGGAGTGGGTTTTGGTCTAGCCGAGTGGGTTTTGGTCTAGCCGAGTGCGTTTTGGTCTAGCCGAGTGGGTTTGGGTCTAGCCGAGTGGGTTTGGGTCTAGACGAGTGGGTTTGGGTCCAGCCGAGTGGGTTTGGGTCTAGCCGAATGAGTTTGGGACTAGCCGAGTGGGTTTGGGTCTAGCCGAGTGGGTTTGGGTCTAGCTGAGTGGGTTTGGGTCTATCCAAGTGGGTTTGGGTCTAGCCGAGTGGGTTTGGGTCTAGCGGAGTGGGTTTGCGTCTCCCCGAGTGGGTTTGGGTCTAGCAGAGTGGGTTTTGGTCTAGTCGAGTGGGTTTGTGTCTAGCCGAGTGGGTTGGGGTCTAGCCGAGTGGTTTTGGGTCTAGCCAAATGGGTTTGGGTCTAGCGGAGTGGGTTTGGGTCTAGCCGAGTGGCTTTGGGTCTAGCCGAGTGGGTTTTGGTCTAGCCGAGTGGGTTTTGGTCTAGCCGAGTGGGTTTGGGTCTAGCCGAGTGGGTTTGGGTCTAGACGAGTGGGTTTGGGTCCAGCCGAGTGGGTTTGGGTCTAGCCGAATGAGTTTGGGACTAGCCGAGTGGGTTTGGGTCTAGCCGAGTGGGTTTGAGTCTAGCTGAGTGGGTTAGGGTCTATCCAAGTGGGTTTGGGTCTAGCCGAGTGGGTTTGGGTCTAGCGGAGTGGGTTTGCGTCTCCCCGAGTGGGTTTGGGTCTAGCAGAGTGGGTTTTGGTCTAGTCGAGTGGGTTTGTGTCTAGCCGAGTGGGTTGGGGTCTAGCCGAGTGGTTTTGGGTCTAGCCGAATGGGTTTGGGTCTAGCGGAGTGGGTTTGGGTCTAGCCGAGTGGCTTTGGGTCTAGCCGAGTGGGTTTTGGTCTAGCCGAGTGGGTTTTGGTCTAGCCGAGTGGGTTTGTGTCTAGCCGAGTGGGTTTGGGTCTAGACGAGTGCGTTTGGGTCCAGCCGAGTGCGTTTGGGTCCAGCCGAGTGGGTTTGGGTCTAGCCGAATGGGTTTGGGACTAGCCGAGTGGGTTTGGGTCTAGCCCAGTGGGTTTGGGTCTAGCCCAGTAGGTTTGGGTCTAGCCCAGTGGGTTTGGGTCTAGCCGAGTGAGTTTGGGTCTAGCTGAGTGGGTTTGGGCCTAGCCGAGTGGGTTTAGGTCTAGCCGAGTGGGTTTGAGTATAGCCGAATGGGTTTAGGTCTATCCGAGTGGGTTTGGGTGTAGCCGAGTGGGTTTGGGTGTAGCCGAGTGTGTTTGGGTGTAGCGGAGTGGGTTTGGGTCTAGCGGAGTGGGTTTGGGTCTAGCGGAGTGGGTTTGGGTCTAGCCGAGTGGGTTTGGGTCTAGCCGAGTGGGTTTGGGTCTAGCCGAGTGGGTTTGGGTCGAGCCGAGTGGGTTTGGGTGTAGCCGAGTGGGTTTGGGTCTAGCTGAGTGGGTTTGGGTCTAGCCGAGTGGGTTTGGGTCTAGCCGAGTGGGTTTGGGTCT
Source organism: Raja brachyura (assembly GCA_963514005.1). The sequence continues at coordinate 27,137,229 of OY740815.1, read as the reverse complement.
AGCCGAGTGGGTTTGGGTCTAGCGGAGTGGGTTTGGGTCTAGCGAAGTGGGTTTGGGTCTAGCGGAGTGGGTTTGGGTCTAGCGGAGTGGGTTTGGGTCTAGCGGAGTGGGTTGGGGTCTAGAGGACTGGGTTTGGGTCTAGCATTGTGGGTTTGGGTCTAGCGGAGTGGGTTTGGGTCTAGCCGAGTGGGTTTGGGTCTAGCCGAGTGGGTTTGGGTCTCGCGGAGTGGGTTTGGGTGTAGCCGAGTGGGTTTGTGTCTAGCCGAGTGGGTTTGGGTCCAGCCGAGTTTGGGTCTAGCCGAGTGGGTTTGGATCTAGCCGAGTGGGTTTGGGTCTAGCCGAGTGGGTTTGGGTCTAGCCGACTGGGTTTGGGTCTAGACGAGTGGGTTTGGGTCTAGCCGAGTGGGTTTGGGTCTAGCCGAGTGGGTTTGGGTCCAGCCGAGTGGGTTTGTGTCTAGCCGAGTGGGTTTGGGTCTAGCCGAGTGGGTTTGGGTCTAGCCGAGTGGGTTTGGGTCTAGCGGAGTGGGTTTGGGTCTAGCCGAGTGGGTTTGGGTCTAGCCGAGTGGGTTTGGGTCTAGCCGAGTGGGTTTGGGTCTAGCAGAGTGGGTTTGCGTCTAGCCGAGTGGGTTTGGGTCTACCCGAGCGGGTTTGTGTCCAGCCGAGTGGGTTTGGGTCCAGCCGAGTGGGTTTGGGTGTTGCCGAGTGGGTTTGGGTCTGGCCGATTGGGTTTCGGTCTAGCGGATTTGGTTTGCGTCTAGCCGAGTGGGTTTGGGTCTAGTGGAATGGGTTTGGGTCTAGCCGAATGGGGTTGCGTCTAGCCGAGAGGGTTTGGGTCGAGCCGAGTGGGTTTGGTTCTAGCCGAGTGGGTTTGGGTCTAGCCGAGTGGGTTTGTGTCTAGCGGAGTGGGTGTGGGTCTAGCGGAGTGGGTTAGGGTCCAGCCGAGTGGGTTTGGGTCCATCCGAGTGGGTTTGGGTCTAGCCGAGTGGGTTTGGGTCTAGTCGAGTGGGTTTCGGTCTAGCCGAGTGGGTTTGGGTCTAGCCGAGTGGGTTTGGGTCTATCCGAGTGGGTTTGGGTCTAGCGGAGTGGGTTTGAGTCTAGCGGAGTGGGTTTGGGTCTAGCGGAGTGGGTTTGAGTCTAACGGAGTGGGTTTGGGTCTAGCCGAGTGGGTTTGGGTCTAGCCGAGTGGGTTTGGGTCTAGCCGAGTGGGTTTGGGTCTAGCCGAGTGGGTTTGGATCTAGCCGAGTGGGTTTGGGTCTAGCCGAGTGGGTTTGGGTCTAGCCGAGTGGGTTGGGGTCCAGCCGACTGGGTTTGGGTCTAGCCGAGTGAGTTTGAGTCTAGCCGAGTGGGTTTGGGTCTAGCCGAGTGGGTTTGGGTCTATCCGAGTGGGTTTGGGTCTAGCCGAGTGGGTTTGGGTCTAGCCGAGTGGGTTTGGGTCTAGCCGAGTGGGTTTGGATCTAGCCGAGTGGGTTTGGGTCTAGCCGAGTGGGTTGGGGTCCAGCCGACTGGGTTTGGTTCTAGCCGAGTGAGTTTGAGTCTAGCCGAGTGGGTTTGGGTCTAGCCGAGTGGGTTTGGGTCTGTCCGAGTGGGTTTGGGTCTAGCCGAGTGGCTTTGGGTCTAGCCGAGTGGGTTTGGGTCTAGCCGAGTGATTTGGGCCTAGCAGAGAGGGTTTGTGTCTAGCCGAGTGGGCTTGGGTCTAGCCGAGTGAGTTTGGGTGTAGCGGAGTGGGTTTGGGTCTAGCCGAGTGAGTTTGGGTGTAGCGGAGTGGGTTTGGGTCTAGCGGAGTGGGTTTGGGTCTAGCCGAGTTGGTTTGGGTCTAGCCGAGTGGGTTTGCGTCTAGCGGAGTGGGTTTGGGTCTAGCGGAGTGGGTTTGGGTCTAGCAGAGTGGGTTTGGGTCTAGCGGAGTGAGTTTGGGTCTAGCCGAGTGGGTTTTGGTCTAGCCGAGTGGGTTTTGGTCTAGCCGAGTGGGTTTGGGTCTAGCCGAGTGGGTTTGGGTCTAGACGAGTGGGTTTGGGTCCAGCCGAGTGGGTTTGGGTCTAGCCGAATGGGTTTGGGACTAGCCGAGTGGGTTTGGGTCTAGCCCAGTGGGTTTGGGTCTAGCCCAGTAGGTTTGGGTCTAGCCCAGTGGGTTTGGGTCTAGCCGAGTGGGTTTGGGTCTAGCCGAGTGGGTTTGGGCCTAGCCGAGTGGGTTTGGGTCTAGCCGAGTGGGTTTGAGTATAGCCGAGTGGGTTTAGGTCTATCCGAGTGGGTTTGGGTGTAGCCGAGTGGGTTTGGGTGTAGCCGAGTGTGTTTGAGACTAGCCGAGTGGGTTTGGCTCAAGCCGAGTGGGTTTGTGTCTAGCCGAGTGGGTTTGGGTGTAGCCGAGTGGGTTTGGGTGTAGCGGAGTGGGTTTGGGTCTAGCGGAGTGGCTTTGGGTCTAGCCGAGTGGGTTTGGGTCTAGCCGAGTGATTTGGGCCTAGCAGAGAGGGTTTGTGTCTAGCCGAGTGGGCTTGGGTCTAGCCGAGTGAGTTTGGGTGTAGCGGAGTGGGTTTGGGTCTAGCCGAGTGAGTTTGGGTGTAGCGGAGTGGGTTTGGGTCTAGCGGAGTGGGTTTGGGTCTAGCCGAGTTGGTTTGGGTCTAGCCGAGTGGGTTTGCGTCTAGCGGAGTGGGTTTGGGTCTAGCGGAGTGGGTTTGGGTCTAGCAGAGTGGGTTTGGGTCTAGCGGAGTGAGTTTGGGTCTAGCCGAGTGGGTTTTGGTCTAGCCGAGTGGGTTTTGGTCTAGCCGAGTGGGTTTGGGTCTAGCCGAGTGGGTTTGGGTCTAGACGAGTGGGTTTGGGTCCAGCCGAGTGGGTTTGGGTCTAGCCGAATGGGTTTGGGACTAGCCGAGTGGGTTTGGGTCTAGCCCAGTGGGTTTGGGTCTAGCCCAGTAGGTTTGGGTCTAGCCCAGTGGGTTTGGGTCTAGCCGAGTGGGTTTGGGTCTAGCCGAGTGGGTTTGGGCCTAGCCGAGTGGGTTTGGGTCTAGCCGAGTGGGTTTGAGTATAGCCGAGTGGGTTTAGGTCTATCCGAGTGGGTTTGGGTGTAGCCGAGTGGGTTTGGGTGTAGCCGAGTGTGTTTGAGACTAGCCGAGTGGGTTTGGCTCAAGCCGAGTGGGTTTGTGTCTAGCCGAGTGGGTTTGGGTGTAGCCGAGTGGGTTTGGGTGTAGCGGAGTGGGTTTGGGTCTAGCGGAGTGGGTTTGGGTCTAGCGGAGTGGGTTTGGGTCTAGCCGAGTGGGTTTGGGTGTAGCGGAGTGGGTTTGGGTCTAGCGGAGTGGGTTTGGGTCTAGCCGAGTTGGTTTGGGTCTAGCCGAGTGGGTTTGCGTCTAGCGGAGTGGGTTTGGGTCTAGCGGAGTGGGTTTGGGTCTAGCAGAGTGGGTTTGGGTCTAGCGGAGTGAGTTTGGGTCTAGCCGAGTGGGTTTTGGTCTAGCCGAGTGGGTTTTGGTCTAGCCGAGTGGGTTTGGGTCTAGCCGAGTGGGTTTGGGTCTAGACGAGTGGGTTTGGGTCCAGCCGAGTGGGTTTGGGTCTAGCCGAATGGGTTTGGGACTAGCCGAGTGGGTTTGGGTCTAGCCCAGTGGGTTTGGGTCTAGCCCAGTAGGTTTGGGTCTAGCCCAGTGGGTTTGGGTCTAGCCGAGTGGGTTTGGGTCTAGCCGAGTGGGTTTGGGTCTAGCCGAGTGGGTTTGGGTCTAGCGGAGTGGGTTTGGGTCTAGCGCAGTGGGTTTGGGTCTAGCGGAGTGGGTTTGGGTCTAGCGGAGTGGGTTTGGGTCTAGCGGAGTGGGTTGGGGTCTAGAGGACTGGGTTTGGGTCTAGCATTGTGGGTTTGGGTCTAGCGGAGTGGGTTTGGGTCTAGCCGAGTGGGTTTGGGTCTAGCCGAGTGGGTTTGGGTCTCGCGGAGTGGGTTTGGGTGTAGCCGAGTGGGTTTGTGTCTAGCCGAGTGGGTTTGGGTCCAGCCGAGTTTGGGTCTAGCCGAGTGGGTTTGGGTCTAGCCGAGTGGGTTTGGGTCTAGCCGAGTGGGTTTGGGTCTAGACGAGTGGGTTTGGGTCTAGCCGAGTGGGTTTGGGTCTAGCCGAGTGGGTTTGGGTCCAGCCGAGTGGGTTTGTGTCTAGCCGAGTGGGTTTGGGTCTAGCAGAGTGGGTTTGGGTCTAGCCGAGTGGGTTTGGGTCTAGCGGAGTGGGTTTGGGTCTAGCCGAGTGGGTTTGGGTCTAGCCGAGTGGGTTTGGGTCTAGCCGAGTGGGTTTGGGTCTAGCAGAGTGGGTTTGCGTCTAGCCGAGTTGGTTTGGGTCTACCCGAGCGGGTTTGTGTCCAGCCGAGTGGGTTTGGGTCCAGCCGAGTGGGTTTGGGTGTTGCCGAGTGGGTTTGGGTCTGGCCGATTGGGTTTCGGTCTAGCGGATTTGGTTTGCGTCTAGCCGAGTGGGTTTGGGTCTAGCGGAGTGGGTTAGGGTCCAGCCGAGTGGGTTTGGGTCCATCCGAGTGGGTTTGGGTCTAGCCGAGTGGGTTTGGGTCTAGTCGATTGGGTTTCGGTCTAGCCGAGTGGGTTTGGGTCTAGCCGAGTGGGTTTGGGTCTATCCGAGTGGGTTTGGGTCTAGCGGAGTGGGTTTGAGGCTAGCGGAGTGGGTTTGGGTCTAGCGGAGTGGGTTTGAGTCTAACGGAGTGGGTTTGGGTCTAGCCGAGTGGGTTTGGGTCTAGCCGAGTGGGTTTGGGTCTAGCCGAGTGGGTTTGGGTCTAGCCGAGTGGGTTTGGATCTAGCCGAGTGGGTTTGGGTCTAGCCGAGTGGGTTTGGGTCTAGCCGAGTGGGTTGGGGTCCAGCCGACTGGGTTTGGGTCTAGCCGAGTGAGTTTGAGTCTAGCCGAGTGGGTTTGGGTCTAGCCGAGTGGGTTTGGGTCTATCCGAGTGGGTTTGGGTCTAGCCGAGTGGGTTTGGGTCTAGCCGAGTGGGTTTGGGTCTAGCCGAGTGGGTTTGGATCTAGCCGAGTGGGTTTGGGTCTAGCCGAGTGGGTTGGGGTCCAGCCGACTGGGTTTGGTTCTAGCCGAGTGAGTTTGAGTCTAGCCGAGTGGGTTTGGGTCTAGCCGAGTGGGTTTGGGTCTGTCCGAGTGGGTTTGGGTCTAGCCGAGTGGGTTTGGGTCTAGCCGAGTGGTTTGGGTCTAGCCGAGTGGGTTTGGGTCTAGCCAGTGAGTTTGGGTCTAGCCGAGTGGGCTTGGGTCTAGCGGAGTGGGTTAGGGTCCAGCGGAGTGGGTTTGGGTCTAGCGGAGTGGGTTTGGGTCTAGCGGAGTGGGTTTGGGTCTAGCGGAGTGGGTTTGGGTCTAGCAGAGTGGGTTTGGGTCTAGCGGAGTGTGTTTGGGTCTAGCGGAGTGGGTTTGGGTCTAGCCGAGTGGGTTTGGGTCTAGCGGAGTGGTTTTGGGTCTAGCCGAGTGGGTTTGGGCCTAGCCGAGTGGGTTTGGGTCTAGCCGAGTGGGTTTGGGTCTAGCCGAGTGCGTTTGGGTCTAGCCGACTGGGTTTGGGTCCAGCTGAGTGGGTTTGGGTCCAGCCGAGTGGGTTTGGGTCTAGCCGAGTGGGTTTGGGTCCAGCCGAGTGGGTTTGGGTCTAGCCGAGTGGGTTTGGGTCTAGCCGAGTGGGTTTGGGTCTAGCCGAGTGGGTTTGGGTCTAGCCGAGTGGGTTTGGGTCTAGCCGAGTGGGTTTGGGTCTAGCAGAGTGGGTTTGCGTCTAGCCGAGTGGGTTTGGGTCTACCCGAGTGGGTTTGTGTCTAGCCGAGTGGGTTTGGGTCCAGCCGAGTGGGTGTGGGTGTTGCCGAGTGGGTTTGGGTCTGGTCGATTGGGTTTCGGTCTAGCGGAATGGGTTTGCGTCTAGCTGAGTGGGTTTGGGTCTAGCCGAGTGGGTTTGGGTCTAGCCGAGTGGGTTTGTGTCTAGCGGAGTGGGTGTGGGTCTAGCGGAGTGGGTTAGGGTCCAGCCGAGTGGGTTTGGGTCCATCCGAGTGGGGTTGGGTCTAGCCAAGTGGGTTTGGGTCTAGTCGAGTTGGTTTCGGTCTAGCCGAGTGGGTTTGGGTCTAGCCGAGTGGGTTTGGGTCTATCCGAGTGGGTTTGGGTCTAGCGGAGTGGGTTTGAGTCTAGCGGAGTGGGTTTGGGTCTAGCGGAGTGGGTTTGGGTCTAGCGGAGTGGGTTTGGGTCTAGCCGAGTGGGTTTGGGTCTAGCCGAGTGGGTTTGGGTCTAGCCGTGTGGGTTTGGGTCTAGCCGAGTGGGTTTGGGTCTAGCCGAGTGGGTTGGGGTCCAGCCGACTGGGTTTGGGTCTAGCCGAGTGAGTTTGAGTCTAGCCGAGTGGGTTTGGGTCTAGCCGAGTGGGTTTGGGTCTATCCGAGTGGGTTTGGGTCTAGCCGAGTGGGTTTGGGTCTAGCCGAATGGGTTTGGGTCTAGCCGAGTGGGTTTGGATCTAGCCGAGTGGGTTTGGGTCTAGCCGAGTGGGTTTGGGTCTAGCCGAGTGGGTTGGGGTCCAGCCGACTGGGTTTGGGTCTAGCCGAGTGAGTTTGAGTCTAGCCGAGTAGGTTTGAGTCCAGCCGAGTGGGTTTCGGTCTAGCCGAGTGGGTTTAGGTCTAGTCGAGTGGGTTTGGGTCCAGCCGAGTGGGTTTGGGTCTAGCGGAGTGGGCTTGGGTCTAGCCGAGTGGGTTTGGGTCTAGTGGAGTGGGTTTGGGTCTAGCCGAATGGGGTTGCGTCTAGCCGAGAGGGTTTGGGTCGAGCCGAGTGGGTTTGGGTCTAGCCGAGTGGGTTTGGGTCTAGCCGAGTGGGTTTGTGTCTAGCGGAGTGGGTGTGCGTCTAGCGGAGTGGGTTAGGGTCTAGCCGATTGGGTTTGGGTCGAGCCGAGTGGGTTTGGGTCTAGCCGAGTGGGTTTGGGTATAGCCGAGTGGGTTTGGGTCTATCTGAGTGGGTTGGGGTCTAGCCGAGTGGGTTTGGGTCTAGCCGAGTGGGCTTGGGTCTAGCCGAGTGGGTTTGGGTCTCGCCGAGTGGGTTTGGTCCTAGCCGAGTGGGTTTGGGTCTAGCCGAGTGGGTTTGGATCTAGCCGAGTGGGTTTGGGTCTAGCCGAGTGGGTTTGGGTCTAGCCGAGTGGGTTGGGGTCCAGCCGACTGGGTTTGGGTCTAGCCGAGTGAGTTTGAGTCTAGCCGAGTGGGTTTGGGTCTAGCCGAGTGGGTTTGGGTCTATCCGAGTGGGTTTGGGTCTAGCCGAGTGGGTTTGGGTCTAGCCGAGTGGGTTTGGGTCTAGCCGAGTGGGTTTGGATCTAGCCGAGTGGGTTTGGGTCTAGCCGAGTGGGTTGGGGTCCAGCCGACTGGGTTTGGTTCTAGCCGAGTGAGTTTGAGTCTAGCCGAGTGGGTTTGGGTCTAGCCGAGTGGGTTTGGGTCTGTCCGAGTGGGTTTGGGTCTAGCCGAGTGGGTTTGGGTCTAGCCGAGTGGTTTGGGTCTAGCCGAGTGGGTTTGGGTCTAGCCAGTGAGTTTGGGTCTAGCCGAGTGGGCTTGGGTCTAGCGGAGTGGGTTAGGGTCCAGCGGAGTGGGTTTGGGTCTAGCGGAGTGGGTTTGGGTCTAGCGGAGTGGGTTTGGGTCTAGCGGAGTGGGTTTGGGTCTAGCAGAGTGGGTTTGGGTCTAGCGGAGTGTGTTTGGGTCTAGCGGAGTGGGTTTGGGTCTAGCCGAGTGGGTTTGGGTCTAGCGGAGTGGTTTTGGGTCTAGCCGAGTGGGTTTGGGCCTAGCCGAGTGGGTTTGGGTCTAGCCGAGTGGGTTTGGGTCTAGCCGAGTGCGTTTGGGTCTAGCCGACTGGGTTTGGGTCCAGCTGAGTGGGTTTGGGTCCAGCCGAGTGGGTTTGGGTCTAGCCGAGTGGGTTTGGGTCCAGCCGAGTGGGTTTGGGTCTAGCCGAGTGGGTTTGGGTCTAGCCGAGTGGGTTTGGGTCTAGCCGAGTGGGTTTGGGTCTAGCCGAGTGGGTTTGGGTCTAGCCGAGTGGGTTTGGGTCTAGCAGAGTGGGTTTGCGTCTAGCCGAGTGGGTTTGGGTCTACCCGAGTGGGTTTGTGTCTAGCCGAGTGGGTTTGGGTCCAGCCGAGTGGGTGTGGGTGTTGCCGAGTGGGTTTGGGTCTGGTCGATTGGGTTTCGGTCTAGCGGAATGGGTTTGCGTCTAGCTGAGTGGGTTTGGGTCTAGCCGAGTGGGTTTGGGTCTAGCCGAGTGGGTTTGTGTCTAGCGGAGTGGGTGTGGGTCTAGCGGAGTGGGTTAGGGTCCAGCCGAGTGGGTTTGGGTCCATCCGAGTGGGGTTGGGTCTAGCCAAGTGGGTTTGGGTCTAGTCGAGTTGGTTTCGGTCTAGCCGAGTGGGTTTGGGTCTAGCCGAGTGGGTTTGGGTCTATCCGAGTGGGTTTGGGTCTAGCGGAGTGGGTTTGAGTCTAGCGGAGTGGGTTTGGGTCTAGCGGAGTGGGTTTGGGTCTAGCGGAGTGGGTTTGGGTCTAGCCGAGTGGGTTTGGGTCTAGCCGAGTGGGTTTGGGTCTAGCCGTGTGGGTTTGGGTCTAGCCGAGTGGGTTTGGGTCTAGCCGAGTGGGTTGGGGTCCAGCCGACTGGGTTTGGGTCTAGCCGAGTGAGTTTGAGTCTAGCCGAGTGGGTTTGGGTCTAGCCGAGTGGGTTTGGGTCTATCCGAGTGGGTTTGGGTCTAGCCGAGTGGGTTTGGGTCTAGCCGAATGGGTTTGGGTCTAGCCGAGTGGGTTTGGATCTAGCCGAGTGGGTTTGGGTCTAGCCGAGTGGGTTTGGGTCTAGCCGAGTGGGTTGGGGTCCAGCCGACTGGGTTTGGGTCTAGCCGAGTGAGTTTGAGTCTAGCCGAGTAGGTTTGAGTCCAGCCGAGTGGGTTTCGGTCTAGCCGAGTGGGTTTAGGTCTAGTCGAGTGGGTTTGGGTCCAGCCGAGTGGGTTTGGGTCTAGCGGAGTGGGCTTGGGTCTAGCCGAGTGGGTTTGGGTCTAGTGGAGTGGGTTTGGGTCTAGCCGAATGGGGTTGCGTCTAGCCGAGAGGGTTTGGGTCGAGCCGAGTGGGTTTGGGTCTAGCCGAGTGGGTTTGGGTCTAGCCGAGTGGGTTTGTGTCTAGCGGAGTGGGTGTGCGTCTAGCGGAGTGGGTTAGGGTCTAGCCGATTGGGTTTGGGTCGAGCCGAGTGGGTTTGGGTCTAGCCGAGTGGGTTTGGGTATAGCCGAGTGGGTTTGGGTCTATCTGAGTGGGTTGGGGTCTAGCCGAGTGGGTTTGGGTCTAGCCGAGTGGGCTTGGGTCTAGCCGAGTGGGTTTGGGTCTCGCCGAGTGGGTTTGGTCCTAGCCGAGTGGGTTTGGGTCTAGCCGAGTGGGTTTGTGTCTAGCCGAGTGGGTTTGGCTCTACCCGAGTGGGTTTGGGTCTATCCGAGTGGGTTTTGGGTCTAGCCGAGTGGGTTTGGGTCTAGCCGAGTGGGTTTGGGTCTAGCCGAGTGGGTTTGGGTCTAGCCGAGTGGGTTTGGGTCTAGCCGAGTGGGTTTGGGTCTAGCGAGTGGGTTTGGGTCTAGCAGAGTGGGTTTGGGTCTAGCCGAGTGGGTTTGGGTCTGGCCGAGTGGGTTTGGTCTAGCCGAGTGGGTTTGGGTCTAGCCGAGTGTGTTTGGGTCTAGCCGAGTGGGGTTGCGTCTAGCCGAGTGGGTTTGGGTCTAACGGAGTGGGTTTGAGTCAAGCGGAGTGGGTTTGGGTCTAGCGGAATGGCTTTGGGTCTAGCGGAGTGGGTTTACGTCTAGCGGAGTGTGTTTGCATCTAGCGGAGTGGGTTTGGGTCTAGCGGACTGGGTTTGGGCCTAGCGGAATGGGTTTGGGTCTAGCCGAATGGGTTTGCGTATAGCCGGCTGGGTTTGGGTCTAGACGAGTGGGTTTGGGTCTAGAGGAGTGGGTTTGTGTCTCGCCGAGTGGGTTTGTGTCTAGCCGAGTGGGTTTGTGTCTAGCCGAGTGGGTTTGGGTATAGCCGAGTGGGTTTGGGTCTAGCAGAGTGGGTTTGGGTCTAGCCGAGTGGGTTTGGGTCTAGCCGAGTGGGTTTGCTCTAGCCGAGTGGGTTTGGGTCTAGCCGAGTATGTTTGGGTCTAGCGGAGTGGGTTTGAGTCTAGCGGAGTGGGTTTGGGTCTAGCGGAGCGGGTTTGGGTCTAGTGGAGTGGGTTTTGGTCTAACCGAGTGGGTTTGCGTCTAGCCGAGTGGGTTTGGGTCTAGCCGAGTGGGTTTGGGTCTACCCGAGTGGGCTTGGGTCTAGCGGAGTGGGGTTGGCTCTAGCGGAGTGGTTTTGGGTCTAGCCGAGTGGGTTTGGGCCTAGCCGAGTGGGTTTGGGTCTAGCCGAGTGGGTTTGTTCTAGCCGAGTGGGTTTGGGTCTAGCCGAGTGTGTTTGGGTCTAGCCGAGTGGGTTTGGGTCTAGCCGAGTGGGTTTGGGTCTAGCGGAGTGGGTTTGGGTCTAGCCGAGTGGGTTTGGGTCTAGCCGAGTGGGTTTGGGTCTAGCCGAGTGGGTTTGGGTCTAGCAGAGTGGGTTTGCGTCTTGCCCAGTGGGTTTGGGTCTACCCGAGTGGGTTTGTGTCCAGCCGAGTGGGTTTGGGTCCAGCCGAGTGGGTTTGGGTGTTGCCGAGTGGGTTTGGGTCTGGCCGATTGGGTTTCAGTCTAGCGGAGTGGGTTTGCGTCTAGCCGAGTGGGTTTGGGTCTAGTGGAGTGGGTTTGGGTCTAGCCGAATGGGGTTGCGTCTAGCCGAGAGGGTTTGGGTCGAGCCGAGTGGGTTTGGGTCTAGTCGAGTGGGTTTGGGTCTAGCCGAGTGGGTTTGTGTCTAGCGGAGTGGGTGTGCGTCTAGCGGAGTGGGTTAGGGTCCAGCCGAGTGGGTTTGGGTCCATCCGAGTGGGTTTGGGTCTAGCCGAGTGGGTTTCGGTCTAGCCGAGTGGGTTTGGGTCTAGCCAGTGAGTTTGGGTCTAGCCGAGTGGGCTTGGGTCTAGCGGAGTGGGTTAGGGTCCAGCGGAGTGGGTTTGGGTCTAGCGGAGTGGGTTTGGGTCTAGCGGAGTGGGTTTGGGTCTAGCGGAGTGGGTTTGGGTCTAGCGGAGTGGGTTTGGGTCTAGCGGAGTGTGTTTGGGTCTAGCGGAGTGGGTTTGGGTCTAGCCGAGTGGGTTTGGGTCTAGCGGAGTGGTTTTTGGTCTAGCCGAGTGGGTTTGGGCCTAGCCGAGTGGGTTTGGGTCTAGCCGACTGGGTTTGGGTCCAGCTGAGTGGGTTTGGGTCTAGAGGAGTGGGTTTGGGTCTCGCCGAGTGGGTTTGTGTCTAGCCGATTGGGTTTGGGTCGAGCCGAGTACGTTTGGATATAGCCGAGTGGGTTTGGGTCTATCTGAGTGGGTTGGGGTCTAGCCGAGTGGGTTTGGGTCTAGCCGAGTGGGTTTGGGTCTAGCCGAGTGGGTTTGGGTCTCGCCGAGTGGGTTTGGTCCTAGCCGAGTGGGTTTGGGTCTAGCCGAGTGGGTTTGGGTCTAGCGAGTGGGTTTGGGTCTAGCAGAGTGGGTTTGGGTCTGGCCGAGTGGGTTTGGTCTAGCCGAGTGGGTTTGGGTCTAGCCGAATGTGTTTGGGTCTAGCCGAGTGGGTTTGGGTCTAGCCGAGTGGGTTTGGGTCTAACGGAGTGGGTTTGAGTCAAGCAGAGTGGGTTTGGGTCTAGCGGAATGGCTTTGGGTCTAGCGGAGTGGGTTTACGTCTAGCGGAGTGTGTTTGCGTCTAGCGGAGTGGGTTTGGGTCTAGCGGACTGGGTTTGGGCTTAGCGGAATGGGTTTGGGTCTAGCCGAATGGGTTTGCGTATACCCGACTGGGTTTGGGTCTAGACGAGTGGGTTTGGGTCTAGAGGAGTGGGTTTGTGTCTCGCCGAGTGGGTTTGTGTCTAGCCGAGTGGGTTTGTGTCTAGCCGAGTGGGTTTGGGTATAGCCGAGTGGGTTTGGGTCTAGCAGAGTGGGTTTGGGTCTAGCCGAGTGGGTTTGGGTCTAGCCGAGTGGGTTTGGTCTAGCCGAGTGGGTTTGGGTCTAGCCGAGTATGTTTGGGTCTCGCAGAGTGGGTTTGAGTCTAGCGGAGTGGGTTTGGGTCTAGCGGAGTGGGTTTGGGTCTAGCGGAGTGGGTTTTGGTCTAACCGAGTGGGTTTGCGTCTAGCCGAGTGGGTTTTGGTCTAGCCGAGTGGGTTTGGGTCTAGCCGAGTAGGTTTGGGTCTAGCCAAGTGGGTTTGGGTCTAGCCGAGTGGGTTTGGGTCTAGCCGATTGGGTTTGGGACCAGCCTAGTGGGTTTGGGTCTAACCTAGTGGGTTTGGGTCTAGTGGAGTGGGTTTGGGTCTAGCGGAGTGGGTTTGGGTCTAGCGGAGTGGGTTTGGGTCTACTGGACTGGGTTTTGGGTCTAGCCGAGTGGGTTTGGGTCTAGTGGATTGGGTTCGGGTCTAGCGGAGTGGGTTTGGGTCTAGCGGAGTGGGTTTGGGTCTAGCCGATTGGGTTTGGGTCTAGCAGAGTGGGTTTGGGTCTAGCGGAGTGTGTTTGGGTCTAGCCGAGTGGGCTTGGGTCTAGCGGAGTGGGTTTGGCTCTAGCGGAGTGGTTTTGGGTCTAGCCGAGTGGGTTTGGGCCTAGCCGAGTGGGTTTGGGTCTAGCCGAGTGTGTTTGGGTCTAGCCGAGTGGGTTTGGGCCTAGCCGAGTGGGTTTGCGCCTAACGGAGTGGGTTTGAGCCAAGCGGAGTGGGTTTGGGTCTAACGGAGTGGCTTTGGGTCTAGCAGAGTGGGTTTACGTCTAGCGGAGTGTGTTTGCGTCTAGCGGAGTGGGTTTCGGTCTAGCGGACTGGGTTTGGGCCTAGCGGAATGGGTTTGGGTCTAGCCGAGTGGGTTTGCGTCTAGCCGAGTGGGTTTGGGTCTAGACAAGTGGGTTTGGGTCTAGAGGAGTGGCTTTGTGTCTCGCCGAGTGGGTTTGTGTCTAGCCGAGTGGGTTTGGGTCTAGCCGAGTGGGTTTGTGTATAGCCGAGTGGGTTTGGGTCTAGCAGAGTGGGTTTGGGTCTAGCCGAGTGGGTTTGGGTCTAGCCGAGTGGGTTTGGTCTAGCCGAGTGGGTTTGGGTCTAGCCGAGTATGTTTGGGTCTAGCGGAGTGGGTTTGAGTCTAGCGGAGTGGGTTTGGGTCTAGCGGAGTGGGTTTGGGTCTAGCGGAGTGGGTTTTGGTCTAACCGAGTGGGTTTGCGTCTAGCCGAGTGGGTTTGGGTCTAGCCGAGTGGGTTTGGGTCCAGCCGAGTGGGTTTGGGTCTAGCCTAGTGGGTTTGGGTCAAGCGGAGTGGGTTTGGGTCTAGCGGAGTGGGTTTGGGTCTAGCGGAGTGGGTTTGGGTCTACTGGACTGGGTTTTGGGTCTAGCCGAGTGGGTTTGGGTCTGGTGGATTGGGTTCGGGTCTAGCGGATTTGGTTTGCGTCTATCGGAGTGGGTTTGGGTCTAGCCGATTGGGTTTGGGTCTAGCAGAGTGGGTTTGGGTCTAGCGGAGTGTGTTTGGGTCTAGCCGAGTGGGTTTGTGTCTAGCCGAGTGGGTTTGGCTCTAGCGGAGTGGTTTTGGGTCTAGCCGAGTGGGTTTGGGTCTAGCGGAGTGGGTTTGGGTCTAGCGGAGTGGGTTTGGTCTAGCCGATTGGGTTTGGGTCTAGCAGAGTGGGTTTTCGTCTAACCGAGTGGGTTTGAGTCTAGCGGAGTGGGTTTGGGTCTAGCGGAGTGTGTTTGGGTCTAGCGGAGTGGGTTTGGGTCTAGCCAAGTGGGTTTGCGTCTAGCCGAGTGGGTTTGCGTCTAGCCGATTGGGTTTGGGTCCAGCCTAGTGGGTTTGGGTCTAGCCTAGTGGGTTTGGGTCTAGCGGAGTGGGTTTGGGTCTAGCGGAGTGGGTTTGGGTCTAGCGGAGTGGGTTTGGGTCTAGCGGAGTGGGTTTGGGTCTACTGGACTGGGTTTTGGGTCTAGCCGAGTGGGTTTGGGTCTAGTGGATTGGGTTTGTGTCTAGCGGAGTGGGTTTGGGTCTAGCGGAGTGGGTTTGGGTCTAGCCGATTGGGTTTGGGTCTAGCAGAGTGGGTTTTCGTCTAACCGAGTGGGTTTGCGTCTAGCCGAGTGGGTTTGGGTCTAGCCGAGTGGGTTTGGGTCTAGCCGAGTGGGTTTGGGTCTAGCCCAGTGGGTTTGCGTCTAGCCGAGTGGGTTTGCGTCTAGCCGATTGGGTTTGGGTCCAGCCTAGTGGGTTTGGGTCTAGCCTAGTGGGTTTGGGTCTAGCGGAGTGGGTTTGGGTCTAGCGGAGTGGGTTTGGGTCTAGCGGAGTGGGTTTGGGTCTACTGGACTGGGTTTTGGGTCTAGCCGAGTGGGTTTGGGTCTAGTGGATTGGGTTTGGGTCTAGCGGAGTGGGTTTGGGTCTAGCGGAGTGGGTTTGGGTCTAGCCGATTGGGTTTGGGTCTAGCTGAGTGGGTTTGGGTCTAGCGGAGTGTGTTTGGGTCTAGCCGAGTGGGTTTATGTCTAGCCGAGTGGGTTTGGCTCTAGCGGAGTTGTTTTGGGTCTAGCCGAGTGGGTTTGGGCCTAGCCGAGTGGGTTTGGGTCTAGCCGAGTGGGTTTGTCTAGCCGAGTGGGTTTCGGTCTAGCCGAGTGTGTTTGGGTCTAGCCGAGTGGGTTTGGGTCTAGCCGAGTGGGTTTGCGCCTAACGGAGTGGGTTTGAGCCAAGCGGAGTGGGTTTGGGTCTAGCGGAGTGGCTTTGGGTCTAGCAGAGTGGGTTTACGTCTAGCGGAGTGTGTTTGTGTCCAGCGGAGTGGGTTTGGGTCTAGCGGACTGGGTTTGGGCCTAGCGGAATGGGTTTGGGTCTAGCCGAGTGGGTTTGCGTCTAGCCGATTGGGTTTGGGTCTAGACAAGTGGGTTTGGGTCTAGAGGAGTGGGTTTGGGTCTCGCCGAGTGGGTTTGTGTCTAGCCGAGTGGGTTTGGGTCTAGCCGAGTGGGTTTGTGTATAGCCGAGTGGGTTTGGGTCTAGCAGAGTGGGTTTGGGTCTAGCCGAGTGGGTTTGGGTCTAGCCGAGTGGGTTTGGTCTAGCCGAGTGGGTTTGGGTCTAGCCGAGTATGTTTGGGTCTGGCGGAGTGGGTTTGAGTCTAGCGGAGTGGGTTTGGGCCTAGCCGAGTTGGTTTGGGGCTAGCCGAGTGGGTTTGGTCTAGACGAGTGGGTTTGGGTCTAGCCGAGTGTGTTTGGGTCTAGCCGAGTGGGTTTGGGTCCAGCCGAGTGGGTTTGCGCCTAACGGAGTGGGTTTGAGCCAAGCGGAGTGGGTTTGGGTCTAGCGGAGTGGCTTTGGGTCTAGCAGAGTGGGTTTACGTCTAGCGGAGTGTGTTTGCGTCTAGCGGAGTGGGTTTGGTTCTAGCGGACTGGGTTTGGGCCTAGCGGAATGGGTTTGGGTCTAGCCGAGTGGGTTTGCGTCTAGCCGACTGTGTTTGGGTCTAGACGAGTGGGTTTGGGTCTAGAGGAGTGGGTTTGTGTCTCGCCGAGTGGGTTTGTGTCTAGCCGAGTGGGTTTGGGTCTAGCCGAGTGGGTTTGTGTATAGCCGAGTGGGTTTGGGTCTAGCAGAGTGGGTTTGGGTCTAGCCGAGTGGGTTTGGGTCTAGCCGAGTGGGTTTGGTCTAGCCGAGTGGGTTTGGGTCTAGCCGAGTATGTTTGGGTCTAGCGGAGTGGGTTTGAGTCTAGCGGAGTGGGTTTGGGTCTAGCGGAGTGGGTTTGGGTCTAGCGGAGTGGGTTTTGGTCTAACCGAGTGGGTTTGCGTCTAGCCGAGTGGGTTTGGGTCTAGCCGAGTGGGTTTGGGTCTAGCCGAGTGGGTTTGGGTCTAGCCAAGTGCGTTTGCGTCTAGCCGAGTGGGTTTGGGTCTAGCCGATTGGGTTTGGGTCCAGCCTAGTGGGTTTGGGTCTAGCCTAGTGGGTTTGGGTCTAGCGGAGTGGGTTTGGGTCTAGCGGAGTGGGTTTGGGTCTAGCGGAGTGGGTTTGGGTCTACTGGACTGGGTTTTGGGTCTAGCGGAGTGGGTTTGGGTCTAGTGGATTGGGTTCGGGTCTAGCGGAGTGGGTTAGGGTCTAGCCGAGTGGGTTTGGTCTAGCCGAGTGGGTTTGGGTCTAGCCGAGTATGTTTGGGTCTAGCGGAGTGGGTTTGAGTCTAGCGGAGTGGGTTTGGGTCTAGCGGAGTGGGTTTGCGTCTAGCGGAGTGGGTTTGGGTCTAGCGGAGTGGGTTTGGGTCTATCGGAGTGGGTTTGGGTCTAGCCGATTGGGTTTGGGTCTAGCAGAGTGGGTTTGGGTCTAGCGGAGTGTGTTTGGGTCTAGCCGAGTGGGTTTGTGTCTAGCCGAGTGGGTTTGGCTCTAGCGGAGTGGTTTTGGGTCTAGCCGAGTGGGTTTGGGCCTAGACGAGTGGGTTTGGGTCTAGCCGAGTGGGTTTGGTCTAGCCGAGTGGGTTTGGGTCTAGCCGAGTGTGTTTGGGTCTAGCCGAGTGGGTTTGGGTCTAGCCGAGTGGGTTTGCGCCTAACGGAGTGGGTTTGAGCCAAGCGGAGTGGGTTTGGGTCTAGCGGAGTGGCTTTGGGTCTAGCAGAGTGGGTTTACGTCTAGCGGAGTGTGTTTGCGTCTAGCGGAGTGGGTTTGGGTCTAGCGGACTGGGTTTGGGTCTAGCCGAGTGGGTTTGTGTATAGCCGAGTGGGTTTGGGTCTAGCAGAGTGGGTTTGGGTCTAGCCGAGTGGGTTTGGGTCTAGCCGAGTGGGTTTGGTCTAGCCGAGTGGGTTTGGGTCTAGCCGAGTATGTTTGGGTCTAGCGGAGTGGGTTTGAGTCTAGCGGAGTGGGTTTGGGTCTAGCGGAGTGGGTTTGGGTCTAGCCGATTGGGTTTGGGTCTAGCAGAGTGGGTTTGGGTCTAGCGGAGTGTGTTTGGGTCTAGCCGAGTGGGTTTATGTCTAGCCGAGTGGGTTTGGCTCTAGCGGAGTTGTTTTGGGTCTAGCCGAGCGGGTTTGGGCCTAGCCGAGTGGGTTTGGGTCTAGCCGAGTGGGTTTGGTCTAGCCGAGTGGGTTTCGGTCTAGCCGAGTGTGTTTGCGTCTAGCCGAGTGGGTTTGGGTCTAGCCGAGTGGGTTTGCACCTAACGGAGTGGGTTTGAGCCAAGCGGAGTGGGTTTGGGTCTAGCGGAGTGGCTTTGGGTCTAGCAGAGTGGGTTTACGTCTAGCGGAGTGTGTTTGCGTCCAGCGGAGTGGGTTTGGGTCTAGCGGACTGGGTTTGGGCCTAGCGGAATGGGTTTGGGTCTAGCCGAGTGGGTTTGCGTCTAGCCGATTGGGTTTGGGTCTGGACAAGTGGGTTTGGGTCTGGAGGAGTGGGTTTGGGTCTCGCCGAGTGGGTTTGTGTCTAGCCGAGTGGGTTTGGGTCTAGCCGAGTGGGTTTGTGTATAGCCGAGTGGGTTTGGGTCTAGCAGAGTGGGTTTGGGTCTAGCCGAGTGGGTTTGGGTCTAGCCGAGTGGGTTTGGTCTAGCCGAGTGGGTTTGGGTCTAGCCGAGTATGTTTGGGTCTGGCGGAGTGGGTTTGAGTCTCGCGGAGTGGGTTTGGGCCTAGCCGAGTTGGTTTGGGGCTAGCCGAGTGGGTTTGGTCTAGACGAGTGGGTTTGGGTCTAGCCGAGTGTGTTTGGGTCTAGCCGAGTGGGTTTGGGTCCAGCCGAGTGGGTTTGCGCCTAACGGAGTGGGTTTCAGTCAAGCGGAGTGGGTTTGGGTCTAGCGGAGTGGCTTTGGGTCTAGCAGAGTGGGTTTACGTCTAGCGGAGTGTGTTTGCGTCTAGCGGAGTGGGTTTGGTTCTAGCGGACTGGGTTTGGGCCTAGCGGAATGGGTTTGGCTCTAGCCGAGTGGGTTTGCGTCTAGCCGACTGTGTTTGGGTCTAGACGAGTGGGTTTGGGTCTAGAGGAGTGGGTTTGTGTCTCGCCGAGTGGGTTTGTGTCTAGCCGAGTGGGTTTGGGTCTAGCCGAGTGGGTTTGTGTATAGCCGAGTGGGTTTGGGTCTAGCAGAGTGGGTTTGGGTCTAGCCGAGTGGGTTTGGGTCTAGCCGAGTGGGTTTGGTCTAGCCGAGTGGGTTTGGGTCTAGCCGAGTATGTTTGGGTCTAGCGG
This sequence comes from Raja brachyura, assembly GCA_963514005.1. The sequence continues at coordinate 27,119,134 of OY740815.1, read as the reverse complement.
AGTGGGTTTGAGTCTAGCGGAGTGGGTTTAGGTCTAGCGGAGTGGGTTTGGGTCTAGCGGAGTGGGTTTTGGTCTAACCGAGTGGGTTTGCGTCTAGCCGAGTGGGTTTGGGTCTAGCCGAGTGGGTTTGGGTCTAGCCGAGTGGGTTTGGGTCTAGCCAAGTGCGTTTGCGTCTAGCCGAGTGGGTTTGGGTCTAGCCGATTGGGTTTGGGTCCAGCCTAGTGGGTTTGGGTCTAGCCTAGTGGGTTTGGGTCTAGCGGAGTGGGTTTGGGTCTAGCGGAGTGGGTTTGGGTCTAGCGGAGTGGGTTTGGGTCTACTGGACTGGGTTTTGGGTCTAGCGGAGTGGGTTTGGGTCCAGTGGATTGGGTTCGGGTCTAGCGGAGTGGGTTTGGGTCTAGCCGAGTGGGTTTGGTCTAGCCGAGTGGGTTTGGGTCTAGCCGAGTATGTTTGGGTCTAGCGGAGTGGGTTTGAGTCTAGCGGAGTGGGTTTGGGTCTAGCGGAGTGGGTTTGCGTCTAGCGGAGTGGGTTTGGGTCTAGCGGAGTGGGTTTGGGTCTATCGGAGTGGGTTTGGGTCTAGCCGATTGGGTTTGGGTCTAGCAGAGTGGGTTTGGGTCTAGCGGAGTGTGTTTGGGTCTAGCCGAGTGGGTTTGTGTCTAGCCGAGTGGGTTTGGCTCTAGCGGAGTGGTTTTGGGTCTAGCCGAGTGGGTTTGGGCCTAGACGAGTGGGTTTGGGTCTAGCCGAGTGGGTTTGGTCTAGCCGAGTGGGTTTGGGTCTAGCCGAGTGTGTTTGGGTCTAGCCGAGTGGGTTTGGGTCTAGCCGAGTGGGTTTGCGCCTAACGGAGTGGGTTTGAGCCAAGCGGAGTGGGTTTGGGTCTAGCGGAGTGGCTTTGGGTCTAGCAGAGTGGGTTTACGTCTAGCGGAGTGTGTTTGCGTCTAGCGGAGTGGGTTTGGGTCTAGCGGACTGGGTTTGGGTCTAGCCGAGTGGGTTTGTGTATAGCCGAGTGGGTTTGGGTCTAGCTGAGTGGGTTTGGGTCTAGCCGAGTGGGTTTGGGTCTAGCCGAGTGGGTTTGGTCTAGCCGAGTGGGTTTGGGTCTAGCCGAGTATGTTTGGGTCTAGCGGAGTGGGTTTGAGTCTAGCGGAGTGGGTTTGGGTCTAGCGGAGTGGGTTTGGGTCTAGCGGAGTGGGTTTTGGTCTAACCGAGTGGGTTTGCGTCTAGCCGAGTGGGTTTGGGTCTAGCCGAGTGGGTTTGGGTCTAGCCGAGTGGGTTTGGGTCTAGCCAAGTGGGTTTGCGTCTAGCCGAGTGGGTTTGGGTCTAGCCGATTGGGTTTGGGTCCAGCCTAGTGGGTTTGGGTCTAGCCTAGTGGGTTTGGGTCAAGCGGAGTGGGTTTGGGTCTAGCGGAGTGGGTTTGGGTCAAGCGGAGTGGGTTTGGGTCTACTGGACTGGGTTTTGGGTCTAGCCGAGTGGGTTTGGGTCTGGTGGATTGGGTTCGGGTCTAGCGGATTTGGTTTGGGTCTATCGGAGTGGGTTTGGGTCTAGCCGATTGGGTTTGGGTCTAGCAGAGTGGGTTTGGGTCTAGCGGAGTGTGTTTGGGTCTAGCCGAGTGGGTTTGTGTCTAGCCGAGTGGGTTTGGCTCTAGCGGAGTGGTTTTGGGTCTAGCCGAGTGGGTTTGGGTCTAGCGGAGTGGGTTTGGGTCTAGCGGAGTGGGTTTGGTCTAGCCGATTGGGTTTGGGTCTAGCAGAGTGGGTTTTCGTCTAACCGAGTGGGTTTGAGTCTAGCGGAGTGGGTTTGGGTCTAGCGGAGTGTGTTTGGGTCTAGCGGAGTGGGTTTGGGTCTAGCCAAGTGGGTTTGCGTCTAGCCGAGTGGGTTTGCGTCTAGCCGATTGGGTTTGGGTCCAGCCTAGTGGGTTTGGGTCTAGCCTAGTGGGTTTGGGTCTAGCGGAGTGGGTTTGGGTCTAGCGGAGTGGGTTTGGGTCTAGCGGAGTGGGTTTGGGTCTAGCGGAGTGGGTTTGGGTCTACTGGACTGGGTTTTGGGTCTAGCCGAGTGGGTTTGGGTCTAGTGGATTGGGTTTGGGTCTAGCGGAGTGGGTTTGGGTCTAGCGGAGTGGGTTTGGGTCTAGCCGATTGGGTTTGGGTCTAGCAGAGTGGGTTTTCGTCTAACCGAGTGGGTTTGCGTCTAGCCGAGTGGGTTTGGGTCTAGCCGAGTGGGTTTGGGTCTAGCCGAGTGGGTTTGGGTCTAGCCAAGTGGGTTTGCGTCTAGCCGAGTGGGTTTGCGTCTAGCCGATTGGGTTTGGGTCCAGCCTAGTGGGTTTGGGTCTAGCCTAGTGGGTTTGGGTCTAGCGGAGTGGGTTTGGGTCTAGCGGAGTGGGTTTGGGTCTAGCGGAGTGGGTTTGGGTCTACTGGACTGGGTTTTGGGTCTAGCCGAGTGGGTTTGGGTCTAGTGGATTGGGTTTGGGTCTAGCGGAGTGGGTTTGGGTCTAGCGGAGTGGGTTTGGGTCTAGCCGATTGGGTTTGGGTCTAGCAGAGTGGGTTTGGGTCTAGCGGAGTGTGTTTGGGTCTAGCCGAGTGGGTTTATGTCTAGCCGAGTGGGTTTGGCTCTAGCGGAGTTGTTTTGGGTCTAGCCGAGTGGGTTTGGGCCTAGCCGAGTGGGTTTGGGCCTAGCCGAGTGGGTTTGGTCTAGCCGAGTGGGTTTCGGTCTAGCCGAGTGTGTTTGGGTCTAGCCGAGTGGGTTTGGGTCTAGCCGAGTGGGTTTGCGCCTAACGGAGTGGGTTTGAGCCAAGCGGAGTGGGTTTGGGTCTAGCGGAGTGGCTTTGGGTCTAGCAGAGTGGGTTTACGTCTAGCGGAGTGTGTTTGCGTCCAGCGGAGTGGGTTTGGGTCTAGCGGACTGGGTTTGGGCCTAGCGGAATGGGTTTGGGTCTAGCCGAGTGGGTTTGCGTCTAGCCGATTGGGTTTGGGTCTAGACAAGTGGGTTTGGGTCTAGAGGAGTGGGTTTGGGTCTCGCCGAGTGGGTTTGTGTCTAGCCGAGTGGGTTTGGGTCTAGCCGAGTGGGTTTGTGTATAGCCGAGTGGGTTTGGGTCTAGCAGAGTGGGTTTGGGTCTAGCCGAGTGGGTTTGGGTCTAGCCGAGTGGGTTTGGTCTAGCCGAGTGGGTTTGGGTCTAGCCGAGTATGTTTGGGTCTGGCGGAGTGGGTTTGAGTCTAGCGGAGTGGGTTTGGGCCTAGCCGAGTTGGTTTGGGGCTAGCCGAGTGGGTTTGGTCTAGACGAGTGGGTTTGGGTCTAGCCGAGTGTGTTTGGGTCTAGCCGAGTGGGTTTGGGTCCAGCCGAGTGGGTTTGCACCTAACGGAGTGGGTTTGAGCCAAGCGGAGTGGGTTTGGGTCTAGCGGAGTGGCTTTGGGTCTAGCAGAGTGGGTTTGGGTCTAGCCAAGTGCGTTTGCGTCTAGCCGAATGGGTTTGGGTCTAGCCGATTGGGTTTGGGTCCAGCCTAGTGGGTTTGGGTCTAGCCTAGTGGGTTTGGGTCTAGCGGAGTGGGTTTGGGTCTAGCGGAGTGGGTTTGGGTCTAGTGGAGTGGGTTTGGGTCTACTGGACTGGGTTTTGGGTCTAGCGGAGTGGGTTTGGGTCTAGTGGATTGGGTTCGGGTCTAGCGGAGTGGGTTTGGGTCTAGCCGAGTGGGTTTGGTCTAGCCGAGTGGGTTTGGGTCTAGCCGAGTATGTTTGGGTCTAGCGGAGTGGGTTTGAGTCTAGCGGAGTGGGTTTGGGTCTAGCGGAGTGGGTTTGCGTCTAGCGGAGTGGGTTTGGGTCTAGCGGAGTGGGTTTGGGTCTATCGGAGTGGGTTTGGGTCTAGCCGATTGGGTTTGGGTCTAGCAGAGGGGGTTTGGGTCTAGCGGAGTGTGTTTGGGTCTAGCCGAGTGGGTTTGTGTCTAGCCGAGTGGGTTTGGCTCTAGCGGAGTGGTTTTGGGTCTAGCCGAGTGGGTTTGGGCCTAGACGAGTGGGTTTGGGTCTAGCCGAGTGGGTTTGGTCTAGCCGAGTGGGTTTGGGTCTAGCCGAGTGTGTTTGGGTCTAGCCGAGTGGGTTTGGGTCTAGCCGAGTGGGTTTGCGCCTAACGGAGTGGGTTTGAGCCAAGCGGAGTGGGTTTGGGTCTAGCGGAGTGGCTTTGGGTCTAGCAGAGTGGGTTTACGTCTAGCGGAGTGTGTTTGCGTCTAGCGGAGTGGGTTTGGGTCTAGCGGACTGGGTTTGGGCCTAGCGGAATGGGTTTGGGTCTAGCCGAGTGGGTTTGCGTCTAGCCGACTGGGTTTGGGTCTAGACGAGTGGGTTTGGGTCTAGAGGAGTGGGTTTGTGTCTCGCCGAGTGGGTTTGTGTCTAGCCGAGTGTGTTTGGGCCTAGCCGAGTGGGTTTGTGTATAGCCGAGTGGGTTTGGGTCTAGCAGAGTGGGTTTGGGTCTAGCCGAGTGGGTTTGGGTCTAGCCGAGTGGGTTTGGTCTAGCCGAGTGGGTTTGCGTCTAGCCGAGTATGTTTGGGTCTAGCGGAGTGGGTTTGAGTCTAGCGGAGTGGGTTTGGGTCTAGCGGAGTGGGTTTGGGTCTAGCGGAGTGGGTTTTGGTCTAACCGAGTGGGTTTGCGTCTAGCCGAGTGGGTTTGGGTCTAGCCGAGTGGGTTTGGGTCTAGCCGAGTGGGTTTGGGTCTAGCCAAGTGGGTTGCGTCTAGCCGAGTGGGTTTGGGTCTAGCCGATTGGGTTTGGGTCCAGCCTAGTGGGTTTGGGTCTAGCCTAGTGGGTTTGGGTCAAGCGGAGTGGGTTTGGGTCTAGCGGAGTGGGTTTGGGTCTAGCGGAGTGGGTTTGGGTCTACTGGACTGGGTTTTGGGTCTAGCCGAGTGGGTTTGGGTCTGGTGGATTGGGTTCGGGTCTAGCGGATTTGGTTTGGGTCTATCGGAGTGGGTTTGGGTCTAGCCGATTGGGTTTGGGTCTAGCAGAGTGGGTTTGGGTCTAGCGGAGTGTGTTTGGGTCTAGCCGAGTGGGTTTGTGTCTAGCCGAGTGGGTTTGGCTCTAGCGGAGTGGTTTTGGGTCTAGCCGAGTGGGTTTGGGTCTAGCGGAGTGGGTTTGGGTCTAGCGGAGTGGGTTTGGTCTAGCCGATTGGGTTTGGGTCTAGCAGAGTGGGTTTTCGTCTAACCGAGTGGGTTTGAGTCTAGCGGAGTGGGTTTGGGTCTAGCGGAGTGTGTTTGGGTCTAGCGGAGTGGGTTTGGGTCTAGCCAAGTGGGTTTGCGTCTAGCCGAGTGGGTTTGCGTCTAGCCGATTGGGTTTGGGTCCAGCCTAGTGGGTTTGGGTCTAGCCTAGTGGGTTTGGGTCTAGCGGAGTGGGTTTGGGTCTAGCGGAGTGGGTTTGGGTCTAGCGGAGTGGGTTTGGGTCTAGCGGAGTGGGTTTGGGTCTACTGGACTGGGTTTTGGGTCTAGCCGAGTGGGTTTGGGTCTAGTGGATTGGGTTTGGGTCTAGCGGAGTGGGTTTGGGTCTAGCGGAGTGGGTTTGGGTCTAGCCGATTGGGTTTGGGTCTAGCAGAGTGGGTTTTCGTCTAACCGAGTGGGTTTGCGTCTAGCCGAGTGGGTTTGGGTCTAGCCGAGTGGGTTTGGGTCTAGCCGAGTGGGTTTGGGTCTAGCCAAGTGGGTTTGCGTCTAGCCGAGTGGGTTTGCGTCTAGCCGATTGGGTTTGGGTCCAGCCTAGTGGGTTTGGGTCTAGCCTAGTGGGTTTGGGTCTAGCGGAGTGGGTTTGGGTCTAGCGGAGTGGGTTTGGGTCTAGCGGAGTGGGTTTGGGTCTACTGGACTGGGTTTTGGGTCTAGCCGAGTGGGTTTGGGTCTAGTGGATTGGGTTTGGGTCTAGCGGAGTGGGTTTGGGTCTAGCGGAGTGGGTTTGGGTCTAGCCGATTGGGTTTGGGTCTAGCAGAGTGGGTTTGGGTCTAGCGGAGTGTGTTTGGGTCTAGCCGAGTGGGTTTATGTCTAGCCGAGTGGGTTTGGCTCTAGCGGAGTTGTTTTGGGTCTAGCCGAGTGGGTTTGGGCCTAGCCGAGTGGGTTTGGGCCTAGCCGAGTGGGTTTGGTCTAGCCGAGTGGGTTTCGGTCTAGCCGAGTGTGTTTGGGTCTAGCCGAGTGGGTTTGGGTCTAGCCGAGTGGGTTTGCGCCTAACGGAGTGGGTTTGAGCCAAGCGGAGTGGGTTTGGGTCTAGCGGAGTGGCTTTGGGTCTAGCAGAGTGGGTTTACGTCTAGCGGAGTGTGTTTGCGTCCAGCGGAGTGGGTTTGGGTCTAGCGGACTGGGTTTGGGCCTAGCGGAATGGGTTTGGGTCTAGCCGAGTGGGTTTGCGTCTAGCCGATTGGGTTTGGGTCTAGACAAGTGGGTTTGGGTCTAGAGGAGTGGGTTTGGGTCTCGCCGAGTGGGTTTGTGTCTAGCCGAGTGGGTTTGGGTCTAGCCGAGTGGGTTTGTGTATAGCCGAGTGGGTTTGGGTCTAGCAGAGTGGGTTTGGGTCTAGCCGAGTGGGTTTGAATCTAGCCGAGTGGGTTTGGGTCTAGCGGAGTGGGTTTGGGTCTAGCCGAGTGGGTTTATGTCTAGCCGAGTGGGTTTGTGTCTAGCCGAGTAGGTTTGGGTATAGCCGAGTGGGTTTGGGTCTAGCCGAGTGGGTTTGGGTCTATCCGAGTGGGTTTGGGTCTAGCGGAGTGGGTTTGGGTCTCGCCGAGTGGGTTTGTGTCTAGCCGAGTGGGTTTGGGTCTAGCCTAGTGGGTTTGTGCCTAGCCGAGTGGGTTTGGTTCAAGCCGAGTGGGCTTGGGTCTAGCCGAGTGGGTTTGTGTCTAGCGGAGTGGATTTGGGACGAGCCGAGTGGGTTTGGGTCTAGCGGAGTGGGTTTGGATCTAGCCGAGTGGGTTTGGGTCTAGCCGAGTGGGTTTGGGTCTAGCCGAGGGGGTTTGGACCTAGCCGAGTGGGTTTGGGTGTAGCCGAGTGGGTTTCGGTCTAGCGGAGTGGGTTTGGGTTTAGCCGAGTGGGTTTGGGTCTAGCCGAGTGGGTTTGGGTGTAGCCTATTGGGTTTGGGTCCAGCCGAGTGGGTTTGGGTCTAGCCGAGTGGGGTTGGGTCTTGCCGAGTGGGTTTGGGTCTAGCCGAGTGGGTTTAGGTCTAGCGGAGTGTGTTTGGGTCTAGCGGAGTGGGTTTGGGTCTAGCGGAGTGGGTTTGGGTCTAGCCGAGTGGGTGTGGGTCTAGCCGAGTGGGTTTGGGTCTAGCGGAGTGGGTTTGGGTCTAGCCGAGTGGGCTTTGGATATAGCCGAGTGGGTTTGGGTCTTGCCGAGTGGGATTGGGTCTAGCCGAGTGGGTTTGGGTCTAGCCGAGTGGGTTTGGGTCTTGCCGAGTGGGTTTGGGTCTGGCGAAGTGGGTTTCGGTCTAGCCGAGTGGGTTTGGGTCTAGCCGAGTGGATTTGGGTTTAGCCGAGTGGGTTTGGGTCTAGCCGAGTGGGTTTGGGTCTAGCCGAGTGGGTTTGGGTCTAACCGAGTGGGTTTGGGTGTAGCCGAGTGGGTTTGGGTCTAGCCGAGTGGGTTTGTGTTTAGCCGATTGGGTTAGGGTCTAGCCGAGTGGGTTTGTGTCTAGCCGAGTGGGTTTGTGTCTAGCCGAGTGGGTTTGGGTGTAGCCGAGTAGGTTTGGGTCTAGCCGAGTGGGTTTGGGCCTAGCCGAGTGGGTTTGGGCCTAGCCGAGTGGGTTTGGGTCTAGCCGAGTGGGTTTGGGTCTAGCCGAGTGGGTTTGGGTCTAGCCGAGTGGGTTTGTGTCTAGCCGAGTGGGTTTGTGTCTAGCCGAGTGGGTTTGGGTCTAGCCGAGTGGGTTTGGGTCTAGCCGAGTGGGTTTGGGTCTAGCCGAGTGGGGTTGGGTCTAGCCGAGTGGGTTTGGGTCTAGCCGAGTGGGTTTGGGTATAGCCGAGTGGGTTTGGGTCTGGCCGAGTGGGTTTGGGCCTAGCCGAGTGGGTTTGGGTCTGGCGAAGTGGGTTTCGGTCTCGCCGAGTGGGTTTGGGTCTAGCCGAGTGGGTTTGGGTCTAGCGGAGTGGGTTTGGGTCTAGCCGAGTGGGTTTATGTCTAGCCGAGTGGGTTTGTGTCCAGCCGAGTAGGTTTGGGTCTAGCCGAGTGGGTTTGGGTCTAGCCGAGTGGGTTTGGGTCTATCCGAGTGGGTTTGGGTCTAGCGGAGTGGGTTTGGGTCTCGCCGAGTGGGTTTGTGTCTAGCCGAGTGGGTTTGGGTCTAGCCTAGTGGGTTTGTGCCTAGCCGAGTGGGTTCGGTTCAAGCCGAGTGGGCTTGGGTCTAGCCGAGTGGGTTTGTGTCTAGCGGAGTGGGTTTGGGACGAGCCGAGTGGGTTTGGGTCTAGCGGAGTGGGTTTGGATCAAGCCGAGTGGGTTTGGGTCTAGCCGAGTGGGTTTGGGTCTAGCCGAGGGGGTTTGGACCTAGCCGAGTGGGTTTGGGTGTAGCCGAGTGGGTTTGGGTCTAGCCGAGTGGGGTTGGGTCTTGCCGAGTGGGTTTGGGTCTAGCCGAGTGGGTTTAGGTCTAGCGGAGTGGGTTTGGGTCTAGCGGAGTGGGTTTGGGTCTAGCGGAGTGGGTTTGGGTCTAGCCGAGTGGGTGTGGGTCTAGCCGAGAGGGTTTGGGTCTAGCCGAGTGGGTTTGGGTCTAGCCGAGTGGGTTTTGGATATAGCCAAGTGGGTTTGGGTCTTGCCGAGTGGGTTTGGGTCTAGCCGAGTGGGTTTGGGTCTAGCCGAGTGGGTTTGGGTCTTGCCGAGTGGGTTTGGGTCTGGCGAAGTGGGTTTCGGTCTAGCCGAGTGGGTTTGGGTCTAGCCGAGTGGATTTGGGTTTAGCCGAGTGGGTTTGGGTCTAGCCGAGTGGGTTTGGGTCTAGCCGAGTGGGTTTGGGTCTAGCCGAGTGGGTTTGGGTGTAGCCGAGTGGGTTTGGGTCTAGCCGAGTGGGTTTGTGTTTAGCCGATTGGGTTAGGGTCTAGCCGAGTGGGTTTGTGTCTAGCCGAGTGGGTTTGTGTCTAGCCGAGTGGGTTTGGGTGTAGCCGAGTAGGTTTGGGTCTAGCCGAGTGGGTTTGGGCCTAGCCGAGTGGGTTTGGGCCTAGCCGAGTGGGTTTGGGACTAGCCGAGTGGGTTTGGGTCTAGCCGAGTGGGTTTGGGTCTAGCCGAGTGGGTTTGGGTCTAGCCGAGTGGGTTTGGGTCTAGCCGAGTGGGTTTGTGTCTAGCCGAGTGGGTTTGTGTCTAGCCGAGTGGGTTTGTGTCTAGCCGAGTGGGTTTGGGTCTAGCCGAGTGGGTTTGGGTCTAGCCGAGTGGGTTTGGGTCTAGCCGAGTGGGGTTGGGTCTAGCCGAGTGGGTTTGGGTCTAGCCGAGTGGGTTTGGGTATAGCCGAGTGGGTTTGGGTCTGGCCGAGTGGGTTTGGGTCTAGCCGAGTGGGTTTGGGTCTAGCCGAGTGGGTTTGGGTCTAGCCGAGTGGGTTTAGGTCTATCCGAGTGGGTTTGGGTCTAGCGGAGTGGGTTTGGGTCTAGCCGAGTGGGTTTGGGTCTAGCCGAGTGGGTTTGGGTCTAGCCGAGTGGGTTTGTGCCTAGCCGAGTGGGTTTGGTTCAAGCCGAGTGGGCTTGGGTCTAGCCGAGTGGGTTTGGGTCTAGCCGAGTGGGTTTGTGTCTAGCGGAGTGGGTTTGGGACTAGCCGAGTGGGTTTGGGTCTGGCGGAGTGGGTTTGGATCTAGACGAGTGCGTTTGGGTCTAGCCGAGTGGGTTTGGGTCTAGCCGAGGGGGTTTGTGCCTAGCCGAGTGGGTTTGGTTCAAGCCGAGTGGGCTTGGGTCTAGCCGAGTGGGTTTGTGTCTAGCGGAGTGGGTTTGGGACGAGCCGAGTGGGTTTGGGTCTAGCGGAGTGGGTTTGGATCAAGCCGAGTGGGTTTGGGTCTAGCCGAGTGGGTTTGGGTCTAGCCGAGGGGGTTTGGACCTAGCCGAGTGGGTTTGGGTGTAGCCGAGTGGGTTTCGGTCTAGCGGAGTGGGTTTGGGTTTAGCCGAGTGGGTTTGGGTCTAGCCGAGTGGGTTTGGGTGTAGCCTATTGGGTTTGTGTCCAGCCGAGTGGGTTTGGGTCTAGCCGAGTGGGGTTGGGTCTTGCCGAGTGGGTTTGGGTCTAGCCGAGTGGGTTTAGGTCTAGCGGAGTGGGTTTGGGTCTAGCGGAGTGGGTTTGGGTCTAGCGGAGTGGGTTTGGGTCTAGCCGAGTGGGTGTGGGTCTAGCCGAGAGGGTTTGGGTCTAGCCGAGTGGGTTTGGGTCTAGCCGAGTGGGTTTTGGATATAGGCAAGTGGGTTTGGGTCTTGCCGAGTGGGTTTGGGTGTAGCCGAGTGGGTTTGGGTCTAGCCGAGTGGGTTTGGGTCTTGCCGAGTGGGTTTGGGTCTGGCGAAGTGGGTTTGGGTCTAGCCGAGTGGGTTTGGGTCTAGCCGAGTGGGTTTGGGTCTAGCCGAGTGGGTTTGGGTGTAGCCGAGTGGGTTTGGGTCTAGCCGAGTGGGTTTGTGTTTAGCCGATTGGGTTAGGGTCTAGCCGAGTGGGTTTGTGTCTAGCCGAGTGGGTTTGTGTCTAGCCGAGTGGGTTTGGGTGTAGCCGAGTAGGTTTGGGTCTAGCCGAGTGGGTTTGGGCCTAGCCGAGTGGGTTTGGGCCTAGCCGAGTGGGTTTGGGACTAGCCGAGTGGGTTTGGGTCTAGCCGAGTGGGTTTGGGTCTAGCGGAGTGGGTTTGGGTCTAGCCGAGTGGGTTTGGGTCTAGCCGAGTGGGTTTGGGTCTAGCCGAGTGGGTTTATGCCTAGCCGAGTGGGTTTGGTTCAAGCCGAGTGGGCTTGGGTCTAGCCGAGTGGGTTTGGGTCTAGCCGAGTGGGTTTGTGTCTAGCGGAGTGGGTTTGGGACTAGCCGAGTGGGTTTGGGTCTGGCGGAGTGGGTTTGGATCTAGACGAGTGCGTTTGGGTCTAGCCGAGTGGGTTTGGGTCTAGCCGAGGGGGTTTGGGCCTAGCCGAGTGGGTTTGGGTGTAGCCGAGTGGGTTTCGGTCTAGCGGAGTGGGTTTGGGTTTAGCCGAGTGGGTTTGGGTCTAGCCGAGTGGGTTTGGGTGTAGCCTATTGGGTTTGGGTCTGGCCGAGTGGGTTTGGGTCTAGCCGAGTGGGGTTGGGTCTTGCCGAGTGGGTTTGGGTCTAGCCGAGTGGGTTTAGGTCTAGCGGAGTGGGTTTGGGTCTAGCGGAGTGGGTTTGGGTCTAGCGGAGTGGGTTTGGGTCTAGCCGAGTGGGTGTGGGTCTAGCCGAGTGGGTTTGGGTCTAGCCGAGTGGGTTTGGGTCTAGCCGAGTGGTTTTGGATCTAGCCGAGTGGGTTTGGGTCTAGCCGAGTGGGTTTGGGTCTAGCCGAGTGGGTTTGGGTCTAGCCGAGTGGGTTTGGGTCTAGCCGAGTGGGTTTGGGTCTGGCGCAGTGGGTTTCGGTCTAGCCGAGTGGGTTTGGGTCTAGGCGAGTGGATTTGGGTCTAGCCGAGTGGGTTTGGGTCTAGCCGAGTGTGTTTGGGTCTAGCCGAGTGGGTTTGGGTCTAGCCGAGTGGGTTTGGGTCTAGCCGAGTGGGTTTGTGTTTAGCCGAGTAGGTTAGGGTCTAGCCGAGTGGGTTTGGGTCTAGCCGAGTGGGTTTGGGTCTAGCAGAGTGGGTTCGGATCTAGCCGAGTGGGTTTGGGTCTAGCCGAGTGGGTTTGGGTGTAGCCGAGTGGGTTTCGGTCTAGCGGAGTGGGTTTGGGTTTAGCCGAGTGGGTTTGGGTCTAGCCGAGTGGGTTTGGGTGTAGCCTATTGGGTTTGGGTCCAGCCGAATGGGTTTGGGTCTAGCCGAGTGGGGTTGGGTCTTGCCGAGTGGGGTTGGGTCTAGCCGAGTGGGTTTAGGTCTAGCGGAGTGGGTTTGGGTCTAGCGGAGTGGGGTTGGGTCTAGCCGAGTGGGTTTGGGTCTAGCCGAGTGGGTTTGGGTATAGCCGAGTGGGTTTGGGTCTGGCCGAGTGGGTTTGGGTCTAGCCGAGTGGGTTTGGGTCTAGCCGAGTGGGTTTGGGTCTAGCCGAGTGGGTTTAGGTCTATCCGAGTGGGTTTGGGTCTAGCGGAGTGGGTTTGGGTCTAGCCGAGTGGGTTTGGGTCTAGCCGAGTGGGTTTGGGTCTAGCCGAGTGGGTTTGTGCCTAGCCGAGTGGGTTTGGTTCAAGCCGAGTGGGCTTGGGTCTAGCCGAGTGGGTTTGGGTCTAGCCGAGTGGGTTTGTGTCTAGCGGAGTGGGTTTGGGACTAGCCGAGTGGGTTTTGGTCTGGCGGAATGGGTTTGGATCTAGACGAGTGCGTTTGGGTCTAGCCGAGTGGGTTTGGGTCTAGCCGAGGGGGTTTGGGCCTAGCCGAGTGGGTTTGGGTGTAGCCGAGTGGGTTTCGGTCTAGCGGAGTGGGTTTGGGTTTAGCCGAGTGGGTTTGGGTCTAGCCGAGTGGGTTTGGGTGTAGCCTATTGGGTTTGGGTCTGGCCGAGTGGGTTTGGGTCTAGCCGAGTGGGGTTGGGTCTTGCCGAGTGGGTTTGGGTCTAGCCGAGTGGGTTTAGGTCTAGCGGAGTGGGTTTGGGTCTAGCGGAGTGGGTTTGGGTCTAGCGGAGTGGGTTTGGGTCTAGCCGAGTGGGTGTGGGTCTAGCCGAGTGGGTTTGGGTCTAGCCGAATGGGTTTGGGTCTAGCCGAGTGGTTTTGGATCTAGCCGAGTGGGTTTGGGTCTAGCCGAGTGGGTTTGGGTCTAGCCGAGTGGGTTTGGGTCTAGCCGAGTGGGTTTGGGTCTAGCCGAGTGGGTTTGGGTCTGGCGCAGTGGGTTTCGGTCTAGCCGAGTGGGTTTGGGTCTAGGCGAGTGGATTTGGGTCTAGCCGAGTGGGTTTGGGTCTAGCCGAGTGGGTTTGGGTCTAGCCGAGTGGGTTTGGGTCTAGCCGAGTGGGTTTGGGTCTAGCCGAGTGGGTTTGGGTCTAGCCGAGTGGGTTTGTGTTTAGCCGAGTGGGTTAGGGTCTAGCCGAGTGGGTTTGGGTCTAGCCGAGTGGGTTTGGGTCTAGCAGAGTGGGTTCGGATCTAGCCGAGTGGGTTTGGGTCTAGCCGAGTGGGTTTGGGTGTAGCCGAGTGGGTTTCGGTCTAGCGGAGTGGGTTTGGGTTTAGCCGAGTGGGTTTGGGTCTAGCCGAGTGGGTTTGGGTGTAGCCTATTGGGTTTGGGTCCAGCCGAGTGGGTTTGGGTCTAGCCGAGTGGGTTGGGTCTTGCCGAGTGGGGTTGGGTCTAGCCGAGTGGGTTTAGGTCTAGCGGAGTGGGTTTGGGTCTAGCGGAGTGGGTTTGGGTCTAGCGGAGTGGGTTTGGGTCTAGCCGAGTGGGTGTGGGTCTAGCCGAGTGGGTTTAGGTCTAGCCGAGTGGGTTTGGGTCTAGCCGAGTGGGTTTTGGATATAGCCGAGTGGGTTTGGGTCTTGCCGAGTGGGTTTGGGTCTAGCCGAGTGGGTTTGGGTCTAGCTGAGTGGGTTTGGGTCTTGCCGAGTGGGTTTGGGTCTGGCGAAGTGGGTTTGGGTCTAGCCGAGTGGGTTTGGGTCTAGCCGAGTGGATTTGGGTTTAGCCGAGTGGGTTTGGGTCTAGCCGAGTGGGTTTGGGTCTAGCCGAGTGGGTTTGGGTCTAGCCGAGTGGGTTTGGGTGTAGCCGAGTGGGTTTGGGTCTAGCCGAGTGGGTTTGTGTTTAGCCGACTGGGTTAGGGTCTAGCCGAGTGGGTTTGTGTCTAGCCGAGTGGGTTTGTGTCTAGCCGAGTGGGTTTGGCTGTAGCCGAGTAGGTTTGGGTCTAGCCGAGTGGGTTTGGGCCTAGCCGAGTGGGTTTGGGCCTAGCCGAGTGGGTTTGGGACTAGCCGAGTGGGTTTGGGTCTAGCCGAGTGGGTTTGGGTCTAGCCGAGTGGGTTTGGGTCTAGCCGAGTGGGTTTGGGTCTAGCCGAGTGGGTTTGGGTCTAGCCGAGTGGGTTTGTGTCTAGCCGAGTGGGTTTGTGTCTAGCCGAGTGGGTTTGGGTCTAGCCGAGGGGGTTTGGGTCTAGCCGAGTGGGTTTGGGTCTAGCCGAGGGGGTTTGGGTCTAGCCGAGTGGGTTTGGGTCTAGCCGAGTGGGGTTGGGTCTAGCCGAGTGGGTTTGGGTCTAGCCGAGTGGGTTTGGGTATAGCCGAGTGGGTTTGGGTCTGGCCGAGTGGGTTTGGGTCTAGCCGAGTGGGTTTGGGTCTAGCCGAGTGGGTTTGGGTCTAGCCGAGTGGGTTTGGGTCTATCCGAGTGGGTTTGGGTCTAGCGGAGTGGGTTTGGGTCTAGCCGAGTGGGTTTGGGTCTAGCCGAGTGGGTTTGGGTCTAGCCGAGTGGGTTTGTGCCTAGCCGAGTGGGTTTGGTTGAAGCCGAGTGGGCTTGGGTCTAGCCGAGTGGGTTTGGGTCTAGCCGAGTGGGTTTGTGTCTAGCGGAGTGGGTTTGGGACTAGCCGAGTGGGTTTGGGTCTAGCGGAGTGGGTTTGGATCTAGACGAGTGCGTTTGGGTCTAGCCGAGTGGGTTTGGGTGTAGCCGAGTGGGTTTCGGTCTAGCGGAGTGGGTTTGGGTTTAGCCGAGTGGGTTTGGGTCCAGCCGAGTGGGTTTGGGTGTAGCCTATTGGGTTTGGGTCTAGCCGAGTGGGTTTGGGTCTAGCCGAGTGGGGTTGGGTCTTGCCGAGTGGGTTTGGGTTCAGCCGAGTGGGTTTAGGTCTAGCGGAGTGGGTTTGGGTCTAGCGGAGTGGGTTTGGGTCTAGCGGAGTGGGTTTGGGTCTAGCCGAGTGGGTGTGGGTCTAGCCGAGTGGGTTTGGGTCTAGCCGAGTGGGTTTGTGCCTAGCCGAGTGGGTTTGGTTCAAGCCGAGTGGGCTTGGGTCTAGCCGAGTGGGTTTGGGTCTAGCCGAGTGGGTTTGTGTCTAGCGGAGTGGGTTTGGGACTAGCCGAGTGGGTTTTGGTCTGGCGGAATGGGTTTGGATCTAGACGAGTGCGTTTGGGTCTAGCCGAGTGGGTTTGGGTCTAGCCGAGGGGGTTTGGGCCTAGCCGAGTGGGTTTGGGTGTAGCCGAGTGGGTTTCGGTCTAGCGGAGTGGGTTTGGGTTTAGCCGAGTGGGTTTGGGTCTAGCCGAGTGGGTTTGGGTGTAGCCTATTGGGTTTGGGTCTGGCCGAGTGGGTTTGGGTCTAGCCGAGTGGGGTTGGGTCTTGCCGAGTGGGTTTGGGTCTAGCCGAGTGGGTTTAGGTCTAGCGGAGTGGGTTTGGGTCTAGCGGAGTGGGTTTGGGTCTAGCGGAGTGGGTTTGGGTCTAGCCGAGTGGGTGTGGGTCTAGCCGAGTGGGTTTGGGTCTAGCCGAATGGGTTTGGGTCTAGCCGAGTGGTTTTGGATCTAGCCGAGTGGGTTTGGGTCTAGCCGAGTGGGTTTGGGTCTAGCCGAGTGGGTTTGGGTCTAGCCGAGTGGGTTTGGGTCTAGCCGAGTGGGTTTGGGTCTGGCGCAGTGGGTTTCGGTCTAGCCGAGTGGGTTTGGGTCTAGGCGAGTGGATTTGGGTCTAGCCGAGTGGGTTTGGGTCTAGCCGAGTGGGTTTGGGTCTAGCCGAGTGGGTTTGGGTCTAGCCGAGTGGGTTTGGGTCTAGCCGAGTGGGTTTGGGTCTAGCCGAGTGGGTTTGTGTTTAGCCGAGTGGGTTAGGGTCTAGCCGAGTGGGTTTGGGTCTAGCCGAGTGGGTTTGGGTCTAGCAGAGTGGGTTCGGATCTAGCCGAGTGGGTTTGGGTCTAGCCGAGTGGGTTTGGGTGTAGCCGAGTGGGTTTCGGTCTAGCGGAGTGGGTTTGGGTTTAGCCGAGTGGGTTTGGGTCTAGCCGAGTGGGTTTGGGTGTAGCCTATTGGGTTTGGGTCCAGCCGAGTGGGTTTGGGTCTAGCCGAGTGGGTTGGGTCTTGCCGAGTGGGGTTGGGTCTAGCCGAGTGGGTTTAGGTCTAGCGGAGTGGGTTTGGGTCTAGCGGAGTGGGTTTGGGTCTAGCGGAGTGGGTTTGGGTCTAGCCGAGTGGGTGTGGGTCTAGCCGAGTGGGTTTAGGTCTAGCCGAGTGGGTTTGGGTCTAGCCGAGTGGGTTTTGGATATAGCCGAGTGGGTTTGGGTCTTGCCGAGTGGGTTTGGGTCTAGCCGAGTGGGTTTGGGTCTAGCTGAGTGGGTTTGGGTCTTGCCGAGTGGGTTTGGGTCTGGCGAAGTGGGTTTGGGTCTAGCCGAGTGGGTTTGGGTCTAGCCGAGTGGATTTGGGTTTAGCCGAGTGGGTTTGGGTCTAGCCGAGTGGGTTTGGGTCTAGCCGAGTGGGTTTGGGTCTAGCCGAGTGGGTTTGGGTGTAGCCGAGTGGGTTTGGGTCTAGCCGAGTGGGTTTGTGTTTAGCCGACTGGGTTAGGGTCTAGCCGAGTGGGTTTGTGTCTAGCCGAGTGGGTTTGTGTCTAGCCGAGTGGGTTTGGCTGTAGCCGAGTAGGTTTGGGTCTAGCCGAGTGGGTTTGGGCCTAGCCGAGTGGGTTTGGGCCTAGCCGAGTGGGTTTGGGACTAGCCGAGTGGGTTTGGGTCTAGCCGAGTGGGTTTGGGTCTAGCCGAGTGGGTTTGGGTCTAGCCGAGTGGGTTTGGGTCTAGCCGAGTGGGTTTGGGTCTAGCCGAGTGGGTTTGTGTCTAGCCGAGTGGGTTTGTGTCTAGCCGAGTGGGTTTGGGTCTAGCCGAGGGGGTTTGGGTCTAGCCGAGTGGGTTTGGGTCTAGCCGAGTGGGGTTGGGTCTAGCCGAGTGGGTTTGGGTCTAGCCGAGTGGGTTTGGGTATAGCCGAGTGGGTTTGGGTCTGGCCGAGTGGGTTTGGGTCTAGCCGAGTGGGTTTGGGTCTAGCCGAGTGGGTTTGGGTCTAGCCGAGTGGGTTTGGGTCTATCCGAGTGGGTTTGGGTCTAGCGGAGTGGGTTTGGGTCTAGCCGAGTGGGTTTGGGTCTAGCCGAGTGGGTTTGGGTCTAGCCGAGTGGGTTTGTGCCTAGCCGAGTGGGTTTGGTTGAAGCCGAGTGGGCTTGGGTCTAGCCGAGTGGGTTTGGGTCTAGCCGAGTGGGTTTGTGTCTAGCGGAGTGGGTTTGGGACTAGCCGAGTGGGTTTGGGTCTAGCGGAGTGGGTTTGGATCTAGACGAGTGCGTTTGGGTCTAGCCGAGTGGGTTTGGGTGTAGCCGAGTGGGTTTCGGTCTAGCGGAGTGGGTTTGGGTTTAGCCGAGTGGGTTTGGGTCCAGCCGAGTGGGTTTGGGTGTAGCCTATTGGGTTTGGGTCTAGCCGAGTGGGTTTGGGTCTAGCCGAGTGGGGTTGGGTCTTGCCGAGTGGGTTTGGGTTCAGCCGAGTGGGTTTAGGTCTAGCGGAGTGGGTTTGGGTCTAGCGGAGTGGGTTTGGGTCTAGCGGAGTGGGTTTGGGTCTAGCCGAGTGGGTGTGGGTCTAGCCGAGTGGGTTTGGGTCTAGCCGAGTGGGTTTGGGTCTAGCCGAGTGGTTTTGGATCTAGCCGAGTGGGTTTGGGTCTAGCCGAGTGGGTTTGGGTCTAGCCGAGTGGGTTTGGGTCTAGCCGAGTGGGTTTGGGTCTAGCCGAGTGGGTTTGGGTCTGTCGCAGTGGGTTTCGGTCTAGCCGAGTGGGTTTGGGTCTAGGCGAGTGGATTTGGGTCTAGCCGAGTGGGTTTGGGTCTAGCCGAGTGGGTTTGGGTCTAGCCGAGTGGGTTTGGGTCAAGCCGAGTGGGTTTGGGTCTAGCCGAGTGGGTTTGTGTTTAGCCGAGTGGGTTAGGGTCTAGCCGAGTGGGTTTGTGTCTAGCCGAGTGGGTTTGTGTCTAGCCGAGTGGGTTTGGGTGTAGCCGAGTAGGTTTGGGTCTAGCCGAGTGGGTTTGGGCCTAGCCGAGTGGGTTTGGGCCTAGCCGAGTGGGTTTGGGACTAGCCGAGTGGGTTTGGGTCTAGCCGAGTGGGTTTGGGTCTAGCAGAGTGGGTTCGGATCTAGCCGAGTGGGTTTGGGACTAGCCGAGTGGGTTTGGGTCTAGCCGAGTGGGTTTGGGTCTAGCTGAGTGGGTTTGGGTCTAGCCGAGTGGGTTTGGGTCTAGCCGAGTGGGTTTGGGTCTAGCCTATTGGGTTTGGGTCCAGCCGAGTGGGTTTGGGTCTAGCCGAGTGGGTTTGGGACTAGCCGAGTGGGTTTGGGTCTAGCCGAGTGGGTTTGGGTCTAGCGGAGTGGGTTTGGGTCTAGCCGAGTGGGTTTGGGTCTAGCGGAGTGGGTTTGGGTCTAGCCGAGTGGGTGTGGGTCTAGCCGAGTGGGTTTGTGTCTAGCCGAGTGGGTTTGGGTCTAGCCGAGTGGGTTTGGGTCTAGCCGAGTGGGTTTGGGTCTTGCCGAGTGGGTTTGGGTCTAGCCGAGTGGGTTTGGGTCTAGCTGAGTGGGTTTGGGTCTTGCCGAGTGGGTTTGGATCTAGCCGAGTGGGTTTGGGTCTAGCCGAGTGGGTTTGGGTCTAGCCGAGTGGATTTGGGTTTAGCCGAGTGGGTTTGGGTCTAGCCGAGTGGGTTTGGGTCTAGCCGAGTGGGTTTGGGTCTAGCCGAGTGGGTTTGGGTGTAGCCGAGTGGGTTTGGGTCTAGCCGAGTGGGTTTGTGTTTAGCCGACTGGGTTAGGGTCTAGCCGAGTGGGTTTGTGTCTAGCCGAGTGGGTTTGTGTCTAGCCGAGTGGGTTTGGCTGTAGCCGAGTAGGTTTGGGTCTAGCCGAGTGGGTTTGGGCCTAGCCGAGTGGGTTTGGGCTTAGCCGAGTGGGTTTGGGACTAGCCGAGTGGGTTTGGGTCTAGCCGAGTGGGTTTGGGTCTAGCCGAGTGGGTTTGGGTCTAGCCGAGTGGGTTTGGGTCTAGCCGAGTGGGTTTGGGTCTAGCCGAGTGGGTTTGTGTCTAGCCGAGTGGGTTTGTGTCTAGCCGAGTGGGTTTGGGTCTAGCCGAGGGGGTTTGGGTCTAGCCGAGTGGGTTTGGGTCTAGCCGAGTGGGGTTGGGTCTAGCCGAGTGGGTTTGGGTCTAGCCGAGTGGGTTTGGGTATAGCCGAGTGGGTTTGGGTCTGGCCGAGTGGGTTTGGGTCTAGCCGAGTGGGTTTGGGTCTAGCCGAGTGGGTTTGGGTCTAGCCGAGTGGGTTTGGGTCTATCCGAGTGGGTTTGGGTCTAGCGGAGTGGGTTTGGGTCTAGCCGAGTGGGTTTGTGTCTAACGGAGTGGGTTTGGGACTAGCCGAGTGGGTTTGGGTCTAGCGGAGTGGGTTTGGATCTAGACGAGTGCGTTTGGGTCTAGCCGAGTGGGTTTGGGAGTAGCCGAGTGGGTTTCGGTCTAGCGGAGTGGGTTTGGGATTAGCCGAGTGGGTTTGGGTCCAGCCGAGTGGGTTTGGGTGTAGCCTATTGGGTTTGGGTCTAGCCGAGTGGGTTTGGGTCTAGCCGAGTGGGGTTGGGTCTTGCCGAGTGGGTTTGGGTTCAGCCGAGTGGGTTTAGGTCTAGCGGAGTGGGTTTGGGTCTAGCGGAGTGGGTTTGGGTCTAGCGGAGTGGGTTTGGGTCTAGCCGAGTGGGTGTGGGTCTAGCCGAGTGGGTTTGGGTCTAGCCGAGTGGGTTTGGGTCTAGCCGAGTGGTTTTGGATCAAGCCGAGTGGCTTTGGGTCTAGCCGAGTGGGTTTGGGTCTAGCCGAGTGGGTTTGGGTCTAGCCGAGTGGGTTTGGGTCTAGCCGAGTGGGTTTGGGTCTGGCGCAGTGGGTTTCGGTCTAGCCGAGTGGGTTTGGGTCTAGGCGAGTGGATTTGGGTCTAGCCGAGTGGGTTTGGGTCTAGCCGAGTGGGTTTGGGTCTAGCCGAGTGGGTTTGGGTCAAGCCGAGTGGGTTTGGGTCTAGCCGAGTGGGTTTGTGTTTAGCCGAGTGGGTTAGGGTCTAGCCGAGTGGGTTTGTGTCTAGCCGAGTGGGTTTGTGTCTAGCCGAGTGGGTTTGGGTGTAGCCGAGTAGGTTTGGGTCTAGCCGAGTGGGTTTGGGCCTAGCCGAGTGGGTTTGGGCCTAGCCGAGTGGGTTTGGGACTAGCCGAGTGGGTTTGGGTCTAGCCGAGTGGGTTTGGGTCTAGCTGAGTGGGTTTGGGTCTAGCCGAGTGGGTTTGGGTCTAGCGGAGTGGGTTTGGGTCTAGCCGAGTGGGTTTGGGTCTAGCCGAGTGGGTTTGTGTCTAGCCGAGTGGGTTTGTGTCTAGCCGAGTGGGTTTGGGTCTAGCCGAGTGGGTTTGGGTCTAGCCGAGTGGGGTTGGGTCTTGCCGAGTGGGTTTGGGTTCAGCCGAGTGGGTTTAGGTCTAGCGGAGTGGGTTTGGATCTAGCCGAGTGGGTTTGGGTCTAGCCGAGTGGGTTTGGGTCCAGCCGAGGGGGTTTGGGCCTAGCCGAGTGGGTTTGGGTGTAGCTGAGTGGGTTTCGGTCTAGCGGAGTGGGTTTGGGTTTAGCCGAGTGGGTTTGGGTGCAGCCGAGTGGGTTTGGGTGTAGCCTATTGGGTTTGGGTCTAGCCGAGTGGGTTTGGGTCTAGCCGAGTGGGGTTGGGTCTTGCCGAGTGGGTTTGGGTCTAGCCGAGTGGGTTTAGGTCTAGCGGAGTGGGTTTGGGTCTAGCGGAGTGGGTTTGGGTCTAGCGGAGTGGGTTTGGGTCTAGCCGAGTGGGTGTGTGTCTAGCCGAGTGGGTTTCGGTCTAGCCGAGTGGGTTTGGGTCTAGCCGAGTGGTTTTGGATCTAGCCAAGTGGGTTTGGGTCTAGCCGAGTGGGTTTGGGTCTAGCCGAGTGGGTTTGGGTCTAGCCGAGTGGGTTTGCGTCTAGCCGAGTGGGTTTGGGTCTGGCGCAGTGGGTTTCGGTCTAGCCGAGTGGGTTTGGGTCTAGCCGAGTGGATTTGTGTCTAGCCGAGTGGGTTTGGGTCTAGCCGAGTGGGTTTGGGTCTAGCCGAGTGGGTTTGGGTCTAGCCGAGTGGGTTTGGGTGCAGCCGAGTGGGTTTAGGTCTAGCGGAGTGGGTTTGGATCTAGCTGAGTGGGTTTGGGTCTAGCCGAGTGGGTTTGGGTCTAGCCGAGTGGGTTTGTGTTTAGCCGAGTGGGTTAGGGTCTAGCCGAGTGGGTTTGTGTCTAGCCGAGTGGGTTTGGGTGTAGCCGAGTAGGTTTGGGTCTAGCCGAGTGGGTTTGGGCCTAGCCGAGTGGGTTTGGGCCTAGCCGAGTGGGTTTGGGACTAGCCGAGTGGGTTTGGGTCTAGCCGAGTGGGGTTGGGTCTAGCCGAGTGGGTTTGGGTCTAGCCGAGTGGGTTTGGGTATAGCCGAGTGGGTTTGGGTCTGGCCGAGTGGGTTTGGGTCTAGCCGAGTGGGTTTGGGTCTAGCCGAGTGGGTTTGGGTCTAGCCGAGTGGGTTTGGGTCTATCCGAGTGGGTTTGGGTCTAGCGGAGTGGGTTTGGGTCTAGCCGAGTGGGTTTGTGTCTAACGGAGTGGGTTTGGGACTAGCCGAGTGGGTTTGGGTCTAGCGGAGTGGGTTTGGATCTAGACGAGTGCGTTTGG
Organism: Raja brachyura; assembly: GCA_963514005.1. Next base: position 27,097,605 of record OY740815.1, on the reverse strand, counting down.
GTCTAGCCGAGTGGGTTTGGGAGTAGCCGAGTGGGTTTCGGTCTAGCGGAGTGGGTTTGGGATTAGCCGAGTGGGTTTGGGTCCAGCCGAGTGGGTTTGGGTGTAGCCTATTGGGTTTGGGTCTAGCCGAGTGGGTTTGGGTCTAGCCGAGTGGGGTTGGGTCTTGCCGAGTGGGTTTGGGTTCAGCCGAGTGGGTTTAGGTCTAGCGGAGTGGGTTTGGGTCTAGCGGAGTGGGTTTGGGTCTAGCGGAGTGGGTTTGGGTCTAGCCGAGTGGGTGTGGGTCTAGCCGAGTGGGTTTGGGTCTAGCCGAGTGGGTTTGGGTCTAGCCGAGTGGTTTTGGATCAAGCCGAGTGGCTTTGGGTCTAGCCGAGTGGGTTTGGGTCTAGCCGAGTGGGTTTGGGTCTAGCCGAGTGGGTTTGGGTCTAGCCGAGTGGGTTTGGGTCTGGCGCAGTGGGTTTCGGTCTAGCCGAGTGGGTTTGGGTCTAGGCGAGTGGATTTGGGTCTAGCCGAGTGGGTTTGGGTCTAGCCGAGTGGGTTTGGGTCTAGCCGAGTGGGTTTGGGTCAAGCCGAGTGGGTTTGGGTCTAGCCGAGTGGGTTTGTGTTTAGCCGAGTGGGTTAGGGTCTAGCCGAGTGGGTTTGTGTCTAGCCGAGTGGGTTTGTGTCTAGCCGAGTGGGTTTGGGTGTAGCCGAGTAGGTTTGGGTCTAGCCGAGTGGGTTTGGGCCTAGCCGAGTGGGTTTGGGCCTAGCCGAGTGGGTTTGGGACTAGCCGAGTGGGTTTGGGTCTAGCCGAGTGGGTTTGGGTCTAGCTGAGTGGGTTTGGGTCTAGCCGAGTGGGTTTGGGTCTAGCGGAGTGGGTTTGGGTCTAGCCGAGTGGGTTTGGGTCTAGCCGAGTGGGTTTGTGTCTAGCCGAGTGGGTTTGTGTCTAGCCGAGTGGGTTTGGGTCTAGCCGAGTGGGTTTGGGTCTAGCCGAGTGGGGTTGGGTATAGCCGAGTGGGTTTGGGTCTAGCCGAGTGGGTTTGGGTCTAGCCGAGTGGGTTTGGGCCTAGCCGAGTGGGGTTGGGTCTAGCCGAGTGGGTTTGGTTCTAGCCGAGTGGGTTTGGGTCTCGCCGAGTGGGTTTGGGTCTAGCAGAGTGGCTTTGGGTCTTGCGGAGTGGGTTTGGGTCTAGCCGAGTTTGTTTGGGTCGAGCCGAATGAGTTTGGGTCTAGCCGAGTGGTTTGGGTCTAGCCGAGTGGCTTTGGGTCTAGCCGAGTGGGTTTGTGTCTAGCGGAGTGGGTTTGGGACTAGCCGAGTGGGTTTGGGTCTAGCGGAGTGGGTTTGGATCTAGCCGAGTGGGTTTGGGTCTAGCCGAGTGGGTTTGGGTCCAGCCGAGGGGGTTTGGGCCTAGCCGAGTGGGTTTGGGTGTAGCTGAGTGGGTTTCGGTCTAGCGGAGTGGGTTTGGGTTTAGCCGAGTGGGTTTGGGTGCAGCCGAGTGGGTTTGGGTGTAGCCTATTGGGTTTGGGTCTAGCCGAGTGGGTTTGGGTCTAGCCGAGTGGGGTTGGGTCTTGCCGAGTGGGTTTGGGTCTAGCCGAGTGGGTTTAGGTCTAGCGGAGTGGGTTTGGGTCTAGCGGAGTGGGTTTGGGTCTAGCGGAGTGGGTTTGGGTCTAGCCGAGTGGGTGTGTGTCTAGCCGAGTGGGTTTCGGTCTAGCCGAGTGGGTTTGGGTCTAGCCGAGTGGTTTTGGATCTAGCCAAGTGGGTTTGGGTCTAGCCGAGTGGGTTTGGGTCTAGCCGAGTGGGTTTGGGTCTAGCCGAGTGGGTTTGCGTCTAGCCGAGTGGGTTTGGGTCTGGCGCAGTGGGTTTCGGTCTAGCCGAGTGGGTTTGGGTCTAGCCGAGTGGATTTGTGTCTAGCCGAGTGGGTTTGGGTCTAGCCGAGTGGGTTTGGGTCTAGCCGAGTGGGTTTGGGTCTAGCCGAGTGGGTTTGGGTGCAGCCGAGTGGGTTTAGGTCTAGCGGAGTGGGTTTGGATCTAGCTGAGTGGGTTTGGGTCTAGCCGAGTGGGTTTGGGTCTAGCCGAGTGGGTTTGTGTTTAGCCGAGTGGGTTAGGGTCTAGCCGAGTGGGTTTGTGTCTAGCCGAGTGGGTTTGGGTGTAGCCGAGTAGGTTTGGGTCTAGCCGAGTGGGTTTGGGCCTAGCCGAGTGGGTTTGGGCCTAGCCGAGTGGGTTTGGGACTAGCCGAGTGGGTTTGGGTCTAGCCGAGTGGGTTTGGGTCTAGCCGAGTGGGTTTGGGTCTAGCCGAGTGGGTTTGGGTCTAGCGGAGTGGGTTTGGGTCTAGCCGAGTGGGTTTGGGTCTAGCCGAGTGGGTTTCTGTCTAGCCGAGTGGGTTTGTGTCTAGCCGAGTGGGGTTGGGTCTAGCCGAGTGGGTTTGCGTCTAGCCGAGTGGGGTTGGGTCTAGCCGAGTGGGTTTGGGTCTAGCCGAGTGGGTTTGGGTATAGCCGAGTGGGTTTGGGTCTAGCCGAGTGGGTTTGGGTCTAGCCGAGTGGGTTTGGGTCTAGCCGAGTGGGTGTGTGTCTAGCCGAGTGGGTTTCGGTCTAGCCGAGTGGGTTTGGGTCTAGCCGAGTGGTTTTGGATCTAGCCAAGTGGGTTTGGGTCTAGCCGAGTGGGTTTGGGTCTAGCCGAGTGGGTTTGGGTCTAGCCGAGTGGGTTTGCGTCTAGCCGAGTGGGTTTGGGTCTGGCGCAGTGGGTTTCGGTCTAGCCGAGTGGGTTTGGGTCTAGCCGAGTGGATTTGTGTCTAGCCGAGTGGGTTTGGGTCTAGCCGAGTGGGTTTGGGTCTAGCCGAGTGGGTTTGGGTCTAGCAAAGTGGGTTTGGGTGCAGCCGAGTGGGTTTAGGTCTAGCGGAGTGGGTTTGGATCTAGCTGAGTGGGTTTGGGTCTAGCCGAGTGGGTTTGGGTCTAGCCGAGTGGGTTTGTGTTTAGCCGAGTGGGTTAGGGTCTAGCCGAGTGGGTTTGTGTCCAGCCGAGTGGGTTTGGGTGTAGCCGAGTAGGTTTGGGTCTAGCCGAGTGGGTTTGGGCCTAGCCGAGTGGGTTTGGGCCTAGCCGAGTGGGTTTGGGACTAGCCGAGTGGGTTTGGGTCTAGCCGAGTGGGTTTGGGTCTAGCCGAGTGGGTTTGGGTCTAGCCGAGTGGGTTTGGGTCTAGCGGAGTGGGTTTGGGTCTAGCCGAGTGGGTTTGGGTCTAGCCGAGTGGGTTTCTGTCTAGCCGAGTGGGTTTGTGTCTAGCCGAGTGGGGTTGGGTCTAGCCGAGTGGGTTTGCGTCTAGCCGAGTGGGGTTGGGTCTAGCCGAGTGGGTTTGGGTCTAGCCGAGTGGGTTTGGGTATAGCCGAGTGGGTTTGGGTCTAGCCGAGTGGGTTTGGGTCTAGCCGAGTGGGTTTGGGTCTAGCCGAGTGGGTTTGGGCCTAGCCGAGTGGGTTTGGGTCTAGCCGAGTGGGTTTGGTTCTAGCCGAGTGGGTTTGGGTCTCGCCGAGTGGGTTTGCGTCGAGCCGAATGATTTGGGTCTAGTGGAGTGGGTTTGGGCCTAGCCGAGTGGGTTTGGGCCTAGCCGAGTGGGTTTGTGTCTAGCCGAGTGGGTTTGGGTCTGCAAAGTGGGTTTCGGTCTCGCCGAGTGGGTTTGGGTCTTGCCGAGTGGATTTGGGTCTAGCCGAGTGGGTTTGGGTCTAGCCGAGTGGGTTTGGGTCTAGCCGAGTGGGTTTGGGTCTAGCCGAGTGGGTTTGGGTGTAGCCAAGTGGGTTTAGGTCTAGCGGAGTGGGTTTGGATCTAGCCGAGTGGGTTTGGGTCTAGCCGAGTGGGTTTGGGTCTAGCCGAGTGGGTTTGTGTTTAGCCGAGTGGGTTAGGGTCTAGCCGAGTGGGTTTGTGTCTAGCCGAGTGGGTTTGTGTCTAGCCGAGTGGGTTTGGGTGTAGCCAAGTAGGTTTGGGTCTAGCCGAGTGGGTTTGGGCATAGCCGTGTGGGTTTGTGCCTAGCCGAGTGGGTTTGGGACTAGCCGAGTGGGTTTGGGTCTAGCCGAGTGGGTTTGGGTCTAGCCGAGTGGGTTTGGGTCTAGCCGAGTGGGTTTGGGTCTAGCGGAGTGGGTTTGGGTCTAGCCGAGTGGGTTTGGGTCTAGCCGAGTGGGTTTGTGTCTAGCCCAGTGGGTTTGTGTCTAGCCGAGTGGGTTTGGGTCTAGCCGAGTGGGTTTGGGTCTAGCCGAGTGGGGTTGGGTCTAGCCGAGTGGGTTTGGGTGTAGCCGAGTAGGTTTGGGTCTAGCCGAGTGGGTTTGGGCCTAGCCGAGTGGGTTTGGGCCTAGCCGAGTGGGTTTGGGACTAGCCGAGTGGGTTTGGGTCTAGCCGAGTGGGTTTGGGTCTAGCCGAGTGGGTTTGGGTCTAGCCGAGTGGGTTTGGGTCTAGCCGAGTGGGTTTGGGTCTAGCCGAGTGGGTTTGGGTCTAGCCGAGTGGGTTTCTGTCTAGCCGAGTGGGTTTGTGTCTAGCCGAGTGGGGTTGGGTCTAGCCGAGTGGGTTTGGGTCTAGCCGAGTGGGGTTGGGTCTAGCCGAGTGGGTTTGGGTCTAGCCGAGTGGGTTTGGGTATAGCCGAGTGGGTTTGGGTCTAGCCGAGTGGGTTTGGGTCTAGCCGAGTGGGTTTGGGTCTAGCCGAGTGGGTTTGGGCCTAGCCGAGTGGGTTTGGGTCTAGCCGAGTGGGTTTGGTTCTAGCCGAGTGGGTTTGGGTCTAGCCGAGTGGGTTTGCGTCTAGCCGAGTGGGTTTGGGTCTGGCGCAGTGGGTTTCGGTCTAGCCGAGTGGGTTTGGGTCTAGCCGAGTGGATTTGGGTCTAGCCGAGTGGGTTTGGGTCTAGCCGAGTGGGTTTGGGTCTAGCCGAGTGGGTTTGGGTCTAGCCGAGTGGGTTTGGGTGTAGCCGAGTGGGTTTAGGTCTAGCGGAGTGGGTTTGGATCTAGCCGAGTGGGTTTGGGTCTAGCCGAGTGGGTTTGGGTCTAGCCGAGTGGGTTTGTGTTTAGCCGAGTGGGTTAGGGTCTAGCCGAGTGGGTTTGTGTCTAGCCGAGTGGGTTTGGGTGTAGCCGAGTAGGTTTGGGTCTAGCCGAGTGGGTTTGGGCCTAGCCGAGTGGGTTTGGGCCTAGCCGAGTGGGTTTGGGACTAGCCGAGTGGGTTTGGGTCTAGCCGAGTGGGTTTGGGTCTAGCCGAGTGGGTTTGGGTCTAGCCGAGTGGGTTTGGGTCTAGCGGAGTGGGTTTGGGTCTAGCCGAGTGGGTTTGGGTCTAGCCGAGTGGGTTTCTGTCTAGCCGAGTGGGTTTGTGTCTAGCCGAGTGGGTTTGGGTCTAGCCGAGTGGGTTTGGGTCTAGCCGAGTGGGGTTGGGTCTAGCCGAGTGGGTTTGGGTCTAGCCGAGTGGGTTTGGGTATAGCCGAGTGGGTTTGGGTCTAGCCGAGTGGGTTTGGGTCTAGCCGAGTGGGTTTGGGTCTAGCCGAGTGGGTTTGGGCCTAGCCGAGTGGGTTTGGGTCTAGCCGAGTGGGTTTGGTTCTAGCCGAGTGGGTTTGGGTCTCGCCGAGTGGGTTTGGGTCGAGCCGAATGATTTGGGTCTAGTGGAGTGGGTTTGGGTCTAGCGGAGTGGGTTTGGGTATAGTCGAGTGGGTTTGGGTCTAGCCCAGTGGGTTTGGTTCTAGCCCAGTGGGTTTGGGTCTAGCCGAGTGGGTTTGGGTCTAGCCGAGTGGGTTTGGGCCTAGCCGAGTGGGTTTGGGCCTAGCCGAGTGGGTTTGTGTCTAGCCGAGTGGGTTTGGGTCTGGCAAAGTGGGTTTCGGTCTCGCCGAGTGGGTTTGGGTCTTGCCGAGTGGATTTGGGTCTAGCCGAGTGGGTTTGGGTCTAGCCGAGTGGGTTTGGGTCTAGCCGAGTGGGTTTGGGTCTAGCCGAGTGGGTTTGGGTGTAGCCAAGTGGGTTTAGGTCTAGCGGAGTGGGTTTGGATCTAGCCGAGTGGGTTTGGGTCTAGCCGAGTGGGTTTGGGTCTAGCCGAGTGGGTTTGTGTTTAGCCGAGTGGGTTAGGGTCTAGCCGAGTGGGTTTGTGTCTAGCCGAGTGGGTTTGTGTCTAGCCGAGTGGGTTTGGGTGTAGCCGAGTAGGTTTGGGTCTAGCCGAGTGGGTTTGGGCCTAGCCGTGTGGGTTTGTGCCTAGCCGAGTGGGTTTGGGACTAGCCGAGTGGGTTTGGGTCTAGCCGAGTGGGTTTGGGTCTAGCCGAGTGGGTTTGGGTCTAGCCGAGTGGGTTTGGGTCTAGCGGAGTGGGTTTGGGTCTAGCCGAGTGGGTTTGGGTCTAGCCGAGTGGGTTTGTGTCTAGCCAAGTGGGTTTGTGTCTAGCCGAGTGGGTTTGGGTCTAGCTGAGTGGGTTTGGGTCTAGCCGAGTGGGGTTGGGTCTAGCCGAGTGGGTTTGGGTCTAGCCGAGTGGGTTTGGGTATAGCCGAGTGGGTTTGGGTCTAGCCGAGTGGGTTTGGGTCTAGCCGAGTGGGTTTGGGTCAAGCCGAGTGGGTTTGGGCCTAGCCGAGTGGGTTTGGGTCTAGCCGAGTGGGTTTGGTTCTAGCCGAGTGGGTTTGGGTCTCGCCGAGTGGGTTTGGGTCTAGCAGAGTGGATTTGGGTCTTGCGGAGTGGGTTTGGGTCTAGCCGAGTTTGTTTGGGTCGAGCCGAATGAGTTTGGGTCTAGCCGAGTGGTTTGGGTCTAGCCGAGTGGCTTTGCGTCTAGCGGAATGGGTTTGGATCTAGCCGAGTGGGTTTGGGTCTAGTCGAGTGGATTTGGGTCTAGCCGAGTGGGTTTGTGTCTAGCCGAGTGGTTTGGGTCTAGTGGAGTGGGTTTGGGTCTAGCGGAGTGGGTTTGGGTATAGTCGAGTGGGTTTGGGTCTAGCCCAGTGGGTTTGGTTCTAGCCCAGTGGGTTTGGGTCTAGCCGAGTGGGTTTGGGTCTAGCCGAGTGGGTTTGGGTCTAGCCGAGTGGGTTTGGGCCTAGCCGAGTGGGTTTGTGTCTAGCCGAGTGGGTTTGGGTCTGGCAAAGTGGGTTTCGGTCTCGCCGAGTGGGTTTGGGTCTAGCCGAGTGGATTTGGGTCTAGCCGAGTGGGTTTGGGTCTAGCCGAGTGGGTTTGGGTATAGCCGAGTGGGTTTGGGTCTAGCCGAGTGGGTTTGGGTGTAGCCAAGTGGGTTTAGGTCTAGCGGAGTGGGTTTGGATCTAGCCGAGTGGGTTTGGGTCGAGCCGAGTGGGTTTGGGTCTAGCCGAGTGGGTGTGGGTCTAGCCGAGTGGGTTTGGGTCTAGCCGAATGGGTTTGGGTCTAGCCGAGTGGTTTTGGATCTAGCCGAGTGGGTTTGGGTCTAGCCGAGTGGGTTTGGGTCTAGCCGAGTGGGTTTGGGGCTAGCCGAGTGGGTTTGGGTCTAGCCGAGTGGGTTTGGGTCTAGCCGAGTGGGTTTGGGTCTAGCGGAGTGGGTTTGGGTCTAGCCGAGTGGGTTTGGGTCTAGCCGAGTGGGTTTCTGTCTAGCCGAGTGGGTTTGTGTCTAGCCGAGTGGGTTTGGGTCTAGCCGAGTGGGTTTGGGTCTAGCCGAGTGGGGTTGGGTCTAGCCGAGTGGGTTTGGGTCTAGCCGAGTGGGTTTGGGTATAGCCGAGTGGGTTTGGGTCTAGCCGAGTGGGTTTGGGTCTAGCCGAGTGGGTTTGGGTCTAGCCGAGTGGGTTTGGGCCTAGCCGAGTGGGTTTGGGTCTAGCCGAGTGGGTTTGGTTCTAGCCGAGTGGGTTTGGGTCTCGCCGAGTGGGTTTGGGTCGAGCCGAATGATTTGGGTCTAGTGGAGTGGGTTTGGGTCTAGCGGAGTGGGTTTGGGTATAGTCGAGTGGGTTTGGGTCTAGCCCAGTGGGTTTGGTTCTAGCCCAGTGGGTTTGGGTCTAGCCGAGTGGGTTTGGGTCTAGCCGAGTGGGTTTGGGCCTAGCCGAGTGGGTTTGGGCCTAGCCGAGTGGGTTTGTGTCTAGCCGAGTGGGTTTGGGTCTGGCAAAGTGGGTTTCGGTCTCGCCGAGTGGGTTTGGGTCTTGCCGAGTGGATTTGGGTCTAGCCGAGTGGGTTTGGGTCTAGCCGAGTGGGTTTGGGTCTAGCCGAGTGGGTTTGGGTCTAGCCGAGTGGGTTTGGGTGTAGCCAAGTGGGTTTAGGTCTAGCGGAGTGGGTTTGGATCTAGCCGAGTGGGTTTGGGTCTAGCCGAGTGGGTTTGGGTCTAGCCGAGTGGGTTTGTGTTTAGCCGAGTGGGTTAGGGTCTAGCCGAGTGGGTTTGTGTCTAGCCGAGTGGGTTTGTGTCTAGCCGAGTGGGTTTGGGTGTAGCCGAGTAGGTTTGGGTCTAGCCGAGTGGGTTTGGGCCTAGCCGTGTGGGTTTGTGCCTAGCCGAGTGGGTTTGGGACTAGCCGAGTGGGTTTGGGTCTAGCCGAGTGGGTTTGGGTCTAGCCGAGTGGGTTTGGGTCTAGCCGAGTGGGTTTGGGTCTAGCGGAGTGGGTTTGGGTCTAGCCGAGTGGGTTTGGGTCTAGCCGAGTGGGTTTGTGTCTAGCCAAGTGGGTTTGTGTCTAGCCGAGTGGGTTTGGGTCTAGCTGAGTGGGTTTGGGTCTAGCCGAGTGGGGTTGGGTCTAGCCGAGTGGGTTTGGGTCTAGCCGAGTGGGTTTGGGTATAGCCGAGTGGGTTTGGGTCTAGCCGAGTGGGTTTGGGTCTAGCCGAGTGGGTTTGGGTCAAGCCGAGTGGGTTTGGGCCTAGCCGAGTGGGTTTGGGTCTAGCCGAGTGGGTTTGGTTCTAGCCGAGTGGGTTTGGGTCTCGCCGAGTGGGTTTGGGTCTAGCAGAGTGGATTTGGGTCTTGCGGAGTGGGTTTGGGTCTAGCCGAGTTTGTTTGGGTCGAGCCGAATGAGTTTGGGTCTAGCCGAGTGGTTTGGGTCTAGCCGAGTGGCTTTGCGTCTAGCGGAATGGGTTTGGATCTAGCCGAGTGGGTTTGGGTCTAGTCGAGTGGATTTGGGTCTAGCCGAGTGGGTTTGTGTCTAGCCGAGTGGTTTGGGTCTAGTGGAGTGGGTTTGGGTCTAGCGGAGTGGGTTTGGGTATAGTCGAGTGGGTTTGGGTCTAGCCCAGTGGGTTTGGTTCTAGCCCAGTGGGTTTGGGTCTAGCCGAGTGGGTTTGGGTCTAGCCGAGTGGGTTTGGGTCTAGCCGAGTGGGTTTGGGCCTAGCCGAGTGGGTTTGTGTCTAGCCGAGTGGGTTTGGGTCTGGCAAAGTGGGTTTCGGTCTCGCCGAGTGGGTTTGGGTCTAGCCGAGTGGATTTGGGTCTAGCCGAGTGGGTTTGGGTCTAGCCGAGTGGGTTTGGGTATAGCCGAGTGGGTTTGGGTCTAGCCGAGTGGGTTTGGGTGTAGCCAAGTGGGTTTAGGTCTAGCGGAGTGGGTTTGGATCTAGCCGAGTGGGTTTGGGTCGAGCCGAGTGGGTTTGGGTCTAGCCGAGTGGGTGTGGGTCTAGCCGAGTGGGTTTGGGTCTAGCCGAATGGGTTTGGGTCTAGCCGAGTGGTTTTGGATCTAGCCGAGTGGGTTTGGGTCTAGCCGAGTGGGTTTGGGTCTAGCCGAGTGGGTTTGGGTCTAGCCGAGTGGGTTTGGGTCTAGCCGAGTGGGTTTGGGTCTGGCGCAGTGGGTTTCGGTCTAGCCGAGTGGGTTTGGGTCTAGGCGAGTGGATTTGGGTCTAGCCGAGTGGGTTTGGGTCTAGCCGAGTGGGTTTGGGTCTAGCCGAGTGGGTTTCGGTCTAGCCGAGTGGGTTTGGGTCTAGCCGAGTGGGTTTGGGTCTAGCCGAGTGGGTTTGTGTTTAGCCGAGTGGGTTAGGGTCTAGCCGAGTGGGTTTGGGTCTAGCCGAGTGGGTTTGGGTCTAGCAGAGTGGGTTCGGATCTAGCCGAGTGGGTTTGGGTCTAGCCGAGTGGGTTTGGGTGTAGCCGAGTGGGTTTCGGTCTAGCGGAGTGGGTTTGGGTTTAGCCGAGTGGGTTTGGGTCTAGCCGAGTGGGTTTGGGTGTAGCCTATTGGGTTTGGGTCCAGCCGAGTGGGTTTGGGTCTAGCCGAGTGGGTTGGGTCTTGCCGAGTGGGGTTGGGTCTAGCCGAGTGGGTTTAGGTCTAGCGGAGTGGGTTTGGGTCTAGCGGAGTGGGTTTGGGTCTAGCGGAGTGGGTTTGGGTCTAGCCGAGTGGGTGTGGGTCTAGCCGAGTGGGTTTAGGTCTAGCCGAGTGGGTTTGGGTCTAGCCGAGTGGGTTTTGGATATAGCCGAGTGGGTTTGGGTCTTGCCGAGTGGGTTTGGGTCTAGCCGAGTGGGTTTGGGTCTAGCTGAGTGGGTTTGGGTCTTGCCGAGTGGGTTTGGGTCTGGCGAAGTGGGTTTGGGTCTAGCCGAGTGGGTTTGGGTCTAGCCGAGTGGATTTGGGTTTAGCCGAGTGGGTTTGGGTCTAGCCGAGTGGGTTTGGGTCTAGCCGAGTGGGTTTGGGTCTAGCCGAGTGGGTTTGGGTGTAGCCGAGTGGGTTTGGGTCTAGCCGAGTGGGTTTGTGTTTAGCCGACTGGGTTAGGGTCTAGCCGAGTGGGTTTGTGTCTAGCCGAGTGGGTTTGTGTCTAGCCGAGTGGGTTTGGCTGTAGCCGAGTAGGTTTGGGTCTAGCCGAGTGGGTTTGGGCCTAGCCGAGTGGGTTTGGGCCTAGCCGAGTGGGTTTGGGACTAGCCGAGTGGGTTTGGGTCTAGCCGAGTGGCTTTGCGTCTAGCGGAATGGGTTTGGATCTAGCCGAGTGGGTTTGGGTCTAGTCGAGTGGATTTGGGTCTAGCCGAGTGGGTTTGTGTCTAGCCGAGTGGTTTGGGTCTAGTGGAGTGGGTTTGGGTCTAGCGGAGTGGGTTTGGGTATAGTCGAGTGGGTTTGGGTCTAGCCCAGTGGGTTTGGTTCTAGCCCAGTGGGTTTGGGTCTAGCCGAGTGGGTTTGGGTCTAGCCGAGTGGGTTTGGGTCTAGCCGAGTGGGTTTGGGCCTAGCCGAGTGGGTTTGTGTCTAGCCGAGTGGGTTTGGGTCTGGCAAAGTGGGTTTCGGTCTCGCCGAGTGGGTTTGGGTCTAGCCTAGTGGATTTGGGTCTAGCCGAGTGGGTTTGGGTCTAGCCGAGTGGGTTTGGGTATAGCCGAGTGGGTTTGGGTCTAGCCGAGTGGGTTTGGGTGTAGCCAAGTGGGTTTAGGTCTAGCGGAGTGGGTTTGGATCTAGCCGAGTGGGTTTGGGTCGAGCCGAGTGGGTTTGGGTCTAGCCGAGTGGGTGTGGGTCTAGCCGAGTGGGTTTGGGTCTAGCCGAATGGGTTTGGGTCTAGCCGAGTGGTTTTGGATCTAGCCGAGTGGGTTTGGGTCTAGCCGAGTGGGTTTGGGTCTAGCCGAGTGGGTTTGGGTCTAGCCGAGTGGGTTTGGGTCTAGCCGAGTGGGTTTGGGTCTAGCCGAGTGGGTTTGGGTCTAGCGGAGTGGGTTTGGGTCTAGCCGAGTGGGTTTGGGTCTAGCCGAGTGGGTTTCTGTCTAGCCGAGTGGGTTTGTGTCTAGCCGAGTGGGTTTGGGTCTAGCCGAGTGGGTTTGGGTCTAGCCGAGTGGGGTTGGGTCTAGCCGAGTGGGTTTGGGTCTAGCCGAGTGGGTTTGGGTATAGCCGAGTGGGTTTGGGTCTAGCCGAGTGGGTTTGGGTCTAGCCGAGTGGGTTTGGGTCTAGCCGAGTGGGTTTGGGCCTAGCCGAGTGGGTTTGGGTCTAGCCGAGTGGGTTTGGTTCTAGCCGAGTGGGTTTGGGTCTCGCCGAGTGGGTTTGGGTCGAGCCGAATGATTTGGGTCTAGTGGAGTGGGTTTGGGTCTAGCGGAGTGGGTTTGGGTATAGTCGAGTGGGTTTGGGTCTAGCCCAGTGGGTTTGGTTCTAGCCCAGTGGGTTTGGGTCTAGCCGAGTGGGTTTGGGTCTAGCCGAGTGGGTTTGGGCCTAGCCGAGTGGGTTTGGGCCTAGCCGAGTGGGTTTGTGTCTAGCCGAGTGGGTTTGGGTCTGGCAAAGTGGGTTTCGGTCTCGCCGAGTGGGTTTGGGTCTTGCCGAGTGGATTTGGGTCTAGCCGAGTGGGTTTGGGTCTAGCCGAGTGGGTTTGGGTCTAGCCGAGTGGGTTTGGGTCTAGCCGAGTGGGTTTGGGTGTAGCCAAGTGGGTTTAGGTCTAGCGGAGTGGGTTTGGATCTAGCCGAGTGGGTTTGGGTCTAGCCGAGTGGGTTTGGGTCTAGCCGAGTGGGTTTGTGTTTAGCCGAGTGGGTTAGGGTCTAGCCGAGTGGGTTTGTGTCTAGCCGAGTGGGTTTGTGTCTAGCCGAGTGGGTTTGGGTGTAGCCGAGTAGGTTTGGGTCTAGCCGAGTGGGTTTGGGCCTAGCCGTGTGGGTTTGTGCCTAGCCGAGTGGGTTTGGGACTAGCCGAGTGGGTTTGGGTCTAGCCGAGTGGGTTTGGGTCTAGCCGAGTGGGTTTGGGTCTAGCCGAGTGGGTTTGGGTCTAGCGGAGTGGGTTTGGGTCTAGCCGAGTGGGTTTGGGTCTAGCCGAGTGGGTTTGTGTCTAGCCAAGTGGGTTTGTGTCTAGCCGAGTGGGTTTGGGTCTAGCTGAGTGGGTTTGGGTCTAGCCGAGTGGGGTTGGGTCTAGCCGAGTGGGTTTGGGTCTAGCCGAGTGGGTTTGGGTATAGCCGAGTGGGTTTGGGTCTAGCCGAGTGGGTTTGGGTCTAGCCGAGTGGGTTTGGGTCAAGCCGAGTGGGTTTGGGCCTAGCCGAGTGGGTTTGGGTCTAGCCGAGTGGGTTTGGTTCTAGCCGAGTGGGTTTGGGTCTCGCCGAGTGGGTTTGGGTCTAGCAGAGTGGATTTGGGTCTTGCGGAGTGGGTTTGGGTCTAGCCGAGTTTGTTTGGGTCGAGCCGAATGAGTTTGGGTCTAGCCGAGTGGTTTGGGTCTAGCCGAGTGGCTTTGCGTCTAGCGGAATGGGTTTGGATCTAGCCGAGTGGGTTTGGGTCTAGTCGAGTGGATTTGGGTCTAGCCGAGTGGGTTTGTGTCTAGCCGAGTGGTTTGGGTCTAGTGGAGTGGGTTTGGGTCTAGCGGAGTGGGTTTGGGTATAGTCGAGTGGGTTTGGGTCTAGCCCAGTGGGTTTGGTTCTAGCCCAGTGGGTTTGGGTCTAGCCGAGTGGGTTTGGGTCTAGCCGAGTGGGTTTGGGTCTAGCCGAGTGGGTTTGGGCCTAGCCGAGTGGGTTTGTGTCTAGCCGAGTGGGTTTGGGTCTGGCAAAGTGGGTTTCGGTCTCGCCGAGTGGGTTTGGGTCTAGCCGAGTGGATTTGGGTCTAGCCGAGTGGGTTTGGGTCTAGCCGAGTGGGTTTGGGTATAGCCGAGTGGGTTTGGGTCTAGCCGAGTGGGTTTGGGTGTAGCCAAGTGGGTTTAGGTCTAGCGGAGTGGGTTTGGATCTAGCCGAGTGGGTTTGGGTCGAGCCGAGTGGGTTTGGGTCTAGCCGAGTGGGTGTGGGTCTAGCCGAGTGGGTTTGGGTCTAGCCGAATGGGTTTGGGTCTAGCCGAGTGGTTTTGGATCTAGCCGAGTGGGTTTGGGTCTAGCCGAGTGGGTTTGGGTCTAGCCGAGTGGGTTTGGGTCTAGCCGAGTGGGTTTGGGTCTAGCCGAGTGGGTTTGGGTCTGGCGCAGTGGGTTTCGGTCTAGCCGAGTGGGTTTGGGTCTAGGCGAGTGGATTTGGGTCTAGCCGAGTGGGTTTGGGTCTAGCCGAGTGGGTTTGGGTCTAGCCGAGTGGGTTTGGGTCTAGCCGAGTGGGTTTGGGTCTAGCCGAGTGGGTTTGGGTCTAGCCGAGTGGGTTTGTGTTTAGCCGAGTGGGTTAGGGTCTAGCCGAGTGGGTTTGGGTCTAGCCGAGTGGGTTTGGGTCTAGCAGAGTGGGTTCGGATCTAGCCGAGTGGGTTTGGGTCTAGCCGAGTGGGTTTGGGTGTAGCCGAGTGGGTTTCGGTCTAGCGGAGTGGGTTTGGGTTTAGCCGAGTGGGTTTGGGTCTAGCCGAGTGGGTTTGGGTGTAGCCTATTGGGTTTGGGTCCAGCCGAGTGGGTTTGGGTCTAGCCGAGTGGGTTGGGTCTTGCCGAGTGGGGTTGGGTCTAGCCGAGTGGGTTTAGGTCTAGCGGAGTGGGTTTGGGTCTAGCGGAGTGGGTTTGGGTCTAGCGGAGTGGGTTTGGGTCTAGCCGAGTGGGTGTGGGTCTAGCCGAGTGGGTTTAGGTCTAGCCGAGTGGGTTTGGGTCTAGCCGAGTGGGTTTTGGATATAGCCGAGTGGGTTTGGGTCTTGCCGAGTGGGTTTGGGTCTAGCCGAGTGGGTTTGGGTCTAGCTGAGTGGGTTTGGGTCTTGCCGAGTGGGTTTGGGTCTGGCGAAGTGGGTTTGGGTCTAGCCGAGTGGGTTTGGGTCTAGCCGAGTGGATTTGGGTTTAGCCGAGTGGGTTTGGGTCTAGCCGAGTGGGTTTGGGTCTAGCCGAGTGGGTTTGGGTCTAGCCGAGTGGGTTTGGGTGTAGCCGAGTGGGTTTGGGTCTAGCCGAGTGGGTTTGTGTTTAGCCGACTGGGTTAGGGTCTAGCCGAGTGGGTTTGTGTCTAGCCGAGTGGGTTTGTGTCTAGCCGAGTGGGTTTGGCTGTAGCCGAGTAGGTTTGGGTCTAGCCGAGTGGGTTTGGGCCTAGCCGAGTGGGTTTGGGCCTAGCCGAGTGGGTTTGGGACTAGCCGAGTGGGTTTGGGTCTAGCCGAGTGGGTTTGGGTCTAGCCGAGTGGGTTTGGGTCTAGCCGAGTGGGTTTGGGTCTAGCCGAGTGGGTTTGGGTCTAGCCGAGTGGGTTTGTGTCTAGCCGAGTGGGTTTGTGTCTAGCCGAGTGGGTTTGGGTCTAGCCGAGGGGGTTTGGGTCTAGCCGAGTGGGTTTGGGTCTAGCCGAGTGGGGTTGGGTCTAGCCGAGTGGGTTTGGGTCTAGCCGAGTGGGTTTGGGTATAGCCGAGTGGGTTTGGGTCTGGCCGAGTGGGTTTGGGTCTAGCCGAGTGGGTTTGGGTCTAGCCGAGTGGGTTTGGGTCTAGCCGAGTGGGTTTGGGTCTATCCGAGTGGGTTTGGGTCTAGCGGAGTGGGTTTGGGTCTAGCCGAGTGGGTTTGGGTCTAGCCGAGTGGGTTTGGGTCTAGCCGAGTGGGTTTGTGCCTAGCCGAGTGGGTTTGGTTCAAGCCGAGTGGGCTTGGGTCTAGCCGAGTGGGTTTGGGTCTAGCCGAGTGGGTTTGTGTCTAGCGGAGTGGGTTTGGGACTAGCCGAGTGGGTTTGGGTCTAGCGGAGTGGGTTTGGATCTAGACGAGTGCGTTTGGGTCTAGCCGAGTGGGTTTGGGTGTAGCCGAGTGGGTTTCGGTCTAGCGGAGTGGGTTTGGGATTAGCCGAGTGGGTTTGGGTCCAGCCGAGTGGGTTTGGGTGTAGCCTATTGGGTTTGGGTCTAGCCGAGTGGGTTTGGGTCTAGCCGAGTGGGGTTGGGTCTTGCCGAGTGGGTTTGGGTTCAGCCGAGTGGGTTTAGGTCTAGCGGAGTGGGTTTGGGTCTAGCGGAGTGGGTTTGGGTCTAGCGGAGTGGGTTTGGGTCTAGCCGAGTGGGTGTGGGTCTAGCCGAGTGGGTTTGGGTCTAGCCGAGTGGGTTTGGGTCTAGCCGAGTGGTTTTGGATCTAGCCGAGTGGGTTTGGGTCTAGCCGAGTGGGTTTGGGTCTAGCCGAGTGGGTTTGGGTCTAGCCGAGTGGGTTTGGGTCTAGCCGAGTGGGTTTGGGTCTGGCGCAGTGGGTTTCGGTCTAGCCGAGTGGGTTTGGGTCTAGGCGAGTGGATTTGGGTCTAGCCGAGTGGGTTTGGGTCTAGCCGAGTGGGTTTGGGTCTAGCCGAGTGGGTTTGGGTCAAGCCGAGTGGGTTTGGGTCTAGCCGAGTGGGTTTGTGTTTAGCCGAGTGGGTTAGGGTCTAGCCGAGTGGGTTTGTGTCTAGCCGAGTGGGTTTGTGTCTAGCCGAGTGGGTTTGGGTGTAGCCGAGTAGGTTTGGGTCTAGCCGAGTGGGTTTGGGCCTAGCCGAGTGGGTTTGGGCCTAGCCGAGTGGGTTTGGGACTAGCCGAGTGGGTTTGGGTCTAGCCGAGTGGGTTTGGGTCTAGCTGAGTGGGTTTGGGTCTAGCCGAGTGGGTTTGGGTCTAGCGGAGTGGGTTTGGGTCTAGCCGAGTGGGTTTGGGTCTAGCCGAGTGGGTTTGTGTCTAGCCGAGTGGGTTTGTGTCTAGCCGAGTGGGTTTGGGTCTAGCCGAGTGGGTTTGGGTCTAGCCGAGTGGGGTTGGGTATAGCCGAGTGGGTTTGGGTCTAGCCGAGTGGGTTTGGGTCTAGCCGAGTGGGTTTGGGCCTAGCCGAGTGGGTTTGGGTCTAGCCGAGTGGGTTTGGTTCTAGCCGAGTGGGTTTGGGTCTCGCCGAGTGGGTTTGGGTCTAGCAGAGTGGCTTTGGGTCTTGCGGAGTGGGTTTGGGTCTAGCCGAGTTTGTTTGGGTCGAGCCGAATGAGTTTGGGTCTAGCCGAGTGGTTTGGGTCTAGCCGAGTGGCTTTGGGTCTAGCCGAGTGGGTTTGTGTCTAGCGGAGTGGGTTTGGGACTAGCCGAGTGGGTTTGGGTCTAGCGGAGTGGGTTTGGATCTAGCCGAGTGGGTTTGGGTCTAGCCGAGTGGGTTTGGGTCCAGCCGAGGGGGTTTGGGCCTAGCCGAGTGGGTTTGGGTGTAGCTGAGTGGGTTTCGGTCTAGCGGAGTGGGTTTGGGTTTAGCCGAGTGGGTTTGGGTGTAGCCGAGTGGGTTTGGGTGTAGCCTATTGGGTTTGGGTCTAGCCGAGTGGGTTTGGGTCTAGCCGAGTGGGGTTGGGTCTTGCCGAGTGGGTTTGGGTCTAGCCGAGTGGGTTTAGGTCTAGCGGAGTGGGTTTGGGTCTAGCGGAGTGGGTTTGGGTCTAGCGGAGTGGGTTTGGGTCTAGCCGAGTGGGTGTGGGTCTAGCCGAGTGGGTTTCGGTCTAGCCGAGTGGGTTTGGGTCTAGCCGAGTGGTTTTGGATCTAGCCAAGTGGGTTTGGGTCTAGCCGAGTGGGTTTGGGTCTAGCCGAGTGGGTTTGGGTCTAGCCGAGTGGGTTTGCGTCTAGCCGAGTGGGTTTGGGTCTGGCGCAGTGGGTTTCGGTCTAGCCGAGTGGGTTTGGGTCTAGCCGAGTGGATTTGTGTCTAGCCGAGTGGGTTTGGGTCTAGCCGAGTGGGTTTGGGTCTAGCCGAGTGGGTTTGGGTCTAGCCGAGTGGGTTTGGGTGCAGCCGAGTGGGTTTAGGTCTAGCGGAGTGGGTTTGGATCTAGCTGAGTGGGTTTGGGTCTAGCCGAGTGGGTTTGGGTCTAGCCGAGTGGGTTTGTGTTTAGCCGAGTGGGTTAGGGTCTAGCCGAGTGGGTTTGTGTCTAGCCGAGTGGGTTTGGGTGTAGCCGAGTAGGTTTGGGTCTAGCCGAGTGGGTTTGGGCCTAGCCGAGTGGGTTTGGGCCTAGCCGAGTGGGTTTGGGACTAGCCGAGTGGGTTTGGGTCTAGCCGAGTGGGTTTGGGTCTAGCCGAGTGGGTTTGGGTCTAGCCGAGTGGGTTTGGGTCTAGCGGAGTGGGTTTGGGTCTAGCCGAGTGGGTTTGGGTCTAGCCGAGTGGGTTTCTGTCTAGCCGAGTGGGTTTGTGTCTAGCCGAGTGGGGTTGGGTCTAGCCGAGTGGGTTTGGGTCTAGCCGAGTGGGGTTGGGTCTAGCCGAGTGGGTTTGGGTCTAGCCGAGTGGGTTTGGGTATAGCCGAGTGGGTTTGGGTCTAGCCGAGTGGGTTTGGGTCTAGCCGAGTGGGTTTGGGTCTAGCCGAGTGGGTTTGGGCCTAGCCGAGTGGGTTTGGGTCTAGCCGAGTGGGTTTGGTTCTAGCCGAGTGGGTTTGGGTCTCGCCGAGTGGGTTTGCGTCGAGCCGAATGATTTGGGTCTAGTGGAGTGGGTTTGGGTCTAGCGGAGTGGGTTTGGGTATAGTCGAGTGGGTTTGGGTCTAGCCCAGTGGGTTTGGTTCTAGCCCAGTGGGTTTGGGTCTAGCCGAGTGGGTTTGGGTCTAGCCGAGTGGGCTTGGGCCTAGCCGAGTGGGTTTGGGCCTAGCCGAGTGGGTTTGTGTCTAGCCGAGTGGGTTTGGGTCTGGCAAAGTGGGTTTCGGTCTCGCCGAGTGGGTTTGGGTCTTGCCGAGTGGATTTGGGTCTAGCCGAGTGGGTTTGGGTCTAGCCGAGTGGGTTTGGGTCTAGCCGAGTGGGTTTGGGTCTAGCCGAGTGGGTTTGGGTGTAGCCAAGTGGGTTTAGGTCTAGCGGAGTGGGTTTGGATCTAGCCGAGTGGGTTTGGGTCTAGCCGAGTGGGTTTGGGTCTAGCCGAGTGGGTTTGTGTTTAGCCGAGTGGGTTAGGGTCTAGCCGAGTGGGTTTGTGTCTAGCCGAGTGGGTTTGTGTCTAGCCGAGTGGGTTTGGGTGTAGCCGAGTAGGTTTGGGTCTAGCCGAGTGGGTTTGGGCCTAGCCGTGTGGGTTTGTGCCTAGCCGAGTGGGTTTGGGACTAGCCGAGTGGGTTTGGGTCTAGCCGAGTGGGTTTGGGTCTAGCCGAGTGGGTTTGGGTCTAGCCGAGTGGGTTTGGGTCTAGCGGAGTGGGTTTGGGTCTAGCCGAGTGGGTTTGGGTCTAGCCGAGTGGGTTTGTGTCTAGCCCAGTGGGTTTGTGTCTAGCCGAGTGGGTTTGGGTCTAGCCGAGTGGGTTTGGGTCTAGCCGAGTGGGGTTGGGTCTAGCCGAGTGGGTTTGGGTGTAGCCGAGTAGGTTTGGGTCTAGCCGAGTGTGTTTGGGCCTAGCCGAGTGGGTTTGGGCCTAGCCGAGTGGGTTTGGGACTAGCCGAGTGGGTTTGGGTCTAGCCGAGTGGGTTTGGGTCTAGCCGAGTGGGTTTGGGTCTAGCCGAGTGGGTTTGGGTCTAGCCGAGTGGGCTGGGTCTAGCCGAGTGGGTTTGGGTCTAGCCGAGTGGGTTTCTGTCTAGCCGAGTGGGTTTGTGTCTAGCCGAGTGGGGTTGGGTCTAGCCGAGTGGGTTTGGGTCTAGCCGAGTGGGGTTGGGTATAGCCGAGTGGGTTTGGGTCTAGCCGAGTGGGTTTGGGTATAGCCGAGTGGGTTTGGGTCTAGCCGAGTGGGTTTGGGTCTAGCCGAGTGGGTTTGGGTCTAGCCGAGTGGGTTTGGGCCTAGCCGAGTGGGTTTGGGTCTAGCCGAGTGGGTTTGGTTCTAGCCGAGTGGGTTTGGGTCTCGCCGAGTGGGTTTGCGTCGAGCCGAATGATTTGGGTCTAGTGGAGTGGGTTTGGGTCTAGCGGAGTGGGTTTGGGTATAGTCGAGTGGGTTTGGGTCTAGCCCAGTGGGTTTGGTTCTAGCCCAGTGGGTTTGGGTCTAGCCGAGTGGGTTTGTGTCTAGCCGAGTGGGCTTGGGCCTAGCCGAGTGGGTTTGGGCCTAGCCGAGTGGGTTTGTGTCTAGCCGAGTGGGTTTGGGTCTGGCAAAGTGGGTTTCGGTCTCGCCGAGTGGGTTTGGGTCTTGCCGAGTGGATTTGGGTCTAGCCGAGTGGGTTTGGGCCTAGCCGAGTGGGTTTGGGTCTAGCCGAGTGGGTTTGGGTCTAGCCGAGTGGGTTTGGGTGTAGCCAAGTGGGTTTAGGTCTAGCGGAGTGGGTTTGGATCTAGCCGAGTGGGTTTGGGTCTAGCCGAGTGGGTTTGGGTCTAGCCGAGTGGGTTTGTGTTTAGCCGAGTGGGTTAGGGTCTAGCCGAGTGGGTTTGTGTCTAGCCGAGTGGGTTTGTGTCTAGCCGAGTGGGTTTGGGTGTAGCCGAGTAGGTTTGGGTCTAGCCGAGTGGGTTTGGGCCTAGCCGTGTGGGTTTGTGCCTAGCCGAGTGGGTTTGGGACTAGCCGAGTGGGTTTGGGTCTAGCCGAGTGGGTTTGGGTCTAGCCGAGTGGGTTTGGGTCTAGCCGAGTGGGTTTGGGTCTAGCGGAGTGGGTTTGGGTCTAGCCGAGTGGGTTTGGGTCTAGCCGAGTGGGTTTGTGTCTAGCCCAGTGGGTTTGTGTCTAGCCGAGTGGGTTTGGGTCTAGCCGAGTGGGTTTGGGTCTAGCCGAGTGGGGTTGGGTCTAGCCGAGTGGGTTTGGGTCTAGCCGAGTGGGTTTGGGTATAGCCGAGTGGGTTTGGGTCTAGCCGAGTGGGTTTGGGTCTAGCCGAGTGGGTTTGGGTCAAGCCGAGTGGGTTTGGGCCTAGCCGAGTGGGTTTGGGTCTAGCCGAGTGGGTTTGGTTCTAGCCGAGTGGGTTTGGGTCTCGCCGAGTGGGTTTGGGTCTAGCAGAGTGGATTTGGGTCTTGCGGAGTGGGTTTGGGTCTAGCCGAGTTTGTTTGGGTCGAGCCGAATGAGTTTGGGTCTAGCCGAGTGGTTTGGGTCTAGCCGAGTGGCTTTGCGTCTAGCGGAATGGGTTTGGATCTAGCCGAGTGGGTTTGGGTCTAGTCGAGTGGATTTGGGTCTAGCCGAGTGGGTTTGTGTCTAGCCGAGTGGTTTGGGTCTAGTGGAGTGGGTTTGGGTCTAGCAGAGTGGGTTTGGGTATAGTCGAGTGGGTTTGGGTCTAGCCCAGTGGGTTTGGTTCTAGCCCAGTGGGTTTGGGTCTAGCCGAGTGGGTTTGGGTCTAGCCGAGTGGGTTTGGGTCTAGCCGAGTGGGTTTGGGCCAAGCCGAGTGGGTTTGTGTCTAGCCGAGTGGGTTTGGGTCTGGCAAAGTGGGTTTCGGTCTCGCCGAGTGGGTTTGGGTCTAGCCGAGTGGATTTGGGTCTAGCCGAGTGGGTTTGGGTCTAGCCGAGTGGGTTTGGGTATAGCCGAGTGGGTTTGGGTCTAGCCGAGTGGGTTTGGGTGTAGCCAAGTGGGTTTAGGTCTAGCGGAGTGGGTTTGGATCTAGCCGAGTGGGTTTGGGTCGAGCCGAGTGGGTTTGGGTCTAGCCGAGTGGGTTTGTGTCTAGCCGAGTGGGTTAGGGTCTAGCCAGGTGGGTTAGGGTCTAGTCGAGTGGATTTGGGTCTAGCCGAATGGGTTTGTGTCTAGCCGAGTGGTTTGGGTCTAGCGGAGTGGGTTTGGGTCTAGCGGAATGGGTTTGGGTCTAGTCGAGTGGGTTTGGGTCTAGCCCAGTGGGTTTGGTTCCAGCCGAGTGGGTTTGGGTCTAGCCGAGTGGGTTTGGGTCTAGCCGAGTGGGTTTGGGTCTAGCCGAGTGGGTTTGGGTCTAGCCGAGTGGGTTTGGGCCTAGCCGAGTGGGTTTGTGTCTAGCCGAGTTGGCTTGGGTCTAGCCGAGTGGGTTTGGGTCCAGCCGAGTTGGTTTGGGTCTAGCGGAGTGGGTTTGGGTTTAGCCGAGTGGGTTTGGGTCTAGCCGAGTGGGTTTGGGTCAAGCCGAGTGGGTTTGGGTCTAGCGGAGTGGGTTTGGGTCTAGCCGAGTGCGTTTGGGTCTAGCCGAGTGGGTTTGGGTTTAGCCGAGTGGGTTTGGGTCTAGCGGAGTGGGTTTGGTTCTAGCCGAGTGGGTTTGGGTCTAGCCGAGTGGGTTTGGGTCTAGCCGAGTGTGCTTGGGTCTAGCGGAATGGGTTTGGGTCTAGCGGAGTGGGATTGCGTCTACCGGAGTGGGTTTGGGTCTAGCGGAGTGGGGTTGGGTCTAGCGGACTGGTTTTGGATCTAGCGGAGTGGGTTTGGGTCTAGCCGAGTGGGTTTGGGTCTAGCCGAGTGGGTTTGGGTCTAGCGGAGTGGGTTTGTGTCTAGCCAAATGGGTTTGTGTCTAGCCGAGTGGCTTTGGGTCTAGCGGAGTGGGTTTGGGTCTAGCCGAGTGGGTTTGGGTCTAGACGAGTGGGTTTGGGCCTAGACGAGTAGGTTTGGGTCTAGCCGAGTCGGTTTGCATATAGTGGAGTGGGCTAGGGTCTGCCGGAGTGGGTTTGGGTCTAGCCGAGTGGGTTTGGGTCTAGCCGAGTGGGTTTGCGTCTAGCCGAGTGGGTTTGGGTCTCGCCGAGTGGGTTTGGGTCTACCGGAGTGGGTTTGCATCTAGCCGAGTGGGTTTGGGTCCAGCAGATTTGGTTTGGGTATAGCCGAGTGGGTTTCGGTCTAGCGGAGTGGGTTTGCATCTAGCCGAGTGGGTTTGGGTCTAGCGGTGTGGGTTTGGGTTTAGCCGAGTGGGTTTAGGTCTAGTCGAGTGGGTTTGGGTCTGGCCGAGTGGGTTTGGGTCTTGCCGAGTGGGTTTGGGTCTAGCCGAGTGGGCTTGGGTCTAGCCGAGTGGGTTTGGGTCTAGCCGAGTGGGTTTGGGACCAGCCGAGTGGGTTTTGTCCTAGCCGAGTGGGTTTGGTTCTTGCAGAGTGGGCTTGGGTCTAGCGGAGTGGGTTTGCATCTAGCTGAGTGGGTTTGGGTCTAGCGGAGTGGGTTTGGGTCTAGCGGAGTGGGTTTGCGTCTACCGGAGTGGGTTTGGGTCTTGCGGAGTGGGGTTCGGTCTAGCGGACTGGGTTTGGATCTAGCGGAGTGCGTTTGGGTCTAGCCGAGTGGGTTTGGGTCTAGCCGAGTGGGTTTGGGTCTAGCGGAGTGGGCTTGCGTCTAGCCGAGTGGGTTTGGGTCTAGCCGAGTGGGTTTGGGTCTAGCCGAGTGGGTTTGGCTCTAGCCGAGTGGGTTTGGGTCTAGCCGAGTGGGTTTGGGTCTAGCCGAGTGGGTTTGGGTCTCGCGGAGTGGGTTTGCGTCTAGCCGAGTGGGTTTGGGTCTAGCAGAGTGGGTTTGGGTCTAGCGGAGTAGGGTTGGGTCTAGCGGAGTGGGTTTGGGTCTAGCCGAGTGGGTTTTGGTCTAGCCGAGTGGGTTTGGGTCTAGCGGAGTGGGTTTGGGTCTAGTCGAGTGGGTTTGGGTCTAGCCGAGTGGGTTTGGTTCTTGCCGAGTGGGTTTGGGTCTAGCCGAGTGGGTTAGGGTCTAGCCGAGTGGGTTTTGGTCTAGCCGAGTGGGTTTGGGTCTAGCCGAGTGGGTTTGGGCCTAGCCGAGTGGGTTTGGGCCTAGCCGAGAGGGTTTGGTTCTAACCGAGTGGGCTTGGGTCTAGCCGAGTGGGTTTGGTTCTAGCCTAGTGGGTTTGGGTCTAGCCGAGTGGGTTTGGGTCTAGGCGAGTGGGTTTGGGTCTAGCCGAGTGGGTTTGGGTCTAGCCGAGTGGGTTTGGGTCTAGCCGAGTGGGTTTGGGTCTAGTCGAGTGGGTTTGGGTCTAGCCGAGTGGGTTAGGGTCTAGCCGAGTGGGTTTTGGACTATCCGAGTGGGTTTGGGTCTAGCCGAGTGGGTGTGGGTCTAGCCGAGTGGGTTTAGGTCTAGCGGAGTGGGTTTGGGTCTAGCGGAGTGGGTTTGGGTCTAGCGGAGTGGGTTTGGGTCTAGCTGAGTGGGTGTGGGTCTAGCCGAGTGGGTTTGGGTCTAGCCGAGTGGGTTTGGGTCTAGCCGAGTGGGTTTGGGTCTAGCCGAGTGTGTTTGTGTGTAGCCGAGTGGGTTGGGGTCTAGCCGAGTGGGTTTGGGTCTAGCCGAGTGGGTTTGGGTCTAGCCGAGTGGTTTTGGGTCTAGCCGAGTGGGTTTGGGTCTAGCCGAGTGGGTTTGGGTCTAGCCGAGTGGGTTTGGGTCTAGCCGAGTGGGTTTGGGTCTAGCCGAGTGGGTTTGGGTCTAGCCGAGTGGGTTTGGGCCTAGCCGAGTGGGTTTGTGTCTAGCCGAGTTGGCTTGGGTCTAGCCGAGTGGGTTTGGGTCCAGCCGAGTTGGTTTGGGTCTAGCGGAGTGGGTTTGGGTTTAGCCGAGTGGGTTTGGGTCTAGCCGAGTGGGTTTGGGTCAAGCCGAGTGGGTTTGGGTCTAGCGGAGTGGGTTTGGGTCTAGCCGAGTGCGTTTGGGTCTAGCCGAGTGGGTTTGGGTTTAGCCGAGTGGGTTTGGGTCTAGCGGAGTGGGTTTGGTTCTAGCCGAGTGGGCTTGGGTCCAGCCGAGTGGGTTTGGGTCTAGCCGAGTGGGTTTGGGTCTAGCGGAGTGGGTTTGGGACTAGCCGAGTGGGTTTGGGTCTACCGGAGTGGGTTTGGATCTAGCCGAGTGGGTTTGGGTCTAGCCGAGTGGGTTTGGGTCCAGCCGAGTGGGTTTTGGCCTAGCCGAGTGGGTTTGGGGCAAGCCGAGTGTGTTTCGGTCTAGCCGACTGGGTTTGGGTCTAGTCGAGTGGGGTTGGGTCTAGCCGAGTGGGTTTGGGTCTAGCCGAGTGGGTTTGGGTCTAGCCGAGTATGCTTGGGTCTAGCGGAATGGGTTTGGGCCTAGCGGAGAGGGTTTGCGTCTACCGGAGTGGGTTTGGGTCTAGCGGAGTGGGGTTGGGTCTAGCGGACTGGTTTTGGATCTAGCGGAGTGGGTTTGGGTCTAGCCGAGTGGGTTTGGGTCTAGCCGAGTGGGTTTGGGTCTAGCGGAGTGGGTTTGTGTCTAGCCGAATGGGTTTGTGTCTAGCCGAGTGGCTTTGGGTCTAGCGGAGTGGGTTTGGGTCTAGACGAGTGGGTTTGGGCCTAGACGAGTGGGTTTGGGTCTAGCCGAGTGGGTTTGGGTCTACCGGAGTGGGTTTGGATCTAGCCGAGTGGGTTTGGGTCTAGCCGAGTGGGTTTGTGTCTAGCCGAGTGGCTTTGGGTCTAGCGGAGTGGGTTTGGGTCTAGACGAGTGGGTTTGGGCCTAGACGAGTGGGTTTGGGACTAGCCGAGTGGGTTTGGGTCTACCGGAGTGGGTTTGGATCTAGCCGAGTGGGTTTGGGTCTAGCCGAGTGGGTTTGGGTCCAGCCGAGTGGGTTTTGGCCTAGCCGAGTGGGTTTGGGGCAAGCCGAGTGTGTTTCGGTCTAGCCGACTGGGTTTGGGTCTAGTCGAGTGGGGTTGGGTCTAGCCGAGTGGGTTTGGGTCTAGCCGAGTGGGTTTGGGTCTAGTCGAGTGGGTTTGGGTCTAGCCGAGTGGGTTAGGGTCTAGCCGAGTGGGTTTGGGTCTAGCCGAGTGGGTTTGGGTCTAGCCGAGTGGGTTTGGGCCTAGCCGAGTGGGTTTGGGCCTAGCCGAGAGGGTTTGGGTCTAGCCGAGTGGGTTTGGGTCTAGGCGAGTGGCTTTGGGTCTAGCGGAGTGGGTTTGGGTCTAGCCGAGTGGGTTTGGGTCTAGACGAGTGGGTTTGGGCCTAGACGAGTAGGTTTGGGTCTAGCCGAGTCGGTTTGCATATAGTGGAGTGGGCTAGGGTCTGCCGGAGTGGGTTTGGGTCTAGCCGAGTGGGTTTGGGTCTAGCCGAGTGGGTTTGCGTCTAGCCGAGTGGGTTTGGGTCTCGCCGAGTGGGTTTGGGTCTACCGGAGTGGGTTTGCGTCTAGCCGAGTGGGTTTGGGTCCAGCAGATTTGGTTTGGGTATAGCCGAGTGGGTTTCGGTCTAGCGGAGTGGGTTTGCATCCAGCCGAGTGGGTTTGGGTCTAGCGGTGTGGGTTTGGGTTTAGCCGAGTGGGTTTAGGTCTAGTCGAGTGGGTTTGGGTCTGGCCGAGTGGGTTTGGGTCTTGCCGAGTGGGTTTGGGTCTAGCCGAGTGGGCTTGGGTCTAGCCGAGTGGGTTTGGGTCTAGCCGAGTGGGTTTGGGACCAGCCGAGTGGGTTTTGGCCTAGCCGAGTGGGTTTGGTTCTTGCAGAGTGGGCTTGGGTCTAGCGGAGTGGGTTTGCATCTAGCTGAGTGGGTTTGGGTCTAGCGGAGTGGGTTTGGGTCTAGCGGAGTGGGTTTGCGTCTACCGGAGTGGGTTTGGGTCTTGCGGAGTGGGGTTCGGTCTAGCGGACTGGGTTTGGATCTAGCGGAGTGCGTTTGGGTCTAGCCGAGTGGGTTTGGGTCTAGCCGAGTGGGTTTGGGTCTAGCGGAGTGGGCTTGCGTCTAGCCGAGTGGGTTTGGGTCTAGCCGAGTGGGTTTGGGTCTAGCCGAGTGGGTTTGGCTCTAGCCGAGTGGGTTTGGGTCTAGCCGAGTGGGTTTGGGTCTAGCCGAGTGGGTTTGGGTCTCGCGGAGTGGGTTTGCGTCTAGCCGAGTGGATTTGGGTCTAGCAGAGTGGGTTTGGGTCTAGCGGAGTAGGGTTGGGTCTAGCGGAGTGGGTTTGGGTCTAGCCGAGTGGGTTTTGGTCTAGCCGAGTGGGTTTGGGTCTAGCGGAGTGGGTTTGGGTCTAGTCGAGTGGGTTTGGGTCTAGCCGAGTGGGTTTGGTTCTTGCCGAGTGGGTTTGGGTCTAGCCGAGTGGGTTAGGGTCTAGCCGAGTGGGTTTGGGTCTAGCCGAGTGGGTTTGGGTCTAGCCGAGTGGGTTTGGGCCTAGCCGAGTGGGTTTGGGCCTAGCCGAGAGGGTTTGGTTCTAACCGAGTGGGCTTGGGTCTAGCCGAGTGGGTTTGGTTCTAGCCTAGTGGGTTTGGGTCTAGCCGAGTGGGTTTGGGTCTAGGCGAGTGGGTTTGGGTCTAGCCGAGTGGGTTTGGGTCTAGCCGAGTGGGTTTGGGTCTAGCCGAGTGGGTTTGGGTCTAGTCGAGTGGGTTTGGGTCTAGCCGAGTGGGTTAGGGTCTAGCCGAGTGGGTTTTGGACTATCCGAGTGGGTTTGGGTCTAGCCGAGTGGGTGTGGGTCTAGCCGAGTGGGTTTAGGTCTAGCGGAGTGGGTTTGGGTCTAGCGGAGTGGGTTTGGGTCTAGCGGAGTGGGTTTGGGTCTAGCTGAGTGGGTGTGGGTCTAGCCGAGTGGGTTTGGGTCTAGCCGAGTGGGTTTGGGTCTAGCCGAGTGGGTTTGGGTCTAGCCGAGTGTGTTTGTGTGTAGCCGAGTGGGTTGGGGTCTAGCCGAGTGGGTTTGGGTCTAGCCGAGTGGGTTTGGGTCTAGCCGAGTGGTTTTGGGTCTAGCCGAGTGGGTTTGGGTCTAGCCGAGTGGGTTTGGGTCTAGCCGAGTGGGTTTGGGTCTAGCCGAGTGGGTTTGGGTCTAGCCGAGTGGGTTTGGGTCTAGCCGAGTGGGTTTGGGCCTAGCCGAGTGGGTTTGTGTCTAGCCGAGTTGGCTTGGGTCTAGCCGAGTGGGTTTGGGTCCAGCCGAGTTGGTTTGGGTCTAGCGGAGTGGGTTTGGGTTTAGCCGAGTGGGTTTGGGTCTAGCCGAGTGGGTTTGGGTCAAGCCGAGTGGGTTTGGGTCTAGCGGAGTGGGTTTGGGTCTAGCCGAGTGCGTTTGGGTCTAGCCGAGTGGGTTTGGGTTTAGCCGAGTGGGTTTGGGTCTAGCGGAGTGGGTTTGGTTCTAGCCGAGTGGGCTTGGGTCCAGCCGAGTGGGTTTGGGTCTAGCCGAGTGGGTTTGGGTCTAGCGGAGTGGGTTTGGGACTAGCCGAGTGGGTTTGGGTCTACCGGAGTGGGTTTGGATCTAGCCGAGTGGGTTTGGGTCTAGCCGAGTGGGTTTGGGTCCAGCCGAGTGGGTTTTGGCCTAGCCGAGTGGGTTTGGGGCAAGCCGAGTGTGTTTCGGTCTAGCCGACTGGGTTTGGGTCTAGTCGAGTGGGGTTGGGTCTAGCCGAGTGGGTTTGGGTCTAGCCGAGTGGGTTTGGGTCTAGCCGAGTATGCTTGGGTCTAGCGGAATGGGTTTGGGCCTAGCGGAGAGGGTTTGCGTCTACCGGAGTGGGTTTGGGTCTAGCGGAGTGGGGTTGGGTCTAGCGGACTGGTTTTGGATCTAGCGGAGTGGGTTTGGGTCTAGCCGAGTGGGTTTGGGTCTAGCCGAGTGGGTTTGGGTCTAGCGGAGTGGGTTTGTGTCTAGCCGAATGGGTTTGTGTCTAGCCGAGTGGCTTTGGGTCTAGCGGAGTGGGTTTGGGTCTAGACGAGTGGGTTTGGGCCTAGACGAGTGGGTTTGGGTCTAGCCGAGTGGGTTTGGGTCTACCGGAGTGGGTTTGGATCTAGCCGAGTGGGTTTGGGTCTAGCCGAGTGGGTTTGTGTCTAGCCGAGTGGCTTTGGGTCTAGCGGAGTGGGTTTGGGTCTAGACGAGTGGGTTTGGGCCTAGACGAGTGGGTTTGGGACTAGCCGAGTGGGTTTGGGTCTACCGGAGTGGGTTTGGATCTAGCCGAGTGGGTTTGGGTCTAGCCGAGTGGGTTTGGGTCCAGCCGAGTGGGTTTTGGCCTAGCCGAGTGGGTTTGGGGCAAGCCGAGTGTGTTTCGGTCTAGCCGACTGGGTTTGGGTCTAGTCGAGTGGGGTTGGGTCTAGCCGAGTGGGTTTGGGTCTAGCCGAGTGGGTTTGGGTCTAGCCGAGTATGCTTGGGTCTAGCGGAATGGGTTTGGGCCTAGCGGAGTGGGTTTGCGTCTACCGGAGTGGGTTTGGGTCTAGCGGAGTGGGGTTGGGTCTAGCGGACTGGTTTTGGATCTAGCGGAGTGGGTTTGGGTCTAGCCGAGTGGGTTTGGGTCTAGCCGAGTGGGTTTGGGTCTAGCGGAGTGGGTTTGTGTCTAGCCGAATGGGTTTGTGTCTAGCCGAGTGGCTTTGGGTCTAGCGGAGTGGGTTTGGGTCTAGCCGAGTGGGTTTGGGTCTAGACGAGTGGGTTTGGGCCTAGACGAGTGGGTTTGGGTCTAGCCGAGTCGGTTTGCATATAGTGGAGTGGGCTAGGGTCTGCCGGAGTGGGTTTGGGTCTAGCCGAGTGGGTTTGGGTCTAGCCGAGTGGGTTTGCGTCTAGCCGAGTGGGTTTGGGTCTCGCCGAGTGGGTTTGGGTCTACCGGAGTGGGTTTGCGTCTAGCCGAGTGGGTTTGGGTCCAGCAGATTTGGTTTGGGTATAGCCGAGTGGGTTTCGGTCTAGCGGAGTGGGTTTGCATCTAGCCGAGTGGGTTTGGGTCTAGCGGTGTGGGTTTGGGTTTAGCCGAGTGGGTTTAGGTCTAGTCGAGTGGGTTTGGGTCTGGCCGAGTGGGTTTGGGTCTTGCCGAGTGGGTTTGGGTCTAGCCGAGTGGGCTTGGGTCTAGCCGAGTGGGTTTGGGTCTAGCCGAGTGGGTTTGGGACCAGCCGAGTGGGTTTTGGCCTAGCCGAGTGGGTTTGGTTCTTGCAGAGTGGGCTTGGGTCTAGCGGAGTGGGTTTGCATCTAGCTGAGTGGGTTTGGGTCTAGCGGAGTGGGTTTGGGTCTAGCGGAGTGGGTTTGCGTCTACCGGAGTGGGTTTGGGTCTTGCGGAGTGGGGTTCGGTCTAGCGGACTGGGTTTGGATCTAGCGGAGTGGGTTTGGGTCTAGCCGAGTTGGTTTGGGTCTAGCCGAGTGGGTTTGGGTCTAGCGGAGTGGGCTTGCGTCTAGCCGAGTGGGTTTGGGTCTAGCGGAGTGGGTTTGGGTCTAGTCGAGTGGGTTTGGGTCTAGCCGAGTGGGTTTGGTTCTTGCCGAGTGGGTTTGGGTCTAGCCGAGTGGGTTAGGGTCTAGCCGAGTGGGTTTGGGTCTAGCCGAGTGGGTTTGGGTCTAGCCGAGTGGGTTTGGGCCTAGCCGAGTGGGTTTGGGCCTAGCCGAGAGGGTTTGGTTCTAACCGAGTGGGCTTGGGTCTAGCCGAGTGGGATTGGTTCTAGCCGAGTGGGTTTGGGTCTAGCCGAGTGGGTTTGGGTCTAGGCGAGTGGATTTGGGTCTAGCCGAGTGGGTTTGGGTCTAGCCGAGTGGGTTTGGGTCTAGCCGAGTGGGTTTGGGTCTAGTCGAGTGGGTTTGGGTCTAGCCGAGTGGGTTAGGGTCTAGCCGAGTGGGTTTTGGACTATCCGAGTGGGTTTGGGTCTAGCCGAGTGGGTGTGGGTCTAGCCGAGTGGGTTTAGGTCTAGCGGAGTGGGTTTGGGTCTAGCGGAGTGGGTTTGGGTCTAGCTGAGTGGGTGTGGGTCTAGCCGAGTGGGTTTGGGTCTAGCCGAGTGGGTTTGGGTCTAGCCGAGTGGGTTTGGGTCTAGCCGAGTGTGTTTGTGTGTAGCCGAGTGGGTTGGGGTCTAGCCGAGTGGGTTTGGGTCTAGCCGAGTGGGTTTGGGTCTAGCCGAGTGGTTTTGGGTCTAGCCGAGTGGGTTTGGGTCTAGCCGAGTGGGTTTGGGCCTAGCCGAGTGGGTTTGGGCCTAGCCGAGTGGGTTTGGGCCTAGCCGAGTGGGTTTGGGACTGGCCGAGTGGGTTTAGGTCTAGCCGAGTGGGTTTGGGCCTAGCCGAGTCGGTTTGGTTCTAGCCGAGTGGGCTTGGGTCTGGCCGAGTGGGTTTGGGTCTGGCCGAGTGGGTTTGGGTGTAGCCGATTGGGTTTGGGTCTGGCCGAGTGGGTTTGGGTCTAGCCGAGTGGGTTTGGGTCTAGCCGAGTGGGTTTGTGTCTAGCCGAGTGGGTTAGGGTCTAGTCGAGTGGATTTGGGTCTAGCCGAGTGGGTTTGTGTCTAGCCGAGTGGTTTGGGTCTAGCGGAGTGGGTTTGGGTCTAGCGGAATGGGTTTGGGTCTAGTCGAGTGGGTTTGGGTCTAGCCCAGTGGGTTTGGTTCCAGCCGAGTGGGTTTGTGTCTAGCCGAGTGGGTTTGGGTCTAGCCGAGTGGGTTTGGGTCTAGCCGAGTGGGTTTGGGTCTAGCCGAGTGGGTTTGGGCCTAGCCGAGTGGGTTTGTGTCTAGCCGAGTTGGCTTGGGTCTAGCCGAGTGGGTTTGGGTCCAGCCGAGTTGGTTTGGGTCTAGCGGAGTGGGTTTGGGTTTAGCCGAGTGGGTTTGGGTCTAGCCGAGTGGGTTTGGGTCAAGCCGAGTGGGTTTGGGTCTAGCGGAGTGGGTTTGGGTCTAGCCGAGTGCGTTTGGGTCTAGCCGAGTGGGTTTGGGTTTAGCCGAGTGGGTTTGGGTCTAGCGGAGTGGGTTTGGTTCTAGCCGAGTGGGCTTGGGTCCAGCCGAGTGGGTTTGGGTCTAGCCGAGTGGGTTTGGGTCTAGCGGAGTGGCTTTGGGAGTAGCCGAGTGGGTTTGGGTCTACCGGAGTGGGTTTGGATCTAGCCGAGTGGGTTTGGGTCTAGCCGAGTGGGTTTGGGTCCAGCCGAGTGGGTTTTGGCCTAGCCGAGTGGGTTTGGGGCAAGCCGAGTGTGTTTCGGTCTAGCCGACTGGGTTTGGGTCTAGTCGAGTGGGGTTGGGTCTAGCCGAGTGGGTTTGGGTCTAGCCTAGTGGGTTTGGGTCTAGCCGAGTGTGCTTGGGTCTAGCGGAATGGGTTTGGGTCTAGCGGAGTGGGTTTGCGTCTACCGGAGTGGGTTTGGGTCTAGCGGAGTGGGGTTGGGTCTAGCGGACTGGTTTTGGATCTAGCGGAGTGGGTTTGGGTCTACCGGAGTGGGTTTGCGTCTAGCCGAATGGGTTTAGGTCTAGTCGAGTGGGTTTGGGTCTGGCCGAGTGGGTTTGGGTCTTGCCGAGTGGGTTTGGGTCTAGCCGAGTGGGCTTGGGTCTAGCCGAGTGGGTTTGGGTCTAGCCGAGTGGGTTTGGGACCAGCCGAGTGGGTTTTGGCCTAGCCGAGTGGGTTTGGTTCTTGCAGAGTGGGCTTGGGTCTAGCGGAGTGGGTTTGCATCTAGCTGAGTGGGTTTGGGTCTAGCGGAGTGGGTTTGGGTCTAGCGGAGTGGGTTTGGGTCTAGCTGAGTGGTTGTGGGTCTAGCCGAGTGGGTTTGGGTCTAGCCGAGTGGGTTTGGGTCTAGCCGAGTGGGTTTGGGTCTAGCCGAGTGTGTTTGTGTGTAGCCGAGTGGGTTGGGGTCTAGCCGAGTGGGTTTGGGTCTAGCCGAGTGGGTTTGGGTCTAGCCGAGTGGTTTTGGGTCTAGCCGAGTGGGTTTGGGTCTAGCCGAGTGGGTTTGGGCCTAGCCGAGTGGGTTTGGGCCTAGCCGAGTGGGTTTGGGACTGGCCGAGTGGGTTTAGGTCTAGCCGAGTGGGTTTGGGCCTAGCCGAGTGGGTTTGGTTCTAGCCGAGTGGGCTTGGGTCTGGCCGAGTGGGTTTGGGTCTGGCCGAGTGGGTTTGGGTGTAGCCGATTGGGTTTGGGTCTGGCCGAGTGGGTTTGGGTCTAGCCGAGTGGGTTTGGGTCTAGCCGAGTGGGTTTGTGTCTAGCCGAGTGGGTTAGGGTCTAGTCGAGTGGATTTGGGTCTAGCCGAGTGGGTTTGTGTCTAGCCGAGTGGTTTGGGTCTAGCGGAGTGGGTTTGGGTCTAGCGGAATGGGTTTGGGTCTAGTCGAGTGGGTTTGGGTCTAGCCCAGTGGGTTTGGTTCCAGCCGAGTGGGTTTGTGTCTAGCCGAGTGGGTTTGGGTCTAGCCGAGTGGGTTTGGGTCTAGCCGAGTGGGTTTGGGTCTAGCCGAGTGGGTTTGGGCCTAGCCGAGTGGGTTTGTGTCTAGCCGAGTTGGCTTGGGTCTAGCCGAGTGGGTTTGGGTCCAGCCGAGTTGGTTTGGGTCTAGCGGAGTGGGTTTGGGTTTAGCCGAGTGGGTTTGGGTCTAGCCGAGTGGGTTTGGGTCAAGCCGAGTGGGTTTGGGTCTAGCGGAGTGGGTTTGGGTCTAGCCGAGTGCGTTTGGGTCTAGCCGAGTGGGTTTGGGTTTAGCCGAGTGGGTTTGGGTCTAGCGGAGTGGATTTGGTTCTAGCCGAGTGGGCTTGGGTCCAGCCGAGTGGGTTTGGGTCTAGCCGAGTGGGTTTGGGTCTAGCGGAGTGGCTTTGGGAGTAGCCGAGTGGGTTTGGGTCTACCGGAGTGGGTTTGGATCTAGCCGAGTGGGTTTGGGTCTAGCCGAGTGGGTTTGGGTCCAGCCGAGTGGGTTTTGGCCTAGCCGAGTGGGTTTGGGGCAAGCCGAGTGTGTTTCGCTCTAGCCGACTGGGTTTGGGTCTAGTCGAGTGGGGTTGGGTCTAGCCGAGTGGGTTTGGGTCTAGCCGAGTGGGTTTGGGTCTAGCCGAGTGTGCTTGGGTCTAGCGGAATGGGTTTGGGTCTAGCGGAGTGGGTTTGCGTCTACCGGAGTGGGTTTGGGTCTAGCGGAGTGGGGTTGGGTCTAGCGGACTGGTTTTGGATCTAGCGGAGTGGGTTTGGGTCTACCGGAGTGGGTTTGCGTCTAGCCGAATGGGTTTAGGTCTAGTCGAGTGGGTTCGGGTCTGGCCGAGTGGGTTTGGGTCTTGCCGAGTGGGTTTGGGTCTAGCCGAGTGGGCTTGGGTCTAGCCGAGTGGGTTTGGGTCTAGCCGAGTGGGTTTGGGACCAGCCGAGTGGGTTTTGGCCTAGCCGAGTGGGTTTGGTTCTTGCAGAGTGGGCTTGGGTCTAGCGGAGTGGGTTTGCATCTAGCTGAGTGGGTTTGGGTCTAGCGGAGTGGGTTTGGGTCTAGCGGAGTGGGTTTGCGTCTACCGGAGTGGGTTTGGGTCTTGCGGAGTGGGGTTCGGTCTAGCGGACTGGGTTTGGATCTAGCGGAGTGGGTTTGGGTCTAGCCGAGTGGGTTTGGGTCTAGCCGAGTGGGTTTGGGTCTAGCGGAGTGGGCTTGCGTCTAGCCGAGTGGGTTTGGGTCTAGCCGAGTGGGTTTGGGTCTAGCCGAGTGGGTTTGGCTCTAGCCGAGTGGGTTTGGGTCTAGCCGAGTGGGTTTGGGTCTAGCCGAGTGGGTTTGGGTCTCGCGGAGTGGGTTTGCGTCTAGCCGAGTGGGTTTGGGTCTAGCAGAGTGGGTTTGGGTCTAGCGGAGTAGGGTTGGGTCTAGCGGAGTGGGTTTGGGTCTAGCCGAGTGGGTTTTGGTCTAGCCGAGTGGGTTTGGGTCTAGCGGAGTGGGTTTGGGTCTAGTCGAGTGGGTTTGGGTCTAGCCGAGTGGGTTTGGTTCTTGCCGAGTGGGTTTGGGTCTAGCCGAGTGGGTTAGGGTCTAGCCGAGTGGGTTTGGGTCTAGCCGAGTGGGTTTGGTTCTAGCCGAGTGGGTTTGGGCCTAGCCGAGTGGGTTTGGGCCTAGCCGAGAGGGTTTGGTTCTAACCGAGTGGGCTTGGGTCTAGCCGAGTGGGTTTGGTTCTAACCGAGTGGGTTTGGGTCTAGACGAGTGGGTTTGGGTCTAGGCGAGTGGGTTTGGGTCTAGCCGAGTGGGTTTGGGTCTAGCCGAGTGGGTTTGGGTCTAGCCGAGTGGGTTTGGGTCTAGTCGAGTGGGTTTGGGTCTAGCCGAGTGGGTTAGGGTCTAGCCGAGTGGGTTTTGGACTATCCGAGTGGGTTTGGGTCTAGCCGAGTGGGTGTGGGTCTAGCCGAGTGGGTTTAGGTCTAGCGGAGTGGGTTTGGGTCTAGCGGAGTGGGTTTGGGTCTAGCGGAGTGGGTTTGGGTCTAGCCGAGTGGGTGTGGGTCTAGCCGAGTGGGTGTGGGTCTAGCCGAGTGGGTTTGGGTCTAGCCGAGTGGGTTTGGGTCTAGCCGAGTGGGTTTGGGTCTAGCCGAGTGTGTTTGTGTGTAGCCGAGTGGGTTGGGGTCTAGCCGAGTGGGTTTGGGTCTAGCCGAGTGGGTTTGGGTCTAGCCGAGTGGTTTTGGGTCTAGCCGAGTGGGTTTGGGTCTAGCCGAGTGGGTTTGGGCCTAGCCGAGTGGGTTTGGGCCTAGCCGAGTGGGTTTGGGACTGGCCGAGTGGGTTTAGGTCTAGCCGAGTGGGTTTGGGCCTAGCCGAGTGGGTTTGGTTCTAGCCGAGTGGGCTTGGGTCTGGCCGAGTGGGTTTGGGTCTGGCCGAGTGGGTTTGGGTGTAGCCGATTGGGTTTGGGTCTGGCCGAGTGGGTTTGGGTCTAGCCGAGTGGGTTTGGGTCTAGCCGAGTGGGTTTGTGTCTAGCCGAGTGGGTTAGGGTCTAGTCGAGTGGATTTGGGTCTAGCCGAGTGGGTTTGTGTCTAGCCGAGTGGTTTGGGTCTAGCGGAGTG
This sequence comes from Raja brachyura, assembly GCA_963514005.1. Next base: position 27,062,835 of record OY740815.1, on the reverse strand, counting down.
GGTTTGGGTCTAGCGGAATGGGTTTGGGTCTAGTCGAGTGGGTTTGGGTCTAGCCCAGTGGGTTTGGTTCCAGCCGAGTGGGTTTGTGTCTAGCCGAGTGGGTTTGGGTCTAGCCGAGTGGGTTTGGGTCTAGCCGAGTGGGTTTGGGTCTAGCCGAGTGGGTTTGGGCCTAGCCGAGTGGGTTTGTGTCTAGCCGAGTTGGCTTGGGTCTAGCCGACTGGGTTTGGGTCCAGCCGAGTTGGTTTGGGTCTAGCGGAGTGGGTTTGGGTTTAGCCGAGTGGGTTTGGGTCTAGCCGAGTGGGTTTGGGTCAAGCCGAGTGGGTTTGGGTCTAGCGGAGTGGGTTTGGGTCTAGCCGAGTGCGTTTGGGTCTAGCCGAGTGGGTTTGGGTTTAGCCGAGTGGGTTTGGGTCTAGCGGAGTGGGTTTGGTTCTAGCCGAGTGGGCTTGGGTCCAGCCGAGTGGGTTTGGGTCTAGCCGAGTGGGTTTGGGTCTAGCGGAGTGGCTTTGGGAGTAGCCGAGTGGGTTTGGGTCTACCGGAGTGGGTTTGGATCTAGCCGAGTGGGTTTGGGTCTAGCCGAGTGGGTTTGGGTCCAGCCGAGTGGGTTTTGGCCTAGCCGAGTGGGTTTGGGGCAAGCCGAGTGTGTTTCGGTCTAGCCGACTGGGTTTGGGTCTAGTCGAGTGGGGTTGGGTCTAGCCGAGTGGGTTTGGGTCTAGCCGAGTGGGTTTGGGTCTAGCCGAGTGTGCTTGGGTCTAGCGGAATGGGTTTGGGTCTAGCGGAGTGGGTTTGCGTCTACCGGAGTGGGTTTGGGTCTAGCGGAGTGGGGTTGGGTCTAGCGGACTGGTTTTGGATCTAGCGGAGTGGGTTTGGGTCTACCGGAGTGGGTTTGCGTCTAGCCGAATGGGTTTAGGTCTAGTCGAGTGGGTTCGGGTCTGGCCGAGTGGGTTTGGGTCTTGCCGAGTGGGTTTGGGTCTAGCCGAGTGGGCTTGGGTCTAGCCGAGTGGGTTTGGGTCTAGCCGAGTGGGTTTGGGACCAGCCGAGTGGGTTTTGGCCTAGCCGAGTGGGTTTGGTTCTTGCAGAGTGGGCTTGGGTCTAGCGGAGTGGGTTTGCATCTAGCTGAGTGGGTTTGGGTCTAGCGGAGTGGGTTTGGGTCTAGCGGAGTGGGTTTGCGTCTACCGGAGTGGGTTTGGGTCTTGCGGAGTGGGGTTCGGTCTAGCGGACTGGGTTTGGATCTAGCGGAGTGGGTTTGGGTCTAGCCGAGTGGGTTTGGGTCTAGCCGAGTGGGTTTGGGTCTAGCGGAGTGGGCTTGCGTCTAGCCGAGTGGGTTTGGGTCTAGCCGAGTGGGTTTGGGTCTAGCCGAGTGGGTTTGGCTCTAGCCGAGTGGGTTTGGGTCTAGCCGAGTGGGTTTGGGTCTAGCCGAGTGGGTTTGGGTCTCGCGGAGTGGGTTTGCGTCTAGCCGAGTGGGTTTGGGTCTAGCAGAGTGGGTTTGGGTCTAGCGGAGTAGGGTTGGGTCTAGCGGAGTGGGTTTGGGTCTAGCCGAGTGGGTTTTGGTCTAGCCGAGTGGGTTTGGGTCTAGCGGAGTGGGTTTGGGTCTAGTCGAGTGGGTTTGGGTCTAGCCGAGTGGGTTTGGTTCTTGCCGAGTGGGTTTGGGTCTAGCCGAGTGGGTTAGGGTCTAGCCGAGTGGGTTTGGGTCTAGCCGAGTGGGTTTGGTTCTAGCCGAGTGGGTTTGGGCCTAGCCGAGTGGGTTTGGGCCTAGCCGAGAGGGTTTGGTTCTAACCGAGTGGGCTTGGGTCTAGCCGAGTGGGTTTGGTTCTAACCGAGTGGGTTTGGGTCTAGACGAGTGGGTTTGGGTCTAGGCGAGTGGGTTTGGGTCTAGCCGAGTGGGTTTGGGTCTAGCCGAGTGGGTTTGGGTCTAGCCGAGTGGGTTTGGGTCTAGTCGAGTGGGTTTGGGTCTAGCCGAGTGGGTTAGGGTCTAGCCGAGTGGGTTTTGGACTATCCGAGTGGGTTTGGGTCTAGCCGAGTGGGTGTGGGTCTAGCCGAGTGGGTTTAGGTCTAGCGGAGTGGGTTTGGGTCTAGCGGAGTGGGTTTGGGTCTAGCGGAGTGGGTTTGGGTCTAGCTGAGTGGGTGTGGGTCTAGCCGAGTGGGTTTGGGTCTAGCCGAGTGGGTTTGGGTCTAGCCGAGTGGGTTTGGGTCTAGCCGAGTGTGTTTGTGTGTAGCCGAGTGGGTTGGGGTCTAGCCGAGTCGGTTTGGGTCTAGCCGAGTGGGTTTGGGTCTAGCCGAGTGGTTTTGGGTCTAGCCGAGTGGGTTTGGGTCTAGCCGAGTGGGTTTGGGCCTAGCCGAGTGGGTTTGGGCCTAGCCGAGTGGGTTTGGGACTAGCCGAGTGGGTTTAGGTCTAGCCGAGTGGGTTTGGGCCTAGCCGAGTGGGTTTGGTTCTAGCCGAGTGGGCTTGGGTCTGGCCGAGTGGGTTTGGGTCTGGCCGAGTGGGTTTGGGTGTAGCCGATTGGGTTTGGGTCTGGCCGAGTGGGTTTGGGTCTAGCCGAGTGGGTTTGGGTCTAGCCGAGTGGGTTTGTGTCTAGCCGAGTGGGTTAGGGTCTAGCCGAGTGGGTTTGGGTCTAGCCGAGTGGGTTTGGGTCTAGCCGAGTGGGTTTGGGCCTAGCCGAGTGGGTTTGGGCCTAGCCGAGTGGGTTTGGGCCTAGCCGAGTGGGTTTGGGCCTAGCCGAGTGGGTTTGGGATTAGCCGAGTGGGTTTGGGTCTCGCCGAGTGGGTTTGGGTCTAGCCGAGTGGGTTTGGGTCTAGCCGAGTGGGTTTGGGCCTAGCCGAGTGGGTTTGGTTCTAGCCGAGTGGGCATGGGTCTGGCCGAGTGGGTTTGGGTCTGGCCGAGTGGGTTTGGGTCTCGCCGAGTCTGTTTGGGTCTAGCCGAGAGGGTTTGGGTCTAGCGGAGTGGGTTTGTGTCTAGTCGAGTGGATTTGGGTCTAGCCGAGTGGGTTAGCGTCTAGCCGAGTGGGTTTGGGTCTATCCAAGTGGGTTTGGGTCCAGCCGAGTGGGTTTGGGTCTAGCCGAGTGGGTTTGGGTCTAGCCGAGTGGGTTTGGGTCTAGCCGAGTGGGTTTGGGTCTAGCCGAGTGGGCTTGGGTCTAGCCGAGTGGGTTTGGGTCTAGCCGAGTGGGTTTGGGTCTAGCGGAGTGGGTTTGGGTCTAGCCGAGTGGGTTTGGGTCAAGCAGACTGGGTTTGTGTCTAGCCGAGTGGGTTTGGGTCTAGCCGAGTGGGTTTGGGTCTAGCCGAGTAGGTTTGGGTCTAGACGAGTGGGGTTGGGTCTAGCCGAGTGGGTTTGGGTCTAGCGGAGTGGGTTTGGGTCTAGCCGAGTGGGTTTGGGTCTAGCGGAGTAGGGTTGGGTCTAGCGGAGTGGGTTTGGGTCTAGCCGAGTGGGTTTTGGTCTAGCCGAGTGGGTTTGGGTCTAGCCGAGTGGGTTTGGGTCTAGCCGAGTGGGTTTGGGTCTAGCCGAGTGGGTTTGGGCTTAGCCGAGTGGGTTTGGGCCTAGCCGAGAGGGTTTGGTTCTAACCGAGTGGGCTTGGGTCTAGCCGAGTGGGTTTGGTTCTAGCCGAGTGGGTTTGGGTCTAGCGGAGTCGGTTTGGGTCTAGGCGAGTGGGTTTGGGTCTAGCCGAGTGGGTTTGGGTCTAGCCGAGTGAGTTTGGGTCTAGCCGAGTGGGTTTGGGTCTAGTCGAGTGGGTTTGGGTCTAGCCGAGTGGGTTTGGGTCTAGCCGAGTGGGTTTGGGTCTAGCCGAGTGGGTTTGGGTCTAGCCGAGTGGGTTTGGGCCTAGCCGAGTGGGTTTGGGCCTAGCCGAGAGGGTTTGGTTCTAACCGAGTGGGCTTGGGTCTAGCCGAGTGGGTTTGGTTCTAGCCGAGTGGGTTTGGGTCTAGCGGAGTCGGTTTGGGTCTAGGCGAGTGGGTTTGGGTCTAGCCGAGTGGGTTTGGGTCTAGCCGAGTGAGTTTGGGTCTAGCCGAGTGGGTTTGGGTCTAGTCGAGTGGGTTTGGGTCTAGCCGAGTGGGTTAGGGTCTAGCCGAGTGGGTTTTGGACTATCCGAGTGGGTTTGGGTCTAGCCGAGTGGGTTTGGGTCTAGCCGAGTGGGTTTGGGTCTAGCCGAGTGGGTTTGGGTCTAGTCGAGTGGGTTTGGGACTAGCCGAGTGGGTTTGTGTCTAGCGGAGTGGGTTTGGATCTAGCCGAGTGGGTTTGGGTCTAGCCGATTGGGTTTGGGTCTAGCCGAGTGGGTTTGGGTCTAGCCGAGTGGGTTTGGGTCTAGCCGAGTGGGTTTGTGTCTAGCCGAGTGGGTTAGGGTCTAGCCGAGTGGGTTTGGGTCTAGCCGAGTGGGTTTGGGTGTAGCCGAGTTGGTTTGGGTCTAGCCGAGTGGGTTTGGGTCTAGCCGAGTGGGTTTGGGCCTAGCCGAGTGGGTTTGGGTCTAGCGGAGTGGGTTTGGGTCTAGCCGAGTGGGTTTGGGTCTAGCGGAGTAGGGTTGGGTCTAGCGGAGTGGGTTTGGGTCTAGCCGAGTGGGTTTTGGTCTAGCCGAGTGGGTTTGGGTCTAGCCGAGTGGGTTTGGGTCTAGCCGAGTGGGTTTGGGTCTAGCCGAGTGGGTTTGGGCCTAGCCGAGTGGGTTTGGGCCTAGCCGAGAGGATTTGGTTCTAACCGAGTGGGCTTGGGTCTAGCCGAGTGGGTTTGGTTCTAGCCGAGTGGGTTTGGGTCTAGCGGAGTCGGTTTGGGTCTAGGCGAGTGGGTTTGGGTCTAGCCGAGTGGGTTTGGGTCTAGCCGAGTGAGTTTGGGTCTAGCCGAGTGGGTTTGGGTCTAGTCGAGTGGGTTTGGGTCTAGCCGAGTGGGTTAGGGTCTAGCCGAGTGGGTTTTGGACTATCCGAGTGGGTTTGGGTCTAGCCGAGTGGGTTTGGGTCTAGCCGAGTGGGTTTGGGTCTAGCCGAGTGGGTTTGGGTCTAGTCGAGTGGGTTTGGGACTAGCCGAGTGGGTTTGGGTCTAGCGGAGTGGGTTTGGATCTAGCCGAGTGGGTTTGGGTCTAGCCGAGTGGGTTTGGGTCTAGCCGAGTGGGTTTGGGTCTAGCCGAGTGGGTTTGGGCCTAGCCGAGTGGGTTTGGGCCTAGCCGAGTGGGTTTGGGACCAGCCGAGTGGGTTTGGGTCTAGCCGAGTGGGTTTGGGCCTAGCCGAGTGGGTTTGGTTCTAGCCGAGTGGGCTTGGGTCTGGCCGAGTGGGTTTGGGTCTGGCCGAGTGGGTTTGGGTGTAGCCGATTGGGTTTGGGTCTAGCCGAGTGGGTTTGGGTCTAGCCGAGTGGGTTTGGGTCTAGCCGAGTGGGTTTGTGTCTAGCCGAGTGGGTTAGGGTCTAGCCGAGTGGGTTTGGGTCTAGCCGAGTGGGTTTGGGTGTAGCCGAGTTGGTTTGGGTCTAGCCGAGTGGGTTTGGGTCTAGCCGAGTGGGTTTGGGCCTAGCCGAGTGGGTTTGGGTCTAGCCGAGTGGGTTAGGGTCTAGCCGAGTGGGTTTGGGCCTAGCCGAGTGGGTTTGGGATTAGCCGAGTGGGTTTGGGTCTAGCCGAGTGGGTTTGGGTATAGCCGAGTGGGTTTGGGTCTAGCCGAGTGGGTTTGGGCCTAGCCGAGTGGGTTTGGTTCTAGCCGAGTGGGCTTGGGTCTGGCCGAGTGGGTTTGGGTCTGGCCGAGTGGGTTTGGGTCTCGCCGAGTCTGTTTGGGTCTAGCCGGGAGGGTTTTGGTCTAGCGGAGTGGGTTTGGGTCTAGTCGAGTGGATTTGGGTCTAGCCGAGTGGGTTAGCGTCTAGCCGAGTGGGTTTGGGTCTATCCGAGTGGGTTTGGGTCTAGCCGAGTGGGTTTGGGTCTAGCCGAGTGGGTTTGGGTCTAGCCGAGTGGGTTTGGGTCTAACCGAGTGGGTTTGGGCCTAGCCGAGTGGGTTTGGTTCAAGCCGAGTGGGCTTGGGTCTAGCCGAGTGGGTTTGGGTCTATCCGAGTGGGTTTGGGTCTAGCCGAGTGGGTTTGGGTCTAGCCGAGTGGGTTTGGGTCTAGCCGAGTGGGTTTGGGTCTAGCCGAGTGGGTTTGGGCCTAGCCGAGTGGGTTTGGTTCAAGCCGAGTGGGCTTGGGTCTAGCCGAGTGGGTTTGGGTCTAGCCGAGTGGGTTTGTGTCTAGCGGAGTGGGTTTGGGACTAGCCGAGTGGGTTTGGGTCTAGCGGAGTGGGTTTGGATCTAGCCGAGTGGGTTTGGGTCTAGCCGAGTGGGTTTGGGTCTAGCCGAGTGGGTTTGGGCCTAGCCGAGTGGGTTTGGGTGTAGCCGAGTGGGTTTCTGTCTAGCGGAGTGGGTTTGGGTTTAGCCGAGTGGGTTTGGGTCTAGCCGAGTGGGTTTGGGTGTAGCCTATTGGGTTTGGGTCTAGCCGAGTGGGTTTGGGTCTAGCCGAGTGGGTTTGGGTCTAGCCGAGTGGGTTTGGGTCTAGCCGAGTGGGTTAGGGTCTAGCCGAGTGGGTTAGGGTCCAGCCGAGTGGGTTTGGGTCTAGCGGAGTGGGTTTGGGTCTAGCAGAGTGGGTTTGTGTCTAGCGGAGTGGGTTTGGGTCTAGCCGAGTGGGTGTGGGTCTAGCCGAGTGGGATTGGGTCTAGCCGAGTGGGTTTGGGTCTAGCCGAGTGGGTTTTGGATCTAGCCGAGTGGGTTTGGGTCTAGCCGAGTGGGTTTGGGTCTAGCCGAGTGGGTTTGGGCCTAGCCGATTGGGTTTGGGTCTAGCCGAGTGGGTTTGGGTCTGGCGCAGTGGATTTCGGTCTCGCCGAATGGGTTTGGGTCTAGCCGAGTGGATTTGGGTCTGGCCGAGTGGGTTTGGGTGTAGCCAATTGGGTTTGGGTCTAGCCGAGTGGGTTTGGGTCTAGCCGAGTGGGTTTGGGTCTGGCCGAGTGGGTTTGCGTCTAGCCGAGTGGGTTAGGGTCTAGCCGAGTGGGTTTGGGTCTAGCCGAGTGGGTTTGTGTCTAGCCGAGTAGGTTTGGGTGTAGCCGAGTGGGTTTGGGTCCAGTCGAGTGGGTTTCTGCCTAGCCGAGTGGGTTTGGGCCTAGCCGAGTGGGTTTGGGACTAGCCAAGTGGGTTTGGGTCTAGCCGAGTGGGTTTGGGTCTAGCCGAGTGGGTTTGGGTCTAGCGGAGTGGGTTTGGGTCTAGCCCAGTGGGTTTGTGTCTAGCCGAGTGGGTTTGTGTCTAGCCGAGTAGGTTTGGGTCTAGCCGAGTGGATTTGGGTCTAGCCGAGTGGGTTAGGGTCTAGTCGAGTGGATTTGGCTCTAGCCGAGTGAGTTTGTGTCTAGCCGAGTGGTTTGGGTCTAGTGGAGTGGGTTTGGGTCTAGCCGAGTGGGTTTGGGTCTAGCCGAGTGGGTTTGTGTCTAGCGGAGTGGGTTTGGGACTAGCCGAGTGGGTTTGGGTCTAGCGGAGTGGGTTTGGATCTAGCCGAGTGGGTTTGGGTCTAGCCGAGTGGGTTTGGGTCTAGCCGAGGGGGTTTGGGCCTAGCCGAGTGGGTTTGGGTGTAGCCGAGTGGGTTTCGGTCTAGCCGAGTGGGTTTGGGTTTAGCCGAGTGGGTTTGGGTCCAGCCGAGTGGGTTTGGGTCTAGCCGAGTGGGTTTGGGTCTAGCCAAGTGGGTTTGGGTCTAGCGGAGTGGGTTTGTGTCTAGTCGAGTGGGTTTGGGTCTAGCCGAGTGGGTTTGGGTCTAGCAGAGTGGCTTTGGGTCTAGCCGAGTGGGTTTGGGTCTAGCCGAGTGGGTTTGGGTCTAGCCGAGTGGGTTTGGCTCTAGCCGAGTGGGTTTGGTTCTAGCCGAGTGGGTTTGGGCCTAGCCGAGTGGGTTTGGTTCTAGCCGAGTGGGCTTGGGTCTGGCCGAGTGGGTTTGGGTCTGGCTGAGTGGGTTTGGGTCTAGCCGAGTGGGTTTGGGTCTAGCCGAGAGGGTTTGGGTCTAGCGGAGTGGGTTTGGGTCTAGTCGAGTGGGTTTGGGTCTAGCCGAGTGGGTTAGGGTCTAGCCGAGTGGGTTTGGGTCTATCTGAGTGGGTTTGTGTCTAGCGGATTGGGTTTGGGTCTAGCCGAGTGGGTTTGGGTCTAGCCGAGTGGGTTTGGGTCTAGCGGAGTGGGTTTGGATCTAGCCGAGTGGGTTTGGGTCTAGCCGAGTGGGTTTGGGACTAGCCGAGGGGGTTTGGGCCTAGCCGAGTGGGTTTGGGTGTAGCCGAGTGGGTTTCGGTCTAGCCGAGTGGGTTTGGGTTTAGCCGAGTGATTTTCGGTCTAGCCAAGTGGGTTTGGGTCTAGCCGAGTGGGTTTGGGTCTAGCCGAGTGGGTTTGGGTCTAGCCGAGTGGGTTTGGGTCTAGCCGAGTGGGTTTGGGTCTAGCCGAGTGGGTTAGGGTCTAGCCGAGTGGGTTAGGGTCAAGCCGAGTGGGTTTGGGTCCAGCTGAGTGGGTTTGTGTCCAGCCGAGTGGGTTTGGGTCTAGCGGAGTGGGTTTGGGACAAGCCGAGTGGGTTTGGGTCCAGCGGAGTGGGTTTGGATCTAGCCGAGTGGGTTTGGGTCTAGCCGAGTGGGTTTGGGTCAAGCCGAGTGGGGTTGGGTCTTGCCGAGTGGGTTTGGGTCTAGCCTAGTGGGTTTAGGTCTAGCCGAGTGGGTTTGGGTCTAGTCGAGTGGGTTTGGGACTAGCCGAGTGGGTTTGTGTCTAGCGGAGTGGGTTTGGATCTAGCCGAGTGGGTTTGGGTCTAGCCGAGTGGGTTTGGGTCTAGCCGAGTGGGTTTGGGTCTAGCCGAGTGGGTTTGGGCCTAGCCGAGTGGGTTTGGGCCTAGCCGAGTGGGTTTGGGACCAGCCGAGTGGGTTTGGGTCTAGCCGAGTGGGTTTGGGCCTAGCCGAGTGGGTTTGGTTCTAGCCGAGTGGGCTTGGGTCTGGCCGAGTGGGTTTGGGTCTGGCCGAGTGGGTTTGGGTGTAGCCGATTGGGTTTGGGTCTAGCCGAGTGGGTTTGGGTCTAGCCGAGTGGGTTTGGGTCTAGCCGAGTGGGTTTGTGTCTAGCCGAGTGGGTTAGGGTCTAGCCGAGTGGGTTTGGGTCTAGCCGAGTGGGTTTGGGTGTAGCCGAGTTGGTTTGGGTCTAGCCGAGTGGGTTTGGGTCTAGCCGAGTGGGTTTGGGCCTAGCCGAGTGGGTTTGGGTCTAGCGGAGTGGGTTTGGGTCTAGCCGAGTGGGTTTGGGTCTAGCGGAGTAGGGTTGGGTCTAGCGGAGTGGGTTTGGGTCTAGCCGAGTGGGTTTTGGTCTAGCCGAGTGGGTTTGGGTCTAGCCGAGTGGGTTTGGGTCTAGCCGAGTGGGTTTGGGTCTAGCCGAGTGGGTTTGGGCCTAGCCGAGTGGGTTTGGGCCTAGCCGAGAGGGTTTGGTTCTAACCGAGTGGGCTTGGGTCTAGCCGAGTGGGTTTGGTTCTAGCCGAGTGGGTTTGGGTCTAGCGGAGTCGGTTTGGGTCTAGGCGAGTGGGTTTGGGTCTAGCCGAGTGGGTTTGGGTCTAGCCGAGTGAGTTTGGGTCTAGCCGAGTGGGTTTGGGTCTAGTCGAGTGGGTTTGGGTCTAGCCGAGTGGGTTAGGGTCTAGCCGAGTGGGTTTTGGACTATCCGAGTGGGTTTGGGTCTAGCCGAGTGGGTTTGGGTCTAGCCGAGTGGGTTTGGGTCTAGCCGAGTGGGTTTGGGTCTAGTCGAGTGGGTTTGGGACTAGCCGAGTGGGTTTGGGTCTAGCGGAGTGGGTTTGGATCTAGCCGAGTGGGTTTGGGTCTAGCCGAGTGGGTTTGGGTCTAGCCTAGTGGGTTTGGGTCTAGCCGAGTGGGTTTGGGCCTAGCCGAGTGGGTTTGGGCCTAGCCGAGTGGGTTTGGGACCAGCCGAGTGGGTTTGGGTCTAGCCGAGTGGGTTTGGGCCTAGCCGAGTGGGTTTGGTTCTAGCCGAGTGGGCTTGGGTCTGGCCGAGTGGGTTTGGGTCTGGCCGAGTGGGTTTGGGTGTAGCCGATTGGGTTTGGGTCTAGCCGAGTGGGTTTGGGTCTAGCCGAGTGGGTTTGGGTCTAGCCGAGTGGGTTTGTGTCTAGCCGAGTGGGTTAGGGTCTAGCCGAGTGGGTTTGGGTCTAGCCGAGTGGGTTTGGGTGTAGCCGAGTTGGTTTGGGTCTAGCCGAGTGGGTTTGGGTCTAGCCGAGTGGGTTTGGGCCTAGCCGAGTGGGTTTGGGTCTAGCCGAGTGGGTTAGGGTCTAGCCGAGTGGGTTTGGGCCTAGCCGAGTGGGTTTGGGATTAGCCGAGTGGGTTTGGGTCTAGCCGAGTGGGTTTGGGTATAGCCGAGTGGGTTTGGGTCTAGCCGAGTGGGTTTGGGCCTAGCCGAGTGGGTTTGGTTCTAGCCGAGTGGGCTTGGGTCTGGCCGAGTGGGTTTGGGTCTGGCCGAGTGGGTTTGGGTCTCGCCGAGTCTGTTTGGGTCTAGCCGGGAGGGTTTTGGTCTAGCGGAGTGGGTTTGGGTCTAGTCGAGTGGATTTGGGTCTAGCCGAGTGGGTTAGCGTCTAGCCGAGTGGGTTTGGGTCTATCCGAGTGGGTTTGGGTCTAGCCGAGTGGGTTTGGGTCTAGCCGAGTGGGTTTGGGTCTAGCCGAGTGGGTTTGGGTCTAGCCGAGTGGGTTTGGGCCTAGCCGAGTGGGTTTGGTTCAAGCCGAGTGGGCTTGGGTCTAGCCGAGTGGGTTTGGGTCTATCCGAGTGGGTTTGGGTCTAGCCGAGTGGGTTTGGGTCTAGCCGAGTGGGTTTGGGTCTAGCCGAGTGGGTTTGGGTCTAGCCGAGTGGGTTTGGGCCTAGCCGAGTGGGTTTGGTTCAAGCCGAGTGGGCTTGGGTCTAGCCGAGTGGGTTTGGGTCTAGCCGAGTGGGTTTGTGTCCAGCGGAGTGGGTTTGGGACTAGCCGAGTGGGTTTGGGTCTAGCGGAGTGGGTTTGGATCTAGCCGAGTGGGTTTGGGTCTAGCCGAGTGGGTTTGGGTCTAGCCGAGTGGGTTTGGGCCTAGCCGAGTGGGTTTGGGTGTAGCCGAGAGGGTTTCTGTCTAGCGGAGTGGGTTTGGGTTTAGCCGAGTGGGTTTGGGTCTAGCCGAGTGGGTTTGGGTGTAGCCTATTGGGTTTGGGTCTAGCCGAGTGGGTTTGGGTCTAGCCGAGTGGGTTTGGGTCTAGCCGAGTGGGTTTGGGTCTAGCCGAGTGGGTTAGGGTCTAGCCGAGTGGGTTAGGGTCCAGCCGAGTGGGTTTGGGTCTAGCGGAGTGGGTTTGGGTCTAGCAGAGTGGGTTTGGGTCTAGCGGAGTGGGTTTGGGTCTAGCCGAGTGGGTGTGGGTCTAGCCGAGTGGGATTGGGTCTAGCCAAGTGGGTTTGGGTCTAGCCGAGTGGGTTTTGGATCTAGCCGAGTGGGTTTGGGTCTAGCCGAGTGGGTTTGGGTCTAGCCGAGTGGGTTTGGGTCTAGCCGAGTCTGTTTGGGTCTTGCTGGGAGGGTTTTGGTCTAGCGGAGTGGGTTTGGGTCTAGTCGAGTGGATTTGGGTCTAGCCGAGTGGGTTAGCGTCTAGCCGAGTGGGTTTGGGTCTATCCGAGTGGGTTTGGGTCTAGCCGAGTGGGTTTGGGTCTAGCCGAGTGGGTTTGGGTCTAGCCGAGTGGGTTTGGGTCTAGCCGAGTGGGTTTGGGCCTAGCCGAGTGGGTTTGGTTCAAGCCGAGTGGGCTTGGGTCTAGCCGAGTGGGTTTGGGTCTATCCGAGTGGGTTTGGGTCTAGCCGAGTGGGTTTGGGTCTAGCCGAGTGGGTTTGGGTCTAGCCGAGTGGGTTTGGGTCTAGCCGAGTGGGTTTGGGCCTAGCCGAGTGGGTTTGGTTCAAGCCGAGTGGGCTTGGGTCTAGCCGAGTGGGTTTGGGTCTAGCCGAGTGGGTTTGTGTCTAGCGGAGTGGGTTTGGGACTAGCCGAGTGGGTTTGGGTCTAGCGGAGTGGGTTTGGATCTAGCCGAGTGGGTTTGGGTCTAGCCGAGTGGGTTTGGGTCTAGCCGAGTGGGTTTGGGCCTAGCCGAGTGGGTTTGGGTGTAGCCGAGTGGGTTTCTGTCTAGCGGAGTGGGTTTGGGTTTAGCCGAGTGGGTTTGGGTCTAGCCGAGTGGGTTTGGGTGTAGCCTATTGGGTTTGGGTCTAGCCGAGTGGGTTTGGGTCTAGCCGAGTGGGTTTGGGTCTAGCCGAGTGGGTTTGGGTCTAGCCGAGTGGGTTAGGGTCTAGCCGAGTGGGTTAGGGTCCAGCCGAGTGGGTTTGGGTCTAGCGGAGTGGGTTTGGGTCTAGCAGAGTGGGTTTGGGTCTAGCGGAGTGGGTTTGGGTCTAGCCGAGTGGGTGTGGGTCTAGCCGAGTGGGATTGGGTCTAGCCGAGTGGGTTTGGGTCTAGCCGAGTGGGTTTTGGATCTAGCCGAGTGGGTTTGGGTCTAGCCGAGTGGGTTTGGGTCTAGCCGAGTGGGTTTGGGTCTAGCCGAGTGGGTTTGGGCCTAGCCGATTGGGTTTGGGTCTAGCCGAGTGGGTTTGGGTCTGGCGCAGTGGATTTCGGTCTCGCCGAATGGGTTTGGGTCTAGCCGAGTGGATTTGGGTCTGGCCGAGTGGGTTTGGGTGTAGCCAATTGGGTTTGGGTTTAGCCGAGTGGGTTTGGGTCTAGCCGAGTGGGTTTGGGTCTGGCCGAGTGGGTTTGCGTCTAGCCGAGTGGGTTAGGGTCTAGCCGAGTGGGTTTGGGTCTAGCCGTGTGGGTTTGTGTCTAGCCGAGTAGGTTTGGGTGTAGCCGAGTGGGTTTGGGTCCAGTCGAGTGGGTTTGCGCCTAGCCGAGTGGGTTTGGGCCTAGCCGAGTGGGTTTGGGACTAGCCAAGTGGGTTTGGGTCTAGCCGAGTGGGTTTGGGTCTAGCCGAGTGGGTTTGGGTCTAGCGGAGTGGGTTTGGGTCTAGCCCAGTGGGTTTGTGTCTAGCCGAGTGGGTTTGTGTCTAGCCGAGTAGGTTTGGGTCTAGCCGAGTGGATTTGGGTCTAGCCGAGTGGGTTAGGGTCTAGTCGAGTGGATTTGGGTCTAGCCGAGTGAGTTTGTGTCTAGCCGAGTGGTTTGGGTCTAGTGGAGTGGGTTTGGGTCTAGCCGAGTGGGTTTGGGTCTAGCCGAGTGGGTTTGTGTCTAGCGGAGTGGGTTTGGGACTAGCCGAGTGGGTTTGGGTCTAGCGGAGTGGGTTTGGATCTAGCCGAGTGGGTTTGGGTCTAGCCGAGTGGGTTTGGGTCCAGCCGAGGGGGTTTGGGCCTAGCCGAGTGGGTTTGGGTCTAGCCGAGTGGGTTTGGGTCTAGCCGAGTGGGTTTGGGTCTAGCCAAGTGGGTTTGGGTCTAGCGGAGTGGGTTTGTGTCTAGTCGAGTGGGTTTGGGTCTAGCCGAGTGGGTTTGGGTCTAGCAGAGTGGCTTTGGGTCTAGCCGAGTGGGTTTGGGTCTAGCCGAGTGGGTTTGGGTCTAGCCGAGTGGGTTTGGCTCTAGCCGAGTGGGTTTGGTTCTAGCCGAGTGGGTTTGGGCCTAGCCGAGTGGGTTTGGTTCTAGCCGAGTGGGCTTGCGTCTGGCCGAGTGGGTTTGGGTCTGGCTGAGTGGGTTTGGGTCTAGCCGAGTGGGTTTGGGTCTAGCCGAGAGGGTTTGGGTCTAGCGGAGTGGGTTTGGGTCTAGTCGAGTGGGTTTGGGTCTAGCCGAGTGGGTTAGGGTCTAGCCGAGTGGGTTTGGGTCTATCTGAGTGGGTTTGTGTCTAGCGGATTGGGTTTGGGTCTAGCCGAGTGGGTTTGGGTCTAGCCGAGTGGGTTTGGGTCTAGCGGAGTGGGTTTGGATCTAGCCGAGTGGGTATGGGTCTAGCCGAGTGGGTTTGGGACTAGCCGAGGGGGTTTGGGCCTAGCCGAGTGGGTTTGGGTGTAGCCGAGTGGGTTTCGGTCTAGCCGAGTGGGTTTGGGTTTAGCCGAGTGGGTTTCGGTCTAGCCAAGTGGGTTTTGGTCTAGCCGAGTGGGTTTGGGTCTAGCCGAGTGGGTTTGGGTCTAGCCGAGTGGGTTTGGGTCTAGCCGAGTGGGTTTGGGTCTAGCCGAGTGGGTTAGGGTCTAGCCGAGTGGGTTAGGGTCAAGCCGAGTGGGTTTGGGTCCAGCTGAGTGGGTTTGTGTCCAGCCGAGTGGGTTTGGGTCTAGCGGAGTGGGTTTGGGACAAGCCGAGCGGGTTTGGGTCCAGCGGAGTGGGTTTGGATCTAGCCGAGTGGGTTTGGGTCTAGCCGAGTGGGTTTGGGTCAAGCCGAGTGGGGTTGGGTCTTGCCGAGTGGGTTTGGGTCTAGCCGAGTGGGTTTAGGTCTAGCGGAGTGGGTTTGGGTCTAGCGGAGTGGGTTTGGGTCTAGCGGAGTGGTTTTGGGTCTAGCCGAGTGGGTGTGGGTCTAGCCGAGTGGGTTTGTTCTAGCCGAGTGGGTTTGGGTCTAGCCGAGTGGGTTTTGGATCTAGCCGAGTGGGTGTGGGTCTAGGCGAGTGGGTTTTGGGCTAGCCGAGTGGGTTTGGGTGTAGCCGAGTGGGTTTCGGTCTAGCCGAGTGGGTTTGGGTTTAGCCGAGTGGGTTTGGGTCTAGCCGAGTGGGTTTGGGTCTAGCCGAGTGGGTTTGGGTCTAGCCGAGTGGGTTTGGGTCTAGCGGAGTGGGTTTGTGTCTAGTCGAGTGGGTTTGGGTCTAGCCGAGTGGGTTTGGGTCTAGCAGAGTGGCTTTGGGTCTAGCCGAGTGGGTTTGGGTCTAGCCGAGTGGGTTTGGGTCTAGCCGAGTGGGTTTGGCTCTAGCCGAGTGGGTTTGGTTCTAGCCGAGTGGGTTTGGGCCTAGCCGAGTGGGTTTGGTTCTAGCCGAGTGGGCTTGGGTCTGGCCGAGTGGGTTTGGGTCTGGCTGAGTGGGTTTGGGTCTAGCCGAGTGGGTTTGGGTCTAGCCGAGAGGGTTTGGGTCTAGCGGAGTGGGTTTGGGTCTAGTCGAGTGGGTTTGGGTCTAGCCGAGTGGGTTAGGGTCTAGCCGAGTGGGTTTGGGTCTATCTGAGTGGGTTTGTGTCTAGCGGATTGGGTTTGGGTCTAGCCGAGTGGGTTTGGGTCTAGCCGAGTGGGTTTGGGTCTAGCGGAGTGGGTTTGGATCTAGCCGAGTGGGTTTGGGTCTAGCCGAGTGGGTTTGGGACTAGCCGAGGGGGTTTGGGCCTAGCCGAGTGGGTTTGGGTGTAGCCGAGTGGGTTTCGGTCTAGCCGAGTGGGTTTGGGTTTAGCCGAGTGGGTTTCGGTCTAGCCAAGTGGGTTTGGGTCTAGCCGAGTGGGTTTGGGTCTAGCCGAGTGGGTTTGGGTCTAGCCGAGTGGGTTTGGGTCTAGCCGAGTGGGTTTGGGTCTAGCCGAGTGGGTTAGGGTCTAGCCGAGTGGGTTAGGGTCAAGCCGAGTGGGTTTGGGTCCAGCTGAGTGGGTTTGTGTCCAGCCGAGTGGGTTTGGGTCTAGCGGAGTGGGTTTGGGACAAGCCGAGCGGGTTTGGGTCCAGCGGAGTGGGTTTGGATCTAGCCGAGTGGGTTTGGGTCTAGCCGAGTGGGTTTGGGTCAAGCCGAGTGGGGTTGGGTCTTGCCGAGTGGGTTTGGGTCTAGCCGAGTGGGTTTAGGTCTAGTGGAGTGGGTTTGGGTCTAGCGGAGTGGGTTTGGGTCTAGCGGAGTGGGTTTGGGTCTAGCCGAGTGGGTGTGGGTCTAGCCGAGTGGGTTTGTTCTAGCCGAGTGGGTTTGGGTCTAGCCGAGTGGGTTTTGGATCTAGCCGAGTGGGTTTGGGTCTAGCCGAGTGGGTTTTGGGCTAGCCGAGTGGGTTTGGGCCTAGCCGAGTGGGTTTGGGTCTAGCCGAGTGGGTTTGGGTCTGGCGTAGTGGGTTTCGGTCTCGCCGAGTGGGTTTGGGTCTAGCCGAGTGGATTTGGGTCTAGCCGAGTGGGTTTGGGTCTAGCCGAATGGGTTTGGGTCTAGCCGAGTGGGTTTGGGTGTAGCCGAGTGGGTTTGGGTGTAGCGGAGTGGGTTTAGGTCTAGCGGAGTGGGGTTGGATCTAGCGGAGTGGGTTTGGGTCTAGCCGAGTGGGTTTGGGTGTAGCCGATTGGGTTTGGGTCTAGCCGAGTGGGTTTGGGCCTCGCCGAGTGGGTTTGGGCCTAGCCGAGTGGGTTTGGGACTAGCCGAGTGGGTTTGGGTCTAGCCGAGTGGGTTTGGGTCTAGCCGATTGGGTTTGGGTCTAGCGGAATGTGTTTGGGTCTAGCCGAGTGGGTTTGTGTCTAGCCGAGTGGGTTTGTGTCGAGCCGAGTAGGTTTGGGTCTAGCCGAGTGGGTTTGGGTCTAGCCGAGTGCGTTTGGGTCTAGCCGAGTGGGGTTGGGTCTAGCCGAGTGGGTTTGCGTCTAGCCGGGTGGGTTTGGGTCTAGCCGAGTGGGTTTGGGCCTAGCCGAGTGGGTTTGGGTCTAGCCGAGTGGGTTTGGGCCTAGCCGAGTGGGTTTGGTTCAAGCCGAGTGGGCTTGGGTCTAGCCGAGTGGGTTTGGGTCTAGCCGAGTGGGTTTGTGTCTAGCGGAGTGGGTTTGGGACTAGCCGAGTGGGTTTGGGTCTAGCTGAGTGGGTTTGGATCTAGCCGAGTGGGTTTGGGTCTAGCCGAGTGGGTTTGGGTCTAGCCGAGTGGGTTTGGGCCTAGCCGAGTGGGTTTGGGTGTAGCCGAGTGGGTTTCTGTCTAGCGGAGTGGGTTTGGGTTTAGCCGAGTGGGTTTGGGTCTAGCCGAGTGGGTTTGGGTGTAGCCTATTGGGTTTGGGTCTAGCCGAGTGGGTTTGGGTCTAGCCGAGTGGGTTTGGGTCTAGCCGAGTGGGTTTGGGTCTAGCCGAGTGGGTTAGGGTCTAGCCGAGTGGGTTAGGGTCCAGCCGAGTGGGTTTGGGTCTAGCGGAGTGGGTTTGGGTCTAGCAGAGTGGGTTTGGGTCTAGCGGAGTGGGTTTGGGTCTAGCCGAGTGGGTGTGGGTCTAGCCGAGTGGGATTGGGTCTAGCCGAGTGGGTTTGGGTCTAGCCGAGTGGGTTTTGGATCTAGCCGAGTGGGTTTGGGTCTAGCCGAGTGGGTTTGGGTCTAGCCGAGTGGGTTTGGGTCTAGCCGAGTGGGTTTGGGCCTAGCCGATTGGGTTTGGGTCTAGCCGAGTGGGTTTGGGTCTGGCGCAGTGGATTTCGGTCTCGCCGAATGGGTTTGGGTCTAGCCGAGTGGATTTGGGTCTGGCCGAGTGGGTTTGGGTGTAGCCAATTGGGTTTGGGTTTAGCCGAGTGGGTTTGGGTCTAGCCGAGTGGGTTTGGGTCTGGCCGAGTGGGTTTGCGTCTAGCCGAGTGGGTTAGGGTCTAGCCGAGTGGGTTTGGGTCTAGCCGTGTGGGTTTGTGTCTAGCCGAGTAGGTTTGGGTGTAGCCGAGTGGGTTTGGGTCCAGTCGAGTGGGTTTGTGCCTAGCCGAGTGGGTTTGGGCCTAGCCGAGTGGGTTTGGGACTAGCCAAGTGGGTTTGGGTCTAGCCGAGTGGGTTTGGGTCTAGCCGAGTGGGTTTGGGTCTAGCGGAGTGGGTTTGGGTCTAGCCCAGTGGGTTTGTGTCTAGCCGAGTGGGTTTGTGTCTAGCCGAGTAGGTTTGGGTCTAGCCGAGTGGATTTGGGTCTAGCCGAGTGGGTTAGGGTCTAGTCGAGTGGATTTGGGTCTAGCCGAGTGAGTTTGTGTCTAGCCGAGTGGTTTGGGTCTAGTGGAGTGGGTTTGGGTCTAGCCGAGTGGGTTTGGGTCTAGCCGAGTGGGTTTGTGTCTAGCGGAGTGGGTTTGGGACTAGCCGAGTGGGTTTGGGTCTAGCGGAGTGGGTTTGGATCTAGCCGAGTGGGTTTGGGTCTAGCCGAGTGGGTTTGGGTCTAGCCGAGGGGGTTTGGGCCTAGCCGAGTGGGTTTGGGTGTAGCCGAGTGGGTTTCGGTCTAGCCGAGTGGGTTTGGGTTTAGCCGAGTTGGTTTGGGTCTAGCCGAGTGGGTTTGGGTCTAGCCGAGTGGGTTTGGGTCTAGCCAAGTGGGTTTGGGTCTAGCGGAGTGGGTTTGTGTCTAGTCGAGTGGGTTTGGGTCTAGCCGATTGGGTTTGGGTCTAGCAGAGTGGCTTTGGGTCTAGCCGAGTGGGTTTGGGTCTAGCCGAGTGGGTTTGGGTCTAGCCGAGTGGGTTTGGCTCTAGCCGAGTGGGTTTGGTTCTAGCCGAGTGGGTTTGGGCCTAGCCGAGTGGGTTTGGTTCTAGCCGAGTGGGCTTGGGTCTGGCCGAGTGGGTTTGGGTCTGGCTGAGTGGGTTTGGGTCTAGCCGAGTGGGTTTGGGTCTAGCCGAGAGGGTTTGGGTCTAGCGGAGTGGGTTTGGGTCTAGTCGAGTGGGTTTGGGTCTAGCCGAGTGGGTTTGGGTCTATCTGAGTGGGTTTGTGTCTAGCGGATTGGGTTTGGGTCTAGCCGAGTGGGTTTGGGTCTAGCCGAGTGGGTTTGGGTCTAGCGGAGTGGGTTTGGGTCTAGCCGAGTGGGTTTTGGATCTAGCCGAGTGGGTTTGGGTCTAGCCGAGTGGGTTTTGGGCTAGCCGAGTGGGTTTGGGCCTAGCCGAGTGGGTTTGGGTCTAGCCGAGTGGGTTTGGGTCTGGCGTAGTGGGTTTCGGTCTCGCCGAGTGGGTTTGGGTCTAGCCGAGTGGATTTGGGTCTAGCCGAGTGGGTTTGGGTCTAGCCGAATGGGTTTGGGTCTAGCCGAGTGGGTTTGGGTGTAGCCGAGTGGGTTTGGGTGTAGCGGAGTGGGTTTAGGTCTAGCGGAGTGGGGTTGGATCTAGCGGAGTGGGTTTGGGTCTAGCCGAGTGGGTTTGGGTGTAGCCGATTGGGTTTGGGTCTAGCCGAGTGGGTTTGGGCCTCGCCGAGTGGGTTTGGGCCTAGCCGAGTGGGTTTGGGACTAGCCGAGTGGGTTTGGGTCTAGCCGAGTGGGTTTGGGTCTAGCCGATTGGGTTTGGGTCTAGCGGAATGTGTTTGGGTCTAGCCGAGTGGGTTTGTGTCTAGCCGAGTGGGTTTGTGTCGAGCCGAGTAGGTTTGGGTCTAGCCGAGTGGGTTTGGGTCTAGCCGAGTGCGTTTGGGTCTAGCCGAGTGGGGTTGGGTCTAGCCGAGTGGGTTTGCGTCTAGCCGGGTGGGTTTGGGTCTAGCCGAGTGGGTTTGGGCCTAGCCGAGTGGGTTTGGGTCTAGCCGAGTGGGTTTGGGCCTAGCCGAGTGGGTTTGGTTCAAGCCGAGTGGGCTTGGGTCTAGCCGAGTGGGTTTGGGTCTAGCCGAGTGGGTTTGTGTCTAGCGGAGTGGGTTTGGGACTAGCCGAGTGGGTTTGGGTCTAGCGGAGTGGGTTTGGATCTAGCCGAGTGGGTTTGGGTCTAGCCGAGTGGGTTTGGGTCTAGCCGAGTGGGTTTGGGCCTAGCCGAGTGGGTTTGGGTGTAGCCGAGTGGGTTTCTGTCTAGCGGAGTGGGTTTGGGTTTAGCCGAGTGGGTTTGGGTCTAGCCGAGTGGGTTTGGGTGTAGCCTATTGGGTTTGGGTCTAGCCGAGTGGGTTTGGGTCTAGCCGAGTGGGTTTGGGTCTAGCCGAGTGGGTTTGGGTCTAGCCGAGTGGGTTAGGGTCTAGCCGAGTGGGTTAGGGTCCAGCCGAGTGGGTTTGGGTCTAGCGGAGTGGGTTTGGGTCTAGCAGAGTGGGTTTGGGTCTAGCGGAGTGGGTTTGGGTCTAGCCGAGTGGGTGTGGGTCTAGCCGAGTGGGATTGGGTCTAGCCGAGTGGGTTTGGGTCTAGCCGAGTGGGTTTTGGATCTAGCCGAGTGGGTTTGGGTCTAGCCGAGTGGGTTTGGGTCTAGCCGAGTGGGTTTGGGTCTAGCCGAGTGGGTTTGGGCCTAGCCGATTGGGTTTGGGTCTAGCCGAGTGGGTTTGGGTCTGGCGCAGTGGATTTCGGTCTCGCCGAATGGGTTTGGGTCTAGCCGAGTGGATTTGGGTCTGGCCGAGTGGGTTTGGGTGTAGCCAATTGGGTTTGGGTTTAGCCGAGTGGGTTTGGGTCTAGCCGAGTGGGTTTGGGTCTGGCCGAGTGGGTTTGCGTCTAGCCGAGTGGGTTAGGGTCTAGCCGAGTGGGTTTGGGTCTAGCCGTGTGGGTTTGTGTCTAGCCGAGTAGGTTTGGGTGTAGCCGAGTGGGTTTGGGTCCAGTCGAGTGGGTTTGTGCCTAGCCGAGTGGGTTTGGGCCTAGCCGAGTGGGTTTGGGACTAGCCAAGTGGGTTTGGGTCTAGCCGAGTGGGTTTGGGTCTAGCCGAGTGGGTTTGGGTCTAGCGGAGTGGGTTTGGGTCTAGCCCAGTGGGTTTGTGTCTAGCCGAGTGGGTTTGTGTCTAGCCGAGTAGGTTTGGGTCTAGCCGAGTGGATTTGGGTCTAGCCGAGTGGGTTAGGGTCTAGTCGAGTGGATTTGGGTCTAGCCGAGTGAGTTTGTGTCTAGCCGAGTGGTTTGGGTCTAGTGGAGTGGGTTTGGGTCTAGCCGAGTGGGTTTGGGTCTAGCCGAGTGGGTTTGTGTCTAGCGGAGTGGGTTTGGGACTAGCCGAGTGGGTTTGGGTCTAGCGGAGTGGGTTTGGATCTAGCCGAGTGGGTTTGGGTCTAGCCGAGTGGGTTTGGGTCTAGCCGAGGGGGTTTGGGCCTAGCCGAGTGGGTTTGGGTGTAGCCGAGTGGGTTTCGGTCTAGCCGAGTGGGTTTGGGTTTAGCCGAGTTGGTTTGGGTCTAGCCGAGTGGGTTTGGGTCTAGCCGAGTGGGTTTGGGTCTAGCCAAGTGGGTTTGGGTCTAGCGGAGTGGGTTTGTGTCTAGTCGAGTGGGTTTGGGTCTAGCCGAGTGGGTTTGGGTCTAGCAGAGTGGCTTTGGGTCTAGCCGAGTGGGTTTGGGTCTAGCCGAGTGGGTTTGGGTCTAGCCGAGTGGGTTTGGCTCTAGCCGAGTGGGTTTGGTTCTAGCCGAGTGGGTTTGGGCCTAGCCGAGTGGGTTTGGTTCTAGCCGAGTGGGCTTGGGTCTGGCCGAGTGGGTTTGGGTCTGGCTGAGTGGGTTTGGGTCTAGCCGAGTGGGTTTGGGTCTAGCCGAGAGGGTTTGGGTCTAGCGGAGTGGGTTTGGGTCTAGTCGAGTGGGTTTGGGTCTAGCCGAGTGGGTTTGGGTCTATCTGAGTGGGTTTGTGTCTAGCGGATTGGGTTTGGGTCTAGCCGAGTGGGTTTGGGTCTAGCCGAGTGGGTTTGGGTCTAGCGGAGTGGGTTTGGATCTAGCCGAGTGGGTTTGGGTCTAGCCGAGTGGGTTTGGGACTAGCCGAGGGGGTTTGGGCCTAGCCGAGTGGGTTTGGGTGTAGCCGAGTGGGTTTCGGTCTAGCCGAGTGGGTTTGGGTTTAGCCGAGTGGGTTTCGGTCTAGCCAAGTGGGTTTGGGTCTAGCCGAGTGGGTTTGGGTCTAGCCGAGTGGGTTTGGGTCTAGCCGAGTGGGTTTGGGTCTAGCCGAGTGGGTTTGGGTCTAGCCGAGTGGGTTAGGGTCTAGCCGAGTGGGTTAGGGTCAAGCCGAGTGGGTTTGGGTCCAGCTGAGTGGGTTTGTGTCCAGCCGAGTGGGTTTGGGTCTAGCGGAGTGGGTTTGGGACAAGCCGAGCGGGTTTGGGTCCAGCGGAGTGGGTTTGGATCTAGCCGAGTGGGTTTGGGTCTAGCCGAGTGGGTTTGGGTCAAGCCGAGTGGGGTTGGGTCTTGCCGAGTGGGTTTGGGTCTAGCCGAGTGGGTTTAGGTCTAGCGGAGTGGGTTTGGGTCTAGCGGAGTGGGTTTGGGTCTAGCGGAGTGGGTTTGGGTCTAGCCGAGTGGGTGTGGGTCTAGCCGAGTGGGTTTGTTCTAGCCGAGTGGGTTTGGGTCTAGCCGAGTGGGTTTTGGATCTAGCCGAGTGGGTTTGGGTCTAGCCGAGTGGGTTTTGGTCTAGCCGAGTGGGTTTGGGCCTAGCCGAGTGGGTTTGGGTCTAGCCGAGTGGGTTTGGGTCTGGCGTAGTGGGTTTCGGTCTCGCCGAGTGGGTTTGGGTCTAGCCGAGTGGATTTGGGTCTAGCCGAGTGGGTTTGGGTCTAGCCGAATGGGTTTGGGTCTAGCCGAATTTGTTTGGGTGTAGCCGAGTGGGTTTGGGTGTAGCGGAGTGGGTTTAGGTCTAGCGGAGTGGGGTTGGATCTAGCGGAGTGGGTTTGGGTCTAGCCGAGTGGGTTTGGGTGTAGCCGATTGGGTTTGGGTCTAGCCGAGTGGGTTTGGGCCTCGCCGAGTGGGTTTGGGCCTAGCCGAGTGGGTTTGGGACTAGCCGAGTGGGTTTGGGTCTAGCCGAGTGGGTTTGGGTCTAGCCGATTGGGTTTGGGTCTAGCGGAATGTGTTTGGGTCTAGCCGAGTGGGTTTGTGTCTAGCCGAGTGGGTTTGTGTCGAGCCGAGTAGGTTTGGGTCTAGCCGAGTGGGTTTGGGTCTAGCCGAGTGCGTTTGGGTCTAGCCGAGTGGGGTTGGGTCTAGCCGAGTGGGTTTGGGACTAGCCGAGTGGGTTTGGGTATAGCCAAGTGGGTTTGGGTCTAGCCGAGTGGGTTTGCGTCTAGCCGGGTGGGTTTGGGTCTAGCCGAGTGGGTTTGGGCCTAGCCGAGTGGGTTTGGGTCTAGCCGAGTGGGTTTGGGTCTAGCCGAGTGGGTTTGGGTCTCGCCGAGTGGGTTTGGGTCTAGCAGAGTGGATTTGGGTCTTGCGGAGTGGGTTTGGGTCTAGCCGAGTTTGTTTGGGTCGAGCCGAATGAGTTTGGGTCTAGCCGAGTGGTTTGGGTCTAGCCGAGTGGGTTTGGGTCTAGCGGAGTGGGTTTGGGACAAGCCGAGTGGGTTTGGGTCCAGCGGAGTGGGTTTGGATCTAGCCGAGTGGGTTTGGGTCTAGCCGAGTGGGTTTGGGTCAAGCCGAGTGGGGTTGGGTCTTGCCGAGTGGGTTTGGGTCTAGCCGAGTGGGTTTAGGTCTAGCGGAGTGGGTTTGGGTCTAGCGGAGTGGGTTTGGGTCTAGCGGAGTGGGTTTGGGTCTAGCCGAGTGGGTGTGGGTCTGGCCGAGTGGGTTTGGGTCTAGCCGAGTGGATTTGGGTCTAGCCGAGTGGGTTTGGGTCTAGCCGAGTGGGTTTGGGTCAAGCCGAGTGGGGTTGGGTCTTGCCGAGTGGGTTTGGGTCTAGCCGAGTGGGTTTAGGTCTAGCGGAGTGGGTTTGGGTCTAGCGGAGTGGGTTTGGGTCTAGCGGAGTGGGTTTGGGTCTAGCCGAGTGGGTGTGGGTCTAGCCGAGTGGGTTTGTTCTAGCCGAGTGGGTTTGGGTCTAGCCGAGTGGGTTTTGGATCTAGCCGAGTGGGTTTGGGTCTAGCCGAGTGGGTTTTGGTCTAGCCGAGTGGGTTTGGGCCTAGCCGAGTGGGTTTGGGTCTAGCCGAGTGGGTTTGGGTCTGGCGTTGTGGGTTTCGGTCTCGCCGAGTGGGTTTGGGTCTAGCCGAGTGGATTTGGGTCTAGCCGAGTGGGTTTGGGTCTAGCCGAATGGGTTTGGGTCTAGCCGATTGGGTTTGGGTGTAGCCGAGTGGGTTTGGGTGTAGCGGAGTGGGTTTAGGTCTAGCGGAGTGGGGTTGGATCTAGCGGAGTGGGTTTGGGTCTAGCCGAGTGGGTTTGGGTGTAGCCGATTGGGTTTGGGTCTAGCCGAGTGGGTTTGGGCCTCGCCGAGTGGGTTTGGGCCTAGCCGAGTGGGTTTGGGACTAGCCGAGTGGGTTTGGGTCTAGCCGAGTGGGTTTGGGTCTAGCCGATTGGGTTTGGGTCTAGCGGAATGTGTTTGGGTCTAGCCGAGTGGGTTTGTGTCTAGCCGAGTGGGTATGTGTCGAGCCGAGTAGGTTTGGGTCTAGCCGAGTGGGTTTGGGTCTAGCCGAGTGCGTTTGGGTCTAGCCGAGTGGGGTTGGGTCTAGCCGAGTGGGTTTGGGACTAGCCGAGTGGGTTTGGGTATAGCCAAGTGGGTTTGGGTCTAGCCGAGTGGGTTTGCGTCTAGCCGGGTGGGTTTGGGTCTAGCCGAGTGGGTTTGGGCCTAGCCGAGTGGGTTTGGGTCTAGCCGAGTGGGTTTGGGTCTAGCCGAGTGGGTTTGGGTCTCGCCGAGTGGGTTTGGGTCTAGCAGAGTGGATTTGGGTCTTGCGGAGTGGGTTTGGGTCTAGCCGAGTTTGTTTGGGTCGAGCCGAATGAGTTTGGGTCTAGCCGAGTGGTTTGGGTCTAGCCGAGTGGGTTTGGGTCTAGCGGAGTGGGTTTGGGACAAGCCGAGTGGGTTTGGGTCCAGCGGAGTGGGTTTGGATCTAGCCGAGTGGGTTTGGGTCTAGCCGAGTGGGTTTGGGTCAAGCCGAGTGGGGTTGGGTCTTGCCGAGTGGGTTTGGGTCTAGCCGAGTGGGTTTAGGTCTAGCGGAGTGGGTTTGGGTCTAGCGGAGTGGGTTTGGGTCTAGCGGAGTGGGTTTGGGTCTAGCCGAGTGGGTGTGGGTCTAGCCGAGTGGGTTTGGGTCTAGCCGAGTGGGTTTGGGTCTAGCCGAGTGGGTTTTGGATCTAGCCGAGTGGGTTTGGGTCTAGCCGAGTGGGTTTTGGTCTAGCCGAGTGGGTTTGGGCCTAGCCGAGTGGGTTTGGGTCTAGCCGAGTGGGTTTGGGTCTGGCGTAGTGGGTTTCGATCTCGCCGAGTGGGTTTGGGTCTAGCCGAGTGGATTTGGGTCTAGCCGAGTGGGTTTGGGTCTAGCCGAATGGGTTTGGGTCTAGCCGAGTGGGTTTGGGTGTAGCCGAGTGGGTTTGGGTGTAGCGGAGTGGGTTTAGGTCTAGCGGAGTGGGGTTGGATCTAGCGGAGTGGGTTTGGGTCTAGCCGAGTGGGTTTGGGTGTAGCCGATTGGGTTTGGGTCTAGCCGAGTGGGTTTGGGCCTCGCCGAGTGGGTTTGGGCCTAGCCGAGTGGGTTTGGGACTAGCCGAGTGGGTTTTGGTCTAGCCGAGTGGGTTTGGGTCTAGCCGATTGGGTTTGGGTCTAGCGGAATGTGTTTGGGTCTAGCCGAGTGGGTTTGTGTCTAGCCGAGTGGGTTTGTGTCGAGCCGAGTAGGTTTGGGTCTAGCCGAGTGGGTTTGGGTCTAGCCGAGTGCGTTTGGGTCTAGCCGAGTGGGGTTGGGTCTAGCTGAGTGGGTTTGGGTCTAGCCGAGTGGGTTTGGGTATAGCCAAGTGGGTTTGGGTCTAGCCGAGTGGGTTTGCGTCTAGCCGGGTGGGTTTGGGTCTAGCCGAGTGGGTTTGGGTCTAGCCGAGTTTGTTTGGGTCGAGCCGAATGAGTTTGGGTCTAGCCGAGTGGTTTGGGTCTAGCCGAGTGGGTTTGGGTCTAGCGGAGTGGGTTTGGGTTTAGCCGAGTGGGTTTGGGTGTAGCCGAGTGGGTTTGGGTCAAGCCGATTGGGTTTGGGTCTAGCGGAGTGGGTTTGGGTCTAGCCGAGTGGGTTTGGGTCTAGCCGAGTGGGTTTGGGTATAGCCAAGTGGGTTTGGGTCTAGCTGAGTGGGTTTGCGTCTAGCCGAGTGGGTTTGGATCTAGCCGAGTGGGTTTGGGTCTAGCGGAGTGGGTTTGGGTTTAGCCGAGTGGGTTTGGGTGTAGCCGAGTGGGTTTGGGTCAAGCCGATTGGGTTTGGGTCTAGCGGAGTGGGTTTGGGTCTAGCCGAGTGGGTTTGGGTCTAGCCGAGTGGGTTTGGGTATAGCCAAGTGGGTTTGGGTCTAGCCGAGTGGGTTTGCATCTAGCCGAGTGGGTTTGGGTGTAGCCGAGTGGGTTTGGGCCTAGCCGAGTGGGTTTGGGTCTAGCCGAGTGGGTTTGGGTCTAGCCGAGTGGGTTTGGGTCTCGCCGAGTGGGTTTGGGTCTAGCAGAGTGGATTTGCGTCTAGCCGGGTGGGTTTGGGTCTAGCCGAGTGGGTTTGGGCCTAGCCGAGTGGGTTTGGGTCTAGCCGAGTGGGTTTGGGTCTAGCCGAGTGGCTTTGGGTCTCGCCGAGTGGGTTTGGGTCTAGCAGAGTGGATTTGGGTCTTGCGGAGTGGGTTTGGGTCTAGCCGAGTTTGTTTGGGTCGAGCCGAATGAGTTTGGGTCTAGCCGAGTGGTTTGGGTCTAGCCGAGTGGGTTTGGGTCTAGCGGAGTGGGTTTGGGTTTAGCCGAGTGGGTTTGGGTGTAGCCGAGTGTGTTTGGGTCAAGCCGATTGGGTTTGGGTCTAGCGGAGTGGGTTTGAGTCTAGCCGAGTGGGTTTGGGTCTAGCCGAGTGGGTTTGGGTATAGCCAAGTGGGTTTGGGTCTAGCTGAGTGGGTTTGCGTCTTGCCGAGTGGGTTTGGGTCTAGCCGAGTGGGTTTGGGCCTAGCCGAGTGGGTTTGGGTCTAGCCGAGTGGGTTTGGGTCTAGCCGAGTGGGTTTGGGCCTAGCCGAGTGGGTTTGGGTCTAGCCGAGTGGGTTTGGGCCTAGCCGAGTGGGATTGGGTCTAGCCGAGTGGGTTTGGGCCTAGCCGAGTGGGTTTGTGTCTAGCCGAGTTGGCTTGGGTCTAGCCGAGTGGGTTTGTGTCTAGCCGAGTTGGCTTGGGTCTAGCCGAGTGGGTTTGGGTCTAGCCGAGTGGGTTTGGGTCTAGCGGAGTGGGTTTGGGTTTAGCCGAGTGGGTTTGGGTGTAGCCGAGTGGGTTTGGGTCAAGCCGATTGGGTTTGGGTCTATCGGAGTGGGTTTGGGTCTAGCCGAGTGGGTTTGGGTCTAGCCGAGTGGGTTTGGGTATAGCCAAGTGGGTTTGGGTCTAGCCGAGTGGGTTTGGGCCTAGCCGAGTGGGTTTGGGTCTAGCCGAGTGGGTTTGGGTCTAGCCGAGTGTGTTTGGGTCTCGCTGAGTGGGTTTGGGTCTAGCAGAGTGGATTTGGGTCTTGCAGAGTGGGTTTGGGTCTAGCCGAGTTTGTTTGGGTCGAGCCGAATGAGTTTGGGTCTAGCCGAGTGGTTTGCGTCTAGCCGAGTGGCTTTGGGTCTAGCGGAGTGGGTTTGGATCTAACCGAGTGGGTTTGGGTCTCGCCGAGTGGGTTTGGGTCTAGCCGAGAGGGTTTGGGTCTTGCCGAGTGGGTTTGGGCCTAGCCGAGTGGGTTTGGTTCAAGCCGAGTGGGCTTGGGTCTAGCCGAGTGGGTTTGGGTCTAGCCGAGTGGGTTTGTGTCTAGCGGAGTGGGTTTGGGACTAGCCGAGTGGGTTTGGGTCTAGCGGAGTGGGTTTGGATCTAGCCGAGTGGGTTTGGGTCTAGCCGAGTGGGTTTGGGTCTAGCCGAGGGGGTTTGGGCCTAGCCGAGTGGGTTTGGGTGTAGCCGAGTGGGTTTCGGTCTAGCCGAGTGGGTTTGGGTTTAGCCGAGTGGGTTTGGGTCTAGCCGAGTGGGTTTGGGTCTAGCCGAGTGGGTTTGGGTCTAGCCGAGTGGGTTTGGGTCTAGCCGAGTGGGTTTGGGTCTAGCCGAGTGGGTTTGGGTCTAGCCGAGTGGGTTTGGGTCTAGCCGAGTGGGTTAGGGTCTAGCCGAGTGGGTTTGGGTCAAGCCGAGTGGGTTTGGGTGCAGCCGAGTGGGTTTGTGTCCAGCCGAGTGGGTTTGGGTCTAGCCGAGTGGGTTTGGGTCAAGCCGAGTGGGGTTGGGTCTTGCCGAGTGGGTTTGGGTCTAGCCGAGTGGGTTTAGGTCTAGCGGAGTGGTTTGGGTCTAGCGGAGTGGGTTTGGGTCTAGCGGAGTGGGTTTGGGTTTAGCCGAGTGGGTGTGGGTCTAGCCGAGTGGGTTTGGGTCTAGCGGAGTGGGTTTGGGTTTAGCCGAGTGGGTTTGGGTCTAGCCGAGTGGGTTTGGGCCTAGCCGAGTGGGATTGGGTCTAGCCGAGTGGGTTTGGGCCTAGCCGAGTGGGTTTGTGTCTAGCCGAGTTGGCTTGGGTCTAGCCGAGTGGGTTTGTGTCTTGCCGAGTGGGTTTGGGTCTAGCGGAGTGGGTTTGGGTTTAGCCGAGTGGGTTTGGGTGTAGCCGAGTGGGTTTGGGTCAAGCCGATTGGGTTTGGGTCTAGCGGAGTGGGTTTGGGTCTAGCCGAGTGGGTTTGGGTCTAGCCGAGTGGGTTTGGGTCTAGCCAAGTGGGTTTGGGTCTAGCGGAGTGGGTTTGTGTCTAGTCGAGTGGGTTTGGGTCTAGCCGAGTGGGTTTGGGTCTAGCAGAGCGGCTTTGGGTCTAGCCGAGTGGGTTTGGGTCTAGCCGAGTGGGTTTGGGTCTAGCCGAGTGGGTTTGGGTCTAGCCGAGTGGGTTTGGGTCTAGCCGAGTGGGTTTGGGTCTAGCCGAGTGGGTTTGGGTCTCGCCGAGTGGGTTTGGGTCTAGCAGAGTGGAATTGGGTCTTGCGGAGTGGATTTGGGTCTAGCCGAGTTTGTTTGGGTCGAGCCGAATGAGTTTGGGTCTAGCCGAGTGGTTTGCGTCTAGCCGAGTGGCTTTGGGTCTAGCGGAGTGGGTTTGGATCTAACCGAGTGGGGTTTGGGTCTCGCCGAGTGGGTTTGGGTCTAGCCGAGAGGGTTTGGGTCTAGCCGAGTGGGTTTGGGCCTAGCCGAGTGGGTTTGGTTCAAGCCGAGTGGGCTTGGGTCTAGCCGAGTGGGTTTGGGTCTAGCCGAGTGTGTTTGTGTCTAGCGGAGTGGGTTTGGGACTAGCCGAGTGGGTTTGGGTCTAGCGGAGTGGGTTTGGATCTAGCCGAGTGGGTTGGGTCTAGCCGAGTGGGTTTGGGTCTAGCAGAGGGGGTTTGGGCCTAGCCGAGTGGGTTTGGGTGTAGCCGAGTGGGTTTCGGTCTAGCCGAGTGGGTTTGGGTGTAGCCGAGTGGGTTTGGGTCTAGCCGAGTGGGTTTGGGTCTAGCCGAGTGGGTTTGGGTCTAGCCGAGTGGGTTTGGGTCTAGCCGAGTGGGTTTGGGTCTAGCCGAGTGGGTTTGGGTCTAGCCGAGTGGGTTTGGGTCTAGCCAAGTGGGTTTGGGTCTAGCGGAGTGGGTTTGGGTTTAGCCGAGTGGGTTTGGTTGTAGCCGAGTGGGTTTGGGTCAAGCCGATTGGGTTTGGGTCTAGCGGAGTGGGTTTGGGTCTAGCCGAGTGGGTTTGGGTCTAGCCGAGTGGGTTTGGGTATAGCCAAGTGGGTTTGGGTCTAGCCGAGTGGGTTTGCGTCTAGCCGAGTGGGTTTGGGTCTAGCCGAGTGGGTTTGGGCCTAGCCGAGTGGGTTTGGGTCTAGCCGAGTGGGTTTGGGTCTAGCCGAGTGGGTTTGGGTCTCGCCGAGTGGGTTTGGGTCTAGCAGAGTGGATTTGGGTCTTGCGGAGTGGGTTTGGGTCTAGCCGAGTTTGTTTGGGTCGAGCCGAATGAGTTTGGGTCTAGCCGAGTGGTTTGCGTCTAGCCGAGTGGCTTTGGGTCTAGCGGAGTGGGTTTGGATCTAACCGAGTGGGTTTGGGTCTCGCCGAGTGGGTTTGGGTCTAGCCGAGAGGGTTTGGGTCTAGCCGAGTGGGTTTGGGCCTAGCCGAGTGGGTTTGGTTCAAGCCGAGTGGGCTTGGGTCTAGCCGAGTGGGTTTGGGTCTAGCCGAGTGGGTTTGGGTCAAGCCGAGTGGGGTTGGGTCTAGCGGAGTGGGTTTGGGACTAGCCGAGTGGGTTTGGGTCCAGCGGAGTGGGTTTGGATCTAGCCGAGTGGGTTTGGGTCTAGCCGAGTGGGTTTGGGTCAAGCCGAGTGGGGTTGGGTCTTGCCGAGTGGGTTTGGGTCTAGCCGAGTGGGTTTAGGTCTAGCGGAGTGGGTTTGGGTCTTGCGGAGTGGGTTTGGGTCTAGCGGAGTGGGTTTGGGTTTAGCCGAGTGGGTGTGGGTCTAGCCGAGTGGGTTTGGGTCTAGCGGAGTGGGTTTGGGTTTAGCCGAGTGGGTTTGGGTCTAGCCGAGTGGGTTTGGGCCTAGCCGAGTGGGATTGGGTCTAGCCGAGTGGGTTTGGGCCGAGCCGAGTGGGTTTGTGTCTAGCCGAGTTGGCTTGGGTCTAGCCGAGTGGGTTTGTGTCTAGCCGAGTGGGTTTGGGTCTAGCGGAGTGGGTTTGGGTTTAGCCGAGTGGGTTTGGGTGTAGCCGAGTGGGTTTGGGTTAAGCCGATTGGGTTTGGGTCTAGCGGAGTGGGTTTGGGTCTAGCCGAGTGGGTTTGGGTCTAGCCGAGTGGGTTTGGGTCTAGCCGAGTGGGTTTGGGTCTAGCGGAGTGGGTTTGTGTCTAGTCGAGTGGGTTTGGGTCTAGCCGAGTGGGTTTGGGTCTAGCAGAGCGGCTTTGGGTCTAGCCGAGTGGGTTTGGGTCTAGCCGAGTGGGTTTGGGTCTAGCCGAGTGGGTTTGGGTCTAGCCGAGTGGGTTTGGGTCTAGCCGAGTGGGTTTGGGCCTAGCCGAGTGGGTTTGGTTCTAGCCGAGTGGGCTTGGGTCTGGCCGAGTGGGTTTGGGTCTGGCCGAGTGGGTTTGGGTCTAGCCGAGTGGGTTTGGGTCTAGCCGAGAGGGTTTGGGTCTAGCGGAGTGGGTTTGGGTCTAGTCGAGTGGGTTTGGGTCTAGCCGAGAGGGTTTGGGTCTAGCGGAGTGGGTTTGGGTCTAGTCGAGTGGGTTTGGGTCTATCCGAGTGGGTTAGGGTCTAGCCGAGTGGGTTTGGGTCTGTCCGAGTGGGTTTGGGTCTAGCGGATTGGGTTTGGGTCTAGTCGAGTGGGTTTGGGTCTAGCCGAGAGGGTTTGGGTCTAGCCGAGTGGGTTTGGGCCTAGCCGAGTGGGTTTGGTTCAAGCCGAGTGGGCTTGGGTCTAGCCGAGTGGGTTTGGGTCTAGCCGAGTGGGTTTGTGTCTAGCGGAGTGGGTTTGGGACTAGCCGAGTGGGTTTGGGTCTAGCGGAGTGGGTTTGGGTCTAGCCGAATGGGTTTGGGTCTAGCAGAGTGGGTTTGGGTCTAGCCGAGTGGGTTAGGGTCTAGCCGAGTGGGTTAGGGTCAAGCCGAGTGGGTTTGGGTCCAGCCGAGTGGGTTTGTGTCTAGCCGAGTGGGTTTGGGTCTAGCGGAGTGGGTTTGGATCTCGCCGAGTGGGTTTGGGCCTGGCCGAGTGGGTTTGTGTGTAGCCGAGTGGGTTTGGGTCTAGCCGAGTGGGTTTGGGTCTAGCCGAGTGGGTTTGGGTCTAGCCGAGTGGGTTTGCGTCTAGCCGAGTGGGTTTGGGTCTAGCCGAGTGGGTTAGGGTCTAGCCGAGTGGGTTAGGGTCAAGCCGAGTGGGTTTGTGTCCAGCCGAGTGGGTTTGTGTCTAGCCGAGTGGGTTTGGGTCTAGCGGAGTGGGTTTGGATCTCGCCGAGTGGGTTTGGGCCTGGCCGAGTGGGTTTGTGTGTAGCCGAGTGGGTTTGGGTCTAGCCGAGTGGGTTTGGGCCGAGCCGAGTGGGTTTGTGTCTAGCCGAGTTGGCTTGGGTCTAGCCGAGTGGGTTTGTGTCTAGCCGAGTGGGTTTGGGTCTAGCGGAGTGGGTTTGGGTTTAGCCGAGTGGGTTTGGGTGTAGCCGAATGGGTTTGGGTCAAGCCGATTGGGTTTGGGTCTAGCGGAGTGGGTTTGGGTCTAGCCGAGTGGGTTTGGGTCTAGCCGAGTGGGTTTGGGTCTAGCCGAGTGGGTTTGGGTCTAGCGGAGTGGGTTTGTGTCTAGTCGAGTGGGTTTGGGTCTAGCCGAGTGGGTTTGGGTCTAGCAGAGCGGCTTTGGGTCTAGCCGAGTGGGTTTGGGTCTAGCCGAGTGGGTTTGGGTCTAGCCGAGTGGGTTTGGGTCTAGCCGAGTGGGTTTGGGTCTAGCCGAGTGGGTTTGGGCCTAGCCGAGTGGGTTTGGTTCTAGCCGAGTGGGCTTGGGTCTGGCCGAGTGGGTTTGGGTCTGGCCGAGTGGGTTTGGGTCTAGCCGAGTGGGTTTGGGTCTAGCCGAGAGGGTTTGGGTCTAGCGGAGTGGGTTTGGGTCTAGTCGAGTGGGTTTGGGTCTAGCCGAGAGGGTTTGGGTCTAGCGGAGTGGGTTTGGGTCTAGTCGAGTGGGTTTGGGTCTATCCGAGTGGGTTAGGGTCTAGCCGAGTGGGTTTGGGTCTGTCCGAGTGGGTTTGGGTCTAGCGGATTGGGTTTGGGTCTAGCCGAGTGGGTTTGGGTCTAGCCGAGAGGGTTTGGGTCTAGCCGAGTGGGTTTGGGCCTAGCCGAGTGGGTTTGGTTCAAGCCGAGTGGGCTTGGGTCTAGCCGAGTGGGTTTGGGTCTAGCCGAGTGGGTTTGTGTCTAGCGGAGTGGGTTTGGGACTAGCCGAGTGGGTTTGGGTCTAGCGGAGTGGGTTTGGGTCTAGCCGAATGGGTTTGGGTCTAGCAGAGTGGGTTTGGGTCTAGCCGAGTGGGTTAGGGTCTAGCCGAGTGGGTTAGGGTCAAGCCGAGTGGGTTTGGGTCCAGCCGAGTGGGTTTGTGTCTAGCCGAGTGGGTTTGGGTCTAGCGGAGTGGGTTTGGATCTCGCCGAGTGGGTTTGGGCCTGGCCGAGTGGGTTTGTGTGTAGCCGAGTGGGTTTGGGTCTAGCCGAGTGGGTTTGGGTCTAGCCGAGTGGGTTTGGGTCTAGCCGAGTGGGTTTGCGTCTAGCCGAGTGGGTTTGCGTCAAGCAGAGTGGGTTTGGGTATAGCCGAGTGGGTTTGGGTCTAGCCGAGTGGGTTTGGGTCTAGCCGAGTGGGTTTGGGCCTAGCCGAGTGGGTTTGGGCCTAGCCGAGTGGGTTTGGTTCTAGCCGAGTGGGCTTGGGTCTAGCCGAGTGGGTTTGGGTCTAGCCGACTGGGTTTGGGTCTAGCGGTGTGGGTTTGGGACTAGCCGAGTGGGTTTGGGTCTGGCGGAGTGGGTTTGGATCTACCGAGTGGGTTTGGGTCTAGCCGAGTGGGTTTGGGTCTAGCCGAGTGGGGTTGGGTCTAGCCGAGTGGGTTTGGGTCTAGCCGAGTGGGTTTGTGTCTAGCAGAGTGGGTTTGGGTCTGGCGGAGTGGGTTTGGATCTACCGGAGTGGGTTTGGGTTTGGGTCTAGCCGAGTGGGTTTGGATCTAGCGGAGTGGGTTTGGGTCTAGCCGAGTGGGTTTGGGTGTAGCCGATTGGGTTTGGGTCTAGCCGAGTGGGTTTGGCCTCGCCGAGTGGGTTTGGGCGTAGCCGAGTGGGTTTGGGATTAGCCGAGTGGGTTTGGGTCTAGCGGAGTGGGTTTGGGTCTAGCCGAGTGGGTTTGGGTCTCGCGGAATGGGTTTGGGTCTAGCCGAGTGGGTTTGTGTCTAGCCGAGTGGGTTTGTGTCTAGCCGAGTAGGTTTGGGTCTAGCCGAGTGGGTTTGGGTCTAGCCGAGTGCGTTTGGGTCTAGCCGAGTGGGGTTGGGTCTAGCCGAGTGGGTTTGGGTCTAGCCGAGTGGGTTTGGGTATAGCCGAGTGGGTTTGGGTCTAGCCGAGTGGGTTTGCGTCTAGCCGAGTGGGTTTGGGTCTAGCCGAGAGGGTTTGGGCCTAGCCGAGTGGGTTTGGGTCTAGCCGAGTGGGTTTGGGTCTAGCCGAGTGGGTTTGGGTTTCGCCGAGTGGGTTTGGGTCTAGCAGAGTGGATTTGGGTCTTGCGGAGTGGGTTTGGGTCTAGCCGAGTTTGTTTGGGTCGAGCCGAATGAGTTTGGGTCTAGCCGAGTGGTTTGCGTCTAGCCGAGTGGCTTTGGGTCTAGCGGAGTGGGTTTGGATCTAACCGAGTGGGTTTGGGTCTCGCCGAGTGGGTTTGGGTGTAGCCGAGTGGGTTTGGGTCTAGCTGAGTGGGTTTGGGTCTAGCCGATTGGGTTTGGGTCTAGCCGAGTGGGTTTGTGTCTAGCCGAGTGGGTTAGGGTCTAGTGAAGTGGGTTTAGGTCTAGTCGAGTGGGGTTGGGTCTAGCCGAGTGGGTTTGGGTCTAGCCGAGTAGGTGTGGGTCTAGCCGTGTGGGTTTGGGTCTAGCGGAGTGGGTTTGGGTCTAGCGGAGTGGGTTTGGGTCAAGCAGAATGGGTTTGGGTCTAGCGGAGTGGGGTTGGGACTAGCGGACTGGGTTTGGATCTAGCGGAGTGGGTTTGGGTCTAGCGGAGTGGGTTTGGGTCTAGCCGAGTGGGTTTGGGTCTAGCCGAGTGGGTTTGGGTCTAGCGGAGTGGGTTTGCGTCTAGCCGAGTGGGTTTGGTTCTAGCCGAGTGGGTTTGGGTATAGCTGAGTGGGTTTGGGTCTAGCCGAGTGGGTTTGGGACTAGCCGAGTGGGTGTGCATCTAGCGGAGTGAGTGTGGGTCTAGCGGAGTGGGTTTGGGTCTAGCCGAGTGGGTTTGGGCCTAGCCGAGTGGGTTTGGGCCTAGCCGATTAGCTTTGGGTCTAGCCGAATGGGTTTCGGTCTCGCTGAGTGGATTTGGGTCTAGTGGAGAGGGTTTGGGTCTAGCCGAGTGGGTTTGGGTCTAGCCGAGTGGGTTTGGGTCTAGCCGAGTGGGTTTGGGTCTAGCCGAGTGGGTTTGGGTCTAGCCGAGTGGGTTTGGGTCTAGCCGAGTGGGTTTGGGTCTAGCCGAGTGGGTTTGGGTCTAGCCGAGTGGGTTTGGGTCTAGCCGAGTGGGTTTGGGTCTAGCCGAGTGGGTTTGGGTCTAGCCGAGTGGGTTTGGGCCTAGCCGAGTGGGTTTGGGTCTAGCCGAGTGGGTTTGGGTCTAGCCGAGTGGGTTTGGGTCTCGCCGAGTGGGTTTGGGTCTAGCAGAGTGGATTTGTGTCTTGCGGAGTGGGTTTGGGTCTAGCCGAGTTTGTTTGGGTCGAGCCGAATGAGTTTGGGTCTAGCCGAGTGGTTTGCGTCTAGCCGAGTGGCTTTGGGTCTAGCGGAGTGGGTTTGGATCTAACCGAGTGGGTTTGGGTCTCGCCGAGTGGGTTTGGGTGTAGCCGAGTGGGTTTGGGTCTAGCTGAGTGGGTTTGGGTCTAGCCGAGTGGGTTTGGGTCTAGCCAAGTGGGTTTGTGTCTAGCCGAGTGGGTTAGGGTCTAGTGAAGTGGGTTTAGGTCTAGTCGAGTGGGGTTGGGTCTAGCCGAGTGGGTTTGGGTCTAGCCGAGTAGGTGTGGGTCTAGCCGAGTGGGTTTGGTCTAGCGGAGTGGGTTTGGGTCTAGCGGAGTGGGTTTGGGTCAAGCAGAATGGGTTTGGGTCTAGCGGAGTGGGGTTGGGACTAGCGGACTGGGTTTGGATCTAGCGGAGTGGGTTTGGGTCTAGCGTAGTGGGTTTGGGTCTAGCCGAGTGGGTTTGGGTCTAGCCGAGTGGGTTTGGGTCTAGCGGAGTGGGTTTGCGTCTAGCGGAGTGGGTTTGGTTCTAGCCGAGTGGGTTTGGGTATAGCCGAGTGGGTTTGGGTCTAGCCGAGTGGGTTTGGGACTAGCCGAGTGGGTGTGCATCTAGCCTAGTGGGTTTGGGTCTAGCCGAGTGGGTTTGGGTCTATCCGTGTGGGTTTGGGCCTAGCCGAGTGGGTTTGGGTCTAGCCGAGTGGGTTTGGGTCTAGCCGAGTGGGTTTCGGTCTAGCCGATTGGGTTTGGGTCTAGCCGAGTGGATTTGGGTCCAGCCGAGTGGGTTTGGGTCTAGCCGAGTAAGTTTGGGTGTAGTCGAATGTGTTTGGGTCTAGCCGAGTGGGTTTGCGTTAGGCGGAGCGGGTTTGGGTCTAGCCGAGTGGGTTTGGGTCTAGCGGCGTGGGTTTGCGTCTAGCCGAGTGGGTTTGGGTCTAGCCGAGTGGGTTTGGGTCTAGCCGAGTGGGTTTATCTGAATGGTGGCAGATTAGGAAAGGGGGAGATGCAACGAGACCTGGGTGTCATGGTACACCAGTCATTGAAAGTAGGCACGCAGGTGCAGCAGGCAGTGAAGAAAGCAAATGGTATGTTAGCATTCACAGCGAAAGGATTTGAGTATGGGAGCAGGGAGGTTCTACTGCAGTTGCACAGGATTTTGGTGAGGCCACACCTGGAGTATTGCGTACAATTTTGGTCTCCAAATCTGAGGAAAGACATCCTTGCCATAGAGGGGGTACAGAGAAGATTCACCAGACTGATTCCTGGGATGTCAGGACTTTCATATGAGGAAAGATTGGATAGACTCGGCTTGTACTCGCTGGAATTTAGAAGATTGAGGGGGGATCTTACAGAAACTTACAAAATTCTTAAGGGGTTGGACAAGCTAGATACTGGAAGATTGTTCCCAATGTTGGCGGAGTCCAGAACAAGGGGTCACAGTCTAAGGATAAGGGGGAATTCCTTTAGGACCAAAATGAGGAAAACATTCTTTACACAGAGAGTCGTGAGTCTCTGGAATTCTCTGCCACAGAAGGTAGTTGAGGCCAGTTCATTGGCTATATTTAAGAGGGCGTTAGATGTGGCACTTGTGGCTAAAGGGATCAGGGGGTATGGAGAGAAGGCAGGTACGGGATACTGAGTTGCATGATCAGCCATGATCACATTGAATGGCGGTGCAGGCTCGAAGGGCCGAATGGCCTACTACTGCACCTATTTTCTATGTTTCTATGTTTGGGTCTAGCCGAGTGGGTTTGGGTCTAGCCGAGTGGGTTTGGGTGTAGCCGAGTGTGTTTGAGTCTAGCCGAGTGGGTTTGGCTCAAGCCGAGTGGGTTTGTGTCTAGCCGAGTGGGTTTGGGTCTAGCGGATTGGGTTTGGGTCTGGCCGAGTGGGTTTGGGTCTAGCCGAGTGGGTTTGCGTCTATCGGAGTGGGTTTGGGTCTAGCGGAGTGGGTTTTGGTCTAGCCGAGTGGGTTTGGGTCTAGCTGAGTGGGTTTGGGTCTATCCAAGTAGGTTTGGGTCTAGCCGAGTGAGTTTGGGTCTAGCGGAGTGGGTTAGGGTCTAACCGAGAGGGTTTGGGTCTAGCCGAGTGGGTTTGGGTGTAGCCGAGTGGGTTTGGGTCTAGCCGAGTGTGTTTGTGTGTGGCCGAGTGGGTTTGGGTCTAGCCGAGTGGGTTTGGGTCTAGCCGAGTGGGTTTGGGTCTAGCCGAGAGGGTTGGGGTCTAGCCGAGTGGGTTGGGGTCTAGCCGAGTGGGTTTGGGTCTAGCCGAGTGGGTTTGGGTCTAGCCGTGTGGGTGTGGGACTAGCCGAGTGGGTTTGGGCCTAGCCGAGTGGGTTTGGGTCAAGCCGAGTGGGTTTGGGTTTAGCCGAGTGGGTTTGGGTTTAGCCGAGTGGGTTTGGGTCTAGCCGAGTGGGTTTGGGTCTAGCCGAGTGGATTTGGGTCTAGCCCAGTGGGTTTGGGTCTAGCCGAGTGGGTTTGGGTCTAGCCGAGTGGGTTTGGGTCTAGCCGAGTGGGTTTGGGTCTAGCGGAGTGGGTTTGAATCTAGCCGAGTAGGTTTGGGTCTAGCCGAGTGGGTTTGGGTCTAGCCGAGTGGGTTTGGGCCTAGCCGAGTGGGTTTGGGTCTAGCCGAGTGGGTTTGAGTCTAGCCGAGTGGGTTTAGGTCTATCCGAGTGGGTTTGGGTGTAGCAGAGTGGGTTTGGGTGTAGCCGAGTGTGTTTGAGACTAGCCGAGTGGGTTTGGCTCATGCCGAGTGGGTTTGTGTCTAGCCGAGTGGGTTTGGGTGTTGCCGAGTGGGTTTGGGTTTAGCGGAGTGGGTTTGGGTCTAGCGGAGTGGGTTTGGGTCTAGCGGAGTGGGTTTGGGTCTAGCCGAGTGGGTTTGGGTCTAGCCGAGTGGGTTTGGGTCTAGCCGAGTGGGTTTGGGTCGAGCCGAGTGGGTTTGGGTGTAGCCGAGTGGGTTTGAGTCTAGCCGAGTGGGTTTGGCTCAAGCCGAGTGGGTTTGTGTCTAGCCGAGTGGGTTTGGGTCTAGCGGATTGGGTTTGGGTCTGGCCGAGTGGGTTTGGGTCTAGCCGAGTGGGTTTGCGTCTATCGGAGTGGGTTTGGGTCTAGCGGAGTGGGTTTTGGTCTAGCCGAGTGGGTTTGGGTCTAGCTGAGTGGGTTTGGGTCTATCCAAGTAGGTTTTGGTCTAGCCGAGTGAGTTTGGGTCTAGCGGAGTGGGTTTGCTTCTCCCCGAGTGGGTTTGGGTCTAGCAGAGTGGGTTTTGGTCTA
Source organism: Raja brachyura (assembly GCA_963514005.1). The sequence goes on along the minus strand of OY740815.1, from coordinate 27,024,825 downwards.
GTCGAGTGGGTTTGTGTCTAGCCGAGTGGGTTGGGGTCTAGCCGAGTGGTTTTGGGTCTAGCCGAATGGGTTTGGGTCTAGCGGAGTGGGTTTGGGTCTAGACGAGTGGGTTTGGGTCCAGCCGAGTGGGTTTGGGTCTAGCCGAATGGGTTTGGGACTAGCCGACTGGGTTTGGGTCTAGCCCAGTGGGTTTGGGTCTAGCCCAGTGGGTTTGGGTCTAGCCCAGTGGGTTTGGGTCTAGCCGAGTGGGTTTGGGTCTAGCCGAGTGGGTTTGGGTCTAGCGGAGTGGGTTTGAATCTAGCCGAGTGGGTTTGGGTCTAGCCGAGTGGGTTTGGGTCTTGCCGAGTGGGTTTGGGCCTAGCCGAGTGGGTTTGGGTCTAGCCGAGTGGGTTTGAGTCTAGCCGAGTGGGTTTAGGTCTATCCGAGTGGGTTTGGGTGTAGCCGAGTGGGTTTGGGTGTAGCCGAGTGTGTTTGAGACTAGCCGAGTGGGTTTGGCTCATGCCGAGTGGGTTTGTGTCTAGCCGAGTGGGTTTGGGTGTTGCCGACTGGGTTTGGGTGTAGCGGAGTGGGTTTGGGTCTAGCGGAGTGGGTTTGGGTCTAGCGGAGTGGGTTTGGGTCTAGCCGAGTGGGTTTGGGTCTAGCCGAGTGGGTTTGGGTCTAGCCGAGTGGGTTTGGGTCGAGCCGAGTGGGTTTGGGTGTAACCGAGTGGGTTTGGGTCTAGCTGAGTGGGTTTGGGTCTAGCCGAGTGGGTTTGGGTCTAGCCAAGTGGGTTTGGGTCTAGCCGAGTGGGTTTGGGTCTAGCGGAGTGGGGTTGGGTCTAGCCGAGTGGATTTGGGTCTAGCCGAGTGGGTTTGGGTCTAGCCGAGTGGGTTTGGGTCTAGCCGAGTGGGTTTGGGTCTAGCCGAGTGGGTTTGGGTCTAGCCGAGTGGGTTTGGGTCTAGCTGAGTGTGTTTGTGTCTAGCCGAGTGGGTTTGGGTCTAGCCGAGTGGGTTTGGATCTAGCCGAGTGGGTTTGGGTCTAGCCGAGTGGGTTTGGGTCTAGCCGAGTGGGTTTGGGTCTAGCCGAGTGGGTTTGTGTCTAGCCGACTGGGTTTGGGTCTTACCGAGTGGGTTTGGGTCTAGCCGAGTGGGTTTGGGTCTAGCCGAGTGGGCTTGGGTTTAGCCGAGTGGGTTTGGGTCTAGCCGAGTGGGTTTGCGTCTAGCGGAATGGGTTTGGGTCTAGCGGAGTGGGTTTGGGTCTAGCGGAGTGGGTTTCGGTCTAGCGGAGTGGGTTAGGGTCTAACCGAGTGGGTTTGGGTCTAGCCGAGTGGGTTTGGGTGTAGCCGAGTGGGTTTGGGTCTAGCCGAGTGTGTTTGTGTGTGGCCGAGTGGGTTTGGGTCTAGCCGAGTGGGTTTGGGTCTAGCCGAGTGGGTTTGGGTCTAGCCGAGAGGGTTGGGGTCTAGCCGAGTGGGTTGGGGTCTAGCCGAGTGGGTTTGGGTCTAGCCGAGTGGGTTTGGGTCTAGCCGTGTGGGTGTGGGACTAGCCGAGTGGGTTTGGGCCTAGCCGAGTGGGTTTGGGTCAAGCCGAGTGGGTTTGGGTCTAGCCGAGTGGGTTTGGGTTTAGCCGAGTGGGTTTGGGTCTAGCCGAGTGGGTTTGGGTCTAGCCGAGTGGGTTTGGGTCTAGCCCAGTGGGTTTGGGTCTAGCCCAGTGGGTTTGGGTCTAGCCGAGTGGGTTTGGGTCTAGCCGAGTGGGTTTGGGTCTAGCGGAGTGGGTTTGAATCTAGCCGAGTGGGTTTGGGTCTAGCCGAGTGGGTTTGGGTCTAGCCGAGTGGGTTTGGGCCTAGCCGAGTGGGTTTGGGTCTAGCCGAGTGGGTTTGAGTCTAGCCGAGTGGGTTTGGCTCATGCCGAGTGGGTTTGTGTCTAGCCGAGTGGGTTTGGGTGTTGCCGAGTGGGTTTGGGTTTAGCGGAGTGGGTTTGGGTCTAGCGGAGTGGGTTTGGGTCTAGCGGAGTGGGTTTGGGTCTAGCCGAGTGGGTTTGGGTCTAGCCGAGTGGGTTTGGGTCTAGCCGAGTGGGTTTGGGTCGAGCCGAGTGGGTTTGGGTGTAGCCGAGTGGGTTTGGGTCTAGCTGAGTGGGTTTGGGTCTAGCCGAGTGGGTTTGGGTCTAGCCGAGTGGGTTTGGGTCTAGCCGAGTGGGTTTGGGTCTAGCGGAGTGGGGTTGGGTCTAGCCGAGTGGATTTGGGTCTAGCCGAGTGGGTTTGGGTCTAGCCGAGTGGGTTTGGGTCTAGCGGAGTGGGTTTGGGTCTAGCGGAGTGGGTTTGGATCTAGCGGAGTGGGTTTGGGTCTAGCCGAGCGGGTTTGGGTCTAGCCGAGCGGGTTTGGGCCTAGCCGAGTGGGTTTGGGCCTAGCCGAGTGGGTTTGTGTCTAGCCGAGTGGGTTTGGGCCTAGCCGAGTGGGTTTGGGTCTAGCCGAGTGGGTTTGGGTCTAGCCGAGTGGGTTTGGGTCTAGCCGAGTGGGTTTGGGTCTAGCTGAGTGTGTTTGGGTCTAGCTGAGTGGGTTTGGGTCTAGCCGAGTGGGTTTGGATCTAGCCGAGTGGGTTTGGGTCTAGCCGAGTGGGTTTGGGTCTAGCCGAGTGGGTTTGGGTCTAGCCGAGTGGGTTTGTGTCTAGCCGACTGGGTTTGGGTCTTACCGAGTGGGTTTGGGTCTAGCCGAGTGGGTTTGGGTCTAGCCGAGAGGGCTTGGGTTTAGCCGAGTGGGTTTGGGTCTAGCCGAGTGGGTTTGCGTCTAGCGGAATGGGTTTGGGTCTAGCGGAGTGGGTTTGGGTCTAGCGGAGTGGGTTTCGGTCTAGCGGAGTGGGTTAGGGTCGAACCGAGTGGGTTTGGGTCTAGCCGAGTGGGTTTGGGTGTAGCCGAGTGGGTTTGGGTCTAGCCGAGTGTGTTTGTGTGTGGCCGAGTGGGTTTGGGTCTAGCCGAGTGGGTTTGGGTCCAGCCGAGTGGGTTTGGGTCTAGCCGAGTGGGTTGGGGTCTAGCCGAGTGGGTTGGGGTCTAGCCGAGTGGGTTTGGGTCTAGCCGAGTGGGTTTGGGTCTAGCCGTGTGGGTTTGGGACTAGCCGAGTGGGTTTGGGCCTAGCCGAGTGGGTTTGGGTCAAGCCGAGTGGGTTTGGGTCTAGCCGAGTGGGTTTGGGTTTAGCCGAGTGGGTTTGGGTCTAGCCGAGTGGGTTTGGGTCTAGCCGAGTGGGTTTGGGTCTATCCGAGTGGGTTTGGGTCTAGCGGAGTTGGTTTGGGACTAGCCGAGTGGGTTTGGGTCCAGTCGAGTGGGTTTGGGTCTAGCCGAGTGGGTTTGGGTCTACCCGAGTGGGTTTGGATCTAGCCGAGTAGGTTTGGGTCTAGCCGAGTGAGTTTGGGTCTAGTCGAGTGAGTTTGGGTCTAGCCAAGTGGGTTTGGGTCTAGCCAAGTGGGTTTGGGTCTAGCGGAGTGGGTTTGGGTCTAGCGGAGTTGGTTTGGGTCTAGCGGAGTGGGTTTGAGTCTAGCGGAGTGGGTTTGGTTCTAACCGAGTGGGTTTGGGTCTAGACGAGTGGGTTTGGGTCTAGCTGAGTGTGTTTTGGTGTGGCCGAGTGGTTTTGGGTCTAGCAGAGTAGGCTTGGGTCTAGCCGAGTGGGTTTGGGTCTAGCCGAGTGGGTTTGTGTCTAGCCAAGTGGGTTTGGGTCTAGCCGAGTGGGTTTGGGTCTAGCCGTGTGGGTTTGGGTCTAGCCGAGTGGGTTTGTGTCTAGCCGAGTTGGTTTGGGTCTAGCCGAGTGGGTTTGGGTCTTGCCGAGTGGGTTTGGGTCTTGCCGAGTGGGCTTGGGTCTAGCCGAATGGGTTTGGGTCTAGCCGAGTGGGTTTGCGTTAGGCGGAGTGGGTTTGGGTCTAGCCGAGTGGGTTTTGGTCTATCGGAGTGGGTTTGCGTCTAGCCGAGTGGGTTTGGGTCTAGCCGAGTGGGTTTGGATCTAGCCATGTGGGGTTGGGTCGAGCCGAGTGGGTTTGGGCCTAGCCGAGTGGGTTTGGGTCTAGCCGAGTGGGTTTGGGTCTAGCCGAGTGGGTTTGGGTGTAGCCGAGTGTGTTTGAGTCTAGCCGAGTGGGTTTGGCTGAAGCCGAGTGGCTTTGTGTCTAGCCGAGTGGGTTTGGGTCTAGCAGATTGGGTTTGGGTCTCGCCGAGTGGGTTTGGGTCTAGCCGAGTGGGTTTGCGTCTATCGGAGTGGGTTTGGGTCTAGCGGAGTGGGTTTTGGTCTAGCCGAGTGTGTTTGGGTCTAGCTGAGTGGGTTTGGGTCTATCCAAGTGGGTTTGGGTCTAGCCGAGTGGGTTTGGGTCTAGCGGAGTGGGTTTGCGTCTCCCCGAGTGAGTTTGGGTCTAGCCGACTGGATTTGGGTCTAGCCGAGTGGGTTTGGGTCTAGCCGAGTGGGTTTGGGTCTAGCCGAGTGGGCTTGGGTTTAGCCGAGTGGGTTTGGGTCTAGCCGAGTGGGTTTGCGTCTAGCGGAATGGGTTTGGGTCTAGCGGAGTGGGTTTGGGTCTAGCGGAGTGGGTTTCGGTCTAGCGGAGTGGGTTAGGGTCTAACCGAGTGGGTTTGGGTCTAGCCGAGTGGGTTTGGGTGTAGCCGAGTGGGTTTGGGTCTAGCCGAGTGTGTTTGTGTGTGGCCGAGTGGGTTTGGGTCTAGCCGAGTGGGTTTGGGTCTAGCCGAGTGGGTTTGGGTGTAGCCGAGTGGGTTGGGGTCTAGCCGAGTGGGTTGGGGTCTAGCCGAGTGGGTTTGGGTCTAGCCGAGTGGGTTTGGGTCTAGCCGTGTGGGTTTGGGACTAGCCGAGTGGGTTTGGGTCAAGCCGAGTGGGTTTGGGTCTAGCCGAGTGGGTTTGGGTCTAGCCGAGTGGGTTTGGGTCTAGCCGAGTGGGTTTGGGTCTAGCCGAGTGGGTTTGGGTCTAGCTGAGTGTGTTTGGGTGTGGCCGAGTGGTTTTGGGTCTAGCAGAGTAGGTTTGGGTCTAGCCGAGTGGGTTTGGGTCTAACCGAGTGGGTTTGTGTCTAGCCGAGTGGGTTTGGGTCTCGCCGAGTGGGTTTGGGTCTAGCCGAGTGGGTTTGGGTCTAACCGAGTGGGTTTGGGTCTAGCGGAGTGTGTTTGGCTCTAGCCGAGTGGGTTTGGGTCTAGACAAGTGGGTTTGCGTTTAGCCGTGTGGGTTTGGGTCTAGCCGAGTGGGTTTGGGTCTAGCCGAGTGGGTTTGGGTCTTGCCGAGTGTGTTTGGGTCTTGCCGAGTGGGCTTGGGTCTAGCCGAATGGGTTTGGGTCTAGCCGAGTGGGTTTGCGTTAGGCGGAGTGGGTTTGGGTCTAGCCGAGTGGGTTTGGGTCTAGCGGAGTGGGTTTGCGTCTAGCCGAGTGGGTTTGGGTCGAGCCGAGTGGGTTTGGATCTAGCCCTGTGGGGTTGGGTCGAGCCGAGTGGGTTTGGGTCTAGCCGAGTGGGTTTGGGTCTAGCCGAGTGGGTTTGGGTCTAGCCGAGTGGGTTTGGGTGTAGCCGACTGTGTTTGAGTCTAGCCGAGTGGGTTTGGCTGAAGCCGAGTGGCTTTGTGTCTAGCCGAGTGGGTTTGGGTCTAGCGGATTGGGTTTGGGTCTCGCCGAGTGGGTTTGTGTCTAGCCGAGTGGGTTTGCGTCTATCGGAGTGGGTTTGGGTCTAGCGGAGTGGGTTTTGGTCTAGCCGAGTGTGTTTGGGTCTAGCTGAGTGGGTTTGGGTCTATCCAAGTGGGTTTGGGTCTAGCCGAGTGGGTTTGGGTCTAGCGGAGTGGGTTTGCGTCTCCCCGAGTGAGTTTGGGTCTAGCCGACTGGATTTGGGTCTAGCCGAGTGGGTTTGGGTCTAGCCGAGTGGGTTTGGGTCTAGCCGAGTGGGCTTGGGTTTAGCCGAGTGGGTTTGGGTCTAGCCGAGTGGGTTTGCGTCTAGCGGAATGGGTTTGGGTCTAGCGGAGTGGGTTTGGGTCTAGCGGAGTGGGTTTCGGTCTAGCGGAGTGGGTTAGGGTCTAACCGAGTGGGTTTGGGTCTAGCCGAGTGGGTTTGGGAGTAGCCGAGTGGGTTTGGGTCTAGCCGAGTGTGTTTGTGTGTGGCCGAGTGGGTTTGGGTCTAGCCGAGTGGGTTTGGGACTAGCCGAGTGGGTTTGGGTCTAGCCGAGTGGGTTGGGGTCTAGCCGAGTGGGTTGGGGTCTAGCCGAGTGGGTTTGGGTCTAGCCGAGTGGGTTTGGGTCTAGCCGTGTGGGTTTGGGACTAGCCGAGTGGGTTTGGGCCTAGCCGAGTGGGTTTGGGTCAAGCCGAGTGGGTTTGGGTCTAGCCGAGTGGGTTTGGGTCTAGCCGAGTGGGTTTGGGTCTAGCCGAGTGGGTTTGGGTCTAGCCGAGTGGGTTTGGGTCTAGCCGAGTGGGTTTGGGTCTAGCCGAGTGGGTTTGGGTCTAGCCGAGTGGGTTTGGGTCTAGCGGAGTGGGTTTGGGTCTAGCCGAGTGGGTTTGGGTCCAGTCGAGTGGGTTTGGGTCTAGCCGAGTGAGTTTGGGTCTACCCGAGTGGGTTTGGGTCTAGCCGAGTGGGTTTGGGTCTAGCCGAGTGAGTTTGGGTCTAGCCGAGTGAGTTTGGGTCTGGCCGAGTGGGTTTGGGTCTAGCCGAGTGGGTTTGGTTCTAACCGAGTGGGTTTGGGTGTGGCCGAGTGGTTTTGGGTCTGGCAGAGTAGGTTTGGGTCTAGCCGAGTGGGTTTGGGTCTAGCCGAGTGGGTTTGTGTCTAGCCGAGTGGGTTTGGGTCTCGCCGAGTGGGTTTGGGTCTAGCCGAGTGGGTTTGGGTCTAGCCGAGTGGGTTTGGGTCTAGCGGAGTGTGTTTGGCTCTAGCCGAGTGGGTTTGGGTCTAGACAAGTGGGTTTGCGTTTAGCCGAGTGGGTTTGGGTCTAGCCGAGTGGGTTTGGGTCTAGCCGAGTGGGTTTGGGTCTTGCCGAGTGTGTTTGGGTCATGCCGAGTGGGCTTGGGTCTAGCCGAATGGGTTTGGGTCTAGCCGAGTGGGTTTGCGTTAGGCGGAGTGGGTTTGGGTCTAGCCGAGTGGGTTTGGGTCTAGCGGAGTGGGTTTGCGTCTAGCCGAGTGGGTTTGGGTCTAGCCGAGTGGGTTTGGATCTTGCCCTGTGGGGTTGGGTCGAGCCGAGTGGGTTTGGGTCTAGCCGAGTGGGTTTGGGTCTAGCCGAGTGGGTTTGGGTCTAGCCGAGTGGGTTTGGGTGTAGCCGAGTGTGTTTGAGTCTAGCCGAGTGGGTTTGGCTCAAGCCGAGTGGCTTTGTGTCTAGCCGAGTGGGTTTGGGACTAGCGGATTGGGTTTGGGTCTCGCCGAGTGGGTTTGGGTCTAGCCGAGTGGGTTTGCGTCTATCGGAGTGGGTTTGGGTCTAGCGGAGTGGGTTTTGGTCTAGCCGAGTGGGTTTGGGTCTATCCAAGTGGGTTTGGGTCTAGCCGAGTGGGTTTGGGTCTAGCGGAGTGGGTTTGCGTCTCCCCGAGTGGGTTTGGGTCTAGCCGACTGGGTTTGGGTCTAACCGAGTGGGTTTGGGTCTAGCCGAGTGGGTTTGGGTCTAGCCGAGTGGGCTTGGGTTTAGCCGAGTGGGTTTGGGTCTAGCCGAGTGTGTTTGGGTGTGGCCGAGTGGTTTTGGGTCTAGCAGAGTAGGTTTGGGTCTAGCCGAGTGGGTTTGGGTCTAGCCGAGTGGGTTTGTGTCTAGCCGAGTGGGTTTGGGTCTCGCCGAGTGGGTTTGGGTCTAGCCGAGTGGGTTTGGGTCTAGCCGAGTGGGTTTGGGTCTAGCGGAGTGTGTTTGGCTCTAGCCGAGTGGGTTTGGGTCTAGACAAGTGGGTTTGCGTTTAGCCGAGTGGGTTTGGGTCTAGCCGAGTGGGTTTGGGTCTAGCCGAGTGGGTTTGGGTCTTGCCGAGTGTGTTTGGGTCATGCCGAGTGGGCTTGGGTCTAGCCGAATGGGTTTGGGTCTAGCCGAGTGGGTTTGCGTTAGGCGGAGTGGGTTTGGGTCTAGCCGAGTGGGTTTGGGTCTAGCGGAGTGGGTTTGCGTCTAGCCGAGTGGGTTTGGGTCTAGCCGAGTGGGTTTGGATCTTGCCCTGTGGGGTTGGGTCGAGCCGAGTGGGTTTGGGTCTAGCCGAGTGGGTTTGGGTCTAGCCGAGTGGGTTTGGGTCTAGCCGAGTGGGTTTGGGTGTAGCCGAGTGTGTTTGAGTCTAGCCGAGTGGGTTTGGCTCAAGCCGAGTGGCTTTGTGTCTAGCCGAGTGGGTTTGGGACTAGCGGATTGGGTTTGGGTCTCGCCGAGTGGGTTTGGGTCTAGCCGAGTGGGTTTGCGTCTATCGGAGTGGGTTTGGGTCTAGCGGAGTGGGTTTTGGTCTAGCCGAGTGGGTTTGGGTCTATCCAAGTGGGTTTGGGTCTAGCCGAGTGGGTTTGGGTCTAGCGGAGTGGGTTTGCGTCTCCCCGAGTGGGTTTGGGTCTAGCCGACTGGGTTTGGGTCTAACCGAGTGGGTTTGGGTCTAGCCGAGTGGGTTTGGGTCTAGCCGAGTGGGCTTGGGTTTAGCCGAGTGGGTTTGGGTCTAGCCGAGTGTGTTTGGGTGTGGCCGAGTGGTTTTGGGTCTAGCAGAGTAGGTTTGGGTCTAGCCGAGTGGGTTTGGGTCTAGCCGAGTGGGTTTGTGTCTAGCCGAGTGGGTTTGGGTCTCGCCGAGTGGGTTTGGGTCCAGCCGAGTGGGTTTGGGTCTAGCCGAGTGGGTTTGGGTCTAGCGGAGTGTGTTTGGCTCTAGCCGAGTGGGTTTGGGTCTAGACAAGTGGGTTTGCGTTTAGCCGAGTGGGTTTGGGTCTAGCCGAGTGGGTTTGGGTCTAGCCGAGTGGGTTTGGGTCTTGCCGAGTGTGTTTGGGTCTTGCCGAGTGGGCTTGGGTCTAGCCGAATGGGTTTGGGTCTAGCCGAGTGGGTTTGCGTTAGGCGGAGTGGGTTTGGGTCTAGCCGAGTGGGTTTGGGTCTAGCGGAGTGGGTTTGCGTCTAGCCGAGTGGGTTTGGGTCTAGCCGAGTGGGTTTGGATCTAGCCCTGTGGGGTTGGGTCGAGCCGAGTGGGTTTGGGTCTAGCCGAGTGGGTTTGGGTCTAGCCGAGTGGGTTTGGGTCTAGCCGAGTGGGTTTGGGTGTAGCCGAGTGTGTTTGAGTCTAGCCGAGTGGGTTTGGCTCAAGCCGAGTGGCTTTGTGTCTAGCCGAGTGGGTTTGGGTCTAGCGGATTGGGTTTGGGTCTCGCCGAGTGGGTTTGGGTCTAGCCGAGTGGGTTTGCGTCTATCGGAGTGGGTTTGGGTCTAGCGGAGTGGGTTTTGGTCTAGCCGAGTGGGTTTGGGTCTATCCAAGTGGGTTTGGGTCTAGCCGAGTGGGTTTGGGTCTAGCGGAGTGGGTTTGCGTCTCCCCGAGTGGGTTTGGGTCTAGCCGACTGGGTTTGGGTCTAACCGAGTGGGTTTGGGTCTAGCCGAGTGGGTTTGGGTCTAGCCGAGTGGGCTTGGGTTTAGCCGAGTGGGGTTGGGTCTAGCCGAGTGGGTTTGCGTCTAGCGGAATGGGTTTGGGTCTAGCGGAGTGGGTTTTGGTCTAGCGGAGTGGGTTTCGGTCTAGCGGAGTGGGTTAGGGTCTAACCGAGTGGGTTTGGGTCTAGCCGAGTGGGTTTGGGTGTAGCCGAGTGGGTTTGGGTCTAGCCGAGTGTGTTTGTGTGTGGCCGAGTGGGTTTGGGTCTAGCCGAGTGGGTTTGGGTCTAGCCGAGTGGGTTTGGGTCTAGCCGAGTGGGTTGGGGTCTAGCCGAGTGGGTTGGGGTCTAGCCGAGTGGGTTTGGGTCTAGCCGTGTGGGTTTGGGACTAGCCGAGTGGGTTTGGGCCTAGCCGAGTGGGTTTGGGTCAAGCCGAGTGGGTTTGGGTCTAGCCGAGTGGGTTTGGGTCTAGCCGAGTGGGTTTGGGTCTAGCCGAGTGGGTTTGGGTCTAGCCGAGTGGGTTTGGGTCTAGCCGAGTGGGTTTGGGTCTAGCCGAGTGGGTTTGGGTCTAGCCGAGTGGGTTTGGGTCTAGCCGAGTGGGTTTGGGTCTAGCCGAGTGGGTTTGGGTCCAGTCGAGTGGGTTTGGGTCTAGCCGAGTGGGTTTGGGTCTACCCGAGTGGGTTTGGGTCGAGCCGAGTGGGTTTGGGTCTAGCCGAGTGAGTTTGGGTCTAGCCGAGTGAGTTTGGGTCTAGCCGAGTGGGTTTGGGTCTAGCCAAGTGGGTTTGGGTCTAGCGGAGTGGGTTTGGGTCTAGCGGAGTTGGTTTGGGTCTAGCGGAGTGGGTTTGATTCTAGCGGAGTGGGTTTGGTTCTAACCGAGTGGGTTTGGGTCTAGCCGAGTGGGTTTGGGTCTAGCCGAGTGGGTTTGGGTCTAGCTGAGTGTGTTTGGGTGTGGCCGAGTGGTTTTGGGTCTAGCAGAGTAGGTTTGGGTCTAGCCGAGTGGGTTTGGGTCTAGCCGAGTGGGTTTGTGTCTAGCCGAGTGGGTTTGGGTCTAGCCGAGTGGGTTTGGGTCTAGCCGAGTGGGTTTGGGTCTAGCCGAGTGGGTTTGGGTCTAGCGGAGTGGGTTTGGCTCTAGCCGAGTGGGTTTGGGTCTAGACAAGTGGGTTTGCATTTAGCCATGTGGGGTTGGGTCGAGCCGAGTGGGTTTGGGTCTAGCCGAGTGGGTTTGGGTCTAGCCGAGTGGGTTTGGGTCTAGCCGAGTGGGTTTGGGTGTAGCCGAGTGTGTTTGAGTCTAGCCGAGTGGGTTTGGCTCAAGCCGAGTGGCTTTGTGTCTAGCCGAGTGGGTTTGGGTCTAGTGGATTGGGTTTGGGTCTCGCCGAGTGGGTTTGGGTCTAGCCGAGTGGGTTTGCGTCTATCGGAGTGGGTTTGGGTCTAGCGGAGTGGGTTTTGGTCTAGCCGAGTGGGTTTGGGTCTAGCTGAGTGGGTTTGGGTCTATCCAAGTGGGTTTGGGTCTAGCCGAGTGGGTTTGGGTCTAGCGGAGTGGGTTTGCGTCTCCCCGAGTGGGTTTGGGTCTAGCAGAGTGGGTTTTGGTCTAGTCGAGTGGGTTTGTGTCTAGCCGAGTGGGTTGGGGTCTAGCCGAGTGGTTTTGGGTCTCGCCGAATGGGTTTGGGTCTAGCAGAGTGGGTTTGGGTCTAGCCGAGTGGCTTTGGGTCTAGCCGAGTGGGTTTGGGTCTAGCCGAGTGATTTGGGCCTAGCAGAGAGGGTTTGTGTCTAGCCGAGTGGGCTTGGGTCTAGCCGAGTGAGTTTGGGTGTAGCGGAGTGGGTTTGGGTCTAGCGGAGTGGGTTTGGGTCTAGCCGAGTTGGTTTGGGTCTAGCCGAGTGGGTTTGCGTCTAGCGGAGTGGGTTTGGGTCTAGCGGAGTGGGTTTGGGTCTAGCAGAGTGGGTTTGGGTCTAGCGGAGTGGGTTTGGGTCTAGCCGAGTGGGTTTTGGTCTAGCCGAGTGGGTTTTGGTCTAGCCGAGCGGGTTTGGGTCTAGCCGAGTGGGTTTGGGTCTAGACGAGTGGGTTTGGGTCCAGCCGAGTGGGTTTGGGTCTAGCCGAATGGGTTTGGGACTAGCCGAGTGGGTTTGGGTCTAGCCCAGTGGGTTTCGGTCTAGCCCAGTGGGTTTGGGTCAAGCCCAGTGGGTTTGGGTCTAGCCGAGTGGGTTTGGGTCTAGCCGAGTGGGTTTGGGCCTAGCCGAGTGGGTTTGGGTCTAGCCGAGTGGGTTTGAGTATAGCCGAGTGGGTTTAGGTCTATCCGAGTGGGTTTGGGTGTAGCCGAGTGGGTTTGGGTGTAGCCGAGTGTGTTTGAGACCAGCCGAGTGGGTTTGGCTCAAGCCGAGTGGGTTTGTGTCTAGCCGAGTGGGTTTGGGTGTAGCCGAGTGGGTTTGGGTGTAGCGGAGTGGGTTTGCGTCTAGCGGAGTGGGTTTGGGTCTAGCGGAGTGGTTTTGGGTCTAGCAGAGTAGGTTTGGGTCTAGCCGAGTGGGTTTGGGTCTAGCCGAGTGGGTTTGTGTCTAGCCGAGTGGGTTTGGGTCTAGCCGAGTGGGTTTGGATCTAGCCATGTGGGGTTGGGTCGAGCCGAGTCGGTTTGGGTCTAGCCGAGTGGGTTTGGGTCTAGCCGAGTGGGTTTGGCTCTAGCCGAGTGGGCTTGGGTCTAGCCGAGTTAGTTTGGGTGTAGCGGAGTGTGTTTGGGTCTAGCGGAGTGGGTTTGGGTCTAGCCGAGTTGGTTTGGGTCTAGCCGAGTGGGTTTGCGTCTAGCGGAGTGGGTTTGGGTCTAGCGGAGTGGGTTTGGGTCTAGCAGAGTGGGTTTGGGTCTAGCGGAGTGGGTTTGGGTCTAGCCGAGTGGGTTTTGGTCTAGCCGGGTGGGTTTTGGTATAGCCGAGCGGGTTTGGGTCTAGCCGAGTGGGTTTGGGTCTAGACGAGTGGGTTTGGGTCCAGCCGAGTGGGTTTGGGTCTAGCCGAATGGGTTTGGGACTAGCCGAGTGGGTTTGGGTCTAGCCCAGTGGGTTTGGGTCTAGCCCAGTGGGTTTGGGTCTAGCCCAGTGGGTTTGGGTCTAGCCGAGTGGGTTTGGGTCTAGCCGAGTGGGTTTGGGCCTAGCCGAGTGGGTTTGGGTCTAGCCGAGTGGGTTTGAGTATAGCCGAGTGGGTTTAGGTCTATCCGAGTGGGTTTGGGTGTAGCCGAGTGGGTTTGGGTGTAGCCAAGTGTGTTTGAGACCAGCCGAGTGGGTTTGGCTCAAGCCGAGTGGGTTTGTGTCTAGCCGAGTGGGTTTGGGTGTAGCCGAGTGGGTTTGGGTGTAGCGGAGTGGGTTTGGGTCTAGCTGAGTGGGTTTGGGTCTAGCGGAGTGGTTTTGTGTCTAGCAGAGTAGGTTTGGGTCTAGCCGAGTGGGTTTGGGTCTAGCCGAGTGGGTTTGTGTCTAGCCGAGTGGGTTTGTGTCTAGCCGAGTGGGTTTGGGTCTAGCCGAGTGGGTTTGGGTCTAGCCGAGTGGGTTTGGGTCTTGCCGAGTGGGTTTAGGTCTTGCCGAGTGGGCTTGGGTCTAGCCGAATGGGTTTGGGTCTAGCCGAGTGGGTTTGCGTTAGGCGGAGTGGGTTTGGGTCCAGCCGAGTGGGTTTGGGTCTAGCGGAGTGGGTTTGCGTCTAGCCGAGTGAGTTTGGGTCTAGCCGAGTGGGTTTGGATCTAGCCATGTGGGGTTGGGTCGAGCCGAGTGGGTTTGGGTCTAGCCGAGTGGGTTTGGGTCTAGCCGAGTGGGTTTGGCTCTAGCCGAGTGGGTTTGGGTGTAGCCGAGTGTGTTTGAGTCTAGCCGAGTGGGTTTGGCTCAAGCCGAGTGGCTTTGTGTCTAGCCGAGTGGGTTTGGGTCTAGCGGATTGGGTTTGGGTCTCGCCGAGTGGGTTTGGGTCTAGCCGAGTGGGTTTGCGTCTATCGGAGTGGGTTTGGGTCTAGCGGAGTGGGTTTTGGTCTAGCCGAGTGGGTTTTGGTCTAGCCGAGTGCGTTTTGGTCTAGCCGAGTGGGTTTGGGTCTAGCCGAGTGGGTTTGGGTCTAGACGAGTGGGTTTGGGTCCAGCCGAGTGGGTTTGGGTCTAGCCGAATGAGTTTGGGACTAGCCGAGTGGGTTTGGGTCTAGCCGAGTGGGTTTGGGTCTAGCTGAGTGGGTTTGGGTCTATCCAAGTGGGTTTGGGTCTAGCCGAGTGGGTTTGGGTCTAGCGGAGTGGGTTTGCGTCTCCCCGAGTGGGTTTGGGTCTAGCAGAGTGGGTTTTGGTCTAGTCGAGTGGGTTTGTGTCTAGCCGAGTGGGTTGGGGTCTAGCCGAGTGGTTTTGGGTCTAGCCAAATGGGTTTGGGTCTAGCGGAGTGGGTTTGGGTCTAGCCGAGTGGCTTTGGGTCTAGCCGAGTGGGTTTTGGTCTAGCCGAGTGGGTTTTGGTCTAGCCGAGTGGGTTTGGGTCTAGCCGAGTGGGTTTGGGTCTAGACGAGTGGGTTTGGGTCCAGCCGAGTGGGTTTGGGTCTAGCCGAATGAGTTTGGGACTAGCCGAGTGGGTTTGGGTCTAGCCGAGTGGGTTTGAGTCTAGCTGAGTGGGTTAGGGTCTATCCAAGTGGGTTTGGGTCTAGCCGAGTGGGTTTGGGTCTAGCGGAGTGGGTTTGCGTCTCCCCGAGTGGGTTTGGGTCTAGCAGAGTGGGTTTTGGTCTAGTCGAGTGGGTTTGTGTCTAGCCGAGTGGGTTGGGGTCTAGCCGAGTGGTTTTGGGTCTAGCCGAATGGGTTTGGGTCTAGCGGAGTGGGTTTGGGTCTAGCCGAGTGGCTTTGGGTCTAGCCGAGTGGGTTTTGGTCTAGCCGAGTGGGTTTTGGTCTAGCCGAGTGGGTTTGTGTCTAGCCGAGTGGGTTTGGGTCTAGACGAGTGCGTTTGGGTCCAGCCGAGTGCGTTTGGGTCCAGCCGAGTGGGTTTGGGTCTAGCCGAATGGGTTTGGGACTAGCCGAGTGGGTTTGGGTCTAGCCCAGTGGGTTTGGGTCTAGCCCAGTAGGTTTGGGTCTAGCCCAGTGGGTTTGGGTCTAGCCGAGTGAGTTTGGGTCTAGCTGAGTGGGTTTGGGCCTAGCCGAGTGGGTTTAGGTCTAGCCGAGTGGGTTTGAGTATAGCCGAATGGGTTTAGGTCTATCCGAGTGGGTTTGGGTGTAGCCGAGTGGGTTTGGGTGTAGCCGAGTGTGTTTGGGTGTAGCGGAGTGGGTTTGGGTCTAGCGGAGTGGGTTTGGGTCTAGCGGAGTGGGTTTGGGTCTAGCCGAGTGGGTTTGGGTCTAGCCGAGTGGGTTTGGGTCTAGCCGAGTGGGTTTGGGTCGAGCCGAGTGGGTTTGGGTGTAGCCGAGTGGGTTTGGGTCTAGCTGAGTGGGTTTGGGTCTAGCCGAGTGGGTTTGGGTCTAGCCGAGTGGGTTTGGGTCTAGCCGAGTGGGTTTGGGTCTAGCGGAGTGGGTTTGGGTCTAGCGAAGTGGGTTTGGGTCTAGCGGAGTGGGTTTGGGTCTAGCGGAGTGGGTTTGGGTCTAGCGGAGTGGGTTGGGGTCTAGAGGACTGGGTTTGGGTCTAGCATTGTGGGTTTGGGTCTAGCGGAGTGGGTTTGGGTCTAGCCGAGTGGGTTTGGGTCTAGCCGAGTGGGTTTGGGTCTCGCGGAGTGGGTTTGGGTGTAGCCGAGTGGGTTTGTGTCTAGCCGAGTGGGTTTGGGTCCAGCCGAGTTTGGGTCTAGCCGAGTGGGTTTGGATCTAGCCGAGTGGGTTTGGGTCTAGCCGAGTGGGTTTGGGTCTAGCCGACTGGGTTTGGGTCTAGACGAGTGGGTTTGGGTCTAGCCGAGTGGGTTTGGGTCTAGCCGAGTGGGTTTGGGTCCAGCCGAGTGGGTTTGTGTCTAGCCGAGTGGGTTTGGGTCTAGCCGAGTGGGTTTGGGTCTAGCCGAGTGGGTTTGGGTCTAGCGGAGTGGGTTTGGGTCTAGCCGAGTGGGTTTGGGTCTAGCCGAGTGGGTTTGGGTCTAGCCGAGTGGGTTTGGGTCTAGCAGAGTGGGTTTGCGTCTAGCCGAGTGGGTTTGGGTCTACCCGAGCGGGTTTGTGTCCAGCCGAGTGGGTTTGGGTCCAGCCGAGTGGGTTTGGGTGTTGCCGAGTGGGTTTGGGTCTGGCCGATTGGGTTTCGGTCTAGCGGATTTGGTTTGCGTCTAGCCGAGTGGGTTTGGGTCTAGTGGAATGGGTTTGGGTCTAGCCGAATGGGGTTGCGTCTAGCCGAGAGGGTTTGGGTCGAGCCGAGTGGGTTTGGTTCTAGCCGAGTGGGTTTGGGTCTAGCCGAGTGGGTTTGTGTCTAGCGGAGTGGGTGTGGGTCTAGCGGAGTGGGTTAGGGTCCAGCCGAGTGGGTTTGGGTCCATCCGAGTGGGTTTGGGTCTAGCCGAGTGGGTTTGGGTCTAGTCGAGTGGGTTTCGGTCTAGCCGAGTGGGTTTGGGTCTAGCCGAGTGGGTTTGGGTCTATCCGAGTGGGTTTGGGTCTAGCGGAGTGGGTTTGAGTCTAGCGGAGTGGGTTTGGGTCTAGCGGAGTGGGTTTGAGTCTAACGGAGTGGGTTTGGGTCTAGCCGAGTGGGTTTGGGTCTAGCCGAGTGGGTTTGGGTCTAGCCGAGTGGGTTTGGGTCTAGCCGAGTGGGTTTGGATCTAGCCGAGTGGGTTTGGGTCTAGCCGAGTGGGTTTGGGTCCAGCCGAGTGGGTTGGGGTCCAGCCGACTGGGTTTGGGTCTAGCCGAGTGAGTTTGAGTCTAGCCGAGTGGGTTTGGGTCTAGCCGAGTGGGTTTGGGTCTATCCGAGTGGGTTTGGGTCTAGCCGAGTGGGTTTGGGTCTAGCCGAGTGGGTTTGGGTCTAGCCGAGTGGGTTTGGATCTAGCCGAGTGGGTTTGGGTCTAGCCGAGTGGGTTGGGGTCCAGCCGACTGGGTTTGGTTCTAGCCGAGTGAGTTTGAGTCTAGCCGAGTGGGTTTGGGTCTAGCCGAGTGGGTTTGGGTCTGTCCGAGTGGGTTTGGGTCTAGCCGAGTGGCTTTGGGTCTAGCCGAGTGGGTTTGGGTCTAGCCGAGTGATTTGGGCCTAGCAGAGAGGGTTTGTGTCTAGCCGAGTGGGCTTGGGTCTAGCCGAGTGAGTTTGGGTGTAGCGGAGTGGGTTTGGGTCTAGCCGAGTGAGTTTGGGTGTAGCGGAGTGGGTTTGGGTCTAGCGGAGTGGGTTTGGGTCTAGCCGAGTTGGTTTGGGTCTAGCCGAGTGGGTTTGCGTCTAGCGGAGTGGGTTTGGGTCTAGCGGAGTGGGTTTGGGTCTAGCAGAGTGGGTTTGGGTCTAGCGGAGTGAGTTTGGGTCTAGCCGAGTGGGTTTTGGTCTAGCCGAGTGGGTTTTGGTCTAGCCGAGTGGGTTTGGGTCTAGCCGAGTGGGTTTGGGTCTAGACGAGTGGGTTTGGGTCCAGCCGAGTGGGTTTGGGTCTAGCCGAATGGGTTTGGGACTAGCCGAGTGGGTTTGGGTCTAGCCCAGTGGGTTTGGGTCTAGCCCAGTAGGTTTGGGTCTAGCCCAGTGGGTTTGGGTCTAGCCGAGTGGGTTTGGGTCTAGCCGAGTGGGTTTGGGCCTAGCCGAGTGGGTTTGGGTCTAGCCGAGTGGGTTTGAGTATAGCCGAGTGGGTTTAGGTCTATCCGAGTGGGTTTGGGTGTAGCCGAGTGGGTTTGGGTGTAGCCGAGTGTGTTTGAGACTAGCCGAGTGGGTTTGGCTCAAGCCGAGTGGGTTTGTGTCTAGCCGAGTGGGTTTGGGTGTAGCCGAGTGGGTTTGGGTGTAGCGGAGTGGGTTTGGGTCTAGCGGAGTGGCTTTGGGTCTAGCCGAGTGGGTTTGGGTCTAGCCGAGTGATTTGGGCCTAGCAGAGAGGGTTTGTGTCTAGCCGAGTGGGCTTGGGTCTAGCCGAGTGAGTTTGGGTGTAGCGGAGTGGGTTTGGGTCTAGCCGAGTGAGTTTGGGTGTAGCGGAGTGGGTTTGGGTCTAGCGGAGTGGGTTTGGGTCTAGCCGAGTTGGTTTGGGTCTAGCCGAGTGGGTTTGCGTCTAGCGGAGTGGGTTTGGGTCTAGCGGAGTGGGTTTGGGTCTAGCAGAGTGGGTTTGGGTCTAGCGGAGTGAGTTTGGGTCTAGCCGAGTGGGTTTTGGTCTAGCCGAGTGGGTTTTGGTCTAGCCGAGTGGGTTTGGGTCTAGCCGAGTGGGTTTGGGTCTAGACGAGTGGGTTTGGGTCCAGCCGAGTGGGTTTGGGTCTAG
Organism: Raja brachyura; assembly: GCA_963514005.1. Next base: position 27,007,091 of record OY740815.1, on the reverse strand, counting down.
CCGAATGGGTTTGGGACTAGCCGAGTGGGTTTGGGTCTAGCCCAGTGGGTTTGGGTCTAGCCCAGTAGGTTTGGGTCTAGCCCAGTGGGTTTGGGTCTAGCCGAGTGGGTTTGGGTCTAGCCGAGTGGGTTTGGGCCTAGCCGAGTGGGTTTGGGTCTAGCCGAGTGGGTTTGAGTATAGCCGAGTGGGTTTAGGTCTATCCGAGTGGGTTTGGGTGTAGCCGAGTGGGTTTGGGTGTAGCCGAGTGTGTTTGAGACTAGCCGAGTGGGTTTGGCTCAAGCCGAGTGGGTTTGTGTCTAGCCGAGTGGGTTTGGGTGTAGCCGAGTGGGTTTGGGTGTAGCGGAGTGGGTTTGGGTCTAGCGGAGTGGGTTTGGGTCTAGCGGAGTGGGTTTGGGTCTAGCCGAGTGGGTTTGGGTGTAGCGGAGTGGGTTTGGGTCTAGCGGAGTGGGTTTGGGTCTAGCCGAGTTGGTTTGGGTCTAGCCGAGTGGGTTTGCGTCTAGCGGAGTGGGTTTGGGTCTAGCGGAGTGGGTTTGGGTCTAGCAGAGTGGGTTTGGGTCTAGCGGAGTGAGTTTGGGTCTAGCCGAGTGGGTTTTGGTCTAGCCGAGTGGGTTTTGGTCTAGCCGAGTGGGTTTGGGTCTAGCCGAGTGGGTTTGGGTCTAGACGAGTGGGTTTGGGTCCAGCCGAGTGGGTTTGGGTCTAGCCGAATGGGTTTGGGACTAGCCGAGTGGGTTTGGGTCTAGCCCAGTGGGTTTGGGTCTAGCCCAGTAGGTTTGGGTCTAGCCCAGTGGGTTTGGGTCTAGCCGAGTGGGTTTGGGTCTAGCCGAGTGGGTTTGGGTCTAGCCGAGTGGGTTTGGGTCTAGCGGAGTGGGTTTGGGTCTAGCGCAGTGGGTTTGGGTCTAGCGGAGTGGGTTTGGGTCTAGCGGAGTGGGTTTGGGTCTAGCGGAGTGGGTTGGGGTCTAGAGGACTGGGTTTGGGTCTAGCATTGTGGGTTTGGGTCTAGCGGAGTGGGTTTGGGTCTAGCCGAGTGGGTTTGGGTCTAGCCGAGTGGGTTTGGGTCTCGCGGAGTGGGTTTGGGTGTAGCCGAGTGGGTTTGTGTCTAGCCGAGTGGGTTTGGGTCCAGCCGAGTTTGGGTCTAGCCGAGTGGGTTTGGGTCTAGCCGAGTGGGTTTGGGTCTAGCCGAGTGGGTTTGGGTCTAGACGAGTGGGTTTGGGTCTAGCCGAGTGGGTTTGGGTCTAGCCGAGTGGGTTTGGGTCCAGCCGAGTGGGTTTGTGTCTAGCCGAGTGGGTTTGGGTCTAGCAGAGTGGGTTTGGGTCTAGCCGAGTGGGTTTGGGTCTAGCGGAGTGGGTTTGGGTCTAGCCGAGTGGGTTTGGGTCTAGCCGAGTGGGTTTGGGTCTAGCCGAGTGGGTTTGGGTCTAGCAGAGTGGGTTTGCGTCTAGCCGAGTTGGTTTGGGTCTACCCGAGCGGGTTTGTGTCCAGCCGAGTGGGTTTGGGTCCAGCCGAGTGGGTTTGGGTGTTGCCGAGTGGGTTTGGGTCTGGCCGATTGGGTTTCGGTCTAGCGGATTTGGTTTGCGTCTAGCCGAGTGGGTTTGGGTCTAGCGGAGTGGGTTAGGGTCCAGCCGAGTGGGTTTGGGTCCATCCGAGTGGGTTTGGGTCTAGCCGAGTGGGTTTGGGTCTAGTCGATTGGGTTTCGGTCTAGCCGAGTGGGTTTGGGTCTAGCCGAGTGGGTTTGGGTCTATCCGAGTGGGTTTGGGTCTAGCGGAGTGGGTTTGAGTCTAGCGGAGTGGGTTTGGGTCTAGCGGAGTGGGTTTGAGTCTAACGGAGTGGGTTTGGGTCTAGCCGAGTGGGTTTGGGTCTAGCCGAGTGGGTTTGGGTCTAGCCGAGTGGGTTTGGGTCTAGCCGAGTGGGTTTGGATCTAGCCGAGTGGGTTTGGGTCTAGCCGAGTGGGTTTGGGTCTAGCCGAGTGGGTTGGGGTCCAGCCGACTGGGTTTGGGTCTAGCCGAGTGAGTTTGAGTCTAGCCGAGTGGGTTTGGGTCTAGCCGAGTGGGTTTGGGTCTATCCGAGTGGGTTTGGGTCTAGCCGAGTGGGTTTGGGTCTAGCCGAGTGGGTTTGGGTCTAGCCGAGTGGGTTTGGATCTAGCCGAGTGGGTTTGGGTCTAGCCGAGTGGGTTGGGGTCCAGCCGACTGGGTTTGGTTCTAGCCGAGTGAGTTTGAGTCTAGCCGAGTGGGTTTGGGTCTAGCCGAGTGGGTTTGGGTCTGTCCGAGTGGGTTTGGGTCTAGCCGAGTGGGTTTGGGTCTAGCCGAGTGGTTTGGGTCTAGCCGAGTGGGTTTGGGTCTAGCCAGTGAGTTTGGGTCTAGCCGAGTGGGCTTGGGTCTAGCGGAGTGGGTTAGGGTCCAGCGGAGTGGGTTTGGGTCTAGCGGAGTGGGTTTGGGTCTAGCGGAGTGGGTTTGGGTCTAGCGGAGTGGGTTTGGGTCTAGCAGAGTGGGTTTGGGTCTAGCGGAGTGTGTTTGGGTCTAGCGGAGTGGGTTTGGGTCTAGCCGAGTGGGTTTGGGTCTAGCGGAGTGGTTTTGGGTCTAGCCGAGTGGGTTTGGGCCTAGCCGAGTGGGTTTGGGTCTAGCCGAGTGGGTTTGGGTCTAGCCGAGTGCGTTTGGGTCTAGCCGACTGGGTTTGGGTCCAGCTGAGTGGGTTTGGGTCCAGCCGAGTGGGTTTGGGTCTAGCCGAGTGGGTTTGGGTCCAGCCGAGTGGGTTTGGGTCTAGCCGAGTGGGTTTGGGTCTAGCCGAGTGGGTTTGGGTCTAGCCGAGTGGGTTTGGGTCTAGCCGAGTGGGTTTGGGTCTAGCCGAGTGGGTTTGGGTCTAGCAGAGTGGGTTTGCGTCTAGCCGAGTGGGTTTGGGTCTACCCGAGTGGGTTTGTGTCTAGCCGAGTGGGTTTGGGTCCAGCCGAGTGGGTGTGGGTGTTGCCGAGTGGGTTTGGGTCTGGTCGATTGGGTTTCGGTCTAGCGGAATGGGTTTGCGTCTAGCTGAGTGGGTTTGGGTCTAGCCGAGTGGGTTTGGGTCTAGCCGAGTGGGTTTGTGTCTAGCGGAGTGGGTGTGGGTCTAGCGGAGTGGGTTAGGGTCCAGCCGAGTGGGTTTGGGTCCATCCGAGTGGGGTTGGGTCTAGCCAAGTGGGTTTGGGTCTAGTCGAGTTGGTTTCGGTCTAGCCGAGTGGGTTTGGGTCTAGCCGAGTGGGTTTGGGTCTATCCGAGTGGGTTTGGGTCTAGCGGAGTGGGTTTGAGTCTAGCGGAGTGGGTTTGGGTCTAGCGGAGTGGGTTTGGGTCTAGCGGAGTGGGTTTGGGTCTAGCCGAGTGGGTTTGGGTCTAGCCGAGTGGGTTTGGGTCTAGCCGTGTGGGTTTGGGTCTAGCCGAGTGGGTTTGGGTCTAGCCGAGTGGGTTGGGGTCCAGCCGACTGGGTTTGGGTCTAGCCGAGTGAGTTTGAGTCTAGCCGAGTGGGTTTGGGTCTAGCCGAGTGGGTTTGGGTCTATCCGAGTGGGTTTGGGTCTAGCCGAGTGGGTTTGGGTCTAGCCGAATGGGTTTGGGTCTAGCCGAGTGGGTTTGGATCTAGCCGAGTGGGTTTGGGTCTAGCCGAGTGGGTTTGGGTCTAGCCGAGTGGGTTGGGGTCCAGCCGACTGGGTTTGGGTCTAGCCGAGTGAGTTTGAGTCTAGCCGAGTAGGTTTGAGTCCAGCCGAGTGGGTTTCGGTCTAGCCGAGTGGGTTTAGGTCTAGTCGAGTGGGTTTGGGTCCAGCCGAGTGGGTTTGGGTCTAGCGGAGTGGGCTTGGGTCTAGCCGAGTGGGTTTGGGTCTAGTGGAGTGGGTTTGGGTCTAGCCGAATGGGGTTGCGTCTAGCCGAGAGGGTTTGGGTCGAGCCGAGTGGGTTTGGGTCTAGCCGAGTGGGTTTGGGTCTAGCCGAGTGGGTTTGTGTCTAGCGGAGTGGGTGTGCGTCTAGCGGAGTGGGTTAGGGTCTAGCCGATTGGGTTTGGGTCGAGCCGAGTGGGTTTGGGTCTAGCCGAGTGGGTTTGGGTATAGCCGAGTGGGTTTGGGTCTATCTGAGTGGGTTGGGGTCTAGCCGAGTGGGTTTGGGTCTAGCCGAGTGGGCTTGGGTCTAGCCGAGTGGGTTTGGGTCTCGCCGAGTGGGTTTGGTCCTAGCCGAGTGGGTTTGGGTCTAGCCGAGTGGGTTTGTGTCTAGCCGAGTGGGTTTGGCTCTACCCGAGTGGGTTTGGGTCTATCCGAGTGGGTTTTGGGTCTAGCCGAGTGGGTTTGGGTCTAGCCGAGTGGGTTTGGGTCTAGCCGAGTGGGTTTGGGTCTAGCCGAGTGGGTTTGGGTCTAGCCGAGTGGGTTTGGGTCTAGCGAGTGGGTTTGGGTCTAGCAGAGTGGGTTTGGGTCTAGCCGAGTGGGTTTGGGTCTGGCCGAGTGGGTTTGGTCTAGCCGAGTGGGTTTGGGTCTAGCCGAGTGTGTTTGGGTCTAGCCGAGTGGGGTTGCGTCTAGCCGAGTGGGTTTGGGTCTAACGGAGTGGGTTTGAGTCAAGCGGAGTGGGTTTGGGTCTAGCGGAATGGCTTTGGGTCTAGCGGAGTGGGTTTACGTCTAGCGGAGTGTGTTTGCATCTAGCGGAGTGGGTTTGGGTCTAGCGGACTGGGTTTGGGCCTAGCGGAATGGGTTTGGGTCTAGCCGAATGGGTTTGCGTATAGCCGGCTGGGTTTGGGTCTAGACGAGTGGGTTTGGGTCTAGAGGAGTGGGTTTGTGTCTCGCCGAGTGGGTTTGTGTCTAGCCGAGTGGGTTTGTGTCTAGCCGAGTGGGTTTGGGTATAGCCGAGTGGGTTTGGGTCTAGCAGAGTGGGTTTGGGTCTAGCCGAGTGGGTTTGGGTCTAGCCGAGTGGGTTTGCTCTAGCCGAGTGGGTTTGGGTCTAGCCGAGTATGTTTGGGTCTAGCGGAGTGGGTTTGAGTCTAGCGGAGTGGGTTTGGGTCTAGCGGAGCGGGTTTGGGTCTAGTGGAGTGGGTTTTGGTCTAACCGAGTGGGTTTGCGTCTAGCCGAGTGGGTTTGGGTCTAGCCGAGTGGGTTTGGGTCTACCCGAGTGGGCTTGGGTCTAGCGGAGTGGGGTTGGCTCTAGCGGAGTGGTTTTGGGTCTAGCCGAGTGGGTTTGGGCCTAGCCGAGTGGGTTTGGGTCTAGCCGAGTGGGTTTGTTCTAGCCGAGTGGGTTTGGGTCTAGCCGAGTGTGTTTGGGTCTAGCCGAGTGGGTTTGGGTCTAGCCGAGTGGGTTTGGGTCTAGCGGAGTGGGTTTGGGTCTAGCCGAGTGGGTTTGGGTCTAGCCGAGTGGGTTTGGGTCTAGCCGAGTGGGTTTGGGTCTAGCAGAGTGGGTTTGCGTCTTGCCCAGTGGGTTTGGGTCTACCCGAGTGGGTTTGTGTCCAGCCGAGTGGGTTTGGGTCCAGCCGAGTGGGTTTGGGTGTTGCCGAGTGGGTTTGGGTCTGGCCGATTGGGTTTCAGTCTAGCGGAGTGGGTTTGCGTCTAGCCGAGTGGGTTTGGGTCTAGTGGAGTGGGTTTGGGTCTAGCCGAATGGGGTTGCGTCTAGCCGAGAGGGTTTGGGTCGAGCCGAGTGGGTTTGGGTCTAGTCGAGTGGGTTTGGGTCTAGCCGAGTGGGTTTGTGTCTAGCGGAGTGGGTGTGCGTCTAGCGGAGTGGGTTAGGGTCCAGCCGAGTGGGTTTGGGTCCATCCGAGTGGGTTTGGGTCTAGCCGAGTGGGTTTCGGTCTAGCCGAGTGGGTTTGGGTCTAGCCAGTGAGTTTGGGTCTAGCCGAGTGGGCTTGGGTCTAGCGGAGTGGGTTAGGGTCCAGCGGAGTGGGTTTGGGTCTAGCGGAGTGGGTTTGGGTCTAGCGGAGTGGGTTTGGGTCTAGCGGAGTGGGTTTGGGTCTAGCGGAGTGGGTTTGGGTCTAGCGGAGTGTGTTTGGGTCTAGCGGAGTGGGTTTGGGTCTAGCCGAGTGGGTTTGGGTCTAGCGGAGTGGTTTTTGGTCTAGCCGAGTGGGTTTGGGCCTAGCCGAGTGGGTTTGGGTCTAGCCGACTGGGTTTGGGTCCAGCTGAGTGGGTTTGGGTCTAGAGGAGTGGGTTTGGGTCTCGCCGAGTGGGTTTGTGTCTAGCCGATTGGGTTTGGGTCGAGCCGAGTACGTTTGGATATAGCCGAGTGGGTTTGGGTCTATCTGAGTGGGTTGGGGTCTAGCCGAGTGGGTTTGGGTCTAGCCGAGTGGGTTTGGGTCTAGCCGAGTGGGTTTGGGTCTCGCCGAGTGGGTTTGGTCCTAGCCGAGTGGGTTTGGGTCTAGCCGAGTGGGTTTGGGTTTAGCGAGTGGGTTTGGGTCTAGCAGAGTGGGTTTGGGTCTGGCCGAGTGGGTTTGGTCTAGCCGAGTGGGTTTGGGTCTAGCCGAATGTGTTTGGGTCTAGCCGAGTGGGTTTGGGTCTAGCCGAGTGGGTTTGGGTCTAACGGAGTGGGTTTGAGTCAAGCAGAGTGGGTTTGGGTCTAGCGGAATGGCTTTGGGTCTAGCGGAGTGGGTTTACGTCTAGCGGAGTGTGTTTGCGTCTAGCGGAGTGGGTTTGGGTCTAGCGGACTGGGTTTGGGCTTAGCGGAATGGGTTTGGGTCTAGCCGAATGGGTTTGCGTATACCCGACTGGGTTTGGGTCTAGACGAGTGGGTTTGGGTCTAGAGGAGTGGGTTTGTGTCTCGCCGAGTGGGTTTGTGTCTAGCCGAGTGGGTTTGTGTCTAGCCGAGTGGGTTTGGGTATAGCCGAGTGGGTTTGGGTCTAGCAGAGTGGGTTTGGGTCTAGCCGAGTGGGTTTGGGTCTAGCCGAGTGGGTTTGGTCTAGCCGAGTGGGTTTGGGTCTAGCCGAGTATGTTTGGGTCTCGCAGAGTGGGTTTGAGTCTAGCGGAGTGGGTTTGGGTCTAGCGGAGTGGGTTTGGGTCTAGCGGAGTGGGTTTTGGTCTAACCGAGTGGGTTTGCGTCTAGCCGAGTGGGTTTTGGTCTAGCCGAGTGGGTTTGGGTCTAGCCGAGTAGGTTTGGGTCTAGCCAAGTGGGTTTGGGTCTAGCCGAGTGGGTTTGGGTCTAGCCGATTGGGTTTGGGACCAGCCTAGTGGGTTTGGGTCTAACCTAGTGGGTTTGGGTCTAGTGGAGTGGGTTTGGGTCTAGCGGAGTGGGTTTGGGTCTAGCGGAGTGGGTTTGGGTCTACTGGACTGGGTTTTGGGTCTAGCCGAGTGGGTTTGGGTCTAGTGGATTGGGTTCGGGTCTAGCGGAGTGGGTTTGGGTCTAGCGGAGTGGGTTTGGGTCTAGCCGATTGGGTTTGGGTCTAGCAGAGTGGGTTTGGGTCTAGCGGAGTGTGTTTGGGTCTAGCCGAGTGGGCTTGGGTCTAGCGGAGTGGGTTTGGCTCTAGCGGAGTGGTTTTGGGTCTAGCCGAATGGGTTTGGGCCTAGCCGAGTGGGTTTGGGTCTAGCCGAGTGTGTTTGGGTCTAGCCGAGTGGGTTTGGGCCTAGCCGAGTGGGTTTGCGCCTAACGGAGTGGGTTTGAGCCAAGCGGAGTGGGTTTGGGTCTAACGGAGTGGCTTTGGGTCTAGCAGAGTGGGTTTACGTCTAGCGGAGTGTGTTTGCGTCTAGCGGAGTGGGTTTCGGTCTAGCGGACTGGGTTTGGGCCTAGCGGAATGGGTTTGGGTCTAGCCGAGTGGGTTTGCGTCTAGCCGAGTGGGTTTGGGTCTAGACAAGTGGGTTTGGGTCTAGAGGAGTGGCTTTGTGTCTCGCCGAGTGGGTTTGTGTCTAGCCGAGTGGGTTTGGGTCTAGCCGAGTGGGTTTGTGTATAGCCGAGTGGGTTTGGGTCTAGCAGAGTGGGTTTGGGTCTAGCCGAGTGGGTTTGGGTCTAGCCGAGTGGGTTTGGTCTAGCCGAGTGGGTTTGGGTCTAGCCGAGTATGTTTGGGTCTAGCGGAGTGGGTTTGAGTCTAGCGGAGTGGGTTTGGGTCTAGCGGAGTGGGTTTGGGTCTAGCGGAGTGGGTTTTGGTCTAACCGAGTGGGTTTGCGTCTAGCCGAGTGGGTTTGGGTCTAGCCGAGTGGGTTTGGGTCCAGCCGAGTGGGTTTGGGTCTAGCCTAGTGGGTTTGGGTCAAGCGGAGTGGGTTTGGGTCTAGCGGAGTGGGTTTGGGTCTAGCGGAGTGGGTTTGGGTCTACTGGACTGGGTTTTGGGTCTAGCCGAGTGGGTTTGGGTCTGGTGGATTGGGTTCGGGTCTAGCGGATTTGGTTTGCGTCTATCGGAGTGGGTTTGGGTCTAGCCGATTGGGTTTGGGTCTAGCAGAGTGGGTTTGGGTCTAGCGGAGTGTGTTTGGGTCTAGCCGAGTGGGTTTGTGTCTAGCCGAGTGGGTTTGGCTCTAGCGGAGTGGTTTTGGGTCTAGCCGAGTGGGTTTGGGTCTAGCGGAGTGGGTTTGGGTCTAGCGGAGTGGGTTTGGTCTAGCCGATTGGGTTTGGGTCTAGCAGAGTGGGTTTTCGTCTAACCGAGTGGGTTTGAGTCTAGCGGAGTGGGTTTGGGTCTAGCGGAGTGTGTTTGGGTCTAGCGGAGTGGGTTTGGGTCTAGCCAAGTGGGTTTGCGTCTAGCCGAGTGGGTTTGCGTCTAGCCGATTGGGTTTGGGTCCAGCCTAGTGGGTTTGGGTCTAGCCTAGTGGGTTTGGGTCTAGCGGAGTGGGTTTGGGTCTAGCGGAGTGGGTTTGGGTCTAGCGGAGTGGGTTTGGGTCTAGCGGAGTGGGTTTGGGTCTACTGGACTGGGTTTTGGGTCTAGCCGAGTGGGTTTGGGTCTAGTGGATTGGGTTTGTGTCTAGCGGAGTGGGTTTGGGTCTAGCGGAGTGGGTTTGGGTCTAGCCGATTGGGTTTGGGTCTAGCAGAGTGGGTTTTCGTCTAACCGAGTGGGTTTGCGTCTAGCCGAGTGGGTTTGGGTCTAGCCGAGTGGGTTTGGGTCTAGCCGAGTGGGTTTGGGTCTAGCCCAGTGGGTTTGCGTCTAGCCGAGTGGGTTTGCGTCTAGCCGATTGGGTTTGGGTCCAGCCTAGTGGGTTTGGGTCTAGCCTAGTGGGTTTGGGTCTAGCGGAGTGGGTTTGGGTCTAGCGGAGTGGGTTTGGGTCTAGCGGAGTGGGTTTGGGTCTACTGGACTGGGTTTTGGGTCTAGCCGAGTGGGTTTGGGTCTAGTGGATTGGGTTTGGGTCTAGCGGAGTGGGTTTGGGTCTAGCGGAGTGGGTTTGGGTCTAGCCGATTGGGTTTGGGTCTAGCTGAGTGGGTTTGGGTCTAGCGGAGTGTGTTTGGGTCTAGCCGAGTGGGTTTATGTCTAGCCGAGTGGGTTTGGCTCTAGCGGAGTTGTTTTGGGTCTAGCCGAGTGGGTTTGGGCCTAGCCGAGTGGGTTTGGGTCTAGCCGAGTGGGTTTGTCTAGCCGAGTGGGTTTCGGTCTAGCCGAGTGTGTTTGGGTCTAGCCGAGTGGGTTTGGGTCTAGCCGAGTGGGTTTGCGCCTAACGGAGTGGGTTTGAGCCAAGCGGAGTGGGTTTGGGTCTAGCGGAGTGGCTTTGGGTCTAGCAGAGTGGGTTTACGTCTAGCGGAGTGTGTTTGTGTCCAGCGGAGTGGGTTTGGGTCTAGCGGACTGGGTTTGGGCCTAGCGGAATGGGTTTGGGTCTAGCCGAGTGGGTTTGCGTCTAGCCGATTGGGTTTGGGTCTAGACAAGTGGGTTTGGGTCTAGAGGAGTGGGTTTGGGTCTCGCCGAGTGGGTTTGTGTCTAGCCGAGTGGGTTTGGGTCTAGCCGAGTGGGTTTGTGTATAGCCGAGTGGGTTTGGGTCTAGCAGAGTGGGTTTGGGTCTAGCCGAGTGGGTTTGGGTCTAGCCGAGTGGGTTTGGTCTAGCCGAGTGGGTTTGGGTCTAGCCGAGTATGTTTGGGTCTGGCGGAGTGGGTTTGAGTCTAGCGGAGTGGGTTTGGGCCTAGCCGAGTTGGTTTGGGGCTAGCCGAGTGGGTTTGGTCTAGACGAGTGGGTTTGGGTCTAGCCGAGTGTGTTTGGGTCTAGCCGAGTGGGTTTGGGTCCAGCCGAGTGGGTTTGCGCCTAACGGAGTGGGTTTGAGCCAAGCGGAGTGGGTTTGGGTCTAGCGGAGTGGCTTTGGGTCTAGCAGAGTGGGTTTACGTCTAGCGGAGTGTGTTTGCGTCTAGCGGAGTGGGTTTGGTTCTAGCGGACTGGGTTTGGGCCTAGCGGAATGGGTTTGGGTCTAGCCGAGTGGGTTTGCGTCTAGCCGACTGTGTTTGGGTCTAGACGAGTGGGTTTGGGTCTAGAGGAGTGGGTTTGTGTCTCGCCGAGTGGGTTTGTGTCTAGCCGAGTGGGTTTGGGTCTAGCCGAGTGGGTTTGTGTATAGCCGAGTGGGTTTGGGTCTAGCAGAGTGGGTTTGGGTCTAGCCGAGTGGGTTTGGGTCTAGCCGAGTGGGTTTGGTCTAGCCGAGTGGGTTTGGGTCTAGCCGAGTATGTTTGGGTCTAGCGGAGTGGGTTTGAGTCTAGCGGAGTGGGTTTGGGTCTAGCGGAGTGGGTTTGGGTCTAGCGGAGTGGGTTTTGGTCTAACCGAGTGGGTTTGCGTCTAGCCGAGTGGGTTTGGGTCTAGCCGAGTGGGTTTGGGTCTAGCCGAGTGGGTTTGGGTCTAGCCAAGTGCGTTTGCGTCTAGCCGAGTGGGTTTGGGTCTAGCCGATTGGGTTTGGGTCCAGCCTAGTGGGTTTGGGTCTAGCCTAGTGGGTTTGGGTCTAGCGGAGTGGGTTTGGGTCTAGCGGAGTGGGTTTGGGTCTAGCGGAGTGGGTTTGGGTCTACTGGACTGGGTTTTGGGTCTAGCGGAGTGGGTTTGGGTCTAGTGGATTGGGTTCGGGTCTAGCGGAGTGGGTTAGGGTCTAGCCGAGTGGGTTTGGTCTAGCCGAGTGGGTTTGGGTCTAGCCGAGTATGTTTGGGTCTAGCGGAGTGGGTTTGAGTCTAGCGGAGTGGGTTTGGGTCTAGCGGAGTGGGTTTGCGTCTAGCGGAGTGGGTTTGGGTCTAGCGGAGTGGGTTTGGGTCTATCGGAGTGGGTTTGGGTCTAGCCGATTGGGTTTGGGTCTAGCAGAGTGGGTTTGGGTCTAGCGGAGTGTGTTTGGGTCTAGCCGAGTGGGTTTGTGTCTAGCCGAGTGGGTTTGGCTCTAGCGGAGTGGTTTTGGGTCTAGCCGAGTGGGTTTGGGCCTAGACGAGTGGGTTTGGGTCTAGCCGAGTGGGTTTGGTCTAGCCGAGTGGGTTTGGGTCTAGCCGAGTGTGTTTGGGTCTAGCCGAGTGGGTTTGGGTCTAGCCGAGTGGGTTTGCGCCTAACGGAGTGGGTTTGAGCCAAGCGGAGTGGGTTTGGGTCTAGCGGAGTGGCTTTGGGTCTAGCAGAGTGGGTTTACGTCTAGCGGAGTGTGTTTGCGTCTAGCGGAGTGGGTTTGGGTCTAGCGGACTGGGTTTGGGTCTAGCCGAGTGGGTTTGTGTATAGCCGAGTGGGTTTGGGTCTAGCAGAGTGGGTTTGGGTCTAGCCGAGTGGGTTTGGGTCTAGCCGAGTGGGTTTGGTCTAGCCGAGTGGGTTTGGGTCTAGCCGAGTATGTTTGGGTCTAGCGGAGTGGGTTTGAGTCTAGCGGAGTGGGTTTGGGTCTAGCGGAGTGGGTTTGGGTCTAGCCGATTGGGTTTGGGTCTAGCAGAGTGGGTTTGGGTCTAGCGGAGTGTGTTTGGGTCTAGCCGAGTGGGTTTATGTCTAGCCGAGTGGGTTTGGCTCTAGCGGAGTTGTTTTGGGTCTAGCCGAGCGGGTTTGGGCCTAGCCGAGTGGGTTTGGGTCTAGCCGAGTGGGTTTGGTCTAGCCGAGTGGGTTTCGGTCTAGCCGAGTGTGTTTGCGTCTAGCCGAGTGGGTTTGGGTCTAGCCGAGTGGGTTTGCACCTAACGGAGTGGGTTTGAGCCAAGCGGAGTGGGTTTGGGTCTAGCGGAGTGGCTTTGGGTCTAGCAGAGTGGGTTTACGTCTAGCGGAGTGTGTTTGCGTCCAGCGGAGTGGGTTTGGGTCTAGCGGACTGGGTTTGGGCCTAGCGGAATGGGTTTGGGTCTAGCCGAGTGGGTTTGCGTCTAGCCGATTGGGTTTGGGTCTGGACAAGTGGGTTTGGGTCTGGAGGAGTGGGTTTGGGTCTCGCCGAGTGGGTTTGTGTCTAGCCGAGTGGGTTTGGGTCTAGCCGAGTGGGTTTGTGTATAGCCGAGTGGGTTTGGGTCTAGCAGAGTGGGTTTGGGTCTAGCCGAGTGGGTTTGGGTCTAGCCGAGTGGGTTTGGTCTAGCCGAGTGGGTTTGGGTCTAGCCGAGTATGTTTGGGTCTGGCGGAGTGGGTTTGAGTCTCGCGGAGTGGGTTTGGGCCTAGCCGAGTTGGTTTGGGGCTAGCCGAGTGGGTTTGGTCTAGACGAGTGGGTTTGGGTCTAGCCGAGTGTGTTTGGGTCTAGCCGAGTGGGTTTGGGTCCAGCCGAGTGGGTTTGCGCCTAACGGAGTGGGTTTGAGTCAAGCGGAGTGGGTTTGGGTCTAGCGGAGTGGCTTTGGGTCTAGCAGAGTGGGTTTACGTCTAGCGGAGTGTGTTTGCGTCTAGCGGAGTGGGTTTGGTTCTAGCGGACTGGGTTTGGGCCTAGCGGAATGGGTTTGGCTCTAGCCGAGTGGGTTTGCGTCTAGCCGACTGTGTTTGGGTCTAGACGAGTGGGTTTGGGTCTAGAGGAGTGGGTTTGTGTCTCGCCGAGTGGGTTTGTGTCTAGCCGAGTGGGTTTGGGTCTAGCCGAGTGGGTTTGTGTATAGCCGAGTGGGTTTGGGTCTAGCAGAGTGGGTTTGGGTCTAGCCGAGTGGGTTTGGGTCTAGCCGAGTGGGTTTGGTCTAGCCGAGTGGGTTTGGGTCTAGCCGAGTATGTTTGGGTCTAGCGGAGTGGGTTTGAGTCTAGCGGAGTGGGTTTGGGTCTAGCGGAGTGGGTTTGGGTCTAGCGGAGTGGGTTTTGGTCTAACCGAGTGGGTTTGCGTCTAGCCGAGTGGGTTTGGGTCTAGCCGAGTGGGTTTGGGTCTAGCCGAGTGGGTTTGGGTCTAGCCAAGTGCGTTTGCGTCTAGCCGAGTGGGTTTGGGTCTAGCCGATTGGGTTTGGGTCCAGCCTAGTGGGTTTGGGTCTAGCCTAGTGGGTTTGGGTCTAGCGGAGTGGGTTTGGGTCTAGCGGAGTGGGTTTGGGTCTAGCGGAGTGGGTTTGGGTCTACTGGACTGGGTTTTGGGTCTAGCGGAGTGGGTTTGGGTCCAGTGGATTGGGTTCGGGTCTAGCGGAGTGGGTTTGGGTCTAGCCGAGTGGGTTTGGTCTAGCCGAGTGGGTTTGGGTCTAGCCGAGTATGTTTGGGTCTAGCGGAGTGGGTTTGAGTCTAGCGGAGTGGGTTTGGGTCTAGCGGAGTGGGTTTGCGTCTAGCGGAGTGGGTTTGGGTCTAGCGGAGTGGGTTTGGGTCTATCGGAGTGGGTTTGGGTCTAGCCGATTGGGTTTGGGTCTAGCAGAGTGGGTTTGGGTCTAGCGGAGTGTGTTTGGGTCTAGCCGAGTGGGTTTGTGTCTAGCCGAGTGGGTTTGGCTCTAGCGGAGTGGTTTTGGGTCTAGCCGAGTGGGTTTGGGCCTAGACGAGTGGGTTTGGGTCTAGCCGAGTGGGTTTGGTCTAGCCGAGTGGGTTTGGGTCTAGCCGAGTGTGTTTGGGTCTAGCCGAGTGGGTTTGGGTCTAGCCGAGTGGGTTTGCGCCTAACGGAGTGGGTTTGAGCCAAGCGGAGTGGGTTTGGGTCTAGCGGAGTGGCTTTGGGTCTAGCAGAGTGGGTTTACGTCTAGCGGAGTGTGTTTGCGTCTAGCGGAGTGGGTTTGGGTCTAGCGGACTGGGTTTGGGTCTAGCCGAGTGGGTTTGTGTATAGCCGAGTGGGTTTGGGTCTAGCTGAGTGGGTTTGGGTCTAGCCGAGTGGGTTTGGGTCTAGCCGAGTGGGTTTGGTCTAGCCGAGTGGGTTTGGGTCTAGCCGAGTATGTTTGGGTCTAGCGGAGTGGGTTTGAGTCTAGCGGAGTGGGTTTGGGTCTAGCGGAGTGGGTTTGGGTCTAGCGGAGTGGGTTTTGGTCTAACCGAGTGGGTTTGCGTCTAGCCGAGTGGGTTTGGGTCTAGCCGAGTGGGTTTGGGTCTAGCCGAGTGGGTTTGGGTCTAGCCAAGTGGGTTTGCGTCTAGCCGAGTGGGTTTGGGTCTAGCCGATTGGGTTTGGGTCCAGCCTAGTGGGTTTGGGTCTAGCCTAGTGGGTTTGGGTCAAGCGGAGTGGGTTTGGGTCTAGCGGAGTGGGTTTGGGTCAAGCGGAGTGGGTTTGGGTCTACTGGACTGGGTTTTGGGTCTAGCCGAGTGGGTTTGGGTCTGGTGGATTGGGTTCGGGTCTAGCGGATTTGGTTTGGGTCTATCGGAGTGGGTTTGGGTCTAGCCGATTGGGTTTGGGTCTAGCAGAGTGGGTTTGGGTCTAGCGGAGTGTGTTTGGGTCTAGCCGAGTGGGTTTGTGTCTAGCCGAGTGGGTTTGGCTCTAGCGGAGTGGTTTTGGGTCTAGCCGAGTGGGTTTGGGTCTAGCGGAGTGGGTTTGGGTCTAGCGGAGTGGGTTTGGTCTAGCCGATTGGGTTTGGGTCTAGCAGAGTGGGTTTTCGTCTAACCGAGTGGGTTTGAGTCTAGCGGAGTGGGTTTGGGTCTAGCGGAGTGTGTTTGGGTCTAGCGGAGTGGGTTTGGGTCTAGCCAAGTGGGTTTGCGTCTAGCCGAGTGGGTTTGCGTCTAGCCGATTGGGTTTGGGTCCAGCCTAGTGGGTTTGGGTCTAGCCTAGTGGGTTTGGGTCTAGCGGAGTGGGTTTGGGTCTAGCGGAGTGGGTTTGGGTCTAGCGGAGTGGGTTTGGGTCTAGCGGAGTGGGTTTGGGTCTACTGGACTGGGTTTTGGGTCTAGCCGAGTGGGTTTGGGTCTAGTGGATTGGGTTTGGGTCTAGCGGAGTGGGTTTGGGTCTAGCGGAGTGGGTTTGGGTCTAGCCGATTGGGTTTGGGTCTAGCAGAGTGGGTTTTCGTCTAACCGAGTGGGTTTGCGTCTAGCCGAGTGGGTTTGGGTCTAGCCGAGTGGGTTTGGGTCTAGCCGAGTGGGTTTGGGTCTAGCCAAGTGGGTTTGCGTCTAGCCGAGTGGGTTTGCGTCTAGCCGATTGGGTTTGGGTCCAGCCTAGTGGGTTTGGGTCTAGCCTAGTGGGTTTGGGTCTAGCGGAGTGGGTTTGGGTCTAGCGGAGTGGGTTTGGGTCTAGCGGAGTGGGTTTGGGTCTACTGGACTGGGTTTTGGGTCTAGCCGAGTGGGTTTGGGTCTAGTGGATTGGGTTTGGGTCTAGCGGAGTGGGTTTGGGTCTAGCGGAGTGGGTTTGGGTCTAGCCGATTGGGTTTGGGTCTAGCAGAGTGGGTTTGGGTCTAGCGGAGTGTGTTTGGGTCTAGCCGAGTGGGTTTATGTCTAGCCGAGTGGGTTTGGCTCTAGCGGAGTTGTTTTGGGTCTAGCCGAGTGGGTTTGGGCCTAGCCGAGTGGGTTTGGGCCTAGCCGAGTGGGTTTGGTCTAGCCGAGTGGGTTTCGGTCTAGCCGAGTGTGTTTGGGTCTAGCCGAGTGGGTTTGGGTCTAGCCGAGTGGGTTTGCGCCTAACGGAGTGGGTTTGAGCCAAGCGGAGTGGGTTTGGGTCTAGCGGAGTGGCTTTGGGTCTAGCAGAGTGGGTTTACGTCTAGCGGAGTGTGTTTGCGTCCAGCGGAGTGGGTTTGGGTCTAGCGGACTGGGTTTGGGCCTAGCGGAATGGGTTTGGGTCTAGCCGAGTGGGTTTGCGTCTAGCCGATTGGGTTTGGGTCTAGACAAGTGGGTTTGGGTCTAGAGGAGTGGGTTTGGGTCTCGCCGAGTGGGTTTGTGTCTAGCCGAGTGGGTTTGGGTCTAGCCGAGTGGGTTTGTGTATAGCCGAGTGGGTTTGGGTCTAGCAGAGTGGGTTTGGGTCTAGCCGAGTGGGTTTGGGTCTAGCCGAGTGGGTTTGGTCTAGCCGAGTGGGTTTGGGTCTAGCCGAGTATGTTTGGGTCTGGCGGAGTGGGTTTGAGTCTAGCGGAGTGGGTTTGGGCCTAGCCGAGTTGGTTTGGGGCTAGCCGAGTGGGTTTGGTCTAGACGAGTGGGTTTGGGTCTAGCCGAGTGTGTTTGGGTCTAGCCGAGTGGGTTTGGGTCCAGCCGAGTGGGTTTGCACCTAACGGAGTGGGTTTGAGCCAAGCGGAGTGGGTTTGGGTCTAGCGGAGTGGCTTTGGGTCTAGCAGAGTGGGTTTGGGTCTAGCCAAGTGCGTTTGCGTCTAGCCGAATGGGTTTGGGTCTAGCCGATTGGGTTTGGGTCCAGCCTAGTGGGTTTGGGTCTAGCCTAGTGGGTTTGGGTCTAGCGGAGTGGGTTTGGGTCTAGCGGAGTGGGTTTGGGTCTAGTGGAGTGGGTTTGGGTCTACTGGACTGGGTTTTGGGTCTAGCGGAGTGGGTTTGGGTCTAGTGGATTGGGTTCGGGTCTAGCGGAGTGGGTTTGGGTCTAGCCGAGTGGGTTTGGTCTAGCCGAGTGGGTTTGGGTCTAGCCGAGTATGTTTGGGTCTAGCGGAGTGGGTTTGAGTCTAGCGGAGTGGGTTTGGGTCTAGCGGAGTGGGTTTGCGTCTAGCGGAGTGGGTTTGGGTCTAGCGGAGTGGGTTTGGGTCTATCGGAGTGGGTTTGGGTCTAGCCGATTGGGTTTGGGTCTAGCAGAGGGGGTTTGGGTCTAGCGGAGTGTGTTTGGGTCTAGCCGAGTGGGTTTGTGTCTAGCCGAGTGGGTTTGGCTCTAGCGGAGTGGTTTTGGGTCTAGCCGAGTGGGTTTGGGCCTAGACGAGTGGGTTTGGGTCTAGCCGAGTGGGTTTGGTCTAGCCGAGTGGGTTTGGGTCTAGCCGAGTGTGTTTGGGTCTAGCCGAGTGGGTTTGGGTCTAGCCGAGTGGGTTTGCGCCTAACGGAGTGGGTTTGAGCCAAGCGGAGTGGCTTTGGGTCTAGCGGAGTGGCTTTGGGTCTAGCAGAGTGGGTTTACGTCTAGCGGAGTGTGTTTGCGTCTAGCGGAGTGGGTTTGGGTCTAGCGGACTGGGTTTGGGCCTAGCGGAATGGGTTTGGGTCTAGCCGAGTGGGTTTGCGTCTAGCCGACTGGGTTTGGGTCTAGACGAGTGGGTTTGGGTCTAGAGGAGTGGGTTTGTGTCTCGCCGAGTGGGTTTGTGTCTAGCCGAGTGTGTTTGGGCCTAGCCGAGTGGGTTTGTGTATAGCCGAGTGGGTTTGGGTCTAGCAGAGTGGGTTTGGGTCTAGCCGAGTGGGTTTGGGTCTAGCCGAGTGGGTTTGGTCTAGCCGAGTGGGTTTGGGTCTAGCCGAGTATGTTTGGGTCTAGCGGAGTGGGTTTGAGTCTAGCGGAGTGGGTTTGGGTCTAGCGGAGTGGGTTTGGGTCTAGCGGAGTGGGTTTTGGTCTAACCGAGTGGGTTTGCGTCTAGCCGAGTGGGTTTGGGTCTA
The DNA here is from genome assembly GCA_963514005.1 of Raja brachyura. The sequence continues at coordinate 26,989,499 of OY740815.1, read as the reverse complement.
GCCGAGTGGGTTTGGGTCTAGCCGAGTGGGTTTGGGTCTAGCCAAGTGGGTTGCGTCTAGCCGAGTGGGTTTGGGTCTAGCCGATTGGGTTTGGGTCCAGCCTAGTGGGTTTGGGTCTAGCCTAGTGGGTTTGGGTCAAGCGGAGTGGGTTTGGGTCTAGCGGAGTGGGTTTGGGTCTAGCGGAGTGGGTTTGGGTCTACTGGACTGGGTTTTGGGTCTAGCCGAGTGGGTTTGGGTCTGGTGGATTGGGTTCGGGTCTAGCGGATTTGGTTTGGGTCTATCGGAGTGGGTTTGGGTCTAGCCGATTGGGTTTGGGTCTAGCAGAGTGGGTTTGGGTCTAGCGGAGTGTGTTTGGGTCTAGCCGAGTGGGTTTGTGTCTAGCCGAGTGGGTTTGGCTCTAGCGGAGTGGTTTTGGGTCTAGCCGAGTGGGTTTGGGTCTAGCGGAGTGGGTTTGGGTCTAGCGGAGTGGGTTTGGTCTAGCCGATTGGGTTTGGGTCTAGCAGAGTGGGTTTTCGTCTAACCGAGTGGGTTTGAGTCTAGCGGAGTGGGTTTGGGTCTAGCGGAGTGTGTTTGGGTCTAGCGGAGTGGGTTTGGGTCTAGCCAAGTGGGTTTGCGTCTAGCCGAGTGGGTTTGCGTCTAGCCGATTGGGTTTGGGTCCAGCCTAGTGGGTTTGGGTCTAGCCTAGTGGGTTTGGGTCTAGCGGAGTGGGTTTGGGTCTAGCGGAGTGGGTTTGGGTCTAGCGGAGTGGGTTTGGGTCTAGCGGAGTGGGTTTGGGTCTACTGGACTGGGTTTTGGGTCTAGCCGAGTGGGTTTGGGTCTAGTGGATTGGGTTTGGGTCTAGCGGAGTGGGTTTGGGTCTAGCGGAGTGGGTTTGGGTCTAGCCGATTGGGTTTGGGTCTAGCAGAGTGGGTTTTCGTCTAACCGAGTGGGTTTGCGTCTAGCCGAGTGGGTTTGGGTCTAGCCGAGTGGGTTTGGGTCTAGCCGAGTGGGTTTGGGTCTAGCCAAGTGGGTTTGCGTCTAGCCGAGTGGGTTTGCGTCTAGCCGATTGGGTTTGGGTCCAGCCTAGTGGGTTTGGGTCTAGCCTAGTGGGTTTGGGTCTAGCGGAGTGGGTTTGGGTCTAGCGGAGTGGGTTTGGGTCTAGCGGAGTGGGTTTGGGTCTACTGGACTGGGTTTTGGGTCTAGCCGAGTGGGTTTGGGTCTAGTGGATTGGGTTTGGGTCTAGCGGAGTGGGTTTGGGTCTAGCGGAGTGGGTTTGGGTCTAGCCGATTGGGTTTGGGTCTAGCAGAGTGGGTTTGGGTCTAGCGGAGTGTGTTTGGGTCTAGCCGAGTGGGTTTATGTCTAGCCGAGTGGGTTTGGCTCTAGCGGAGTTGTTTTGGGTCTAGCCGAGTGGGTTTGGGCCTAGCCGAGTGGGTTTGGGCCTAGCCGAGTGGGTTTGGTCTAGCCGAGTGGGTTTTGGTCTAGCCGAGTGTGTTTGGGTCTAGCCGAGTGGGTTTGGGTCTAGCCGAGTGGGTTTGCGCCTAACGGAGTGGGTTTGAGCCAAGCGGAGTGGGTTTGGGTCTAGCGGAGTGGCTTTGGGTCTAGCAGAGTGGGTTTACGTCTAGCGGAGTGTGTTTGCGTCCAGCGGAGTGGGTTTGGGTCTAGCGGACTGGGTTTGGGCCTAGCGGAATGGGTTTGGGTCTAGCCGAGTGGGTTTGCGTCTAGCCGATTGGGTTTGGGTCTAGACAAGTGGGTTTGGGTCTAGAGGAGTGGGTTTGGGTCTCGCCGAGTGGGTTTGTGTCTAGCCGAGTGGGTTTGGGTCTAGCCGAGTGGGTTTGTGTATAGCCGAGTGGGTTTGGGTCTAGCAGAGTGGGTTTGGGTCTAGCCGAGTGGGTTTGGGTCTAGCCGAGTGGGTTTGGTCTAGCCGAGTGGGTTTGGGTCTAGCCGAGTATGTTTGGGTCTGGCGGAGTGGGTTTGAGTCTAGCGGAGTGGGTTTGGGCCTAGCCGAGTTGGTTTGGGGCTAGCCGAGTGGGTTTGGTCTAGACGAGTGGGTTTGGGTCTAGCCGAGTGTGTTTGGGTCTAGCCGAGTGGGTTTGGGTCCAGCCGAGTGGGTTTGCACCTAACGGAGTGGGTTTGAGCCAAGCGGAGTGGGTTTGGGTCTAGCGGAGTGGCTTTGGGTCTAGCAGAGTGGGTTTGGGTCTAGCCAAGTGCGTTTGCGTCTAGCCGAGTGGGTTTGGGTCTAGCCGAGTGGGTTTGGGTCTAGCCGAGTGGGTTTGGGTCTAGCCAAGTGGGTTTGCGTCTAGCCGAGTGGGTTTGCGTCTAGCCGATTGGGTTTGGGTCCAGCCTAGTGGGTTTGGGTCTAGCCTAGTGGGTTTGGGTCTAGCGGAGTGGGTTTGGGTCTAGCGGAGTGGGTTTGGGTCTAGCGGAGTGGGTTTGGGTCTACTGGACTGGGTTTTGGGTCTAGCCGAGTGGGTTTGGGTCTAGTGGATTGGGTTTGGGTCTAGCGGAGTGGGTTTGGGTCTAGCGGAGTGGGTTTGGGTCTAGCCGATTGGGTTTGGGTCTAGCAGAGTGGGTTTGGGTCTAGCGGAGTGTGTTTGGGTCTAGCCGAGTGGGTTTATGTCTAGCCGAGTGGGTTTGGCTCTAGCGGAGTTGTTTTGGGTCTAGCCGAGTGGGTTTGGGCCTAGCCGAGTGGGTTTGGGCCTAGCCGAGTGGGTTTGGTCTAGCCGAGTGGGTTTCGGTCTAGCCGAGTGTGTTTGGGTCTAGCCGAGTGGGTTTGGGTCTAGCCGAGTGGGTTTGCGCCTAACGGAGTGGGTTTGAGCCAAGCGGAGTGGGTTTGGGTCTAGCGGAGTGGCTTTGGGTCTAGCAGAGTGGGTTTACGTCTAGCGGAGTGTGTTTGCGTCTAGCGGAGTGGGTTTGGGTCTAGCGGACTGGGTTTGGGCCTAGCGGAATGGGTTTGGGTCTAGCCGAGTGGGTTTGCGTCTAGCCGACTGGGTTTGGCTCTAGCGGAGTGGGTTTGGGTCTAGCGGAGTGGGTTTGGGTCTAGCCGAGTGGGTTTGGGTCTAGCCGAGTGGGTTTGGGTCTAGCCGAGTGGGTTTGGGTCTAGCCGAGTGGGTTTGGGTCTAGCCCAGTGGGTTTGCGTCTAGCCGAGTGGGTTTGGGTCTAGCCGATTGGGTTTGGGTCCAGCCTAGTGGGTTTGGGTCTAGCCTAGTGGGTTTGGGTCTAGCGGAGTGGGTTTGGGTCTAGCGGAGTGGGTTTGGGTCTAGCGGAGTGGGTTTGGGTCTACTGGACTGGGTTTTGGGTCTAGCCGAGTGGGTTTCGGTCTAGTGGATTGGGTTCGGGTCTAGCGGAGTTGGTTTGGGTCTAGCGGAGTGGGTTTGGGTCTAGCCGATTGGGTTTGGGTCTAGCAGAGTGGGTTTGGGTCTAGCGGAGTGTGTTTGGGTCTAGCCGAATGGGTTTGTGTCTAGCCGAGTGGGTTTGGCTCTGGCGGAGTGGTTTTGGGTCTAGCCGAGTGGGTTTGGGCCTAGCCGAGTGGGTTTGGGTCTAGCCGAGTGGGTTTGGTCTAGCCGAGTGGGTTTGGGTCTGGCCGAGTATGTTTGGGTTTAGCGGAGTGGGTTTGAGTCTAGCGGAGTGGGTTTGGGTCTAGCGGAGTGGGTTTGGGTCTAGCGGAGTGGGTTTTGGTCCAACCGAGTGGGTTTGCGTCTAGCCGAGTGGGTTTGGGTCTAGCCGAGTGGGTTTGGGTCTAGCCGAGTGGGTTTGGGTCTAGCCGAGTGGGTTTGGGTCTAGCCGAGTGTGTTTGGGTCTAGCCGAGTGGGTTTGGGTCTAGCCGAGTGGGTTTGCGCCTAACGGAATGGGTTTGAGCGAAGCGGAGTGGGTTTGGGTCTAGCGGAGTGGCTTTGGGTCTAGCAGAGTGGGTTTACGTCTAGCGGAGTGTGTTTGCGTCTAGCGGAGTGGGTTTGGGTCTAGCGGACTGGGTTTGGGCCTAGCGGAATGGGTTTGGGTCTAGCCGAGTGGGTTTGCATCTAGCCGACTGGGTTTGGGTCTAGCCGATTGGGTTTGGGTCTAGCCAAGTGGGTTTGCGTCTAGCCGAGTGGGTTTGGGTCTAGCCGATTGGGTTTGGGTCCAGCCTAGTGGGTTTGGGTCTAGCCTAGTGGGTTTGGGTCTAGCGGAGTGGGTTTGGGTCTAGCGGAGTGGGTTTGGGTCTAGCGGAGTGGGTTTGGGTCTACTGGACTGGGTTTTGGGTCTAGCCGAGTGGGTTTGGGTCTAGTGGATTGGGTTTGGGTCTAGCGGAGTGGGTTTGGGTCTAGCGGAGTGGGTTTGGGTCTAGCCGATTGGGTTTGGGTCTAGCAGAGTGGGTTTGGGTCTAGCGGAGTGTGTTTGGGTCTAGCCGAGTGGGTTTATGTCTAGCCGAGTGGGTTTGGCTCTAGCGGAGTTGTTTTGGGTCTAGCCGAGTGGGTTTGGGCCTAGCCGAGTGGGTTTGGGTCTAGCCGAGTGGGTTTGGTCTAGCCGAGTGGGTTTGCGCCTAACGGAGTGGGTTTGAGCCAAGCGGAGTGGGTTTGGGTCTAGCGGAGTGGCTTTGGGTCTAGCAGAGTGGGTTTACGTCTAGCGGAGTGTGTTTGCGTCCAGCGGAGTGGGTTTGGGTCTAGCGGACTGGGTTTGGGCCTAGCGGAATGGGTTTGGGTCTAGCCGAGTGGGTTTGCATCTAGCCGATTGGGTTTGGGTCTAGACAAGTGGGTTTGGGTCTAGAGGAGTGGGTTTGGGTCTCGCCGAGTGGGTTTGTGTCTAGCCGAGTGGGTTTGGGTCTAGCCGAGTGGGTTTGTGTTTAGCCGAGTGGGTTTGGGTCTAGCAGAGTGGGTTTGGGTCTAGCCGAGTGGGTTTGGGTCTAGCCGAGTGGGTTTGGTCTAGCCGAGTGGGTTTGGGTCTAGCCGAGTATGTTTGGGTCTGGCGGAGTGGGTTTGAGTCTAGCGGAGTGGGTTTGGGCATAGCCGAGTTGGTTTGGGGCTAGCCGAGTGGGTTTGGTCTAGACGAGTGGGTTTGGGTCTAGCCGAGTGTGTTTGGGTCTAGCCGAGTGGGTTTGGGTCTAGCCGAGTGGGTTTGCGCCTAACGGAGTGGGTTTGAGCCAAGCGGAGTGGGTTTGGGTCTAGCGGAGTGGCTTTGGGTCTAGCAGAGTGGGTTTACGTCTAGCGGAGTGTGTTTGCGTCTAGCGGAGTGGGTTTGGTTCTAGCGGACTGGGTTTGGGCCTAGCGGAATGGGTTTGGGTCTAGCCGAGTGGGTTTGCGTCTAGCCGACTGTGTTTGGGTCTAGACGAGTGGGTTTGGGTCTAGAGGAGTGGGTTTGTGTCGCGCCGAGTGGGTTTGTGTCTAGCCGAGTGGGTTTGGGTCTAGCCGAGTGGGTTTGTGTATAGCCGAGTGGGTTTGGGTCTAGCAGAGTGGGTTTGGGTCTAGCCGAGTGGGTTTGGGTCTAGCCGAGTGGGTTTGGTCTAGCCGAGTGGGTTTGGGTCTAGCCGAGTATGTTTGGGTCTAGCGGAGTGGGTTTGAGTCTAGCGGAGTGGGTTTGGGTCTAGCGGAGTGGGTTTGGGTCTAGCGGAGTGGGTTTTGGTCTAACCGAGTGGGTTTGCGTCTAGCCGAGTGGGTTTGGGTCTAGCCGAGTGGGTTTGGGTCTAGCCGAGTGGGTTTGGGTCTAGCCAAGTGCGTTTGCGTCTAGCCGAGTGGGTTTGGGTCTAGCCGATTGGGTTTGGGTCCAGCCTAGTGGGTTTGGGTCTAGCCTAGTGGGTTTGGGTCTAGCGGAGTGGGTTTGGGTCTAGCGGAGTGGGTTTGGGTCTAGCGGAGTGGGTTTGGGTCTACTGGACTGGGTTTTGGGTCTAGCGGAGTGGGTTCGGGTCTAGTGGATTGGGTTCGGGTCTAGCGGAGTGGGTTTGGGTCTAGCCGAGTGGGTTTGGTCTAGCCGAGTGGGTTTGGGTCTAGCCGAGTATGTTTGGGTCTAGCGGAGTGGGTTTGAGTCTAGCGGAGTGGGTTTGGGTCTAGCGGAGTGGGTTTGCGTCTAGCGGAGTGGGTTTGGGTCTAGCGGAGTGGGTTTGGGTCTATCGGAGTGGGTTTGGGTCTAGCCGATTGGGTTTGGGTCTAGCAGAGTGGGTTTGGGTCTAGCGGAGTGTGTTTGGGTCTAGCCGAGTGGGTTTGTGTCTAGCCGAGTGGGTTTGGCTCTAGCGGAGTGGTTTTGGGTCTAGCCGAGTGGGTTTGGGCCTAGACGAGTGGGTTTGGGTCTAGCCGAGTGGGTTTGGTCTAGCCGAGTGGGTTTGGGTCTAGCCGAGTGTGTTTGGGTCTAGCCGAGTGGGTTTGGGTCTAGCCGAGTGGGTTTGCGCCTAACGGAGTGGGTTTGAGCCAAGCGGAGTGGGTTTGGGTCTAGCGGAGTGGCTTTGGGTCTAGCAGAGTGGGTTTACGTCTAGCGGAGTGTGTTTGCATCTAGCGGAGTGGGTTTGGGTCTAGCGGACTGGGTTTGGGCCTAGCGGAATGGGTTTGGGTCTAGCCGAGTGGGTTTGCGTCTAGCCGACTGGGTTTGGGTCTAGACGAGTGGGTTTGGGTCTAGAGGAGTGGGTTTGTGTCTCGCCGAGTGGGTTTGTGTCTAGCCGAGTGTGTTTGGGTCTAGCCGAGTGGGTTTGTGTATAGCCGAGTGGGTTTGTGTCTAGCAGAGTGGGTTTGGGTCTAGCCGAGTGGGTTTGGGTCTAGCCGAGTGGGTTTGGTCTAGCCGAGTGGGTTTGGGTCTAGCCGAGTGGGTTTGGGTCTAGCCGAGTGGGTTTGGGTCTAGCGGAGTGGGTTTCGGTCTACTGGACTGGGTTTTGGGTCTAGCCGAGTGGGTTTCGGTCTAGTGGATTGGGTTCGGGTATAGCGGAGTGGGTTTGGGTCTAGCGGAGTGGGTTTGGGTCTAGCCGAGTGGGTTTGGGTCTAGCCGAGTGGGTTTGGGTCTAGCCGAGTGGGTTTGGGTCTAGCCGAGTGGGTTTGGGTCTAGCCAAGTGGGTTTGCGTCTAGCCGAGTGGGTTTGGGTCTAGCCGATTGGGTTTGGGTCCAGCCTAGTGGGTTTGGGTCTAGCCTAGTGGGTTTGGGTCTAGCGGAGTGGGTTTGGGTCTAGCGGAGTGGCTTTGGGTCTAGCGGAGTGGGTTTGGGTCTACTGGACTGGGTTTTGGGTCTAGCCGAGTGGGTTTCGGTCTAGTGGATTGGGTTCGGGTCTAGCGGAGTTGGTTTGGGTCTAGCGGAGTGGGTTTGGGTCTAGCCGATTGGGTTTGGGTCTAGCAGAGTGGGTTTGGGTCTAGCGGAGTGTGTTTGGGTCTAGCCGAATGGGTTTGTGTCTAGCCGAGTGGGTTTGGCTCTGGCGGAGTGGTTTTGGGTCTAGCCGAGTGGGTTTGGGCCTAGCCGAGTGGGTTTGGGTCTAGCCGAGTGGGTTTGGTCTAGCCGAGTGGGTTTGGGTCTGGCCGAGTATGTTTGGGTTTAGCGGAGTGGGTTTGAGTCTAGCGGAGTGGGTTTGGGTCTAGCGGAGTGGGTTTGGGTCTAGCGGAGTGGGTTTTGGTCTAACCGAGTGGGTTTGCGTCTAGCCGAGTGGGTTTGGGTCTAGCCGAGTGGGTTTGGGTCTAGCCGAGTGGGTTTGGGTCTAGCCGAGTGGGTTTGGGTCTAGCCGAGTGTGTTTGGGTCTAGCCGAGTGGGTTTGGGTCTAGCCGAGTGGGTTTGCGCCTAACGGAATGGGTTTGAGCCAAGCGGAGTGGGTTTGGGTCTAGCGGAGTGGCTTTGGGTCTAGCAGAGTGGGTTTACGTCTAGCGGAGTGTGTTTGCGTCTAGCGGAGTGGGTTTGGGTCTAGCGGACTGGGTTTGGGCCTAGCGGAATGGGTTTGGGTCTAGTCGAGTGGGTTTGCATCTAGCCGACTGGGTTTGGGTCTAGACGAGTGGGTTTGGGTCTAGAGGAGTGGGTTTGTGTCTCGCCGAGTGGGTTTGTGTCTAGCCGAGTGGGTTTGGGTCTAGCCGAGTGGGTTTGTGTATAGCCGAGTGGGTTTGGGTCTAGCAGAGTGGGTTTGGGTCTAGCCGAGTGGGTTTGGGTCTAGCCGAGTGGGTTTGGTCTAGCCGAGTGGGTTTGGGTCTAGCCGAGTATGTTTGGGTCTAGCGGAGTGGGTTTGAGTCTAGCGGAGTGGGTTTGGGTCTAGCGGAGTGGGTTTGGGTCTAGCGGAGTGGGTTTTGGTCTAACCGAGTGGGTTTGCGTCTAGCCGAGTGGGTTTGGGTCTAGCCGAGTGGGTTTGGGTCTAGCCGAGTGGGTTTGGGTCTAGCCAAGTGGGTTTGCGTCTAGCCGAGTGGGTTTGGGTCTAGCCGATTGGGTTTGGGTCTAGCCGAGTGGGTTTGTGTATAGCCGAGTGGGTTTGGGTCTAGCAGATTGGGTTTGGGTCTAACCGAGTGGGTTTGGGTCTAGCCGAGTGGGTTTGGTCTAGCCGAGTGGGTTTGGGTCTAGCCGAGTATGTTTGGGTCTAGCGGAATGGGTTTGGGTCTAGCGGAGTGGGTTTTGGTCTAGCGGAGTGGGTTTGGGTCTAGCGGAGTGGGTTTGGGTCTACTGGACTGGGTTTTGGGTCTAGCCGAGTGGGTTTGGGTCTAGTGGATTGGGTTTGGGTCTAGCGGACTGGGTTTGGGTCTAGCGGAGTGGGTTTGGATCTAGCCCATTGGGTTTGGGTCTAGCGGAGTGGGTTTGGGTCTAGCGGAGTGTGTTTGGGTCTAGCCGAGTGGGTTTGGGTCTAGCCGAGTGGGTTTGGCTCTAGCGGAGTGGTTTTGGGTCTAGCCGAGTGGGTTTGGGCCTAGCCGAGTGGGTTTGGGTCTAGCCGAGTGGGTTTGGGTCTAGCCGAGTGCGTTTGGGTCTAGCCGACTGGGTTTGGGTCCAGCTGCGTGGGTTTGGGTCTAGAGGTGTGGGTTTGGATCTCGCCGAGTGGGTTTGTGTCTGGCCGAGTGGGTTTGGGTCAAGCCTAGTACGTTTGGGTATAGCCGAGTGGGTTTGGGTCTATCCGAGTGGGTTGGGGTCTAGCCGAGTGGGTTTGGGTATAGCCGAGTGGGTTGGGGTCTAGCCGAGTGGGTTTGGGTCTAGCCGAGTGGGTTTGGGTCTAGCCGAGTGGGTTTGGGTCTTGCCGAGTGGGTTTGGTCCTAGCCGAGTGGGTTTGGGTCTAGCCGAGTGGGTTTGTGTCTAGCCGAGTGGGTTTGGCTCTACTGGAGTGGGTTTGGGTCTAGCCAAGTGGGTTTGGGTCTAGCCGGGTGGGTTTGGGTCTAGCCGAGTGGGTTTGGGTCTAGCCGAGTGGGTTTGGGTCTAGCCGAGTGGGTTTGGGTCTAGCCGAGTGGGTTTGGGTCTAGCGAGTAGGTTTGGGTCTAGCAGAGTGGGTTTTGGTCTAGCGGAGGGGGTTTTGGTCTAACCGAGTGGGTTTGCGTCTAGCCGAGTGGGTTTGGGTCTAGCCGAGTGGGTTTGGGTCTAGCCGAGTGGGTTTGGGTCTAGCCGAGTGGGTTTGGGTCTAGCCGAGTGGGTTTGGGTCTAGCCGATTGGGTTTGGGTCTAGCCTAGTGGGTTTGGGTCTAGCCTAGTGGGTTTGGGTCTAGCGGAGTGGGTTTAGATCTAGCGGAGTGGGATTGGGTCTAGCGGAGTGGGTTTGGGTCTACTGGACAGGGTTTTGGGTCTAGCCGAGTGGGTTTGGGTCTAGTGGATTGGGTTTGGGTCTAGCGGACTGGGTTTGGGTCTAGCGGAGTGGGTTTGGATCTAGCCCATTGGGTTTGGGTCTAGCGGAGTGGGTTTGGGTCTAGCGGAGTGTGTTTGGGTCTAGCCAAGTGGGTTTGGGTCTAGCCGAGTGGGTTTGGCTCTAGCGGAGTGGTTTTGGGTCTAGCCGAGTGGGTTTGGGCCTAGCCGAGTGGGTTTGGGTCTAGCCGAGTGGGTTTGGGTCTAGCCGAGTGCGTTTGGGTCTAGCCGACTGGGTTTGGGTCCAGCTGCGTGGGTTTGGGTCTAGAGGTGTGGGTTTGGGTCTCGCCGAGTGGGTTTGTGTCTGGCCGAGTGGGTTTGGGTCGAGCCGACTACGTTTGGGTATAGCCGAGTGGGTTTGGGTCTATCCGAGTGGGTTGGGGTCTAGCCGAGTGGGTTTGGGTATAGCCGAGTGGGTTGGGGTCTAGCCGAGTGGGTTTGGGTCTAGCCGAGTGGGTTTGGGTCTAGCCGAGTAGGTTTGGGTCTTGCCGAGTGGGTTTGGTCCTAGCCGAGTGGGTTTGGGTCTAGCCGAGTGGGTTTGTGTCTAGCCGAGTGCGTTTGGCTCTACCGGAGTGGGTTTGGGTCTAGCCAAGTGGGTTTGGGTCTAGCCGAGTGGGTTTGGGTCTAGCCGAGTGGGTTTGGGTCTAGCCGAGTGGGTTTGGGTCTAGCCGAGTGGGTTTGGGTCTAGCCGAGTGGGTTTGGGTCTAGCCGAGTGGGTTTGGGTCTAGCGAGTAGGTTTGGGTCTAGCAGAGTGGGTTTGGGTCTAGCCGAGTGGGTTTGGGTCTAGCCGAGTGGGTTTGGTCTAGCCGAGTGGGTTTGGGTCTAGCCGAGTGTGTTTGGGTCCAGCCGAGTGGGTTTGGGTCTAGCCGAGTGGGTTTGGGTCTAACGGAGTGGGTTTGAGTCAAGCAGAGTGGGTTTGGGTCTAGAGGAGTGGCTTTGGGTCTAGCGGAGTGCGTTTACGTCTAGCGGAGTGTGTTTGCGTCTAGCGGAGTGGGTTTGGGTCTAGCGGACTGGGTTTGGGCCTAGCGGAATGGGTTTGGGTCTAGCCGAGTGGGTTTGCGTCCAGCTGAGTGGGTTTGGGTCTAGCCGAATGGGTTTGTGTCTAGCGGAGTGGGTGTGGGTCTAGCGGAGTGGGTTAAGGACCAGCCGAGTGGGTTTGGGTCCATCCGAGTGGGTTTGGGTCTAGCCGAGTGGGTTTGGGTCTAGACGAGTGGGTTTCGGTCTAGCCGAGTGGGTTTGGGTCTAGCCGAGTGGGTTTGGGTCTCTCCGAGTGGGTTTGGGTCTAGCGGAGTGGGTTTGAGTCTAGCGGAGTGGGTTTGGGTCTAGCCGAGTGGGTTTGGGTCTAGCCGAGTGGGTTTGGTCCTAGACGAGTGGGTTTGGGTCTAGCCGAGTGGGTTTGTGTCTAGCCGAGTGGGTTTGGCTCTACCCGAGTGGGTTTGGGTCTATCCGACTGGGTTTGGGTCAGGCCGAGTGGGTTTGGGTCTAGCCGAGTGGGTTTGGGTCTAGCCGAGTGGGTTTGGGTCTAGCCGAGTGCGTTTGGGTCTAGCCGACTGGGTTTGGGTCCAGCTGCGTGGGTTTGGGTCTAGAGGTGTGGGTTTGGGTCTCGCCGAGTGGATTTGGGCCTAGCCGAGTGGGTTTGGGTCTAGCCGAGTGGGTTTGGGTCTAGCCGAGTGCGTTTGGTTCTAGCCGACTTCGTTTGGGTCCAGCTGCGTGGGTTTGGGTCTAGAGGTGTGGGTTTGGGTCTCGCCGAGTGGGTTTGTGTCTGGCCGAGTGGGTTTGGGTCGAGCCGAGTGGGTTTGGGTCTAGCCGAGTGGGTTTGGGTCCAACCGAGTGGGTTTGGGTCTAGCCGATTGGGTTTGGGTCTAGCCTAGTGGGTTTGGGTCTAGCCTAGTGGGTTTGGGTCTAGCGGAGTGGGTTTAGATCTAGCGGAGTGGGTTTGGGTCTAGCGGAGTGGGTTTGGGTCTACTGGACTGGGTTTTGGGTCTAGCCGAGTGGGTTTGGGTCTAGTGGATTGGGTTTGGGTCCAGCCTAGTGGGTTTGGGTCTAGCCAAGTGGGTTTGGGCCTAGCCGAGTGGGTTTGGGTCTACCCGAGTGGGTTTGGGTCTAGCCGAGTGGGTTTGGTCTAGCCGAGTGGGTTTGGGTCTAGCCGAGTGTGTTTGGGTCTAGCCGAGTGGGTTTGGGTCTAGCCGAGTGGGTTTAGGTCTAACGGAGTGGGTTTGAGTCAAGCGGAGTGGGTTTGGGTCTAGCGAAGTGGCTTTGGGTTTAGCGGAGTGCGTTTACGTCTAGCGGAGTGTGTTTGCGTCTAGCGGAGTGGGTTTGGGTCTAGCGGACTGGGTTTGGGCCTAGCGGAATGGGTTTGGGTCTAGCCGAGTGGGTTTGCGTCCAGCCGAGTGGGTTTGGGTCTAGCCGAATGGGTTTGTGTCTAGCGGAGTGGGTGTGGGTCTAGCGGAGTGGGTTAGGGTCCAGCCGAGTGGGTTTGGGTCCATCCGAGTGGGTTTGGGTCTAGCCGAGTGGGTTTGGGTCTAGCCGAGTGGGTTTGGGTCTAACCGAGTGGGTTTGGGTCTAGCCGATTGGGTTTGGGTCTAGCCTAGTGGGTTTGGGTCTAGCCTAGTGGGTTTGGGTCTAGCGGAGTGGGTTTAGATCTAGCGGAGTGGGTTTGTGTCTAGCGGAGTGGGTTTGGGTCTACTGGACTGGGTTTTGGGTCTAGCCGAGTGGGTTTGGGTCTAGTGGATTGGGTTTGGGTCTAGCGGACTGGGTTTGGGTCTAGCGGAGTGGGTTTGGATCTAGCCCATTGGGTTTGGGTCTAGCGGAGTGGGTTTGGGTCTAGCGGAGTGTGTTTGGGTCTAGCCGAGTGGGTTTGGGTCTAGCCGAGTGGGTTTGGCTCTAGCGGAGTGGTTTTGGGTTTAGCCGAGTGGGTTTGGGCCTAGCCGAGTGGGTTTGGGTCTAGCCGAGTGGGTTTGGGTCTAGCCGAGTGCATTTGGGTCTAGCCGACTGGGTTTGGGTCCAGCTGCGTGGGTTTGGCTCTAGAGGTGTGGGTTTGGGTCTCGCCGAGTGGGTTTGTGTCTGGCCGAGTGGGTTTGCGTCGAGCCGAGTACGTTTGGGTATAGCCGAGTGGGTTTGGGTCTATCCGAGTGGGTTGGGGTCTAGCCGAGTGGGTTTGGGTATAGCCGAGTGGGTTGGGGTCTAGCCGAGTGGGTTTGGGTCTAGCCGAGTGGGTTTGGGTCTAGCCGAGTGGGTTTGGGTCTTGCCGAGTGGGTTTGGTCCTAGCCGAGTGGGTTTGGGTCTAGCCGAGTGGGTTTGTGTCTAGCCGAGTGGGTTTGGCTCTACCGGAGTGGGTTTGGGTCTAGCCAAGTGGGTTTGGGTCTAGCCGAGTGGGTTTGGGTCTAGCCGAGTGGGTTTGGGTCTAGCCGAGTGGGTTTGGGTCTAGCCGAGTGGGTTTGGGTCTAGCCGAGTGGGTTTGGGTCTAGCGAGTAGGTTTGGGTCTAGCAGAGTGGGTTTTGGTCTAGCGGAGTGGGTTTTGGTCTAACCGAGTGGGTTTGCGTCTAGCCGAGTGGGTTTGGGTCTAGCCGAGTGGGTTTGGGTCTAGCCGAGTGGGTTTGGGTCTAGCCGAGTGGGTTTGGGTCTAGCCGAGTGGGTTTGGGTCTAGCCGATTGGGTTTGGGTCTAGCCTAGTGGGTTTGGGTCTAGCCTAGTGGGTTTGGGTCTAGCGGAGTGGGTTTAGATCTAGCGGAGTGGGTTTGGGTCTAGCGGAGTGGGTTTGGGTCTACTGGACTGGGTTTTGGGTCTAGCCGAGTGGGTTTGGGTCTAGTGGATTGGGTTTGGGTCTAGCGGACTGGGTTTGGGTCTAGCGGAGTGGGTTTGGATCTAGCCCATTGGGTTTGGGTCTAGCGGAGTGGGTTTGGGTCTAGCGGAGTGTGTTTGGGTCTAGCCGAGTGGTTTTGGGTCTAGCCGAGTGGGTTTGGGCCTAGCCGAGTGGGTTTGGGTCTAGCCGAGTGGGTTTGGGTCTAGCCGAGTGCGTTTGGGTCTAGCCGACTGGGTTTGGGTCCAGCTGCGTGGGTTTGGGTCTAGAGGTGTGGGTTTGGGTCTCGCCGAGTGGGTTTGTGTCTGGCCGAGTGGGTTTGGGTCGAGCCAAGTACGTTTGGGTATAGCCGAGTGGGTTTGGGTCTATCCGAGTGGGTTGGGGTCTAGCCGAGTGGGTTTGGGTATAGCCGAGTGGATTGGGGTCTAGCTGAGTGGGTTTGGGTCTAGCCGAGTGGGTTTGGGTCTAGCCGAGTGGGTTTGGGTCTTGCCGAGTGGGTTTGGTCCTAGCCGAGTGGGTTTGGCTCTACCGGAGTGGGTTTGGGTCTAGCCAAGTGGGTTTGGGTCTAGCCGAGTGGGTTTGGGTCTAGCCGAGTGGGTTTGGGTCTAGCCGAGTGGGTTTGGGTCTAGCCGAGTGGGTTTGGGTCTAGCCGAGTGGGTTTGGGTCTAGCGAGTAGGTTTGGGTCTAGCAGAGTGGGTTTGGGTCTAGCCGAGTGGGTTTGGGTCTAGCCGAGTGGGTTTGGTCTAGCCGTGTGGGTTTGGGTCTAGCCGAGTGTGTTTGGGTCTAGCCGAGTGGGTTTGGGTCTAGCCGAGTGTGTTTGGGTCTAACGGAGTGGGTTTGAGTCAAGCAGAGTGGGTTTGGGTCTAGAGGAGTGGCTTTGGGTCTAGCGGAGTGCGTTTACGTCTAGCGGAGTGTGTTTGCGTCTAGCGGAGTGGGTTTGGGTCTAGCGGACTGGGTTTGGGCCTAGCGGAATGGGTTTGGGTCTAGCCGAGTGGGTTTGCGTCCAGCCGAGTGGGTTTGGGTCTAGCCGAATGGGTTTGTGTCTAGCGGAGTGGGTGTGGGTCTAGCGGAGTGGGTTAGGGACCAGCCGAGTGGGTTTGGGTCCATCCGAGTGGGTTTGGGTCTAGCCGAGTGGGTTTGGGTCTAGACGAGTGGGTTTCGGTCTAGCCGAGTGGGTTTGGGTCTAGCGGAGTGGGTTTGAGTCTAGCGGAGTGGGTTTGGGTCTAGCCGAGTGGGTTTGGGTCTAGCCGAGTGGGTTTGGTCCTAGACGAGTGGGTTTGGGTCTAGCCGAGTGGGTTTGTGTCTAGCCGAGTGGGTTTGGCTCTACCCGAGTGGGTTTGGGTCTATCCGACTGGGTTTGGGTCAGGCCGAGTGGGTTTGGGTCTAGCCGAGTGGGTTTGGGTCTAGCCGAGTGGGTTTGGGTCTAGCCGAGTGCGTTTGGGTCTAGCCGACTGGGTTTGGGTCCAGCTGCGTGGGTTTGGGTCTAGAGGTGTGGGTTTGGGTCTCGCCGAGTGGGTTTGGGCCTAGCCGAGTGGGTTTGGGTCTAGCCGAGTGGGTTTGGGTCTAGCCGAGTGCGTTTGGTTCTAGCCGACTTCGTTTGTGTCTGGCCGAGTGCGTTTGGGTCGAGCCGGGTACGTTTGGGTATCGCCGAGTGGGTTTGGGTCTATCCGAGTGGGTTGGGGTCTAGCCGAGTGGGTTTGAGTATAGCCGAGTGGGTTGGGGTCTCGCCGAGTGGGTTTGGGTCTAGCCGAGTGGGTTTGGGTCTAGCCGAGTGGGTTTGGGTCTAGCCGAGTGGGTTTGGTCCTAGCCGAGTGGGTTTGGGTCTAGCCGAGTGCGTTTGGTTCTAGCCGACTTCGTTTGGGTCCAGCTGCGTGGGTTTGGGTCTAGAGGTGTGGGTTTGGGTCTCGCCGAGTGGGTTTGTGTCTGGCCGAGTGGGTTTGGGTCGAGCCGAGTGGGTTTGGGTCTAGCCGAGTGGGTTTGGGTCCAACCGAGTGGGTTTGGGTCTAGCCGATTGGGTTTGGGTCTAGCCTAGTGGGTTTGGGTCTAGCCTAGTGGGTTTGGGTCTAGCGGAGTGGGTTTAGATCTAGCGGAGTGGGTTTGGGTCTAGCGGAGTGGGTTTGGGTCTACTGGACTGGGTTTTGGGTCTAGCCGAGTGGGTTTGGGTCTAGTGGATTGGGTTTGGGTCCAGCCTAGTGGGTTTGGGTCTAGCCAAGTGGGTTTGGGCCTAGCCGAGTGGGTTTGGGTCTACCCGAGTGGGTTTGGGTCTAGCCGAGTGGGTTTGGTCTAGCCGAGTGGGTTTGGGTCTAGCCGAGTGTGTTTGGGTCTAGCCGAGTGGGTTTGGGTCTAGCCGAGTGGGTTTAGGTCTAACGGAGTGGGTTTGAGTCAAGCGGAGTGGGTTTGGGTCTAGCGAAGTGGCTTTGGGTTTAGCGGAGTGCGTTTACGTCTAGCGGAGTGTGTTTGCGTCTAGCGGAGTGGGTTTGGGTCTAGCGGACTGGGTTTGGGCCTAGCGGAATGGGTTTGGGTCTAGCCGAGTGGGTTTGCGTCCAGCCGAGTGGGTTTGGGTCTAGCCGAATGGGTTTGTGTCTAGCGGAGTGGGTGTGGGTCTAGCGGAGTGGGTTAGGGTCCAGCCGAGTGGGTTTGGGTCCATCCGAGTGGGTTTGGGTCTAGCCGAGTGGGTTTGGGTCTAGCCGAGTGGGTTTGGGTCTAACCGAGTGGGTTTGGGTCTAGCCGATTGGGTTTGGGTCTAGCCTAGTGGGTTTGGGTCTAGCCTAGTGGGTTTGGGTCTAGCGGAGTGGGTTTAGATCTAGCGGAGTGGGTTTGGGTCTAGCGGAGTGGGTTTGGGTCTACTGGACTGGGTTTTGGGTCTAGCCGAGTGGGTTTGGGTCTAGTGGATTGGGTTTGGGTCTAGCGGACTGGGTTTGGGTCTAGCAGAGTGGGTTTGGATCTAGCCCATTGGGTTTGGGTCTAGCGGAGTGGGTTTGGGTCTAGCGGAGTGTGTTTGGGTCTAGCCGAGTGGGTTTGGGTCTAGCCGAGTGGGTTTGGCTCTAGCGGAGTGGTTTTGGGTCTAGCCGAGTGGGTTTGGGCCTAGCCGAGTGGGTTTGGGTCTAGCCGAGTGGGTTTGGTCTAGCCGTGTGGGTTTGGGTCTAGCCGAGTGTGTTTGGGTCTAGCCGAGTGGGTTTGGGTCTAGCCGAGTGGGTTTGGGTCTAACGGAGTGGGTTTGAGTCAAGCAGAGTGGGTTTGGGTCTAGAGGAGTGGCTTTGGGTCTAGCGGAGTGCGTTTACGTCTAGCGGAGTGTGTTTGCGTCTAGCGGAGTGGGTTTGGGTCTAGCGGACTGGGTTTGGGCCTAGCGGAATGGGTTTGGGTCTAGCCGAGTGGGTTTGCGTCCAGCCGAGTGGGTTTGGGTCTAGCCGAATGGGTTTGTGTCTAGCGGAGTGGGTGTGGGTCTCGCGGAGTGGGTTAGGGACCAGCCGAGTGGGTTTGGGTCCATCCGAGTGGGTTTGGGTCTAGCCGAGTGGGTTTGGGTCTAGACGAGTGGGTTTCGGTCTAGCCGAGTGGGTTTGGGTCTAGCGGAGTGGGTTTGAGTCTAGCGGAGTGGGTTTGGGTCTAGCCGAGTGGGTTTGGGTCTAGCCGAGTGGGTTTGGTCCTAGACGAGTGGGTTTGGGTCTAGCCGAGTGGGTTTGTGTCTAGCCTAGTGGGTTTGGCTCTACCCGAGTGGGTTTGGGTCTATCCGACTGGGTTTGGGTCAGGCCGAGTGGGTTTGGGTCTAGCCGAGTGGGTTTGGGTCTAGCCGAGTGGGTTTGGGTCTAGCCGAGTGCGTTTGGGTCTAGCCGACTGGGTTTGGGTCCAGCTGCGTGGGTTTGGGTCTAGAGGTGTGGGTGTGGGTCTCGCCGAGTGGGTTTGGGCCTAGCCGAGTGGGTTTGGGTCTAGCCGAGTGGGTTTGGGTCTAGCCGAGTGCGTTTGGTTCTAGCCGACTTCGTTTGTGTCTGGCCGAGTGCGTTTGGGTCGAGCCGGGTACGTTTGGGTATCGCCGAGTGGGTTTGGGTCTATCCGAGTGGGTTGGGGTCTAGCCGAGTGGGTTTGAGTATAGCCGAGTGGGTTGGGGTCTCGCCGAGTGGGTTTGGGTCTAGCCGAGTGGGTTTGGGTCTAGCCGAGTGGGTTTGGGTCTAGCCGAGTGGGTTTGGTCCTAGCCGAGTGGGTTTGGGTCTAGCCGAGTGGGTTTGTGTCTAGCCGAGTGGGTTTGGCTCTACCGGAGTGGGTTTGGGTCTAGCCAAGTGGGTTTGGGCCTAGCCGAGTGGGTTTGGGTCTAGCCGAGTGGGTTTGGGTCTAGCCGAGTGGGTTTGGGTCTAGCGGAGTGCGTTTACGTCTAGCGGAGTGTGTTTGCGTCTAGCGGAGTGGGTTTGGGTCTAGCGGACTGGGTTTGGGCCTAGCGGAATGGGTTTGGGTCTAGCCGAGTGGGTTTGCGTCCAGCCGAGTGGGTTTGGGTCTAGCCGAATGGGTTTGTGTCTAGCGGAGTGGGTGTGGGTCTAGCGGAGTGGGTTAGGGACCAGCCGAGTGGGTTTGGGTCCATCCGAGTGGGTTTGGGTCTAGCCGAGTGGGTTTGGGTCTAGACGAGTGGGTTTCGGTCTAGCCGAGTGGGTTTGGGTCTAGCGGAGTGGGTTTGAGTCTAGCGGAGTGGGTTTGGGTCTAGCCGAGTGGGTTTGGGTCTAGCCGAGTGGGTTTGGTCCTAGACGAGTGGGTTTGGGTCTAGCCGAGTGGGTTTGTGTCTAGCCGAGTGGGTTTGGCTCTACCCGAGTGGGTTTGGGTCTAGCCGAGTGGGTTTGGGTCTAGCCGAGTGCGTTTGGGTCTAGCCGACTGGGTTTGGGTCCAGCTGCGTGGGTTTGGGTCTAGAGGTGTGGGTTTGGGTCTCGCCGAGTGGGTTTGGGACTAGCCGAGTGGGTTTGGGTCTAGCCGAGTGGGTTTGGGTCTAGCCGAGTGCGTTTGGTTCTAGCCGACTTCGTTTGGGTCCAGCTGCGTGGGTTTGGGTCTAGAGGTGTGGGTTTGGGTCTCGCCGAGTGGGTTTGTGTCTGGCCGAGTGCGTTTGGGTCGAGCCTGGTACGTTTGGGTATCGCCGAGTGGGTTTGGGTCTATCCGAGTGGGTTGGGGTCTAGCCGAGTGGGTTTGAGTATAGCCGAGTGGGTTGGGGTCTCGCCGAGTGGGTTTGATCCTAGCCGAGTGGGTTTGGGTCTAGCCGAGTGGGTTTGTGTCTAGCCGAGTGGGTTTGGCTCTACCGGAGTGGGTTTGGGTCTAGCCAAGTGGGTTTGGGCCTAGCCGAGTGGGTTTGGGTCTACCCGAGTGGGTTTGGGTCTAGCCGAGTGGGTTTGGGTCTAGCCGAGTGGGTTTGGGTCTAGCCAAGTGGGTTTGGGTCTAGCGAGTAGGTTTGGGTCTAGCAGAGTGGGTTTGGGTCTAGCCGAGTGGGTTTGGGTCTAGCCGAGTGGGTTTGGTCTAGCCGAGTGGGTTTGGGTCTAGCCGAGTGTGTTTGGGTCTAGCCGAGTGGGTTTGGGTCTAGCCGAGTGGGTTTGGGTCTAACGGAGTGGGTTTGAGTCAAGCGGAGTGGGTTTGGGTCTAGCGGAGTGGCTTTGGGTCTAGCGGAGTGCGTTTACGTCTAGCGGAGTGTGTTTGCGTCTAGCGGAGTGGGTTTGGGTCTAGCGGACTGGGTTTGGGCCTAGCGGAATGGGTTTGGGTCTAGCCGAGTGGGTTTGCGTCCAGCCGAGTGGGTTTGGGTCTAGCCAAATGGGTTTGTGTCTAGCGGAGTGGGTGTGGGTCTAGCGGAGTGGGTTAGGTTCCAGCCGAGTGGGTTTGGGTCCATCCGAGTGGGTTTGGGTCTAGCCGAGTGGGTTTGGGTCTAGACGAGTGGGTTTCGGCCTAGCCGAGTGCGTTTGGGTCTAGCCGAGTGTGTTTGGGTCTCTCCGAGTGGGTTTGGGTCTAGCGGAGTGGGTTTGAGTCTAGCGGAGTGGATTTGGGTCTAGCCGAGTGGGTTTGGGTCTAGCCGAGTGGGTTTGGTCCTAGACGAGTGGGTTTGGGTCTAGCCGAGTGGGTTTGTGTCTAGCCGAGTGGGTTTGGCTCTACCCGAGTGGGTTTGGGTCTATCCGAGTGGGTTTGGGTCAGGCCGAGTGGGTTTGGGTCTAGCCGAGTGGGTTTGGATCTAGCCGAGTGGGTTTGGGTCCAACTGAGTGGGTTTGGGTCTAGAGGTGTGGGTTTGGGTCTCGCCGAGTGGGTTTGTGTCTGGCCGAGTGGGTTTGGGTCGAGCCGAGTACGTTTGGGTATAGCCGAGTGGGTTTGGGTCTATCCGTGTGGGTTGGAGTCTAGCCGAGTGGGTTTGGGTATAGCCGAGTGGGTTGGGGTCTAGCCGAGTGGGTTTGGGTCTAGCCGAGTGGGTTTGGGTCTAGCCGAGTGGGTTTGGGTCTTGCCGAGTGGGTTTGGTCCTAGCCGAGTGGGTTTGGGTCGAGCCGAGTGGGTTTGTGTCTAGCCGAGTGGGTTTGGCTCTACCGGAGTGGGTTTGGGTCTAGCCAAGTGGGTTTGGGTCTAGCCGAGTGGGTTTGGGTCTAGCCGAGTGGGTTTGGGTCTAGCCGAGTGGGTTTGGGTCTAGCCGAGTGGGTTTGGGTCTAGCCGAGTGGGTTTGGGTCTAGCGAGTAGGTTTGGGTCTAGCAGAGTGGGTTTGGGTCTAGCCGAGTGGGTTTGGGTCTAGCCGAGTGGGTTTGGTCTAGCCGAGTGGGTTTGGGTCTAGCCGAGTGTGTTTGGGTCTAGCCGAGTGGGTTTGGGTCTAGCCGAGTGGGTTTGGGTCTAACGGAGTGGGTTTGAGTCAAGCAGAGTGGGTTTGGGTCTAGCGGAGTGGCTTTGGGTCTAGCGGAGTGCGTTTACGTCTAGCGGAGTGTGTTTGCGTCTAGCGGAGTGGGTTTGGGTCAAGCGGACTGGGTTTGGGCCTAGCTGAATGGGTTTGGGTCTAGCCGAGTGGGTTTGCGTCCAGCCGAGTGGGTTTGGGTCTAGCCGAGTGGGTTTGTGTCTGGCGGATTGGGTGTGGGTCTAGCGGAGTGGGTTAGGGTCCAGCCGAGTGGGTTTGGGTCCAGCCGAGTGGGTTTGGGTCCATCCGAGTGGGTTTGGGTCTAGCCGAGTGGGTTTGGGTCTAGACGAGTGGGTTTCGGTCTAGCTGAGTGGGTTTGGGTCTGGCCGAGTGGGTTTGGGTCTCTCCGAGTGGGTTTGGGTCTAGCGGAGTGGGTTTGAGTCTAGCGGAGTGGGTTTGGGTCTAGCCGAGTTGGTTTGGGTCTAGCCGAGTGGGTTTGGTTCTAGACGAGTGGGTTTGGGTCTAGCCGAGTGGGTTTGTGTCTAGCCGAGTGGGTTTGGCTCTACCCGAGTGGGTTTGGGTCTATCCGAGTGGGTTTGGGTCAGGCCGAGTGGGTTTGGGTCTAGCCGAGTGCATTTGGGTCTAGCCGAGTGGGTTTGGGTCTAGCCGAGTGCATTTGGGTCTAGCCGACTGGGTTTGGGTCCAGCTGAGTGGGTTTGGGTCTAGAGGTGTGGGTTTGGGTCTCGCCGAGTGGGTTTGTGTCTAGCCGAGTGGGTTTGGGTCGAGCCGAATACGTTTGGGTATAGCCGAGTGGGTTTGGGTCTATCCGAGTGGGTTGGGTTCTAGCCGAGTGGGTTTGGGTATAGCCGAGTGGGTTGGGGTCTAGCCGGGTGGGTTTGGGTCTAGCCGAGTGGGTTTGGGTCCAGCCGAGTGGGTTTGGGTCTCGCCGAGTGGGTTTGTGTCTAGCCGAGTGGGTTTGGCTCTACCCGAGTGGGTTTGGGTCTATCCGAGTGGGTTTTGGTCAGGCCGAGTGGGTTTGGGTCTAGCCGAGTGGGTTTGGGTCTAGCCGAGTGGGTTTGGGTCTAGCCGAGTGGGTTTGGTCTAGCCGAGTGGGTTTGGGTCTAGCCGAGTGTGTTTGGGTCTAGCCGAGTGGGTTTGAGTCTAGCCGAGTGGGTTTGGGCCGAGCCGAGTGGGTTTGGGTATAGCCGAGTGGGTTTGGGTCTATCCGAGTGGGTTGGGGTCTAGCCGAGTGGGTTTGGGTCTAGCCGAGTGGGTTTGGGTCTAGCCGAGTGGGTTTGGGTCTCGCCGAGTGGGTTTGGTCCTAGCCGAGTGGGTTTGGGTCTAGCCAGTGAGTTTGGGTCTAGCCGAGTGGGCTTGGGTCTAGCGGAGTGGGTTAGGGTCCAGCGGAGTGGTTTTGGGTCTAGCCGAGTGGGTTTGGGCCTAGCCGAGTGGGTTTGGGTCTAGCCGAGTGGGTTTGGGTCTGGCCGAGTGCATTTGGGTCTAGCCGACTGGGTTTGGGTCCAGCTGAGTGGGTTTGGGTCTAGAGGTGTGGGTTTGGGTCTCGCCGAGTGGGTTTGTGTCTGGCCGAGTGGGTTTGGGTCGAGCCGAGTACGTTTGGGTATAGCCGAGTAGGTTTGGGTCTATCCGAGTGGGTTGGGGTCTAGCCGAGTGGGTTTGGGTATAGCCGAGTGGGTTGGGGGTCTAGCCGAGTGGGTTTGGGTCTAGCCGAGTGGGTTTGGGTCTAGCCGAGTGGGTTTGGGTCTCGCCGAGTGGGTTTGGTCCTAGCCGAGTGGGTTTGGGTCTAGCCGAGTGGGTTTGTGTCTAGCCGAGTGGGTTTGGCTCTACCGGAGTGGGTTTGGGTCTAGCCGAGTGGGTTTGGGTCTAGCCGAGTGGGTTTGGGTCTAGCCGAGTGGGTTTGGGTCTAGCGGAGTGGGTTTGGGTCTAGCCGAGTGGGTGTGGGTCTAGCCGAGTGGGTTTGGGTCTAGCGAGTGGGTTTGGGTCTAGCAGAGTGGGTTTGGGTCTAGCCGAGTGGGTTTGGTTCTAGCCGAGTGGGTTTGGTCTAGCTGAGTGGGTTTGGGTCTAGCCGAGTGTGTTTGGGTCTAGCCGAGTGGGTTTGGGTCTGGCCGAGTGGGTTTGGGTCTAACGGAGTGGGTTTGAGTCAAGCGGAGTGGGTTTGGGTCTAGCGGAGTGGCTTTGGGTCTAGCGGAGTGGGTTTACGTCTAGCGGAGTGTGTTTGCGTCTAGCGGAGTGGGTTTGGGTCTAGCGGACTGGGTTTGGGCCTAGCGGAATGGGTTTGGGTCTAGCCGAGTGGGTTTGCGTCCAGCCGACTGGGTTTGGGTCTAGCCGAGTGGGTTTGTGTCTAGCGGAGTGGGTGTGGGACTAGCGGAGTGGGTTAGGGTCCAGCCGAGTGGGTTTGGGTCCATCCGAGTGGGTTTGGGTCTAGCCGAGTGGGTTTGGGTCTAGACGAGTGGGTTTCGGTCCAGCCGAGTGGGTTTGGGTCTAGCCGAGTGGGTTTGGGTCTATCCGAGTGGGTTTGGGTCTAGCCGAGTGGGTTTGGATCTAGCCGAGTGGGTTTGGGTCTAGCCGAGTGGGTTTGGGTCTAGCCGAGTGGGTTGGGGTCCAGCCGACTGGGTTTGGGTCTAGCCGAGTGGGTTTGGGTCTAGCCGAGTGAGTTTGAGTCTAGCCGAGTGGGTTTGGGTCTAGCCGAGTGGGTTTGGGTCTATCTGAGTGGGTTTGGGTCTAGCCGAGTGGTTTGGGTCTAGCCGAGTGGGTTTGGGTCTAGCCGAGTGGGTTTGGGTCTAGCCAGTGAGTTTGGGTCTAGCCGAGTGGGCTTGGGTCTAGCGGAGTGGGTTAGGGTCCAGCGGAGTGGGTTTGGGTCCAGTGGAGTGGGTTTGAGTCTAGCGGAGTGGGTTTGGGTCTAGCGGAGTGGGTTTGGGTCTAGCCGAGTGGGTTTGGGTCTAGCCGAGTGGGTTTGGGTCTAGCCGAGTGGGTTTGGGTCTAGCCGAGTGGGTTTGGGTCTAGCCGAGTGGGTTTGGGTCTAGCCGAGTGGGTTTGGGTCTAGCGAGTAGGTTTGGGTCTAGCAGAGTGGGTTTGGGTCTAGCCGAGTGGGTTTGGGTCTAGCCGAGTGGGTTTGGTCTAGCCGAGTGGGTTTGGGTCTAGCCGAGTGTGTTTGGGTCTAGCCGAGTGGGTTTGGGTCTAGCCGAGTGGGTTTGGGTCTAACGGAGTGGGTTTGAGTCAAGCAGAGTGGGTTTGGGTCTAGCGGAGTGGCTTTGGGTCTAGCGGAGTGCGTTTACGTCTAGCGGAGTGTGTTTGCGTCTAGCGGAGTGGGTTTGGGTCAAGCGGACTGGGTTTGGGCCTAGCGGAATGGGTTTGGGTCCAGCCGAGTGGGTTTGCGTCCAGCCGAGTGGGTTTGGGTCTAGCCGAGTGGGTTTGTGTCTGGCGGATTGGGTGTGGGTCTAGCGGAGTGGGTTAGGGTCCAGCCGAGTGGGTTTGGTCCAGCCGAGTGGGTTTGGGTCCATCCGAGTGGGTTTGGGTCTAGCCGAGTGGGTTTGGGTCTAGACGAGTGGGTTTCGGTCTAGCTGAGTGGGTTTGGGTCTGGCCGAGTGGGTTTGGGTCTCTCCGAGTGGGTTTGGGTCTAGCGGAGTGGGTTTGAGTCTAGCGGAGTGGGTTTGGGTCTAGCCGAGTTGGTTTGGGTCTAGCCGAGTGGGTTTGGTCCTAGACGAGTGGGTTTGGGTCTAGCCGAGTGGGTTTGTGTCTAGCCGAGTGGGTTTGGCTCTACCCGAGTGGGTTTGGGTCTATCCGAGTGGGTTTGGGTCAGGCCGAGTGGGTTTGGGTCTAGCCGAGTGCATTCGGGTCTAGCCGAGTGGGTTTGGGTCTAGCCGAGTGCATTTGGGTCTAGCCGACTGGGTTGGGGTCTAGCCGAGTGGGTTTGGGTCTAGCGAGTAGGTTTGGGTCTAGCAGAGTGGGTTTGGGTCTAGCCGAGTGGGTTTGGGTCTAGCCGAGTGGGTTTGGTCTAGCCGAGTGGGTTTGGGTCTAGCCGAGTGTGTTTGGGTCTAGCCGAGTGGGTTTGGGTCTAGCCGAGTGGGTTTGGGTCTAACGGAGTGGGTTTGAGTCAAGCAGAGTGGGTTTGGGTCTAGTGGAGTGGCTTTGGGTCTAGCGGAGTGCGTTTACGTCTAGCGGAGTGTGTTTGCGTCTAGCGGAGTGGGTTTGGGTCAAGCGGACTGGGTTTGGGCCTAGCGGAATGGGTTTGGGTCCAGCCGAGTGGGTTTGCGTCCAGCCGAGTGGGTTTGGGTCTAGCCGAGTGGGTTTGTGTCTGGCGGATTGGGTGTGGGTCTAGCGGAGTGGGTTAGGGTCCAGCCGAGTGGGTTTGGTCCAGCCGAGTGGGTTTGGGTCCATCCGAGTGGGTTTGGGTCTAGCCGAGTGGGTTTGGGTCTAGACGAGTGGGTTTCGGTCTAGCTGAGTGGGTTTGGGTCTGGCCGAGTGGGTTTGGGTCTCTCCGAGTGGGTTTGGGTCTAGCGGAGTGGGTTTGAGTCTAGCGGAGTGGGTTTGGGTCTAGCCGAGTTGGTTTGGGTCTAGCCGAGTGGGTTTGGTCCTAGACGAGTGGGTTTGGGTCTAGCCGAGTGGGTTTGTGTCTAGCCGAGTGGGTTTGGCTCTACCCGAGTGGGTTTGGGTCTATCCGAGTGGGTTTGGGTCAGGCCGAGTGGGTTTGGGTCTAGCCGAGTGCATTTGGGTCTAGCCGAGTGGGTTTGGGTCTAGCCGAGTGCATTTGGGTCTAGCCGACTGGGTTTGGGTCCAGCTGAGTGGGTTTGGGTCTAGAGGTGTGGGTTTGGGTCTCGCCGAGTGGGTTTGTGTCTAGCCGAGTGGGTTTGGGTCGAGCCGAATACGTTTGGGTATAGCCGAGTGGGTTTGGGTCTATCCGAGTGGGTTGGGTTCTAGCCGAGTGGGTTTGGGTATAGCCGAGTGGGTTGGGGTCTAGCCGAGTGGGTTTGGGTCTAGCCGAGTGGGTTTGGGTCTAGCCGAGTGGGTTTGGGTCTCGCCGAGTGGGTTTGTGTCTAGCCGAGTGGGTTTGGCTCTACCCGAGTGGGTTTGGGTCTATCCGAGTGGGTTTTGGTCAGGCCGAGTGGGTTTGGGTCTAGCCGAGTGGGTTTGGGTCTAGCCGAGTGGGTTTGGGTCTAGCCGAGTGGGTTTGGTCTAGCCGAGTGGGTTTGGGTCTAGCCGAGTGTGTTTGGGTCTAGCCGAGTGGGTTTGAGTCTAGCCGAGTGGGTTTGGGTCGAGCCGAGTGGGTTTGGGTATAGCCGAGTGGGTTTGGGTCTATCCGAGTGGGTTGGGGTCTAGCCGAGTGGGTTTGGGTCTAGCCGAGTGGGTTTGGGTCTAGCCGAGTGGGTTTGGGTCTCGCCGAGTGGGTTTGGTCCTAGCCGAGTGGGTTTGGGTCTAGCCAGTGAGTTTGGGTCTAGCCGAGTGGGCTTGGGTCTAGCGGAGTGGGTTAGGGTCCAGCGGAGTGGTTTTGGGTCTAGCCGAGTGGGTTTGGGCCTAGCCGAGAGGGTTTGGGTCTAGCCGAGTGGGTTTGGGTCTGGCCGAGTGCATTTGGGTCTAGCCGACTGGGTTTGGGTCCAGCTGAGTGGGTTTGGGTCTAGAGGTGTGGGTTTGGGTCTCGCCGAGTGGGTTTGTGTCTGGCCGAGTGGGTTTGGGTCGAGCCGAGTACGTTTGGGTATAGCCGAGCAGGTTTGGGTCTATCCGAGTGGGTTGGGGTCTAGCCGAGTGGGTTTGGGTATAGCCGAGTGGGTTGGGGGTCTAGCCGAGTGGGTTTGGGTCTAGCCGAGTGGGTTTGGGTCTAGCCGAGTGGGTTTGGGTCTCGCCGAGTGGGTTTGGTCCTAGCCGAGTGGGTTTGGGTCTAGCCGAGTGGGTTTGTGTCTAGCCGAGTGGGTTTGGCTCTACCGGAGTGGGTTTGGGTCTAGCCGAGTGGGTTTGGGTCTAGCCGAGTGGGTTTGGGTCTAGCCGAGTGGGTTTGGGTCTAGCGGAGTGGGTTTGGGTCTAGCCGAGTGGGTTTGGGTCTAGCCGAGTGGGTTTGGGTCTAGCGAGTGGGTTTGGGTCTAGCAGAGTGGGTTTGGGTCTAGCCGAGTGGGTTTGGTTCTAGCCGAGTGGGTTTGGTCTAGCCGAGTGGGTTTGGGTCTAGCCGAGTGTGTTTGGGTCTAGCCGAGTGGGTTTGGGTCTGGCCGAGTGGGTTTGGGTCTAACGGAATGGGTTTGAGTCAAGCGGAGTGGGTTTGGGTCTAGCGGAGTGGCTTTGGGTCTAGCGGAGTGGGTTTACGTCTAGCGGAGTGTGTTTGCGTCTAGCGGAGTGGGTTTGGGTCTAGCGGACTGGGTTTGGGCCTAGCGGAATGGGTTTGGGTCTAGCCGAGTGGGTTTGCGTCCAGCCGACTGGGTTTGTGTCTAGCGGAGTGGGTGTGGGTCTAGCGGAGTGGGTTAGGGTCCAGCCGAGTGGGTTTGGGTCCATCCGAGTGGGTTTGGGTCTAGCCGAGTGGGTTTGGGTCTAGACGAGTGGGTTTCGGTCCAGCCGAGTGGGTTTGGGTCTAGCCGAGTGGGTTTGGGTCTATCCGAGTGGGTTTGGGTCTAGCCGAGTGGGTTTGGATCTAGCCGAGTGGGTTTGGGTCTAGCCGAGTGGGTTTGGGTCTAGCCGAGTGGGTTGGGGTCCAGCCGACTGGGTTTGGGTCTAGCCGAGTGGGTTTGGGTCTAGCCGAGTGAGTTTGAGTCTAGCCGAGTGGGTTTGGGTCTAGCCGAGTGGGTTTGGGTCTATCTGAGTGGGTTTGGGTCTAGCCGAGTGGTTTGGGTCTAGCCGAGTGGGTTTGGGTCTAGCCGAGTGGGTTTGGGTCTAGCCAGTGAGTTTGGGTCTAGCCGAGTGGGCTTGGGTCTAGCGGAGTGGGTTAGGGTCCAGCGGAGTGGGTTTGGGTCCAGCGGAGTGGGTTTGAGTCTAGCGGAGTGGGTTTGGGTCTAGCGGAGTGGGTTTGGGTCTAGCCGAGTGGGTTTGGGTCTAGCCGAGTGGGTTTGGGTCTAGCCGAGTGGGTTTGGGTCTAGCCGAGTGGGTTTGGGTCTAGCCGAGTGGGTTTGGGTCTAGCCGAGTGGGTTTGGGTCTAGCGAGTAGGTTTGGGTCTAGCAGAGTGGGTTTGGGTCTAGCCGAGTGGGTTTGGGTCTAGCCGAGTGGGTTTGGTCTAGCCGAGTGGGTTTGGGTCTAGCCGAGTGTGTTTGGGTCTAGCCGAGTGGGTTTGGGTCTAGCCGAGTGGGTTTGGGTCTAACGGAGTGGGTTTGAGTCAAGCAGAGTGGGTTTGGGTCTAGCGGAGTGGCTTTGGGTCTAGCGGAGTGCGTTTACGTCTAGCGGAGTGTGTTTGCGTCTAGCGGAGTGGGTTTGGGTCAAGCGGACTGGGTTTGGGCCTAGCGGAATGGGTTTGGGTCTAGCCGAGTGGGTTTGCGTCCAGCCGAGTGGGTTTGGGTCTAGCCGAGTGGGTTTGTGTCTGGCGGATTGGGTGTGGGTCTAGCGGAGTGGGTTAGGGTCCAGCCGAGTGGGTTTGGGTCCAGCCGAGTGGGTTTGTGTCCATCCGAGTGGGTTTGGGTCTAGCCGAGTGGGTTTGGGTCTAGACGAGTGGGTTTCGGTCTAGCTGAGTGGGTTTGGGTCTGGCCGAGTGGGTTTGGGTCTCTCCGAGTGGGTTTGGGTCTAGCGGAGTGGGCTTGAGTCTAGCGGAGTGGGTTTGGGTCTAGCCGAGTTGGTTTGGGTCTAGCCGAGTGGGTTTGGTCCTAGACGAGTGGGTTTGGGTCTAGCCGAGTGGGTTTGTGTCTAGCCGAGTGGGTTTGGCTCTACCCGAGTGGGTTTGGGTCTATCCGAGTGGGTTTGGGTCAGGCCGAGTGGGTTTGGGTCTAGCCGAGTGCATTTGGGTCTAGCCGAGTGGGTTTGGGTCTAGCCGAGTGCATTTGGGTCTAGCCGACTGGGTTTGGGTCCAGCTGAGTGGGTTTGGGTCTAGAGGTGTGGGTTTGGGTCTCGCCGAGTGGGTTTGTGTCTAGGCGAGTGGGTTTGGGTCGAGCCGAATACGTTTGGGTATAGCCGAGTGGGTTTGGGTCTATCCGAGTGGGTTGGGGTCTAGCCGAGTGGGTTTGGGTATAGCCGAGTGGGTTGGGGTCTAGCCGAGTGGGTTTGGGTCTAGCCGAGTGGGTTTGGGTCTAGCCGAGTGGGTTTGGGTCTCGCCGAGTGGGTTTGTGTCTAGCCGAGTGGGTTTGGCTCTACCCGAGTGGGTTTGGGTCTATCCGAGTGGGTTTTGGTCAGGCCGAGTGGGTTTGGGTCTAGCCGAGTGGGTTTGGGTCTAGCCGAGTGGGTTTGGGTCTAGCCGAGTGGGTTTGGTCTAGCAGAGTGGGTTTGGGTCTAGCCGAGTGTGTTTGGGTCGAGCCGAGTGGGTTTGAGTCTAGCCGAGGGGTTTGGGTCGAGCCGAGTGGGTTTGGGTATAGCCGAGTGGGTTTGGGTCTATCCGAGTGGGTTGGGGTCTAGCCGAGTGGGTTTGGGTCTAGCCGAGTGGGTTTGGGTCTAGCCGAGTGGGTTTGGGTCTCGCCGAGTGGGTTTGGTCCTAGCCGAGTGGGTTTGGGTCTAGCCAGTGAGTTTGGGTCTAGCCGAGTGGGCTTGGGTCCAGCGGAGTGGGTTAGGGTCCGGCGGAGTGGTTTTGGGTCTAGCCGAGTGGGTTTGGGCCTAGCCGAGTGGGTTTGGGTCTAGCCGAGTGGGTTTGGGTCTAGCCGAGTGCATTTGGGTCTAGCCGACTGGGTTTGGGTCCAGCTGAGTGGGTTTGGGTCTAGAGGTGTGGGTTTGGGTCTCGCCGAGTGGGTTTGTGTCTGGCCGAGTGGGTTTGGGTCGAGCCGAGTACGTTTGGGTATAGCCGAGTAGGTTTGGGTCTATCCGAGTGGGTTGGGGTCTAGCCGAGTGGGTTTGGGTATAGCCGAGTGGGTTGGGGTCTAGCCGAGTGGGTTTGGGTCTAGCCGAGTGGGTTTGGGTCTAGCCGAGTGGGTTTGGGTCTCGCCGAGTGGGTTTGGTCCTAGCCGAGTGGGTTTGGGTCTAGCCGAGTGGGTTTGTGTCTAGCCGAGTGGGTTTGGCTCTACCGGAGTGGGTTTGGGTCTAGCCGAGTGGGTTTGGGTCTAGCCGAGTGGGTTTGGGTCTAGCCGAGTGGGTTTGGGTCTAGCGGAGTGGGTTTGGGTCTAGCCGAGTGGGTTTGGGTCTAGCCGAGTGGGTTTGGGTCTAGCGAGTGGGTTAGGGTCTAGCAGAGTGGGTTTGGGTCTAGCCGAGTGGGTTTGGTTCTAGCCGAGTGGGTTTGGTCTAGCTGAGTGGGTTTGGGTCTAGCCGAGTGTGTTTGGGTCTAGCCGAGTGGGTTTGGGTCTGGCCGAGTGGGTTTGGGTCTAATGGAGTGGGTTTGAGTCAAGCGGAGTGGGTTTGGGTCTAGCGGAGTGGCTTTGGGTCTAGCGGAGTGGGTTTACGTCTAGCGGAGTGTGTTTGCGTCTAGCGGAGTGGGTTTGGGTCTAGCGGACTGGGTTTGGGCCTAGCGGAATGGGTTTGGGTCTAGCCGAGTGGGTTTGCGTCCAGCCGACTGGGTTTGGGTCTAGCCGAGTGGGTTTGTGTCTAGCGGAGTGGGTGTGGGTCTAGCGGAGTGGGTTAGGGTCCAGCCGAGTGGGTTTGGATCCGTCCGAGTGGGTTTGGGTCTAGCCGAGTGGGTTTGGGTCTAGACGAGTGGGTTTTGGTCCAGCCGAGTGGGTTTGGGTCTAGCCGAGTGGGTTTGGGTCTATCCGAGTGGGTTTGGGTCTAGCCGAGTGGGTTTGGATCTAGCCGAGTGGGTTTGGGTCTAGCCGAGTGGGTTTGGGTCTAGCCGAGTGGGTTGGGGTCCAGCCGACTGGGTTTGGGTCTAGCCGAGTGGGTTTGGGTCTAGCCGAGTGAGTTTGAGTCTAGCCGAGTGGGTTTGGGTCTAGCCGAGTGGGTTTGGGTCTATCTGAGTGGGTTTGGGTCTAGCCGAGTGGTTTGGGTCTAGCCGAGTGGGTTTGGGTCTAGCCGAGTGGGTTTGTGTCTGGCGGATTGGGTGTGGGTCTAGCGGAGTGGGTTAGGGTCCAGCCGAGTGGGTTTGGGTCCAGCCGAGTGGGTTTGGGTCCATCCGAGTGGGTTTGGGTCTAGCCGAGTGGGTTTGGGTCTAGACGAGTGGGTTTCGGTCTAGCTGAGTGGGTTTGGGTCTGGCCGAGTGGGTTTGGGTCTCTCCGAGTGGGTTTGGGTCTAGCGGAGTGGGTTTGAGTCTAGCGGAGTGGGTTTGGGTCTAGCCGAGTTGGTTTGGGTCTAGCCGAGTGGGTTTGGTCCTAGACGAGTGGGTTTGGGTCTAGCCGAGTGGGTTTGTGTCTAGCCGAGTGGGTTTGGCTCTACCCGAGTGGGTTTGGGTCTATCCGAGTGGGTTTGGGTCAGGCCGAGTGGGTTTGGGTCTAGCCGAGTGCATTTGGGTCTAGCCGAGTGGGTTTGGGTCTAGCCGAGTGCATTTGGGTCTAGCCGACTGGGTTTGGGTCCAGCTGAGTGGGTTTGGGTCTAGAGGTGTGGGTTTGGGTCTCGCCGAGTGGGTTTGTGTCTAGGCGAGTGGGTTTGGGTCGAGCCGAATACGTTTGGGTATAGCCGAGTGGGTTTGGGTCTATCCGAGTGGGTTGGGGTCTAGCCGAGTGGGTTTGGGTATAGCCGAGTGGGTTGGGGTCTAGCCGAGTGGGTTTGGGTCTAGCCGAGTGGGTTTGGGTCTAGCCGAGTGGGTTTGGGTCTCGCCGAGTGGGTTTGTGTCTAGCCGAGTGGGTTTGGCTCTACCCGAGTGGGTTTGGGTCTATCCGAGTGGGTTTTGGTCAGGCCGAGTGGGTTTGGGTCTAGCCGAGTGGGTTTGGGTCTAGCCGAGTGGGTTTGGGTCTAGCCGAGTGGGTTTGGTCTAGCAGAGTGGGTTTGGGTCTAGCCGAGTGTGTTTGGGTCGAGCCGAGTGGGTTTGAGTCTAGCCGAGGGGTTTGGGTCGAGCCGAGTGGGTTTGGGTATAGCCGAGTGGGTTTGGGTCTATCCGAGTGGGTTGGGGTCTAGCCGAGTGGGTTTGGGTCTAGCCGAGTGGGTTTGGGTCTAGCCGAGTGGGTTTGGGTCTCGCCGAGTGGGTTTGGTCCTAGCCGAGTGGGTTTGGGTCTAGCCAGTGAGTTTGGGTCTAGCCGAGTGGGCTTGGGTCCAGCGGAGTGGGTTAGGGTCCAGCGGAGTGGTTTTGGGTCTAGCCGAGTGGGTTTGGGCCTAGCCGAGTGGGTTTGGGTCTAGCCGAGTGGGTTTGGGTCTAGCCGAGTGCATTTGGGTCTAGCCGACTGGGTTTGGGTCCAGCTGAGTGGGTTTGGGTCTAGAGGTGTGGGTTTGGGTCTCGCCGAGTGGGTTTGTGTCTGGCCGAGTGGGTTTGGGTCGAGCCGAGTACGTTTGGGTATAGCCGAGTAGGTTTGGGTCTATCCGAGTGGGTTGGGGTCTAGCCGAGTGGGTTTGGGTATAGCCGAGTGGGTTGGGGTCTAGCCGAGTGGGTTTGGGTCTAGCCGAGTGGGTTTGGGTCTAGCCGAGTGGGTTTGGGTCTCGCCGAGTGGGTTTGGTCCTAGCCGAGTGGGTTTGGGTCTAGCCGAGTGGGTTTGTGTCTAGCCGAGTGGGTTTGGCTCTACCGGAGTGGGTTTGGGTCTAGCCGAGTGGGTTTGGGTCTAGCCGAGTGGGTTTGGGTCTAGCCGAGTGGGTTTGGGTCTAGCGGAGTGGGTTTGGGTCTAGCCGAGTGGGTTTGGGTCTAGCCGAGTGGGTTTGGGTCTAGCGAGTGGGTTTGGGTCTAGCAGAGTGGGTTTGGGTCTAGCCGAGTGGGTTTGGTTCTAGCCGAGTGGGTTTGGTCTAGCTGAGTGGGTTTGGGTCTAGCCGAGTGTGTTTGGGTCTAGCCGAGTGGGTTTGGGTCTGGCCGAGTGGGTTTGGGTCTAATGGAGTGGGTTTGAGTCAAGCGGAGTGGGTTTGGGTCTAGCGGAGTGGCTTTGGGTCTAGCGGAGTGGGTTTACGTCTAGCGGAGTGTGTTTGCGTCTAGCGGAGTGGGTTTGGGTCTAGCGGACTGGGTTTGGGCCTAGCGGAATGGGTTTGGGTCTAGCCGAGTGGGTTTGCGTCCAGCCGACTGGGTTTGGGTCTAGCCGAGTGGGTTTGTGTCTAGCGGAGTGGGTGTGGGTCTAGCGGAGTGGGTTAGGGTCCAGCCGAGTGGGTTTGGATCCATCCGAGTGGGTTTGGGTCTAGCCGAGTGGGTTTGGGTCTAGACGAGTGGGTTTTGGTCCAGCCGAGTGGGTTTGGGTCTAGCCGAGTGGGTTTGGGTCTATCCGAGTGGGTTTGGGTCTAGCCGAGTGGGTTTGGATCTAGCCGAGTGGGTTTGGGTCTAGCCGAGTGGGTTTGGGTCTAGCCGAGTGGGTTGGGGTCCAGCCGACTGGGTTTGGGTCTAGCCGAGTGGGTTTGGGTCTAGCCGAGTGAGTTTGAGTCTAGCCGAGTGGGTTTGGGTCTAGCCGAGTGGGTTTGGGTCTATCTGAGTGGGTTTGGGTCTAGCCGAGTGGTTTGGGTCTAGCCGAGTGGGTTTGGGTCTAGCCGAGTGGGTTTGTGTCTGGCGGATTGGGTGTGGGTCTAGCGGAGTGGGTTAGGGTCCAGCCGAGTGGGTTTGGGTCCAGCCGAGTGGGTTTGGGTCCATCCGAGTGGGTTTGGGTCTAGCCGAGTGGGTTTGGGTCTAGACGAGTGGGTTTCGGTCTAGCTGAGTGGGTTTGGGTCTGGCCGAGTGGGTTTGGGTCTCTCCGAGTGGGTTTGGGTCTAGCGGAGTGGGTTTGAGTCTAGCGGAGTGGGTTTGGGTCTAGCCGAGTTGGTTTGGGTCTAGCCGAGTGGGTTTGGTCCTAGACGAGTGGGTTTGGGTCTAGCCGAGTGGGTTTGTGTCTAGCCGAGTGGGTTTGGCTCTACCCGAGTGGGTTTGGGTCTATCCGAGTGGGTTTGGGTCAGGCCGAGTGGGTTTGGGTCTAGCCGAGTGCATTTGGGTCTAGCCGAGTGGGTTTGGGTCTAGCCGAGTGCATTTGGGTCTAGCCGACTGGGTTTGGGTCCAGCTGAGTGGGTTTGGGTCTAGAGGTGTGGGTTTGGGTCTCGCCGAGTGGGTTTGTGTCTGGCGGATTGGGTGTGGGTCTAGCGGAGTGGGTTAGGGTCCAGCCGAGTGGGTTTGGGTCCAGCCGAGTGGGTTTGGGTCTAGCCGAGTGGTTTGGGTCTAGCCGAGTGGGTTTGGGTCTAGCCGAGTGGGTTTGTGTCTGGCGGATTGGGTGTGGGTCTAGCGGAGTGGGTTAGGGTCCAGCCGAGTGGGTTTGGGTCCAGCCGAGTGGGTTTGGGTCCATCCGAGTGGGTTTGGGTCTAGCCGAGTGGGTTTGGGTCTAGACGAGTGGGTTTCGGTCTAGCTGAGTGGGTTTGGGTCTGGCCGAGTGGGTTTGGGTCTCTCCGAGTGGGTTTGGGTCTAGCGGAGTGGGTTTGAGTCTAGCGGAGTGGGTTTGGGTCTAGCCGAGTTGGTTTGGGTCTAGCCGAGTGGGTTTGGTCCTAGACGAGTGGGTTTGGGTCTAGCCGAGTGGGTTTGTGTCTAGAGGTGTGGGTTTGGGTCTCGCCGAGTGGGTTTGTGTCTGGCCGAGTGGGTTTGGGTCGAGCCGAGTACGTTTGGGTATAGCCGAGTAGGTTTGGGTCTATCCGAGTGGGTTGGGGTCTAGCCGAGTGGGTTTGGGTATAGCCGAGTGGGTTGGGGTCTAGCCGAGTGGGTTTGGGTCTAGCCGAGTGGCTTTGGGTCTAGCGGAGTGGGTTTACGTCTAGCGGAGTGTGTTTGCGTCTAGCGGAGTGGGTTTGGGTCTAGCGGACTGGGTTTGGGCCTAGCGGAATGGGTTTGGGTCTAGCCGAGTGGGTTTGCGTCCAGCCGACTGGGTTTGGGTCTAGCCGAGTGGGTTTGTGTCTAGCGGAGTGGGTGTGGGTCTAGCGGAGTGGGTTAGGGTCCAGCCGAGTGGGTTTGGGTCCATCCGAGTGGGTTTGGGTCTAGCCGAGTGGGTCTGAGTCTAAACGAGTGGGTTTCGGTCTAGCCGAGTGGGTTTGGGTCTAGCCGAGTGGGTTTGGGTCTATACGAGTGGGTTTGGGTCTAGCGGAGTGGGTTTGAGTCTAGCGGAGTGGGTTTGGGTCTAGCGGAGTGGATTTGAGTCTGACGGAGTGGGTTTGGGTCTAGCCGAGTGGGTTTGGGTCTAGCCGAGTGGGTTTGGGTCTAGCCGAGTGGGTTTGGGTCTAGACGAGTGGGTTTGGATCTAGCCGAGTGGGTTTGGGTCTAGCCGAGTGGGATTGGGTCTAGCCGAGTGGGTTGGGGTCCAGCCGACTGGGTTTGGGTCTAGCCGAGTGG
Source organism: Raja brachyura (assembly GCA_963514005.1). The sequence continues at coordinate 26,954,735 of OY740815.1, read as the reverse complement.
GTTTGGGTCTAGCCGAGTGAGTTTGAGTCTAGCCGAGTGGGTTTGGGTCTAGCCGAGTAGGTTTGGGTCTATCTGAGTGGGTTTGTGTCTAGCGAGTGGTTTGGGTCAAGCCGAGTGGGTTTGGGTCTAGCCGAGTGGGTTTGGGTCTAGCCAATGAGTTTGGGTCTAGCTGAGTGGGCTTGGGACTAGCGGAGTGGGTTAGGGTCCAGCGGAGTGGGTTTGGGTCTAGCAGAGTGGGTTTGGGTCTAGCGGAGTGGGTTTGGGTCTAGCGGAGTGGGTTTGGGTCTAGCGGAGTGGTTTTGGGTCTAGCCGAGTGGGTTTGGGCCTAGCCGAGTGGGTTTGGGTCCAGCCGACTGGGTTTGGGTCCAGCTGAGTGGGTTTGGGTCTAGAGGAGTGGGTTTGGGTCTCGCCGAGTGGGTTTGTGTCTAGCCGATTGGGTTTGGGTCGAGCCGAGTACGTTTGGGTATAGCCGAGTGGGTTTGGGTCTATCCGAGTGGGTTGGGGTCTAGCCGAGTGGGTTTGGGTCTAGCCGAGTGGGTTTGGGTCTAGCCGAGTGGGTTTGGGTCTCGCCAAGTGGGTTTGGTCCTAGCCGAGTGGGTTTGGGTCTATCCGAGTGGGTTTGTGTCTAGCCGAGTGGGTTTGGCTCTACCCGAGTGGGTTTGGGTCTATCCGAGTGGGTTTGGGTCTAGCCGAGTGGGTTTGGGTCTAGCCGAGTTGGTTTGGGTCTAGCCGAGTGGGGTTTGGGTCTATCCGAGTGGGTTTGGGTCTAGCCGAGTCGGTTTGGGTCCAGCGAGTGGGTTTGGGTCTAGCAGAGTGGGTTTGGGTCTAGCCGAGTGGGTTTGGGTCTAGCCGAGTGGGTTTGGTCTAGCCGAGTGTGTTTGGGTCTAGCCGAGTGAATTTGGGTCTAGCCGAGTGGGTTTGAGTTTAGCCGAGTGGGTTTGTGTCTAACGGAATGGGTTTGAGTCAAGCGGAGTATGTTTGGGTCTAGCGGAGTGGCTTTGGGTCTAGCGGAGTGGGTTTACGTGTAGCGGAGTGGGTTTGGGTCTAGCGGACTGGGTTTGGGCCTAGCGGAATGGGTTTGGGTCTAGCCGAGTGGGTTTGCGTCTAGCCGACTGGGTTTCGGTCTAGACGAGTGGGTTTGGGTCTAGAGGAGTGGGTTTGTGTCTCGCCGAGTGGGTTTGTGTCTGGGCGAGTGGGTTTGGGTCTAGCCGAGTGGGTTTGTGTATAGCCGAGTGGGTTTGGGTCTAGCAGAGTGGGTTTGGGTCTAGCCGAGTGGGTTTGGGTCTAGCCGAGTAGGTTTGGTCTAGCCGAGTGGGTTTGGGTCTAGCCGAGTATGTTTGGGTCTACCGGAGTGGGTTTGGGTCTAGCGGAGTGGGTTTGGGTCTAGCGGAGTGGGTTTGGGTCTAGCGGAGTGGGTTTTGGTCTAACCGAGTGGGTTTGCGTCTAGCCGAGTGGGTTTGGGTGTATCCGAGTGGGTTTGGGTGTATCCGAGTGGGTTTGGGTCTAGCCGAGTGGGTTTGGGTCTAGCCGAGTGGGTTTGGGTCTAGCCGATTGAGTTTGGGTCTAGCCTAGTGGGTTTGGGTCTAGTCTAGTGGGTTTGGGTCTAGCGGAGTGGGTTTGGGTCTAGCGGAGTGGGTTTGGGTCTAGCGGAGTGGGTTTGGGTCTACTGGACTGGGTTTTGGGTCTAGCCGAGTGGGTTTGGGTCTAGTGGATTGAGTTTGGGTCTATCTGAGTGGGTTTGTGTCTAGCGAGTGGTTTGGGTCTAGCCGAGTGGGTTTGGGTCTAGCCGAGTGGGTTTTAGTCTAGCCAATGAGTTTGGGTCTAGCTGAGTGGGCTTGGGTCTAGCGGAGTGGGTTAGGGTCCAGCGGAGTGGGTTTGGGTCTAGCAGAGTGGGTTTGGGTCTAGCGGAGTGGGTTTGGGTCTAGCGGAGTGGGTTTGGGTCTAGCGGAGTGGTTTTGGGTCTAGCCGAGTGGGTTTGGGCCTAGCCGAGTGGGTTTGGGTCCAGCCGACTGGGTTTGGGTCCAGCTGAGTGGGTTTGGGTCTAGAGGAGTGGGTTTGGGTCTCGCCGAGTGGGTTTGTGTCTAGCCGATTGGGTTTGGGTCGAGCCGAGTACGTTTGGGTATAGCCGAGTGGGTTTGGGTCTATCCGAGTGGGTTGGGGTCTAGCCGAGTGGGTTTGGGTCTAGCCGAGTGGGTTTGGGTCTAGCCGAGTGGGTTTGGGTCTCGCCAAGTGGGTTTGGTCCTAGCCGAGTGGGTTTGGGTCTATCCGAGTGGGTTTGTGTCTAGCCGAGTGGGTTTGGCTCTACCCGAGTGGGTTTGGGTCTATCCGAGTGGGTTTGGGTCTAGCCGAGTGGGTTTGGGTCTAGCCGAGTTGGTTTGGGTCTAGCCGAGTGGGGTTTGGGGCTATCCGAGTGGGTTTGGGTCTAGCCGAGTCGGTTTGGGTCCAGCGAGTGGGTTTGGGTCTAGCAGAGTGGGTTTGGGTCTAGCCGAGTGGGTTTGGGTCTAGCCGAGTGGGTTTGGTCTAGCCGAGTGTGTTTGGGTCTAGCCGAGTGAATTTGGGTCTAGCCGAGTGGGTTTGAGTTTAGCCGAGTGGGTTTGGGTCTAACGGAATGGGTTTGAGTCAAGCGGAGTATGTTTGGGTCTAGCGGAGTGGCTTTGGGTCTAGCGGAGTGGGTTTACGTGTAGCGGAGTGTGTTTGCGTCTAGCGGAGTGGGTTTGGGTCTAGCGGACTGGGTTTGGGCCTAGCGGAATGGGTTTGGGTCTAGCCGAGTGGGTTTGCGTCTAGCCGACTGGGTTTCGGTCTAGACGAGTGGGTTTGGGTCTAGAGGAGTGGGTTTGTGTCTCGCCGAGTGGGTTTGTGTCTGGGCGAGTGGGTTTGGGTCTAGCCGAGTGGGTTTGTGTATAGCCGAGTGGGTTTGGGTCTAGCAGAGTGGGTTTGGGTCTAGCCGAGTGGGTTTGGGTCTAGCCGAGTAGGTTTGGTCTAGCCGAGTGGGTTTGGGTCTAGCCGAGTATGTTTGGGTCTACCGGAGTGGGTTTGGGTCTAGCGGAGTGGGTTTGGGTCTAGCGGAGTGGGTTTGGGTCTAGCGGAGTGGGTTTTGGTCTAACCGAGTGGGTTTGCGTCTAGCCGAGTGGGTTTGGGTGTATCCGAGTGGGTTTGGGTCTAGCCGATTGAGTTTGGGTCTAGCCGAGTGGGTTTGGGTCTAGTCTAGTGGGTTTGGGTCTAGCGGAGTGGGTTTGGGTCTAGCGGAGTGGGTTTGGGTCTAGCGGAGTGGGTTTGGGTCTACTGGACTGGGTTTTGGGTCTAGCCGAGTGGGTTTGGGTCTAGTGGATTGAGTTTGGGTCTAGCGGAGTGGGTTTGGGTCTAGCGGAGTGGGTTTGGGTCTAGCCGATTGGGTTTGGGTCTAGCGGAGTGGGTTTGGGTCTAGCGGAGTGTGTTTGGGTCTAGCCGAGTGGGTTTGGGTCTAGCCGAGTGGGTTTGGGTCTAGCGGAGTGGTTTTGGGTCTAGCCGAGTGGGTTTGGGCCTAGCCGAGTGGGTTTGGGTCTAGCCGACTGGGTTTGGGTCTAGCCGAGTGCGTTTGGGTCTAGCCAACTGGGTTTGGGTCCAGCTGAGTGAGTTTGGGTCTAGAGGTGTGGGTTTGGGTATCGCCGAGTGGGTTTGTGTCTAGCCGAGTGGGTTTGGGTCGAGCCGAGTACGTTTGGGTATAGCCGAGTGGGTTTGGGTCTAGACGAGTGGGTTGGGGTCTAGCCGAGTGGGTTTGGGTCTAGCCGAGTGGGTTGGGGTCTAGCCGAGTGGGTTTGGGTCTAGCCGAGTGGGTTTGGGTCTAGCCCAGTGGGTTTGGATCTAGCCGAGTGGGTTTGGGTCTAGCCGAGCGGGTTTGGGTCTAGCCGAGTGGGTTGGGGTCCAGCCGACTGGGTTTGGGTCTAGCCGAGTGGGTTTGGGTCTAGCCGAGTGAGTTTGAGTATAGCCGAGTGGGTTTGGGTCTAGCTGAGTGGGTTTGGGTCTATCCGAGTGGGTTTGGGTCTCGCCGAGTGGGTTTGTGTCTAGCCGAGTGGGTTTGGGTCTAGACGAGTGGGTTGGGGTCTAGCCGAGTGGGCTTGGGTCTAGCGGAGCGGGTTAGGTTCCAGCGGAGTGGGTTTGGGTCTAGCGGAGTGGGTTTGGGTCTGGCGGAGTGGGTTTGGGTCTAGCGGAGTTGGTTTGGGTCTAGCGGAGTGGGTTTGGGTCCAGCGGAGTGTGTTTGGGTCTAGCCGAGTGGGTTTAGGACCAGCCGAGCGGGTTTGGGTCTAGCGGAGTGTTTTTGGGTCTAGCCGAGTGGGTTTGGGCTTAGCCGAGTGGGTTTGGGTCTAGCCGAGTGGGTTTGGGTCTAGCCGAGTGCGTTTGGGTCTAGCCGACTGGGTTTGGGTCCAGCTGAGTGGGTTTGGGTCTAGAGGAGTGGGTTTGGGTCTCGCCGAGTGGGTTTGTGTCTAGCCGATTGGGTTTGGGTCGAGCCGAGTACGTTTGGGTATAGCCGAGTGGGTTTGGGTCTATCCGAGTGGGTTGGGGTCTAGCCGAGTGGGTTTGGGTCTAGCCGAGTGGGTTTGGGTCTAGCCGAGTGGGTTTGGGTCTCGCCGAGTGGGTTTGGTCCTAGACGAGTTGGGTTTGGGTCTAGCCGAGTGGGTTTGTGTCTAGCCGAGTGGGTTTGGCTCTACCCGAGTGGGTTTGGGTCTATCCGAGTGGGTTTGGGTCAGGCCGAGTGGGTTTGGGTCTAACCGAGTGGGTATGGGTCTAGCCGAGTGGGTTTGGGTCTAGCCGAGTGGGTTTGGTCTAGCCGAGTGGGTTTGGGTCTAGCCGAGTGTGTTTGGGTCTAGCCGAGTGGGTTTGAGTCTAGCCGAGTGGGTTTGGGTCTAACGGAGTGGGTTTGAGTCAAGCGGAGTGGGTTTGGGTCTAGCGGAGTGGCTTTGGGTCTAGCGGAGTGGGTTTACGTCTAGCGGAGTGTGTTTGCGTCTAGCGGAGTGGGTTTGGGTCTAGCGGAATGGGTTTGGGCCTAGCGGAATGGGTTTGGGTCTAGCCGAGTGGGTTTGCGTCTAGCCGACTGGGTTTGGGTCTAGACGAGTGGGTTTGGGTCTAGAGGAGTGGGTTTGTGTCTCGACGAGTGGGTTTGTGTCTCGCCGAGTGGGTTTGTGTCTAGCCGAGTGGGTTTGGGTCTAGCCGAGTGGGTTTGTGTACAGCCGAGTGGGTTTGGGTCTAGCAGAGTGGGTTTGGGTCTAGCCGAGTGGGTTTGGATGTAGCCGAGTGGGTTTGGTCTAGCCGAGTGGGTTTGGGTCTAGCCGAGTATGTTTGGGTCGAGCGGAGTGGGTTTGGGTCTAGCGGAGTGGGTTTGGGTCTAGCGGAGTGGGTTTGGGTCTAGCGGAGTGGGTTTTGGTCTAACCGAGTGGGTTTGCGCCTAGCCGAGTGGGTTTGGGTCTAGCCGAGTGGGTTTGGGTCTAGCCGAGTGGGTTTGGGTCTAGCCGAGTATGTTTGGGTCTAGCCGAGTTGGTTTGAGTCTAGCCGAGTGGGTTTGGGTCTAACGGAGTGGGTTTCAGTCAAGCGGAGTGGGTTTGGGTCTAGCGGAGTGGCTTTGGGTCTAGCGGAGTGGGTTTACATCTAGCGGAGTGTGTTTGCGTCTAGCGGTGTGGGTTTGGGTCTAGCGGAGTGGGTTTGGGTCTACTGGACTGGGTTTTGGGTCTAGCCGAGTGGGTTTGTGTCTAGTGGATTGGGTTCGGGTCTAGCGGAGTGGGTTTTGGGTCTAGCGGAGTGTGTTTGGGTCTGGCCGAGTGGGTTTGGGTCTAGCCGAGTGGGTTTGGGTCTAGCGGAGTGGTTTTGGGTCTAGCCGAGTGGGTTTGGGCCTAGCCGATTGGGTTTGGGTCTAGCCGAGTGCGTTTGGGTCTAGCCGACTGGGTTTGGGTCCAGCTGAGTGGGTTTGGGTCTAGAGTTGAGGGTTTGGGTCTCGCCGAGTGGGTTTGTGTCTAGCCGAGTGGGTTTGGGTCGAGCCGAGTACGTTTGGGTATAGCCGAGTGGGTTTGGGTCTATACGAGTGGGTTGGGGTCTAGCCGAGTGGGTTTGGGTCTAGCCGAGTGGGTTGGGGTCTAGCCGAGTGGGTTTGGGTCTAGCCGAGTGGGTTTGGGTCTAGCCGAGTGGGTTTGGGTCTCGCCGAGTGGGTTTGGTCCTAGCCGAGTGGGTTTGGGTCTAGCCGAGTGGGTTTGTGTCTCGCCGAGTGGGTTTGGCTCTACCGGAGTGGGTTTGGGTCTAGCCGAGTGGGTTTGGGTCTAGCCGAGTGGGTTTCGGTCTAGCCGAGTGGGTTTGGGTCTAGCGGGTGGGTTTGGGTCTAGCCGAGTGGGTTTGGGTCTAGCCGAGTGGGTTTGGGTCTAGCCGAGTGCGTTTGGGTCTAGCGAGTGGGTTTGGGTCTAGCAGAGTGGGTTTGGGTCTAGCCGAGTGGGTTTGGGTCTAGCCGAGTGGGTTTGGTCTAGTCGAGTGGGTTTGGGTCTAGCCGAGTGTGTTTGGGTCTAGCCGAGTGGGTTTGAGTCTAGCCGAGTGGGTTTGGGTCCAACGGAGTGGGTTTGAGTCAAGCGGAGTGGGTTTGGGTCTAGCGGAGTGGCTTTGGGTCTAGCGGGGTGGGTTTACGTCTAGCGGAGTGTGTTTGCGTCTAGCGGAGTGGGTTTGGGTCTAGCGGACTGGGTTTGGGCCTAGCAGAATGGGTTTGGGTCTAGCCGAGTGGGTTTGGATGTAGCCGAGTGGGTTTGGTCTAGCCGAGTGGGTTTGGGTCTAGCCGAGTATGTTTGGGTCGAGCGGAGTGGGTTTGGGTCTAGCGGAGTGGGTTTGGGTCTAGCGGAGTGGGTTTGGGTCTAGCGGAGTGGGTTTTGGTCTAACCGAGTGGGTTTGCGCCTAGCCGAGTGGGTTTGGGTCTAGCCGAGTGGGTTTGGGTCTAGCCGAGTGGGTTTGGGTCTAGCCGAGTATGTTTGGGTCTAGCCGAGTTGGTTTGAGTCTAGCCGAGTGGGTTTGGGTCTAACGGAGTGGGTTTCAGTCAAGCGGAGTGGGTTTGGGTCTAGCGGAGTGGCTTTGGGTCTAGCGGAGTGGGTTTACATCTAGCGGAGTGTGTTTGCGTCTAGCGGTGTGGGTTTGGGTCTAGCGGAGTGGGTTTGGGTCTACTGGACTGGGTTTTGGGTCTAGCCGAGTGGGTTTGTGTCTAGTGGATTGGGTTCGGGTCTAGCGGAGTGGGTTTTGGGTCTAGCGGAGTGTGTTTGGGTCTGGCCGAGTGGGTTTGGGTCTAGCCGAGTGGGTTTGGGTCTAGCGGAGTGGTTTTGGGTCTAGCCGAGTGGGTTTGGGCCTAGCCGATTGGGTTTGGGTCTAGCCGAGTGTGTTTGGGTCTAGCCGACTGGGTTTGGGTCCAGCTGAGTGGGTTTGGGTCTAGAGTTGAGGGTTTGGGTCTCGCCGAGTGGGTTTGTGTCTAGCCGAGTGGGTTTGGGTCGAGCCGAGTACGTTTGGGTATAGCCGAGTGGGTTTGGGTCTATACGAGTGGGTTGGGGTCTAGCCGAGTGGGTTTGGGTCTAGCCGAGTGGGTTGGGGTCTAGCCGAGTGGGTTTGGGTCTAGCCGAGTGGGTTTGGGTCTAGCCGAGTGGGTTTGGGTCTCGCCGAGTGGGTTTGGTCCTAGCCGAGTGGGTTTGGGTCTAGCCGAGTGGGTTTGTGTCTCGCCGAGTGGGTTTGGCTCTACCGGAGTGGGTTTGGGTCTAGCCGAGTGGGTTTGGGTCTAGCCGAGTGGGTTTCGGTCTAGCCGAGTGGGTTTGGGTCTAGCGGGTGGGTTTGGGTCTAGCCGAGTGGGTTTGGGTCTAGCCGAGTGGGTTTGGGTCTAGCCGAGTGCGTTTGGGTCTAGCGAGTGGGTTTGGGTCTAGCAGAGTGGGTTTGGGTCTAGCCGAGTGGGTTTGGGTCTAGCCGAGTGGGTTTGGTCTAGTCGAGTGGGTTTGGGTCTAGCCGAGTGTGTTTGGGTCTAGCCGAGTGGGTTTGAGTCTAGCCGAGTGGGTTTGGGTCCAACGGAGTGGGTTTGAGTCAAGCGGAGTGGGTTTGGGTCTAGCGGAGTGGCTTTGGGTCTAGCGGGGTGGGTTTACGTCTAGCGGAGTGTGTTTGCGTCTAGCGGAGTGGGTTTGGGTCTAGCGGACTGGGTTTGGGCCTAGCAGAATGGGTTTGGGTCTAGCCGAGTGGGTTTGCGTCTAGCCGACTGGGTTTGGGTCTAGACGAGTGGGTTTGGGTCTAGAGGAGTGGGTTTGTGTCTCGCCGAGTGGGTTTGTGTCTACCCGAGTGGGTTTCGGTCTAGCCGAGTGGGTTTGTGTATAGCCGAGTGGGTTTGGGTCTAGCAGAGTGGGTTTGGGTCATCAGAGTGGGTTTGGGTCTAGCCGAGTGGGTTTGGTCTAGCCGAGTGGGTTTGGGTCTAGCCGAGTATGATTGGGTCTAGCGGAGTGGGTTTGGGTCTAGCGGAGTGGGTTTGGGTCTAGCGGAGTGGGTTTGGGTCTAGCGGAGTGCGTTTTGGTCTAACCGAGTGGGTTTGCGTCTAGCCGAGTGGGTTTGGGTCTAGCCGAGTGGGTTTGGGTCTAGCCGAGTGGGTTTGGGTCTATCCGAGTGGGTTTGGGTCTAGCCGAGTGGGTTTGGGTCTAGCCGATTGGGTTTGGGTCTAGCCTAGTGGGTTTGGGTCTAGCCTAGTGGGTTTGGGTCTAGCGGAGTGGGTTTGGGTCTAGTGGATTGGGTTCGGGTCTAGCGGAGTGGGTTTGGGTCTAGTGGAGTGGGTTTGGGTCTAGCCGATTGGGTTTGGGTCTAGCGGAGTGGGTTTGGGTCTAGCGGAGTGTGTTTGGGTCTAGCCGAGTGTGTTTAGGTCTAGCCGAGTGGGTTTGGGTCTAGCGGAGTGGTTTTGGGTCTAGCCGATTGCGTTTGGGTCTAGCCGAGTGGGTTTGGGTCTCGCCGAGTGCGTTTGGGTCTAGAGGTGAGGGTTTGGGTCTCGCCGAGTGGGTTTGTGTCTAGCCGAGTGGGTTTGGGTCGAGCCGAGTACGTTTGGGTATAGCCGAGTGGGTTTGGGTCTATCCGAGTGGGTTGGGGTCTAGCCGAGTGGGTTTGGGTCTAGCCGAGTGGGTTGGGGTCTAGCCGAGTGGGTTTGGGTCTAGCCGAGTGGGTTTGGGTCTAGCCGAGTGGGTTTGGGTCTCGCCGAGTGGGTTTGGTCCTAGCCGAGTGGGTTTGGGTCTAGCCGAGTGGGTTTGTGTCTCGCCGAGTGGGTTTGGCTCTACCGGAGTGGGTTTGGGTCTAGCCGAGTGGGTTTGGGTCTAGCCGAGTGGGTTTCGGTCTAGCCGAGTGGGTTTGGGTCTAGCGGGTGGGTTTGGGTCTAGCCGAGTGGGTTTGGGTCTAGCCGAGTGGGTTTGGGTCTAGCCGAGTGCGTTTGGGTCTAGCGAGTGGGTTTGGGTCTAGCAGAGTGGGTTTGGGTCTAGCCGAGTGGGTTTGGGTCTAGCCGAGTGGGTTTGGTCTAGTCGAGTGGGTTTGGGTCTAGCCGAGTGTGTTTGGGTCTAGCCGAGTGGGTTTGAGTCTAGCCGAGTGGGTTTGGGTCCAACGGAGTGGGTTTGAGTCAAGCGGAGTGGGTTTGGGTCTAGCGGAGTGGCTTTGGGTCTAGCGGGGTGGGTTTACGTCTAGCGGAGTGTGTTTGCGTCTAGCGGAGTGGGTTTGGGTCTAGCGGACTGGGTTTGGGCCTAGCAGAATGGGTTTGGGTCTAGCCGAGTGGGTTTGCGTCTAGCCGACTGGGTTTGGGTCTAGACGAGTGGGTTTGGGTCTAGAGGAGTGGGTTTGTGTCTCGCCGAGTGGGTTTGTGTCTACCCGAGTGGGTTTCGGTCTAGCCGAGTGGGTTTGTGTATAGCCGAGTGGGTTTGGGTCTAGCAGAGTGGGTTTGGGTCATCAGAGTGGGTTTGGGTCTAGCCGAGTGGGTTTGGTCTAGCCGAGTGGGTTTGGGTCTAGCCGAGTATGATTGGGTCTAGCGGAGTGGGTTTGGGTCTAGCGGAGTGGGTTTGGGTCTAGCGGAGTGGGTTTGGGTCTAGCGGAGTGCGTTTTGGTCTAACCGAGTGGGTTTGCGTCTAGCCGAGTGGGTTTGGGTCTAGCCGAGTGGGTTTGGGTCTAGCCGAGTGGGTTTGTGTCTATCCGAGTGGGTTTGGGTCTAGCCGAGTGGGTTTGGGTCTAGCCGATTGGGTTTGGGTCTAGCCTAGTGGGTTTGGGTCTAGCCTAGTGGGTTTGGGTCTAGCGGAGTGGGTTTGGGTCTAGTGGATTGGGTTCGGGTCTAGCGGAGTGGGTTTGGGTCTAGTGGAGTGGGTTTGGGTCTAGCCGATTGGGTTTGGGTCTAGCGGAGTGGGTTTGGGTCTAGCGGAGTGTGTTTGGGTCTAGCCGAGTGTGTTTAGGTCTAGCCGAGTGGGTTTGGGTCTAGCGGAGTGGTTTTGGGTCTAGCCGATTGCGTTTGGGTCTAGCCGAGTGGGTTTGGGTCTCGCCGAGTGCGTTTGGGTCTAGAGGTGAGGGTTTGGGTCTCGCCGAGTGGGTTTGTGTCTAGCCGAGTGGGTTTGGGTCGAGCCGAGTACGTTTGGGTATAGCCGAGTGGGTTTGGGTCTATCCGAGTGGGTTGGGGTCTAGCCGAGTGGGTTTGGGTCTAGCCGAGTGGGTTGGGGTCTAGCCGAGTGGGTTTGGGTCTAGCCGAGTGGGTTTGGGTCTAGCCGAGTGGGTTTGGGTCTCGCCGAGTGGGTTTGGTCCTAGCCGAGTGGGTTTGGGTCTAGCCGAGTGGGTTTGTGTCTCGCCGAGTGGGTTTGGCTCTACCGGAGTGGGTTTGGGTCTAGCCGAGTGGGTTTGGGTCTAGCCGAGTGGGTTTCGGTCTAGCCGAGTGGGTTTGGGTCTAGCGGGTGGGTTTGGGTCTAGCCGAGTGGGTTTGGGTCTAGCCGAGTGGGTTTGGGTCTAGCCGAGTGCGTTTGGGTCTAGCGAGTGGGTTTGGGTCTAGCAGAGTGGGTTTGGGTCTAGCCGAGTGGGTTTGGGTCTAGCCGAGTGGGTTTGGTCTAGTCGAGTGGGTTTGGGTCTAGCCGAGTGTGTTTGGGTCTAGCCGAGTGGGTTTGAGTCTAGCCGAGTGGGTTTGGGTCCAACGGAGTGGGTTTGAGTCAAGCGGAGTGGGTTTGGGTCTAGCGGAGTGGCTTTGGGTCTAGCGGGGTGGGTTTACGTCTAGCGGAGTGTGTTTGCGTCTAGCGGAGTGGGTTTGGGTCTAGCGGACTGGGTTTGGGCCTAGCAGAATGGGTTTGGGTCTAGCCGAGTGGGTTTGCGTCTAGCCGACTGGGTTTGGGTCTAGACGAGTGGGTTTGGGTCTAGAGGAGTGGGTTTGTGTCTCGCCGAGTGGGTTTGTGTCTACCCGAGTGGGTTTCGGTCTAGCCGAGTGGGTTTGTGTATAGCCGAGTGGGTTTGGGTCTAGCAGAGTGGGTTTGGGTCATCAGAGTGGGTTTGGGTCTAGCCGAGTGGGTTTGGTCTAGCCGAGTGGGTTTGGGTCTAGCCGAGTATGATTGGGTCTAGCGGAGTGGGTTTGGGTCTAGCGGAGTGGGTTTGGGTCTAGCGGAGTGGGTTTGGGTCTAGCGGAGTGGGTTTGGGTCTCGCCGAGTGCGTTTGGGTCTAGAGGTGAGGGTTTGGGTCTCGCCGAGTGGGTTTGTGTCTAGCCGAGTGGGTTTGGGTCGAGCCGAGTACGTTTGGGTATAGCCGAGTGGGTTTGGGTCTATCCGAGTGGGTTGGGGTCTAGCCGAGTGGGTTTGGGTCTAGCCGAGTGGGTTGGGGTCTAGCCGAGTGGGTTTGGGTCTAGCCGAGTGGGTTTGGGTCTAGCCGAGTGGGTTTGGGTCTCGCCGAGTGGGTTTGGTCCTAGCCGAGTGGGTTTGGGTCTAGCCGAGTGGGTTTGTGTCTCGCCGAGTGGGTTTGGCTCTACCGGAGTGGGTTTGGGTCTAGCCGAGTGGGTTTGGGTCTAGCCGAGTGGGTTTCGGTCTAGCCGAGTGGGTTTGGGTCTAGCGGGTGGGTTTGGGTCTAGCCGAGTGGGTTTGGGTCTAGCCGAGTGGGTTTGGGTCTAGCCGAGTGCGTTTGGGTCTAGCGAGTGGGTTTGGGTCTAGCAGAGTGGGTTTGGGTCTAGCCGAGTGGGTTTGGGTCTAGCCGAGTGGGTTTGGTCTAGTCGAGTGGGTTTGGGTCTAGCCGAGTGTGTTTGGGTCTAGCCGAGTGGGTTTGAGTCTAGCCGAGTGGGTTTGGGTCCAACGGAGTGGGTTTGAGTCAAGCGGAGTGGGTTTGGGTCTAGCGGAGTGGCTTTGGGTCTAGCGGGGTGGGTTTACGTCTAGCGGAGTGTGTTTGCGTCTAGCGGAGTGGGTTTGGGTCTAGCGGACTGGGTTTGGGCCTAGCAGAATGGGTTTGGGTCTAGCCGAGTGGGTTTGCGTCTAGCCGACTGGGTTTGGGTCTAGACGAGTGGGTTTGGGTCTAGAGGAGTGGGTTTGTGTCTCGCCGAGTGGGTTTGTGTCTACCCGAGTGGGTTTCGGTCTAGCCGAGTGGGTTTGTGTATAGCCGAGTGGGTTTGGGTCTAGCAGAGTGGGTTTGGGTCATCAGAGTGGGTTTGGGTCTAGCCGAGTGGGTTTGGTCTAGCCGAGTGGGTTTGGGTCTAGCCGAGTATGATTGGGTCTAGCGGAGTGGGTTTGGGTCTAGCGGAGTGGGTTTGGGTCTAGCGGAGTGGGTTTGGGTCTAGCGGAGTGCGTTTTGGTCTAACCGAGTGGGTTTGCGTCTAGCCGAGTGGGTTTGGGTCTAGCCGAGTGGGTTTGGGTCTAGCCGAGTGGGTTTGTGTCTATCCGAGTGGGTTTGGGTCTAGCCGAGTGGGTTTGGGTCTAGCCGATTGGGTTTGGGTCTAGCCTAGTGGGTTTGGGTCTAGCCTAGTGGGTTTGGGTCTAGCGGAGTGGGTTTGGGTCTAGTGGATTGGGTTCGGGTCTAGCGGAGTGGGTTTGGGTCTAGTGGAGTGGGTTTGGGTCTAGCCGATTGGGTTTGGGTCTAGCGGAGTGGGTTTGGGTCTAGCGGAGTGTGTTTGGGTCTAGCCGAGTGTGTTTAGGTCTAGCCGAGTGGGTTTGGGTCTAGCGGAGTGGTTTTGGGTCTAGCCGATTGCGTTTGGGTCTAGCCGAGTGGGTTTGGGTCTCGCCGAGTGCGTTTGGGTCTAGAGGTGAGGGTTTGGGTCTCGCCGAGTGGGTTTGTGTCTAGCCGAGTGGGTTTGGGTCGAGCCGAGTACGTTTGGGTATAGCCGAGTGGGTTTGGGTCTATCCGAGTGGGTTGGGGTCTAGCCGAGTGGGTTTGGGTCTAGCCGAGTGGGTTGGGGTCTAGCCGAGTGGGTTTGGGTCTAGCCGAGTGGGTTTGGGTCTAGCCGAGTGGGTTTGGGTCTCGCCGAGTGGGTTTGGTCCTAGCCGAGTGGGTTTGGGTCTAGCCGATTGGGTTTGTGTCTAGCCGAGTGGGTTTGGCTCTACCGGAGTGGTTTGGGTCTAGCCGAGTGGGTTTGGGTCTAGCCGAGTGGGTTTGGGTCTAGCCGAGTGGGTTTGGGTCTAGCGAGTGGGTTTGGGTCTAGCAGAGTGGGTTTGGGTCTAGCCGAGTGGGTTTGGGTCTAGCCGAGTGGGTTTGGTCTAGCCGAGTGGGTTTGGGTCTAGCCGAGTGCGTTTGGGTCTAGCCGAGTGGGTTTGGGTCTAGCCGAGTGGGTTTGGGTCTAGCGGAGTGGTTTTGGGTCTAGCCGATTGCGTTTGGGTCTAGCCGAGTGGGTTTGGGTCTCGCCGAGTGCGTTTGGGTCTAGAGGTGAGGGTTTGGGTCTCGCCGAGTGGGTTTGTGTCTAGCCGAGTGGGTTTGGGTCGAGCCGAGTACGTTTGGGTATAGCCGAGTGGGTTTGGGTCTATCCGACTGGGTTGGGGTCTAGCCGAGTGGGTTTGGGTCTAGCCGAGTGGGTTGGGGTCTAGCCGAGTGGGTTTGGGTCTAGCCGAGTGGGTTTGGGTCTAGCCGAGTGGGTTTGGGTCTCGCCGAGTGGGTTTGGTCCTAGCCGAGTGGGTTTGGGTCTAGCCGATTGGGTTTGTGTCTAGCCGAGTGGGTTTGGCTCTACCGGAGTGGTTTGGGTCTAGCCGAGTGGGTTTGGGTCTAGCCGAGTGGGTTTGGGTCTAGCCGAGTGGGTTTGGGTCTAGCGAGTGGGTTTGGGTCTAGCAGAGTGGGTTTGGGTCTAGCCGAGTTGGTTTGGGTCTAGCCGAGTGGGTTTGGTCTAGCCGAGTGGGTTTGGGTCTAGCCGAGTGCGTTTGGGTCTAGCTGAGTGGGTTTGGGTCTAGCCGAGTGGGTTTGGGTCTAGCGGAGTGGGTTTGGGTCTACTGGACTGGGTTTTGGGTCCAGCCGAGTGGGTTTGGGTCCAGTGGATTGGGTTTGGGTCTAGCGGAGTGGGTTTGGGTCTAACGGAGTGGGTTTGGGTCTAGCCGATTGGGTTTTGGGTCCAGCCGAGTGGGTTTGGGTCTAGCGGAGTGTGTTTGCGTCTAGCCGAGTGGGTTTGGGTCTAGCCGAGTGGGTCTGGGTCGAGCCGAGTACGTTTGGGTATAGCCGAGTGGGTTTGGGTCTATCCGAGTGGGTTGGGGTCTAGCCGTGTGGGTTTGGGTCTAGTCGAGTGGGTTTGGGTCTCGCCGAGTGGGTTTGGGTCTAGCCGATTGGGTTTGGGTCTAGCGGAGTGGGTTTGGGTCTAGAGGTGAGGGTTTGGGTCTCGCCGAGTGGGTTTGTGTCTAGCCGAGTGGGTTTGGGTCGAGCCGAGTACGTTTGGGTATAGCCGAGTGGGTTTGGGTCTATCCGAGTGGGTTGGGGTCTAGCCGAGTGGGTTTGGGTCTAGCCGAGTGGGTTGGGGTCTAGCCGAGTGGGTTTGGGTCTAGCCGAGTGGGTTTGGGTCTAGCCGAGTGGGTTTGGGTCTCGCCGAGTGGGTTTGGTCCTAGCCGAGTGGGTTTGGGTCTAGCCGATTGGGTTTGTGTCTAGCCGAGTGGGTTTGGCTCTACCGGAGTGGTTTGGGTCTAGCCGAGTGGGTTTGGGTCTAGCCGAGTGGGTTTGGGTCTAGCCGAGTGGGTTTGGGTCTAGCGAGTGGGTTTGGGTCTAGCAGAGTGGGTTTGTGTCTAGCCGAGTGGGTTTGGGTCTAGCCGAGTGGGTTTGGTCTAGCCGAGTGGGTTTGGGTCTAGCCGAGTGCGTTTGGGTCTAGCCGAGTGGGTTTGGGTCTAGCCGAGTGGGTTTGGGTCTAGCGGAGTGGGTTTGGGTCTACTGGACTGGGTTTTGGGTCCAGCCGAGTGGGTTTGGGTCCAGTGGATTGGGTTTGGGTCTAGCGGAGTGGGTTTGGGTCTAACGGAGTGGGTTTGGGTCTAGCCGATTGGGTTTTGGGTCCAGCCGAGTGGGTTTGGGTCTAGCGGAGTGTGTTTGTGTCTAGCCGAGTGGGTTTGGGTCTAGCCGAGTGGGTCTGGGTCGAGCCGAGTACGTTTGGGTATAGCCGAGTGGGTTTGGGTCTATCCGAGTGGGTTGGGGTCTAGCCGTGTGGGTTTGGGTCTAGTCGAGTGGGTTTGGGTCTCGCCGAGTGGGTTTGGGTCTAGCCGATTGGGTTTGGGTCTAGCGGAGTGGGTTTGGGTCTAGCCGAGTGGGTTTGGGTCTAGCCGAGTGGGTTTGGTCTAGCCGAGTGGGTTTGGGTCTAGCCGAGTGCGTTTGGGTCTAGCCGAGTGGGTTTGGGTCTAGCCGAGTGGGTTTGGGTCTAGCGGAGTGGGTTTGGGTCTACTGGACTGGGTTTTGGGTCCAGCCGAGTGGGTTTGGGTCCAGTGGATTGGGTTTGGGTCTAGCGGAGTGGGTTTGGGTCTAACGGAGTGGGTTTGGGTCTAGCCGATTGGGTTTTGGGTCCAGCCGAGTGGGTTTGGGTCTAGCGGAGTGTGTTTGCGTCTAGCCGAGTGGGTTTGGGTCTAGCCGAGTGGGTCTGGGTCGAGCCGAGTACGTTTGGGTATAGCCGAGTGGGTTTGGGTCTATCCGAGTGGGTTGGGGTCTAGCCGTGTGGGTTTGGGTCTAGTCGAGTGGGTTTGGGTCTCGCCGAGTGGGTTTGGGTCTAGCCGTTTGGGTTTGGGTCTAGCGGAGTGGGTTTGGGTCTAGAGGTGAGGGTTTGGGTCTCGCCGAGTGGGTTTGTGTCTAGCCGAGTGGGTTTGGGTCGAGCCGAGTACGTTTGGGTATAGCCGAGTGGGTTTGGGTCTATCCGATTGGGTTGGGGTCTAGCCGAGTGGGTTTGGGTCTAGCCGAGTGGGTTGGGGTCTAGCCGAGTGGGTTTGGGTCTAGCCGAGTGGGTTTGGGTCTAGCCGAGTGGGTTTGGGTCTCGCCGAGTGGGTTTGGTCCTAGCCGAGTGGGTTTGGGTCTAGCCGATTGGGTTTGTGTCTAGCCGAGTGGGTTTGGCTCTACCGGAGTGGTTTGGGTCTCGCCGAGTGGGTTTGGGCCTAGCGGAATGGGTTTGGGTCTAGCCGAGTGGGTTTGCGTCTAGCCGACTGGGTTTCGGTCTAGACGAGTGGGTTTGGGTCTAGAGGAGTGGGTTTGTGTCTCGCCGAGTGGGTTTGTGTCTGGGCGAGTGGGTTTGGGTCTAGCCGAGTGGGTTTGTGTATAGCCGAGTGGGTTTGGGTCTAGCAGAGTGGGTTTGGGTCTAGCCGAGTGGGTTTGGGTCTAGCCGAGTAGGTTTGGTCTAGCCGAGTGGGTTTGGGTCTAGCCGAGTATGTTTGGGTCTACCGGAGTGGGTTTGGGTCTAGCGGAGTGGGTTTGGGTCTAGCGGAGTGGGTTTGGGTCTAGCGGAGTGGGTTTTGGTCTAACCGAGTGGGTTTGCGTCTAGCCGAGTGGGTTTGGGTGTATCCGAGTGGGTTTGGGTCTAGCCGATTGAGTTTGGGTCTAGCCGAGTGGGTTTGGGTCTAGTCTAGTGGGTTTGGGTCTAGCGGAGTGGGTTTGGGTCTAGCGGAGTGGGTTTGGGTCTAGCGGAGTGGGTTTGGGTCTACTGGACTGGGTTTTGGGTCTAGCCGAGTGGGTTTGGGTCTAGTGGATTGAGTTTGGGTCTAGCGGAGTGGGTTTGGGTCTAGCGGAGTGGGTTTGGGTCTAGCCGATTGGGTTTGGGTCTAGCGGAGTGGGTTTGGGTCTAGCGGAGTGTGTTTGGGTCTAGCCGAGTGGGTTTGGGTCTAGCCGAGTGGGTTTGGGTCTAGCGGAGTGGTTTTGGGTCTAGCCGAGTGGGTTTGGGCCTAGCCGAGTGGGTTTGGGTCTAGCCGACTGGGTTTGGGTCTAGCCGAGTGCGTTTGGGTCTAGCCAACTGGGTTTGGGTCCAGCTGAGTGAGTTTGGGTCTAGAGGTGTGGGTTTGGGTATCGCCGAGTGGGTTTGTGTCTAGCCGAGTGGGTTTGGGTCGAGCCGAGTACGTTTGGGTATAGCCGAGTGGGTTTGGGTCTAGACGAGTGGGTTGGGGTCTAGCCGAGTGGGTTTGGGTCTAGCCGAGTGGGTTGGGGTCTAGCCGAGTGGGTTTGGGTCTAGCCGAGTGGGTTTGGGTCTAGCCCAGTGGGTTTGGATCTAGCCGAGTGGGTTTGGGTCTAGCCGAGCGGGTTTGGGTCTAGCCGAGTGGGTTGGGGTCCAGCCGACTGGGTTTGGGTCTAGCCGAGTGGGTTTGGGTCTAGCCGAGTGAGTTTGAGTATAGCCGAGTGGGTTTGGGTCTAGCTGAGTGGGTTTGGGTCTATCCGAGTGGGTTTGGGTCTCGCCGAGTGGGTTTGTGTCTAGCCGAGTGGGTTTGGGTCTAGACGAGTGGGTTGGGGTCTAGCCGAGTGGGTTTGGGTCTAGCCAGTGAGTTTGGGTCTAGCCGAGTGGGCTTGGGTCTAGCGGAGCGGGTTAGGTTCCAGCGGAGTGGGTTTGGGTCTAGCGGAGTGGGTTTGGGTCTGGCGGAGTGGGTTTGGGTCTAGCGGAGTTGGTTTGGGTCGAGCGGAGTGGGTTTGGGTCCAGCGGAGTGTGTTTGGGTCTAGCCGAGTGGGTTTAGGACCAGCCGAGCGGGTTTGGGTCTAGCGGAGTGTTTTTGGGTCTAGCCGAGTGGGTTTGGGCTTAGCCGAGTGGGTTTGGGTCTAGCCGAGTGGGTTTGGGTCTAGCCGAGTGCGTTTGGGTCTAGCCGACTGGGTTTGGGTCCAGCTGAGTGGGTTTGGGTCTAGAGGAGTGGGTTTGGGTCTCGCCGAGTGGGTTTGTGTCTAGCCGATTGGGTTTGGGTCGAGCCGAGTACGTTTGGGTATAGCCGAGTGGGTTTGGGTCTATCCGAGTGGGTTGGGGTCTAGCCGAGTGGGTTTGGGTCAAGCCGAGTGGGTTTGGGTCTAGCCGAGTGGGTTTGGGTCTCGCCGAGTGGGTTTGGTCCTAGACGAGTGGGTTTGGGTCTAGCCGAGTGGGTTTGTGTCTAGCCGAGTGGGTTTGGCTCTACCCGAGTGGGTTTGGGTCTATCCGAGTGGGTTTGGGTCAGGCCGAGTGGGTTTGGGTCTAACCGAGTGGGTATGGGTCTAGCCGAGTGGGTTTGGGTCTAGCCGAGTGGGTTTGGTCTAGCCGAGTGGGCTTGGGTCTAGCCGAGTGTGTTTGGGTCTAGCCGAGTGGGTTTGAGTCTAGCCGAGTGGGTTTGGGTCTAACGGAGTGGGTTTGAGTCAAGCGGAGTGGGTTTGGGTCTAGCGGAGTGGCTTTGGGTCTAGCGGAGTGGGTTTACGTCTAGCGGAGTGTGTTTGCGTCTAGCGGAGTGGGTTTGGGTCTAGCGGAATGGGTTTGGGCCTAGCGGAATGGGTTTGGGTCTAGCCGAGTGGGTTTGCGTCTAGCCGACTGGGTTTGGGTCTAGACGAGTGGGTTTGGGTCTAGAGGAGTGGGTTTGTGTCTCGACGAGTGGGTTTGTGTCTCGCCGAGTGGGTTTGTGTCTAGCCGAGTGGGTTTGGGTCTAGCCGAGTGGGTTTGTGTACAGCCGAGTGGGTTTGGGTCTAGCAGAGTGGGTTTGGGTCTAGCCGAGTGGGTTTGGATGTAGCCGAGTGGGTTTGGTCTAGCCGAGTTAGTTTGGGTCTAGCCGAGTATGTTTGGGTCGAGCGGAGTGGGTTTGGGTCTAGCGGAGTGGGTTTGGGTCTAGCGGAGTGGGTTTGGGTCTAGCGGAGTGGGTTTTGGTCTAACCGAGTGGGTTTGCGCCTAGCCGAGTGGGTTTGGGTCTAGCCGAGTGGGTTTGGGTCTAGCCGAGTGGGTTTGGGTCTAGCCGAGTATGTTTGGGTCTAGCCGAGTTGGTTTGAGTCTAGCCGAGTGGGTTTGGGTCTAACGGAGTGGGTTTCAGTCAAGCGGAGTGGGTTTGGGTCTAGCGGAGTGGCTTTGGGTCTAGCGGAGTGGGTTTACATCTAGCGGAGTGTGTTTGCGTCTAGCGGTGTGGGTTTGGGTCTAGCGGAGTGGGTTTGGGTCTACTGGACTGGGTTTTGGGTCTAGCCGAGTGGGTTTGTGTCTAGTGGATTGGGTTCGGGTCTAGCGGAGTGGGTTTTGGGTCTAGCGGAGTGTGTTTGGGTCTGGCCGAGTGGGTTTGGGTCTAGCCGAGTGGGTTTGGGTCTAGCGGAGTGGTTTTGGGTCTAGCCGAGTGGGTTTGGGCCTAGCCGATTGGGTTTGGGTCTAGCCGAGTGGGTTTGGGTCTAGCCGAGTGCGTTTGGGTCTAGCCGACTGGGTTTGGGTCCAGCTGAGTGGGTTTGGGTCTAGAGTTGAGGGTTTGGGTCTCGCCGAGTGGGTTTGTGTCTAGCCGAGTGGGTTTGGGTCGAGCCGAGTACGTTTGGGTATAGCCGAGTGGGTTTGGGTCTATACGAGTGGGTTGGGGTCTAGCCGAGTGGGTTTGGGTCTAGCCGAGTGGGTTGGGGTCTAGCCGAGTGGGTTTGGGTCTAGCCGAGTGGGTTTGGGTCTAGCCGAGTGGGTTTGGGTCTCGCCGAGTGGGTTTGGTCCTAGCCGAGTGGGTTTGGGTCTAGCCGAGTGGGTTTGTGTCTCGCCGAGTGGGTTTGGCTCTACCGGAGTGGGTTTGGGTCTAGCCGAGTGGGTTTGGGTCTAGCCGAGTGGGTTTCGGTCTAGCCGAGTGGGTTTGGGTCTAGCGGGTGGGTTTGGGTCTAGCCGAGTGGGTTTGGGTCTAGCCGAGTGGGTTTGGGTCTAGCCGAGTGCGTTTGGGTCTAGCGAGTGGGTTTGGGTCTAGCAGAGTGGGTTTGGGTCTAGCCGAGTGGGTTTGGGTCTAGCCGAGTGGGTTTGGTCTAGTCGAGTGGGTTTGGGTCTAGCCGAGTGTGTTTGGGTCTAGCCGAGTGGGTTTGAGTCTAGCCGAGTGGGTTTGGGTCCAACGGAGTGGGTTTGAGTCAAGCGGAGTGGGTTTGGGTCTAGCGGAGTGGCTTTGGGTCTAGCGGGGTGGGTTTACGTCTAGCGGAGTGTGTTTGCGTCTAGCGGAGTGGGTTTGGGTCTAGCGGACTGGGTTTGGGCCTAGCAGAATGGGTTTGGGTCTAGCCGAGTGGGTTTGCGTCTAGCCGACTGGGTTTGGGTCTAGACGAGTGGGTTTGGGTCTAGAGGAGTGGGTTTGTGTCTCGCCGAGTGGGTTTGTGTCTACCCGAGTGGGTTTCGGTCTAGCCGAGTGGGTTTGTGTATAGCCGAGTGGGTTTGGGTCTAGCAGAGTGGGTTTGGGTCATCAGAGTGGGTTTGGGTCTAGCCGAGTGGGTTTGGTCTAGCCGAGTGGGTTTGGGTCTAGCCGAGTATGATTGGGTCTAGCGGAGTGGGTTTGGGTCTAGCGGAGTGGGTTTGGGTCTAGCGGAGTGGGTTTGGGTCTAGCGGAGTGCGTTTTGGTCTAACCGAGTGGGTTTGCGTCTAGCCGAGTGGGTTTGGGTCTAGCCGAGTGGGTTTGGGTCTAGCCGAGTGGGTTTGGGTCTATCCGAGTGGGTTTGGGTCTAGCCGAGTGGGTTTGGGTCTAGCCGATTGGGTTTGGGTCTAGCCTAGTGGGTTTGGGTCTAGCCTAGTGGGTTTGGGTCTAGCGGAGTGGGTTTGGGTCTAGTGGATTGGGTTCGGGTCTAGCGGAGTGGGTTTGGGTCTAGTGGAGTGGGATTGGGTCTAGCCGATTGGGTTTGGGTCTAGCGGAGTGGGTTTGGGTCTAGCGGAGTGTGTTTGGGTCTAGCCGAGTGTGTTTAGGTCTAGCCGAGTGGGTTTGGGTCTAGCGGAGTGGTTTTGGGTCTAGCCGATTGCGTTAGGGTCTAGCCGAGTGGGTTTGGGTCTCGCCGAGTGCGTTTGGGTCTAGAGGTGAGGGTTTGGGTCTCGCCGAGTGGGTTTGTGTCTAGCCGAGTGGGTTTGGGTCGAGCCGAGTACGTTTGGGTATAGCCGAGTGGGTTTGGGTCTATCCGAGTGGGTTGGGGTCTAGCCGAGTGGGTTTGGGTCTAGCCGAGTGGGTTGGGGTCTAGCCGAGTGGGTTTGGGTCTAGCCGAGTGGGTTTGGGTCTAGCCGAGTGGGTTTGGGTCTCGCCGAGTGGGTTTGGTCCTAGCCGAGTGGGTTTGGGTCTAGCCGATTGGGTTTGTGTCTAGCCGAGTGGGTTTGGCTCTACCGGAGTGGTTTGGGTCTAGCCGAGTGGGTTTGGGTCTAGCCGAGTGGGTTTGGGTCTAGCCGAGTGGGTTTGGGTCTAGCGAGTGGGTTTGGGTCTAGCAGAGTGGGTTTGGGTCTAGCCGAGTGGGTTTGGGTCTAGCCGAGTGGGTTTGGTCTAGCCGAGTGGGTTTGGGTCTAGCCGAGTGCGTTTGGGTCTAGCCGAGTGGGTTTGGGTCTAGCCGAGTGGGTTTGGGTCTAGCGGAGTGGTTTTGGGTCTAGCCGATTGCGTTTGGGTCTAGCCGAGTGGGTTTGGGTCTCGCCGAGTGCGTTTGGGTCTAGAGGTGAGGGTTTGGGTCTCGCCGAGTGGGTTTGTGTCTAGCCGAGTGGGTTTGGGTCGAGCCGAGTACGTTTGGGTATAGCCGAGTGGGTTTGGGTCTATCCGAGTGGGTTGGGGTCTAGCCGAGTGGGTTTGGGTCTAGCCGAGTGGGTTGGGGTCTAGCCGAGTGGGTTTGGGTCTAGCCGAGTGGGTTTGGGTCTAGCCGAGTTGGTTTGGGTCTCGCCGAGTGGGTTTGGTCCTAGCCGAGTGGGTTTGGGTCTAGCCGATTGGGTTTGTGTCTAGCCGAGTGGGTTTGGCTCTACCGGAGTGGTTTGGGTCTAGCCGAGTGGGTTTGGGTCTAGCCGAGTGGGTTTGGGTCTAGCCGAGTGGGTTTGGGTCTAGCGAGTGGGTTTGGGTCTAGCAGAGTGGGTTTGGGTCTAGCCGAGTGGGTTTGGGTCTAGCCGAGTGGGTTTGGTCTAGCCGAGTGGGTTTGGGTCTAGCCGAGTGCGTTTGGGTCTAGCTGAGTGGGTTTGGGTCTAGCCGAGTGGGTTTGGGTCTAGCGGAGTGGGTTTGGGTCTACTGGACTGGGTTTTGGGTCCAGCCGAGTGGGTTTGGGTCCAGTGGATTGGGTTTGGGTCTAGCGGAGTGGGTTTGGGTCTAACGGAGTGGGTTTGGGTCTAGCCGATTGGGTTTTGGGTCCAGCCGAGTGGGTTTGGGTCTAGCGGAGTGTGTTTGCGTCTAGCCGAGTGGGTTTGGGTCTAGCCGAGTGGGTCTGGGTCGAGCCGAGTACGTTTGGGTATAGCCGAGTGGGTTTGGGTCTATCCGAGTGGGTTGGGGTCTAGCCGTGTGGGTTTGGGTCTAGTCGAGTGGGTTTGGGTCTCGCCGAGTGGGTTTGGGTCTAGCCGATTGGGTTTGGGTCTAGCGGAGTGGGTTTGGGTCTAGAGGTGAGGGTTTGGGTCTCGCCGAGTGGGTTTGTGTCTAGCCGAGTGGGTTTGGGTCGAGCCGAGTACGTTTGGGTATAGCCGAGTGGGTTTGGGTCTATCCGAGTGGGTTGGGGTCTAGCCGAGTGGGTTTGGGTCTAGCCGAGTGGGTTGGGGTCTAGCCGAGTGGGTTTGGGTCTAGCCGAGTGGGTTTGGGTCTAGCCGAGTGGGTTTGGGTCTCGCCGAGTGGGTTTGGTCCTAGCCGAGTGGGTTTGGGTCTAGCCGATTGGGTTTGTGTCTAGCCGAGTGGGTTTGGCTCTACCGGAGTGGTTTGGGTCTAGCCGAGTGGGTTTGGGTCTAGCCGAGTGGGTTTGGGTCTAGCCGAGTGGGTTTGGGTCTAGCGAGTGGGTTTGGGTCTAGCAGAGTGGGTTTGGGTCTAGCCGAGTGGGTTTGGGTCTAGCCGAGTGGGTTTGGTCTAGCCGAGTGGGTTTGGGTCTAGCCGAGTGCGTTTGGGTCTAGCTGAGTGGGTTTGGGTCTAGCCGAGTGGGTTTGGGTCTAGCGTAGTGGGTTTGGGTCTACTGGACTGGGTTTTGGGTCCAGCCGAGTGGGTTTGGGTCCAGTGGATTGGGTTTGGGTCTAGCGGAGTGGGTTTGGGTCTAACGGAGTGGGTTTGGGTCTAGCCGATTGGGTTTTGGGTCCAGCCGAGTGGGTTTGGGTCTAGCGGAGTGTGTTTGCGTCTAGCCGAGTGGGTTTGGGTCTAGCCGAGTGGGTCTGGGTCGAGCCGAGTACGTTTGGGTATAGCCGAGTGGGTTTGGGTCTATCCGAGTGGGTTGGGGTCTAGCCGTGTGGGTTTGGGTCTAGTCGAGTGGGTTTGGGTCTCGCCGAGTGGGTTTGGGTCTAGCCGATTCGGTTTGGGTCTAGCGGAGTGGGTTTGGGTCTAGAGGTGAGGGTTTGGGTCTCGCCGAGTGGGTTTGTGTCTAGCCGAGTGGGTTTGGGTCGAGCCGAGTACGTTTGGGTATAGCCGAGTGGGTTTGGGTCTATCCGAGTGGGTTGGGGTCTAGCCGAGTGGGTTTGGGTCTAGCCGAGTGGGTTGGGGTCTAGCCGAGTGGGTTTGGGTCTAGCCGAGTGGGTTTGGGTCTAGCCGAGTGGGTTTGGGTCTCGCCGAGTGGGTTTGGTCCTAGCCGAGTGGGTTTGGGTCTAGCCGATTGGGTTTGTGTCTAGCCGAGTGGGTTTGGCTCTACCGGAGTGGTTTGGGTCTAGCCGAGTGGGTTTGGGTCTAGCCGAGTGGGTTTGGGTCTAGCCGAGTGGGTTTGGGTCTAGCGAGTGGGTTTGGGTCTAGCAGAGTGGGTTTGTGTCTAGCCGAGTGGGTTTGGGTCTAGCCGAGTGGGTTTGGTCTAGCCGAGTGGGTTTGGGTCTAGCCGAGTGCGTTTGGGTCTAGCCGAGTGGGTTTGGGTCTAGCCGAGTGGGTTTGGGTCTAGCGGAGTGGGTTTGGGTCTACTGGACTGGGTTTTGGGTCCAGCCGAGTGGGTTTGGGTCCAGTGGATTGGGTTTGGGTCTAGCGGAGTGGGTTTGGGTCTAACGGAGTGGGTTTGGGTCTAGCCGATTGGGTTTTGGGTCCAGCCGAGTGGGTTTGGGTCTAGCGGAGTGTGTTTGCGTCTAGCCGAGTGGGTTTGGGTCTAGCCGAGTGGGTCTGGGTCGAGCCGAGTACGTTTGGGTATAGCCGAGTGGGTTTGGGTCTATCCGAGTGGGTTGGGGTCTAGCCGTGTGGGTTTGGGTCTAGTCGAGTGGGTTTGGGTCTCGCCGAGTGGGTTTGGGTCTAGCCGATTGGGTTTGGGTCTAGCGGAGTGGGTTTGGGTCTAGCCGAGTGGGTTTGGGTCTAGCCGAGTGGGTTTGGTCTAGCCGAGTGGGTTTGGGTCTAGCCGAGTGCGTTTGGGTCTAGCCGAGTGGGTTTGGGTCTAGCCGAGTGGGTTTGGGTCTAGCGGAGTGGGTTTGGGTCTACTGGACTGGGTTTTGGGTCCAGCCGAGTGGGTTTGGGTCCAGTGGATTG
The DNA here is from genome assembly GCA_963514005.1 of Raja brachyura. The sequence goes on along the minus strand of OY740815.1, from coordinate 26,929,842 downwards.
GGTTTGGGTCTAGCGGAGTGGGTTTGGGTCTAACGGAGTGGGTTTGGGTCTAGCCGATTGGGTTTTGGGTCCAGCCGAGTGGGTTTGGGTCTAGCGGAGTGTGTTTGCGTCTAGCCGAGTGGGTTTGGGTCTAGCCGAGTGGGTCTGGGTCGAGCCGAGTACGTTTGGGTATAGCCGAGTGGGTTTGGGTCTATCCGAGTGGGTTGGGGTCTAGCCGTGTGGGTTTGGGTCTAGTCGAGTGGGTTTGGGTCTCGCCGAGTGGGTTTGGGTCTAGCCGTTTGGGTTTGGGTCTAGCGGAGTGGGTTTGGGTCTAGAGGTGAGGGTTTGGGTCTCGCCGAGTGGGTTTGTGTCTAGCCGAGTGGGTTTGGGTCGAGCCGAGTACGTTTGGGTATAGCCGAGTGGGTTTGGGTCTATCCGAGTGGGTTGGGGTCTAGCCGAGTGGGTTTGGGTCTAGCCGAGTGGGTTGGGGTCTAGCCGAGTGGGTTTGGGTCTAGCCGAGTGGGTTTGGGTCTAGCCGAGTGGGTTTGGGTCTCGCCGAGTGGGTTTGGTCCTAGCCGAGTGGGTTTGGGTCTAGCCGATTGGGTTTGTGTCTAGCCGAGTGGGTTTGGCTCTACCGGAGTGGTTTGGGTCTAGCCGAGTGGGTTTGGGTCTAGCCGAGTGGGTTTGGGTCGAGCCGAGTGGGTTTGGGTCTAGCGAGTGGGTTTGGGTCTAGCAGAGTGGGTTTGGGTCTAGCCGAGTGGGTTTGGGTCTAGCCGAGTGGGTTTGGTCTAGCCGAGTGGGTTTGGGTCTAGCCGAGTGGGTTTGGGTCTAGCGGAGTGGGTTTGGGTCTACTGGACTGGGTTTTGGGTCCAGCCGAGTGGGTTTGGGTCCAGTGGATTGGGTTTGGGTCTAGCGGAGTGGGTTTGGGTCTAACGGTGTGGGTTTGGGTCTAGCCGATTGGGTTTTGGGTCCAGCCGAGTGGGTTTGGGTCTAGCGGAGTGTGTTTGCGTCTAGCCGAGTGGGTTTGGGTCTCGCCGAGTGGGTCTGGGTCGAGCCGAGTACGTTTGGGTATAGCCGAGTGGGTTTGGGTCTATCCGAGTGGGTTGGGGTCTAGCCGTGTGGGTTTGGGTCTAGTCGAGTGGGTTTGGGTCTCGCCGAGTGGGTTTGGGTCTAGCCGATTGGGTTTGGGTCTAGCGGAGTGGGTTTGGGTCTAGAGGTGAGGGTTTGGGTCTCGCCGAGTGGGTTTGTGTCTAGCCGAGTGGGTTTGGGTCGAGCCGAGTACGTTTGGGTATAGCCGAGTGGGTTTGGGTCCATCCGAGTGGGTTGGGGTCTAGCCGAGTGGGTTTGGGTCTAGCCGAGTGGGTTGGGGTCTAGCCGAGTGGGTTTGGGTCTAGCCGAGTGGGTTTGGGTCTAGCCGAGTGGGTTTGGGTCTCGCCGAGTGGGTTTGGTCCTAGCCGAGTGGGTTTGGGTCTAGCCGATTGGGTTTGTGTCTAGCCGAGTGGGTTTGGCTCTACCGGAGTGGTTTGGGTCTAGCCGAGTGGGTTTGGGTCTAGCCGAGTGGGTTTGGGTCTAGCCGAGTGGGTTTGGGTCTAGCGAGTGGGTTTGGGTCTAGCAGAGTGGGTTTGGGTCTAGCCGAGTGGGTTTGGGTCTAGCCGAGTGGGTTTGGTCTAGCCGAGTGGGTTTGGGTCTAGCCGAGTGCGTTTGGGTCTAGCCGAGTGGGTTTGGGTCTAGCCGAGTGGGTTTGGGTCTAGCGGAGTGGGTTTGGGTCTACTGGACTGGGTTTTGGGTCCAGCCGAGTGGGTTTGGGTCCAGTGGATTGGGTTTGGGTCTAGCGGAGTGGGTTTGGGTCTAACGGAGTGGGTTTGGGTCTAGCCGATTGGGTTTTGGGTCCAGCCGAGTGGGTTTGGGTCTAGCGGAGTGTGTTTGCGTCTAGCCGAGTGGGTTTGGGTCTAGCCGAGTGGGTCTGGGTCGAGCCGAGTACGTTTGGGTATAGCCGAGTGGGTTTGGGTCTATCCGAGTGGGTTGGGGTCTAGCCGTGTGGGTTTGGGTCTAGTCGAGTGGGTTTGGGTCTCGCCGAGTGGGTTTGGGTCTAGCCGATTGGGTTTGGGTCTAGCGGAGTGGGTTTGGGTCTAGCGGAGTGTGTTTGGGTCTAGCCGAGTGGGTTTAGGTCTAGCCGAGTGGGTTTGGGTCTAGCGGAGTGGTTTTGGGTCTAGCCGATTGCGTTTGGGTCTAGCCGAGTGGGTTTGGGTCTCGCCGAGTGCGTTTGGGTCTAGAGGTGAGGGTTTGGGTCTCGCCGAGTGGGTTTGTGCCTAGCCGAGTGGGTTTGTGTCGAGCCGAGTACGTTTGGGTATAGCCGAGTGGGTTTGGGTCTATCCGAGTGGGTTGGGGTCTAGCCGAGTGGGTTTGGGTCTAGCCGAGTGGGTTGGGATCTAGCCGAGTGGGTTTGGGTCTAGCCGAGTGGGTTTGGGTCTAGCCGAGTGGGTTTGGGTCTCGCCGAGTGGGTTTGGTCCTAGCCGAGTGGGTTTGGGTCTAGCCGATTGGGTTTGTGTCTAGCCGAGTGGGTTTGGCTCTACCGGAGTGGTTTGGGTCTAGCCGAGTGGGTTTGGGTCTAGCCGAGTGGGTTTGGGTCTAGCCGAGTGGGTTTGGGTCCAGCGAGTGGGTTTGGGTCTAGCAGAGTGGGTTTGGTCTAGCCGAGTGGGTTTGGGTCTAGCCGAGTGGGTTTGGTCTAGCCGAGTGGGTTTGGGTCTAGTCGAGTGCGTTTGGGTCTAGCCGAGTGGGTTTGGTTCTAGCCGAGTGGGTTTGGGTCTAGCGGAGTGGGTTTGGGTCTACTGGACTGGGTTTTGGGTCCAGCCGAGTGGGTTTGGGTCCAGTGGATTGGGTGTGGGTCTAGCGGAGTGGGTTTGGGTCTAACGGAGTAGGTTTGCGTCTAGCCGATTGGGTTTTGGGTCCAGCCGAGTGGGTTTGGGTCTAGCGGAGTGTGTTTGCGTCTAGCCGAGTGGGTTTGGGTCTAGCCGAGTGGGTTTGGGTCGAGCCGAGTACGTTTGGGGATAGCCGAGTGGGTTTGGGTCTATCCGAGTGGGTTGGGGTCTAGCCGTGTGGGTTTGGGTCTAGTCGAGTGGGTTTGGGTCTCGCCGAGTGGGTTTGGTCCTAGCCGAGTGGGTTTGGGTCTAGCCGAGTGGGCTTGTGTCTAGCCGAGTGGGTTTGGCTCTACCGGAGTGGGTTTGGGTCTAGCCGAGTGGGTTTTGGTCTAGCCGAGTGGGTTTGGGTCTAGCCGAGTGGGTTTGGGTCTAGCCGAGTGGGTTTGGGTCTAGCGAGTGGGTTTGGGTCTAGCAGAGTGGGTTTGGGTCTAGCCGAGTGGGTTTGGGTCTAGCCGAGTGGGTTTGGTCTAGCCGAGTGGGTTTGGGTCTAGCCGAGTGTGTTTGGGTCTAGCCGAGTGGGTTTGGGTCTAGCGGAGTGGGTTTGGGTCTGGCGGAGTGTGTTTGCGTCTAGCCGAGTGGGTTGGGTCTAGCCGAGTGGGTTTGGGTCGAGCCGAGTAAGTTTGGGTATAGCCGAGTGGGTTTGGGTCTATCCGAGTGGGTTGGGGTCTAGCCGAGTGGGTTTGGGTCTAGTCGAGTGGGTTTGGGTCTCGCCGAGTGGGTTTGGTCCTAGCCGAGTGGGTTTGGGTCTAGCCGAGTGGGTTTGTGTCTAGCCGAATGGGTTTGGCTCTACCGGAGTGGGTTTGGGTCTAGCCGAGTGGGTTTGGGTCTAGCCGAGTGGGTTTGGGTCTCGCCGAGTGGGTTTGGGTCTAGCCAAGTGGGTTTGGGTCTAGCCGAGTGGGTTTGGGTCTAGCCGAGTGGGTTTGGGTCTAGCGAGTGGGTTTGGGTCTAGCAGAGTGGGTTTGGGTCTAGCCGAGTGGGTTTGGGTCTAGCCGAGTGGGTTTGGTCTAGCCGAGTGGGTTTGGGTCTAGCCGAGTGTGTTTGGGTCTAGCCGAGTGGGTTTGGGTCTAGCCGAGTGGGTTTGGGTCTAACGGAGTGGGTTTGAGTCAAGCGGAGTGGGTTTGGGTCTAGCGGAGTGGCTTTGGGTCTAGCGGAGTGGGTTTACGTCTAGCGGAGTGTGTTTGCGTCTAGCGGAGTGGGTTTGGGTCTAGCGGACTGGGATTGGGCCTAGCGGAATGGGTTTGGGTCTAGCCGAGTGGGTTTGCATCCAGCCGACTGGGTTTGGGTCTAGCCGAGTGGGTTTGGGTCTAGAGGAGTGGGTTTGTGTCTCGCCGAGTGGGTTTGTGTCTAGCCGAGTGGGTTTGGTTCTAGCCGAGTGGGTTTGGGTATAGCCGAGTGGGTTTGGGTCTAGCAGAGTGGGTTTGGGTCTGGCCGAGTGGGTTTGGGTCTAGCCGAGTGGGTTTGGACCAGCCGAGTGGGTTTAGGTCTAGCCGAGTATGTTTGGGTCTAGCGGAGTGGGTTTGGGTCTAGCCGAGTGGGTTTGGGTCTAGCCGAGTGGGTTTGGGTCTAGCCGAGTGGGTTTGGGTCCAGCGAGTTGGTTTGGGTCTAGCAGAGTGGGTTTGGGTCTAGCCGAGTGGGTTTGGGTCTAGCCGAGTGGGTTTGGTCTAGCCGAGTGGGTTTGGGTCTAGCCGAGTGTGTTTGGGTCTAGCCGAGTGGGTTTGAGTCTAGCCGAGTGGGTTTGGGTCTAACGGAGTGGGTTTGAGTCAAGCGAAGTGGGTTTGGGTCTAGCGGAGTGGCTTTGGGTCTAGCGGAGTGGGTTTACGTCTAGCGGAGTGTGTTTGCGTCTAGCGGAGTGGGTTTGGGACTAGCGGACTGGGCTTGGGCCTAGCGGAATGGGTTTGGGTCGAGCCGAGTGGGTTTGCGTCTAGCCGACTGGGTTTGGGTCTAGACGAGTGGGTTTGGGTCTAGCCGAGTGGGTTTGGGTCTAGCGGAGTGGTTTTGGGTCTAGCCGATTGCGTTTGGGTCTAGCCGAGTGGGTTTGGGTCTCGCCGAGTGGGTTTGGGTCTAGAGGTGAGGGTTTGGGTCTCGCCGAGTGGGTTTGTGTCTAGCCGAGTGGGTTTGGGTCGAGCCGAGTACGTTTGGGTATAGCCGAGTGGGTTTGGGTCTATCCGAGTGGGTTGGGGTCTAGCCGAGTGGGTTTGGGTCTAGCCGAGTGGGTTGGGGTCTAGCCGAGTGTGTTTGAGTCTAGCCGAGTGGGTTTGGGTCTAGCCGAGTGGGTTTGGGTCTCGCCGGGTGGGTTTGGTCCTAGCCGAGTGGGTTTGGGTCTAGCCGATTGGGTTTGTGTCTAGCCGAGTGGGTTTCGCTCTACGGGAGTGGTTTGGGTCTAGCTGAGTGGGTTTGGGTCTAGCCGAGTGGGTTTGGGTCTAGCCGAGTGGGTTTGGGTCTAGCGAGTGGGTTTGGGTCTAGCAGAGTGGGTTTGGGTCTAGCCGAGTGGGTTTGGGTCTAGCCGAGTGGGTTTGGTCTAGCCGAGTGGGTTTGGGTCTAGCCGAGTGCGTTTGGGTCTAGCCGAGTGGGTTTGGGTCTAGCCGAGTGGGTTTCGGTCTAGCGGAGTGGGTTTGGGTCTACTGGACTGGGTTTTGGGTCCAGCCGAGTGGGTTTGGGTCCAGTGGATTGGGTTTGGGTCTAGCGGAGTGGGTTTGGGTCTAACGGAGTGGGTTTGGGTCTAGCCGATTGGGTTTTGGGTCCAGCCGAGTGGGTTTGGGTCTAGCGGAGTGGGTTTGGGTCTCGCCGAGTGGGTTTGGTCCTAGCCGAGTGGGTTTGGGTCTAGCCGAGTACGTTTGAGTATAGCCGAGTGGGTTTGGCTCTACCGGAGTGGGTTTGGGTCTAGCCGAGTGGGTTTTGGTCTAGCCGAGTGGGTTTGGGTCTAGCCGAGTGGGTTTGGGTCTAGCGAGTGGGTTTGGGTCTAGCAGAGTGGGTTTGGGTCTAGCCGAGTGGGTTTGGGTCTAGCCGAGTGGGTTTGGTCTAGCCGAGTGGGTTTGGGTCTAGCCGAGTGTGTTTGGGTCTAGCCGAGTGGGTTTGGGTCTAGCGGAGTGGGTTTGGGTCTAGCCGATTGGGTTTGGGTCTAGCGGAGTGGGTTTGGGTCTAGCGGAGTGTGTTTGCGTCTAGCCGAGTGGGTTGGGTCTAGCCGAGTGGGTTTGGGTCGAGCCGAGTAAGTTTGGGTATAGCCGAGTGGGTTTGGGTCTATCCGAGTGGGTTGGGGTCTAGCCGAGTGGGTTTGGGTCTAGTCGAGTGGGTTTGGGTCTCGCCGAGTGGGTTTGGTCCTAGCCGAGTGGGTTTGGGTCTAGCCGAGTGGGTTTGTGTCTAGCCGAATGGGTTTGGCTCTACCGGAGTGGGTTTGGGTCTAGCCGAGTGGGTTTGGGTCTAGCCGAGTGGGTTTGGGTCTCGCCGAGTGGGTTTGGGTCTAGCCGAGTGGGTTTGGGTCTAGCCGAGTGGGTTTGGGTCTAGCCGAGTGGGTTTGGGTCTAGCGAGTGGGTTTGGGTCTAGCAGAGTGGGTTTGGGTCTAGCCGAGTGGGTTTGGGTCTAGCCGAGTGGGTTTGGTCTAGCCGAGTGGGTTTGGGTCTAGCCGAGTGTGTTTGGGTCTAGCCGAGTGGGTTTGGTTCTAGCCGAGTGGGTTTGGGTCTAACGGAGTGGGTTTGAGTCAAGCGGAGTGGGTTTGGGTCTAGCGGAGTGGCTTTGGGTCTAGCGGAGTGGGTTTACGTCTAGCGGAGTGTGTTTGCGTCTAGCGGAGTGGGTTTGGGTCTAGCGGACTGGGATTGGGCCTGGCGGAATGGGTTTGGGTCTAGCCGAGTGGGTTTGCATCCAGCCGACTGGGTTTGGGTCTAGCCGAGTGGGTTTGGGTCTAGAGGAGTGGGTTTGTGTCTCGCCGAGTGGGTTTGTGTCTAGCCGAGTGGGTTTGGTTCTAGCCGAGTGGGTTTGGGTATAGCCGAGTGGGTTTGGGTCTAGCAGAGTGGGTTTGGGTCTGGCCGAGTGGGTTTGGGTCTAGCCGAGTGGGTTTGGTCCAGCCGAGTGGGTTTAGGTCTAGCCGAGTATGTTTGGGTCTAGCGGAGTGGGTTTGGGTCTAGCCGAGTGGGTTTGGGTCTAGCCGAGTGGGTTTGGGTCTAGCCGAGTGGGTTTGGGTCCAGCGAGTGGGTTTGGGTCTAGCAGAGTGGGTTTGGGTCTAGCCGAGTGGGTTTGGGTCTAGCCGAGTGGGTTTGGTCTAGCCGAGTGGGTTTGGGTCTAGCCGAGTGTGTTTGGGTCTAGCCGAGTGGGTTTGAGTCTAGCCGAGTGGGTTTGGGTCTAACGGAGTGGGTTTGAGTCAAGCAGAGTGGGTTTGGGTCTGGCGGAGTGGCTTTGGGTCTAGCGGAGTTGGTTTATGTCTAGCGGAGTGTGTTTGCGTCTAGCGGAGTGGGTTTGGGACTAGCGGACTGGGTTTGGGCCTAGCGGAATGGGTTTGGGTCGAGCCGAGTGGGTTTGCGTCTAGCCGACTGTGTTTGGGTCTAGACAAGTGGGTTTGGGTCTAGAGGAGTGGGTTTGTGTCTCGCCGAGTGGGTTTGTGTCTACCCGAGTGGGTTTGGGTCTAGCCGAGTGGGTTTGGGTCTAGCCGAGTGGGTTTGGTCTAGCCGAGTGGGTTTGCGTCTAGCCGAGTATGATTGGGTCTAGCGGAGTGGGTTTGGGTTTAGCCGAGTGGGTTTGGGTCTAGCGGAGTGGGTTTGGGTCTAGCGGAGTGGGTTTGGGTCTAGCGGAGTGGGTTTGGGTCTACTGGACTGGGTTTTGGGTCTAGCCGAGTGGGTTTGGGTCTAGTGGATTGGGTTCCGGTCTAGCGGAGTGGGTTTGGGTCTAGTGGAGTGGGTTTGGGTCAAGCCGAGTGGGTTTGGGTCTCGCCGAGTGGGTTTGGTCCTAGCCGAGTGGGTTTGGGTCTAGCCGAGTGGGTTTGTGTCTAGCCGAGTGGGTTTGGCTCTACCGGAGTGGTTTGGGTCTAGCCGAGTGGGTTTGGGTCTAGCCGAGTGGGTTTGGGTCTAGCCGAGTGGGTTTGGGTCTAGCCGAGTGGGTTTGGGTCTAGTCGAGTGGGTTTGGGTCTCGCCGAGTGGGTTTGGTCCTAGCCGAGTGGGTTTGGGTCTAGCCGGGTGGGTTTGTGTCTAGCCGAGTGGGTTTGGCTCTACCGGAGTGGGTTTGGGTCTAGCCGAGTGGGTTTGGGTCTAGCCGAGTGGGTTTGGGTCTAGCCGAGTGGGTTTGGGTCTAGCCGAGTGGGTTTGGGTCTAGCGAGTGGGTTTGGGTCTAGCAGAGTGGGTTTGGGTCTAGCCGAGTGGGTTTGGGTCTAGCCGAGTGGGTTTGGTCTAGCCGAGTGGGTTTGGGTCTAGCCGAGTGCGTTTGGGTCTAGCCGAGTGCGTTTGGGTCTAGCCGAGTGGGTTTGGGTCTAGCGGAGTGGGTTTGGGTCTACTGGACTGGGTTTTGGGTCCAGCCGAGTGGGTTTGGGTCCAGTGGATTGGGTTTGGGCCTAGCGGAGTGGGTTTGGGTCTAGCCGAGTGGGTTTGGGTCGAGCCGAGTACGTTTGGGTATAGCCGAGTGGGTTTGGGTCTATCCGAGTGGGTTGGGGTCTAGCCCAGTGGGTTTGGGTCTAGTCGAGTGGGTTTGGGTCTCGCCGAGAGGGTTTGGTCCTAGCCGAGTGGGTTTGGGTTTGGCCGAGTGGGTTTGTGTCCAGCCGAGTGGGTTTGGCTCTACCGGAGTGGGTTTGGGTCTAGCCGAGTGGGTTTGGGTCTAGCCGAGTGGGTTTGGGTCTAGCCGAGTGGGTTTGGGTCTCGCCGAGTGGCTTTGGGTCTAGCGAGTGGGTTTGGGTCTAGCAGAGTGGGTTTGGGTCTAGCCGAGTGGGTTTGGGTCTAGCCGAGTGGGTTTGGTCTAGCCGAGTGGGTTTGGGTCTAGCCGAGTGTGTTTGGGTCTAGCCCAGTGGGTTTGGGTCTAGCCGAGTGGGTTTGGGTCTAGCGGAGTGGGTTTGGGTCTACTGGACTGGGTTTTGGGTCCAGCCGAGTGGTTTTGAGTCCAGTGGATTGGGTTAGGGTCTAGCGGAGTGGGTTTGGGTCTAGCGGAGTGGGTTTGGGTCTAGCCGATTGGGTTTGGTTCTAGCGGAGTGGGTTTGGGTCTAGCGGAGTGTGTTTGCGTCTAGCCGAGTGGGTTTGGGTCTAGCCGAGTGGGTTTGGGTCGAGCCGAGTACGTTTGGGTATAGCCGAGTGGGTTTGGGTCTATCCGAGTGGGTTGGGGTCTAGCCGAGTGGGTTTGGGTCTAGTCGAGTGGGTTTGGGTCTCGCCGAGTGGGTTTGGTCCTAGCCGAGTGGGTTTGGGTCTAGCCGAGTGGGTTTGTGTCTAGCCGAGTGGGTTTGGCTCTACCGGAGTGGGTTTGGGTATAGCCGAGTGGGTTTGGGTCTAGCCGAGTGGGTTTGGGTCTAGCCGAGTGGGTTTGGGTCTTGCCGAGTGGGTTTGGGTCTAGCCGAGTGGGTTTGGGTCTAGCCGAGTGGGTTTGGGTCTAGCGAGTGGGTTTGGGTCTAGCAGAGTGGGTTTGGGTCTAGCCGAGTGGGTTTGGGTCTCGCCGAGTGGGTTTGGTCTAGCCGAGTGGGTTTGGGTCTAGCCGAGTGTGTTTGGGTCTAGCCGAGTGTGTTTGGGTCTAGCCGAGTGGGTTTGGGTCTAACGGAGTGGGTTTGAGTCAAGCGGAGTGGGTTTGGGTCTAGCGGAGTGGCTTTGGGTCTAGCGGAGTGGGATTACGTCTCGCGGAGTGTGTTTGCGTCTAGCGGAGTGGGTTTGGGTTTAGCGGACTGGAATTGGGCCTAGCGGAATGGGTTTGGGTCTAGCCGAGTGGGTTTGCATCCAGCCGACTGGGTTTGGGTCTAGCCGAGTGGGTTTGGTTCTAGCCGAGTGGGTTTGGGTATAGCCGAGTGGGTTTGGGTCTAGCAGAGTGGGTTTGGGTCTGGCCGAGTGGGTTTGGGTCTAGCCGAGTGGGTTTGGTCCAGCCTAGTGGGTTTAGGTCTAGCCGAGTATGTTTGGGTCTAGCGGAGTGGGTTTGGGTCTAGCCTAGTGGGTTTGGGTCTAGCCTAGTGGGTTTGGCTCTAGCGGAGTGGGTTTTAGTCTAGCGGAGTGGGTTTGGGTCTAGCGGAGTGGGTTTGGGTCTAGCGGAGTGGGTTTGGGTCTAGCGGAGTGGGTCTACGTCTAGCGGAGTGTGTTTGCATCTAGCGGAGAGGGTTTGGGCCTAGCGGACTGGGTTTGGGCCTAGCGGAGTGGGTTTGGGTCTAGCCAAGTGGGTTTGGGTCTAGCCGACTGGGTTTGGGTCTAGCCGAGTGGGCTTCGGTCTAGCCGACTGGGTTTGGGTCAAGCCGAGTGGGTTTGGGTTTAGCCGAGTGGGTTTGGGACTAGACGAGTGGGTTTGGGTCTAGCCGACTGGGTTTGGGTCTAGCAGAGTGGGTTTGTGTGTAGCCGAGTGGGTTTGTGTCTAGCCGAGTGGGTGTGGGTCTAGCCGAGTGGGTTAGGGTCCAACGGAGTCGGTTTGAGTCAAGCGGAGTGGGTTTGGGTCTAGCGGAGTGGCTTTGGGTCTAGCGGAGTGGGTTTACGTCTAGCGGAGTGTGTTTGCGTCTAGCGGAGTGGGTTTGGGTCTAGCGGACTGGGTTTGGGCCTAGCGGAATGGGTTTGGGTCTAGCCGAGTGGGTTTGCGTCTAGCCGACTGGGTTTGGGTCTAGACGAGTGGGTTTGGGTCTAGAGGAGTGGGTTTGTGTCTCGCCGAGTGGGTTTGTGTTCAGCCGAGTGGGTTTGGGTCTAGCCGAGTGGGTTTGTGTATAGCCGAGTGGTTTTGGTTCTAGCAGAGTGGGTTTGGGTCTAGCCGAGTGCGTTTGGGTCTGGCCGAGTGGGTTTGGTCTAGCCGAGTGGGTTTGGGTCTAGCCGAGTATGTTTGGGTCTAGCGGAGTGGGTTTGGGTCTAGCGGAGTGGGTTTGGGTCTAGCGGTGTGGGTTTGGGTCTAGCGGAGTGGGTTTTGGTCTAACCGAGTGGGTTTGCATCTAGCCGAGTGGGTTTGGGTCTAGCCGAGTGGGTTTGGGTCTAGCCGAGTGGTTTTGGGTCTAGCCGAGTGGGTTTGGGTCTAGCCGAGTGGGTTTGGGTCTAGCCGATTGGGTTTGGGTTTAGCCTAGTGGGTTTGGGTCTAGCCTAGTGGGTTTGGGTCTAGCGGAGTGGGTTTGGGTCTAGCGGAGTGTGTTTGGTTCTAGAGGAGTGGGTTTGGGTCTACTGGTCTGGGTTTTGGGTCTAGCCGAGTGGGTTTGGGTCTAGTGGATTTGGTTCGGGTCTAGCGGAGTGGGTTTGGGTCTAGCGGAGTGGGTTTGGGTCTAGCCGATTGGGTTTGGGTCTAGCGGAGTGGGTTTGGGTCTAGCGGAGTGTGTTTGGGTCTAGCCGAGTGGGTTTGGGTCTAGCCGAGTGGGTTTGGGTCTAGCGGAGTGGTTTTGGGTCTAGCCGAGTGGGTTTGGGCCTAGCCGAGTGGGTTTGGGTCTAGCCGAGTGGGTTTGGGTCTAGCCGAGTGCGTTTGGGTCTAGCCGACTGGGTTTGGGTCCAGCTGAGTGGGTTTGGGTCTAGAGGTGTGGGTTTGGGTCTCGCCGAGTGGGTTTGTGTCTAGCCGAGTGGGTTTGGGTCGAGTCGAGTACGTTTGGGTATAGCCGAGTGGGTTTGGGTCTATCCGAGTGGGATTGGGTCTAGCCGAGGGGGTTTGGGTCCAGCCGAGTGGGTTGGGGTCTAGCCGAGTGGGTTTGGTCCTAGCCGAGTGGGTTTGGGTCTAGCCGAGTGCGTTTGGGTCTAGCCAACTGGGTTTGGGTCCAGCTGAGTGGGTTTGGGTCTAGAGGTGTGGGTTTGGGTCTCGCCGAGTGGGTTTGTGTCTAGCCGAGTGGGTTTGGGTCGAGCCGAGTACGTTTGGGTATAGCCGAGTGGGTTTGGGTCTAGACGAGTGGGTTGGGGTCTAGCCGAGTGGGTTTGGGTCTAGCCGAGTGGGTTGGGGTCTAGCCGAGTGGGTTTGGGTCTAGCCGAGTGGGTTTGGATCTAGCCGAGTGGGTTTGGGCCTAGCCGAGCGGGTTTGGGTCTAGCCGAGTGGGTTGGGGTCCAGCCGACTGGGTTTGGGTCTAGCCGAGTGGGTTTGGGTCTAGATGAGTGAGTTTGAGTCTAGCCGAGTGGGTTTGGGTCTAGCCGAGTGGGTTTGGGTCAATCCGAGTGGGTTTGGGTCTAGCCGAGTGGTTTGGGTCTAGCCGAGTGGGTTTGGGTCTGGCCGAGTGGGTTTGGGTCTAGCCAGTGAGTTTGGGTCTAGCCGAGTGGGCTTGGGTCTAGCGGAGTGGGTTAGGGTCCAGCGGAGTGGGTTTGGGTCTAGCGGAGTGGGTTTGGGTCTAGCGGAGTGGGTTTGGGTCTAGCGGAGTTGGTTTGGGTCTAGCGGAGTGGGTTTGGGTCTAGCGGAGTGTGTTTGGGTCTAGCCGAGTGGGTTTAGGTCCAGCCGAGTGGGTTTGGGTCTAGCCGAGTGGGTTTGGGTCTAGCCGAGTGGGTTTGGGTCTAGCCGATTGGGTTTGGGTTTAGCCTAGTGGGTTTGGGTCTAGCCTAGTGGGTTTGGGTCTAGCGGAGTGGGTTTGGGTCTAGCGGAGTGTGTTTGGTTCTAGAGGAGTGGGTTTGGGTCTACTGGTCTGGGTTTTGGGTCTAGCCGAGTGGGTTTGGGTCTAGTGGATTTGGTTCGGGTCTAGCGGAGTGGGTTTGGGTCTAGCGGAGTGGGTTTGGGTCTAGCCGATTGGGTTTGGGTCTAGCGGAGTGGGTTTGGGTCTAGCGGAGTGTGTTTGGGTCTAGCCGAGTGGGTTTGGGTCTAGCCGAGTGGGTTTGGGTCTAGCGGAGTGGTTTTGGGTCTAGCCGAGTGGGTTTGGGCCTAGCCGAGTGGGTTTGGGTCTAGCCGAGTGGGTTTGGGTCTAGCCGAGTGCGTTTGGGTCTAGCCGACTGGGTTTGGGTCCAGCTGAGTGGGTTTGGGTCTAGAGGTGTGGGTTTGGGTCTCGCCGAGTGGGTTTGTGTCTAGCCGAGTGGGTTTGGGTCGAGTCGAGTACGTTTGGGTATAGCCGAGTGGGTTTGGGTCTATCCGAGTGGGATTGGGTCTAGCCGAGGGGGTTTGGGTCCAGCCGAGTGGGTTGGGGTCTAGCCGAGTGGGTTTGGTCCTAGCCGAGTGGGTTTGGGTCTAGCCGAGTGTGTTTGGGTCTAGCCAACTGGGTTTGGGTCCAGCTGAGTGGGTTTGGGTCTAGAGGTGTGGGTTTGGGTCTCGCCGAGTGGGTTTGTGTCTAGCCGAGTGGGTTTGGGTCGAGCCGAGTACGTTTGGGTATAGCCGAGTGGGTTTGGGTCTAGACGAGTGGGTTGGGGTCTAGCCGAGTGGGTTTGGGTCTAGCCGAGTGGGTTGGGGTCTAGCCGAGTGGGTTTGGGTCTAGCCGAGTGGGTTTGGATCTAGCCGAGTGGGTTTGGGCCTAGCCGAGCGGGTTTGGGTCTAGCCGAGTGGGTTGGGGTCCAGCCGACTGGGTTTGGGTCTAGCCGAGTGGGTTTGGGTCTAGCCGAGTGAGTTTGAGTCTAGCCGAGTGGGTTTGGGTCTAGCCGAGTGGGTTTGGGTCAATCCGAGTGGGTTTGGGTCTAGCCGAGTGGTTTGGATCTAGCCGAGTGGGTTTGGGTCTGGCCGAGTGGGTTTGGGTCTAGCCAGTGAGTTTGGGTCTAGCCGAGTGGGCTTGGGTCTAGCGGAGTGGGTTAGGGTCCAGCGGAGTGGGTTTGGGTCTAGCGGAGTGGGTTTGGGTCTAGCGGAGTGGGTTTGGGTCTAGCGGAGTTGGTTTGGGTCTAGCGGAGTGGGTTTGGGTCTAGCGGAGTGTGTTTGGGTCTAGCCGAGTGGGTTTAGGTCCAGCCGAGTGGGTTTGGGTCTAGCGGAGTGTTTTTGGGTCTAGCCGAGTGGGTTTGGGCCTAGCCGAGTGGGTTTGGGTCTAGCCGAGTGCGTTTGGGTCTAGCTGACTGGGTTTGGGTCCAGCTGAGTGGGTTTGGGTCTAGAGGAGTGGGTTTGGGTCTCGCCGAGTGGGTTTGTGTCTAGCCGATTGGGTTTGGGTCGAGCCGAGTACGTTTGGGTATAGCCGAGTGGGTTTGGGTCTATCCGAGTGTGTTGGGGTCTAGCCGAGTGGGTTTGGGTCTAGCCGAGTGGGTTTGGGTCTAGCCGAGTGGGTTTGGGTCTCGCCGAGTGGGTTTGGTCCTAGACGAGTGGGTTTGGGTCTAGCCGAGTGGGTTTGTGTCTAGCCGAGTGGGTTTGGCTCTACCCGAGTGGGTTTGGGTCTATCCGAGTGGGTTTGGGTCAGGCCGAGTGGGTTTGGGTCGAACCGAGTGGGTTTGGGTCTAGCCGAGTGGGTTTGGGTCTAGCCGAGTGGGTTTGGTCTAGCCGAGTGGGTTTGGGTCTAGCCGAGTGTGTTTGGGTCTAGCCGAGTGGGTTTGAGTCTAGCCGAGTGGGTTTGGGTCTAACGGAGTGGGTTTGAGTCAAGCGGAGTGGGTTTGGGTCTAGCGGAGTGGCTTTGGGTCTAGCGGAGTGGGTTTACATCTAGCGGAGTGTGTTTGCGTCTAGCGGAGTGGGTTTGGGTCTAGCGGACTGGGTTTGGGCCTAGCGGAATGGGTTTGGGTCTAGCCGAGTGGGTTTGCGTCTAGCCGACTGGGTTTGGGTCTAGACGAGTGGGTTTGGGTCTAGAGGAGTGGGTTTGTGTCTCGCCGAGTGGGTTTGTGTCTCGCCGAGTGGGTTTGTGTCTAGCCGAGTGGTTTTGGGTCTAGCCGAGTGGGTTTGTGTACAGCCGAGTGGGTTTGGGTCTAGCAGAGTGGGTTTGGGTCTAGCCGAGTGGGTTTGGGTGTAGCCGAGTGGGTTTGGTCTAGCCGAGTGGGTTTGGGTCTAGCCGAGTATGTTTGGGTCTAGCGGAGTGGGTTTGGGTCTAGCGGAGTGGGTTTGGGTCTAGCGGAGTGGGTTTGGGTCTAGCGGAGTGGGTTTTGGTCTAACCGAGTGGGTTTGCGTCTAGCCGAGTGGGTTTGGGTCTAGCCGAGTGGGTTTGGGTCTAGCCGAGTGGGTTTGGGTCTAGCCGAGTATGTTTGGGTCTAGCCGAGTTGGTTTGAGTCTAGCCGAGTGGGTTTGGGTCTAACGGAGTGGGTTTCAGTCAAGCGGAGTGGGTTTGGGTCTAGCGGAGTGGCTTTGGGTCTAGCGGAGTGGGTTTACGTCTACCGGAGTGTGTTTGCGTCAAGCGGTGTGGGTTTGGGTCTAGCGGAGTGGGTTTGGGTCTACTGGACTGGGTTTTGGGTCTAGCCGAGTGGGTTTGGGTCTAGTGGATTGGGTTCGGGTCTAGCGGAGTGGGTTTGGGTCTAGCCGAGTGGGTTTGGGTCTAGCCGAGTGGGTTTGGGTCTAGCCGAGTGTGTTTGGGTCTAGCCGAGTGGGTTTGGGTCTAACGGAGTGGGTTTGAGTCAAGCGGAGTGGGTTTGGGTCTAGCGGAGTGGCTTTGGGTCTAGCGGAGTGGGATTACGTCTCGCGGAGTGTGTTTGCGTCTAGCGGAGTGGGTTTGGGTTTAGCGGACTGGAATTGGGCCTAGCGGAATGGGTTTGGGTCTAGCCGAGTGGGTTTGCATCCAGCCGACTGGGTTTGGGTCTAGCCGAGTGGGTTTGGTTCTAGCCGAGTGGGTTTGGGTATAGCCGAGTGGGTTTGGGTCTAGCAGAGTGGGTTTGGGTCTGGCCGAGTGGGTTTGGGTCTAGCCGAGTGGGTTTGGTCCAGCCTAGTGGGTTTAGGTCTAGCCGAGTATGTTTGGGTCTAGCGGAGTGGGTTTGGGTCTAGCCTAGTGGGTTTGGGTCTAGCCTAGTGGGTTTGGCTCTAGCGGAGTGGGTTTTAGTCTAGCGGAGTGGGTTTGGGTCTAGCGGAGTGGGTTTGGGTCTAGCGGAGTGGGTTTGGGTCTAGCGGAGTGGGTCTACGTCTAGCGGAGTGTGTTTGCATCTAGCGGAGAGGGTTTGGGCCTAGCGGACTGGGTTTGGGCCTAGCGGAGTGGGTTTGGGTCTAGCCAAGTGGGTTTGGGTCTAGCCGACTGGGTTTGGGTCTAGCCGAGTGGGCTTCGGTCTAGCCGACTGGGTTTGGGTCAAGCCGAGTGGGTTTGGGTTTAGCCGAGTGGGTTTGGGACTAGACGAGTGGGTTTGGGTCTAGCCGACTGGGTTTGGGTCTAGCAGAGTGGGTTTGTGTGTAGCCGAGTGGGTTTGTGTCTAGCCGAGTGGGTGTGGGTCTAGCCGAGTGGGTTAGGGTCCAACGGAGTCGGTTTGAGTCAAGCGGAGTGGGTTTGGGTCTAGCGGAGTGGCTTTGGGTCTAGCGGAGTGGGTTTACGTCTAGCGGAGTGTGTTTGCGTCTAGCGGAGTGGGTTTGGGTCTAGCGGACTGGGTTTGGGCCTAGCGGAATGGGTTTGGGTCTAGCCGAGTGGGTTTGCGTCTAGCCGACTGGGTTTGGGTCTAGACGAGTGGGTTTGGGTCTAGAGGAGTGGGTTTGTGTCTCGCCGAGTGGGTTTGTGTTCAGCCGAGTGGGTTTGGGTCTAGCCGAGTGGGTTTGTGTATAGCCGAGTGGTTTTGGTTCTAGCAGAGTGGGTTTGGGTCTAGCCGAGTGCGTTTGGGTCTGGCCGAGTGGGTTTGGTCTAGCCGAGTGGGTTTGGGTCTAGCCGAGTATGTTTGGGTCTAGCGGAGTGGGTTTGGGTCTAGCGGAGTGGGTTTGGGTCTAGCGGTGTGGGTTTGGGTCTAGCGGAGTGGGTTTTGGTCTAACCGAGTGGGTTTGCATCTAGCCGAGTGGGTTTGGGTCTAGCCGAGTGGGTTTGGGTCTAGCCGAGTGGTTTTGGGTCTAGCCGAGTGGGTTTGGGTCTAGCCGAGTGGGTTTGGGTCTAGCCGATTGGGTTTGGGTTTAGCCTAGTGGGTTTGGGTCTAGCCTAGTGGGTTTGGGTCTAGCGGAGTGGGTTTGGGTCTAGCGGAGTGTGTTTGGTTCTAGAGGAGTGGGTTTGGGTCTACTGGTCTGGGTTTTGGGTCTAGCCGAGTGGGTTTGGGTCTAGTGGATTTGGTTCGGGTCTAGCGGAGTGGGTTTGGGTCTAGCGGAGTGGGTTTGGGTCTAGCCGATTGGGTTTGGGTCTAGCGGAGTGGGTTTGGGTCTAGCGGAGTGTGTTTGGGTCTAGCCGAGTGGGTTTGGGTCTAGCCGAGTGGGTTTGGGTCTAGCGGAGTGGTTTTGGGTCTAGCCGAGTGGGTTTGGGCCTAGCCGAGTGGGTTTGGGTCTAGCCGAGTGGGTTTGGGTCTAGCCGAGTGCGTTTGGGTCTAGCCGACTGGGTTTGGGTCCAGCTGAGTGGGTTTGGGTCTAGAGGTGTGGGTTTGGGTCTCGCCGAGTGGGTTTGTGTCTAGCCGAGTGGGTTTGGGTCGAGTCGAGTACGTTTGGGTATAGCCGAGTGGGTTTGGGTCTATCCGAGTGGGATTGGGTCTAGCCGAGGGGGTTTGGGTCCAGCCGAGTGGGTTGGGGTCTAGCCGAGTGGGTTTGGTCCTAGCCGAGTGGGTTTGGGTCTAGCCGAGTGGGTTTGTGTCTAGCCGAGTGGGTTTGGCTCTACCCGAGTGGGTTTGGGTCTATCCGAGTGGGTTTGGGTCAGGCCGAGTGGGTTTGGGTCGAACCGAGTGGGTTTGGGTCTAGCCGAGTGGGTTTGGGTCTAGCCGAGTGGGTTTGGTCTAGCCGAGTGGGTTTGGGTCTAGCCGAGTGTGTTTGGGTCTAGCCGAGTGGGTTTGAGTCTAGCCGAGTGGGTTTGGGTCTAACGGAGTGGGTTTGAGTCAAGCGGAGTGGGTTTGGGTCTAGCGGAGTGGCTTTGGGTCTAGCGGAGTGGGTTTACATCTAGCGGAGTGTGTTTGCGTCTAGCGGAGTGGGTTTGGGTCTAGCGGACTGGGTTTGGGCCTAGCGGAATGGGTTTGGGTCTAGCCGAGTGGGTTTGCGTCTAGCCGACTGGGTTTGGGTCTAGACGAGTGGGTTTGGGTCTAGAGGAGTGGGTTTGTGTCTCGCCGAGTGGGTTTGTGTCTCGCCGAGTGGGTTTGTGTCTAGCCGAGTGGTTTTGGGTCTAGCCGAGTGGGTTTGTGTACAGCCGAGTGGGTTTGGGTCTAGCAGAGTGGGTTTGGGTCTAGCCGAGTGGGTTTGGGTGTAGCCGAGTGGGTTTGGTCTAGCCGAGTGGGTTTGGGTCTAGCCGAGTATGTTTGGGTCTAGCGGAGTGGGTTTGGGTCTAGCGGAGTGGGTTTGGGTCTAGCGGAGTGGGTTTGGGTCTAGCGGAGTGGGTTTTGGTCTAACCGAGTGGGTTTGCGTCTAGCCGAGTGGGTTTGGGTCTAGCCGAGTGGGTTTGGGTCTAGCCGAGTGGGTTTGGGTCTAGCCGAGTATGTTTGGGTCTAGCCGAGTTGGTTTGAGTCTAGCCGAGTGGGTTTGGGTCTAACGGAGTGGGTTTCAGTCAAGCGGAGTGGGTTTGGGTCTAGCGGAGTGGCTTTGGGTCTAGCGGAGTGGGTTTACGTCTACCGGAGTGTGTTTGCGTCAAGCGGTGTGGGTTTGGGTCTAGCGGAGTGGGTTTGGGTCTACTGGACTGGGTTTTGGGTCTAGCCGAGTGGGTTTGGGTCTAGTGGATTGGGTTCGGGTCTAGCGGAGTGGGTTTGGGTCTAGCCGAGTGGGTTTGGGTCTAGCCGAGTGGGTTTGGGTCTAGCCGAGTGTGTTTGGGTCTAGCCGAGTGGGTTTGGGTCTAACGGAGTGGGTTTGAGTCAAGCGGAGTGGGTTTGGGTCTAGCGGAGTGGCTTTGGGTCTAGCGGAGTGGGATTACGTCTCGCGGAGTGTGTTTGCGTCTAGCGGAGTGGGTTTGGGTTTAGCGGACTGGAATTGGGCCTAGCGGAATGGGTTTGGGTCTAGCCGAGTGGGTTTGCATCCAGCCGACTGGGTTTGGGTCTAGCCGAGTGGGTTTGGTTCTAGCCGAGTGGGTTTGGGTATAGCCGAGTGGGTTTGGGTCTAGCAGAGTGGGTTTGGGTCTGGCCGAGTGGGTTTGGGTCTAGCCGAGTGGGTTTGGTCCAGCCTAGTGGGTTTAGGTCTAGCCGAGTATGTTTGGGTCTAGCGGAGTGGGTTTGGGTCTAGCCTAGTGGGTTTGGGTCTAGCCTAGTGGGTTTGGCTCTAGCGGAGTGGGTTTTAGTCTAGCGGAGTGGGTTTGGGTCTAGCGGAGTGGGTTTGGGTCTAGCGGAGTGGGTTTGGGTCTAGCGGAGTGGGTCTACGTCTAGCGGAGTGTGTTTGCATCTAGCGGAGAGGGTTTGGGCCTAGCGGACTGGGTTTGGGCCTAGCGGAGTGGGTTTGGGTCTAGCCAAGTGGGTTTGGGTCTAGCCGACTGGGTTTGGGTCTAGCCGAGTGGGCTTCGGTCTAGCCGACTGGGTTTGGGTCAAGCCGAGTGGGTTTGGGTTTAGCCGAGTGGGTTTGGGACTAGACGAGTGGGTTTGGGTCTAGCCGACTGGGTTTGGGTCTAGCAGAGTGGGTTTGTGTGTAGCCGAGTGGGTTTGTGTCTAGCCGAGTGGGTGTGGGTCTAGCCGAGTGGGTTAGGGTCCAACGGAGTCGGTTTGAGTCAAGCGGAGTGGGTTTGGGTCTAGCGGAGTGGCTTTGGGTCTAGCGGAGTGGGTTTACGTCTAGCGGAGTGTGTTTGCGTCTAGCGGAGTGGGTTTGGGTCTAGCGGACTGGGTTTGGGCCTAGCGGAATGGGTTTGGGTCTAGCCGAGTGGGTTTGCGTCTAGCCGACTGGGTTTGGGTCTAGACGAGTGGGTTTGGGTCTAGAGGAGTGGGTTTGTGTCTCGCCGAGTGGGTTTGTGTTCAGCCGAGTGGGTTTGGGTCTAGCCGAGTGGGTTTGTGTATAGCCGAGTGGTTTTGGTTCTAGCAGAGTGGGTTTGGGTCTAGCCGAGTGCGTTTGGGTCTGGCCGAGTGGGTTTGGTCTAGCCGAGTGGGTTTGGGTCTAGCCGAGTATGTTTGGGTCTAGCGGAGTGGGTTTGGGTCTAGCGGAGTGGGTTTGGGTCTAGCGGTGTGGGTTTGGGTCTAGCGGAGTGGGTTTTGGTCTAACCGAGTGGGTTTGCATCTAGCCGAGTGGGTTTGGGTCTAGCCGAGTGGGTTTGGGTCTAGCCGAGTGGTTTTGGGTCTAGCCGAGTGGGTTTGGGTCTAGCCGAGTGGGTTTGGGTCTAGCCGATTGGGTTTGGGTTTAGCCTAGTGGGTTTGGGTCTAGCCTAGTGGGTTTGGGTCTAGCGGAGTGGGTTTGGGTCTAGCGGAGTGTGTTTGGTTCTAGAGGAGTGGGTTTGGGTCTACTGGTCTGGGTTTTGGGTCTAGCCGAGTGGGTTTGGGTCTAGTGGATTTGGTTCGGGTCTAGCGGAGTGGGTTTGGGTCTAGCGGAGTGGGTTTGGGTCTAGCCGATTGGGTTTGGGTCTAGCGGAGTGGGTTTGGGTCTAGCGGAGTGTGTTTGGGTCTAGCCGAGTGGGTTTGGGTCTAGCCGAGTGGGTTTGGGTCTAGCGGAGTGGTTTTGGGTCTAGCCGAGTGGGTTTGGGCCTAGCCGAGTGGGTTTGGGTCTAGCCGAGTGGGTTTGGGTCTAGCCGAGTGCGTTTGGGTCTAGCCGACTGGGTTTGGGTCCAGCTGAGTGGGTTTGGGTCTAGAGGTGTGGGTTTGGGTCTCGCCGAGTGGGTTTGTGTCTAGCCGAGTGGGTTTGGGTCGAGTCGAGTACGTTTGGGTATAGCCGAGTGGGTTTGGGTCTATCCGAGTGGGATTGGGTCTAGCCGAGGGGGTTTGGGTCCAGCCGAGTGGGTTGGGGTCTAGCCGAGTGGGTTTGGTCCTAGCCGAGTGGGTTTGGGTCTAGCCGAGTGCGTTTGGGTCTAGCCAACTGGGTTTGGGTCCAGCTGAGTGGGTTTGGGTCTAGAGGTGTGGGTTTGGGTCTCGACGAGTGGGTTTGTGTCTAGCCGAGTGGGTTTGGGTCGAGCCGAGTACGTTTGGGTATAGCCGAGTGGGTTTGGGTCTAGACGAGTGGGTTGGGGTCTAGCCGAGTGGGTTTGGGTCTAGCCGAGTGGGTTGGGGTCTAGCCGAGTGGGTTTGGGTCTAGCCGAGTGGGTTTGGATCTAGCCGAGTGGGTTTGGGCCTAGCCGAGCGGGTTTGGGTCTAGCCGAGTGGGTTGGGGTCCAGCCGACTGGGTTTGGGTCTAGCCGAGTGGGTTTGGGTCTAGATGAGTGAGTTTGAGTCTAGCCGAGTGGGTTTGGGTCTAGCCGAGTGGGTTTGGGTCAATCCGAGTGGGTTTGGGTCTAGCCGAGTGGTTTGGGTCTAGCCGAGTGGGTTTGGGTCTGGCCGAGTGGGTTTGGGTCTAGCCAGTGAGTTTGGGTCTAGCCGAGTGGGCTTGGGTCTAGCGGAGTGGGTTAGGGTCCAGCGGAGTGGGTTTGGGTCTAGCGGAGTGGGTTTGGGTCTAGCGGAGTGGGTTTGGGTCTAGCGGAGTTGGTTTGGGTCTAGCGGAGTGGGTTTGGGTCTAGCGGAGTGTGTTTGGGTCTAGCCGAGTGGGTTTAGGTCCAGCCGAGTGGGTTTGGGTCTAGCCGAGTGGGTTTGGGTCTAGCCGAGTGGGTTTGGGTCTAGCCGATTGGGTTTGGGTTTAGCCTAGTGGGTTTGGGTCTAGCCTAGTGGGTTTGGGTCTAGCGGAGTGGGTTTGGGTCTAGCGGAGTGTGTTTGGTTCTAGAGGAGTGGGTTTGGGTCTACTGGTCTGGGTTTTGGGTCTAGCCGAGTGGGTTTGGGTCTAGTGGATTTGGTTCGGGTCTAGCGGAGTGGGTTTGGGTCTAGCGGAGTGGGTTTGGGTCTAGCCGATTGGGTTTGGGTCTAGCGGAGTGGGTTTGGGTCTAGCGGAGTGTGTTTGGGTCTAGCCGAGTGGGTTTGGGTCTAGCCGAGTGGGTTTGGGTCTAGCGGAGTGGTTTTGGGTCTAGCCGAGTGGGTTTGGGCCTAGCCGAGTGGGTTTGGGTCTAGCCGAGTGGGTTTGGGTCTAGCCGAGTGCGTTTGGGTCTAGCCGACTGGGTTTGGGTCCAGCTGAGTGGGTTTGGGTCTAGAGGTGTGGGTTTGGGTCTCGCCGAGTGGGTTTGTGTCTAGCCGAGTGGGTTTGGGTCGAGTCGAGTACGTTTGGGTATAGCCGAGTGGGTTTGGGTCTATCCGAGTGGGATTGGGTCTAGCCGAGGGGGTTTGGGTCCAGCCGAGTGGGTTGGGGTCTAGCCGAGTGGGTTTGGTCCTAGCCGAGTGGGTTTGGGTCTAGCCGAGTGTGTTTGGGTCTAGCCAACTGGGTTTGGGTCCAGCTGAGTGGGTTTGGGTCTAGAGGTGTGGGTTTGGGTCTCGCCGAGTGGGTTTGTGTCTAGCCGAGTGGGTTTGGGTCGAGCCGAGTACGTTTGGGTATAGCCGAGTGGGTTTGGGTCTAGACGAGTGGGTTGGGGTCTAGCCGAGTGGGTTTGGGTCTAGCCGAGTGGGTTGGGGTCTAGCCGAGTGGGTTTGGGTCTAGCCGAGTGGGTTTGGATCTAGCCGAGTGGGTTTGGGCCTAGCCGAGCGGGTTTGGGTCTAGCCGAGTGGGTTGGGGTCCAGCCGACTGGGTTTGGGTCTAGCCGAGTGGGTTTGGGTCTAGCCGAGTGAGTTTGAGTCTAGCCGAGTGGGTTTGGGTCTAGCCGAGTGGGTTTGGGTCAATCCGAGTGGGTTTGGGTCTAGCCGAGTGGTTTGGATCTAGCCGAGTGGGTTTGGGTCTGGCCGAGTGGGTTTGGGTCTAGCCAGTGAGTTTGGGTCTAGCCGAGTGGGCTTGGGTCTAGCGGAGTGGGTTAGGGTCCAGCGGAGTGGGTTTGGGTCTAGCGGAGTGGGTTTGGGTCTAGCGGAGTGGGTTTGGGTCTAGCGGAGTTGGTTTGGGTCTAGCGGAGTGGGTTTGGGTCTAGCGGAGTGTGTTTGGGTCTAGCCGAGTGGGTTTAGGTCCAGCCGAGTGGGTTTGGGTCTAGCGGAGTGTTTTTGGGTCTAGCCGAGTGGGTTTGGGCCTAGCCGAGTGGGTTTGGGTCTAGCCGAGTGGGTTTGGGTCTAGCCGAGTGCGTTTGGGTCTAGCTGACTGGGTTTGGGTCCAGCTGAGTGGGTTTGGGTCTAGAGGAGTGGGTTTGGGTCTCGCCGAGTGGGTTTGTGTCTAGCCGATTGGGTTTGGGTCGAGCCGAGTACGTTTGGGTATAGCCGAGTGGGTTTGGGTCTATCCGAGTGTGTTGGGGTCTAGCCGAGTGGGTTTGGGTCTAGCCGAGTGGGTTTGGGTCTAGCCGAGTGGGTTTGGGTCTCGCCGAGTGGGTTTGGTCCTAGACGAGTGGGTTTGGGTCTAGCCGAGTGGGTTTGTGTCTAGCCGAGTGGGTTTGGCTCTACCCGAGTGGGTTTGGGTCTATCCGAGTGGGTTTGGGTCAGGCCGAGTGGGTTTGGGTCGAACCGAGTGGGTTTGGGTCTAGCCGAGTGGGTTTGGGTCTAGCCGAGTGGGTTTGGTCTAGCCGAGTGGGTTTGGGTCTAGCCGAGTGTGTTTGGGTCTAGCCGAGTGGGTTTGAGTCTAGCCGAGTGGGTTTGGGTCTAACGGAGTGGGTTTGAGTCAAGCGGAGTGGGTTTGGGTCTAGCGGAGTGGCTTTGGGTCTAGCGGAGTGGGTTTACATCTAGCGGAGTGTGTTTGCGTCTAGCGGAGTGGGTTTGGGTCTAGCGGACTGGGTTTGGGCCTAGCGGAATGGGTTTGGGTCTAGCCGAGTGGGTTTGCGTCTAGCCGACTGGGTTTGGGTCTAGACGAGTGGGTTTGGGTCTAGAGGAGTGGGTTTGTGTCTCGCCGAGTGGGTTTGTGTCTCGCCGAGTGGGTTTGTGTCTAGCCGAGTGGTTTTGGGTCTAGCCGAGTGGGTTTGTGTACAGCCGAGTGGGTTTGGGTCTAGCAGAGTGGGTTTGGGTCTAGCCGAGTGGGTTTGGGTGTAGCCGAGTGGGTTTGGTCTAGCCGAGTGGGTTTGGGTCTAGCCGAGTATGTTTGGGTCTAGCGGAGTGGGTTTGGGTCTAGCGGAGTGGGTTTGGGTCTAGCGGAGTGGGTTTGGGTCTAGCGGAGTGGGTTTTGGTCTAACCGAGTGGGTTTGCGTCTAGCCGAGTGGGTTTGGGTCTAGCCGAGTGGGTTTGGGTCTAGCCGAGTGGGTTTGGGTCTAGCCGAGTATGTTTGGGTCTAGCCGAGTTGGTTTGAGTCTAGCCGAGTGGGTTTGGGTCTAACGGAGTGGGTTTCAGTCAAGCGGAGTGGGTTTGGGTCTAGCGGAGTGGCTTTGGGTCTAGCGGAGTGGGTTTACGTCTACCGGAGTGTGTTTGCGTCAAGCGGTGTGGGTTTGGGTCTAGCGGAGTGGGTTTGGGTCTACTGGACTGGGTTTTGGGTCTAGCCGAGTGGGTTTGGGTCTAGTGGATTGGGTTCGGGTCTAGCGGAGTGGGTTTGGGTCTAGCGGAGTGTGTTTGGGTCTGGCCGAGTGGGTTTGGGTCTAGCCGAGTGGGTTTGGGTCTAGCGGAGTGGTTTTGGGTCTAGCCGAGTGGGTTTGGGCCTAGCCGATTGGGTTTGGGTCTAGCCGAGTGGGTTTGGGTCTAGCCGACTGGGTTTGGTTCCAGCTGAGTGGGTTTGGGTCTAGAGGTGAGGGTTTGGGTCTCGCTGAGTGGGTTTGTGTCTAGCCGAGTGGGTTTGGGTCGAGCCGAGTACGTTTGGGTATAGCCGAGTGGGTTTGGGTCTATCCAAGTGGGTTGGGGTCTGGCCGAGTGGGTTTGGGTCTAGCCGAGTGAGTTGGGGTCTAGCCGAGTGGGTTTGGGTCTAGCCGAGTGGGTTTGGGTCTATCCGAGTGGGTTTGTGTATAGCCGAGTGGGTTTGGGTCTAGCAGAGTGGGTTTGGGTCCAGCCGAGTGGGTTTGGGTCTAGCCGAGTGGGTTTGGTCTAGCCGAGTGGGTTTGGGTCTAGCCAAGTATGTTTGGGTCTAACGGAGTGGGTTTGGGTCCAGCGGAGTGGGTTTGGGTCTACTGGACTGGGTTTTGGGTCTAGCCGAGTGGGTTTGGGTCTAGTGGATTGGGTTCGGGTCTAGCGGAGTGGGTTTGGGTCTAGCGGAGTGGGTTTGGGTCTAGCCGATTGGGTTTGGGTCTAGCGGAGTGGGTTTGGGTCTTGCGGAGTGTGTTTGGGTCTAGCCGAGTGGGTTTGGGTCTAGCCGAGTGGGTTTGGGTCTAGCGGAGTGGTTTTGGGTCTAGCCGAGTGGGTTTGGGCCTAGCCGATTGGGTTTGGGTCTAGCCGAGTGGGTTTGGGTCTAGCCGAGTGCGTTTGGGTCTAGCCGACTGGGTTTGGGTCCAGCTGAGTGGGTTTGGGTCTAGAGTTGAGGGTTTGGGTCTCGCCGAGTGGGTTTGTGTCAAGCCGAGTGGGTTTGGGTCGAGCCGAGTACGTTTGGGTATAGCCGAGTGGGTTTGGGTCTATACGAGTGGGTTGGGGTCTAGCCGAGTGGGTTTGGGTCTAGCCGAGTGGGTTGGGTTCTAGCCGAGTGGGTTTGGGTCTAGCCGAGTGGGTTTGGGTCTCGCCGAGTGGGTTTGGTCCTAGCCGAGCGGGTTTGGGTCTAGCCGAGTGGGTTTGTGTCTAGCCGAGTGGGTTTGGCTCTACCGGAGTGGGTTTGGGTCTAGCCAAGTGGGTTTGGGTCTAGCCGAGTGGGTTTGGGTCTAGCCGAGTGGGTTTGGGTCTAGCGAGTGGGTTTGGGTCTAGCCGAGTGGGTTTGGGTCTAGCCGAGTGGGTTTGGGTCTAGCCGAGTGGGTTTGGGTCTAGCGAGTGGATTTGGGTCTAGCAGAGTGGGTTTGAGTCTAGCCGAGTGGGTTTGGGTCTAGCCGAGTGGGTTTGGTCTAGCCGAGTGGGTTTGGGTCTAGCCGAGTGTGTTTGGGTCTAGTCGAGTGGGTTTGAGTCTAGCCGAGTGGGTTTGGGTCCAACGGAGTGGGTTTGAGTCAAGCGGAGTGGGTTTGGGTCTAGCGGAGTGGCTTTGGGTCTAGCGGAGTGGGTTTACGTCTAGCGGAGTGTGTTTGCGTCTAGCGGAGTGGGTTTGGGTCTAGCGGACTGGGTTTGGGCCTAGCGGAATGGGTTTGGGTCTAGCCGAGTGGGTTTGCGTCTAGCCGACTGGGTTTGGGTCTAGACGAGTGGGTTTGGGTCTAGAGGAGTGGGTTTGTGTCTCGCCGAGTGGGTTTGTGTCTACCCGAGTGGGTTTGGGTCTAGCCGAGTGGGTTCGTGTATAGCCGAGTGGGTTTGGGTCCAGCAGAGTGGGTTTGGGTCATCAGAGTGGGTTTGGGTCTAGCCGAGTGGGTTTGGTCTAGCCGAGTGGGTTTGGGTCTAGCCGAGTATGATTGGGTCTAGCGGAGTGGGTTTGGGTCTAGCGGAATGGGTTTGGGTCTAGCGGAGTGGGTTTGGGTCTAGCGGAGTGGGTTTTGGTCTAACCGAGTGGGTTTGCGTCTAGCCGAGTGGGTTTGGGTCTAGCCGAGTGTGTTTGGGTCTAGCCGAGTGGGTTTGGGTCTATCCGAGTGGGTTTGGGTCTAGCCGAGTGGGTTTGGGTCTAGCCGATTGGGTTTGGGTCTAGCCTAGTGGGTTTGGGTCTAGCCTAGTGGGTTTGGGTCTAGCGGAGTGGGTTTGGGTCTAGTGGATTGGGTTCGGGTCTAGCGGAGTGGGTTTGGGTCTAGCCGATTGGGTTTGGGTCTAGCGGAGTGGGTTTGGGTCCAGCGGAGTGGGTTTGGGTCTAGCCGAGTGGGTTTAGGTCTAGCCGAGTGGGTTTGGGTCTAGCGGAGTGGTTTTGGGTCTAGCCGATTGCGTTTGGGTTTGGCCGAGTGGGTTTGGGTCTCGCCGAGTGCGTCTGGGTCTAGAGGTGAGGGTTTGGGTCTCGCCGAGTGGGTTTGTGTCTAGCCGAGTGGGTTTGGGTCGAGCCGAGTACGTTTGGGTATAGCCGAGTGGGTTTGGGTCTATCCGAGTGGGTTGGGGTCTAGCCGAGTGGGTTTGGGTCTAGCCGAGTGGGTTGGGGTCTAGCCGAGTGGGTTTGTGTCTAGCCGAGTGGGTTTGGGTCTAGCCGAGTGGGTTTGGGTCTCGCCAAGTGGGTTTGGTCCTAGCCGAGTGGGTTTGGGTCTAGCCGATTGGGTTTGTGTCTAGCCGAGTGGGTTTGGCTCTACCGGAGTGGTTTGGGTCTAGCCGAGTGGGTTTGGGTCTAGCCGAGTGGGTTTGGGTCTAGCCGAGTGGGTTTGGGTCTAGCGAGTGGGTTTGGGTCTAGCAGAGTGGGTTTGGGTCTAGCCGAGTGGGTTTGGGTCTAGCCGAGTGGGTTTGGTCTAGCCGAGTGGGTTTGGGTCTAGCCGAGTGGGTTTGGGTCTAGCCGAGTGGGTTTGGGTCTAGCGGAGTGGGTTTGGGTCTACTGGACTGGGTTTTGGGTCCAGCCGAGTGGGTTTGGGTCCAGTGGATTGGGTTTGGGTCTAGCGGAGTGGGTTTGGGTCTAACGGAGTGGGTTTGGGTCTAGCCGATTGGGTTTTGGGTCCGGCCGACTGGGTTTGGGTCTAGCGGAGTGTGTTTGCGTCTAGCCGAGTGGGTTTGGGTCTAGCCGAGTGAGTTTGGGTCGAGCCGAGTACGTTTGGGTATAGCCGAGTGGGTTTGGGTCTATCCGAGTGGGTTGGGGTCTAGCCGTGTGGGTTTGGGTCTAGTCGAGTGGGTTTGGGTCTCGCCGAGTGGGTTTGGTCCTAGCCGAGTGGGTTTGGGTCTAGCTGAGTGGGTTTGTGTCTAGCCGAGTGGGTTTGGCTCTACCGGAGTGGGTTCGGGTCTAGCCGAGTGGGTTTTGGTCTAGCCGAGTGGGTTTGGGTCTAGCCGAGTGGGTTTGGGTCTAGCCGAGTGGGTTTGGGTCTAGCGAGTGGGTTTGGGTCTAGCAGAGTGGGTTTGGGTCTAGCCGAGTGGGTTTGGGTCTAGCCGAGTGGGTTTGGTCTAGCCGAGTGTGTTTGGGTCTAGCCGAGTGGGTTTGGGTCTAGCCGAGTGGGTTTGGGTCTAACGGAGTGGGTTTGAGTCAAGTGGAGTGGGTTTGGGTCTAGCGGAGTGGCTTTGGGTCTAGCGGAGTGGGTTTACGTCTAGCGGAGTGTGTTTGCGTCTAGCGGAGTGGGTTTTGGTCTAGCGGACTGGGATTGGGCCTAGCGGAATGGGTTTGGGTCTAGCCGAGTGGTTTTGCATCCAGCCGACTGGGTTTGGGTCTAGCCGAGTGGGTTTGGGTCTAGAGGAGTGGGTTTGTGTCTCGCCGAGTGGGTTTGTGTCTAGCCGAGTGGGTTTGGTTCTAGCCGAGTGGGTTTGGGTATAGCCGAGTGGGTTTGGGTCTAGCAGAGTGGGTTTGGGTCTGGCCGAGTGGGTTTGGGTCTAGCCGAGTGGGTTTGGTCCAGCCGAGTGGGTTTAGGTCTAGCCGAGTATGTTTGGGTCTAGCGGAGTGGGTTTGGGTCTAGCCGAGTGGGTTTGGGTCTAGCCGAGTGGGTTTGGGTCTAACCGAGTGGGTTTGGGTCCAGCGAGTGGGTTTGGGTCTAGCAGAGTGGGTTTGGGTCTAGCCGAGTGGGTTTGGGTCTAGCCGAGTGGGTTTGGTCTAGCCGAGTGGGTTTGGGTCCAGCCGAGTGTGTTTGGGTCTAGCCGAGTGGGTTTGAGTCTAGCCGAGTGGGTTTGGGTCTAACGGGGTGGGTTTGAGTCAAGCGGAGTGGGTTTGGGTCTAGCGGAGTGGCTTTGGGTCTAGCGGAGTGGGTTTACGTCTAGCGGAGTGTGTTTGCGTCTAGCGGAGTGGGTTTGGGACTAGCGGACTGGGTTTGGGTCGAGCCGTGTGGGTTTGCGTCTAGCCGACTGGGTTTGGGTCTAGACGAGTGGGTTTGGGTCTAGAGGAGTGGGTTTGTGTCTCGCCGAGTGGGTTTGTGTCTACCCGAGTGGGTTTGGGTCTAGCCGAGTGGGTTTGGGTCCAGCCGAGTGGGTTTGGTCTAGCCGAGTGGGTTTGCGTCTAGCCGAGTATGATTGGGTCTAGCGGAGTGGGTTTGGGTTTAGCGGTGTGGGTTTGGGTGTAGCGTAGTGGGTTTGGGTCTAGCGGAGTGGGTTTGGGTCTAGCGGAGTGGGTTTGGGTCTAGCGGAGTGGGTTTGGGTCTACTGGACTGGGTTTTGGGTCTAGCCGAGTGGGTTTGGGTCTAGTGGATTGGGTTCCGGTCTAGCGGAGTGGGTTTGGGTCTAGTGGAGTGGGTTTGGGTCTAGCCGAGTGGGTTTGGGTCTCGCCGAGTGGGTTTGGTCCTAGCCGAGTGGGTTTGGGTCTAGCCGAGTGGGTTTGTGTCTAGCCGAGTGGGTTTGGCTCTACCGGAGTGGTTTGGGTCTAGCCGAGTGGGTTTGGGTCTAGCCGAGTGGGTTTGGGTCTAGCCGAGTGGGTTTGGGTCTAGCCGAGTGGGTTTGGGTCTAGTCGAGTGGGTTTGGGTCTCGCCGAGTGGGTTTGGTCCTAGCCGAGTGGGGTTGGGTCTAGCCGAGTGGGTTTGTGTCTAGCCGAGTGGGTTTGGCTCTACCGGAGTGGGTTTGGGTCTAGCCGAGTGGGTTTGGGTCTAGCCGAGTGGGTTTGGGTCTAGCCGAGTGGGTTTGGGTCTAGCCGAGTGGGTTTGGGTCTAGCGAGTGGGTTTGGGTCTAGCAGAGTGGGTTTGGGTCTAGCCGAGTGGGTTTGGGTCTAGCCGAGTGGGTTTGGTCTAGCCTAGTGGGTTTGTGTCTAGCCGAGTGGGTTTGGCTCTACCGGAGTGGGTTTGGGTCTAGCCGAGTGGGTTTGGGTCTAGCCGAGTGGGTTTGGGTCTAGCCGAGTGGGTTTGGGTCTAGCCGAGTGGGTTTGGATCTAGCGAGTGGGTTTGGGTCTAGCAGAGTGGGTTTGGGTCTAGCCAAGTGGGTTTGGGTCTAGCCGAGTGGGTTTGGTCTAGCCGAGTGGGTTTGGGTCTAGCCGAGTGTGTTTGGATCTAGCCGAGTGGGTTTGGGTCTAGCCGAGTGGGTTCGGGTCTAGCGGAGTGGGTTTGGGTATAGCCGAGTGGGTTTGGGTCTAGCCGAGTGGGTTTGGGTCTAGCGGAGTGGGCTTGGGTCTAGCCGAGTGGGTTTGGGTCTAGCCGAGTGGGTTTGGGTCTACCCGAGTGAGTTTGGTTCTACCCGAGTGGGTTTGGGTCTGGACGAGTGGGTTTGGGTCTAGCCGAGTGGGTTTGGGTCTAGCCGAGTGGGTTTGGGTCTAGCCGAGTGCGTTTGGGTCTAGCCGAGTGGGTTTGGGTCTAGCGGAGTGGGTTTGGGTCTAGCCCAGTGGGTTTGGGTCAAGCCGAGTGGTTTTGGGTCTGGCCTAGTGGGTTTGGGCCTAGCCGAGTGGGTTTGGGTCTAGCCGAGTGGGTTTGGGTCTAACGGAGTGGGTTTGGGACTAGCGGAGTGGGTTTGGGTCTAGCGGAGTGGGTTTGGGTGTAGCGGAGTGGGTTTGGGTGTAGCGGAGTGGGTTTGGATCTAGCGGAGTGGGTGTGGGTCTAGCCGAATTGGTTTGGGTCTAACGGAGTGGGTTTGCGTCTAGCGGAGTGGGTTTGAGTCTAGCGGAGCGGGTTTGGGTCTAGCGGAGTGGGTTTGAGTCTAGCGGAGTGCGTTTGGGTCTAGCGGAGTGGGTTTGGGTCTAGCCGAGTGGGTTTGGGTCTAGCCTAGTGGGTTTGGGTCTAGCCGAGTGGGTTTGGGTCTAGCCGAGTGGGTTTGGGTCTAGCCCAGTGGGTTTGGGTCAAGCCGAGTGGGTTTGGGTCTAGCCTAGTGGGTTTGGGCCTAGCCGAGTGGGTTTGGGTCCAGCCGAGTGGGTTTGGGTCTAGCGGAGTGGGTTTGGGTCTAGTGGAGTGGGTTTGGGTCTAGACGATTTGGTTTGGGTCTAGACGAGTGGGTTTGGGTCTAGCCGAGTTGGTTTGGGTCTAGTGGAGTGGGTTTGGGTCTAGCGCAATGGGTTTGCGTCTGGCGGAGTGGGTTTGTGTCCAGCAGAGTGGGTTTGGGTCTAGTGGAGTGGGTTTGCATCTAGCGGAATGGGTTTGCGTCTAGCGGAGTGGGTTTGTGTCTAGCGGAGTGGGTTTGGGTCTAGCGGAGTGGGTTTGCGTCTAGCGGAGTGGGTTTGGATCAAGCGGAGTGGGTTTGGGTCTAGCCGAGTGGGTTTGGGTCTAGCCGAGTGGGTTTGGGTCTAGCCAAGTGGGTTTGGCTCTAGCCGAGTGGGTTTGGGTCTAGCGGAGTGGGTTTGGGTCTAGCCGAGTGGGTTTGGGTCTAGCCGAGTGGGTTTGGGTCTAGCCGAGTGGGTTTTGGTTCTTGCCGAGTGGGTTTGGGTCTAGAGGAGTGGGCTTGGGTCTAGCCGAGTGGGTTTGGGTGTAGCCGAGTGGGTTTGGGTGTAGCCGAGTGGGTTTGGGTGTAGCCGAGGGGGTTTCGGTCCAGCCGAGTGCGTTTCGGTCTAGCCGAGTGGGTTTCGGTCAAGCCGAGTGGGTTCCTCCAAATCTGAGGAAAGACATCCTTGCCATAGAGGGGGTACTGAGAAGATTCACCAGACTGATTCCTGGGATGTCAGGACTTTCATATGAGGAAAGATTGGATAGACTCGGTTTGTACTCGATGGAATTTAGAAGATTGAGGGGGGATCTTATAGAAACCTGCAAAATTCTTAAGGGGTTGGACAAGCTAGATGCTGGAAGATTGTTCCCGATGTTGGGGGAGTCCAGAACAAGGGGTCACAGACTAAGGATAAGGGGGAATTCCTTTAGGACCGAAATGAGGAAAAAATTATTTACACAGAGAGTCGTGAGTCTCTGGAATTCTCTGCCACAGAAGGTAGTTGAGGCCAGTTCATAGGCTATATTTAAGAGGGCGTTGGATGTGGCACTTGTGGCTAAAGGGATCAGGGGGTATGGAGAGAAGGCAGGTATGGGATACTGAGTTGGATGATCAGCCATGATCACATTGAATGGCGGTGCAGGCTCGAAGGGCCGAATGGCCTACTCCTGCACCTATTTTCTATGTTTCTATGTTTTCTATGTTTGGGTCTAGCCGAGTGGGTTTGGGTCTAGCCGAGTGGGTTTGCGTCTAGCCGAGTGGGTTTGGGTCTAGCCGAGTGGGGTTGGGTCTAGCCGAGTGGGTTTGCGTCTAGCCGAGTGGGTTTGGGTCTAGCCGAGTGGGTTTGGGTCTAGCCGAGTGGGTTTGGGTCTAGCCGAGTGGGTTTGGGTCTAGCCGAGTGGGTTTGCGTCTAGCCGAGTGGGTTTGGGTCTAGCCGAGTGGGTTTGGGTCTAGCTGAGTGGCTTTGGGTGTAGCCGAGTGGGTTTGGGTCTAACCGAGTGGGTTTGGATCTAGCCGAGTGGGTTTGCTTCTAGACGAGTGGGTTTGGGTCTAGCCGAGTGGGTTTGGGACTAGCCGAGTGGGTTGGGGTCTAGCCGAGTGGGTTTGGGTCTAGCCGAATGGGTTTGGATCTAGCCGAGTGGGTTTGGGTCTTGCCGAGTGGGTTTTGGTCTAGCCGAGTGGTTTTGGGTCTAGCCGAGTGGGTTTGGGTCTAGCCGAGTGGGTTTGGGTCTAGCCGAGTGGGTTTGGGTCTAGACGAGTGGGTTTGCGTCTAGCCGAGTGGGTTTCGGTCTAGCCGAGTGGGTTTGGGACTAGCTGAGTAGGTTTGCGTCTAGCGGAGTGGGTTTGAGTCTAGCGGAGTGGGTTTGGGTCTAGCGGAGTGGGTTTGGGTGTAGCGGAGTGGGTTTGGGTCTCGCGGAGTGGGTTTGGGTCTAGCCGAGTGGGTTTGGGTCTAGCCGAGTGGGTTTGGGTCTAGCCCAGTGGGTTTAGGTCTGGCCTAGTGGGTTTGGGCCTAGCCATGTGGGTTTGGGTCTAGCCGAGTGGGTTTTCGTCTAGCGGAGTGGATTTGGGTCTAGCGGAGTGGGTTTGGTTCTAGCGGAGTGGGTTTGGGTGTAGCGGAGTGGGTTTGGGTCTAGCTGAGTGGGTTTGGGTCTAGCGGAGTGGGTTTGGGTCTAGCGGAGTGGGTTTGGGTGTAGCGGAGTGGGTTTGCGTCTAGCGGAGTGGGTTTGGGTCTAGCGGAGTGTGTGTGGGTCTCGCTGAGTTGGTTTGGGTCTAGCGGAGTAGGTTTGCGTCTAACCGAATGGGTTTGGATCTTGCCAAGTGGGTTTGGGTCTGGCCGAATAGGTTTGGGTCTAGCCGAGTGGGTTTGGGTCTAGCCGAGTGGGTTTCGGTCAAGCCGAGTGGGTTCCTCCAAATCTGAGGAAAGACATCCTTGCCATAGAGGGGGTACAGAGAAGATTCACCAGACTGATTCCTGGGATGTCAGGACTTTCATATGAGGAAAGATTGGATAGACTCGGTTTGTACTCGATGGAATTTAGAAGATTGAGGGGGGATCTTATAGAAACCTGCAAAATTCTTAAGGGGTTGGACAAGCTAGATGCTGGAAGATTGTTCCCGATGTTGGGGGAGTCCAGAACAAGGGGTCACAGTCTAAGGATAAGGGGGAATTCCTTTAGGACCGAAATGAGGAAAAAATTATTTACACAGAGAGTCGTGAGTCTCTGGAATTCTCTGCCACAGAAGGTAGTTGAGGCCAGTTCATAGGCTATATTTAAGAGGGCGTTAGATGTGGCACTTGTGGCTAAAGGGATCAGGGGGTATGGAGAGAAGGCAGGTACGGGATACTGAGTTGGATGATCAGCCATGATCACATTGAATGGCGGTGCAGGCTCGAAGGGCCGAATGGCCTACTCCTGCACCTATTTTCTATGTTTCTATGTTTTCTATGTTTGGGTCTAGCCGAGTGGGTTTGGGTCTAGCCGAGTGGGTTTGCGTCTAGCCGAGTGGGTTTGCGTCTAGCCGAGTGGGGTTGGGTCTAGCCGAGTGGGTTTGCGTCTAGCCGAGTGGGTTTGGGTCTAGCCGAGTGGGTTTGGGTCTAGCCGAGTGGGTTTGGGTCTAGCCGAGTGGGTTTGGGTCTAGCCGAGTGGGTTTGCGTCTAGCCGAGTGGGTTTGCGTCTAGCCGAGTGGGTTTGGGTCTAGCCGAGTGGGTTTGGGTGTAGCCGAGTGGGTTTGGGTCTAACC
This sequence comes from Raja brachyura, assembly GCA_963514005.1. Next base: position 26,895,767 of record OY740815.1, on the reverse strand, counting down.
GAGTGGGTTTGGATCTAGCCGAGTGGGTTTGCTTCTAGACGAGTGGGTTTGGGTCCAGCCGAGTGGGTTTGGGACTAGCCGAGTGGGTTGGGGTCTAGCCGAGTGGGTTTGGGTCTAGCCGAATGGTTTGGATCTAGCCGAGTGGGTTTGGGTCTTGCCGAGTGGGTTTTGGTCTAGCCGAGTGGTTTTGGGTCTAGCCGAGTGGGTTTGGGTCTAGCCGAGTGGGTTTGGGTCTAGCCGAGTGGGTTTGGGTCTAGACGAGTGGGTTTGCGTCTAGCCGAGTGGGTTTCGGTCTAGCCGAGTGGGTTTGGGACTAGCTGAGTAGGTTTGCGTCTAGCGGAGTGGGTTTGAGTCTAGCGGAGTGGGTTTGGGTCTAGCGGAGTGGGTTTGGGTGTAGCGGAGTGGGTTTGGGTCTCGCGGAGTGGGTTTGGGTCTAGCCGAGTGGGTTTGGGTCTAGCCGAGTGGGTTTGGGTCTAGCCCAGTGGGTTTAGGTCTGGCCTAGTGGGTTTGGGCCTAGCCATGTGGGTTTGGGTCTAGCCGAGTGGGTTTTCGTCTAGCGGAGTGGATTTGGGTCTAGCGGAGTGGGTTTGGTTCTAGCGGAGTGGGTTTGGGTGTAGCGGAGTGGGTTTGGGTCTAGCTGAGTGGGTTTGGGTCTAGCGGAGTGGGTTTGGGTCTAGCGGAGTGGGTTTGGGTGTAGCGGAGTGGGTTTGCGTCTAGCGGAGTGGGTTTGGGTCTAGCGGAGTGTGTGTGGGTCTCGCTGAGTTGGTTTGGGTCTAGCGGAGTAGGTTTGCGTCTAGCCGAATGGGTTTGGATCTTGCCAAGTGGGTTTGGGTCTGGCCGAATAGGTTTGGGTCTAGCCGAGTGGGTTTGGGTCTAGCCGAGTGGGTTTGGGTGTAGCCGAGTGGGTTTGGGTGTTGCCGAGTGGGTTGGGTGTAGCCGAGTGGGTTTGGGTGTAGCCCAGTGGGTTTGGGTGTAGCGGAGTGGGTTTGGGTCTAGCGGAGTGGGTTTGGGTCTAGCGGAGTGGGTTTGGGTCTAGCCGAGTGGGTTAAGGTCTAGCGGACTGGGTTTGGGTCTAGCGGAGTGGGTTTGGGTCCAGCGGACTGGGTTTGGGTCTAGCGGAGTGGGTGTGGGTCTAGCCGAGTTGGTTTGGGTCGAACGGAGAGGGTTTGCATCTAGCGGAGTGGGTTTGAGTCTAGCGGAGTGGGTTTGGGTCTAGCGGAGTGGGTTTGGGTCTAGCGGAGTGGGTTTGGGTCTAGCGGAGTGGGTTTGAGTCTAGCCGAGTGGTTTTGGGTCTAGCCCAGTGGGTTTGGGTCTAGCCCAGTGGGTTTGGGTCTAGCGGAGAGGGTTTGCGTCTAGCCGAATGGGTTTGGGTCTAGCCGAGTGGGTTTTGGTCTAGCCGAGTGGGTTTGGGTCTTGCCGAGTGGGTTTCGGTCTAGCCGAGTGGGTTTGGGTCTAGCCGAGTGGGTTTTGGACTAGCCGAGTGGGTTTGGGTCTAGCCGAGTGGGTTTGGGTCTAGACGAGTGGGTTTGGGTCTAGACGAGTGGGTTTGGGTCTAGCCGAGTGGGTTTGGGTCTGGCGGAGTGGGTTTGGGTCTAACGGAGTGGGTTTGGGTCTAGCGGAGTGGGTTTGGGTCTAGCGGAGTGGGTTTGCATCTAGCGGAGTGGGTTTGGGTCTAGCCGAGTGGGTTTGGGTCTAGCCGAGTGGGTTTGGGTCTAGCCCAGTGGGTTTAGGTCTGGCGGAGTGGGTTTGCGTCTAGCCGAGTGGGTTTGGGTCTAGCCAAGTGGGTTTGGGTCTAGCCGAGTGGGTTTGGGTCTAGACCAGTGGGTTTAGGTCTGGCGGAGTGGGTTTGCGTCTGGCCGAGTGGGTTTGGGTCTAGCCAAGTGGGTTTGGGTCTTGCCGAGTGGGATTGGGTCTTGCCGAGTGGGTTTGGTTCTAGCCGAGTGGGTTTGGGTGTAGCCGAGTGGGTTTGGGTATAGCCGAGTGGGTTTGGGTCTAGCCGAGTGGGTTTGGGTCTAGACAGGTGGGTTTGGGTCTAGACGAGTGGGTTTGGGTCTAGCCGAGTGGGTTTGGGTCTAGCGGAGTGGGTTTGGGTCTATCGGAGTGGGTTTGGGTCTAGCGGAGTGGGTTTGCGACTAGCGGAGTGGGTTTGGGTCTAGCCGAGTGGGTTTGGGTCTAGCCCAGTGGGTTTGGGTCTAGCCCAGTGGGTGTATGTCTGGCGGAGTGGGTTTGCGTCTAGCCGAATGGGTTTGGGTCTAGCCTAGTGGGTTTGGGTCTAGACGAGTGGGTTTGGGTCTAGACGAGTGGGTTTGGGTCTAGACAAGTGGGTTTGGGTCTAGCCGAGTGGGTTTGGGTCTAGCCGAGTGGGTTTGGGTCTAGCCGAGTGGGTTTGGGTCTAGCCGAGTGGGTTTGGGTCTAGCCGAGTGGGTTTGGGTCTTGCCGAGTGGGTTTGGGTCTAGCCGAGTGGTTTTGGGTCTAGCCGAGTGGGTTTGGGTCTAGCCGAGTGGGTTTGGGTCTCGCCGAGTGGGTTTGGGTCTAGACGAGTGGGTTTGGGTCTAGCCGAGTGGGTTTGGGTCTAGCCTAATGGGTTTGTGACTAGCCGAGTGGGTTTGCGTCTAGCGGAGTGGGTTTGAGTCTAGCGGAGTGGGTTTGGGTCTAGCGGAGTGGGTTTGGTGTAGCGGAGTGGGTTTGCGTCTAGCCGAATGGGTTTGGATCTAGCCGAGTGGTTTTGGGTCTAGCCGAATAGGTCTGGGTCTAGCGGAGTGGGTTTGGGTCTAGCCGAGTGTGTTTGGGTGTAGCCGAGTGGGTTTGGGTCTAGCCGAGTGGGTTTGGGTCTAGCAGAGTGGGTTTGGGACTAGCCGAGTGGGTTTGGGTCTAGCGGACTGGGTTTGAGTCTAGCGGAGTGGGTTTGGGTCTAGCGGAGTGGGTTTGGTGTAGCGGAGTGGGTTTGTGTCTAGCCGAATGGGTTTGGGTCTAGCCGAGTGGGTTTGGGTCTAGCCTAGTGGGTTTGGGTCTAGCCGAGTGGGTTTGGGTGTAGCCGAGTGGGTTTGGGTCTAACCGAGTGGGTTTGGATCTAGCCGAGTGGGTTTGCTTCTAGACGAGTGGGTTTGGGTCTAGCCGAGTGGGTTTGGGACTAGCCGAGTGGGTTGGGGTCTAGCCGAGTGGGTTTGGGTCTAGCTGAATGGGTTTGGATCTAGCCGAGTGGGTTTGGGTCTTGCCGAGTGGGTTTTGGTCTGGCCGAGTGGTTTTGGGTCTAGCCGAGTGGGTTTGGGTCTAGCCGAGTGGGTTTGGGTCTAGCCGATTGGGTTTGGGTCTAGACGAGTGGGTTTGCGTCTAGCCGAGTGGGTTTCGGTCTAGCCGAGTGGGTTTGGGACTAGCTGAGTAGGTTTGCGTCTAGCGGAGTGGGTTTGAGTCTAGCGGAGTGGGTTTGGGTCTAGCGGAGTGGGTTTGGGTGTAGCGGAGTGGGTTTGGGTCTCGCGGAGTGTGTTTGGGTCTAGCCGAGTGGGTTTGGGTCCAGCCGAGAGGGGTTTGGGTCTAGCCCAGTGGGTTTAGGTCTGGCCTAGTGGGTTTGGGCCTAGCCATGTGGGTTTGGGTCTAGCCGAGTGGGTTTTGGTCTAGCGGAGTGGATTTGGGTCTAGCGGAGTGGGTTTGGTTCTAGCGGAGTGGGTTTGGGTGTAGCGGAGTGGGTTTGGGTCTAGCTGAGTGGGTTTGGGTCTAGCCGAGTGGGTTTGGGTCTAGCGGAGTGGGTTTGGGTGTAGCGGAGTGGGTTTGGGTCTAGCGGAGTGGGTTTGGGTGTAGCGGAGTGGGTTTGCGTCTAGCGGAGTGGGTTTGGGTCTAGCGGAGTGTGTGTGGGTCTAGCTGAGTTGGTTTGGGTCTAGCGGAGTGGGTTTGCGTCTAGCCGAATGGGTTTGGATCTTGCCAAGTGGGTTTGGGTCTAGCCGAATAGGTTTGGTTCTAGCCGAGTGGGTTTGGGTCTAGCCGAGTGGGTTTGGGTGTAGCCGATTGGGTTTGGGTGTTGCCGAGTGGGTTGGGTGTAGACGAGTGGGTTTGGGTGTAGCCCAGTGGGTTTGGGTGTAGCGGAGTGGGTTTGGGTCTAGCGGAGAGGGTTTGGGTCTAGCGGAGTGGGTTTGGGTCTAGCCGAGTGGGTTTGGGTCTAGCGGACTGGGTTTGGGTCTAGCGGAGTGGGTTTGGGTCCAGCGGACTAGGTTTGGGTCTAGCGGAGTGGGTGTGGGTCTAGCCGAGTTGGTTTGGGTCGAGCGGAGTGGGTTTGCATCTAGCGGAGTGGGTTTGAGTCTAGCGGAGTGGGTTTGGGTCTAGCGGAGTGGGTTTGGGTCTAGCGGAGTGGGTTTGGGTCTAGCGGAGTGGGTTTGAGTCTAGCCGAGTGGTTTTGGGTCTAGCCCAGTGGGTTTGGGTCTAGCCCAGTGGGTTTGGGTCTAGCGGAGTGGGTTTGCGTCTAGCCGAATGGGTTTGGGTCTAGCCGAGTGGGTTTTGGTCTAGCCGAGTGGGTTTGGGTCTTGCCGAGTGGGTTTGGGTCTAGCCGAGTGGGTTTGGGTCTAGCCGAGTGGGTTTTGGACTAGCCGAGTGGGTTTGGGTCTAGCCGAGTGGGTTTGGGTCTAGACGAGTGGGTTTGGGTCTAGCCGAGTGGGTTTGGGTCTGGCGGAGTGGGTTTGGGTCTAACGGAGTGGGTTTGGGTCTAGCGGAGTGGGTTTGGGTCTAGCGGAGTGGGTTTGCATCTAGCGGAGTGGGTTTGGGTCTAGCCGAGTGGGTTTGGGTCTAGCCGAGTGGGTTTGGGTCTAGCCCAGTGGGTTTAGGTCTGGCGGAGTGGGTTTGCGTCTAGCCGAGTGGGTTTGGGTCTAGCCAAGTGGGTTTGCGTCTAGCCGAGTGGGTTTGGGTCTAGACCAGTGGGTTTAGGTCTGGCGGAGTGGGTTTGCGTCTAGCCGAATGGGTTTGGATCTAGCCGAGTGGTTTTGGGTCTAGCGGAGTGGGTTTGGGTCTAGCCGAGTGGGTTTGGGTCTTGCCGAGTGGGTTTGGGTCTAGCGGAGTGGGTTTGGGTCTAGCCGAGTGGGTTTGGGTCTAGCGGACTGGGTTTGGGTCTAGCGGAGTGGGTTTGGGTCCAGCGGACTAGGTTTGGGTCTAGCGGAGTTGGTGTGGGTCTAGCCGAGTTGGTTTGGGTCGAGCGGAGTGGGTTTGCATCTAGCGGAGTGGGTTTGAGTCTAGCGGAGTGGGTTTGGGTCTAGCGGAGTGGGTTTGGGTCTAGCGGAGTGGGTTTGGGTCTAGCGGAGTGGGTTTGAGTCTAGCCGAGTGGTTTTGGGTCTAGCCCAGTGGGTTTGGGTCTAGCCCAGTGGGTTTGGGTCTAGCGGAGTGGGTTTGCGTCTAGCCGAATGGGTTTGGGTCTAGCCGAGTGGGTTTTGGTCTAGCCGAGTGGGTTTGGGTCTTGCCGAGTGGGTTTCGGTCTAGCCGAGTGGGTTTGGGTCTAGCCGAGTGGGTTTTGGACTAGCCGAGTGGGTTTGGGTCTAGCCGAGTGGGTTTGGGTCTAGACGAGTGGGTTTGGGTCTAGCTGAGTGGGTTTGGGTCTGGCGGAGTGGGTTTGGGTCTAACGGAGTGGGTTTGGGTCTAGCGGAGTGGGTTTGGGTCTAGCGGAGTGGGTTTGCATCTAGCGGAGTGGGTTTGGGTCTAGCCGAGTGGGTTTGGGTCTAGCCGAGTGGGTTTGGGTCTAGCCCAGTGGGTTTAGGTCTGGCGGAGTGGGTTTGCGTCTAGCCGAGTGGGTTTGGGTCTAGCCAAGTGGGTTTGGGTCTAGCCGAGTGGGTTTGGGTCTAGACCAGTGGGTTTAGGTCTGGCGGAGTGGGTTTGCGTCTAGCCGAATGGGTTTGGATCTAGCCGAGTGGTTTTGGGTCTAGCCGAGTGGGTTTGGGTCTAGCCGAGTGGGTTTGGGTCTTGCCGAGTGGGATTGGGTCTTGCCGAGTGGGTTTGGTTCTAGCCGAGTGGGTTTGGGTGTAGCCGAGTGGGTTTGGGTATAGCCGAGTGGGTTTGGGTCTAGCCGAGTGGGTTTGGGTCTAGACAAGTGGGTTTGGGTCTAGACGAGTGGGTTTGGGTCTAGCCGAGTGGGTTTGGGTCTAGCGGAGTGGGTTTGGGTCTAGCGGAGTGGGTTTGGGTCTATCGGAGTGGGTTTGGGTCTAGCGGAGTGGGTTTGCGACTAGCGGAGTGGGTTTGGGTCTAGCCGAGTGGGTTTGGGTCTAGCCGAGTGGGTTTGGGTCTAGCCCAGTGGGTGTAGGTCTGGCGGAGTGGGTTTGCGTCTAGCCGAATGGGTTTGGGTCTAGCCTAGTGGGTTTGGGTCTAGACGAGTGGGTTTGGGTCTAGACGAGTGGGTTTGGGTCTAGACAAGTGGGTTTGGGTCTAGCCGAGTGGGTTTGGGTCTAGCGGAGTGGGTTTGGGTTAAGCGGAGTGGGTTTGGGTCTAGCGGAGTGGGTTTGGGTCTAGCGGAGTGGGTTTGGGTCCAGCGGAGTGGGTTTGAGTCTAGCCGAGTGGGTTTGGGTCTAGCCGAGTGGGTTTGGGTCTAGCCGAGTGGGTTTGGGTCTTGCCGAGTGGGTTTGGGTCCAGCGGAGTGGGTTTGAGTCTAGCCGAGTGGGTTTGGGTCTAGCCGAGTGGGTTTGGGTCTAGCCGAGTGGGTTTGGGTCTAGCCGAGTGGGTTTGGGTCTAGCCGAGTGGGTTTGGGTCTTGCCGAGTGGGTTTGGGTCTAGCCGAGTGGTTTTGGGTCTAGCCGAGTGGGTTTGGGTCAAGCCGAGTGGGTTTGGGTCTCGCCGAGTGGGTTTGGGTCTAGACGAGTGGGTTTGGGACTAGCCGAGTGGGTTTGGGTCTAGCCTAATGGGTTTGTGACTAGCCGAGTGGGTTTGCGTCTAGCGGAGTGGGTTTGAGTCTAGCGGAGTGGGTTTGGGTCTAGCGGAGTGGGTTTGGTGTAGCGGAGTGGGTTTGCGTCTAGCCGAATGGGTTTGGATCTAGCCGAGTGGTTTTGGGTCTAGCCGAATAGGTCTGGGTCTAGCGGAGTGGGTTTGGGTCTAGCCGAGTGTGTTTGGGTGTAGCCGAGTGGGTTTGGGTCTAGCCGAGTGGGTTTGGGTCTAGCGGAGTGGGTTTGGGACTAGCCGAGTGGGTTTGGGTCTAGCGGACTGGGTTTGAGTCTAGCGGAGTGGGTTTGGGTCTAGCGGAGTGGGTTTGGTGTAGCGGAGTGGGTTTGTGTCTAGCCGAATGGGTTTGGGTCTAGCCGAGTGGGTTTGGGTCTAGCCTAGTGGGTTTGGGTCTAGCCGAGTGGGTTTCGGTCTAGCCGAGAGGGTTTGGGTCTAGCCCAGTGGGTTTGGGTCAAGCCGAGTGGGTTTGGGTCTAGCCTAGTGGGTTTGGGCCTAGCCGAGTGGGTTTGGGTCTAGCCCAGTGGGTTTGGGTCTAGCGGAGTGGGTTTGGGTCTAGCGGAGTGGGTTTGGGTCTAGACGATTTGGTTTGGGTCTAGACGAGTAGGTTTGGGTCTAGCCGGGTTGGTTTGGGTCTAGTGGAGTGGGTTTGGGTCTAGCGGAATGGGTTTGCGTCTAGCGGAGTGGGTTTGTGTCTAGCGGAGTGGGTTTGGGTCTAGCGGAGTGGGTTTGCTTCTAGCGGAGTGGGTTTGGATCAAGCGGAGTGGATTTGGGTCTAGCCGAGTGGGTTTGGGTCTAGCCGAGTGGGTTTGGGTCTAGCCAAGTGGGTTTGGCTCTAGCCGAGTGGGTTTGGGTCTTGCGGAGTGGGTTTGGGTCTAGCCGAGTGGGTTTGGGTCTAGCCGAGTGGGTTTGGGTCTAGCCGAGTGGGTTTTGGTTCTTGCCGAGTGGGTTTGGGTCTAGAGGAGTGGGCTTGGGTCTAGCCGAGTGGGTTTGGGTGTAGCCGAGTGGGTTTGGGTGTAGCCGAGTGGGTTTGGGTGTAGCCGAGTGGGTTTCGGTCCAGCCGAGTGCGTTTCGGTCTAGCCGAGTGGGTTTCGGTCAAGCCGAGTGGGTTCCTCCAAATCTGAGGAAAGACATCCTTGCCATAGAGGGGGTACAGAGAAGATTCACCAGACTGATTCCTGGGATGTCAGGACTTTCATATGAGGAAAGATTGGATAGACTCGGTTTGTACTCGATGGAATTTAGAAGATTGAGGGGGGATCTTATAGAAACCTACAAAATTCTTAAGGGGTTGGACAAGCTAGATGCTGGAAGATTGTTCCCGATGTTGGGGGAGTCCAGAACAAGGGGTCACAGTCTAAGGATAAGGGGGAATTCCTTTAGGACCGAAATGAGGAAAAAAATCTTTACACAGAGAGTCGTGAGTCTCTGGAATTCTCTGCCACAGAAGGTAGTTGAGGCCAGTTCATTGGCTATATTTAAGAGGGCGTTAGATGTGCCACTTGTGGCTAAAGGGATCAGGGGGTATGGAGAGAAGGCAGGTACGGGATACTGAGTTGGATGATCAGCCATGATCACATTGAATGGCGGTGCAGGCTCGAAGGGCCGAATGGCCTACTCCTGCACCTATTTTCTATGTTTCTATGTTTTCTATGTTTGGGTCTAGCCGAGTGGGTTTGGGTCTAGCCGAGTGGGTTTGGGTCTAGCCGAGTGGGTTTGGGTCTAGCCGAGTGGGTTTGCGTCTAGCCGAGTGGGTTTGGGTCTTGCCGAGTGGGTTTGGGTGTAGCCGAGTGGGTTTGGGTGTAGCCGAGTGGGTTTGGGTCTAACCGAGTGGGTTTGGATCTAGCCGAGTGGGTTTGCTTCTAGACGAGTGGGTTTGGGTCTATCCGAGTGGGTTTGGGACTAGCCGAGTGGGTTGGGGTCTAGCCGAGTGGGTTTGGGTCTAGCCGAATGGGTTTGGATCTAGCCGAGTGGGTTTGGGTCTTGCCGAGTGGGTTTTGGTCTAGCCGAGTGGTTTTGGGTCTAGCCGAGTGGGTTTGGGTCTAGCCGAGTGGGTTTGGGTCTAGCCGAGTGGGTTTGGGTCTAGACGAGTGGGTTTGCGTCTAGCCGAGTGGGTTTCGGTCTAGCCGAGTGGGTTTGGGACTAGCTGAGTAGGTTTGTGTCTAGCGGAGTGGGTTTGAGTCTAGCGGAGTGGGTTTGGGTCTAGCGGAGTGGGTTTAGGTGTAGCGGAGTGGGTTTGGGTCTCGCGGAGTGGGTTTGGGTCTAGCCGAGTGGGTTTGGGTCTAGCCGAGTGGGTTTGGGTCTAGCCCAGTGGGTTTAGGTCTGGCCTAGTGGGTTTGGGCCTAGCCATGTGGGTTTGGGTCTAGCCGAGTGGGTTTTGGTCTAGCGGAGTGGATTTGGGTCTAGCGGAGTGGGTTTGGTTCTAGCGGAGTGGGTTTGGGTGTAGCGGAGTGGGTTTGGGTCTAGCTGAGTGGGTTTGGGTCTAGCCGAGTGGGTTTGGGTCTAGCGGAGTGGGTTTGGGTCTAGCGGATTGGGTTTGGGTCTAGCGGAGTGGGTTTGGGTGTAGCGGAGTGGGTTTGCGTCTAGCGGAGTGGGTTTGGGTCTAGCGGAGTGTGTGTGGGTCTAGCTGAGTTGGTTTGGGTCTAGCGGAGTGTGTTTGCGTCTAGCCGAATGGGTTTGGACCTTGCCAAGTGGGTTTGGGTCTAGCCGAATAGGTTTGGGTCTAGCCGAGTGGGTTTGGGTCTAGCCGAGTGGGTTTGGGTGTAGCCGGGTGGGTTTGGGTGTTGCCGAGTGGGTTGGGTGTAGCCGAGTGGGTTTGGGTGTAGCCCAGTGGGTTTGGGTGTAGCGGAGTGGGTTTGGGTCTAGCGGAGTGGGTTTGGGTCTAGCGGAGTGGGTTTCGGTCTAGCCGAGTGGGTTTGGGTCTAGCCCAGTGGGTTTGGGTCAAGCCGAGTGGGTTTGGGTCTAGCCTAGTGGGTTTGGGCCTAGCCGAGTGGGTTTGGGTCTAGCCGAGTGGGTTTGGGTCTAGCGGAGTGGGTTTGGGTCTAGCGGAGTGGGTTGGGTCTAGACGATTTGGTTTGGGTCTAGACGAGTAGGTTTGGGTCTAGCCGAGTTGGTTTGGGTCTAGTGGAGTGGGTTTGGGTCTAGCGGAATGGGTTTGCGTCTAGCGGAGTGGGTTTGTGTCTAGCGGAGTGGGTTTGGGTCTAGCGGAGTGGGTTTGCTTCTAGCGGAGTGGGTTTGGATCAAGCGGAGTGGGTTTGGGTCTAGCCGAGTGGGTTTGGGTCTAGCCGAGTGGGTTTGGGTCTAGCCAAGTGGGTTTGGCTCTAGCCGAGTGGGTTTGGGTCTAGCGGAGTGGGTTTGGGTCTAGCCGAGTGGGTTTGGGTCTAGCCGAGTGGGTTTGGGTCTAGCCGAGTGGGTTTTGGTTCTTGCCGAGTGGGTTTGGGTCTAGAGGAGTGGGCTTGGGTCTAGCCGAGTGGGTTTGGGTGTAGCCGAGTGGGTTTGGGTGTAGCCGAGTGGGTTTGGGTGTAGCCGAGGGGGTTTCGGTCCAGCCGAGTGCGTTTCGGTCTAGCCGAGTGGGTTTCGGTCAAGCCGAGTGGGTTCCTCCAAATCTGAGGAAAGACATCCTTGCCATAGAGGGGGTACAGAGAAGATTCACCAGACTGATTCCTGGGATGTCAGGACTTTCATATGAGGAAAGATTGGATAGACTCGGTTTGTACTCGATGGAATTTAGAAGATTGAGGGGGGATCTTATAGAAACCTACAAAATTCTTAAGGGGTTGGACAAGCTAGATGCTGGAAGATTGTTCCCGATGTTGGGGGAGTCCAGAACAAGGGGTCACAGTCTAAGGATAAGGGGGAATTCCTTTAGGACCGAAATGAGGAAAAAAATCTTTACACAGAGAGTCGTGAGTCTCTGGAATTCTCTGCCACAGAAGGTAGTTGAGGCCAGTTCATTGGCTATATTTAAGAGGGCGTTAGATGTGGCACTTGTGGCTAAAGGGATCAGGGGGTATGGAGAGAAGGCAGGTACGGGATACTGAGTTGGATGATCAGCCATGATCACATTGAATGGCGGTGCAGGCTCGAAGGGCCGAATGGCCTACTCCTGCACCTATTTTCTATGTTTCTATGTTTTCTATGTTTGGGTCTAGCCGAGTGGGTTTGGGTCTAGCCGAGTGGGTTTGGGTCTAGCCGAGTGGGTTTGGGTCTAGCCGAGTGGGTTTGCGTCTAGCCGAGTGGGTTTGGGTCTTGCCGAGTGGGTTTGGGTGTAGCCGAGTGGGTTTGGGTGTAGCCGAGTGGGTTTGGGTCTAACCGAGTGGGTTTGGATCTAGCCGAGTGGGTTTGCTTCTAGACGAGTGGGTTTGGGTCTAGCCGAGTGGGTTTGGGACTAGCCGAGTGGGTTGGGGTCTAGCCGAGTGGGTTTGGGTCTAGCCGAATGGGTTTGGATCTAGCCGAGTGGGTTTGGGTCTTGCCGAGTGGGTTTTGGTCTAGCCGAGTGGTTTTGGGTCTAGCCGAGTGGGTTTGGGTCTAGCCGAGTGGGTTTGGGTCTAGCCGAGTGGGTTTGGGTCTAGACGAGTGGGTTTGCGTCTAGCCGAGTGGGTTTCGGTCTAGCCGAGTGGGTTTGGGACTAGCTGAGTAGGTTTGCGTCTAGCGGAGTGGGTTTGAGTCTAGCGGAGTGGGTTTGGGTCTAGCGGAGTGGGTTTAGGTGTAGCGGAGTGGGTTTGGGTCTCGCGGAGTGGGTTTGGGTCTAGCCGAGTGGGTTTGGGTCTAGCCGAGTGGGTTTGGGTCTAGCCCAGTGGGTTTAGGTCTGGCCTAGTGGGTTTGGGCCTAGCCATGTGGGTTTGGGTCTAGCCGAGTGGGTTTTAGTCTAGCGGAGTGGATTTGGGTCTAGCGGAGTGGGTTTGGTTCTAGCGGAGTGGGTTTGGGTGTAGCGGAGTGGGTTTGGGTCTAGCTGAGTGGGTTTGGGTCTAGCCGAGTGGGTTTGGGTCTAGCGGAGTGGGTTTGGGTCTAGCGGAGTGGGTTTGGGTCTAGCGGAGTGGGTTTGGGTGTAGCGGAGTGGGTTTGCGTCTAGCGGAGTGGGTTTGGGTCTAGCGGAGTGTGTGTGGGTCTAGCTGAGTTGGTTTGGGTCTAGCGGAGTGTGTTTGCGTCTAGCCGAATGGGTTTGGATCTTGCCAAGTGGGTTTGGGTCTAGCCGAATAGGTTTGGTTCTAGCCGAGTGGGTTTGGGTCTAGCCGAGTGGGTTTGGGTGTAGCCGAGTGGGTTTGGGTGTTGCCGAGTGGGTTGGGTGTAGCCGAGTGGGTTTGGGTGTAACCTAGTGGGTTTGGGTGTAGCGGAGTGGGTTTGGGTCTAGCGGAGTGGGTTTGGGTCTAGCGGAGTGGGTTTGGGTCCAGCGGACTGGGTTTGGGTCTAGCGGAGTGGGTGTGGATCTAGCCGAGTTGGTTTGGGTCGAGCGGAGTGGGTTTGCATCTAGCGGAGTGGGTTTGAGTCTAGCGGAGTGGGTTTGGGTCTAGCGGAGTGGGTTTAGGTCTAGCGGAGTGGGTTTGGGTCTAGCGGAGTGGGTTTGAGTCTAGCCGAGTGGGTTTGGGTCCAGCCCAGTGGGTTTGGGTCTAGCCCAGTGGGTTTGGGTCTAGCGGAGTGGGTTTGGGTCTAGCCGAGTGGGTTTGGGTCTAGACGAGTGGGTTTGGGTCCAGACGAGTGGGTTTGGGTCTAGCCGAGTGGGTTTGGGTCTGGCGGAGTGGGTTTGGGTCTAACGGAGTGGGTTTGGGTCTAGCGGAGTGGGTTTGGGTCTAGCGGAGTGGGTTTGCATCTAGCGGAGTGGGTTTGGGTCTAGCCGAGTGGGTTTGGGTCTAGCCGAGTGGGTTTGGGTCTAGCCCAGTGGGTTTAGGTCTGGCGGAGTTGGTTTGCGTCTAGCCGAGTGGGTTTGGGTCTAGCCAAGTGGGTTTGGGTCTAGCCGAGTGGGTTTGGGTCTAGACCAGTGGGTTTAGGTCTGGCGGAGTGGGTTTGCGTCTAGCCGAATGGGTTTGGATCTAGCCGAGTGGTTTTGGGTCTAGCCGAGTGGGTTTGGGTCTAGCCGAGTGGGTTTGGGTCTTGCCGAGTGGGATTGGGTCTTGCCGAGTGGGTTTGGGTCTAGCCGAGTGGGTTTGGGTGTAGCCGAGTGGGTTTGGGTATAGCCGAATGGGTTTGGGTCTAGCCTAGTGGGTTTGGGTCTAGACGAGTGGGTTTGGGTCTAGACGAGTGGGTTTGGGTCTAGACCAGTGGGTTTGGGTCTAGCCGAGTGGGTTTGGGTCTAGCGGAGTGTGTGTGGGTCTAGCTGAGTTGGTTTGGGTCTAGCGGAGTGGGTTTGGGTCCAGCGGAGTGGTTTTGAGTCTAGCGGAGTGGGTTTGGGTCTAGCCGAGTGGGTTTGGGTCTAGCCGAGTGGGTTTGGGTCTAGCCGAGTGGGTTTGGTGTAGCGGAGTGGGTTTGTGTCTAGCCGAATGGGTTTGGATCTAGCCGAGTGGTTTTGGGTCTAGCCGAATAGGTTTGGGTCTAGCAGAGTGGGCTTGGGTCTAGCCGAGTGGGTTTGGGTGTAGCCGAGTGGGTTGGGGTCTAGCCGAGTGGGTTTGGGTCTAGCCGAGTGGGTTTGGGTCTAGCCGAGTGGGTTTGGGTCTAGGCGAGTGGGTTTGGGTCTAGACGAGTGGGTTTGGGTCTAGCCGAGTGGGTTTGGGTATAGCCGAGTGGGTTTGGGACTAGCCGAGTGGGTTTGTGTCTAGCGGAGTGGGTTTGAGTCTAGCGGAGTGGGTTTGGGTCTAGCGGAGTGGGTTTGGTGTAGCGGAGTGGGTTTGCGTCTAGCCGAATGGGTTTGGATCTAGCCGAGTTGTTTTGGGTCTAGCCGAATAGTTTTGGGTCTAGCGGAGTGGGTTTGGGTCTAGCCGAGTGGGTTTGGATGAGGCCGAGTGGGTTTGGGTCTAGCCGAGTGGGTTTGGGTTTAGCCGTGTGGGTTTGGGTCTAGCCGAGTGGGTTTGGGTCTAGCGGAGTGGGTTTGGGTCTAGCGGAGTGGGTTTGGGTCTAGCGGAGTGGGTTTGGGTCTAGCCGAGTGGGTTTGGGTCTTGCCGAGTGGGATTGGGTCTAGCCGAGTGGGTTTGGGTCTAGCCGAGTGGGTTTGGGTCTAGCCGATTGGGTTTGGGTCTAGCCGAGTGGGTTTGGGTCTAGCGGAGTGTGTGTGGGTCTAGCTGAGTTGGTTTGGGTCTAGCGGAGTGGGTTTGGGTCTAGCGGAGTGGGTTTGCGTCTAGCGGAGTGGGTTTGGGTGTAGCAGAGTGGGTTTGCGTCTAGCGGAGTGGGTTTGGGTCTAGCGGAGTGTGTGTGGGTCTAGCTGAGTTGGTTTGGGTCTAGCGGAGTGGGTTTGCGTCTAGCCGAATGGGTTTGGATCTAGCCGAGTGGGTTTGGGTCTAGCCGAATAGGTTTGGGACTAGCCGAGTGGGTTTGGGTCCAGCCGAGTGGGTTTGGGTGTAGCCGAGTGGGTTTGGGTGTAGCCGAGTGGGTTTGGGTGTAGCCGAGTGGGTTTGGGTGTAGCCGAGAGGGTTTGAGTGAAGCCGAGCGGGTTTGGGTCTAGCCGAGTGGGTTTGTGTCTAGCCGAGTGGGTTTGGGTCTAGCCGAGTGGGTTTGGGTCTAGCCGAGTGGGTTTGGGTCTAGCCGAGTGGGTTTTGGTCTAGCCGAGTGGGTATGGGTCTAGCCGAGTGGGTTTGGGTCTAGCCGAGTGGGTTTGGGTCTAGCCGAATGGGTTTGGGTCTTGCCGAGTGGGATTGGGTCTTGCCGAGTGGGTTTGGGTCTAGCCGTTTGGGTCTAGCCGAGTGGGTTTGGGTCTAGCCGAGTGGGTTTGGGTCTAGACGAGTGGGTTTGGGTCTAGCCGAGTGGGTTTGGGTCTAGCGGAGTGGGTTTGGGTGAAGCGGAGTGGGTTTGGGTCTATCGGAGTGGGTTTGGGTCTAGCGGAGTGGGTTTGGGTCTAGTGGAGTGGGTTTGAGTCTAGCGGAGTGGGTTTGGGTCTAGCCGAGTGGGTTTGGGTCTAGCCGAGTGGGTTTGGGTCTAGCCGAGTGGGTTTGGGTCTAGCCGAGTGGGTTTGGGTCTTGCCGAGTGGGTTTGGGTCTAGCCGAGTGGTTTTGGGTCTAGCCGAGTGGGTTTGGGTCTAGCCGAGTGGGTTTGAGTCTAGCCGAGTGGGTTTGGGTCTAGACGAGTGGGTTTGGGTCTAGCCGAGTGGGTTTGGGTCTAGCCGAATGGGTTTGTGACTAGCCGAGTGGGTTTGCGTCTAGCGGAGTGGGTTTGAGTCCAGCGGAGTGGGTTTGGGTCTAGCGGAGTGGGTTTGGTGTAGCGGAGTGGGTTTGCGTCTAGCCGAATGGGTTTTGATCTAGCCGAGTTGTTTTGGGTCTAGCCGAATAGTTTTGGGTCTAGCGGAGTGGGTTTGGGTCTAGCCAAGTGGGTTTGGATGAGGCCGAGTGGGTTTGGGTCTGGCCGAGTGGGTTTTGGTCTAGCCGTGTGGGTTTGGGTCTAGCGGAGTGGGTTTGGGTCTAGCGGAGTGGGTTTGGGTCTAGCGGAGTGGGTTTGGGTCTAGCGGAGTGGGTTTGGGTCTAGCGGAGTGGGTTTGCGTCTAGCGGAGTCCGTTTGGGTCAAGCGGAGTGGGTTTGGGTCTAGCCGAGTGGGTTTGGGCCTAGCCGAGTGGGTTTGCGTCTAGCCGAGTGGGTTTGGGTCTAGCCAAGTGGGTTTGGGTCTAGCCGAGTGGGTTTGGGTCTAGCGGAGTGGGTTTGGGTCTAGCGGAGTGGGTTTGGGTCTAGCGGAGTGGGTTTGGGTCTAGCCGAATAGGTTTGGGTCTAGCGGAGTGGGTTTGGGTCTAGCCGAGTGGGTTTGGGTGTAGCCGAGTGGGTTTGGGTGTGGCCGAGTGGGTTTGGGTCTAGCCTTGTGGGTTTGGGCCTAGCCGAGTGGGTTTGGGTCTAGACGAGTGGGTTTGGGTCTAGCGGAGTGGGTTTGCGTCTAGTGGAGTGGGTTTGGGTCTAGCGGAGTGGGTTTGGGTGTAGCGGAGTGGGTTTGGGTCTAGCGGAGTGGGTTTGGGTCTAGCCGAGTGGGTTTGGGTCTATCGGAGTGGGTTTGGGACTAGTGGAGTGGGTTTGGGTCTAGCGGAGTGGGTTTGGGTGTAGCGGAGTGGGTTTGGGTCTAGCGGACTGGGTTTGGGTCTAGCGGAGTGGGTGTGGGTCTAGCCGAGTTGGTTTGGGTATAGCGGAGTGGGTTTGCGTCTAGCGGAGTGGGTTTGAGTCTAGCGGAGTGGGTTTGGGTCTAGCCGAGTGGGTTTGGGCCTAGCCGAGTGGGTTTGGGTCTAGCCGAGTGGGTTTGGGTCTAGTCGAGTGGGTTTGGGTCTAGCCGAGTGGGTTTGGGTCTAGCCGAGTGGGTTTTGGTTCTTGCCGAGTGGGTTTGGGTCTAGAGGAGTGGGCTTGGGTCTGGCCGAGTGGGTTTGGGTGTCGCCGAGTGGGTTTGGGTGTAGCCGAATGGGTTTGGGTGTAGCCGAGGGGGTTTCGGTCCAGCCGAGTGGGTTTCGGTCTAGCCGAGTGGGTTTCGGTCAAGCCGAGTGGGTTCCGCCAAATCTGAGGAAAGACATCCTTGCCATAGAGGGGGTAAAGAGAAGATTCACCAGACTGATTCCTGGGATGTCAGGACTTTCATATGAGGAAAGATTGGATAGACTCGGTTTGTACTCGATGGAATTTAGAAGATTGAGGGGGGATCTTATAGAAACCTACAAAATTCTTAAGGGGTTGGACAAGCTAGATGCTGGAAGATTGTTCCCGATGTTGGGGGAGTCCAGAACAAGGGGTCACAGTCTAAGGATAAGGGGGAATTCCTTTACGACCGAAATGAGGAAAAAAATTCTTTACACAGAGAGTCGTGAGTCTCTGGAATTCTCTGCCACAGAAGGTAGTTGAGGCCAGTTCATTGGCTATATTTAAGAGGGCGTTAGATGTGGCACTTGTGGCTAAAGGGATCAGGGGGTATGGAGAGAAGGCAGGTACGGGATACTGAGTTGGATGATCAGCCATGATCACATTGAATGGCGGTGCAGGCTCGAAGGGCCGAATGGCCTACTCCTGCACCTATTTTCTATGTTTCTATGTTTTCTATGTTTGGCTCTAGCCGAGTGGGTTTGGGTCTAGCCGAGTGGGTTTGCGTCTAGCCGAGTGGGTTTGGGTCTAGCCGAGTGGGGTTGGGTCTAGCCGAGTGGGTTTGCGTCTAGCCGAGTGGGTTTGGGTCTAGCCGAGTGGGTTTGGGTCTAGCCGAGTGGGTTTGGGACTAGCCGAGTGGGTTTGGGTCTAGCCGAGTGGGTTTGCGTCTAGCCGAGTGGGTTTGGGTCTAGCCGAGTGGGTTTGGGTGTAGCCGAGTGGGTTTGGGTGTAGCCGAGTGGGTTTGGGTCTAACCGAGTGGGTTTGGATCTAGCCGAGTGGGTTTGCTTCTAGACGAGTGGGTTTGGGTCTAGCCGAGTGGGTTTGGGACTAGCCGAGTGGGTTGGGGTCTAGCCGAGTGGGTTTGGGTCGAGCCGAATGGGTTTGGATCTAGCCGAGTGGGTTTGGGTCTTGCCGAGTGGGTTTTGGTCTAGCCGAGTGGTTTTGGGTCTGGCCGAGTGGGTTTGGGTCTAGCCGAGTGGGTTTGGGTCTAGCCGAGTGGGTTTGGGTCTAGACGAGTGGGTTTGCGTCTAGCCGAGTGGGTTTCGGTCTAGCCGAGTGGGTTTGGGACTAGCTGAGTAGGTTTGCGTCTATCGGAGTGGGTTTGAGTCTAGCGGAGTGGGTTTGGGTCTAGCAGAGTGGGTTTGGGTGTAGCGGAGTGGGTTTGGGTCTCGCGGAGTGGGTTTGGGTCTAGCCGAGTGGGTTTGGGTCTAGCCGAGTGGGTTTGGGTCTAGCCCAGTGGGTTTAGGTCTGGCCTAGTGGGTTTGGGCCTAGCCATGTGGGTTTGGGTCTAGCCGAGTGGGTTTTGGTCTAGCGGAGTGGATTTGGGTCTAGCGGAGTGGGTTTGGTTCTAGCGGAGTGGGTTTGGGTGTAGCGGAGTGGGTTTGGGTCTAGCTGAGTGGGTTTGGGTCTAGCCGAGTGGGTTTGGGTCTAGCGGAGTGGGGTTGGGTCTAGCGGAGTGGGTTTGGGTCTAGCGGAGTGGGTTTGGGTGTAGCAGAGTGGGTTTGCGTCTAGCGGAGTGGGTTTGGGTCTAGCGGAGTGTGTGTGGGTCCAGCTGAGTTGGTTTGGGTCTAGCGGAGTGGGTTTGCGTCTAGCCGAATGGGTTTGGATCTTGCCAAGTGGGTTTGGGTCTAGCCGAATAGGTTTGGTTCTAGCCGAGTGGGTTTGGGTCTAGCCGAGTGGGTTTGGGTGTAGCCGAGTGGGTTTGGGTGTTGCCGAGTGGGTTGGGTGTAGCCGAGTGGGTTTGGGTGTAGCCCAGTGGGTTTGGGTGTAGCGGAGTGGGTTTGGGTCTAGCGGAGTGGGTTTGGGTCTAGCGGAGTGGGTTTGGGTCCAGCGGACTGGGTTTGGGTCTAGCGGAGTGGGTGTGGGTCTAGCCGAGTTGGTTTGGGTCGAGCGGAGTGGGTTTGCATCTAGCGGAGTGGGTTTGAGTCTAGCGGAGTGGGTTTGGGTCTAGCGGAGTGGGTTTGGGTCTAGCGGAGTGGGTTTGGGTCTTGCGGAGTGGGTTTGAGTCTAGCCGAGTGGGTTTGGGTCTAGCCCAGTGGGTTTGGGTCTAGCCCAGTGGGTTTGGGTCTAGCGGAGTGGGTTTGCGTCTAGCCGAATGGGTTTGGGTCTAGCCGAGTGGGTTTTGGTCTAGCCGAGTGGGTTTGGGTCTTGCCGAGTGGGTTTGGGTCTAGCCGAGTGGGTTTGGGTCTAGCCGAGTGGGTTTTGGTCTAGCCGAGTGGGTTTGGGTCTAGCCGAGTGGGTTTGGGTCTAGACGAGTGGGTTTGGGTCTAGACGAGTGGGTTTGGGTCTAGCCGAGTGGGTTTGGGTCTGGCGGAGTGGGTTTGGGTCTAACGGAGTGGGTTTGGGTCTAGCGGAGTGGGTTTGGGTCTAGCGGAGTGGGTTTGCATCTAGCGGAGTGGGTTTGGGTCTAGCCGAGTGGGTTTGGGTCTAGCCGAGTGGGTTTGGGTCTAGCCCAGTGCGTTTAGGTCTGGCGGAGTGGGTTTGCGTTTAGCCGAGTGTGTTTGGGTCTAGCCAAGTGGGTTTGGGTCTAGCCGAGTGGGTTTGGGTCTAGACCAGTGGGTTTAGGTCTGGCGGAGTGGGTTTGCGTCTAGCCGAATGGGTTTGGATCTAGCCGAGTGGTTTTGGGTCTAGCCGAGTGGGTTTGGGTCTAGCCGAGTGGGTTTGGGTCTTGCCGAGTGGGATTGGGTCTTGCCGAGTGGGTTTGGTTCTAGCCGAGTGGGTTTGGGTGTAGCCGAGTGGGTTTGGGTATAGCCGAGTGGGTTTGGGTCTAGCCGAGTGGGTTTGGGTCTAGCCCAGTGGGTGTAGGTCTGGCGGAGTGGGTTTGCGTCTAGCCGAATGGGTTTGGGTCTAGCCTAGTGGGTTTGGGTCTAGACGAGTGGGTTTGGGACTAGCCGAGTGGGTTTGGGTCTAGCGGACTGGGTTTGAGTCTAGCGGAGTGGGTTTGGGTCTAGCGGAGTGGGTTTGGTGTAGCGGAGTGGGTTTGTGTCTAGCCGAATGGGTTTGGGTCTAGCCGAGTGGGTTTGGGTCTAGCCTAGTGGGTTTGGGTCTAGCCGAGTGGGTTTGGGTCTAGCCGAGTGGGTTTGGGTCTAGCCCAGTGGGTTTGGGTCAAGCCGAGTGGGTTTGGGTCTAGCCTAGTGGGTTTGGGCCTAGCCGAGTGGGTTTGGGTCTAGCCGAGTGGGTTTGGGTCTAGCGGAGTGGGTTTGGGTCTAGCGGAGTGGGTTTGGGTCTAGACGATTTGGTTTGGGTCTAGACGAGTGGGTTTGGGTCTAGCCGAGTTGGTTTGGGTCTAGTGGAGTGGGTTTGGGTCTAGCGGAATGGGTTTGCGTCTAGCGGAGTGGGTTTGTGTCTAGCGGAGTGGGTTTGGGTCTAGCGGAGTGGGTTTGCGTCTAGCGGAGTGGGTTTGGATCAAGCGGAGTGGGTTTGGGTCTCGCCGAGTGGGTTTGGGTCTAGCCGAGTGGGTTTGGGTCTAGCCCAGTGGGTTTGGCTCTAGCCGAGTGGGTTTGGGTCTAGCGGAGTGGGTTTGGGTCTAGCCGAGTGGGTTTGGGTCTAGCCGAGTGGGTTTGGGTCTAGCCGAGTGGGTTTTGGTTCTTGCCGAGTGGGTTTGGGTCTAGAGGAGTGGGCTTGGGTCTAGCCGAGTGGGTTTGGGTGTAGCCGAGTGGGTTTGGGTGTAGCCGAGTGGGTTTGGGTGTAGCCGAGGGGGTTTCGTTCCAGCCGAGTGCGTTTCGGTCTAGCCGAGTGGGTTTCGGTCAAGCCGAGTGGGTTCCTCCAAATCTGAGGAAAGACATCCTTGCCATAGAGGGGGTACAGAGAAGATTCACCAGACTGATTCCTGGGATGTCAGGACTTTCATATGAGGAAAGATTGGATAGACTCGGTTTGTACTCGATGGAATTTAGAAGATTGAGGGGGGATCTTATAGAAACCTACAAAATTCTTAAGGGGTTGGACAAGCTAGATGCTGGAAGATTGTTCCCGATGTTGGGGGAGTCCAGAACAAGGGGTCACAGTCTAAGGATAAGGGGGAATTCCTTTAGGACCGAAATGAGGAAAAAAATCTTTACACAGAGAGTCGTGAGTCTCTGGAATTCTCTGCCACAGAAGGTAGTTGAGGCCAGTTCATTGGCTATATTTAAGAGGGCGTTAGATGTGGCACTTGTGGCTAAAGGGATCAGGGGGTATGGAGAGAAGGCAGGTACGGGATACTGAGTTGGATGATCAGCCATGATCACATTGAATGGCGGTGCAGGCTCGAAGGGCCGAATGGCCTACTCCTGCACCTATTTTCTATGTTTCTATGTTTTCTATGTTTGGGTCTAGCCGAGTGGGTTTGGGTCTAGCCGAGTGGGTTTGCGTCTAGCCGAGTGGGTTTGGGTCTAGCCGAGTGGGGTTGGGTCTAGCCGAGTGGGTTTGCGTCTAGCCGAGTGGGTTTGGATCTAGCCGAGTGGGTTTGCTTCTAGACGAGTGGGTTTGGGTCTAGCCGAGTGGGTTTGGGACTAGCCGAGTGGGTTGGGGTCTAGCCGAGTGGGTTTGGGTCGAGCCGAATGGGTTTGGATCTAGCCGAGTGGGTTTGGGTCTTGCCGAGTGGGTTTTGGTCTAGCCGAGTGGTTTTGGGTCTGGCCGAGTGGGTTTGGGTCTAGCCGAGTGGGTTTGGGTCTAGCCGAGTGGGTTTGGGTCTAGACGAGTGGGTTTGCGTCTAGCCGAGTGGGTTTCGGTCTAGCCGAGTGGGTTTGGGACTAGCTGAGTAGGTTTGCGTCTATCGGAGTGGGTTTGAGTCTAGCGGAGTGGGTTTGGGTCTAGCAGAGTGGGTTTGGGTGTAGCGGAGTGGGTTTGGGTCTCGCGGAGTGGGTTTGGGTCTAGCCGAGTGGGTTTGGGTCTAGCCGAGTGGGTTTGGGTCTAGCCCAGTGGGTTTAGGTCTGGCCTAGTGGGTTTGGGCCTAGCCATGTGGGTTTGGGTCTAGCCGAGTGGGTTTTGGTCTAGCGGAGTGGATTTGGGTCTAGCGGAGTGGGTTTGGTTCTAGCGGAGTGGGTTTGGGTGTAGCGGAGTGGGTTTGGGTCTAGCTGAGTGGGTTTGGGTCTAGCCGAGTGGGTTTGGGTCTAGCGGAGTGGGGTTGGGTCTAGCGGAGTGGGTTTGGGTCTAGCGGAGTGGGTTTGGGTGTAGCAGAGTGGGTTTGCGTCTAGCGGAGTGGGTTTGGGTCTAGCGGAGTGTGTGTGGGTCCAGCTGAGTTGGTTTGGGTCTAGCGGAGTGGGTTTGCGTCTAGCCGAATGGGTTTGGATCTTGCCAAGTGGGTTTGGGTCTAGCCGAATAGGTTTGGTTCTAGCCGAGTGGGTTTGGGTCTAGCCGAGTGGGTTTGGGTGTAGCCGAGTGGGTTTGGGTGTTGCCGAGTGGGTTGGGTGTAGCCGAGTGGGTTTGGGTGTAGCCCAGTGGGTTTGGGTGTAGCGGAGTGGGTTTGGGTCTAGCGGAGTGGGTTTGGGTCTAGCGGAGTGGGTTTGGGTCCAGCGGACTGGGTTTGGGTCTAGCGGAGTGGGTGTGGGTCTAGCCGAGTTGGTTTGGGTCGAGCGGAGTGGGTTTGCATCTAGCGGAGTGGGTTTGAGTCTAGCGGAGTGGGTTTGGGTCTAGCGGAGTGGGTTTGGGTCTAGCGGAGTGGGTTTGGGTCTTGCGGAGTGGGTTTGAGTCTAGCCGAGTGGGTTTGGGTCTAGCCCAGTGGGTTTGGGTCTAGCCCAGTGGGTTTGGGTCTAGCGGAGTGGGTTTGCGTCTAGCCGAATGGGTTTGGGTCTAGCCGAGTGGGTTTTGGTCTAGCCGAGTGGGTTTGGGTCTTGCCGAGTGGGTTTGGGTCTAGCCGAGTGGGTTTGGGTCTAGCCGAGTGGGTTTTGGTCTAGCCGAGTGGGTTTGGGTCTAGCCGAGTGGGTTTGGGTCTAGACGAGTGGGTTTGGGTCTAGACGAGTGGGTTTGGGTCTAGCCGAGTGGGTTTGGGTCTGGCGGAGTGGGTTTGGGTCTAACGGAGTGGGTTTGGGTCTAGCGGAGTGGGTTTGGGTCTAGCGGAGTGGGTTTGCATCTAGCGGAGTGGGTTTGGGTCTAGCCGAGTGGGTTTGGGTCTAGCCGAGTGGGTTTGGGTCTAGCTCAGTGCGTTTAGGTCTGGCGGAGTGGGTTTGCGTTTAGCCGAGTGTGTTTGGGTCTAGCCAAGTGGGTTTGGGTCTAGCCGAGTGGGTTTGGGTCTAGACCAGTGGGTTTAGGTCTGGCGGAGTGGGTTTGCGTCTAGCCGAATGGGTTTGGATCTAGCCGAGTGGTTTTGGGTCTAGCCGAGTGGGTTTGGGTCTAGCCGAGTGGGTTTGGGTCTTGCCGAGTGGGATTGGGTCTTGCCGAGTGGGTTTGGTTCTAGCCGAGTGGGTTTGGGTGTAGCCGAGTGGGTTTGGGTATAGCCGAGTGGGTTTGGGTCTAGCCGAGTGGGTTTGGGTCTAGCCCAGTGGGTGTAGGTCTGGCGGAGTGGGTTTGCGTCTAGCCGAATGGGTTTGGGTCTAGCCTAGTGGGTTTGGGTCTAGACGAGTGGGTTTGGGTCTAGACGAGTGGGTTTGGGTCTAGACAAGTGGGTTTGGGTCTAGCCGAGTGGGTTTGGGTCTAGCGGAGTGGGTTTGGGTTAAGCGGAGTGGGTTTGGGTCTAGCGGAGTGGGTTTGGGTCTAGCGGAGTGGTTTTGGGTCCAGCGGAGTGGGTTTGAGTCTAGCGGAGTGGGTTTGGGTCTAGCCGAGTGGGTTTGGGTGTAGCCGAGTGGGTTTGGGTCTAGCCGATTGGGTTTGGGTCTAGCCGAGTGGGTTTGGGCCTTGCCGAGTGGGTTTGGGTCTAGCCGAGTGGTTTTGGGTCTAGCCGAGTGGGTTTGGGTCTAGCCGAGTGGGTTTGGGTCTAGCGGAGTGGGTTTGGGTCTAGCTGAGTGTGTTTGGGTGTAGCCGAGTGGGTTTAGGTCTAGCCGAGTGGGTTTGGGTCTAGCAGAGTGGGTTTGGGACTAGCCGAGTGGGTTTGGGTCTAGCGGACTGGGTTTGAGTCTAGCGGAGTGGGTTTGGGTCTAGCGGAGTGGGTTTGGTGTAGCGGAGTGGGTTTGTGTCTAGCCGAATGGGTTTGGGTCTAGCCGAGTGGGTTTGGGTCTAGCCTAGTGGGTTTGGGTCTAGCCGAGTGGGTTTGGGTCTAGCCGAGTGGGTTTGGGTCTAGCCCAGTGGGTTTGGGTCAAGCCGAGTGGGTTTGGGTCTAGCCTAGTGGGTTTGGGCCTAGCCGAGTGGGTTTGGGTCTAGCCGAGTGGGTTTGGGTCTAGCGGAGTGGGTTTGGGTCTAGCGGAGTGGGTTTGGGTCTAGACGATTTGGTTTGGGTCTAGACGAGTGGGTTTGGGTCTAGCCGAGTTGGTTTGGGTCTAGTGGAGTGGGTTTGGGTCTAGCGGAATGGGTTTGCGTCTAGCGGAGTGGGTTTGTGTCTAGCGGAGTGGGTTTGGGTCTAGCGGAGTGGGTTTGCGTCTAGCGGAGTGGGTTTGGATCAAGCGGAGTGGGTTTGGGTCTCGCCGAGTGGGTTTGGGTCTAGCCGAGTGGGTTTGGGTCTAGCCAAGTGGGTTTGGCTCTAGCCGAGTGGGTTTGGGTCTAGCGGAGTGGGTTTGGGTCTAGCCGAGTGGGTTTGGGTCTAGCCGAGTGGGTTTGGGTCTAGCCGAGTGGGTTTTGGTTCTTGCCGAGTGGGTTTGGGTCTAGAGGAGTGGGCTTGGGTCTAGCCGAGTGGGTTTGGGTGTAGCCGAGTGGGTTTGGGTGTAGCCGAGTGGGTTTGGGTGTAGCCGAGGGGGTTTCGTTCCAGCCGAGTGCGTTTCGGTCTAGCCGAGTGGGTTTCGGTCAAGCCGAGTGGGTTCCTCCAAATCTGAGGAAAGACATCCTTGCCATAGAGGGGGTACAGAGAAGATTCACCAGACTGATTCCTGGGATGTCAGGACTTTCATATGAGGAAAGATTGGATAGACTCGGTTTGTACTCGATGGAATTTAGAAGATTGAGGGGGGATCTTATAGAAACCTACAAAATTCTTAAGGGGTTGGACAAGCTAGATGCTGGAAGATTGTTCCCGATGTTGGGGGAGTCCAGAACAAGGGGTCACAGTCTAAGGATAAGGGGGAATTCCTTTAGGACCGAAATGAGGAAAAAAATCTTTACACAGAGAGTCGTGAGTCTCTGGAATTCTCTGCCACAGAAGGTAGTTGAGGCCAGTTCATTGGCTATATTTAAGAGGGCGTTAGATGTGGCACTTGTGGCTAAAGGGATCAGGGGGTATGGAGAGAAGGCAGGTACGGGATACTGAGTTGGATGATCAGCCATGATCACATTGAATGGCGGTGCAGGCTCGAAGGGCCGAATGGCCTACTCCTGCACCTATTTTCTATGTTTCTATGTTTTCTATGTTTGGGTCTAGCCGAGTGGGTTTGGGTCTAGCCGAGTGGGTTTGCGTCTAGCCGAGTGGGTTTGGGTCTAGCCGAGTGGGGTTGGGTCTAGCCGAGTGGGTTTGCGTCTAGCCGAGTGGGTTTGGGTCTAGCCGAGTGGGTTTGGGTCTAGCCGAGTGGGTTTGGGTCTAGCCGAGTGGGTTTGGGTCTAGCCGAGTGGGTTTGGGTCTAGACGAGTGGGTTTGCGTCTAGCCGAGTGGGTTTGGGTCTAGCCGAGTGGGTTTTGGACTAGCTGAGTAGGTTTGCGTCTAGCGGAGTGGGTTTGAGTCTAGCGGAGTGGGTTTGGGTCTAGCGGAGTGGGTTTGGGTGTAGCGGAGTGGGTTTGGGTCTCGCGGAGTGGGTTTGGGTCTAGCCGAGTGGGTTTGGGTCTAGCCCAGTGGGTTTGGGTCAAGCCGAGTGGGTTTGGGTCTAGCCTAGTGGATTTGGGCCTAGCCGAGTGGGTTTGGGTCTAGCGGAGTGGGTTTGGGTGTAGCGGAGTGGGTTTGGGTCTAGCGGAGTGGGTTTGGGTGTAGCGGAGTGGGTTTGGGTCTCGCGGAGTGGGTTTGGGTCTAGCCGAGTGGGTTTGGGTCTAGCCCAGTGGGTTTGGGTCAAGCCGAGTGGGTTTGGGTCTAGCATAGTGGGTTTGGGCCTAGCCGAGTGGGTTTGGGTCTAGCCGAGTGGTTTTGGGTCTAGCCCAGTGGGTTTGGGTCAAGCCGAGTGGGTTTGGGTCTAGCCTAGTGGGTTTGGGCCTAGCCGAGTGGGTTTGGGTCTAGCCGAGTGGGTTTGGGTCTAGCGGAGTGGGTTTGGGTCTAGCGGAGTGGGTTTGGGTCTAGACGATTTGGTTTGGGTCTAGACGAGTGGGTTTGGGTCTAGCCGAGTGGGTTTTGGTCTAGCGGAGTGGATTTGGGTCTAGCGGAGTGGGTTTGGTTCTAGCGGAGTGGGTTTGGGTGTAGCGGAGTGGGTTTGGGTCTAGCTGAGTGGGTTTGGGTCTAGCCGAGTGGGTTTGGGTCTAGCGGAGTGGGTTTGGGTCTAGCGGAGTGGGTTTGGGTCTAGCGGAGTGGGTTTGGGTGTAGCGGAGTGGGTTTGCGTCTAGCGGAGTGGGTTTGGGTCTAGCGGAGTGTGTGTGGGTCTAGCTGAGTTGGTTTGGGTCTAGCGGAGTGGGTTTGCGTCTAGCCGAATGGGTTTGGATCTTGCCAAGTGGGTTTGGGTCTAGCCGAATAGGTTTGGGTCTAGCCGAGTGGGTTTGGGTCTAGCCGAGTGGGTTTGGGTGTAGCCGAGTGGGTTTGGGTGTTGCCGAGTGGGTTGGGTGTAGCCCAGTGGGTTTGGGTGTAGCGGAGTGGGTTTGGGTCTAGCGGAGTGGGTTTGGGTCTAGCGGAGTGGGTTTGGGTCTAGCCAAGTGGGTTTGGGTCTAGCGGACTGGGTTTGGGTCTAGCGGAGTGGGTTTGGGTCCAGCGGACTGGGTTTGGGTCTAGCGGAGTGGGTGTGGGTCTAGCCGAGTTGGTTTGGGTCGAGCGGAGTGGGTTTGCATCTAGCGGAGTGGGTTTGAGTCTAGCGGAGTGGGTTTGGGTCTAGCGGAGTGGGTTTGGGTCTAGCGGAGTGGGTTTGGGTCTAGCGGAGTGGGTTTGAGTCTAGCCGAGTGGGTTTGGGTCCAGCCCAGTGGGTTTGGGTCTAGCCCAGTTGGTTTGGGTCTAGCGGAGTGGGTTTGCGTCTAGCCGAATGGGTTTGGGTCTAGCCGAGTGGGTTTTGGTCTAGCCGAGTGGGTTTGGGTCTTGCCGAGTGGGTTTGGGTCTAGCCGAGTGGGTTTGGGTCTAGCCGAGTGGGTTTTGGTCTAGTGGAGTGGGTTTGGGTCTAGCGGAATGGGTTTGCGTCTAGCGGAGTGGGTTTGTGTCTAACGGAGTGGGTTTGGGTCTAGCGGAGTGGGTTTGCGTCTAGCGGAGTGGGTTTGGATCAAGCGGAGTGGGTTTGGGTCTAGCCGAGTGGGTTTGGGTCTAGCCGAGTGGGTTTGGGTCTAGCCAAGTGGGTTTGGCTCTAGCCGAGTGGGTTTGGGTCTAGCGGAGTGTGTTTGGGTCTAGCCGAGTGGGTTTGGGTCTAGCCGAGTGGGTTTGGGTCTAGCCGAGTGGGTTTTGGTTCTTGCCGAGTGGGTTTGGGTCTAGAGGAGTGGGCTTGGGTCTAGCCGAGTGGGTTTGGGTGTAGCCGAGTGGGTTTGGGTGTAGCCGAGGGGGTTTCGGTCCAGCCGAGTGCGTTTCGGTCTAGCCGAGTGGGTTTCGGTCAAGCCGAGTGGGTTCCTCCAAATCTGAGGAAAGACATCCTTGCCATAGAGGGGGTACAGAGAAGATTCACCAGACTGATTCCTGGGATGTCAGGACTTTCATATGAGGAAAGATTGGATAGACTCGGTTTGTACTCGATGGAATTTAGAAGATTGAGGGGGGATCTTATAGAAACCTACAAAATTCTTAAGGGGTTGGACAAGCTAGATGCTGGAAGATTGTTCCCGATGTTGGGGGAGTCCAGAACAAGGGGTCACAGTCTAAGGATAAGGGGGAATTCCTTTAGGACCGAAATGAGGAAAAAATTATTTACACAGAGAGTCGTGAGTCTCTGGAATTCTCTGCCACAGAAGGTAGTTGAGGCCAGTTCATTGGCTATATTTAAGAGGGCGTTAGATGTGGCACTTGTGGCTGAAGGGATCAGGGGGTATGGAGAGAAGGCAGGTACGGGATACTGAGTTGGATGATCAGCCATGATCACATTGAATGGCGGTGCAGGCTCGAAGGGCCGAATGGCCTACTCCTGCACCTATTTTCTATGTTTCTATGTTTTCTATGTTTGGGTCTAGCCGAGTGGGTTTGCGTCTAGCCGAGTGGGTTTGGGTCTAGCCGAGTGGGGTTGGGTCTAGCCGAGTGGGTTTGCGTCTAGCCGAGTGGGTTTGGGTGTAGCCGAGTGGGTTTGGGTGTAGCCGAGTGGGTTTGGGTCTAACCAAGTGGGTTTGGATCTAGCCGAGTGGGTTTGCTTCTAGACGAGTGGGTTTGGGTCTAGCCGAGTGGGTTTGGGACTAGCCGAGTGGGTTGGGGTCTAGCCGAGTGGGTTTGGGTCTAGCCGAATGGGTTTGGATCTAGCCGAGTGGGTTTGGGTCTTGCCGAGTGGGTTTTGGTCTGGCCGAGTGGTTTTGGGTCTAACCGAGTGGGTTTGGGTCTAGCCGAGTGGTTTTGGGTCTAGCCCAGTGGGTTTGGGTCTAGCGGAGTGGGGTCGCGTCTAGCCGAATGAGTTTCGATCTAGCCGAGTGGGTTTGGGTCTAGCCAAATAGGTTTGGGTCTAGCCGAGTGGGTTTGGGTCGAGCCGAGTGGGTTTGGGTGTAGCCGAGTGGGTTTGGGTGTGGCCAAGTGGGTTTGGGTGTAGCCGAGTGGGTTTGGGTGTAGCCGAGTGGGTTTGGGTGTAGCCGAGTGGGTTTGGGTCTAGCCGAGTGGGTTTGGGTCTAGCCGAGTGGGTTTGGGTCTAGCCGAGTGGGTTTGGGTGTAGCCGAGTGGGTTTGGGTGTAGCCGAGTGGGTTTGGGTCTAGCCGAGCGGGTTTGGGTCTACCCGAGTGGGTTTGGGTCTAGCCGAGTGGGTTTGGGTCTAGCCGAGTGGGTTTTGGTCTAGACGAGTGGGTTTGGGTCTACCCGAGTGGGTTTGGGTCTACCCGAGTGGGTTTGGGTCTAGCCGAGTGGGTTTGGGTCTAGCCGAGTGGGTTTGGGTCCAGCCGAGTGGGTTTGGGTCTAGCCGAGTGGGTTTGGGTCTAGCCGAGTGGGTTTGGGTCTAGCCGAGTGGGTTTGGGCGTAGCCGAGTGGGTTTGGGTCTAGCCGAGTGGGTTTGGATCTTGCCGAGTGGAATTGGGTCTACCCGAGTGGGTTTGGGTCTACCCGAGTGGGTTTGGGTCTAGCCGAGTGGGTTTGGGTCTAGCCGAGTGGGTTTGGGTCTAGCCGAGTGGGTTTGGGTGTAGCCGAGTGGGTTTGGGTCTAGCTGAGTGGGTTTGGGTCTAGCCGAGTGGGTTTGGGTCCAGCGGAGTGGGTTTGGGTCTAGCGGAGTGGGTTTGGGTCTAGCGGAGTGGGTTTGGGTGTAGCGGAGTGGGTTTGCGTCTAGCGGAGTGGGTTTGGGTCTAGCGGTGTGTGTGTGGGTCTAGCTGAGTTGGTTTGGGTCTAGCGGAGTGGGTTTGCGTCTAGCCGAATGGGTTTGGATCTTGCCAAGTGGGTTTGGGTCTAGCCGAATAGGTTTGGGTCTAGCCGAGTGGGTTTGGGTCTAGCCGAGTGGGTTTGGGTGTAGCCGAGTGGGTTTGGGTGTTGCCGAGTGGGTTGGGTGTAGCCGAGTGGGTTTGGGTGTAGCCCAGTGGGTTTGGGTGTAGCGGAGTGGGTTTGGGTCTAGCGGAGTGGGTTTGGGTCTAGCGGAGTGGGTTTGGGTCTAGCCGAGTGGGTTTGGGTCTAGCGGACTGGGTTTGGGTCTAGCGGAGTGGGTTTGGGTCCAGCGGACTGGGTTTGGGTCTAGCGGAGTGGGTGTGGGTCTAGCCGAGTTGGTTTGGGTCGAGCGGAGTGGGTTTGCATCTAGCGGAGTGGGTTTGAGTCTAGCGGAGTGGGTTTGGGTCTAGCGGAGTGGGTTTGGGTCTAGCGGAGTGGGTTTGGGTCTAGCGGAGTGGGTTTGAGTCTAGCCGAGTGGGTTTGGGTCCAGCCCAGTGGGTTTGGGTCTAGCCCAGTTGGTTTGGCTCTAGCGGAGTGGGTTTGCGTCTAGCCGAATGGGTTTGGGTCTAGCCGAGTGGGTTTTGGTCTAGCCGAGTGGGTTTGGGTCTTGCCGAGTGGGTTTGGGTCTAGCCGAGTGGGTTTGGGTCTAGCCGAGTGGGTTTTGGTCTAGTGGAGTGGGTTTGGGTCTAGCGGAATGGGTTTGTGTCTAGCGGAGTGGGTTTGTGTCTAGCGGAGTGGGTTTGGGTCTAGCGGAGTGGGTTTGCGTCTAGCGGAGTGGGTTTGGATCAAGCGGAGTGGGTTTGGGTCTAGCCGAGTGGGTTTGGGTCTAGCCCAGTGGGTTTGGGTGTAGCGGAGTGGGTTTGGCTCTAGCCGAGTGGGTTTGGGTCTAGCGGAGTGGGTTTGGGTCTAGCCGAGTGGGTTTGGGTCTAGCGGACTGGGTTTGGGTCTAGCGGAGTGGGTTTGGGTCCAGCGGACTGGGTTTGGGTCTAGCGGAGTGGGTGTTGGTCTAGCCGAGTTGGTTTGGGTCGAGCGGAGTGGGTTTGCATCTAGCGGAGTGGGTTTGAGTCTAGCGGAGTGGGTTTGGGTCTAGCGGAGTGGGTTTGGGTCTAGCCGAGTGGGTTTGCGTCCAGCCCAGTGGGTTTGGGTCTAGCCCAGTTGGTTTGGCTCTAGCGGAGTGGGTTTGCGTCTAGCCGAATGGGTTTGGGTCTAGCCGAGTGGGTTTTGTTCTAGCCGAGTGGGTTTGGGTCTTGCCGAGTGGGTTTGGGTCTAGCCGAGTGGGTTTGGGTCTAGCCGAGTGGGTTTTGGTCTAGTGGAGTGGGTTTGGGTCTAGCGGAATGGGTTTGCGTCTAGCGGAGTGGGTTTGTGTCTAGCGGAGTGGGTTTGGGTCTAGCGGAGTGGGTTTGCGTCTAGCGGAGTGGGTTTGGATCAAGCGGAGTGGGTTTGGGTCTAGCCGAGTGGGTTTGGGTCTAGCCGAGTGGGTTTGGGTCTAGCCAAGTGGGTTTGGCTCTAGCCGAGTGGGTTTGGGTCTAGCGGAGTGGGTTTGGGTCTAGCCGAGTGGGTTTGGGTCTAGCCGAGTGGGTTTGGGTCTAGCCGAGTTGGTTTTGGTTCTTGCCGAGTGGGTTTGGGTCTAGAGGAGTGGGCTTGGGTCTAGCCGAGTGGGTTTGGGTGTAGCCGAGTGGGTTTGGGTGTAGCCGAGTGGGTTTGGGTGTAGCCGAGGGGGTTTCGGTCCAGCCGAGTGCGTTTCGGTCTAGCCGAGTGGGTTTCGGTCAAGCCGAGTGGGTTCCTCCAAATCTGAGGAAAGACATCCTTGCCATAGAGGGGGTACAGAGAAGATTCACCAGACTGATTCCTGGGATGTCAGGACTTTCATATGAGGAAAGATTGGATAGACTCGGTTTGTACTCGATGGAATTTAGAAGATTGAGGGGGGATCTTATAGAAACCTACAAAATTCTTAAGGGGTTGGACAAGCTAGATGCTGGAAGATTGTTCCCGATGTTGGGGGAGTCCAGAACAAGGGGTCACAGTCTAAGGATAAGGGGGAATTCCTTTAGGACCGAAATGAGGAAAAAATTATTTACACAGAGAGTCGTGAGTCTCTGGAATTCTCTGCCACAGAAGGTAGTTGAGGCCAGTTCATTGGCTATATTTAAGAGGGCGTTAGATGTGGCACTTGTGGCTAAAGGGATCAGGGGGTATGGAGAGAAGGCAGGTACGGGATACTGAGTTGGATGATCAGCCATGATCACATTGAATGGCGGTGCAGGCTCGAAGGGCCGAATGGCCTACTCCTGCACCTATTTTCTATGTTTCTATGTTTTCTATGTTTGGGTCTAGCCGAGTGTGTTTGGGTCTAGCCGAGTGGGTTTGCGTCTAGCCGAGTGGGTTTGGGTCTAGCCGAGTGGGGTTGGGTCTAGCCGAGTGGGTTTGCGTCTAGCCGAGTGGGTTTGGGTCTAGCCGAGTGGGTTTGGGTCTAGCCGAGTGGGTTTGGGTCTAGCCGAGTGGGTTTGGGTCTAGCCGAGTGGGTTTGGGTCTAGACGAGTGGGTTTGCGTCTAGCCGAGTGGGTTTCGGTCTAGCCGAGTGGGTTTGGGACTAGCTGAGTAGGTTTGCGTCTAGCGGAGTGGGTTTGAGTCTAGCGGAGTGGGTTTGGGTCTAGCGGAGTGGGTTTGGGTGTAGCGGAGTGGGTTTGGGTCTCGCGGAGTGGGTTTGGGTCTAGCCGAGTGGGTTTGGGTCTAGCCGAGTGGGTTTGGGTCTAACCCAGTGGGTTTAGGTCTGGCCTAGTGGGTTTGGGCCTAGCCATGTGGGTTTGGGTCTAGCCGAGTGGGTTTTGGTCTAGCGGAGTGGATTTGGGTCTAGCGGAGTGGGTCTGGTTCTAGCGGAGTGGGTTTGGGTGTAGCGGAGTGGGTTTGGGTCTAGCTGAGTGGGTTTGGGTCTAGCCGAGTGGGTTTGGGTCTAGCGGAGTGGGTTTGGGTCTAGCGGAGTGGGTTTGGGTCTAGCGGAGTGGGTTTGGGTCTAGCGGAGTGGGTTTGGGTCTAGCCGAGTGGGTTTGGGTCTAGCGGACTGGGTTTGGGTCTAGCGGAGTGGGTTTGGGTCCAGCGGACTGGGTTTGGGTCTAGCGGATTGGGTGTGGGTCTAGCCGAGTTGGTTTGGGTCGAGCGGAGTGGGTTTGCATCTAGCGGAGTGGGTTTGAGTCTAGCGGAGTGGGTTTGGGTCTAGCGGAGTGGGTTTGGGTCTAGCGGAGTGGGTTTGGGTCTAGCGGAGTGGGTTTGAGTCTAGCCGAGTGGGTTTGGGTCCAGCCCAGTGGGTTTGGGTCTAGCCCAGTTGGTTTGGCTCTAGCGGAGTGGGTTTGCGTCTAGCCGAATGGGTTTGGGTCTAGCCGAGTGGGTTTTGGTCTAGCCGAGTGGGTTTGGGTCTTGCCGAGTGGGTTTGGGTCTAGCCGAGTGGGTTTGGGTCTAGCCGAGTGGGTTTTGGTCTAGCCGAGTGGGTTTGTGTCTAGACGAGTGGGTTTGGGTCTAGACGAGTGGGTTTGGGTCTAGCCGAGTGGGTTTGGGTCTGGCGGAGTGGGTTTGGGTCTAACGGAGTGGGTTTGGGTCTAGCGGAGTGGGTTTGGGTCTAGCGGAGTGGGTTTGCATCTAGCGGAGTGGGTTTGGGTCTAGCCGAGTGGGTTTGGGTCTAGCCGAGTGGGTTTGTGTCTAGCCCAGTGGGTTTAGGTCTGGCGGAGTGGGTTTGCGTCTAGCCGAGTGGGTTTGGGTCTAGCCAAGTGGGTTTGGGTCTAGCCGAGTGGGTTTGGGTCTAGACCAGTGGGTTTAGGTCTGGCGGAGTGGGTTTGCGTCTAGCCGAATGGGTTTGGATCTAGCCGAGTGGTTTTGGGTCTAGCCGAGTGGGTTTGGGTCTAGCCGAGTGGGTTTGGGTCTTGCCGAGTGGGATTGGGTCTTGCCGAGTGGGTATGGGTCTAGCCGAGTGGGTTTGGGTGTAGCCGAGTGGGTTTGGGTCTAGACAAGTGGGTTTGGGTCTAGACGAGTGGGTTTGGGTCTAGCCGAGTGGGTTTGGGTCTAGCGGAGTGGGTTTGGGTCTAGCGGAGTGGGTTTGGGTCTATCGGAGTGGGTTTGGGTCTAGCGGAGTGGGTTTGCGACTAGCGGAGTGGGTTTGGGTCTAGCCGAGTGGGTTTGGGTCTAGCCGAGTGGGTTTGGGTCTAGCCCAGTGGGTGTAGGTCTGGCGGAGTGGGTTTGCGTCTAGCCGAATGGGTTTGGGTCTAGCCTAGTGGGTTTGGGTCTAGACGAGTGGGTTTGGGTCTAGACGAGTGGGTTTGGTTCTAGACAAGTGGGTTTGGGTCTAGACGAGTGGGTTTGGGTCTAGCCGAGTGGGTTTGGGTCTAGCGGAGTGGGTTTGTGTCTAGCGGAGTGGGTTTGGGTCTAGCGGAGTGGGTTTGCGTCTAGCGGAGTGGGTTTGGATCAAGCGGAGTGGGTTTGGGTCTAGCCGAGTGGGTTTGGGTCTAGCCGAGTGGGTTTGGGTCTAGCGGAGTGGGTTTGGGTCTAGCCGAGTGGGTTTGGGTCTAGCCGAGTGGGTTTGGGTCTAGCCGAGTGGGTTTTGGTTCTTGCCGAGTGGGTTTGGGTCTAGAGGAGTGGGCTTGGGTCTAGCCGAGTGGGTTTGGGTGTAGCCGAGTGGGTTTGGGTGTAGCCGAGTGGGTTTGGGTGTAGCCGAGGGGGTTTCGGTCCAGCCGAGTGGGTTTGGGTGTAGCCGAGGGGGTTTCGATCCAGCCGAGTGCGTTTCGGTCTAGCCGAGTGGGTTTCGTTCAAGCCGAGTGGGTTCCTCCAAATCTGAGGAAAGACATCCTTGCCATAGAGGGGGTACAGAGAAGATTCACCAGACTGATTCCTGGGATGTCAGGACTTTCATATGAGGAAAGATTGGATAGACTCGGTTTGTACTCGATGGAATTTAGAAGATTGAGGGGGGATCTTATAGAAACCTACAAAATTCTTAAGGGGTTGGACAAGCTAGATGCTGGAAGATTGTTCCCGATGTTGGGGGAGTCCAGAACAAGGGGTCACAGTCTAAGGATAAGGGGGAATTCCTTTAGGAACGAAATGAGGAAAAAATTATTTACACAGAGAGTCGTGAGTCTCTGGAATTCTCTGCCACAGAAGGTAGTTGAGGCCAGTTCATTGGCTATATTTAAGAGGGCGTTAGATGTGGCACTTGTGGCTAAAGGGATCAGGGGGTATGGAGAGAAGGCAGGTACGGGATACTGAGTTGGATGATCAGCCATGATCACATTGAATGGCGGTGCAGGCTCGAAGGGCCGAATGGCCTACTCCTGCACCTATTTTCTATGTTTCTATGTTTTCTATGTTTGGGTCTAGCCGAGTGTGTTTGGGTCTAGCCGAGTGGGTTTGCATCTAGCCGAGTGGGTTTGGGTCTAGCCGAGTGGGGTTGGGTCTAGCCGAGTGGGTTTGCGTCTAGCCGAGTGGGTTTGGGTCTAGCCGAGTGGGTTTGGGTCTAGCCGAGTGGGTTTGGGTCTAGCCGAGTGGGTTTGGGTCTAGCCGAGTGGGTTTGGGTCTAGACGAGTGGGTTTGCGTCTAGCCGAGTGGGTTTCGGTCTAGCCGAGTGGGTTTGGGACTAGCTGAGTAGGTTTGCGTCTAGCGGAGTGGGTTTGAGTCTAGCGGAGTGGGTTTGGGTCTAGCGGAGTGGGTTTGGGTGTAGCGGAGTGGGTTTGGGTCTCGCGGAGTGGGTTTGGGTCTAGCCGAGTGGGTTTGGGTCTAGCCGAGTGGGTTTGGGTCCTACCCAGTGGGTTTAGGTCTGGCCTAGTGGGTTTGGGCCCAGCCATGTGGGTTTGGGTCTAGCCGAGTGGGTTTTGGTCTAGCGGAGTGGATTTGGGTCTAGCGGAGTGGGTCTGGTTCTAGCGGAGTGGGTTTGGGTGTAGCGGAGTGGGTTTGGGTCTAGCTGAGTGGGTTTGGGTCTAGCCGAGTGGGTTTGGGTCTAGCGGAGTGGGTTTGGGTCTAGCGGAGTGGGTTTGGGTCTAGCGGAGTGGGTTTGGGTGTAGCGGAGTGGGTTTGCGTCTAGCGGAGTGGGTTTGGGTCTAGCGGAGTGTGTGTGGGTCTAGCTGAGTTGGTTTGGGTCTAGCGGAGTGGGTTTGCGTCTAGCCGAATGGGTTTGGATCTTGCCAAGTGGGTTTGGGTCCAGCCGAATAGGTTTGGGTCTAGCCGAGTGGGTTTGGGTCCAGCCGAGTGGGTTTGGGTGTAGCCGAGTGGGTTTGGGTGTTGCCGAGTGGGTTGGGTGTAGCCGAGTGGGTTTGGGGGTAGCCCAGTGGGTTTGGGTGTAGCGGAGTGGGTTTGGGTCTAGCGGAGTGGGTTTGGGTCTAGCGGAGTGGGTTTGGGTCTAGCCGAGTGGGTTTGGGTCTAGCGGACTGGGTTTGGGTCTAGCGGAGTGGGTTTGGGTCCAGCGGACTGGGTTTGGGTCTAGCGGATTGGGTGTGGGTCTAGCCGAGTTGGTTTGGGTCGAGCGGAGTGGGTTTGCATCTAGCGGAGTGGGTTTGAGTCTAGCGGAGTGGGTTTGGGTCTAGCGGAGTGGGTTTGGGTCTAGCGGAGTGGGTTTGGGTCTAGCGGAGTGGGTTTGAGTCTAGCCGAGTGGGTTTGGGTCCAGCCCAGTGGGTTTGGGTCTAGCCCAGTTGGTTTGGGTCTAGCGGAGTGGGTTTGCGTCTAGCCGAATGGGTTTGGGTCTAGCCGAGTGGGTTTTGGTCTAGCCGAGTGGGTTTGGGTCTTGCCGAGTGGGTTTGGGTCTAGCCGAGTGGGTTTGGGTCTAGCCGAGTGGGTTTTGGTCTAGCCGAGTGGGTTTGGGTCTAGACGAGTGGGTTTGGGTCTAGACGAGTGGGTTTGGGTCTAGCCGAGTGGGTTTGGGTCTGGCGGAGTGGGTTTGGGTCTAACGGAGTGGGTTTGGGTCTAGCGGAGTGGGTTTGGGTCTAGCGGAGTGGGTTTGCATCTAGCGGAGTGGGTTTGGGTCTAGCCGAGTGGGTTTGGGTCTAGCCGAGTGGGTTTGTGTCTAGCCCAGTGGGTTTAGGTCTGGCGGAGTGGGTTTGCGTCTAGCCGAGTGGGTTTGGGTCTAGCCAAGTGGGTTTGGGTCTAGCCGAGTGGGTTTGGGTCTAGACCAGTGGGTTTAGGTCTGGCGGAGTGGGTTTGCGTCTAGCCGAATGGGTTTGGATCTAGCCGAGTGGTTTTGGGTCTAGCCGAGTGGGTTTGGGTCTAGCCGAGTGGGTTTGGGTCTAGCCGAGTGGGTTTGTGTCTAGCCCAGTGGGTTTAGGTCTGGCGGAGTGGGTTTGCGTCTAGCCGAGTGGGTTTGGGTCTAGCCAAGTGGGTTTGGGTCTAGCCGAGTGGGTTTGGGTCTAGACCAGTGGGTTTAGGTCTGGCGGAGTGGGTTTGCGTCTAGCCGAATGGGTTTGGATCTAGCCGAGTGGTTTTGGGTCTAGCCGAGTGGGTTTGGGTCTAGCCGAGTGGGTTTGGGTCTTGCCGAGTGGGATTGGGTCTTGCCGAGTGGGTTTGGGTCTAGCCGAGTGGGTTTGGGTGTAGCCGAGTGGGTTTGGGTATAGCCGAGTGGGTTTGGGTCTAGCCGAGTGGGTTTGGGTCTAGACAAGTGGGTTTGGGTCTAGACGAGTGGGTTTGGGTCTAGCCGAGTGGGTTTGGGTCTAGCGGAGTGGGTTTGGGTCTAGCGGAGTGGGTTTGGGTCTATCGGAGTGGGTTTGGGTCTAGCGGAGTGGGTTTGCGACTAGCGGAGTGGGTTTGGGTCTAGCCCAGTGGGTGTAGGTCTCGCGGAGTGGGTTTGCGTCTAGCCGAATGGGTTTGGGTCTAGCCTAGTGGGTTTGGGTCTAGACGAGTGGGTTTGGGTCTAGACGAGTGGGTTTGGTTCTAGACAAGTGGGTTTGGGTCTAGACGAGTGGGTTTGGGTCTAGCCGAGTGGGTTTGGGTCTAGCGGAGTGGGTTTGTGTCTAGCGGAGTGGGTTTGGGTCTAGCGGAGTGGGTTTGCGTCTAGCGGAGTGGGTTTGGATCAAGCGGAGTGGGTTTGGGTCTAGCCGAGTGGGTTTGGGTCTAGCCGAGTGGGTTTGGGTCTAGCGGAGTGGGTTTGGGTCTGGCGGAGTGGGTTTGGGTCTAGCCGAGTGGGTTTGGGTCTAGCCGAGTGGGTTTTGGTTCTTGCCGAGTGGGTTTGGGTCTAGAGGAGTGGGCTTGGGTCTAGCCGAGTGGGTTTGGGTGTAGCCGAGTGGGTTTGGGTGTAGCCGAGTGGGTTTGGGTGTAGCCGAGGGGGTTTCGGTCCAGCCGAGTGGGTTTGGGTGTAGCCGAGGGGGTTTCGGTCCAGCCGAGTGCGTTTCGGTCTAGCCGAGTGGGTTTCGTTCAAGCCGAGTGGGTTCCTCCAAATCTGAGGAAAGACATCCTTGCCATAGAGGGGGTACAGAGAAGATTCACCAGACTGATTCCTGGGATGTCAGGACTTTCATATGAGGAAAGATTGGATAGACTCGGTTTGTACTCGATGGAATTTAGAAGATTGAGGGGGGATCTTATAGAAACCTACAAAATTCTTAAGGGGTTGGACAAGCTAGATGCTGGAAGATTGTTCCCGATGTTGGGGGAGTCCAGAACAAGGGGTCACAGTCTAAGGATAAGGGGGAATTCCTTTAGGACCGAAATGAGGAAAAAATTATTTACACAGAGAGTCGTGAGTCTCTGGAATTCTCTGCCACAGAAGGTAGTTGAGGCCAGTTCATTGGCTATATTTAAGAGGGCGTTAGATGTGGCACTTGTGGCTGAAGGGATCAGGGGGTATGGAGAGAAGGCAGGTACGGGATACTGAGTTGGATGATCAGCCATGATCACATTGAATGGCGGTGCAGGCTCGAAGGGCCGAATGGCCTACTCCTGCACCTATTTTCTATGTTTCTATGTTTTCTATGTTTGGGTCTAGCCGAGTGGGTTTGGGTCTAGCCGAGTGGGTTTGCGTCTAGCCGAGTGGGTTTGAGTCTAGCCGAGTGGGGTTGGGTCTAGCCGAGTGGGTTTGCGTCTAGCCGAGAGGGTTTGGGTCTAGCCGAGTGGGTTTGGGTCTAGCCGAGTGGGTTTGGGTCTAGCCGAGTGGGTTTGGGTCTAGCCGAGTGGGTTTGGGTCTAGACGAGTGGGTTTGCGTCTAGCCGAGTGGGTTTCGGTCTAGCCGAGTGGGTTTGGGACTAGCTGAGTAGGTTTGCGTCTAGCGGAGTGGGTTTGAGTCCAGCGGAGTGGGTTTGGGTCTAGCGGAGTGGGTTTGGGTGTAGCGGAGTGGGTTTGGGTCTCGCGGAGTGGGTTTGGGTCTAGCCGAGTGGGTTTGGGTCTAGCCGAGTGGGTTTGGGTCTAACCCAGTGGGTTTAGGTCTGGCCTAGTGGGTTTGGGCCTAGCCATGTGGGTTTGGGTCTAGCCGAGTGGGTTTTGGTCTAGCGGAGTGGATTTGGGTCTAGCGGAGTGGGTTTGGTTCTAGCGGAGTGGGTTTGGGTGTAGCGGAGTGGGTTTGGGTCTAGCCGAGTGGGTTTGGGTCTAGCCGAGTGGGTTTGGGTCTAGCGGAGTGGGTTTGGGTCTAGCGGAGTGGGTTTGGGTCTAGCGGAGTGGGTTTGGGTGTAGCGGAGTGGGTTTGCGTCTAGCGGAGTGGGTTTGGGTCTAGCGGAGTGTGTGTGGGTCTAGCTGAGTTGGTTTGGGTCTAGCGGAGTGGGTTTGCGTCTAGCCGAATGGGTTTGGATCTTGCCAAGTGGGTTTGGGTCTAGCCGAATAGGTTTGGGTCTAGCCGAGTGGGTTTGGGTCTAGCCGAGTGGGTTTGGGTGCAGCCGAGTGGGTTTGGGTGTTGCCGAGTGGGTTGGGTGTAGCCGAGTGGGTTTGGGTGTAGCCGAGTGGGTTTGGGTGTAGCGGAGTGGGTTTGGGTCTAGCGGAGTGGGTTTGGGTCTAGCCGAATGGGTTTGGATCTAGCCGAGTGGGTTTGGGTCTAGCCGAGTGGGTTTGGGTCTAGCCGAGTGGGTTTTGGTCTAGCCGAGTGGGTTTGGGTCTAGCCGAGTGGGTTTGGGTCTAGCCGAGTGGGTTTGGGTCTTGCCGAGTGGGATTGAGTCTAGCGGAGTGGGTTTGGGTCTAGCGGAGTGGGTTTGGTGTAGCAGAGTGGGTTTGCGTCTAGCCGAATGGGTTTGGATCTAGCCGAGTGATTTTGTGTCTAGCCGAATAGGTCTGGGTCTAGCGGAGTGGGTTTGGGTCTAGCCGAGTGTGTTTGGGTGCAGCCGAGTGGGTTTGGGTCTAGCCGAGTGGGTTTGGGTCTAGCAGAGTGGGTTTGGGACTAGCCGAGTGGGTTTGGGTCTAGCGGACTGGGTTTGAGTCTAGCGGAGTGGGTTTGGGTCTAGCGGAGTGGGTTTGGTGTAGCGGAGTGGGTTTGTGTCTAGCCGAATGGGTTTGGATCTAGCCGAGTGGTTTTGGGTCTAGCCGAATAGGTTTGGGTCTAGCAGAGTGGGTTTGGGTCTAGCCGAGTGGGTTTGGGTGTAGCCGAGTGGGTTGGGGTCTAGCCGAGTGGGTTTGGGTCTAGCCGAGTGGGTTTGGGTCTAGCCGAGTGGGTTTGGGTCTAGCCGAGTGGGTTTGGGTCTAGGCGAGTGGGTTTGGGTCTAGACGAGTGGGTTTGGGTCTAGCCGAGTGGGTTTGGGTCTAGCCGAGTGGGTTTGGGACTAGCCGAGTGGGTTTGTGTCTAGCGGAGTGGGTTTGAGTCTAGCGGAGTGGGTTTGGGTCTAGCGGAGTGGGTTTGGTGTAGCGGAGTGGGTTTGCGTCTAGCCGAATGGGTTTGGATCTAGCCGAGTTGTTTTGGGTCTAGCCGAATAGTTTTGGGTCTAGCGGAGTGGGTTTGGGTCTAGCCGAGTGGGTTTGGATGAGGCCGAGTCGGTTTGGGTCTAGCCGAGTGGGTTTGGGTTTAGCCGTGTGGGTTTGGGTCTAGCCGAGTGGGTTTGGGTCTAGCGGAGTGGGTTTGGGTCTAGCGGAGTGGGTTTGGGTCTAGCGGAGTGGGTTTGGGTCTAGCCGAGTGGGTTTGGGTCTTGCCGAGTGGGATTGGGTCTAGCCGAGTGGGTTTGGGTCTAGCCGAGTGGGTTTGGGTCTAGCCGATTGGATTTGGGTCTAGCCGAGTGGGTTTGGGTCTAGCGGAGTGTGTGTGGGTCAAGCTGAGTTGGTTTGGGTCTAGCGGAGTGGGTTTGGGTCTAGCGGAGTGGGTTTGCGTCTAGCGGAGTGGGTTTGGGTGTAGCAGAGTGGGTTTGCGTCTAGCGGAGTGGGTTTGGGTCTAGCGGAGTGTGTGTGGGTCTGGCTGAGTTGGTTTGGGTCTAGCGGAGTGGGTTTGCGTCTAGCCGAATGGGTTTGGATCTAGCCGAGTGGGTTTGGGTCTAGCCGAATAGGTTTGGGTCTAGCCGAGTGGGTTTGGGTCCAGCCGAGTGGGTTTGGGTGTAGCCGAGTGGGTTTGGGTGTAGCCGAGTGGGTTTGGGTGTAGCCGAGTGGGTTTGGGTGTAGCCGAGAGGGTTTGAGTGAAGCCGAGCGGGTTTGGGTCTAACCGAGTGGGTTTTGGTCTAGCCGAGTGGGTTTGGGTCTAGCCGAGTGGGTTTTGGTCTAGCCGAGTGGGTTTGGGTCTAGCCGAGTGGGTTTGGGTCTAGCCGAGTGGGTTTGGGTCTAGCCGAATGGGTTTGGGTCTTGCCGAGTGGGATTGGGTCTTGCCGAGTGGGTTTGCGTCTAGCCGAATGGGTTTGGATCTAGCCGAGTTGTTTTGGGTCTAGCCGAATAGTTTCGGGTCTTGCGGAGTGGGTTTGGGTCTAGCCGAGTGGGTTTGGATGAGGCCGAGTGGGTTTGGGTCTAGCCGAGTGGGTTTGGGTCTAGCCGTGTGGGTTTGGGTCTAGCGGAGTGGGTTTGGGTCTAGCGGAGTGGGTTTGGGTCTAGCGGAGTGGGTTTGGGTCTAGCGGAGTGGGTTTGGGTCTAGCGGAGTGGGTTTGCGTCTAGCGGAGTCCGTTTGGGTCAAGCGGAGTGGGTTTGGGTCTAGCCGAGTGGGTTTGGGCCTAGCCGAGTGGGTTTGCGTCTAGCCGAGTGGGTTTGGGTCTAGCCAAGTGGGTTTGGGTCTAGCCTTGTGGGTTTGGGCCTAGCCGAGTGGGTTTGGGTCTAGACGAGTGGCTTTGGGTCTATCGGAGTGGGTTTGCGTCTAGTGGAGTGGGTTTGGGTCTAGCGGAGTGGGTTTGGGTGTAGCGGAGTGGGTTTGGGTCTAGCGGAGTGGGTTTGGGTCTAGCCGA
This sequence comes from Raja brachyura, assembly GCA_963514005.1. Next base: position 26,854,270 of record OY740815.1, on the reverse strand, counting down.
GTGGGTTTCGGTCTATCGGAGTGGGTTTGGGACTAGTGGAGTGGGTTTGGGTCTAGCGGAGTGGGTTTGGGTGTAGCAGAGTGGGTTTGGGTCTAGCGGACTGGGGTTGGGTCTAGCGGAGTGGGTGTGGGTCTAGCCGAGTTGGTTTGGGTATAGCGGAGTGGGTTTGCGTCTAGCGGAGTGGGTTTGAGTCTAGCGGAGTGGGTTTGGGTCTAGCCGAGTGGGTTTGGCCCTAGCCGAGTGGGTTTGGGTCTAGCCGAGTGGGTTTGGGTCTAGACGAGTGGGTTTTGGTCTAGCCGAGTGGGTTTGGGTCTAGCGGAGTGGGTTTGGGTCTAGCGGAGTGGGTTTGGGTCTAGCGGAGTGGGTTTGGGTCTAGCGGAGTGGGTTTGCGACTAGCGGAGTGGGTTTCGGTCTAGCGGAGTGGGTTTGAGTCTAGCGGAGTGGGTTTGGGTCTAGCCGAGTGGGTTTGGGTCTAGCCGAGTGGGTTTGGGTCTAGCCGAGAGGGTTTGGGTCTAGCCGAGTGGGTTTGGGTCTTGCCGAGTGGGTTTGGGTCTAGCCGAGTGGTTTTGTGTCTAGCCGAGTGGGTTTGGGTCTTGCCGAGTGGGTTTGGGTCTAGCCGAGTGGTTTTGTGTCTAGCCGAGTGGGTTTGGGTCTAGCCGAGTGGGTTTGGGTCTTGCCGAGTGGGTTTGGGTCTAGACGAGTGGGTTTGGGTCTAGCCGAGTGGGTTTGGGTCTAGCCGAATGGGTTTGTGACTAGCCGAGTGGGTTTGCGTCTAGCGGAGTGGGTTTGAGTCTAGCGGAGTGGGTTTGGGTCTTGCGGAGTGGGTTTGGTGTAGCGGAGTGGGTTTGCGTCTAGCCGAATGGGTTTGGATCTAGCCGAGTGGTTTTGGGTCTAGCCGAATAGGTCTGGGTCTAGCGGAGTGGGTTTGGGTCTAGCCGAGTGTGTTTGGGTGTAGCCGAGTGGGTTTGGGTCTAGCCGAGTGGGTTTGGGTCTAGCAGAGTGGGTTTGGGACTAGCCGAGTGGGTTTGGGTCTAGCGGACTGGGTTTGACTCTAGCGGAGTGGGTTTGGGTCTAGCGGAGTGGGTTTGGTGTAACGGAGTGGCTTTGTGTCTAGCCGAATGTGTTTGGATCTAGCTGAGTGGTTTTGGGTCTAGCCGAATAGGTCTGGGTCTAGCGGAGTGGGTTTGGGTCTAGCCGAGTGTGTTTGGGTGTAGCCGAGTGGGTTTGGGTCTAGCCGAGTGGGTTTGGGTCTAGCAGAGTGGGTTTGGGACTGGCCGAGTGGGTTTGGGTCTAGCGGACTGGGTTTGAGTCTAGAGGAGTGGGTTTGGGTCTAGCGGAGTGGGTTTGGTGTAGCGGAGTGGGTTGGGGTCTAGCCGAGTGGGTTTAGAAACATAGAAACATAGAAACATAGAAAATAGGTGCGGGAGTAGGCCATTCGGCCCTTCGAGCCTGCACCGCCATTCAATGTGATCATGGCTGATCATCCAACTCAGTATCCCGTACCTGCCTTCTCTCCATACCCCCTGATCCCTTTAGCCACAAGTGCCACATCTAAAGCCCTCTTAAATATAGCCAATGAACTGGCCTCAACTACCTTCTGTGGCAGAGAATTCCAGAGACTCACCACTCTCTGTGTAAAGAATGTTCTCCTCATTTCGGTCCCAAAGGAATTCCCCCTTATCCTTAGACTGTGACCCCTTGTTCTGGACTCCCCCAACATCGGGAACAATCTTCCAGCATCTAGCTTGTCCAACCCCTTAAGAATTTTGTAGGTTTCTATAAGATCCCCCCTCAATCTTCTAAATTCCATCGAGTACAAACCGAGTCTATCCAATCTTTCCTCATATGAAAGTCCTGACATTCCAGGAATCAGTCTGGTGAATCTTCTCTGTACCCCCTCTATGGCAAGGATGTCTTTCCTCAGATTTGGAGACCAAAACTGTACGCAGTACTCCAGGTGTGGCCTCACCAAAACCCTGCACAACTGCAGTAGAACCTCCCTGCTCCTATACTTAAATCCTTTCGCTATGAATGCTAACATACCATTTGCTTTCTTCACTCGGCTAGACCCAAACCCACTCGGCTAGACCCAATCCCACTCGGCAAGACCCAAACCCACTCTGCTAGACCCAAACCCACTCCGCTAGACCCAAACCCACTCGGCTAGACCCAAACCCACTCCGCTAGACCCAAACCCACTCGGCTAGACCGAGTTTGGGTCTAGCCGAGTGGGTTTGGGTCTAGCCGAGTGGGTTTGGGTCTAGCCGAGTGGGTTTGGGTCTAGGCGAGTGGGTTTGGGTCTAGACGAGTGGGTTTGGGTCTAGCCGAGTGGGTTTGGGTCTAGCCGAGTGGGTTTGGGACTAGCCGAGTGGGTTTGCGTCTAGCGGAGTGGGTTTGAGTCTAGCGGAGTGGGTTTGGGTCTAGCGGAGTGGGTTTGGTGTAGCGGAGTGGGTTTGCGTCTAGTCGAATGGGTTTGGAACTAGCCGAGTTGTTTTGGGTCTAGCCGAATAGTTTTGGGTCTAGCGGAGTGGGTTTGGGTCTAGCCGAGTGGGTTTGGATGAGGCCGAGTGGGTTTGGGTCTAGCCGAGTGGGTTTGGGTCTAGCCGTGTGGGTTTGGGTCTAGCCGAGTGGGTTTGGGTCTAGCGGAGTGGGTTTGGGTCTAGCCGAGTGGGTTTGGGTCTAGCGGAGTGGGTTTGGGTCTAGCAGAGTGGGTTTGGGTCTTGCCGAGTGGGATTGGGTCTAGCCGAGTGGGTTTGGGTCTAGCCGAGTGGGTTTGGGTCAAGCCGAGTGGGTTTGGGTTTAGCCGAGTGGGTTTGCGTCTAGCGGAGTGTGTGTGGGTCTAGCTGAGTTGGTTTGGGTCTAGCGGAGTGGGTTTGGGTCTAGCGGAGTGGGTTTGCGTCTAGCGGAGTTGGTTTGGGTGTAGCAGAGTGGGTTTGCGTCTAGCGGAGTGGGTTCGGGTCTAGCGGAGTGTGTGTGGGTCTAGCTGAGTTGGTTTGGGTCTAGCGGAGTGGGTTTGCGTCTAGCCGAATGGGTTTGGATCTAGCCGAGTGGGTTTGGGTCTAGCCGAATAGGTTTGGGTCTAGCCGAGTGGGTTTGGGTCCAGCCGAGTGGGTTTGGGTGTAGCCGAGTGGGTTTGGGTGTAACCGAGTGGGTTTGGATGTAGCCGAGTGGGTTTCGGTGTAGCCGAGAGGGTTTGGGTGAAGCCGAGTGGGTTTGGGTCTAGCCGAGTGGGTTTGTGTCTAGCCGAGTGGGGTTGGGTCTTGCCGAGTGGGATTGGGTCTTGCAGAGTGGGTTTGGGTCTAGCCGAGTGGGTTTGGGCCTAGCAGAGTGGGTTTGGGTCTAGCCGAGTGGGTTTGGGTCTAGCCGAGTGGGTTTGGGTCTAGACGAGTGGGTTTGGGTCTAGACGAGTGGGTTTGGGTCTAGCCGAGTGGGTTTGGGTCTAGCCGAGTGGGTTTGGGTGAAGCGGAGTGGGTTTGGGTCTAGCGGAGTGGGTTTGGGTCTAGTGGAGTGGGTTTGGGTCTAGTGGAGTGTGTTTGAGTCTAGCGGGGTGGGTTTGGGTCTAGCCGAGTGGGTTTGGGTCTAGCCGAGTGGGTTTGGGTCTAGCCGAGTGGGTTTGGGTCTAGCCGAGTGGGTTTGGGTCTTGCCGAGTGGGTTTGGGTCTAGCCGAGTGGTTTTGGGTCTAGCCGAGTGGGTTTGGGTCTAGCCGAGTGGGTTTGGGTCTAGACGAGTGGGTTTGGGTCTAGCCGAGTGGGTTTGGGTCTTGCCGAGTGGGATTGGGTCTAGCCGAGTGGGTTTGGGTCTAGCCGAGTGGGTTTGGGTCTAGCCGAGTGGGTTTGGGTCTAGCCGAGTGGGTTTGGGTCTAGCGGAGTGTGTGTGGGTCTAGCTGAGTTGGTTTGGGTCTAGCGGAGTGGGTTTGGGTCTAGCGGAGTGGGTTTGCGTCTAGCGGAGTGGGTTTGGGTGTAGCATAGTGGGTTTGCGTGTAGCGGAGTGGGTTTGGGTCTAGCGGAGTGGGTTTGGGTCTAGCGGAGTGGGTTTGGTGTAGCGGAGTGGGTTTGCGTCTAGCCGAATGGGTTTGGAACTAGCCGAGTTGTTTTGGGTCTAGCCGAATAGTTTTGGGTCTAGCGGAGTGGGTTTGGGTCTAGCCGAGTGGGTTTGGATGAGGCCGAGTGGGTTTGGGTCTAGCCGAGTGGGTTTGGGTCTGGCCGTGACGGTTTGGGTCCAGCCGAGTGGATTTGGGTCTGGCGGAGTGGGTTTGGGTCTAGCCGTGTGGGTTTGGGTCTAGCGGAGTGGGTTTGGGTCTAGCAGAGTGGGTTTGGGTCTTGCCGAGTGGGATTGGGTCCAGCCGAGTGGGGTTTGGGTCTAGCCGAGTGGGTTTGGGTCTAGCCGAGTGGGTTTGGGTTTAGCCGAGTGCGTTTGGGTCTAGCGGAGTGTGTGTGGGTCTAGCTGAGTTGGTTTGGGTCTAGCGGAGTGGGTTTGGGTCTAGCGGAGTGGGTTTGCGTCTAGCGGAGTGGGTTTGGGTGTAGCAGAGTGGGTTTGCGTGTAGCGGAGTGGGTTTGGGTCTAGCGGAGTGTGTGTGGGTCTAGCTGAGTTGGTTTGGGTCTAGCGGAGTGGGTTTGCGTCTAGCCGAATGGGTTTGGATCTAGCCGAGTGGGTTTGGGTCTAGCCGAATAGGTTTGGGTCTAGCCGAGTGGGTTTGGGTCCAGCCGAGTGGGTTTGGGTGTAGCCGAGTGGGTTTGGGTGCCGCCGAGTGGGTTGGGTGTAGCCGAGTGGGTTTCGGTGTAGCCGAGAGGGTTTGGGTGAAGCCGAGTGGGTTTGGGTCTAGCCGAGTGGGTTTGTGTCTAGCCGAGTGGGTTTGGGTCTAGCCGAGTGGGTTTTGGTCTAGCCGAGTGGGTTTGCGTCTAGCAGAGTGGGTTTGAGTCTAGCGGAGTGGGTTTGGGTCTAGCCGAGTGGGTTTGGATGAGGCCGAGTGGGTTGGGTGTAGCCGAGTGGGTTTCGGTGTAGCCGAGAGGGTTTGGTATAGCGGAGTGGGTTTGCGTCTAGCCGAATGGGTTTGGATCTAGCCGAGTTGTTTTGGGTCTAGCCGAATAGTTTTGGGTCTAGCGGAGTGGGTTTGGGTCTAGCCGAGTGGGTTTGGATGAGGCCGAGTGGGTTTGGGTCTAGCCGAGTGGGTTTGGGTCTAGCCGTGTGGGTTTGGGTCTAGCCGAGTGGGTTTGGGTCTAGCGGAGTGGGTTTGGGTCTAGCCGAGTTGGTTTGGGTCTAGCGGAGTGGGTTTGGGTCTAGCCGAGTGGGATTGGGTCTAGCCGAGTGGTTTTGGGTCTAGCGGAGTGAGTTTGGGTCTAGCCTAGTGGGTTTGTGTCTAGCCGAGTGGGTTTGGGTCTAGCGGAGTGTGTGTGGGTCTAGCTGAGTTGGTTTGGGTCTAGCGGAGTGGGTTTGGGTCTAGCGGAGTGGGTTTGCGTCTACCGGAGTGGGTTTGGGTGTTGCAGAGTGGGTTTGCGTCTAGCGGAGTGGGTTTGGGTCTAGCGGAGTGTGTGTGGGTCTAGCTGAGTTGGTTTGGGTCTAGCGGAGTGGGTTTGCGTCTAGCCGAGTGGGTTTCGGTCTTGCCGAGTGGGATTGGGTCTAGCCGAATAGGTTTGGGTCTAGCCGAGTGGGTTTGGGCCTAGCCAAGTGGGTTTGGGTCTAGCCGAGTGGGTTTGGGTCTAGCCGAGTGGGTTTGGGTCTAGACGAGTGGGTTTGGGTCTAGACGAGTGGGTTTGGGTCTAGCCGAGTGGGTTTGGGTCTAGCGGAGTGGGTTTGGGTGAAGCGGAGTGGGTTTGGGTCTAGCGGAGTGGGTTTGCCTCTAGCGGAGTGGGTTTGGGTCAAGCGGAGTGGGTTTGGGTCTAGCCGAGTGGGTTTGGGCCTAGCCGAGTGGGTTTGGGTCTAGCCGAGTGGGTTTGGGTCCAGCCGAGTGGGTTTGGGTCTAGACGAGTGGGTTTGGGTCTAGACGAGTGGGTTTGGGTCTAGCGGGGTGGGTTTGGGTGAAGCGGAGTGGGTTTGGGTCTAGCGGAGTGGGTTTGGGTCTAGCGGAGTGGGTTTGGGTCTAGTGGAGTGGGTTTGAGTCTAGCGGAGTGGGTTTGGGTCTAGCCGAGTGGGTTTGGGTCTAGCCGAGTGGGTTTGGGTCTAGCCGAGTGGGTTTGGGTCTAGCCGAGTGGGTTTGGGTCTTGCCGAGTGGGTTTGGGTCTAGCCGAGTGGTTTTGGGTCTAGCCGAGTGGGTTTGGGTCTAGCCGAATGGGTTTGGGTCTAGCCGAGTGGGTTTGGGTCTAGACGAGTGGGTTTGGGTCTAGCCAAGTGGGTTTGGGTCTTGCCGAGTGGGATTGGGTCTAGCCGAGTGGGTTTGGGTCTAGCCGAGTGGGTTTGGGTCTAGCCGAGTGGGTTTGCGTCTAGCCGAGTGGGTTTGGGTCTAGCGGAGTGTGTGTGGGTCTAGCTGAGTTGGTTTGGGTCTAGCGGAGTGGGTTTGGGTCTAGCGGAGTGGGTTTGCGTCTAGCGGAGTGTGTTTGGGTGTAGCAGAGTGGGTTTGCGTGTAGCGGAGTGGTTTTGGGTCTAGCGGAGTGTGTGTGGGTCTAGCTGAGTTGGTTTGGGTCTAGCGGAGTGGGTTTGCGTCTAGCCGAATGGGTTTGGATCTAGCCGAGTGGGTTTGGGTCTAGCCGAGTGGGTTTGGGTCTAGCGGAGTGGGTTTGGGTCCAGCCGAGTGGGTTTGGGTCTTGCCGAGTGGGATTGGGTCTAGCCGAGTGGGTTTGGGTCTAGCCGAGTGGGTTTGGGTCTAGCCGAGTGGGTTTGGGTCTAGCCGAGTGGGTTTGGGTCTAGACGAGTGGGTTTGGGTCTAGCCGAGTGGGTTTGGGTCTAGCGGAGTGGGTTTGGGTCAAGCGGAGTGGGTTTGGGTCTAGAGGAGTGGGTTTGGGTCTAGCGGAGTGGGTTTGGGTCTAGCGGAGTGGGTTTGCGTCTAACGGAGTGGGTTTGGGTCAAGCGGAGTGGGTTTGGGTCTAGCCGAGTGGGTTTGGGCCTAGCCGAGTGGGTTTGGGTCTAGCCGAGTGGGTTTGGGTCTAGCCAAGTGGGTTTGGGTCTAGCCGAGTGGGTTTCGGTCTAGCGGAGTGGGTTTGGGTCCAGCGGAGTGGGTTTGGGTCTAGCGGAGTGGGTTTGGGTCTAGCCGAATAGGTTTGGGTCTAGCGGAGTGCGTTTGGGTCTAGCCGAGTGGGTTTGGGTGTAGCCGAGTGGGTTTGGGTGTGGCCGAGTGGGTTTGGGTCTAGCCTTGTGGGTTTGGGCCTAGCCGAGTGGGTTTGGGTCTAGACGAGTGGGTTTGGGTCTAGCGGAGTGGGTTTGCGTCTAGTGGAGTGGGTTTGGGTCTAGCGGAGTGGGTTTGGGTGTAGCGGAGTGGGTTTGGGTCTAGCGGAGTGGGTTTTGGTCTAGCCGAGTGGGTTTGGGTCTATCGGAGTGGGTTTGGGACTAGTGGAGTGGGTTTGGGTCTAGCGGAGTGGGTTTGGGTGTAGCGGAGTGTGTTTGGGTCTAGCGGACTGGGTTTGTGTCAAGCGGAGTGGGTGTGGGTCTAGCCGAGTTGGTTTGGGTATAGCGGAGTGGGTTTGGGTCTAGCCGAGTGGGTTTGGATGAGGCCGAGTGGGTTTGGGTCTAGCCGAGTGGGTTTGGGTCTAGCCGCGACGGTTTGGGTCCAGCCGAGTGGGTTTGGGTCTAGCGGAGTGGGTTTGGGTCTAGCCGAGTGGGTTTGGGTCTAGCGGAGTGGGTTTGGGTCTAGCAGAGTGGGTTTGGGTCTTGCCGAGTGGGATTGGGTCCAGCCGAGTGGGTTTGGGTCTAGCCGAGTGGGTTTGGGTCTAGCCGAGTGGGTTTGGGTTTAGCCGAGTGGGTTTGGGTCTAGCGGAGTGTGTGTGGGTCTAGCTGAGTTGGTTTGGGTCTAGCGGAGTGGGTTTGGGTCTAGCGGAATTGGTTTGCGTCTAGCGGAGTGGGTTTGGGTGTAGCAGAGTGGGTTTGCGTGTAGCGGAGTGGGTTTGGGTCTAGCGGAGTGTGTGTGGGTCTAGCTGAGTTGGTTTGGGTCTAGCGGAGTGGGTTTGCGTCTAGCCGAATGGGTTTGGATCTAGCCGAGTGGGTTTGGGTCTAGCCGAATAGGTTTGGGTCTAGCCGAGTGGGTTTGGGTCCAGCCGAGTGTGTTTGGGTGTAGCCGAGTGGGTTTGGGTGCAGCCGAGTGGGTTGGGTGTAGCCGAGTGGGTTTCGGTGTAGCCGAGAGGGTTTGGGTGAAGCCGAGTGGGTTTGGGTCTAGCCGAGTGGGTTTGTGTCTAGCCGAGTGGGTTTGGGTCTAGCCGAGTGGGTTTTGGTCTAGCCGAGTGGGTTTGCGTCTAGCAGAGTGGGTTTGAGTGTAGCGGAGTGGGTTTGGGTCTAGCGGAGTGGGTTTGGTGTAGCGGAGTGGGTTTGCGTCTAGCCGAATGGGTTTGGATCTACCCGAGTTGTTTTAGGTCTAGCCGAATAGTTTTGGGTCTAGCGGAGTGGGTTTGGGTCTAGCCGAGTGGGTTTGGATGAGGTCGAGTGGGTTTGGGTCTAGCCGAGTGGGTTTGGGTCTAGCCGTGTGGGTTTGGGTCTAGCCGAGTTGGTTTGGGTCTAGCGGAGTGGGTTTGGTATAGCGGAGTGGGTTTGCGTCTAGCCGAATGGGTTTGGATCTAGCCGAGTTGTTTTGGGTCTAGCCGAATAGTTTTGGGTCTAGCGGAGTGGGTTTGGGTCTAGCCGAGTGGGTTTGGATGAGGCCAAGTGGGTTTGGGTCTAGCCGAGTGGGTTTGGGTCTAGCCGTGTGGGTTTGGGTCTAGCCGAGTGGGTTTGGGTCTAGCGGAGTGGGTTTGGGTCTAGCCGAGTGGGTTTGGGTCTAGCGGAGTGGGTTTGGGTCTAGCCGAGTGGGTTTGGGTTTTGCCGAGTGGGATTGGGTCCAGCCGAGTGGGTTTGGGTCTAGCCGAGTGGGTTTGGGTCTAGCCGAGTGGGTTTGTGTCTAGCCGAGTGGGTTTGGGTCTAGCGGAGTGTGTGTGGGTCTAGCTGAGTTGGTTTGGGTCTAGCGGAGTGGGTTTGGGTCTAGCGGAGTGGGGTTGCGTCTAGTGGAGTGGGTTTGGGTGTTGCAGAGTGGGTTTGCGTCTAGCGGAGTGGGTTTGGGTCTAGCGGAGTGTGTGTGGGTCTAGCTGAGTTGGTTTGGGTCTAGCGGAGTGGGTTTGCGTCTAGCCGAATGGGTTTGGATCTAGCCGAGTGGGTTTGGGTCTAGCCGAATAGGTTTGGGTCTAGCCGAGTGGGTTTGGGTCCAGCCGAGTGGGTTTGGGTGTAGCCGAGTGGGTTTGGGTGTAGCCGAGTGGGTTTGGATGTAGCCGAGTGGGTTTCGGTGTAGCCGAGAGGGTTTGGGTGAAGCCGAGTAGGTTTGGGTCTAGCCGAGTGGGTTTGTGCCTAGCCGAGTGGGTTTGGGTCTTGCCGAGTGGGATTGGGTCTTGCAGAGTGGTTTGGGTCTAGCCGAGTGGGTTTGGGCCTAGCCGAGTGGGTTTGGGTCTAGCCGAGTGGGTTTGGGTCTAGCCGAGTGGGTTTGGGTCTAGACGAGTGGGTTTGGGTCTAGACGAGTGGGTTTGGGTCTAGCCGAGTGGGTTTGGGTCTAGCGGAGTGGGTTTGGGTGAAGCGGAGTGGGTTTAGGTCTAGCGGAGTGGGTTTGGGTCTAGTGGAGTGGGTTTGGGTCTAGTGGAGTGGGTTTGAGTCTAGCGGAGTGGGTTTGGGTCTAGCCGAGTGGGTTTGCGTCTAGCGGAGTGGGTTTGGGTCAAGCGGAGTGGGTTTGGGTCTAGCCGAGTGGGTTTGGGCCTAGCCGAGTGGGTTTGGGTCTAGCCGAGTGGGTTTGGGTCCAGCCGAGTGGGTTTGGGTCTAGACGAGTGGGTTTGGGTCTAGACGAGTGGGTTTGGGTCTAGCGGGGTGGGTTTGGGTGAAGCGGAGTGGGTTTGGGTCTAGCGGAGTGGGTTTGGGTCTAGCGGAGTGGGTTTGGGTCTAGTGGAGTGGGTTTGAGTCTAGCGGAGTGGGTTTGGGTCTAGCCGAGTGGGTTTGGGTCTAGCCGAGTGGGTTTGGGTCGAGCCGAGTGGGTTTGGGCCTTGCCGAGTGGGTTTGGGTCTAGCCGAGTGGTTTTGGGTCTAGCCGAGTGGGTTTGGGTCTAGTCGAGTGGGTTTGGGTCTAGCCGAGTGGGTTTGGGTCTAGACGAGTGGGTTTGGGTCTAGCCGAGTGGGTTTGGGTCTTGCCGAGTGGGATTGGGTCTAGCCGAGTGGGTTTGGGTCTAGCGGAGTGGGTTTGGGTCTAGCGGAGTGGGTTTGGGTCTAGCGGAGTGGGTTTGGGTCTAGACGAGTGGGTTTGGGTCTAGCCGAGTGGGTTTGGGTCTAGCGGAGTGGGTTTGGGTCTAGCGGAGTGGGTTTGGGTCTAGCGGAGTGGGTTTGGGTCTGGCGGAGTGGGTTTGGGACTAGCGGAGTGGGTTTGCGTCTAGCGGAGTGGGTTTGGGTCAAGCGGAGTGGGTTTGGGTCTAGCCGAGTGGGTTTGGGCCTAGCCGAGTGGGTTTGGGTCTAGCCGAGTGGGTTTGGGTCTAGCCAAGTGGGTTTGGGTCTAGCCGAGTGGGTTTGGGTCTAGCGGAGTGGGTTTGGGTCCAGCGGAGTGGGTTTGGGTCTAGCAGAGTGGGTTTGGGTCTAGCCGAATAGGTTTGGGTCTAGCGGAGTGCGTTTGGGTCTAGCCGAGTGGGTTTGGGTGTAGCCGAGTGGGTTTGGGTGTGGCCGAGTGGGTTTGGGTCTAGCCTTGTGGGTTTGGGCCTAGCCGAGTGGGTTTGGGTCTAGCGGAGTGGGTTTGCGTCTAGTGGAGTGGGTTTGCGTCTAGTGGAGTGGGTTTGGGTCTAGCGGAGTGGGTTTGGGTGTAGCGGAGTGGGTTTGGGTCTAGCGGAGTGGGTTTTGGTCTAGCCCAGTGGGTTTGGGTCTATCGGAGTGGGTTTGGGACTAGCGGAGTGGGTTTGGGTGTAGCGGAGTGGGTTTGGGTGTAGCGGAGTGGGTTTGGGTCTAGCGGACTGGGTTTGTGTCAAGCAGAGTGGGTGTGGGTCTAGCCGAGTTGGTTTGGGTCTAGCGGAGTGGGTTTGCGTCTAGCGGAGTGCGTTTGAGTCTAGCGGAGTGGGTTTGGGTCTCGCCGAGTGGGTTTGGGCCTAGCCGAGTGGGTTTGGTTCTAGCCAAGTGGGTTTGGGTCTAGCGGAGTGGGTTTGAGTCTAGCGGAGTGGGTTTGGGTCTAGCGGAGTGGGTTTGGTGTTGCGGAGTGGGTTTGCGTCTAGCCGAATGGGTTTGGATCTAGCTGAGTTGTTTTGGGTCTAGCCGAATAGTTTTGGGTCTAGCGGAGTGGGTTTGGGTCTAGCCGAGTGGGTTTGGATGAGGCCGAGTGGGTTTGGGTCTAGCGGAGTGGGTTTGGGTCCAGCCGAGTGGGTTAGGGTGTAGCCGAGTGGGTTTGGGTGTGGCCGAGTGGGTTTGGGTCAAGCCTTGTGGGTTTGGGCCTAGCTGAGTGGGATTGGGTCTAGATGAGTGGGTTTGGGTCTAGCGGAGTGGGTTTGGGTCTAGCGGAGTGGGTTTGGGTGTAGCGGAGTGGGTTTGGGTCTAGCGGAGTGGGTTTGGGTCTAGCGGAGTGGGTTTGGGTCTAGCCGAGTGGGTTTGGGTCTATCGGAGTGGGTTTGGGACTAGTGGAGTGGGTTTGGGTGTAGCGGAGTGGGTTTGGGTCTTGCCGAATGGGTTTGGATCTAGCCGAGTGGGTTTGGGTCTAGCCGAATAGGTTTGGGTCTAGCCTAGTGGGTTTGGGTCTAGCCGAGTGGGTTTGGGTCTAGCGGAGTGGGTTTGGGTCTAGCGGAGCGGGTTTGGGTGTAGCCGAGTGGGTTTGGGTGTAGCCGAGTGGGTTTGGGTGTAGCCGAGTGGGTTTGGGTGTAGCCGAGTGGGTTTGGGTCTAGCCGAGTGGGTTTGTGTCTAGCCGAGTGGGTTTGGGTTTAGCCGAGTTGGTTTGGGTCTAGCGGAGTGGGTTTGAGTCTAGCGGAGTGGGTTTGGGTCAAGCGGAGTGGGCTTGGGTCTAGCGAAGTGGGTTTGGGTCTAGCCGAGTGGGTTTGGGTCTAGCGGAGTGGGTTTGGGTCTAGCCGAGTGGGTTTGCATCTAGCGGAGTGGGTTTGGGTCTAGCCGAGTGGGTTTGGGTCTTGCCGAGTGGGATTGGGTCTATCCGAGTGGGTTTGGGTCTAGCCGAGTGGGTTTGGGTCTAGCCGAGTGGGTTTGGGTCTAGCCGAGTGGGTTTGGGTCTAGACGAGTGGGTTTGGGTCTAGCCGAGTGGGTTTGGGTCTAGCGGAGTGGGTTTGGGTCTAGCGGAGTGGGTTTGGGTCTAGCGGAGTGGGTTTGGGTCTAGCGGAGTGGGTTTGGGTCTAGCGGAGTGGGTTTGCGTCTAGCGGAGTGGGTTTGGGTCAAACATAGTGGGTTTGGGTCTAGCCGAGTGGGTTTGGCCCTAGCCGGGTGGGTTTGGGTCTAGCCGAGTGGGTTTGGGTCTAGCCAAGTGGGTTTGGGTCTAGCCGAGTGGGTTTGGGTCTAGCGGAGTGGGTTTGGGTCTAGCGGAGTGGGTTTGGGTCTAGCGGAGTGGGTTTGGGTCTTGCCGAGTGGGATTGGGTCTAGCCGAGTGGGTTTGGGTCTAGCCGAGTGGGTTTGGGTCTAGCCGAGTGGGTTTGGGTCTAGCCGAGTGGGTTTGGGTCCAGACGAGTGGGTTTGGGTTTAGCCGAGTGGGTTTGCGTCTAGCGGAGTGGGTTTGGGTCTAGCGGAGTGGGTTTGTGTCTAGCGGAGTGGGTTTGGGTCTAGCGGAGTGGGTTTGAGTCTAGCGGAGTGGGTTTGGGTCTAGCGGAGTGGGTTTGGGTCTAGCGAAGTGGGTTTGGGTCTAGCCGAGTGGGTTTGGGTCTAGCCGTGTGGGTTTGGGTCTAGCCGAGTGGGTTTGGGTCTAGCGGAGTGGGTTTGGGTCTAGCCGAGTGGGTTTGGGTCTAGACGAGTGGGTTTGGGTCTAGCCGAGTGGGTTTGGGTCTAGCGGAGTGGGTTTGGGTCTTGCCGAGTGGGATTGGGTCTATCCGAGTGGGTTTGGGTCTATCCGAGTGGGTTTGGGTCTAGCCGAGTGGGTTTGGGTCTAGCCGAGTTAGTTTGGGTCTAGACGAGTGGGTTTGGGTCTAGCCGAGTGGGCTTGGGTCTAGCGGAGTGGGTTTGGGTCTAGCGGAGTGGGTTTGGGTCTAGCGGAGTGGGTTTGCGTCTAGCGGAGTGGGTTTGCGTCTAGCGGAGTGGGTTTGGGTCAAGCGGAGTGGGTTTGGGTCTAGCCGAGTGGGTTTGGGCCTAGCCGAGTGGGTTTGGGTCTTGCCGAGTGGGTTTGGGTCTAGCCAAGTGGGTTTGGGTCTAGCCGAGTGGGTTTGGGTCTAGCGGAGTGGGTTTGGGTCTAGCGGAGTGGGTTTGGGTCTTGCCGAGTGGGATTGGGTCTAGCCGAGTGGGTTTGGGTCTAGCCGAGTGGGTTTGGGTCTAGCCGAGTGGGTTTGGGTCTAGCCGAGTTGGTTTGGGTCCAGACGAGTGGGTTTGGGCTTAGCCGAGTGGGTTTGGGTCTAGCGGAGTGGGTTTGGGTCTAGCGGAGTGGGTTTGTGTCTAGCGGAGTGGGTTTGGGTCTAGCGGAGTGGGTTTGGGTCTAGCCGAGTGGGTTTGGGTCTAGACGAGTGGGTTTGGGTCTAGCCGAGTGGGTTTGGGTCTAGCGGAGTGGGTTTGGGTCTTGCCGAGTGGGATTGGGTCTATCCGAGTGGGTTTGGGTCTAGCCGAGTGGGTTTGGGTCTAGCCGAGTGGGTTTGGGTCTAGCCGAGTTAGTTTGGGTCTAGACGAGTGGGTTTGGGTCTAGCCGAGTGGGTTTGGGTCTAGCGGAGTGGGTTTGGGTCTAGCGGAGTGGGTTTGGGTCTAGCGGAGTGGGTTTGCGTCTAGCGGAGTGGGTTTGCGTCTAGCGGAGTGGGTTTGGGTCAAGCGGAGTGGGTTTGGGTCTAGCCGAGTGGGTTTGGGCCTAGCCGAGTGGGTTTGGGTCTAGCCGAGTGGGTTTGGGTCTAGCCGAGTGGGTTTGGGTCTAGACGAGTGGGTTTGGGTCTAGCCGAGTGGGTTTGGGTCTAGCGGAGTGGGTTTGGGTCTAGCGGAGTGGGTTTGTGTCTAGCGGAGTGGGTTTGGGTCTAGCGGAGTGGGTTTGGGTCTAGCGGAGTGGGTTTGCGTCTAGCGGAGTGGGTTTGGGTCAAGCAGAGTGGGTTTGGGTCTAGCCGAGTGGGTTTGGGCCTAGCCGAGTGGGTTTGGGTCTAGCCGAGTGGGTTTGGGTCTAGCCAAGTGGGTTTGGGTCTAGCCGAGTGGGTTTGGGTCTAGCGGAGTGGGTTTGGGTCTAGCGGAGTGGGTGTGGGTGTAGCGGAGTGGGTTTGGGTCTTGCCGAGTGGGATTGGGTCTAGCCGAGTGGGTTTGGGTCTAGCCGAGTGGGTTTGGGTCTAGCCGAGTGGGTTTGGGTCTAGCCGAGTGGGTTTGGGTCCAGACGAGTGGGTTTGGGTTTAGCCGAGTGGGTTTGCGTCTAGCGGAGTGGGTTTGGGTCTAGCGGAGTGGGTTTGTGTCTAGCGGAGTGGGTTTGGGTCTAGCGGAGTGGGTTTGAGTCTAGCGGAGTGGGTTTGGGTCTAGCGGAGTGGGTTTGGGTCTAGCGAAGTGGGTTTGGGTCTAGCCGAGTGGGTTTGGGTCTAGCCGTGTGGGTTTGGGTCTAGCCGAGTGGGTTTGGGTCTAGCGGAGTGGGTTTGGGTCTAGCCGAGTGGGTTTGGGTCTAGACGAGTGGGTTTGGGTCTAGCCGAGTGGGTTTGGGTCTAGCGGAGTGGGTTTGGGTCTTGCCGAGTGGGATTGGGTCTATCCGAGTGGGTTTGGGTCTATCCGAGTGGGTTTGGGTCTAGCCGAGTGGGTTTGGGTCTAGCCGAGTTAGTTTGGGTCTAGACGAGTGGGTTTGGGTCTAGCCGAGTGGGCTTGGGTCTAGCGGAGTGGGTTTGGGTCTAGCGGAGTGGGTTTGGGTCTAGCGGAGTGGGTTTGCGTCTAGCGGAGTGGGTTTGCGTCTAGCGGAGTGGGTTTGGGTCAAGCGGAGTGGGTTTGGGTCTAGCCGAGTGGGTTTGGGCCTAGCCGAGTGGGTTTGGGTCTTGCCGAGTGGGTTTGGGTCTAGCCAAGTGGGTTTGGGTCTAGCCGAGTGGGTTTGGGTCTAGCGGAGTGGGTTTGGGTCTAGCGGAGTGGGTTTGGGTCTTGCCGAGTGGGATTGGGTCTAGCCGAGTGGGTTTGGGTCTAGCCGAGTGGGTTTGGGTCTAGCCGAGTGGGTTTGGGTCTAGCCGAGTTGGTTTGGGTCCAGACGAGTGGGTTTGGGCTTAGCCGAGTGGGTTTGGGTCTAGCGGAGTGGGTTTGGGTCTAGCGGAGTGGGTTTGTGTCTAGCGGAGTGGGTTTGGGTCTAGCGGAGTGGGTTTGGGTCTAGCCGAGTGGGTTTGGGTCTAGACGAGTGGGTTTGGGTCTAGCCGAGTGGGTTTGGGTCTAGCGGAGTGGGTTTGGGTCTTGCCGAGTGGGATTGGGTCTATCCGAGTGGGTTTGGGTCTAGCCGAGTGGGTTTGGGTCTAGCCGAGTGGGTTTGGGTCTAGCCGAGTTAGTTTGGGTCTAGACGAGTGGGTTTGGGTCTAGCCGAGTGGGTTTGGGTCTAGCGGAGTGGGTTTGGGTCTAGCGGAGTGGGTTTGGGTCTAGCGGAGTGGGTTTGCGTCTAGCGGAGTGGGTTTGCGTCTAGCGGAGTGGGTTTGGGTCAAGCGGAGTGGGTTTGGGTCTAGCCGAGTGGGTTTGGGCCTAGCCGAGTGGGTTTGGGTCTAGCCGAGTGGGTTTGGGTCTAGCCGAGTGGGTTTGGGTCTAGACGAGTGGGTTTGGGTCTAGCCGAGTGGGTTTGGGTCTAGCGGAGTGGGTTTGGGTCTAGCGGAGTGGGTTTGTGTCTAGCGGAGTGGGTTTGGGTCTAGCGGAGTGGGTTTGGGTCTAGCGGAGTGGGTTTGCGTCTAGCGGAGTGGGTTTGGGTCAAGCAGAGTGGGTTTGGGTCTAGCCGAGTGGGTTTGGGCCTAGCCGAGTGGGTTTGGGTCTAGCCGAGTGGGTTTGGGTCTAGCCAAGTGGGTTTGGGTCTAGCCGAGTGGGTTTGGGTCTAGCGGAGTGGGTTTGGGTCTAGCGGAGTGGGTGTGGGTGTAGCGGAGTGGGTTTGGGTCTTGCCGAGTGGGATTGGGTCTAGCCGAGTGGGTTTGGGTCTAGCCGAGTGGGTTTGGGTCTAGCCGAGTGGGTTTGGGTCTAGCCGAGTGGGTTTGGGTCCAGACGAGTGGGTTTGGGTTTAGCCGAGTGGGTTTGCGTCTAGCGGAGTGGGTTTGGGTCTAGCGGAGTGGGTTTGTGTCTAGCGGAGTGGGTTTGGGTCTAGCGGAGTGGGTTTGAGTCTAGCGGAGTGGGTTTGGGTCTAGCGGAGTGGGTTTGGGTCTAGCGAAGTGGGTTTGGGTCTAGCCGAGTGGGTTTGGGTCTAGCCGTGTGGGTTTGGGTCTAGCCGAGTGGGTTTGGGTCTAGCGGAGTGGGTTTGGGTCTAGCCGAGTGGGTTTGGGTCTAGACGAGTGGGTTTGGGTCTAGCCGAGTGGGTTTGGGTCTAGCGGAGTGGGTTTGGGTCTTGCCGAGTGGGATTGGGTCTATCCGAGTGGGTTTGGGTCTATCCGAGTGGGTTTGGGTCTAGCCGAGTGGGTTTGGGTCTAGCCGAGTTAGTTTGGGTCTAGACGAGTGGGTTTGGGTCTAGCCGAGTGGGCTTGGGTCTAGCGGAGTGGGTTTGGGTCTAGCGGAGTGGGTTTGGGTCTAGCGGAGTGGGTTTGCGTCTAGCGGAGTGGGTTTGCGTCTAGCGGAGTGGGTTTGGGTCAAGCGGAGTGGGTTTGGGTCTAGCCGAGTGGGTTTGGGCCTAGCCGAGTGGGTTTGGGTCTTGCCGAGTGGGTTTGGGTCTAGCCAAGTGGGTTTGGGTCTAGCCGAGTGGGTTTGGGTCTAGCGGAGTGGGTTTGGGTCTAGCGGAGTGGGTTTGGGTCTTGCCGAGTGGGATTGGGTCTAGCCGAGTGGGTTTGGGTCTAGCCGAGTGGGTTTGGGTCTAGCCGAGTGGGTTTGGGTCTAGCCGAGTGGGTTTGGGTCCAGACGAGTGGGTTTGGGCTTAGCCGAGTGGGTTTGGGTCTAGCGGAGTGGGTTTGGGTCTAGCGGAGTGGGTTTGTGTCTAGCGGAGTGGGTTTGGGTCTAGCGGAGTGGGTTTGGGTCTAGCGGAGTGGGTTTGCGTCTAGCGGAGTGGGTTTGGGTCAAGCGGAGTGGGTTTGGGTCTAGCCAAGTGGGTTTGGGCCTAGCCGAGTGGGTTTGGGTCTAGCCGAGTGGGTTTGGGTCTAGCCAAGTGGGTTTCGGTCTAGCCGAGTGGGTTTGGGACTAGCAGAGTGGGTTTGGGTCTAGCGGAGTGGGTTTGGGTCTAGCGGAGTGGGTTTGGGTCTATCGGAGTGGGTTTGGGACTAGTGGAGTGGGTTTGGGTCTAGCGGAGTGGGTTTGGGTGTAGCGGAGTGGGTTTGGGTCTAGCGGACTGTGTTTGGGTCAAGCGGAGTGGGTGTGGGTCTAGCCGAGTTGGTTTGGGTCTAGCGGAGTGGGTTTGCATCTAGCGGAGTGCGTTTGAGTCTAGCGGACTGGGTTTGGGTCTAGCCGAGTGGGTTTGGGCCTAGCCGAGTGGGTTTGGGTCTAGCCGAGTGGGTTTGGGTCTAGCGGAGTGGGTTTGAGTCTAGCGGAGTGGATTTGGGTCTAGCGGAGTGGGTTGGGTGTTGCGGAGTGGGTTTGCATCTAGCCGAATGGGTTTGGATCTAGCTGAGTTGTTTTGGGTCTAGCCGAATAGTTTTGGGTCTAGCGGAGTGGGTTTGGGTCTAGCCGAGTGGGTTTGGATGAGGCCGAATAGGTTTGGGTCTAGCGGAGTGGGTTTGGGTCTAGCCTAGTGGGTTTGGGTGCAGCCGAGTGGGTTTGGGTGTGGCCGAGTGGGTTTGGGTCTAGCCTTGTGGGTTTGGGCCTAGCCGAGTGGGTTTGGGTCTAGATGAGTGAGTTTGGGTCTAGCGGAGTGGGTTTGGGTCTAGCTGAGTGGGTTTGGGTCTATCGGAGTGGGTTTGGGACGAGTGGAGTGGGTTTGGGTCTAGCGGAGTGGGTTTGGGTCTTGCCGAGTGGGATTGCGTCTAGCCGAATGGGTTTGGATCTAGCCGAGTGGGTTTGGGTCTAGCCGAATAGGTTTGGGTCTAGCGGAGTGGGTTTGCGTCTAGCGGAGTGGGTTTGAGTCTAGCGGAGTGGGTTTGGGTCTAGCGGAGTGGGTTTGGGTCTAGCGAAGTGGGTTTGGGTCTAGCGGAGTGGGTTTGGGTCTAGCCGAGTGGGTTTGGGTCTAGCCGTGTGGGTTTGGGTCTAGCCCAGTGGGTTTGGGTCTAGCGGAGTGGGTTTGCGTCTAGCCGAATGGGTTTGGATGTAGCCGAGTGGGTTTGGGTCTAGCCGAATAGGTTTGGGTCTAGCCGAGTGGGTTTGGGTCTAGCCGAGTGGGTTTGGGTCTAGACGAGTGGGTTTGGGTTTAGCCGAGTGGGTTTGGGTCTAGTGGAGTGGGTTTGGGTCTAGCGGAGTGGGTTTGGGTGTAGCGGAGTGGGTTTGGGTCTAGCGGAGTGGGTTTAGGTCTAGCCGAGTGGGTTTGGGTCTATCGGAGTGGGTTTGGGACTAGTGGAGTGGGTTTGGATCTAGCGGAGTGGGTTTGGGTATAGCGGAGTGGGTTTGGGTCTAGCGGACTGTGTTTGGGTCAAGGGGAGTGGGTGTGGGTCTAGCCGAGTTGGTTTGGGTCTAGCGGAGTGGGTTTGCGTCTAGCGGAGTGCGTTTGAGTCTAGCGGAGTGGGTTTGGGTCTAGCCGTGTGGGTTTGGGCCTAGCCGAGTGGGTTTGGGTCTAGCCGAGTGGGTTTGGGTCTAGCGGAGTGGGTTTGAGTCTAGCGGAGTGGGTTTGGGTCTAGCGGAGTGGGTTTGGTGTTGCGGAGTGGGTTTGCGTCTAGCCGAATTGGTTTGGATCTAGCTGAGTTGTTTTGGGTCTAGCCGAATAGTTTTGGGTCTAGCGGAGTGGGTTTGGGTCTAGCCGAGTGGGTTTGGATGAGGCCGAGTGGGTTTGGGTCTAGCCGAGTGGGTTTGGGTCTAGCCGAGTGGGTTTGGGTCTAGCCGAGTGGGTTTGGGTCTAGCGGAGTGGGTTTGGGTCTAGCGGAGTGGGTTTGGGTCTAGCGAAGTGGGTTTGGGTCTAGCGGAGTGGGTTTGGGTCTAGCCGAGTGGGTTTGGGTCTAGCCGAGTGGGTTTGGGTCTAGCCAAGTGGGTTTGGGTCTAGCCGAGTGGGTTTGGGTCTTGCCGAGTGGGATTGGGTCTAGCCGAGTGGGTTTGGGACTAGCCGAGTGGGTTTGGGTCTAGCCGAGTGGGTTTGGGTCTAGCCGAGTGGGTTTGGGTCTAGACGAGTGGGTTTGGGTCTAGCCGAGTGGGTTTGGGTCTAGCGGAGTGGGTTTGGGTCCAGCGGAGTGGGTTTGGGTCTAGCGAAGTGGGTTTGGGTCTAGCCGAGTGGGTTTGGGTCTAGCCAAGTGGGTTTGGGTCTAGCCGAGTGGGTTTGGGTCTAGCGGAGTGGGTTTGGGTCTAGCGGAGTGGGTTTGGGTCTAGCGGAGTGGGTTTGGGTCTTGCCGAGTGGGATTGGGTCTAGCCGAGTGGGTTTGGGTCTAGCCGAGTGGGTTTGGGTCTAGCCGAGTGGGTTTGGGTCTAGCCGAGTGGGTTTGGGTCAAGCGGAGTGGGTTTGGGTCTAGCCAAGTGGGTTTGGGCCTAGCCGAGTGGGTTTGGGTCTAGCCGAGTGGGTTTGGGTCTAGCCAAGTGGGTTTGGGTCTAGCGGAGTGGGTTTGGGACTAGCGCAGTGGGTTTGGGTCTAGCGGAGTGGGTTTGGGTCTAGCGGAGTGGGTTTGGGTTTAGCCGAGTGGGTTTGGGTCTAGCGGAGTGGGTTTGGGTCTAGCGGAGTGGGTTTGCGTCTAGCGGAGTGGGTTTGGGTCTAGCGGAGTGGGTTTGGGTCTAGCGGAGTGGGTTTGCGTCTAGCGGAGTGGGTTTGGGTCAAGCGGAGTGGGTTTGGGTCTAGCCAAGTGGGTTTGGGCCTAGCCGAGTGGGTTTGGGTCTAGCCGAGTGGGTTTGGGTCTAGCCAAGTGGGTTTGGGTCTAGCGGAGTGGGTTTGGGACTAGCGCAGTGGGTTTGGGCCTAGCGGAGTGGGTTTGGGTCTAGCGGAGTGGGTTTGGGTCTGGCCGAATAGGTTTGGGTCTAGCGGAGTGGGTTTGGGTCAAGCCGAGTGGGTTTGGGTGTAGCCGAGTGGGTTTGGGTGTGGCCGAGTGGGTTTGGGTCTAGCCTTGTGGGTTTGGGCCTAGCCGAGAGGTTTTGGGTCTAGACGAGTGGGTTTGGGTCTAGCGGAGTGGGTTTGGGTCTAGCGGAGTGGGTTTGCGTCTAGCGGAGTGCGTTTGAGTCTAGCGGAGTGGGTTTGGGTCTAGCGGAGTGGGTTTGGGTCTAGCGGAGTGGGTTTGCGTCTAGCGGAGTGGGTTTGGGTCAAGCAGAGTGGGTTTGGGTCTAGCCGAGTGGGTTTGGGCCTAGCCGAGTGGGTTTGCGTCTAGCCGAGTGGGTTTGGGTCTAGCCAAGTGGGTTTGGGTCTAGCCGAGTGGGTTTGGGTCTAGCGGAGTGGGTTTGGGTCTAGCGGAGTGGGTTTGGGTCTAGCGGAGTGGGTTTGGGTCAAGCGGAGTGGGTTTGGGTCTAGCCAAGTGGGTTTGGGCCTAGCCGAGTGGGTTTGGGTCTAGCCGAGTGGGTTTGGGTCTAGCCAAGTGTGTTTGGGTCTAGCCGAGTGGGTTTGGGACTAGCAGAGTGGGTTTGGGTCTAGCGGAGTGGGTTTGGGTCTAGCGGAGTGGGTTTGGGTCTAGCCGAATGGGTTTGGGTCTAGCGGAGTGGGTTTGGGTCTAGCCGAGTGGGTTTGGGTGTAGCCGAGTGGGTTTGGGTGTGGCCGAGTGGGTTTGGGTCTAGCCTTGTGGGTTTGGGCCTAGCCGAGTGGTTTTGGGTCTAGACGAGTGGGTTTGGGTCTCGCGGAGTGGGTTTGGGTCTAGTGGAGTGGGTTTGGGTCTAGCGGAGTGGGTTTGGGTTTAGCGGAGTGGCTTTGGGTCTAGCGGAGTGGGTTTTGGTCTAGCCGAGTGGGTTTGGGTCTATCGGAGTGGGTTTGGGACTAGTGGAGTGGGTTTGGGTCTAGCGGAGTGGGTTTGGGTGTAGCGGAGTGGGTTTGGGTCTAGCGGACTGTGTTTGGGTCAAGCGGAGTGGGTGTGGGTCTAGCCGAGTTGGTTTGGGTCCAGCGGAATGGGTTTGCATCTAGCGGAGTGCGTTTGAGTCTAGCGGAGTGGGTTTGGGTCTAGCCGAGTGGGTTTGGGCCTAGCCGAGTGGGTTTTGGTTCTAGCCGAGTGGGTTTGGGTCTAGCGGAGTGGGTTTGAGTCTAGCGGAGTGGGTTTGGGTCTAGCGGAGTGGGTTTGGTGTTGCGGAGTGGGTTTGCATCTAGCCGAATGGGTTTGGATCTAGCTGAGTTGTTTTGGGTCTAGCCGAATAGTTTTGGGTCTAGCGGAGTGGGTTTGGGTCTAGCCGAGTGGGTTTGGATGAGGCCGAATAGGTTTGGGTCTAGCGGAGTGGGTTTGGGTCTAGCCTAGTGGGTTTGGGTGCAGCCGAGTGGGTTTGGGTGTGGCCGAGTGGGTTTGGGTCTAGCCTTGTGGGTTTGGGCCTAGCCGAGTGGGTTTGGGTCTAGATGAGTGAGTTTGGGTCTAGCGGAGTGGGTTTAGGTCTAGCTGAGTGGGTTTGGGTCTATCGGAGTGGGTTTGGGACGAGTGGAGTGGGTTTGGGTCTAGCGGAGTGGGTTTGGGTCTTGCCGAGTGGGATTGCGTCTAGCCGAATGGGTTTGGATCTAGCCGAGTGGGTTTGGGTCTAGCCGAATAGGTTTGGGTCTAGCGGAGTGGGTTTGCGTCTAGCGGAGTGGGTTTGAGTCTAGCGGAGTGGGTTTGGGTCTAGCGGAGTGGGTTTGGGTCTAGCGAAGTGTGTTTGGGTCTAGCGGAGTGGGTTTGGGTCTAGCCGAGTGGGTTTGGGTCTAGCCGTGTGGGTTTGGGTCTAGCCCAGTGGGTTTGGGTCTAGCGGAGTGGGTTTGCGTCTAGCCGAATGGGTTTGGATCTAGCCGAGTGGGTTTGGGTCTAGCCGAATAGGTTTGGGTCTAGCCGAGTGGGTTTGGGTCTAGCCGAGTGGGTTTGGGTCTAGACGAGTGGGTTTGGGTTTAGCCGAGTGGGTTTGGGTCTAGTGGAGTGGGTTTGGGTCTAGCGGAGTGGGTTTGGGTGTAGCGGAGTGGGTTTGGGTCTAGCGGAGTGGGTTTTGGTCTAGCCGAGTGGGTTTGGGTCTATCGGAGTGGGTTTGAGACTAGTGGAGTGGGTTTGGATCTAGCGGAGTGGGTTTGGGTGTAGCGGAGTGGGTTTGGGTCTAGCGGACTGTGTTTGGGTCAAGCGGAGTGGGTGTGGGTCTAGCCGAGTTGGTTTGGGTCTAGCGGAGTGGGTTTGCGTCTAGCGGAGTGCGTTTGAGTCTAGCGGAGTGGGTTTGGGTCTAGCCGAGTGGGTTTGGGCCTAGCCGAGTGGGTTTGGGTCTAGCCGAGTGGGTTTTGGTCTAGCGGAGTGGGTTTGAGTCTAGCGGAGTGGGTTTGGGTCTAGCGGAGTGGGTTTGGTGTTGCGGAGTGGGTTTGCGTCTAGCCGAATGGGTTTGGATCTAGCTGAGTTGTTTTGGGTCTAGCCGAATAGTTTTGGGTCTAGCGGAGTGGGTTTGGGTCTAGCCGAGTGGGTTTGGATGAGGCCGAGTGGGTTTGGGTCTAGCCGAGTGGGTTTGGGTCTAGCCGAGTGGGTTTGGGTCTAGCCGAGTGGGTTTGGGTCTAGACGAGTGGGTTTGAGTCTAGCCGAATGGGTTTGGGTCTAGCGGAGTGGGTTTGGGTCTAGCGGAGTGGGTTTGGGTCTAGCGAAGTGGGTTTGGGTCTAGCGGAGTGGGTTTGGGTCTAGCCGAGTGGGTTTGGGTCTAGCCGAGTGGGTTTGGGTCTAGCCAAGTGGGTTTGGGTCTAGCCGAGTGGGTTTGGGTCTTGCCGAGTGGGATTGGGTCTAGCCGAGTGGGTTTGGGTCTAGCCGAGTGGGTTTGGGTCTAGCCGAGTGGGTTTGGGTCTAGCCAAGTGGGTTTGGGTCTCGACGAGTGGGTTTGGGTCTAGCCGAGTGGGTTTGGGTCTAGCGGAGTGGGTTTGGGTGCAGCGGAGTGGGTTTGGGTCTAGCGAAGTGGGTTTGGGTCTAGCCGAGTGGGTTTGGGTCTAGCCAAGTGGGTTTGGGTCTAGCCGAGTGGGTTTGGGTCTAGCGGAGTGGGTTTGGGTCTAGCGGAGTGGGTTTGGGTCTAGCGGAGTGGGTTTGGGTCTTGCCGAGTGGGATTGGGTCTAGCCGAGTGGGTTTGGGTCTAGCCGAGTGGGTTTGGGTCTAGCCGAGTGGGTTTGGGTCTAGCCGAGTGGGTTTGGGTCAAGCGGAGTGGGTTTGGGTCTAGCCAAGTGGGTTTGGGCCTAGCCGAGTGGGTTTGGGTCTAGCCGAGTGGGTTTGGGTCTAGCCAAGTGGGTTTGGATCTAGCGGAGTGGGTTTGGGACTAGCGCAGTGGGTTTGGGTCTAGCGGAGAGGGTTTGGGTCTAGCGGAGTGGGTTTGGGTTTAGCCGAGTGGGTTTGGGTCTAGCGGAGTGGGTTTGGGTCTAGCGGAGTGGGTTTGGGTCTAGCGGAGTGGGTTTGGGTCTAGCGGAGTGGGTTTGGGTCTAGCGGAGTGGGTTTGCGTCTAGCGGAGTGGGTTTGGGTCAAGCGGAGTGGGTTTGGGTCTAGCCAAGTGGGTTTGGGCCTAGCCGAGTGGGTTTGGGTCTAGCCGAGTGGGTTTGGGTCTAGCCAAGTGGGTTTGGGTCTAGCGGAGTGGGTTTGGGACTAGCGCAGTGGGTTTGGGTCTAGCGGAGTGGGTTTGGGTCTAGCGGAGTGGGTTTGGGTCTGGCCGAATAGGTTTGGGTCTAGCGGAGTGGGTTTGGGTCTAGCCGAGTGGGTTTGGGTGTAGCCGAGTGGGTTTGGGTGTGGCC
Source organism: Raja brachyura (assembly GCA_963514005.1). The sequence continues at coordinate 26,829,976 of OY740815.1, read as the reverse complement.
GAGTGGGTTTGGGTCTAGCCTTGTGGGTTTGGGCCTAGCCGAGAGGTTTTGGGTCTAGACGAGTGGGTTTGGGTCTAGCGGAGTGGGTTTGGGTCTAGCGGAGTGGGTTTGCGTCTAGCGGAGTGCGTTTGAGTCTAGCGGAGTGGGTTTGGGTCTAGCCGAGTGGGTTTGGGCCTAGCCGAGTGGGTTTGGGTCTAGCCGAGTGGGTTTGGGTCTAGCGGAGTGGGTTTGAGTCTAGCGGAGTGGGTTTGGGTCTAGCGGAGTGGGTTTGGTGTTGCGGAGTGGGTTTGCGTCTAGCCGAATGGGTTTGGATCTAGCTGAGTTGTTTTGGGTCTAGCCGAATAGTTTTGGGTCTAGCGGAGTGGGTTTGGGTCTAGCCGAGTGGGTTTGGATGAGGCCGAGTGGGTTTGGGTCTAGCCGAGTGGGTTTGGGTCTAGCCGAGTGGGTTTGGGTCTAGCCGAGTGGGTTTGGGTCTAGACGAATGGGTTTGGGTCTAGCCGAGTGGGTTTGGGTCTAGCGGAGTGGGTTTGGGTCTAGCGGAGTGGGTTTGGGTCTAGCGAAGTGGGTTTGGGTCTAGCGGAGTGGGTTTGGGTCTAGCCGAGTGGGTTTGGGTCTAGCCGAGTGGGTTTGGGTCTAGCCAAGTGGGTTTGGGTCTAGCCGAGTGGGTTTGGGTCTTGCCGAGTGGGATTGGGTCTAGCCGAGTGGGTTTGGGTCTAGCCGAGTGGGTTTGGGTCTAGCCGAGTGGGTTTGGGTCTAGCCGAGTGGGTTTGGGTCTAGACGAGTGGGTTTGGGTCTAGCCGAGTGGGTTTGGGTCTAGCGGAGTGGGTTTGGGTCCAGCGGAGTGGGTTTGGGTCTAGCGAAGTGGGTTTGGGTCTAGCCGAGTGGGTTTGGGTCTAGCCAAGTGGGTTTGGGTCTAGCCGAGTGGGTTTGGGTCTAGCGGAGTGGGTTTGGGTCTAGCGGAGTGGGTTTGGGTCTAGCGGAGTGGGTTTGGGTCTTGCCGAGTGGGATTGGGTCTAGCCGAGTGGGTTTGGGTCTAGCCGAGTGGGTTTGGGTCTAGCCGAGTGGGTTTGGGTCTAGCCGAGTGGGTTTGGGTGAAGCGGAGTGGGTTTGGGTCTAGCCAAGTGGGTTTGGGCCTAGCCGAGTGGGTTTGGGTCTAGCCGAGTGGGTTTGGGTCTAGCCAAGTGGGTTTGGGTCTAGCGGAGTGGGTTTGGGACTAGCGCAGTGGGTTTGGGTCTAGCCAAGTGGGTTTGGGTCTAGCGGAGTGGGTTTGGGACTAGCGCAGTGGGTTTGGGTCTAGCGGAGTGGGTTTGGGTCTAGCGGAGTGGGTTTGGGTCTAGCCGAGTGGGTTTGGGTCTAGCGGAGTGGGTTTGAGTCTAGCGGAGTGGGTTTGGGTCTAGCGGAGTGGGTTTGGTGTTGCGGAGTGGGTTTGCGTCTAGCCGAATGGGTTTGGATCTAGCTGAGTTGTTTTGGGTCTAGCCGAATAGTTTTGGGTCTAGCGGAGTGGGTTTGGGTCTAGCCGAGTGGGTTTGGATGAGGCCGAGTGGGTTTGGGTCTAGCCGAGTGGGTTTGGGTCTAGCCGAGTGGGTTTGGGTCTAGCCGAGTGGGTTTGGGTCTAGACGAATGGGTTTGGGTCTAGCCGAGTGGGTTTGGGTCTAGCGGAGTGGGTTTGGGTCTAGCGGAGTGGGTTTGGGTCTAGCGAAGTGGGTTTGGGTCTAGCGGAGTGGGTTTGGGTCTAGCCGAGTGGGTTTGGGTCTAGCCGAGTGGGTTTGGGTCTAGCCAAGTGGGTTTGGGTCTAGCCGAGTGGGTTTGGGTCTTGCCGAGTGGGATTGGGTCTAGCCGAGTGGGTTTGGGTCTAGCCGAGTGGGTTTGGGTCTAGCCGAGTGGGTTTGGGTCTAGCCGAGTGGGTTTGGGTCTAGACGAGTGGGTTTGGGTCTAGCCGAGTGGGTTTGGGTCTAGCGGAGTGGGTTTGGGTCCAGCGGAGTGGGTTTGGGTCTAGCGAAGTGGGTTTGGGTCTAGCCGAGTGGGTTTGGGTCTAGCCAAGTGGGTTTGGGTCTAGCCGAGTGGGTTTGGGTCTAGCGGAGTGGGTTTGGGTCTAGCGGAGTGGGTTTGGGTCTAGCGGAGTGGGTTTGGGTCTTGCCGAGTGGGATTGGGTCTAGCCGAGTGGGTTTGGGTCTAGCCGAGTGGGTTTGGGTCTAGCCGAGTGGGTTTGGGTCTAGCCGAGTGGGTTTGGGTGAAGCGGAGTGGGTTTGGGTCTAGCCAAGTGGGTTTGGGCCTAGCCGAGTGGGTTTGGGTCTAGCCGAGTGGGTTTGGGTCTAGCCAAGTGGGTTTGGGTCTAGCGGAGTGGGTTTGGGACTAGCGCAGTGGGTTTGGGTCTAGCGGAGTGGGTTTGGGTCTAGCGGAGTGGGTTTGGGTTTAGCCGAGTGGGTTTGGGTCTAGCGGAGGGGGTTTGGGTCTAGCGGAGTGGGTTTGGGTCTAGCGGAGTGGGTTTGGGTCTAGCGGAGTGGGTTTGGGTCTAGCGGAGTGGGTTTGCGTCTAGCGGAGTGGGTTTGGGTCTAGCGGAGTGGGTTTGTGTCTAGCCAAGTGGGTTTGGGCCTAGCCGAGTGGGTTTGGGTCTAGCCGAGTGGGTTTGGGTCTAGCCCAGTGGGTTTGGGTCTAGCGGAGTGGGTTTGGGACTAGCGCAGTGGGTTTGGGTCTAGCGGAGTGGGTTTGGGTCTAGCGGAGTGGGTTTGGGTCTGGCCGAATAGGTTTGGGTCTAGCGGAGTGGGTTTGGGTCTAGCCGAGTGGGTTTGGGTGTAGCCGAGTGGGTTTGGGTGTGGCCGAGTGGGTTTGGGTCTAGCCTTGTGGGTTTGGGCCTAGCCGAGTGGGTTTGGGTCTAGCCAAGTGGGTTTGGGTCTAGCGGAGTGGGTTTGGGACTAGCGCAGTGGGTTTGGGTCTAGCGGAGTGGGTTTGGGTCTAGCGGAGTGGGTTTGGGTTTAGCCGAGTGGGTTTGGGTCTAGCGGAGGGGGTTTGGGTCTAGCGGAGTGGGTTTGGGTCTAGCGGAGTGGGTTTGGGTCTAGCGGAGTGGGTTTGGGTCTAGCGGAGTGGGTTTGCGTCTAGCGGAGTGGGTTTGGGTCAAGCGGAGTGGGTTTGTGTCTAGCCAAGTGGGTTTGGGCCTAGCCGAGTGGGTTTGGGTCTAGCCGAGTGGGTTTGGGTCTAGCCAAGTGGGTTTGGGTCTAGCGGAGTGGGTTTGGGTCTAGCGCAGTGGGTTTGGGTCTAGCGGAGTGGGTTTGGGTCTAGCGGAGTGGGTTTGGGTCTGGCCGAATAGGTTTGGGTCTAGCGGAGTGGGTTTGGGTCTAGCCGAGTGGGTTTGGGTGTAGCCGAGTGGGTTTGGGTGTGGCCGAGTGGGTTTGGGTCTAGCCTTGTGGGTTTGGGCCTAGCCGAGTGGTTTTGGGTCTAGCGGAGTGGGTTTGGGTCTAGCGGAGTGGGTTTGGGTCTAGCGAAGTGGGTTTGGGTCTAGCGGAGTGGGTTTGGGTCTAGCCGAGTGGGTTTGGGTCTAGCCGAGTGGGTTTGGGTCTAGCCAAGTGGGTTTGGGTCTAGCCGAGTGGGTTTGGGTCTTGCCGAGTGGGATTGGGTCTAGCCGAGTGGGTTTGGGTCTAGCCGAGTGGGTTTGGGTCTAGCCGAGTGGGTTTGGGTCTAGCCAAGTGGGTTTGGGTCTCGACGAGTGGGTTTGGGTCTAGCCGAGTGGGTTTGGGTCTAGCGGAGTGGGTTTGGGTGCAGCGGAGTGGGTTTGGGTCTAGCGAAGTGGGTTTGCGTCTAGCCGAGTGGGTTTGGGTCTAGCCAAGTGGGTTTGGGTCTAGCCGAGTGGGTTTGGGTCTAGCGGAGTGGGTTTGGGTCTAGCGGAGTGGGTTTGGGTCTAGCGGAGTGGGTTTGGGTCAAGCGGAGTGGGTTTGTGTCTAGCCAAGTGGGTTTGGGCCTAGCCGAGTGGGTTTGGGTCTAGCCGAGTGGGTTTGGGTCTAGCCAAGTGGGTTTGGGTCAAGCGGAGTGGGTTTGGGACTAGCGCAGTGGGTTTGGGTCTAGCGGAGTGGGTTTGGGTCTAGCGGAGTGGGTTTGGGTCTGGCCGAATAGGTTTGGGTCTAGCGGAGTGGGTTTGGGTCTAGCCGAGTGGGTTTGGGTGTAGCCGAGTGGGTTTGGGTGTGGCCGAGTGGGTTTGGGTCTAGCCTTGTGGGTTTGGGCCTAGCCGAGTGGTTTTGGGTCTAGCGGAGTGGGTTTGGGTCTAGCGGAGTGGGTTTGGGTCTAGCGAAGTGGGTTTGGGTCTAGCGGAGTGGGTTTGGGTCTAGCCGAGTGGGTTTGGGTCTAGCCGAGTGGGTTTGGGTCTAGCCAAGTGGGTTTGGGTCTAGCCGAGTGGGTTTGGGTCTTGCCGAGTGGGATTGGGTCTAGCCGAGTGGGTTTGGGTCTAGCCGAGTGGGTTTGGGTCTAGCCGAGTGGGTTTGGGTCTAGCCAAGTGGGTTTGGGTCTCGACGAGTGGGTTTGGGTCTAGCCGAGTGGGTTTGGGTCTAGCGGAGTGGGTTTGGGTGCAGCGGAGTGGGTTTGGGTCTAGCGAAGTGGGTTTGGGTCTAGCCGAGTGGGTTTGGGTCTAGCCAAGTGGGTTTGGGTCTAGCCGAGTGGGTTTGGGTCTAGCGGAGTGGGTTTGGGTCTAGCGGAGTGGGTTTGGGTCTAGCGGAGTGGGTTTGGGTCTTGCCGAGTGGGATTGGGTCTAGCCGAGTGGGTTTGGGTCTAGCCGAGTGGGTTTGGGTCTAGCCGAGTGGGTTTGGGTCTAGCCGAGTGGGTTTGGGTCAAGCGGAGTGGGTTTGGGTCTAGCCAAGTGGGTTTGGGCCTAGCCGAGTGGGTTTGGGTCTAGCCGAGTGGGTTTGGGTCTAGCCAAGTGGGTTTGGATCTAGCGGAGTGGGTTTGGGACTAGCGCAGTGGGTTTGGGTCTAGCGGAGTGGGTTTGGGTCTAGCGGAGTGGGTTTGGGTTTAGCCGAGTGGGTTTGGGTCTAGCGGAGTGGGTTTGGGTCTAGCGGAGTGGGTTTGGGTCTAGCGGAGTGGGTTTGGGTCTAGCGGAGTGGGTTTGGGTCTAGCGGAGTGGGTTTGCGTCTAGCGGAGTGGGTTTGGGTCAAGCGGAGTGGGTTTGGGTCTAGCCAAGTGGGTTTGGGCCTAGCCGGGTGGGTTTGGGTCTAGCCGAGTGGGTTTGGGTCTAGCCAAGTGGGTTTGGGTCTAGCGGAGTGGGTTTGGGACTAGCGCAGTGGGTTTGGGTCTAGCGGAGTGGGTTTGGGTCTAGCGGAGTGGGTTTGGGTCTGGCCGAATAGGTTTGGGTCTAGCGGAGTGGGTTTGGGTCTAGCCGAGTGGGTTTGGGTGTAGCCGAGTGGGTTTGGGTGTGGGCGAGTGGGTTTGGGTCTAGCCTTGTGGGTTTGGGCCTAGCCGAGAGGTTTTGGGTCTAGACGAGTGGGTTTGGGTCTAGCGGAGTGGGTTTGGGTCTAGCAGAGTGGGTTTGCGTCTAGCGGAGTGCGTTTGAGTCTAGCGGAGTGGGTTTGGGTCTAGCCGAGTGGGTTTGGGCCTAGCCGAGTGGGTTTGGGTCTAGCCGAGTGGGTTTGGGTCTAGCGGAGTGGGTTTGAGTCTAGCGGAGTGGGTTTGGGTCTAGCGGAGTGGGTTTGGTGTTGCGGAGTGGGTTTGCGTCTTGCCGAATGGGTTTGGATCTAGCTGAGTTGTTTTGGGTCTAGCCGAATAGTTTTGGGTCTAGCGGAGTGGGTTTGGGTCTAGCCGAGTGGGTTTGGATGAGGCCGAGTGGGTTTGGGTCTAGCCGAGTGGGTTTGGGTCTAGCCGAGTGGGTTTGGGTCTAGCCGAGTGGGTTTGGGTCTAGACGAATGGGTTTGGGTCTAGCCGAGTGGGTTTGGGTCTAGCGGAGTGGGTTTGGGTCTAGCGGAGTGGGTTTGGGTCTAGCGAAGTGGGTTTGGGTCTAGCGGAGTGGGTTTGGGTCTAGCCGAGTGGGTTTGGGTCTAGCCGAGTGGGTTTGGGTCTAGCCAAGTGGGTTTGGGTCTAGCCGAGTGGGTTTGGGTCTTGCCGAGTGGGATTGGGTCTAGCCGAGTGGGTTTGGGTCTAGCCGAGTGGGTTTGGGTCTAGCCGAGTGGGTTTGGGTCTAGCCGAGTGGGTTTGGGTCTAGACGAGTGGGTTTGGGTCTAGCCGAGTGGGTTTGGGTCTAGCGGAGTGGGTTTGGGTCCAGCGGAGTGGGTTTGGGTCTAGCGAAGTGGGTTTGGGTCTAGCCGAGTGGGTTTGGGTCTAGCCAAGTGGGTTTGGGTCTAGCCGAGTGGGTTTGGGTCTAGCGGAGTGGGTTTGGGTCTAGCGGAGTGGGTTTGGGTCTAGCGGAGTGGGTTTGGGTCTTGCCGAGTGGGATTGGGTCTAGCCGAGTGGGTTTGGGTCTAGCCGAGTGGGTTTGGGTCTAGCCGAGTGGGTTTGGGTCTAGCCGAGTGGGTTTGGGTGAAGCGGAGTGGGTTTGGGTCTAGCCAAGTGGGTTTGGGCCTAGCCGAGTGGGTTTGGGTCTAGCCGAGTGGGTTTGGGTCTAGCCAAGTGGGTTTGGGTCTAGCGGAGTGGGTTTGGGACTAGCGCAGTGGGTTTGGGTCTAGCGGAGTGGGTTTGGGTCTAGCGGAGTGGGTTTGGGTTTAGCCGAGTGGGTTTGGGTCTAGCGGAGGGGGTTTGGGTCTAGCGGAGTGGGTTTGGGTCTAGCGGAGTGGGTTTGGGTCTAGCGGAGTGGGTTTGGGTCTAGCGGAGTGGGTTTGCGTCTAGCGGAGTGGGTTTGGGTCAAGCGGAGTGGGTTTGTGTCTAGCCAAGTGGGTTTGGGCCTAGCCGAGTGGGTTTGGGTCTAGCCGAGTGGGTTTGGGTCTAGCCAAGTGGGTTTGGGTCTAGCGGAGTGGGTTTGGGACTAGCGCAGTGGGTTTGGGTCTAGCGGAGTGGGTTTGGGTCTAGCGGAGTGGGTTTGGGTCTGGCCGAATAGGTTTGGGTCTAGCGGAGTGGGTTTGGGTCTAGCCGAGTGGGTTTGGGTGTAGCCGAGTGGGTTTGGGTGTGGCCGAGTGGGTTTGGGTCTAGCCTTGTGGGTTTGGGCCTAGCCGAGTGGTTTTGGGTCTAGACGAGTGGGTTTGGGTCTAGCGGAGTGGGTTTGGGTCTAGTGGAGTGGGTTTGGGTCTAGCGGAGTGGGTTTGGGTGTAGCGGAGTGGGTTTGGGTCTAGCGGAGTGGGTTTGGGTCTAGCCGAGTGGGTTTGGGTCTATCGGAGTGGGTTTGGGACTAGTGGAGTGGGTTTGGGTCTAGCGGAGTGGGTTTGGGTGTAGCGGAGTGGGTTTGGGTCTAGCGGACTGTGTTTGGGTCTAGCGGAGTGGGTGTGGATCTAGCCGAGTGGGTTTAGGTCTAGCCGAATAGGTTTGGGTCTCGCCGAGTGGGTTTGGGTGTAGCCGAGTGGGTTTGGGTGTAGCCGAGTGGGTTTGGGTGTAGCCGAGTGGGTTTGGGTGTAGCCGAGTGGGTTTGGGTGTAGCCGAGTGGGTTTGGGTGTAGCCGAGTGGGTTTGGGTGTAGCCGAGTGGGTTTGGGTCTAGCCGAGTGGGTTTGTGTCTAGCCGAGTGGGTTTGGGTCGAGCCGAGTGGGTTTGGGTCTAGCCGAGTGGGTTTGGGTCTAGCCGAGTGGGTTTTGGTCTAGCCGAGTGGGTTTGGGACTAGCCGAGTGGGTTTGGGTCTAGCCGAGTGGGTTTGGGTCTAGCCGAGTGGGTTTGGGTCTTGCCGAGTGGGATTGGGTCTTGCCGAGTGGGTTTGGGTCTAGCCGAGTGGGTTTGGGTCTAGCCGAGTGGGTTTGGGTCTAGCCGATTGGGTTTGGGTCTAGCCGAGTGGGTTTGGGTCTAGACGAGTGGGTTTGGGTCTAGCCGAGTGGGTTTGGGTCTAGCGGAGTGGGTTTGGGTCTAGCGGAGTGGGTTTGGGTCTAGACGAGTGGGTTTGGGTCTAGCCGAGTGGGTTTGGGTCTAGCCGATTGGGTTTGGGACTAGCCGAGTGGGTTTGCGTCTAGCGGAGGGTTTGAGTCTAGCGGAGTGGGTTTGGGTCTGGCGGAGTGGGTTTGGTGTAGCAGAGTGCGTTTGCGTCAAGCCGAATGGGTTTGGATCTAGCCGAGTGGTTTTGGGTCTAGCCGAATAGGTTTGGGTCTAGCGGAGTGGGTTTGGGTCTAGCCGAGTGGGTTTGGGTCTAGCAGAGTGGGTTTGGGACTAGCCGAGTGGGTTTGGGTCTAGCGGAGTGGGTTTGAGTCCAGCGGAGTGGGTTTGGGTCTAGCGGAGTGGGTTTGGTGTAGCGGAGTGGGTTTGTGTCTAGCCGAATGGGTTTGGATCTAGCCGAGTGGTTTTGGGTCTAGCCGAATAGGTTTAGGTCTAGCAGAGTGGGTTTGGGTCTAGCCGAGTGGGTTTGGGTGTAGCCGAGTGGGTTTGGGTCTTGCCGAGTGGGTTTGGGTGTAGCCGAGTGGGTTTGGGTCTAGCCGAGTGGGTTTGGGTCTAGCCGAGTGGGTTTGGGTCTAGCCGTGTGGGTTTGGGACTAGCCGAGTGGGTTTGCGTCTAGCGGAGTGGGTTTGAGTCTAGCGGAGTGGGTTTGGGTCTAGCGGAGTGGGTTTGGTGTAGCGGAGTGGGTTTGGGTCTAGCGGAGTGGGTTTGGGTCTGGCCGAGTGGGTTTGGGTCTAGCCGAGTGGGTTAGGTCTAGCCCAGTGGGTTTAGGTCTAGCGGAGTGGGTTTGCGTCTAGCCGAATGGGTTTGGATCTAGCCGAGTGGTTTTGGGTCTAGCCGAATAGGTTTGGGTCTAGCGGAATGGGTTTGGGTCTAGCCGAGTGGGTTTGGGTGTAGCCGAGTGGGTTTGGGTGTAGCCGAGTGGGTTTGTGTGTAGCCGAGTGGATTTGGGTGTAGCCGAGTGGCTTTGAGTCTAGCGGAGTGGGTTTGGGTCTAGCGGAGTGGGTTTGGTGTAGCGAAGTGGGTTTGGGTCTGGCGGAGTGGGTTTGGGTCTAGCGGAGTGGGTTTTGGTGTAGCGAAGTGGGTTTGGGTCTGGCGGAGTGGGTTTGGGTCTAGCCGAGTGGGTTTGGGTCTAGCCGAGTGGGTTGGGTCTAGCCCAGTGGGTTTAGGTCTAGCGGAGTGGGTTTGCGTCTAGCCGAATGGGTTTGGATCTAGCCGAGTGGTTTTGGGTCTAGCCGAATAGGTTTTGGTCTAGCGGAGTGGGTTTGGGTCTAGCCGAGTGGGTTTGGGTGTGGCCGAGTGGGTTTGGGTGTAGCCGAGTGGGTTTGTGTGTAGCCGAGTGGGTTTGGGTCTAGTCGAGTGGGTTTGCGTCTAGCCGAGTGGGTTTGGGTCTTGCCGAGTGGGTTTGGGTCTAGCCGAGTGGTTTTGGGTCTAGCCGAGTGGGTTTGTGTCTAGCCGAGTGGGTTTGGGTCTAGCCGAGTGGGTTTGGGTCTAGACGAGTGGGTTTGGGTCTAGCCGAGTGGGTTTGGGTCTAGCCGATTGAGTTTGGGACAAGCCGAGTGGGTTTGCGTCTAGCGGAGGGTTTTAGTCTAGCGGAGTGGGTTTGGGTCTCGCGCAGTGGGTTTGGTGTAGCGGAGTGGGTTTGCGTCTAGCCGAATGGGTTTGGATCTAGCGGAGTGGTTTTGGGTCTAGCCGAATAGGTTTGGGTCTAGCGGAGTGGGTTTGGGTCTAGCCAAGTGGGTTTGGGTGTAGCCGAGTGGGTTTGGGTCTAGCCGAGTCGGTTTGGGTCTAGCAGAGTGGGTTTGGGACTAGCCGAGTGGGTTTGGGTCTAGCGGAGTGGGTTTGAGTCTAGCGGAGTGGGTTTGGGTCTAGCGGAGTGGGTTTGGTGTAGCGGAGTGGGTTTGTGTCTAGCCGAATGGGTTTGGATCTAGCCGAGTGGTTTTGGGTCTAGCCGAATAGGTTTGGGTCTAGCAGAGTGGGTTTGGGTCTAGCCGAGTGGGTTTGGGTCTAGCCGAGTGGGTTTGGGTCTAGCCGAGTGGGTTTGGGTCTAGCCGAGTGGGTTTGGGATTAGCCGAGTGGCTTTGCGTCTATCGGAGTGGGTTTGATTCTAGCGGAGTGGGTTTGGGTCTAGCGGAGTGGGTTTGGTGTAGCGGAGTGGGTTTGCGTCTAGCCGAATGGGTTTGGATCTAGCCGAGTGGTTTTGGGTCTAGCCGAATAGGTTTGGGTCTAACCGAGTGGGTTTGGGTCTAGCCGAGTGGGTTTGGGTCTAGCCGAGTGGGTTTGGGTCTAGCCGAGTGGGTTTAGGTCCAGCCGAGTGGGTTTGGGTGTAGCCGAGTGGGTTTGGGTCTTGCCGAGTGGGTTTGGGTGTAGCCGAGTGGGTTTGGGTCTCGCCGAGTGGGTTTGGGTCTAGCTGAGTGGGTTTGGGTCTAGCCGTGTGGGTTTGGGACTAGCCGAGTGGGTTTGCGTCTAGTGGAGTGGGTTTGAGTCTAGCGGAGTGGGTTTGGGTCTAGCGGAGTGGGTTTGGTGTAGCGGAGTGGGTTTGGGTCTAGCGGAGTGGGTTTGGGTCTAGCCGAGTGGGTTTGGGTCTAGCCGAGTGGGTTGGGTCTAGCCCAGTGGGTTTAGGTCTAGCGGAGTGGGTTTGCGTCTAGCCGAATGGGTTTGGATCTAGCCGAGTGGTTTTGGGTCTAGCCAAATAGGTTTGGGTCTAGCGGAGTGGGTTTGGGTCTAGCCGAGTGGGTTTGGGTGTAGCCGAGTGGGTTTGGGTGTTGCCGAGTGGGTTTGTGTGTAGCCGAGTGGATTTGGGTGTAGCCGAGTGGCTTTGGGTGTAGCCGAGTGGGTTTGGGTGTAGCCGAGTGGGTTTGGGTGTAGCCGAGTGGGTTTGGGTCTAGCCGAGTGGGTTTGGGTCTAGCCGAGTGGGTTTGGGTCTAGCCGAGTGGGTTTGGGTCTAGCCGAGTGGGTTTGGGTCTAGCCCAGTGGGTTTGGGTCTGGCCGAGTGGGTTTGGGTCTAGCCGAGTGGGTTTGGGTCTAGCCGAGTGGGTTTGGGTCTAGCCGAGTGGGTTTGGGTCTAGCCCAGTGGGTTTGGGTCTGGCCGAGTGGGTTTGGGTCTAGCCGAGTGGGTTTGGGTCTAGCCGAGTGGGTTTGGGTCTAGCCGAGTGGGTTTGGGTCTTGTCGAGTGGGTTTGGGTGTAGCCGAGTGGGTTTGGGTCTCGCCGAGTGGGTTTGCGTCTAGCGGAGTGGGTTTGGGTGTAGCCGAGTGGGTTTGGGTGTAGCCGAGTGGGTTTGTGTGTAGCCGAGTGGGTTTGTGTGTAGCCGAGTGGGTTTGTGTGTAGCCGAGTGGGTTTGGGTCTAGCCGAGTGGGTTTGCGTATAGCCGAGTGGGTTTGGGTCTTGCCGAGTGGGTTTGGGTCTAGCCGAGTGGTTTTGGGTCTAGCCGAGTGGGTTTGTCACTAGCCGAGTGGGTTTGGGTCTAGCCGAGTGGGTTTGGGTCTAGACGAGTGGGTTTGGGTCTAGCCGAGTGGGTTTGGGTCTAGCCGATTGGGTTTGGAACTAGCCGAGTGGGTTTGCGTCTAGCGGAGGGTTTGAGTCTAGCGGAGTGGGTTTGGGTCTAGCGGAGTGGGTTTGGTGTAGCGGAGTGGGTTTGCGTCTAGCCGAATGGGTTTGGATCTAGCGGAGTGGTTCTGGGTCTAGCCGAATAGGTTTGGGTCTAGCGGAGTGGGTTTGGGTCTAGCCGAGTGGGTTTGGGTGTAGCCGAGTGGGTTTGGGTCTAGCCGAGTCGGTTTGGGTCTAGCAGAGTGGGTTTGGGACTAGCCGAGTGGGTTTGGGTCTAGCGGAGTGGGTTTGGTGTAGCGGAGTGGGTTTGTGTCTAGCCGAATGGGTTTGGATCTAGCCGAGTGGTTTTGGGTCTAGCCGAATAGGTTTGGGTCTAGCAGAGTGGGTTTGGGTCTAGCCGAGTGGGTTTGGGTCTAGCCGAGTGGGTTTGGGTCTAGCCGAGTGGGTTTGGGTCTAGCCGAGTGGGTTTGGGTCTAGCCGAGTGGGTTTGGGTCTTGCCGAGTGGGTTTGGGTGTAGCCGAGTGGGTTTGTGTCTAGCCGAATGGGTTTGGATCTAGCCGAGTGGTTTTGGGTCTAGCCGAATAGGTTTAGGTCTAGCAGAGTGGGTTTGGGTCTAGCCGAGTGGGTTTGGGTGTAGCCGAGTGGGTTTGGGTCTTGCCGAGTGGGTTTGGGTGTAGCCGAGTGGGTTTGGGTCTAGCCGAGTGGGTTTGGGTCTAGCCGAGTGGGTTTGGGTCTAGCCGTGTGGGTTTGGGACTAGCCGAGTGGGTTTGCGTCTAGCGGAGTGGGTTTGAGTCTAGCGGAGTGGGTTTGGGTCTAGCGGAGTGGGTTTGGTGTAGCGGAGTGGGTTTGGGTCTAGCAGAGTGGGTTTGGGTCTGGCCGAGTGGGTTTGGGTCTAGCCGAGTGGGTTAGGTCTAGCCCAGTGGGTTTAGGTCTAGCGGAGTGGGTTTGCGTCTAGCCGAATGGGTTTGGATCTAGCCGAGTGGTTTTGGGTCTAGCCGAATAGGTTTGGGTCTAGCGGAATGGGTTTGGGTCTAGCCGAGTGGGTTTGGGTGTAGCCGAGTGGGTTTGGGTGTAGCCGAGTGGGTTTGTGTGTAGCCGAGTGGATTTGGGTGTAGCCGAGTGGCTTTGAGTCTAGCGGAGTGGGTTTGGGTCTAGCGGAGTGGGTTTGGTGTAGCGAAGTGGGTTTGGGTCTGGCGGAGTGGGTTTGGGTCTAGCGGAGTGGGTTTGGTGTAGCGAAGTGGGTTTGGGTCTGGCGGAGTGGGTTTGGGTCTAGCCGAGTGGGTTGGGTCTAGCCCAGTGGGTTTAGGTCTAGCGGAGTGGGTTTGCGTCTAGCCGAATGGGTTTGGATCTACCCGAGTGGTTTTGGGTCTAGCCGAATAGGTTTTGGTCTAGCGGAGTGGGTTTGGGTCTAGCCGAGTGGGTTTGGGTGTGGCCGAGTGGGTTTGGGTGTAGCCGAGTGGGTTTGTGTGTAGCCGAGTGGGTTTGGGTCTAGTCGAGTGGGTTTGCGTCTAGCCGAGTGGGTTTGGGTCTTGCCGAGTGGGTTTGGGTCTAGCCGAGTGGTTTTGGGTCTAGCCGAGTGGGTTTGTGTCTAGCCGAGTGGGTTTGGGTCTAGCCGAGTGGGTTTGGGTCTAGACGAGTGGGTTTGGGTCTAGCCGAGTGGGTTTGGGTCTAGCCGATTGAGTTTGGGACAAGCCGAGTGGGTTTGCGTCTAGCGGAGGGTTTGAGTCTAGCAGAGTGGGTTTGGGTCTAGCGGAGTGGGTTTGAGTCTAGCGGAGTGGGTTTGGGTCTAGCGGAGTGGGTTTGGTGTAGCGGAGTGGGTTTGTGTCTAGCCGAATGGGTTTGGATCTAGCCGAGTGGTTTTGGGTCTAGCCGAATAGGTTTGGGTCTAGCAGAGTGGGTTTGGGTCTAGCCGAGTGGGTTTGGGTCTAGCCGAGTGGGTTTCGGTCTAGCCGAGTGGGTTTGGGTCTAGCCGAGTGGGTTTGGGATTAGCCGAGTGGCTTTGCGTCTATCGGAGTGGGTTTGAGTCTAGCGGAGTGGGTTTGGGTCTAGCGGAGTGGGTTTGGTGTAGCGGAGTGGGTTTGCGTCTAGCCGAATGGGTTTGGATCTAGCCGAGTGGTTTTGGGTCTAGCCGAATAGGTTTGGGTCTAACCGAGTGGGTTTGGGTCTAGCCGAGTGGGTTTGGGTCTAGCCGAGTGGGTTTGGGTCTAGCCGAGTGGGTTTAGGTCTAGCCGAGTGGGTTTGGGTGTAGCCGAGTGGGTTTGGGTCTTGCCGAGTGGGTTTGGGTGTAGCCGAGTGGGTTTGGGTCTCGCCGAGTGGGTTTGGGTCTAGCTGAGTGGGTTTGGGTCTAGCCGTGTGGGTTTGGGACTAGCCGAGTGGGTTTGCGTCTAGTGGAGTGGGTTTGAGTCTAGCGGAGTGGGTTTGGGTCTAGCGGAGTGGGTTTGGTGTAGCGGAGTGGGTTTGGGTCTAGCGGAGTGGGTTTGGGTCTAGCCGAGTGGGTTTGGGTCTAGCCGAGTGGGTTGGGTCTAGCCCAGTGGGTTTAGGTCTAGCGGAGTGGGTTTGCGTCTAGCCGAATGGGTTTGGATCTAGCCGAGTGGTTTTGGGTCTAGCCGAATAGGTTTGGGTCTAGCGGAGTAGGTTTGGGTCTAGCCGAGTGGGTTTGGGTGTAGCCGAGTGGGTTTGGGTGTTGCCGAGTGGGTTTGTGTGTAGCCGAGTGGATTTGGGTGTAGCCGAGTGGCTTTGGGTGTAGCCGAGTGGGTTTGGGTGTAGCCGAGTGGGTTTGGGTGTAGCCGACTGGGTTTGGGTCTAGCCGAGTGGGTTTGGGTCTAGCCGAGTGGGTTTGGGTCTAGCCGAGTGGGTTTGGGTCTAGCCGAGTGGGTTTGGGTCTAGCCCAGTGGGTTTGGGTCTGGCCGAGTGGGTTTGGGTCTAGCCGAGTGGGTTTGGGTCTAGCCGAGTGGGTTTGGGTCTAGCCGAGTGGGTTTGGGTCTTGTCGAGTGGGTTTGGGTGTAGCCGAGTGGGTTTGGGTCTCGCCGAGTGGGTTTGCGTCTAGCGGAGTGGGTTTGGGTGTAGCCGAGTGGGTTTGGGTGTAGCCGAGTGGGTTTGTGTGTAGCCGAGTGGGTTTGTGTGTAGCCGAGTGGGTTTGGGTCTAGCCGAGTGGGTTTGCGTATAGCCGAGTGGGTTTGGGTCTTGCCGAGTGGGTTTGGGTCTAGCCGAGTGGTTTTGGGTCTAGCCGAGTGGGTTTGTGACTAGCCGAGTGGGTTTCGGTCTAGCCGAGTGGGTTTGGGTCTAGACGAGTGGGTTTGGGTCTAGCCGAGTGGGTTTGGGTCTAGCCGATTGGGTTTGGGACTAGCCGAGTGGGTTTGCGTCTCGCGGAGGGTTTGAGTCTAGCGGAGTGGGTTTGGGTCTAGCGGAGTGGGTTTGGTGTAGCGGAGTGGGTTTGCGTCTAGCCGAATGGGTTTGGATCTAGCGGAGTGGTTCTGGGTCTAGCCGAATAGGTTTGGGTCTAGCGGAGTGGGTTTGGGTCTAGCCGAGTGGGTTTGGGTGTAGCCGAGTGGGTTTGGGTCTAGCCGAGTCGGTTTGCGTCTAGCAGAGTGGGATTGGGACTAGCCGAGTGGGTTTGGGTCTACCAGAGTGGGTTTGAGTCTAGCGGAGTGGGTTTGGGTCTAGCGGAGTGGGTTTGGTGTAGCGGAGTGGGTTTGTGTCTAGCCGAATGGGTTTGGATCTATCCGAGTGGTTTTGGGTCTAGCCGAATAGGTTTGGGTCTAGCAGAGTGGGTTTGGGTCTAGCCGAGTGGGTTTGGGTCTAGCCGAGTGGGTTTGGGTCTAGCCGAGTGGGTTTGGGTCTAGCCGAGTGGGTTTGGGTCTAGCCGAGTGGGTTTGGGTCTTGCCGAGTGGGTTTGGGTGTAGCCGAGTGGGTTTGGGTCTCGCCGAGTGGGTTTGGGTCTAGCTGAGTGGGTTTGGGTCTAGCCGTGTGGGTTTGGGACTAGCCGAGTGGGTTTGCGTCTAGTGGAGTGGGTTTGAGTCTAGCGGAGTGGGTTTGGGTCTAGCGGAGTGGGTTTGGTGTAGCGGAGTGGGTTTGGGTCTAGCGGAGTGGGTTTGGGTCTAGCCGAGTGGGTTTGGGTCTAGCCGAGTGGGTTGGGTCTAGCCCAGTGGGTTTAGGTCTAGCGGAGTGGGTTTGCGTCTAGCCGAATGGGTTTGGATCTAGCCGAGTGGTTTTGGGTCTAGCCGAATAGGTTTGGGTCTAGCGGAGTGGGTTTGGGTCTAGCCGAGTGGGTTTGGGTGTAGCCGAGTGGGTTTGGGTCTAGCCGAGTGGGTTTGGGTCTAGCTGATTGGGTTTGGGACTAGCCGAGTGGGTTTGCGTCTAGCGGAGGGTTTGAGTCTAGCAGAGTGGGTTTGGGTCTAGCGGAGTGGGTTTGGTGTAGCGGAGTGGGTTTGCGTCTAGCCGAATGGGTTTGGATCTAGCGGAGTGGTTCTGGGTCTAGCCGAATAGGTTTGGATCTAGCGGAGTGGGTTTGGGTCTAGCCGAGTGGGTTTGGGTATAGCCGAGTGGGTTTGGGTCAGGCCGAGTCAGTTTGGGTCTAGCAGAGTGGGTTTGGGACTAGCCGAGTGGGTTTGGGTCTAGCGGAGTGGGTTTGAGTCTAGCGGAGTGGGTTTGGGTCTAGCGGAGTGGGTTTGGTGTAGCGGAGTGGGTTTGTGTCTAGCCGAATGGGTTTGGATCTAGCCGAGTGGTTTTGGGTCTAGCCGAATAGGTTTGGGTCTAGCAGAGTGGGTTTGGGTCTAGCCGAGTGGGTTTGGGTCTAGCCGAGTGGGTTTGGGTCTAGCCGAGTGGGTTTGGGTCTAGCCGAGTGGGTTTGGGTCTAGCCGAGTGGGTTTGGGTCTAGCCGAGTGAGTTTGGGTCTAGACGAGTGGGTTTGGGTCTAGCCGAGTGGGTTTGGGTCTAGCCGAGTGGGTTTGGGTCTAGACGAGTGGGTTTGGGTCTAGCCAAGTGGGTTTTGGTCTAGCCGAGTGGGTTTGGGACTAGCCGAGTGGCTTTGCATCTAGCGGAGTGGGTGTGAGTCTAGCGGAGTGGGTTTGGGTCTAGCGGAGTGGGTTTGAGTCTAGCGGAGTGGGTTTGGGTCTAGCCGAGTGGGTTTGGGTCTAGCCGAGTGGGTTTGGGTCTGGCCGAGTGGGTTGGGTCTAGCCCAGTGTGTTTAGGTCTAGCGGAGTGGGTTTGCGTCTAGCCGAATGGGTTTGGATCTAGCCGAGTGGTTTTGGGTCTGGCCGAATAGGTTTGGGTCTAGCGGAGTGGGTTTGGGGCTAGCCGAGTGGGTTTGGGTGTAGCCGAGTGGCTTTGGGTGTAGCCGAATGGGTTTGGGTGTAGCCGAGTGGGTTTGGGTCTAGCCGAGTGGGTTTGGGTCTAGCCGAGTGGGTTTGGGTCTAGCCGAGTGGGTTTGAGTCTAGCCGAGTGGGTTTGTGTCTAGCCCAGTGGGTTTGGGGCTAGCCGAGTGGGTTTTGGTCTAGCGGAGTGGGTTTGGGTCGAGCCGAGTGGGGTTGTGTCTAGCCGAGTGGGTTTGGGTCTAGCCGAGTGGGTTTGGGTCTAGCCGAGTGGGTTTGGGTCAAGCCGATTGGGTTTGGGACTAGCCGAGTGGGTTTGCGTCTAGCGGAGGTTTGAGTCTAGCGGAGTGGGTTTGGGTCTAGCCGAATGGGTTTGGATCTAGCCGAGTGGTTTTGGGTCTAGCCGAATAGGTTTGGGTCTAGCGGAGTGGGTTTGGGTCTAGCCGAGCGGGTTTGGGTGTAGCCGAGTGGGTTTGGGTCTAGCCGAGTGGGTTTGGGTCTAGCAGAGTGGGTTTGGGACTAGCCGAGTGGGTTTGGGTCTAGCCGAGTGGGTTTGGGTCTAGACGAGCGGGTTTGGGTCTAGCCGAGTGGGTTTGTGTCTAGCCGAGTGGGTTTGGGACTAGCCGAGTGGCTTTGTGTCTAGCCGAGTGGGTTTGAGTCTAGCGGAGTGGGTTTGGGTCTAGCGGAGTGGGTTTGAGTCTAGCGGAGTGGGTTTGGGTCTAGCGGAGTGGGTTTGGTGTAGCGGAGTGGGGTTGTGTCTAGCCGAATGGGTTTGGATCTAGCCGAGTGGTTCTGGGTCTAGCCGAATAGGTTTGGGTCTAGCGGAGTGGGTTTGGATCTAGCCGAGTGGGTTTGGGTGTAGCCGAGTGGGTTTGGGTGAGGCCGAGTGGGTTTGGGTGTAGCCGAGTGGGTTTGGGTCTAGCGGAGTGGGTTTGGTGTAGCGGAGTGGGTTTGGGTATAGCCGAGTGGGTTTGGGTCCAGCCGAGTGGGTTTGGGTCTAGCCGAATAGGTTTGGGTCTAGCAGAGTGGGTTTGGGTCTAGCCGAGTGGGTTTGGGTCTAGCCGAGTGGGATTGGGTCTAGCCGAGTCGGTTTGGGTCCAGCCGAGTGGGTTTGGGTCTAACCGAGTGGGTTTGGGTCTAACCGAGTGGGTTTGGGTCGAGCGGAGTGGGTTTGGGTCTAGCCGAGTGGGTTTGGGTCTTGCCGAGTGGGTTTGGGTGTAGCCGAGTGAGTTTGGGTCTCGCCGAGTGGGTTTGGGTCTAGCCGAGTGGGTTTGGGTCTAGCCGAGTGGGTTTGGGACTAGCCGAGTGGGTTTGCGTCTAGCGGAGTGGGTTTGAGTCTAGCGGAGTGGGTTTGGGTCTAGCGGAGTGGGTTTGGTGTAGCGGAGTGGGATTGGGTCTAGCGGAGTGGGTTTGGGTCTAGCCGAGTGGGTTTGCATCTATTCGAATGGGTTTGGATCTAGCCGAGTGGTTTTGGGTCTAGCCGAATAGGTTTGGGTCTAGCGGAGTGGGTTTGGGTCTAGCCGAGTGGGTTTGGGTGTGGCCGAGTGGGTTTGGGTGTAGCCGAGTGGGTTTGTGTGTAGCCGAGTGGGTTTGGGTGTAGCCGAGTGGGTTTGGGTGTAGCCGAATGGGTTTGGGTGTAGCCGAGTGGGTTTGGGTCTAGCCGAGTGGGTTT
The DNA here is from genome assembly GCA_963514005.1 of Raja brachyura. Next base: position 26,811,476 of record OY740815.1, on the reverse strand, counting down.
GGGTCTAGCCGAGTGGGTTCGGGTCTAGCCGAGTGGGTTTGGGTCTAGCCGAGTGGGTTTGGGTCTAGCCGAGTGGGTTTGGGTCTAGCCGAGTGGGTTTGGGTCTTGTCGAGTGGGTTTGGGTGTAGCCGAGTGGGTTTGGGTTTCGCCGAGTGGGTTTGGGTCTAGCCGAGTGGGTTTGGGTCTAGCCGAGTGGGTTTGGGACCAGCTGAGTGGGTTTGCGTCTAACGGAGTGGGTTTGAGTCTAGCGGAGTGGGTTTGGGTCTAGCGGAGTGGGTTTGGTGTAGCGGAGTGGGTTTGGGTCTAGCGGAGTGGGTTTGGGTCTAGCGGAGTGGGTTTGGGTCTAGCCGAGTGGGTTGGGTCTAGCCCAGTGGGTTTAGGTCTAGCGGAGTGGGTTTGCGTCTAGCCGAATGGGTTTGGATCTAGCCGAGTGGGTTTGGGTCTAGCCGAGTGGGTTTTGGTTCTAGCCGATTGGGTTTGGGTCTAGTGGAATGGGCTTGGGTCTAGGCGAGTGGGTTTGTGTGTAGCCGAGTGGGTTTGGGTGTACCCGAGTGGGTTTGTGTGTAGCCGAGTGGGTTTGGGTGTAGCCGAGTGGGTTTGGGTCTAGCCGAGTGGGTTTGGGTCTAGCCGAGTGGGTTTGGGTCTAGCCGAGTGGGTTTGGGTCTTGCCGAGTGGGATTGGGTCTAGCCGAGTGGGATTGAGTCTAGCCGAGTGGGTTTGGGTCTAGCCGAGTGGGTTTGGGTCTAGCCGAGTGGGTTTGGGTCTAGACGAGTGGGTTTGGGTCTAGACGAGTGGGTTTGGGTCTAGCCGAGTGGGTTTGGGTCTAGCGGAGTGGGTTTGGGTCTAGCGGAGTGGGTTTGGGTCTAGCGGAGTGGGTTTGGGTCTAGCGGTGTGGGTTTGGGTCTAGCCGAGTGGGTTTGGGTCTAGCCGAGTGGGTTTGGGTCTAGCCGAGTGGGTTTTGGTTCTAGCCGATTGGGTTTGGGTCTAGTGGATTGGGCTTGGGTCTAGGCGAGTGGGTTTGGGTGTAGCCGAGTGGGTTTGGGTGTAGCCGAGTGGGTTTAGGTGTAGCCGAGTGGGTTTGTGTCTAGCCGAGAGGGTTTGGGTCTGGCCGAGTGGGTTTGGGTCTAGCCGAGTGGGTTTGGGTATAGCCGAGTGGGCTTGTGTCTAGCCGAGTGGGTTTGGGTCTAGCCGAGTGGGTTTGGGTCTAGCCGAGTGGGTTTGTGTCTAGCCGAGTGGGTTTGGGTCTTGCCGAGTGGGATGCGGTCTAGCCGAGTGGGTTTGAGTCTAGCCGAGTGGGTTTGGGACTAGCCGAGTGGGTTTGGGTCTAGCCGAGTGGGTTTGGGTCTAGACGAGTGGGTTTGGGTCTAGACGAGTGGGTTTGGGTCTAGCCGAGTGGGTTTGGGTCTAGCGGAGTGGGTTTGGGTCTAGCGGAGTGGGTTTGGGTCTAGCAGAGTGTGTTTGGGTCTAGCGGAGTGGGTTTGGGTCTAGCCGAGGAGGTTTGGGACTAGCCGAGTGGGTTTGGGTCTAGACGAGTGGGTTTTGGTTCTAGCCGAGTGGGTTTGGGTCTAGTGGAGTGGGCTTTGGTCTAGCCGAGTGGGTTAGGGTGTAACCGAGTGGGTTTGGGTGTAGTCGAGTGGGTTTGGGTGTAGCCGAGTGGGTTTAGGTGTAGCCGAGTGGGTTTGGGTCTAGCCGAGAGGGTTTGGGTCTAGCCGAGTGGGTTTGGGTCTAGCCGAGTGGGTTTGGGTCTAGCCGAGTGGGTTTGGGTCTAGCCGAGTGGGTTTGGGTCTAGCCGAGTGGGTTTGGGACTAGCCGAGTAGGTTTGCGTCTAGCGGAGTGGGTTTGAGTCTAGCGGAGTGGGTTTGGGTCTAGCGGAGTGGGTTTGGGTCTAGCGGAGTGGGTTTGCGTCTAGCCGAATGGGTTTGGATCTAGCCGAGTTGTTTTGGGTCTAGCCGAATAGTTTTGGGTCTAGCGGAGTGGGTTTGGGTCTAGCCGAGTGGGTTTGGATGAGGCCGAGTGGGTTTGGGTCTAGCCGAGTGGGTTTGGGTCTCGCCATGTGGGTTTGGGTTTAGCCGAGTGGGTTTGGGTCTAGCGGAGTGGGTTTGGGTCTAGCCGAGTGGGTTTGGTTCTATCGGAGTGGGTTTGGGTCTAGCCGAGTGGGTTTGGGTCTTGCCGAGTGGGATTGGGTCTAGCCGAGTGGGTTTGGGTCTAGCCGAGTGGGTTTGGGTCTAGCCGAGTGGGTTTGTGTCTAGCCGAGTGGGTTTGGGTCTAGCGGAGTGTGTGTGGGTCTAGCTGAGTTGGTTTGGGTCTAGCGGAGTGGGTTTGGGTCTAGCGGAGTGGGTTTGCGTCTAGCGGAGTGGGTTTGGGTGTAGCAGAGTGGGTTTGCGTCTAGCGGAGTGGGTTTGGGTCTAGCGGAGTGTGTGTGGGTCTAGCTGAGTTGGTTTGGGTCTAGCGGAGTGGGTTTGCGTCCAGCCGAATGGGTTTGGATCTAGCCGAGTGGGTTTGGGTCTAGCCGAATAGGTTTGGGTCTAGCCGAGTGGGTTTGGGTCCAGCCGAGTGGGTTTGGGTGTAGCCGAGTGGGTTTGGGTGTAGCCGAGTGGGTTTGGGTGTAGCGGAGTGGGTTTGTATGTAGCCGAGTGGGTTTGGGTGTAGCCGAGTGGGTTTGGGTGTAGCCGAGTGGGTTTGCGTGTAGCCGAGTGTGTTTGGGTCTAGCCGAGTGGGTTTGGGTCTTGCCGAGTGGGATTGGGTCTAGCCGAGTGGGATTGAGTCTAGCCGAGTGGGTTTGGGTCTAGCCGAGTGGGGTTGGGTCTAGCGGAGTGGGTTTGGGTCTAGCGGAGTGGGTTTGGATCTAGCGGAGTGGGTTTGGGTCTAGCGGAGTGGGTTTGCGTCTAGCCGAGGAGGGTTGGGACTATCCGAGTGGGTTTGGGTCTAGCGGAGTGGGTTTGGGTCTAGCGGAGTGGGTTTGGGTCTAGCCGAGTGGGTTTGGGTCTAGCCGAGTGGGTTTGGGTCTAGCCGACTGGGTTTTGGTTCTAGCCGATTGGGTTTGGGTCTAGTGGAATGGGCTTGGGTCTAGGCGAGTGGGTTTGGGTGTAGCCGAGTGGGTTTGGGTGTAGCCGAGTGGGTTTGGGTGTAGCCGAGTGGGTTTAGGTGTAGCCGAGTGGGTTTTTGTCTAGCCGAGAGGGTTTGGGTCTGGCCGAGTGGGTTTGGGTCTAGCCGAGTGGGTTTGGGTATAGCCGAGTGGGCTTGTGTCTAGCCGAGTGGGTTTGGGTCTAGCCGAGTGGGTTTGGGTCTAGCCGAGTGGGTTTGTGTCTAGCCGAGTGGGTTTGGGTCTTGCCGAGTGGGATGCGGTCTAGCCGAGTGGGTTTGAGTCTAGCCGAGTGGGTTTGGGACTAGCCGAGTGGGTTTGGGTCTAGCCGAGTGGGTTTGGGTCTAGACGAGTGGGTTTGGGTCTAGACGAGTGGGTTTGGGTCTAGCCGAGTGGGTTTGGGTCTAGCGGAGTGGGTTTGGGTCTAGCGGAGTAGGTTTGGGTCCAGCGGAGTGGGTTTGGGTCTAGCCGAGGAGGTTTGGGACTAGCTGAGTGGGTTTGGGTCTAGACGAGTGGGTTTTGGTTCTAGCCGAGTGGGTTTGGGTCTAGTGGAGTGGGCTTTGGTCTAGCCGAGTGGGTTAGGGTGTAGCCGAGTGGGTTTGGGTGTAGTCGAGTGGGTTTGGGTGTAGCCGAGTGGGTTTAGGTGTAGCCGAGTGGGTTTGGGTCTAGCCGAGAGGGTTTGGGTCTAGCCGAGTGGGTTTGGGTCTAGCCGAGTGGGTTTGGGTCTAGCCGAGTGGGTTTGGGTCTAGCCGAGTGGGTTTGGGTCTAGCCGAGTGGGTTTGGGACTAGCCGAGTAGGTTTGCGTCTAGCGGAGTGGGTTTGAGTCTAGCGGAGTGGGTTTGGGTCTAGCGGAGTGGGTTTGGGTCTAGCGGAGTGGGTTTGCGTCTAGCCGAATGGGTTTGGTTCTAGCCGAGTTGTTTTGGGTCTAGCCGAATAGTTTTGGGTCTAGCGGAGTGGGTTTGGGTCTAGCCGAGTGGGTTTGGATGAGGCCGAGTGGGTTTGGGTCTAGCCGAGTGGGTTTGGGTCTAGCCATGTGGGTTTGGGTTTAGCCGAGTGGGTTTGGGTCTAGCGGAGTGGGTTTGGGTCTAGCCGAGTGGGTTTGGGTCTAGCGGAGTGGGTTTGGGTCTAGCCGAGTGGGTTTGGGTCTTGCCGAGTGGGTTGGGGTCCAGCCAAGTGGGTTTGGGTCTAGCCGAGTGGGTTTGGGTCTAGCCGAGTGGGTTTGGGTCTAGCCGATTCCGTTTGGGTCTAGCCGAGTGGGTTTGGGTCCAGCCGAGTGGGTTTGGGTCTGGCCGAGTGGGTTTGGGTCTAGCCGAGTGGGTTTGTGTCTAGCCGAGTGGGTTTGGGTCTAGCGGAGTGTGTGTGGGTCTAGCTGAGTTGGTTTGGGTCTAGCGGAGTGGGTTTGGGTCTAGCGGAGTGGGTTTGCGTCTAGCGGAGTGGGTTTGGGTGTAGCAGAGTGGGTTTGCGTCTAGCGGAGTGGGTTTGGGTCTAGCGGAGTGTGTGTGCGTCTAGCTGAGTTGGTTTGGGTCTAGCGGAGTGGGTTTACGTCTAGCCGAATGGGTTTGGATCTAGCCGAGTGGGTTTGGGTCTAGCCGAATAGGTTTGGGTCTAGCCGAGTGGGTTTGGGTCCAGCCGAGTGGGTTTAGGTGTAGCCGAGTGGGTTTGGGTGTAGCCGATTGGGTTTGGGTGTAGCGGAGTGGGTTTGTATGTAGCCGAGTGGGTTTGGGTGTAGCCGAGTGGGGTTGGGTGTAGCCGAGTGGGTTTAGGTGTAGCCGAGTGGGTTTGTGTCTAGCCGAGAGGGTTTGGGTCTGGCCGAGTGGGTTTGGGTCTAGCCGAGTGGGTTTGGGTATAGCCGAGTGGGCTTGTGTCTAGCCGAGTGGGTTTGGGTCTAGCCGAGTGGGTTTGGGTCTAGCCGAGTGGGTTTGTGTCTAGCCGAGTGGGTTTGGGTCTTGCCGAGTGGGATGCGGTCTAGCCGAGTGGGTTTGAGTCTAGCCGAGTGGGTTTGGGACTAGCCGAGTGGGTTTGGGTCTAGCCGAGTGGGTTTGGGTCTAGACGAGTGGGTTTGGGTCTAGACGAGTGGGTTTGGGTCTAGCCGAGTGGGTTTTTGTCTAGCGGAGTGGGTTTGGGTCTAGCGGAGTGGGTTTGGGTCTAGCAGAGTGTGTTTGGGTCTAGCGGAGTGGGTTTGGGTCTAGCCGAGGAGGTTTGGGACTAGCCGAGTGGGTTTGGGTCTAGACGAGTGGGTTTTGGTTCTAGCCGAGTGGGTTTGGGTCTAGTGGAGTGGGCTTTGGTCTAGCCGAGTGGGTTAGGGTGTAGCCGAGTGGGTTTGGGTGTAGTCGAGTGGGTTTGGGTGTAGCCGAGTGGGTTTAGGTGTAGCCGAGTGGGTTTGGGTCTAGCCGAGAGGGTTTGGGTCTAGCCGAGTGGGTTTGGGTCTAGCCGAGTGGGTTTGGGTCTAGCCGAGTGGGTTTGGGTCTAGCGGAGTGGGTTTGGGTCTAGCGGAGTGGGTTTGGGTCTAGCGGAGTGGGTTTGCGTCTAGCCGAATGGGTTTGGATCTAGCCGAGTTGTTTTGGGTCTAGCCGAATAGTTTTGGGTCTAGCGGAGTGGGTTTGGGTCTAGCCGAGTGGGTTTGGATGAGGCCGAGTGGGTTTGGGTCTAGCCGAGTGGGTTTGGGTCTAGCCATGTGGGTTTGGGTTTAGCCGAGTGGGTTTGGGTCTAGCGGAGTGGGTTTGGGTCTAGCCGAGTGGGTTTGGGTCTAGCGGAGTGGGTTTGGGTCTAGCCGAGTGGGTTTGGGTCTTGCCGAGTGGGATTGGGTCTAGCCGAGTGGGTTTGGGTCTAGCCGAGTGGGTTTGGGTCTAGCCGAGTGGGTTTGTGTCTAGCCGAGTGGGTTTGGGTCTAGCGGAGTGTGTGTGGGTCTAGCTGAGTTGGTTTGGGTCTAGCGGAGTGGGTTTGGGTCTAGCGGAGTGGGTTTGCGTCCAGCGGAGTGGGTTTGGGTGTAGCAGAGTGGGTTTGCGTCTAGCGGAGTGGGTTTGGGTCTAGCGGAGTGTGTGTGGGTCTGGCTGAGTTGGTTTGGGTCTAGCGGAGTGGGTTTGCGTCCAGCCGAATGGGTTTGGATCTAGCCGAGTGGGTTTGGGTCTAGCCGAATAGGTTTGGGTCTAGCCGAGTGGGTTTGGGTCCAGCCGAGTGGGTTTGGGTGTAGCCGAGTGGGTTTGGGTGTAGCCGAGTGGGTTTGGGTGTAGCGGAGTGGGTTTGTATGTAGCCGAGTGGGTTTGGGTGTAGCCGAGTGGGTTTGGGTGTAGCCGAGTGGGTTTGCGTGTAGCCGAGTGTGTTTGGGTCTAGCCGAGTGGGTTTGGGTCTTGCCGAGTGGGATTGGGTCTAGCCGAGTGGGATTGAGTCTAGCCGAGTGGGTTTGGGTCTAGCCGAGTGGGTTTGGGTCTAGCGGAATGGGTTTGGGTCTAGCGGAGTGGGTTTGGATCTAGCGGAGTGGGTTTGGGTCTAGCGGAGTGGGTTTGGGTCTAGCCGAGGAGGTTTGGGACTATCCGAGTGGGTTTGGGTCTAGCGGAGTGGGTTTGGGTCTAGCGGAGTGGGTTTGGGTCTAGCCGAGTGGGTTTGGGTCTAGCCGAGTGGGTTTGGGTCTAGCCGAGTGGGTTTTGGTTCTAGCCGATTGGGTTTGGGTCTAGTGGAATGGGCTTGGGTCTAGGCGAGTGGGTTTGGGTGTAGCCGAGTGGGTTTGGGTGTAGCCGAGTGGGTTTGGGTGTAGCCGAGTGGGTTTAGGTGTAGCCGAGTGGGTTTTTGTCTAGCCGAGAGGGTTTGGGTCTGGCCGAGTGGGTTTGGGTCTAGCCGAGTGGGTTTGGGTATAGCCGAGTGGGCTTGTGTCTAGCCGAGTGGGTTTGGGTCTAGCCGAGTGGGTTTGGGTCTAGCCGAGTGGGTTTGTGTCTAGCCGAGTGGGTTTGGGTCTTGCCGAGTGGGATGCGGTCTAGCCGAGTGGGTTTGAGTCTAGCCGAGTTGGTTTGGGACTAGCCGAGTGGGTTTGGGTCTAGCCGAGTGGGTTTGGGTCTAGACGAGTGGGTTTGGGTCTAGACGAGTGGGTTTGGGTCTAGCCGAGTGGGTTTGGGTCTAGCGGAGTGGGTTTGGGTCTAGCCGAGGAGGTTTGGGACTAGCCGCGTGGGTTTGGGTCTAGACGAGTGGGTTTTGGTTCTAGCCGAGTGGGTTTGGGTCTAGTGGAGTGGGCTTTGGTCTAGCCGAGTGGGTTAGGGTGTAGCCGAGTGGGTTTGGGTGTAGTCGAGTGGGTTTGGGTGTAGCCGAGTGGGTTTAGGTGTAGCCGAGTGGGTTTGGGTCTAGCCGAGAGGGTTTGGGTCTAGCCGAGTGGGTTTGGGTCTAGCCGAGTGGGTTTGGGTCTAGCCGAGTGGGTTTGGGTCTAGCCGAGTGGGTTTGGGTCTAGCCGAGTGGGTTTGGGACTAGCCGAGTAGGTTTGCGTCTAGCGGAGTGGGTTTGAGTCTAGCGGAGTGGCTTTGGGTCTAGCGGAGTGGGTTTGGGTCTAGCGGAGTGGGTTTGCGTCTAGCCGAATGGGTTTGGATCTAGCCGAGTTGTTTTGGGTCTAGCCGAATAGTTTTGGGTCTAGCGGAGTGGGTTTGGGTCTAGCCGAGTGGGTTTGGATGAGGCCGAGTGGGTTTGGGTCTAGCCGAGTGGGTTTGGGTCTAGCCATGTGGGTTTGGGTTTAGCCGAGTGGGTTTGGGTCTAGCGGAGTGGGTTTGGGTCTAGCCGAGTGGGTTTGGGTCTAGCGGAGTGGGTTTGGGTCTAGCCGAGTGGGTTTGGGTCTTGCCGAGTGGGATTGGGTCTAGCCGAGTGGGTTTGGGTCTAGCCGAGTGGGTTTGGGTCTAGCCGAGTGGGTTTGTGTCTAGCCGACTGGGTTTGGGTCTAGCGGAGTGTGTGTGGGTCTAGCTGAGTTGGTTTGGGTCTAGCGGAGTGGGTTTGGGTCTAGCGGAGTGGGTTTGCGTCTAGCGGAGTTGGTTTGGGTGTAGCAGAGTGGGTTTGCGTCTAGCGGAGTGGGTTCGGGTCTAGCGGAGTGTGTGTGGGTCTAGCTGAGTTGGTTTGGGTCTAGCGGAGTGGGTTTGCGTCTAGCCGAATGGGTTTGGATCTAGCCGAGTGGGTTTGGGTCTAGCCGAATAGGTTTGGGTCTAGCCGAGTGGGTTTGGGTCCAGCCGAGTGGGTTTGGGTGTAGCCGAGTGGGTTTGGGTGTAGCCGATTGGGTTTGGGTGTAGCGGAGTGGGTTTGTATATAGCCGAGTTGGTTTGGGTCTAGCGGAGTGGGTTTGCGTCCAGCCGAGTGGGTTTGGGTGTAGCCGAGTGTGTTTGGGTCTAGCCGAGTGGGTTTGGGTCTAGCCGAGTGGGTTTGGGTCTAGCCGAGTGGGTTTGGGTCTAGCCGAGTGGGTTTGGGTCTAGCCCAGTGGGTTTGGGTCTAGCCGAGTGGGTTTGGGTCTAGCCGAGTGGGTTTGGGTCTAGCCGAGTGGGTTTGGGTCTAGCCGAGTGGGTTTGGGTCTTGTCGAGTGGGTTTGGGTGTAGCCGAGTGGGTTTGGGTCTCGCCGAGTGGGTTTGGGTCTAGCCGAGTGGGTTTGGGTCTAGCCGAGTGGGTTTGGGACTAGCCGAGTGGGTTTGCGTCTAGCGGAGTGGGTTTGAGTCTAGCGGAGTGGGTTTGGGTCTAGCGGAGTGGGTTTGGTGTAGCGGAGTGGGTTTGGGTCTAGCGGAGTGGGTTTGGGTCTAGCCGAGTGGGTTTGGGTCTAGCCGAGTGGGTTGGCTCTAGCCCAGTGGGTTTAGGTCTAGCGGAGTGGGTTTGCGTCTAGCCGAATGGGTTTGGATCTAGCCGAGTGGTTTTGGGTCTAGCTGAATAGGTTTTGGTCTAGCGGAGTGGGTTTGGGTCTAGCCGAGTGGGTTTGGGTGTAGCCGTGTGGGTTTGGGTGTAGCCGAGTGGGTTTGTGTGTAGCCGAGTGGGTTTGGGTCTAGCCGAGTGGGTTTGGGTCTAGCCGAGTGGGTTTGGGTCTTGCCGAGTGGGTTTGGGTCTAGCCGAGTGGTTTTGGGTCTAGCCGAGTGGGTTTGTGTCTAGCCGAGTGGGTTTGGGTCTAGCCGAGTGGGTTTGGGTCTAGACGAGTGGGTTTGGGTGTAGCCGAGTGGGTTTGGGTCTAGCCGATTGGGTTTGGGACTAGCCGAGTGGGTTTGCGTCTAGCGGAGGGTTTGAGTCTAGCGGAGTGGGTTTGGGTCTAGCGGAGTGGGTTTGGTGTAGCGGAGTGGGTTTGCATCTAGCCGAATGGGTTTGGATCTAGCCGAGTGGTTTTGGGTCTAGCCGAATAGGTTTGAGTCTAGCGGAGTGGGTTTGGGTCTAGCCGAGTGGGTTTGGGTGTAGCCGAGTGGGTTTGGGTCTAGCCGAGTGGGTTTGGGTCTAGCAGAGTGGGTTCGGGACAAGCCGAGTGGGTTTGGGTCTAGCGGAGTGGGTTTGAGTCTAGCGGAGTGGGTTTGGGTCTAGCGGAGTGGGTTTGGTGTAGCGGAGTGGGTTTGTGTCTAGCCGAATGGGTTTGGATCTAGCCGAGTGGTTTTGGGTCTAGCCGAATAGGTTTGGGTCCAGCAGAGTGGGTTTGGGTCTAGCCGAGTGGGTTTGGGTCTAGCCGAGTGGGTTTGGGTCTAGCCGAGTGGGTTTGGGTCTAGCCGAGTGGGTTTGGGTCTAGCCGTGTGGGTTTGGGTCTAGCCGAGTGGGTTTGGGTCTAGCCGAGTGGGTTTGGGTCTAGACGAGTGGGTTTGGGTCTAGCCGAGTGGGTTTGGGTCTAGCCGAGTGGGGTTGGGACTAGCCGAGTGGCTTTGCGTCTAGCGCAGTGGGTTTGAGTCTAGCGGAGTGGGTTTGGGTCTAGCGGAGTGGGTTTGGTGTAGCGGAGTGGGTTTGCGTCTAGCCGAATGGGTTTGGATCTAGCCGAGTGGTTTTGGGTCTAGCCGAATAGGTTTGTGTCTAGCGGAGTGGGTTTGGGTCTAGCCGAGTGGGTTTGGGTGTAGCCGAGTGGGTTTGGGTCTAGCCGAGTGGGTTTGGGTCCAGCCGAGTGGGTTTGGGTCTAGCTGAGTGGGTTTGGGTCTAGCGGAGTGGGTTTGGGTCTAGCGGAGTGGGTTTGGGTCTAGCGGAGTGGGTTTGGGTCTAGCGGAGTGGGTTTGCGTCTAGCGGAGTGGGTTTGGGTCAAGCGGAGTGGGTTTGGGTCTAGCCGAGTGGGTTTGGGCCTAGCCGAGTGGGTTTGGGTCTAGCGGAGTGGGTTTGGGTCTAGCCAAGTGGGTTTGGGTCTAGCCGAGTGGGTTTGGGTCTAGCGGAGTGGGTTTGGGTCTAGCAGAGTGGGTTTGGGTCTAGCGGAGTGGGTTTGGGTCTAGCCGAATAGGTTTGTGTCTAGCGGAGTGGGTTTGGGTCTAGCCGAGTGGGTTTGGGTGTAGCCGAGTGGGTTTGGGTGTGGCCGAGTGTGTTTGGGTCTAGCCTTGTGGGTTTGGGCCTAGCCGAGTGGGTTTGTGTCTAGACGAGTGGGTTTGGGTCTAGCGGAGTGGGTTTGGGTCTAGTGGAGTGGGTTTGGGTCTAGCGGAGTGGGTTTGGGTGTAGCGGAGTGGGTTTGGGTCTAGCAGAATGGGTTTGGGTCTAGCCGAGTGGGTTTGGGTCTATCGGAGTGGGTTTGGGACTAGTGGAGTGGGTTTGGGTCAAGCGGAGTGGGTTTGGGTGTAGCGGAGTGGGTTTGGGTCTAGCGGAGTGGGTTTGGGTCTAGCGGAGTGGGTTTGGGTCTAGCGGAGTGGGTTTGGGTCTTGCCGAGTGGGATTGGGTCTAGCCGAGTGGGTTTGGGTCTAGCCGAGTGGGTTTGCGCTTAGCCAAATGGGTTTGGGTCTAGACGAGTGTGTTTGGGTCTAGCCGAGTGGGTTTGGGTCTAGCGGAGTGGGTTTGGGTCTAGCGGAGTGGGTTTGGGTCTAGCGGAGTGGGTTCGGGTCTAGCGGAGTGGGTTTGGGTCTAGCTGAGTGGGTTTGGGTCTAGCGGAGTGGGTTTGGGTCAAGCGGAGTGGGTTTGGGTCTAGCCGAGTGGGTTTGGGCCTAGCCGAGTGGGTTTGGGTCTAGCCGAGTGGGTTTGGGTCTAGCCAAGTGGGTTTGGGTCTAGCCGAGTGGGTTTGGGTCTAGCGGAGTGGGTTTGGGTCTAGCGGAGTGGGTTTGGGTCTAGCGGAGTGGGTTTGGGTCTAGCCGAATAGGTTTGGGTCTAGCGGAGTGGGTTTGGGTCTAGACGAGTGGGTTTGGGTGTAGCCGAGTGGGTTTGGGTGTGGCCGAGTGGGTTTGGGTCTAGCCTTGTGGGTTTGTGCCTAACCGAGTGGTTTTGGGTCTAGACGAGTGGGTTTGGGTCTAGCCGAGTGGGTTTGGGTCTAGCCGAGTGGGTTTGGGTCTAGCCCAGTGGGTTTGGGTCTAGCCGAGTGGGTTTCGGTCTAGCCTAGTGGGTTTGGGTCTAGCCGAGTGGCTTTGGGTCTAGCCGAGTGGGTTTGCGTCTTGTCGAGTGGGTTTGGGTGCAGCCGAGTGGGTTTGGGTCTCGCCGAGTGGGTTTGCGTCTAGCCGAGTGGGTTTGGGTCTAGCCGAGTGGGTTTGGGACTAGCCGAGTGGGTTTGCGTCTAGCGGAGTGGGTTTGAGTCTAGCGGAGTGGGTTTGGTTCTAGCGGAGTGGGTTTGGTGTAGCGGAGTGGGTTTGGGTCTAGCGGAGTGGGTTTGGGTCTAGCCGAGTGGGTTTGGGTCTAGCCGAGTGGGTTGGCTCTAGACCAGTGGGTTTAGGTCTAGCGGAGTGGGTTTGCGTCTAGCCGAATGGGTTTGGATCTTGCCGAGTGGTTTTGGGTCTAGCCGAATAGGTTTTGGTCTAGCGGAGTGGGTTTGGGTCTAGCCGAGTGGGTTTGGGTGTAGCCGTGTGGGTTTGGGTGTAGCCGAGTGGGTTTGTGTGTAGCCGAGTGGGTTTGTGTCTAGCCGAGTGGGTTTGGGTCTAGCCGAGTGGGTTTGGGTCTTGCCGAGTGGGTTTGGGTCTAGCCGAGTGGTTTTGGGTCTAGCCGAGTGGGTTTGTGTCCAGCCGAGTGGGTTTGGGTCTAGCCGATTGGGTTTGGGACTAGCCGAGTGGGTTTGCGTCTAGCGGAGGGTTTTAGTCTAGCGGAGTGGGTTTGGGTCTAGCGGAGTGGGTTTGGTGTAGCGGAGTGGGTTTGCGTCTAGCCGAATGGGTTTGGATCTAGCCGAGTGGTTTTGGGTCTAGCCGAATAGGTTTGAGTCTAGCGGAGTGGGTTTGGGTCTAGCCGAGTGGGTTTGGGTGTAGCCGAGTGGGTTTGGGTCTAGCCGAGTGGGTTTGGGTGTCGCCGAATGGGTTTGGGTCTAGCCGAGTGGGTTTGGGTCTAGCAGATTGGGTTTGGGACTAGCCGAGTGGGTTTGGGTCTAGCGGAGTGGGTTTGAGTCTAGCGGAGTGGGTTTGGGTCTAGCGGAGTGGGTTTGGTGTAGCGGAGTGGGTTTGTGTCTAGCCGAATGGGTTTGGATCTAGCCGAGTGGTTTTGGGTCTAGCCGAATAGGTTTGGGTCCAGCAGAGTGGGTTTGGGTCTAGCCGAGTGGGTTTGGGTCTAGCCGAGTGGGTTTGGGTCTAGCCGAGTGGGTTTGGGTCTAGCCGAGTGGGTTTGGGTCTAGCCGTGTGGGTTTGGGTCTAGCCGAGTGGGTTTGGGTCTAGCCGAGTGGGTTTGGGTCTAGACGAGTGGGTTTGGGTCTAGCCGAGTGGGGTTGGGACTAGCCGAGTGGCTTTGCGTCTAGCGGAGTGGGTTTGGTGTAGCGGAGTGGGTTTGCGTCTAGCCGAATGGGTTTGGATCTAGCCGAGTGGTTTTGGGTCTAGCCGAATAGGTTTGGGTCTAGCGGAGTGGGTTTGGGTCTAGCCGAGTGGGTTTGGGTGTAGCCGAGTGGGTTTGGGTCTAGCCGAGTGGGTTTGGGTCCAGCCGAGTGGGTTTGGGTCTAGCTCAGTGGGTTTGGGTCTAGCGGAGTGGGTTTGGGTCCAGCGGAGTGGGTTTGGGTCTAGCGGAGTGGGTTTGGGTCCAGCGGAGTGGGTTTGCGTCTAGCGGAGTGGGTTTGGGTCAAGCGGAGTGGGTTTGGGTCTAGCCGAGTGGGTTTGGGCGTAGCCGAGTGGGTTTGGGTCTAGCCGAGTGGGTTTGGGTCTAGCCAAGTGGGTTTGGGTCTAGCCGAGTGGGTTTGGGTCTAGCGTAGTGGGTTTGGGTCTAGCGGAGTGGGTTTGGGTCTAGCGGAGTGGGTTTGGGTCTAGCCGAATTGGTTTGGGTCTAGCGGAGTGGGTTTGGGTCTAGCCGAGTGGGTTTGGGTGTAGCCGAGTGGGTTTGGGTGTGGCCGAGTGTGTTTGGGTCTAGCCTTGTGGGTTTGGGCCTAGCCGAGTGGGTTTGTGTCTAGACGAGTGGGTTTGGGTCTAGCGGAGTGGGTTTGGGTCTAGTGGAGTGGGTTTGGGTCTAGCGGAGTGGGTTTGGGTGTAGCGGAGTGGGTTTGGGTCTAGCGGAATGGGTTTGGGTCTAGCCGAGTGGGTTTGGGTCTATCGGAGTGGGTTTGGGACTAGTGGAGTGGGTTTGGGTCTAGCGGACTGGGTTTGGGTCTAGCGGAGTGGGTGTGGGTCTAGCCGAGTCGGTTTGGGTCTAGCGGAGTGGGTTTGAATCTAGCGGAGTGGGTTTGAGTCTAGCGGAGTGGGTTTGGGTCTAGCGGAGTGGGTTTGGGTCTAGCGAAGTGGGTTTGGGTCTAGCGGAGTGGGTTTGTGTCTAGCCGAGTGGGTTTGGGTCTAGCCGAGTGGGTTTGGGTCTAGCCCAGTGGGTTTGGGTCTAGCGGAGTGGGTTTGCGTCTAGCCGAATGGGTTTGGATCTAGCCGAGTGGGTTTGGGTCTAGCCGAATAGGTTTGGGTCTAGCCGAGTGGGTTTGGGTCTAGCCGAGTGGATTTGGGTGTACCCGAGTGGGTTTGGGTGTAGCCGAGTGGGTTTGGGTCTAGCCGAGTGGGTTTGGGTCTAGCGGAGTGGGTTTGGGTCTAGCGGAGTGGGTTTGGGTCTAGTTGTGTGGGTTTGGGTCTAGCGGAGTGGGTTTGGGTCTAGCGGAGTGGGTTTGGGTCTAGCGGAGTGGTTTGGGTCAAGCGGAGTGGGTTTGGGTCTAGCCGAGTGGGTTTGGGCCTAGCCGAGTGGGTTTGGGTCTAGCCGAGTGGGTTTGGGTCTAGCCAAGTGGGTTTGGGTCTAGCCGAGTGGGTTTGGGTCTAGCGGAGTGGGTTTGGGTCTAGCGGAGTGGGTTTGGGTCTAGCCGAGTGGGTTTGGGTCTAGCGGAGTGGGTTTGGGTCGAGCGGAGTGGGTTTGCGTCTAGCAGAGTGGGTTTGCGTCTAGCGGAGTGGGTTTGGGTCAACCGGAGTGGGTTTGGGTCTGGCCGAGTGGGTTTGGGCCTAGCCGAGTGGGTTTGGGTCTAGCCGAGTGGGTTTGGGTCTAGCCAAGTGGGTTTGGGTCTGGCCGAGTGGGTTTGGGTCTAGCGGAGTGGGTTTGGGTCTAGCGGAGTGGGTTTGGGTCTAGCGGAGTGGGTTTGGGTCTAGCCGAATAGGTTTGGGTCTAGCGGAGTGGGTTTGGGTCTAGACGAGTGGGTTTGGGTGTAGCCGAGTGGGTTTGGGTGTGGCCGAGTGGGTTTGGGTCTTGCCTTGTGGGTTTGGGCCTAGCCGAGTGGTTTTGGGTCTAGAGGAGTGGGTTTGGGTCTAGCGGAGTGGGTTTGGGTGTAGCGGAGTGGGTTTGGGTCTAGCGGAGTGGGTTTGGGTCTAGCCGAGTGGGTTTGGGTCTATCGGAGTGGGTTTGGGACTAGTGGAGTGGGTTTGGGTGTAGCCGAGTGGGTTTGGGTCTCGCCGAGTGGGTTTTGGTCTAGCCGAGTGGATTTGGGTCTAGCCGAGTGGGTTTGGGACTAGCTGAGTGGGTTTGCGTCTAGCGGAGTGGGTTTGAGTCTAGCGGAGTGGGTTTTGGTCTAGCGGAGTGGGTTTGGTGTAGCGGAGTGGGTTTGGGTCTAGCGGAGTGGGTTTGGGTCTAGCGGAGTGGGTTTGGGTCTAGCCAAGTGGGTTTGGTCCAGCCCAGTGTGTGTAGGTCTAGCGGAGTGGGTTTGCGTCTAGCCGAATGGGTTTGGATCTAGCCGAGTGGTTTTGGGTCTAGCCGAATAGGTTTTGGTCTAGCGGAGTGGGTTTGGGTCTAGCCGAGTGGGTTTGGGTGTAGCCGAGTGGGTTTGGGTGTAGCCGAGTGGGTTTGTGTGTAGCCGAGTGGGTTTGTGTGTAGCCGAGTGGGTTTGGGTGTAGCCGAGTGGGTTTGGGTGAGGCCGAGTGGGTTTGGGTGTAGCCGAGTGGGTTTGGGTCTGGCCGAGTGGGTTTGGGTCTAGCCGAGTGGGTTTGGGTCTAGCCGAGTGGGTTTGGGTATAGCCGAGTGGGTTTGGGTCTAGCCGAGTGGATTTGGGTCTTGCCGAGTGGGTTTGGGTCTAGCCGAGTGGGTTTGGGTCTAGCCGAGTGGGTTTGGGTCTAGCCGAGTGGGTTTGGGTCTTGCCGAGTGGGATTGGGTCTAGCCGAGTGGGATTGAGTCTAGCCGAGTGGGTTTGGGTCTAGCCGATTGGGTTTGGGTCTAGCCGAGTGGGTTTGGGTCTAGACGAGTGGGTTTGGGTCTAGACGAGTGGGTTTGGGTCTAGCCGAGTGGGTTTGGGTCTAGCCGAGTGGGTTTGGGTCTAGCGGAGTGGGTTTGGGTCTAGCGGAGTGGGTTTGGGTCTAGCGGAGTGGGTTTGGGTCTAGCCGAGTGGGTTTGGGTCTAGCCGAGTGGGTTTGGGTCTAGCCGAGTGGGTTTTGGTTCTAGCCGATTGGGTTTGGGTCTAGTGGAATGGGCTTGGGTCTAGGCGAGTGGGTTTGGGTGTAGCCGAGTGGGTTTGGGTGTAGCCGAGTGGGTTTATTTGTAGCCGAGTGGGTTTGTGTCTAACCGAGAGGGTTTGGGTCTGGCCGAGTGGGTTTGGGTCCAGCCGAGTGGGTTTGGGTATAGCCGAGTGGGCTTGAGTCTAGCCGAGTGGGTTTGGGTCTAGCCGAGTGGGTTTGGGTCTTGCCGAGTGGGATGCGGTCTAGCCGAGTGGGTTTGAGTCTAGCCGAGTGGGTTTGGGTCTAGCCGAGTGGGTTTGGGTCTAGCCGAGTGGGTTTGGGTCTAGACGAGTGGGTTTGGGTCTAGCCGAGTGGGTTTGGGTCTAGCGGAGTGGGTTTGGGTCTAGCGGAGTGGGTTTGGGTCTAGCGGAGTGGGTTTGGGTCTAGCGGAGTGGGTTTGGGTCTAGCGGAGTGGGTTTGGGTCTAGCCGAGTGGGTTTGGGTCTAGCCGAGTGGGTTTGGGTCTAGCCCAGTGGGTTTGGGTCTAGACGAGTGGGTTTGGGTCTAGCCGAGTGGGTTTGGGTCTAGCGGAGTGGGTTTGGGTCTAGCCGAGTGGGTTTGGGTCTAGCCGAGTGGGTTTGGGTCTAGCCGAGTGGGTTTTGGTTCTAGCCGAGTGGGTTTGGGTCTAGTGGAGTGGGCTTGGGTCTAGCCGAGTGGGTATGGGTGTAGCCGAGTGGGTTTGGGTGTAGCCGAGTGGGTTTGGGTCTGGCCGAGTGGGTTTGGGTCTCGCCGAGTGGGTTTGGGTCTAGCCGAGTGGGTTTGGGTATAGCCGAGTGGGTTTGGGTCTAGCCGAGTGGATTTGGGTCTAGCCGAGTGGGTTTGGGTCTAGCCGAGTGGGTTTGGGTCTAGCCGAGTGGGTTTGGGTCTAGCCGAGTGGGTTTGGGTCTTGCCGAGTGGGATTGGGTCTAGCCGAGTGGGATTGAGTCTAGCCGAGTGGGTTTGGGTCTAGCCGATTGGGTTTGGGTCTAGCCGAGTGGGTTTGGGTCTAGACGAGTGGGTTTGGGTCTAGACGAGTGGGTTTGGGTCTAGCCGAGTGGGTTTGGGTCTAGCCGAGTGGGTTTGGGTCTAGCGGAGTGGGTTTGGGTCTAGCGGAGTGGGTTTGGGTCTAGCGGAGTGGGTTTGGGTCTAGCCGAGTGGGTTTGGGTCTAGCCGAGTGGGTTTTGGTTCTAGCCGATTGGGTTTGGGTCTAGTGGAATGGGCTTGGGTCTAGGCGAGTGGGTTTGGGTGTAGCCGAGTGGGTTTGGGTGTAGCCGAGTGGGTTTATTTGTAGCCGAGTGGGTTTGTGTCTAACCGAGAGGGTTTGGGTCTGGCCGAGTGGGTTTGGGTCTAGCCGAGTGGGTTTGGGTATAGCCGAGTGGGCTTGTGTCTAGCCGAGTGGGTTTGGGTCTAGCCGAGTGGGTTTGGGTCTAGCCGAGTGGGTTTGTGTCTAGCCGAGTGGGTTTGGGTCTTGCCGAGTGGGATGCGGTCTAGCCGAGTGGGTTTGAGTCTAGCCGAGTGGGTTTGGGTCTAGCCGAGTGGGTTTGGGTCTAGCCGAGTGGGTTTGGGTCTAGACGAGTGGGTTTGGGTCTAGCCGAGTGGGTTTGGGTCTAGCGGAGTGGGTTTGGGTCTAGCGGAGTGGGTTTGGGTCTAGCGGAGTGGGTTTGGGTCTAGCGGAGTGGGTTTGGGTCTAGCGGAGTGGGTTTGGGTCTAGCCGAGTGGGTTTGGGTCTAGCCGAGTGGGTTTGGGTCTAGCCCAGTGGGTTTGGGTCTAGACGAGTGGGTTTGGGTCTAGCCGAGTGGGTTTGGGTCTAGCGGAGTGGGTTTGGGTCTAGCGGAGTGGGTTTGGGTCTAGCCGAGTGGGTTTGGGTCTAGCCGAGTGGGTTTTGGTTCTAGCCGAGTGGGTTTGGGTCTAGTGGAGTGGGCTTGGGTCTAGCCGAGTGGGTATGGGTGTAGCCGAGTGGGTTTGGGTGTAGCCGAGTGGGTTTGGGTGTAGCCGAGTGGGTTTAGGTGTAGCTGAGTGGGTTTGGGTCTAGCCGAGAGGGTTTGGGTCTAGCCGAGTGGGTTTGGGTCTAGCGGAGTGGGTTTGGGTCTAGCCGAGTGGGTTTGGGTCTAGCCGAGTGGGTTTGGGTCTAGCCGAGTGGGTTTGGGTCTAGCCGAGTGGGTTTGGGTCTTGCCGAGTGTGCTTGGGTCTAGCCGAGTGGGTTTGGGTCTAGCCGAGTGGGTTTGGGTCTAACCGAGTGGGTTTGGGTCTAGCCGAGTGGGTTTGGTCTAGACGAATGGGTTTGGGTCTAGCCGAGTGGGTTTGGGTCTAGCCGAGTGGGTTTGGGACTAGCCGAGTGGGTTTGCGTCTAGCGGAGTGGGTTTGAGTCTAGCGGAGTGGGTTTGGGTCTAGCGGAGTGGGTTTGGGTCTAGCGGAGTGGGTTTGGGTCTAGCCGAGTGGGTTTGGGTCTAGCCGAGTGGGTTTGGGTCTAGCCGAATAGGTTTTGGTCTAGCGGAGTGGGTTTGGGTCTAGCCGAGTGGGTTTGGGTGTAGCCGAGTGGGTTTGGGTGTAGCCGAGTGGGTTTGTGTGTAGCCGAGTGGGTTTGGGTGTAGCCGAGTGGGTTTGGGTGAGGCCGAGTGGGTTTGGGTGTAGCCGAGTGGGTTTGGGTCTAGCCGAGTGGGTTTGGGTCCAGCCGAGTGGGTTTGGGTCTAGCCGAGTGGGTTTGGGTATAGCCGAGTGGGTTTGGGTCTAGCCGAGTGGGTTTGGGTCTAGCCGAGTGGGTTTGGGTCTAGCCGAGTGGGTTTGGGTGTAGCCGAGTGGGTTTGGGTGAGGCCGAGTGGGTTTGGGTGTAGGCGAGTGGGTTTGGGTCTAGCCGAGTGGGTTTGGGTCTAGCCGAGTGGGTTTGGGTATAGCCGAGTGGGCTTGTGTCTAGCCGAGTGGGTTTGGGTCTAGCCGAGTGGGTTTGGGTCTAGCCGAGTGGGTTTGTGTCTAGCCGAGTGGGTTTGGGTCTTGCCGAGTGGGATGCGGTCTAGCCGAGTGGGTTTGAGTCTAGCCGAGTGGGTTTGGGTCTAGCCGAGTGGGTTTGGGTCTAGCCGAGTGGGTTTGGGTCTAGACGAGTGGGTTTGGGTCTAGCCGAGTGGGTTTGGGTCTAGCGGAGTGGGTTTGGGTCTAGCGGAGTGGGTTTGGGTCTAGCGGAGTGGGTTTGGGTCTAGCGGAGTGGGTTTGGGTCTAGCGGAGTGGGTTTGGGTCTAGCCGAGTGGGTTTGGGTCTAGCCGAGTGGGTTTGGGGCTAGCCGAGTGGGTTTGGGTCTAGACGAGTGGGTTTGGGTCTAGCCGAGTGGGTTTGGGTCTAGCGGAGTGGGTTTGGGTCTAGCCGAGTGGGTTTGGGTCTAGCCGAGTGGGTTTGGGTCTAGCCGAGTGGGTTTTGGTTCTAGCCTAGTGGGTTTGGGTCTAGTGGAGTGGGCTTGGGTCTAGCCGAGTGGGTATGGGTGTAGCCGAGTGGGTTTGGGTGTAGCCGAGTGGGTTTGGGTGTAGCCGAGTGGGTTTAGGTGTAGCTGAGTGGGTTTGGGTCTAGCCGAGAGGGTTTGGGTCTAGCCGAGTGGGTTTGGGTCTAGCGGAGTGGGTTTGGGTCTAGCCGAGTGGGTTTGGGTCTAGCCGGGTGGGTTTGGGTCTAGCCGAGTGGGTTTGGGTCTAGCCCAGTGGGTTTGGGTCTAGCCGAGTGGGTTTGGGTCTAGCCGATTGGGTTTGGGTCTTGCCGAGTGTGCTTGGGTCTAGCCGAGTGGGTTTGGGTCTAGCCGAGTGGGTTTGGGTCTAACTGAGTGGGTTTGGGTCTAGCCGAGTGGGTTTGGTCTAGACGAATGGGTTTGGGTCTAGCCGAGTGGGTTTGGGTCTAGCCGAGTGGGTTTGGGTGTAGCCGAGTGGGTTTGGGTGTAGCCGAGTGGGTTTAGGTGTAGCTGAGTGGGTTTGGGTCTAGCCGAGAGGGTTTGGGTCTAGCCGAGTGGGTTTGGGTCTAGCGGAGTGGGTTTGGGTCTAGCCGAGTGGGTTTGGGTCTAGCCGAGTGGGTTTGGGTCTAGCCGAGTGGGTTTGGGTCTAGCCGAGTGGGTTTGGGTCTAGCCGAGTGGGTTTGGGTCTAGCCGAGTGGGTTTGGGTCTAGCCGATTGGGTTTGGGTCTTGCCGAGTGTGCTTGGGTCTAGCCGAGTGGGTTTGGGTCTAGCCGAGTGGGTTTGAGTCTAACTGAGTGGGTTTGGGTCTAGCCGAGTGGGTTTGGTCTAGACGAATGGGTTTGGGTCTAGCCGAGTGGGTTTGGGTCTAGCCGAGTGGGTTTGGGACTAGCCGAGTGGGTTTGCGTCTAGCGGAGTGGGTTTGAGTCTAGCGGAGTGGGTTTGGGTCTAGCGGAGTGGGTTTGGGTCTAGCGGAGTGGGTTTGGGTCTAGCCGAGTGGGTTTGGGTCTAGCCGAGAGGGTTTGGGTCTAGCCGAATAGGTTTTGGTCTAGCGGAGTGGGTTTGGGTCTAGCCGAGTGGGTTTGGGTGTAGCCGAGTGGGTTTGGGTGTAGCCGAGAGGGTTTGTGTGTAGCCGAGTGGGTTTGGGTGTAGCCGAGTGGGTTTGGGTGAGGCCGAGTGGGTTTGGGTGTAGCCGAGTGGGTTTGGGTCTAGCCGAGTGGGTTTGGGTCTAGCCGAGTGGGTTTGGGGCTAGCCCAGTGGGTTTGGGTCTAGACGAGTGGGTTTGGGTCTAGCCGAGTGGGTTTGGGTCTAGCGGAGTGGGTTTGGGTCTAGCCGAGTGGGTTTGGGTCTAGCCGAGTGGGTTGGGGTCTAGCCGAGTGGGTTTTGGTTCTAGCCGAGTGGGTTTGGGTCTAGTGGAGTGGGCTTGGGTCTAGCCGAGTGGGTATGGGTGTAGCCGAGTGGGTTTGGGTGTAGCCGAGTGGGTTTGGGTGTAGCCGAGTGGGTTTAGGTGTAGCTGAGTGAGTTTGGGTCTAGCCGAGAGGGTTTGGGTCTAGCCGAGTGGGTTTGGGTCTAGCGGAGTGGGTTTGGGTCTAGCCGAGTGGGTTTGGGTCTAGCCGAGTGGGTTTGGGTCTAGCCGAGTGGGTTTGGGTCCAGCCGAGTGGGTTTGGGTCTAGCCGAGTGGGTTTGGGTCTAGCCGAGTGGGTTTGGGTCTAGCCGATTGGGTTTGGGTCTTGCCGAGTGTGCTTGGGTCTAGCCGAGTGGGTTTGGGTCTAGCCGAGTGGGTTTGGGTCTAACCGAGTGGGTTTGGGTCTAGCCGAGTGGGTTTGGTCTAGACGAATGGGTTTGGGTCTAGCCGAGTGGGTTTGGGTCTAGCCGAGTGGGTTTGGGACTAGCCGAGTGGGTTTGCGTCTAGCGGAGTGGGTTTGAGTCTAGCGGATTGGGTTTGGGTCTAGCGGAGTGGGTTTGGGTCTAGCGGAGTGGGTTTGGGTCTAGCCGAGTGGGTTTGGGTCTAGCCGAGTGGGTTTGGGTCTAGCCGAATAGGTTTTGGTCTAGCGGAGTGGGTTTGGGTCTAGCCGAGTGGGTTTGGGTGTAGCCGAGTGGGTTTGGGTGTAGCCGAGAGGGTTTGTGTGTAGCCGAGTGGGTTTGGGTGTAGCCGAGTGGGTTTGGGTGAGGCCGAGTGGGTTTGGGTGTAGCCGAGTGGGTTTGGGTCTAGCCGAGTGGGTTTGGGTCTAGCCGAGTGGGTTTGGGTCTAGCCGAGTGGGTTTGGGTATAGCCGAGTGGGTTTGGGTCTAGCCGAGTGGGTTTGGGTCTAGCCGAGTGGGTTTGGGTCTAGCCGAGTGGGTTTGGGTCTAGCCGAGTGGGTTTGGGTCTTGCCGAGTGGGATTGGGTCTAGCCGAGTGGGACTGAGTCTAGCCGAGTGGGTTTGGGTCTAGCCGAGTGGGTTTGGGTCTAGCGGAGTGGGTTTGGGTCTAGCCGAGTGGGTTTGGGTCTAGCCGAGTGGGTTTGGGTCTAGCCGAGTGGGTTTTGGTTCTAGCCGATTGGGTTTGGGTCTAGTGGAATGGGCTTGGGTCTAGGCGAGTGGGTTTGAGTGTAGCCGAGTGGGTTTGGGTGTAGCCGAGTGGGTTTGGGTGTAGCCGACTGGGTTTAGGTGTAGCCGAGTGGGTTTGTGTCTAGCCGAGAGGGTTTGGGTCTGGCCGAGTGGATTTGGGTCTAGCCGAGTGGGTTTGGGTATAGCCGAGTGGGCTTGTGTCTAGCCGAGTGGGTTTGGGTCTAGCCGATTGGGTTTGGGTCTAGCCGAGTGGGTTTGTGTCTAGCCGAGTGGGTTTCGGTCTAGCCGAGTGGGTTTGGGTCTAGCCGATTGGGTTTGGGTCTTGCCGAGTGTGCTTGGGTCTAGCCGAGTGGGTTTGGGTCTAGCCGAGTGGGTTTGGGTCTAACCGAGTGGGTTTGGGTCTAGCCGAGTGGGTTTGGTCTAGACGAATGGGTTTGGGTCTAGCCGAGTGGGTTTGGGTCTAGCCGAGTGGGTTTGGGACTAGCCGAGTGGGTTTGCGTCTAGCGGAGTGGGTTTGAGTCTAGCGGATTGGGTTTGGGTCTAGCGGAGTGGGTTTGGGTCTAGCGGAGTGGGTTTGGGTCTAGCCGAGTGGGTTTGGGTCTAGCCGAGTGGGTTTGGGTCTAGCCGAATAGGTTTTGGTCTAGCGGAGTGGGTTTGGGTCTAGCCGAGTGGGTTTGGGTGTAGCCGAGTGGGTTTGGGTGTAGCCGAGAGGGTTTGTGTGTAGCCGAGTGGGTTTGGGTGTAGCCGAGTGGGTTTGGGTGAGGCCGAGTGGGTTTGGGTGTAGCCGAGTGGGTTTGGGTCTAGCCGAGTGGGTTTGGGTCTAGCCGAGTGGGTTTGGGTCTAGCCGAGTGGGTTTGGGTATAGCCGAGTGGGTTTGGGTCTAGCCGAGTGGGTTTGGGTCTAGCCGAGTGGGTTTGGGTCTAGCCGAGTGGGTTTGGGTCTAGCCGAGTGGGTTTGGGTCTTGCCGAGTGGGATTGGGTCTAGCCGAGTGGGACTGAGTCTAGCCGAGTGGGTTTGGGTCTAGCCGAGTGGGTTTGGGTCTAGCGGAGTGGGTTTGGGTCTAGCCGAGTGGGTTTGGGTCTAGCCGAGTGGGTTTGGGTCTAGCCGAGTGGGTTTTGGTTCTAGCCGATTGGGTTTGGGTCTAGTGGAATGGGCTTGGGTCTAGGCGAGTGGGTTTGAGTGTAGCCGAGTGGGTTTGGGTGTAGCCGAGTGGGTTTGGGTGTAGCCGACTGGGTTTAGGTGTAGCCGAGTGGGTTTGTGTCTAGCCGAGAGGGTTTGGGTCTGGCCGAGTGGATTTGGGTCTAGCCGAGTGGGTTTGGGTATAGCCGAGTGGGCTTGTGTCTAGCCGAGTGGGTTTGGGTCTAGCCGATTGGGTTTGGGTCTAGCCGAGTGGGTTTGTGTCTAGCCGAGTGGGTTTCGGTCTAGCCGAGTGGGTTTGGGTCTAGCCGATTGGGTTTGGGTCTTGCCGAGTGTGCTTGGGTCTAGCCGAGTGGGTTTGGGTCTAGCCGAGTGGGTTTGGGTCTAACCGAGTGGGTTTGGGTCTAGCCGAGTGGGTTTGGTCTAGACGAATGGGTTTGGGTCTAGCCGAGTGGGTTTGGGTCTAGCCGAGTGGGTTTGGGACTAGCCGAGTGGGTTTGCGTCTAGCGGAGTGGGTTTGAGTCTAGCGGATTGGGTTTGGGTCTAGCGGAGTGGGTTTGGGTCTAGCGGAGTGGGTTTGGGTCTAGCCGAGTGGGTTTGGGTCTAGCCGAGTGGGTTTGGGTCTAGCCGAATAGGTTTTGGTCTAGCGGAGTGGGTTTGGGTCTAGCCGAGTGGGTTTGGGTGTAGCCGAGTGGGTTTGGGTGTAGCCGAGAGGGTTTGTGTGTAGCCGAGTGGGTTTGGGTGTAGCCGAGTGGGTTTGGGTGAGGCCGAGTGGGTTTGGGTGTAGCCGAGTGGGTTTGGGTCTAGCCGAGTGGGTTTGGGTCTAGCCGAGTGGGTTTGGGTCTAGCCGAGTGGGTTTGGGTATAGCCGAGTGGGTTTGGGTCTAGCCGAGTGGGTTTGGGTCTAGCCGAGTGGGTTTGGGTCTAGCCGAGTGGGTTTGGGTCTAGCCGAGTGGGTTTGGGTCTTGCCGAGTGGGATTGGGTCTAGCCGAGTGGGACTGAGTCTAGCCGAGTGGGTTTGGGTCTAGCCGAGTGGGTTTGGGTCTAGCGGAGTGGGTTTGGGTCTAGCCGAGTGGGTTTGGGTCTAGCCGAGTGGGTTTGGGTCTAGCCGAGTGGGTTTTGGTTCTAGCCGATTGGGTTTGGGTCTAGTGGAATGGGCTTGGGTCTAGGCGAGTGGGTTTGAGTGTAGCCGAGTGGGTTTGGGTGTAGCCGAGTGGGTTTGGGTGTAGCCGACTGGGTTTAGGTGTAGCCGAGTGGGTTTGTGTCTAGCCGAGAGGGTTTGGGTCTGGCCGAGTGGATTTGGGTCTAGCCGAGTGGGTTTGGGTATAGCCGAGTGGGCTTGTGTCTAGCCGAGTGGGTTTGGGTCTAGCCGATTGGGTTTGGGTCTACCCGAGTGGGTTTGTGTCTAGCCGAGTGGGTTTGGGTCTTGCCGAGTGGGATGCGGTCCAGCCGAGTGGGTTTGAGTCTAGCCGAGTGGGTTTGGGTATAGCCGAGTGGGTTTGGGTCTAGCCGAGTGGGTTTGGGTCTAGCCGAGTGGGTTTGGGTCTAGCGGAGTGGGTTTGGGTCTAGCCGAGGAGGTTTGGGACTAGCCGAGTGGGTTTGGGTCTAGCCAAGTGGGTTTTGGTTCTAGCCGAGTGGGTTTGGGTCCAGTGGAGTGGGCTTTGGTCTAGCCGAGTGGGTTTGGGTGTAGCCGATTGGGTTTGGGTGTAGCCGAGTGGGTTTGGGTGTAGCCGAGTGGGTTTAGGTGTAGCCGAGTGGGTTTGGGTCTAGCCGGGAGGGTTTGGGTCTAGCCGAGTGGGTTTGGGTCTAGCCGAGTGGGTTTGGATCTAGCCGAGTGGGTTTGGGTCTAGCCGAGTGGGTTTGGGTATAGCCGAGTGGGTTTGGTTCCAGCCGAGTGGGTTTGGGTGTAGCCGAGTGGGTTTGGGTCTAGCCGAGTGGGTTTGGGTCTAGCCGAGTGGGTTTGGGTCTTGCCGAGTGGGCTTGGGTCTAGCCGAGTGGGTTTGGGTCTAGCCGAGTGGGTTTGGGTCTAACCGAGTGGGTTTGGGTCTAGCCGAGTGGGTTTGGTCTAGACGAATGGGTTTGGGTCTAGCCAAGTGGGTTTGGGTCTAGCCGAGTGGGTTTGGGACTAGCCGAGTAGGTTTGCGTCTAAGGGAGTGGGTTTGAGTCTAGCGGAGTGGGTTTGGGTCTAGCGGAGTGGGTTTGGGTCTAGCGGAGTGGGTTTGGGTCTAGCCGAGTGGGTTTGGCTCTAGCCGAGTGGGTTTGGGTCTAGCCCAGTGGGTTTGGGTCTAGACGAGTGGGTTTGGGTCTAGCCGAGTGGGTTTGGGTCTAGCGGAGTGGGTTTGGGTCTAGCGGAGTGGGTTTGGGTCTAGCGGAGTGGGTTTGGGACTAGCGGAGTGGGTTTGGGTCTAGCCGAGTGGGTTTGGGTCTAGCCGAGTGGGTTTGGGTCTAGCCGAGTGGGTTTTGGTTCTAGCCGAGTGGGTTTGGGTCTAGTGGAGTGGGCTTGGGTCTAGCCGAGTGGGTTTGGGTGTAGCCGAGTGGGTTTGGGTGTAGCCGAGTGGGTTTGGGTGTAGCCGAGTGGGTTTAGGTGTAGCTGAGTGGGTTTGGGTCTAGCCGAGAGGGTTTGGGTCTAGCCGAGTGGGTTTGGGTCTAGCCGAGTGGGTTTGGGTCTAGCCGAGTGGGTTTGGGTCTAGCCGAGTGGGTTTGGGTCTAGTCGAGTGGGTTTGGGTCTAGCCGAGTGGGTTTGGGTCTAGCCGAGTGGGTTTGGGTCTAGCCGAGTGGGTTTGGGTCTAGCCGATTGGGTTTGGGTCTTGCCGAGCGTGCTTGGGTCTAGCCGAGTGGGTTTGGGTCTAGCCGAGTGGGTTTGGGTCTAACCGAGTGGGTTTGGGTCTAGCCGAGTGGGTTTGGTCTAGACGAATGGGTTTGGGTCTAGCCGAGTGGGTTTGGGTCTAGCCGAGTGGGTTTGGGACTAGCCGAGTGGGTTTGCGTCTAGCGGAGTGGGTTTGAGTCTAGCGGCGTGGGTTTGGGTCTAGCGGAGTGGGTTTGGGTCTAGCGGAGTGGGTTTGGATCTAGCCGAGTGGGTTTGGGTCTAGCCGAGTGGGTTTGGGTCTAGCCGAATAGGTTTTGGTCTAGCGGAGTGGGTTTGGGTCTAGCCGAGTGGGTTTGGGTGTAGCCGAGTGGGTTTGGGTGTAGCCGAGTGGGTTTGTGTGTAGCCGAGTGGGTTTGGGTGTAGCCGAGTGGGTTTGGGTGAGGCCGAGTGGGTTTGGGTGTAGCCGAGTGGGTTTGGGTCTAGCCGAGTGGGTTTGGGTCTAGCCGAGTGGGTTTGGGTCTAGAGGAGTGGGTTTGGGTCTAGCGGAGTGGGTTTGGGTGTAGCGGAGTGGGTTTGGGTGTAGCGGAGTGGGTTTGGGTCTAGCCGAGTGGGTTTGGGTCTATCGGAGTGGGTTTGGGACTAGTGGAGTGGGTTTGGGTGTAGCCGAGTGGGTTTGGGTCTCGCCGAGTGGGTTTTGGTCTAGCCGAGTGGATTTGGGTCTAGCCGAGTGGGTTTGGGACTAGCTGAGTGGGTTTGCGTCTAGCGGAGTGGGTTTGAGTCTAGCGGAGTGGGTTTTGGTCTAGCGGAGTGGGTTTGGTGTAGCGGAGTGGGTTTGGGTCTAGCGGAGTGGGTTTGGGTCTAGCGGAGTGGGTTTGGGTCTGGCCAAGTGGGTTTGGTCCAGCCCAGTGTGTGTAGGTCTAGCGGAGTGGGTTTGCGTCTAGCCGAATGGGTTTGGATCTAGCCGAGTGGTTTTGGGTCTAGCCGAATAGGTTTTGGTCTAGCGGAGTGGGTTTGGGTCTAGCCGAGTGGGTTTGGGTGTTGCCGAGTGGGTTTGGGTGTAGCCGAGTGGGTTTGTGTGTAGCCGAGTGGGTTTGGGTGTAGCCGAGTGGGTTTGGGTGAGGCCGAGTGGGTTTGGGTGTACCCGAGTGGGTTTGGGTCTGGCCGAGTGGGTTTGGGTCTAGCCGAGTGGGTTTGGGTCTAGCCGAGTGGGTTTGGGTATAGCCGAGTGGGTTTGGGTCTAGCCGAGTGGATTTGGGTCTAGCCGAGTGGGTTTGGGTCTAGCCGAGTGGGTTTGGGTCTAGCCGAGTGGGTTTGGGTCTAGCCGAGTGGGTTTGGGTCTTGCCGAGTGGGATTGGGTCTAGCCGAGTGGGATTGAGTCTAGCCGAGTGGGTTTGGGTCTAGCCGATTGGGTTTGGGTCTAGCCGAGTGGGTTTGGGTCTAGACGAGTGGGTTTGGGTCTAGACGAGTGGGTTTGGGTCTAGCCGAGTGGGTTTGTGTCTAGCGGAGTGGGTTTGGGTCTAGCGGAGTGGGTTTGGGTCTAGCGGAGTGGGTTTGGGTCTAGCGGAGTGGGTTTGGGTCTAGCCGAGTGGGTTTGGGTCTAGCCGAGTGGGTTTGGGTCTAGCCGAGTGGGTTTTGGTTCTAGCCGATTGGGTTTGGGACTAGTGGAATGGGCTTGGGTCTAGGCGAGTGGGTTTGGGTGTAGCCGAGTGGGTTTGGGTGTAGCCGAGTGGGTTTATTTGTAGCCGAGTGGGTTTGTGTCTAACCGAGAGGGTTTGGGTCTGGCCGAGTGGGTTTGGGTCTAGCCGAGTGGGTTTGGGTATAGCCGAGTGGGCTTGTGTCTAGCCGAGTGGGTTTGGGTCTAGCCGAGTGGGTTTGGGTCTAGCGGAGTGGGTTTGGGTCTAGCGGAGTGGGTTTGGGTCTAGCGGAGTGGGTTTAGGTCTAGCGGAGTGGGTTTGGGTCTAGCGGAGTGGGTTTGGGTCTAGCCGAGTGGGTTTGGGTCTAGCCGAGTGGGTTTGGGTCTAGCCCAGTGGGTTTGGGTGTAGCCGAGTGGGTTTGGGTGTAGCCGAGTGGGTTTAGGTGTAGCCGAGTGGGTTTGTGTCTAGCCGAGAGGGTTTGGGTCTGGCCGAGTGGATTTGGGTCTAGCCGAGTGGGTTTGGGTATAGCCGAGTGGGCTTGTGTCTAGCCGAGTGGGTTTGAGTCTAGCCGATTGGGTTTGGGTCTAGCCGAGTGGGATGCGGTCCAGCCGAGTGGGTTTGAGTCTAGCCGAGTGGGTTTGGGTATAGCCGAGTGGGTTTGGGTCTAGCCGAGTGGGTTTGGGTCTAGCCGAGTGGGTTTGGGTCTAGCGGAGTGGGTTTGGGTCTAGCCGAGGAGGTTTGGGACTAGCCGAGTGGGTTTGGGTCTAGCCGAGTGGGTTTTGGTTCTAGCCGAGTGGGTTTGGGTCCAGTGGAGTGGGCTTTGGTCTAGCCGAGTGGGTTTGGGTGTAGCCGAGTGGGTTTGGGTGTAGCCGAGTGGGTTTGGGTGTAGCCGAGTGGGTTTAGGTGTAGCCGAGTGGGTTTGGGTCTAGCCGGGAGGGTTTGGGTCTAGCCGAGTGGGTTTGGGTCTAGCCGAGTGGGTTTGGGTCTAGCCGAGTGGGTTTGGGTCTAGCCGAGTGGGTTTGGGTATAGCCGAGTGGGTTTGGGTCCAGCCGAGTGGGTTTGGGTGTAGCCGAGTGGGTTTGGGTCTAGCCGAGTGGGTTTGGGTCTAGCCGAGTGGGTTTGGGTCTTGCCGAGTGGGCTTGGGTCTAGCCGAGTGGGTTTGGGTCTAGCCGAGTGGGTTTGGGTCTAACCGAGTGGGTTTGGGTCTAGCCGAGTGGGTTTGGTCTAGACGAATGGGTTTGGGTCTAGCCAAGTGGGTTTGGGTCTAGCCGAGTGGGTTTGGGACTAGCCGAGTAGGTTTGCGTCTAAGGGAGTGGGTTTGAGTCTAGCGGAGTGGGTTTGGGTCTAGCGGAGTGGGTTTGGGTCTAGCGGAGTGGGTTTGGGTCTAGCCGAGTGGGTTTGGGTCTAGCCGAGTGGGTTTGGGTCTAGCCCAGTGGGTTTGGGTCTAGACGAGTGGGTTTGGGTCTAGCCGAGTGGGTTTGGGTCTAGTGGAGTGGGTTTGGGTCTAGCGGAGTGGGTTTGGGTCTAGCGGAGTGGGTTTGGGACTAGCGGAGTGGGTTTGGGTCTAGCCGAGTGGATTTGGGTCTAGCCGAGTGGGTTTGGGTCTAGCCGAGTGGGTTTTGGTTCTAGCCGAGTGGGTTTGGGTCTAGTGGAGTGGGCTTGGGTCTAGCCGAGTGGGTTTGGGTGTAGCCGAGTGGGTTTGGGTGTAGCCGAGTGGGTTTGGGTGTAGCCGAGTGGGTTTAGGTGTAGCTGAGTGGGTTTGGGTCTAGCCGAGAGGGTTTGGGTCTAGCCGAGTGGGTTTGGGTCTAGCCGAGTGGGTTTGGGTCTAGCCGAGTGGGTTTGGGTCTAGCCGAGTGGGTTTGGGTCTAGTCGAGTGGGTTTGGGTCTAGCCGAGTGGGTTTGGGTCTAGCCGAGTGGGTTTGGGTCTAGCCGAGTGGGTTTGGGTCTAGCCGATTGGGTTTGGGTCTAGCCAAATAGGTTTTGGTCTAGCGGAGTGGGTTTGGGTCTAGCCGAGTGGGTTTGGGTGTAGCCGAGTGGGTTTGGGTGTAGCCGAGTGGGTTTGTGTGTAGCCGAGTGGGTTTGGGTGTAGTCGAGTGGGTTTGGGTGAGGCCGAGTGGGTTTGGGTGTAGCCGAGTGGGTTTGGGTCTAGCCGAGTGGGTTTGGGTCTAGCCGAGTGGGTTTGGGTCTAGAGGAGTGGGTTTGGGTCTAGCGGAGTGGGTTTGGGTGTAGCGGAGTGGGTTTGGGTCTAGCGGAGTGGGTTTGGGTCTAGCCGAGTGGGTTTGGGTCTATCGGAGTGGGTTTGGGACTAGTGGAGTGGGTTTGGGTGTAGCCGAGTGGGTTTGGGTCTCGCCGAGTGGGTTTTGGTCTAGCCGAGTGGATTTGGGTCTAGCCGAGTGGGTTTGGGACTAGCTGAGTGGGTTTGCGTCTAGCGGAGTGGGTTTGAGTCTAGCGGAGTGGGTTTTGGTCTAGCGGAGTGGGTTTGGTGTAGCGGAGTGGGTTTGGGTCTAGCGGAGTGGGTTTGGGTCTAGCGGAGTGGGTTTGGGTCTAGCCAAGTGGGTTTGGTCCAGCCCAGTGTGTGTAGGTCTAGCGGAGTGGGTTTGCGTCTAGCCGAATGGGTTTGGATCTAGCCGAGTGGTTTTGGGTCTAGCCGAATAGGTTTTGGTCTAGCGGAGTGGGTTTGGGTCTAGCCGAGTGGGTTTGTGTGTAGCCGAGTGGGTTTGGGTGTAGCCGAGTGGGTTTGGGTGAGGCCGAGTGGGTTTGGGTGTAGCCGAGTGGGTTTGGGTCTGGCCGAGTGGGTTTGGGTCTAGCCGAGTGGGTTTGGGTCTAGCCGAGTGGGTTTGGGTATAGCCGAGGAGGTTTGGGTCTAGCCGAGTGGATTTGGGTCTAGCCGAGTGGGTTTGGGTCTAGCCGAGTGGGTTTGGGTCTAGCCGAGTGGGTTTGGGTCTAGCCGAGTGGGTTTGGGTCTTGCCGAGTGGGATTGGGTCTAGCCGAGTGGGATTGAGTCTAGCCGAGTGGGTTTGGGTCTAGCCGATTGGGTTTGGGTCTAGCCGAGTGGGTTTGTGTCTAGACGAGTGGATTTGGGTCTAGACGAGTGGGTTTGGGTCTAGCCGAGTGGGTTTGGGTCTAGCGGAGTGGGTTTGGGTCTAACGGAGTGGGTTTGGGTCTAGCGGAGTGGGTTTGGGTCTAGCGGAGTGGGTTTGGGTCTAGCCGAGTGGGTTTGGGTCTAGCCGAGTGGGTTTGGGTCTAGCCGAGTGGGTTTTGGTTCTAGCCGATTGGGTTTGGGTCTAGTGGAATGGGCTTGGGTCTAGGCGAGTGGGTTTGGGTGTAGCCGAGTGGGTTTGGGTGTAGCCGAGTGGGTTTATTTGTAGCCGAGTGGGTTTGTGTCTAACCGAGAGGGTTTGGGTCTGGCCGAGTGGGTTTGGGTCTAGCCGAGTGGGTTTGGGTATAGCCGAGTGGGCTTGTGTCTAGCCGAGTGGGTTTGGGTCTAGCCGAATGGGTTTGGGTCTAGCGGAGTGGGTTTGGGTCTAGCGGAGTGGGTTTGGGTCTAGCGGAGTGGGTTTGGGTCTAGCCGAGTGGGTTTGGGTCTAGCCGAGTGGGTTTGGGTCTAGCCGAGTGGGTTTTGGTTCTAGCCGATTGGGTTTGGGTCTAGTGGAATGGGCTTGGGTCTAGGCGAGTGGGTTTGGGTGTAGCCGAGTGGGTTTGGGTGTAGCCGAGTGGGTTTATTTGTAGCCGAGTGGGTTTGTGTCTAACCGAGAGGGTTTGGGTCTGGCCGAGTGGGTTTGGGTCTAGCCGAGTGGGTTTGGGTATAGCCGAGTGGGCTTGTGTCTAGCCGAGTGGGTTTGGGTCTAGCCGAGTGGGTTTGGGTCTAGCGGAGTGGGTTTGGGTCTAGCGGAGTGGGTTTGGGTCTAGCGGAGTGGGTTTGGGTCTAGCGGAGTGGGTTTGGGTCTAGCGGAGTGGGTTTGGGTCTAGCCGAGTGGGTTTGGGTCTAGCCGAGTGGGTTTGGGTCTAGCCCAGTGGGTTTGGGTCTAGACGAGTGGGTTTGGGTCTAGCCGAGTGGGTTTGGGTCTAGCCGAGTGGGTTTGGGTCTAGCGGAGTGGGTTTGGGTCTAGCGGAGTGGGTTTGGGTCTAGCGGAGTGGGTTTGGGTCTAGCGGAGTGGGTTTGGGTCTAGCCGAGTGGGTTTGGGTCTAGCCGAGTGGGTTTGGGTCTAGCCGAGTGGGTTTTGGTTCTAGCCGATTGGGTTTGGGTCTAGTGGAATGGGCTTGGGTCTAGGCGAGTGGGTTTGGGTGTAGCCGAGTGGGTTTGGGTGTAGCCGAGTGGGTTTATTTGTAGCCGAGTGGGTTTGTGTCTAACCGAGAGGGTTTGGGTCTGGCCGAGTGGGTTTGGGTCTAGCCGAGTGGGTTTGGGTATAGCCGAGTGGGCTTGTGTCTAGCCGAGTGGGTTTGGGTCTAGCCGAGTGGGTTTGGGTCTAGCGGAGTGGGTTTGGGTCTAGCGGAGTGGGTTTGGGTCTAGCGGAGTGGGTTTGGGTCTAGCGGAGTGGGTTTGGGTCTAGCGGAGTGGGTTTGGGTCTAGCCGAGTGGGTTTGGGTCTAGCCGAGTGGGTTTGGGTCTAGCCCAGTGGGTTTGGGTCTAGACGAGTGGGTTTGGGTCTAGCCGAGTGGGTTTGGGTCTAGCCGAGTGGGTTTGGGTCTAGCGGAGTGGGTTTGGGTCTAGCGGAGTGGGTTTGGGTCTAGCGGAGTGGGTTTGGGTCTAGCGGAGTGGGTTTGGGTCTAGCCGAGTGGGTTTGGGTCTAGCCGAGTGGGTTTGGGTCTAGCCGAGTGGGTTTTGGTTCTAGCCGATTGGGTTTGGGTCTAGTGGAATGGGCTTGGGTCTAGGCGAGTGGGTTTGGGTGTAGCCGAGTGGGTTTGGGTGTAGCCGAGTGGGTTTATTTGTAGCCGAGTGGGTTTGTGTCTAACCGAGAGGGTTTGGGTCTGGCCGAGTGGGTTTGGGTCTAGCCGAGTGGGTTTGGGTATAGCCGAGTGGGCTTGTGTCTAGCCGAGTGGGTTTGGGTCTAGCCGAGTGGGTTTGGGTCTAGCGGAGTGGGTTTGGGTCTAGCGGAGTGGGTTTGGGTCTAGCGGAGTGGGTTTGGGTCTAGCGGAGTGGGTTTGGGTCTAGCGGAGTGGGTTTGGGTCTAGCGGAGTGGGTTTGGGTCTAGCCGAGTGGGTTTGGGTCTAGCCGAGTGGGTTTGGGTGTAGCCGAGTGGGTTTGGGTGTAGCCGAGTGGGTTTGTGTGTAGCCGAGTGGGTTTGGGTGTAGCCGAGTGGGTTTGGGTGAGGCCGAGTGGGTTTGGGTGTAGCCGAGTGGGTTTGGGTCTAGCCGAGTGGGTTTGGGTCTAGCCGAGTGGGTTTGGGTATAGCCGAGGAGGTTTGGGTCTAGCCGAGTGGATTTGGGTCTAGCCGAGTGGGTTTGGGTCTAGCCGAGTGGGTTTGGGTCTAGCCGAGTGGGTTTGGGTCTAGCCGAGTGGGTTTGGGTCTTGCCGAGTGGGATTGGGTCTAGCCGAGTGGGATTGAGTCTAGCCGAGTGGGTTTGGGTCTAGCCGATTGGGTTTGGGTCTAGCCGAGTGGGTTTGGGTCTAGACGAGTGGATTTGGGTCTAGACGAGTGGGTTTGGGTCTAGCCGAGTGGGTTTGGGTCTAGCGGAGTGGGTTTGGGTCTAACGGAGTGGGTTTGGGTCTAGCGGAGTGGGTTTGGGTCTAGCGGAGTGGGTTTGGGTCTAGCCGAGTGGGTTTGGGTCTAGCCGAGTGGGTTTGGGTCTAGCCGAGTGGGTTTTGGTTCTAGCCGATTGGGTTTGGGTCTAGTGGAATGGGCTTGGGTCTAGGCGAGTGGGTTTGGGTGTAGCCGAGTGGGTTTGGGTGTAGCCGAGTGGGTTTATTTGTAGCCGAGTGGGTTTGTGTCTAACCGAGAGGGTTTGGGTCTGGCCGAGTGGGTTTGGGTCTAGCCGAGTGGGTTTGGGTATAGCCGAGTGGGCTTGTGTCTAGCCGAGTGGGTTTGGGTCTAGCCGAGTGGGTTTGGGTCTAGCGGAGTGGGTTTGGGTCTTGCGGAGTGGGTTTGGGTCTAGCGGAGTGGGTTTGGGTCTAGCCGAGTGGGTTTGGGTCTAGCCGAGTGGGTTTGGGTCTAGCCGAGTGGGTTTTGGTTCTAGCCGATTGGGTTTGGGTCTAGTGGAATGGGCTTGGGTCTAGGCGAGTGGGTTTGGGTGTAGCCGAGTGGGTTTGGGTGTAGCCGAGTGGGTTTATTTGTAGCCGAGTGGGTTTGTGTCTAACCGAGAGGGTTTGGGTCTGGCCGAGTGGGTTTGGGTCTAGCCGAGTGGGTTTGGGTATAGCCGAGTGGGCTTGTGTCTAGCCGAGTGGGTTTGGGTCTAGCCGAGTGGGTTTGGGTCTAGCGGAGTGGGTTTGGGTCTAGCGGAGTGGGTTTGGGTCTAGCGGAGTGGGTTTGGGTCTAGCCGAGTGGGTTTGGGTCTAGCGGAGTGGGTTTGGGTCTAGCCGAGTGGGTTTGGGTCTAGCCGAGTGGGTTTGGGTCTAGCCCAGTGGGTTTGGGTCTAGACGAGTGGGTTTGGGTCTAGCCGAGTGGGTTTGGGTCTAGCCGAGTGGGTTTGGGTCTAGCGGAGTGGGTTTGGGTCTAGCGGAGTGGGTTTGGGTCTAGCGGAGTGGGTTTGGGTCTAGCGGAGTGGGTTTGGGTCTAGCCGAGTGGGTTTGGGTCTAGCCGAGTGGGTTTGGGTCTAGCCGAGTGGGTTTTGGTTCTAGCCGATTGGGTTTGGGTCTAGTGGAATGGGCTTGGGTCTAGGCGAGTGGGTTTGGGT
The DNA here is from genome assembly GCA_963514005.1 of Raja brachyura. The sequence goes on along the minus strand of OY740815.1, from coordinate 26,777,115 downwards.
GTAGCCGAGTGGGTTTGGGTGTAGCCGAGTGGGTTTATTTGTAGCCGAGTGGGTTTGTGTCTAACCGAGAGGGTTTGGGTCTGGCCGAGTGGGTTTGGGTCTAGCCGAGTGGGTTTGGGTATAGCCGAGTGGGCTTGTGTCTAGCCGAGTGGGTTTGGGTCTAGCCGAGTGGGTTTGGGTCTAGCGGAGTGGGTTTGGGTCTAGCGGAGTGGGTTTGGGTCTAGCGGAGTGGGTTTGGGTCTAGCGGAGTGGGTTTGGGTCTAGCGGAGTGGGTTTGGGTCTAGCCGAGTGGGTTTGGGTCTAGCCGAGTGGGTTTGGGTCTAGCCCAGTGGGTTTGGGTCTAGACGAGTGGGTTTGGGTCTAGCCGAGTGGGTTTGGGTCTAGCGGAGTGGGTTTGGGTCTAGCCGAGTGGGTTTGGGTCTAGCCGAGTGGGTTTGGGTCTAGCCGAGTGGGTTTTGGTTCTAGCCGAGTGGGTTTGGGTCTAGTGGAGTGGGCTTGGGTCTAGCCGAGTGGGTATGGGTGTAGCCGAGTGGGTTTGGGTGTAGCCGAGTGGGTTTGGGTGTAGCCGAGTGGGTTTAGGTGTAGCTGAGTGGATTTGGGTCTAGACGAGTGGGTTTGGGTCTAGCCGAGTGGGTTTGGGTCTAGCGGAGTGGGTTTGGGTCTAACGGAGTGGGTTTGGGTCTAGCGGAGTGGGTTTGGGTCTAGCGGAGTGGGTTTGGGTCTAGCCGAGTGGGTTTGGGTCTAGCCGAGTGGGTTTGGGTCTAGCCGAGTGGGTTTTGGTTCTAGCCGATTGGGTTTGGGTCTAGTGGAATGGGCTTGGGTCTAGGCGAGTGGGTTTGGGTGTAGCCGAGTGGGTTTGGGTGTAGCCGAGTGGGTTTATTTGTAGCCGAGTGGGTTTATGTCTAACCGAGAGGGTTTGGGTCTGGCCGAGTGGGTTTGGGTCTAGCCGAGTGGGTTTGGGTATAGCCGAGTGGGCTTGTGTCTAGCCGAGTGGGTTTGGGTCTAGCCGAGTGGGTTTGGGTCTAGCGGAGTGGGTTTGGGTCTAGCGGAGTGGGTTTGGGTCTAGCGGAGTGGGTTTGGGTCTAGCCGAGTGGGTTTGGGTCTAGCCGAGTGGGTTTGGGTCTAGCCGAGTGGGTTTTTGTTCTAGCCGATTGGGTTTGGGTCTAGTGGAATGGGCTTGGGTCTAGGCGAGTGGGTTTGGGTGTAGCCGAGTGGGTTTGGGTGTAGCCGAGTGGGTTTATTTGTAGCCGAGTGGGTTTGTGTCTAACCGAGAGGGTTTGGGTCTGGCCGAGTGGGTTTGGGTCTAGCCGAGTGGGTTTGGGTATAGCCGAGTGGGCTTGTGTCTAGCCGAGTGGGTTTGGGTCTAGCCGAGTGGGTTTGGGTCTAGCGGAGTGGGTTTGGGTCTAGCGGAGTGGGTTTGGGTCTAGCGGAGTGGGTTTGGGTCTAGCGGAGTGGGTTTGGGTCTAGCGGAGTGGGTTTGGGTCTAGCCGAGTGGGTTTGGGTCTAGCCGAGTGGGTTTGGGTCTAGCCCAGTGGGTTTGGGTCTAGACGAGTGGGTTTGGGTCTAGCCGAGTGGGTTTGGGTCTAGCCGAGTGGGTTTGGGTCTAGCGGAGTGGGTTTGGGTCTAGCGGAGTGGGTTTGGGTCTAGCGGAGTGGGTTTGGGTCTAGCGGAGTGGGTTTGGGTCTAGCCGAGTGGGTTTGGGTCTAGCCGAGTGGGTTTGGGTCTAGCCGAGTGGGTTTTGGTTCTAGCCGATTGGGTTTGGGTCTAGTGGAATGGGCTTGGGTCTAGGCGAGTGGGTTTGGGTGTAGCCGAGTGGGTTTGGGTGTAGCCGAGTGGGTTTATTTGTAGCCGAGTGGGTTTGTGTCTAACCGAGAGGGTTTGGGTCTGGCCGAGTGGGTTTGGGTCTAGCCGAGTGGGTTTGGGTATAGCCGAGTGGGCTTGTGTCTAGCCGAGTGGGTTTGGGTCTAGCCGAGTGGGTTTGGGTCTAGCGGAGTGGGTTTGGGTCTAGCGGAGTGGGTTTGGGTCTAGCGGAGTGGGTTTGGGTCTAGCGGAGTGGGTTTGGGTCTAGCGGAGTGGGTTTGGGTCTAGCCGAGTGGGTTTGGGTCTAGCCGAGTGGGTTTGGGTCTAGCCCAGTGGGTTTGGGTCTAGACGAGTGGGTTTGGGTCTAGCCGAGTGGGTTTGGGTCTAGCGGAGTGGGTTTGGGTCTAGCCGAGTGGGTTTGGGTCTAGCCGAGTGGGTTTGGGTCTAGCCGAGTGGGTTTTGGTTCTAGCCGAGTGGGTTTGGGTCTAGTGGAGTGGGCTTGGGTCTAGCCGAGTGGGTATGGGTGTAGCCGAGTGGGTTTGGGTGTAGCCGAGTGGGTTTGGGTGTAGCCGAGTGGGTTTAGGTGTAGCTGAGTGGGTTTGGGTCCAGCCGAGAGGGTTTGGGTCTAGCCGAGTGGGTTTGGGTCTAGCGGAGTGGGTTTGGGTCTAGCCGAGTGGGTTTGGGTCTAGCCGAGTGGGTTTGGGTCTAGCCGAGTGGGTTTGGGTCTAGCCGAGTGGGTTTGGGTCTAGCCGAGTGGGTTTGGGTCTAGCCGAGTGGGTTTGGGTCTAGCCGATTGGGTTTGGGTCTTGCCGAGTGTGCTTGGGTCTAGCCGAGTGCGTTTGGGTCTAGCCGAGTGGGTTTGGGTCTAACCGAGTGGGTTTGGGTCTAGCCGAGTGGGTTTGGTCTAGACGAATGGGTTTGGGTCTAGCCGAGTGGGTTTGGGTCTAGCCGAGTGGGTTTGGGACTAGCCGAGTGGGTTTGCGTCTAGCGGAGTGGGTTTGAGTCTAGCGGAGTGGGTTTGGGTCTAGCGGAGTGGGTTTGGGTCTAGCGGAGTGGGTTTGTGTCTAGCCGAGTGGGTTTGGGTCTAGCCGAGTGGGTTTGGGTCTAGCCGAATAGGTTTTGGTCTAGCGGAGTGGGTTTGGGTCTAGCCGAGTGGGTTTGGGTGTAGCCGAGTGGGTTTGGGTGTAGCCGAGTGGGTTTGTGTGTAGCCGAGTGGGTTTGGGTGTAGCCGAGTGGGTTTGGGTGAGGCCGAGTGGGTTTGGGTGTAGCCGAGTGGGTTTGGGTCTAGCCGAGTGGGTTTGGGTCTAGCCGAGTGGGTTTGGGTCTAGCCGAGTGGGTTTGGGTATAGCCGAGTGGGTTTGGGTCTAGCCGAGTGGGTTTGGGTCTCGCCGAGTGGGTTTGGGTCTAGCCGAGTGGGTTTGGGTCTAGCCGAGTGGGTTTGGGTCTTGCCGAGTGGGATTGGGTCTAGCCGAGTGGGACTGAGTCTAGCCGAGTGGGTTTGGGTCTAGCCGAGTGGGTTTGGGTCTAGCGGAGTGAGTTTGGGTCTAGCCGAGTGGGTTTGGGTCTAGCCGAGTGGGTTTGGGTCTAGCCGAGTGGGTTTTGGTTCTAGCCGATTGGGTTTGGGTCTAGTGGAATGGGCTTGGGTCTAGGCGAGTGGGTTTGAGTGTAGCCGAGTGGGTTTGCGTTTAGCCGAGTGGGTTTGGGTGTAGCCGAGTGGGTTTAGGTGTAGCCGAGTGGGTTTGTGTCTAGCCGAGAGGGTTTGGGTCTGGCCGAGTGGATTTGGGTCTAGCCGAGTGGGTTTGGGTATAGCCGAGTGGGCTTGTGTCTAGCCGAGTGGGTTTGGGTCTAGCCGATTGGGTTTGGGTCTAGCCGAGTGGGTTTGTGTCTAGCCGAGTGGGTTTGGGTCTTGCCGAGTGGGATGCGGTCCAGCCGAGTGGGTTTGAGTCTAGCCGAGTGGGTTTGGGTATAGCCGAGTGGGTTTGGGTCTAGCCGAGTGGGTTTGGGTCTAGCCGAGTGGGTTTGGGTCTAGCGGAGTGGGTTTGGGTCTAGCCGAGGAGGTTTGGGACTAGCCGAGTGGGTTTGGGTCTAGCCGAGTGGGTTTTGGTTCTAGCCGAGTGGGTTTGGGTCCAGTGGAGTGGGCTTTGGTCTAGCCGAGTGGGTTTGGGTGTAGCCGAGTGGGTTTGGGTGTAGCCGAGTGGGTTTGGGTGTAGCCGAGTGGGTTTAGGTGTAGCCGAGTGGGTTTGGGTCTAGCCGGGAGGGTTTGGGTCTAGCCGAGTGGGTTTGGGTCTAGCCGAGTGGGTTTGGGTCTAGCCGAGTGGGTTTGGGTCTAGCCGAGTGGGTTTGGGTATAGCCGAGTGGGTTTGGGTCCAGCCGAGTGGGTTTGGGTGTAGCCGAGTGGGTTTGGGTCTAGCCGAGTGTGTTTGGGTCTAGCCGAGTGGGTTTGGGTCTTGCCGAGTGGGCTTGGGTCTAGCCGAGTGGGTTTGGGTCTAGCCGAGTGGGTTTGGGTCTAACCGAGTGGGTTTGGGTCTAGCCGAGTGGGTTTGGTCTAGACGAATGGGTTTGGGTCTAGCCAAGTGGGTTTGGGTCTAGCCGAGTGGGTTTGGGACTAGCCGAGTAGGTTTGCGTCTAAGGGAGTGGGTTTGAGTCTAGCGGAGTGGGTTTGGGTCTAGCGGAGTGGGTTTGGGTCTAGCGGAGTGGGTTTGGGTCTAGCCGAGTGGGTTTGGGTCTAGCCGAGTGGGTTTGGGTCTAGCCCAGTGGGTTTGGGTCTAGACGAGTGGGTTTGGGTCTAGCCGAGTGGGTTTGGGTCTAGCGGAGTGGGTTTGGGTCTAGCGGAGTGGGTTTGGGTCTAGCGGAGTGGGTTTGGGACTAGCGGAGTGGGTTTGGGTCTAGCCGAGTGGGTTTGGGTCTAGCCGAGTGGGTTTGGGTCTAGCCGAGTGGGTTTTGGTTCTAGCCGAGTGGGTTTGGGTCTAGTGGAGTGGGCTTGGGTCTAGCCGAGTGGGTTTGGGTGTAGCCGAGTGGGTTTGGGTGTAGCCGAGTGGGTTTGGGTGTAGCCGAGTGGGTTTAGGTGTAGCTGAGTGGGTTTGGGTCTAGCCGAGAGGGTTTGGGTCTAGCCGAGTGGGTTTGGGTCTAGCCGAGTGGGTTTGGGTCTAGCCGAGTGGGTTTGGGTCTAGCCGAGTGGGTTTGGGTCTAGCCGAGTGGGTTTGGGCCTAGCCGAGTGGGTTTGGGTCTAGCCGAGTGGGTTTGGGACTAGCCGAGTGGGTTTGCGTCTAGCGGAGTGGGTTTGAGTCTAGCGGAGTGGGTTTGGGTCTAGCGGAGTGGGTTTTGGTCTAGCGGAGTGGGTTTGGGTCTAGCCGAGTAGGTTTGGGTCTAGCCGAGTGGGTTTGGGTCTAGCCGAATAGGTTTTGGTCTAGCGGAGTGGGTTTGGGTCTAGCCGAGTGGGTTTGGGTGTAGCCGAGTGGGTTTGGGTGTAGCCGAGTGGGTTTGTGTGTAGCCGAGTGGGTTTGGGTGTAGCCGAGTGGGTTTGGGTGAGGCCGAGTGGGTTTGGGTGTAGCCGAGTGGGTTTGGGTCTAGCCGAGTGGGTTTGGGTCTAGCCGAGTGGGTTTGGGTCTAGCCGAGTGGGTTTGGGTATAGCCGAGTGGGTTTGGGTCTAGCCGAGTGGGTTTGGGTCTAGCCGAGTGGGTTTGGGTCTAGCCGAGTGGGTTTGGGTCTAGCCGAGTGGGTATGGGTCTTGCCGAGTAGGATTGGGTCTAGCCGAGTGGGATTGAGTCTAGCCGAGTGGGTTTGGGTCTAGCCGAGTGGGTTTGGGTCTAGCGGAGTGGGTTTGGGTCTAGCCGAGTGGGTTTGGGTCTAGCCGAGTGGGTTTGGGTCTAGCCGAGTGGGTTTTGGTTCTAGCCGATTGGGTTTGGGTCTAGTGGAATGGGCTTGGGTCTAGGCGAGTGGGTTTGAGTGTAGCCGAGTGGGTTTGGGTGTAGCCGAGTGGGTTTGGGTGTAGCCGAGTGGGTTTGTGTGTAGCCGAGTGGGTTTGGGTGTAGCCGAGTGGGTTTGGGTGAGGCCGAGTGGGTTTGGGTGTAGCCGAGTGGGTTTGGGTCTAGCCGAGTGGGTTTGGGTCTAGCCGAGTGGGTTTGGGTCTAGCCGAGTGGGTTTGGGTATAGCCGAGTGGGTTTGGGTCTAGCCGAGTGGGTTTGGGTCTAGCCGAGTGGGTTTGGGTCTAGCCGAGTGGGTTTGGGTCTAGCCGAGTGGGTATGGGTCTTGCCGAGTAGGATTGGGTCTAGCCGAGTGGGATTGAGTCTAGCCGAGTGGGTTTGGGTCTAGCCGAGTGGGTTTGGGTCTAGCGGAGTGGGTTTGGGTCTAGCCGAGTGGGTTTGGGTCTAGCCGAGTGGGTTTGGGTCTAGCCGAGTGGGTTTTGGTTCTAGCCGATTGGGTTTGGGTCTAGTGGAATGGGCTTGGGTCTAGGCGAGTGGGTTTGAGTGTAGCCGAGTGGGTTTGGGTGTAGCCGAGTGGGTTTGGGTGTAGCCGAGTGGGTTTAGGTGTAGCCGAGTGGGTTTGTGTCTAGCCGAGAGGGTTTGGGTCTGGCCGAGTGGGTTTGGGTCTAGCCGAGTGGGTTTGGGTATAGCCGAGTGGGCTTGTGTCTAGCCGAGTGGGTTTGGGTCTAGCCGATTGGGTTTGGGTCTAGCCGAGTGGGTTTGTGTCTAGCCGAGTGGGTTTGGGTCTTGCCGAGTGGGATGCGGTCCAGCCGAGTGGGTTTGAGTCTAGTCGAGTGGGTTTGGGTATAGCCGAGTGGGTTTGGGTCTAGCCGAGTGGGTTTGGGTCTAGCCGAGTGGGTTTGGGTCTAGCGGAGTGGGTTTGGGTCTAGCCGAGGAGGTTTGGGACTAGCCGAGTGGGTTTTGGTTCTAGCCGAGTGGGTTTGGGTCCAGTGGAGTGGGCTTTGGTCTAGCCGAGTGGGTTTGGGTGTAGCCGAGTGGGTTTGGGTGTAGCCGAGTGGGTTTGGGTGTAGCCGAGTGGGTTTGGGTGTAGCCGAGTGGGTTGAGGTGTAGCCGAGTGGGTTTGGGTCTAGCCGGGAGGGTTTGGGTCTAGCCGAGTGGGTTTGGGTCTAGCCCAGTGGGTTTGGGTCTAGCCGAGTGGGTTTGGGTCTAGCCGAGTGGGTTTGGGTCTAGCCCAGTGGGTTTGGGTCTAGACGAGTGGGTTTGGGTCTAGCCGAGTGGGTTTGGGTCTAGCGGAGTGGGTTTGGGTCTAGCGGAGTGGGTTTGGGTCTAGCGGAGTGGGTTTGGGACTAGCGGAGTGGGTTTGGGTCTAGCCGAGTGGGTTTGCGTCTAGCCGAGTGGGTTTGGGTCTAGCCGAGTGGGTTTGGGTGTAGCCGAGTGGGTTTGGGTGTAGCCGAGTGGGTTTGTGTCTAGCCGAGTGGGTTTGGGTCTAGCCGAGTGGGTTTGGGTCTAGCAGATTGGGTTTGGGTCTTGCCGAGCGTGCTTGGGTCTAGCCGAGTGGGTTTGGGTCTAGCAGAGTGGGTTTGGGTCTAACCGAGTGGGTTTGGGTCTGGCCGAGTGGGTTTGGTCTAGACAAGTGGGTTTGGGTCTAGCCGAGTGGGTTTGAGTCTAGCGGAGTGGGTTTGGGTCTAGCGGAGTGGGTTTGGGTCTAGCGGAGTGGGTTTGGGTCTAGCCGAGTGGGTTTGGGTTTGGCCGAGTGGGTTTGGGTCTAGCGGAGTGGGTTTGCTTGTAGCCGAGTGGGTTTGGGTGTAGCCGAGTGGGTTTGGGTCTAGCCGAGTGGGTTTGTGTCTAGCCGAGTGGGTTTGGGTGTAGCCGAGTGGGTTTGCGCCTCGCCGAGTGGGTTTGTGTCTAGCCGAGTGGGTTTGGGTCTAGCCGAGTGGATTTGGGACTAGCCGAGTGGGTTTGCGTCTAGCGGAATGGGTTTGAGTCTAGCGGAGTGGGTTTGGGTCTAGCGGAGTGGGTTTGGTGTAGCGGAGTGGGTTTGGGTCTAGCGGAGTGGGTTTGGGTCTAGCCGAGTGGGTTTGGGTCTAGCCGAGTGGGTTTGGGTGTAGCCGAGTGGGTTTGGGTGTAGCCGAGTGGGTTTGTGTGTAGCCGAGAGGGTTTGGGTGTAGCCGAGTGGGTTTGGGTGTAGCCGAGTGGGTTTGGGTGTAGCCGAGTGTGTTTGGGTCTAGCCGAGTGGGTTTGGGTCTAGCCGAGTGGGTTTGGGTAAAGCCGAATGGGTTTGGGTCTAGCCGAGTGGGTTTGGGTCTAGCCGAGTGGGTTTGGGTCTAGCCGAGTGGGTTTGGGTCTAGCCGAGTGGGTTTGGGTCGAGCCGAGTGGGTTTGGGTCTAGACGAGTGGGTTTGGGTCTAGCCGAGTGGGTTTGGGTCTAGCCGAGTGGGTTTGGGACTAGCCGAGTGGCTTTGCGTCTAGCAGAGTGGGTTTGAGTCTAGCGGAGTGGGTTTGGGTCTAGCGGAGTGGGTTTGGTGTAGCGGAGTGGTTTTGCGTCTAGCCGAATGGGTTTGGATCTAGCCGAGTGGTTTTGGGTCTAGCCGAGTGGGTTTGGGTCTAGCCGAGTGGGTTTGTGTCTCGCCGAGTGGGTTTGTGTCTCGCCGAGTGGGTTTGGGTCTAGCCAAGTGGGTTTGGGACTAGCCGAGTGGGTTTGCGTCTAGCGGAGTGGGTTTGAGTCTAGCGGAGTGGGTTTGGGTCTCGCGGAGTGGGTTTGGTGTAGCGGAGTGGGTTTGGGTCTAGCGGAGTTCGTTTGGGTCTAGCCGAGTGGGTTTGGGTCTAGCCGAGTGGGTTGGGTCTAGCCCAGTGGGTTTAGGTCTAGCGGAGTGGGTTTGCGTCTAGCCGAATGGGTTTGGATCTAGCGGAGTGGTTTTGGGTCTTGCCGAATAGGTTTGGGTCTAGCGGAGTGGGTTTGGGTCTAGCCGAGTGGGTTTGGGTGTAGCCGAGTGGGTTTGGGTGTAGCCGAGTGGGTTTGGGTCTAGCCGAGTGGGTTTGGGTCTTGCCGAGTGGGTTTGGGTCTAGCCCAGTGGGTTTGGGTCTAGCCGAGTGGGTTTGGGTCTAGCCGAGTGGGTTTGGGTCTAGCCGAGTGGGTTTGGGTCTAGCGGAGTGGGTTTGCGTGTAGCCGAGTGGGTTTGGGTGTAGCCGAGTGGGTTTGGGTCTAGCCGAGTGGGTTTGGGTCTAGCCGAGTGGGTTTGGGACTAGCCGAGTGGGTTTGGATCTAGCGGAGTGGGTTTGATTCTAGCGGAGTGGGTTTGGGTCTAGCAGAGTGGGTTTGGTGTAGCGGAGTGGGGTTGTGTCTAGCCGAATGGGTTTGGATCTAGCCGAGTGGTTTTGGGTCTAGCCGAATAGGTTTGGGTCTAGCAGAGTGGGTTTGGGTCTAGCCGAGTGGGTTTGGGTCTAGCCGAGTGGGTTTGGGTCTGGCTGAGTGGGTTTGAGTCTAGCCGAGTGGGTTTGTGTCTAGCCGAGTGGGTTTGGGTCTAGCCGAGTGGGTTTGGGTCTAGCCGAGTGGGTTTGGGACTAGCCGAGTGGCTTTGCGTCTAGCGGAGTGGGTTTGAGTCTAGCGGAGTGGGTTTGGGTCTAGCGGAGTGGGTTTGGTGTAGCGGAGTGGGTTTTGCATCTAGCCGAATGGGTTTAGATCTAGCCGAGTGGTTTTGGGTCTAGCCGAATAGGTTTGGGTCTAGCGGAGTGGGTTTGGGTCTAGCCAAGTGGGTTTGGGACTAGCCGAGTGGGTTTACGTCTAGCGGAGTGGGTTTGAGTCTAGCGGACTGGGTTTGGGTCTAGCGGAGTGGGTTTGGTGTAGCGGAGTGGGTTTGGGTCTAGCGGAGTGGGTTTGGGTCTAGCCGAGTGGGTTTGGGTCTAGCCGAGTGGGTTGGGTCTAGCCCAGTGGGTTTAGGTCTAGCGGAGTGGGTTTGCGTCTAGCCGAATGGGTTTGGATCTAGCCGACTGGTTTTGGGTCTAGCCGAATAGGTTTGGGTCTTGCGGAGTGGGTTTGGGTCTAGCGGAGTGGGTTTGGGTCCAGCGGAGTGGGTTTGGGTCTAGACGAGTGGGTTTGGGTCTAGCCGAGTGGGTTTGGGTCCAGCCGAGTGGGTTTTGGTTCTAGCCGAGTGGGTTTGGGTCTAGTGGAGTGGGCTTGGGTCTAGCCGAGTGGGTTTGGGTGTAGCCGAGTGGGTTTGGGTGTAGCCGAGTGGGTTTGGGTGTAGCCGAGTGGGTTTAGCTGTAGCTGAGTGGGTTTGGGTCTAGCCGAGAGGGTTTGGGTCTAGCCGAGTGGGTTTGGGTCTAGCCGAGTGGGTTTGGGTCTAGCCGAGTGGGTTTGGGTCGAGCCGAGTGGGTTTGGGTCTAGCCGAGTGGGTTTGGGTCTAGCCGAGTGGGTTTGGGTCTAGCCGAGTGGGTTTGGGTCTAGCCGAGTGGGTTTGGGCCTAGCCGAGTGGGTTTGGGTCTAGCCGAGTGGGTTTGGGTCTAGCCGATTGGGTTTGGGTCTTGCCGAGCGTGCTTGGGTCTAGCCGAGTGGGTTTGTGTCTAGCCGAGTGGGTTTGGGTCTAACCGAGTGGGTTTGGGTCTAGCCGAGTGGGTTTGGTCTAGACGAATGGGTTTGGGTCTATCCGAGTGGGTTTGGGTCTAGCCGAGTGGGTTTGGGACTAGCCGAGTGGGTTTGCGTCTAGCGGAGTGGGTTTGAGTCTAGCGGAGTGGGTTTGGGTCTAGCGGAGTGGGTTTGGGTCTAGCGGAGTGGGTTTGGGTCTAGCCGAGTGGATTTGGGACTAGCCGAGTGGGTTTGCGTCTAGCGGAGTGGGTTTGAGTCTAGCGGAGTGGGTTTGGGTCTAGCGGAGTGGGTTTGGTGTAGCGGAGTGGGTTTAGGTCTAGCGGAGTGGGTTTGGGTCTAGCCGAGTGGGTTTGGGTCTAGCCGAGTGGGTTGGGTCTAGCCCAGTGGGTTTAGGTCTAGCGGAGTGGGTTTGCGTCTAGCCGAATGGGTTTGGATCTAGCCGAGTGGTTTTGGGTCTAGTCGAATAGGTTTGGGTCTAGCGGAGTGGGTTTGGGTCTAGCCGAGTGGGTTTGGGTGTAGCCGAGTGGGTTTGGGTGTAGCCGAGTGGGTTTGTGTGTAGCCGAGTGGGTTTGGGTGTAGCCGAGTGGGTTTGGGTGTAGCCGAGTGGGTTTGGGTGTAGCCGAGTGTGTTTGGGTCTAGCCGAGTGGGTTTGGGTCTAGCCGAGTGGGTTTGGGTAAAGCCGAATGGGTTTGGGTCTAGCCGAGTGGGTTTGGGTCTAGCCCAGTGGGTTTGGGTCTAGCCGAGTGGGTTTGGGTCTAGCCGAGTGGGTTTGGGTCTAGCCGAGTGGGTTTGGGTCTAGCCGAGTGGGTTTGGGTCTAGACGAGTGGGTTTGGGTCTAGCCGAGTGGGTTTGGGTCTAGCCGAGTGGGTTTGGGACTAGCCGAGTGGCTTTGCGTCTAGCAGAGTGGGTTTGAGTCTAGCGGAGTGGGTTTGGGTCTAGCGGAGTGGGTTTGGTGTAGCGGAGTGGGTTTGCGTCTAGCCGAATGGGTTTGGATCTAGCCGAGTGGTTTTGGGTCTGGCCGAATAGGTTTGGGTCTAGCGGAGTGGGTTTGGGTCTAGCCGAGTGGGTTTGGGTCTAGCCGAGTGGGTTTGGGTCTAGCCGAGTGGGTTTGGGTCTAGCCGATTGGGTTTGGGTCTTGCCGAGTGTGCTTGGGTCTAGCCGAGTGGGTTTGGGTCTAGCCGAGTGGGTTTGGGTCTAACCGAGTGGGTTTGGGTCTAGCCGAGTGGGTTTGGTCTAGACGAATGGGTTTGGGTCTAGCCGAGTGGGTTTGGGTCTAGCCGAGTGGGTTTGGGACTAGCCGAGTGGGTTTGCGTCTAGCGGAGTGGGTTTGAGTCTAGCGGAGTGGGTTTGGGTCTAGCGGAGTGGGTTTGGGTCTAGCGGAGTGGGTTTGGGTCTAGCCGAGTGGGTTTGGGTCTAGCCGAGTGGGTTTGGGTCTAGCCGAATAGGTTTTGGTCTAGCGGAGTGGGTTTGGGTCTAGCCGAGTGGGTTTGGGTGTAGCCGAGTGGGTTTGGGTGTAGCCGAGTGGGTTTGTGTGTAGCCGAGTGGGTTTGGGTGTAGCCGAGTGGGTTTGGGTGAGGCCGAGTGGGTTTGGGTGTAGCCGAGTGGGTTTGGGTCTAGCCGAGTGGGTTTGGGTCTAGCCGAGTGGGTTTGGGTCTAGCCGAGTGGGTTTGGGTATAGCCGAGTGGGTTTGGGTCTAGCCGAGTGGGTTTGGGTCTCGCCGAGTGGGTTTGGGTCTAGCCGAGTGGGTTTGGGTCTAGCCGAGTGGGTTTGGGTCTTGCCGAGTGGGATTGGGTCTAGCCGAGTGGGACTGAGTCTAGCCGAGTGGGTTTGGGTCTAGCCGAGTGGGTTTGGGTCTAGCGGAGTGAGTTTGGGTCTAGCCGAGTGGGTTTGGGTCTAGCCGAGTGGGTTTGGGTCTAGCCGAGTGGGTTTTGGTTCTAGCCGATTGGGTTTGGGTCTAGTGGAATGGGCTTGGGTCTAGGCGAGTGGGTTTGAGTGTAGCCGAGTGGGTTTGCGTGTAGCCGAGTGGGTTTGGGTGTAGCCGAGTGGGTTTAGGTGTAGCCGAGTGGGTTTGTGTCTAGCCGAGAGGGTTTGGGTATAGCCGAGTGGGCTTGTGTCTAGCCGAGTGGGTTTGGGTCTAGCCGATTGGGTTTGGGTCTAGCCGAGTGGGTTTGTGTCTAGCCGAGTGGGTTTGGGTCTTGCCGAGTGGGATGCGGTCCAGCCGAGTGGGTTTGAGTCTAGCCGAGTGGGTTTGGGTATAGCCGAGTGGGTTTGGGTCTAGCCGAGTGGGTTTGGGTCTAGCCGAGTGGGTTTGGGTCTAGCGGAGTGGGTTTGGGTCTAGCCGAGGAGGTTTGGGACTAGCCGAGTGGGTTTGGGTCTAGCCGAGTGGGTTTTGGTTCTAGCCGAGTGGGTTTGGGTCCAGTGGAGTGGGCTTTGGTCTAGCCGAGTGGGTTTGGGTGTAGCCGAGTGGGTTTGGGTGTAGCCGAGTGGGTTTGGGTGTAGCCGAGTGGGTTTAGGTGTAGCCGAGTGGGTTTGGGTCTAGCCGGGAGGGTTTGGGTCTAGCCGAGTGGGTTTGGGTCTAGCCGAGTGGGTTTGGGTCTAGCCGAGTGGGTTTGGGTCTAGCCGAGTGGGTTTGGGTATAGCCGAGTGGGTTTGGGTCCAGCCGAGTGGGTTTGGGTGTAGCCGAGTGGGTTTGGGTCTAGCCGAGTGTGTTTGGGTCTAGCCGAGTGGGTTTGGGTCTTGCCGAGTGGGCTTGGGTCTAGCCGAGTGGGTTTGGGTCTAGCCGAGTGGGTTTGGGTCCAACCGAGTGGGTTTGGGTCCAGCCGAGTGGGTTTGGTCTAGACGAATGGGTTTGGGTCTAGCCAAGTGGGTTTGGGTCTAGCCGAGTGGGTTTGGGACTAGCCGAGTAGGTTTGCGTCTAAGGGAGTGGGTTTGAGTCTAGCGGAGTGGGTTTGGGTCTAGCGGAGTGGGTTTGGGTCTAGCGGAGTGGGTTTGGGTCTAGCCGAGTGGGTTTGGGTCTAGCCGAGTGGGTTTGGGTCTAGCCCAGTGGGTTTGGGTCTAGACGAGTGGGTTTGGGTCTAGCCGAGTGGGTTTGGGTCTAGCGGAGTGGGTTTGGGTCTAGCGGAGTGGGTTTGGGTCTAGCGGAGTGGGTTTGGGACTAGCGGAGTGGGTTTGGGTCTAGCCGAGTGGGTTTGGGTCTAGCCGAGTGGGTTTGGGTCTAGCCGAGTGGGTTTTGGTTCTAGCCGAGTGGGTTTGGGTCTAGTGGAGTGGGCTTGGGTCTAGCCGAGTGGGTTTGGGTGTAGCCGAGTGGGTTTGGGTGTAGCCGAGTGGGTTTGGGTGTAGCCGAGTGGGTTTAGGTGTAGCTGAGTGGGTTTGGGTCTAGCCGAGAGGGTTTGGGTCTAGCCGAGTGGGTTTGGGTCTAGCCGAGTGGGTTTGGGTCTAGCCGAGTGGGTTTGGGTCTAGCCGAGTGGGTTTGGGTCTAGCCGAGTGGGTTTGGGCCTAGCCGAGTGGGTTTGGGTCTAGCCGAGTGGGTTTGGGACTAGCCGAGTGGGTTTGCGTCTAGCGGAGTGGGTTTGAGTCTAGCGGAGTGGGTTTGGGTCTAGCGGAGTGGGTTTGGGTCTAGCGGAGTGGGTTTGGGTCTAGCCGAGTGGGTTTGGGTCTAGCCGAGTGGGTTTGGGTCTAGCCGAATAGGTTTTGGTCTAGCGGAGTGGGTTTGGGTCTAGCCGAGTGGGTTTGGGTGTAGCCGAGTGGGTTTGGGTGTAGCCGAGTGGGTTTGTGTGTAGCCGAGTGGGTTTGGGTGTAGCCGAGTGGGTTTGGGTGAGGCCGAGTGGGTTTGGGTGTAGCCGAGTGGGTTTGGGTGTAGCCGAGTGGGTTTGGGTCTAGCCGAGTGGGTTTGGGTCTAGCCGAGTGGGTTTGGGTCTAGCCGAGTGGGTTTGGGTCTAGCCGAGTGGGTTTGGGTCTAGCCGAGTGGGTTTGGGTCTAGCCGAGTGGGTTTGGGTCTAGCCGAGTGGGTATGGGTCTTGCCGAGTAGGATTGGGTCTAGCCGAGTGGGATTGAGTCTAGCCGAGTGGGTTTGGGTCTAGCCGAGTGGGTTTGGGTCTAGCGGAGTGGGTTTGGGTCTAGCCGAGTGGGTTTGGGTCTAGCCGAGTGGGTTTGGGTCTAGCCGAGTGGGTTTTGGTTCTAGCCGATTGGGTTTGGGTCTAGTGGAATGGGCTTGGGTCTAGGCGAGTGGGTTTGAGTGTAGCCGAGTGGGTTTGGTTGTAGCCGAGTGGGTTTGGGTGTAGCCGAGTGGGTTTAGGTGTAGCCGAGTGGGTTTGTGTCTAGCCGAGAGGGTTTGGGTCTGGCCGAGTGGGTTTGGGTCTAGCCGAGTGGGTTTGGGTATAGCCGAGTGGGCTTGTGTCTAGCCGAGTGGGTTTGGGTCTTGCCGAGTGGGATGCGGTCCAGCCGAGTGGGTTTGAGTCTAGCCGAGTGGGTTTGAGTATAGCCGAGTGGGTTTGGGTCTAGCCGAGTGGGTTTGGGTCTAGCCGAGTGGGTTTGGGTCTAGCGGAGTGGGTTTGGGTCTAGCCGAGGAGGTTTGGGACTAGCCGAGTGGGTTTGGGTCTAGCCGAGTGGGTTTTGGTTCTAGCCGAGTGGGTTTGGGTCCAGTGGAGTGGGCTTTGGTCTAGCCGAGTGGGTTTGGGTGTAGCCGAGTGGGTTTGGGTGTAGCCGAGTGGGTTTGGGTGTAGCCGAGTGGGTTGAGGTGTAGCCGAGTGGGTTTGGGTCTAGCCGGGAGGGTTTGGGTCTAGCCGAGTGGGTTTGGGTCTAGCCGAGTGGGTTTGGGTCTAGCCGAGTGGGTTTGGGTCTAGCCGAGTGGGTTTGGGTATAGCCGAGTGGGTTTGGGTCCAGCCGAGTGGGGTGTAGCCGAGTGGGTTTGGGTCTAGCCGAGTGGGTTTGGGTCTTGCCGAGTGGGCTTGGGCCTTGCCGAGTGGGCTTGGGCCTAGCCGAGTGGGTTTGGGTCTAGCCGAGTGGGTTTGGGTCTAGCCGAGTGGGTTTGGTCTAGACGAATGGGTTTGGGTCTAGCCAAGTGGGTTTGGGTCTAGCCGAGTGGGTTTGGGACTAGCCGAGTAGGTTTGCGTCTAGCGGAGTGGGTTTGAGTCTAGCGCAGTGGGTTTGGGTCTAGCGGAGTGGGTTTGGGTCTAGCGGAGTGGGTTTGGGTCTATCCGAGTGGGTTTGGGCCTAGCCGAGTGGGTTTGGGTCTAGCCCAGTGGGTTTGGGTCTAGACGAGTGGGTTTGGGTCTAGCCGAGTGGGTTTGGGTCTAGCGGAGTGGGTTTGGGTCTAGCGGAGTGGGTTTGGGTCTAGCGGAGTGGGTTTGGGACTAGCGGAGTGGGTTTGGGTCTAGCCGAGTGGGTTTGCGTCTAGCCGAGTGGGTTTGGGTCTAGCCGAGTGGGTTTGGGTGTAGCCGAGTGGGTTTGGGTGTAGCCGAGTGGGTTTGTGTCTAGCCGAGTGGGTTTGGGTCTAGCCGAGTGGGTTTGGGTCTAGCCGATTGGGTTTGGGTCTTGCCGAGCGTGCTTGGGTCTAGCCTAGTGGGTTTGGGTCTAGCAGAGTGGGTTTGGGTCTAACCGAGTGGGTTTGGGTCTGGCCGAGTGGGTTTGGTCTAGACAAGTGGGTTTGGGTCTAGCCGAGTGGGTTTGAGTCTAGCGGAGTGGGTTTGGGTCTAGCGGAGTGGGTTTGGGTCTAGCGGAGTGGGTTTGGGTCTAGCCGAGTGGGTTTGGGTTTGGCCGAGTGGGTTTGGGTCTAGCGGAGTGGGTTTGCTTGTAGCCGAGTGGGTTTGGGTGTAGCCGAGTGGGTTTGGGTCTAGCCGAGTGGGTTTGGGTCTAGCCGAGTGGGTTTGGGACTAGCCGAGTGGGTTTGGGTCTAGCGGAGTGGGTTTGATTCTAGCGTAGTGGGTTTGGGTCTAGCGGAGTGGGTTTGGTGTAGCGGAGTGGGGTTGTGTCTAGCCGAATGGGTTTGGATCTAGCCGAGTGGTTTTGGGTCTAGCCGAATAGGTTTGGGTCTAGCAGAGTGGGTTTGGGTCTAGCCGAGTGGGTTTGGGTCTAGCCGAGTGGGTTTGGGTCTGGCCGAGTGGGTTTGGGTCTAGCCGAGTGGGTTTGTGTCTAGCCGAGTGGGTTTGGGACTAGCCGAGTGGCTTTGCGTCTAGCGGAGTGGGTTTGAGCCTAGCGGAGTGGGTTTGGGTCTAGCGGAGTGGGTTTGGTGTAGCGGAGTGGGTTTGCATCTAGCCGAATGGGTTTAGATCTAGCCGAGTGGTTTTTGGTCTAGCCGAATAGGTTTGGGTCTAGCGGAGTGGGTTTGGGTCTAGCCGAGTGGGTTTGGGTGTAGCCGAGTGGGTTTGGGTCTAGCCGAGTGGGTTTGGGTCCAGCCGAGTGGGTTTGGGTCTAGCCGAGTGGGATTGGGTCTAGCCGAGTGGGTTTGGGTTCAGCCGAGTGGGTTTGGGTCTAGCCGAGTGGGTTTGGGTCTAACCGAGTGGGTTTGGGTCTAGCCGAGTGGGTTTGGGTCTAGCCGAGTGGGTTTGGGTGTAGCCGAGTGGGTTTGCGTCTTGCCGAGTGGGTTTGGGTGTAGCCGAGTGGGTTTGCGTCTCGCCGAGTGGGTTTGTGTCTAGCCGAGTGGGTTTGGGTCTAGCCGAGTGGATTTGGGACTAGCCGAGTGGGTTTGCGTCTAGCGGAGTGGGTTTGAGTCTAGCGCAGTGGGTTTGGGTCTAGCGGAGTGGGTTTGGTGTAGCGGAGTGGGTTTGGGTCTAGCGGAGTGGGTTTGGGTCTAGCCGAGTGGGTTTGGGTCTAGCCGAGTGGGTTGGGTCTAGCCCAGTGGGTTTAGGTCTAGCGGAGTGGGTTTGCGTCTAGCCGAATGGGTTTGGATCTAGCGGAGTGGTTTTGGGTCTTGCCGAATAGGTATGGGTCTAGCGGAGTGGGTTTGGGTCTAGCCGAGTGGGTTTGGGTGTAGCCGAGTGGGTTTGGGTGTAGCCGAGTGGGTTTGGGTCTAGCCGAGTGGGTTTGGGTCTTGCCGAGTGGGTTTGGGTCTAGCCCAGTGGGTTTGGGTCTAGCCGAGTGGGTTTGGGTCTAGCCGAGTGGGTTTGGGTCTAGCCGAGTGGGTTTGGGTCTAGCGGAGTGGGTTTGCGTGTAGCCGAGTGGGTTTGGGTGTAGCCGAGTGGGTTTGGGTCTAGCCGAGTGGGTTTGGGTCTAGCCGAGTGGGTTTGGGACTAGCCGAGTGGGTTTGGATCTAGCGGAGTGGGTTTGATTCTAGCGGAGTGGGTTTGGGTCTAGCAGAGTGGGTTTGGTGTAGCGGAGTGGGGTTGTGTCTAGCCGAATGGGTTTGGATCTAGCCGAGTGTTTTTGGGTCTAGCCGAATAGGTTTGGGTCTAGCAGAGTGGGTTTGGGTCTAGCCGAGTGGGTTTGGGTCTAACCGAGTGGGTTTGGGTCTGGCTGAGTGGGTTTGAGTCTAGCCGAGTGGGTTTGTGTCTAGCCGAGTGGGTTTGGGTCTAGCCGAGTGGGTTTGGGTCTAGCCGAGTGGGTTTGGGACTAGCCGAGTGGCTTTGCGTCTAGCGGAGTGGGTTTGAGTCTAGCGGAGTGGGTTTGGGTCTAGCGGAGTGGGTTTGGTGTAGCGGAGTGGGTTTGCATCTAGCCGAATGGGTTTAGATCTAGCCGAGTGGTTTTGGGTCTAGCCGAATAGGTTTGGGTCTAGCGGAGTGGGTTTGGGTCTAGCCAAGTGGGTTTGGGACTAGCCGAGTGGGTTTACGTCTAGCGGAGTGGGTTTGAGTCTAGCGGAGTGGGTTTGGGTCTAGCGGAGTGGGTTTGGTGTAGCGGAGTGGGTTTGGGTCTAGCGGAGTGGGTTTGGGTCTAGCCGAGTGGGTTTGGGTCTAGCCGAGTGGGTTGGGTCTAGCCCAGTGGGTTTAGGTCTAGCGGAGTGGGTTTGCGTCTAGCCGAATGGGTTTGGATCTAGCCGACTGGTTTTGGGTCTAGCCGAATAGGTTTGGGTCTTGCGGAGGGGGTTTGGGTCTAGCCGAGTGGGTTTGGGTTTAGCCGAGTGGGTTTGGGTCTAGCCGAGTGGGTTTGGGTCCAGCCGAGTGGGTTTGGGTCTAGCCGAGTGGGATTGGGTCTAGCCGAGTGGGTTTGGGTTCAGCCGAGTGGGTTTGGGTCTAGCCGAGTGGGTTTGGGTCTAACCGAGTGGGTTTGGGTCTAGCCGAGTGGGTTTGGGTCTAGCCGAGTGGGTTTGGGTGTAGCCGAGTGGGTTTGCGTCTTGCCGAGTGGGTTTGGGTGTAGCCGAGTGGGTTTGCGTCTCGCCGAGTGGGTTTGTGTCTAGCCGAGTGGGTTTGGGTCTAGCCGAGTGGATTTGGGACTAGCCGAGTGGGTTTGCGTCTAGCGGAGTGGGTTTGAGTCTAGCGGAGTGGGTTTGGGTCTAGCGGAGTGGGTTTGGTGTAGCGGAGTGGGTTTGGGTCTAGCGGAGTGGGTTTGGGTCTAGCCGAGTGGGTTTGGGTCTAGCCGAGTGGGTTGGGTCTAGCCCAGTGGGTTTAGGTCTAGCGGAGTGGGTTTGCGTCTAGCCGAATGGGTTTGGATCTAGCGGAGTGGTTTTGGGTCTTGCCGAATAGGTTTGGGTCTAGCGGAGTGGGTTTGGGTCTAGCCGAGTGGGTTTGGGTGTAGCCGAGTGGGTTTGGGTGTAGCCGAGTGGGTTTGGGTCTAGCCGAGTGGGTTTGGTTCTTGCCGAGTGGGTTTGGGTCTAGCCCAGTGGGTTTGGGTCTAGCCGAGTGGGTTTGGGTCTAGCCGAGTGGGTTTGGGTCTAGCCGAGTGGGTTTGGGTCTAGCGGAGTGGGTTTGCGTGTAGCCGAGTGGGTTTGGGTGTAGCCGAGTGGGTTTGGGTCTAGCCGAGTGGGTTTGGGTCTAGCCGAGTGGGTTTGGGACTAGCCGAGTGGGTTTGGATCTAGCGGAGTGGGTTTGATTCTAGCGGAGTGGGTTTGGGTCTAGCAGAGTGGGTTTGGTGTAGCGGAGTGGGGTTGTGTCTAGCCGAATGGGTTTGGATCTAGCCGAGTGGTTTTGGGTCTAGCCGAATAGGTTTGGGTCTAGCAGAGTGGGTTTGGGTCTAGCCGAGTGGGTTTGGGTCTAGCCGAGTGGGTTTGGGTCTGGCTGAGTGGGTTTGAGTCTAGCCGAGTGGGTTTGTGTCTAGCCGAGTGGGTTTGGGTCTAGCCGAGTGGGTTTGGGTCTAGCCGAGTGGGTTTGGGACTAGCCGAGTGGCTTTGCGTCTAGCGGAGTGGGTTTGAGTCTAGCGGAGTGGGTTTGGGTCTAGCGGAGTGGGTTTGGTGTAGCGGAGTGGGTTTGCATCTAGCCGAATGGGTTTAGATCTAGCCGAGTGGTTTTGGGTCTAGCCGAATAGGTTTGGGTCTAGCGGAGTGGGTTTGGGTCTAGCCAAGTGGGTTTGGGACTAGCCGAGTGGGTTTACGTCTAGCGGAGTGGGTTTGAGTCTAGCGGAGTGGGTTTGGGTCTAGCGGAGTGGGTTTGGTGTAGCGGAGTGGGTTTGGGTCTAGCGGAGTGGGTTTGGGTCTAGCCGAGTGGGTTTGGGTCTAGCCGAGTGGGTTGGGTCTAGCCCAGTGGGTTTAGGTCTAGCGGAGTGGGTTTGCGTCTAGCCGAATGGGTTTGGATCTAGCCGACTGGTTTTGGGTCTAGCCGAATAGGTTTGGGTCTTGCGGAGTGGGTTTGGGTCTAGCCGAGTGGGTTTGGGTCTAGCCGAGTGGGTTTGGGTCTAGCCCAGTGGGTTTGGGTCTAGACGAGTGGGTTTGGGTCTAGCCGAGTGGGTTTGGGTCTAGCGGAGTGGGTTTGGGTCTAGCGGAGTGGGTTTGGGTCTAGCGGAGTGGGTTTGGGTCCAGCGGAGTGGGTTTGGGTCTAGACGAGTGGGTTTGGGTCTAGCCGAGTGGGTTTGGGTCCAGCCGAGTGGGTTTTGGTTCTAGCCGAGTGGGTTTGGGTCTAGTGGAGTGGGCTTGGGTCTAGCCGAGTGGGTTTGGGTGTAGCCGAGTGGGTTTGGGTGTAGCCGAGTGGGTTTGGGTGTAGCCGAGTGGGTTTAGCTGTAGCTGAGTGGGTTTGGGTCTAGCCGAGAGGGTTTGGGTCTAGCCGAGTGGGTTTGGGTCTAGCCGAGTGGGTTTGGGTCTAGCCGAGTGGGTTTGGGTCGAGCCGAGTGGGTTTGGGTCTAGCCGAGTGGGTTTGGGTCTAGCCGAGTGGGTTTGGGTCTAGCCGAGTGGGTTTGGGTCTAGCCGAGTGGGTTTGGGTCTAGCCGAGTGGGTTTGGGTCTAGCCGAGTGGGTTTGGGTCTAGCCGATTGGGTTTGGGTCTTGCCGAGCGTGCTTGGGTCTAGCCGAGTGGGTTTGGGTCTATCCGAGTGGGTTTGGGTCTAACCGAGTGGGTTTGGGTCTAGCCGAGTGGGTTTGGTCTAGACGAATGGGTTTGGGTCTAGCCGAGTGGGTTTGGGTCTAGCCGAGTGGGTTTGGGACTAGCCGAGTGGGTTTGCGTCTAGCGGAGTGGGTTTGAGTCTAGCGGAGTGGGTTTGGGTCTAGCCGAGTGGGTTTGGGTCTAGCGGAGTGGGTTTGGGTCTAGCCGAGTGGATTTGGGACTAGCCGAGTGGGTTTGCGTCTAGCGGAGTGGGTTTGAGTCTAGCGGAGTGGGTTTGGGTCTAGCGGAGTGGGTTTGGTGTAGCGGAGTGGGTTTAGGTCTAGCGGAGTGGGTTTGGGTCTAGCCGAGTGGGTTTGGGTCTAGCCGAGTGGGTTGGGTCTAGCCCAGTGGGTTTAGGTCTAGCGGAGTGGGTTTGCGTCTAGCCGAATGGGTTTGGATCTAGCCGAGTGGTTTTGGGTCTAGTCGAATAGGTTTGGGTCTAGCGGAGTGGGTTTGGGTCTAGCCGAGTGGGGTTGGGTGTAGCCGAGTGGGTTTGGGTGTAGCCGAGTGGGTTTGTGTGTAGCCGAGTGGGTTTGGGTGTAGCCGAGTGGGTTTCGGTGTAGCCGAGTGGGTTTGGGTGTAGCCGAGTGTGTTTGGGTCTAGCCGAGTGGGTTTGGGTCTAGCCGAGTGTGTTTGGGTAAAGCCGAATGGGTTTGGGTCTAGCCGAGTGGGTTTGGGTCTAGCCCAGTGGGTTTGGGTCTAGCCGAGTGGGTTTGGGTCTAGCCGAGTGGGTTTGGGTCTAGCCGAGTGGGTTTGGGTCTAGCCGAGTGGATTTGGGTCTAGACGAGTGGGTTTGGGTCTAGCCGAGTGGGTTTGGGTCTAGCCGAGTGGGTTTGGGACTAGCCGAGTGGCTTTGCGTCTAGCAGAGTGGGTTTGAGTCTAGCGGAGTGGGTTTGGGTCTAGCGGAGTGGGTTTGGTGTAGCGGAGTGGGTTTGCGTCTAGCCGAATGGGTTTGGATCTAGCCGAGTGGTTTTGGGTCTAGCCGAATAGGTTTGGGTCTAGCGGAGTGGGTTTGGGTCTAGCCGAGTGGGTTTGGGTCTAGCCGAGTGGGTTTAGGTCTAGCCGAGTGGGTTTGGGTGTAGCCGAGTGGGTTTGGGTCTTGCCGAGTGGGTTTGGGTGTAGCCGAGTGGGTTTGTGTCTCGCCGAGTGGGTTTGTGTCTCGCCGAGTGGGTTTGGGTCTAGCCGAGTGGGTTTGGGTCTAGCCAAGTGGGTTTGGGACTAGCCGAGTGGGTTTGCGTCTAGCGGAGTGGGTTTGAGTCTAGCGGAGTGGGTTTGGGTCTAGCGGAGTGGGTTTGGTGTAGCGGAGTGGGTTTGGGTCTAGCGGAGTGGGTTTGGGTCTAGCCGAGTGGGTTTGGGTCTAGCCGAGTGGGTTGGGTCTAGCCCAGTGGGTTTAGGTCTAGCGGAGTGGGTTTGCGTCTAGCCGAATGGGTTTGGATCTAGCCGAGTGGTTTTGGGTCTAGCCGAATAGGTTTGGGTCTAGCGGAGTGGGTTTGGGTCTAGCCGAGTGGGTTTGGGTGTAGCCGAGTGGGTTTGGGTGTAGCCGAGTGGGTTTGGTTCTAGCCGAGTGGGTTTGGGTCTAGCCGAGTGGGTTTGGGTCTAGCCCAGTGGGTTTGGGTCTAGCCGAGTGGGTTTGGGTCTAGCCGAGTGGGTTTGGGTCTAGCGGAGTGGGTTTGGGTCGAGCGGAGTGGGTTTGCGTGTAGCCGAGTGGGTTTGGATGTAGCCGAGTGGGTTTGGGTCTAGCCGAGTGGGTTTGGGTCTAGCCGAGTGGGTTTGGGACTAGCCGAGTGGGTTTGGGTCTAGCGGAGTGGGTTTGATTCTAGCGGAGTGGGTTTGGGTCTAGCAGAGTGGGTTTGGTGTAGCGGAGTGGGGTTGTGTCTAGCCGAATGGGTTTGGATCTAGCCGAGTGGTTTTGGGTCTAGCCGAATAGGTTTGGGTCTAGCAGAGTGGGTTTGGGTCTAGCCGAGTGGGTTTGGGTCTAGCCGAGTGGGTTTGGGTCTGGCCGAGTGGGTTTGGGTCTAGCCGAGTGGGTTTGTGTCTAGCCGAGTGGGTTTGGGTCTAGCCGAGTGGGTTTGGGTCGAGCCGAGTGGGTTTGGGACTAGCCGAGTGGCTTTGCGTCTAGCAGAGTGGGTTTGAGTCTAGCGGAGTGGGTTTGGGTCTAGCGGAGTGGGTTTGGTGTAGCGGAGTGGGTTTGCGTCTAGCCGAATGGGTTTGGATCTAGCCGAGTGGTTTTGGGTCTAGCCGAATAGGTTTGGGTCTAGCGGAGTGGGTTTGGGTCTAGCCGAGTGGGTTTGGGTCTAGCCGAGTGGGTTTAGGTCTAGCCGAGTGGGTTTGGGTGTAGCCGAGTGGGTTTGGGTCTTGCCGAGTGGGTTTGGGTGTAGCCGAGTGGGTTTGTGTCTCGCCGAGTGGGTTTGGGTCTAGCCGAGTGGGTTTGGGTCTAGCCAAGTGGGTTTGGGACTAGCCGAGTGGGTTTGCGTCTAGCGGAGTGGGTTTGAGTCTAGCGGAGTAGGTTTGGGTCTAGCGGAGTGGGTTTGGTGTAGCGGAGTGGGTTTGGGTCTCGCGGAGTGGGTTTGGGTCTAGCCGAGTGGGTTTGGGTCTAGCCGAGTGGGTTGGGTCTAGCCCAGTGGGTTTAGGTCTAGCGGAGTGGGTTTGCGTCTAGCCGAATGGGTTTGGATCTTGCCGAGTGGTTTTGGGTCTAGCCGAATAGGTTTGGGTCTAGCGGAGTGGGTTTGGGTCTAGCCGAGTGGGTTTGGGTGTAGCCGAGTGGGTTTGGGTGTAGCCGAGTGGGTTTGGTTCTAGCCGAGTGGGGTTGGGTCTAGCCGAGTGGGTTTGGGTCTAGCCCAGTGGGTTTGGGTCTAGCCCAGTGGGTTTGGGTCTAGCCGAGTGGGTTTGGGTCTAGCGGAGTGGGTTTGGGTCTAGCGGAGTGGGTTTGCGTGTAGCCGAGTGGGTTTGGGTGTAGCCGAGTGGGTTTGGGTCTAGCCGAGTGGGTTTGGGTCTAGCCGAGTGGGTTTGGGACTAGCCGAGTGGGTTTGGGTCTAGCGGAGTGGGTTTGATTCTAGCGGAGTGGGTTTGTGTCTAGCAGAGTGGGTTTGGTGTAGCGGAGTGGGGTTGTGTCTAGCCGAATGGGTTTGGATCTAGCCGAGTGGTTTTGGGTCTAACCGAATAGGTTTGGGTCTAGCAGAGTGGGTTTGGGTCTAGCCGAGTGGGTTTGGGTCCAGCCGAGTGGGTTTGGGTCTGGCCGAGTGGGTTTGGGTCTAGCCGAGTGGGTTTGTGTCTAGCCGAGTGGGTTTGGGTCTAGCCGAGTGGGTTTGGGTCGAGCCGAGTGGGTTTGGGACTAGCCGAGTGGCTTTGCGTCTAGCAGAGTGGGTTTGAGTCTAGCGGAGTGGGTTTGGGTCTAGCGGAGTGGGTTTGGTGTAGCGGAGTGGGTTTGCATCTAGCCGAATGGGTTTAGATCTAGCCGAGTGGTTTTGGGTCTAGCCGAATAGGTTTGGGTCTAGCGGAGTGGGTTTGGGTCTAGCCAAGTGGGTTTGGGACTAGCCGAGTGGGTTTGCGTCTAGCGGAGTGGGTTTGAGTCTAGCGGAGTGGGTTTGGGTCTAGCGGAGTGGGTTTGGTGTAGCGGAGTGGGTTTGGGTCTAGCGGAGTGGGTTTGGGTCTAGCCGAGTGGGTTTGGGTCTAGCCGAGTGGGTTGGGCCTAGCCCAGTGGGTTTAGGTCTAGCGGAGTGGGTTTGCGTCTAGCCGAATGGGTTTGGATCTAGCCGACTGGTTTTGGGTCTAGCCGAATAGGTTTGGGTCTAGCGGAGTGGGTTTGGGTCTAGCCGAGTGGGTTTGGGTGTAGCCGAGTGGGTTTGGGTCTAGCCGAGTGGGTTGGGTCTAGCCCAGTGGGTTTGGGTCTAGCCGAGTGGGTTTGGGTCTAGCCGAGTGGGTTTGGGTCTAGCCGAGTGGGTTTGGGTCTAGCCGAGTGGGTTTGGGTCTAGCCGATTGGGTTTGGGTCTTGCCGAGCGTGCTTGGGTCTAGCCGAGTGGGTTTGGGTCTAGCCGAGTGGGTTTGGGTCTAACCGAGTGGGTTTGGGTCTAGCCGAGTGGGTTTGGTCTAGACGAATGGGTTTGGGTCTAGCCGAGTGGGTTTGGGTCTAGCCGAGTGGATTTGGGACTAGCCGAGTGGGTTTGCGTCTAGCGGAGTGGGATTGAGTCTAGCGGAGTGGGTTTGGGTCTAGCGGAGTGGGTTTGGTGTAGCGGAGTGGGTTTGGGTCTAGCGGAGTGGGTTTGGGTCTAGCCGAGTGGGTTTGGGTCTAGCCGAGTGGGTTGGGTCTAGCCCAGTGGGTTTAGGTCTAGCGGAGTGGGTTTGCGTCTAGCCGAATGGGTTTGGATCTAGCCGAGTGGTTTTGGGTCTAGTCGAATAGGTTTGGGTCTAGCGGAGTGGGTTTGGGTCTAGCCGAGTGGGTTTGGGTGTAGCCGAGTGGGTTTGGGTGTAGCCGAGTGGGTTTGTGTGTAGCCGAGTGGGTTTGGGTGTAGCCGAGTGGGTTTGGGTGTAGCCGAGTGGGTTTGGGTGTAGCCGAGTGTGTTTGGGTCTAGCCGAGTGGGTTTGGGTCTAGCCGAGTGGGTTTGGGTAAATCCGAATGGGTTTGGGTCTAGCCGAGTGGGTTTGGGTCTAGCCCAGTGGGTTTGGGTCTAGCCGGGTGGGTTTGGGTCTAGCCGAGTGGGTTTGGGTCTAGCCGAGTGGGTTTGGGTCTAGCCGAGTGGGTTTGGGTCTAGACGAGTGGGTTTGGGTCTAGCCGAGTGGGTTTGGGTCTAGCCGAGTGGGTTTGGGACTAGCCGAGTGGCTTTGCGTCTAGCAGAGTGGGTTTGAGTCTAGCGGAGTGGGTTTGGGTCTAGCGGAGTGGGTTTGGTGTCGCGGAGTGGGTTTGCGTCTAGCCGAATGGGTTTGGATCTAGCCGAGTGGTTTTGGGTCTAGCCAAATAGGTTTGGGTTTAGCGGAGTGGGTTTGGGTCTAGCCGAGTGGGTTTGGGTCTAGCCGAGTGGGTATAGGTCTAGCCGAGTGGGTTTGGGTGTAGCCGAGTGGGTTTGGGTCTTGCCGAGTGGGTTTGGGTGTAGCCGAGTGGGTTTGTGTCTCGCCGAGTGGGTTTGGGTCTAGCCGAATGGGTTTGGGTCTAGCCAAGTGGGTTTGGGACTAGCCGAGTGGGTTTGCGTCTAGCGGAGTGGGTTTGAGTCTAGCGGAGTGGGTTTGGGTCTAGCGGAGTGGGTTTGGGTCTAGCGGAGTGGGTTTGGGTCTAGCGGAGTGGGTTTGCGTGTAGCCGAGTGGGTTTGGGTGTAGCCGAGTGGGTTTGGGTCTAGCCGAGTGGGTTTGGGTCTAGCCGAGTGGGTTTGGGACTAGCCGAGTGGGTTTGGGTCTAGCGGAGTGGGTTTGATTCTAGCGGAGTGGGTTTGGGTCTAGCAGAGTGGGTTTGGTGTAGCGGAGTGGGGTTGTGTCTAGCCGAATGGGTTTGGATCTAGCCGAGTGGTTTTGGGTCTCGCCGAATAGGTTTGGGTCTAGCAGAGTGGGTTTGGGTCTAGCCGAGTGGGTTTGGGTCTAGCCGAGTGGGTTTGGGTCTGGCCGAGTGGGTTTGGGACTAGCCGAGTGGCTTTGCGTCTAGCAGAGTGGGTTTGAGTCTAGCGGAGTGGGTTTGGGTCTGGCGGAGTGGGTTTGGTGTAGCGGAGTGGGTTTGCATCTAGCCGAATGGGTTTAGATCTAGCCGAGTGGTTTTGGGTCTAGCCGAATAGGTTTGGGTCTAGCGGAGTGGGTTTGGGTCTAGCCAAGTGGGTTTGGGACTAGCCGAGTGGGGTTGCGTCTAGCGGAGTGGGTTTGAGTCTAGCGGAGTGGGTTTGGGTCTAGCGGAGTGGGTTTGGTGTAGCGGAGTGGGTTTGGGTCTAGCCGAGTGGGTTTGGGTCTAGCCGAGTGGGTTGGGTCTAGCCCAGTGGGTTTAGGTCTAGCGGAGTGGGTTTGCGTCTAGCCGAATGGGTTTGGATCTAGCCGACTGGTTTTGGGTCTAGCCGAATAGGTTTGGGTCTAGCGGAGTGGGTTTGGGTCTAGCCGAGTGGGTTTGGGTGTAGCCGAGTGGGTTTGGGTCTAGCCGAGTGGGTTGGGTCTAGCCCAGTGGGTTTGGGTCTAGCCGAGTGGGTTTGGGTCTAGCCGAGTGGGTTTGGGTCTAGCCGAGTGGGTTTGGGTCTAGCCGAGTGGGTTTGGGTCTAGCCGATTGGGTTTGGGTCTTGCCGAGCGTGCTTGGGTCTAGCCGAGTGGGTTTGGGTCTAGCCGAGTGGGTTTGGGTCTAACCGAGTGGGTTTGGGTCTAGCCGAGTGGGTTTGGTCTAGACGAATGGGTTTGGGTCTAGCCGAGTGGGTTTGGGTCTAGCCGAGTGGGTTTGGGACTAGCCGAGTGGGTTTGCGTCTAGCGGAGTGCGTTTGAGTCTAGCGGAGTGGGTTTGGCTCTAGCGGAGTGGGTTTGGGTCTAGCGGAGTGGGTTTGGGTCTAGCCGAGTGGGTTTGGGTCTAGCCGAGTGGGTTTGGGTCTAGCGGAGTGGGTTTGCGTGTAGCCGAGTGGGTTTGGGTGTAGCCGAGTGGGTTTGGGTCTAGCCGAGTGGGTTTGGGTCTAGCCGAGTGGGTTTGGGACTAGCCGAGTGGGTTTGGGTCTAGCGGAGTGGGTTTGATTCTAGCGGAGTGGGTTTGGGTCTAGCGGAGTGGGTTTGGTGTAGCGGAGTGGGGTTGTGTCTAGCCGAATGGGTTTGGATCTAGCCGAGTGGTTTTGGGTCTAGCCGAATAGGTTTGGGTCTAGCAGAGTGGGTTTGGGTCTAGCCGAGTGGGTTTGGGTCTAGCCGAGTGGGTTTGGGTCTGGCCGAGTGGCTTTGGGTCTAGCCGAGTGGGTTTGTGTCTAGCCGAGTGGGTTTGGGTCTAGCCGAGTGGGTTTGGGTCTAGCCGAGTGGGTTTGGGACTAGCCGAGTGGCTTTGCGTCTAGCGGAGTGGGTTTGAGTCTAGCGGAGTGGGTTTGGGTCTAGCGGAGTGGGTTTGGTGTAGTGGAGTGGGTTTGCATCTAGCCGAATGGGTTTAGATCTAGCCGAGTGGTTTTGGGTCTAGCCGAATAGGTTTGGGTCTAGCGGAGTGGGTTTGGGTCTAGCCGAGTGGGTTTGGGTGTAGCCGAGTGGGTTTGGGTCTAGCCGAGTGGGTTTGGGTCCAGCCGAGTGCGTTTGGGTCTAGCCGAGTGGGATTGGGTCTAGCCGAGTGGGTTTGGGTTCAGCCGAGTGGGTTTGGGTCTAGCCGAGTGGGTTTGGGTCTAACCGAGTGGGTTTGGGTCTAGCCGAGTGGGTTTGGGTCTAGCCGAGTGGGTTTGGGTGTAGCCGAGTGGGTTTGCGTCTTGCCGAGTGGGTTTGGGTGTAGCCGAGAGGGTTTGCGTCTCGCCGAGTGGGTTTGTGTCTAGCCGAGTGGGTTTGGGTCTAGCCGAGTGGATTTGGGACTAGCCGAGTGGGTTTGCATCTAGCGGAGTGGGTTTGAGTCTAGCGGAGTGGGTTTGGGTCTAGCGGAGTGGGTTTGGTGTAGCGGAGTGGGTTTGGGTCTAGCGGAGTGGGTTTGGGTCTAGCCGAGTGGGTTTGGGTCTAGCCGAGTGGGTTGGGTCTAGCCCAGTGGGTTTAGGTCTAGCGGAGTGGGTTTGCGTCTAGCCGAATGGGTTTGGATCTAGCCGAGTGGTTTTGGGTCTAGTCGAAAAGGTTTGGGTCTAGCGGAGTAGGTTTGGGTCTAGCCGAGTGGGTTTGGGTGTAGCCGTGTGGGTTTGGGTGTAGCCGAGTGGGTTTGTGTGTAGCCGAGTGGGTTTGGGTGTAGCCGAGTGGGTTTGGGTGTAGCCGAGTGGGTTTGGGTGTAGCCGAGTGTGTTTGGGTCTAGCCGAGTGGGTTTGGGTCTAGCCGAGTGGGTTTGAGTCTAGCCGAATGGGTTTGGGTCTAGCCGAGTGGGTTTGGTCTAGACGAATGGGTTTGGGTCTATCCGAGTGGGTTTGGGTCTAGCCGAGTGGGTTTGGGACTAGCCGAGTGGGTTTGCGTCTAGCGGAGTGCGTTTGAGTCTAGCGGAGTGGGTTTGGCTCTAGCGGAGTGGGTTTGGGTCTAGCGGAGTGGGTTTGGGTCTAGCCGAGTGGGTTTGGGTCTAGCCGAGTGGGTTTGGGTCTAGCGGAGTGGGTTTGCGTGTAGCCGAGTGGGTTTGGGTGTAGCCGAGTGGGTTTGGGTCTAGCCGAGTGGGTTTGGGTCTAGCCGAGTGGGTTTGGGACTAGCCGAGTGGGTTTGGGTCTAGCGGAGTGGGTTTGATTCTAGCGGAGTGGGTTTGGGTCTAGCGGAGTGGGTTTGGTGTAGCGGAGTGGGGTTGTGTCTAGCCGAATGGGTTTGGATCTAGCCGAGTGGTTTTGGGTCTAGCCGAATAGGTTTGGGTCTAGCAGAGTGGGTTTGGGTCTAGCCGAGTGGGTTTGGGTCTAGCCGTGTGGGTTTGGGTCTGGCCGAGTGGCTTTGGGTCTAGCCGAGTGGGTTTGTGTCTAGCCGAGTGGGTTTGGGTCTAGCCGAGTGGGTTTGGGTCTAGCCGAGTGGGTTTGGGACTAGCCGAGTGGCTTTGCGTCTAGCGGAGTGGGTTTGAGTCTAGCGGAGTGGGTTTGGGTCTAGCGGAGTGGGTTTGGTGTAGTGGAGTGGGTTTGCATCTAGCCGAATGGGTTTAGATCTAGCCGAGTGGTTTTGGGTCTAGCCGAATAGGTTTGGGTCTAGCGGAGTGGGTTTGGGTCTAGCCGAGTGGGTTTGGGTGTAGCCGAGTGGGTTTGGGTCTAGCCGAGTGGGTTTGGGTCCAGCCGAGTGCGTTTGGGTCTAGCCGAGTGGGATTGGGTCTAGCCGAGTGGGTTTGTGTTCAGCCGAGTGGGTTTGGGTCTAGCCGAGTGGGTTTGGGTCTAACCGAGTGGGTTTGGGTCTAGCCGAGTGGGTTTGGGTCTAGCCGAGTGGGTTTGGGTGTAGCCGAGTGGGTTTGCGTCTTGCCGAGTGGGTTTGGGTGTAGCCGAGTGGGTTTGCGTCTCGCCGAGTGGGTTTGTGTCTAGCCGAGTGGGTTTGGGTCTAGCCGAGTGGATTTGGGACTAGCCGAGTGGGTTTGCATCTAGCGGAGTGGGTTTGAGTCTAGCGGAGTGGGTTTGGGTCTAGCGGAGTGGGTTTGGTGTAGCGGAGTGGGTTTGGGTCTAGCGGAGTGGGTTTGGGTCTAGCCGAGTGGGTTTGGGTCTAGCCGAGTGGGTTGGGTCTAGCCCAGTGGGTTTAGGTCTAGCGGAGTGGGTTTGCGTCTAGCCGAATGGGTTTGGATCTAGCCGAGTGGTTTTGGGTCTAGTCGAAAAGGTTTGGGTCTAGCGGAGTAGGTTTGGGTCTAGCCGAGTGGGTTTGGGTGTAGCCGTGTGGGTTTGGGTGTAGCCGAGTGGGTTTGTGTGTAGCCGAGTGGGTTTGGGTGTAGCCGAGTGGGTTTGGGTGTAGCCGAGTGGGTTTGGGTGTAGCCGAGTGTGTTTGGGTCTAGCCGAGTGGGTTTGGGTCTAGCCGAGTGGGTTTGAGTCTAGCCGAATGGGTTTGGGTCTAGCCGAGTGGGTTTGGGTCTAGCCCAGTGGGTTTGGGTCTAGCCGAGTGGGTTTGGGTCTAGCCGAGTGGGTTTGGGTCTAGCCGAGTGGGTTTGGGTCTAGCCGAGTGGGTTTGTGTCTAGACGAGTGTGTTTGGGTCTAGCCGAGTGGGTTTGGGTCTAGCCGAGTGGGTTTGGGACTAGCCGAGTGGGTTTGCGTCTAGCAGAGTGGGTTTGAGTCTAGCGGAGTGGGTTTGGGTCTAGCGGAGTGGGTTTGGTGTAGCGGAGTGGGTTTGCGTCCAGCCGAATGGATTTGGATCTGGCCGAGTGGTTTTGGGTCTAGCCGAATAGGTTTGGGTCTAGCGGAGTGGGTTTGGGTCTAGCCGAGTGGGTTTGGGTCTAGCCGAGTGGGTTTGGGTCTAGCCGAGTGGGTTTGGGTCTAGCCGAATAGGTTTGGGTCTAGCGGAGTGGGTTTGGGTCTAGCCAAGTGGGTTTGGGACTAGCCGAGTGGGTTTGCGTCTAGCGGAGTGGGTTTGAGTCTAGCGGAGTGGGTTTGGGTCTAGCGGAGTGGGTTTGGTGTAGCGGAGTGGGTTTGGGTCTAGCGGAGTGGGTTTGGGTCTAGCCGAGTGGGTTTGGGTCTAGCCGAGTGGGTTGGGCCTAGCCCAGTGGGTTTAGGTCTAGCGGAGTGGGTTTGCGTCTAGCCGAATGGGTTTGGATCTAGCCGACTGGTTTTGGGTCTAGCCGAATAGGTTTGGGTCTAGCGGAGTGGGTTTGGGTCTAGCCGAGTGGGTTTGGGTGTAGCCGAGTGGGTTTGGGTCTAGCCGAGTGGGTTGGGTCTAGCCCAGTGGGTTTGGGTCTAGCCGAGTGGGTTTGGGTCTAGCCGAGTGGGTTTGGGTCTAGCCGAGTGGGTTTGGGTCTAGCCGAGTGGGTTTGGGTCTAGCCGATTGGGTTTGGGTCTTGCCGAGCGTGCTTGGGTCTAGCCGAGTGGGTTTGGGTCTAGCCGAGTGGGTTTGGGTCTAACCGAGTGGGTTTGGGTCTAGCCCAGTGGGTTTGGTCTAGACGAATGGGTTTGGGTCTAGCCGAGTGGGTTTGGGTCTAGCCGAGTGGATTTGGGACTAGCCGAGTGGGTTTGCGTCTAGCGGAGTGGGATTGAGTCTAGCGGAGTGGGTTTGGGTCTAGCGGAGTGGGTTTGGTGTAGCGGAGTGGGTTTGGGTCTAGCGGAGTGGGTTTGGGTCTAGCCGAGTGGGTTTGGGTCTAGCCGAGTGGGTTGGGTCTAGCCCAGTGGGTTTAGGTCAAGCGGAGTGGGTTTGCGTCTAGCCGAATGGGTTTGGATCTAGCCGAGTGGTTTTGGGTCTAGTCGAATAGGTTTGGGTCTAGCGGAGTGGGTTTGGGTCTAGCCGAGTGGGTTTGGGTGTAGCCGAGTGGGTTTGGGTGTAGCCGAGTGGGTTTGGGTGTAGCCGAGTGGGTTTGGGTGTAGCCGAGTGGGTTTGGGTGTAGCCGAGTGTGTTTGGGTCTAGCCGAGTGGGTTTGGGTCTAGCCGAGTGGGTTTGGGTAAATCCGAATGGGTTTGGGTCTAGCCGAGTGGGTTTGGGTCTAGCCCAGTGGGTTTGGGTCTAGCCGGGTGGGTTTGGGTCTAGCCGAGTGGGTTTGGGTCTAGCCGAGTGGGTTTGGGTCTAGCCGAGTGGGTTTGGGTCTAGACGAGTGGGTTTGGGTCTAGCCGAGTGGGTTTGGGTCTAGCCGAGTGGGTTTGGGACTAGCCGAGTGGCTTTGCGTCTAGCAGAGTGGGTTTGAGTCTAGCGGAGTGGGTTTGGGTCTAGCGGAGTGGGTTTGGTGTCGCGGAGTGGGTTTGCGTCTAGCCGAATGGGTTTGGATCTAGCCGAGTGGTTTTGGGTCTAGCCAAATAGGTTTGGGTCTAGCGGAGTGGGGTTGGGTCTAGCCGAGTGGGTTTGGGTCTAGCCGAGTGGGTATAGGTCTAGCCGAGTGGGTTTGGGTGTAGCCGAGTGGGTTTGGGTCTTGCCGAGTGGGTTTGGGTGTAGCCGAGTGGGTTTGTGTCTCGCCGAGTGGGTTTGGGTCTAGCCGAGTGGGTTTGGGTCTAGCCAAGTGGGTTTGGGACTAGCCGAGTGGGTTTGCGTCTAGCGGAGTGGGTTTGAGTCTAGCGGAGTGGGTTTGGGTCTAGCGGAGTGGGTTTGGGTCTAGCGGAGTGGGTTTGGGTCTAGCGGAGTGGGTTTGCGTGTAGCCGAGTGGGTTTGGGTGTAGCCGAGTGGGTTTGGGTCTAGCCGAGTGGGTTTGGGTCTAGCCGAGTGGGTTTGGGACTAGCCGAGTGGGTTTGGGTCTAGCGGAGTGGGTTTGATTCTAGCGGAGTGGGTTTGGGTCTAGCAGAGTGGGTTTGGTGTAGCGGAGTGGGGTTGTGTCTAGCCGAATGGGTTTGGATCTAGCCGAGTGGTTTTGGGTCTCGCCGAATAGGTTTGGGTCTAGCAGAGTGGGTTTGGGTCTAGCCGAGTGGGTTTGGGTCTAGCCGAGTGGGTTTGGGTCTGGCCGAGTGGGTTTGGGACTAGCCGAGTGGCTTTGCGTCTAGCAGAGTGGGTTTGAGTCTAGCGGAGTGGGTTTGGGTCTGGCGGAGTGGGTTTGGTGTAGCGGAGTGGGTTTGCATCTAGCCGAATGGGTTTAGATCTAGCCGAGTGGTTTTGGGTCTAGCCGAATAGGTTTGGGTCTAGCGGAGTGGGTTTGGGTCTAGCCAAGTGGGTTTGGGACTAGCCGAGTGGGGTTGCGTCTAGCGGAGTGGGTTTGAGTCTAGCGGAGTGGGTTTGGGTCTAGCGGAGTGGGTTTGGTGTAGCGGAGTGGGTTTGGGTCTAGCCGAGTGGGTTTGGGTCTAGCCGAGTGGGTTGGGTCTAGCCCAGTGGGTTTAGGTCTAGCGGAGTGGGTTTGCGTCTAGCCGAATGGGTTTGGATCTAGCCGACTGGTTTTGGGTCTAGCCGAATAGGTTTGGGTCTAGCGGAGTGGGTTTGGGTCTAGCCGAGTGGGTTTGGGTGTAGCCGAGTGGGTTTGGGTCTAGCCGAGTGGGTTGGGTCTAGCCCAGTGGGTTTGGGTCTAGCCGAGTGGGTTTGGGTCTAGCCGAGTGGGTTTGGGTCTAGCGGAGTGGGTTTGGGTCTAGCGGAGTGGGTTTGGGTCTAGCGGAGTGGGTTTGCGTGTAGCCGAGTGGGTTTGGGTGTAGCCGAGTGGATTTGGGTCTAGCCGAGTGGGTTTGGGTCTAGCCGAGTGGGTTTGGGACTAGCCGAGTGGGTTTGGGTCTAGCGGAGTGGGTTTGATTCTAGCGGAGTGGGTTTGGGTCTAGCAGAGTGGGTTTGGTGTAGCGGAGTGGGGTTGTGTCTAGCCGAATGGGTTTGGATCTAGCCGAGTGGTTTTGGGTCTCGCCGAATAGGTTTGGGTCTAGCAGAGTGGGTTTGGGTCTAGCCGAGTGGGTTTGGGTCTAGCCGAGTGGGTTTGGGTCTGGCCGAGTGGGTTTGGGACTAGCCGAGTGGCTTTGCGTCTAGCAGAGTGGGTTTGAGTCTAGCGGAGTGGGTTTGGGTCTGGCGGAGTGGGTTTGGTGTAGCGGAGTGGGTTTGCATCTAGCCGAATGGGTTTAGATCTAGCCGAGTGGTTTTGGGTCTAGCCGAATAGGTTTGGGTCTAGCGGAGTGGGTTTGGGTCTAGCCAAGTGGGTTTGGGACTAGCCGAGTGGGGTTGCGTCTAGCGGAGTGGGTTTGAGTCTAGCGGAGTGGGTTTGGGTCTAGCGGAGTGGGTTTGGTGTAGCGGAGTGGGTTTGGGTCTAGCCGAGTGGGTTTGGGTCTAGCCGAGTGGGTTGGGTCTAGCCCAGTGGGTTTAGGTCTAGCGGAGTGGGTTTGCGTCTAGCCGAATGGGTTTGGATCTAGCCGACTGGTTTTGGGTCTAGCCGAATAGGTTTGGGTCTAGCGGAGTGGGTTTGGGTCTAGCCGAGTGGGTTTGGGTGTAGCCGAGTGGGTTTGGGTCTAGCCGAGTGGGTTGGGTCTAGCCCAGTGGGTTTGGGTCTAGCCGAGTGGGTTTGGGTCTAGCCGAGTGGGTTTGGGTCTAGCCGAGTGGGTTTGGGTCTAGCCGAGTGGGTTTGGGTCTAGCCGATTGGGTTTGGGTCTTGCCAAGCGTGCTTGGGTCTAGCCGAGTGGGTTTGGGTCTAGCCGAGTGGGTTTGGGTCTAACCGAGTGGGTTTGGGTCTAGCCGAGTGGGTTTGGTCTAGACGAATGGGTTTGGGTCTAGCCGAGTGGGTTTGGGTCTAGCCGAGTGGGTTTGGGACTAGCCGAGTGGGTTTGCGTCTAGCGGAGTGCGTTTGAGTCTAGCGGAGTGGGTTTGGCTCTAGCGGAGTGGGTTTGGGTCTAGCGGAGTGGGTTTGGGTCTAGCCGAGTGGGTTTGGGTCTAGCCGAGTGGGTTTGGGTCTAGCGGAGTGGGTTTGCGTGTAGCCGAGTGGGTTTGGGTGTAGCCGAGTGGGTTTGGGTCTAGCCGAGTGGGTTTGGGTCTAGCCGAGTGGGTTTGGGACTAGCCGAGTGGGTTTGGGTCTAGCGGAGTGGGTTTGATTCTAGCGGAGTGGGTTTGGGTCTAGCGGAGTGGGTTTGGTGTAGCGGAGTGGGGTTGTGTCTAGCCGAATGGGTTTGTATCTAGCCGAGTGGTTTTGGGTCTAGCCGAATAGGTTTGGGTCTAGCAGAGTGGGTTTGGGTCTAGCCGAGTGGGTTTGGGTCTAGCCGAGTGGGTTTGGGTCTGGCCGAGTGGCTTTGGGTCTAGCCGAGTGGGTTTGTGTCTAGCCGAGTGGGTTTGGGTCTAGCCGAGTGGGTTTGGGTCTAGCCGAGTGGGTTTGGGACTAGCCGAGTGGCTTTGCGTCTAGCGGAGTGGGTTTGAGTCTAGCGGAGTGGGTTTGGGTCTAGCGGAGTGGGTTTGGTGTAGTGGAGTGGGTTTGCATCTAGCCGAATGGGTTTAGATCTAGCCGAGTGGTTTTGGGTCTAGCCGAATAGGTTTGGGTCTAGCGGAGTGGGTTTGGGTCTAGCCGAGTGGGTTTGGGTGTAGCCGAGTGGGTTTGGGTCTAGCCGAGTGGGTTTGGGTCCAGCCGAGTGCGTTTGGGTCTAGCCGAGTGGGATTGGGTCTAGCCGAGTGGGTTTGGGTTCAGCCGAGTGGGTTTGGGTCTAGCCGAGTGGGTTTGGGTCTAACCGAGTGGGTTTGGGTCTAGCCGAGTGGGTTTGGGTCTAGCCGAGT
This sequence comes from Raja brachyura, assembly GCA_963514005.1. Next base: position 26,741,559 of record OY740815.1, on the reverse strand, counting down.
GGGTTTGGGTGTAGCCGAGTGGGTTTGCGTCTTGCCGAGTGGGTTTGGGTGTAGCCGAGTGGGTTTGCGTCTCGCCGAGTGGGTTTGTGTCTAGCCGAGTGGGTTTGGGTCTAGCCGAGTGGATTTGGGACTAGCCGAGTGGGTTTGCATCTAGCAGAGTGGGTTTGAGTCTAGCGGAGTGGGTTTGGGTCTAGCGGAGTGGGTTTGGTGTAGCGGAGTGGGTTTGGGTCTAGCGGAGTGGGTTTGGGTCTAGCCGAGTGGGTTTGGGTCTAGCCGAGTGGGTTGGGTCTAGCCCAGTGGGTTTAGGTCTAGCGGAGTGGGTTTGCGTCTAGCCGAATGGGTTTGGATCTAGCCGAGTGGTTTTGGGTCTAGTCGAAAAGGTTTGGGTCTAGCGGAGTAGGTTTGGGTCTAGCCGAGTGGGTTTGGGTGTAGCCGTGTGGGTTTGGGTGTAGCCGAGTGGGTTTGTGTGTAGCCGAGTGGGTTTGGGTGTAGCCGAGTGGGTTTGGGTGTAGCCGAGTGGGTTTGGGTGTAGCCGAGTGTGTTTGGGTCTAGCCGAGTGGGTTTGGGTCTAGCCGAGTGGGTTTGAGTCTAGCCGAATGGGTTTGGGTCTAGCCGAGTGGGTTTGGTCTAGACGAATGGGTTTGGGTCTATCCGAGTGGGTTTGGGTCTAGCCGAGTGGGTTTGGGACTAGCCGAGTGGGTTTGCGTCTAGCGGAGTGCGTTTGAGTCTAGCGGAGTGGGTTTGGCTCTAGCGGAGTGGGTTTGGGTCTAGCGGAGTGGGTTTGGGTCTAGCCGAGTGGGTTTGGGTCTAGCCGAGTGGGTTTGGGTCTAGCGGAGTGGGTTTGCGTGTAGCCGAGTGGGTTTGGGTGTAGCCGAGTGGGTTTGGGTCTAGCCGAGTGGGTTTGGGTCTAGCCGAGTGGGTTTGGGACTAGCCGAGTGGGTTTGGGTCTAGCGGAGTGGGTTTGATTCTAGCGGAGTGGGTTTGGGTCTAGCGGAGTGGGTTTGGTGTAGCGGAGTGGGGTTGTGTCTAGCCGAATGGGTTTGGATCTAGCCGAGTGGTTTTGGGTCTAGCCGAATAGGTTTGGGTCTAGCAGAGTGGGTTTGGGTCTAGCCGAGTGGGTTTGGGTCTAGCCGTGTGGGTTTGGGTCTGGCCGAGTGGCTTTGGGTCTAGCCGAGTGGGTTTGTGTCTAGCCGAGTGGGTTTGGGTCTAGCCGAGTGGGTTTGGGTCTAGCCGAGTGGGTTTGGGACTAGCCGAGTGGCTTTGCGTCTAGCGGAGTGGGTTTGAGTCTAGCGGAGTGGGTTTGGGTCTAGCGGAGTGGGTTTGGTGTAGTGGAGTGGGTTTGCATCTAGCCGAATGGGTTTAGATCTAGCCGAGTGGTTTTGGGTCTAGCCGAATAGGTTTGGGTCTAGCGGAGTGGGTTTGGGTCTAGCCGAGTGGGTTTGGGTGTAGCCGAGTGGGTTTGGGTCTAGCCGAGTGGGTTTGGGTCCAGCCGAGTGCGTTTGGGTCTAGCCGAGTGGGATTGGGTCTAGCCGAGTGGGTTTGGGTTCAGCCGAGTGGGTTTGGGTCTAGCCGAGTGGGTTTGGGTCTAACCGAGTGGGTTTGGGTCTAGCCGAGTGGGTTTGGGTCTAGCCGAGTGGGTTTGGGTGTAGCCGAGTGGGTTTGCGTCTTGCCGAGTGGGTTTGGGTGTAGCCGAGTGGGTTTGCGTCTCGCCGAGTGGGTTTGTGTCTAGCCGAGTGGGTTTGGGTCTAGCCGAGTGGATTTGGGACTAGCCGAGTGGGTTTGCATCTAGCGGAGTGGGTTTGAGTCTAGCGGAGTGGGTTTGGGTCTAGCGGAGTGGGTTTGGTGTAGCGGAGTGGGTTTGGGTCTAGCGGAGTGGGTTTGGGTCTAGCCGAGTGGGTTTGGGTCTAGCCGAGTGGGTTGGGTCTAGCCCAGTGGGTTTAGGTCTAGCGGAGTGGGTTTGCGTCTAGCCGAATGGGTTTGGATCTAGCCGAGTGGTTTTGGGTCTAGTCGAAAAGGTTTGGGTCTAGCGGAGTAGGTTTGGGTCTAGCCGAGTGGGTTTGGGTGTAGCCGTGTGGGTTTGGGTGTAGCCGAGTGGGTTTGTGTGTAGCCGAGTGGGTTTGGGTGTAGCCGAGTGGGTTTGGGTGTAGCCGAGTGGGTTTGGGTGTAGCCGAGTGTGTTTGGGTCTAGCCGAGTGGGTTTGGGTCTAGCCGAGTGGGTTTGAGTCTAGCCGAATGGGTTTGGGTCTAGCCGAGTGGGTTTGGGTCTAGCCCAGTGGGTTTGGGTCTAGCCGAGTGGGTTTGGGTCTAGCCGAGTGGGTTTGGGTCTAGCCGAGTGGGTTTGGGTCTAGCCGAGTGGGTTTGTGTCTAGACGAGTGTGTTTGGGTCTAGCCGAGTGGGTTTGGGTCTAGCCGAGTGGGTTTGGGACTAGCCGAGTGGGTTTGCGTCTAGCAGAGTGGGTTTGAGTCTAGCGGAGTGGGTTTGGGTCTAGCGGAGTGGGTTTGGTGTAGCGGAGTGGGTTTGCGTCCAGCCGAATGGATTTGGATCTGGCCGAGTGGTTTTGGGTCTAGCCGAATAGGTTTGGGTCTAGCGGAGTGGGTTTGGGTCTAGCCGAGTGGGTTTGGGTCTAGCCGATTGGGTTTAGGTCTAGCCGAGTGGGTTTGGGTGTAGCCGAGTGGGTTTGGGTCTTGCCGAGTGGGTTTGGGTGTAGCCGAGTGGGTTTGTGTCTCGCCGTGTGGGTTTGGGTCTAGCCGAGTGGGTTTGGGTCTAGCCAAGTGGGTTTGGGACTAGCCGAGTGGGTTTGCGTCTAGCGGAGTGGGTTTGAGTCTAGCGGAGTGGGTTTGGGTCTAGCGGAGTGGGTTTGGTGTAGCGGAGTGGGTTTGGGTCTAGCGGAGTGGGTTTGGGTCTAGCCGAGTGGGTTTGGGTCTAGCCGAGTGGGTTGGGTCTAGCCCAGTGGGTTTAGGTCTAGCGGAGTGGGTTTGCGTCTAGCCGAATGGGTTTGGATCTAGCCGAGTGGTTTTGGGTCTAGCCGAATAGGTTTGGGTCTAGCGGAGTGGGTTTGGGTCTAGCCGAGTGGGTTTGGGTGTAGCCGAGTGGGTTTGGGTGTAGCCGAGTGGGTTTGGGTCTAGCCGAGTGGGTTTGGGTCTAGCCGAGTGGGTTTGGGTGTAGCCGAGTGGGTTTGCGTCTTGCCGAGTGGGTTTGGGTGTAGCCGAGTGGGTTTGCGTCTCGCCGAGTGGGTTTGTGTCTAGCCGAGTGGGTTTGGGTCTAGCCGAGTGGATTTGGGACTAGCCGAGTGGGTTTGCATCTAGCGGAGTGGGTTTGAGTCTAGCGGAGTGGGTTTGGGTCTAGCGGAGTGGGTTTGGTGTAGCGGAGTGGGTTTGGGTCTAGCGGAGTGGGTTTGGGTCTAGCCGAGTGGGTTTGGGTCTAGCCGAGTGGGTTGGGTCTAGCCCAGTGGGTTTAGGTCTAGCGGAGTGGGTTTGCGTCTAGCCGAATGGGTTTGGATCTAGCCGAGTGGTTTTGGGTCTAGTCGAAAAGGTTTGGGTCTAGCGGAGTAGGTTTGGGTCTAGCCGAGTGGGTTTGGGTGTAGCCGTGTGGGTTTGGGTGTAGCCGAGTGGGTTTGTGTGTAGCCGAGTGGGTTTGGGTGTAGCCGAGTGGGTTTGGGTGTAGCCGAGTGGGTTTGGGTGTAGCCGAGTGTGTTTGGGTCTAGCCGAGTGGGTTTGGGTCTAGCCGAGTGGGTTTGAGTCTAGCCGAATGGGTTTGGGTCTAGCCGAGTGGGTTTGGGTCTAGCCCAGTGGGTTTGGGTCTAGCCGAGTGGGTTTGGGTCTAGCCGAGTGGGTTTGGGTCTAGCCGAGTGGGTTTGGGTCTAGCCGAGTGGGTTTGTGTCTAGACGAGTGTGTTTGGGTCTAGCCGAGTGGGTTTGGGTCTAGCCGAGTGGGTTTGGGACTAGCCGAGTGGGTTTGCGTCTAGCAGAGTGGGTTTGAGTCTAGCGGAGTGGGTTTGGGTCTAGCGGAGTGGGTTTGGTGTAGCGGAGTGGGTTTGCGTCCAGCCGAATGGATTTGGATCTGGCCGAGTGGTTTTGGGTCTAGCCGAATAGGTTTGGGTCTAGCGGAGTGGGTTTGGGTCTAGCCGAGTGGGTTTGGGTCTAGCCGATTGGGTTTAGGTCTAGCCGAGTGGGTTTGGGTGTAGCCGAGTGGGTTTGGGTCTTGCCGAGTGGGTTTGGGTGTAGCCGAGTGGGTTTGTGTCTCGCCGTGTGGGTTTGGGTCTAGCCGAGTGGGTTTGGGTCTAGCCAAGTGGGTTTGGGACTAGCCGAGTGGGTTTGCGTCTAGCGGAGTGGGTTTGAGTCTAGCGGAGTGGGTTTGGGTCTAGCGGAGTGGGTTTGGTGTAGCGGAGTGGGTTTGGGTCTAGCGGAGTGGGTTTGGGTCTAGCCGAGTGGGTTTGGGTCTAGCCGAGTGGGTTGGGTCTAGCCCAGTGGGTTTAGGTCTAGCGGAGTGGGTTTGCGTCTAGCCGAATGGGTTTGGATCTAGCCGAGTGGTTTTGGGTCTAGCCGAATAGGTTTGGGTCTAGCGGAGTGGGTTTGGGTCTAGCCGAGTGGGTTTGGGTGTAGCCGAGTGGGTTTGGGTGTAGCCGAGTGGGTTTGGGTCTAGCCGAGTGGGTTTGGGTCTAGCCGAGTGGGTTTGGGTCTAGCCGAGTGGGTTTGGGTCTAGCCGAGTGGGTTTGGGTCTAGCCGAGTGGGTTGGGTCTAGCGGAGTGGGTTTGTGTGTAGCCGAGTGGGTTTGGGTGTAGCCGAGTGGGTTGGGTCTAGCCGAGTGGGTTTGGGTCTAGCCGAGTGGGTTTGGGACTAGCCGAGTGGGTTTGGGTCTAGCGGAGTGGGTTTGATTCTAGCGGAGTGGGTTTGGGTCTAGCAGAGTGGGTTTGGTGTAGCGGAGTGGGGTTGTGTCTAGCCGAATGGGTTTGGATCTAGCTGAGTGGTTTTGGGTCTAGCCGAATAGGTTTGGGTCTAGCAGAGTGGGTTTGGGTCTAGCCGAGTGGGTTTGGGTCTAGCCGAGTGGGTTTGGGTCTGGCCGAGTGGGTTTGGGTCTAGCCGAGTGGGTTTGTGTCTAGCCGAGTGGGTTTGGGTCTAGCCGAGTGGGTTTGGGTTTAGCCGAGTGGGTTTGGGACTAGCCGAGTGGCTTTGCGTCTAGCGGAGTGGGTTTGAGTCTAGCGGAGTGGGTTTGGGTCTAGCGGAGTGGGTTTGGTGTAGCGGAGTGGGTTTGCATCTAGCCGAATGGGTTTAGATCTAGCCGAGTGGTTTGGGTCTAGCGGAGTGGGTTTGATTCTAGCGGAGTGGGTTTGGGTCTAGCAGAGTGGGTTTGGTGTAGCGGAGTGGGGTTGTGTCTAGCCGAATGGGTTTGGATCTAGCTGAGTGGTTTTGGGTCTAGCCGAATAGGTTTGGGTCTAGCAGAGTGGGTTTGGGTCTAGCCGAGTGGGTTTGGGTCTAGCCGAGTGGGTTTGGGTCTGGCCGAGTGGGTTTGGGTCTAGCCGAGTGGGTTTGTGTCTAGCCGAGTGGGTTTGGGTCTAGCCGAGTGGGTTTGGGTTTAGCCGAGTGGGTTTGGGACTAGCCGAGTGGCTTTGCGTCTAGCGGAGTGGGTTTGAGTCTAGCGGAGTGGGTTTGGGTCTAGCGGAGTGGGTTTGGTGTAGCGGAGTGGGTTTGCATCTAGCCGAATGGGTTTAGATCTAGCCGAGTGGTTTGGGTCTAGCCGAGTGGGATTGGGTCTAGCCGAGTGGTTTTGGGTCTAGCCGAATAGGTTTGGGTCTAGCGGAGTGGGTTTGGGTCTAGCCGAGTGGGTTTGGGTGTAGCCGAGTGGGTTTGGGTCTAGCCGAGTGGGTTTGGGTCCAGCCGAGTGTGTTTGGGTCTAGCCGAGTGGGATTGGGTCTAGCCGAGTGGGTTTGGGTTCAGCCGAGTGGGTTTGGGTCTAGCCGAGTGGGTTTGGGTCTAACCGAGTGGGTTTGGGTCTAGCCGAGTGGGTTTGGGTCTAGCCGAGTGGGTTTGGGTGTAGCCGAGTGGGTTTGCGTCTTGCCGAGTGGGTTTGGGTGTAGCCGAGTGGGTTTGCGTCTCGCCGAGTGGGTTTGTGTCTAGCCGAGTGGGTTTGGGTCTAGCCGAGTGGATTTGGGACTAGCCGAGTGGGTTTGCGTCTAGCGGAGTGGGTTTGAGTCTAGCGGAGTGGGTTTGGGTCTAGCGGAGTGGGTTTGGTGTAGCGGAGTGGGTTTGGGTCTAGCGGAGTGGGTTTGGGTCTAGCCGAGTGGGTTTGGGTCTAGCCGAGTGGGTTGGGTCTAGCCCAGTGGGTTTAGGTCTAGCGGAGTGGGTTTGCGTCTAGCCGAATGGGTTTGGATCTAGCCGAGTGGTTTTGGGTCTAGTCGAATAGGTTTGGGTCTGACGGAGTAGGTTTGGGTCTAGCCGAGTGGGTTTGGGTGTAGCCGAGTGGGTTTGGGTGTAGCCGAGTGGGTTTGTGTGTAGCCGAGTGGGTTTGGGTGTAGCCGAGTGGGTTTGGGTGTAGCCGAGTGGGTTTGGGTGTAGCCGAGTGTGTTTGGGTCTAGCCGAGTGGGTTTGGGTCTAGCCGAGTGCGTTTGGGTCTAGCCGAATGGGTTTGGGTCTAGCCGAGTGGGTTTGGGTCTAGCCCAGTGGGTTTGGGTCTAGCCGAGTGGGTTTGGGTCTAGCCGAGTGGGTTTGGGTCTAGCCGAGTGGGTTTGGGTCTAGCCGAGTGGGTTTGTGTCTAGACGAGTGGGGTTGGGTCTAGCCGAGTGGGTTTGTGTATAGCCGAGTGGGTTTGGGACTAGCCGAGTGGCTTTGCGTCTAGCAGAGTGGGTTTGAGTCTAGCGGAGTGGGTTTGGGTCTAGCGGAGTGGGTTTGGTGTAGCGGAGTGGGTTTGCGTCTAGCCGAATGGGTTTGGATCTGGCCGAGTGGTTTTGGGTCTAGCCGAATAGGTTTGGGTCTAGCGGAGTGGGTTTGGGTCTAGCCGAGTGGGTTTGGGTCTAGCCGAGTGGGTTTAGGTCTAGCCGAGTGGGTTTGGGTGTAGCCGAGTGGGTTTGGGTCTTGCCGAGTGGGTTTGGGTGTAGCCGAGTGGGTTTGCGTCTCGCCGTGTGGGTTTGGGTCTAGCCGAGTGGGTTTGGGTCTAGCCAAGTGGGTTTGGGACTAGCCGAGTGGGTTTGCGTCTAGCGGAGTGGGTTTGAGTCTAGCGGAGTGGGTTTGGGTCTAGCGGAGTGGGTTTGGTGTAGCGGAGTGGGTTTGGGTCTAGCGGAGTGGGTTTGGGTCTAGCCGAGTGGGTTTGAGTCTAGCCGAGTGGGTTGGGTCTAGCCCAGTGGGTTTAGGTCTAGCGGAGTGGGTTTGCGTCTAGCCGAATGGGTTTGGATCTAGCCGAGTGGTTTTGGGTCTAGCCGAATAGGTTTGGGTCTAGCGGAGTGGGTTTGGGATTAGCCGAGTGGGTTTGGGTGTAGCCGAGTGGGTTTGGGTGTAGCCGAGTGGGTTTGGGTCTAGCCGAGTGGGTTTGGGTCTAGCGGAGTGGGTTTCGGTCTAGCCGAGTGGGTTTGGGTCTAGCCGAGTGGGTTGGGTCTAGCCCAGTGGGTTTAGGTCTAGCGGAGTGGGTTTGCGTCTAGCCGAATGGGTTTGGATCTAGCCGAGTGGTTTTGGGTCTAGTCGAATAGGTTTGGGTCTGGCGGAGTAGGTTTGGGTCTAGCCGAGTGGGTTTGGGTCTAGCCGAGTGGGTTTGGGTCTAGCCGAGTGGGTTTGGGTCTAGCGGAGTGGGTTTGCGTGTAGCCGAGTGGGTTTGGGTGTAGCCGAGTGGGTTTGGGTCTAGCCGAGAGGGTTTGTGTCTAGCCGAGTGGGTTTGGGACTAGCCGAGTGGGTTTGGGTCTAGCAGAGTGGGTTTGATTCTAGCGGAGTGGGTTTGGGTCTAGCGGAGTGGGTTTGGTGTAGCGGAGTGGGGTTGTGTCTAGCCGAATGGGTTTGGATCTAGCCGAGTGGTTTTGGGTCTAGCCGAATACGTTGGGGTCTAGCAGAGTGGGTTTGGGTCTAGCCGAGTGGGTTTGGGTCTAGCCGAGTGGGTTTGGGTCTGGCCGAGTGGGTTTGGGTCTAGCCGAGTGGGTTTGTGTCTAGCCGAGTGGGTTTGGGTCTAGCCGAGTGGGTTTGGGTCTAGCCGAGTGGGTTTGGGACTAGCCGAGTGGCTTTGCGTCTAGCGGAGTGGGTTTGAGTCTAGTGGAGTGGGTTTGGGTCTAGTGGAGTGGGTTTGGTGTAGCGGAGTGGGTTTGCATCTAGCCGAATGGGTTTAGATCTAGCCGAGTGGTTTTGGGTCTAGCCGAATAGGTTTGGGTGTAGCGGAGTGGGGTTGGGTCTAGCCGAGTGGGTTTGGGTGTAGCCGAGTGGGTTTGGGTCTAGCCGAGTGGGTTTGGGTCCAGCCGAGTGGGTTTGGGTCTAGCCGAGTGGGATTGGGTCTAGCCGAGTGGGTTTGGGTTCAGCCGAGTGGGTTTGGGTCTAGCCGAGTGGGTTTGGGTCTAACCGAGTGGGTTTGGGTCTAGCCGAGTGGGTTTGGGTCTAGCCGAGTGGGTTTGGGTGTAGCCGAGTGGGTTTGCGTCTTGCCGAGTGGGTTTGGGTGTAGCCGAGTGGGTTTGCGTCTCGCCGAGTGGGTTTGTGTCTAGCCGAGTGGGTTTGGGTCTAGCCGAGTGGATTTGGGACTAGCCGAGTGGGTTTGCGTCTAGCGGAGTGGGGTTGAGTCTAGCGGAGTGGGTTTGGGTCTAGCCGAGTGGTTTTGGGTCTTGTCGAATAGGTTTGGGTCTGGCGGAGTAGGTTTGGGTCTAGCCGAGTGGGTTTGGGTCTAGCCGAGTGGGTTTGGGTCTAGCCGAGTGGGTTTGGGTCTAGCGGAGTGGGTTTGCGTGTAGCCGAGTGGGTTTGGGTGTAGCCGAGTGGGTTTGGGTCTAGCCGAGAGGGTTTGGGTCTAGCCGAGTGGGTTTGGGACTAGCCGAGTGGGTTTGGGTCTAGCGGAGTGGGTTTGATTCTAGCGGAGTGGGTTTGGGTCTAGCGGAGTGGGTTTGGTGTAGCGGAGTGGGGTTGTGTCTAGCCGAATGGGTTTGGATCTAGCCGAGTGGTTTTGGGTCTAGCCGAATAGGTTGGGGTCTAGCAGAGTGGGTTTGGGTCTAGCCAAGTGGGTTTGGGTCTAGCCGAGTGGGTTTGGGTCTGGCCGAGTGGGTTTGTGTCTAGCCGAGTGGGTTTGTGTCTAGCCGAGTGGGTTTGTGTCTAGCCGAGTGGGTTTGGGTCTAGCCGAGTGGGTTTGGGACTAGCCGAGTGGCTTTGCGTCTAGCGGAGTGGGTTTGAGTCTAGCGGAGTGGGTTTGGGTCTAGCGGAGTGGGTTTGGTGTAGCGGAGTGGGTTTGCATCTAGCCGAATGGGTTTAGATCTAGCCGAGTGGTTTTGGGTCTAGCCGAATAGGTTTGGGTCTAGCGGAGTGGGTTTGGGTCTAGCCGAGTGGGTTTGGGTCTAGCCGAGTGGGTTTGGGTCTAGCCGAGTGGGTTGGGTCTAGCCCTGTGGGTTTAGGTCTAGCGGAGTGGGTTTGCGTCTAGCCGAATGGGTTTGGATCTAGCCGAGTAGTTTTGGGTCTAGTCGAATAGGTTTGGGTCTGGCGGAGTAGGTTTGGGTCTAGCCGAGTGGGTTTGGGTGTAGCCGAGTGGGTTTGGGTGTAGCCGAGTGGGTTTGTGTGTAGCCGAGTGGGTTTGGGTGTAGCCGAGTGGGTTTGGGTCTAGCCGAGTGGGTTTGGGTGTAGCCGAGTGTGTTTGGGTCTAGCCGAGTGGGTTTGGGTCTAGCCGAGTGGGTTTGGGTCTAGCCGAATGGGTTTGGGTCTAGCCGAGTGGGTTTGGGTCTAGCCCAGTGGGTTTGGGTCTAGCCGAGTGGGTTTGGGTCTAGCCGAGTGGGTTTGGGTCTAGCCGAGTGGGTTTGGGTCTAGCCGAGTGGGTTTGTGTCTAGACGAGTGGGTTTGGGTCTAGCCGAGTGGGTTTGGGTCTAGCCGAGTGGGTTTGGGACTAGCCGAGTGGCTTTGCGTCTAGCAGAGTGGGTTTGAGTCTAGCGGAGTGGGTTTGGGTCTAGCGGAGTGGGTTTGGTGTAGCGGAGTGGGTTTGCGTCTAGCCGAATGGGTTTGGATCTAGCCGAGTGGTTTTGGGTCTAGCCGAATAGGTTTGGGTCTAGCGGAGTGGGTTTGGGTCTAGCCGAGTGGGTTTGGGTCTTGCCGAGTGGGTTTGGGTGTAGCCGAGTGGGTTTGTGTCTCGCCGTGTGGGTTTGGGTCTAGCCGAGTGGGTTTGGGTCTAGCCAAGTGGGTTTGGGACTAGCCGAGTGGGTTTGCGTCTAGCGGAGTGGGTTTGAGTCTAACGGAGTGGGTTTGGGTCTAGCGGAGTGGGTTTGGTGTAGCGGAGTGGGTTTGGGTCTAGCGGAGTGGGTTTGGGTCTAGCCGAGTGGGTTTGGGTCTAGCCGAGTGGGTTGGGTCTAGCCCAGTGGGTTTAGGTCTAGCCCAGTGGGTTTGGGTTCAGCCGAGTGGGTTTGGGTCTAGCCGAGTGGGTTTGGGTCTAACCGAGTGGGTTTGGGTCTAGCCGAGTGGGTTTGGGTCTAGCCGAGTGGGTTTGGGTGTAGCCGAGTGGGTTTGCGTCTTGCCGAGTGGGTTTGCGTGTAGCCGAGTGGGTTTGCGTCTCGCCGAGTGGGTTTGTGTCTAGCCGAGTGGGTTTGGGTCTAGCCGAGTGGATTTGGGACTAGCCGAGTTGGTTTGCGTCTAGCGGAGTGGGTTTGAGTCTAGCGGAGTGGGTTTGGGTCTAGCGGAGTGGGTTTGGTGTAGCGGAGTGGGTTTGGGTCTAGCGGAGTGGGTTTGGGTCTAGCCGAGTGGGTTTGGGCCTAGCCGAGTGGGTTGGGTCTAGCCCTGTGGGTTTAGGTCTAGCGGAGTGGGTTTGCGTCTAGCCGAATGGGTTTGGATCTAGCCGAGTAGTTTTGGGTCTAGTCGAACAGGTTTGGGTCTGGCGGAGTAGGTTTGGGTCTAGCCGAGTGGGTTTGGGTGTAGCCGAGTGGGTTTGGGTGTAACCGAGTGGGTTTGTGTGTAGCCGAGTGGGTTTGGGTGTAGCCGAGTGGGTTTGGGTGTAGCCGAGTGGGTTTGGGTGTAGCCGAGTGGGTTTGGGTCTAGCCGAGTGGGTTTGGGTCTAGCCGAGTGGGTTTGGATCTAGCCGAATGGGTTTGGGTCTAGCCGAGTGGGTTTGGGTATAGCCCAGTGGGTTTGGGTCTAGCCGAGTGGGTTTGGGTCTAGCCGAGTGGGTTTGGGTCTAGCCGAGTGGGTTTGGGTCTAGCCGAGTGGGTTTGTGTCTAGACGAGTGGGTTTGGGTCTAGCCGAGTTGGTTTGGGTCTAGCCGAGTGGGTTTGGGACTAGCCGAGTGGCTTTGCGTCTAGCAGAGTGGGTTTGAGTCTAGCGGAGTGGGTTTGGGTCTAGCGGAGTGGGTTTGGTGTAGCGGAGTGGGTTTACGTCTAGTCGAATGGGTTTGGATCTAGCCGAGTGGTTTTGGGTCTAGCCGAATAGGTTTGGGTCTAGCGGAGTGGGTTTGGGTCTAGCCGAGTGGGTTTGGGTCTAGCCGAGTGGGTTTAGGTCTCGCCGAGTGGGTTTGGGTGTAGCCGAGTGGGTTTGGGTCTTGCCGAGTGGGTTTGGGTGTAGCCGAGTGGGTTTGTGTCTCGCCGTGTGGGTTTGGGTCTAGCCGAGTGGGTTTGGGTCTAGCCAAGTGGGTTTGGGACTAGCCGAGTGGGTTTGCGTCTAGCGGAGTGGGTTTGAGTCTAACGGAGTGGGTTTGGGTCTAGCGGAGTGGGTTTGGTGTAGCGGAGTGGGTTTGGGTCTAGCGGAGTGGGTTTGGGTCTAGCCGAGTGGGTTTGGGTCTAGCCGAGTGGGTTGGGTCTAGCCCTGTGGGTTTAGGTCTAGCGGAGTGGGTTTGCGTCTTGCCGAATGGGTTTGGATCTAGCCGAGTAGTTTTGGGTCTAGTCGAATAGGTTTGGGTCTGGCGGAGTAGGTTTGGGTCTAGCCGAGTGGGTTTGGGTGTAGCCGAGTGGGTTTGGGTGTAGCCGAGTGGGTTTGTGTGTAGCCGAGTGGGTTTGGGTGTAGCCGAGTGGGTTTGGGTGTAGCCGAGTGGGTTTGGGTGTAGCCGAGTGTGTTTGGGTCTAGCCGAGTGGGTTTGGGTCTAGCCGAGTGGGTTTGGGTCTAGCCGAATGGGTTTGGGTCTAGCCGAGTGGGTTTGGGTCTAGCCCAGTGGGTTTGGGTCTAGCCGAGTGGGTTTGGGTCTAGCCGAGTGGGTTTGGGTCTAGCCGAGTGGGTTTGGGTCTAGCCGAGTGGGTTTGTGTCTAGACGAGTGGGTTTGGGTCTAGCCGAGTGGGTTTGGGTCTAGCCGAGTGGGTTTGGGACTAGCCGAGTGGCTTTGCGTCTAGCAGAGTGGGTTTGAGTCTAGCGGAGTGGGTTTGGGTCTAGCGGAGTGGGTTTGGTGTAGCGGAGTGGGTTTGCGTCTAGCCGAATGGGTTTGGATCTAGCCGAGTGGTTTTGGGTCTAGCCGAATAGGTTTGGGTCTAGCGGAGTGGGTTTGGGTCTAGCCGAGTGGGTTTGGGTCTTGCCGAGTGGGTTTGGGTGTAGCCGAGTGGGTTTGTGTCTCGCCGTGTGGGTTTGGGTCTAGCCGAGTGGGTTTGGGTCTAGCCAAGTGGGTTTGGGACTAGCCGAGTGGGTTTGCGTCTAGCGGAGTGGGTTTGAGTCTAACGGAGTGGGTTTGGGTCTAGCGGAGTGGGTTTGGTGTAGCGGAGTGGGTTTGGGTCTAGCGGAGTGGGTTTGGGTCTAGCCGAGTGGGTTTGGGTCTAGCCGAGTGGGTTGGGTCTAGCCCAGTGGGTTTAGGTCTAGCCCAGTGGGTTTGGGTTCAGCCGAGTGGGTTTGGGTCTAGCCGAGTGGGTTTGGGTCTAACCGAGTGTGTTTGGGTCTAGCCGAGTGGGTTTGGGTCTAGCCGAGTGGGTTTGGGTGTAGCCGAGTGGGTTTGCGTCTTGCCGAGTGGGTTTGGGTGTAGCCGAGTGGGTTTGCGTCTCGCCGAGTGGGTTTTTGTCTAGCCGAGTGGGTTTGGGTCTAGCCGAGTGGATTTGGGACTAGCCGAGTTGGTTTGCGTCTAGCGGAGTGGGTTTGAGTCTAGCGGAGTGGGTTTGGGTCTAGCGGAGTGGGTTTGGTGTAGCGGAGTGGGTTTGGGTCTAGCGGAGTGGGTTTGGGTCTAGCCGAGTGGGTTTGGGTCTAGCCGAGTGGGTTGGGTCTAGCCCTGTGGGTTTAGGTCTAGCGGAGTGGGTTTGCGTCTAGCCGAATGGGTTTGGATCTAGCCGAGTAGTTTTGGGTCTAGTCGAATAGGTTTGGGTCTGGCGGAGTAGGTTTGGGTCTAGCCGAGTGGGTTTGGGTGTAGCCGAGTGGGTTTGGGTGTAGCCGAGTGGGTTTGTGTGTAGCCGAGTGGGTTTGGGTGTAGCCGAGTGGGTTTGGGTGTAGCCGAGTGGGTTTGGGTGTAGCCGAGTGTGTTTGGGTCTAGCCGAGTGGGTTTGGGTGTAGCCGAGTGTGTTTGGGTCTAGCCGAATGGGTTTGGGTCTAGCCGAGTGGGTTTGGGTATAGCCCAGTGGGTTTGGGTCTAGCCGAGTGGGTTTGGGTCTAGCCGAGTGGGTTTGGGTCTAGCCGAGTGGGTTTGGGTCTAGCCGAGTGGGTTTGTGTCTAGACGAGTGGGTTTGGGTCTAGCCGAGTTGGTTTGGGTCTAGCCGAGTGGGTTTGGGACTAGCCGAGTGGCTTTGCGTCTAGCAGAGTGGGTTTGAGTCTAGCGGAGTGGGTTTGGGTCTAGCGGAGTGGGTTTGGTGTAGCGGAGTGGGTTTGCGACTAGCCGAATGGGTTTGGATCTAGCCGAGTGGTTTTGGGTCTAGCCGAATAGGTTTGGGTCTAGCGGAGTGGGTTTGGGTCTAGCCGAGTGGGTTTGGGTCTAGCCGAGTGGGTTTAGGTCTCGCCGAGTGGGTTTGGGTGTAGCCGAGTGGGTTTGGGTCTTGCCGAGTGGGTTTGGGTGTAGCCGAGTGGGTTTGTGTCTCGCCGTGTGGGTTTGGGTCTAGCCGAGTGGGTTTGGGTCTAGCCAAGTGGGTTTGGGACTAGCCGAGTGGGTTTGCGTCTAGCGGAGTGGGTTTGAGTCTAACGGAGTGGGTTTGGGTCTAGCGGAGTGGGTTTGGTGTAGCGGAGTGGGTTGGGTCTAGCGGAGTGGGTTTGGGTCTAGCCGAGTGGGTTTGGGTCTAGCCGAGTGGGTTGGGTCTAGCCCAGTGGGTTTAGGTCTAGCGGAGTGGGTTTGCATCGAGCCGAATGGGTTTGGATCTAGCCGAGTGGTTTTGGGTCTAGCCGAATAGGTTTGGGTCTAGCGGAGTGGGTTTGGGTCTAGCCGAGTGGGTTTGGGTGTAGCCGAGTGGGTTTGGGTGTAGCCGAGTGGGTTTGGGTCTAGCCGAGTGGGTTTGGGTCTAGCCGAGTGGGTTTGGGTCTAGCCCAGTGGGTTTGGGTCTAGCCGAGTGGGTTTGGGTCTAGCCGAGTGGGTTTGGGTCTAGCCGAGTGGGTTGGGTCTAGCGGAGTGGGTTTGCGTGTTGCCGAGTGGGTTTGGGTGTAGCCGAGTGGGTTTGGGTCTAGCCGAGTGGGTTTGGGTCTAGCCGAGTGGGTTTGGGACTAGCCGAGTGGGTTTGGGTCTCGCGGAGTGGGTTTGATTCTAGCGGAGTGGGTTTGGGTCTAGCCGAGTGGGTTTGGGTGTAGCCGAGTGGGTTTGCGTCTTGCCGAGTGGGTTTGGGTGTAGCCGAGTGGGTTTGCGTCTCGCCGAGTGGGTTTGTGTCTAGCCGAGTGACTTTGGGTCTAGCCGAGTGGATTTGGGACTAGCCGAGTGGGTTTGCGTCTAGCGGAGTGGGTTTGAGTCTAGCGGAGTGGGTTTGGGTCTAGCGGAGTGGGTTTGGTGTAGCGGAGTGGGTTTGGGTCTAGCGGAGTGGGTTTGGGTCTAGCCGAGTGGGTTTGAGTCTAGCCGAGTGGGTTGGGTCTAGCCCAGTGGGTTTAGGTCTAGCGGAGTGGGTTTGCGTCTAGCCGAATGGGTTTGGATCTAGCCGAGTGGTTTTGGGTCTAGCCGAATAGGTTTGGGTCTAGCGGAGTGGGTTTGGGATTAGCCGAGTGGGTTTGGGTGTAGCCGAGTGGGTTTGGGTGTAGCCGAGTGGGTTTGGGTCTAGCCGAGTGGGTTTGGGTCTAGCGGAGTGGGTTTCGGTCTAGCCGAGTGGGTTTGGGTCTAGCCGAGTGGGTTGGGTCTAGCCCAGTGGGTTTAGGTCTAGCGGAGTGGGTTTGCGTCTAGCCGAATGGGTTTGGATCTAGCCGAGTGGTTTTGGGTCTAGTCGAATAGGTTTGGGTCTGGCGGAGTAGGTTTGGGTCTAGCCGAGTGGGTTTGGGTCTAGCCGAGTGGGTTTGGGTCTAGCCGAGTGGGTTTGGGTCTAGCGGAGTGGGTTTGCGTGTAGCCGAGTGGGTTTGGGTGTAGCCGAGTGGGTTTGGGTCTAGCCGAGAGGGTTTGGGTCTAGCCGAGTGGGTTTGGGACTAGCCGAGTGGGTTTGGGTCTAGCAGAGTGGGTTTGATTCTAGCGGAGTGGGTTTGGGTCTAGCGGAGTGGGTTTGGTGTAGCGGAGTGGGGTTGTGTCTAGCCGAATGGGTTTGGATCTAGCCGAGTGGTTTTGGGTCTAGCCGAATACGTTGGGGTCTAGCAGAGTGGGTTTGGGTCTAGCCGAGTGGGTTTGGGTCTAGCCGAGTGGGTTTGGGTCTGGCCGAGTGGGTTTGGGTCTAGCCGAGTGGGTTTGTGTCTAGCCGAGTGGGTTTGGGTCTAGCCGAGTGGGTTTGGGTCTAGCCGAGTGGGTTTGGGACTAGCCGAGTGGCTTTGCGTCTAGCGGAGTGGGTTTGAGTCTAGTGGA
This sequence comes from Raja brachyura, assembly GCA_963514005.1. The sequence goes on along the minus strand of OY740815.1, from coordinate 26,725,577 downwards.
GTGGGTTTGGGTCTAGTGGAGTGGGTTTGGTGTAGCGGAGTGGGTTTGCATCTAGCCGAATGGGTTTAGATCTAGCCGAGTGGTTTTGGGTCTAGCCGAATAGGTTTGGGTGTAGCGGAGTGGGGTTGGGTCTAGCCGAGTGGGTTTGGGTGTAGCCGAGTGGGTTTGGGTCTAGCCGAGTGGGTTTGGGTCCAGCCGAGTGGGTTTGGGTCTAGCCGAGTGGGATTGGGTCTAGCCGAGTGGGTTTGGGTTCAGCCGAGTGGGTTTGGGTCTAGCCGAGTGGGTTTGGGTCTAACCGAGTGGGTTTGGGTCTAGCCGAGTGGGTTTGGGTCTAGCCGAGTGGGTTTGGGTGTAGCCGAGTGGGTTTGCGTCTTGCCGAGTGGGTTTGGGTGTAGCCGAGTGGGTTTGCGTCTCGCCGAGTGGGTTTGTGTCTAGCCGAGTGGGTTTGGGTCTAGCCGAGTGGATTTGGGACCAGCCGAGTGGGTTTGCGTCTAGCGGAGTGGGGTTGAGTCTAGCGGAGTGGGTTTGGGTCTAGCCGAGTGGTTTTGGGTCTTGTCGAATAGGTTTGGGTCTGGCGGAGTAGGTTTGGGTCTAGCCGAGTGGGTTTGGGTCTAGCCGAGTGGGTTTGGGTCTAGCCGAGTGGGTTTGGGTCTAGCGGAGTGGGTTTGCGTGTAGCCGAGTGGGTTTGGGTGTAGCCGAGTGGGTTTGGGTCTAGCCGAGAGGGTTTGGGTCTAGCCGAGTGGGTTTGGGACTAGCCGAGTGGGTTTGGGTCTAGCGGAGTGGGTTTGATTCTAGCGGAGTGGGTTTGGGTCTAGCGGAGTGGGTTTGGCGTAGCGGAGTGGGGTTGTGTCTAGCCGAATGGGTTTGGATCTAGCCGAGTGGTTTTGGGTCTAGCCGAATAGGTTGGGGTCTAGCAGAGTGGGTTTGGGTCTAGCCAAGTGGGTTTGGGTCTAGCCGAGTGGGTTTGGGTCTGGCCGAGTGGGTTTGTGTCTAGCCGAGTGGGTTTGTGTCTAGCCGAGTGGGTTTGGGTCTAGCCGAGTGGGTTTGGGTCTAGCCGAGTGGGTTTGGGACTAGCCGAGTGGCTTTGCGTCTAGCGGAGTGGGTTTGAGTCTAGCGGAGTGGGTTTGGGTCTAGCGGAGTGGGTTTGGTGTAGCGGAGTGGGTTTGCATCTAGCCGAATGGGTTTAGATCTAGCCGAGTGGTTTTGGGTCTAGCCGAATAGGTTTGGGTCTAGCGGAGTGGGTTTGGGTCTAGCCGAGTGGGTTTGGGTCTAGCCGAGTGGGTTTGGGTCTAGCCGAGTGGGTTGGGTCTAGCCCTGTGGGTTTAGGTCTAGCGGAGTGGGTTTGCGTCTAGCCGAATGGGTTTGGATCTAGCCGAGTAGTTTTGGGTCTAGTCGAATAGGTTTGGGTCTGGCGGAGTAGGTTTGGGTCTAGCCGAGTGGGTTTGGGTGTAGCCGAGTGGGTTTGGGTGTAGCCGAGTGGGTTTGTGTGTAGCCGAGTGGGTTTGGGTGTAGCCGAGTGGGTTTGGGTCTAGCCGAGTGGGTTTGGGTGTAGCCGAGTGTGTTTGGGTCTAGCCGAGTGGGTTTGGGTCTAGCCGAGTGGGTTTGGGTCTAGCCGAATGGGTTTGGGTCTAGCCGAGTGGGTTTGGGTCTAGCCCAGTGGGTTTGGGTCTAGCCGAGTGGGTTTGGGTCTAGCCGAGTGGGTTTGGGTCTAGCCGAGTGGGTTTGGGTCTAGCCGAGTGGGTTTGTGTCTAGACGAGTGGGTTTGGGTCTAGCCGAGTGGGTTTGGGTCTAGCCGAGTGGGTTTGGGACTAGCCGAGTGGCTTTGCGTCTAGCAGAGTGGGTTTGAGTCTAGCGGAGTGGGTTTGGGTCTAGCGGAGTGGGTTTGGTGTAGCGGAGTGGGTTTGCGTCTAGCCGAATGGGTTTGGATCTAGCCGAGTGGTTTTGGGTCTAGCCGAATAGGTTTGGGTCTAGCGGAGTGGGTTTGGGTCTAGCCGAGTGGGTTTGGGTCTTGCCGAGTGGGTTTGGGTGTAGCCGAGTGGGTTGGGTCTAGCCCAGTGGGTTTAGGTCTAGCCCAGTGGGTTTGGGTTCAGCCGAGTGGGTTTGGGTCTAGCCGAGTGGGTTTGGGTCTAACCGAGTGGGTTTGGGTCTAGCCGAGTGGGTTTGGGTCTAGCCGAGTGGGTTTGGGTGTAGCCGAGTGGGTTTGCGTCTTGCCGAGTGGGTTTGCGTGTAGCCGAGTGGGTTTGCGTCTCGCCGAGTGGGTTTGTGTCTAGCCGAGTGGGTTTGGGTCTAGCCGAGTGGATTTGGGACTAGCCGAGTTGGTTTGCGTCTAGCGGAGTGGGTTTGAGTCTAGCGGAGTGGGTTTGGGTCTAGCGGAGTGGGTTTGGTGTAGCGGTGTGGGTTTGGGTCTAGCGGAGTGGGTTTGGGTCTAGCCGAGTGGGTTTGGGTCTAGCCGAGTGGGTTGGGTCTAGCCCTGTGGGTTTAGGTCTAGCGGAGTGGGTTTGCGTCTAGCCGAATGGGTTTGGATCTAGCCGAGTAGTTTTGGGTCTAGTCGAATAGGTTTGGGTCTGGCGGAGTAGGTTTGGGTCTAGCCGAGTGGGTTTGGGTGTAGCCGAGTGGGTTTGGGTGTAACCGAGTGGGTTTGTGTGTAGCCGAGTGGGTTTGGGTGTAGCCGAGTGGGTTTGGGTGTAGCCGAGTGGGTTTGGGTGTAGCCGAGTGTGTTTGGGTCTAGCCGAGTGGGTTTGGGTCTAGCCGAGTGGGTTTGGGTCTAGCCGAATGGGTTTGGGTCTAGCCGAGTGGGTTTGGGTATAGCCCAGTGGGTTTGGGTCTAGCCGAGTGGGTTTGGGTCTAGCCGAGTGGGTTTGGGTCTAGCCGAGTGGGTTTGGGTCTAGCCGAGTGGGTTTGTGTCTAGACGAGTGGGTTTGGGTCTAGCCGAGTTGGTTTGGGTCTAGCCGAGTGGGTTTGGGACTAGCCGAGTGGCTTTGCGTCTAGCAGAGTGGGTTTGAGTCTAGCGGAGTGGGTTTGGGTCTAGCGGAGTGGGTTTGGTGTAGCGGAGTGGGTTTACGTCTAGTCGAATGGGTTTGGATCTAGCCGAGTGGTTTTGGGTCTAGCCGAATAGGTTTGGGTCTAGCGGAGTGGGTTTGGGTCTAGCCGAGTGGGTTTGGGTCTAGCCGAGTGGGTTTAGGTCTCGCCGAGTGGGTTTGGGTGTAGCCGAGTGGGTTTGGGTCTTGCCGAGTGGGTTTGGGTGTAGCCGAGTGGGTTTGTGTCTCGCCGTGTGGGTTTGGGTCTAGCCGAGTGGGTTTGGGTCTAGCCGAGTGGGTTTGGGTCTAGCCGAGTGGGTTTGGGTCTAGCCGAGTGGGTTTGTGTCTAGACGAGTGGGTTTGGGTCTAGCCGAGTGGGTTTGGGTCTAGCCGAGTGGGTTTGGGACTAGCCGAGTGGCTTTGCGTCTAGCAGAGTGGGTTTGAGTCTAGCGGAGTGGGTTTGGGTCTAGCGGAGTGGGTTTGGTGTAGCGGAGTGGGTTTGCGTCTAGCCGAATGGGTTTGGATCTAGCCGAGTGGTTTTGGGTCTAGCCGAATAGGTTTGGGTCTAGCGGAGTGGGTTTGGGTCTAGCCGAGTGGGTTTGGGTCTTGCCGAGTGGGTTTGGGTGTAGCCGAGTGGGTTTGTGTCTCGCCGTGTGGGTTTGGGTCTAGCCGAGTGGGTTTGGGTCTAGCCAAGTGGGTTTGGGACTAGCCGAGTGGGTTTGCGTCTAGCGGAGTGGGTTTGAGTCTAACGGAGTGGGTTTGGGTCTAGCGGAGTGGGTTTGGTGTAGCGGAGTGGGTTTGGGTCTAGCGGAGTGGGTTTGGGTCTAGCCGAGTGGGTTTGGGTCTAGCCGAGTGGGTTGGGTCTAGCCCAGTGGGTTTAGGTCTAGCCCAGTGGGTTTGGGTTCAGCCGAGTGGGTTTGGGTCTAGCCGAGTGGGTTTGGGTCTAACCGAGTGGGTTTGGGTCTAGCCGAGTGGGTTTGGGTCTAGCCGAGTGGGTTTGGGTGTAGCCGAGTGGGTTTGCGTCTTGCCGAGTGGGTTTGCGTGTAGCCGAGTGGGTTTGCGTCTCGCCGAGTGGGTTTGTGTCTAGCCGAGTGGGTTTGGGTCTAGCCGAGTGGATTTGGGACTAGCCGAGTTGGTTTGCGTCTAGCGGAGTGGGTTTGAGTCTAGCGGAGTGGGTTTGGGTCTAGCGGAGTGGGTTTGGTGTAGCGGAGTGGGTTTGGGTCTAGCGGAGTGGGTTTGGGTCTAGCCGAGTGGGTTTGGGTCTAGCCGAGTGGGTTGGGTCTAGCCCTGTGGGTTTAGGTCTAGCGGAGTGGGTTTGCGTCTAGCCGAATGGGTTTGGATCTAGCCGAGTAGTTTTGGGTCTAGTCGAATAGGTTTGGGTCTGGCGGAGTAGGTTTGGGTCTAGCCGAGTGGGTTTGGGTGTAGCCGAGTGGGTTTGGGTGTAACCGAGTGGGTTTGTGTGTAGCCGAGTGGGTTTGGGTGTAGCCGAGTGGGTTTGGGTGTAGCCGAGTGGGTTTGGGTGTAGCCGAGTGTGTTTGGGTCTAGCCGAGTGGGTTTGGGTCTAGCCGAGTGGGTTTGGGTCTAGCCGAATGGGTTTGGGTCTAGCCGAGTGGGTTTGGGTATAGCCCAGTGGGTTTGGGTCTAGCCGAGTGGGTTTGGGTCTAGCCGAGTGGGTTTGGGTCTAGCCGAGTGGGTTTGGGTCTAGCCGAGTGGGTTTGTGTCTAGACGAGTGGGTTTGGGTCTAGCCGAGTTGGTTTGGGTCTAGCCGAGTGGGTTTGGGACTAGCCGAGTGGCTTTGCGTCTAGCAGAGTGGGTTTGAGTCTAGCGGAGTGGGTTTGGGTCTAGCGGAGTGGGTTTGGTGTAGCGGAGTGGGTTTACGTCTAGTCGAATGGGTTTGGATCTAGCCGAGTGGTTTTGGGTCTAGCCGAATAGGTTTGGGTCTAGCGGAGTGGGTTTGGGTCTAGCCGAGTGGGTTTGGGTCTAGCCGAGTGGGTTTAGGTCTCGCCGAGTGGGTTTGGGTGTAGCCGAGTGGGTTTGGGTCTTGCCGAGTGGGTTTGGGTGTAGCCGAGTGGGTTTGTGTCTCGCCGTGTGGGTTTGGGTCTAGCCGAGTGGGTTTGGGTCTAGCCAAGTGGGTTTGGGACTAGCCGAGTGGGTTTGCGTCTAGCGGAGTGGGTTTGAGTCTAACGGAGTGGGTTTGGGTCTAGCGGAGTGGGTTTGGTGTAGCGGAGTGGGTTTGGGTCTAGCGGAGTGGGTTTGGGTCTAGCCGAGTGGGTTTGGGTCTAGCCGAGTGGGTTGGGTCTAGCCCTGTGGGTTTAGGTCTAGCGGAGTGGGTTTGCGTCTTGCCGAATGGGTTTGGATCTAGCCGAGTAGTTTTGGGTCTAGTCGAATAGGTTTGGGTCTGGCGGAGTAGGTTTGGGTCTAGCCGAGTGGGTTTGGGTGTAGCCGAGTGGGTTTGGGTGTAGCCGAGTGGGTTTGTGTGTAGCCGAGTGGGTTTGGGTGTAGCCGAGTGGGTTTGGGTGTAGCCGAGTGGGTTTGGGTGTAGCCGAGTGTGTTTGGGTCTAGCCGAGTGGGTTTGGGTCTAGCCGAGTGGGTTTGGGTCTAGCCGAATGGGTTTGGGTCTAGCCGAGTGGGTTTGGGTCTAGCCCAGTGGGTTTGGGTCTAGCCGAGTGGGTTTGGGTCTAGCCGAGTGGGTTTGGGTCTAGCCGAGTGGGTTTGGGTCTAGCCGAGTGGGTTTGTGTCTAGACGAGTGGGTTTGGGTCTAGCCGAGTGGGTTTGGGTCTAGCCGAGTGGGTTTGGGACTAGCCGAGTGGCTTTGCGTCTAGCAGAGTGGGTTTGAGTCTAGCGGAGTGGGTTTGGGTCTAGCGGAGTGGGTTTGGTGTAGCGGAGTGGGTTTGCGTCTAGCCGAATGGGTTTGGATCTAGCCGAGTGGTTTTGGGTCTAGCCGAATAGGTTTGGGTCTAGCGGAGTGGGTTTGGGTCTAGCCGAGTGGGTTTGGGTCTTGCCGAGTGGGTTTGGGTGTAGCCGAGTGGGTTTGTGTCTCGCCGTGTGGGTTTGGGTCTAGCCGAGTGGGTTTGGGTCTAGCCAAGTGGGTTTGGGACTAGCCGAGTGGGTTTGCGTCTAGCGGAGTGGGTTTGAGTCTAACGGAGTGGGTTTGGGTCTAGCGGAGTGGGTTTGGTGTAGCGGAGTGGGTTTGGGTCTAGCGGAGTGGGTTTGGGTCTAGCCGAGTGGGTTTGGGTCTAGCCGAGTGGGTTGGGTCTAGCCCAGTGGGTTTAGGTCTAGCCCAGTGGGTTTGGGTTCAGCCGAGTGGGTTTGGGTCTAGCCGAGTGGGTTTGGGTCTAACCGAGTGGGTTTGGGTCTAGCCGAGTGGGTTTGGGTCTAGCCGAGTGGGTTTGGGTGTAGCCGAGTGGGTTTGCGTCTTGCCGAGTGGGTTTGGGTGTAGCCGAGTGGGTTTGCGTCTCGCCGAGTGGGTTTTTGTCTAGCCGAGTGGGTTTGGGTCTAGCCGAGTGGATTTGGGACTAGCCGAGTTGGTTTGCGTCTAGCGGAGTGGGTTTGAGTCTAGCGGAGTGGGTTTGGGTCTAGCGGAGTGGGTTTGGGTCTAGCCGAGTGGGTTTGGGTGTAGCCGAGTGGGTTTGGGTGTAACCGAGTGGGTTTGTGTGTAGCCGAGTGGGTTTGGGTGTAGCCGAGTGGGTTTGGGTGTAGCCGAGTGGGTTTGGGTGTAGCCGAGTGTGTTTGGGTCTAGCCGAGTGGGTTTGGGTCTAGCCGAGTGGGTTTGGGTCTAGCCGAATGGGTTTGGGTCTAGCCGAGTGGGTTTGGGTATAGCCCAGTGGGTTTGGGTCTAGCCGAGTGGGTTTGGGTCTAGCCGAGTGGGTTTGGGTCTAGCCGAGTGGGTTTGGGTCTAGCCGAGTGGGTTTGTGTCTAGACGAGTGGGTTTGGGTCTAGCCGAGTTGGTTTGGGTCTAGCCGAGTGGGTTTGGGACTAGCCGAGTGGCTTTGCGTCTAGCAGAGTGGGTTTGAGTCTAGCGGAGTGGGTTTGGGTCTAGCGGAGTGGGTTTGGTGTAGCGGAGTGGGTTTACGTCTAGTCGAATGGGTTTGGATCTAGCCGAGTGGTTTTGGGTCTAGCCGAATAGGTTTGGGTCTAGCGGAGTGGGTTTGGGTCTAGCCGAGTGGGTTTGGGTCTAGCCGAGTGGGTTTAGGTCTCGCCGAGTGGGTTTGGGTGTAGCCGAGTGGGTTTGGGTCTTGCCGAGTGGGTTTGGGTGTAGCCGAGTGGGTTTGTGTCTCGCCGTGTGGGTTTGGGTCTAGCCGAGTGGGTTTGGGTCTAGCCAAGTGGGTTTGGGACTAGCCGAGTGGGTTTGCGTCTAGCGGAGTGGGTTTGAGTCTAACGGAGTGGGTTTGGGTCTAGCGGAGTGGGTTTGGTGTAGCGGAGTGGGTTTGGGTCTAGCGGAGTGGGTTTGGGTCTAGCCGAGTGGGTTTGGGTCTAGCCGAGTGGGTTGGGTCTAGCCCTGTGGGTTTAGGTCTAGCGGAGTGGGTTTGCGTCTTGCCGAATGGGTTTGGATCTAGCCGAGTAGTTTTGGGTCTAGTCGAATAGGTTTGGGTCTGGCGGAGTAGGTTTGGGTCTAGCCGAGTGGGTTTGGGTGCAGCCGAGTGGGTTTGGGTGTAGCCGAGTGGGTTTGTGTGTAGCCGAGTGGGTTTGGGTGTAGCCGAGTGGGTTTGGGTGTAGCCGAGTGGGTTTGGGTGTAGCCGAGTGTGTTTGGGTCTAGCCGAGTGGGTTTGGGTCTAGCCGAGTGGGTTTGGGTCTAGCCGAATGGGTTTGGGTCTAGCCGAGTGGGTTTGGGTCTAGCCCAGTGGGTTTGGGTCTAGCCGAGTGGGTTTGGGTCTAGCCGAGTGGGTTTGGGTCTAGCCGAGTGGGTTTGGGTCTAGCCGAGTGGGTTTGTGTCTAGACGAGTGGGTTTGGGTCTAGCCGAGTGGGTTTGGGTCTAGCCGAGTGGGTTTGGGACTAGCCGAGTGGCTTTGCGTCTAGCAGAGTGGGTTTGAGTCTAGCGGAGTGGGTTTGGGTCTAGCGGAGTGGGTTTGGTGTAGCGGAGTGGGTTTGCGTCTAGCCGAATGGGTTTGGATCTAGCCGAGTGGTTTTGGGTCTAGCCGAATAGGTTTGGGTCTAGCGGAGTGGGTTTGGGTCTAGCCGAGTGGGTTTGGGTCTTGCCGAGTGGGTTTGGGTGTAGCCGAGTGGGTTTGTGTCTCGCCGTGTGGGTTTGGGTCTAGCCGAGTGGGTTTGGGTCTAGCCAAGTGGGTTTGGGACTAGCCGAGTGGGTTTGCGTCTAGCGGAGTGGGTTTGAGTCTAACGGAGTGGGTTTGGGTCTAGCGGAGTGGGTTTGGTGTAGCGGAGTGGGTTTGGGTCTAGCGGAGTGGGTTTGGGTCTAGCCGAGTGGGTTTGGGTCTAGCCGAGTGGGTTGGGTCTAGCCCAGTGGGTTTAGGTCTAGCCCAGTGGGTTTGGGTTCAGCCGAGTGGGTTTGGGTCTAGCCGAGTGGGTTTGGGTCTAACCGAGTGGGTTTGGGTCTAGCCGAGTGGGTTTGGGTCTAGCCGAGTGGGTTTGGGTGTAGCCGAGTGGGTTTGCGTCTTGCCGAGTGGGTTTGGGTGTAGCCGAGTGGGTTTGCGTCTCGCCGAGTGGGTTTTTGTCTAGCCGAGTGGGTTTGGGTCTAGCCGAGTGGATTTGGGACTAGCCGAGTTGGTTTGCGTCTAGCGGAGTGGGTTTGAGTCTAGCGGAGTGGGTTTGGGTCTAGCGGAGTGGGTTTGGTGTAGCGGAGTGGGTTTGGGTCTAGCGGAGTGGGTTTGGGTCTAGCCGAGTGGGTTTGGGTCTAGCCGAGTGGGTTGGGTCTAGCCCTGTGGGTTTAGGTCTAGCGGAGTGGGTTTGCGTCTAGCCGAATGGGTTTGGATCTAGCCGAGTAGTTTTGGGTCTAGTCGAATAGGTTTGGGTCTGGCGGAGTAGGTTTGGGTCTAGCCGAGTGGGTTTGGGTGTAGCCGAGTGGGTTTGGGTGTAGCCGAGTGGGTTTGTGTGTAGCCGAGTGGGTTTGGGTGTAGCCGAGTGGGTTTGGGTGTAGCGGAGTGGGTTTGGGTCTAGCGGAGTGGGTTTGGGTCTAGCCGAGTGGGTTTGGGTCTAGCCGAGTGGGTTGGGTCTAGCCCAGTGGGTTTAGGTCTAGCCCAGTGGGTTTGGGTTCAGCCGAGTGGGTTTGGGTCTAGCCGAGTGGGTTTGGGTCTAACCGAGTGGGTTTGGGTCTAGCCGAGTGGGTTTGGGTCTAGCCGAGTGGGTTTGGGTGTAGCCGAGTGGGTTTGCGTCTTGCCGAGTGGGTTTGCGTGTAGCCGAGTGGGTTTGCGTCTCGCCGAGTGGGTTTGTGTCTAGCCGAGTGGGTTTGGGTCTAGCCGAGTGGATTTGGGACTAGCCGAGTTGGTTTGCGTCTAGCGGAGTGGGTTTGAGTCTAGCGGAGTGGGTTTGGGTCTAGCGGAGTGGGTTTGGTGTAGCGGAGTGGGTTTGGGTCTAGCGGAGTGGGTTTGGGTCTAGCCGAGTGGGTTTGGGTCTAGCCGAGTGGGTTGGGTCTAGCCCTGTGGGTTTAGGTCTAGCGGAGTGGGTTTGCGTCTAGCCGAATGGGTTTGGATCTAGCCGAGTAGTTTTGGGTCTAGTCGAATAGGTTTGGGTCTGGCGGAGTAGGTTTGGGTCTAGCCGAGTGGGTTTGGGTGTAGCCGAGTGGGTTTGGGTGTAACCGAGTGGGTTTGTGTGTAGCCGAGTGGGTTTGGGTGTAGCCGAGTGGGTTTGGGTGTAGCCGAGTGGGTTTGGGTGTAGCCGAGTGTGTTTGGGTCTAGCCGAGTGGGTTTGGGTCTAGCCGAGTGGGTTTGGGTCTAGCCGAATGGGTTTGGGTCTAGCCGAGTGGGTTTGGGTATAGCCCAGTGGGTTTGGGTCTAGCCGAGTGGGTTTGGGTCTAGCCGAGTGGGTTTGGGTCTAGCCGAGTGGGTTTGGGTCTAGCCGAGTGGGTTTGTGTCTAGACGAGTGGGTTTGGGTCTAGCCGAGTTGGTTTGGGTCTAGCCGAGTGGGTTTGGGACTAGCCGAGTGGCTTTGCGTCTAGCAGAGTGGGTTTGAGTCTAGCGGAGTGGGTTTGGGTCTAGCGGAGTGGGTTTGGTGTAGCGGAGTGGGTTTACGTCTAGTCGAATGGGTTTGGATCTAGCCGAGTGGTTTTGGGTCTAGCCGAATAGGTTTGGGTCTAGCGGAGTGGGTTTGGGTCTAGCCGAGTGGGTTTGGGTCTAGCCGAGTGGGTTTAGGTCTCGCCGAGTGGGTTTGGGTGTAGCCGAGTGGGTTTGGGTCTTGCCGAGTGGGTTTGGGTGTAGCCGAGTGGGTTTGTGTCTCGCCGTGTGGGTTTGGGTCTAGCCGAGTGGGTTTGGGTCTAGCCAAGTGGGTTTGGGACTAGCCGAGTGGGTTTGCGTCTAGCGGAGTGGGTTTGAGTCTAACGGAGTGGGTTTGGGTCTAGCGGAGTGGGTTTGGTGTAGCGGAGTGGGTTTGGGTCTAGCGGAGTGGGTTTGGGTCTAGCCGAGTGGGTTTGGGTCTAGCCGAGTGGGTTGGGTCTAGCCCTGTGGGTTTAGGTCTAGCGGAGTGGGTTTGCGTCTTGCCGAATGGGTTTGGATCTAGCCGAGTAGTTTTGGGTCTAGTCGAATAGGTTTGGGTCTGGCGGAGTAGGTTTGGGTCTAGCCGAGTGGGTTTGGGTGTAGCCGAGTGGGTTTGGGTGTAGCCGAGTGGGTTTGTGTGTAGCCGAGTGGGTTTGGGTGTAGCCGAGTGGGTTTGGGTGTAGCCGAGTGGGTTTGGGTGTAGCCGAGTGTGTTTGGGTCTAGCCGAGTGGGTTTGGGTCTAGCCGAGTGGGTTTGGGTCTAGCCGAATGGGTTTGGGTCTAGCCGAGTGGGTTTGGGTCTAGCCCAGTGGGTTTGGGTCTAGCCGAGTGGGTTTGGGTCTAGCCGAGTGGGTTTGGGTCTAGCCGAGTGGGTTTGGGTCTAGCCGAGTGGGTTTGTGTCTAGACGAGTGGGTTTGGGTCTAGCCGAGTGGGTTTGGGTCTAGCCGAGTGGGTTTGGGACTAGCCGAGTGGCTTTGCGTCTAGCAGAGTGGGTTTGAGTCTAGCGGAGTGGGTTTGGGTCTAGCGGAGTGGGTTTGGTGTAGCGGAGTGGGTTTGCGTCTAGCCGAATGGGTTTGGATCTAGCCGAGTGGTTTTGGGTCTAGCCGAATAGGTTTGGGTCTAGCGGAGTGGGTTTGGGTCTAGCCGAGTGGGTTTGGGTCTTGCCGAGTGGGTTTGGGTGTAGCCGAGTGGGTTTGTGTCTCGCCGTGTGGGTTTGGGTCTAGCCGAGTGGGTTTGGGTCTAGCCAAGTGGGTTTGGGACTAGCCGAGTGGGTTTGCGTCTAGCGGAGTGGGTTTGAGTCTAACGGAGTGGGTTTGGGTCTAGCGGAGTGGGTTTGGTGTAGCGGAGTGGGTTTGGGTCTAGCGGAGTGGGTTTGGGTCTAGCCGAGTGGGTTTGGGTCTAGCCGAGTGGGTTGGGTCTAGCCCAGTGGGTTTAGGTCTAGCCCAGTGGGTTTGGGTTCAGCCGAGTGGGTTTGGGTCTAGCCGAGTGGGTTTGGGTCTAACCGAGTGGGTTTGGGTCTAGCCGAGTGGGTTTGGGTCTAGCCGAGTGGGTTTGGGTGTAGCCGAGTGGGTTTGCGTCTTGCCGAGTGGGTTTGGGTGTAGCCGAGTGGGTTTGCGTCTCGCCGAGTGGGTTTTTGTCTAGCCGAGTGGGTTTGGGTCTAGCCGAGTGGATTTGGGACTAGCCGAGTTGGTTTGCGTCTAGCGGAGTGGGTTTGAGTCTAGCGGAGTGGGTTTGGGTCTAGCGGAGTGGGTTTGGTGTAGCGGAGTGGGTTTGGGTCTAGCGGAGTGGGTTTGGGTCTAGCCGAGTGGGTTTGGGTCTAGCCGAGTGGGTTGGGTCTAGCCCTGTGGGTTTAGGTCTAGCGGAGTGGGTTTGCGTCTAGCCGAATGGGTTTGGATCTAGCCGAGTAGTTTTGGGTCTAGTCGAATAGGTTTGGGTCTGGCGGAGTAGGTTTGGGTCTAGCCGAGTGGGTTTGGGTGTAGCCGAGTGGGTTTGGGTGTAGCCGAGTGGGTTTGTGTGTAGCCGAGTGGGTTTGGGTGTAGCCGAGTGGGTTTGGGTGTAGCCGAGTGGGTTTGGGTGTAGCCGAGTGTGTTTGGGTCTAGCCGAGTGGGTTTGGGTCTAGCCGAGTGGGTTTGGGTCTAGCCGAATGGGTTTGGGTCTAGCCGAGTGGGTTTGGGTATAGCCCAGTGGGTTTGGGTCTAGCCGAGTGGGTTTGGGTCTAGCCGAGTGGGTTTGGGTCTAGCCGAGTGGGTTTGGGTCTAGCCGAGTGGGTTTGTGTCTAGACGAGTGGGTTTGGGTCTAGCCGAGTTGGTTTGGGTCTAGCCGAGTGGGTTTGGGACTAGCCGAGTGGCTTTGCGTCTAGCAGAGTGGGTTTGAGTCTAGCGGAGTGGGTTTGGGTCTAGCGGAGTGGGTTTGGTGTAGCGGAGTGGGTTTGCGACTAGCCGAATGGGTTTGGATCTAGCCGAGTGGTTTTGGGTCTAGCCGAATAGGTTTGGGTCTAGCGGAGTGGGTTTGGGTCTAGCCGAGTGGGTTTGGGTCTAGCCGAGTGGGTTTAGGTCTCGCCGAGTGGGTTTGGGTGTAGCCGAGTGGGTTTGGGTCTTGCCGAGTGGGTTTGGGTGTAGCCGAGTGGGTTTGTGTCTCGCCGTGTGGGTTTGGGTCTAGCCGAGTGGGTTTGGGTCTAGCCAAGTGGGTTTGGGACTAGCCGAGTGGGTTTGCGTCTAGCGGAGTGGGTTTGAGTCTAACGGAGTGGGTTTGGGTCTAGCGGAGTGGGTTTGGTGTAGCGGAGTGGGTTTGGGTCTAGCGGAGTGGGTTTGGGTCTAGCCGAGTGGGTTTGGGTCTAGCCGAGTGGGTTGGGTCTAGCCCAGTGGGTTTAGGTCTAGCGGAGTGGGTTTGCGTCGAGCCGAATGGGTTTGGATCTAGCCGAGTGGTTTTGGGTCTAGCCGAATAGGTTTGGGTCTAGCGGAGTGGGTTTGGGTCTAGCCGAGTGGGTTTGGGTGTAGCCGAGTGGGTTTGGGTGTAGCCGAGTGGGTTTGGGTCTAGCCGAGTGGGTTTGGGTCTAGCCGAGTGGGTTTGGGTCTAGCCCAGTGGGTTTGGGTCTAGCCGAGTGGGTTTGGGTCTAGCCGAGTGGGTTTGGGTCTAGCCGAGTGGGTTGGGTCTAGCGGAGTGGGTTTGCGTGTAGCCGAGTGGGTTTGGGTGTAGCCGAGTGGGTTTGGGTCTAGCCGAGTGGGTTTGGGTCTAGCCGAGTGGGTTTGGGACTAGCCGAGTGGGTTTGGGTCTAGCGGAGTGGGTTTGGGTCTAGCCGAGTGGGTTTGGGTGTAGCCGAGTGAGTTTGCGTCTTGCCGAGTGGGTTTGGGTGTAGCCGAGTGGGTTTGCGTCTCGCCGAGTGGGTTTGTGTCTAGCCGAGTGACTTTGGGTCTAGCCGAGTGGATTTGGGACTAGCCGAGTGGGTTTGCGTCTAGCGGAGTGGGTTTGAGTCTAGCGGAGTGGGTTTGGGTCTAGCGGAGTGGGTTTGGTGTAGCGGAGTGGGTTTGGGTCTAGCGGAGTGGGTTTGGGTCTAGCCGAGTGGGTTTGGGTCTAGCCGAGTGGGTTGGGTCTAGCCCAGTGGGTTTAGGTCTAGCGGAGTGGGTTTGCGTCTAGCGAATGGGTTTGGATCTAGCCGAGTGGTTTTGGGTCTAGTCGAATAGGTTTGGGTCTGGCGGAGTAGGTTTGGGTCTAGCCGAGTGGGTTTGGGTGTAGCCGAGTGGGTTTGGGTGTAGCCGAGTGGGTTTGGGTGTAGCCGAGTGGGTTTGGGTGTAGCCGAGTGGGTTTGGGTGTAGCCGAGTGGGTTTGGGTGTAGCCGAGTGTGTTTGGGTCTAGCCGAGTGGGTTTGGGTCTAGCCGAGTGGGTTTGGGTCTAGCCGAATGGGTTTGGGTCTAGCCGAGTGGGTTTGGGTCTAGCCCAGTGGGTTTGGGTCTAGCCGAGTGGGTTTGGGTCTAGCCGAGTGGGTTTGGGTCTAGCCGAGTGGGTTTGTGTCTAGACGAGTGGGTTTGGGTCTAGCCGAGTGGGTTTGGGTCTAGCCGAGTGGGTTTGGGACTAGCCGAGTGGCTTTGCGTCTAGCAGAGTGGGTTTGAGTCCAGCGGAGTGGGTTTGGGTCTAGCGGAGTGGGTTTGGTGTAGCGGAGTGGGTTTGCGTCTAGCCGAATGGGTTTGGATCTAGCCGAGTGGTTTTGGGTCTAGCCGAATAGGTTTGGGTCTAGCGGAGTGGGTTTGGGTCTAGCCGTGTTGGTTTGGGTCTAGCCGAGTGGGTTTAGGTCTAGCCGAGTGGGTTTGGGTGTAGCCGAGTGGGTTTGGGTCTTGCCGAGGTGGTTTGGGTGTAGCCGAGTGGGTTTGTGTCTCGCCGTGTGGGTTTGGGTCTAGCCGAGTGGGTTTGGGTCTAGCCAAGTGGGTTTGGGACTAGCCGAGTGGGTTTGCGTCTAGCGGAGTGGGTTTGAGTCTAGCGGAGTGGGTTTGGGTCTAGCCGAGTGGGTTTGGGTCTAGCCCAGTGGGTTTGGGTCTAGCCGAGTGGGTTTGGGTCTAGCCGAGTGGGTTTGGGTCTAGCCGAGTGGGTTGGGTCTAGCGGAGTGGGTTTGCGTGTAGCCGAGTGGGTTTGGGTGTAGCCGAGTGGGTTTGGGTCTAGCCGAGTGGGTTTGGGTCTAGCCGAGTGGGTTTGGGACTAGCCGAGTGGGTTTGGGTCTAGCGGAATGGGTTTGATTCTAGCGGAGTGGGTTTGGTGTAGCGGAGTGGGGTTGTGTCTAGCCGAATGGGTTTGGATCTAGCCGAGTGGTTTTGGGTCTAGCCGAATAGGTTTGGGTCTAGCAGAGTGGGTTTGTGTCTAGCCGAGTGGGTTTGGGTCTAGCCGAGTGGGTTTGGGTCTGGCCGAGTGGGTTTGGGTCTAGCCGAGTGGGTTTGAGTCTAGCCGAGTGGGTTTGGGTCTAGCCGAGTGGGTTTGGGTCTAGCCGAGTGGGTTTGGGACTAGCCGAGTGGCTTTGCATCTAGCGGAGTGGGTTTGAGTCTAGCGGAGTGGGTTTGGGTCTAGCGGAGTGGGTTTGGTGTAGCGGAGTGGGTTTGCATCTAGCCGAATGGGTTTAGATCTAGCCGAGTGGTTTTGGGTCTAGCCGAATAGGTTTGGGTCTAGCGGAGTGGGTTTGGGTCTAGCCAAGTGGGTTTGGGACTAGCCGAGTGGGTTTGAGTCTAGCGGAGTGGGTTTGAGTCTAGCGGAGTGGGTTTGGGTCTAGCGGAGTGGGTTTGGTGTAGCGGAGTGGGTTTGGGTCTAGCGGAGTGGGTTTGGGTCTAGCCGAGTGGGTTTGGGTCTAGCCGAGTGGGTTGGGTCTAGCCCAGTGGGTTTAGGTCTAGCGGAGTGGGTTTGCGTCTAGCCGAATGGGTTTGGATCTAGCCGAGTGGTTTTGGGTCTAGCCGAATAGGTTTGGGTCTAGCGGAGTGGTTTTGGGTCTAGCCGAGTGGGTTTGGGTGTAGCCGAGTGGGTTTGGGTGTAGCCGAGTGGGTTTGGGTCTAGCCGAGTGGGTTTGGGTCTAGCCGAGTGGGTTTGGGTCTAGCCCAGTGGGTTTGGGTCTAGCCGAGTGGGTTTGGGTCTAGCCGAGTGGGTTTGGGTCTAGCCGAGTGGGTTTGGGTCTAGCGGAGTGGGTTTGCGTGTAGCCGAGTGGGTGTGGGTGTAGCCGAGTGGGTTTGGGTCTAGCCGAGTGGGTTTGGGTCTAGCCGAGTGGGTTTGGGACTAGCCGAGTGGGTTTGGGTCTAGCGGAGTGGGTTTGATTCTAGCGGAGTGGGTTTGGGTCTAGCGGAGTGGGTTTGGTGTAGCGGAGTGGGGTTGTGTCTAGCCGAATGGGTTTGGATCTAGCCGAGTGGTTTTGGGTCTAGCCGAATAGGTTTGGGTCTAGCAGAGTGGGTTTGGGTCTAGCCGAGTGGGTTTGGGTCTAGCCGAGTGGGTTTGGGTCTGGCCGAGTGGGTTTCCGTCTAGCCGAGTGGGTTTGTGTCTAGCCGAGTGGGTTTGGGTCTAGCCGAGTGGGTTTGGGTGTAGCCGAGTGGGTTTGGGTCTTGCCGAGTGGGTTTGGGTGTAGCCGAGTGGGTTTGTGTCTCGCCGAGTGGGTTTGGGTCTAGCCGAGTGGGTTTGGGTCTAGCCAAGTGGGTTTGGGACTAGCCGAGTGGGTTTGCGTCTAGCGGAGTGGGTTTGAGTCTAGCGGAGTGGGTTTGGGTCTAGCGGAGTGGGTTTGGTGTAGCGGAGTGGGTTTGGGTCTAGCGGAGTGGGTTTGGGTCTAGCCGAGTGGGTTTAGGTCTAGCCGAGTGGGTTGGGTCTAACCCAGTGGCTTTAGGTCTAGCGGAGTGGGTTTGCGTCTAGCCGAATGGGTTTGGATCTAGCCGAGTGGTTTTGGGTCTAGCTGAATAGGTTTGGGTCTAGCGTAGTGGGTTTGGGTCTAGCCGAGTGGGTTTGGGTGTAGCCGAGTGGGTTTGGGTGTAGCCGAGTGGGTTTGGGTCTAGCCGAGTGAGTTTGGGTCTAGCCGAGTGGGTTGGGTCTAGCCCAGTGGGTTTGGGTCTAGCCGAGTGGGTTTGGGTCTAGCCGAGTGGGTTGGGTCTAGCCCAGTGGGTTTAGGTCTAGCGGAGTGGGTTTGCGTCTAGCCGAATGGGTTTGGATCTCGCCGAGTGGTTTTGGGTCTAGCCGAATAGGTTTGGGTCTAGCGGAGTGGGTTTGGGTCTAGCCGAGTGGGTTTGGGTGTAGCCGAGTGGGTTTGGGTGTAGCCGAGTGGGTTTGTGTGTAGCCGAGTGGATTTGGGTGTTGCCGAGTGGGTTTGGGTGTAGCCGAGTGGGTTTGGGTGTAGCCGAGTGGGTTTGGGTCTAGCCGAGTGAGTTTGGGTCTAGCCGAGTGGGTTGGGTCTAGCCCAGTGGGTTTGGGTCTAGCCGAGTGGGTTTGGGTCTAGCCGAGTGGGTTGGGTCTAGCCCAGTGGGTTTAGGTCTAGCGGAGTGGGTTTGCGTCTAGCCGAATGGGTTTGGATCTCGCCGAGTGGTTTTGGGTCTAGCCGAATAGGTTTGGGTCTAGCGGAGTGGGTTTGGGTCTAGCCGAGTGGGTTTGGGTGTAGCCGAGTGGGTTTGGGTGTAGCCGAGTGGGTTTGTGTGTAGCCGAGTGGGTTTGGGTCTAGCCGAGTGAGTTTGGGTCTAGCCGAGTGGGTTGGGTCTAGCCCAGTGGGTTTGGGTCTAGCCGAGTGGGTTTGGGTCTAGCCGAGTGGGTTGGGTCTAGCCCAGTGGGTTTAGGTCTAGCGGAGTGGGTTTGCGTCTAGCCGAATGGGTTTGGATCTCGCCGAGTGGTTTTGGGTCTAGCCGAATAGGTTTGGGTCTAGCGGAGTGGGTTTGGGTCTAGCCGAGTGGGTTTGGGTGTAGCCGAGTGGGTTTGGGTGTAGCCGAGTGGGTTTGTGTGTAGCCGAGTGGATTTGGGTGTTGCCGAGTGGGTTTGGGTGTAGCCGAGTGGGTTTGGGTGTAGCCGAGTGGGTTTGGGTCTAGCCGAGTGAGTTTGGGTCTAGCCGAGTGGGTTGGGTCTAGCCCAGTGGGTTTGGGTCTAGCCGAGTGGGTTTGGGTCTAGCCGAGTGGGTTGGGTCTAGCCCAGTGGGTTTAGGTCTAGCGGAGTGGGTTTGCGTCTAGCCGAATGGGTTTGGATCTCGCCGAGTGGTTTTGGGTCTAGCCGAATAGGTTTGGGTCTAGCGGAGTGGGTTTGGGTCTAGCCGAGTGGGTTTG
This sequence comes from Raja brachyura, assembly GCA_963514005.1. The sequence goes on along the minus strand of OY740815.1, from coordinate 26,707,671 downwards.
GGTGTAGCCGAGTGTGTTTGGGTGTAGCCGAGTGTGTTTGGGTCTAGCCGAGTGGGTTTGGGTCTAGCCGAGTGGGTTTGGGTCTAGCCGAGTGGGTTTGGGTCTAGCCCAGTGGGTTTGGGTCTAGCCGAGTGGGTTTGGGTCTAGCCGAGTGGGTTTGGGTCTAGCCGAGTGGGTTTGGGTCTAGCCTAGTGGGTTTGGGTCTTGTCGAGTGGGTTTGGGTGTAGCCGAGTGGGTTTGGGTCTCGCCGAGTGGGTTTGGGTCTAGCCGAGTGGGTTTGGGTCTAGCCGAGTGGGTTTGGGACTAGCCGAGTGGGATTGAACGGATTGAAGGCCGATAAATCCCCAGGGCCAGATAGTTTGCATCCCAGAGTACTCAAGGAGGTAGCCACAGAAATAGTGGATGCATTAGTGATAATTTTTCAAAATTCCTTAGATTCTGGAGTAGTTCCTGAGGATTGGAGGGTAGCTAATGTTACCCCACTTTTTAAAAAAAGGAGGGAGAGAGAAAGCGGGGAATTACAGACCAGTTAGTCTAACATCGGTAGTGGGGAAACTGCTAGAGTCAGTTATTAAAGATGGGATAGCAGCGCATTTGGAAAGTGGTGAAATCATTGGACAAAGTCAGCATGGATTTACGAAAGGTAAATCATGTCTGACAAATCTGATAGAATTTTTCGAGGATGTAACTAGTAGAGTGGATAAGGGAGAACCAGTGGATGTGTTATATCTAGACTTTCAGAAGGCTTTCGACAAGGTCCCGCATAAGAGATTAGCATACAAACTTAAAGCACACGGTATTGGGGGTTCAGTATTGATGTGGATAGAGAACTGGCTAGCAGACAGGAGGCAAAGGGTAGGAGTAAACGGGTCCTTTTCAGAATGGCAGGCAGTGACTAGTGGGGTGCCGCAAGGCTCAGTGCTGGGACCCCAGCTATTTACAATATATATTAATGATTTGGACGAGGGAATTCAATGCAACATCTCCAAATTTGCAGATGATACCAAGCTGGGGGGTATAGTTAGGTGTGAGGAGGATGCTTGGAGGCTGCAGGGTGATTTGGATAGGCTGAGTGAATGGGCAGATGCATGGCAGATGCAGTACAATGTGGATAAATGTGAGGTTATCCACTTTGGTGGCAACAACATGAGGGTAGACTATTATCTGAATGGTGGCAGATTAGGTAAGGGGGAGATGCAACGAGACCTGGGTGTCATGGTACACCAGTCATTGAAAGTAGGCATGCAGGTGCAGCAGGCAGTGAAGAAAGCAAATGGTATGTTAGCATTCATAGCGAAAGGATTTGAGTATAGGAGCAGGGAGGTTCTACTGCAGTTGTACAGGGTTTTGGTGAGGCCACACCTGGAGTACTGCGTACAGTTTTGGTCTCCAAATCTGAGGAAAGACATCCTTGCCATAGAGGGGGTACAGAGAAGATTCACCAGACTGATTCCTGGGATGTCAGGACTTTCATATGAGGAAAGATTGGATAGACTCGGTTTGTACTCGATGGAATTTAGAAGATTGAGGGGGGATCTTATAGAAACCTACAAAATTCTTAAGGGGTTGGACAAGCTAGATGCTGGAAGATTGTTCCCGATGTTGGGGGAGTCCAGAACAAGGGGTCACAGTCTAAGGATAAGGGGGAATTCCTTTAGGACCGAAATGAGGAAAACATTCTTTACACAGAGAGTGGTGAGTCTCTGGAATTCTCTGCCACAGAAGGTAGTTGAGGCCAGTTCATTGGCTATATTTAAGAGGGCGTTAGATGTGGCACTTGTGGCTAAAGGGATCAGGGGGTATGGAGAGAAGGCAGGTACGGGATACTGAGTTGGATGATCAGCCATGATCACATTGAATGGCGGTGCAGGCTCGAAGGGCCGAATGGCCTACTCCTGCACCTATTTTCTATGTTTGCTATATTTAAGAGGGCGTTAGATGTGGCACTTGTGGCTAAAGGGATCAGTGGGTATGGAGAGAAGGCAGGTACGGGATACTGAGTTGGATGATCAGCCATGATCACATTGAATGGCGGTGCAGGCTCGAAGGGCCGAATGGCCTACTCCTGCACCTATTTTCTATGTTTCTATGTTTCTATGTTTCTATGTTTCTATGTTTGCGTCTAGCGGAGTGGGTTTGAGTCTAGCGGAGTGGGTTTGGGTCTAGCGGAGTGGGTTTGGTGTAGCGGAGTGGGTTTGCATCTAGCCGAATGGGTTTAGATCTAGCCGAGTGGTTTTGGGTCTAGCCGAATAGGTTTGGGTCTAGCGGAGTGGGTTTGGGTCTAGCCAAGTGGGTTTGGGACTTGCCGAGTGGGTTTGCGTCTAGCGGAGTGGGTTTGAGTCTAGCGGAGTGGGTTTGGGTCTAGCGGAGTGGGTTTGGTGTAGCGGAGTGGGTTTGGGTCTAGCGGAGTGGGTTTGGGTCTAGCCGAGTGGGTTTGGGTCTAGCCGAGTGGGTTGGGTCTAGCCCAGTGGGTTTAGGTCTAGCGGAGTGGGTTTGCGTCTAGCCGAATGGGTTTGGATCTAGCCGAGTGGTTTTGAGTCTAGCCGAATAGGTTTGGGTCTAGCGGAGTGGGTTTGGGTCTAGCCGAGTGGGTTTGGGTGTAGCCGAGTGGGTTTGGGTGTAGCCGAGTGGGTTTGGGTCTAGCCGAGTGGGTTTGGGTCTAGCCGAGTGGGTTTGGGTGTAGCCCAGTGGGTTTGGGTCTAGCCGAGTGGGTTTGCGTCTAGCCGAGTGGGTTTGGGTCTAGCCGAGTGGGTTTGGGTCTAGCGGAGTGGGTTTGCGTGTAGCCGAGTGGGTGTGGGTGTAGCCGAGTGGGTTTGGGTCTAGCCGAGTGGGTTTGGGTCTAGCCGAGTGGGTGTGGGACTAGCCGAGTGGGTTTGGGTCTAGCGGAGTGGGTTTGATTCTAGCAGAGTGGGTTTGGGTCTAGCGGAGTGGGTTTGGTGTAGCGGAGTGGGGTTGTGTCTAGCCGAATGGGTTTGGATCTAGCCGAGTGGTTTTGGGTCTAGCCGAATAGGTTTGGGTCTAGCAGAGTGGGTTTGGGTCTAGCCGAGTGGGTTTGGGTCTAGCCGAGTGGATTTGGGTCTGGCCGAGTGGGTTTGGGTCTAGCCGAGTGGGTTTGTGTCTAGCCGAGTGGGTTTGGGTCTAGCCGAGTGGGTTTGGGTCTAGCCGAGTGGGTTTGGGACTAGCCGAGTGGCTTTGCGTCTAGCGGAGTGGGTTTGAGTCTAGCGGAGTGGGTTTGGGTCCAGCGGAGTGGGTTTGGTGTAGCGGAGTGGGTTTGCATCTAGCCGAATGGGTTTAGATCTAGCCGAGTGGTTTTGGGTCTTGCCGAATAGGTTTGGGTCTAGCGGAGTGGGTTTGGGTCTAGCTGAGTGGGTTTGGGTGTAGCCGAGTGGGTTTGGGTCTAGCCGAGTGGGTTTGGGTCCAGCCGAGTGGGTTTGGGTCTAGCCGAGTGGGATTGGGTCTAGCCGAGTGGGTTTGGGTTCAGCCGAGTGGGTTTGGGTCTAGCCGAGTGGGTTTGGGTCTAACCGAGTGGGTTTGGGTCTAGCCGAGTGGGTTTGGGTTCAGCCGAGTGGGTTTGGGTGTAGCCGAGTGGGTTTGCGTCTTGCCGAGTGGGTTTGGGTGTAGCCGAGTGGGTTTGTGTCTCGCCGAGTGGGTTTGTGTCTAGCCGACTGGGTTTGGGTCTAGCCGAGTGGATTTGGGACTAGCCGAGTGGGTTTGCGTCTAGCGGAGTGGGTTTGAGTCTAGCGGAGTGTGTTTGGGTCTAGCGGAGTGGGTTTGGTGTAGCGGAGTGGGTTTGGGTCTAGCGGAGTGGGTTTGGGTCTAGCCGAGTGGGTTTGGGTCTAGCCGAGTGGGTTGGGTCTAGCCCAGTGGGTTTAGGTCTAGCGGAGTGGGTTTGCGTCTAGCCGAATGGGTTTGGATCTAGCGGAGTGGGTTTGGGTCTAGCCGAGTGGGTTTGGGTGTAGCCGAGTGGGTTTGGGTGTAGCCGAGTGGGTTTGTGTGTAGCCGAGTGGGTTTGGGTGTAGCCGAGTGGGTTTGGGTGTAGCCGAGTGGGTTTGGGTGTAGCCGAGTGTGTTTGGGTCTAGCCGAGTGGGTTTGGGTCTAGCCGAGTGGGTTTGGGTCTAGCCGAATGGGTTTGGGTCTAGCCGAGTGGGTTTGGGTCTAGCCCAGTGGGTTTGGGTTTAGCCGAGTGGGTTTGGGTCTAGCCGAGTGGGTTTGGGTCTAGCCGAGTGGGTTTGGGTCTAGCCGAGTGGGTTTGGGTCTAGACGAGTGGGTTTGGGTGTAGCCGAGTGGGTTTGGGTCTAGCTGAGTGGGTTTGGGACTAGCCGAGTGGCTTTGCGTCTAGCGAAGTGGGTTTGAGTCTAGCGGAGTGGGTTTGGGTCTAGCGGAGTGGGTTTGGTGTAGCGGAGTGGGTTTGCGTCTAGCCGAATGGGTTTGGATCTAGCCGAGTGGTTTTGGGTCTAGCCGAATAGGTTTGGGTCTAGCGGAGTGGGTTTGGGTCTAGCCGAGTGGGTTTGGGTCTAGCCGAGTGGGTTTAGGTCTAGCCGAGTGGGTTTGGGTGTAGCCGAGTGGGTTTGGGTCTTGCCGAGTGGGTTTGGGTGTAGCCGAGTGGGTTTGTGTCTCGCCGAGTGGGTTTGGGTCTAGCCGAGTGGGTTTGGGTCTAGCCAAGTGTGTTTGGGACTAGCCGAGTGGGTTTGCGTCTAGCGGAGTGGGTTTGAGTCTAGCGGAGTGGGTTTGGGTCTAGCGGAGTGGGTTTGGTGTAGCGGAGTGGGTTTGGGTCTAGCGGAGTGGGTTTGGGTCTAGCCGAGTGGGTTTGGGTCTAACCGAGTGGGTTGGGTCTAGCCCAGTGGGTTTAGGTCTAGCGGAGTGGGTTTGCGTCTGGCCGAATGGGTTTGGATCTAGCCGAGTGGTTTTGGGTCTAGCCGAATAGGTTTGGGTCTAGCGGAGTGGGTTTGGGTCTAGCCGAGTGGGTTTGGGTGTAGCCGAGTGGGTTTGGGTGTAGCCGAGTGGGTTTGGGTCTAGCCGAGTGGGTTTGGGTCTAGCCGAGTGGGTTTGGGTGTAGCCCAGTGGGTTTGGGTCTAGCCGAGTGGGTTTGGGTGTAGCCGAGTGGGTTTGGGTCTCGCGGAGTGGGTTTGGGTCTAGCCGAGTGGGTTGGGTCTAGCCCAGTGGGTTTAGGTCTAGCGGAGTGGGTTTGCGTCTAGCCGAATGGGTTTGGATCTCGCCGAGTGGTTTTGGGTCTAGCCGAATAGGTTTGGGTCTAGCGGAGTGGGTTTGGGTCTAGCCGAGTGGGTTTGGGTGTAGCCGAGTGGGTTTGGGTGTAGCCGAGTGGGTTTGTGTGTAGCCGAGTGGGTTTGGGTGTAGCCGAGTGGGTTTGGGTGTAGCCGAGTGGGTTTGGGTGTAGCCGAGTGTGTTTGGGTCTAGCCGAGTGGGTTTGGGTCTAGCCGAGTGGGTTTGGGTCTAGCCGAGTGGGTTTGGGTCTAGCCGAGTGGGTTTGGGTCTAGCCGAGTGGGTTTGGGTCTAGCCCAGTGGGTTTGGGTCTAGCCGAGTGGGTTTGGGTCTAGCCGAGTGGGTTTGGGTCTAGCCGAGTGGGTTTGGGTCTAGCCGAGTGGGTTTGGGTCTTGTCGAGTGGGTTTGGGTGTAGCCGAGTGGGTTTGGGTCTCGCCGAGTGGGTTTGGGTCTAGCCGAGTGGGTTTGGGTCTAGCCGAGTGGGTTTGGGACTAGCCGAGTGGGATTGAACGGATTGTAGGCCGATAAATCCCCAGGGCCAGATAGTCTGCATCCCAGAGTACTCAAGGAGGTAGCCACAGAAATAGTGGATGCATTAGTGATAATTTTTCAAAATTCCTTAGATTCTGGAGTAGTTCCTGAGGATTGGAGGGTAGCTAATGTAACCCCACTTTTTAAAAAAGGAGGGAGAGAGAAAGCGGGGAATTACAGACCAGTTAGTCTAACATCGGTAGTGGGGAAACTGCTAGAGTCAGTTATTAAAGATGGGATAGCAGCGCATTTGGAAAGTGGTGAAATCATTGGACAAAGTCAGCATGGATTTACGAAAGGTAAATCATGTCTGACAAATCTGATAGAATTTTTCGAGGATGTAACTAGTAGAGTGGATAAGGGAGAACCAGTGGATGTGTTATATCTAGACTTTCAGAAGGCTTTCGACAAGGTCCCGCATAAGAGATTAGCATACAAACTTTGCACACGGTATTGGGGGTTCAGTATTGATGTGGATAGAGAACTGGCTAGCAGACAGGAGGGAAAGGGTAGGAGTAAACGGGTCCTTTTCAGAATGGCAGGCAGTGACTAGTGGGGTGCCGCAAGGCTCAGTGCTGGGACCCCAGCTATTTACAATATATATTAATGATTTGGACGAGGGAATTCAATGCAACATCTCCAAATTTGCAGATGATACCAAGCTGGGGGGTATAGTTAGGTGTGAGGAGGATGCTTGGAGGCTGCAGGGTGATTTGGATAGGCTGAGTGAATGGGCAGATGCATGGCAGATGCAGTACAATGTGGATAAATGTGAGGTTATCCACTTTGGTGGCAAAAACATGAGGGTAGACTATTATCTGAATGGTGGCAGATTAGGTAAGGGGGAGATGCAACGAGACCTGGGTGTCATGGTACACCAGTCATTGAAAGTAGGCATGCAGGTGCAGCAGGCAGTGAAGAAAGCAAATGGTATGTTAGCATTCATAGCGAAAGGATTTGAGTATAGGAGCAGGGAGGTTCTACTGCAGTTGTACAGGGTTTTTGTGAGGCCACACCTGGAGTACTGCGTACAGTTTTGGTCTCCAAATCTGAGGAAAGACATCCTTGCCATAGAGGGGGTACAGAGAAGATTCACCAGACTGATTCCTGGGATGTCAGGACTTTCATATGAGGAAAGATTGGATAGACTCGGTTTGTACTCGATGGAATTTAGAAGATTGAGGGGGGATCTTATAGAAACCTACAAAATTCTTAAGGGGTTGGACAAGCTAGATGCTGGAAGATTGTTCCCGATGTTGGGGGAGTCCAGAACAAGGGGTCACAGTCTAAGGATAAGGGGGAATTCCTTTAGGACCGAAATGAGGAAAACATTCTTTACACAGAGAGTGGTGAGTCTCTGGAATTCTCTGCCACAGAAGGTAGTTGAGGCCAGTTCATTGGCTATATTTAAGAGGGCGTTAGATGTGGCACTTGTGGCTAAAGGGATCAGGGGGTATGGAGAGAAGGCAGGTACGGGATACTGAGTTGGATGATCAGCCATGATCACATTGAATGGCGGTGCAGGCTCGAAGGGCCGAATGGCCTACTCCTGCACCTATTTTCTATGTTTGCTATATTTAAGAGGGCGTTAGATGTGGCACTTGTGGCTAAAGGGATCAGGGGGTATGGAGAGAAGGCAGGTACGGGATACTGAGTTGGATGATCAGCCATGATCACATTGAATGGCGGTGCAGGCTCGAAGGGCCGAATGGCCTACTCCTGCACCTATTTTCTATGTTTCTATGTTTCTATGTTTCTATGTTTCTATGTTTGCGTCTAGCGGAGTGGGTTTGAGTCTAGCGGAGTGGGTTTGGGTCTAGCGGAGTGGGTTTGGTGTAGCGGAGTGGGTTTGGGTCTAGCGGAGTGGGTTTGGGTCTAGCCGAGTGGGTTTGGGTCTAGCCGAGTGGGTTTGGGTCTAGCCGATTGGGTTTGGGACTGGCCGATTGGGTTTGGGTCTAGCGGAGTGGGTTTGAGTCTAGCGGAGTGGGTTTGGGTCTAGCAGAGTGGGTTTGGTGTAGCGGAGTGGGTTTGTGTCTAGCCGAATGGGTTTGGATCTAGCCGAGTGGTTTTGGGTCTAGCCGAATAGGTTTGGGTTCAGCAGAGTGGGTTTGGGTCTAGCCGAGTGGGTTTGGGTCTAGCCGAGTGGGTTTGGGTCTAGCCGAGTGGGTTTGGGTCTAGCCGAGTGGGTTTGGGTCTAGCCGAGTGGGTTTGGGTCTAGACGAGTGGGATTGGGTCTAGCCGAGTGGGTTTGGGTCTAGCCGAGTGGGGTTGGGACTAGCCGAGTGGCTTTGCGTCTAGCGGAGTGGGTTTGAGTCTAGCGGAGTGGGTTTGGGTCTAGCGGAGTGGGTTTGGTGTAGCGGAGTGGGTTTGCGTCTAGCCGAATGGGTTTGGATCTAGCCGAGTGGTTTTGGGTCTAGCCGAATAGGTTTGGGTCTAGCGGAGTGGGTTTGGGTCTAGCCGAGTGGGTTTGGGTCTAGCCGAGTGGGTTTGGGTCTAGCCGAGTGGGGTTGGGACTAGCCGAGTGGCTTTGCGTCTAGCGGAGTGGGTTTGAGTCTAGCGGAGTGGGTTTGGGTCTAGCGGAGTGGGTTTGGTGTAGCGGAGTGGGTTTGCGTCTAGCCGAATGGGTTTGGATCTAGCCGAGTGGTTTTGGGTCTAGCCGAATAGGTTTGGGTCTAGCGGAGTGGGTTTGGGTCTAGCCGAGTGGGTTTGGGTGTAGCCGAGTGGGTTTGGGTCTAGCCGAGTGGGTTTGGGTCCAGTCGAGTGGGTTTGGGTCTAGCCGAGTGGGTTTGCGTCTAGACGAGTGGGTTTTGGTCTAGCCGAGTGGGTTTGGGTCTAGCCGATTGGGTTTGGGACTGGCCGAGTGGGTTTGCGTCTAGCGGAGGGTTTGAGTCTAGCGGAGTGGGTTTGGGTCTAGCGGAGTGGGTTTGGTGTAGCGGAGTGGGTTTGCGTCTAGCCGAATGGGTTTGAGTCTAGCGGAGTGGGTTTGGGTCTAGCCGAGTGGGTTTGGGTGTAGCCGAGTGGTTTTGGGTCTAGCCGAGTGGGTTTGGGTCTAGCAGAGTGGGTTTGGGACTAGCCGAGTGGGTTTGGGTCTAGCGGAGTGGGTTTGAGTCTAGCGGAGTGGGTTTGGGTCTAGCGGAGTGGGTTTGGTGTAGCGGAGTGGGTTTGTGTCTAGCCGAATGGGTTTGGATCTAGCCGAGTGGTTTTGGGTCTAGCCGAATAGGTTTGGGTTCAGCAGAGTGGGTTTGGGTCTAGCCGAGTGGGTTTGGGTCTAGCCGAGTGGGTTTGGGTCTAGCCGAGTGGGTTTGGGTCTAGCCGAGTGGGTTTGGGTCTAGCCGAGTGGGTTTGGGTCTAGACGAGTGGGATTGGGTCTAGCCGAGTGGGTTTGGGTCTAGCCGAGTGGGGTTGGGACTAGCCGAGTGGCTTTGCGTCTAGCGGAGTGGGTTTGAGTCTAGCGGAGTGGGTTTGGGTCTAGCGGAGTGGGTTTGGTGTAGCGGAGTGGGTTTGCGTCTAGCTGAATGGGTTTGGATCTAGCCGAGTGGTTTTGGGTCTAGCCGAATAGGTTTGGGTCTAGCGGAGTGGGTTTGGGTCTAGCCGAGTGGGTTTGGGTGTAGCCGAGTGGGTTTGGGTCTAGCCGAGTGGGTTTGGGTCCAGCCGAGTGGGTTTGGGTCTAGCTGAGTGGGTTTGGGTCTAGCGGAGTGGGTTTGGGTCTAGCGGAGTGGGTTTGGGTCTAGCGGAGTGGGTTTTGGTCTAGCGGAGTGGGTTTGCGTCTAGCGCAATGGGTTTGGGTCAAGCGGAGTGGGTTTGGGTCTTGGCGAGTGGGTTTGGGCCTAGCCGAGTGGGTTTGGGTCTAGCCGAGTGGGTTTGGGTCTAGCCAAGTGGGTTTGGGTCTAGCCGAGTGGGTTTGGGTCTAGCGGAGTGGGTTTGGGTCTAGCGGAGTGGGTTTGGGTCTAGCGGAGTGGGTTTGGGTCTAGCCGAATAGGTTTGGGTCTAGCGGAGTGGGTTTGGGTCTAGCCGAGTGGGTTTGGGTGTAGCCGAGTGGGTTTGGGTCTAGCCGAGTGGGTTTGGGTCTAGCAGAGTGGGTTTGGGACTAGCCGAGTGGGTTTGGGTCTAGCGGAGTGGGTTTGAGTCTAGCGGAGTGGGTTTGGGTCTAGCGGAGTGGGTTTGGTGTAGTGGAGTGGGTTTGTGTCCAGCCGAATGGGTTTGGATCTAGCCGAGTGGTTTTGGGTCTAGCCGAATAGGTTTGGGTCTAGCAGAATGGGTTTGGGTCTAGCCGAGTGGGTTTGGGACTAGCCGAGTGGGTTTGGGTCTAGCCGAGTGGGTTTGGGTCTAGCCGAGCGGGTTTGGGTCTAGCCGAGTGGGTTTGGGTCTAGCCGAGTGGGTTTGGGTCTAGACGAGTGGGTTTGGGTCTAGCCGAGTGGGTTTGGGTCTAGCCGAGTGGGGTTGGGACTAGCCGAGTGGCTTTGGGTCTAGCGGAGTGGGTTTGGGTCTAGCGGAGTGGGTTTGCGTCTAGCGCAGTGGGTTTGGGTCAAGCGGGGTGGGTTTGGGTCTAGCCGAGTGGGTTTGGGCCTAGCCGAGTGGGTTTGGGTCTAGCCGAGTGGGTTTGGGTCTAGCCAAGTGGGTTTGGGTCTAGCCGAGTGGGTTTGGGTCTAGCGGAGTGGGTTTGGGTCTAGCGGAGTGGGTTTGGGTCTAGCGGAGTGGGTTTGGGTCTAGCCGAATAGGTTTGGGTCTAGCGGAGTGGGTTTGGGTCTAGCCGAGTGGGTTTGGGTGTAGCCGAGTGGGTTTGGGTCTAGCCGAGTGGGTTTGGGTCTAGCAGAGTGGGTTTGGGACTAGCCGAGTGGGTTTGGGTCTAGCGGAGTGGGTTTGAGTCTAGCGGAGTGGGTTTGGGTCTAGCGGAGTGGGTTTGGTGTAGTGGAGTGGGTTTGTGTCCAGCCGAATGGGTTTGGATCTAGCCGAGTGGTTTTGGGTCTAGCCGAATAGGTTTGGGTCTAGCAGAATGGGTTTGGGTCTAGCCGAGTGGGTTTGGGTCTAGCCGAGTGGGTTTGGGTCTAGCCGAGTGGGTTTGGGTCTAGCCCAGCGGGTTTGGGTCTAGCCGAGTGGGTTTGGGTCTAGCCGAGTGGGTTTGGGTCTAGACGAGTGGGTTTGGGTCTAGCCGAGTGGGTTTGGGTCTAGCCGAGTGGGGTTGGGACTAGCCGAGTGGCTTTGCGTCTAGCGGAGTGGGTTTGAGTCTAGCGGAGTGGGTTTGGGTCTAGCGGAGTGGGTTTGGTGTAGCGGAGTGGGTTTGCTTCTAGCCGAATGAGTTTGGATCTAGCCGAGTGGTTTTGGGTCCAGCCGAATAGGTTTGGGTCTAGCGGAGTGGGTTTGGGTCTAGCCGAGTGGGTTTGGGTGTAGCCGAGTGGGTTTGGGTCTAGCCGAGTGGGTTTGGGTCCAGCCGAGTGGGTTTGGGTCTAGCTGAGTGGGTTTGGGTCTAGCGGAGTGGGTTTGGGTCTAGCGGAGTGGGTTTGGGTCTAGCGGAGTGGGTTTGGGTCTAGCGGAGTGGGTTTGGTGTAGCGGAGTGGGTTTGCGTCTAGCCAAATGGGTTTGGATCTAGCCGAGTGGTTTTGGGTCTAGCCGAATAGGTTTGAGTCTAGCGGAGTGGGTTTGGGTCTAGCCGAGTGGGTTTGGGTGTAGCCGAGTGGTTTTGGGTCTAGCCGAGTGGGTTTGGGTCCAGCAGAGTGGGTTTGGGACTAGCCGAGTGGGTTTGGGTCTAGCGGAGTGGGTTTGAGTCTAGCTTAGTGGGTTTGGGTCCAGCGGAGTGGGTTTGGTGTAGCGGAGTGGGTTTGTGTCTAGCCGAATGGGTTTGGATCTAGCCGAGTGGTTTTGGGTCTAGCCGAATAGGTTTGGGTTCAGCAGAGTGGGTTTGGGTCTAGCCGAGTGGGTTTGGGTCTAGCCGAGTGGGTTTGGGACTAGCCGAGTGGGTTTGGGTCTAGCCGAGTGGGTTTGGGTCTAGCCGAGTGGGTTTGGGTCTAGACGAGTGGGATTGGGTCTAGCCGAGTGGGGTTGGGACTAGCCGAGTGGCTTTGGGTCTAGCGGAGTGGGTTTGGGTCTAGCGGAGTGGGTTTGCGTCTAGCGCAGTGGGTTTGGGTCAAGCGGAGTGGGTTTGGGTCTAGCCGAGTGGGTTTGGGCCTAGCCGAGTGGGTTTGGGTCTAGCCGAGTGGGTTTGGGTCTAGCCAAGTGGGTTTGGGTCTAGCCGAGTGGGTTTGGGTCTAGCGGAGTGGGTTTGGGTCTAGCGGAGTGGGTTTGGGTCTAGCGGAGTGGGTTTGGGTCTAGCCGAATAGGTTTGGGTCTAGCGGAGTGGGTTTGGGTCTAGCCGAGTGGGTTTGGGTGTAGCCGAGTGGGTTTGGGTCTAGCCGAGTGGGTTTGGGTCTAGCAGAGTGGGTTTGGGACTAGCCGAGTGGGTTTGGGTCTAGCGGAGTGGGTTTGAGTCTAGCGGAGTGGGTTTGGGTCTAACGGAGTGGGTTTGGTGTAGTGGAGTGGGTTTGTGTCCAGCCGAATGGGTTTGGATCTAGCCGAGTGGTTTTGGGTCTAGCCGAATAGGTTTGGGTCTAGCAGAATGGGTTTGGGTCTAGCCGAGTGGGTTTGGGTCTAGCCGAGTGGGTTTGGGTCTAGCCGAGTGGGTTTGGGTCTAGCCCAGCGGGTTTGGGTCTAGCCGAGTGGGTTTGGGTCTAGCCGAGTGGGTTTGGGTCTAGACGAGTGGGTTTGGGTCTAGCCGAGTGGGTTTGGGTCTAGCCGAGTGGGGTTGGGACTAGCCGAGTGGCTTTGCGTCTAGCGGAGTGGGTTTGAGTCTAGCGGAGTGGGTTTGGGTCTAGCGGAGTGGGTTTGGTGTAGCGGAGTGGGTTTGCTTCTAGCCGAATGAGTTTGGATCTAGCCGAGTGGTTTTGGGTCCAGCCGAATAGGTTTGGGTCTAGCGGAGTGGGTTTGGGTCTAGCCGAGTGGGTTTGGGTGTAGCCGAGTGGGTTTGGGTCTAGCCGAGTGGGTTTGGGTCCAGCCGAGTGGGTTTGGGTCTAGCTGAGTGGGTTTGGGTCTAGCGGAGTGGGTTTGGGTCTAGCGGAGTGGGTTTGGGTCCAGCGGAGTGGGTTTGGGTCTAGCGGAGTGGGTTTGGTGTAGCGGAGTGGGTTTGCGTCTAGCCAAATGGGTTTGGATCTAGCCGAGTGGTTTTGGGTCTAGCCGAATAGGTTTGAGTCTAGCGGAGTGGATTTGGGTCTAGCCGAGTGGGTTTGGGTGTAGCCGAGTGGTTTTGGGTCTAGCCGAGTGGGTTTGGGTCCAGCAGAGTGGGTTTGGGACTAGCCGAGTGGGTTTGGGTCTAGCGGAGTGGGTTTGAGTCTAGCGGAGTGGGTTTGGGTCTAGCGGAGTGGGTTTGGTGTAGCGGAGTGGGTTTGTGTCTAGCCGAATGGGTTTGGATCTAGCCGAGTGGTTTTGGGTCTAGCCGAATAGGTTTGGGTTCAGCAGAGTGGGTTTGGGTCTAGCCGAGTGGGTTTGGGTCTAGCCGAGTGGGTTTGGGACTAGCCGAGTGGGTTTGGGTCTAGCCGAGTGGGTTTGGGTCTAGCCGAGTGGGTTTGGGTCTAGACGAGTGGGATTGGGTCTAGCCGAGTGGGTTTGGGTCTAGCCGAGTGGGGTTGGGACTAGCCGAGTGGCTTTTCGTCTAGCGGAGTGGGTTTGAGTCTAGCGGAGTGGGTTTGGGTCTAGCGGAGTGGGTTTGGTGTAGCGGAGTGGGTTTGCGTCTAGCCGAATGGGTTTGGATCTAGCCGAGTGGTTTTGGGTCTAGCCAAATAGGTTTGGGTCTAGCGGAGTGGGTTTGGGTCTAGCCGAGTGGGTTTGGGTGTAGCCGAGTGGGTTTGGGTCTAGTCGAGTGGGTTTGGGTCCAGCCGAGTGGGTTTGGGTCTAGCTGAGTGGGTTTGGGTCTAGCGGAGTGGGTTTGGGTCTAGCGGAGTGGGTTTGGGTCTAGCGGAGTGGGTTTTGGTCTAGCGGAGTGGGTTTGCGTCTAGCGCAGTGGGTTTGGGTCAAGCGGAGTGGGTTTGGGTCTAGCCGAGTGGGTTTGGGCCTAGCCGAGTGGGTTTGGGTCTAGCCGAGTGGGTTTGGGTCTAGCCAAGTGGGTTTGGGTCTAGCCGAGTGGGTTTGGGTCTAGCGGAGTGGGTTTGGGTCTAGCGGAGTGGGTTTGGGTCTAGCGGAGTGGGTTTGGGTCTAGCCGAATAGGTTTGGGTCTAGCGGAGTGGGTTTGGGTCTAGCCGAGTGGGTTTGGGTGTAGCCGAGTGGGTTTGGGTCTAGCCGAGTGGGTTTGGGTCTAGCAGAGTGGGTTTGGGACTAGCCGAGTGGGTTTGGGTCTAGCGGAGTGGGTTTGAGTCTAGCGGAGTGGGTTTGGGTCTAGCGGAGTGGGTTTGGTGTAGTGGAGTGGGTTTGTGTCCAGCCGAATGGGTTTGGATCTAGCCGAGTGGTTTTGGGTCTAGCCGAATAGGTTTGGGTCTAGCCGAGTGGGTTTGGGTCTAGCCGAGTGGGTTTGGGTCTGGCCGAGCGGGTTTGGGTCTAGCCGAGTGGGTTTGGGTCTAGCCGAGTGGGTTTGGGTCTAGACGAGTGGGTTTGGGTCTAGCCGAGTGGGTTTGGGTCTAGCCGAGTGGGGTTGGGACTAGCCGAGTGGCTTTGGGTCTAGCGGAGTGGGTTTGGGTCTAGCGGAGTGGGTTTGCGTCTAGCGCAGTGGGTTTGGGTCAAGCGGAGTGGGTTTGGGTCTAGCCGAGTGGGTTTGGGCCTAGCCGAGTGGGTTTGGGTCTAGCCGAGTGGGTTTGGGTCTAGCCAAGTGGGTTTGGGTCTAGCCGAGTGGGATTGGGTCTAGCGGAGTGGGTTTGGGTCTAGCGGAGTGGGTTTGGGTCTAGCGGAGTGGGTTTGGGTCTAGCCGAATAGGTTTGGGTCTAGCGGAGTGGGTTTGGGTCTAGCCGAGTGGGTTTGGGTGTAGCCGAGTGGGTTTGGGTCTAGCCGAGTGGGTTTGGGTCTAGCAGAGTGGGTTTGGGACTAGCCGAGTGGGTTTGGGTCTAGCGGAGTGGGTTTGAGTCTAGCGGAGTGGGTTTGGGTCTAGCGGAGTGGGTTTGGTGTAGTGGAGTGGGTTTGTGTCCAGCCGAATGGGTTTGGATCTAGCCGAGTGGTTTTGGGTCTAGCCGAATAGGTTTGGGTCTAGCAGAATGGGTTTGGGTCTAGCCGAGTGGGTTTGGGTCTAGCCGAGTGGGTTTGGGTCTAGCCGAGTGGGTTTGGGTCTAGCCGAGCGGGTTTGGGTCTAGCCGAGTGGGTTTGGGTCTAGCCGAGTGGGTTTGGGTCTAGACGAGTGGGTTTGGGTCTAGCTGAGTGGGTTTGGGTCTAGCCGAGTGGGGTTGGGACTAGCCGAGTGGCTTTGCGTCTAGCGGAGTGGGTTTGAGTCTAGCGGAGTGTGTTTGGGTCTAGCGGAGTGGGTTTGGTGTAGCGGAGTGGGTTTGCTTCTAGCCGAATGAGTTTGGATCTAGACGAGTGGTTTTGGGTCCAGCCGAATAGGTTTGGGTCTAGCGGAGTGGGTTTGGGTCTAGCCGAGTGGGTTTGGGTGTAGCCGAGTGGGTTTGGGTCTAGCCGAGTGGGTTTGGGTCCAGCCGAGTGGGTTTGGGTCTAGCTGAGTGGGTTTGGGTCTAGCGGAGTGGGTTTGGGTCTAGCGGAGTGGGTTTGGGTCTAGCGGAGTGGGTTTGGGTCTAGCGGAGTGGGTTTGCGTCTAGCGGAGTGGGTTTTGGTCAAGCGGAGTGGGTTTGGGTCTAGCCGAGTGGGTTTGGGCCTAGCCGAGTGGGTTTGGGTCTAGCCGAGTGGGTTTGGGTCTAGCCCATTGGGTTTGGGTCTAGCCGAGGGGGTTTGTGTCTAGCGGAGTGGGTTTGGGTCTAGCGGAGTGGGTTTGGGTCTAGCGGAGTGGGTTTGGGTTTAGCCGAATAGGTTTGGGTCTAGCTGAGTGGGTTTGGTTCTAGCCGAGTGGGTTTGGGTGTAGCCGAGTGGGTTTGGGTGTGGCCGAGTGGGTTTGGGTCTTGCCTTGTGGGTTTGGGCCTAGCCGAGTGGGTTTGGGTCTAGCCGAGCGGGTTTGGGTGTAGCCGAGTGGGTTTGGGTCTACCCGAGTGGGTTTGGGTCTAGCAGAGTGGGTTTGGGACTAGCCGAGTGGGTTTGGGTCTAGCGGAGTGGGTTTGAGTCTAGCGGAGTGGGTTTGGGTCTAGCGGAGTGGGTTTGGTGTAGTGGAGTGGGTTTGTGTCCAGCCGAATGGGTTTGGATCTAGCCGAGTGGTTTTGGGTCTAGCCGAATAGGTTTGGGTCTAGCAGAATGGGTTTGGGTCTAGCCGAGTGGGTTTGGGTCTAGCCGAGTGGGTTTGGGTCTAGCCGAGTGGGTTTGGGTCTAGCCGAGCGGGTTTGGGTCTAGCCGAGTGGGTTTGGGTCTAGCCGAGTGGGTTTGGGTCTAGACGAGTGGGTTTGGGTCTAGCTGAGTGGGTTTGGGTCTAGCCGAGTGGGGTTGGGACTAGCCGAGTGGCTTTGCGTCTAGCGGAGTGGGTTTGAGTCTAGCGGAGTGTGTTTGGGTCTAGCGGAGTGGGTTTGGTGTAGCGGAGTGGGTTTGCTTCTAGCCGAATGAGTTTGGATCTAGCCGAGTGGTTTTGGGTCCAGCCGAATAGGTTTGGGTCTAGCCGAGTGGGTTTGGGTGTAGCCGAGTGGGTTTGGGTCTAGCCGAGTGGGTTTGGGTCCAGCCGAGTGGGTTTGGGTCTAGCTGAGTGGGTTTGGGTCTAGCGGAGTGGGTTTGGGTCAAGCGGAGTGGGTTTGGGTCTAGCCAAATAGGTTTGGGTCTAGCGGAGTGGGTTTGCGTCTAGCCGAGTGGGTTTGGGTGTAGCCGAGTGGGTTTGGGTCTAGCCGAGTGGGTTTGGGTCTAGCAGAGTGGGCTTGGGACTAGCCGAGTGGGTTTGGGTCTAGCGGAGTGGGTTTGAGTCTAGCGGAGTGGGTTTGGGTCTAGCGGAGTGGGTTTGGTGTAGTGGAGTGGGTTTGTGTCCAGCCGAATGGGTTTGGATCTAGCCGAGTGGTTTTGGGTCTAGCCGAATAGGTTTGGGTCTAGCCGAGTGGGTTTGGGTCTAGCCGAGTGGGTTTGGGTCTAGCCGAGTGGGTTTGGGTCTAGCCGAGTGGGTTTGGGTCTAGCCGAGCGGGTTTGGGTCTAGCCGAGTGGGTTTGGGTCTAGCCGAGTGGGTTTGGGTCTAGACGAGTGGGTTTGGGTCTAGCTGAGTGGGTTTGGGTCTAGCCGAGTGGGGTTGGGACTAGCCGAGTGGCTTTGCGTCTAGCGGAGTGGGTTTGAGTCTAGCGGAGTGTGTTTGGGTCTAGCGGAGTGGGTTTGGTGTAGCGGAGTGGGTTTGCTTCTAGCCGAATGAGTTTGGATCTAGACGAGTGGTTTTGGGTCCAGCCGAATAGGTTTGGGTCTAGCGGAGTGGGTTTGGGTCTAGCCGAGTGGGTTTGGGAGTAGCCGAGTGGGTTTGGGTCTAGCCGAGTGGGTTTGGGTCCAGCCGAGTGGGTTTGGGTCTAGCTGAGTGGGTTTGGGTCTAGCGGAGTGGGTTTGGGTCTAGCGGAGTGGGTTTGAGTCTAGCGGAGTGGGTTTGCGTCTAGCGGAGTGGGTTTTGGTCAAGCGGAGTGGGTTTGGGTCTAGCCGAGTGGGTTTGGGCCTAGCCGAGTGGGTTTGGGTCTAGCCGAGTGGGTTTGGGTCTAGCCCATTGGGTTTGGGTCTAGCCGAGGGGGTTTGTGTCTAGCGGAGTGGGTTTGGGTCTAGCGGAGTGGGTTTGGGTCTAGCGGAGTGAGTTTGGGATTAGCCGAATAGGTTTGGGTCTAGCTGAGTGGGTTTGGTTCTAGCCGAGTGGGTTTGGGTGTAGCCGAGTGGGTTTGGGTGTGGCCGAGTGGGTTTGGGTCTTGCCTTGTGGGTTTGGGCCTAGCCGAGTGGGTTTGGGTCTAGCCGAGCGGGTTTGGGTGTAGCCGAGTGGGTTTGGGTCTACCCGAGTGGGTTTGGGTCTAGCAGAGTGGGTTTGGGACTAGCCGAGTGGGTTTGGGTCTAGCGGAGTGGGTTTGAGTCTAGCGGAGTGGGTTTGGGTCTAGCGGAGTGGGTTTGGTGTAGTGGAGTGGGTTTGTGTCCAGCCGAATGGGTTTGGATCTAGCCGAGTGGTTTTGGGTCTAGCCGAATAGGTTTGGGTCTAGCAGAATGGGTTTGGGTCTAGCCGAGTGGGTTTGGGTCTAGCCGAGTGGGTTTGGGTCTAGCCGAGTGGGTTTGGGTCTAGCCGAGCGGGTTTGGGTCTAGCCGAGTGGGTTTGGGTCTAGCCGAGTGGGTTTGGGTCTAGACGAGTGGGTTTGGGTCTAGCTGAGTGGGTTTGGGTCTAGCCGAGTGGGGTTGGGACTAGCCGAGTGGCTTTGCGTCTAGCGGAGTGGGTTTGAGTCTAGCGGAGTGTGTTTGGGTCTAGCGGAGTGGGTTTGGTGTAGCGGAGTGGGTTTGCTTCTAGCCGAATGAGTTTGGATCTAGCCGAGTGGTTTTGGGTCCAGCCGAATAGGTTTGGGTCTAGCCGAGTGGGTTTGGGTGTAGCCGAGTGGGTTTGGGTCTAGCCGAGTGGGTTTGGGTCCAGCCGAGTGGGTTTGGGTCTAGCTGAGTGGGTTTGGGTCTAGCGGAGTGGGTTTGGGTCTAGCGGAGTGGGTTTGGGTCTAGCGGAGTGGGTTTGGGTCTAGCGGAGTGGGTTTGCGTCTAGCGTAGTGGGTTTGGGTCAAGCGGAGTGGGTTTGGGTCTAGCCGAGTGGGTTTGGGCCTAGCCGAGTGGGTTTGGGTCTAGCCGAGTGGGTTTGGGTCTAGCCCATTGGGTTTGGGTCTAGCCGAGGGGGTTTGTGTCTAGCGGAGTGGGTTTGGGTCTAGCGGAGTGGGTTTGGGTCTAGCGGAGTGGGTTTGGGTCTAGCGGAGTGGGTTTGGGTCTAGCGGAGTGGGTTTGGGTCTAGCGGAGTGGGTTTGGTTCTAGCCGAGTGGGTTTGGGTGTAGCCGAGTGGGTTTGGGTGTGGCCGAGTGGGTTTGGGTCTTGCCTTGTGGGTTTGGGCCTAGCCGAGCGGGTTTGGGTCTAGCCGAGCGGGTTTGGGTCTAGCCGAGTGGGTTTGGGTCTAGCCGAGTGGGTTTGGGTCTAGACGAGTGGGTTTGGGTCTAGCCGAGTGGGTTTGGGTCTAGCCGAGTGGGGTTGGGACTAGCGGAGTGGCTTTGCGTCTAGCGGAGTGGGTTTGAATCTAGCGGAGTGGGTTTGGGTCTAGCGGAGTGGGTTTGGTGTAGCGGAGTGGGTTTGCGTCTAGCCGAATGGGTTCGGATCTAGCCGAGGGGTTTTGGGTCTAGCCGAATAGGTTTGGGTCTTGCCTTGTGGGTTTGGGCCTAGCCGAGTGGGTTTGGGTCTAGCCGAGCGGGTTTGGGTGTAGCCGAGTGGGTTTGGGTCTACCCGAGTGGGTTTGGGTCTAGCAGAGTGGGTTTGGGACTAGCCGAGTGGGTTTGGGTCTAGCGGAGTGGGTTTGAGTCTAGCGGAGTGGGTTTGGGTCTAGCGGAGTGGGTTTGGTGTAGTGGAGTGGGTTTGTGTCCAGCCGAATGGGTTTGGATCTAACCGAGTGGTTTTGGGTCTAGCCGAATAGGTTTGGGTCTAGCAGAATGGGTTTGGGTCTAGCCGAGTGGGTTTGGGTCTAGCCGAGTGGGTTTGGGTCTAGCCGAGTGGGTTTGGGTCTAGCCGAGCGGGTTTGGGTCTAGCCGAGTGGGTTTGGGTCTAGCCGAGTGGGTTTGGGTCTAGACGAGTGGGTTTGGGTCTAGCTGAGTGGGTTTGGGTCTAGCCGAGTGGGGTTGGGACTAGCCGAGTGGCTTTGCGTCTAGCGGAGTGGGTTTGAGTCTAGCGGAGTGTGTTTGGGTCTAGCGGAGTGGGTTTGGTGTAGCGGAGTGGGTTTGCTTCTAGCCGAATGAGTTTGGATCTAGCCGAGTGGTTTTGGGTCCAGCCGAATAGGTTTGGGTCTAGCCGAGTGGGTTTGGGTGTAGCCGAGTGGGTTTGGGTCTAGCCGAGTGGGTTTGGGTCCAGCCGAGTGGGTTTGGGTCTAGCTGAGTGGGTTTGGGTCTAGCGGAGTGGGTTTGGGTCTAGCGGAGTGGGTTTGGGTCTAGCGGAGTGGGTTTGGGTCTAGCGGAGTGGGTTTGCGTCTAGCGGAGTGGGTTTGGGTCAAGCGGAGTGGGTTTGGGTCTAGCCGAGTGGGTTTGGGCCTAGCCGAGTGGGTTTGGGTCTAGCCGAGTGGGTTTGGGTCTAGCCCATTGGGTTTGGGTCTAGCCGAGGGGGTTTGTGTCTAGCGGAGTGGGTTTGGGTCTAGCGGAGTGGGTTTGGGTCTAGCGGAGTGGGTTTGGGTCTAGCGGAGTGGGTTTGGGTCTAGCGGAGTGGGTTTGGGTCTAGCGGAGTGGGTTTGGTTCTAGCCGAGTGGGTTTGGGTGTAGCCGAGTGGGTTTGGGTGTGGCCGAGTGGGTTTGGGTCTTGCCTTGTGGGTTTGGGCCTAGCCGAGCGGGTTTGGGTCTAGCCGAGCGGGTTTGGGTCTAGCCGAGTGGGTTTGGGTCTAGCCGAGTGGGTTTGGGTCTAGACGAGTGGGTTTGGGTCTAGCCGAGTGGGTTTGGGTCTAGCCGAGTGGGGTTGGGACTAGCGGAGTGGCTTTGCGTCTAGCGGAGTGGGTTTGAATCTAGCGGAGTGGGTTTGGGTCTAGCGGAGTGGGTTTGGTGTAGCGGAGTGGGTTTGCGTCTAGCCGAATGGGTTCGGATCTAGCCGAGGGGTTTTGGGTCTAGCCGAATAGGTTTGGGTCTAGCGGAGTGGGTTTGGGTCTAGCCGAGTGGGTTTGGGTGTAGCCGAGTGGGTTTGGGTCTAGCCGAGTGGGTTTGGGTCCAGCCGAGTGGGTTTGGGTCTTGCTGAGTGGGTTTGGGTCTAGCGGAGTGGGTTTGGGTCTAGCGGAGTGGGTTTGGGTCTAGCGGAGTGGGTTTGGGTCTAGCGGAGTGGGTTTGGGTCTAGCCGAATAGGTTTGGGTCTAGCGGAGTGGGTTTGGGTCTAGCCGAGTGGGTTTGGGTGTAGCCGAGTGGGTTTGGGTCTAGCCGAGTGGGTTTGGGTCTAGCCGAGTGGGGTTTGTGACTAGCCGAGTGGCTTTGTGTCTAGCGGAGTGGGTTTGAGTCTAGCGGAGTGGGTTTGGGTCTAGCGGAGTGGGTTTGGTGTAGCGGAGTGGGTTTGCGTCTAGCCGAATGAGTTTGGATCTAGCCGAGTTGTTTTGGGTCCAGCCGAATAGGTTTGGGTCTAGCGGAGTGGGTTTGGGTCTAGCCGAGTGGGTTTGGGTGTAGCCGAGTGGGTTTGGGTCTAGCCGAGTGGGTTTGGGTCCAGCCGAGTGGGTTTGGGTCTAGCTGAGTGGGTTTGGGTCTAGCGGAGTGGGTTTGGGTCTAGCGGAGTGGGTTTGGGTCTAGCGGAGTGGGTTTGGGTCTAGCCGAGTGGGTTTGGGTCTGGCGGAGTGGGTTTGGGTCTAGCGGAGTGGGTTTGGGTCTAGTGGAGTGGGTTTGGGTCTAGCGGAGTGGGTTTGGGTGTAGCCGAGTGGGTTTGGGTCTAGCCGAGTGGGTTTGGGTGTAGCCGAGTGGGTTTGGGTCTGGCCGAGTGGGTTTGGGTCTAGCTGAGTGGGTTTGCATCTAGCGGAGTGGGTTTGGGTCTAGCGGAGTGGGTTTGGGTCTAGTGGAGTGGGTTTGGGTCTAGCGGAGTGGGTTTGCATCTAGCGGAGTGGGTTTGGGTCAAGCGGAGTGGCTTTGGGTCTAGCCGAGTGGGTTTGGGCCTAGCCGAGTGGGTTTGGGTCTAGCCGAGTGGGTTTGGGTCTAGCCGAGTGGGTTTGGGTGTAGCCGAGTGGGTTTGGGTCTAGCGGAGTGGGTTTGGGTCCAGCCGAGTGGGTTTGGGTCTAGCTGAGTGGGTTTGGGTCTAGCGGAGTGGGTTTGGGTCTAGCGGAGTGGGTTTGGGTCTAGCGGAGTGGGTTTGGGTCTAGCGGAGTGGGTTTGGGTCTAGCGGAGTGGGTTTGGGTCTAGCGGAGTGGGTTTGCGTCTAGCGGAGTGGGTTTGGTTCAAGCGGAGTGGGTTTGGGTCTAGCCGAGTGGGTTTGGGCCTAGCCGAGTGGGTTTGGGTCTAGCCGAGTGGGTTTGGGTCTAGCCAGGTGGGTTTGGGTCTAGCCGAGTGGGTTTGGGTCTAGCGGAGTGGGTTTGAGTCTAGCGGAGTGGGTTTGGGTCTAGCGGAGTGGGTTTGGGTCTAGCCGTATAGGTTTCGGTCTAGCGGAGTGGGTTTGGGTCTAGCCGAGTGGGTTTGGGTGTAGCCGAGTGGGTTTGGGTCTAGCCGAGTGGGTTTGGGTCTAGCAGAGTGGGTTTGGGTGTGGCCGAGTGGGTTTGGGTCTAGCCTTGTGGGTTTGGGCCTAGCCGAGTGGGGTTGGGTCTAGACGATTGGGTTTGGGACTAGCGGAGTGGGTTTGGGTCTAGTGGATTGGGTTTGGGTCTAGCGGAGTGGGTTTGGGTGTAGCGGAGTGGGTTTGGGTCTAGCGGAATGGGTTTGGGTCTAGCCGAGTGGGTTTGGGTCTATCGGAGTGGGTTTGGGACTAGTGGAGTGGGTTTGGGTCTAGCGGAGTGGGTTTGGGTGTAGCGGAGTGGGTTTGGGTCTAGCGGAGTGGGTTTGGGTCTAGCGGAGTGGGTTTGGGTCTAGTGGAGTGGGTTTGGGTCTAGCGGAGTGGGTTTGCATCTAGCGGAGTGGGTTTGGGTCAAGCGGAGTGGCTTTGGGTCTAGCCGAGTGGGTTTGGGCCTAGCCGAGTGGGTTTGGGTCTAGCCGAGTGGGTTTGGGTCTAGCCGAGTGGGTTTGGGTCTAGCCGAGTGGGTTTGGGTGTAGCCGAGTGGGTTTGGGTCTAGCGGAGTGGGTTTGGGTCCAGCCGAGTGGGTTTGGGTCTAGCTGAGTGGGTTTGGGTCTAGCGGAGTGGGTTTGGGTCTAGCGGAGTGGGTTTGGGTCTAGCGGAGTGGGTTTGGGTCTAGCGGAGTGGGTTTGGGTCTAGCGGAGTGGGTTTGGGTCTAGCGGAGTGGGTTTGCGTCTAGCGGAGTGGGTTTGGGTCAAGCGGAGTGGGTTTGGGTCTAGCCGAGTGGGTTTGGGCCTAGCCGAGTGGGTTTGGGTCTAGCCGAGTGGGTTTGGGTCTAGCCAGGTGGGTTTGGGTCTAGCCGAGTGGGTTTGGGTCTAGCGGAGTGGGTTTGGGTCTAGCGGAGTGGGTTTGGGTCTAGCGGAGTGGGTTTGGGTCTAGCCGTATAGGTTTCGGTCTAGCGGAGTGGGTTTGGGTCTAGCCGAGTGGGTTTGGGTGTAGCCGAGTGGGTTTGGGTCTAGCCGAGTGGGTTTGGGTCTAGCAGAGTGGGTTTGGGTGTGGCCGAGTGGGTTTGGGTCTAGCCTTGTGGGTTTGGGCCTAGCCGAGTGGGGTTGGGTCTAGACGATTGGGTTTGGGACTAGCGGAGTGGGTTTGGGTCTAGTGGATTGGGTTTGGGTCTAGCGGAGTGGGTTTGGGTGTAGCGGAGTGGGTTTGGGTCTAGCGGAATGGGTTTGGGTCTAGCCGAGTGGGTTTGGGTCTATCGGAGTGGGTTTGGGACTAGTGGAGTGGGTTTGGGTCTAGCGGAGTGGGTTTGGGTGTAGCGGAGTGGGTTTGGGTCTAGCAGACTGGGTTTGGGTCTAGCGGAGTGGGTGTGGGTCTAGCCGAGTTGGTTTGGGTCTAGCGGAGTGGGTTTGCATCTAGCGGAGTGGGTTTGAGTCTAGCGGAGTGGGTTTGGGTCTAGCGGAGTGGGTTTGGGTCTAGCGAAATGGGTTTGGGTCTAGCGGAGTGGGTTTGGGTCTAGCGGAGTGGGTTTGCGTCTAGCCGAATGGGTTTGGATCTAGCCGAGTGGGTTTGGGTCTAGCCGAATAGGTTTGGGTCTAGCCGAGTGGGTTTGGGTCTAGCCGAGTGGGTTTGGGTGTAGCCGAGTGGGTTTGGGTGTAGCCGAGTGGGTTTGGGTGTAGCCGAGTGGGTTTGGGTGTAGCCGAGTGGATTTGGGTCTAGCCGAGTGGGTTTGCGTCTAGCGGAGTGGGTTTGGGTCTAGCCGAGTGGGTTTGGGTCTTGCCGAGTGGGATTGGGTCTAGCCGAGTGGGTTTGGGTCTAGCCGAGTGGGTTTGGGTCTAGCCGAGTGGGTTTGGGTCTAGCCGAGTGGGTTTGGGTCTAGACGAGTGGGTTTGGGTCTAGCCGAGTGGGGTTGGGTCTAGCCGAGTGGGTTTGCTCTAGCCGAGTGGGTTTGGGTCTAGCCGAGTGGGTTTGGGTCTACCCGAGTGAGTTTGGGTCTAGCCGAGTGGGTTTGGGTCTAGCCGAGTGGGGTTGGATCTAGCGGAGTGGGTTTGGGTCTAGCGGAGTGGGTTTGCGTCTAGCGGAGTGGGTTTGGGTCAAGCGGAGTGGGTTTGGGTCTAGCCGAGTGGGTTTGGGCCTAGCCGAGTGGGTTTGGGTCCAGCCGAGTGGGTTTGGGTCTAGCCAAGTGGGTTTGGGTCTAGCGGAGTGGGTTTGCGTCTAGCCGAATGGGTTTGGATCTAGCCGAGTGGGTTTGGGTCTAGCCGAATAGGTTTGGGTCTAGCCGAGTGGGTTTGGGTCTAGCCGAGTGGGTTTGGGTGTAGCCGAGTGGGTTTGGGTGTAGCCGAGTGGGTTTGGGTGTAGCCGAGTGGGTTTGGGTGTAGCCGAGTGGGTTTGGGTCTAGCCGAGTGGGTTTGTGTCTAGCCGAGTGGGTTTGGGTCTAGCCGAGTTGGTTTGGGTCTAGCGGAGTGGGTTTGAGTCTAGCGGAGTGGGTTTGGGTCCAGCGGATTGGGTTTGGGTCTAGCGAAGTGGGTTTGGGTCTAGCCGAGTGGGTTTGGGTCTAGCCGTGTGGGTTTGGGTCCAGCCGAGTGGGTTTGGGTCTAGCGGAGTGGGTTTGGGTCTAGCCGAGTGGGTTTGCGTCTAGCGGAGTGGGTTTGGGTCTAGCCGAGTGGGTTTGGGTCTTGCCGAGTGGGTTTGGGCCTAGCCGAGTGGGTTTGGGTCTAGCCGAGTGGGTTTGGGTCTAGCCAAGTGGGTTTGGGTCTAGCGGAGTGGGTTTGCGTCTAGCCGATTGGGTTTGGATCTAGCCGAGTGGGTTTGGGTCTAGCCGAATAGGTTTGGGTCTAGCCGAGTGGGTTTGGGTCTAGCCGAGTGGGTTTGGGTGTAGCCGAGTGGGTTTGGGTGTAGCCGAGTGGGTTTGGGTGTAGCCGAGTGGGTTTGGGTGTAGCCGAGTGGGTTTGGGTGTAGCCGAGTGGGTTTGGGTGTAGCCGAGTGGGTTTGGGTGTAGCCGAGTGGTTTTGGGTGTAGCCGAGTGGGTTTGGGTCTAGCCGAGTGGGTTTGTGTCTAGCCGAGTGGGTTTGGGTCTAGCCGAGTTGGTTTGGGTCTAGCGGAGTGGGTTTGCGTCAAGCGGAGTGGGTTTGGGTCTAGCCGAGTGGGTTTGGGCCTAGCCGAGTGGGTTTGGGTCTAGCCGAGTGGGTTTGGGTCTAGCCTAGTGGGTTTGGGTCTAGCCGAGTGGGTTTGGGTCTAGCGGAGTGGGTTTGGGTCTAGCGGAGTGGGTTTGGGTCTAGCGGAGTGGGTTTGGGTCTTGCCGAGTGGGATTGGGTCTAGCCGAGTGGGTGTGGGTCTAGCCGAGTGGGTTTGGGTCTAGCCGAGTGGGTTTGGGTCTAGCCGAGTGGGTTTGGGACTAGACGAGTGGGTTTGGGTATAGCCGAGTGGGTTTGGGTCTAGCGGAGTGGGTTTGGGTCTAGCGGAGTGGGTTTGGGTCTAGCGGAGTGGGTTTGGGTCTAGCGGAGTGGGTTTGGGTCTAGCCGAGTGGGTTTGGGCCCAGCCGAGTGGGTTTGTGTCTAGCCGAGTGTGTTTGGGTCTAGCCAAGTGGGTTTGGGTCTAGCCGAGTGTGTTTGGGTCTAGCCTTGTGGGTTTGGGCCTAGCCGAGTGGTTTTGGGTCTAGACGAGTGGGTTTGGGTCTAGCGGAGTGGGCTCGGGTCTAGTGGAGTGGGTTTGGGTCTAGCGGAGTGGGTTTGGGTGTAGCGGAGTGGGTTTGGGTCTAGCGGAGTGGTTTTGGGTCTAGCCCAGTGGGTTTGGGTCTAGCGGAGTGGGTTTGCGTCTAGCCGAATGGGTTTGGATCTAGCCGAGTGGGTTTAGGTCTAGCCGAATAGGTTTGGGTCTAGCCGAGTGGGTTTGGGTCTAGCCGAGTGGGTTTGGGTGTTGCCGAGTTGGTTTGGGTGTAGCCGAGTGGGTTTCGGTGTAGCCGAGTGGGTTTGGGTGTAGCCGAGTGGGTTTGGGTGTAGCCGAGTGGGTTTAGGTCTAGCCGAGTGGGTTTGTGTCTAGCCGAGTGGGTTTGGGTCTAGCCTAGTGGGTTTGGGTCTAGCCGAGTAGGTTTGGGTGTAGCCGAGTGGGTTTTGGTCTAGCCGAGTGGGTTTGGGACTAGCCGAGTGGGTTTGGGTCTAGCCGAGTGGGTTTGGGTCTAGCCGAGTGGGTTTGGGTCTTGCCGAGTGGGTTTGGGTCTAGCGGAGTGGGTTTGGGTCTAGCGGAGTGGGTTTGGGTCTAGCGGAGTGGGTTTGGGTCTAGCGGAGTGGGTTTGGGTCTAGCCGAGTGGGTTTGGGCCCAGCCGAGTGGGTTTGGGTCTAGCCGAGTGGGTTTGGGTCTAGCCAAGTGGGTTTGGGTCTAGCCGAGTGTGTTTGGGTCTAGCCTTGTGGGTTTGGGCCTAGCCGAGTGGTTTTGGGTCTAGACGAGTGGGTTTGGGTCTAGCGGAGTGGGCTGGGGTCTAGTGGAGTGGGTTTGGGTCTAGCGGAGTGGGTTTGGGTGTAGCGGAGTGGGTTTGGGTCTAGCGGAGTGGTTTTGGGTCTAGCTGAGTGGGTTTGGGTCTATCGGAGAGGGTTTGGGACTAGTGGAGTGGGTTTGGGTCTAGCCGAGTGGGTTTGGGTCTAGCCGAGTGGGTTTGGGTCTAGCCCAGTGGGTTTGGGTCTAGCGGAGTGGGTTTGCGTCTAGCCGAATGGGTTTGGATCTAGCCGAGTGGGTTTAGGTCTAGCCGAATAGGTTTGGGTCTAGCCGAGTGGGTTTGGGTCTAGCCGAGTGGGTTTGGGTCTAGCGGAGTGGGTTTGCGTCTAGTGGAGTGGGTTTGGGTCTAGCGGAGTGGGTTTGGGTCTAGCGGAGTGGGTTTGGGTCTAGCGGAGTGGGTTTGGGTCTAGCCGAGTGGGTTTGGGTCTAGCCGAGTGGGTTTGGGTCTAGCCGAGTGGGTTTGGGTCTAGCCGAGTGGGTTTGGGTCTTGCCGAGTGGGTTTGGGTCTAGCCGAGTGGTTTTGGGTCTAGCCGAGTGGGTTTGTGTCTAGCCGAGTGGGTTTGGGTCTAGACGAGTGGGTTTGGGTCTAGCCGAGTGGATTTGGGTCTAGCCGATTGGGTTTGGGACTAGCCGAGTGGGTTTGCGTCTAGGGGAGGGTTTGAGTCTAGCGGAGTGGGTTTGGGTCTAGCGGAGTGGGTTTGGTGTAGCGGAGTGGGTTTGCATCTATCCGAATGGGTTTGGATCTAGCCGAGTGGTTTTGGGTCTAGCCGAATAGGTTTGGGTCTAGCGGAGTGGGTTTGGGTCTAGCCGAGTGGGTTTGGGTGTAGCCGAGTGGGTTTGGGTCTAGCCGAGCGGGTTTGGGTCTAGCAGAGTGGGTTTGGGACTAGCCGAGTGGGTTTGGGTCTAGCGGAGTGGGTTTGAGTCTAGCGGAGTGGGTTTGGGTCTAGCGGAGTGGGTTTGGTGTAGCGGAGTGGGTTTGCGTTTAGCCGAATGGGTTTGGACCTAGCCGAGTGGTTTTGGGTCTAGTCGAATAGGTTTGGGTCTAGCGGAGTGGGTTTGGGTCTAGCCGAGTGGGTTTGGGTGTAGCCGAGTGGGTTTGCGTGTAGCCGATTGGGTTTGGGTCCAGCCGAGTGGGTTTGGGTCCAGCCGAGTGGGTTTGGGTCGAGCCGAGTGGGATTCGGTCTAGCCGAGTGGGTTTGGGTACAGCCGAGTGGGTTTGGGTCTAGCCGAGTGGGTTTGGGTCTAACCGAGTGGGTTTGGGTCTAGCCGAGTGTGTTTGGGTCTAGCCGAGTGGGTTTGGGTCTAGCCGAGTGGGTTTAGGTCCAGCCGAGTGGGTTTGGGTGTAGACGAGTGGGTTTGGGTCTTGCCGAGTGGGTTTGGGTGTAGCCGAGAGGGTTTGGGTCTCGCCGAGTGGGTTTTGGTCTAGCCGAGTGGGTTTGGGTCTAGCCGAATGGGTTTGGGACTAGCCGAGTGGGTTTGCGACTAGCCAAGTGGGTTTGGGTCTAGCCGAGTGGTTTTGGGTCTAGTCGAATAGGTTTGGGTCTAGCGGAGTGGGTTTGGGTCTAGCCGAGTGGGTTTGGGTGTAGCCGAGTGGGTTTGCGTGTAGCCGAGTGGGTTTGGGTCCAGCCGAGTGGGTTTGGGTCTAGCCGAGTGTGTTTGGGTCTAGCCGAGTGGGTTTGGGTCTAGCCGAGTGGGTTTAGGTCCAGCCGAGTGGGTTTGGGTGTAGACGAGTGGGTTTGGGTCTTGCCGAGTGGGTTTGGGTGTAGCCGAGAGGGTTTGGGTCTCGCCGAGTGGGTTTTGGTCTAGCCGAGTGGGTTTGGGTCTAGCCGAATGGGTTTGGGACTAGCCGAGTGGGTTTGCGACTAGCCAAGTGGGTTTGGGTCTAGCCGAGTGGTTTTGGGTCTAGTCGAATAGGTTTGGGTCTAGCGGAGTGGGTTTGGGTCTAGCCGAGTGGGTTTGGGTGTAGCCGAGTGGGTTTGCGTGTAGCCGAGTGGGTTTGGGTCCAGCCGAGTGGGTTTGGGTCCAGCCGAGTGGGTTTGGGTCGAGCCGAGTGGGATTCGGTCTAGCCGAGTGGGTTTGGGTACAGCCGAGTGGGTTTGGGTCTAGCCGAGTGGGTTTGGGTCTAGCCGAGTGGGTTTGGGTCTAGCCGAGTGGGTTTGGGTCTAGCCGAGTGGGTTTAGGTCCAGCCGAGTGGGTTTGGGTGTAGACGAGTGGGTTTGGGTCTTGCCGAGTGGGTTTGGGTCTAGCGGAGTGGGTTTGCGTCTATCGGAGAGGGTTTGGGACTAGTGGAGTGGGTTTGGGTCTAGCCGAGTGGGTTTGGGTCTAGCCGAGTGGGTTTGGGTCTAGCCCAGTGGGTTTGGGTCTAGCGGAGTGGGTTTGCGTCTAGCCGAATGGGTTTGGATCTAGCCGAGTGGGTTTAGGTCTAGCCGAATAGGTTTGGGTCTAGCCGAGTGGGTTTGGGTCTAGCCGAGTGGGTTTGGGTCTAGCGGAGTGGGTTTGCGTCTAGCGGAGTGGGTTTGGGTCTAGCGGAGTGGGTTTGGGTCTAGCGGAGTGGGTTTGGGTCTAGCGGAGTGGGTTTGGGTCTAGCCGAGTGGGTTTGGGTCTAGCCGAGTGGGTTTGGGTCTAGCCGAGTGGGTTTGGGTCTAGCCGAGTGGGTTTGGGTCTTGCCGAGTGGGTTTGGGTCTAGCCGAGTGGTTTTGGGTCTAGCCGAGTGGGTTTGTGTCTAGCCGAGTGGGTTTGGGTCTAGACGAGTGGGTTTGGGTCTAGCCGAGTGGATTTGGGTCTAGCCGATTGGGTTTGGGACTAGCCGAGTGGGTTTGTGTCTAGGGGAGGGTTTGAGTCTAGCGGAGTGGGTTTGGGTCTAGCGGAGTGGGTTTGGTGTAGCGGAGTGGGTTTGCATCTATCCGAATGGGTTTGGATCTAGCCGAGTGGTTTTGGGTCTAGCCGAATAGGTTTGGGTCTAGCGGAGTGGGTTTGGGTCTAGCCGAGTGGGTTTGGGTGTAGCCGAGTGGGTTTGGGTCTAGCCGAGTGGGTTTGGGTCTAGCAGAGTGGGTTTGGGACTAGCCGAGTGGGTTTGGGTCTAGCGGAGTGGGTTTGAGTCTAGCGGAGTGGGTTTGGGTCTAGCGGAGTGGGTTTGGTGTAGCGGAGTGGGTTTGCGTTTAGCCGAATGGGTTTGGACCTAGCCGAGTGGTTTTGGGTCTAGTCGAATAGGTTTGGGTCTAGCGGAGTGGGTTTGGGTCTAGCCGAGTGGGTTTGGGTGTAGCCGAGTGGGTTTGCGTGTAGCCGATTGGGTTTGGGTCCAGCCGAGTGGGTTTGGGTCCAGCCGAGTGGGTTTGGGTCGAGCCGAGTGGGATTCGGTCTAGCCGAGTGGGTTTGGGTACAGCCGAGTGGGTTTGGGTCTAGCCGAGTGGGTTTGGGTCTAACCGAGTGGGCTTGGGTCTAGCCGAGTGTGTTTGGGTCTAGCCGATTGGGTTTAGGTCCAGCCGAGTGGGTTTGGGTGTAGACGAGTGGGTTTGGGTCTTGCCGAGTGGGTTTGGGTGTAGCCGAGAGGGTTTGGGTCTCGCCGAGTGGGTTTTGGTCTAGCCGAGTGGGTTTGGGTCTAGCCGAATGGGTTTGGGACTAGCCGAGTGGGTTTGCGACTAGCCAAGTGGGTTTGGGTCTAGCCGAGTGGTTTTGGGTCTAGTCGAATAGGTTTGGGTCTAGCGGAGTGGGTTTGGGTCTAGCCGAGTGGGTTTGGGTGTAGCCGAGTGGGTTTGCGTGTAGCCGAGTGGGTTTGGGTCCAGCCGAGTGGGTTTGGGTCCAGCCGAGTGGGTTTGGGTCCAGCCGAGTGGGTTTGGGTCGAGCCGAGTGGGATTCGGTCTAGCCGAGTGGGTTTGGGTACAGCCGAGTGGGTTTGGGTCTAGCCGAGTGGGTTTGGGTCTAGCCGAGTGGGTTTGGGTCTAGCCGAGTGGGTTTGGGTCTAGCCGAGTGGGTTTAGGTCCAGCCGAGTGGGTTTGGGTGTAGACGAGTGGGTTTGGGTCTTGCCGAGTGGGTTTGGGTGTAGCCGAGAGGGTTTGGGTCTCGCCGAGTGGGTTTTGGTCTAGCCGAGTGGGTTTGGGTCTAGCCGATTGGGTTTGGGACTAGCCGAGTGGGTTTGCGTCTAGCGGAGTGGGTTTGAGTCTAGCGGAGTGGGTTTGGGTCTAGCGGAGTGGGTTTGGTGTAGCGGAGTGGGTTTGGGTCTAGCGGAGTGGGTTTGGGTCTAGCCGAGTGGGTTTGGGTCTAGCCGAGTGGGTTGGGTCTAGCCCAGTGGGTTTAGGTCTAGCGGAGTGGGTTTGCGTCTAGCCGAATGCGTTTGGATCTAGCCGAGTGGTTTTGGGTCTAGCCGAATAGGTTTGGGTCTGGCGGAGTGGGTTTGGGTCTAGCCGAGTGGGTTTGGGTGTAGCCGAGTGGGTTTGGGTCTAGCCGAGTGGGTTTGGGTCTAGCCGAGTGGGTTTGGGTGTAGCCGAGTGGGTTTGGGTGTAGCCGAGTGGGTTTGGGTGTAGCCGAGTGGGTTTGGGTCTAGCCGAGTGGGTTTGGGTCGAGCCGAGTGGGTTTGGGTCTAGCCGAGTGGGTTTGGGTCTAGCCGAGTGGGTTTGGGTATAGCCGAGTGGGTTTGGCTCTAGCCGAGTGGGTTTGGGTCTAGCCGAGTGGGTTTGGGTCTAGCGGAGTGGGTTTGGGTCTAGCCGAGTGGGTTTGGGTCTTGTCGAGTGGGTTTGGGTGTAACCGAGTGGGTTTGGGTCTCGCCGAGTGGGTTTGGGTCTAGCCGAGTGGGTTTGGGTCTAGCCGAGTGGGTTTGGGACTAGCCGAGTGGGTTTGCGTCTAGCGGAGTGGGTTTGAGTCTAGCGGAGTGGGTTTGGGTCTAGCGGAGTGGGTTTGGTGTAGCGGAGTGGGTTTGGGTCTAGCGGAGTGGGTTTGGGTCTTGCCGAGTGGGTTTGGGTCTAGCCGAGTGGTTTTGGGTCTAGCCGAGTGGGTTTGTGTCTAGCCGAGTGGGTTTGGGTCTAGCCGAGTGGGTTTGGGTCTAGACGAGTGGGTTTGGGTCTAGCCGAGTGGGTTTGGGTCTAGCCGATTGGCTTTGGGACTAGCCGAGTGGGTTTGCGTCTAGCGGAGGGTTTGAGTCTAGCGGAGTGGGTTTGGGTCTAGTGGAGTGGGTTTCGTGTAGCAGAGTGGGTTTGCGTCTAGCCGAATGGGTTTGGATCTAGCCGAGTGGTTTTGAGTCTAGCCGAATAGGTTTGGGTCTAGCGGAGTGGGTTTGGGTCTAGCCGAGTGGGTTTGTGTGTAGCCGAGTGGGTTTGGGTCTAGCCGAGTGGGTTTGGGTCTAGCAGAGTGGGTTTGGGACTAGCCGAGTGGGTTAGGGTCTAGCGGAGTGGGTTTGAGTCTAGCGGAGTGGGTTTGGGTCTAGCGGAGTGGGTTTGGTGTAGCGGAGTGGGTTTGTGTCTAGCCGAATGGGTTTGGATCTAGCCGAGTGGTTTTGGGTCTAGCCGAAAAGGTTTGGGTCTAGCAGAGTGGGTTTGGGTCCAGCCGAGTGGGTTTGGGTCTAGCCGAGTGGGTTTGGGTCTAGCCGAGTGGGTTTGGGTCTAGCCGAGTGGGTTTGGGTCTAGCCGAGTGGGTTTGGGTCTAGCCGAGTGGGTTTGGGTCTAGCCGAGCGGGTTTGGGTCTAGCCGAGTGGGTTTGGGTCTAGCCGAGTGGGTTTGGGTCTAGACGAGTGGGTTTGGGTCTAGCTGAGTGGGTTTGGGTCTAGCCGAGTGGGGTTGGGACTAGCCGAGTGGCTTTGCGTCTAGCAGAGTGGGTTTGAGTCTAGCGGAGTGTGTTTGGGTCTAGCGGAGTGGGTTTGGTGTAGCGGAGTGGGTTTGCTTCTAGCCGAATGAGTTTGGATCTAGCCGAGTGGGTTGGGGTCTAGCCGAGTGGGTTTGGGTCTAGACGAGTGGGTTTGGGTCTAGCCGAGTGGGTTTGGGTGTAGCCGAGTGGGTTTGGGTCTAGCCGAGTGGGTTTGGGTCCAGCCGAGTGAGTTTGGGTCTAGCTGAGTGGGTTTGGGTCTAGCGGAGTGGGTTTGGGTCTAGCGGAGTGGGTTTGGGTCTAGCGGAGTGGGTTTGGGTCTAGCGGAGTGGGTTTGCGTCTAGCGGAGTGGGTTTGGGTCAAGCGGAGTGGGTTTGGGTCTAGCCGAGTGGGTTTGGGCCTAGCCGAGTGGGTTTGGGTCTAGCCGAGTGGGTTTGGGTCTAGCCCATTGGGTTTGGGTCTAGCCGAGGGGGTTTGTGTCTAGCGGAGTGGGTTTGGGTCTAGTGGAGTGGGTTTGGGTCTAGCGGAGTGGGTTTGGGTTTAGCCGAATAGGTTTGGGTCTAGCGGAGTGGGTTTGGTTCTAGCCGAGTGGGTTTGGGTGTAGCCGAGTGGGTTTGGGTGTGGCCGAGTGGGTTTGGGTCTTGCCTTGTGGGTTTGGACCTAGCCGAGTGGGTTTGGGTCTAGCCGAGCGGGTTTGGGTCTAGCCGAGTGGGTTTGGGTCTAGCCGAGTGGGTTTGGGTCTAGACGAGTGGGTTTGGGTCTAGCCGAGTGGGTTTGGGTCTAGCCGAGTGGGGTTGGGACTAGCCGAGTGGCTTTGCGTCTAGCGGAGTGGGTTTGAGTCTAGCGGAGTGGGTTTGGGTCTAGCGGAGTGGGTTTGGTGTGGCGGAGTGGGTTTGCGTCTAGCCGAATGGGTTTGGATCTAGCCGAGGGGTTTTGGGTCTAGCCGAATAGGTTTGGGTCTAGCGGAGTGGGTTTGGGTCTAGCCGAGTGGGTTTGGGTGTAGCCGAGTGGGTTTGGGTCTAGCCGAGTGGGTTTGGGTCCAGCCGAGTGGGTTTGGGTCTAGCTGAGTGGGTTTGGGTCTAGCGGAGTGGGTTTGGGTCTAGCGGAGTGGGTTTGGGTCTAGCGGAGTGGGTTTGGGTCTAGCGGAGTGGGTTTGCGTCTAGCGCAGTGGGTTTGGGTCAAGCGGAGTGGATTTGGGTCTTGCCGAGTGGGTTTGGGCCTAGCCGAGTGGGTTTGGGTCTAGCCGAGTGGGTTTGGGTCTAGCCAAGTGGGTTTGGGTCTAGCCGAGTGGGTTTGGGTCTAGCGGAGTGGATTTGGGTCTAGCGGAGCGGGTTTGGGTCTAGCGGAGTGGGTTTGGGTCTAGCCGAATAGGTTTGGGTCTAGCGGAGTGGGTTTGGGTCTAGCCGAGTGGGTTTGGGTGTAGCCGAGTGGGTTTGGGTCTAGCCGAGTGGGTTTGGGTCTAGCAGAGTGGGTTTGGGTCTAGCCGAGTGGGTTTGGGTCTAGCGGAGTGGGTTTGGTGTAGCGGAGTGGGTTTGCGTCTAGCCGAATGAGTTTGGATCTAGCCGAGTGGTTTTGGGTCCAGCCGAATAGGTTTGGGTCTAGCGGAGTGGGTTTGGGTCTAGCCGAGTGGGTTTGGGTGTAGCCGAGTGGGTTTGGGTCTAGCCGAGTGGGTTTGGGTCCAGCCGAGTGGGTTTGGGTCTAGCTGAGTGGGTTTTGGTCTAGCGGAGTGGGTTTGGGTCTAGCGGAGTGGGTTTGGGTCTAGCGGAGTGGGTTTGGGTCTAGCGGAGTGGGTTTGCATCTAGCGGAGTGGGTTTGGGTCAAGCGGAGTGGCTTTGGGTCTAGCCGAGTGGGTTTGGGCCTAGCCGAGTGGGTTTGGGTCTAGCCGAGTGGGTTTGGGTCTAGCCCAGTGGGTTTGGGTCTAGCCGAGTGGGTTTGGGTCTAGCGGAGTGGGTTTGGGTCTAGCGGAGTGGGTTTGGGTCTAGCGGAGTGGGTTTGGGTCTAGCGGATTGGGTTTGGGTCTAGCGGAGTGGGTTTGCGTCTAGCGGAGTGGGTTTGGTTCAAGCGGAGTGGGTTTGGGTCTAGCCGAGTGGGTTTGGGCCTAGCCGAGTGGGTTTGGGTCTAGCGGAGTGGGTTTGGGTCTAGCGGAGTGGGTTTGGGTCTAGCGGAGTGGGTTTGGGTCTAGCCGAATAGGTTTCGGTCTAGCGGAGTGGGTTTGCGTCTAGCCGAGTGGGTTTGGGTGTAGCCGAGTGGGTTTGGGTCTAGCCGAGTGGGTTTGGGTCTAGCAGAGTGGGTTTGGGACTAGCCGAGTGGGTTTGGGTCTAGCGGAGTGGGTTTGAGTCTAGCGGAGTGGGTTTGGGTCTAGCGGAGTGGGTTTGGTGCAGTGGAGTGGGTTTGTGTCTAGCCGAATGGGTTCGGATCTAGCCGAGTGGTTTTGGGTCTAGCCGAATAGGTTTGGGTCTAGCAGAGTGGGTTTGGGTCTAGCCGAGTGGGTTTGGGTCTAGCCGTGTGGGTTTGGGTCTAGCCGAGTGGGTTTGGGTCTAGCCGAGCGGGTTTGGGTCTAGCCGAGTGGGTTTGGGTCTAGCCGAGTGGGTTTGGGTCTAGACGAGTGGGTTTGGGTCTAGCCGAGTGGGTTTGGGTCTAGCCGAGTGGGGTTTGTGACTAGCCGAGTGGCTTTGCGTCTAGCGGAGTGGGTTTGAGTCTAGCGGAGTGGGTTTGGGTCTAGCGGAGTGGGTTTGGTGTAGCGGAGTGGGTTTGCGTCTAGCCGAATGAGTTTGGATCTAGCCGAGTTGTTTTGGGTCCAGCCGAATAGGTTTGGGTCTAGCGGAGTGGGTTTGGGTCTAGCGGAGTGGGTTTGGGTCTAGCGGAGTGGGTTTGGGTCTAGCGGAGTGGGTTTGCGTCTAGCGGAGTGGGTTTGGGTCAAGCGGAGTGGGTTTGGGTCTAGCCGAGTGGGTTTGGGCCTAGCCGAGTGGGTTTGGGTCTAGCCGAGTGGGTTTGGGTCTAGCCGAGTGGGTTTGGGTCTAGCGGAGTGGGTTTGGGTCTAGCGGAGTGGGTTTGGGTCTAGCGGAGTGGGTTTGGGTCTAGCCGAATAGGTTTGGGTCTAGCGGAGTGGGTTTGGGTCTAGCCGTGTGGGTTTGGGTGTAGCCGAGTGGGTTTGGGTGTGGCCGAGTGGGTTTGGGTCTAGCCTTGTGGGTTTGGGCCTAGCCGAGTGGGGTTGGGTCTAGACGAGTGGGTTTGGGACTAGCGGAGTGGGTTTGGGTCTAGTGGAGTGGGTTTGGGTCTAGCGGAGTGGGTTTGGGTGTAGCGGAGTGGGTTTGGGTCTAGCGGAATGGGTTTGGGTCTAGCCGAGTGGGTTTGGGTCTAGCGGACTGGGTTTGGGTCTAGCGGAGTGGGTGTGGGTCTAGCCGAGTTGGTTTGGGTCTAGCGGAGTGGGTTTGCATCTAGCGGAGTGGGCTTGAGTCTAGCGGAGTGGGTTTGGGTCTAGCGGAGTGGGTTTGGGTCTAGCGAAATGGGTTTGGGTCTAGCGGAGTGGGTTTGGGTCTAGCGGAGTGGGTTTGCGTCTAGCCGAATGGGTTTGGATCTAGCCGAGTGGGTTTGGGTCTAGCCGAATAGGTTTGGGTCTAGCCGAGTGGGTTTGGGTCTAGCCGAGTGGGTTTGGGTGTAGCCGAGTGGGTTTGGGTGTAGCCGAGTGGGTTTGGGTGTAGCCGAGTGGGTTTGGGTGTAGCCGAGTGGATTTGGGTCTAGCCGAGTGGGTTTGCGTCTAGCGGAGTGGGTTTGGGTCTAGCCGAGTGGGTTTGGGTCTTGCCGAGTGGGATTGGGTCTAGCCGAGTGGGTTTGGGTCTAGCCGAGTGGGTTTGGGTCTAGCCGAGTGGGTTTGGGTCTAGCCGAGTGGGTTTGGGTCTAGACGAGTGGGTTTGGGTCCAGCCGAGTGGGGTTGGGTCTAGCCGAGTGGGTTTGCTCTAGCCGAGTGGGTTTGGGTCTAGCCGAGTGGGTTTGGGTCTACCCGAGTGAGTTTGGGTCTACCCGAGTGGGTTTGGGTCTAGCCGAGTGGGGTTGGATCTAGCGGAGTGGGTTTGGGTCTAGCGGAGTGGGTTTGCGTCTAGCGGAGTGGGTTTGGGTCAAGCGGAGTGGGTTTGGGTCTAGCCGAGTGGGTTTGGGCCTAGCCGAGTGGGTTTGGGTCTAGCCGAGTGGGTTTGGGTCTAGCCAAGTGGGTTTGGGTCTAGCGGAGTGGGTTTGCGTCTAGCCGAATGGGTTTGGATCTAGCCGAGTGGGTTTGGGTCTAGCCGAATAGGTTTGGGTCTAGCCTAGTGGGTTTGGGTCTAGCCGAGTGGGTTTGGGTGTAGCCGAGTGGGTTTGGGTGTAGCCGAGTGGGTTTGGGTGTAGCCGAGTGGGTTTGGGTGTAGCCGAGTGGGTTTAGGTCTAGCCGAGTGGGTTTGTGTCTAGCCGAGTGGGTTTGGGTCTAGCCGAGTTGGTTTGGGTCTAGCGGAGTGGGTTTGAGTCTAGCGGAGTGGGTTTGGGTCCAGCGGATTGGGTTTGGGTCTAGCAAAGTGGGTTTGGGTCTAGCCGAGTGGGTTTGGGTCTAGCCGTGTGGGTTTGTGTCCAGCCGAGTGGGTTTGGGTCTAGCGGAGTGGGTTTGGGTCTAGCCGAGTGGGTTTGCGTCCAGCGGAGTGGGTTTGGGTCTAGCCGAGTGGGTTTGGGTCTTGCCGAGTGGGTTTGGGCCTAGCCGAGTGGGTTTGGGTCTAGCCGAGTGGGTTTGGGTCTAGCCAAGTGGGTTTGAGTCTAGCGGAGTGGGTTTGCGTCTAGCCGAATGGGTTTGGATCTAGCCGAGTGGGTTTGGGTCTAGCCGAATAGCTTTGGGTCTAGCCGAGTGGGTTTGGGTGTAGCAAAGTGGGTTTGGGTGTAGCCGAGTGGGTTTGGGTGTAGCCGAGTGGGTTTGGGTGTAGCCGAGTGGGTTTGGGTGTAGCCGAGTGGGTTTGGGTGTAGCCGAGTGGGTTTGGGTGTAGCCGAGTGGGTTTGGGTGTAGCCGAGTGGGTTTGGGTGTAGCCGAGTGGGTTTGGGTCTAGCCGAGTGGGTTTGTGTCTAGCCGAGTGGGTTTGGGTCTAGCCGAGTTGGTTTGGGTCTAGCGGAGTGGGTTTGCGTCAAGCGGAGTGGGTTTGGGTCTAGCCGAGTGGGTTTGGGCCTAGCCGAGTGGGTTTGGGTCTAGCCGAGTGGGTTTGGGTCTAGCCAAGTGGGTTTGGGTCTAGCCGAGTGGGTTTGGGTCTAGCGGAGTGGGTTTGGGTCTAGCGGAGTGGGTTTGGGTCTAGCGGAGTGGGTTTGGGTCTTGCCGAGTGGGATTGGGTCTAGCCGAGTGGGTGTGGGTCTAGCCGAGTGGGTTTGGGTCTAGCCGAGTGGGTTTGGGTCTAGCCGAGTGGGTTTGGGACTAGACGAGTGGGTTTGGGTATAGCCGAGTGGGTTTGGGTCTAGCGGAGTGGGTTTGGGTCTAGCGGAGTGGGTTTGGGTCTAGCGGAGTGGGTTTGGGTCTAGCGGAGTGGGTTTGGGTCTAGCCGAGTGGGTTTGGGCCCAGCCGAGTGGGTTTGGGTCTAGCCGAGTGGGTTTGGGTCTAGCCAAGTGGGTTTGGGTCTAGCCGAGTGTGTTTGGGTCTAGCCTTGTGGGTTTGGGCCTAGCCGAGTGGTTTTGGGTCTAGACGAGTGGGTTTGGGTCTAGCGGAGTGGGCTTGGGTCTAGTGGAGTGGGTTTGGGTCTAGCGGAGTGGGTTTGGGTGTAGCGGAGTGGGTTTGGGTCTAGCGGAGTGGTTTTGGGTCTAGCCGAGTGGGTTTGGGTCTATCGGAGAGGGTTTGGGACTAGTGGAGTGGGTTTGGGTCTAGCCGAGTGGGTTTGGGTCTAGCCGAGTGGGTTTGGGTCTAGCCCAGTGGGTTTGGGTCTAGCGGAGTGGGTTTGCGTCTAGCCGAATGGGTTTGGATCTAGCCGAGTGGGTTTAGGTCTAGCCGAATAGGTTTGGGTCTAGCCGAGTGGGTTTCGGTCTAGCCGAGTGGGTTTGGGTGTAGCCGAGTTGGTTTGGGTGTAGCCGAGTGGGTTTGGTTGTAGCCGAGTGGGTTTGGGTGTAGCCGAGTGGGTTTGGGTGTAGCCGAGTGGGTTTAGGTCTAGCCGAGTGGGTTTGTGTCTAGCCGAGTGGGTTTGGGTCTAGCCTAGTGGGTTTGGGTCTAGCCGAGTAGGTTTGGGTCTAGCCGAGTGGGTTTGGGTCTAGCGGAGTGGGTTTGGGACTAGCCGAGTGGGTTTGGGTCTAGCCGAGTGGGTTTGGGTCTAGCCGAGTGGGTTTGGGTCTAGCCGAGTGGGTTTGGGTCTTGCCGAGTGGGTTTGGGTCTAGCCGAGTGGTTTTGGGTCTAGCCGAGTGGGTTTTTGTCTAGCCGAGTGGGTTTGGGTCTAGACGAGTGGGTTTGGGTCTAGCCGAGTGGGTTTGGGTCTAGCCGATTGGGTTTGGGACTAGCCGAGTGGGTTTGCGTCTAGGGGAGGGTTTGAGTCTAGCGGAGTGGGTTTGGGTCTAGCGGAGTGGGTTTGGTGTAGCGGAGTGGGTTTGCGTCTAATCGAATGGGTTTGGATCTAGCCGAGTGGTTTTGGGTCTAGCCGAATAGGTTTGGGTCTAGCGGAGTGGGTTTGGGTCTAGCCGAGTGGGTTTGGGTGTAGCCGAGTGGGTTTGGGTCTAGCCGAGTGGGTTTGGGTCTAGCAGAGTGGGTTTGGGACTAGCCGAGTGGGTTTGGGTCTAGCGGAGTGGGTTTGAGTCTAGCGGAGTGGGTTTGGGTCTAGCGGAGTGGGTTTGGTGTAGCGGAGTGGGTTTGCGTCTAGCCGAATGGGTTTGGATCTAGCCGAGTGGTTTTGGGTCTAGTCGAATAGGTTTGGGTCTAGCGGAGTGGGTTTGGGTCTAGCCGAGTGGGTTTGGGTGTAGCCGAGTGGGTTTGCGTGTAGCCGATTGGGTTTGGGTCCAGCCGAGTGGGTTTGGGTCCAGCCGAGTGGGTTTGGGTCGAGCCGAGTGGGATTCGGTCTAGCCGAGTGTGTTTGGGTACAGCCGAGTGGGTTTGGGTCTAGCCGAGTGGGTTTGGGTCTAACCGAGTGGGTTTGGGTCTAGCCGAGTGTGTTTGGGTCTAGCCGAGTGGGTTTGGGTCTAGCCGAGTGGGTTTAGGTCCAGCCGAGTGGGTTTGGGTGTAGACGAGTGGGTTTGGGTCTTGCCGAGTGGGTTTGGGTGTAGCCGAGAGGGTTTGGGTCTCGCCGAGTGGGCTTTGGTCTAGCCGAGTGGGTTTGGGTCTAGCCGAATGGGTTTGGGACTAGCCGAGTGGGTTTGCGTCTAGCCAAGTGGGTTTGGGTCTAGCCGAGTGGTTTTGGGTCTAGTCGAATAGGTTTGGGTCTAGCGGAGTGGGTTTGGGTCTAGCCGAGTGGGTTTGGGTGTAGCCGAGTGGGTTTGCGTGTAGCCGAGTGGGTTTGGGTCCAGCCGAGTGGGTTTGGGTCCAGCCGAGTGGGTTTGGGTCCTGCCGAGTGGGATTCGGTCTAGCCGAGTGGGTTTGGGTACAGCCGAGTGGGTTTGGGTCTAGCCGAGTGGGTTTGGGTCTAACCGAGTGGGTTTGGGTCTAGCCGAGTGGGTTTGGGTCTAGCCGAGTGGGTTTGGGTCTAGCCGAGTGGGTTTAGGTCCAGCCGAGTGGGTTTGGGTGTAGACGAGTGGGTTTGGGTCTTGCCGAGTGGGTTTGGGTGTAGCCGAGAGGGTTTGGGTCTCGCCGAGTGGGTTTTGGTCTAGCCGAGTGGGTTTGGGTCTAGCCGATTGGGTTTGGGACTAGCCGAGTGGGTTTGCGTCTAGCGGAGTGGGTTTGAGTCTAGCGGAGTGGGTTTGGGTCTAGCGGAGTGGGTTTGGTGTAGCGGAGTGGGTTTGGGTCTAGCGGAGTGGGTTTGGGTCTAGCCGAGTGGGTTTGGGTCTAGCCGAGTGGGTTGGGTCTAGCCCAGTGGGTTTAGGTCTAGCGGAGTGGGTTTGCGTCTAGCCGAATGGGTTTGGATCTAGCCGAGTGGTTTTGGGTCTAGCCGAATAGGTTTGGGTCTGGCGGAGTGGGTTTGGGTCTAGCCGAGTGGGTTTGGTGTAGCCGAGTGGGTTTGGGTCTAGCCGAGTGGGTTTGGGTCTAGCCGAGTGGGTTTGGGTGTAGCCGAGTGGGTTTGGGTGTAGCCGAGTGGGTTTGGGTGTAGCCGAGTGGGTTTGGGTCTAGCCGAGTGGGTTTGGGTCTAGCCGAGTGGGTTTGGGTCTAGTCGAGTGGGTTTGGGTCTAGCCGAGTGGGTTTGGGTATAGCCGAGTGGGTTTGGCTCTAGCCGAGTGGGTTTGGGTCCAGCCGAGTGGGTTTGGGTCTAGCGGAGTGGGTTTGGGTCTAGCCGAGTGGGTTTGGGTCTTGTCGAGTGGGTTTGGGTGTAACCGAGTGGGTTTGGGTCTCGCCGAGTGGGTTTGGGTCTAGCCGAGTGGGTTTGGGTGTAGCCGAGAGGGTTTGCGTCTAGCGGAGTGGGTTTGAGTCTAGCGGAGTGGGTTTGGGTCTAGCGGAGTGGGTTTGGTGTAGCGGAGTGGGTTTGGGTCTAGCGGAGTGGGTTTGGGTCTTGCCGAGTGGGTTTGGGTCTAGCCGAGTGGTTTTGGTCTAGCCGAGTGGGTTTGTGTCTAGCCGAGTGGGTTTGGGTCTAGCCGAGTGGGTTTGGGTCTAGACGAGTGGGTTTGGGTCTAGCCGAGTGGGTTTGGGTCTAGCCGATTGGCTTTGGGACTAGCCGAGTGGGTTTGCGTCTAGCGGAGGGTTTGAGTCTAGCGGAGTGGGTTTGGGTCTAGTGGAGTGGGTTTTGTGTAGCAGAGTGGGTTTGCGTCTAGCCGAATGGGTTTGGATCTAGCCGAGTGGTTTTGAGTCTAGCCGAATAGGTTTGGGTCTAGCGGAGTGGGTTTGGGTCTAGCCGAGTGGGTTTGGGTGTAGCCGAGTGGGTTTGGGTCTAGCCGAGTGGGTTTGGGACTAGCCGAGTGGGTTTGGGTCTAGCGGAGTGGGTTTGAGTCTAGCGGAGTGGGTTTGGGTCTAGCGGAGTGGGTTTGGTGTAGCGGAGTGGGTTTGTGTCTAGCCGAATGGGTTTGGATCTAGCCGAGTGGTTTTGGGTCTAGCCGAAAAGGTTTGGGTCTAGCAGAGTGGGTTTGGGTCCAGCCGAGTGGGTTTGGGTCTAGCCGAGTGGGTTTGGGTCTAGCCGAGTGGGTTTGGGTCTAGCCGAGTGGGTTTGGGTCTAGCCGAGTGGGTTTGGGTCTAGCCGAGTGGGTTTGGGTCTAGCCGAGTGGGTTTGGGTCTAGCCGAGTGGGTTTGGGTCTAGCGGAGTGGGTTTGGGTCTAGCGGAGTGGGTTTGGGTCTAGCGGAGTGGGTTTGGGTCTTGCCGAGTGGGATTGGGTCTAGCCGAGTGGGTTTGGGTCTAGCCGAGTGGGTTTGGGTCTAGCCGAGTGGGTTTGGGACTAGACGAGTGGGTTTGGGTATAGCCGAGTGGGTTTGGGTCTCGCGGAGTGGGTTTGGGTCTAGCGGAGTGGGTTTGGGTCTAGCGGAGTGGATTTGGGTCTAGCGGAGTGGGTTTGGGTCTAGCCGAGTGGGTTTGGGCCCAGCCGAGTGGGTTTGGGTCTAGCCGAGTGGGTTTGGGTCTAGCCAAGTGGGTTTGGGTCTAGCCGAGTGTGTTTGGGTCTAGCCTTGTGGGTTTGGGCCTTGCCGAGTGGTTTTGGGTCTAGACGAGTGGGTTTGGGTCTAGCGGAGTGGGCTTGGGTCTAGTGGAGTGGGTTTGGGTCTAGCGGAGTGGGTTTGGGTGTAGCGGAGTGGGTTTGGGTCTAGCGGAGTGGGTTTGGGTCTAGCGGAGTGGGTTTGGGTCTAGCCGAGTGGGTTTGGGCCCAGCCGAGTGGGTTTGGGTCTAGCCGAGTGGGTTTGGGTCTAGCCAAGTGGGTTTGGGTCTAGCCGAGTGTGTTTTGGTCTAGCCTTGTGGGTTAGGGCCTTGCCGAGTGGTTTTGGGTCTAGACGAGTGGGTTTGGGTCTAGCGGAGTGGACTTGGGTCTAGTGGAGTGGGTTTGGGTCTAGCGGAGTGGGTTTGGGTGTAGCGGAGTGGGTTTGGGTCTAGCGGAGTGGGTTTGGGTCTAGCCGAGTGGGTTTGGGTCTATCGGAGAGGGTTTGGGACTAGTGGAGTGGGTTTGGGTCTAGCCGAGTGGGTTTGGGTCTAGCCGAGTGGGTTTGGGTCTAGCCCAGTGGGTTTGGGTCTAGCGGAGTGGGTTTGCGTCTAGCCGAATGGGTTTGGATCTAGCCGAGTGGGTTTAGGTCTAGCCGAATAGGTTTGGGTCTAGCCGAGTGGGTTTGGGTCTAGCCGAGTGGGTTTGGGTGTAGCCGAGTTGGTTTGGGTGTAGCCGAGTGGGTTTGGGTGTAGCCGAGTGGGTTTGGGTGTAGCCGAGTGGGTTTGGGTGTAGCCGAGTGGGTTTAGGTCTAGCCGAGTGGGTTTGTGTCTAGCCGAGTGGGTTTGGGTCTAGCCTAGTGGGTTTGGGTCTAGCCGAGTAGGTTTGGGTCTAGCCGAGTGGGTTTTGGTCTAGCCGAGTGGGTTTGGGACTAGCCGAGTGGGTTTGGGTCTAGCCGAGTGGGTTTGGGTCTAGCCGAGTGGGTTTGGGTCTTGCCGAATGGGATTGGGTCTTGCCGAGTGGGTTTGGGTCTAGCCGAGTGGGTTTGGGTCTAGCCGAGTGGGTTTGGGTCTAGCCGATTGGGCTTGGGTCTAGCCGAGTGGGTTTGGGTCTAGACGAGTGGGTTTGGGTCTAGACGAGTGGGTTTGGGTCTAGCCGAGTGGGTTTGGGTCTAGCGGAGTGGGTTTGGGTCTAGCGGAGTGGGTTTGCGTCTAGCGGAGTGGGTTTGGGTCTAGCCGAGTGGGTTTGGGCCCAGCCGAGTGGGTTTGGGTCTAGCCGAGTGGGTTTGGGTCTAGCCAAGTGGGTTTGGGTCTAGCCGAGTGTGTTTGGGTCTAGCCTTGTGGGTTTGGGCCTTGCCGAGTGGTTTTGGGTCTAGACGAGTGGGTTTGGGTCTAGCGGAGTGGGCTTGGGTCTAGTGGAGTGGGTTTGGGTCTAGCGGAGTGGGTTTGGGTGTAGCGGAGTGGGTTTGGGTCTAGCGGAGTGGGTTTGGGTCTAGCCGAGTGGGTTTGGGTCTATCATAGAGGGTTTGGGACAAGTGGAGTGGGTTTGGGTCTAGCCGAGTGGGTTTGGGTCTAGCCGAGTGGGTTTGGGTCTAGCCCAGTGGGTTTGGGTCTAGCGGAGTGGGTTTGCGTCTAGCCGAATGGGTTTGGATCTAGCCGAGTGGGTTTAGGTCTAGCCGAATAGGTTTGGGTCTAGCCGAGTGGGTTTGGGTCTAGCCGAGTGGGTTTGGGTGTAGCCGAGTTGGTTTGGGTGTAGCCGAGTGGGTTTGGGTGTAGCCGAGTGGGTTTGGGTCTAGCCGAGTGGGTTTGGGTCTAGCCGAGTGGGTTTGGGTCTAGCCGATTGGGCTTGGGTCTAGCCGAGTGGGTTTGGGTCTAGACGAGTGGGTTTGGGTCTAGACGAGTGGGTTTGGGTCTAGCCGAGTGGGTTTGGGTCTAGCGGAGTG
Organism: Raja brachyura; assembly: GCA_963514005.1. The sequence continues at coordinate 26,663,619 of OY740815.1, read as the reverse complement.
GGTTTGGGTCTAGCGGAGTGGGTTTGCGTCTAGCGGAGTGGGTTTGGGTCTAGCGGAGTGGGTTTGGGTCTAGCGGAGTGGGTTTGGGTCTAGCGGAGTGGGTTTGGGTCTAGCCGAGTGGGTTTGGGTCTAGCCGAGTGGGTTTGGGTCTAGCCGAGTGGGTTTGGGTCTAGCCGAGTGGGTTTGGGTCTTCCCGAGTGGGTTTGGGTCTAGCCGAGTGGTTTTGGGTCTAGCCGAGTGGGTTTGTGTCTAGCCGAGTGGGTTTGGGTCTAGACGAGTGGGTTTGGGTCTAGCCGAGTGGGTTTGGGTCTAGCCGATTGGGTTTGGGACTAGCCGAGTGGGTTTGCGTCTAGGGGAGGGTTTGAGTCTAGCCGAGTGGCTTTGGGTCTAGCGGAGTGGGTTTGGTGTAGCGGAGTGGGTTTGCGTCTATCCGAATGGGTTTGGATCTAGCCGAGTGGTTTTGGGTCTAGCCGAATAGGTTTGGGTCTAGCGGAGTGGGTTTGGGTCTAGCCGAGTGGGTTTGGGTCTAGCCGAGTGGGTTTGGGTCTAGCCGAGTGGGTTTGGGTCTAGCAGAGTGGGTTTGGGACTAGCCGAGTGGGTTTGGGTCTAGCGGAGTGGGTTTGAGTCTAGCGGAGTGGGTTTGGGTCTAGCGGAGTGGGTTTGGTGTAGCGGAGTGGGTTTGCGTCTAGCCGAATGGGTTTGGATCTAGCCGAGTGGTTTTGGGTCTAGTCGAATAGGTTTGGGTCTAGCGGAGTGGGTTTGGGTCTAGCGGAGTGGGTTTGGGTGTAGCCGAGTGGGTTTGCGTGTAGCCGATTGGGTTTGGGTCCAGCCGAGTGGGCTTGGGTCCAGCCGAGTGGGTTTGGGTCGAGCCGAGTGGGATTCGGTCTAGCCGAGTGGGTTTGGGTACAGCCGAGTGGGTTTGGGTCTAGCCGAGTGGGTTTGGGTCTAACCGAGTGGGTTTGGGTCTAGCCGAGTGGGTTTGGGTCTAGCCGAGTGGGTTTGGGTCTAGCCGAGTGGGTTTAGATCCAGCCGAGTGGGTTTGGGTGTAGACGAGTGGGTTTGGGTCTTGCCGAGTGGGTTTGGGTGTAGCTGAGAGGGTTTGGGTCTCGCCGAGTGGGTTTTGGTCTAGCCGAGTGGGTTTGGGTCTAGCCGATTGGGTTTGGGACTAGCCGAGTGGGTTTGCGTCTAGCGGAGTGGGTTTGAGTCTAGCGGAGTGGGTTTGGGTCTAGCGGAGTGGGTTTGGTGTAGCGGAGTGGGTTTGGGTCTAGCGGAGTGGGTTTGGGTCTAGCCGAGTGGGTTTGGGTCTAGCCGAGTGGGTTGGGTCTAGCCCATTGGGTTTAGGTCTAGCGGAGTGGGTTTGCGTCTAGCCGAATGGGTTTGGATCTAGCCGAGTGGTTTTGGGTCTAGCCGAATAGGTTTGGGTCTGGCGGAGTGGGTTTGGGTCTAGCCGAGTGGGTTTGGGTCTAGCCGAGTGGGTTTGGGTGTAGCCGAGTGGGTTTGGGTCTAGCCGAGTGGGTTTGGGTGTAGCCGAGTGGGTTTGGGTCTAGCCGAGTGGGTTTGGGTCTAGCCGAGTGGGTTTGGGTCTAGCCGAGTGGGTTTGGGTATAGCCGAGTGGGTTTGGCTCTAGCCGAGTGGGTTTGGGTCTAGCCGAGTGGGTTTGGGTCTAGCGGAGTGGGTTTGGGTCTAGCCGAGTGGGTTTGGGTCTTGTCGAGTGGGTTTGGGTGTAACCGAGTGGGTTTGGGTCTCGCCGAGTGGGTTTGGGTCTAGCCGAGTGGGTTTGGGTCTAGCCGAGTGGGTTTGGGACTAGCCGAGTGGGTTTGCGTCTAGCGGAGTGGGTTTGGTGTAGCGGAGTGGGTTTGGGTCTTGCCGAGTGGGTTTGGGTCTAGCCGAGTGGTTTTGGGTCTAGCCGAGTGGGTTTGTGTCTAGCCGAGTGGGTTTGGGTCTAGCCGAGTGGGTTTGGGTCTAGACGAGTGGGTTTGGGTCTAGCCGAGTGGGTTTGGGTCTAGCCGATTGGCTTTGGGACTAGCCGAGTGGGTTTGCGTCTAGCGGAGGGTTTGAGTCTAGCGGAGTGGGTTTGGGTCTAGTGGAGTGGGTTTCGTGTAGCAGAGTGGGTTTGCGTCTAGCCGAATGGGTTTGGATCTAGCCGAGTGGTTTTGAGTCTAGCCGAATAGGTTTGGGTCTAGCGGAGTGGGTTTGGGTCTAGCCGAGTGGGTTTGGGTGTAGCCGAGTGGGTTTGGGTCTAGCCGAGTGGGTTTGGGTCTAGCAGAGTGGGTTTGGGACTAGCCGAGTGGGTTTGGGTCTAGCGGAGTGGGTTTGAGTCTAGCGGAGTGGGTTTGGGTCTAGCGGAATGGGTTTGGTGTAGCGGAGTGGGTTTGTGTCTAGCCGAATGGGTTTGGATCTAGCCGAGTGGTTTTGGGTCGAGCCGAAAAGGTTTGGGTCTAGCAGAGTGGGTTTGGGTCCAGCCGAGTGGGTTTGGGTCTAGCCGAGTGGGTTTGGGTCTAGCCGAGTGGGTTTGGGTCTAGCCGAGTGGGTTTGGGTCTAGCCGAGTGGGTTTGGGTCTAGCCGAGTGGGTTTGGGTCTAGCCGAGTGGGTTTGGGTCTAGACGAGTGGGTTTGGGACTAGCCGAGTGGGTTTGGGTCTAGCCGAGTGGGTTTGGGATTAGCCGAGTGGCTTTGCGTCTAGCGGAGTGGGTTTGAGTCTAGCGGAGTGGGTTTGGGTCTAGCGGAGTGGGTTTGGTGTAGCGGAGTGGGTTTGCGTCTAGCCGAATGGGTTTGGATTTAGCCGAGTGGTTTTGTGTCTAGCCGAATAGGTTTGGGTCAAGCGGAGTGGGTTTGGGTGTAGCCGAGTGGGTTTGGGTGTAGCCGAGTGGGTTTGGGTCTAGCCGAGTGGGTTTGGGTCCAGCCGAGTGGGTTTGGGTCTAGCCGAGTGGGATTGGGTCTAGCCGAGTGGGTTTGGGTCCAACCGAGTGGGTTTGTGTCTAGCCGAGTGGGTTTGGGTCTAACCGAGTGGGTTTGGGTCTAGCCGAGTGGGTTTGGGTCTAGCCGAGTGGGTTTGGGTCTAGCCGAGTGGGTTTAGGTCTAGCCGAGTGGGTTTGGGTGTAGCCGAGTGGGTTTGGGTCTTGCTGAGTGGGTTTGGGTGTAGCCGAGTGGGTTTGGGTCTCGCTGAGTGGGTTTGGGTCTAGCCGAGTGGGTTTGGGTCTAGCCGAGTGGGTTTGGGACTAGCCGAGTGGGTTTGTGTCTAGCGGAGTGGGTTTGAGTCTAGCGGAGTGGGTTTGGGTCTAGCGGAGTGGGTTTGGTGTAGCGGAGTGGGTTTGGGTCTAGCGGAGTGGGTTTGGGTCTAGCCGAGTGGGTTTGGGTCTTGCCGAGTGGGTTTAGGTCTAGCCGAGTGGGTTTGGGTGTAGACGAGTGGGTTTGGGTCTTGCCGAGTGGGTTTGGGTGTAGCCGAGAGGGTTTGGGTCTCGCCGAGTGGGTTTTGGTCTAGCCGAGTGGGTTTGGGTCTAGCCGATTGGGTTTGGGACTAGCCGAGTGGGTTTGCGTCTAGCGGAGTGGGTTTGAGTCTAGCGGAGTGGGTTTGGGTCTAGCGGAGTGGGTTTGGTGTAGCGGAGTGGGTTTGGGTGTAGCCGAGTGGGCTTGGGTCTAGCCGAGTGGGTTTGGGTCTAGCAGAGTGGGTTTGGGACTAGCCGAGTGGGTTTGGGTCTAGCGGAGTGGGTTTGAGTCTAGTGGAGTGGGTTTGGGTCTAGCGGAGTGGGTTTGGTGTAGCGGAGTGGGTTTGTGTCTAGCCGAATGGGTTTGGATCTAGCCGAGTGGTTTTGGGTCTAGCCGAAAAGGTTTGGGTCTAGCAGAGTGGGTTTGGGTCTAGCCGAGTGGGTTTGGGTCTAGCCGAGTGGGTTTGGGTCTAGCCGAGTGGGTTTGGGTCTAGCCGAGTGGGTTTGGGTCTAGCCGAGTGGGTTTGGGTCTAGCCGAGTGGGTTTGGGTCTAGCCGAGTGAGTTTGGGTCTAGACGAGTGGGTTTGGGTCTAGCCGAGTGGGTTTGGGTCTAGCCGAGTGGGTTTGGGACTAGCCGAGTGGCTTTGCGTCTAGCGGAGTGGGTTTGAGTCTAGCGGAGTGGGTTTGGGTCTAGCGGAGTGGGTTTGGTGTAGCGGAGTGGGTTTGCGTCTAGCCGAATGGGTTTGGATCTAGCCGAGTGGTTTTGGGTCTAGCCGAATAGGTTTGGGTCTAGCGGAGTGGGTTTGGGTCTAGCCGAGTGGGTTTGGGTGTAGCCGAGTGGGTTTGGGTCTAGCCGAGTGGGTTTGGGTCCAGCCGAGTGAGTTTGGGTCTAGCCGAGTGGGATTGGGTCTAGCCGAGTGGGTTTGGGTCCAACCGAGTGGGTTTGGGTCTACCGAGTGGGTTTGGGTCTAACCGAGTGGGTTTGGGTCTAGCCGAGTGGGTTTGGGTCTAGCCGAGTGGGTTTGGGTCTAGCCGAGTGGGTTTAGGTCTAGCCGAGTGGGTTTGGGTGTAGCCGAGTGGGTTTGGGTCTTGCTGAGTGGGTTTGGGTGTAGCCGAGTGGGTTTGGGTCTCGCCGAGTGGGTTTGGGTCTAGCCGAGTGGGTTTGGGTCTAGCCGAGTGGGTTTGGGACTAGCCGAGTGGGTTTGCGTCTAGCGGAGTGGGTTTGAGTCTTGCTGAGTGGGTTTGGGTGTAGCCGAGTGGGTTTGGGTCTCGCTGAGTGGGTTTGGGTGTAGCCGAGTGGGTTTGGGTCTCGCCGAGTGGGTTTGGGTCTAGTTGAGTGGGTTTGGGTCTGGCCGAGTGGGTTTGGGACTAGCCGAGTGGGTTTGCGTCTAGCGGAGTGGGTTTGAGTCTAGCGGAGTGGGTTTGGGTCTAGCGGAGTGGGTTTGGTGTAGCGGAGTGGGTTTGGGTCTAGCGGAGTGGGTTTGGGTCTAGCCGAGTGGGTTTGGGTCTAGCCGAGTGGGTTTAGGTCTAGCCGAGTGGGTTTGGGTCTAGCCGAGTGGGTTTAGGTCCAGCCGAGTGGGTTTGGGTGTAGACGAGTGGGTTTGGGTCTTGCCGAGTGGGTTTGGGTCTTGCCGAGTGGGTTTGGGTGTAGCCGAGAGGGTTTGGGTCTCGCCGAGTGGGTTTTGGTCTAGCCGAGTGGGTTTGGGTCTAGCCGATTGGGTTTGGGACTAGCCGAGTGGGTTTGCGTCTAGCGGAGTGGGTTTGAGTCTAGCGAAGTGGGTTTGGGTCTAGCGTAGTGGGTTTGGTGTAGCGGAGTGGGTTTGGGTCTAGCGGAGTGGGTTTGGGTCTAGCCGAGTGGGTTTGGGTCTAGCCGAGTGGGTTGGGTCTAGCCCAGTGGGTTTAGGTCTAGCGGAGTGGGTTTGCGTCTAGCCGAATGGGTTTGGATCTAGCCGAGTGGTTTTGGGTCTAGCCGAATAGGTTTGGGTCTGGCGGAGTGGGTTTGGGTCTAGCCGAGTGGGTTTGGGTGTAGCCGAGTGGGTTTGGGTCTAGCCGAGTGGGTTTGGGTCTAGCTGAGTGGGTTTGGGTGTAGCCGAGTGGGTTTGGGTGTAGCCGAGTGGGTTTGGGTGTAGCCGAGTGGGTTTGGGTCTAGCCGAGTGGGTTTGGGTCTAGCCGAGTGGGTTTGGGGCTAGCCGAGTGGGTTTGGGTCTAGCCGAGTGGGTTTGGGTCTAGCCGAGTGGGTTTGGGTCTAGCCGAGTGGGTTTGGGTCTAGCGGAGTGGGTTTGGGTCTAGCCGAGTGGGTTTGGGTCTTGTCGAGTGGGTTTGGGTCTCGCCGAGTAGGTTTGGGTCTAGCCGAGTGGGTTTGGGTCTAGCCGAGTGGGTTTGGGACTAGCCGAGTGGGTTTGCGTCTAGCGGAGTGGGTTTGAGTCTAGCGGAGTGGGTTTGGGTCTAGCGGAGTGGGTTTGGTGTAGCGGAGTGGGTTTGGGTCTAGCGGAGTGGGTTTGGGTCTTGCCGAGTGGGTTTGGGTCTAGCCGAGTGGTTTTGGGTCTAGCCGAGTGGGTTTGTGTCTAGCCGAGTGGGTTTGGGTCTAGCCGAGTGGGTTTGGGTCTAGACGAGTGGGTTTGGGTCTAGCCGAGTGGGTTTGGGTCTAGCCGATTGGGTTTGGGACTAGCCGAGTGGGTTTGCGTCTAGCGGAGGGTTTGAGTCTAGCGGAGTGGGTTTGGGTCTAGTGGAGTGGGTTTGGTGTAGCAGAGTGGGTTTGCGTCTAGCCGAATGGGTTTGGATCTAGCCGAGTGGTTTTGAGTCTAGCCGAATAGGTTTGGGTCTAGCGGAGTGGGTTTGGGTCTAGCCGAGTGGGTTTGGGTGTAGCCGAGTGGGTTTGGGTCTAGCCGAGTGGGTTTGGGTCTAGCAGAGTGGGTTTGGGACTAGCCGAGTGGGTTTGGGTCTAGCGGAGTGGGTTTGAGTCTAGCGGAGTGGGTTTGGGTCTAGCAGAGTGGGTTTGGTGTAGCGGAGTGGGTTTGTGTCTAGCCGAATGGGTTTGGATCTAGCCGAGTGGTTTTGGGTCTAGCCGAAAAGGTTTGGGTCTAGCAGAGTGGGTTTGGGTCTAGCCGAGTGGGTTTGGGTCTAGCCGAGTGGGTTTTGGTCTAGCCGAGTGGGTTTGGGTCTGGCCGAGTGGGTTTGGGTCTAGCCGAGTGGGTTTGGGTCTAGACGAGTGGGTTTGGGTCTAGCCGAGTGGATTTGGGTCTAGCCGAGTGGGTTTGGGACTAGCCGAGTGGCTTTGCGTCTAGCGGAGTGGGTTTGAGTCTAGCGGAGTGGGTTTGGGTCTAGCCGAGTGGGATTGGGTCTAGCCGAGTGGGTTAGGGTCCAACCGAGTGGGTTTGGGTCTAGCCGAGTGGGTTTGGGTCTAACCGAGTGGGTTTGGGTCTAGCCGAGTGGGTTTGGGTCTAGCCGAGTGGGTTTGGGTCTAGCCGAGTGGGTTTAGGTCTAGCCGAGTGGGTTTGGGTGTAGCCGAGTGGGTTTGGGTCTTGCTGAGTGGGTTTGGGTGTAGCCGAGTGGGTTTGGGTCTCGCCGAGTGGGTTTGGGTCTAGCCGAGTGGGTTTGGGTCTAGCCGAGTGGGTTTGGGACTAGCCGAGTGGGTTTGCGTCTAGCGGAGTGGGTTTGAGTCTAGCGGAGTGGGTTTGGGTCTAGCGGAGTGGGTTTGGTGTAGCGGAGTGGGTTTGGGTCTAGCGGAGTGGGTTTGGGTCTAGCCGAGTGGGTTTGGGTCTAGCCGAGTGGGTTGGGTCCAGCCCAGTGGGTTTAGGTCTAGCGGAGTGGGTTTGCGTCTAGCCGAATGGGTTTGGATCTAGCCGAGTGGTTTTGGGTCTAGCCGAATAGGTTTGGGTCTAGCGGAGTGGGTTTGGGTCTAGCCGAGTGGGTTTGGGTGTAGCCGAGTGGGTTTGGGTGTAGCCGAGTGGGTTTGTGTGTAGCCGAGTGGGTTTGGGTGTAGCCGAGTGGGTTTGGGTGTAGCCGAGTGGGTTTGGGTGTAGCCGAGTGGGTTTGGGTCTAGCCGAGTGGGTTTGGGTGTAGCCGAGTGGGTTTGGGTCTAGCCGAGTGGGTTTGGGTCTAGCCGAGTGGGTTTGGGTCTAGCCCAGTGGGTTTGGGTCTAGCCGAGTGGGTTTGGGTCTAGCCGAGTGGGTTTGGGTCTAGCCGAGTGGGTTTGGGTCTTGCCGAGTGGGGTTGGGTCTAGCCGAGTGGGATTGAGTCTAGCCGAGTGGGTTTGGGTCTAGCCGAGTGGATTTGGGTCTAGCCGAGTGGGTTTTGGTCTAGACGAGTGGGTTTGTGTCAAGACGAGTGGGTTTGGGTCTAGCCGAGTGGGTTTCGGTCTAGCGGAGTGGGTTTGGGTCTAGCGGAGTGGGTTTGGGTCTAGCGGAGTGGGTTTGGGTCTAGCGGAGTGGGTTTGGGTCTAGCCGAGTGGGTTTGGGTCTAGCCGAGTGGGTTTGGGTCTAGCCGAGTGGGTTTGGGACTAGCCGAGTGGGTTTGCGTCTAGCGGAGTGGGTTTGAGTCTAGCGGAGTGGGTTTGGGTCTAGCGGAGTGGGTTTGGTGTAGCGGAGTGGGTTTGGGTCTAGCGGAGTGGGTTTGGGTCTAGCCGAGTGGGTTTGGGTCTAGCCGAGTGGGTTGGGTCCAGCCCAGTGGGTTTAGGTCTAGCGGAGTGGGTTTGCGTCTAGCCGAATGGGTTTGGATCTAGCCGAGTGGTTTTGGGTCTAGCCGAATAGGTTTGGGTCTAGCGGAGTGGGTTTGGGTCTAGCCGAGTGGGTTTGGGTGTAGCCGAGTGGGTTTGGGTGTAGCCGGGTGGGTTTGTGTGTAGCCGAGTGGGTTTGGGTGTAGCCGAGTGGGTTTGGGTGTAGCCGAGTGGGTTTGGGTGTAGCCGAGTGGGTTTGGGTGTAGCCGAGTGGGTTTGGGTCTAGCCGAGTGGGTTTGGGTGTAGCCGAGTGGGTTTGGGTCTAGCCGAGTGGGTTTGGGTCTAGCCGAGTGGGTTTGGGTCTAGCCCAGTGGGTTTGGGTCTAGCCGAGTGGGTTTGGGTCTAGCCGAGTGGGTTTGGGTCTAGCCGAGTGGGTTTGGGTCTTGCCGAGTGGGATTGGGTCTAGCCGAGTGGGATTGAGTCTAGCCGAGTGGGTTTGGGTCTAGCCGAGTGGATTTGGGTCTAGCCGAGTGGGTTTGGGTCTAGACGAGTGGGTTTGTGTCAAGACGAGTGGGTTTGGGTCTAGCCGAGTGGGTTTCGGTCTAGCGGAGTGGGTTTGGGTCTAGCGGAGTGGGTTTGGATCTAGCGGAGTGGGTTTGGGTCTAGCGGAGTGGGTTTGGGTCTAGCGGAGTGGGTTTGGGTCTAGCCGAGTGGGTTTGGGTGTAGCCGAGTTGGTTTGGGTCTAGCCGAGTGGGTTTTGGTTCTAGCTGATTGGGTTTGGGTCTAGTGGAATGGGCTTGTGTCTAGCCGAGTGGGTTTGGGTGTAGCCGAGTGGGTTTGGGTGTAGCCGAGTGGGTTTGGGTGTAGCCGAGTGGGTTTAGGTGTGGCCGAGTGGGTTTGGGTCGAGCCGAGAGGGTTTGGGTCTGACCGAGTGGGTTTGGGTCTAGCCGAGTGGGTTTGGGTCTAGCCGAGTGGGCTTGGGTCTAGCCGAGTGGGTTTGGGTCTAGCCGAGTGGGTTTGGGTCTAGCCGAGTGGGTTTGGGTCTAGCGGAGTGGGTTTGAATCTAGCGGAGTGGGTTTGGGTCTAGCGGAGTGGGTTTGGTGTAGCGGAGTGGGTTTGGGTCTAGCGGAGTGGGTTTGGGTCTAGCCGAGTGGGTTTGGGTCTAGCCGAGTGGGTTGGGTCCAGCCCAGTGGGTTTAGGTCTAGCGGAGTGGGTTTGCGTCTAGCCGAATGGGTTTGGATCTAGCCGAGTGGTTTTGGGTCTAGCCGAATAGGTTTGGGTCTAGCGGAGTGGGTTTGGGTCTAGCCGAGTGGGTTTGGGTGTAGCCGAGTGGGTTTGGGTGTAGCCGAGTGGGTTTGTGTGTAGCCGAGTGGGTTTGGGTGTAGCCGAGTGGGTTTGGGTGTAGCCGAGTGGGTTTGTGTGTAGCCGAGTGGGTTTGGGTGTAGCCGAGTGGGTTTGGGTGTAGCCGAGTGGGTTTGGGTCTAGCCGAGTGGGTTTGGGACTAGCCGAGTGGGTTTGCGTCTAGCGGAGTGGGTTTGAGTCTAGCGGAGTGGGTTTGGGTCTAGCGGAGTGGGTTTGGTGTAGCGGAGTGGGTTTGGGTCTAGCGGAGTGGGTTTGGGTCTAGCCGAGTGGGTTTGGGTCTAGCCGAGTGGGTTGGGTCCAGCCCAGTGGGTTTAGGTCTAGCGGAGTGGGTTTGCGTCTAGCCGAATGGGTTTGGATCTAGCCGAGTGGTTTTGGGTCTAGCCGAATAGGTTTGGGTCTAGCGGAGTGGGTTTGGGTCTAGCCGAGTGGGTTTGGGTGTAGCCCAGTGGGTTTGGGTGTAGCCGGGTGGGTTTGTGTGTAGCCGAGTGGGTTTGGGTGTAGCCGAGTGGGTTTGGGTGTAGCCGAGTGGGTTTGGGTGTAGCCGAGTGGGTTTGGGTGTAGCCGAGTGGGTTTGGGTCTAGCCGAGTGGGTTTGGGTGTAGCCGAGTGGGTTTGGGTCTAGCCGAGTGTGTTTGGGTCTAGCCGAGTGGGTTTGGGTCTAGCCCAGTGGGTTTGGGTCTAGCCGAGTGGGTTTGGGTCTAGCCGAGTGGGTTTGGGTCTAGCCGAGTGGGTTTGGGTCTTGCCGAGTGGGATTGGGTCTAGCCGAGTGGGATTGAGTCTAGCCGAGTGGGGTTGGGTCTAGCCGAGTGGATTTGGGTCTAGCCGAGTGGGTTTGGGTCTAGACGAGTGGGTTTGTGTCAAGACGAGTGGGTTTGGGTCTAGCCGAGTGGGTTTCGGTCTAGCGGAGTGGGTTTGGGTCTAGCGGAGTGGGTTTGGATCTAGCGGAGTGGGTTTGGGTCTAGCGGAGTGGGTTTGGGTCTAGCGGAGTGGGTTTGGGTCTAGCCGAGTGGGTTTGGGTGTAGCCGAGTTGGTTTGGGTCTAGCCGAGTGGGTTTGGGTCTAGCCGAGTGGGTTTGGGTGTAGCCGAGTTGGTTTGGGTCTAGCCGAGTGGGTTTTGGTTCTAGCCGATTGGGTTTGGGTCTAGTGGAATGGGCTTGTGTCTAGCCGAGTGGGTTTGGGTGTAGCCGAGTGGGTTTGGGTGTAGCCGAGTGGGTTTGGGTGTAGCAGAGTGGGTTTAGGTGTGGCCGAGTGGGTTTGGGTCGAGCCGAGAGGGTTTGGGTCTGGCCGAGTGGGCTTGGGACTAGACGAGTGGGTTTGGGTCTAGACGAGTGGGTTTGGGTCTAGACGAGTGGGTTTGGGTCTAGCGGAGTGGGTTTGGGTCTAGCCGAGTGGGTGTGGGTCTTGCCAAGTGGGCTTGGGTCTAGCCGAGTGGGTTTGGGTCTAGCCGAGTGGGTTTGGGACTAGCCGAGTAGGTTTGCGTCTAGCGGAGTGGGTTTGAGTCTAGCGGAGTGGGTTTGGGTCTAGCGGAGTGGGTTTGGGTCTAGCGGAGTGGGTTTGGGTCTAGCGGAGTGGGTTTGGGTCTAGCGGAGTGGGTTTGGGTCTAGCCGAGTGGGTTTGGGTCTAGCCGAGTGGGTTTTGGTTCTAGCCGAGTGGGTTTGGGTCTAGTGGAGTGGGCTTGGGTCTAGCCGAGTGGGTTTGGGTGTAGCCGAGTGGGTTTGGGTGTAGCCGATTGGGTTTGGGTGTAGCCGAGTGGGTTTGGGTGTAGCCGAGTGGGTTTAGGTGTAGCCGAGTGGGTTTGGGTCTAGCCGAGAGGGTTTGGGTCTAGCCGAGTGGTTTTGGGTCTAGCCGAAAAGGTTTGGGTATAGCAGAGTGGGTTTGGGTCTAGCCGAGTGGGTTTGGGTCTAGCCGAGTGGGTTTGGCTCTAGCCGAGTGGGTTTGGGTCTAGCCGAGTGGGTTTGGGTCTAGCCGAGTGGGTTTCGGTCTAGCCGAGTGGGTTTCGGTCTAGACGAGTGGGTTTGGGTCTAGCCGAGTGGGTTTGGGTCTAGCTGAGTGGGTTTGGGACTAGCCGATTGGCTTTGCGTCTAGCGGAGTGGGTTTGAGTCTAGCGGAGTGGGTTTGGGTCTAGCGGAGTGGGTTTGATGTAGCGGAGTGGGTTTGCGTCTAGCCGAATGGGTTTGGATCTAGCCGAGTGGTTTTGGGTCTAGCCGAATAGGTTTGGGTCTAGCGGAGTGGGTTTGGGTCTAGCCGAGTGGGTTTGGGTGTAGCCGAGTGGGTTTGGGTGTAGCCGAGTGGGTTTGGGTCTAGACGAGTGGGTTTGGGTCTAGCGGAGTGGGTTTGGGTCTAGACGAGTGGGTTTGGGTCTTGCCAAGTGGGCTTGGGTCTAGCCGAGTGGGTTTGGGTCTAGCCGAGTGGGTTTGGGTCTAACCGAGTGGGTATTGGTCTTGCCGAGTGGGTTTGGTCTAGACGAATGGGTTTGGGTCTAGCCGAGTGGGTTTGGGTCTAGCCGAGTGGGTTTGGGACTAGCCGAGTAGGTTTGCGTCTAGCAGAGTGGGTTAGAGTCTAGCGGAGTGGGTTTGGGTCTAGCGGAGTGGGTTTGGGTCTAGCGGAGTGGGTTTGGGTCTAGCGGAGTGGGTTTGGGTCTAGCCGAGTGGGTTTGGGTCTAGCCGAGTGGGTTTGGGTCTAGCCGAGTGGGTTTTGGTTCTAGCCGAGTGGGTTTGGGTCTAGTGGAGTGGGCTTGGGTCTAGCCGAGTGGGTTTGGGTGTAGCCGAGTGGGTTTGGGTGTAGCCGATTGGGTTTGGGTGTAGCCGAGTGGGTTTGGGTGTAGCCGAGTGGGTTTAGGTGTAGCCGAGTGGGTTTGGGTCTAGCCGAGAGGGTTTGGGTCTAGCCGAGTGGTTTTGGGTCTAGCCGAAAAGGTTTGGGTCTAGCAGAGTGGGTTTGGGTCTAGCCGAGTGGGTTTGGGTCTAGCCGAGTGGGTTTGGGTCTAGCCGAGTGGGTTTGGGTCTAGCCGAGTGGGTTTGGGTCTAGCCGAGTGGGTTTGGGTCTAGACGAGTGGGTTTGGGTCTAGCCGAGTGGGTTTGGGTCTAGCCGAGTGGGTTTGGGACTAGCCGAGTGGCTTTGCGTCTAGCGGAGTGGGTTTGAGTCTAGCGGAGTGGGTTTGGGTCTAGCGGAGTGGGTTTGGTGTAGCGGAGTGGGTTTGCGTCTAGCCGAATGGGTTTGGATCTAGCCGAGTGGTTTTGGGTCTAGCCGAATAGGTTTGGGTCTAGCGGAGTGGGTTTGGGTCTAGCCGAGTGGGGTTGGGTGTAGCCGAGTGGGTTTGGGTCTAGCCGAGTGGGTTTGGGTCCAGCCGAGTGGGTTTGGGTCTAGCCGAGTGGGATTGGGTCTAGCCGAGTGGGTTTGGGTCCAACCGAGTGGGTTTGGGTCTAGCCCAGTGGGTTTGAGTCTAACCGAGTGGGTTTGGGTCTAGCCGAGTGGGTTTGGGTCTAGCCGAGTGGGTTTGGGTCTAGCCGAGTGGGTTTAGGTCTAGCCGAGTGGGTTTGGGTGTAGCCGAGTGGGTTTGGGTCTTGCCGAGTGGGTTTGGGTGTAGCCGAGTGGATTTGGGTCTCGCCGAGTGGGTTTGGGTCTAGCCGAGTGGGTTTGGGTCTAGCCGAATGGGTTTGGGACTAGCCGAGTGGGTTTGTGTCTAGCGGAGTGTGTTTGAGTCTAGCAGAGTGGGTTTGGGTCTAGCGGAGTGGGTTTGGTGTAGCGGAGTGGGTTTAGGTCTAGCGGAGTGGGTTTGCATCTAGCCGAATCGGTTTGGATCTAGCCGAGTGGTTTTGGGTCTAGCCGAATAGGTTTGGGTCTAGCAGAGAGGGTTTGGTTCTAGCCGAGTGGGTTTGGGTGTAGCCGAGTGGGTTTGGGTGTAGCCGAGTGGGTTTGTGTGTAGCCGAGTGGGTTTGGGTGTAGCCGAGTGGGTTTGGGTGTAGCCGAGTGGGTTTGGGTGTAGCCGAGTGGTTTTGGGTCTAGCCGAGTGGGTTTGGGTCTAGCCGAGTGGGTTTGGGTCTAGCCGAGTGGGTTTGGGTCTAGCCGAGTGGGTTTGGGTCTAGCCGAGTGGGTTTGGGTCTAGCCGAGTGGGTTTGGGTCTAGCCGAGTGGGTTTGGGTCTAGCCGAGTGGGTTAGGGTCTTGTCGAGTGGGTTTGGGTGTAGCCGAGTGGGTTTGGGTCTCGCCGAGTGGGTTTGGGTCTAGACGAGTGGGTTTGGGTCTAGCCGAGTGGGTTTGGGTCTAGCGGAGTGGGTTTGGGTCTAGCGGAGTGGGTTTGGGTCTAGCCGAGTGGGTTTGGGTCTAGCCGAGTGGGTTTGGGTCTAGCCGAGTGGGTTTTGGTTCTAGCCGAGTGGGTTTGGGTCTAGTGGAGGGGGCTTGGGTCTTGCCGAGTGGGTTTGGGTGTAGCCGAGTGGGTTTGGGTGTAGCCGATTGGGTTTGGGTGTAGCCGAGTGGGTTTGGGTGTAGCCGAGTGGGTTTGGGTCTAGCCGAGAGGGTTTGGGTGTAGCCGAGTGGTTTTGGGTCTAGCCGAAAAGGTTTGGGTCTAGCAGAGTGGGTTTGGGTCTAGCCGAGTGGGTTTGGGTCTAGCCGAGTGGGTTTGGGTCTAGCCGAGTGGGTTTGGGTCTAGCCGAGTGGGTTTGGGTCTAGCCGAGTGGGTTTGGGTCTAGCCGAGTGGGTTTGGGTCTAGCCGAGTGGGTTTCGGTCTAGACGAGTGGGTTTGGGTCTAGCCGAGTGGGTTTGGGTCTAGCCGAGTGGGTTTGGACTAGCCGAGTGGCTTTGCGTCTAGCGGAGTGGGTTTGAGTCTAGCGGAGTGGGTTTGGGTCTAGCGGAGTGGGTTTGGTGTAGCGGAGTGGGTTTGCGTCTAGCCGAATGGGTTTGGATCTAGCCGAGTGGGTTTGGGTCCAGCCGAGTGGTTTTGGGTCTAGCCGAGTGGGTTTGGGACTAGCCGAGTGGGTTTGGGTCTAGCCGAGTGGGTTTGGGTCTAGCCGAGTGGGTTTGGGTCTAGCCGAGTGGGTTTGCGTCTAGCGGAGTGGGTTTGAGTCTAGCAGAGTGGGTTTGGGTCTAGCGGAGTGGGTTTGGTGTAGCGGAGTGGGTTTAGGTCTAGCGGAGTGGGTTTGCATCTAGCCGAATCGGTTTGGATCTAGCCGAGTGGCTTTGGGTCTAGCCGAATAGGTTTGGGTCTAGCAGAGAGGGTTTGGGTCTAGCCGAGTGGGTTTGGGTGTAGCCGAGTGGGTTTGGGTGTAGCCGAGTGGGTTTGTGTGTAGCCGAGTGGGTTTGGGTGTAGCCGAGTGTGTTTGGGTGTAGCCGAGTTGGTTTGGGTGTAGCCGAGTGGTTTTGGGTCTAGCCGAGTGGGTTTGGGTCTAGCCGAGTGGGTTTGGGTCTAGCCGAGTGGGTTTGGGTCTAGCCGAGTGGGTTTGGGTCTAGCCGAGTGGGTTTGGGTCTAGCCGAGTGGGTTTGGGTCTAGCCGAGTGGGTTTGGGTCTAGCCGAGTGGGTTTGGGTCTTGTCGAGTGGGTTTGGGTGTAGCCGAGTGGGTTTGGGTCTCGCCGAGTGGGTTTGGGTCTAGACGAGTGGGTTTGGGTCTAGCCGAGTGGGTTTGGGTCTAGCGGAGTGGGTTTGGGTCTAGCGGAGTGGGTTTGGGTCTAGCGGAGTGGGTTTGGGTCTAGCGGAGTGGGTTTGGGTGTAGCCGAGTGGGTTTGGGTCTCGCCGAGTGGGTTTGGGTCTAGACGAGTGGGTTTGGGTCTAGCCGAGTGGGTTTGGGTCTAGCGGAGTGGGTTTGG
Source organism: Raja brachyura (assembly GCA_963514005.1). The sequence goes on along the minus strand of OY740815.1, from coordinate 26,648,387 downwards.
GTCTAGCGGAGTGGGTTTGGGTCTAGCGGAGTGGGTTTGGGTCTAGCGGAGTGGGTTTGGGTCTAGCCGAGTGGGTTTGGGTCTAGCCGAGTGGGTTTGGGTCTAGCCGAGTGGGTTTTGGTTCTAGCCGATTGGGTTTGGGTCTAGTGGAATGGGCTTGGGTCTAGCCGAGTGGGTTTGGTGTAGCCGAGTGGGTTTGGGTGTAGCCGAGTGGGTTTGGGTGTAGCCGAGTGGGTTTAGGTGTGGCCGAGTGGGTTTGGGTCTCGCCGAGAGGGTTTGGGTCTGGCCGAGTGGGTTTGGGTCTAGCCGAGTGGGTTTGGGTCTAGCCGAGTGGGTTTGGGTCTAGCCGAGTGGGTTTGTGTCTAGCCGAGTGGGTTTGGGTGTAGCCGAGTGGGTATGGGTGTAGCCGAGTGTGTTTAGGTGTGGCCGAGTGGGTTTGGGTCTCGCCGAGTGGGTTTGGGTCTAGCCGAGTGGGCTTGGGTCTAGCCGAGTGGGTTTGGGTCTAGCCGAGTGGGTTTGGGTCTAGCCGAGTGGGTTTGTGTCTAGCCGAGTGGGTTTGGGTCTAGCCGAGAGGGTTTGGGTCTAGCCGAGTGGTTTTGGGTCTAGCCGAAAAGGTTTGGGTTTAGCAGAGTGGGTTTGGGTCTAGCCGAGTGGGTTTGGGTCTAGCCGAGTGGGTTTGGGTCTAGCCGAGTGGGTTTGGGTCTAGCCGAGTGGGTTTGGGTCTAGCCGAGTGGGTTTGGGTCTAGACGAGTGGGTTTGGGTCTAGCCGAGTGGGTTTGGGTCTAGCCGAGTGGGTTTGGGACTAGCCGAGTGGCTTTGCGTCTAGCGGAGTGGGTTTGAGTCTAGCGGAGTGGGTTTGGGTCTAGCGGAGTGGGTTTGGTGTAGCGGAGTGGGTTTGCGTCTAGCCGAATGGGTTTGGATCTAGCCGAGTGGTTTTGGGTCTAGCCGAATAGGTTTGGGTCTAGCGGAGTGGGTTTGGGTCTAGCCGAGTGGGGTTGGGTGTAGCCGAGTGGGTTTGGGTCTAGCCGAGTGGGTTTGGGTCCAGCCGAGTGGGTTTGGGTCTAGCCGAGTGGGATTGGGTCTAGCCGAGTGGGTTTGGGTCCAACCGAGTGGGTTTGGGTCTAGCCCAGTGGGTTTGAGTCTAACCGAGTGGGTTTGGGTCTAGCCGAGTGGGTTTGGGTCTAGCCGAGTGGGTTTGGGTCTAGCCGAGTGGGTTTAGGTCTAGCCGAGTGGGTTTGGGTGTAGCCGAGTGGGTTTGGGTCTTGCCGAGTGGGTTTGGGTGTAGCCGAGTGGATTTGGGTCTCGCCGAGTGGGTTTGGGTCTAGCCGAGTGGGTTTGGGTCTAGCCGAATGGGTTTGGGACTAGCCGAGTGGGTTTGCGTCTAGCGGAGTGGGTTTGAGTCTAGCAGAGTGGGTTTGGGTCTAGCGGAGTGGGTTTGGTGTAGCGGAGTGGGTTTAGGTCTAGCGGAGTGGGTTTGCATCTAGCCGAATCGGTTTGGATCTAGCCGAGTGGTTTTGGGTCTAGCCGAATAGGTTTGGGTCTAGCAGAGAGGGTTTGGGTCTAGCCGAGTGGGTTTGGGTGTAGCCGAGTGGGTTTGGGTGTAGCCGAGTGGGTTTGTGTGTAGCCGAGTGGGTTTGGGTGTAGCCGAGTGGGTTTGGGTGTAGCCGAGTGGGTTTGGGTGTAGCCGAGTGGTTTTGGGTCTAGCCGAGTGGGTTTGGGTCTAGCCGAGTGGGTTTGGGTCTAGCCGAGTGGGTTTGGGTCTAGCCGAGTGGGTTTGGGTCTAGCCGAGTGGGTTTGGGTCTAGCCGAGTGGGTTTGGGTCTAGCCGAGTGGGTTAGGGTCTTGTCGAGTGGGTTTGGGTGTAGCCGAGTGGGTTTGGGTCTCGCCGAGTGGGTTTGGGTCTAGACGAGTGGGTTTGGGTCTAGCCGAGTGGGTTTGGGTCTAGCGGAGTGGGTTTGGGTCTAGCGGAGTGGGTTTGGGTCTAGCGGAGTGGGTTTGGGTCTAGCGGAGTGGGTTTGGGTGTAGCCGAGTGGGTTTGGGTCTCGCCGAATGGGTTTGGGTCTAGACGAGTGGGTTTGGGTCTAGCCGAGTGGGTTTGGGTCTAGCGGAGTGGGTTTGGGTCTAGCGGAGTGGGTTTGGGTCTAGCGGAGTGGGTTTTGGTTCTAGCCGATTGGGTTTGGGTCTAGTGGAATGGGCTTGGGTCTAGCCGAGTGGGTTTGGGTGTAGCCGAGTGGGTTTGGGTGTAGCCGAGTGGGTTTGGGTGTAGCCGAGTGGGTTTAGGTGTGGCCGAGTGGGTTTGGGTCTCGCCGAGAGGGTTTGGGTCTGGCCGAGTGGGTTTGGGTCTAGCCGAGTGGGTTTGGGTCTAGCCGAGTGGGCTTGGGTCTAGCCGAGTGGGTTTGGGTCTAGCCGAGTGGGTTTGGGTCTAGCCGAGTGGGTTTGTGTCTAGCCGAGTGGGTTTGCGTCTTGCCGAGTGGGATGCGGTCTAGCCAAGTGGGTTTGAGTCTAGCCGAGTGGGTTTGGGTCTAGCCGAGTGGGTTTGGGTCTAGCCGAGTGGGTTTGGGACTAGACGAGTAGGTTTGGGTCTAGACGAGTGGGTTTGGGTCTAGACGAGTGGGTTTGGGTCTAGCGGAGTGGGTTTGTATCTAGCCGAGTGGGTTTGGGTCTTGCCAAGTGGGCTTGGGTCTAGCCGAGTGGGTTTGGGTCTAGCCGAGTGGGTTTGGGTCTAACCGAGTGGGTATTGGTCTAGCCGAGTGGGTTTGGTCTAGACGAATGGGTTTGGGTCTAGCCGAGTGGGTTTGGGTCTAGCCGAGTGGGTTTGGGACTAGCCGAGTAGGTTTGCGTCTAGCGGAGTGGGTTTGAGTCTAGCGGAGTGGGTTTGGGTCTAGCGGAGTGGGTTTGGGTCTAGCGGAGTGGGTTTGGGTCTAGCGGAGTGGGTTTGGGACTAGCCGAGTGGGTTTGGGTCTAGCCGAGTGGGTTTGGGTCTAGCCGAGTGGGTTTTGGTTCTAGCCGAGTGGGTTTGGGTCTAGTGGAGTGGGCTTGGGTCTAGCCGAGTGGGTTTGGGTGTAGCCGAGTGGGTTTGGGTGTAGCCGATTGGGTTTGGGTGTAGCCGAGTGGGTTTGGGTGTAGCCGAGTGGGTTTAGGTGTAGCCGAGTGGGTTTGGGTCTAGCCGAGAGGGTTTGGGTGAAGCCGAGTGGTTTTGGGTCCAGCCGAAAAGGTTTGGGTCTAGCAGAGTGGGTTTGGGTCTAGCCGAGTGGGTTTGGGTCTAGCCGAGTGGGTTTGGGTCTAGCCGAGTGGGTTTGGGTCTAGCCGAGTGGGTTTGGGTCTAGCCGAGTGGGTTTGGGTCTAGCCGAGTGGGTTTGGGTCTAGCCGAGTGGGTTTCGGTCTAGACGAGTGGGTTTGGGTCTAGCCGAGTGGGTTTGGGTCTAGCCGAGTGGGTTTGGGACTAGCCGAGTGGCTTTGCATCTAGCGGAGTGGGTTTGAGTCTAGCGGAGTGGGTTTGGGTCTAGCGGAGTGGGTTTGGTGTAGCGGAGTGGGTTTGCGTCTAGCCGAATGGGTTTGGATCTAGCCGAGTGGGTTTGGGTCCAGCCGAGTGGTTTTGGGTCTAGCCGAGTGGGTTTGGGTCTAGCCGAGTGGGTTTGGGTCTAGCCGAGTGGGTTTGGGTCTAGCCGAGTGGGTTTGGGTCTAGCCGAGTGGGTTTGTGTCTAGCGGAGTGGGTTTGAGTCTAGCAGAGTGGGTTTGGGTCTAGCGGAGTGGGTTTAGGTGTAGCCGAGTGGGTTTGGGTCTAGCCGAGTGGGTTTGTGTGTAGCCGAGTGGGTTTGGGTGTAGCCGAGTGGGTTTGGGTGTAGCCGAGTGGGTTTGGGTGTAGCCGAGTGGTTTTGGGTCTAGCCGAGTGGGTTTGAGTCTAGCCGAGTGGGTTTGGGTCTAGCCGAGTGGGTTTGGGTCTAGCCGAGTGGGTTTGGGTCTAGCCGAGTGGGTTTGGGTCTAGCCGAGTGGGTTTGGGTCTAGCCGAGTGGGTTTGGGTCTAGCCGAGTGGGTTTGGGTATTGTCGAGTGGGTTTGGGTGTAGCCGAGTGGGTTTGGGTCTCGCCGAGTGGGTTTGAGTCTAGACGAGTGGGTTTGGGTCTAGCCGAGTGGGTTTGGGTCTAGCGGAGTGGGTTTGGGTCTAGCGGAGTGGGTTTGGGTCTAGCGGAGTGGGTTTGGGTCTAGCGGAGTGGGTTTGGGTGTAGCCGAGTGGGTTTGGGTCTCGCCGAGTGGGTTTGGGTCTAGACGAGTGGGTTTGGGTCTAGCCGAGTGGGTTTGGGTCTAGCGGAGTGGGTTTGGGTCTAGCGGAGTGGGTTTGGGTCTAGCGGAGTGGGTTTGGGTCTAGCGGAGTGGGTTTGGGTCTAGCCGAGTGGGTTTGGGTCTAGCCGAGTGGGTTTGGGTCTAGCCGAGTGGGTTTTGGTTCTAGCCGATTGGGTTTGGGTCTAGTGGAATGGGTTTGGGTCTAGCCGAGTGGGTTTGGTGTAGCCGAGTGGGTTTGGGTGTAGCCGAGTGGGTTTGGGTGTAGCCGAGTGGGTTTAGGTGTGGCCGAGTGGGTTTGGGTCTCGCCGAGAGGGTTTGGGTCTGGCCGAGTGGGTTTGGGTCTAGCCGAGTGGGTTTGGGTCTAGCCGAGTGGGCTTGGGTCTAGCCGAGTGGGTTTGGGTCTAGCCGAGTGGGTTTGGGTCTAGCCGAGTGGGTTTGTGTCTAGCCGAGTGGGTTTGGGTCTTGCCGAGTGGGATGCGGTCTAGCCAAGTGGGTTTGAGTCTAGCCGAGTGGGTTTGGGTCTAGCCGAGTGGGTTTGGGTCTAGCCGAGTGGGTTTGGGACTAGACGAGTAGGTTTGGGTCTAGACGAGTGGGTTTGGGTCTAGACGAGTGGGTTTGGGTCTAGCGGAGTGGGTTTGTATCTAGCCGAGTGGGTTTGGGTCTTGCCAAGTGGGCTTGGGTCTAGCCGAGTGGGTTTGGGTCTAGCCGAGTGGGTTTGGGTCTAACCGAGTGGGTATTGGTCTAGCCGAGTGGGTTTGGTCTAGACGAATGGGTTTGGGTCTAGCCGAGTGGGTTTGGGTCTAGCCGAGTGGGTTTGGGACTAGCCGAGTAGGTTTGCGTCTAGCGGAGTGGGTTTGAGCCTAGCGGAGTGGGTTTGGGTCTAGCGGAGTGGGTTTGGGTCTAGCGGAGTGGGTTTGGGTCTAGCGGAGTGGGTTTGGGTCTAGCCGAGTGGGTTTGGGTCTAGCCGAGTGGGTTTGGGTATTGTCGAGTGGGTTTGGGTGTAGCCGAGTGGGTTTGGGTCTCGCCGAGTGGGTTTGAGTCTAGACGAGTGGGTTTGGGTCTAGCCGAGTGGGTTTGGGTCTAGCGGAGTGGGTTTGGGTCTAGCGGAGTGGGTTTGGGTCTAGCGGAGTGGGTTTGGGTCTAGCGGAGTGGGTTTGGGTGTAGCCGAGTGGGTTTGGGTCTCGCCGAGTGGGTTTGGGTCTAGACGAGTGGGTTTGGGTCTAGCCGAGTGGGTTTGGGTCTAGCGGAGTGGGTTTGGGTCTAGCGGAGTGGGTTTGGGTCTAGCGGAGTGGGTTTGGGTCTAGCGGAGTGGGTTTGGGTCTAGCCGAGTGGGTTTGGGTCTAGCCGAGTGGGTTTGGGTCTAGCCGAGTGGGTTTTGGTTCTAGCCGATTGGGTTTGGGTCTAGTGGAATGGGTTTGGGTCTAGCCGAGTGGGTTTGGTGTAGCCGAGTGGGTTTGGGTGTAGCCGAGTGGGTTTGGGTGTAGCCGAGTGGGTTTAGGTGTGGCCGAGTGGGTTTGGGTCTCGCCGAGAGGGTTTGGGTCTGGCCGAGTGGGTTTGGGTCTAGCCGAGTGGGTTTGGGTCTAGCCGAGTGGGCTTGGGTCTAGCCGAGTGGGTTTGGGTCTAGCCGAGTGGGTTTGGGTCTAGCCGAGTGGGTTTGTGTCTAGCCGAGTGGGTTTGGGTCTTGCCGAGTGGGATGCGGTCTAGCCAAGTGGGTTTGAGTCTAGCCGAGTGGGTTTGGGTCTAGCCGAGTGGGTTTGGGTCTAGCCGAGTGGGTTTGGGACTAGACGAGTAGGTTTGGGTCTAGACGAGTGGGTTTGGGTCTAGACGAGTGGGTTTGGGTCTAGCGGAGTGGGTTTGTATCTAGCCGAGTGGGTTTGGGTCTTGCCAAGTGGGCTTGGGTCTAGCCGAGTGGGTTTGGGTCTAGCCGAGTGGGTTTGGGTCTAACCGAGTGGGTATTGGTCTAGCCGAGTGGGTTTGGTCTAGACGAATGGGTTTGGGTCTAGCCGAGTGGGTTTGGGTCTAGCCGAGTGGGTTTGGGACTAGCCGAGTAGGTTTGCGTCTAGCGGAGTGGGTTTGAGCCTAGCGGAGTGGGTTTGGGTCTAGCGGAGTGGGTTTGGGTCTAGCGGAGTGGGTTTGGGTCTAGCGGAGTGGGTTTGGGTCTAGCCGAGTGGGTTTGGGTCTAGCCGAGTGGGTTTGGGTCTAGCCGAGTGGGTTTTGGTTCTAGCCGAGTGGGTTTGGGTCTAGTGGAGTGGGCTTGGGTCTAGCCGAGTGGGTTTGGGTGTAGCCGAGTGGGTTTGGGTGTAGCCGATTGGGTTTGGGTGTAGCCGAGTGGGTTTGGGTGTAGCCGAGTGGGTTTAGGTGTAGCCGAGTGGGTTTGGGTCTAGCCGAGAGGGTTTGGGTGTAGCCGAGTGGTTTTGGGTCTAGCCGAAAAGGTTTGGGTCTAGCAGAGTGGGTTTGGGTCTAGCCGAGTGGGTTTGGGTTTAGCCGAGTGGGTTTGGGTCAAGCCGAGTGGGTTTGGGTCTAGTCGAGTGGGTTTGGGTCTAGCCGAGTGGGTTTGGGTCTAGCCGAGTGGGTTTGGGTCTAGCCGAGTGGGTTTCGGTCTAGACGAGTGGGTTTGGGTCTAGCCGAGTGGGTTTGGGTCTAGCCGAGTGGGTTTGGGACTAGCCGAGTGGCTTTGCGTCTAGCGGAGTGGGTTTGAGTCTAGCGGAGTGGGTTTGGGTCTAGCGGAGTGGGTTTGGTGTAGCGGAGTGGGTTTGCGTCTAGCCGAATGGGTTTGGATCTAGCCGAGTGGGTTTGGGTCCAGCCGAGTGGTTTTGGGTCTAGCCGAGTGGGTTTGGGTCTAGCCGAGTGGGTTTGGGTCTAGCCGAGTGGGTTTGGGTCTAGCCGAGTGGGTTTGGGTCTAGCCGAGTGGGTTTGGGTCTAGCCGAGTGGGTTTGGGTCTAGCCGAGTGGGTTTGAGTCTAGCCGAGTGGGTTTGGGTCTTGTCGAGTGGGTTTGGGTCTAGACGAGTGGGTTTGGGTCTAGCCGAGTGGGTTTGGGTCTAGCGGAGTGGGTTTGGGTCTAGCGGAGTGGGTTTGGGTCTAGCGGAGTGGGTTTGGGTCTAGCCGAGTGGGTTTGGGTCTAGCCGAGTGGGTTTGGGTCTAGCCGAGTGTGTTTGGGTCTAGCCGAGTGGGTTTTGGTTCTAGCCGATTGGGTTTGGGTCTAGTGGAATGGGCTTGGGTCTAGCCGAGTGGGTTTGGGTGTAGCCGAGTGGGTTTGGGTGTAGCCGAGTGGGTTTGGGTGTAGCCGAGTGGGTTTAGGTGTGGCCGAGTGGGTTTGGGTCTCGCCGAGAGGGTTTGGGTCTGGCCGAGTGGGTTTGGGTCTAGCCGAGTGGGTTTGGGTCTAGCCGAGTGGGCTTGGGTCTAGCCGAGTGGGTTTGGGTCTAGCCGAGTGGGTTTGGGTCTAGCCGAGTGGGTTTGTGTCTAGCCGAGTGGGTTTGGGTCTTGCCGAGTGGGATGCGGTCTAGCCGAGTGGGTTTGAGACTAGCCGAGTGGGTTTGGGTCTAGCCGAGTGGGTTTGGGTCTAGCCGAGTGGGTTTGGGACTAGACGAGTGGGTTTGGGTCTAGACGAGTGGGTTTGGGTCTAGACGAGTGGGTTTGGGTCTAGCGGAGTGGGTTTGGATCTAGCCGAGTGGGTTTGGGTCTTGCCAAGTGGGCTTGGGTCTAGCCGAGTGGGTTTGGGTCTAGCCGAGTGGGTTTGGGTCTAACCGAGTGGGTATTGGTCTAGCCGAGTGGGTTTGGTCTAGACGAATGGGTTTGGGTCTAGCCGAGTGGGTTTGGGTCTAGCCGAGTGGGTTTGGGACTAGCCGAGTAGGTTTGCGTCTAGCGGAGTGGGTTTGAGTCTAGCGGAGTGGGTTTGGGTCTAGCGGAGTGGGTTTGGGTCTAGCGGAGTGGGTTTGGGTCTAGCGGAGTGGGTTTGGGTCTAGCCGAGTGGGTTTGGGTCTAGCCGAGTGGGTTTGGGTCTAGCCGAGTGGGTTTTGGTTCTAGCCGAGTGGGTTTGGGTCTAGTGGAGTGGGCTTGGGTCTAGCCGAGTGGGTTTGGGTGTAGCCGAGTGGGTTTGGGTGTAGCCGATTGGGTTTGGGTGTAGCCGAGTGGGTTTGGGTGTAGCCGAGTGGGTTTAGGTGTAGCCGAGTGGGTTTGGGTCTAGCCGAGAGGGTTTGGGTGTAGCCGAGTGGTTTTGGGTCTAGCCGAAAAGGTTTGGGTCTAGCAGAGTGGGTTTGGGTCTAGCCGAGTGGGTTTGGGTCTAGCCGAGTGGGTTTGGGTCTAGCCGAGTGGGTTTGGGTCTAGCCGAGTGGGTTTGGGTCTAGCCGAGTGGGTTTGGGTCTAGACGAGTGGGTTTGGGTCTAGCCGAGTGGGTTTGGGTCTAGCGGAGTGGGTTTGGGTCTAGCGGAGTGGGTTTGGGTCTAGTGGAGTGGGTTTGGGTCTAGCGGAGTGGGTTTGGGTCTAGCGGAGTGGGTTTGGGTGTAGCCGAGTGGGTTTGGGTCTCGCCGAGTGGGTTTGGGTCTAGACGAGTGGGTTTGGGTCTAGCCGAGTGGGTTTGGGTCTAGCGGAGTGGGTTTGGGTCTAGCGGAGTGGGTTTGGGTCTAGCGGAGTGGGTTTGGGTCTAGCCGAGTGGGTTTGGGTCTAGCCGAGTGGGTTTGGGTCTAGCCAAGTGTGTTTGGGTCTAGCCGAGTGGGTTTTGGTTCTAGCCGATTGGGTTTGGGTCTAGTGGAATGGGCTTGGGTCTAGCCGAGTGGGTTTGGGTGTAGCCGAGTGGGTTTGGGTGTAGCCGAGTGGGTTTGGGTGTAGCCGAGTGGGTTTAGGTGTGGCCGAGTGGGTTTGGGTCTCGCCGAGAGGGTTTGGGTCTGGCCGAGTGGGTTTGGGTCTAGCCGAGTGGGTTTGGGTCTAGCCGAGTGGGCTTGGGTCTAGCCGAGTGGGTTTGGGTCTAGCCGAGTGGGTTTGGGTCTAGCCGAGTGGGTTTGTGTCTAGCCGAGTGGGTTTGGGTCTTGCCGAGTGGGATGCGGTCTAGCCGAGTGGGTTTGAGACTAGCCGAGTGGGTTTGGGTCTAGCCGAGTGGGTTTGGGTCTAGCCGAGTGGGTTTGGGACTAGACGAGTGGGTTTGGGTCTAGACGAGTGGGTTTGGGTCTAGACGAGTGGGTTTGGGTCTAGCGGAGTGGGTTTGGATCTAGCCGAGTGGGTTTGGGTCTTGCCAAGTGGGCTTGGGTCTAGCCGAGTGGGTTTGGGTCTAGCCGAGTGGGTTTGGGTCTAACCGAGTGGGTATTGGTCTAGCCGAGTGGGTTTGGTCTAGACGAATGGGTTTGGGTCTAGCCGAGTGGGTTTGGGTCTAGCCGAGTGGGTTTGGGACTAGCCGAGTAGGTTTGCGTCTAGCGGAGTGGGTTTGAGTCTAGCGGAGTGGGTTTGGGTCTAGCGGAGTGGGTTTGGGTCTAGCGGAGTGGGTTTGGGTCTAGCGGAGTGGGTTTGGGTCTAGCCGAGTGGGTTTGGGTCTAGCCGAGTGGGTTTGGGTCTAGCCGAGTGGGTTTGGGTCTAGCCGAGTGGGTTTTGGTTCTAGCCGAGTGGGTTTGGGTCTAGTGGAGTGGGCTTGGGTCTAGCCGAGTGGGTTTGGGTGTAGCCGAGTGGGTTTGGGTGTAGCCGATTGGGTTTGGGTGTAGCCGAGTGGGTTTGGGTGTAGCCGAGTGGGTTTAGGTGTAGCCGAGTGGGTTTGGGTCTAGCCGAGAGGGTTTGGGTCTAGCAGAGTGGGTTTGGGTCTAGCCGAGTGGGTTTGGGTCTAGCCGAGTGGGTTTGGGTCTAGCCGAGTGGGTTTGGGTCTAGCCGAGTGGGTTTGGGTCTAGCCGAGTGGGTTTGGGTCTAGCCGAGTGGGTTTGGGTCTAGCCGAGTGGGTTTGGGTCTAGCCGAGTGAGTTTGGGTCTAGCCGAGTGTGTTTTGGTTCTAGCCGATTGGGTTTGGGTCTAGTGGAATGGGCTTGGGTCTAGCCGAGTGGGTTTGGGTGTAGCCGAGTGGGTTTGGGTGTAGCCGAGTGGGTTTGGGTGTAGCCGAGTGGGTTTTGGTGTGGCCGAGTGGGTTTGGGTCTCGCCGAGAGGGTTTGGGTCTGGCCGAGTGGGTTTGGGTCTAGCCGAGTGGGTTTGGGTCGAGCCGAGTGGGCTTGGGTCTAGCCGAGTGGGTTTGGGTCTAGCCGAGTGGGTTTGTGTCTAGCCGAGTGGGTTTGTGTCTAGCCGAGTGGGTTTGGGTCTTGCCGAGTGGGATGCGGTCTAGCCGAGTGGGTTTGAGACTAGCCGAGTGGGTTTGGGTCTAGCCGAGTGGGTTTGGGTCTAGCCGAGTGGGTTTGGGACTAGACGAGTGGGTTTGGGTCTAGCGGAGTGGGTTTGGATCTAGCCGAGTGGGTTTGGGTCTTGCCAAGTGGGCTTGGGTCTAGCCGAGTGGGTTTGGGTCTAGCCGAGTGGGTTTGGGTCTAACCGAGTGGGTATTGGTCTAGCCGAGTGGGTTTGGTCTAGACGAATGGGTTTGGGTCTAGCCGAGTGGGTTTGGGTCTAGCCGAGTGGGTTTGGGACTAGCCGAGTAGGTTTGCGTCTAGCGGAGTGGGTTTGAGTCTAGCGGAGTGGGTTTGGGTCTAGCGGAGTGGGTTTGGGTGTAGCGGAGTGGGTTTGGGTCTAGCGGAGTGGGTTTGGGTCTAGCCGAGTGGGTTTGGGTCTAGCCGAGTGGGTTTGGGTCTAGCCGAGTGGGTTTTGCTTCTAGCCGAGTGGGTTTGGGTCTAGTGGAGTGGGCTTGGGTCTAGCCGAGTGGGTTTGGGTGTAGCCGAGTGGGTTTGGGTGTAGCCGATTGGGTTTGGGTGTAGCCGAGTGGGTTTGGGTGTAGCCGAGTGGGTTTAGGTGTAGCCGAGTGGGTTTGGGTCTAGCCGAGAGGGTTTGGGTGTAGCCGAGTGGTTTTGGGTCTAGCCGAAAAGATTTGGGTCTAGCAGAGTGGGTTTGGGTCTAGCCGAGTGGGTTTGGGTCTAGCCGAGTGGGTTTGGGTCTAGCCGAGTGGGTTTGGGTCTAGCCGAGTGGGTTTGGGTCTAGCCGAGTGGGTTTGGGTCTAGCCGAGTGGGTTTGGGTCTAGCCGAGTGGGTTTCGGTCTAGACGAGTGGGTTTGGGTCTAGCCGAGTGGGTTTGGGTCTAGCCGAGTGGGTTTGGGACTAGCCGAGTGGCTTTGCGTCTAGCGGAGTGGGTTTGAGTCTAGCGGAGTGGGTTTGGGTCTAGCGGAGTGGGTTTGGTGTAGCGGAGTGGGTTTGCGTCTAGCCGAATGGGTTTGGATCTAGCCGAGTGGTTTTGGGTCTAGCCGAATAGGTTTGGGTCTAGCGGAGTGGGTTTGGGTCTAGCCGAGTGGGTTTGGGTGTAGCCGAGTGGGTTTGGGTCTAGCCGAGTGGGTTTGGGTCCAGCCGAGTGGGTTTGGGTCTAGCCGAGTGGGTTTGGGTCTAGCCGAGTGGGTTTGGGTCTAGCCGAGTGGGTTTAGGTCTAGCCGAGTGGGTTTGGGTGTAGCCGAGTGGGTTTGGGTCTTGCCGAGTGGGTTTGGGTGTAGCTGAGTGGGTTTGGGTCTCGCCGAGTGGGTTTGGGTCTAGCCGAGTGGGTTTGGGTCTAGCCGAATGGGTTTGGGACTAGCCGATTGGGTTTGCGTCTAGCGGTGTGGGTTTGAGTCTAGCGGAGTGGGTTTGGGTCTAGCGGAGTGGGTTTGGTGTAGCGGAGTGGGTTTAGGTCTAGCGGAGTGGGTTTGCGTCTAGCCGAATCGGTTTGGATCTAGCCGAGTGGTTTTGGGTCTCGCCGAATAGGTTTGGGTCTAGCAGAGAGGGTTTGGGTCTAGCCGAGTGGGTTTGGGTGTAGCCGAGTGGGTTTGGGTGTAGCCGAGTGGGTTTGTGTGTAGCCGAGTGGGTTTGGGTGTAGCCGAGTGGGTTTGGGTGTAGCCGAGTGGGTTTGGGTGTAGCCGAGTGGTTTTGGGTCTAGCCGAGTGGATTTGGGTCTAGCCGAGTGGGTTTGGGTCTAGCCGAGTGGGTTTGGGTCTAGCCGAGTGGGTTTGGGTCTAGCCCAGTGGGTTTGGGTCTAGCCGAGTGGGTTTGGGTCTAGCCGAGTGGGTTTGGGTCTAGCCGAGTGGGTTTGGGTCTAGCCGAGTGGGTTTGGGTCTTGTTGAGTGGGTTTGGGTGTAGCCGAGTGGGTTTGGGTCTCGCCGAGTGGGTTTGGGTCTAGACGAGTGGGTTTGGGTCTAGCCGAGTGGGTTTGAGCCTAGCGGAGTGGGTTTGGGTCTAGCGGAGTGGGTTTGGGTCTAGCGGAGTGGGTTTGGGTCTAGCGGAGTGGGTTTGGGTCTAGCCGAGTGGGTTTGGGTCTAGCCGAGTGGGTTTGGGTGTAGCCGAGTGGGTTTTGGTTCTAGCCGATTGGGTTTGGGTCTAGTGGAATGGGCTTGGGTCTAGCCGAGTGGGTTTGGGTGTAGCCGAGTGGGTTTGGGTGCAGCCGAGTGGGTTTGGGTGTAGCCAAGTGGGTTTAGGTGTGGCCGAGTGGGTTTGGGTCTAGCCGATAGGGTTTGGGTCTGGCCGAGTGGGTTTGGGTCTAGCCGAGTGGGTTTGGGTATAGCCGAGTGGGCTTGGGTCTAGCCGAGTGGGTTTGGGTCTAGCCGAGTGGGTTTGGGTCTAGCCGAGTGGGTTTGTGTCTAGCCGAGTGGGTTTGGGTCTTGCCGAGTGGGATGCGGTCTAGCCGAGTGGGTTTGAGTCTAGCCGAGTGGGTTTGGGTCTAGCCGAGTGGGTATGGGTCTAGCCGAGTGGGTTTGGGTCTAGACGAGTGGGTTTGGGTCTAGACGAGTGGGGTTGGGTCTAGACGAGTGGGTTTGGGTCTAGCGGAGTGGGTTTGGGTCTAGCGGAGTGGGTTTGGGTCTAGCGGAGTGGGTTTGGGTCTAGCCGAGTGGTTTTGGGTCTAGCCGAATAGGTTTTGTTCTAGCGGAGTGGGTTTGGGTCTAGCCGAGTGGGTTTGGGTGTAGCCGAGTGGGTTTGGGTGTAGCCGAGTGGGTTTGTGTGTAGCCGAGTGGGTTTGGGTGTAGCCAAGTGGGTTTGGGTGAGGCCGAGTGGGTTTGGGTCTAGCCGAGTGGGTTTGGGTCTAGACGAGTGGGTTTGGGTCTAGACGAGTGGGTTTGGTTCTAGCCGAGTGGGTTTGGGTCTAGCGGAGTGGGTTTGGGTCTAGCGGAGTGGGTTTGGGTCTAGCGGAGTGAGTTTGGGTCTAGCGAAGTGGGTTTGGGTCTAGCCGAGTGGGTTTGGGTCTAGCCGAGTGGGTTTGGGTCTAGCCGAGTGGGTTTTGGTTCTAGCCGATTGGGTTTGGGTCTAGTGGAATGGGCTTGGGTCTAGCCGAGTGGGTTTGGGTCTAGCCGAGTGGGTTAGGGTGTAGCCGAGTGGGTTTGGGTGTAGCCGAGTGGGTTTAGGTGTGGCCGAGTGGGTTTGGGTCTAGCCGAGAGGGTTTGGGTCTGGCCGAGTGGGTTTGGGTCCAGCCGAGTGGGTTTGGGTATAGCCGAGTGGGCTTGGGTCTTGCCGAGTGGGTTTGGGTCTAGCCGAGTGGGTTTGGGTCTAGCCGAGTGGGTTTGTGTCTAGCCGAGTGGGTTTGGGTCTTGCCGAGTGGGATGCGGTCTAGCCGAGTGGGTTTGAGTCTAGCCGAGTGGGTTTGGGTCTAGCCGAGTGGGTATGGGTCTAGCCGAGTGGGTTTGGGTCTAGACGAGTGGGTTTGGGTCTAGACGAGTGGGTTTGGGTCTAGACAAGTGGGTTTGGGTCTAGCGGAGTGGGTTTGGGTCTAGCGGAGTGGGTTTGGGTCTAGCGGAGTGGGTTTGGGTCTAGCGGAGTGGGTTTGGGTCTAGCCGAGGAGGTTTGGGACTAGCCGAGTGGGTTTACGTCTAGCCGAGTGGGTTTTGGTTCTAGCCGAGTGGGTTTGGGTCTAGTGGAGTGGGCTTTGGTCTAGCCGAGTGGGTTTGGGTGTAGCCGAGTGGGTTTGGGTGTAGCCGAGTGGGTTTGGGTGTAGCCGCGTGGGTTTAGGTGTAGCCGAGTGGGTTTGGGTCTAGCCGAGAGGGTTTCGGTCTAGCCGAGTGGGTTTGGGTCTAGCCGAGTGGGTTTGGGTCTAGCCGAGTGGGTTTGGGTCTAGCCGAGTGGGTTTGGGTCTAGCCGAGTGGGTTTGGGTCCAGCCGAGTGGGTTTGGGTCTAGCCGAGTGGGTTTGGGTCTAGCCGAGTGGGTTTTGGTTCTAGCCGAGTGGGTTTGGGTCTTGTGGAGTGGGCTTGGGTCGAGCCGAGTGGGTTTGGGTGTAGCCGAGTGGGTTTGGGTGTAGCCGAGTGGGTTTGGGTGTGGCCGAGTGGGTTTACGTGTAGCTGAGTGGGTTTGGGTCTAGCCGAGAGGGTTTGGGTCTAGCCGAGTGGGTTTGGGTCTAGCCGAGTGGGTTTGGGTCTAGCCGAGTGGGTTTTGGTTCTAGCCGAGTGGGTTTGGGTCTAGTGGAGTGGGCTTTGGTCTAGCCGAGTGGGTTTGGGTGTAGCCGAGTGGGTTTGGGTGTAGCCGAGTGGGTTTGGGTGTAGCCGCGTGGGTTTAGGTGTAGCCGAGTGGGTTTGGGTCTAGCCGAGAGGGTTTCGGTCTAGCCGAGTGGGTTTGGGTCTAGCCGAGTGGGTTTGGGTCTAGCCGAGTGGGTTTGGGTCTAGCCGAGTGGGTTTGGGTCTAGCCGAGTGGGTTTGGGTCCAGCCGAGTGGGTTTGGGTCTAGCCGAGTGGGTTTGGGTCTAGCCGAGTGGGTTTTGGTTCTAGCCGAGTGGGTTTGGGTCTTGTGGAGTGGGCTTGGGTCGAGCCGAGTGGGTTTGGGTGTAGCCGAGTGGGTTTGGGTGTAGCCGAGTGGGTTTGGGTGTGGCCGAGTGGGTTTACGTGTAGCTGAGTGGGTTTGGGTCTAGCCGAGAGGGTTTGGGTCTAGCCGAGTGGGTTTGGGTCTAGCCGAGTGGGTTTGGGTCTAGCCGAGTGGGTTTGGGTCTAGCCGAGTGGGTTTGGGTCTAGCCGAGTGGGTTTGGGTCTAGCCGAGTGGGTTTGGGTCCAGCCGAGTGGGTTTGGGTCCAGCCGAGTGGGTTTGGGTCTAGCCGCGTGGGTTTGGGTCTAGCCGAGTGGGTTTGGGTCTAGCCGATTGGGTTTGGGTCTTGCCGAGTGGGCTTGGGTCTAGCCGAGTGGATTTGGGTCTAGCCGAGTGGGTTTGGGTCTAACCGAGTGGGTTTGAGTCTAGCCGAGTGGGTTTGGTCTAGACGAATGGGTTTGGGTCTAGCCGAGTGGATTTGGGTCTAGCCGAGTCGGTTTGGGTCTAGCCGAGTGGGTTTGGGTCTAGCCGAGTGGGTTTGCGTGTAGCCGAGTGGGTTTGGGTGTAGCCGAGTGGGTTTGGGTCTAGCCGAGTGGGTTTGCGTCTAGCAGAGTGGGTTTGGGACTAGCCGAGTGGGTTTGGGTCCAGCCGAATAGGTTTGGGTCTAGCCGAGTGGGTTTGGGTCTAGCCGAGTGGGTTTGGGTCTAGCCGAGTGGTTTTGCGTCCAGCCGAATAGGTTTGGGTCTAGCAGAGTGGGTTTGGGTCTAGCCGAGTGGGTTTGGGTCTAGCCGAGTGGGTTTGGGTCTAGCCGAGTGGGTTTGGGTCTAGCCGAGTGGGTTTGGGTCTGGCCGAGTGGGTTTGGGTCTAGCCGAGTGGGTTTGCGTCTAGCCGAGTGGGTTTGGGTCTAGACGATTGGGTTTGGGTCTAGCCGAGTGGGTTTGGGTCTAGCCGAGTGAGTTTGGGACTAGCCGAGTGGCTTTCCGTCTAGCGGAGTGGGTTTGAGTCTAGCGGAGTGGGTTTGGGTCTAGCGGAGTGGGTTTGAGTCTAGCGGAGTGGGTTTGGGTCTAGCGGAGTGGGTTTGGTGTAGATGAGTGGGTTTGGGTCTAACCGAGTGGGTTTGGGTCTAGCTGAGTGGGTTTGGGTCTAGCCGAGTGGGTTTGGGTCTAGCCGAGTGGGTTTAGGTCTAGCCGAGTGGGTTTGGGTGTAGCCGAGTGGGTTTGGGTCTTGCCGAGTGGGTTTGGGTGTAGCCGAGTGGGTTTGGGTCTCGCCGAGTGGGTTTGGGTCTAGCCGAGTGGGTTTGGGTCTAGCCGAGTGGGTTTGGGACTAGCCGATTGGGTTTGCGTCTAGCGGAGTGGGTTTGAGTCTAGCGGAGTGGGTTTGGGTCTAGTGGAGTGGGTTTGGGTCCAGCCGAGTGGGTTTGGGTCTAGCCGAGTGGGTTGGGTCTAGCCCAGTGGGTTTAGGTCTAGCGGAGTGGGTTTGCGTCTAGCCGAATGGGTTTGGATCTAGCCGAGTGGTTTTGGGTCTAGCCGAATAGGTTTGGGTCTAGCGGAGTGGGTTTGGGTCTAGCCGAGTGGGTTTGGGTGTGGCCGAGTGGGTTTGGGTGCAGCCGAGTGGGTTTGTGTGTAGCCGAGTGGGTTTGGGTGTACCCGAGTGGGTTTGGGTGTAGCCGAGTGGGTTTGGGTGTAGCCGAGTGTGTTTGGGTCTAGCAGAGTGGATTTGGGTCTAGCCGAGTGGGTTTGGGTCTAGCCGAGTGGGTTTGGGTCTGGCCGAGTGGGTTTGGGTCTAGCCCAGTGGGTTTGGGTCTAGCCGAGTGGGTTTTGGTTCTCGCCGATTGGGTTTGGGTCTAGTGGAATGGGCTTGGGTCTAGCCTAGTGGGTATGGGTCTAGCCGAGTGGGTTTGGGTCTGGCCGAGTGGGTTTGGGTCTAGCCGAGTGGGTTTGGGTATAGCCGAGTGGGCTTGGGTCTTGCCGAGTGGGTTTGGGTCTAGCCGAGTGGGTTTGGGTCTAGCCGAGTGGGTTTGTGTCTAGCCGAGTGGGTTTGGGTCTTGCCGAGTGGGATGCGGTCTAGCCGAGTGGGTTTGAGTCTAGCCGAGTGGGTTTGGGTCTAGCCGAGTGGGTATGGGTCTAGCCGAGTGGGTTTGGGTCTAGACGAGTGGGTTTGGGTCTAGACGAGTGGGTTTGGGTCTAGCGGAGTGGGTTTGGGTCTAGCCGAGGAGGTTTGGGACTAGCCGAGTGGGTTTGGGTCTAGCCGAGTGGGTTTGGGTTCTAGCCGAGTGGGTTTGGGTCTAGTGGAGTGGGCTTTGGTCTAGCCGAGTTGGTTTGGGTGTAGCCGAGTGGGTTTGGGTGTAGCCGAGTGGGTTTGGGTGTAGCCGAGTGGGTTTGGGTGTAGCCGAGTGGGTTTAGGTGTAGCCGAGTGGGTTTGGGTCTAGCCGAGAGGGTTTGGGTCTAGCCGAGTGGGTTTGGGTCTAGCCGAGTGGGTTTGGGTCTAGCCGAGTAGGTTTGGGTCTAGCCGAGTGGGTTTGGGTCTAGCCGAGTGGGTTTGGGTATAGCCGAGTGGGCTTGGGTCTTGCCGAGTGGGTTTGGGTCTAGCCGAGTGGGTTTGGGTGTAGCCGAGTGGGTTTGGGTGTGGCCGAGTGGGTTTACGTGTAGCTGAGTGGGTTTGGGTCTAGCCGAGAGGGTTTGGGTCTAGCCGAGTGGGTTTGGGTCTAGCCGAGTGGGTTTGGGTCTAGCCGAGTGGGTTTGGGTCTAGCCGAGTGGGTTTGGGTCTAGCCGAGTGGGTTTGGGTCTAGCCGAGTGGGTTTGGGTCCAGCCGAGTGGGTTTGGGTCCAGCCGAGTGGGTTTGGGTCTAGCCGCGTGGGTTTGGGTCTAGCCGAGTGGGTTTGGGTCTAGCCGATTGGGTTTGGGTCTTGCCGAGTGGGCTTGGGTCTAGCCGAGTGGATTTGGGTCTAGCCGAGTGGGTTTGGGTCTAACCGAGTGGGTTTGAGTCTAGCCGAGTGGGTTTGGTCTAGACGAATGGGTTTGGGTCTAGCCGAGTGGATTTGGGTCTAGCCGAGTGGGTTTGGGTCTAGCCGAGTGGGTTTGGGTCTAGCCGAGTGGGTTTGCGTGTAGCCGAGTGGGTTTGGGTGTAGCCGAGTGGGTTTGGGTCTAGCCGAGTGGGTTTGCGTCTAGCAGAGTGGGTTTGGGACTAGCCGAGTGGGTTTGGGTCCAGCCGAATAGGTTTGGGTCTAGCCGAGTGGGTTTGGGTCTAGCCGAGTGGGTTTGGGTCTAGCCGAGTGGTTTTGCGTCCAGCCGAATAGGTTTGGGTCTAGCAGAGTGGGTTTGGGTCTAGCCGAGTGGGTTTGGGTCTAGCCGAGTGGGTTTGGGTCTAGCCGAGTGGGTTTGGGTCTAGCCGAGTGGGTTTGGGTCTGGCCGAGTGGGTTTGGGTCTAGCCGAGTGGGTTTGCGTCTAGCCGAGTGGGTTTGGGTCTAGACGATTGGGTTTGGGTCTTGCCGAGTGGGTTTGGGTCTAGCCGAGTGAGTTTGGGACTAGCCGAGTGGCTTTCCGTCTAGCGGAGTGGGTTTGAGTCTAGCGGAGTGGGTTTGGGTCTAGCGGAGTGGGTTTGAGTCTAGCGGAGTGGGTTTGGGTCTAGCGGAGTGGGTTTGGTGTAGCGGAGTGGGGTTGTGTCTAGCCGAATGGGTTTGGATCTAGCCGAGTGGTTTTGGGTCTAGCCGAATAGGTTTGGGTCTAGCAGAGAGGGTTTGGGTCTAGCCGAGTGGCTTTGGGTCTAGCCGAGTGGGTTTGGGTCTAGCCGAGTGGGTTTGGGTCTAGCCGAGTGGGTTTGGGTCTAGCCGAGTGGGTTTGGGTCTAGCCGAGTGGGTTTGGGTCTAGCCGAGTGGGTTTGGGTCTAGACGAGTGGGTTTTGGTCTAGCCGAGTGGGTTTGGGTCTAGCCGAGTGGGTTTGGGACTAGCCGAGTGGCTTTGCGTCTAGCGGAGTGGGTTTGAGTCTAGCGGAGTGGGTTTGGGTCTAGCGGAGTGGGTTTCGTGTAGCGGAGTGGGTTTGCGTCTAGCCGAATGGGTTTGGATCTAGCCGAGTGGTTTTGGGTCTAGCCGAATAGGTTTGGGTCTAGCGGAGTGGGTTTCGGTCTAGCCGAGTGGGTTTGGGTGTGGCCGAGTGGGTTTGGGTCTAGCCGAGTGGGTTTGGGTCCAGCCGAGTGGGTTTGGGTCTAGCCGAGTGGGATTGGGTCTAGCCGAGTGGGTTTGGGTCCAGCCGAGTGGGTTTGGGTCTAGCCGAGTGGGTTTGGGTCTAACCGAGTGGGTTTGGGTCTAGCTGAGTGGGTTTGGGTCTAGCCGAGTGGGTTTGGGTCTAGCCGAGTGGGTTTAGGTCTAGCCGAGTGGGTTTGGGTGTAGCCGAGTGGGTTTGGGTCTTGCCGAGTGGGTTTGGGTGTAGCTGAGTGGGTTTGGGTCTCGCCGAGTGGGTTTGGGTCTAGCCGAGTGGGTTTGGGTCTAGCCGAGTGGGTTTGGGACTAGCCGATTGGGTTTGCGTCTAGCGGAGTGGGTTTGAGTCTAGCGGAGTGGGTTTGGGTCTAGTGGAGTGGGTTTGGGTCCAGCCGAGTGGGTTTGGGTCTAGCCGAGTGGGTTGGGTCTAGCCCAGTGGGTTTAGGTCTAGCGGAGTGGGTTTGCGTCTAGCCGAATGGGTTTGGATCTAGCCGAGTGGTTTTGGGTCTAGCCGAATAGGTTTGGGTCTAGCGGAGTGGGTTTGGGTCTAGCCGAGTGGGTTTGGGTGTGGCCGAGTGGGTTTGGGTGCAGCCGAGTGGGTTTGTGTGTAGCCGAGTGGGTTTGGGTGTACCCGAGTGGGTTTGGGTGTAGCCGAGTGGGTTTGGGTGTAGCCGAGTGTGTTTGGGTCTAGCCGAGTGGATTTGGGTCTAGCCGAGTGGGTTTGGGTCTAGCCGAGTGGGTTTGGGTCTGGCCGAGTGGGTTTGGGTCTAGCCCAGTGGGTTTGGGTCTAGCCGAGTGGGTTTTGGTTCTCGCCGATTGGGTTTGGGTCTAGTGGAATGGGCTTGGGTCTAGCCTAGTGGGTATGGGTCTAGCCGAGTGGGTTTGGGTCTGGCCGAGTGGGTTTGGGTCTAGCCGAGTGGGTTTGGGTATAGCCGAGTGGGCTTGGGTCTTGCCGAGTGGGTTTGGGTCTAGCCGAGTGGGTTTGGGTCTAGCCGAGTGGGTTTGTGTCTAGCCGAGTGGGTTTGGGTCTTGCCGAGTGGGATGCGGTCTAGCCGAGTGGGTTTGAGTCTAGCCGAGTGGGTTTGGGTCTAGCCGAGTGGGTATGGGTCTAGCCGAGTGGGTTTGGGTCTAGACGAGTGGGTTTGGGTCTAGACGAGTGGGTTTGGGTCTAGCGGAGTGGGTTTGGGTCTAGCCGAGGAGGTTTGGGACTAGCCGAGTGGGTTTGGGTCTAGCCGAGTGGGTTTGGGTTCTAGCCGAGTGGGTTTGGGTCTAGTGGAGTGGGCTTTGGTCTAGCCGAGTTGGTTTGGTGTAGCCGAGTGGGTTTGGGTGTAGCCGAGTGGGTTTGGGTGTAGCCGAGTGGGTTTGGGTGTAGCCGAGTGGGTTTAGGTGTAGCCGAGTGGGTTTGGGTCTAGCCGAGAGGGTTTGGGTCTAGCCGAGTGGGTTTGGGTCTAGCCGAGTGGGTTTGGGTCTAGCCGAGTAGGTTTGGGTCTAGCCGAGTGGGTTTGGGTCTAGCCGAGTGGGTTTGGGTATAGCCGAGTGGGCTTGGGTCTTGCCGAGTGGGTTTGGGTCTAGCCGAGTGGGTTTGGGTCTAGCCGAGTGGGTTTGTGTCTAGCCGAGTGGGTTTGGGTATTGCCGAGTGGGATGCGGTCTAGCCGAGTGGGTTTGAGTCTAGCCGAGTGGGTTTGGGTCTAGCCGAGTGGGTATGGGTCTAGCCGAGTGGGTTTGGGTCTAGACGAGTGGGTTTTGGTCTAGACGAGTGGGTTTGGGTCTAGACAAGTGGGTTTGGGTCTAGCGGAGTGGGTTTGGGTCTAGCGGAGTGGGTTTGGGTCTAGCGGAGTGGGTTTGGGTCTAGCGGAGTGGGTTTGGGTCTAGCCGAGGAGGTTTGGGACTAGCCGAGTGGGTTTGGGTCTAGCCGAGTGGGTTTTGGTTCTAGCCGAGTGGGTTTGGGTCTAGTGGAGTGGGCTTTGGTCTAGCCGAGTGGGTTTGGGTGTAGCCGATTGGGTTTGGGTGTAGCCGAGTGGGTTTGGGTGTAGCCGAGTGGGTTTAGGTGTAGCCGAGTGGGTTTGGGTCTAGCCGAGAGGGTTTGGGTATAGCCGAGTGGGTTTGGGTCCAGCCGAGTGGGTTTGGGTCTAGCGGAGTGGGTTTGGGTCTTGCCGAGTGGGATGCGGTCTAGCCGAGTGGGTTTGAGTCTAGCCGAGTGGGTTTGGGTCTAGCCGAGTGGGTATGGGTCTAGTCGAGTGGGTTTGGGTCTAGACGAGTGGGTTTGGGTCTAGACGAGTGGGTTTGGGTCTAGACAAGTGGGTTTGGGTCTAGCGGAGTGGGTTTGGGTCTAGCGGAGTGGGTTTGGGTCCAGCGGAGTGGGTTTGGGTCTAGCGGAGTGGGTTTGGGTCTAGCCGAGGAGGTTTGGGACTAGCCGAGTGGGTTTGGGTCTAGCCGAGTGGGTTTTGGTTCTAGCCGAGTGGGTTTGGGTCTAGTGGAGTGGGCTTTGGTCTAGCCGAGTGGGTTTGGGTGTAGCCGAGTGGGTTTGGGTGTAGCCGAGTGGGTTTGGGTGTAGCCGAGTGGGTTTAGGTGTAGCCGTGTGGGTTTGGGTCTAGCCGAGAGGGTTTGGGTCTTGCCGAGTGGGTTTGGGTCTAGCCGAGTGGGTTTGGGTCTAGCCGAGTGGGTTTGTGTCTAGCCGAGTGGGTTTGGGTCTTGCCGAGTGGGATGCGGTCTAGCCGAGTGGGTTTGAGTCTAGCCGAGTGGGTTTGGGTCTAGCCGAGTGGGTATGGGTCTAGCCGAGTGGGTTTGGGTCTAGACGAGTGGGTTTGGGTCTAGACGAGTGGGTTTGGGTCTAAACAAGTGGGTTTGGGTCTAGCGCAGTGTGTTTGGGTCTAGCGGAGTGGGTTTGGGTCTAGCGGAGTGGGTTTGGGTCTAGCGGAGTGGGTTTGGGTCTAGCCGAGGAGGTTTGGGACTAGCCGAGTGGGTTTGGGTCTAGCCGAGTGGGTTTTGGTTCTAGCCGAGTGGGTTTGGGTCTAGTGGAGTGGGCTTTGGTCTAGCCGAGTGGGTTTGGGTGCAGCCGAGTGGGTTTGGGTGTAGCCGAGTGGGTTTGGGTGTAGCCGAGTGGGTTTAGGTGTAGCCGAGTGGGTTTGGGTCTAGCCGAGAGGGTTTGGGTCTAGCCGAGTGGGTTTGGGTCTAGCCGAGTGGGTTTGGGTCTAGCCGAGTGGGTTTGGGTCCAGCCGAGTGGGTTTGTGTCTAGCCGAGTGGGTTTGGGTCTTGCCAAGTGGGCTTGGGTCTAGCCGAGTGGGTTTGGGTCTAGCCGAGTGGGTTTGGGTCTAACCGAGTGGGTTTGGGTATAGCCGAGTGGGCTTGGGTCTAGCCGAGTAGGTTTGGGTCTAGCCGAGTGGGTTTGGGTATAGCCGAGTGGGCTTGGGTCTTGCCGAGTGGGTTTGGGTCTAGCCGAGTGGGTTAAGGGCTAGCCGAGTGGGTTTTGGTTCTAGCCGAGTGGGTTTGGGTCTAGTGGAGTGGGCTTTGGTCTAGCCGAGTGGGTTTGGGTGTAGCCGAGTGGGTTTGGGTGTAGCCGAGTGGGTTTGGGTGTAGCCGAGTGGGTTTAGGTGTAGCCGAGTGGGTTTGGGTCTAGCCGAGAGGGTTTGGGTCTAGCCGAGTGGGTTTGGGTCTAGCCGAGTGGGTTTGGGTCTAGCCGAGTGGGTTTGGGTCTAGCCGAGTGGGTTTGGGTCTAGCCGAGTGGGTTTGGGTATAGCCGAGTGGGCTTGGGTCTTGCCGAGTGGGTTTGGGTCTAGCCGAGTGGGTTTGGGTCTAGCCGAGTGGGTTTGTGTCTAGCCGTGTGGGTTTGGGTCTTGCCGAGTGGGATGCGGTCTAGCCGAGTGGGTTTGAGTCTAGCCGAGTGGGTTTGGGTCTAGCCGAGTGGGTATGGGTCTAGCCGAGTGGGTTTGGGTCTAGACGAGTGGGTTTGGGTCTAGACGAGTGGGTTTGGGTCTAAACAAGTGGGTTTGGGTCTAGCGCAGTGTGTTTGGGTCTAGCGGAGTGGGTTTGGGTCTAGCGGAGTGGGTTTGGGTCTAGCGGAGTGGGTTTGGGTCTAGCCGAGGAGGTTTGGGACTAGCCGAGTGGGTTTGGGTCTAGCCGAGTGGGTTTTGGTTCTAGCCGAGTGGGTTTGGGTCTAGTGGAGTGGGCTTTGGTCTAGCCGAGTGGGTTTGGGTGTAGCCGAGTGGGTTTGGGTGTAGCCGAGTGGGTTTGGGTGTAGCCGAGTGGGTTTAGGTGTAGCCGAGTGGGTTTGGGTCTAGCCGAGAGGGTTTGGGTCTAGCCGAGTGGGTTTGGGTCTAGCCGAGTGGGTTTGGGTCTAGCGGAGTGGGTTTGGGTCTAGCCGAGTGGGTTTGGGTCTAGCCGAGTGGGTTTGGGTATAGCCGAGTGGGCTTGGGTCTTGCCGAGTGGGTTTGGGTCTAGCCGAGTGGGTTTGGGTCTAGCCGAGTGGGTTTGTGTCTAGCCGAGTGGGTTTGGGTCTTGCCGAGTGGGATGCGGTCTAGCCGAGTGGGTTTGAGTCTAGCCGAGTGGGTTTGGGTCTAGCCGAGTGGGTATGGGTCTAGCCGAGTGGGCTTGGGTCTAGCCGAGTGGGTTTGGGTCTAGCCGAGTGGGTTTGGGTATAGCCGAGTGGGCTTGGGTCTTGCCGAGTGGGTTTGGGTCTAGCCGAGTGGGTTAAGGGCTAGCCGAGTGGGTTTTGGTTCTAGCCGAGTGGGTTTGGGTCTAGTGGAGTGGGCTTTGGTCTAGCCGAGTGGGTTTGGGTGTAGCCGAGTGGGTTTGGGTGTAGCCGAGTGGGTTTGGGTGTAGCCGAGTGGGTTTGGGTGTAGCCGAGTGGGTTTAGGTGTAGCCGAGTGGGTTTGGGTCTAGCCGAGAGGGTTTGGGTCTAGCCGAGTGGGTTTGGGTCTAGCCGAGTGGGTTTGGGTCTAGCCGAGTGGGTTTGGGTCCAGCCGAGTGGGTTTGTGTCTAGCCGAGTGGGTTTGGGTCTTGCCAAGTGGGCTTGGGTCTAGCCGAGTGGGTTTGGGTCTAGCCGAGTGGGTTTGGGTCTAACCGAGTGGGTTTGGGTATAGCCGAGTGGGCTTGGGTCTAGCCGAGTGGGTTTGGGTCTAGCCGAGTGGGTTTGGGTATAGCCGAGTGGGCTTGGGTCTTGCCGAGTGGGTTTGGGTCTAGCCGAGTGGGTTAAGGGCTAGCCGAGTGGGTTTTGGTTCTAGCCGAGTGGGTTTGGGTCTAGTGGAGTGGGCTTTGGTCTAGCCGAGTGGGTTTGGGTGTAGCCGAGTGGGTTTGGGTGTAGCCGAGTGGGTTTGGGTGTAGCCGAGTGGGTTTAGGTGTAGCCGAGTGGGGTTGGGTCTAGCCGAGAGGGTTTGGGTCTAAACAAGTGGGTTTGGGTCTAGCGCAGTGTGTTTGGGTCTAGCGGAGTGGGTTTGGGTCTAGCGGAGTGGGTTTGGGTCTAGCGGAGTGGGTTTGGGTCTAGCCGAGGAGGTTTGGGACTAGCCGAGTGGGTTTGGGTCTAGCCGAGTGGGTTTTGGTTCTAGCCGAGTGGGTTTGGGTCTAGTGGAGTGGGCTTTGGTCTAGCCGAGTGGGTTTGGGTGTAGCCGAGTGGGTTTGGGTGTAGCCGAGTGGGTTTGGGTGTAGCCGAGTGGGTTTAGGTGTAGCCGAGTGGGTTTGGGTCTAGCCGAGAGGGTTTGGGTCTAGCCGAGTGGGTTTGGGTCTAGCCGAGTGGGTTTGGGTCTAGCGGAGTGGGTTTGGGTCTAGCCGAGTGGGTTTGGGTCTAGCCGAGTGGGTTTGGTTATAGCCGAGTGGGCTTGGGTCTTGCCGAGTGGGTTTGGGTCTAGCCGAGTGGGTTTGGGTCTAGCCGAGTGGGTTTGTGTCTAGCCGAGTGGGTTTGGGTCTTGCCGAGTGGGATGCGGTCTAGCCGAGTGGGTTTGAGTCTAGCCGAGTGGGTTTGGGTCTAGCCGAGTGGGTATGGGTCTAGCCGAGTGGGCTTGGGTCTAGCCGAGTGGGTTTGGGTCTAGCCGAGTGGGTTTGGGTATAGCCGAGTGGGCTTGGGTCTTGCCGAGTGGGTTTGGGTCTAGCCGAGTGGGTTAAGGGCTAGCCGAGTGGGTTTTGGTTCTAGCCGAGTGGGTTTGGGTCTAGTGGAGTGGGCTTTGGTCTAGCCGAGTGGGTTTGGGTGTAGCCGAGTGGGTTTGGGTGTAGCCGAGTGGGTTTGGGTGTAGCCGAGTGGGTTTAGGTGTAGCCGAGTGGGTTTGGGTCTAGCCGAGAGGGTTTGGGTCTAGCCGAGTGGGTTTGGGTCTAGCCGAGTGGGTTTGGGTCTAGCCGAGTGGGTTTGGGTCTAGCCGAGTGGGTTTGGGTCTAGCCGAGTGGGTTTGGGTATAGCCGAGTGGGCTTGGGTCTTGCCGAGTGGGTTTGGGTCTAGCCGAGTGGGTTTGGGTCTAGCCGAGTGGGTTTGTGTCTAGCCGTGTGGGTTTGGGTCTTGCCGAGTGGGATGCGGTCTAGCCGAGTGGGTTTGAGTCTAGCCGAGTGGGTTTGGGTCTAGCCGAGTGGGTATGGGTCTAGCCGAGTGGGTTTGGGTCTAGACGAGTGGGTTTGGGTCTAGACGAGTGGGTTTGGGTCTAAACAAGTGGGTTTGGGTCTAGCGCAGTGTGTTTGGGTCTAGCGGAGTGGGTTTGGGTTTAGCGGAGTGGGTTTGGGTCTAGCGGAGTGGGTTTGGGTCTAGCCGAGGAGGTTTGGGACTAGCCGAGTGGGTTTGGGTCTAGCCGAGTGGGTTTTGGTTCTAGCCGAGTGGGTTTGGGTCTAGTGGAGTGGGCTTTGGTCCAGCCGAGTGGGTTTGGGTGTAGCCGAGTGGGTTTGGGTGTAGCCGAGTGGGTTTGGGTGTAGCCGAGTGGGTTTAGGTGTAGCCGAGTGGGTTTGGGTCTAGCCGAGAGGGTTTGGGTCTAGCCGAGTGGGTTTGGGTCTAGCCGAGTGGGTTTGGGTCTAGCGGAGTGGGTTTGGGTCTAGCCGAGTGGGTTTGGGTCTAGCCGAGTGGGTTTGGGTATAGCCGAGTGGGCTTGGGTCTTGCCGAGTGGGTTTGGGTCTAGCCGAGTGGGTTTGGGTCTAGCCGAGTGGGTTTGTGTCTAGCCGAGTGGGTTTGGGTCTTGCCGAGTGGGATGCGGTCTAGCCGAGTGGGTTTGAGTCTAGCCGAGTGGGTTTGGGTCTAGCCGAGTGGGTATGGGTCTAGCCGAGTGGGTTTGGGTCTAGACGAGTGGGTTTGGGTCTAGACGAGTGGGTTTGGGTCTAAACAAGTGGGTTTGGGTCTAGCGCAGTGTGTTTGGGTCTAGCGGAGTGGGTTTGGGTCTAGCGGAGTGGGTTTGGGTCTAGCGGAGTGGGTTTGGGTCTAGCCGAGGAGGTTTGGGACTAGCCGAGTGGGTTTGGGTCTAGCCGAGTGGGTTTTGGTTCTAGCCGAGTGGGTTTGGGTCTAGTGGAGTGGGCTTTGGTCTAGCCGAGTGGGTTTGGGTGTAGCCGAGTGGGTTTGGGTGTAGCCGAGTGGGTTTGGGTGTAGCCGAGTGGGTTTAGGTGTAGCCGAGTGGGTTTGGGTCTAGCCGAGAGGGTTTGGGTCTAGCCGAGTGGGTTTGGGTCTAGCCGAGTGGGTTTGGGTCTAGCCGAGTGGGTTTGGGTCTAGCCGAGTGGGTTTGGTCTAGCCGAGTGGGTTTGGGTATAGCCGAGTGGGTTTGGGTCCAGCCGAGTGGGTTTGGGTCTAGCCGAGTGGGTTTGGGTCTAGCCGAGTGGGTTTGGGTCTAGCCGAGTGGGTTTGGGTCTTGCCAAGTGGGCTTGGGTCTAGCCGAGTGGGTTTGGGTCTAGCCGAGTGGGTTTGGGTCTAACCGAGTGGGTTTGGGTCTAGCCGAGTGGGTTTGGTCTAGACGAATGGGTTTGGGTCTAGCCGAGTGGGTTTGGGTCTAGCCGAGTGGGTTTGGGACTAGCAGAGTAGGTTTGCGTCTAGCGGAGTGGGTTTGGGTCTAGCGGAGTGGGTTTGGGTCTAGCCGAGTGGGTTTGGGTCTAGCCGAGTGGGTTTGGGTCTAGCCGAGTGGGTTTTGGTTCTAGCCGAGTGGGTTTGGGTCTAGTGGAGTGGGCTTGGGTCTAGCCGAGTGGGTTTGGGTGTAGCCGAGTGGGTTTGGGTGTAGCCGAGTGGGTTTGGGTGTAGCCGAGTGGGTTTAGGTGTAGCCGAGTGGGTTTGGGTCTAGCCGAGAGGGTTTGGGTCTAGCCGAGTGGGTTTGGGTCTAGCCGAGTGGGTTTGGGTCTAGCCGAGTGGGTTTGGGTCGAGCCGAGTGGGTTTGGGTCTAGCCGAGTGGGTTTGGGTCCAGCCGAGTGGGTTTGGGTCCAGCCGAGTGGGTTTGGGTCTAGCCGCGTGGGTTTGGGTCTAGCCGAGTGGGTTTGGGCCTAGCCGATTGGGTTTGGGTCTTGCCGAGTGGGCTTGGGTCTAGCCGAGTGGGTTTGGGTCTAGCCGAGTGGGTTTGGGTCTAACCGAGTGGGTTTGGGTCTAGCCGAGTGGGTTTGGTCTAGACGAATGGGTTTGGGTCTAGCCGAGTGGATTTGTGTCTAGCCGAGTGGGTTTGGGTCTAGCCGAGTGGGTTTGGGTCTAGCGGAGTGGGTTTGCGTGTAGCCGAGTGGGTTTGGGTGTAGCCGAGTGAGTTTGGGTCTAGCCGAGTGGGTTTGGGTCTAGCAGAGTGGGTTTGGGACTAGCCGAGTGGGTTTGGGTCTAGCGGAGTGGGTTTGAGTGTAGCGGAGTGGGTTTAGGTCTAGCGGATTGGGTTTGGTGTAGCGGAGTGGGGTTGTGTCTAGCCGAATGGGTTTGGATCTAGCTGAGTGGTTTTGGGTCCAGCCGAATAGGTTTGGGTCTAGCAGAGTGGGTTTGGGTCTAGCCGAGTGGGTTTGGGTCTAGCCGAGTGGGTTTGGGTCTAGCCGAGTGGGTTTGGGTCTAGCCGAGTGGGTTTGGGTCTGGCCGAGTGGGTTTGGATCTAGCCGAGTGGGTTTGCGTCTAGCCGATTGGGTTTGGGTCTAGACGAGTGGGTTTGGGTCTAGCCGAGTGGGTTTGGGTCTAGCCGAGTGGGTTTGGGACTAGCCGAGTGGCTTTCCGTCTAGCGGAGTGGGTTTGAGTCTAGCGGAGTGGGTTTGGGTCTAGCGGAGTGGGTTTGAGTCTAGCGGAGTGGGTTTGGGTCTAGCGGAGTGGGTTTGGTGTAGCGGAGTGGGGTTGTGTCTAGCCGAATGGGTTTGGATCTAGCCGAGTGGTTTTGGGTCTAGCCGAATAGGTTTGGGTCTAGCAGAGAGGGTTTGGGTCTAGCCGAGTGGCTTTGGGTCTAGCCGAGTGGGTTTGGGTCTAGCCGAGTGGGTTTGGGTCTAGCCGAGTGGGTTTGGGTCTAGCCGAGTGGGTTTGGGTCTAGCCGAGTGGGTTTGGGTCTAGCCGAGTGGGTTTGGGTCTAGCCGAGTGGGTTTGGGTCTAGCCGAGTGGGTTTGGGACTAGCCGAGTGGCTTTGCGTCTAGCGGAGTGGGTTTGAGTCTAGCGGAGTGGGTTTGGGTCTAGCGGAGTGGGTTTGGTGTAGCGGAGTGGGTTTGCGTCTAGCCGAATGGGTTTGGATCTAGCCGAGTGGTTTTGGGTCTAGCCGAATAGGTTTGGGTCAAGCGGAGTGGGTTTGGGTGCAGCCGAGTGGGTTTGGGTGCGGCCGAGTGGGTTTGGGTCTAGCCGAGTGGGTTTGGGTCCAGCCGAGTGGGTTTGGGTCTAGCCGAGTGGGATTGGGTCTAGCCGAGTGGGTTTGGGTCCAGCCGAGTGGGTTTGGGTCTAGCCGAATGGGTTTGGGTCTAACCGAGTGGGTTTGGGTCTAGCTGAGTGGGTTTGGGTCTAGCCGAGTGGGTTTGGGTCTAGCCGAGTGGGTTTAGGTCTAGCCGAGTGGGTTTGGGTCTAGCGGAGTGGGTTTGGTGTAGCGGAGTGGGGTTGTGTCTAGCCGAATGGGTTTGGATCTAGCCGAGTGGTTTTGGGTCTAGCCGAATAGGTTTGGGTCTAGCAGAGAGGGTTTGGGTCTAGCCGAGTGTCTTTGGGTCTAGCCGAGTGGGTTTGGGTCTAGCCGAGTGGGTTTGGGTCTAGCCGAGTGGGTTTGGGTCTAGCCAAGTGGGTTTGGGTCTTGCCGAGTGGGTTTGGGTCTAGCCGAGTGGGTTTGGGACTAGCCGAGTGGCTTTGCGTCTAGCGGAGTGGGTTTGAGTCCAGCGGAGTGGGTTTGGGTCTAGCGGAGTGGGTTTGGTGTAGCGGAGTGGGTTTGCGTCTAGCCGAATGGGTTTGGATCTAGCCGAGTGGATTTGGGTCTAGCCGAATAGGTTTGGGTCAAGCGGAGTGGGTTTGGGTCTAGCCGAGTGGGTTTGGGTCTAACCGAGTGGGTTTGGGTCTAGCTGAGTGGATTTGGGTCTAGCCGAGTGGGTTTGGGTCTAGCCGAGTGGGTTTAGGTCTAGCCGAGTGGCTTTGGGTGTAGCCGAGTGGGTTTGGGTCTTGCCGAGTGGGTTTGGGTGTAGCCGAGTGGGTTTGGGTCTCGCCGAGTGGGTTTGGGTCTAGCCGAGTGGGTTTGGGACTAGCCGAGTGGGTTTGCGTCTAGCGGAGTGGGTTTGAGTCTAGCGGAGTGGGTTTGGGTCTAGCGGAGTGGGTTTGGTGTAGCGGAGTGGGTTTGGGTCTAGTGGAGTGGGTTTGGGTCCAGCCGAGTGGGTTTGGGTCTAGCCGAGTGGGTTGGGTCTAGCCCAGTGGGTTTAGGTCTAGCGGAGTGGGTTTGCGTCTAGCCGAATGGGTTTGGATCTAGCCGAGTGGTTTTGGGTCTAGCCGAATAGGTTTGGGTCTAGCGGAGTGGGTTTGGGTCTAGCCGAGTGGGTTTGGGTGTGGCCGAGTGGGTTTGGGTGCAGCCGAGTGGGTTTGTGTGTAGCCGAGTGGGTTTGGGTGTAGCCGAGTGGGTTTGGGTGTAGCCGAGTGGGTTTGGGTGTAGCCGAGTGTGTTTGGGTCTAGCCGAGTGGATTTGGGTCTAGCCGAGTGGGTTTGGGTCTAGCCGAGTGGGTTTGGGTCTGGCCGAGTGGGTTTGGGTCTAGCCCAGTGGGTTTGGGTCTAGCCGAGTGGGTTTGGGTCTAGCCGAGTGGGTTTGGGTCCAGCCGAGTGGGTTTGGGTCTAGCCGAGTGGGTTTGGGTCTTGTCGAGTGGGTTTGGGTGTAGCCGAGTGGGTTTGGGTCTCGCCGAGTGGGTTTGGGTCCAGCCGAGTGGGTTTGGGTCTAGCCGAGTGGGTTTGGGACTAGCCGAGTGGGTTTGCGTCTAGCGGAGTGGATTTGAGTATAGCGGAGTGGGTTTGGGTCTAGCGGAGTGGGTTTGGTGTAGCGGAGTGGGTTTGGGTCTAGCGGAGTGGGTTTGGGTCTAGCCGAGTGGGTTTGGGTCTAGCCGAGTGGGTTGGGTCTAGCCCAGTGGGTTTAGGTCTAGCGGAGTGGGTTTGGGTGTAGCCGAGTGGGTTTGGGTCTCGCCGAGTGGGTTTGGGTCTAGCCGAGTGGGTTTGGGTCTAGCCGAGTGGGTTTCAGTCTAGCCGAGTGGGTTTGGGTCTTGCCGAGTGTGCTTGGGTCTAGCCGAGTGGGTTTGGGTCTAACCGAGTGGGTTTGGGTCTAGCCGACTGGGTTTGGTCTAGACGAATGGGTTTGGGTCTAGCCGAGTGGGTTTGGGTCTAGCCGAGTGGGTTTGGGTCTAGCCGAGTGGGTTTGGGTCTAGCCGAGTGGGTTTGGGTCTGGCCGAGTGGGTTTGGGTCTACCCGAGTGGGTTTGGGTCTAGCCGAGTGGGTTTGGGTCTAGACGAGTGGGTTTGGGTCTAGCCGAGTGGGTTTGGGTCTAGCCGAGTGGGTTTGGGACTAGCCGAGTGGCTTTCCGTCTAGCGGAGTGGGTTTGATTCTAGCGGAGTGGGTTTGGGTCTAGCGGAGTGGGTTTGAGTCTAGCGGAGTTGGTTTGGGTCTAGCGGAGTGGGTTTGGTGTCGCGGAGTGGGGTTGTGTCTAGCCGAATGTGTTTGGATCTAGCCGAGTGGTTTTGGGTCTAGCCGAATAGGTTTGGGTCTAGCAGAGTGGGTTTGGGTCTAGCGGAGTGGGTTTGAGTCTAGCGGAGTGGGTTTGGATCTAGCGGAGTGGGTTTGGTGTCGCGGAGTGGGGTTGTGTCTAGCCAAATGGGTTTGGATCTAGCCGAGTGGTTTTGGGTCTAGCCGTATAGGTTTGGGTCTAGCGGAGTGGGTTTGGGTCTAGCCGAGTAGGTTTGGGTGTAGCCGAGTGGGTTTGGGTGTAGCCGAGTGGGTTTCTGTGTAGCCTAGTGGGTTTGGGTGTAGCCGAGTGGGTTTGGGTGTAGCCGAGTGTGTTTGGGTGTAGCCGAGTGTGTTTGGGTGTAGCCGAGTGGATTTGGGTCTGGCCGAGTGGGTTTGGGTCTAGCCGAGTGGGTTTTGGTCTAGCCGAGTGGGTTTGGGTCTAGCCCAGTGGGTTTGGGTCTACCCGAGTGGGTTTGGGTCTAGCCGAGTGGGTTTGGGTCTAGCCGAGTGGGTTTGGGTCTAGCCGAGTGGGTTTGGGTCTGGTCGAGTGGGTTTGGGTGTAGCCGAGTGGGTTTGGGTCTCGCCGAGTGGGTTTGGGTCTAGCCGAGTGGGTTTGGGTCTAGCCGAGTGGGTTTGGGACTAGCCGAGTGGGTTTGCGTCTAGCGGAGTGGGTTTGAGTCTAGCGGAGTGGGTTTGGGTTTAGCGGAGTGGGTTTGGTGTAGCGGAGTGGGTTTGGGTCTAGCGGAGTGGGTTTGGGTCTAGCCGAGTGGGTTTGGGTCTAGCCGAGTGGGTTGGGTCTAGCCCAGTGGGTTTAGGTCTAGCGGAGTGGGTTTGCGTCTAGCCGAATGGGTTTGGATCTAGCCGAGTGGTTTTGGGTCTAGCCGAATAGGTTTTGGTCTAGCGGAGTGGGTTTGGGTGTAGCCGAGTGGGTTTGGGTTTAGCCGAGTGGGTTTGGGTGTAGCCGAGTGGGTTTGTGTGTAGCCGAGTGGGTTTGGGTCTAGCCGAGTGGGTTTGGGTCTAGACGAGTGGGTTTGGGTCTAGCCGAGTGGGTTTGGGTCTAGCCGAGTGGGTTTGGGACTAGCCGAGTGGCTTTGCGTCTAGCAGAGTGGGTTTGAGTCTAGCGGAGTGGGTTTGGGTCTAGCGGAGTGGGTTTGGTGTAGCGGAGTGGGTTTGCGTCTAGCCGAATGGGTTTGGATCTAGCCGAGTAGTTTTGGGTCTAGCCGAATAGGTTTGGGTCTAGCGGAGTGGGTTTGGGTCTAGCCGAGTGGGTTTGGGTCTAGCCGAGTGGGTTTAGGTCTAGCCGAGTGGGTTTGGGTGTAGCCGAGTGGGTTTGGGTGTAGCCGAGTGGGATTGGGTCTAGCCGAGTGGGTTTGGGTCCAGCCGAGTGGGTTTGGGTCTAGCCGAGTGGGTTTGGGTCTAACCGAGTGGGTTTGGGTCTAGCTGAGTGGGTTTGGGTCTAGCCGAGTGGGTTTGGGTCTAGCCGAGTGGGTTTAGGTCTAGCCGAGTGGGTTTGGGTCTAGCCGAGTGGGTTTGGGTCTAGCCGAGTGGGTTTTGGTTCTAGCCGAGTGGGTTTGGGTCTCGCCGAGTGGGTTTGGGATCAGCCGAGTGGGTTTGGGTCTAGCCGAGTGGGTTTGGGACTAGCCGAGTGGGTTTGCGTCTAGCGGAGTGGGTTTGAGTCTAGCGGAGTGGGTTTGGGTCTAGCGGAGTGGGTTTGGTGTAGCGGAGTGGGTTTGGGTCTAGTGGAGTGGGTTTGGGTCCAGCCGAGTGGGTTTGGGTCTAGCCGAGTGGGTTGGGTCTAGCCCAGTGGGTTTAGGTCTAGCGGAGTGGGTTTGCGTCTAGCCGAATGGGTTTGGATCTAGCCGAGTGGTTTTGGGTCTAGCCAAATAGGTTTGGGTCTAGCGGAGTGGGTTTGGGTCTAGCCGAGTGGGTTTGGGTGTGGCCGAGTGGGTTTGGGTGCAGCCGAGTGGGTTTGTGTGTAGCCGAGTGGGTTTGGGTGTAGCCGAGTGGGTTTGGGTGTAGCCGAGTGGGTTTGGGTGTAGCCGAGTGTGTTTGGGTCTTGCCGAGTGGATTTGGGTCTAGCCGAGTGGGTTTGGGTCTAGCTGAGTGGGTTTGGGTCTGGCCCAGTGGGTTTGGGTCTAGCCCAGTGGGTTTGGGTCTAGCCGAGTGGGTTTGGGTCTAGCCGAGTAGGTTTGGGTCCAGCCGAGTGGGTTTGGGTCTAGCCGAGTGGGTTTGGGTCTTGTCGAGTGGGTTTGGGTGTAGCCGAGTGGGTTTGGGTCTCGCCGAGTGGGTTTGGGTCTAGCCGAGTGGGTTTGGGTCTAGCCGAGTGGGTTTGGGACTAGCCGAGTGGGTTTGCGTCTAGCGGAGTGGATTTGAGTATAGCGGAGTGGGTTTGGGTCTAGCGGAGTGGGTTTGGTGTAGCGGAGTGGGTTTGGGTCTAGCGGAGTGGGTTTGGGTCTAGCCGAGTGGGTTTGGGTCTAGCCAAGTGGGTTGGGTCTAGCCCAGTGGGTTTAGGTCTAGCGGAGTGGGTTTGGGTGTAGCCGAGTGGGTTTGGGTCTCGCCGAGTGGGTTTGGGTCTAGCCGAGTGGGTTTGGGTCTAGCCGAGTGGGTTTGGGACTAGCCGAGTGGGTTTGCGTCTAGCAGAGTGGATTTGGTGTAGCGGAGTGGGTTTGGGTCTAGCGGAGTGGGTTTGGGTCTAGCCGAGTGGGTTTGGGTCTAGCCGAGTGGATTGGGTCTAGCCCAGTGGGTTTAGGTCTAGCGGAGTGGGTTTGCGTCTAGCCGAATGGGTTTGGATCTAGCCGAGTGGTTTTGGGTCCAGCCGAATAGGTTTTGGTCTAGCGGAGTGGGTTTGGGTCTAGCGGAGTGGGTTTGGGTCTAGCGGAGTGGGTTTGGGTCTAGCCGAGTGGGTTTGGGTCTAGCCGAGTGGGTTTGGGTTTAGCCGAGTGGGTTTAGGTGTAGCCGAGTGGGTTTGGGTCCAGCCGAGTGGGTTTGGGTCTAGCCGAGTGGGTTTGGGTCTAGCCGAGTGGGTTTGGGTATAGCCGAGTGGGTTTAGGTCCAGCCGAGTGGGCTTGGGTCTAGCCGAGTGGGTTTAGGTCTAGCCGAGTGGGTTTGGGTCTAGCCGAGTGGGTTTGGGTCTTGCCGAGTGGGCTTGGGTCTAGCCGAGTGGGTTTGGGTCTAGCCGAGTGGGTTTGGGTCTAACCGAGTGGGTTTGGGTCTAGCCGACTGGGTTTGGTCTAGACGAATGGGTTTGGGTCTAGCCGAGTGGGTTTGGGTCTAGCCGAGTGGGTTTGGGTCTAGCCGAGTGGGTTTGGGTCTAGCCGAGTGGGTTTGGGTCTAGCCGAGTGGGTTTGGGTCTAGCCGAGTGGGTTTGGGTATGGCCGAGTGGGTTTAGGTCCAGCCGAGTGGGCTTGGGTCTAGCCGAGTGGGTTTAGGTCTAGCCGAGTGGGTTTCGGTCTAGCCAAGTGGGTTTGGGTCTTGCTGAGTGGGCTTGGGTCTAGCCGAGTGGGTTTGGGTCTAGCCGAGTGGGTTTGGGTCTAACCGAGTGGGTTTGGGTCTAGCCGACTGGGTTTGGTCTAGACGAATGGGTTTGGGTCTAGCCGAGTGGGTTTGGGTCTAGCCGAGTGGGTTTGGGTCTAGCCGAGTGGGTTTGGGTCTAGCCGAGTGGGTTTGGGTCTGGCCGAGTGGGTTTGGGTCTAGCCGAGTGGGTTTGGGTCTAGCCGAGTGGGTTTGGGTCTAGACGAGTGGGTTTGGGTCTAGCCGAGTGGGTTTGGGTCTAGCCGAGTGGGTTTGGGACTAGCCGAGTGGCTTTCCGTCTAGCGGAGTGGGTTTGATTCTAGCGGAGTGGGTTTGGGTCTAGCGGAGTGGGTTTGAGTCTAGCGGAGTTGGTTTGGGTCTAGCAGAGTGGGTTTGGTGTCGCGGAGTGGGGTTGTGTCTAGCCGAATGGGTTTGGATCTAGCCGAGTGGTTTTGGGTCTAGCCGAATAGGTTTGGGTCTAGCAGAGTGGGTTTGGGTCTAGCGGAGTGGGTTTGGTGTCGCGGAGTGGGGTTGTGTCTAGCCGAATGGGTTTGGATCTAGCCGAGTGGGTTTAGGTCTAGCCGAGTGGATTTCGGTCTAACCGAGTGGGTTTGGGTCTTGCCGAGTGGGCTTGGGTCTAGCCGAGTGGGTTTGGGTCTAGCCGAGTGGGTTTGGGTCTAACCGAGTGGGTTTGGGTCTAGCCGACTGGGTTTGGTCTAGACGAATGGGTTTGGGTCTAGCCGAGTGGGTTTGGGTCTAGCCGAGTGGGTTTGGGTCTAGCCGAGTGGGTTTGGGTCTAGCCGTGTGGGTTTGGGTCTGGCCGAGTGGGTTTGGGTCTAGCCGAGTGGGTTTGGGTCTAGCCGAGTGGGTTTGGGTCTAGACGAGTGTGTTTGGGTCTAGCCGAGTGGGTTTGGGTCTAGCCGAGTGGGTTTGGGACTAGCCGAGTGGCATTCCGTCTAGCGGAGTGGGTTTGATTCTAGCGGATTGGGTTTGGGTCTAGCAGAGTGGGTTTGAGTCTAGCAGAGTTGGTTTGGGTCTAGCGGAGTGGGTTTGGTGTCGCGGAGTGGGGTTGTGTCTAGCCGAATGGGTTTGGATCTAGCCGAGTGGTTTTGGGTCTAGCCGAATAGGTTTGGGTCTAGCAGAGTGGGTTTGGGTCTAGCGGAGTGGGTTTGAGTCTAGCGGAGTGGGTTTGGGTCTAGCGGAGTGGGTTTGGTGTCGCGGAGTGGGGTTGTGTCTAGCCGAATGGGTTTGGATCTAGCCGAGTGGTTTTGGGTCTAGCCGAATAGGTTTGGGTCTAGCAGAGTGGGTTTGGGTCTAGCCGAGTGGGTTTGGGTCTAGCCGAGTGGGTTTGGGTCTAGCCGAGTGGGTTTGGGTCTAGCCGAGTGGGTTTGGGTCTAGCCGAGTGGGTTTGGGTCTAGCCGAGTGGGTTTGGGTCTAGCCGAGTGGGTTTGGGTCTAGACGAGTGGGTTTGGGTCTAGCCGAGTGGGTTTGGGTCTAGCCGAGTGGGTTTGGGACTAGCCGAGTGGCTTTGCGTCTAGCGGAGTGGGTTTGAGTCTAGCGGAGTGGGTTTGGGTCTAGCGGAGTGGGTTTGGTGTAGCGGAGTGGGTTTGCGTCTATCCGAATGGGTTTGGATCTAGCCGAGTGGTTTTGGGTCTAGCCGAATAGGTTTGGGTCTAGCGGAGTGGGTTTGGGTCTAGCCGAGTGGGTTTCGGTGTAGCCGAGTGGGTTTGGGTCTAGCCGAGTGGGTTTGGGTCCAGCCGAGTGGGTTTGGGTCTAGCCGAGTGGGATTGGGTCTAGCCGAGTGGGTTTGGGTCCAGCCGAGTGGGTTTGGGTCTAGCCGAGTGGGTTTGGGTCTATCCGAGTGGGTTTGGGTCTAGCCGAGTGGGTTTGGGTCTAGCCGAGTGGGTTTGGGTCTAGCCGAGTGGGTTTAGGTCTAGCCGAGTGGGTTTGGGTGTAGCCGAGTGGGTTTGGGTCTTGCCGAGTGGGTTTGGGTGTAGCCGAGTGGGTTTGGGTCTCGCCGAGTGGGTTTGGGTCTAGCCGAGTGGGTTTGGGTCTAGCCGAGTGGGTTTGGGACTAGCCGAGTGGGTTTGCGTCTAGCGGAGTGGGTTTGGGTCTAGCGGATTGGGTTTGGGTCTAGCGGAGTGGGTTTGGTGTAGCGGAGTGGGTTTGGGTCTAGTGGAGTGGGTTTGGGTCTAGCCGAGTGGGTTTGGGTCTAGCCGAGTGGGTTGGGTCTAGCCCAGTGGGTTTAGGTCTAGCGGAGTGGGTTTGCGTCTAGCCGAATGGGTTTGGATCTAGCCGAGTGGTTTTGGGTCTAGCCGAATAGGTTTGGGTCTAGCGGAGTGGGTTTGGGTGTAGCCGAGTGGGTTTGGGTGTAGCCGAGTGGGTTTGGGTGTAGCCGAGTGGGTTTGTGTTTAGCCGAGTGGGTTTGGGTGTAGCCGAGTGGGTTTGGGTGTAGCCGAGTGGGTTTGGGTGTAGCCGAGTGTGTTTGGGTCTAGCCGAGTGGGTTTGGGTCTAGCCGAGTGGGTTTGGGTCTAGCCGAGTGGGTTTGGGTCTAGACGAGTGGGTTTGGGTCTAGCCGAGTGGGTTTGGGTCTAGCCGAGTGGGTTTGGGACTAGCCGAGTGGCTTTGCGTCTAGCGGAGTGGGTTTGAGTCTAGCGGAGTGGGTTTGGGTCTAGCGGAGTGGGTTTGGTGTAGCGGAGTGGGTTTGCGTCTAGCCGAATGGGTTTGGATCTAGCCGAGTGGTTTTGGGTCTAGCCGAATAGGTTTGGGTCTAGCGGAGTGGGTTTGGGTCTAGCCGAGTGGGTTTCGGTGTAGCCGAGTGGGTTTGGGTCTAGCCGAGTGGGTTTGGGTCCAGCCGAGTGGGTTTGGGTCTAGCCGAGTGGGATTGGGTCTAGCCGAGTGGGTTTGGGTCCAGCCGAGTGGGTTTGGGTCTAGCCGAGTGGGTTTGGGTCTATCCGAGTGGGTTTGGGTCTAGCCGAGTGGGTTTGGGTCTAGCCGAGTGGGTTTGGGTCTAGCCGAGTGGGTTTAGGTCTAGCCGAGTGGGTTTGGGTGTAGCCGAGTGGGTTTGGGTCTTGCCGAGTGGGTTTGGGTGTAGCCGAGTGGGTTTGGGTCTCGCCGAGTGGGTTTGGGTCTAGCCGAGTGGGTTTGGGTCTAGCCGAGTGGGTTTGGGACTAGCCGAGTGGGTTTGCGTCTAGCGGAGTGGGTTTGGGTCTAGCGGATTGGGTTTGGGTCTAGCGGAGTGGGTTTGGTGTAGCGGAGTGGGTTTGGGTCTAGTGGAGTGGGTTTGGGTCTAGCCGAGTGGGTTTGGGTCTAGCCGAGTGGGTTGGGTCTAGCCCAGTGGGTTTAGGTCTAGCGGAGTGGGTTTGCGTCTAGCCGAATGGGTTTGGATCTAGCCGAGTGGTTTTGGGTCTAGCCGAATAGGTTTGGGTCTAGCGGAGTGGGTTTGGGTGTAGCCGAGTGGGTTTGGGTGTAGCCGAGTGGGTTTGGGTGTAGCCGAGTGGGTTTGTGTTTAGCCGAGTGGGTTTGGGTGTAGCCGAGTGGGTTTGGGTGTAGCCGAGTGGGTTTGGGTGTAGCCGAGTGTGTTTGGGTCTAGCCGAGTGGATTTGGGTCTAGCCGAGTGGGTTTGGGTCTAGCCGAGTGGGTTTTGGTCTAGCCGAGTGGGTTTGGGTCTAGCCCAGTGGGTTTGGGTCTACGCGAGTGGGTTTGGGTCTAGCCGAGTGGGTTTGGGTCTAGCCGAGTGGGTTTGGGTCTAGCCGAGTGGGTTTGGGTCTGGTCGAGTGGGTTTGGGTGTAGCCGAGTGGGTTTGGGTCTCGCCGAGTGGGTGTGGGTCTAGCCGAGTGGGTTTGGGTCTAGCCGAGTGGGTTTGGGACTAGCCGAGTGGGTTTGCGTCTAGCGGAGTGGGTTTGAGTCTAGCGGAGTGGGTTTGGGCCTAGCGGAGTGGGTTTGGTGTAGCGGAGTGGGTTTGGGTCTAGCGGAGTGGGTTTGGGTCTAGCCGAGTAGGTTTGGGTCTAGCCGAGTGGGTTGGGTCTAGCCCAGTGGGTTTAGGTCTAGCGGAGTGGGTTTGCGTCTAGCCGAATGGGTTTGGATCTAGCCGAGTGGTTTTGGGTCTAGCCGAATAGGTTTGGGTCTAGCAGAGTGGGTTTGGGTCTAGCCGAGTGGGTTTGGGTCTAGCCGAGTGGGTTTGGGTCTAGCCGAGTGGGTTTGGGTCTAGCCGAGTGGGTTTGGGTCTAGCCGAGTGGGTTTGGGTCTAGCCGAGTGGGTTTGGGTCTAGCCGAGTGGGTTTGGGTCTAGACGAGTGGGTTTGGGTCTAGCCGAGTGGGTTTGGGTCTAGCCGAGTGGGTTTGGGACTAGCCGAGTGGCTTTGCGTCTAGCGGAGTGGGTTTGAGTCTAGCGGAGTGGGTTTGGGTCTAGCGGAGTGGGTTTGGTGTAGCGGAGTGGGTTTGCGTCTAGCCGAATGGGTTTGGATCTAGCCGAGTGGTTTTGGGTCTAGCCGAATAGGTTTGGGTCTAGCGGAGTGGGTTTGGGTCTAGCCGAGTGGGTTTGGGTGTAGCCGAGTGGGTTTGGGTCTAGCCGAGTGGGTTTGGGTCCAGCCGAGTGGGTTTGGGTCTAGCCGAGTGGGATTGGGTCTAGCCGAGTGGGTTTGGGTCCAGCCGAGTGGGTTTGGGTCTAGCCGAGTGGGTTTGGGTCTAACCGAGTGGGTTTGGGTCTAGCCGAGTGGGTTTGGGTCTAGCCGAGTGGGTTTGGGTCTAGCCGAGTGGGTTTAGGTCTAGCCGAGTGGGTTTGGGTGTAGCCGAGTGGGTTTGGGTCTTGCCGAGTGGGTTTGGGTGTAGCCGAGTGGGTTTGGGTCTCGCCGAGTGGGTTTGGGTCTAGCCGAGTGGGTTTGGGTCTAGCCGAGTGGGTTTGGGACTAGCCGAGTGGGTTTGCGTCTAGCGGAGTGGGTTTGGGTCTAGCGGATTGGGTTTGGGTCTAGCGGAGTGGGTTTGGTGTAGCAGAGTGGGTTTGGGTCTAGTGGAGTGGGTTTGGGTCTAGCCGAGTGGGTTTGGGTCTAGCCGAGTGGGTTGGGTCTAGCCCAGTGGGTTTAGGTCTAGCGGAGTGGGTTTGCGTCTAGCCGAATGGGTTTGGATCTAGCCGAGTGGTTTTGGGTCTAGCCGAATAGGTTTGGGTCTAGCGGAGTGGGTTTGGGTGTAGCCGAGTGGGTTTGGGTGTAGCCGAGTGGGTTTGGGTGTAGCCGAGTGGGTTTGTGTGTAGCCGAGTGGGTTTGGGTGTAGCCGAGTGGGTTTGGGTGTAGCCGAGTGGGTTTGGATGTAGCCGAGTGTGTTTGGGTCTAGCCGAGTGGATTTGGGTCTAGCCGAGTGGGTTTGGGTCTAGCCGAGTGGGTTTTGGTCTAGCCGAGTGGGTTTGGGTCTAGCCCAGTGGGTTTGGGTCTGCGCGAGTGGGTTTGGGTCTAGCCGAGTGGGTTTGTGTCTAGCCGAGTGGGTTTGGGTCTAGCCGAGTGGGTTTGGGTCTGGTCGAGTGGGTTTGGGTGTAGCCGAGTGGGTTTGGGTCTCGCCGAGTGGGTTTGGGTCTAGCCGAGTGGGTTTGGGTCTAGCCGAGTGGGTTTGGGACTAGCCGAGTGGGTTTGCGTCTAGCGGAGTGGGTTTGAGTCTAGCGGAGTGGGTTTGGGTCTAGCGGAGTGGGTTTGGTGTAGCGGAGTGGGTTTGGGTCTAGCGGAGTGGGTTTGGGTCTAGCCGAGTAGGTTTGGGTCTAGCCGAGTGGGTTGGGTCTAGCCCAGTGGGTTTAGGTCTAGCGGAGTGGGTTTGCGTCTAGCCGAATGGGTTTGGATCTAGCCGAGTGGTTTTGGGTCTAGCCGAATAGGTTTTGGTCTAGCGGAGTGGGTTTGGGTGTAGCCGAGTGGGTTTGGGTGTAGCCGAGTGGGTTTGGGTGTAGCCGAGTGGGTTTGTGTGTAGCCGAGTGGGTTTGGGTCTAGCCGAGTGGGTTTGGGTCTAGACGAGTGGGTTTGGGTCTAGCCGAGTGGGTTTGGGACTAGCCGAGTGGCTTTGCGTCTAGCGGAGTGGGTTTGAGTCTAGCGGAGTGGGTTTGGGTCTAGCGGAGTGGGTTTGGTGTAGCGGAGTGGGTTTGCGTCTAGCCGAATGGGTTTGGATCTAGCCGAGTGGTTTTGGGTCTAGCCGAATAGGTTTGGGTCTAGCGGAGTGGGTTTGGGTCTAGCCGAGTGGGTTTGGGTCTAGCCGAGTGGGTTTAGGTCTAGCCGAGTGGGTTTGGGTGTAGCCGAGTGGGTTTGGGTCTTGCCGAGTGGGTTTGGGTGTAGCCGAGTGGGTTTGGGTCCAGCCGAGTGGGTTTGGGTCTAGCCGAGTGGGTTTGGGTCTAACCGAGTGGGTTTGGGTCTAGCCGAGTGGGTTTGGGTCTAGCCGAGTGGGTTTGGGTCTAGCCGAGTGGGTTTAGGTCTAGCCGAGTGGGTTTGGGTGTAGCCGAGTGGGTTTGGGTCTTGCCGAGTGGGTTTGGGTGTAGCCGAGTGGGTTTGGGTCTCGCCGAGTGGGTTTGGGTCTAGCCGAGTGGGTTTGGGTCTAGCCGAGTGGGTTTGGGACTAGCCGAGTGGGTTTGCGTCTAGCGGAGTGGGTTTGGGTCTAGCGGATTGGGTTTGGGTCTAGCGGAGTGGGTTTGGTGTAGCGGAGTGGGTTTGGGTCTAGTGGAGTGGGTTTGGGTCTAGCCGAGTGGGTTTGGGTCTAGCCGAGTGGGTTGGGTCTAGCCCAGTGGGTTTAGGTCTAGCGGAGTGGGTTTGCGTCTAGCCGAATGGGTTTGGATCTAGCCGAGTGGTTTTGGGTCTAGCCGAATAGGTTTGGGTCTAGCGGAGTGGGTTTGGGTGTAGCCGAGTGGGTTTGGGTGTAGCCGAGTGGGTTTGGGTGTAGCCGAGTGGGTTTGTGTGTAGCCGAGTGGGTTTGGGTGTAGCCGAGTGGGTTTGGGTGTAGCCGAGTGGGTTTGGGTGTAGCCGAGTGTGTTTGGGTCTAGCCGAGTGGATTTGGGTCTAGCCGAGTGGGTTTGGGTTTAGCCGAGTGGGTTTTGGTCTAGCCGAGTGGGTTTGGGTCTATCCCAGTGGGTTTGGGTCTACCCGAGTGGGTTTGGGTCTAGCCGAGTGGGTTTGTGTCTAGCCGAGTGGGTTTGGGTCTAGCCGAGTGGGTTTGGGTCTGGTCGAGTGGGT
The DNA here is from genome assembly GCA_963514005.1 of Raja brachyura. The sequence continues at coordinate 26,606,326 of OY740815.1, read as the reverse complement.
TTGGGTGTAGCCGAGTGGGTTTGGGTGTAGCCGAGTGGGTTTGGGTCTAGCCGAGTGGGTTTGGGTCTAGCCGAGTGGGTTTGGGACTAGCCGAGTGGGTTTGCGTCTAGCGGAGTGGGTTTGAGTCTAGCGGAGTGGGTTTGGGTCTAGCGGAGTGGGTTTGGTGTAGCGGAGTGGGTTTGGGTCTAGCGGAGTGGGTTTGGGTCTAGCTGAGTAGGTTTGGGTCTAGCCGAGTGGGTTGGGTCTAGCCGAGTGGTTTTGGGTCTAGCCGAATAGGTTTTGGTCTAGCGGAGTGGGTTTGGGTGTAGCCGAGTGGGTTTGGGTGTAGCCGAGTGGGTTTGGGTGTAGCCGAGTGGGTTTGTGTGTAGCCGAGTGGGTTTGGGTCTAGCCGAGTGGGTTTGGGTCTAGACGAGTGGGTTTGGGTCTAGCCGAGTGGGTTTGGGACTAGCCGAGTGGCTTTGCGTCTAGCGGAGTGGGTTTGAGTCTAGCGGAGTGGGTTTGGGTCTAGCGGAATGGGTTTGGTGTGGCGGAGTGGGTTTGCGTCTAGCCGAATGGGTTTGGATCTAGCCGAGTGGTTTTGGGTCTAGCCGAATAGGTTTGGGTCTAGCGGAGTGGGTTTGGGTCTAGCCGAGTGGGTTTGGGTCTAGCCGAGTGGGTTTAGGTCTAGCCGAGTGGGTTTGGGTGTAGCCGAGTGGGTTTGGGTCTTGCCGAGTGGGTTTGGGTGTAGCCGAGTGGGTTTGTGTCTCGCCGAGTGGGTTTGGGTCTAGCCGAGTGGGTTTGGGTCTAGCCGAGTGGGTTTGGGACTAGCCGAGTGGGTTTGCGTCTAGCGGAGTTGGTTTGAGTCCAGCGGAGTGGGTTTGGGTCTAGCGGAGTGGGTTTGGTGTAGCGGAGTGGGTTTGGGTCTAGCGGAGTGGGTTTGGGTCTAGCCGAGTGGGTTTGGGTCTAGCCGAGTGGGTTGGGTCTAGCCCAGTGTGTTTAGGTCTAGCGGAGTGGGTTTGCGTCTAACCGAATGGGTTTGGATCTAGCCGAGTGGTTTTGGGTCCAGCCGAATAGGTTTTGGTCTAGCGGAGTGGGTTTGGGTCTAGCCGAGTGGGTTTGGGTGTAGCCGAGTGGGTTTGGGTGTAGCCGAGTGGGTTTGTGTGTAGGCGAGTGGGTTTGGGTCTAGCCGAGCGGGTTTGGGTCTAGCCGAGTGGGTTTGGGTCTTGCCGAGTGGGTTTGGGTCTAGCCGAGTGGTTTTGGGTCTAGCCGAGTGGGTTTGGGTCTAGCCGAGTGGGTTTGGGTCTAGCCGAGTGGGTTTGGGTCTAGCCAAGTGGGTTTGGGTCTAGCCGAGTGGGTTTGGGTCTAGCCGAGTGGGTTTGGGTCTAGCCGAGTGGGTTTGGGTCTAGACGAGTGGGTTTGGGTCTAGCCGAGTGGGTTTGGGTCTAGCCGAGTGGGATTGGGACTAGCCGAGTGGCTTTGCGTCTATCGGAGTGGGTTTGAGTCTAGCGGAGTGGGTTTGGGTCTAGCGGAGTGGGTTTGGTGTAGCGGAGTGGGTTTGCGTCTAGCCGAATGGGTTTGCATCTAGCCGAGTGGTTTTGGGTCTAGCCGAATAGGTTTGGGTCTAGCAGAGTGGGTTTGGGTCTAGCCGAGTGGGTTTGGGTGTAGCCGAGTGGGTTTGGGTCTAGCCGAGTGGGTTTGGGTCCAGCCGAGTGGGTTTGGGTCTAGCCGAGTGGGATTGGGTCTAGCCGAGTGGGTTTGGGTCCAGCCGAGTGGGTTTGGGTCCAGCCGAGTGGGTTTGGGTCTAACCGAGTGGGTTTGGGTCTAGCCGAGTGGGTTTGGGTCTAGCCGAGTGGGTTTGGGTCTAGCCGAGTGGGTTTAGGTCTAGCCGAGTGGGTTTGGGTGTAGCCGAGTGGGTTCGGGTCTTGCCGAGTGGGTTTGGGTGTAGCCGAGTGGGTTTGGGTCTCGCCGAGTGGGTTTGGGTCTAGCCGATTGGGTTTGGGTCTAGCCGAGTGGGTTTGGGACTAGCCGAGTGGGTTTGCGTCTAGCGGAGTGGGTTTGAGTCTAGCGGAGTGGGTTTGGGTCTAGCGGAGTGGGTTTGGTGTAGCGGAGTGGGTTTGGGTCTAGCGGAGTGGGTTTGGGTCTAGCCGAGTGGGTTTGGTTCTAGCCGAGTGGGTTGGGTCCAGCCCAGTGGGTTTAGGTCTAGCGGAGTGGGTTTGCGTCTAGCCGAATGGGTTTGGATCTAGCCGAGTGGTTTTGGGTCTAGCCGAATAGGGTTGTGTCTAGCGGAGTGGGTTTGGGTCTTGCCGAGTGGGTTTGGGTGTAGCCGAGTGGGTTTGGGTGTAGCCGAGTGGGTTTGTGTGTAGCCGACTGGGTTTGGGTGTAGCCGAGTGGGTTTGGGTGTAGCCGAGTGGGTTTGGGTGTAGCCAAGTGTGTTTGGGTCTAGCCGAGTGGGTTTGGGTCTAGCCGAGTGGGTTTGGGTCTAGCCGAGTGGGTTTGGGTCTAGCCGAGTGGGTTTGGGTCTAGCCCAGTGGGTTTGGGTCTACCCGAGTGGGTTTGGGTCTAGCCGAGTGGGTTTGCGTCTAGCGGAGTGGGTTTGAGTCTAGCGGAGTGGGTTTGGGTCTAGCGGAGTGGGTTTGGTGTAGCGGAGTGGGTTTGGGTCTAGCGGAGTGGGTTTGGGTCTAGCCGAGTGGGTTTGGTTCTAGCCGAGTGGGTTGGGTCCAGCCCAGTGGGTTTAGGTCTAGCGGAGTGGGTTTGCGTCTAGCCGAATGGGTTTGGATCTAGCCGAGTGGTTTTGGGTCTAGCCGAATAGGGTTGTGTCTAGCGGAGTGGGTTTGGGTCTTGCCGAGTGGGTTTGGGTGTAGCCGAGTGGGTTTGGGTGTAGCCGAGTGGGTTTGTGTGTAGCCGACTGGGTTTGGGTGTAGCCGAGTGGGTTTGGGTGTAGCCGAGTGGGTTTGGGTGTAGCCAAGTGTGTTTGGGTCTAGCCGAGTGGGTTTGGGTCTAGCCGAGTGGGTTTGGGTCTAGCCGAGTGGGTTTGGGTCTAGCCGAGTGGGTTTGGGTCTAGCCCAGTGGGTTTGGGTCTACCCGAGTGGGTTTGGGTCTAGCCGAGTGGGTTTGGGTCTAGCCGAGTGGGTTTGGGTCTAGCCGAGTGGGTTTGGGTCTGGTCGAGTGGGTTTGGGTGTAGCCGAGTGGGTTTGGGTCTCGCCGAGTGGGTTTGGGTCTTGCCGAGTGGGTTTGGGTCTAGCCGAGTGGGTTTGGGACTAGCCGAGTGGGTTTGCGTCTAGCGGAGTGGGTTTGAGTCTAGCGGAGTGGGTTTGGGTCTAGCGGAGTGGGTTTGGTGTAGCGGAGTGGGTTTGGGTCTAGACGAGTGGGTTTGGGTCTAGCCGAGTGGGTTTGGGACTAGCCGAGTGGCTTTGCGTCTAGCGGAGTGGGTTTGGGTCTAGCGGAGTGGGTTTGGTGTAGCGGAGTGGGTTTGCGTCTAGCCGAATGGGTTTGGATCTAGCCGAGTGGTTTTGGGTCTAGCCGAATAGGTTTGGGTCTAGCAGAGTGGGTTTGGGTCTAGCCGAGTGGGTTTGGGTGTAGCCGAGTGGGTTTGGGTCTAGCCGAGTGGGTTTAGGTCCAGCCGAGTGGGTTTGGGTCTAGCCGAGTGGGATTGGGTCTAGCCGAGTGGGTTTGGGTCCAGCCGAGTGGGTTTGGGTCCAGCCGAGTGGGTTTGGGTCTAACCGAGTGGGTTTGGGTCTAGCCGAGTGGGTATGGGTCTAGCCGAGTGGGTTTGTGTCTAGCCGAGTGGGTTTAGGTCTAGCCGAGTGGGTTTGGGTGTAGCCGAGTGGGTTCGGGTCTAGCGGAGTGGGTTTGCATCTAGCCGAATGGGTTTGGATCTAGCCGAGTGGTTTTGGGTCTAGCCTAATAGGTTTGGGTCTAGCGGAGTGGGTTTGGGTCTAGCGGAGTGGGTTTGGGTCTAGCCGAGTGGGTTTGGGTCTAGCCGAGTGGGTTGGGTCTAGCCAAGTGGGTTTAGGTCTAGCGGAGTGGGTTTGCGTCTAGCCGAATGGGTTTGGATCTAGCCGAGTGGTTTTGGGTCTAGCCGAGTGGATTTGGGTCTAGCCGAGTGGGTTTGGGTCTAGCCGAGTGGGTTTGGGTCTAGCCGAGTGGGTTTGGGTCTAGCCCATTGGGTTTGGGTCTACCCGAGTGGGTTTGGGTCTAGCCGAGTGGGTTTGGGTCGAGCCGAGAGGGTTTGGGTCTAGCCGAGTGGGTTTGGGTCTGGTCGAGTGGGTTTGGGTGTAGCCGAGTGGGTTTGGGTTTCGCCGAGTGGGTTTGGGTCTAGCCGAGTGGGTTTGGTTCTAGCCGAGTGGGTTTGGGACTAGCCGAGTGGGTTTGCGTCTAGCCGAGTGGGTTTGAGTCTAGCGGAGTGGGTTTGGGTCTAGCGGAGTGGGTTTGGTGTAGCGGAGTGGGTTTGGGTCTAGCGGAGTGGGTTTGGGTCTAGCCGAGTGGGTTTGGGTCTAGCCGAGAGGGTTGGGTCTAGCCCAGTGGGTTTAGGTCTAGCGGAGTGGGTTTGCGTCTAGCCGAATGGGTTTGGATCTAGCCGAGTGGTTTTGGGTCTAGCCGAATAGGTTTTGGTCTAGCGGAGTGGGTTTGCGTCTAGCCGAGTGGGTTTGGGTGTAGCCGAGTGGGTTTGGGTGTAGCCGAGTGGGTTTGTGTGTAGCCGAGTGGGTTTGGGTCTAGCCGAGTGGGTTTGGGTCTAGACGAGTGGGTTTGGGTCTAGCCGAGTGGGTTTGGGTCTAGCGGAGTGGGTTTGGGTCTAGCCGAGTGGGTTTGGGTCTAGCCGAGTGGGTTGGGTCTAGCCAAGTGGGTTTAGGTCTAGCGGAGTGGGTTTGCGTCTAGCCGAATGGGTTTGGATCTAGCCGAGTGGTTTTGGGTCTAGCCGAGTGGATTTGGGTCTACCCGAGTGGGTTTGGGTCTAGCCGAGTGGGTTTGGGTCTAGCCGAGTGGGTTTGGGTCTAGCCCAGTGGGTTTGGGTCTACCCGAGTGGGTTTGGGTCTAGCCGAGTGGGTTTGGGTCGAGCCGAGAGGGTTTGGGTCTAGCCGAGTGGGTTTGGGTCTGGTCGAGTGGGTTTGGGTGTAGCCGAGTGGGTTTGGGTCTCGCCGAGTGGGTTTGGGTCTAGCCGAGTGGGTTTGGGTCTAGCCCAGTGGGTTTGGGACTAGCCGAGTGGGTTTGCGTCTAGCCGAGTGGGTTTGAGTCTAGCGGAGTGGGTTTGGGTCTAGCGGAGTGGGTTTGGTGTAGCGGAGTGGGTTTGGGTCTAGCGGAGTGGGTTTGGGTCTAGCCGAGTGGGTTTGGGTCTAGCCGAGAGGGTTGGGTCTAGCCCAGTGGGTTTAGGTCTAGCGGAGTGGGTTTGCGTCTAGCCGAATGGGTTTGGATCTAGCCGAGTGGTTTTGGGTCTAGCCGAATAGGTTTTGGTCTAGCGGAGTGGGTTTGCGTCTAGCCGAGTGGGTTTGGGTGTAGCCGAGTGGGTTTGGGTGTAGCCGAGTGGGTTTGTGTGTAGCCGAGTGGGTTTGGGTCTAGCCGAGTGGGTTTGGGTCTAGACGAGTGGGTTTGGGTCTAGCCGAGTGGGTTTGGGTCTAGCCGAGTGGGTTTGGGACTAGCCGAGTGGCTTTGCGTCTAGCGGAGTGGGTTTGAGTCTAGCGGAGTGGGTTTGGGTCTAGCGGAGTGGGTTTGGTGTAGCGGAGTGGGTTTGCGTCTAGCCGAATGGGTTTGGATCTAGCCGAGTGGTTTTGGGTCTAGCCGAATAGGTTTGGGTCTAGCGGAGTGGGTTTGGGTCTAGCCGAGTGGGTTTGGGTCTAGCCGAGTGGGTTTAGGTCTAGCCGAGTGGGTTTGGGTGTAGCCGAGTGGGTTTGGGTCTTGCCGAGTGGGTTTGGGTGTAGCCGAGTGGGTTTGTGTCTCGCCGAGTGGGTTTGGGTCTAGCCGAGTGGGTTTGGGTCTAGCCGAGTGGGTTTGGGACTAGCCGAGTGGGTTTGCGTCTAGCGGAGTTGGTTTGAGTCTAGCGGAGTGGGTTTGGGTCTAGCGGAGTGCGTTTGGTGTAGCGGAGTGGGTTTGGGTCTAGCGGAGTGGGTTTGGGTCTAGCCGAGTGGGTTTGGGTCTAGCCGAGTGGGTTGGGTCTAGCCCAGTGGGTTTAGGTCTAGCGGAGTGGGTTTGCGTCTAGCCGAATGGGTTTGGATCTAGCCGAGTGGTTTTGGGTCTAGCCGAATAGGTTTTGGTCTAGCGGAGTGGGTTTGGGTCTAGCCGAGTGGGTTTGGGTGTAGCCGAGTGGGTTTGGGTGTAGCCGAGTGGGTTTGTGTGTAGCCGAGTGGGTTTGGGTCTAGCCGAGTGGGTTTGGGTCTAGCCGAGTGGGTTTGGGTCTTGCCGAGTGGGTTTGGGTCTAGCCGAGTGGTTTTGGGTCTAGCCAAGTGGGTTTGTGTCTAGCCGAGTGGGTTTGGGTCTAGCCGAGTGGGTTTGGGTCTAGACGAGTGGGTTTGGGTCTAGCCGAGTGGGTTTGGGTCTAGCCGATTGGGTTTGGGACAAGCCGAGTGGGTTTGCGTCTAGCGGAGGGTTTGAGTCTAGCGGAGTGGGTTTGGGTCTAGCCGAATAGGTTTTGGTCTAGCGGAGTGGGTTTGGGTCTAGCCGAATGGGTTTTGGATCTAGCCGAGCGGTTTTGGGTCTAGCCGAATAGGTTTGGGTCTAGCGGAGTGGGTTTGGGTCCAGCCGAGTGGGTTTGGGTGTAGCCGAGTGGGTTTGGGTCTAGCCGAGAGGGTTTGGGTCTAGCAAAGTGGGTTTGGGTCTAGCCGAGTGGGTTTGGGTCTAGCGGAGTGGGTTTGAGTCTAGCGGAGTGGGTTTGGGTCTAGCCGAGTGGGTTTGGTGTAGCGGAGTGGGTTTGTGTCTAGCCGAATGGGTTTGGATCTAGCCGAGTGGTTTTGGGTCTAGCCGAATAGGTTTGGGTCTAGCAGATTGGGTTTGGGTCTAGCCGAGTGGGTTTGGGTCTAGCCGAGTGGGTTTGGGTCTAGCCGAGTGGGTTTGGGTCTAGCCGAGTGGGTTTGGGTCTAGCCGAGTGGGTTTGGGTTTAGCCGAGTGGGTTTGGCTCTAGCCGAGTGGGTTTGGGTCTAGACGAGTGGGTTTGGGTCTAGCCGAGTGGGTTTGGGTCTAGCCGAGTGGGTTTGGGTCTAGCCGAGTGGGTTTGGGTCTAGCCGAGTGGGTTTGGGACTAGCCGAGTGGCTTTGCGTCTAGCGGAGTGGGTTTTGAGTCTAGCGGAGTGGGTTTGGGTCTAGCGGAGTGGGTTTGGTGTAGCGGAGTGGGTTTGCGTCTAGCCGAATGGGTTTGGATCTAGCCGAGTGGTTTTGGGTCTAGCCGAATAGGTTTGGGTCTAGCGGAGTGGGTTTGGGTCTAGCCGAGTGGGTTTAGGTCTAGCCGAGTGGGTTTGGGTGTAGCCGAGTGGGTTTGGGTCTTGCCGAGTGGGTTTGGGTGTAGCCGAGTGGGTTTGTGTCTCACCGAGTGGGTTTGGGTCTAGCCGAGTGGGTTTGGGTCTAGCCGAGTGGGTTTGGGACTAGCCGAGTGGGTTTGCGTCTAGCGGAGTTGGTTTGAGTCTAGCGGAGTGGGTTTGGGTCTAGCGGAGTGCGTTTGGTGTAGCGGAGTGGGTTTGGGTCTAGCGGAGTGGGTTTGGGTCTAGCCGAGTGGGTTTGGGTCTAGCCGAGTGGGTTGGGTCTAGCCGAATAGGTTTTGGTCTAGCGGAGTGGGTTTGGGTCTAGCCGAGTGGGTTTGGGTGTAGCCGAGTGGGTTTGGGTGTAGCCGAGTGGGTTTGTGTGTAGCCGAGTGGGTTTGGGTCTAGCCGAGTGGGTTTGGGTCTAGCCGAGTGGGTTTGGGTCTTGCCGAGTGGGTTTGGGTCTAGCCGAGTGGTTTTGGGTCTAGCCAAGTGGGTTTGTGTCTAGCCGAGTGGGTTTGGGTCTAGCCGAGTGGGTTTGGGTCTAGACGAGTGGGTTTGGGTCTAGCCGAGTGGGTTTGGGTCTAGCCGATTGGGTTTGGGACAAGCCGAGTGGGTTTGCGTCTAGCGGAGGGTTTGAGTCTAGCGGAGTGGGTTTGGGTCTAGCCGAATAGGTTTTGGTCTAGCGGAGTGGGTTTGGGTCTAGCCGAATGGGTTTTGGATCTAGCCGAGCGGTTTTGGGTCTAGCCGAATAGGTTTGGGTCTAGCGGAGTGGGTTTGGGTCCAGCCGAGTGGGTTTGGGTGTAGCCGAGTGGGTTTGGGTCTAGCCGAGAGGGTTTGGGTCTAGCAAAGTGGGTTTGGGTCTAGCCGAGTGGGTTTGGGTCTAGCGGAGTGGGTTTGAGTCTAGCGGAGTGGGTTTGGGTCTAGCCGAGTGGGTTTGGTGTAGCGGAGTGGGTTTGTGTCTAGCCGAATGGGTTTGGATCTAGCCGAGTGGTTTTGGGTCTAGCCGAATAGGTTTGGGTCTAGCAGATTGGGTTTGGGTCTAGCCGAGTGGGTTTGGGTCTAGCCGAGTGGGTTTGGGTCTAGCCGAGTGGGTTTGGGTCTAGCCGAGTGGGTTTGGGTCTAGCCGAGTGGGTTTGGGTTTAGCCGAGTGGGTTTGGCTCTAGCCGAGTGGGTTTGGGTCTAGACGAGTGGGTTTGGGTCTAGCCGAGTGGGTTTGGGTCTAGCCGAGTGGGTTTGGGTCTAGCCGAGTGGGTTTGGGTCTAGCCGAGTGGGTTTGGGACTAGCCGAGTGGCTTTGCGTCTAGCGGAGTGGGTTTTGAGTCTAGCGGAGTGGGTTTGGGTCTAGCGGAGTGGGTTTGGTGTAGCGGAGTGGGTTTGCGTCTAGCCGAATGGGTTTGGATCTAGCCGAGTGGTTTTGGGTCTAGCCGAATAGGTTTGGGTCTAGCGGAGTGGGTTTGGGTCTAGCCGAGTGGGTTTAGGTCTAGCCGAGTGGGTTTGGGTGTAGCCGAGTGGGTTTGGGTCTTGCCGAGTGGGTTTGGGTGTAGCCGAGTGGGTTTGTGTCTCGCCGAGTGGGTTTGGGTCTAGCCGAGTGGGTTTGGGTCTAGCCGAGTGGGTTTGGGACTAGCCGAGTGGGTTTGCGTCTAGCGGAGTTGGTTTGAGTCTAGCGGAGTGGGTTTGGGTCTAGCGGAGTGCGTTTGGTGTAGCGGAGTGGGTTTGGGTCTAGCGGAGTGGGTTTGGGTCTAGCCGAGTGGGTTTGGGTCTAGCCGAGTGGGTTGGGTCTAGCCCAGTGGGTTTAGGTCTAGCGGAGTGGGTTTGCGTCTAGCCGAATGGGTTTGGATCTAGCCGAGTGGTTTTGGGTCTAGCCGAATAGGTTTTGGTCTAGCGGAGTGGGTTTGGGTCTAGCCGAGTGGGTTTGGGTGTAGCCGAGTGGGTTTGGGTGTAGCCGAGTGGGTTTGTGTGTAGCCGAGTGGGTTTGGGTCTAGCCGAGTGGGTTTGGGTCTAGCCGAGTGGGTTTGGGTCTTGCCGAGTGGGTTTGGGTCTAGCCGAGTGGTTTTGGGTCTAGCCGAGTGGGTTTGTGTCTAGCCAAGTGGGTTTGGGTCTAGCCGAGTGGGTTTGGGTCTAGACGAGTGGGTTTGGGTCTAGCCGAGTGGGTTTGGGTCTAGCCGATTGGGTTTGGGACAAGCCGAGTGGGTTTGCGTCTAGCGGAGGGTTTGAGTCTAGCGGAGTGGGTTTGGGTCTAGCCGAATAGGTTTTGGTCTAGCGGAGTGGGTTTGGGTCTAGCCGAATGGGTTTGGATCTAGCCGAGCGGTTTTGGGTCTAGCCGAATAGGTTTGGGTCTAGCGGAGTGGGTTTGGGTCCAGCCGAGTGGGTTTGGGTGTAGCCGAGTGGGTTTGGGTCTAGCCGAGAGGGTTTGGGTCTAGCAAAGTGGGTTTGGGTCTAGCCGAGTGGGTTTGGGTCTAGCGGAGTGGGTTTGAGTCTAGCGGAGTGGGATTGGGTCTAGCCGAGTGGGTTTGGTGTAGCGGAGTGGGTTTGTGTCTAGCCGAATGGGTTTGGATCTAGCCGAGTGGTTTTGGGTCTAGCCGAATAGGTTTGGGTCTAGCAGATTGGGTTTGGGTCTAGCCGAGTGGGTTTGGGTCTAGCCGAGTGGGTTTGGGTCTAGCCGAGTGGGTTTGGGTCTAGCCGAGTGGGTTTGGGTCTAGCCGAGTGGGTTTGGGTTTAGCCGAGTGGGTTTGGCTCTAGCCGAGTGGGTTTGGGTCTAGACGAGTGGGTTTGGGTCTAGCCGAGTGGGTTTGGGTCTAGCCGAGTGGGTTTGGGTCTAGCCGAGTGGGTTTGGGTCTAGCCGAGTGGGTTTGGGACTAGCCGAGTGGCTTTGCGTCTAGCGGAGTGGGTTTTGAGTCTAGCGGAGTGGGTTTGGGTCTAGCGGAGTGGGTTTGGTGTAGCGGAGTGGGTTTGCGTCTAGCCGAATGGGTTTGGATCTAGCCGAGTGGTTTTGGGTCTAGCCGAATAGGTTTGTGTCTAGCGGAGTGGGTTTGGGTCTAGCCGAGTGGGTTTGGGTGTAGCCGAGTGGGTTTGGGTCTAGCCGAGTGGGTTTGGGTCCAGCCGAGTGGGTTTGGGTCTAGCCGAGTGGGATTGGGTCTAGCCGAGTGGGTTTGGGTCCAGCCGAGTGGGTTTGGGTCTAGCCGAGTGTGTTTGGGTCTAACCGAGTGGGTTTGGGTCTAGCCGAGTGGGTTTGGGTGTAGCCGAGTGGGTTTGGGTCTTGCCAAGTGGGTTTGGGTGTAGCCGAGTGGGTTTGGGTCTCGCCGAGTGGGTTTGGGTCTAGCCGAGTGGGTTTGGGTCTAGCCGAGTGGGTTTGGGACTAGCCGAGTGGGTTTGCGTCTAGCGGAGTGGGTTTGAGTCTAGCGGAGTGGGTTTGGGTCTAGCGGAGTGGGTTTGGTGTAGCGGAGTGGGTTTGGGTCTAGTTGAGTGGGTTTGGGTCTAGCCGAGTGGGTTTGGGTCTAGCCGAGTGGGTTGGGTCTAGCCCAGTGGGTTTAGGTCTAGCGGAGTGGGTTTGCGTCTAGCCGAATGGGTTTGGATCTAGCCGAGTGGTTTTGGGTCTAGCCGAATAGGTTTGGGTCTAGCGGAGTGGGTTTGGGTCCAGCCGCGTGGGTTTGGGTGTAGCCGAGTGGGTTTGGGTGGAGCCGAGTGGGTTTGTGTGTAGCCGAGTGGGTTTGGGTGTAGCCGAGTGGGTTTGGGTGTAGCCGAGTGGGTTTGGGTGGAGCCGAGTGGATTTGGGTCTAGCCGAGTGGGTTTGGGTCCAGCCGAGTGGGTTTGGGTATAGCCGAGTGGGTTTGGGTCTAGCCCAGTGGGTTTGGGTCTACCCGAGTGGGTTTGGGTCTAGCCGAGTGGCTTTGGGTCTAGCCGAGTGGGTTTGGGTCCAGCCGAGTGGGTTTGGGTCTGGTCGAGTGGGTTTGGGTGTAGCCGAGTGGGTTTGGGTCTTGCCGAGTGGGTTTGGGTCAAGCCGAGTGGGTTTGGGTCTCGCCGAGTGGGTTTGGGACTAGCCGAGTGGGTTTGCATCTAGCGGAGTGGGTTTGAGTCTAGCGGAGTGGGTTTGGGTCTAGCGGAGTGGGTTTGGTGTAGCGGAGTGGGGTTTGGGTCTAGCGGAGTGGGTTTGGGTCTAGCCGAGTGGGGTTGGGTCTAGCGGAGTGGGTTTGGGTCTAGCGGAGTGGGTTTGCGTCTAGCGGAGTGGGTTTGGGTCAAGCGGAGTGGGTTTGGGTCTAGCCGAGTGGGTTTGGGCCTAGCCGAGTGGGTTTGGGTCTAGCCGAGTGGGTTTGGGTCTAGCCAAGTGGGTTTGGGTCTAGCGGAGTGGGTTTGGGTGTAGCGGAGTGGGTTTGGGTCTAGCGGACTGGGTTTGTGTCTAGCGGAGTGGGTGTGGGTCTAGCCGAGTTGGTTTGGGTCTAGCGGAGTGGGTTTGCATCTGGCGGAGTGGGTTTGAGTCTAGCCGAGTGGGTTTGGGTCTACCGGAGTGGGTTTGGGTCTAGCGAAGTGGGTTTGGGTCTAGCGGAGTGGGTTTGTGTCTAGCCGAGTGGGTTTGTGTCCAGCCGCGTGGGTTTGGGTGCAGCCGAGTGGGTTTGGGTGGACCCGAGTGGGTTTGTGTGTAGCCGAGTGGGTTTGGGTGTAGCCGAGTGGGTTTGGGTGTAGCCGAGTGGGTTTGGGTGTAGCCGAGTGGATTTGGGTCTAGCCGAGTGGGTTTGGGTCTAGCCGAGTGGGTTTGGGTATAGCCGAGTGGGTTTGGGTCTAGCCCAGTGGGTTTGGGTCTACCCGAGTGGGTTTGGGTCTCGCCGAGTGGGTTTGGGTCTAGCCGAGTGGGTTTGGGTCTAGCCGAGTGGGTTTGGGACTAGCCGAGTGGGTTTGCGTCTAGCGGAGTGGGTTTGAGTCTAGCGGAGTGGGTTTGGGTCTAGCGGAGTGGGTTTAGTGTAGCGGAGTGGGGTTTGGGTCTAGCGGAGTGGGTTTGGTGTAGCGGAGTGGGTTTGGGTCTAGCGGAGTGGGTTTGGGTCTAGCCGAGTGGTTTTGGGTCTAGCCGAGTGGGTTTGGGTCTAGCCGAGTGGGTTTGGGTCTTGTCGAGTGGGTTTGTGTGTAGCCGAGTGGGTTTGGGTCTCGCCGAGTGGGTTTGGGTCTAGCCGAGTGGGTTTGGGTCTAGCCGAGTGGGTTTGGGACTAGCCGAGTGGGTTTCCGTCTAGCGGAGTGGGTTTGAGTCTAGCGGAGTGGGTTTGGGTCTAGCGGAGTGGGTTTTGTGTAGCGGAGTGGGTTTGGGTCTAGCGGAGTGGGTTTGGGTCTAGCCGAGTGGGTTTGGGTCTAGCCGAGTGGGTTGGGTCTAGCCGAGCGGGTTTGATTCTAGCCGAGTGGGTTTGGGTCTAGCCGAGTGGGTTTGGGTCTAGCCGAGTGGGTTTCCGTCTAGCGGAGTGGGTTTGAGTCTAGCGGAGTGGGTTTGGGTCTAGCGGAGTGGGTTTGGTGTAGCGGAGTGGGTTTGGGTCTAGAGGAGTGGGTTTGGGTCTAGCCGAGTGGGTTTGGGTCTAGCCGAGTGGGTTGGGTCTAGCCCAGTGGGTTTAGGTCTAGCGGAGTGGGTTTGGGTCTAGCCGAGTGGGTTTGGGTGTAGCCGAGTGGGTTTGGGTGTAGCCGAGTGGGTTTGTGTGTAGCCGAGTGGGTTTGGGTGTAGCCGAGTGGGTTTGGGTGAGGCCGAGTGGTTTTGGGTGTAGCCGAGTGGGTTTGTGACTAGCCGAGTGGGTTTGGGTCTAGCTGAGTGGGTTTGGGTCTAGCCGAGTGGGTTTGGTATAGCCGAGTGGGTTTGGGTCAAGCCGAGTGGGTTTGGGTCCAGCCGAGTGTGTTTGGGTCTAGCCGAGCGGGTTTGATTCTAGCCGAGTGGATTTGGGTCCAGCCGAGTGGGTTTGGGTCTAGCCGAGTGGGTTTGGGTCTAGCAGAGTGGGTTTGGGTCTAGCCAAGTGGGTTTGGGTCTAGCGTAGTGGGTTTGGGTCTAGCCGAGTGGGTTTGGGTCTAACGGAGTGGGTTTGGGTCTCGCGGAGTGGGTTTAGGTCTAGCCGAGTGGGTTTGGGTCTGGCCAAGCGGGTTTGGATCTAGCCGAGTGGGTTTGGGTCTAGCGGAGTGGGTTTGGGTCTAGCGGAGTAGGTTTGGGTCTAGCCGAGTGGGTTTGAGTCTTGCCGAGTGGGTTTGGGTCTAACCGAGTGGGTTTGGGTCTAGCCGAGTGGGTTTCGGTCTAGCGGAGTGGGTTTGGGTCTAGCCGAGTGGGTTTGGGGCAAGCCGAGTGGGTTTGGGTCTAGCGGACTGGGTTTGGGTCTAGCGGAGTTGGTTTGGGTCTAGCGGAGAGGGTTTGGTTCTAGCGGAGTGGGTTTGGGTCTAGCAGAGTGGGTTTGGGTCTAGCCGAGTGGGTTTGGGTCTAGCCGAGCGGGTTTGGGGCAAGCCGAGTGGGTTTGGGTCTAGCCGAGTGGGTTTGGGTCTAGCCGAGTGGGTTTGGGTCTAGCCGAGTGGGTTTGGGTCTAGCCGAGTGGGTTTGGGTCTAGCCGAGTGGGTTTGGTTCTAGCCGAGTGGGTTTTGGTCTATCCGAGTGGGTTTGGGTCTAGCCGAGTGGGTTTGGGTCTAGCCGAGTGGGTTTGGATCTAGCCGAGTGGGTTTGGGTCTAGCAGAGTGGGTTTGGGTCTAGCCGAGTGTGTTTGGGTCTAGCCGAGCGGGTTTGATTCTAGCCGAGTGGGTTTGGGTCTAGCCGAGTGGGTTTGGGTCTAGCCGAGTGGGTTTGGGTCTAGCAGAGTGGATTTGGGTCTAGCCAAGTGGGTTTGGGTCTAGCGGAGTGGGTTTGGGTCTAGCCGAGTTGGTTTGGGTCTAACGGAGTGGGTTTGGGTCTCGCGGAGTGGGTTTAGGCCTAGCCGAGTGGGTTTGGGTCTAGCCAAGTGGGTTTGGATCTAGCCGAGTGGGTTTGGGTCTAGCGGAGTGGGTTTGGGTCTGGCGGAGTAGGTTTGGGTCTAGCCGAGTGGGTTTGAGTCTTGCCGTGTGGGTTTGGATCTAACCGAGTGGGTTTGGGTCTAGCCGAGTGGGTTTGGGTCTAGAGGAGTGGGTTTGGGTCTAGCCGAGTGGGTTTGGGGCAAGCCGAGTGGGTTTGGGTCTAGCGGACTGGGTTTGGGTCTAGCGGAGTTGGTTTGGGTCCAGCGGAGAGGGTTTGGTTCTAGCGGAGTGGGTTTGGGTCTAGCAGAGTGGGTTTGGGTCTAGCCGAGTGGGTTTGGGTCTAGCCGAGCGGGTTTGGGACAAGCCGAGTGGGTTTGGGTCTAGCCGAGTGGGTTTGGGTCTAGCCGAGTGGGTTTGGGTCTAGCCGAGTGGGTTTGGCTCTAGCCGAGTGGGTTTTGGTCTAGCCGAGTGGGTTTCGGTCTAGCCGATTGGGTTTGGGTCTTGCCGAGTGGGTATGGGTCTAGCCGAGTGGGTTTGGGTCTAGCCGAGTGGGTTTGGGTGCAGCCGAGTGGGTTTGGGTCTAGCGGAGTGGGTCTGGGTCTAGCTGAGTGGGTTTGGGTCTAGCCGAGTGGGTTTGGGACTAGCCGAGTGGGTTTGCGTCTAGCGGAGTGGGTTTGAGTCTAGCGGAGTGGGTTTGGGTCTAGCGGAGTGGGTTTGGTGTAGCGGAGTGGGTTTGGGTCTAGCGGAGTGGGTTTGGGTCTAGCCGAGTGGGTTTGGGTCTAGCCGAGTGGGTTGGGTCTAGCCCAGTGGGTTTAGGTCTAGCCGAGTGGGTTTGGGTGTAGCCGAGTGGGTTTGGGTGTTGCCGAGTGGGTTTGTGTGTAGCCGAGTGGGTTTGGGAGTAGCCGAGTGGGTTTGGGTGTAGCCGAGTGGGTTTGGGTGTAGCCGAGTGGGTTTGGGTGTAGCCGAGTGGGTTTGGGTCTAGCCGAGTGGGTTTGGGTCTAGCCGAGTGGGTTTGGGTCTAGCCAAGTGGGTTTGGGTCTAGCCGAGTGGGTTTGGGTCTAGCTGAGTGGGTTTGGGTCTAGCCGAGTGGGTTTGGGTATTGTCGAGGGGGTTTGTGTGTAGCCGAGTGGGATTGGGTCTCGCCGAGTGGGTTTGGTGCTAGCCGAGTGGGTTTGGGTCTAGCCGAGTGGGTTTGGGACTAGCCGAGTGGGTTTCCGTCTAGCGGAGTGGGTTTGAGTCTATCGGAGTGGGTTTGGGTCTAGCGGAGTGGGTTTGGTGTAGCGGAGTGGGTTTGGGTCTAGCGGAGTGGGTTTGGGTCTAGCCGAGTGGGTTTGGGTCTAGCCGAGTGGGTTGGGTCTAGCCGAATAGGTTTTGGTCTAGCGGAGTGGGTTTGGGTCTAGCCGAGTGGGTTTGGGTCTAGCCGAGTGGGTTTGGGTCTAGCCGAGTGGGTTTGCGTCTAGCCGAGTGGGTTTGGGTCTAGCCGAGTGGGTTTGGGTGTAGCCGAGTGGGTTTGGGTCTAGCCGAGTGGGTTTGGGTGTAGCCGAGTGGGTTTGGTGTAGCGGAGTGGGTTTGTGTCTAGCCGAATAGGTTTGGGTCTAGCAGAGTGGGTTTGGGTCTAGCCGAGTGGGTTTGGGTCTAGACGAGTGGGTTTGGGTCTAGCCGAGTGGGTTTGGGTCTAGCCGAGTGGGTTTGGGTCTAGCCGAGTAGGTTTGGGTCTAGCCAAGTGGGTTTGGGTCTAGCCGAGTGGGTTTGGGTCTAGACGAGTGGGTTTGGGTCTAGCCGAGTGGGTTTGGGTCTAGCCGAGTGGGTTTGGGACTAGCCGAGTGGCTTTGCGTCTAGCGGAGTGGGTTTGAGTCCAGCGGAGTGGGTTTGGGTCTAGCGGAGTGGGTTTGGTGTAGCGGAGTGGGTTTGCGTCTAGCCGAATGGGTTTGGATCTAGCCGAGTGGTTTTGGGTCTAGCCGAATAGATTTGGGTCCAGCGGAGTGGGTTTGGGTCCAGCGGAATGGGTTTGGGTGTAGCCGAGTGGGTTTGGGTCTAGCCGAGTGGGTTTGGGTCTAGCCGAGTGGGTTTGGGTCTAGCCGAGTGGGATTGGGTCTAGCCGAGTGGGTTTGGGTCCAGCTGAGTGGGTTTGGGTCTGGCCGAGTGGGTTTGGGTGTAGCCGAGTGGGTTTGGGTCTAGCCGAGTGGGTTTCGGTCTAACCGAGTGGGTTTGGGTCTAGCCGAGTGCGTTTGGGTCCAGCCGAGTGGGTTTGGGTCTAGCCGAGTGGGTTTAGGTCTAGCCGAGTGGGTTTGGGTGTAGCCGAGTGGGTTTGGGTCTTGCCGAGTGGGTTTGGGTGTAGCCGAGTGGGTTTGGGTCTCGCCGAGTAGGTTTGGGTCTAGCCGAGTGGGTTTGGGTCTGGCCGAGTGGGTTTGGGACTAGCCGAGTGGGTTTGCGTCTAGCGGAGTGGGTTTGAGTCTAGCGGAGTGCGTTTGGGTCTAGCGGAGTGGGTTTGGTGTAGTGGAGTGGGTTTGGGTCTAGCGGAGTGGGTTTGGGTCTAGCCGAGTGGGTTTGGGTCTAGCCGAGTGGGTTGGGTCTAGCCCAGTGGGTTTAGGTCTAGCGGAGTGGGTTTGCGTCTAGCCGAATGGGTTTGGATCTAGCCGAGTGGTTTTGGGTCTAGCCGAATAGGTTTGGGTCTAGCGGAGTGGGTTTGGGTCTAGCCGAGTGCGTTTGGGTGTAGCCGAGTGGGTTTGGGTGTAGCCGAGTGGGTTTGTGTGTAGCCGAGTGGGTTTGGGTGTAGCCGAGTGGGTTTGGGTGTAGCCGAGTGGGTTTGGGTGTAGCCGAGTGGGTTTGGGTCTAGCCGAGTTGGTTTGGGTCTAGCCGAGTGGGTTTGGGTCTAGCCGAGTGGGTTTGGGTCTAGCCGAGTGGGTTTGGGTCTTGCCGAGTGGGTTTGGGTGTAGCCGAGTGGGTTTGGGTCTTGCCGAGTGGGTTTGGGTGTAGCCGAGTGGGTTTGGGTCTCGCCGAGTAGGTTTGGGTCTAGCCGAGTGGGTTTGGGTCTGGCCGAGTGGGTTTGGGACTAGCCGAGTGGGTTTGCGTCTAGCGGAGTGGGTTTGAGTCTAGCGGAGTGCGTTTGGGTCTAGCGGAGTGGGTTTGGTGTAGTGGAGTGGGTTTGGGTCTAGCGGAGTGGGTTTGGGTCTAGCCGAGTGGGTTTGGGTCTAGCCGAGTGGGTTGGGTCTAGCCCAGTGGGTTTAGGTCTAGCGGAGTGGGTTTGCGTCTAGCCGAATGGGTTTGGATCTAGCCGAGTGGTTTTGGGTCTAGCCGAATAGGTTTGGGTCTAGCGGAGTGGGTTTGGGTCTAGCCGAGTGCGTTTGGGTGTAGCCGAGTGGGTTTGGGTGTAGCCGAGTGGGTTTGTGTGTAGCCGAGTGGGTTTGGGTGTAGCCGAGTGGGTTTGGGTGTAGCCGAGTGGGTTTGGGTGTAGCCGAGTGGGTTTGGGTCTAGCCGAGTTGGTTTGGGTCTAGCCGAGTGGGTTTGGGTCTAGCCGAGTGGGTTTGGGTCTAGCCGAGTGGGTTTGGGTCTAGCCGAGTGGGTTTGGTTCTAGCCGAGTGGGTTTGGGTCTTGTCGAGTGGGTTTGTGTGTAGCCGAGTGGGTTTGGGTCTCGCCGAGTGGGTTTGGGTCTAGCCGAGTGGGTTTGGGTCTAGCCGAGTGGGTTTGGGACTAGCCGAGTGGGTTTCCGTCTAGCGGAGTGGGTTTGAGTCTAGCGGAGTGGGTTTGGGTCTAGCGGAGTGGGTTTGGTGTAGCGGAGTGGGTTTGGGTCTAGCGGAGTGGGTTTGGGTCTAGCCGAGTGGGTTTGGGTCTAGCCGAGTGGGTTGTGTCTAGCCCAGTGGGTTTAGGTCTAGCGGAGTGGGTTTGGGTCTAGCCGAGTGCGTTTGGGTGTAGCCGAGTGGGTTTGGGTGTAGCCGAGTGGGTTTGTGTGTAGCCGAGTGGGTTTGGGTGTAGCCGAGTGGGTTTGGGTGTAGCCGAGTGGGTTTGGGTGTAGCCGAGTGGGTTTGGGTCTAGCCGAGTGGGTTTGGGTTTAGCCGAGTGGGTTTGGGTCTAGCCGAGTGGGTTTGGGTCTAGCCGAGTGGGTTTGGGTCTAGCCGAGTGGGTTTGGGTCTAGCCGAGTGGGTTTGGGTCTAGCCGAGTGGGTTTGGGTCTTGTCTAGTGGGTTTGTGTGTAGCCGAGTGGGTTTGGGTCTCGCCGAGTGGGTTTGGGTCTAGCCGAGTGGGTTTGGGTCTAGCCGAGTGGGTTTGGGACTAGCCGAGTGGGTTTCCGTCTAGCGGAGTGGTTTTGAGTCTAGCGGAGTGGGTTTGGGTCTAGCGGAGTGGGTTTGGTGTAGCGGAGTGGGTTTGGGTCTAGCGGAGTGGGTTTGGGTCTAGCCGAGTGGGTTTGGGTCTAGCCAAGTGGGTTGTGTCTAGCCCAGTGGGTTTAGGTCTAGCGGAGTGGGTTTGCGTCTAGCCGAATGGGTTTGGATCTAGCCGAGTGGTTTTGGGTCTAGCCGAATAGGTTTTGGTCTAGCGGAGTGGGTTTGGGTCTAGCCGAGTGGGTTTGGGTCTAGCCGAGTGGGTTTGGGTCTAGCAGAGTGGGTTTGGGTCTAGCCAAGTGGGTTTGGGTCTAGCGGAGTGGGTTTGGGTCTAGCCGAGTAGGTTTGGGTCTAACGGAGTGGGTTTGGGTCTCGCGGAGTGGCTTTAGGCCTAGCCGAGTGGGTTTGGGTCTAGCCAAGTGGGTTTGGATCTAGCCGAGTGGGTTTGGGTCTAGCGGAGTGGGTTTGGGTCTAGCGGAGTAGGTTTGGGTCTAGCCGAGTGGGTTTGAGTCTTGCCGTGTGGGTTTGGGTCTAACCGAGTGGGTTTGGGTCTAGCCGAGTGGGTTTGGGTCTAGAGGAGTGGGTTTGGGTCTAGCCGAGTGGGTTTGGGGCAAGCCGAGTGGGTTTGGGTCTAGCGGACTGGGTTTGGGCCTAGCGGAGTTGGTTTGGGTCCAGCGGAGAGGGTTTGGTTCTAGCGGAGTGGGTTTGGGTCTAGCAGAGTGGGTTTGGGTGTAGCCGAGTGGGTTTGGGTCTAGCCGAGTGGGTTTGGGTTTAGCCGAGTGGGTTTGGGTCTAGCCGAGTGGGTTTGGGTCTAGCCGAGTGGGTTTGGGTCTAGCCGAGTGGGTTTGGGTCTAGCCGAGTGGGTTTGGGTCTAGCCGAGTGGGTTTGGGTCTTGTCTAGTGGGTTTGTGTGTAGCCGAGTGGGTTTGGGTCTCGCCGAGTGGGTTTGGGTCTAGCCGAGTGGGTTTGGGTCTAGCCGAGTGGGTTTGGGACTAGCCGAGTGGGTTTCCGTCTAGCGGAGTGGGTTTGAGTCTAGCGGAGTGGGTTTGGGTCTAGCGGAGTGGGTTTGGTGTAGCGGAGTGGGTTTGGGTCTAGCGGAGTGGGTTTGGGTCTAGCCGAGTGGGTTTGGGTCTAGCCAAGTGGGTTGTGTCTAGCCCAGTGGGTTTAGGTCTAGCGGAGTGGGTTTGCGTCTAGCCGAATGGGTTTGGATCTAGCCGAGTGGTTTTGGGTCTAGCCGAATAGGTTTTGGTCTAGCGGAGTGGGTTTGGGTCTAGCCGAGTGGGTTTGGGTCTAGCCGAGTGGGTTTGGGTCTAGCAGAGTGGGTTTGGGTCTAGCCAAGTGGGTTTGGGTCTAGCGGAGTGGGTTTGGGTCTAGCCGAGTAGGTTTGGGTCTAACGGAGTGGGTTTGGGTCTCGCGGAGTGGCTTTAGGCCTAGCCGAGTGGGTTTGGGTCTAGCCAAGTGGGTTTGGATCTAGCCGAGTGGGTTTGGGTCTAGCGGAGTGGGTTTGGGTCTAGCGGAGTAGGTTTGGGTCTAGCCGAGTGGGTTTGAGTCTTGCCGTGTGGGTTTGGGTCTAACCGAGTGGGTTTGGGTCTAGCCGAGTGGGTTTGGGTCTAGAGGAGTGGGTTTGGGTCTAGCCGAGTGGGTTTGGGGCAAGCCGAGTGGGTTTGGGTCTAGCGGACTGGGTTTGGGCCTAGCGGAGTTGGTTTGGGTCCAGCGGAGAGGGTTTGGTTCTAGCGGAGTGGGTTTGGGTCTAGCAGAGTGGGTTTGGGTCTAGCCGAGTGGGTTTGGGTCTAGCCGAGCGGGTTTGGGACAAGCCGAGTGGGTTTGGGTCTAGCCGAGTTGGTTTGGGTCTAGCCGAGTGGGTTTGGGTCTAGCCGAGTGGGTTTGGCTCTAGCCGAGTGGGTTTTGGTCTAGCCGAGTGGGTTTCGGTCTAGCCGATTGGGTTTGGGTCTTGCCGAGTGGGTATGGGTCTAGCCGAGTGGGTTTGGGTCTAGCCGAGTGGGTTTGGGTGCAGCCGAGTGGGTTTGGGTCTAGCGGAGTGGGTTTGGGTCTAGCTGAGTGGGTTTGGGTCTAGCCGAGTGGGTTTGGGACTAGCCGAGTGGGTTTGCGTCTAGCGGAGTGGGTTTGAGTCTAGCGGAGTGGGTTTGGGTCTAGCGGAGTGGGTTTGGTGTAGCGGAGTGGGTTTGGGTCTAGCGGAGTGGGTTTGGGTCTAGCCGAGTGGGTTTGGGTCTAGCCGAGTGGGTTGGGTCTAGCCCAGTGGGTTTAGGTCTAGCGGAGTGGGTTTGCGTCTAGCCGAATGGGTTTGGATCTAGCCGAGTGGTTTTGGGTCTAGCCGAATAGGTTTGGGTCTAGCGGAGTGGGTTTGGGTCTAGCCGAGTGGGTTTGGGTGTAGCCGAGTGGGTTTGGGTGTTGCCGAGTGGGTTTGTGTGTAGCCGAGTGGGTTTGGGAGTAGCCGAGTGGGTTTGGGTGTAGCCGAGTGGGTTTGGGTGTAGCCGAGTGGGTTTGGGTCAAGCCGAGTGGGTTTGGGTCTAGCCGAGTGGGTTTGGGTCTAGCCGAGTGGGTTTGGGTCTAGCCGAGTGGGTTTGGGTCTAGCCGAGTGGGTTTGGGTCTAGCCGAGTGGGTTTGGGTCTAGCCGAGTGGGTTTGGGTATTGTCGAGGGGGTTTGTGTGTAGCCGAGTGGGATTGGGTCTCGCCGAGTGGGTTTGGGGCTAGCCGAGTGGGTTTGGGTCTAGCCGAGTGGGTTTGGGACTAGCCGAGTGGGTTTCCGTCTAGCGGAGTGGGTTTGAGTCTATCGGAGTGGGTTTGGGTCTAGCGGAGTGGGTTTGGTGTAGCGGAGTGGGTTTGGGTCTAGCGGAGTGGGTTTGGGTCTAGCCGAGTGGGTTTGGGTCTAGCCGAGTGGGTTGGGTCTAGCCCAGTGGGTTTAGGTCTAGCGGAGTGGGTTTGCGTCTAGCCGAATGGGTTTGGATCTAGCCGAGTGGTTTTGGGTCTAGCCGAATAGGTTTTGGTCTAGCGGAGTGGGTTTGGGTCTAGCCGAGTGGGTTTGGGTCTAGCCGAGTGGGTTTGGGTGTAGCCGAGTGGGTTTGGGTCTAGCCGAGTGGGTTTGGGTCTAGCCGAGTGGGTTTGGGTGTAGCCGAGTGGGTTTGGGTCTAGCCGAGTGGGTTTGGGTCTAGCCGAGTGGGTTTGGGTCTAGCCGAGTGGGTTTGGGTCTAGCAGAGTGGGTTTGGGACTAGCCGAGTGGGTTTGGGTCTAGCGGAGTGGGTTTGAGGCTAGCGGAGTGGGTTTGGGTCTAGCCGAGTGGGTTTGGGTCTAGCAGAGTGGGTTTTGGACTAGCCGAGTGGGTTTGGGTCTAGCGGAGTGGGTTTGAGTCTACCGGAGTGGGTTTGGGTCAAGCGGAGTGGGTTTGGTGTAGCGGAGTGGGTTTGTGTTAAGCCGAATAGGTTTGGGTCTAGCAGAGTGGGTTTGGGTCTAGCCGAGTGGGTTTGGGTCTAGCCGAGTGGGTTTGGGTCTAGCCGAGTGGGTTTGGGTCTAGCCGAGTGGGTTTGGGTCTAGCCGAGTGGGTTTGGGTCTAGCCAAGTGGGTTTGGGTCTAGCCGAGTGGGTTTGGGTCTAGACGAGTGGGTTTGGGTCTAGCCGAGTGGGTTTGGGTCTAGCCGAGTGGGTTTGGGACTAGCCGAGTGGCTTTGCGTCTAGCGGAGTGGGTTTGAGTCCAGCGGAGTGGGTTTGGGTCTAGCGGAGTGGGTTTGGTGTAGCGGAGTGGGTTTGCGTCTAGCCGAATGGGTTTGGATCTAGCCGAGTGGTTTTGGGTCTAGCCGAATAGGTTTGGGTCCAGCGGAGTGGGTTTGGGTCCAGCGGAGTGGGTTTGGGTGTAGCCGAGTGGGTTTGGGTCTAGCCGAGTGGGTTTGGGTCTAGCCGAGTGGGTTTGGGTCTAGCCGAGTGGGATTGGGTCTAGCCGAGTGGGTTTGGGTCCAGCCGAGTGGGTTTGGGTCTGGCCGAGTGGGTTTGGGTGTAGCCGAGTGGGTTTGGGTCTAGCCGAGTGGGTTTCGGTCTAACCGAGTGGGTTTGGGTCTAGCCGAGTGGGTTTGGGTCCAGCCGAGTGGGTTTGGGTCTAGCCGAGTGGGTTTAGGTCTTGCCGAGTGGGTTTGGGTGTAGCCGAGTGGGTTTGGGTCTAGCCGAGTGGGTTTGGGTGTAGCCGAGTGGGTTTGGGTCTCGCCGAGTAGGTTTGGGTCTAGCCGAGTGGGTTTGGGTCTGGCCGAGTGGGTTTGGGACTAGCCGAGTGGGTTTGCGTCTAGCGGAGTGGGTTTGAGTCTAGCGGAGTGGGTTTGGGTCTAGCGGAGTGGGTTTGGTGTAGCGGAGTGGGTTTGGGTCTAGCGGAGTGGGTTTGGGTCTAGCCGAGTGGGTTTGGGTCTAGCCAAGTGGGTTGTGTCTAGCCCAGTGGGTTTAGGTCTAGCGGAGTGGGTTTGCGTCTAGCCGAATGGGTTTGGATCTAGCCGAGTGGTTTTGGGTCTAGCCGAATAGGTTTTGGTCTAGCGGAGTGGGTTTGGGTCTAGCCGAGTGGGTTTGGGTCTAGCCGAGTGGGTTTGGGTCTAGCAGAGTGGGTTTGGGTCTAGCCAAGTGGGTTTGGGTCTAGCGGAGTGGGTTTGGGTCTAGCCGAGTAGGTTTGGGTCTAACGGAGTGGGTTTGGGTCTCGCGGAGTGGCTTTAGGCCTAGCCGAGTGGGTTTGGGTCTAGCCAAGTGGGTTTGGATCTAGCCGAGTGGGTTTGGGTCTAGCGGAGTGGGTTTGGGTCTAGCGGAGTAGGTTTGGGTCTAGCCGAGTGGGTTTGAGTCTTGCCGTGTGGGTTTGGGTCTAACCGAGTGGGTTTGGGTCTAGCCGAGTGGGTTTGGGTCTAGAGGAGTGGGTTTGGGTCTAGCCGAGTGGGTTTGGGGCAAGCCGAGTGGGTTTGGGTCTAGCGGACTGGGTTTGGGCCTAGCGGAGTTGGTTTGGGTCCAGCGGAGAGGGTTTGGTTCTAGCGGAGTGGGTTTGGGTCTAGCAGAGTGGGTTTGGGTCTAGCCGAGTGGGTTTGGGTCTAGCCGAGCGGGTTTGGGACAAGCCGAGTGGGTTTGGGTCTAGCCGAGTTGGTTTGGGTCTAGCCGAGTGGGTTTGGGTCTAGCCGAGTGGGTTTGGCTCTAGCCGAGTGGGTTTTGGTCTAGCCGAGTGGGTTTCGGTCTAGCCGATTGGGTTTGGGTCTTGCCGAGTGGGTATGGGTCTAGCCGAGTGGGTTTGGGTCTAGCCGAGTGGGTTTGGGTGCAGCCGAGTGGGTTTGGGTCTAGCGGAGTGGGTTTGGGTCTAGCTGAGTGGGTTTGGGTCTAGCCGAGTGGGTTTGGGACTAGCCGAGTGGGTTTGCGTCTAGCGGAGTGGGTTTGAGTCTAGCGGAGTGGGTTTGGGTCTAGCGGAGTGGGTTTGGTGTAGCGGAGTGGGTTTGGGTCTAGCGGAGTGGGTTTGGGTCTAGCCGAGTGGGTTTGGGTCTAGCCGAGTGGGTTGGGTCTAGCCCAGTGGGTTTAGGTCTAGCGGAGTGGGTTTGCGTCTAGCCGAATGGGTTTGGATCTAGCCGAGTGGTTTTGGGTCTAGCCGAATAGGTTTGGGTCTAGCGGAGTGGGTTTGGGTCTAGCCGAGTGGGTTTGGGTGTAGCCGAGTGGGTTTGGGTGTTGCCGAGTGGGTTTGTGTGTAGCCGAGTGGGTTTGGGAGTAGCCGAGTGGGTTTGGGTGTAGCCGAGTGGGTTTGGGTGTAGCCGAGTGGGTTTGGGTCAAGCCGAGTGGGTTTGGGTCTAGCCGAGTGGGTTTGGGTCTAGCCGAGTGGGTTTGGGTCTAGCCGAGTGGGTTTGGGTCTAGCCGAGTGGGTTTGGGTCTAGCCGAGTGGGTTTGGGTCTAGCCGAGTGGGTTTGGGTATTGTCGAGGGGGTTTGTGTGTAGCCGAGTGGGATTGGGTCTCGCCGAGTGGGTTTGGGGCTAGCCGAGTGGGTTTGGGTCTAGCCGAGTGGGTTTGGGACTAGCCGAGTGGGTTTCCGTCTAGCGGAGTGGGTTTGAGTCTATCGGAGTGGGTTTGTGTCTAGCGGAGTGGGTTTGGTGTAGCGGAGTGGGTTTGGGTCTAGCGGAGTGGGTTTGGGTCTAGCCGAGTGGGTTTGGGTCTAGCCGAGTGGGTTGGGTCTAGCCCAGTGGGTTTAGGTCTAGCGGAGTGGGTTTGCGTCTAGCCGAATGGGTTTGGATCTAGCCGAGTGGTTTTGGGTCTAGCCGAATAGGTTTTGGTCTAGCGGAGTGGGTTTGGGTCTAGCCGAGTGGGTTTGGGTCTAGCCGAGTGGGTTTGGGTCTAGCCGAGTGGGTTTGGGTCTAGCCGAGTGGGTTTGGGTCTAGCCGAGTGGGTTTGGGTGTAGCCGAGTGGGTTTGGGTCTAGCCGAGTGGGTTTGGGTCTAGCCGAGTGGGTTTGGGTCTAGCCGAGTGGGTTTGGGTCTAGCAGAGTGGGTTTGGGACTAGCCGAGTGGGTTTGGGTCTAGCGGAGTGGGTTTGAGGCTAGCGGAGTGGGTTTGGGTCTAGCCGAGTGGGTTTGGGTCAAGCAGAGTGGGTTTTGGACTAGCCGAGTGGGTTTGGGTCTAGCGGAGTGGGTTTGAGTCTACCGGAGTGGGTTTGGGTCAAGCGGAGTGGGTTTGGTGTAGCGGAGTTGGTTTGTGTTAAGCCGAATAGGTTTGGGTCTAGCAGAGTGGGTTTGGGTCTAGCCGAGTGGGTTTGGGTCTAGCCGAGTGGGTTTGGGTCTAGCCGAGTGGGTTTGGGTCTAGCCGAGTGGGTTTGGGTCTAGCCGAGTGGGTTTGGGTCTAGCCAAGTGGGTTTGGGTCTAGCCGAGTGGGTTTGGGTCTAGACGAGTGGGTTTGGGTCTAGCCGAGTGGGTTTGGGTCTAGCCGAGTGGGTTTGGGACTAGCCGAGTGGCTTTGCGTCTAGCGGAGTGGGTTTGAGTCCAGCGGAGTGGGTTTGGGTCTAGCGGAGTGGGTTTGGTGTAGCGGAGTGGGTTTGCGTCTAGCCGAATGGGTTTGGATCTAGCCGAGTGGTTTTGGGTCTAGCCGAATAGGTTTGGGTCCAGCGGAGTGGGTTTGGGTCCAGCGGAGTGGGTTTGGGTGTAGCCGAGTGGGTTTGGGTCTAGCCGAGTGGGTTTGGGTCTAGCCGAGTGGGTTTGGGTCTAGCCGAGTGGGATTGGGTCTAGCCGAGTGGG
The DNA here is from genome assembly GCA_963514005.1 of Raja brachyura. The sequence continues at coordinate 26,580,437 of OY740815.1, read as the reverse complement.
TTTGGGTCCAGCCGAGTGGGTTTGGGTCTGGCCGAGTGGGTTTGGGTGTAGCCGAGTGGGTTTGGGTCTAGCCGAGTGGGTTTCGGTCTAACCGAGTGGGTTTGGGTCTAGCCGAGTGGGTTTGGGTCCAGCCGAGTGGGTTTGGGTCTAGCCGAGTGGGTTTAGGTCTTGCCGAGTGGGTTTGGGTGTAGCCGAGTGGGTTTGGGTCTAGCCGAGTGGGTTTGGGTGTAGCCGAGTGGGTTTGGGTCTCGCCGAGTAGGTTTGGGTCTAGCCGAGTGGGTTTGGGTCTGGCCGAGTGGGTTTGGGACTAGCCGAGTGGGTTTGCGTCTAGCGGAGTGGGTTTGAGTCTAGCGGAGTGGGTTTGGGTCTAGCGGAGTGGGTTTGGTGTAGTGGAGTGGGTTTGGGTCTAGCGGAGTGGGTTTGGGTCTAGCCGAGTGGGTTTGGGTCTAGCCGAGTGGGTTGGGTCTAGCCCAGTGGGTTTAGGTCTAGCGGAGTGGGTTTGCGTCTAGCCGAATGGGTTTGGATCTAGCCGAGTGGTTTTGGGTCTAGCCGAATAGGTTTGGGTCTAGCGGAGTGGGTTTGGGTCTAGCCGAGTGCGTTTGGGTGTAGCCGAGTGGGTTTGGGTGTAGCCGAGTGGGTTTGTGTGTAGCCGAGTGGGTTTGGGTGTAGCCGAGTGGGTTTGGGTGTAGCCGAGTGGGTTTGGGTGTAGCCGAGTGGGTTTGGGTCTAGCCGAGTGGGTTTGGGTCTAGCCGAGTGGGTTTGGGTCTAGCCGAGTGGGTTTGGGTCTAGCCGAGTGGGTTTGGGTCTAGCCGAGTGGGTTTGGGTCTAGCCGAGTGGGCTTGGGTCTAGCCGAGTGGGTTTGGGTCTTGTCGAGTGGGTTTGTGTGTAGCCGAGTGGGTTTGGGTCTCGCCGAGTGGGTTTGGGTCTAGCCGAGTGGGTTTGGGTCTAGCCGAGTGGGTTTGGGACTAGCCGAGTGGGTTTCCATCTAGCGGAGTGGGTTTGAGTCTAGCGGAGTGGGTTTGGGTCTAGCGGAGTGGGTTTGGTGTAGCGGAGTGGGTTTGGGTCCAGCGGAGTGGGTTTGGGTCTAGCCGAGTGGGTTTGGGTCTAGCCGAGTGGGTTGTGTCTAGCCCAGTGGGTTTAGGTCTAGCGGAGTGGGTTTGCGTCTAGCCGAATGGGTTTGGATCTAGCCGAGTGGATTTGGGTCTAGCCGAATAGGTTTTGGTCTAGCGGAGTGGGTTTGGGTCTAGCCGAGTGGGTTTGGGTGTAGCCGAGTGGGTTTGGGTGTAGCCGAGTGGGTTTGTGTGTAGCCGAGTGGGTTTGGGTGTAGCCGAGTGGGTTTGGGTGAGGCCGAGTGGTTTTGGGTGTAGCCGAGTGGGTTTGGGTCTAGCCGAGTGGGTTTGGGTCTAGCTGAGTGGGTTTGGGTCTAGCCGAGTGGGTTTGGTATAGCCGAGTGGGTTTGCGTCTAGCGGAGTGGGTTTGAGTCTAGCGGAGTGGGTTTGGGTCTAGCGGAGTGGGTTTGGTGTAGCGGAGTGGGTTTGGGTCTAGCGGAGTGGGTTTGGGTCTAGCCGAGTGGGTTTGTGTGTAGCCGAGTGGGTTTGGGTGTAGCCGAGTGGGTTTGGGTGAGGCCGAGTGGTTTTGGGTGTAGCCGAGTGGGTTTGGGTCTAGCCGAGTGGGTTTGGGTCTAGCTGAGTGGGTTTGGGTCTAGCCGAGTGGGTTTGGGACTAGCCGAGTGGGTTTGCGTCTAGCGGAGTGGGTTTGAGTCTAGCGGAGTGGGTTTGGGTCTAGCGGAGTGGGTTTGGTGTAGCGGAGTGGGTTTGGGTCTAGCGGAGTGGGTTTGGGTCTAGCCGAGTGGGTTTGGGTCTAGCCGAGTGGGTTGGGTCTAGCCCAGTGGGTTTAGGTCTAGCGGAGTGGGTTTGCGTCTAGCCGAATGGGTTTGGATCTAGCCGAGTGGTTTTGGGTCTAGCCGAATAGGTTTGGGTCTAGCGGAGTGGGTTTGGGTCTAGCCGAGTGGGTTTGGGTGTAGCCGAGTGGGTTTGGGTGTTGCCGAGTGGGTTTGTGTGTAGCCGAGTGGGTTTGGGAGTAGCCGAGTGGGTTTGGGTGTAGCCGAGTGGGTTTGGGTGTAGCCGAGTGGGTTTGGGTCAAGCCGAGTGGGTTTGGGTCTAGCCGAGTGGGTTTGGGTCTAGCCGAGTGGGTTTGGGTCTAGCCGAGTGGGTTTGGGTCTAGCCGAGTGGGTTTGGGTCTAGCCGAGTGGGTTTGGGTCTAGCCGAGTGGGTTTGGGTATTGTCGAGGGGGTTTGTGTGTAGCCGAGTGGGATTGGGTCTCGCCGAGTGGGTTTGGGGCTAGCCGAGTGGGTTTGGGTCTAGCCGAGTGGGTTTGGGACTAGCCGAGTGGGTTTCCGTCTAGCGGAGTGGGTTTGAGTCTATCGGAGTGGGTTTGGGTCTAGCGGAGTGGGTTTGGTGTAGCGGAGTGGGTTTGGGTCTAGCGGAGTGGGTTTGGGTCTAGCCGAGTGGGTTTGGGTCTAGCCGAGTGGGTTGGGTCTAGCCCAGTGGGTTTAGGTCTAGCGGAGTGGGTTTGCGTCTAGCCGAATGGGTTTGGATCTAGCCGAGTGGTTTTGGGTCTAGCCGAATAGGTTTTGGTCTAGCGGAGTGGGTTTGGGTCTAGCCGAGTGGGTTTGGGTCTAGCCGAGTGGGTTTGGGTCTAGCCGAGTGGGTTTGGGTCTAGCCGAGTGGGTTTGGGTCTAGCCGAGTGGGTTTGGGTGTAGCCGAGTGGGTTTGGGTCTAGCCGAGTGGGTTTGGGTCTAGCCGAGTGGGTTTGGGTCTAGCCGAGTGGGTTTGGGTCTAGCAGAGTGGGTTTGGGACTAGCCGAGTGGGTTTGGGTCTAGCGGAGTGGGTTTGAGGCTAGCGGAGTGGGTTTGGGTCTAGCCGAGTGGGTTTGGGTCTAGCAGAGTGGGTTTTGGACTAGCCGAGTGGGTTTGGGTCTAGCGGAGTGGGTTTGAGTCTACCGGAGTGGGTTTGGGTCAAGCGGAGTGGGTTTGGTGTAGCGGAGTGGGTTTGTGTTAAGCCGAATAGGTTTGGGTCTAGCAGAGTGGGTTTGGGTCTAGCCGAGTGGGTTTGGGTCTAGCCGAGTGGGTTTGGGTCTAGCCGAGTGGGTTTGGGTCTAGCCGAGTGGGTTTGGGTCTAGCCGAGTGGGTTTGGGTCTAGCCAAGTGGGTTTGGGTCTAGCCGAGTGGGTTTGGGTCTAGACGAGTGGGTTTGGGTCTAGCCGAGTGGGTTTGGGTCTAGCCGAGTGGGTTTGGGACTAGCCGAGTGGCTTTGCGTCTAGCGGAGTGGGTTTGAGTCCAGCGGAGTGGGTTTGGGTCTAGCGGAGTGGGTTTGGTGTAGCGGAGTGGGTTTGCGTCTAGCCGAATGGGTTTGGATCTAGCCGAGTGGTTTTGGGTCTAGCCGAATAGGTTTGGGTCCAGCGGAGTGGGTTTGGGTCCAGCGGAGTGGGTTTGGGTGTAGCCGAGTGGGTTTGGGTCTAGCCGAGTGGGTTTGGGTCTAGCCGAGTGGGTTTGGGTCTAGCCGAGTGGGATTGGGTCTAGCCGAGTGGGTTTGGGTCCAGCCGAGTGGGTTTGGGTCTGGCCGAGTGGGTTTGGGTGTAGCCGAGTGGGTTTGGGTCTAGCCGAGTGGGTTTCGGTCTAACCGAGTGGGTTTGGGTCTAGCCGAGTGGGTTTGGGTCCAGCCGAGTGGGTTTGGGTCTAGCCGAGTGGGTTTAGGTCTTGCCGAGTGGGTTTGGGTGTAGCCGAGTGGGTTTGGGTCTAGCCGAGTGGGTTTGGGTGTAGCCGAGTGGGTTTGGGTCTCGCCGAGTAGGTTTGGGTCTAGCCGAGTGGGTTTGGGTCTGGCCGAGTGGGTTTGGGACTAGCCGAGTGGGTTTGCGTCTAGCGGAGTGGGTTTGAGTCTAGCGGAGTGGGTTTGGGTCTAGCGGAGTGGGTTTGGTGTAGTGGAGTGGGTTTGGGTCTAGCGGAGTGGGTTTGGGTCTAGCCGAGTGGGTTGGGTCTAGCCCAGTGGGTTTAGGTCTAGCGGAGTGGGTTTGCGTCTAGCCGAATGGGTTTGGATCTAGCCGAGTGGTTTTGGGTCTAGCCGAATAGGTTTGGGTCTAGCGGAGTGGGTTTGGGTCTAGCCGAGTGCGTTTGGGTGTAGCCGAGTGGGTTTGGGTGTAGCCGAGTGGGTTTGTGTGTAGCCGAGTGGGTTTGGGTGTAGCCGAGTGGGTTTGGGTGTAGCCGAGTGGGTTTGGGTGTAGCCGAGTGGGTTTGGGTGTAGCCGAGTGGGTTTGGGTCTAGCCGAGTGGGTTTGGGTCTAGCCGAGTGGGTTTGGGTCTAGCCGAGTGGGTTTGGGTCTAGCCGAGTGGGTTTGGGTCTAGCCGAGTGGGCTTGGGTCTAGCCGAGTGGGTTTGGGTCTTGTCGAGTGGGTTTGTGTGTAGCCGAGTGGGTTTGGGTCTCGCCGAGTGGGTTTGGGTCTAGCCGAGTGGGTTTGGGTCTTGCCGAGTGGGTTTGGGACTAGCCGAGTGGGTTTCCATCTAGCGGAGTGGGTTTGAGTCTAGCGGAGTGGGTTTGGGTCTAGCGGAGTGGGTTTGGTGTAGCGGAGTGGGTTTGGGTCCAGCGGAGTGGGTTTGGGTCTAGCCGAGTGGGTTTGGGTCTAGCCGAGTGGGTTGTGTCTAGCCCAGTGGGTTTAGGTCTAGCGGAGTGGGTTTGCGTCTAGCCGAATGGGTTTGGATCTAGCCGAGTGGTTTTGGGTCTAGCCGAATAGGTTTTGGTCTAGCGGAGTGGGTTTGGGTCTAGCCGAGTGGGTTTGGGTGTAGCCGAGTGGGTTTGGGTGTAGCCGAGTGGGTTTGTGTGTAGCCGAGTGGGTTTGGGTGTAGCCGAGTGGGTTTGGGTGAGGCCGAGTGGTTTTGGGTGTAGCCGAGTGGGTTTGGGTCTAGCCGAGTGGGTTTGGGTCTAGCTGAGTGGGTTTGGGTCTAGCCGAGTGGGTTTGGTATAGCCGAGTGGGTTTGGGTCTAGCCGAGTGGGTTTGGGTCTAGCCGAGTGTGTTTGGGTCTAGCCGAGTGTGTTTGGGTCTAGCCGAGCGGGTTTGATTCTAGCCAAGTGGGTTTGGGTCTAGCCGAGTGGGTTTGGGTCTAGCCGAATAGGTTTGGGTCTAGCGGAGTGGGTTTGGGTCTAGCCGAGTGGGTTAGGGTGTAGCCGAGTGGGTTTGGGTGTTGCCGAGTGGGTTTGTGTGTAGCCGAGTGGGTTTGGGAGTAGCCGAGTGGGTTTGGGTGTAGCCGAGTGGGTTTGGGTCTAGCCGAGTGGGTTTGGGTCTAGCCGAGTGGGTTTGGGTCTAGCCGAGTGGGTTTGGGTCTAGCCGAGTGGGTTTGGGTCTAGCCGAGTGGGTTTGGGTCTAGCCGAGTGGGTTTGGGTATTGTCGAGTGGGTTTGTGTGTAGCCGAGTGGGTTTGGGTCTCGCCGAGTGGGTTTGGGGCTAGCCGAGTGGGTTTGGGTCTAGCCGAGTGGGTTTGGGACTAGCCGAGTGGGTTTCCGTCTAGCGGAGTGGGTTTGAGTCTATCGGAGTGGGTTTGGGTCTAGCGGAGTGGGTTTGGTGTGGCGGAGTGGGTTTGGGTCTAGCGGAGTGGGTTTGGGTCTGGCCGAGTGGGTTTGGGTCTAGCCGAGTGGGTTGGGTCTAGCCCAGTGGGTTTAGGTCTAGCGGAGTGGGTTTGCGTCTAGCCGAATGGGTTTGGATCTAGCCGAGTGGTTTTGGGTCTAGCCGAATAGGTTTTGGTCTAGCGGAGTGGGTTTGGGTTTAGCCGAGTGGGTTTGGGTCTAGCCGAGTGGGTTTGGGTCTAGCCGAGTGGGTTTGGGTCTAGCCGAGTGGGTTTGGGTCTAGCCGAGTGGGTTTGGGTGTAGCCGAGTGGGTTTGGGTCTAGCCGAGTGGGTTTGGGTGTAGCCGAGTGGGTTTGGGTCTAGCCGAGTGGGTTTGGGTCTAGCAGAGTGGGTTTGGGACTAGCCGAGTGGGTTTGGGTCTAGCGGAGTGGGTTTGAGGCTAGCGGAGTGGGTTTGGGTCTAGCCGAGTGGGTTTGGGTCTAGCAGAGTGGGTTTTGGACTAGCCGAGTGGGTTTGGGTCCCGCGGAGTGGGTTTGAGTCCACCGGAGTGGGTTTGGGTCAAGCGGAGTGGGTTTGGTGTAGCGGAGTGGGTTTGTGTCTAGCCAAATAGGTTTGGGTCTAGCAGAGTGGGTTTGGGTCTAGCCGAGTGGGTTTGGGTCTAGCCTAGTGGGTTTGGGTCTAGCAGAGTGGGTTTGGGTCTAGCCGAGTGGGTTTGGGTCTAGCCGAGTGGGTTTGGGTCTAGCCAAGTGGGTTTGGGTCTAGCCGAGTGGGTTTGGGTCTAGACGAGTGGGTTTGGGTCCAGCCGAGTGGGTTTGGGTCTAGCCGAGTGGGTTTGGGACTAGCCGAGTGGCTTTGCGTCTAGCGGAGTGGGTTTGAGTCCAGCGGAGTGGGTTTGGGTCTAGCGGAGTGGGTTTGGTGTAGCGGAGTGGGTTTGCGTCTAGCCGAATGGGTTTGGATCTAGCCGAGTGGTTTTGGGTCTAGCCGAATAGGTTTGGGTCCAGCGGAGTGGGTTTGGGTCTAGCCGAGTGGGTTTGGGTGTAGCCGAGTGGGTTTGGGTCTAGCCGAGTGGGTTTGGGTCTAGCCGAGTGGGTTTGGGTCTAGCCGAGTGGGATTGGGTCTAGCCGAGTGGGTTTGGGTCCAGCCGAGTGGGTTTGGGTCTGGCCGAGAGGGTTTGGGTGTAGCCGAGTGGGTTTGGGTCTAGCCGAGTGGGTTTCGGTCTAACCGAGTGGGTTTGGGTCTAGCCGAGTGGGTTTCGGTCCAGCCGAGTGGGTTTGCGTATAGCCGAGTGGGTTTAGGTCTAGCCGAGTGGGTTTGGGTGTAGCCGAGTGGGTTTGGGTCTTGCCGAGTGGGTTTGGGTGTAGCCGAGTGGGTTTGGGTCTCGCCGAGTAGGTTTGGGTCTAGCCGAGTGGGTTTGGGTCTAGCCGAGTGGGTTTGGGACTAGCCGAGTGGGTTTGCGTCTAGCGGAGTGGGTTTGAGTCTAGCGGAGTGGGTTTGGGTCTCGCGGAGTGGGTTTGGTGTAGCGGAGTGGGTTTGGGTCTAGCGGAGTGGGTTTGGGTCTAGCCGAGTGGGTTTGGGTCTAGCCGAGTGGTTTTGGGTCTAGCCGAATAGGTTTGGGTCTAGCGGAGTGGGTTTGGGTCTAGCCGAGTGGGTTTGGGTGTAGCCGAGTGGGTTTGGGTCTAGCCGAGTGGGTTTGTGTGTAGCCGAGTGGGTTTGGGTGTAGCCGAGTGGGTTTTGGTGTAGCCGAGTGGGTTTGGGTGTAGCCGAGTGGGTTTGGGTCTAGCCGAGTGGGTTTGGGTCTAGCCGAGTGGGTTTGGGTCTAGCCGAGTGGGTTTGGGTCTAGCCGAGTGTGTTTGGGTCTAGCCGAGTGGGTTTGGGTCTAGCCGGGTGGGTTTGGGTCTAGCCGAGTGGGTTTGGGTCCAGCCGAGTGGGTTTGGGTCTAGCCGAGTGGGTTTGGGTCTAGCCGAGTGGGTTTGGGTCTAGACGAGTGGGTTTGGGTCTAGCCGAGTGGGTTTGGGTCTAGCCGAGTGGGTTTGGGACTAGCTGAGTGGCTTTGCGTCTAGCGGAGTGGGTTTGAGTCCAGCGGAGTGGGATTGGGTCTAGCGGAGTGGGTTTGGTGTAGCGGAGTGGGTTTGCGTCTAGCCGAATGGGTTTGGATCTAGCCGAGTGGTTTTGGGTCTAGCCGAATAGGTTTGGGTCAAGCGGAGTGGGTTTAGGTCTAGCCGAGTGGGTTTGGGTGTAGCCGAGTGGGTTTGGGTCTAGCCGAGTGGGTTTGGGTCTAGCCGAGTGGGTTTGGGTCCAGCCGAGTGGGATTGGGTCTAGCCGAGTAGGTTTGTGTCCAGCCGAGTGGGTTTGGGTCTGGCCGAGTGGGTTTGGGTGTAGCCGAGTGGGTTTGGGTCTAGCCGAGTGGGTTTCGGTCTAACCGAGTGGGTTTGGGTCTAGCCGAGTGGGTTTGGGTCCAGCCGAGTGGGTTTGGGTCTAGCCGAGTGGGTTTAGGTCTAGCCGAGTGGGTTTGGGTGTAGCCGAGTGGGTTTGGGTCTTGCCGAGTGGGTTTGGGTGTAACCGAGTGGGTTTGGGTCTCGCCGAGTAGGTTTGGGTCTAGCCGAGTGGGTTTGGGTCTAGCCGAGTGGGTTTGGGACTAGCCGAGTGGGTTTGCGTCTAGCGGAGTGGGTTTGAGTCTAGCGGAGTGGGCTTGGGTCTAGCGGAGTGGGTTTGGTGTAGCGGAGTGGGTTTGGGTCTAGCGGAGTGGGTTTGGGTCTAGCCGAGTGGGTTTGGGTCTAGCCGAGTGGGTTGGGTCTAGCCCAGTGGGTTTAGGTCCAGCGGAGTGGGTTTGCGTCTTGCCGAATGGGTTTGGATCTAGCCGAGTGGTTTTGGGTCTAGCCGAATAGGTTTGGGTCTAGCGGAGTGGGTTTGGGTCTAGCCGAGTGGGTTTGGGTGTAGCCGAGTGGGTTTGGGTGTAGCCGAGTGGGTTTGTGTGTAGCCGAGTGGGTTTGGGTGTAGCCGAGTGGGTTTGGGTGTAGCCGAGTGGGTTTGGGTGTAGCCGAGTGGGTTTGGGTCTAGCCGAGTGGGTTTGGGTCTAGCCGAGTGGGTTTGGGTCTAGCCGAGTGGGTTTGGGTCTAGCCGAGTGGGTTTGTGTCTAGCCGAGTGGGTTTGGGTCTAGCCGAGTGGGTTTGTGTCTCGTCGAGTGGGTTTGTGTGTAGCCGAGTGGGTTTGGGTCTCGCCGAGTGGGTTTGGGTCTAGCCGAGTGGGTTTGGGTCTAGCCGAGTGGGTTTGGGACTAGCCGAGTGGGTTTCCGTCTAGCGGAGTGGGTTTGAGTCTAGCGGAGTGGGTTTGGGTCTAGCGGAGTGGGTTTGGTGTAGCGGAGTGGGTTTGGGTCTAGCGGAGTGGGTTTGGGTCTAGCCGAGTGGGTTTGGGTCTAGCCGAGTTGGTTTGGTATAGCCGAGTGGGTTTGGGTCTAGCCGAGTGGGTTTGGGTCTAGCCGAGTGTGTTTGGGTCTAGCCGAGTGTGTTTGGGTCTAGCCGAGCGGGTTTGATTTTAGCCGAGTGGGTTTGGGTCTAGCCGAGTGGGTTTGGGTCTAGCCGAATAGGTTTGGGTCTAGCGGAGTGGGTTTGGGTCTAGCCGAGTGGGTTAGGGTGTAGCCGAGTGGGTTTGGGTGTTGCCGAGTGGGTTTGGGTCTATCCGAGTGGGTTTGGGTCTAGCCGAGTGGGTTTGGGTCTCGCCGAGTGGGTTTGGGGCTAGCCGAGTGGGTTTGGGTCTAGCCGAGTGGGTTTGGGACTAGCCGAGTGGGTTTCCGTCTAGCGGAGTGGGTTTGGGTCTAGCGGAGTGGGTTTGGTGTAGCGGAGTGGGTTTGGGTCTAGCGGAGTGGGTTTGGGTCTAGCCGAGTGGGTTTGGGTCTAGCCGAGTGGGTTGGGTCTAGCCCAGTGGGTTTAGGTCTAGCGGAGTGGGTTTGCGTCTTGCCGAATGGGTTTGGATCTAGCCGAGTGGTTTTGGGTCTAGCCGAATAGGTTTGGGTCTAGCGGAGTGGGTTTGGGTCTAGCCGAGTGGGTTTGGGTGTAGCCGAGTGGGTTTGGGTGTAGCCGAGTGGGTTTGTGTGTAGCCGAGTGGGTTTGGGTGTAGCCGAGTGGGTTTGGGTGTAGCCGAGTGGGTTTGGGTGTAGCCGAGTGGGTTTGGGTCTAGCCGAGTGGGTTTGGGTCTAGCCGAGTGGGTTTGGGTCTAGCCGAGTGGGTTTGGGTCTAGCCGAGTGGGTTTGGGTCTAGCCGAGTGGGTTTGGGTCTAGCCGAGTGGGTTTGGGTCTAGCCGAGTGGGTTTGGGTCTAGCCGAGTGGGTTTGGGACTAGCCGAGTGGGTTTGGGTCTAGCCGAGTGGGTTTGGGTCTAGCCGAGTGGGTTTGGGTCTAGACGAGTGGGTTTGGGTCTAGCCGAGTGGGTTTGGGTCTAGCCGAGTGGGTTTGGGACTAGCCGAGTGGCTTTGCATCTAGCGGAGTGGGTTTGAGTCCAGCGGAGTGGGTTTGGGTCTAGCGGAGTGGGTTTGGTGTAGCGGAGTGGGTTTGCGTCTAGCCGAATGGGTTTGGATCTAGCCGAGTGGTTTTGGGTCTAGCCGAATAGGTTTGGGTCCAGCGGAGTGGGTTTAGGTCTAGCCGAGTGGGTTTGGGTGTAGCCGAGTGGGTTTGGGTCTAGCCGAGTGGGTTTGGGTCTAGCCGAGTGGGTTTGGGTCTAGCCGAGTGGGATTGGGTCTAGCCGAGTAGGTTTGGGTCCAGCCGAGTGGGTTTGGGTCTGGCCGAGTGGGTTTGGGTGTAGCCGAGTGGGTTTGGGTCTAGCCGAGTGGGTTTCGGTCTAACCGAGTGGGTTTGGGTCTAGCCGAGTGGGTTTGGGTCCAGCCGAGTGGGTTTGGGTCTAGCCGAGTGGGTTTAGGTCTAGCCGAGTGGGTTTGGGTGTAGCCGAGTGGGTTTGGGTCTTGCCGAGTGGGTTTGGGTGTAGCCGAGTGGGTTTGGGTCTCGCCGAGCAGGTTTGGGTCTAGCCGAGTGGGTTTGGGTCTAGCCGAGTGGGTTTGGGACTAGCCGAGTGGGTTTGCGTCTAGCGGAGTGGGTTTGAGTCTAGCGGAGTGGGCTTGGGTCTAGCGGAGTGGGTTTGGTGTAGCGGAGTGGGTTTGGGTCTAGCGGAGTGGGTTTGGGTCTAGCCGAGTGGGTTTGGGTCTAGCCGAGTGGGTTGGGTCTAGCCCAGTGGGTTTAGGTCCAGCGGAGTGGGTTTGCGTCTTGCCGAATGGGTTTGGATCTAGCCGAGTGGTTTTGGGTCTAGCCGAATAGGTTTGGGTCTAGCGGAGTGGGTTTGGTGTAGCGGAGTGGGTTTGCGTCTAGCCGAATGGGTTTGGATCTAGCCGAGTGGTTTTGGGTCTAGCCGAATAGGTTTGGGTCCAGCGGAGTGGGTTTAGGTCTAGCCGAGTGGGTTTGGGTGTAGCCGAGTGGGTTTGGGTCTAGCCGAGTGGGTTTGGGTCTAGCCGAGTGGGTTTGGGTCTAGCCGAGTGGGATTGGGTCTAGCCGAGTAGGTTTGGGTCCAGCCGAGTGGGTTTGGGTCTGGCCGAGTGGGTTTGGGTGTAGCCGAGTGGGTTTGGGTCTAGCCGAGTGGGTTTCGGTCTAACCGAGTGGGTTTGGGTCTAGCCGAGTGGGTTTGGGTCCAGCCGAGTGGGTTTGGGTCTAGCCGAGTGGGTTTAGGTCTAGCCGAGTGGGTTTGGGTGTAGCCGAGTGGGTTTGGGTCTTGCCGAGTGGGTTTGGGTGTAGCCGAGTGGGTTTGGGTCTCGCCGAGCAGGTTTGGGTCTAGCCGAGTGGGTTTGGGTCTAGCCGAGTGGGTTTGGGACTAGCCGAGTGGGTTTGCGTCTAGCGGAGTGGGTTTGAGTCTAGCGGAGTGGGCTTGGGTCTAGCGGAGTGGGTTTGGTGTAGCGGAGTGGGTTTGGGTCTAGCGGAGTGGGTTTGGGTCTAGCCGAGTGGGTTTGGGTCTAGCCGAGTGGGTTGGGTCTAGCCCAGTGGGTTTAGGTCCAGCGGAGTGGGTTTGCGTCTTGCCGAATGGGTTTGGATCTAGCCGAGTGGTTTTGGGTCTAGCCGAATAGGTTTGGGTCTAGCGGAGTGGGTTTGGGTCTAGCCGAGTGGGTTTGGGTCTCGCCGAGTGGGTTTGGGTCTAGCCGAGTGGGTTTGGGTCTAGCCGAGTGGGTTTGGGACTAGCCGAGTGGGTTTCCGTCTAGCGGAGTGGGTTTGAGTCTAGCGGAGTGGGTTTGGGTCTAGCGGAGTGGGTTTGGTGTAGCGGAGTGGGTTTGGGTCTAGCGGAGTGGGTTTGGGTCTAGCGGAGTGGGTTTGGGTCTAGCCGAGTGGGTTTGGTATAGCCGAGTGGGTTTGGGTCTAGCCGAGTGGGTTTGGGTCTAGACGAGTGTGTTTGGGTCTAGCCGAGTGTGTTTGGGTCTAGCCGAGCGGGTTTGATTCTAGCCGAGTGGGTTTGGGTCTAGCCGAGTGGGTTTGGGTCTAGCCGAATAGATTTGGGTCTAGCGGAGTGGGTTTGGGTCTAGCCGAGTGGGTTAGGGTGTAGCCGAGTGGGTTTGGGTGTTGCCGAGTGGGTTTGTGTGTAGCCGAGTGGGTTTGGGAGTAGCCGAGTGGGATGGGGGTGGCCGAGTGGGTTTGGGTGTAGCCGAGTGGGTTTGGGTCTAGCCGAGTGGGTTTGGGTCTATCCGAGTGGGTTTGGGTCTAGCCGAGTGGGGTTGGGTCTAGCCGAGTGGGTTTGGGTCTAGCCGAGTGGGTTTGGGTCTAGCCGAGTGGGTTTGGGTATTGTCGAGTGTGTTTGTGTGTAGCCGAGTGGGTTTGGGTCTCGCCGAGTGGGTTTGGGGCTAGCCGAGTGGGTTTGGGTCTAGCCGAGTGGGTTTGGGACTAGCCGAGTGGGTTTCCATCTAGCGGAGTGGGTTTGAGTCTATCGGAGTGGGTTTGGGTCTAGCGGAGTGGGTTTGGTGTGGCGGAGTGGGTTTGGGTCTAGCGCAGTGGGTTTGGGTCTAGCCGAGTGGGTTTGGGTCTAGCCGAGTGGGTTGGGTCTGGCCCAGTGGGTTTAGGTCTAGCGGAGTGGGTTTGCGTCTAGCCGAATGGGTTTGGATCTAGCCGAGTGGTTTTGGGTCTAGCCGAATAGGTTTTGGTCTAGCGGAGTGGGTTTGGGTCTAGCCGAGTGGGTTTGGGTCTAGCCGAGTGGGTTTGGGTCTAGCCGAGTGGGTTTGGGTCTAGCCGAGTGGGTTTGGGTCTAGCCGAGTGGGTTTGGGTGTAGCCGAGTGGGTTTGGGTCTAGCCGAGTGGGTTTGGGTGTAGCCGAGTGGGTTTGTGTCTAGCCGAGTGGGTTTGGGTCTAGCAGAGTGGGTTTGGGACTAGCCGAGTGGGTTTGGGTCTAGCGGAGTGGGTTTGAGGCTAGCGGAGTGGGTTTGGGTCTAGCCGAGTGGGTTTGGGTCTAGCAGAGTGGGTTTTGGACTAGCCGAGTGGGTTTGGGTCTAGCGGAGTGGGTTTGAGTCTACCGGAGTGGGTTTGGGTCAAGCGGAGTGGGTTTGGTGTAGCGGAGTGGGTTTGTGTCTAGCCGAATAGGTTTGGGTCTAGCAGAGTGGGTTTGGGTCTAGCCGAGTGGGTTTGGGTCTAGCCGAGTGGGTTTGGGTCTAGCCGAGTGGGTTTGGGTCTAGCCGAGTGGGTTTGGGTCTAGCCGAGTGGGTTAGGGTCTAGCCAAGTGGGTTTGGGTCTAGCCGAGTGGGTTTGGGTCTAGACGAGTGGGTTTGGGTCTAGCCGAGAGGGTTTGGTCTAGCCGAGTGGGTTTGGGACTAGCCGAGTGGCTTTGCGTCTAGCGGAGTGGGTTTGAGTCCAGCGGAGTGGGTTTGGGTCTAGCGGAGTGGGTTTGGTGTAGCGGAGTGGGTTTGCGTCTAGCCGAATGGGTTTGGATCTAGCCGAGTGGTTTTGGGTCTAGCCGAATAGGTTTGGGTCCAGCGGAGTGGGTTTGGGTCTAGCCGAGTGGGTTTGGGTGTAGCCGAGTGGGTTTGGGTCTAGCCGAGTGGGTTTGGGTCTAGCCGAGTGGGTTTGGGTCTAGCCGAGTGGGATTGGGTCTAGCCGAGTGGGTTAGGGTCCAGCCGAGTGGGTTTGGGTCTGGCCGAGTGGGTTTGGGTGTAGCCGAGTGGGTTTGGGTCTAGCCGAGTGGGTTTCGGTCTAACCGAGTGGGTTTGGGTCTAGCCGAGTGGGTTTGGGTCCAGCCGAGTGGGTTTGGGTCTAGCCGAGTGGGTTTAGGTCTAGCCGAGTGGGTTTGGGTGTAGCCGAGTGGGTTTGGGTCTTGCCGAGTGGGTTTGGGTGTAGCCGAGTGGGTTTGGGTCTCGCCGAGTAGGTTTGGGTCTAGCCGAGTGGGTTTGGGTCTAGCCGAGTGGGTTTGGGACTAGCCGAGTGGGTTTGCGTCTAGCGGAGTGGGTTTGAGTCTAGCGGAGTGGGTTTGGGTCTAGCGGAGTGGGTTTGGTGTAGCGGAGTGGGTTTGGGTCTAGCGGAGTGGGTTTGGGTCTAGCCGAGTGGGTTTGGGTCTAGCCGAGTGGGTCGGGTCTAGCCCAGTGGGTTTAGGTCTAGCGGAGTGGGTTTGCGTCTTGCCGAATGGGTTTGGATCTAGCCGAGTGGTTTTGGGTCTAGCCGAATAGGTTTCGGTCTAGCGGAGTGGGTTTGGGTCTAGCCGAGTGGGTTTGGGTGTAGCCGAGTGGGTTTGGGTGTAGCCGAGTGGGTTTGTGTGTAGCCGAGTGGGTTTGGGTGTAGCCGAGTGGGTTTGGGTGTAGCCGAGTGGGTTTGGGTGTAGCCGAGTGGGTTTGGGTCTAGCCGAGTGGGTTTGGGTCTGGCCGAGTGGGTTTGGGTCTAGCCGAGTGGGTTTGGGTCTAGCCGAGTGGGTTTGGGTCTAGCCGAGTGGGTTTGGGTCTAGCCGAGTGGGTTTGGGTCTAGCCGAGTGGGTTTGGGTCTTGTCGAGTGGGTTTGTGTGTAGCCGAGTGGGTTTGGGTCTCGCTGTGTGGGTTTGGGTCTAGCCGAGTGGGTTTGGGTCTAGCCGAGTGGGTTTGGGACTAGCCGAGTGGGTTTCCGTCTAGCGGAGTGGGTTTGAGTCTAGCGGAGTGGGTTTGGGTCTAGCGGAGTGGGTTTGGTGTAGCAGAGTGGGTTTGGGTCTAGCGGAGTGGGTTTGGGTCTAGCCGAGTGGGTTTGGGTCTAGCCGAGTGGGTTGGGTCTAGCCCAGTGGGTTTAGGTCTAGCGGAGTGGGTTTGCGTCTAGCCGAATGGGTTTGGATCTAGCCGAGTGGTTTTGGGTCTAGCCGAATAGGTTTTGGTCTAGCGGAGTGGGTTTGGGTCTAGCCGAGTGGGTTTGGGTGTAGCCGAGTGAGTTTGGGTGTAGCCGAGTGGGTTTGTGTGTAGCCGAGTGGGTTTGGGTGTAGCCGAGTGGGTTTGGGTGAGGCCGAGTGGTTTTGGGTGTAGCCGAGTGGGTTTGGGTCTAGCCGAGTGGGTTTGGGTCTAGCTGAGTGGGTTTGGGTCTAGCCGAGTGGGTTTGGTATAGCCGAGTGGGTTTGGGTCTAGCCGAGTGGGTTTGGGTCTAGCCGAGTGGGTTTGGGTCTAGCCGAGTGTGTTTGTGTCCAGCCGAGCGGGTTTGATTCTAGCCGAGTGGGTTTGGGTCTAGCCGAGTGGGTTTGGGTCCAGCCGAATGGGTTTGGGTCTAGCAGAGTGGGTTTGGGTCTAGCCAAGTGGGTTTGGGTCTAGCGGAGTGGGTTTGTGTCTAGCCGAGTGGGTTTGGGTCTAGCGGAGTGGGTTTGGGTCTCGCGGAGTGGGTTTAGGTCTAGTCGAGTGGGTTTGGGTCTGGCCAAGTGGGTTTGGATCTAGCCGAGTGGGTTTGGGTCTAGCGGAGTGGGTTTGGGTCTAGCGGAGTAGGTTTGGGTCTAGCCGAGTGGGTTTGAGTCTTGCCGAGTGGGTTTGGGTCTAACCGAGTGGGTTTGGGTCTAGCCGAGTGGGTTTGGGTCTAGCGGAGTGGGTTTGGGTCTAGCCGAGTGGGTTTGAGGCAAGCCGAGTGGGTTTGGGTCTAGCGGACTGGGTTTGGGTCTAGCGGAGTTGGTTTGGGTCTAGCGGAGAGGGTTTGGTTCTGGCGGAGTGGGTTTGGGTCTAGCCGAGTGGGTTTGGGTCTGGCCGCGTGGGTTTGGGTCTAGCCGAGCGGGTTTGGGGCAAGCCGCGTGGGTTTGGGTCTAGCCGAGTGGGTTTGGGTCTAGCCGAGTGGGTTTGGGTCTAGCCGAGTGGGTTTGGGTCTAGCCGAGTGGGTTTGGGTCTAGCCGAGTGGGTTTGGTTTTAGCCGAGTGGGTTTTGGTCTATCCGAGTGGGTTTGGGTCTAGCCGAGTGGGTTTGGGTCTAGCCGAGCGGGTTTGGGGCAAGCCGCGTGGGTTTGGGTCTAGCCGAGTGGGTTTGGGTCTAGCCGAGTGGGTTTGGGTCTAGCCGAGTGGGTTTGGGTCTAGCCGAGTGGGTTTGGTTTTAGCCGAGTGGGTTTTGGTCTATCCGAGTGGGTTTGGGTCTAGCCGAGTGGGTTTGGATCTAGCCGAGTGGGTTTGGGTCTAGCAGAGTGGGTTTGGGTCTAGCCGAGTGGGTTTGGGTGTAGCGGAGTGGGTTTGGGTCTAGCTGAGTGGGTTTGGGTCTAGCGGAGTGGGTTTGGGTGTAGCCGAGCGGCTTTGGGTCTAGCGGAGTGGGTTTGGGTCTCGCGGAGTGGGTTTAGGTCTAGTCGAGTGGGTTTGGGTCTGGCCAAGTGGGTTTGGATCTAGCCGAGTGGGTTTGGGTCTAGCGGAGTGGGTTTGGGTCTAGCGGAGTAGGTTTGGGTCTAGCCGAGTGGGTTTGAGTCTTGCCGAGTGGGTTTGGGTCTAACCGAGTGGGTTTGGGTCTAGCCGAGTGGGTTTGGGTCTAGCGGAGTGGGTTTGGGTCTAGCCGAGTGGGTTTGGGGCAAGCCGAGTGGGTTTGGGTCTAGCGGACTGGGTTTGGGTCTAGCGGAGTTGGTTTGGGTCTAGCGGAGAGGGTTTGGTTCTGGCGGAGTGGGTTTGGGTCTAGCCGATTGGGTTTGGGTCTAGCCGAGTGAGTTTGGGTCTAGCCGAGCGGGTTTGGGACAAGCCGAGTGGGTTTGGGTCTAGCCGAGTGGGTTTGGGTCTAGCCGAGTGGGTTTGGGTCTAGCCGAGTGGGTTTGGGTCTAGCCGAGTGGGTTTGGGTCTAACCGAGTGGGTTTGGTTTTAGCCGAGTGGGTTTGGGTCTATCCGAGTGGGTTTGGGTCTAGCCGAGTGGGTTTGGGTCTAGCCGAGTGGCTTTGGATCTAGCCGAGTGGGTTTGGGTCTAGCAGAGTGGGTTTGGGTCTAGCCGAGTGGGTTTGGGTGTAGCGGAGTGGGTTTGGGTCTAGCTGAGTGGGTTTGGGTCTAGCGGAGTGGGTTTGGGTGTAGCCGAGCGGGTTTGGGTCTAGCGGAGTGGGTTTGGGTCTAGCGGAGTGGGTTTGCGTCTAGCCGAGTGGGTTTGGGTCTAGCCGAGTGGGTTTGGGTCTAGCCGAGTGGGTTTGGGTCTAGCCGAGTGGGTTTGCGTCTAGCCGAGTGTGTTTGGGTCTAGCCGAGCGGGTTTGATTCTAGCCGAGTGGGTTTGGGTCTAGCCGAGTGGGTTTGGGTCTAGCCGAGTGGGTTTGGGTCTAGCAGAGTGGGTTTGGGTCTAGCGGAGTGGGTTTGGGTCTAGCGGAGTGGGTTTGGGTCTAACGGAGTGGGTTTGGGTCTCGCGGAGTGGGTTTAGGTCTAGCCGAGTGGGTTTGGGTCTAGCCGAGTGGGTTTGGGTCTAGCCAAGTGGGTTTGGATCTAGCCGAGTGGGTTTGGGTCTAGCGGAGTGGGTTTGGGTCTAGCGGAGTAGGTTTGGGTCTCGCCGAGTGTGTTTGAGTCTTGCCGTGTGGGTTTGGGTCTAACCGAGTGGGTTTGGGTCGAGCCGAGTGGGTTTGGGTCTAGAGGAGTGGGTTTGGGTCTAGCCGAGTGGGTTTGGGGCAAGCCGAGTGGGTTTGGGTCTAGCAGACTGGGTTTGGGTCTAGCGGAGTTGGTTTGGGTCTAGCGGAGAGGGTTTGGTTCTAGCGGAGTGGGTTTGGGTCTAGCAGAGTGGGTTTGGGTCTAGCCGAGTGGGTTTGGGTCTAGCCGAGCGGGTTTGGGGCAAGCCGAGTGGGTTTGGGTCTAGCCGAGTGGGTTTGGGTCTAGCCGAGTGGGTTTGGGTCTAGCCGAGTTGGTTTGGCTCTAGCCGAGTGGGTTTTGGTCTAGCCGAGTGGGTTTCGGTCTAGCCGATTGGGTTTGGGTCTTGCCGAGTGGGTATGGGTCTAGCCGAGTGGGTTTGGGTCTAGCCGAGTGGGTTTGGGTGCAGCCGAGTGGGTTTGGGTCTAGCGGAGTGGGTTTGGGTCTAGCTGAGTGGGTTTGGGTCTAGCCGAGTTGGGTTTGGGACTAGCCAAGTGGGTTTGCGTCTAGCGGAGTGGGTTTGAGTCTAGCGGAGTGGGTTTGGGTCTAGCGGAGTGCGTTTGGTGTAGCGGAGTGGGTTTGGGTCTAGCGGAGTGGGTTTGGGTCTAGCCGAGTGGGTTTGGGTGTAGCCGAGTGGGTTTGGGTGTAGCCGAGTGGGTTTGTGTGTAGCCGAGTGGGTTTGGGTGTAGCCGAGTGGGTTTGGGTGTAGCCGAGTGGGTTTGGGTGTAGCCGAGTGGGTTTGGGTGTAGCCGAGTGGGTTTGGGTCTAGCCGAGTGGGTTTGGGTCTAGCCGAGTGGGTTTGGGTCTAGCCGAGTGGGTTTGGGTCTAGCCGAGTGGGTTTGGGTATTGTCGAGTGGGTTGGTGTGTAGCCGAGTGGGTTTGGGTCTCGCCGAGTGGGTTTGGGGCTAGCCGACTGGGTTTGGGTCTAGCCGAGTGGGTTTGGGACTAGCCGAGTGGGTTTCCGTCTAGCGGAGTGGGTTTGAGTCTATCGGAGTGGGTTTGGGTCTAGCGGAGTGTGTTTGGTGTAGCGGAGTGGGTTTGGGTCTAGCGGAGTGGGTTTGGGTCTAGCCGAGTGGGTTTGGGTCTAACCGAGTGGGTTGGGTCTAGCCCAGTGGGTTTAGGTCTAGCGGAGTGGGTTTGCGTCTAGCCGAATGGGTTTGGATCTAGCCGAGTGGTTTTGGGTCTAGCCGAATAGGTTTTGGTCTAGCGGAGTGGGTTTGGGTCTAGCCGAGTGGTTTTGGGTGTAGCCGAGTGGGTTTGGGTGTAGCCGAGTGGGTTTGTGTGTAGCCGAGTGGGTTTGGGTGTAGCCGAGTGGGTTTGGGTGAGGCCGAGTGGTTTTGGGTGTAGCCGAGTGGGTTTGGGTCTAGCCGAGTGGGTTTGGGTCTAGCGGAGTGGGTTTGGGTCTAGCCGAGTGGGTTTGGTATAGCCGAGTGGGTTTGGGTCTAGCCGAGTGGGTTTGGGTCTAGCCGAGTGGGTTTGGGTCTAGCCGAGTGTGTTTGGGTCCAGCCGAGCGGGTTTGATTCTAGCCGAGTGGGTTTGGGTCTAGCCGAGTGGGTTTGGGTCTAGCCGAGTGGGTTTGGGTCTAGCAGAGTGGGTTTGGGTCTAACGGAGTGGGTTTGGGTCTCGCGGGGTGGGTTTAGGTCTAGCCGAGTGGGTTTGGGTCTAGCCAAGTGGGTTTGGATCTAGCCGAGTGGGTTTGGGTCTAGCGGAGTGGGTTTGGGTCTAGCGGAGTAGGTTTGGGTCTAGCCGAGTGGGTTTGAGTCTTGCCGAGTGGGTTTGGGTCTAACCGAGTGGGTTTGGGTCTAGCCGAGTGGGTTTGGGTCTAGCGGAGTGGGTTTGGGTCTAGCCGAGTGGGTTTGGGGCAAGCCGAGTGGGTTCGGGTCTAGCGGACTGGGTTTGGGTCTAGCGGAGTTGGTTTGCGTCTAGCGGAGAGGGGTTGGTTCTAGCGGAGTGGGTTTGGGTCTAGCAGAGTGGGTTTGGGTCTAGCCGAGTGGGTTTGGGTCTAGCCGAGCGGGTTCGGGGCAAGCGGAGTGGGTTTGGGTCTAGCCGAGTGGGTTTGGGTCTAGCCGAGTGGGTTTGGGTCTAGCCGAGTGGGTTTGGGTCTAGCCGAGTGGGTTTGGTTCTAGCCGAGTGGGTTTTGGTCTATCCGAGTGGGTTTGGGTCTAGCCGAGTGGGTTTGGGTCTAGCCGAGTGGGTTTGGATCTAGCCGAGTGGTTTTGGGTCTAGCCGAATAGGTTTTGGTCTAGCGGAGTGGGTTTGGGTCTAGCCGAGTGGTTTTGGGTGTAGCCGAGTGGGTTTGGGTGTAGCCGAGTGGGTTTGTGTGTAGCCGAGTGGGTTTGGGTGTAGCCGAGTGGGTTTGGGTGAGGCCGAGTGGTTTTGGGTGTAGCCGAGTGGGTTTGGGTCTAGCCGAGTGGGTTTGGGTCTAGCGGAGTGGGTTTGGGTCTAGCCGAGTGGGTTTGGTATAGCCGAGTGGGTTTGGGTCTAGCCGAGTGGGTTTGGGTCTAGCCGAGTGGGTTTGGGTCTAGCCGAGTGTGTTTGGGTCCAGCCGAGCGGGTTTGATTCTAGCCGAGTGGGTTTGGGTCTAGCCGAGTGGGTTCGGGTCTAGCCGAGTGGGTTTGGGTCTAGCAGAGTGGGTTTGGGTCTAACGGAGTGGGTTTGGGTCTCGCGGGGTGGGTTTAGGTCTAGCCAAGTGGGTTTGGGTCTAGCCAAGTGGGTTTGGATCTAGCCGAGTGGGTTTGGGTCTAGCGGAGTGGGTTTGGGTCTAGCGGAGTAGGTTTGGGTCTAGCCGAGTGGGTTTGAGTCTTGCCGAGTGGGTTTGGGTCTAACCGAGTGGGTTTGGGTCTAGCCGAGTGGGTTTGGGTCTAGCGGAGTTGGTTTGGGTCTAGCCGAGTGGGTTTGGGGCAAGCCGAGTGGGTTCGGGTCTAGCGGACTGGGTTTGGGTCTAGCGGAGTTGGTTTGGGTCTAGCGGAGAGGGTTTGGTTCTAGCGGAGTGGGTTTGGGTCTAGCAGAGTGGGTTTGGGTCTAGCCGAGTGGGTTTGGGTCTAGCCGAGCGGGTTCGGGGCAAGCGGAGTGGGTTTGGGTCTAGCCGAGTGGGTTTGGGTCTAGCCGAGTGGGTTTGGGTCTAGCCGAGTGGGTTTGGGTCTAGCCGAGTGGGTTTGGGTCTAGCCGACTGGGTTTGGTTCTAGCCGAGTGGGTTTTGGTCTATCCGAGTGGGTTTGGGTCTAGCCGAGTGGGTTTGGGTCTAGCCGAGTGGGTTTGGATCTAGCCGAGTGTGTTTGGGTCTAGCCGAGCGGGTTTGATTCTAGCCGAGTGGGTTTCGGTCTAGCCGAGTGGGTTTGGGTCTAGCCGAGTGGGTTTGGGTCTAGCAGAGTGGGTTTGGGTCTAGCCAAGTGGGTTTGGGTCTAGCGGAGTGGGTTTGGGTCTAGCCGAGTGGGTTTGGGTCTAACGGAGTGGGTGTGGGGCTCGCAGAGTGGGTTTAGGTCTAGCCGAGTGGGTTTGGGTCTAGCCAAGTGGGTTTGGATCTAGCCGAGTGGGTTTGGGTCTAGCGGAGTGGGTTTGGGTCTAGCGGAGTAGGTTTGGGTCTAGCCGAGTGGGTTTGAGTCTTGCCGTGTGGGTTTGGGTCTAACCGAGTGGGTTTGGGTCTAGCCGAGTGGGTTTGGGTCTAGAGGAGTGGGTTTGGGTCTAGCCGAGTGGGTTTGGGTCTAGCCGAGTGGGTTTTAGGTCTAGCGGAGTGGGGTTGGGTCTAGCGAAGTGGGTTTGGGTCTAGCGGAGTGGGTTTGGATCTAGCCAAGTGGGTTTGGGTGTAGCCGAGTGGGTTTGCGTCTAGACGAGTGGGTTTGGGTCTAGCCGAGTGGGGTTGGGTCTAGCCGAGTGGGTTTGGGTCTAGCCGAGTGGGTTTGGGTCTAGCCGAGTGGGTTTGGGTCTAGCCGAGTGTGTTTGGGTCAGGCCGAGTGGGTTTGGTTCTAGCCGAGTGGGTTTGGGTGTAGCCGAGTGGGTTTGGGTCTAGCCGAGTGGGTTTGGGTGTAGCCGAGAGGGTTTGGGTGTAGCCGAGTGGGTTTGGGTATAGCCGAGTGGGTTTGTGTCTAGCCGAGTGGGTTTGGGTCTAGCCGAGTGGGTTTGGGCCTAGCCGAGTGGGTTTGGGTCTAGCCGAGTGGGTTTTGGTCTAGCCGAGTGGGTTTGGGTCTAGACGAGTGGGTTTGGGTCTGGCCGAGTGGGTTTGGGTCTAGCGGATTGGGTTTGGGTTAAGCGGAGTGGGTTCGGGTCTAGCGGAGTGGGTTTGGGTCTAGCGGAGTGGGTTTGGGTCTAGCGGAGTGGGTTTGGTGGAGCGGAGTGGGTTTGCGTCTAGCCGAATGGGTTTGGATCTAGCCGAGTGGTTTTGGGTCTAGCCGAATAGGTCTGGGTCTAGCGGAGTGGGTTTGGGTCTAGCCGAGTGTGTTTGGGTGTAGCCGAGTGGGTTTGGGTGTAGCCGAGTGGGTTTGGGTCTAGCAGAGTGGGTTTGGGACTAGCCGAGTGGGTTTGGGTCAAGCGGACTGGGTTTGGGTCTAGCGGAGTGGGTTTGGGTCTAGCCGAATAGGTTTGGGTCTAGCGGAGTGGGTTTGGGTCTAGCCGAGTGGGTTTGGTATAGCCGAGTGGGTTTGGGTCTAGCCGAGTGGGTTTGGGTCTAGCCGAGTGGGTTTGGGTCTAGCCGAGTGTGTTTGGGTCCAGCCGAGCGGGTTTGATTCTAGCCGAGTGGGTTTGGGTCTAGCCGAGTGGGTTTGGGTCTAGCCGAGTGGGTTTGGGTCTAGCAGAGTGGGTTTGGGTCTAACGGAGTGGGTTTGGGTCTCGCGGGGTGGGTTTAGGTCTAGCCGAGTGGGTTTGGGTCTAGCCAAGTGGGTTTGGATCTAGCCGAGTGGGTTTGGGTCTAGCGTAGTGGGTTTGTGTCTAGCGGAGTAGGTTTGGGTCTAGCCGAGTGGGTTTGAGTCTTGCCGAGTGGGTTTGGGTCTAACCGAGTGGGTTTGGGTCTAGCCGAGTGGGTTTGGGTCTAGCGGAGTGGGTTTGGGTCTAGCCGAGTGGGTTTGGGGCAAGCCGAGTGGGTTCGGGTCTAGCGGACTGGGTTTGGGTCTAGCGGAGTTGGTTTGCGTCTAGCGGAGAGGGTTTGTTTCTAGCGGAGTGGGTTTGGGTCTAGCAGAGTGGGTTTGGGTCTAGCCGAGTGGGTTTTGGTCTATCCGAGTGGGTTTGGGTCTAGCCGAGTGGGTTTGGGTCTAGCCGAGTGGGTTTGGATCTAGCTGAGTGGTTTTGGGTCTAGCCGAATAGGTTTTGGTCTAGCGGAGTGGGTTTGGGTCTAGCCGAGTGGTTTTGGGTGTAGCCGAGTGGGTTTGGGTGTAGCCGAGTGGGTTTGTGTGTAGCCGAGTGGGTTTGGGTGTAGCCGAGTGGGTTTGGGTGAGGCCGAGTGGTTTTGGGTGTAGCCGAGTGGGTTTGGGTCTAGCCGAGTGGGTTTGGGTCTAGCGGAGTGGGTTTGGGTCTAGCCGAGTGGGTTTGGTATAGCCGAGTGGGTTTGGGTCTAGCCGAGTGGGTTTGGGTCTAGCCCAGTGGGTTTGGGTCTAGCCCAGTGGGTTTGGGTCTAGCTGAGTGGGTTTGGGTCTAGCGGAGTGGGTTTGGGTCTAGCAGAGTGGGTTTGGATCTAGCCGAGTGGGTTTGGGTCTAGCCGAGTGGGTTTGGGACTAGCCGAGTGGGTTTGGGCCGAGCCGAGTGGGTTTGAGTCTAGCCGAGTGGGTTTGAGTCTAGCCGAGTGGGTTTAGGTCTATCCGAGTGGGTTTAGGTGTAGCCGAGTGGGTTTGGGTGAAGCCGAGTGTGTTTGAGTCTAGCCGAGTGGGTTTGGCTCAAGCCGAGTGGGTTTGTTTCTAGCCGAGTGGGTTTGGGTGTAGCCGAGTGGGTTTGGGTGTAGCGGAGTGGGTTTGGGTCTAGCGGAGCGGGTTTGGGTCTAGCCGAGTGGGTTTGGTTCTAGCCGAGTGTGTTTGGGTCTAGCCGAGTGGGTTTGGGTCTAGCCGAGTGGGTTTGGGTCTAGCCGAGTGGGTTTGGGTCCAGCCGAGTGGGTTTGGGTCTAGCGGAGTGGGTTTGGGTCTAGCGGAGTGGGTTTGAGTCTAGCCGAGTGGGTTTGGCTCTAGCGGAGTGGGTTTGGGTCTAGCGGAGTGGGTTTGGGTCAAGCGGAGTGGGTTTGAGTCTCGCCGAGTGGGTTTGGCTCTAGCGGACTGGGTTTGTGTCTAGCGTTGTGGGTTTGGTTCTAGCGGAGTGGGTTTGGGTGTAGCGGAGTGGGTTTGGGTCTAGCGGAGTGGGTTTGAGTCTAGCCGAGTGCGTTTGGGTCTAGCGGAGTGGGTTTGGGTCTAGCGGAGTGCGTTTGGGTCTAGCGGAGTGGGTTTGGGTCTAGCGGAGTGGGTTTGGGTCTAGCGGAGTGGGTTTGGGTCTAGCGGAGTGGGTTTGGGTCTAGCGGAGTGGGTTGGGGTCTAGCCGAGTGGGTTGGGGTCTAGCCGAGTGGGTTGGGGTCTAGCCGAGTGGGTTTGGGGCTAGCCGAGTGGGTTTGGGCCTAGCCGAGTGCGTTTGGGCCTAGCCGAGTGGGTTTGGGTCTCGCCGAGTGGGTTTGGGTGTTGCCGAGTGGGTTTGGGTCTAGCGGAGTGGGTTTTGGTCTAGCGGAGTGGGTTTGGGTCTAGCGGAGTGGGTTTGTGTCTTGCGGAGTGGGTTTGGGTCTAGCGGAGTGGGTTTCGGTCCAGCGGACTGGGTTTGGGTCTAGCGTTGTGGGTTTGGGTCTAGCGGAGTGGGTTTGGGTCTAACGGAGTGGGTTTGGGTCTAGCGGACTGGGTTTGGGTCTAGCGGAGTGGGTTTGGGTCTAGCGCAGTGGGTTTGGGTCTAGCGCAGTGTGTTTGGCTCTAGCGCAGTGGGTTTGGGTCTAGCGGAGTGGGTTTGGGTCTAGCGGAGTGGGTTTGGGTCTAGCGGAGTGGGTTTGGGGCAAGCGGAGTGGGTTGGGGTCTAGCCGAGTGGGTTGGGGTCTAGCCGAGTGGGTTTGGGTCTAGCCGAGTGGGTTTGGGGCTAGCCGAGTGGGTTTGAGCCTAGCCGAGTGTGTTTGGGTCTAGCCGTGTGGGTTTGGGTCTAGCCGAGTGGGTTTGAGTCTTGCCGAGTGGGTTTAGGTCTATCCGAGTGGGTTTGGGTGTAGACGAGTGGGTTTGGGTGTAGCCGAGTGTGTTTGAGTCTAGCCGAGTGGGTTTGAGTCTAGCCGAGTGGGTTTAGGTCTATCCGAGTGGGTTTGGGTGTAGCCGAGTGGGTTTGGGTGTAGCCGAGTGTGTTTGAGTCTAGCCGAGTGGGTTTGGCTCAAGCCGAGTGGGTTTGTGTCTAGCCGAGTGGGTTTGGGTGTAGCAGAGTGGGTTTGGGTCCAGCCGAGTGGGTTTGTGTCTAGCGGAGTGGGTTTGGATCTAGCGGAGTGGGTTTGGGTCTAGCGGAGTGGGTCTGGGTCTAGCGGAGTGGGTTTGGTTCTAGCGGAGTGGGTTTGGGTGTAGCGGAGTGGGTTTGGGTCTAGCGGACTGGGTTTGGGTCTAGCGGACTGGGTTTGGGTCTAGCGGATTGGGTTTGGGTCTAGCGGAGTGGGTTTGGGTCTAGCCGAGTGGGTTTGGGTCTAGCCGAGTGGGTTTGGGTCCAGCCGAGTGGGTTTGGGTCTAGCGGAGTGGGTTTGGGTCTAGCGGAGTGGGTTTGGGTCTAGCGGAGTGGGTTTGGGTCTAGCGGAGTGGGTTTGGGGCTAGCCGAGTGGGTTTGGGCCTAGCCGAATGTGTTTGGGTCTAGCCGTGTGGGTTTGGGTGTAGCCGAGTGGGTTTGGGTGTAGCCGAGTGGGTTTGGGTCTAGCCGAGTGGGTTTGGGCCTAGCCGAGTGGGTTTGGGTCTAGCCGAGTGGGGTTGGGTCTAGCGAAGTGGGTTTGGGTCTAGCGGAGTGGGTTTGGATCTAGCCAAGTGGGTTTGGGTGTAGCCGAGTGGGTTTGCGTCTAGACGAGTGGGTTTGGGTCTAGCCGAGTGGGGTTGGGTCTAGCCGAGTGGGTTTGGGTCTAGCCGAGTGGGTTTGGGTCTAGCCGAGTGGGTTTGGGTCTAGCCGAGTGTGTTTGGGTCTAGCCGAGTGGGTTTGGTTCTAGCCGAGTGGGTTTGGGTGTAGCCGAGTGGGTTTGGGTCTAGCCGAGTGGGTTTGGGTGTAGCCGAGAGGGTTTGGGTGTAGCCGAGTGGGTTTGGGTATAGCCGAGTGGGTTTGTGTCTAGCCGAGTGGGTTTGGGTCTAGCCGAGTGGGTTTGGGCCTAGCCGAGTGGGTTTGGGTCTTGCCGAGTGGGTTTTGGTCTAGCCGAGTGGGTTTGGGTCTAGACGAGTGGGTTTGGGTCTGGCCGAGTGGGTTTGGGTCTAGCGGATTGGGTTTGGGTTAAGCGGAGTGGGTTTGGGTCTAGCGGAGTGGGTTTGGGTCTAGCGGAGTGGGTTTGGGTCTAGCGGAGTGGGTTTGGTGGAGCGGAGTGGGTTTGCGTCTAGCCGAATGGGTTTGGATCTAGCCGAGTGGTTTTGGGTCTAGCCGAATAGGTCTGGGTCTAGCGGAGTGGGTTTGGGTCTAGCCGAGTGTGTTTGGGTGTAGCCGAGTGGGTTTGGGTGTAGCCGAGTGGGTTTGGGTCTAGCAGAGTGGGTTTGGGACTAGCCGAGTGGGTTTGGGTCTAGCGGACTGGGTTTGGGTCTAGCGGAGTGGGTTTGGGTCTAGCCGAATAGGTTTGGGTCTAGCGGAGTGGGTTTGGGTCTAGCCGAGTGGGTTTGGTATAGCCGAGTGGGTTTGGGTCTAGCCGAGTGGGTTTGGGTCTAGCCGAGTGGGTTTGGGTCTAGCCGAGTGTGTTTGGGTCCAGCCGAGCGGGTTTGATTCTAGCCGAGTGGGTTTGGGTCTAGCCGAGTGGGTTTGGGTCTAGCCGAGTGGGTTTGGGTCTAGCAGAGTGGGTTTGGGTCTAACGGAGTGGGTTTGGGTCTCGCGGGGTGGGTTTAGGTCTAGCCGAGTGGGTTTGGGTCTAGCCAAGTGGGTTTGGATCTAGCCGAGTGGGTTTGGGTCTAGCGGAGTGGGTTTGGGTCTAGCGGAGTAGGTTTGGGTCTAGCCGAGTGGGTTTGAGTCTTGCCGAGTGGGTTTGGGTCTAACCGAGTGGGTTTGGGTCTAGCCGAGTGGGTTTGGGTCTAGCGGAGTGGGTTTGGGTCTAGCCGAGTGGGTTTGGGGCAAGCCGAGTGGGTTCGGGTCTAGCGGACTGGGTTTGGGTCTAGCGGAGTTGGTTTGCGTCTAGCGGAGAGGGTTTGTTTCTAGCGGAGTGGGTTTGGGTCTAGCAGAGTGGGTTTGGGTCTAGCCGAGTGGGTTTGGGTCTAGCCGAGCGGGTTCGGGGCAAGCGGAGTGGGTTTGGGTCTAGCCGAGTGGGCTTGGGTCTAGCCGAGTGGGTTTGGGTCTAGCCGAGTGGGTTTGGGTCTAGCCGAGTGGGTTTGGTTCTAGCCGAGTGGGTTTTGGTCTATCCGAGTGGGTTTGGGTCTAGCCGAGTGGGTTTGGGTCTAGCCGAGTGGGTTTGGATCTAGCCGAGTGGTTTTGGGTCTAGCCGAATAGGTTTTGGTCTAGCGGAGTGGGTTTGGGTCTAGCCGAGTGGTTTTGGGTGTAGCCGAGTGGGTTTGGGTGTAGCCGAGTGGGTTTGTGTGTAGCCGAGTGGGTTTGGGTGTAGCCGAGTGGGTTTGGGTGAGGCCGAGTGGTTTTGGGTGTAGCCGAGTGGGTTTGGGTCTAGCCGAGTGGGTTTGGGTCTAGCGGAGTGGGTTTGGGTCTAGCCGAGTGGGTTTGGTATAGCCGAGAGGGTTTGGGTCTAGCCGAGTGGGTTTGGGTCTAGCCCAGTGGGTTTGGGTCTAGCCCAGTGGGTTTGGGTCTAGCTGAGTGGGTTTGGGTCTAGCGGAGTGGGTTTGGGTCTAGCAGAGTGGGTTTGGATCTAGCCGAGTGGGTTTGGGTCTAGCCGAGTGGGTTTGGGACTAGCCCTGTGGGTTTGGGCCGAGCCGAGTGGGTTTGAGTCTAGCCGAGTGGGTTTGAGTCTAGCCGAGTGGGTTTAGGTCTATCCGAGTGGGTTTAGGTGTAGCCGAGTGGGTTTGGGTGTAGCCGAGTGTGTTTGAGTCTAGCCGAGTGGGTTTGGCTCAAGCCGAGTGGGTTTGTTTCTAGCCGAGTGGGTTTGGGTGTAGCCGAGTGGGTTTGGGTGTAGCGGAGTGGGTTTGGGTCTAGCGGAGCGGGTTTGGGTCTAGCCGAGTGGGTTTGGTTCTAGCCGAGTGTGTTTGGGTCTAGCCGAGTGGGTTTGGGTCTAGCCGAGTGGGTTTGGGTCTAGCCGAGTGGGTTTGGGTCCAGCCGAGTGGGTTTGGGTCTAGCGGAGTGGGTTTGGGTCTAGCGGAGTGGGTTTGAGTCTAGCCGAGTGGGTTTGGCTCTAGCGGAGTGGGTTTGGGTCTAGCGGAGTGGGTTTGGGTCAAGCGGAGTGGGTTTGAGTCTCGCCGAGTGGGTTTGGCTCTAGCGGAGTGGGTTTGTGTCTTGCGGAGTGGGTTTGGGTCTAGCGGAGTGGGTTTCGGTCCAGCGGACTGGGTTTGGGTCTAGCGTTGTGGGTTTGGGTCTAGCGGAGTGGGTTTGGGTCTAACGGAGTGGGTTTGGGTCTAGCGGACTGGGTTTGGGTCTAGCGGAGTGGGTTTGGGTCTAGCGCAGTGGGTTTGGGTCTAGCGCAGTGGGTTTGGCTCTAGCGCAGTGGGTTTGGGTCTAGCGGAGTGGGTTTGGGTCTAGCGGAGTGGGTTTGGGTCTAGCGGAGTGGGTTTGGGGCAAGCGGAGTGGGTTGGGGTCTAGCCGAGTGGGTTGGGGTCTAGCCGAGTGGGTTTGGGTCTAGCCGAGTGGGTTTGGGGCTAGCCGAGTGGGTTTGAGCCTAGCCGAGTGTGTTTGGGTCTAGCCGTGTGGGTTTGGGTCTAGCCGAGTGGGTTTGAGTCTAGCCGAGTGGGTTTAGGTCTATCCGAGTGGGTTTGGGTGTAGACGAGTGGGTTTGGGTGTAGCCGAGTGTGTTTGAGTCTAGCCGAGTGGGTTTGAGTCTAGCCGAGTGGGTTTAGGTCTATCCGAGTGGGTTTGGGTGTAGCCGAGTGGGTTTGGGTGTAGCCGAGTGTGTTTGAGTCTAGCCGAGTGGGTTTGGCTCAAGCCGAGTGGGTTTGTGTCTAGCCGAGTGGGTTTGGGTGTAGCAGAGT
Organism: Raja brachyura; assembly: GCA_963514005.1. The sequence goes on along the minus strand of OY740815.1, from coordinate 26,551,597 downwards.
GGGTTTGGGTCCAGCCGAGTGGGTTTGTGTCTAGCGGAGTGGGTTTGGGTCTAGCGGAGTGGGTTTGGGTCTAGCGGAGTGGGTCTGGGTCTAGCGGAGTGGGTTTGGTTCTAGCGGAGTGGGTTTGGGTGTAGCGGAGTGGGTTTGGGTCTAGCGGACTGGGTTTGGGTCTAGCGGACTGGGTTTGGGTCTAGCGGATTGGGTTTGGGTCTAGCGGAGTGGGTTTGGGTCTAGCCGAGTGGGTTTGGGTCTAGCCGAGTGGGTTTGGGTCCAGCCGAGTGGGTTTGGGTCTAGCGGAGTGGGTTTGGGTCTAGCGGAGTGGGTTTGGGTCTAGCGGAGTGGGTTTGGGTCTAGCGGAGTGGGTTTGGGGCTAGCCGAGTGGGTTTGGGCCTAGCCAAATGTGTTTGAGTCTAGCCGTGTGGGTTTGGGTGTAGCCGAGTGGGTTTGGGTGTAGCCGAGTGGGTTTGGGTCTAGCCGAGTGGGTTTGGGCCTAGCCGAGTGGGTTTGGGTCTAGCCGAGTGGGTTTGGGTCTAGCCCAGTGTGTTGGGGTCTAGCCGAGTGGGTTTGGGTCTAGCCGAGTGGGTTTGGGTCTAGCCGAGTGGGTTTGGGTCTAGCGGAGTGGGTTTGGGTCTAGCGGAGTGGGTTTGGGTCTAGCCGAGTGGGTTTGGGGCTAGCCGAGTGGGTTTGGGCCTAGCCGAGTGTGTTTGGGTCTAGCCGTGTGGGTTTGGGTGTAGCCGAGTGGGTTTGGGTGTAGCCGAGTGGGTTTGGGTCTAGCCGAGTGGGTTTGGGCCTAGCCGAGTGGGTTTGGGTCTAGCCGAGTGGGTTTGGGCCTAGCCGAGTGGGTTTGGGCCTAGCCGAGTGGGTTTGGGTCTAGCCGAGTGGGTTTGGGTCTAGCCGAGTGGGTTTGGGTCTGGCCGAGTGGGTTTGGGTCTGGCCGGGTGGGTTTGGGTCTGGCCGAGTGGATTTGGGTCGCGCCGAGTGGGTTTGGGTCTAGCCGAGTGGGTTTGGGTCTAGCCGAGTGGGTTTGGGTCTAGCCGAGTGGGTTTGGGTCTAGCCGAGTGGGTTTGGGTCTAGCCGAGTGGGTTTGGGTCTAGCCGAGTGGGCTTGGGTCTAGCCGAGTGGGTTTGGGTCTAGCCCAGTGGGTTGGGGTCTAGCCGAGTGGGTTTGGGTCTATTCGAGTGGGTTTTGGTCTAGCCGAGTGGGTTTGGGTCTAGCCGAGTGGGTTTGGGCCTAGCCAAGTGGGTTTGGGTCTAGCCGAGTGGGTTTGGGTCTAGCGGAGTGTTTTTGGGTCTAGCGGAGTGGGTTTGGGTCAAGCCGAGTGGGTTTGGGTCTAGCCGAGTGGGTTTGGGCCTAGCCGAGTGGGTTTGGGACTAGCCGAGTGGGTTTGGGCCTAGCCGAGTGGGTTTGGGCCTAGCCGAGTGGGTTTGGGTCTAGCCGAGTGGGTTTGGGTTTAGCCGAGTGGGTTTGGGTCTAGCCGAGTGGGTTTGGGTCTAGCCGAGTGGGTTTGGGTCTGGCCGAGTGGGTTTGGGTCTGGCCGAGTGGGTTTGGGTCTGGCCGAGTGGATTTGGGTCTAGCGGAGTGGGTTTGGGCCTAACGGAGTGGGTTTGGGTCTAGCGGAGTGGGTTTGGGTCTAGCCGAGTGGATTTGGGCCTAGCCGAGTGGGATTGGGTGTACCCGAGTGGGTTTGGGTCTAGCCGAGTGGGTTTGGGTCTAGCCGAGTGGGATTGGGTGCAGCCGAGTGGGTTTGGGTCTAGCCAAGTGGGTTTGGGTCTAGCTGAGTGGGTTTGGGTCTAGCCGAGTGGGTTTGGGTCTAGCCGAGTGGGTTTGAGTCTGGCCGAGTGGGTTTCTGTCTAGCCGAGTGGGTTTGGGTATGGCCAAGTGGGTTTGGGTCTAGCGGAGTGGGTTTGAGTCTAGCGGAGTGGGTTTGGATCTCGCCGAGTGGGTTTACATAGAAACATAGAAACATAGAAAATAGGTGCAGGAGTAGGCCATTCGGCCCTTCGAGCCTGCACCGCCATTCAATGTGATCATGGCTGATCATCCAACTCAGTATCCCGTACCTGCCTTCTCTCCATACCCCCTGATCCCTTTAGCCACAAGTGCCACATCTAACGCCCTCTTAAATATAGCCAATGAACTGGCCTCAACTACCTTCTGTGGCAGAGAATAGTAAGATTGAACGAGAACTTACCAGTTCGAAGGTTGATCTTTATTTTATGAGGAGTCGAAGTGAGGGATTTCGTGAAGAGCCCACCGGCGCGCATGCTCGACATACTTCAAAGTAGCGGCGTGGAGTCACAGAAACCAACAAAAGAAATGACTTTGCATAGTAAGATTGAAGTGACTAAGATTACCAGATGAAGGTGATTCAGGGTTGGGCGAGGAGGGCACGAAATCCCTCACTTCGACTCTCATAAAATAAAGATCAACCTTCGAACTGGTAAGTTCTCGTTCAATCTTACTATTTCATTTTGGAGTCACGTGAGTGTCTTCGTGAAGACTTCAAAGCTTCTGTGATTACACGCCCTGGACCACGTCCATGCTGACACACCACTACCAGGGATGGATGGGAGGAACAAACTTGCTCAACAGTTCATACTGCAAAACAAGAGCAGAGTTATTAATAACAAATCAAAAACCCCTCATGCGGGGACATCTCCACGTTCTTGACCTGCATTCAGCACGGCTTCTGCGAACTGTAGAGGAGCAGCAACAGGCTTGTTATAAAAACGCTGGAACACAGCTTCATTAGCCCATCCTGCTGTGGCGAGAATTTGGTCCATGGGCACCTCCATGACCCTCGCCGCTGACGTCGATGCAGCCCTGGTGGAATGAGACTTGAACACATTAGTGTCGATACCTGACTTACCCAAGACGACTCGAAGCCACCTGGATATCGTCTGGACTGTCACTCGATGATGAGGTCTCTTATGAGTGACAAGCAGGTATCTCTCCATTCCTCTGATGCGTGCCATCACCTTGACATAGTGGCGGATATGTGAGGCTAACATAGCCTAGCATCTGCGGGGTATGCCGGGAACTTCAGCTGCAGCCCTGTGCACCCAGGTGTATGCTGCTTTAGTAGCTCGTCAATGAAAAAGCCTACTTCTGTGGGGGTAGACGTCATTCTGTCGACACGAAGTTTGTGTAGTGTCTGTACCCTCTGAGCTGAAGTCAGCGCTAGTAACATCACCAGCTTCATGGTGAGTTGGTCCAGTTGGAGCCCTTCCATGGGTGACCACGTCCTGAGCAGGATTAATACGTCCCTGACATCCCAGGTGATATTATAGCGTGGTGTAGGCGGATTCATATTGAATATACCCCGCATGAGTCTGGACACTAGCCTGTTGGATCCTACCTCCAAACTGAGGTAGAATGATAGCGCACTTCTGGCGCTGTTGATGGCACTGTAACTTAAGTGTTCATCATGGTGCAACCCCGCGAGGAATTCCAGGACGTCGGTTATTGTCACGTCATCGTACGTGATGCGAGAGCGGCTGCAGTAGGCTTCCCACTTCTTAATATGCGAGCGGTATCTTCGCCTTGTGGACTCTCGACACGACGCCCCGATGGTATCCATGGTCCGAGCCGAGAGGCCGTATTGGACTAACGGCCTGTTCAGAACCTGCAAGCCAACAAATTTAAATTGCCATGGCAGGGATGTGGCTCCCCTGAGACAGGGTGAGTAACCAATTGTGGGCAACCCTTCAAAAGGACCCAAGGTTCGTTGAGCATGTCAAAGACCACCGGATACCAAGGCTGTGTGGGCCAGTCGGGTATAATAAGGATGCCCTTGGCAGCATCTGCCTGAATCTTTCGCAATACCCGACTGATGAGGCAAAACGGGGGGAAGGCATAGAAAAACCACTTCCCCCAGTCCAGCGAGAATGCATCTAGCGCTATAGCCCCAGGATCTGGTTCCCATGAAACGTAGGTTGGTACCTGGTGGTTCAACCGTGACGCAAAGAGGTCAATGTCCGGTTTACCAAATTTGGCTGTGACTTTAGAAAAAATCTCAGGATGCAACATCCATTCAATATTGTCATTAAATTTGCGTGACCTGGTGTCCGCCACAGTATTAAGGTCACTTGGCAAATAGGTAGCTGAAATCCAAATGTCTCTTTGAACACACCAGAGCCAAATTGAGTTAGCCAATTTGTCACACGAAACTGACCTGGTACCACCCATATGGTTTAAATATTCTACTGCTGTGGTGTTGTCTATTTGGAGACGGACATGTGCTCCAACAACCTTGGAACAATACGCATGAAGTCCGTGGAATGCTGCCAGCAACTCCAAATAGTTAATCCCTTGAGTTAACAACATCGTTGATTCAAGGGTGTCCCATCTGCCACCACAACTAGAGCAATTATTCGTGGCTCCCCAACCATTGGAGCTTGCATCAGTTTGCAAATATACCACCGGATTAGCCTCCCTAATAGGCTTGAATGAGCTGCTAATGTGACACACCCACCATTGCAACTCATTTATCGCTTCAGGCGGCAGCTGCATGGACCGATCATAATGACCAGCGTTCTGTTTTAACGCAGCAATTTTAGCTCTTTGCAAATTCTGATAATGCAAAGGTCCATATCGCGCTGCCGGAAACAAAGCTACCAGCTTCCCAATTATTGTAGCTAAGTGCCGAATCGATGGTATATTGGTGCGGATTAAATCTTGACACACCTGGGTAACCTCCTCAATCTTGTTAATTGGGATGGTAACCCTCATGCTTCTAGAGTTCACCGTGAACCCTACGTAATTAATCACCTGGGCAGGGTAGAACTTTGATTTCTCTGGATGGACAATAAACCCCAATTGTTGAAATATATCGACAGCAGCTGCAACACCCTGTTCAGCCAATTCCAGGGTGTGGCCCACAATTAAGATATCATCTAAATAGGCCATAACTATATGGTGTCGTTGTCTCAAATAAGCCATAATTGGCTTCACTAATTTAGTGAACAATCTAGGGCTGTGGTGAGCCCATTAGGCAAAGCCTTGTACTGCCAGAGTTGCCCCATCCAGATGAATTTCAAAAACCTTCTGTCACATTTCTGGATGGATACGGAATAATATGCGTCTTTTAAATCGATGCATGCCATAAAGCAACCATGAGAAATCAATGATTTGGTTGTTTCAACGTATCCATTTTAAAATGAGTATATGTTACAAAAGAATTCAAACGGGTTAGATCAATAATGACACGACAACCTCCATCCTTCTTAGGTCTGGTGAATATTTTCGAAACAAATTCAACTGGCTCATGCACCACTCTCTCAATCACTCCTTTGTGCTCAAGACTTAACAGTTCATTATAGCCGGCTGCCTGTTCTGCAGCAGATAATTTAAACGTTCGAGCGGGCATGTGCTGGGATGGAGGAATATCGCCATTAATAAACTCAATTTTATGCCCCTGAATATTCTGCAACACATACTTGTCACCAGTAAAATTACCCCATGCACCCAAAAACAACCGAAGGCGACCACCAACATGTGAAGTTAAACAAAGAGAAAGAGAGAACCAGACCCCCTCACCCCCGTGGTTACCGGCGGTCCGAGACATGCGTGGGTGGACGTGGAGGTGCTGGGTTGGCTTGAGGGCGCGGCGTCTTCGTTTTCCACCAGGGTCTCTGCCGACGCTGTCTTAAAAAAGACCCCTGGTGCTGGGTCTGATGTTGCTGTCGTTGTGGAGCTTGAGGGTGGGTCCTCATCGAGGTACTAGCAGACCCTCGTGATCGAATGTATGGAGACTTTGAGCCTGACGGTGCGGGGGCACTCTGAGAGCGCATGATCCCCACCATTTTGGCTGGTTTGTCAAGCTCTTTGACTCTCTTCGAGAGGCCCTCCCCAAAGAGCTGACGGGGCGGGGGCGGCGGCGGTGGTTTGTACAATCCTGCAGACTTCGGATTGAGCGCTGGGCGGATGCTGGTTTTGCGAAACCCGTTGATTTCGTGCTGGGTCGCGCACAGGAGGGCCAGAGCATCTTCCTGGTCCAAATTCAGTTCGTCCCCGTCCACCGACCGCGCAAAGGCGGTAATACCGGCCGTGAGGAGCTTCAGGATCCGCTGCAATTTTACCTCTTGTTGACGGATAGCCGCACTGATGTTGCCCCATATCGGCGTATTGACCACAGGCACGTTGAGGGAGTTGCAATTGGATGGAGCCTTGTGACGGCTCATTGCCTGAATGAGGACTTCTTCCTGTAGTTGCTGGTTGTTAAGAAAGTCCACAGTGGCTGCCAGCTTTGCGTTTAAAGGAAGTCCAGATGAATGTGGGGCCGCAATTTGGTCGCCACATCCAGAAGATCCTCCGCTGGCACCTCCAACGGAGGTGATATGGAATCCACCAAAACCTCCTCCTCCTGCTGCTCCAGGCTGATGGTAGAGGCTGGTGACGACGCCCTGTGCCTGTTGCTGCCCTGCTCTAGTTGACGTTGAAGCAGGAGCTCCAGCAGCCGCTCCATACGGTCAATACGCCCTTCACCCTGAACACTCAGGTGGTCGGAGTCCTCCGGCTCTGAAAAGAAACCGGGCTCCTATCATCGGCCCGCACCTCATCGAGGCCCTGCCGGTGCCGGTAGTTGTCGCTAACAGCCGCCGAGGCGAAACTGCGCGATTCCCGCGCGGGCGTGTTCAACCGCCTCCGTTTAGCGGGAGCTGAAGTAGCTGCCACTAAGGGCACTTGCGGCGTGGTGTCGGCACCAGCCGAAGCATGGCTGCCTGAAGCCCGCGCAAGCTTGCCGGCTGCCCACATCGTGGACTTGGGCCTAGCCGAGTGGGTTTGGGTCTAGCGGAGTGGGTTTGGGTCTGGCCGAGTGGGTTTAGGTCTAGCCAAGTGGGTTTGGGTCTCGCCGAGTGGGTTTGGGTCTAGCCGAGTGGGTTTGGGTCTAGACGAGTGGGTTTGGGGCTAGCCAAGTGGGTTTGGGTCTAGCCGAGTGGGTTTGGGTCTAGCGGAATGGTTTGGGTCTAGCGGAGTGGGTTTGGGTCTAGCCGTGTGGGTTTGGGTCTAGCGGAGTGGGTTTGAGTCTAGCGGAATGGTTTGGCTCTAGCGGAGTGGGTTTGGGTCTAGCCGAGTGGGTTTGGGACTAGCCGAGTGGGTTTGGGACTAGCCGAGTGGGTTTGGGTCTAGCCAAGTTGGTTTGGGTCTAGCGGAGTGGGTTTGGGTCTAGCGGAGTGGGTTTGGGTCTAGCGGAGTGGGTTTGGGTCTATCGGAGTGGGTTTGGGTCTAGCGGAGTGGGTTTGGGTCCAGCGGAGTGGGTTTGGGTCTAGCGGACTGGGTTTGGGTCTAGCGGAGTGGGTTTGGGTCTAGCAGAGTGGGTTTGGTTCTAGCCGAGTGGATTTGGGTCTAGCCGAGTGGGTTTGTGTCTAGCCGAATGGGTTAGGGTCTAGCCAAGGTTGTTTGCGTCCAGCCGAGTGGGTTTGGGTCTAGCCGAGTGGGTTTGGGTCTAGCCGAGTGGGTTTGGGTCTAGCCGAGTGGGTTTGGGTCCAGCCGAGTGGGTTTGGGTCTAGCCGAGTGTGTTTGGGTCTAGCCGAGTGGGTTTGGGTGTAGCGGAGTGGGTTTGGGTGTAGCGGAGTGGGTTTGGGTCTAGCGGAGTGGGTTTGGGTCTCGCCGAGTGGGTTTGGGTCTAGCCGAGTAGGTTTGGGTCTAGCCGAGTGGGTTTGGGCCTGGCCGAGTGGGTTTGGGCCTAGCCGAGTGGGTTTGGGTCTAGCGGAGTGGGTTTGGGTCTAGCCGAGTGGGTTTGGGTCTAGCCGAGTGGGTTTGGGTCTAGCCGAGTGGGTTTGGGCCTAGCCGAGTGGGTTTGGGTCTAGCCGAGTGGGTTTGAGTCTAGCCGAGTGGGTTTAGGTTTATCCGAGTGGGTTTGGGTGTAGCCGAGTGGGTTTGGGTGTAGCCGAGTGTGTTTGAGACTAGCCGAGTGGGTTTGGCTCAAGCCGATTGGGTTTGTGTCTAGCCGAGTGGGTTTGGGTGTAGCCGAGTGGGATTGGGTGTAGCGGAGTGGGTTTGGGTCTAGCGGAGTGGGTTTGGGTCTAGCGGAGTGGGTTTGGGTCTAGTCGAGTGGGTTTGGGTCTAGCCGAGTGGGTTTGGGTCTAGCCGAGTGGGTTTGGGTCGAGCCGAGTGGGTTTGGGTCTAGCCGAGTGGGTTTGGGTCTAGCCGAGTGGGTTTGGGTCTAGCCGAGTGGGTTTGGGTCTAGCCGAGTGGGTTTGGGTCTAGCGGAGTGGGTTTGGGTCTAGCGGAGTGGGTTTGGGTCTAGCGGAGTGGGTTTGGGTCTAGCGGAGTGGGTTTGGGTCTAGAGGACTGGGTTTGGGTCTGGCATTGTGGGTTTGGGTCTGGCGGAGTGGGTTTGGATCTAACGGAGTGGGTTTGGGTCTAGCGGACTGGGTTTGGGTCTAGCGGAATGGGTTTGGGTCTGGCGGATTGGGTTTGCGTCTAGCGGAGTGGGTTTGGGTCTAGCGGAGTGAGTTTGGGTCCAGCGGAGTGGGTTTGGGTCTAGCCGAGTGGGTTTGGGTGTAGCCCAGTGGGTTTGGGTCTAGCCCAGTGGGTTTGGGTCTAGCCCAGTGGGTTTGGGTCTAGCTGAGTGGGTTTGGGTCTAGCGGAGTGGGTTTGGGTCTAGCGGAGTGGGTTTGGATCTAGCCGAGTGGGTTTGGGTCTAGCCGAGTGGGTTTGGGTCTAGCCGAGTGGGTTTGGGCCTAGCCGAGTGGGTTTGAGTCTAGCCGAGTGGGTTTGAGTCTAGCCGAGTGGGTTTAGGTCTATCCGAGTGGGTTTAGGTGTAGCCGAGTGGGTTTGGGTGTAGCCGAGTGTGTTTGAGTCTAGCCGAGTGGGTTTGGCTCAAGCCGAGTGGGTTTGTTTCTAGCCGAGTGGGTTTGGGTGTAGCCGAGTGGGTTTGGGTGTAGCGGAGTGGGTTTGGGTCTAGCGGAGCGGGTTTGGGTCTAGCCGAGTGGGCTTGGTTCTAGCCGAGTGTGTTTGGGTCTAGCCGAGTGGGTTTGGGTCTAGCCGAGTGGGTTTGGGTCTAGCCGAGTGGGTTTGGGTCCAGCCGAGTGGGTTTGGGTCTAGCGGAGTGGGTTTGGGTCTAGCGGAGTGGGTTTGAGTCTAGCCGAGTGGGTTTGGCTCTAGCGGACTGGGTTTGTGTCTAGCGTTGTGGGTTTGGTTCTAGCGGAGTGGGTTTGGGTGTAGCGGAGTGGGTTTGGGTCTAGCGGACTGGGTTTGGGTCTAGCGGACTGGGTTTGGGTCTAGCGGATTGGGTTTGGGTCTAGCGGAGTGGGTTTGGGTCTAGCCGATTGGGTTTGGGTCTAGCCGAGTGGGTTTGGGTCCAGCCGAGTGGGTTTGGGTCTAGCGGAGTGGGTATGGGTCTAGCGGAGTGGGTTTGGGTCTAGCGGAGTGGGTTTGGGTCAAGCGGAGTGGGTTTGAGTCTAGCCGAGTGGGTTTGGCTCTAGCGGACTGGGTTTGTGTCTAGCGTTGTGGGTTTGGTTCTAGCGGAGTGGGTTTGGGTGTAGCGGAGTGGGTTTGGGTCTAGCGGACTGGGTTTGGGTCTAGCGGACTGGGTTTGGGTCTAGCGGATTGGGTTTGGGTCTAGCGGAGTGGGTTTGGGTCTAGCCGATTGGGTTTGGGTCTAGCCGAGTGGGTTTGGGTCCAGCCGAGTGGGTTTGGGTCTAGCGGAGTGGGTTTGGGTCTAGCGGAGTGGGTTTGGGTCTAGCGGAGTGGGTTTGGGTCAAGCGGAGTGGGTTTGGGTCTAGCGGAGTGGGTTTGGGTCTAGCGGAGTGGGTTTGGGTCTAGCGGAGTGAGTTTGGGTCTAGCGGAGTGGGTTTGGGTCTAGCGGAGTGGGTTTGGGTCTAGCGGAGTGGGTTTGGGTCTAGCGGAGTGGGTTTGGGTCTAGCCGAGTGGGTTGGGGTCTAGCCGAGTGGGTTGGGGTCTAGCCGAGTGGGTTGGGGTCTAGCCGAGTGGGTTTGGGGCTAGCCGAGTGGGTTTGGGCCTAGCCGAGTGCGTTTGGGCCTAGCCGAGTGGGTTTGGGTCTCGCCGAGTGGGTTTGGGTGTTGCCGAGTGGGTTTGGGTCTAGCGGAGTGGGTTTTGGTCTAGCGGAGTGGGTTTGGGTCTAGCGGAGTGGGTTTGGGTCTTGCGGAGTGGGTTTGGGTCTAGCGGAGTGGATTTCGGTCCAGCGGACTGGGTTTGGGTCTAGCGTTGTGGGTTTGGGTCTAGCGGAGTGGGTTTGGGTCTAACGGAGTGGGTTTGGGTCTAGCGGACTGGGTTTGGGTCTAGCGGAGTGGGTTTGGGTCTAGCGCAGTGGGTTTGGGTCTAGCGCAGTGGGTTTGGGTCTAGCGCAGTGGGTTTGGGTCTAGCGGAGTGGGTTTGGGTCTAGCGGAGTGGGTTTGGGTCTAGCGGAGTGGGTTTGGGTCTAGCGGAGTGGGTTTGGGGCAAGCGGAGTGGGTTGGGGTCTAGCCGAGTGGGTTGGGGTCTAGCCGAGTGGGTTTGGGTCTAGCCGAGTGGGTTTGGGGCTAGCCGAGTGGGTTTGGGCCTAGCCGAGTGTGTTTGGGTCTAGCCGTGTGGGTTTGGGTCTAGCCGAGTGGGTTTGAGTCTAGCCGAGTGGGTTTAGGTCTATCCGAGTGGGTTTAGGTGTAGACGAGTGTGTTTGGGTGTAGCCGAGTGTGTTTGAGTCTAGCCGAGTGGGTTTGAGTCTAGCCGAGTGGGTTTAGGTCTATCCGAGTGGGTTTGGGTGTAGCCGAGTGGGTTTGGGTGTAGCCGAGTGTGTTTGAGTCTAGCCGAGTGGGTTTGGCTCAAGCCGAGTGGGTTTGTGTCTAGCCGAGTGGGTTTGGGTGTAGCAGAGTGGGTTTGGGTCTAGCGGAGTGGGTTTGGGTCTAGCCGAGTGGGTTTGGGTCTAGCCGAGTGTGTTTGGGTCTAGCCGAGTGGGTTTGGGTCTAGCCGAGTGGGTTTGTGTCTAGCGGAGTGGGTTTGGGTCCAGCCGAGTGGGTTTGTGTCTAGCGGAGTGGGTTTGGGTCTAGCGGAGTGGGTTTGGGTCTAGCGGAGTGGGTCTGGGTCTAGCGGAGTGGGTTTGGTTCTAGCGGAGTGGGTTTGGGTGTATCGGAGTGGGTTTGGGTCTAGCGGACTGGGTTTGGGTCTAGCGGACTGGGTTTGGGTCTAGCAGATTGGGTTTGGGTCTAGCGGAGTGGGTTTGGGCCTAGCCGAGTGGGTTTGGGTCTAGCCGAGTGGGTTTGGGCCTAGCCGAGTGGGTTTGGGCCTAGCCGAGTGGGTTTGGGTCTAGCCGAGTGGGTTTGGGTCTAGCCGAGTGGGTTTGGGTCTGGCCGAGTGGGTTTGGGTCTGGCCGGGTGGGTTTGGGTCTGGCCGAGTGGATTTGGGTCGCGCCGAGTGGGTTTGGGTCTAGCCGAGTGGGTTTGGGTCTAGCCGAGTGGGTTTGGGTCTAGCCGAGTGGGTTTGGGTCTAGCCGAGTGGGTTTGGGTCTAGCCGAGTGGGTTTGGGTCTAGCCGAGTGGGTTTGGGTCTAGCCGAGTGGGCTTGGGTCTAGCCGAGTGGGTTTGGGTCTAGCCCAGTGGGTTGGGGTCTAGCCGAGTGGGTTTGGGTCTATTCGAGTGGGTTTTGGTCTAGCCGAGTGGGTTTGGGTCTAGCCGAGTGGGTTTGGGCCTAGCCAAGTGGGTTTGGGTCTAGCCGAGTGGGTTTGGGTCTAGCGGAGTGTTTTTGGGTCTAGCGGAGTGGGTTTGGGTCAAGCCGAGTGGGTTTGGGTCTAGCCGAGTGGGTTTGGGCCTAGCCGAGTGGGTTTGGGTCTAGCCGAGTGGGTTTGGGCCTAGCCGAGTGGGTTTGGGCCTAGCCGAGTGGGTTTGGGTCTAGCCGAGTGGGTTTGGGTTTAGCCGAGTGGGTTAGGGTCTAGCCGAGTGGGTTTGGGTCTAGCCGAGTGGGTTTGGGTCTGGCCGAGTGGGTTTGGGTCTGGCCGAGTGGGTTTGGGTCTGGCCGAGTGGATTTGGGTCTAGCGGAGTGGGTTTGGGTCTAACGGAGTGGGTTTGGGTCTAGCGGAGTGGGTTTGGGTCTAGCCGAGTGGATTTGGGCCTAGCCGAGTGGGATTGGGTGTAGCCGAGTGGGTTTGGGTCTAGCCGAGTGGGTTTGGGTCTAGCCGAGTGGGATTGGGTGCAGCCGAGTGGGTTTGGGTCTAGCCAAGTGGGTTTGGGTCTAGCTGAGTGGGTTTGGGTCTAGCCGAGTGGGTTTGGGTCTAGCCGAGTGGGTTTGAGTCTGGCCGAGTGGGTTTCGGTCTAGCCGAGTGGGTTTGGGTATGGCCAAGTGGGTTTGGGTCTAGCGGAGTGGGTTTGAGTCTAGCGGAGTGGGTTTGGATCTCGCCGAGTGGTTTACATAGAAACATAGAAACATAGAAAATAGGTGCAGGAGTAGGCCATTCGGCCCTTCGAGCCTGCACCGCCATTCAATGTGATCATGGCTGATCATCCAACTCAGTATCCCGTACCTGCCTTCTCTCCATACCCCCTGATCCTTTTAGCCACAAGTGCCACATCTAACGCCCTCTTAAATATAGCCAATGAACTGGCCTCAACTACCTTCTGTGGCAGAGAATAGTAAGATTGAACGAGAACTTACCAGTTCGAAGGTTGATCTTTATTTTATGAGGAGTCGAAGTGAGGGATTTCGTGAAGAGCCCACCGGCGCGCATGCTCGACAGACTTCAAAGTAGCGGCGTGGAGTCACAGAAACCAACAAAAGAAATGACTTTGCATAGTAAGATTGAAGTGACTAAGATTACCAGATGAAGGTGATTGAGGGTTGGGCGAGGAGGGCACGAAATCCCTCACTTCGACTCTCATAAAATAAAGATCAACCTTCGAACTGGTAAGTTCTCGTTCAATCTTACTATTTCATTTTGGAGTCACGTGAGTGTCTTCGTGAAGACTTCAAAGCTTCTGTGATTACACGCCCTGGACCACGTCCATGCTGACACACCACTACCAGGGATGGATGGGAGGAACAAACTTGCTCAACAGTTCATACTGCAAAACAAGAGCAGAGTTATTAATAACAAATCAAAAACCCCTCATGCGGGGACATCTCCACGTTCTTGACCTGCATTCAGCACGGCTTCTGCGAACTGTAGAGGAGCAGCAACAGGCTTGTTATAAAAACGCTGGAACACAGCTTCATTAGCCCATCCTGCTGTGGCGAGAATTTGGTCCATGGGCACCTCCATGACCCTCGCCGCTGACGTCGATGCAGCCCTGGTGGAATGAGACTTGAACACATTAGTGTCGATACCTGACTTACCCAAGACGACTCGAAGCCACCTGGATATCGTCTGGACTGTCACTCGATGATGAGGTCTCTTATGAGTGACAAGCAGGTATCTCTCCATTCCTCTGATGCGTGCCATCACCTTGACATAGTGGCGGATATGTGAGGCTAACATAGCCTAGCATCTGCGGGGTATGCCGGGAACTTCAGCTGCAGCCCTGTGCACCCAGGTCTATGCTGCTTTAGTAGCTCGTCAATGAAAAAGACTACTTCTGTGGGGGTAGACGTCATTCTGTCGACACGAAGTTTGTGTAGTGTCTGTACCCTCTGAGCTGAAGTCAGCGCTAGTAACATCACCAGCTTCATGGTGAGTTGGTCCAGTTGGAGCCCTTCCATGGGTGACCACGTCCTGAGCAGGATTAATACGTCCCTGACATCCCAGGTGATATTATAGCGTGGTGTAGGCGGATTCATATTGAATATACCCCGCATGAGTCTGGACACTAGCCTGTTGGATCCTACCTCCAAACTGAGGTAGAATGATAGCGCACTTCTGGCGCTGTTGATGGCACTGTAACTTAAGTGTTCATCATGGTGCAACCCCGCGAGGAATTCCAGGACGTCGGTTATTGTCACGTCATCGTACGTGATGCGAGAGCGGCTGCAGTAGGCTTCCCACTTCTTAATATGCGAGCGGTATCTTCGCCTTGTGGACTCTCGACACGACGCCCCGATGGTATCCATGGTCCGAGCCGAGAGGCCGTATTGGACTAACGGCCTGTTCAGAACCTGCAAGCCAACAAATTTAAATTGCCATGGCAGGGATGTGGCTCCCCTGAGACAGGGTGAGTAACCAATTGTGGGCAACCCTTCAAAAGGACCCAAGGTTCGTTGAGCATGTCAAAGACCACCGGATACCAAGGCTGTGTGGGCCAGTCGGGTATAATAAGGATGCCCTTGGCAGCATCTGCCTGAATCTTTCGCAATACCCGACTGATGAGGCAAAACGGGGGGAAGGCATAGAAAAACCACTTCCCCCAGTCCAGCGAGAATGCATCTAGCGCTATAGCCCCAGGATCTGGTTCCCATGAAACGTAGGTTGGTACCTGATGGTTCAACCGTGACGCAAAGAGGTCAATGTCCGGTTTACCAAATTTGGCTGTGACTTTAGAAAAAATCTCAGGATGCAACATCCATTCAATATTGTCATTAAATTTGCGTGACCTGGTGTCCGCCACAGTATTAAGGTCACTTGGCAAATAGGTAGCTGAAATCCAAATGTCTCTTTGAACACACCAGAGCCAAATTGAGTTAGCCAATTTGTCACACGAAACTGACCTGGTACCACCCATATGGTTTAAATATTCTACTGCTGTGGTGTTGTCTATTTGGAGACGGACATGTGCTCCAACAACCTTGGAACAATACGCATGAAGTCCGTGGAATGCTGCCAGCAACTCCAAATAGTTAATCCCTTGAGTTAACAACATCGTTGATTCAAGGGTGTCCCATCTGCCACCACAACTAGAGCAATTATTCGTGGCTCCCCAACCATTGGAGCTTGCATCAGTTTGCAAATATACCACCGGATTAGCCTCCCTAATAGGCTTGAATGAGCTTCTAATGTGACACACCCACCATTGCAACTCATTTATCGCTTCAGGCGGCAGCTGCATGGACCGATCATAATGACCAGCGTTCTGTTTTAACGCAGCAATTTTAGCTCTTTGCAAATTCTGATAATGCAAAGGTCCATATCGCGCTGCCGGAAACAAAGCTACCAGCTTCCCAATTATTGTAGCTAAGTGCCGAATCGATGGTATATTGGTGCGGATTAAATCTTGACACACCTGGGTAACCTCCTCAATCTTGTTAATTGGAATGGTAACCCTCATGCTTCTAGAGTTCACCGTGAACCCTACGTAATTAATCACCTGGGCAGGGTAGAACTTTGATTTCTCTGGATGGACAATAAACCCCAATTGTTGAAATATATCGACAGCAGCTGCAACACCCTGTTCAGCCAATTCCAGGGTGTGGCCCACAATTAAGATATCATCTAAATAGGCCATAACTATATGGTGTCGTTGTCTCAAATAAGCCATAATTGGCTTCACTAATTTAGTGAACAATCTAGGGCTGTGGTGAGCCCATTAGGCAAAGTCTTGTACTGCCAGAGTTGCCCCATCCAGATGAATTTCAAAAACCTTCTGTCACATTTCTGGATGGATACGGAATAATATGCGTCTTTTAAATCGATGCATGCCATAAAGCAACCATGAGAAATCAATGATTTGGTTGTTTCAACGTATCCATTTTAAAATGAGTATATGTTACAAAAGAATTCAAACGGGTTAGATCAATAATGACACGACAACCTCCATCCTTCTTAGGTCTGGTGAATATGTTCGAAACAAATTCAACTGGCTCATGCACCACTCTCTCAATCACTCCTTTGTGCTCAAGACTTAACAGTTCATTATAGCCGGCTGCCTGTTCTGCAGCAGATAATTTAAACGTTCGAGCGGGCATGTGCTGGGATGGAGGAATGTCGCCATTAATAAACTCAATTTTATGCCCCTGAATATTCTGCAACACATACTTGTCACCAGTAAAATTACCCCATGCACCCAAAAACAACCGAAGGCGACCACCAACATGTGAAGTTAAACAAAGAGAAAGAGAGAACCAGACCCCCTCACCCCCGTGGTTACCGGCGGTCCGAGACATGCGTGGGTGGACGTGGAGGTGCTGGGTTGGCTTGAGGGCGCGGCGTCTTCGTTTTCCACCAGGGTCTCTGCCGACGCTGTCCTAAAAAAGACCCCTGGTGCTGGGTCTGATGTTGCTGTCGTTGTGGAGCTTGAGGGTGGGTCCTCATCGAGGTACTAGCAGACCCTCGTGATCGAATGTATGGAGACTTTGAGCCTGACGGTGCGGGGGCACTCTGAGAGCGCATGATCCCCACCATTTTGGCTGGTTTGTCAAGCTCTTTGACTCTCTTCGAGAGGCCCTCCCCAAAGAGCTGACGGGGCGGGGGCGGCGGCGGTGGTTTGTACAATCCTGCAGACTTCGGATTGAGCGCTGGGCGGATGCTGGTTTTGCGAAACCCGTTGATTTCGTGCTGGGTCGCGCACAGGAGGGCCAGAGCATCTTCCTGGTCCAAATTCAGTTCGTCCCCGTCCACCGACCGCGCAAAGGCGGTAATACCGGCCGTGAGGAGCTTCAGGATCCGCTGCAATTTTACCTCTTGTTGACGGATAGCCGCACTGATGTTGTCCCATATCGGCGTATTGACCACAGGCACGTTGAGGGAGTTGCAATTGGATGGAGCCTTGTGACGGCTCATTGACTGAATGAGGACTTCTTCCTGTAGTTGCTGGTTGTTAAGAAAGTCCACAGTGGCTGCCAGCTTTGCGTTTAAAGGAAGTCCAGATGAATGTGGGGCCGCAATTTGGTCGCCACATCCAGAAGATCCTCCGCTGGCACCTCCAACGGAGGTGATATGGAATCCACCAAAACCTCCTCCTCCTGCTGCTCCAGGCTGATGGTAGAGGCTGGTGACGACGCCCTGTGCCTGTTGCTGCCCTGCTCTAGTTGACGTTGAAGCAGGAGCTCCAGCAGCCGCTCCATACGGTCAATACGCCCTTCACCCTGAACACTCAGGTGGTCGGAGTCAACTTTCGGTGCCGGTAGTTGTCGCTAACAGCCGCCGAGGCGAAACTGCGCGATTCCCGCGCGGGCGTGTTCAACCGCCTCCGTTTAGCGGGAGCTGAAGCCGCTGCCACTAAGGGCACTTGCGGCGTGGTGTCGGCACCAGCCGAAGCATGGCTGCCTGAAGCCCGCGCAGACTTGCCGGCTGCCCACATCGTGGACTATGCCGACGCATGGTCTCGCCCACCCATCCATGGGGGGCTCGGCGACCGCGACGAGACCCGACTCAACCGACCCGTCCCGGCGTCGAGAGTCGGGGTGTTCCGGCTGGACCTCACAGCCGCCCCGGGTCTCGCCCTGGAACCTGACCGCTCCTCCGTGTCAGGCAATGCCTTAGCCCTGGCAGGGTTTGGCTTCGGGGCTGCTGCCCTTCCCCTACTCTGAGGACTGAGTGGAACTGGCCGTGCAGCCGCACGCACCCAGCTCGAGGTCGCCAGCGAGCCCGCTGACGACCTGACTGCCATGGCAGGGTCCCCCTGCTCTGGCGGCACACCACACTCCTCCTCGTCGAACTCGTCCGAGCTGTGGTGTGCTGGCGGATCTGGACCTGTAAACACAGGGCTTACCCACATCTCCGCCTGAGTCCCGGCCTGCGTTGCAGGTACTGCCGATGGTAAAGGCCCCGGAACTGTTGACCGGCGAACTCGTCCTGACGTCCTCCGGCCCTTGACTCCGAAATGAAATTCCAGAGACTCACGACTCTCTGTGTAAAGAATGTTTTCCTCATTTCGGTCCTAAAGGAATTACCCCTTATCCTTAGACTGTTTGGGTCTAACGGAGTGGGTTTGGGTCTAGCGGACTGGGTTTGGGTCTTACGGAGTGGGTTTGGGTCTAGTGGATTGGGTTTGGGCCTAGCGGAGTGGGTTTGGGTCTAGCCGAGTGGGTTTGGGTCCAGCCGAGTGGGTTTGGTTCTAGCCGAGTGGGTTTGGGTCTAGCCGAGTGGGTTTGGGTCTAGCGGAGTGGGTTTGGGTCTAGCCGAGTGGATTTGGGTCTAGCCGAGTGGGTTTGTGTCTAGCTGAATGGGTTATGGTCTAGCCGAGGTTGTTTGGGTCTCGCCGAGTGGGTTTGGGTCTGGCCGAGTGGGTTTAGGTCTAGCCAAGTGGGTTTGGGTCTAGCCAAGTGGGTTTGGGTCTAGCCGAGTGGGTTTGGGTCTAGCCGAGTGGGTTTGGGTGTAGCCGAGTGGGTTTGGGTCTAGCCGAGTGGGTTTGCGTCTAGCGGAGTGGGTTTGGGTCTAGCGGAGTAGGTTTGGGTCTCGCCGAGTGGGTTTGGGTCTAGCCGAGTGGGTTTGGGTCTAGCCAGGTGAGTTTGGGTCTAGACGAGTGGGTTTGGGTCTAGCCGAGTGGGTTTGGGTCTAGACGAGTGGGTTTGGGGCTAGCCAAGTGGGTTTGGGTCTAGCCGAGTGGGTTTGGGTCTAGCGGAATGGTTTGGGTCTAGCGGAGTGGGTTTGGGTCTAGCCGTGTGGGTTTGGGTCTAGCGGAGTGGGTTTGAGTCTAGCGGAATGGTTTGGCTCTAGCGGAGTGGGTTTGGGTCAAGCCGAGTGGGTTTGGGACTAGCCGAGTGGGTTTGGGACTAGCCGAGTGGGTTTGGGTCTAGCCAAGTTGGTTTGGGTCTAGCGGAGTGGGTTTGGGTCTAGCGGAGTGGGTTTGGGTCTAGCGGAGTGGGTTTGGGTCTATCGGAGTGGGTTTGGGTCTAGCGGAGTGGGTTTGGGTCTAGCGGAGTGGGTTTGGGTCTAGCGGACTGGGTTTGGGTCTAGCGGAGTGGGTTTGGGTCTAGCAGAGTGGGTTTGGTTCTAGCCGAGTGGATTTGGGTCTAGCCGAGTGGGTTTGTGTCTAGCCGAATGGGTTAGGGTCTAGCCAAGGTTGTTTGCGTCCAGCCGAGTGGGTTTGGGTCTAGCCGAGTGGGTTTGGGTCTAGCCGAGTGGGTTTGGGTCTAGCCGAGTGGGTTTGGGTCCAGCCGAGTGGGTTTGGGTCTAGCCGAGTGTGTTTGGGTCTAGCCGAGTGGGTTTGGGTGTAGCGGAGTGGGTTTGGGTGTAGCGGAGTGGGTTTGGGTCTAGCGGAGTGGCTTTGGGTCTCGCCGAGTGGGTTTGGGTCTAGCCGAGTAGGTTTGGGTCTAGCCGAGTGGGTTTGGGCCTGGCCGAGTGGGTTTGGGCCTAGCCGAGTGGGTTTGGGTCTAGCGGAGTGGGTTTGGGTCTAGCCGAGTGGGTTTGGGTCTAGCCGAGTGGGTTTGGGTCTAGCCGAGTGGGTTTGGGCCTAGCCGAGTGGGTTTGGGTCTAGCCGAGTGGGTTTGAGTCTAGCCGAGTGGGTTTAGGATTATCCGAGTGGGTTTGGGTGTAGCCGAGTGGGTTTGGGTGTAGCCGAGTGTGTTTGAGACTAGCCGAGTGGGTTTGGCTCAAGCCGATTGGGTTTGTGTCTAGCCGAGTGGGTTTGGGTGTAGCGGAGTGGGTTGGGTGTAGCGGAGTGGGTTTGGGTCTAGCGGAGTGGGTTTGGGTCTAGCGGAGTGGGTTTGGGTCTAGCCGAGTGGGTTTGGGTCTAGCCGAGTGGGTTTGGGTCTAGCCGAGTGGGTTTGGGTCGAGCCGAGTGGGTTTGGGTCTAGCCGAGTGGGTTTGGGTCTAGCCGAGTGGGTTTGGGTCTAGCCGAGTGGGTTTGGGTCTAGCCGAGTGGGTTTGGGTCTAGCGGAGTGGGTTTGGGTCTAGCGGAGTGGGTTTGGGTCTAGCGGAGTGGGTTTGGGTCTAGCGGAGTGGGTTTGGGTCTAGAGGACTGGGTTTGGGTCTAGCATTGTGGGTTTGGGTCTGGCGGAGTGGGTTTGGATCTAACGGAGTGGGTTTGGGTCTAGCGGACTGGGTTTGGGTCTAGCGGAATGGGTTTGGGTCTGGCGGATTGGGTTTGCGTCTAGCGGAGTGGGTTTGGGTCTAGCGGAGTGAGTTTGGGTCCAGCGGAGTGGGTTTGGGTCTAGCCGAGTGGGTTTGGGTGTAGCCGAGTGGGTTTGGGTCTAGCCGAGTGGGTTTGGGTCTAGCCGAGTGGGTTTGGGTCTAGCCGAGTGGGTTTGGGTCTAGCCGAGTGGGTTTGGGTCTAGCCGAGTGGGTTTGGGTCTAGCCCAGTGGGTTTGGGTCTAGCCCAGTGGGTTTGGGTCTAGCTGAGTGGGTTTGGGTCTAGCGGAGTGGGTTTGGGTCTAGCAGAGTGGGTTTGGATCTAGCCGAGTGGGTTTGGGTCTAGCCGAGTGGGTTTGGGTCTAGCCGAGTGGGTTTGGGCCTAGCCGAGTGGGTTTGAGTCTAGCCGAGTGGGTTTGTGTCTAGCCGAATGGGTTAGGGTCTAGCCAAGGTTGTTTGCGTCCAGCCGAGTGGGTTTGGGTCTAGCCGAGTGGGTTTGGGTCTAGCCGAGTGGGTTTGGGTCTAGCCGAGTGGGTTTGGGTCCAGCCGAGTGGGTTTGGGTCTAGCCGAGTGTGTTTGGGTCTAGCCGAGTGGGTTTGGGTGTAGCGGAGTGGGTTTGGGTGTAGCGGAGTGGGTTTGGGTCTAGCGGAGTGGGTTTGGGTCTCGCCGAGTGGGTTTGGGTCTAGCCGAGTAGGTTTGGGTCTAGCCGAGTGGGTTTGGGCCTGGCCGAGTGGGTTTGGGCCTGGCCGAGTGGGTTTGGGCCTAGCCGAGTGGGTTTGGGTCTAGTGGAGTGGGTTTGGGTCTAGCCGAGTGGGTTTGGGTCTAGCCGAGTGGGTTTGGGTCTAGCCGAGTGGGTTTGGGCCTAGCCGAGTGGGTTTGGGTCTAGCCGAGTGGGTTTGAGTCTAGCCGAGTGGGTTTAGGTTTATCCGAGTGGGTTTGGGTGTAGCCGGGTGGGTTTGGGTGTAGCCGAGTGTGTTTGAGACTAGCCGAGTGGGTTTGGCTCAAGCCGATTGGGTTTGTGTCTAGCCGAGTGGGTTTGGGTGTAGCGGAGTGGGTTTGGGTCTAGCCGAGTGGGTTTGGGTCTAGCGGAGTGGGTTTGGGTCTAGCCCAGTGGGTTTGGGTCTAGCCGAGTGGGTTTGGGTCGAGCCGAGTGGGTTTGCGTCTAGCAGAGTGGGTTTGGATCTAGCCGAGTGGGTTTGGGTCTAGCCGAGTGGGTTTGGGTCTAGCCGAGTGGGTTTGGGCCTAGCCGAGTGGGTTTGAGTCTAGCCGAGTGGGTTTGGGTCTAGCCGAGTGGGTTTGGGTCTAGCCGAGTGGGTTTGGGTCTAGCCGAGTGGGTTTGGGTGTAGCCGAGTGTGTTTGAGTCTAGCCGAGTGGGTTTGGCTCAAGCCGAGTGGGTTTGTTTCTAGCCGAGTGGGTTTGGGTGTAGCCGAGTGGGTTTGGGTGTAGCGGAGTGGGTTTGCGTCTAGCGGAGCGGGTTTGGGTCTAGCCGAGTGGGTTTGGTTCTAGCCGAGTGTGTTTGGGTCTAGCCGAGTGGGTTTGGGTCTAGCCGAGTGGGTTTGGGTCTAGCCGAGTGGGTTTGGGTCCAGCCGAGTGGGTTTGGGTCTAGCGGAGTGGGTTTGGGTCTAGCGGAGTGGGTTTGAGTCTAGCCGAGTGGGTTCGGCTCTAGCGGACTGGGTTTGTGTCTAGCGTTGTGGGTTTGGTTCAAGCGGAGTGGGTTTGGGTGTAGCGGAGTGGGTTTGGGTCTAGCGGACTGGGTTTGGGTCTAGCGGACTGTGTTTGGGTCTAGCGGATTGGGTTTGGGTCTAGCGGAGTGGGTTTGGGTCTAGCCGATTGGGTTTGGGTCTAGCCGAGTGGATTTGGGTCCAGCCGAGTGGGTTTGGGTCTAGCGGAGTGGGTTTGGGTCTAGCGGAGTGGGTTTGGGTCTAGCGGAGTGGGTTTGGGTCAAGCGGAGTGGGTTTGGGTCTAGCGGAGTGGGTTTGGGTCTAGCGGAGTGGGTTTGGGTCTAGCGGAGTGAGTTTGGGTCTAGCGGAGTGGGTTTGGGTCTAGCGGAGTGGGTTTGGGTCTAGCGGAGTGGGTTTGGGTCTAGCGGAGTGGGTTTGGGTCTAGCCGAGTGGGTTGGGGTCTAGCCGAGTGGGTTGGGGTCTAGCCGAGTGGGTTGGGGTCTAGCCGAGTGGGTTTGGGGCTAGCCGAGTGGGTTTGGGCCTAGCCGAGTGCGTTTGGGCCTAGCCGAGTGGGTTTGGGTCTCGCCGAGTGGGTTTGGGTGTTGCCGAGTGGGTTTGGGTCTAGCGGAGTGGGTTTTGGTCTAGCGGAGTGGGTTTGGGTCTAGCGGAGTGGGTTTGGGTCTTGCGGAGTGGGTTTGGGTCTAGCGGAGTGGGTTTCGGTCCAGCGGACTGGGTTTGGGTCTAGCGTTGTGGGTTTGGGTCTAGCGGAGTGGGTTTGGGTCTAACGGAGTGGGTTTGGGTCTAGCGGACTGGGTTTGGGTCTAGCGGAGTGGGTTTGGGTCTAGCGCAGTGGGTTTGGGTCTAGCGCAGTGGGTTTGGGTCTAGCGCAGTGGGTTTGGGTCTAGCGGAGTGGGTTTGGGTCTAGCGGAGTGGGTTTGGGTCTAGCGGAGTGGGTTTGGGGCAAGCGGAGTGGGTTGGGGTCTAGCCGAGTGGGTTGGGGTCTAGCCGAGTGGGTTTGGGTCTAGCCGAGTGGGTTTGGGGCTAGCCGAGTGGGTTTGGGCCTAGCCGAGTGTGTTTGGGTCTAGCCGTGTGGGTTTGGGTCTAGCCGAGTGGGTTTGAGTCTAGCCGAGTGGGTTTAGGTCTATCCGAGTGGGTTTGGGTGTAGACGAGTGGGTTTGGGTGTAGCCGAGTGTGTTTGAGTCTAGCCGAGTGGGTTTGAGTCTAGCCGAGTGGGTTTAGGTCTATCCGAGTGGGTTTGGGTGTAGCCGTGTGGGTTTGGGTGTAGCCGAGTGTGTTTGAGTCAAGCCGAGTGGGTTTGGCTCAAGCCGAGTGGGTTTGTGTCTAGCCGAGTGGGTTTGGGTGTAGCAGAGTGGGTTTGGGTGTAGCGGAGTGGGTTTGGGTCTAGCGGAGTGGGTTTGGGTCTAGCCGAGTGGGTTTGGGTCTAGCGGAGTGGGTTTGGGTCTAGCCCAGTGGGTTTGGGTCTAGCCGAGTGGGTTTGGCTCTAGCGGACTGGGTTTGTGTCTAGCGTTGTGGGTTTGGTTCTAGCGGAGTGGGTTTGGGTGTAGCGGAGTGGGTTTGGGTCTAGCGGACTGGGTTTGGGTCTAGCGGACTGGGTTTGGGTCTAGCGGATTGGGTTTGGGTCTAGCGGAGTGGGTTTGGGTCTAGCCGATTGGGTTTGGGTCTAGCCGAGTGGGTTTGGGTCCAGCCGAGTGGGTTTGGGTCTAGCGGAGTGGGTTTGGGTCTAGCGGAGTGGGTTTGGGTCTAGCGGAGTGGGTTTGGGTCAAGCGGAGTGGGTTTGGGTCTAGCGGAGTGGGTTTGGGTCTAGCGGAGTGGGTTTGGGTCTAGCGGAGTGAGTTTGGGTCTAGCGGAGTGGGTTTGGGTCTAGCGGAGTGGGTTTGGGTCTAGCGGAGTGGGTTTGGGTCTAGCGGAGTGGGTTTGGGTCTAGCCGAGTGGGTTAGGGTCTAGCCGAGTGGGTTGGGGTCTAGCCGAGTGGGTTGGGGTCTAGCCGAGTGGGTTTGGGGCTAGCCGAGTGGGTTTGGGCCTAGCCGAGTGCGTTTGGGCCTAGCCGAGTGGGTTTGGGTCTCGCCGAGTGGGTTTGGGTGTTGCCGAGTGGGTTTGGGTCTAGCGGAGTGGGTTTTGGTCTAGCGGAGTGGGTTTGGGTCTAGCGGAGTGGGTTTGGGTCTTGCGGAGTGGGTTTGGGTCTAGCGGAGTGGGTTTCGGTCCAGCGGACTGGGTTTGGGTCTAGCGTTGTGGGTTTGGGTCTAGCGGAGTGGGTTTGGGTCTAACGGAGTGGGTTTGGGTCTAGCGGACTGGGTTTGGGTCTAGCGGACTGGGTTTGGGTCTAGCGGACTGGGTTTGGGTCTAGCGGATTGGGTTTGGGTCTAGTGGAGTGGGTTTGGGTCTAGCCGAGTGGGTTTGGGTCTAGCCGAGTGGGTTTGGGTCCAGCCGAGTGGGTTTGGGTCTAGCGGAGTGGGTTTGGGTCTAGCGGAGTGGGTTTGGGTCTAGCGGAGTGGGTTTGGGTCTAGCCGAGTGGGTTTGGGGCTAGCCGAGTGGGTTTGGGCCTAGCCGAGTGTGTTTGGGTCTAGCCGTGTGGGTTTGGGTGTAGCCGAGTGGGTTTGGGTCTAGCCGAGTGGGTTTGGGTCTAGCCGAGTGGGTTTGGGTGTAGCCGAGTGGGTTTGGGTGTAGCGGAGTGGGTTTGGGTCTAGCCGAGTGGGTTTGGGTCTAGCGGAGTGGGTTTGGGTCTAGCCCAGTGGGTTTGGGTCTAGCCGAGTGGGTTTGGGTCGAGCCGAGTGGGTTTGCGTCTAGCAGAGTGGGTTTGGATCTAGCCGAGTGGGTTTGGGTCTAGCCGAGTGGGTTTGGGTCTAGCCGAGTGGGTTTGGGCCTAGCCGAGTGGGTTTGAGTCTAGCCGAGTGGGTTTGGGTCTAGCCGAGTGGGTTTGGGTCTAGCCGAGTGGGTTTGGGTCTAGCCGAGTGGGTTTGGGTGTAGCCGAGTGTGTTTGAGTCTAGCCGAGTGGGTTTGGCTCAAGCCGAGTGGGTTTGTTTCTAGCCGAGTGGGTTTGGGTGTAGCCGAGTGGGTTTGGGTGTAGCGGAGTGGGTTTGCGTCTAGCGGAGCGGGTTTGGGTCTAGCCGAGTGGGTTTGGTTCTAGCCGAGTGTGTTTGGGTCTAGCCGAGTGGGTTTGGGTCTAGCCGAGTGGGTTTGGGTCTAGCCGAGTGGGTTTGGGTCCAGCCGAGTGGGTTTGGGTCTAGCGGAGTGGGTTTGGGTCTAGCGGAGTGGGTTTGAGTCTAGCCGAGTGGGTTCGGCTCTAGCGGACTGGGTTTGTGTCTAGCGTTGTGGGTTTGGTTCAAGCGGAGTGGGTTTGGGTGTAGCGGAGTGGGTTTGGGTCTAGCGGACTGGGTTTGGGTCTAGCGGACTGTGTTTGGGTCTAGCGGATTGGGTTTGGGTCTAGCGGAGTGGGTTTGGGTCTAGCCGATTGGGTTTGGGTCTAGCCGAGTGGATTTGGGTCCAGCCGAGTGGGTTTGGGTCTAGCGGAGTGGGTTTGGGTCTAGCGGAGTGGGTTTGGGTCTAGCGGAGTGGGTTTGGGTCAAGCGGAGTGGGTTTGAGTCTAGCCGAGTGGGTTTGGCTCTAGCGGACTGGGTTTGTGTCTAGCGTTGTGGGTTTGGTTCTAGCGGAGTGGGTTTGGGTGTAGCGGAGTGGGTTTGGGTCTAGCGGACTGGGTTTGGGTCTAGCGGACTGGGTTTGGGTCTAGCGGATTGGGTTTGGGTCTAGCGGAGTGGGTTTGGGTCTAGCCGATTGGGTTTGGGTCTAGCCGAGTGGGTTTGGGTCCAGCCGAGTGGGTTTGGGTCTAGCGGAGTGGGTTTGGGTCTAGCGGAGTGGGTTTGGGTCTAGCGGAGTGGGTTTGGGTCAAGCGGAGTGGGTTAGGGTCTAGCGGAGTGGGTTTGGGTCTAGCGGAGTGGGTTTGGGTCTAGCGGAATGAGTTTGGGTCTAGCGGAGTGGGTTTGGGTCTAGCGGAGTGGGTTTGGGTCTAGCGGAGTGGGTTTGGGTCTAGCGGAGTGGGTTTGGGTCTAGCCGAGTGGGTTTGGGTCTAGCCGAGTGGGTTGGGGTCTAGCCGAGTGGGTTGGGGTCTAGCCGAGTGGGTTTGGGGCTAGCCGAGTGGGTTTGGGCCTAGCCGAGTGCGTTTGGGCCTAGCCGAGTGGGTTTGGGTCTCGCCGAGTGTGTTTGGGTGTTGCCGAGTGGGTTTGGGTCTAGCGGAGTGGGTTTTGGTCTAGCGGAGTGGGTTTGGGTCTAGCGGAGTGGGTTTGGGTCTTGCGGAGTGGGTTTGGGTCTAGCGGAGTGGGTTTCGGTCCAGCGGACTGGGTTTGGGTCTAGCGTTGTGGGTTTGGGTCTAGCGGAGTGGGTTTGGGTCTAACGGAGTGGGTTTGGGTCTAGCGGACTGGGTTTGGGTCTAGCGGAGTGGGTTTGGGTCTAGCGCAGTGGGTTTGGGTCTAGCGCAGTGGGTTTGGGTCTAGCGCAGTGGGTTTGGGTCTAGCGGAGTGGGTTTGGGTCTAGCGGAGTGGGTTTGGGTCTAGCGGAGTGGGTTTGGGGCAAGCGGAGTGGGTTGGGGTCTAGCCGAGTGGGTTGGGGTCTAGCCGAGTGGGTTTGGGTCTAGCCGAGTGGGTTTGGGGCTAGCCGAGTGGGTTTGGGCCTAGCCGAGTGTGTTTGGGTCTAGCCGTGTGGGTTTGGGTCTAGCCGAGTGGGTTTGAGTCTAGCCGAGTGGGTTTAGGTCTATCCGAGTGGGTTTGGGTGTAGACGAGTGGGTTTGGGTGTAGCCGAGTGTGTTTGAGTCTAGCCGAGTGGGTTTGAGTCTAGCCGAGTGGGTTTAGGTCTATCCGAGTGGGTTTGGGTGTAGCCGTGTGGGTTTGGGTGTAGCCGAGTGTGTTTGAGTCAAGCCGAGTGGGTTTGGCTCAAGCCGAGTGGGTTTGTGTCTAGCCGAGTGGGTTTGGGTGTAGCAGAGTGGGTTTGGGTGTAGCGGAGTGGGTTTGGGTCTAGCGGAGTGGGTTTGGGTCTAGCCGAGTGGGTTTGGGTCTAGCCGAGTGTGTTTGGGTCTAGCCGAGTGGGTTTGGGTCTAGCCGAGTGGGTTTGTGTCTAGCCGAGTGGGTTTGGGTCCAGCCGAGTGGGTTTGTGTCTAGCGGAGTGGGTTTGGGTCTAGCGGAGTGGGTTTGGGTCTAGCGGAGTGGGTCTGGGTCTAGCGGAGTGGGTTTGGTTCTAGCGGAGTGGGTTTGGGTGTAGCGGAGTGGGTTTGGGTCTAGCGGACTGGGTTTGGGTCTAGCGGACTGGGTTTGGGTCTAGCGGATTGGGTTTGGGTCTAGTGGAGTGGGTTTGGGTCTAGCCGAGTGGGTTTGGGTCTAGCCGAGTGGGTTTGGGTCCAGCCGAGTGGGTTTGGGTCTAGCGGAGTGGGTTTGGGTCTAGCGGAGTGGGTTTGGGTCTAGCGGAGTGGGTTTGGGTCTAGCCGAGTGGGTTTGGGGCTAGCCGAGTGGGTTTGGGCCTAGCCGAGTGTGTTTGGGTCTAGCCGTGTGGGTTTGGGTGTAGCCGAGTGGGTTTGGGTCTAGCCGAGTGGGTTTGGGTCTAGCCGAGTGGGTTTGGGCCTAGCCGAGTGGGTTTGGGCCTAGCCGAGTGGGTTTGGGTCTAGCCGAGTGGGTTTGGGTCTAGCCGAGTGGGTTTGGGTCTGGCCGAGTGGGTTTGGGTCTGGCCGGGTGGGTTTGGGTCTGGCCGAGTGGATTTGGGTCGCGCCGAGTGGGTTTGGGTCTAGCCGAGTGGGTTTGGGTCTAGCCGAGTGGGTTTGGGTCTAGCCGAGTGGGTTTGGGTCTAGCCGAGTGGGTTTGGGTCTAGCCGAGTGGGTTTGGGTCTGGCCGAGTGGGTTTGGGTCTGGCCGAGTGGGTTTGGGTCTGGCCGAGTGGATTTGGTTCTAACGGAGTGGGTTTGGGTCTAACGGAGTGGGTTTGGGTCTAGCGGAGTGGGTTTGGGTCTAGCCGAGTTGATTTGGGCCAAGCCGAGTGGGATTGGGTGTAGCCGAGTGGGTTTGGGTCTAGCCGAGTGGGTTTGGGTCTAGCCGAGTGGGATTGGGTGCAGCCGAGTGGGTTTGGGTCTAGCCGAGTGGGTTTGGGTCTAGCTGAGTGGGTTTGGGTCTAGCCGAGTGGGTTTGGGTCTAGCCGAGTGGGTTTGAGTCTGGCCGAGTGGGTTTCGGTCTAGCTGAGTGGGTTTGGGTATGGCCAAGTGGGTTTGGGTCTAGCGGAGTGGGTTTGAGTCTAGCGGAGTGGGTTTGGATCTCGCCGAGTGGGTTTACATAGAAACATAGAAACATAGAAAATAGGTGCAGGAGTAGGCCATTCGGCCCTTCGAGCCTGCACCGCCATTCAATGTGATCATGGCTGATCATCCAACTCAGTATCCCGTACCTGCCTTCTCTCCATACCCCCTGATCCCTTTAGCCACAAGTGCCACATCTAACGCCCTCTTAAATATAGCCAATGAACTGGCCTCAACTACCTTCTGTGGCAGAGAATAGTAAGATTGAACGAGAACTTACCAGTTCGAAGGTTGATCTTTATTTTATGAGGAGTCGAAGTGAGGGATTTCGTGAAGAGCCCACCGGCGCGCATGCTCGACATACTTCAAAGTAGCGGCGTGGAGTCACAGAAACCAACAAAAGAAATGACTTTGCATAGTAAGATTGAAGTGACTAAGATTACCAGATGAAGGTGATTGAGGGTTGGGCGAGGAGGGCACGAAATCCCTCACTTCGACTCCTCATAAAATAAAGATCAACCTTCGAACTGGTAAGTTCTCGTTCAATCTTACTATTTCATTTTGGAGTCACGTGAGTGTCTTCGTGAAGACTTCAAAGCTTCTGTGATTACACGCCCTGGACCACGTCCATGCTGACACACCACTACCAGGGATGGATGGGAGGAACAAACTTGCTCAACAGTTCATACTGCAAAACAAGAGCAGAGTTATTAATAACAAATCAAAAACCCCTCATGCGGGGACATCTCCACGTTCTTGACCTGCATTCAGCACGGCTTCTGCGAACTGTAGAGGAGCAGCAACAGGCTTGTTATAAAAACGCTGGAACACAGCTTCATTAGCCCATCCTGCTGTGGCGAGAATTTGGTCCATGGGCACCTCCATGACCCTCGCCGCTGACGTCGATGCAGTCCTGGTGGAATGAGACTTGAACACATTAGTGTCGATACCTGACTTACCCAAGACGACTCGAAGCCACCTGGATATCGTCTGGACTGTCACTCGATGATGAGGTCTCTTATGAGTGACAAGCAGGTATCTATCCATTCCTCTGATGCGTGCCATCACCTTGACATAGTGGCGGATATGTGAGGCTAACATAGCCTAGCATCTGCGGGGTATGCCGGGAACTTCAGCTGCAGCCCTGTGCACCCAGGTCTATGCTGCTTTAGTAGCTCGTCAATGAAAAAGACTACTTCTGTGGGGGTAGACGTCATTCTGTCGACACGAAGTTTGTGTAGTGTCTGTACCCTCTGAGCTGAAGTCAGCGCTAGTAACATCACCAGCTTCATGGTGAGTTGGTCCAGTTGGAGCCCTTCCATGGGTGACCACGTCCTGAGCAGGATTAATACGTCCCTGACATCCCAGGTGATATTATAGCGTGGTGTAGGCGGATTCATATTGAATATACCCCGCATGAGTCTGGACACTAGCCTGTTGGATCCTACCTCCAAACTGAGGTAGAATGATAGCGCACTTCTGGCGCTGTTGATGGCACTGTAACTTAAGTGTTCATCATGGTGCAACCCCGCGAGGAATTCCAGGACGTCGGTTATTGTCACGTCATCGTACGTGATGCGAGAGCGGCTGCAGTGGGCTTCCCACTTCTTAATATGCGAGCGGTATCTTCGCCTTGTGGACTCTCGACACGACGCCCCGATGGTATCCATGGTCCGAGCCGAGAGGCCGTATTGGACTAACGGCCTGTTCAGAACCTGCAAGCCAACAAATTTAAATTGCCATGGCAGGGATGTGGCTCCCCTGAGACAGGGTGAGTAACCAATTGTGGGCAACCCTTCAAAAGGACCCAAGGTTCGTTGAGCATGTCAAAGACCACCGGATACCAAGGCTGTGTGGGCCAGTCGGGTATAATAAGGATGCCCTTGGCAGCATCTGCCTGAATCTTTCGCAATACCCGACTGATGAGGCAAAACGGGGGGAAGGCATAGAAAAACCACTTCCCCCAGTCCAGCGAGAATGCATCTAGCGCTATAGCCCCAGGATCTGGTTCCCATGAAACGTAGGTTGGTACCTGATGGTTCAACCGTGACGCAAAGAGGTCAATGTCCGGTTTACCAAATTTGGCTGTGACTTTAGAAAAAATCTCAGGATGCAACATCCATTCAATATTGTCATTAAATTTGCGTGACCTGGTGTCCGCCACAGTATTAAGGTCACTTGGCAAATAGGTAGCTGAAATCCAAATGTCTCTTTGAACACACCAGAGCCAAATTGAGTTAGCCAATTTGTCACACGAAACTGACCTGGTACCACCCATATGGTTTAAATATTCTACTGCTGTGGTGTTGTCTATTTGGAGACGGACATGTGCTCCAACAACCTTGGAACAATACGCATGAAGTCCGTGGAATGCTGCCAGCAACTCCAAATAGTTAATCCCTTGAGTTAACAACATCATTGATTCAAGGGTGTCCCATCTGCCACCACAACTAGAGCAATTATTCGTGGCTCCCCAACCATTGGAGCTTGCATCAGTTTGCAAATATACCACCGGATTAGCCTCCCTAATAGGCTTGAATGAGCTGCTAATGTGACACACCCACCATTGCAACTCATTTATCGCTTCAGGCGGCAGCTGCATGGACCGATCATAATGACCAGCGTTCTGTTTTTACGCAGCAATTTTAGCTCTTTGCAAATTCTGATAATGCAAAGGTCCATATCGCGCTGCCGGAAACAAAGCTACCAGCTTCCCAATTATTGTAGCTAAGTGCCGAATCGATGGTATATTGGTGCGGATTAAATCTTGACACACCTGGGTAACCTCCTCAATCTTGTTAATTGGGATGGTAACCCTCATGCTTCTAGAGTTCACCGTGAACCCTACGTAATTAATCACCTGGGCAGGGTAGAACTTTGATTTCTCTGGATGGACAATAAACCCCAATTGTTGAAATATATCGACAGCAGCTGCAACACCCTGTTCAGCCAATTCCAGGGTGTGGCCCACAATTAAGATATCATCTAAATAGGCCATAACTATATGGTGTCGTTGTCTCAAATAAGCCATAATTGGCTTCACTAATTTAGTGAACAATCTAGGGCTGTGGTGAGCCCATTAGGCAAAGCCTTGTACTGCCAGAGTTGCCCCATCCAGATGAATTTCAAAAACCTTCTGTCACATTTCTGGATGGATACGGAATAATATGCGTCTTTTAAATCGATGCATGCCATAAAGCAACCATGAGAAATCAATGATTTGGTTGTTTCAACGTATCCATTTTAAAATGAGTATATGTTACAAAAGAATTCAAACGGGTTAGATCAATAATGACACGACAACCTCCATCCTTCTTAGGTCTGGTGAATATGTTCGAAACAAATTCAACTGGCTCATGCACCACTCTCTCAATCACTCCTTTGTGCTCAAGACTTAACAGTTCATTATAGCCGGCTGCCTGTTCTGCAGCAGATAATTTAAACGTTCGAGCGGGCATGTGCTGGGATGGAGGAATGTCGCCATTAATAAACTCAATTTTATGCCCCTGAATATTCTGCAACACATACTTGTCACCAGTAAAATTACCCCATGCACCCAAAAACAACCGAAGGCGACCACCAACATGTGAAGTTAAACAAAGAGAAAGAGAGAACCAGACCCCCTCACCCCCGTGGTTACCGGCGGTCCGAGACATGCGTGGGTGGACGTGGAGGTGCTGGGTTGGCTTGAGGGCGCGGCGTCTTCGTTTTCCACCAGGGTCTCTGCCGACGCTGTCCTAAAAAAGACCCCTGGTGCTGGGTCTGATGTTGCTGTCGTTGTGGAGCTTGAGGGTGGGTCCTCATCGAGGTACTAGCAGACCCTCGTGATCGAATGTATGGAGACTTTGAGCCTGACGGTGCGGGGGCACTCTGAGAGCGCATGATCCCCACCATTTTGGCTGGTTTGTCAAGCTCTTTGACTCTCTTCGAGAGGCCCTCCCCAAAGAGCTGACGGGGCGGGGGCGGCGGCGGTGGTTTGTACAATCCTGCAGACTTCGGATTGAGCGCTGGGCGGATGCTGGTTTTGCGAAACCCGTTGATTTCGTGCTGGGTCGCGCACAGGAGGGCCAGAGCATCTTCCTGGTCCAAATTCAGTTCGTCCCCGTCCACCGACCGCGCAAAGGCGGTAATACCGGCCGTGAGGAGCTTCAGGATCCGCTGCAATTTTACCTCTTGTTGACGGATAGCCGCACTGATGTTGCCCCATATCGGCGTATTGACCACAGGCACGTTGAGGGAGTTGCAATTGGATGGAGCCTTGTGACGGCTCATTGCCTGAATGAGGACTTCTTCCTGTAGTTGCTGGTTGTTAAGAAAGTCCACAGTGGCTGCCAGCTTTGCGTTTAAAGGAAGTCCAGATGAATGTGGGGCCGCAATTTGGTCGCCACATCCAGAAGATCCTCCGCTGGCACCTCCAACGGAGGTGATATGGAATCCACCAAAACCTCCTCCTCCTGCTGCTCCAGGCTGATGGTAGAGGCTGGTGACGACGCCCTGTGCCTGTTGCTGCCCTGCTCTAGTTGACGTTGAAGCAGGAGCTCCAGCAGCCGCTCCATACGGTCAATACGCCCTTCACCCTGAACACTCAGGTGGTCGGAGTCCTCCGGCTCTGAAAAGAAACCGGGCTCCTATCATCGGCCCGCACCTCATCGAGGCCCTGCCGGTGCCGGTAGTTGTCGCTAACAGCCGCCGAGGCGAAACTGCGCGATTCCCGCGCGGGCGTGTTCAACCGCCTCCGTTTAGCGGGAGCTGAAGCCGCTGCCACTAAGGGCACTTGCGGCGTGGTGTCGGCACCAGCCGAAGCATGGCTGCCTGAAGCCCGCGCAGGCTTGCCGGCTGCCCACATCGTGGACTTTGCCGACGCATGGTCTCGCCCACCCATCCATGGGGGGCTCGGCGACCGCGACGAGACCCGACTCAACCGACCCGTCCCGGCGTCGAGAGTCGGGGTGTTCCGGCTGGACCTCACAGCCGCCCCGGGTCTCGCCCTGGAACCTGACCGCTCCTCCGTGTCAGGCAATGCCTTAGCCCTGGCAGGGTTTGGCTTCGGGGCTGCTGCCCTTCCCCTACTCTGAGGACTGAGTGGAACTGGCCGTGCAGCCGCACGCACCCAGCTCGAGGTCGCCAGCGAGCCCGCTGACGACCTGACTGCCATGGCAGGGTCCCCCTGCTCTGGCGGCGCACCACACTCCTCCTCGTCGAACTCGTCCGAGCTGTGGTGTGCTGGCGGATCTGGACCTGTAAACACAGGGCTTACCCACATCTCCGCCTGAGTCCCGGCCTGCGTTGCAGGTACTGCCGATGGTAAAGGCCACGGAACTGTTGACCGGCGAACTCGTCCTGACGTCCTCCGGCCCTTGACTTCGAAATGAAATTCCAGAGACTCACGACTCTCTGTGTAAAGAATGTTTTCCTCATTTCGGTCCTAAAGGAATTACCCCTTATCCTTCGACTGTTTGGGTCTAACGGAGTGGGTTTGGGTCTAGCGGACTGGGTTTGGGTCTAGCGGAGTGGGTTTGGGTCTAGCGGATTGGGTTTGGGCCTAGCGGAGTGGGTTTGGGTCTAGCCGAGTGGGTTTGGGCCTAGCCGAGTGGGTTTGGGTCTAGCCGAGTGGGTTTGGGTCTAGCCGAGTGGGTTTGGGTCTGGCCGAGTGGGTTTGGGTCTGGCCGGGTGGGTTTGGGTCTGGCCGAGTGGATTTGGGTCGCGCCGAGTGGGTTTGGGTCTAGCCGAGTGGGTTTGGGTCTAGCCGAGTGGGTTTGGGTCTAGTCGAGTGGGTTTGGGTCTAGCCGAGTGGGTTTGGGTCTAGCCGAGTGGGTTTGGGTCTGGCCGAGTGGGTTTGGGTCTGGCCGAGTGGGTTTGGGTCTGGCCGAGTGGATTTGGTTCTAGCGGAGTGGGTTTGGGTCTAACGGAGTGGGTTTGGGTCTAGCGGAGTGGGTTTGGGTCTAGCCGAGTTGATTTGGGCCAAGCCGAGTGGGATTGGGTGTAGCCGAGTGGGTTTGGGTCTAGCCGAGTGGGTTTGGGTCTAGCCGAGTGTGATTGGGTGCAGCCGAGTGGGTTTGGGTCTAGCCGAGTGGGTTTGGGTCTAGCTGAGTGGGTTTGGGTCTAGCCGAGTGGGTTTGGGTCTAGCCGAGTGGGTTTGAGTCTGGCCGAGTGGGTTTCTGTCTAGCCGAGTGGGTTTGGGTATGGCCAAGTGGTTTGGGTCTAGCGGAGTGGGTTTGAGTCTAGCGGAGTGGGTTTGGATCTCGCCGAGTGGGTTTACATAGAAACATAGAAACATAGAAAATAGGTGCAGGAGTAGGCCATTCGGTCCTTCGAGCCTGCACCGCCATTCAATGTGATCATGGCTGATCATCCAACTCAGTATCCCGTACCTGCCTTCTCTCCATACCCCCTGATCCCTTTAGCCACAAGTGCCACATCTAACGCCCTCTTAAATATAGCCAATGAACTGGCCTCAACTACCTTCTGTGGCAGAGAATAGTAAGATTGAACGAGAACTTACCAGTTCGAAGGTTGATCTTTATTTTATGAGGAGTCGAAGTGAGGGATTTCGTGAAGAGCCCACCGGCGCGCATGCTCGACATACTTCAAAGTAGCGGCGTGGAGTCACAGAAACCAACAAAAGAAATGACTTTGCATAGTAAGATTGAAGTGACTAAGATTACCAGATGAAGGTGATTGAGGGTTGGGCGAGGAGGGCACGAAATCCCTCACTTCGACTCCTCATAAAATAAAGATCAACCTTCGAACTGGTAAGTTCTCGTTCAATCTTACTATTTCATTTTGGAGTCACGTGAGTGTCTTCGTGAAGACTTCAAAGCTTCTGTGATTACACGCCCTGGACCACGTCCATGCTGACACACCACTACCAGGGATGGATGGGAGGAACAAACTTGCTCAACAGTTCATACTGCAAAACAAGAGCAGAGTTATTAATAACAAATCAAAAACCCCTCATGCGGGGACATCTCCACGTTCTTGACCTGCATTCAGCACGGCTTCTGCGAACTGTAGAGGAGCAGCAACAGGCTTGTTATAAAAACGCTGGAACACAGCTTCATTAGCCCATCCTGCTGTGGCGAGAATTTGGTCCATGGGCACCTCCATGACCCTCGCCGCTGACGTCGATGCAGTCCTGGTGGAATGAGACTTGAACACATTAGTGTCGATACCTGACTTACCCAAGACGACTCGAAGCCACCTGGATATCGTCTGGACTGTCACTCGATGATGAGGTCTCTTATGAGTGACAAGCAGGTATCTCTCCATTCCTCTGATGCGTGCCATCACCTTGACATAGTGGCGGATATGTGAGGCTAACATAGCCTAGCATCTGCGGGGTATGCCGGGAACTTCAGCTGCAGCCCTGTGCACCCAGGTCTATGCTGCTTTAGTAGCTCGTCAATGAAAAAGACTACTTCTGTGGGGGTAGACGTCATTCTGTCGACACGAAGTTTGTGTAGTGTCTGTACCCTCTGAGCTGAAGTCAGCGCTAGTAACATCACCAGCTTCATGGTGAGTTGGTCCAGTTGGAGCCCTTCCATGGGTGACCACGTCCTGAGCAGGATTAATACGTCCCTGACATCCCAGGTGATATTATAGCGTGGTGTAGGCGGATTCATATTGAATATACCCCGCATGAGTCTGGACACTAGCCTGTTGGATCCTACCTCCAAACTGAGGTAGAATGATAGCGCACTTCTGGCGCTGTTGATGGCACTGTAACTTAAGTGTTCATCATGGTGCAACCCCGCGAGGAATTCCAGGACGTCGGTTATTGTCACGTCATCGTACGTGATGCGAGAGCGGCTGCAGTGGGCTTCCCACTTCTTAATATGCGAGCGGTATCTTCGCCTTGTGGACTCTCGACACGACGCCCCGATGGTATCCATGGTCCGAGCCGAGAGGCCGTATTGGACTAACGGCCTGTTCAGAACCTGCAAGCCAACAAATTTAAATTGCCATGGCAGGGATGTGGCTCCCCTGAGACAGGGTGAGTAACCAATTGTGGGCAACCCTTCAAAAGGACCCAAGGTTCGTTGAGCATGTCAAAGACCACCGGATACCAAGGCTGTGTGGGCCAGTCGGGTATAATAAGGATGCCCTTGGCAGCATCTGCCTGAATCTTTCGCAATACCCGACTGATGAGGCAAAACGGGGGGAAGGCATAGAAAAACCACTTCCCCCAGTCCAGCGAGAATGCATCTAGCGCTATAGCCCCAGGATCTGGTTCCCATGAAACGTAGGTTGGTACCTGATGGTTCAACCGTGACGCAAAGAGGTCAATGTCCGGTTTACCAAATTTGGCTGTGACTTTAGAAAAAATCTCAGGATGCAACATCCATTCAATATTGTCATTAAATTTGCGTGACCTGGTGTCCGCCACAGTATTAAGGTCACTTGGCAAATAGGTAGCTGAAATCCAAATGTCTCTTTGAACACACCAGAGCCAAATTGAGTTAGCCAATTTGTCACACGAAACTGACCTGGTACCACCCATATGGTTTAAATATTCTACTGCTGTGGTGTTGTCTATTTGGAGACGGACATGTGCTCCAACAACCTTGGAACAATACGCATGAAGTCCGTGGAATGCTGCCAGCAACTCCAAATAGTTAATCCCTTGAGTTAACAACATCGTTGATTCAAGGGTGTCCCATCTGCCACCACAACTAGAGCAATTATTCGTGGCTCCCCAACCATTGGAGCTTGCATCAGTTTGCAAATATACCACCGGATTAGCCTCCCTAATAGGCTTGAATGAGCTGCTAATGTGACACACCCACCATTGCAACTCATTTATCGCTTCAGGCGGCAGCTGCATGGACCGATCATAATGACCAGCGTTCTGTTTTAACGCAGCAATTTTAGCTCTTTGCAAATTCTGATAATGCAAAGGTCCATATCGCGCTGCCGGAAACAAAGCTACCAGCTTCCCAATTATTGTAGCTAAGTGCCGAATCGATGGTATATTGGTGCGGATTAAATCTTGACACACCTGGGTAACCTCCTCAATCTTGTTAATTGGGATGGTAACCCTCATGCTTCTAGAGTTCACCGTGAACCCTACGTAATTAATCACCTGGGCAGGGTAGAACTTTGATTTCTCTGGATGGACAATAAACCCCAATTGTTGAAATATATCGACAGCAGCTGCAACACCCTGTTCAGCCAATTCCAGGGTGTGGCCCACAATTAAGATATCATCTAAATAGGCCATAACTATATGGTGTCGTTGTCTCAAATAAGCCATAATTGGCTTCACTAATTTAGTGAACAATCTAGGGCTGTGGTGAGCCTATTAGGCAAAGCCTTGTACTGCCAGAGTTGCCCCATCCAGATGAATTTCAAAAACCTTCTGTCACATTTCTGGATGGATACGGAATAATATGCGTCTTTTAAATCGATGCATGCCATAAAGCAACCATGAGAAATCAATGATTTGGTTGTTTCAACGTATCCATTTTAAAATGAGTATATGTTACAAAAGAATTCAAACGGGTTAGATCAATAATGACACGACAACCTCCATCCTTCTTAGGTCTGGTGAATATGTTCGAAACAAATTCAACTGGCTCATGCACCACTCTCTCAATCACTCCTTTGTGCTCAAGACTTAACAGTTCATTATAGCCGGCTGCCTGTTCTGCAGCAGATAATTTAAACGTTCGAGCGGGCATGTGCTGGGATGGAGGAATGTCGCCATTAATAAACTCAATTTTATGCCCCTGAATATTCTGCAACACATACTTGTCACCAGTAAAATTACCCCATGCACCCAAAAACAACCGAAGGCGACCACCAACATGTGAAGTTAAACAAAGAGAAAGAGAGAACCAGACCCCCTCACCCCCGTGGTTACCGGCGGTCCGAGACATGCGTGGGTGGACGTGGAGGTGCTGGGTTGGCTTGAGGGCGCGGCGTCTTCGTTTTCCACCAGGGTCTCTGCCGACGCTGTCCTAAAAAAGACCCCTGGTGCTGGGTCTGATGTTGCTGTCGTTGTGGAGCTTGAGGGTGGGTCCTCATCGAGGTACTAGCAGACCCTCGTGATCGAATGTATGGAGACTTTGAGCCTGACGGTGCGGGGGCACTCTGAGAGCGCATGATCCCCACCATTTTGGCTGGTTTGTCAAGCTCTTTGACTCTCTTCGAGAGGCCCTCCCCAAAGAGCTGACGGGGCGGGGGCGGCGGCGGTGGTTTGTACAATCCTGCAGACTTCGGATTGAGCGCTGGGCGGATGCTGGTTTTGCGAAACCCGTTGATTTCGTGCTGGGTCGCGCACAGGAGGGCCAGAGCATCTCCCTGGTCCAAATTCAGTTCGTCCCCGTCCACCGACCGCGCAAAGGCGGTAATACCGGCCGTGAGGAGCTTCAGGATCCGCTGCAATTTTACCTCTTGTTGACGGATAGCCGCACTGATGTTGCCCCATATCGGCGTATTGACCACAGGCACGTTGAGGGAGTTGCAATTGGATGGAGCCTTGTGACGGCTCATTGCCTGAATGAGGACTTCTTCCTGTAGTTGCTGGTTGTTAAGAAAGTCCACAGTGGCTGCCAGCTTTGCGTTTAAAGGAAGTCCAGATGAATGTGGGGCCGCAATTTGGTCGCCACATCCAGAAGATCCTCCGCTGGCACCTCCAACGGAGGTGATATGGAATCCACCAAAACCTCCTCCTCCTGCTGCTCCAGGCTGATGGTAGAGGCTGGTGACGACGCCCTGTGCCTGTTGCTGCCCTGCTCTAGTTGACGTTGAAGCAGGAGCTCCAGCAGCCGCTCCATACGGTCAATACGCCCTTCACCCTGAACACTCAGGTGGTCGGAGTCCTCCGGCTCTGAAAAGAAACCGGGCTCCTATCATCGGCCCGCACCTCATCGAGGCCCTGCCGGTGCCGGTAGTTGTCGCTAACAGCCGCCGAGGCGAAACTGCGCGATTCCCGCGCGGGCGTGTTCAACCGCCTCCGTTTAGCGGGAGCTGAAGCCGCTGCCACTAAGGGCACTTGCGGCGTGGTGTCGGCACCAGCCGAAGCATGGCTGCCTGAAGCCCGCGCAGGCTTGCCGGCTGCCCACATCGTGGACTTTGCCGACGCATGGTCTCGCCCACCCATCCATGGGGGGCTCGGCGACCGCGACGAGACCCGACTCAACCGACCCGTCCCGGCGTCGAGAGTCGGGGTGTTCCGGCTGGACCTCACAGCCGCCCCGGGTCTCGCCCTGGAACCTGACCGCTCCTCCGTGTCAGGCAATGCCTTAGCCCTGGCAGGGTTTGGCTTCGGGGCTGCTGCCCTTCCCCTACTCTGAGGACTGAGTGGAACTGGCCGTGCAGCCGCACGCACCCAGCTCGAGGTCGCCAGCGAGCCCGCTGACGACCTGACTGCCATGGCAGGGTCCCCCTGCTCTGGCGGCACACCACACTCCTCCTCGTCGAACTCGTCCGAGCTGTGGTGTGCTGGCGGATCTGGACCTGTAAACACAGGGCTTACCCACATCTCCGCCTGAGTCCCGGCCTGCGTTGCAGGTACTGCCGATGGTAAAGGCCACGGAACTGTTGACCGGCGAACTCATCCTGACGTCCTCCGGCCCTTGACTCCGAAATGAAATTCCAGAGACTCACGACTCTCTGTGTAAAGAATGTTTTCCTCATTTCGGTCCTAAAGGAATTACCCCTTATCCTTCGACTGTTTGGGTCTAACGGAGTGGGTTTGGGTCTAGCGGACTGGGTTTGGGTCTAGCGGAGTGGGTTTGGGTCTAGCGGATTGGGTTTGGGCCTAGCGGAGTGGGTTTGGGTCTAGCCGAGTGGGTTTGGGTCTAGCCGAGTGGGTTTGGTTCTAGCCGAGTGGGTTTGGGTCTAGCCGAGTGGGTTTTGGTCTAGCGGAGTGGGTTTGGGTCTAGCCGAGTGGATTTGGGTCTAGCCGAGTGGGTTTGTGTCTAGCTGAATGGGTTATGGTCTAGCCGAGGTTGTTTGGGTCTCGCCGAGTGGGTTTGGGTCTGGCCGAGTGGGTTTAGGTCTAGCCGAGTGGGTTTGGGTCTTGACGAGTGGGTTTGGGGCTAGCCAAGTGGGTTTGGGTCTAGCCGAGTGGGTTTGGGTCTAGCGGAATGGTTTGGGTCTAGCGGAGTGGGTTTGGGTCTAGCCGTGTGGGTTTGGGTCTAGCGGAGTGGGTTTGAGTCTAGCGGAATGGTTTGGCTCTAGCGGAGTGGGTTTGGGTCTAGCGGAGTGGGTTTTGGTCTAGCGGAGTGGGTTTGGGTCTAGCGGACTGGGTTTGGGTCTAGCGGAGTGGGTTTGGGTCTAGCAGAGTGGGTTTGGTTCTAGCCGAGTGGATTTGGGTCTAGCCGAGTGGGTTTGTGTCTAGCCGAATGGGTTAGGGTCTAGCGAAGGTTGT
This sequence comes from Raja brachyura, assembly GCA_963514005.1. The sequence goes on along the minus strand of OY740815.1, from coordinate 26,511,469 downwards.
TTGCGTCCAGCCGAGTGGGTTTGGGTCTAGCCGAGTGGGTTTGGGTCTAGCCGAGTGGGTTTGGGTCTAGCCGAGTGGGTTTGGGTCCAGCCGAGTGGGTTTGGGTCCAGCCGAGTGTGTTTGGATCTAGCCGAGTGGGTTTGGGTGTAGCGGAGTGGGTTTGGGTGTAGCGGAGTGGGTTTGGGTCCAGCCAAGTGGGTTTGGGTCTGGCCGAGTTGGTTTGGGTCTAGCCGAGTGCGTTGGGGTCTAGCCGAGTGGGTTTGGGTCTAGCTAAGTGGGTTTGGGTCTAGCCGAGTGGGTTTGGGTCTAGCCGAGTGGGTTTGGGTCTAGCCGAGTGGGTTTGGGTCTAGACGAGTGGGTTTGGGCCTAGCCAAGTAGGTTTGGGTCTAGCCGAGTGGGTTTGGGTCTAGCGGAATGGTTTGGGTCTAGCGGAGTGGGTTTGGATCTAGCTGTGTGGGTTTGGGTCTAGCGGAGTGGGTTTGAGTCTAGCGGAATGGTTTGGGTCTAGCGGAGTGTGTTTGGGTCTAGCCGAGTGGGTTTGGGTCTAGCCGAGTGGGTTTGGGTCTAGCCGATTTGGTTTGGGTCTAGCGGAGTGGGTTTGGGTCTAGCGGAGTGGGTTTGGGTCTAGTGGAGTGGGTGTGGGTCTAGCGGAGTGGGTTTGGGTCTAGCAGAGTGGGTTTGGGTCTAGCGGAGTGGGTGTGGGTCTAGCGGACTGGGTTTGGGTCTAGCGGAGTGGGTTTGGGTCTAGCGGAGTGGGTTTGGGTCTAGCTGAGTGGGTTTGCGTCTAGCCGAGTGGGTTTGGGTCTAGCCGAGTGGGTTTGGGTCTAGCCGAGTGGGCTTGGGTCTAGCCGAGTGGGTTTGGGTCTAGCCGAATGCGTTTAGGTCTAGCCGAGTGGGTTTGGGTCTTGCCGAGTGGGTTTGGGTCTAGCTGAGTGGGTTTGGGTCTAGCGGAGTGGGATTTGGTCTAGCGGAGTGGGTTTGGGTGTATCGGAGTGGGTTTGGGTCTAGCGGAGTGGGTTTGGGTCTAGCGGAGTGGGTTTGGGTCTAGCCGAGTGGGTTTGGGTCCAGCCGAGTGGGTTTGGGTCTAGCGGAATGGGTTTGGGTCTAGCCGAGTGGGTTTGGGTCTAGCGGAGTGGGTTTGGGTCTAGCCGAGTGGATTTGGGTCTAGCCGAGTGGGTTTGTGTCTAGCGGAGTGGGTTTGGTTCTAGCCGAGTGGGTTTGGGTCTAGCCGAGTGGGTTTGGGTCTAGCGGAGTGGGTTTGGGTCTAGCCGAGTGGATTTGGGTCTAGCCGAGTGGATTTGTGTCTAGCCGAGAGGGTTAGGGTCTAGCCGAGGTTGTTTGGGTCTAGCCGAGTGGGTTTGGGTCTAGCCGAGTGGGTTTGGGTCTAGCCGAGTGGGTTTGTGTCTAGCGGAGTGGGTTTGTGTCTAGCGGAGTGGGTTTGGGTCTCGCCGAGTGGGTTTGGGTCTAGCCGAGTGGGTTTGGGTCTAGCCAAGTGGGTTTGGGACTGGCCGAGTTTGTTTGGGTCTAGCCGAGTGCGTTGGGGTCTAGCCGAGTGGGTTTGGGTCTAGCCGAGTGGGTTTGGGTCCAGCCGAGTGGGTTTGGGTCTAGACGAGTGGGTTTGGGGCTAGCCAAGTGGTTTTGGGTCTAGCCGAGTGGGTTTGGGTCTAGCGGAATGGTTTTGGTCTAGCGGAGTGGGTTTGGGTCTCGCCGAATGCGTTTAGGTCTAGCCGAGTGGGTTTGGGTCTAGCGGAGTGGGTTTGGGTCTAGCCGAGTGGGTTTGGGTCCAGCCGAGTGGGTTTGGGTCTAGCGGAATGGGTTTGGGTCTAGCGGAGTGGGTTTGGGTCTAGCCGAGTGGATTTGGGTCTAGCCGAGTGGGTTTGTGTCTAGCGGAGTGGGTTTGGTTCTAGCCGAGTGGGTTTGGGTCTAGCCGAGTGGGTTTGGGTCTAGCGGAGTGGGGTTGGGTCTAGCCGAGTGGATTTGGGTCTAGCCGAGTGGGTTTGGGTCTAGCCCAGTGGGTTTGGGTCTAGCCGAGTGGCTTTGGGTATAGCCGAGTGGGTTTGTGTCTAGCCGAGTGGGTTTGGGTCTAGCCGAGTGGGTTTGTGTCTAGCCGAGTGGGTTTGAGTCTAGCGGAATGGTTTGGGTCTAGCGGAGTGGGTTTCGGTCTAGCCGAGTGGGTTTGGGACTAGCCGAGTGGGTTTGGGTCTAGCCAAGTTGGTTTGGGTCTAGCTGAGTGGGTTTGGGTCTAGCGGAGTGGGTTTGGGTCTAGCGGAGTGGGTTTGGGTCTATCGGAGTGGGTTTGGGTCTAGCGGAGTGGGTTTGGGTCTAGCAGAGTGGGTTTGGGTCTAGCGGACTGGGTTTGGGTCTAGCGGAGTGGGTTTGGGTCTAGCAGAGTGGGTTTGGTTCTAGCCGAGTGGATTTGGGTCTAGCCGAGTGGGTTTGTGTCTAGCCGAATGGGTTAGGGTCTAGCCAAGGTTGTTTGCGTCCAGCCGAGTGGGTTTGGGTCTAGCCGAGTGGGTTTGGGTCTAGCCGATTGGGTTTGTGTCTAACCGAGTGGGTTTGGGTCCAGCCGAGTGGGTTTGGGTCTAGCCGAGTGTGTTTGGGTCTAGCCGAGTGGGTTTGGGTCTAGCCGAGTGGGTTTGGGTGTAGCGGAGTGGGTTTGGGTCTAGCGGAGTGGGTTTGGGTCTCGCCGAGTGGGTTTGGGTCTAGCCGAGTGCGTTTGGGTCTAGCCAAGTGGGTTTGGGTCTGGCCGAGTTGGTTTGGGTCTAGCCGAGTGCGTTGGGGTCTAGCCGAGTGGGTTTGGGTCTAGCTAAGTGGGTTTGGGACTAGCCGAGTGGGTTTCGGTCTAGCCGAGTGGGTTTGGGTCTAGCCGAGTGGGTTTGGGTCTAGACGAGTGGGTTTGGGCCTAGCCAAGTAGGTTTGGGTCTAGCCGAGTGGGTTTGGGTCTAGCGGAATGGTTTGGGTCTAGCGGAGTGGGTTTGGGTCTAGCTGTGTGGGGTTGGGTCTAGCGGAGTGGGTTTGAGTCTAGCGGAATGGTTTGGGTTTAGCGGAGTGTGTTTGGGTCTAGCCGAGTGGGTTTGGGTCTAGCCGAGTGGGTTTGGGTCTAGCCGATTTGGTTTGGGTCTAGCGGAGTGGGTTTGGGACTAGCGGAGTGGGTTTGGGTCTAGCCGAGTGGATTTGGGTCTAGCCGAGTGGGTTTGTGTCTAGCCGAGAGGGTTAGGGTCTAGCCGAGGTTGTTTGGGTCTAGCCGAGTGGGTTTGGGTCTAGCCGAGTGGGTTTGGGTCTAGCCGAGTGGGTTTGTGTCTAGCCGAGTCGGTTTGTGTCTAGCGGAGTGGGTTTGGGTCTCGCCGAGTGGGTTTGGGTCTAGCGGAATGGTTTGGGTCTAGCGGAGTGGGTTTGGGTCTAGCCATGTGGGTTTGGGACTAGCGGAGTGGGTTTGAGTCTAGCGGAATGGTTTGGGTCTAGCGGAGTGTGTTTGGGTCTAGCCGAGTGGGATTGGGTCTAGCTGAGTCGGTTTGGGTCTAGCCGAGTTGGTTTGGGTCTAGCGGAGTGGGTTTGGGTCTAGCGGAGTGGGTTTGGGTCTAGCGGAGTGGGTTTGGGTCTAGCGGAGTGGGTTTGGGTCTAGCCATGTGGGTTTGGGTCTAGCGGAGTGGGTTTGAGTCTAGCGGAATGGTTTGGGTCTAGCGGAGTGTGTTTGGGTCCAGCCGAGTGGGATTGGGTCAAGTCGAGTCGGTTTGGGTCTAGCCGAGTTGGTTTGGGTCTAGCGGAGTGGGTTTGGGTCTAGCCGGGTGGGTTTGGGTCTAGCCGAGTGGGTTTGGGTCTAGCTCAGTGGGTTTGGGTCTAGCCGAGTGGGTTTGGGTCTAGCCGAGTGGGTTTGGGTCTAGCCGAGTGGGTTTGGGTCTAGACGAGTGGGTATGGGCCTAGCCAAGTAGGTTTGGGTCTAGCCGAGTGGGTTTGGGTCTAGCGGAATGGTTTGGGTCTAGCGGAGTGGGTTTGGGTCTAGCCATGTGGGTTTGGGTCTAGCGGAGTGGGTTTGAGTCTAGCGGAATGGTTTGGGTCTAGCGGAGTGTGTTTGGGTCTAGCCGTGTGGGATTGGGTCTAGCTGAGTCGGTTTGGGTCTAGCCGAGTTGGTTTGCGTCTAGCGGAGTGGGTTTGGGTCTAGCGGAGTGGGTGTGGGTCTAGCGGAGTGGGTTTGGGTCTAGCGGAGTGGGTTTGGGTCTAGCGGAGTGGGTTTGGTGTAGCGGAGTGGGTTTACGTCTAGCGGAGTGTGTTTGGGTCTAGCCGAGTGCGTTGGGGTCTAGCCGAGTGGGTTTGGGTCTAGCTAAGTGGGTTTGGGACTAGCCGAGTGGGTTTCGGTCTAGCCGAGTGGGTTTGGGTCTAGCCGAGTGGGTTTGGGTCTAGACGAGTGGGTTTGGGCCTAGCCAAGTAGGTTTGGGTCTAGCCGAGTGGGTTTGGGTCTAGCGGAATGGTTTGGGTCTAGAGGAGTGGGTTTGGGTCTAGCTGTGTGGGGTTGGGTCTAGCGGAGTGGGTTTGAGTCTAGCGGAATGGTTTGGGTTTAGCGGAGTGTGTTTGTGTCTAGCCGAGTGGGTTTGGGTCTAGCCGAGTGGGTTTGGGTCTAGCCGATTTGGTTTGGGTCTAGCGGAGTGGGTTTGGGACTAGCGGAGTGGGTTTGGGTCTAGCCGAGTGGATTTGGGTCTAGCCGAGTGGGTTTGTGTCTAGCCGAGAGGGTTAGGGTCTAGCCGAGGTTGTTTGGGTCTAGCCGAGTGGGTTTGGGTCTAGCCGAGTGGGTTTGGGTCTAGCCGAGTGGGTTTGGGTCTAGCCGAGTGGGTTTGTGTCTAGCGGAGTGGGTTTGGGTCTCGCCGAGTGGGTTTGGGTCTAGCCGAGTGGGTTTGGGTCTAGCCAAGTGGGTTTGGGTCTGGCCGAGTTTGTTTGGGTCTAGCCGAGTGCGTTGGGGTCTAGCCGAGTGGGTTTGGGTCTAGCCGAGTGGGTTTGGGTCCAGCCGAGTGGGTTTGGGTCCAGACGAGTGGGTTTGGGGCTAGCCAAGTGGGTTTGGGTCTAGCCGAGTGGGTTTGGGTCTAGCGGAATGGTTTCGGTCTAGCTGAGTGGGTTTGCGTCTAGCCGTGTGGGTTTGGGTCTAGCGGAGTGGGTTTGGGTCTAGCGGAGTGGGTTTGGGTCTAGCGGACTGGGTTTGGGTCTAGTGGAGTGGGTTTGGGTCTAGCGGAGTGGGTTTGGTTCTAGCCGAGTGGATTTGGGTCTAGCCGAGTGGGTTTGGGTCTAGCCGAGTGGGTTTGGGTCTAGCCGAGTGGGTTTGGGTCTAGCCGAGTGGGTTTGGGTCTAGCCGAATGTGTTTGGGTCTAGCCGAGTGGGTTTGGGTCTAGCCGAGTGGGTTTGGGTCTAGCGGAGTGGGTTTTTTGTCTAGCGGAGTGGGTTTGGGTCTCGCCGAGTGGGTTTGGGTCTAGACGAGTGGGTTTGGGCCTAGCCAAGTAGGTTTGGGTCTAGCCGAGTGGGTTTGGGTCTAGCGGAATGGTTTGGGTCTAGCGTAGTGGGTTTGGGTCTAGCCATGTGGGTTTGGGTCTAGCGGAGTGGGTTTGAGTCTAGCGGAATGGTTTGGGTCTAGCGGAGTGTGTTTGGGTCTAGCCGAGTGGGATTGGGTCAAGCCGAGTCGGTTTGGGTCTAGCCGAGTTGGTTTGGGTCTAGCGGAGTGGGTTTGGGTCTAGCGGAGTGGGTTTGGGTGTAGCGGACTGGGCTTGGCTCTAGCGGAGTGGGTTTGCGTCTCGCCGAGTGGGTTTGGGTCTAGCCGAGTGGGTTTGGGTCTAGCCAAGTGGGTTTGGGTCTGGCCGAGTTTGTTTGAGTCTAGCCGAGTGCGTTGGGGTCTAGCCGAGTGGGTTTGGGTCTAGCTAAGTGGGTTTGGGTCTCGCCGAGTGGGTTTCGGTCTAGCCGAGTGGGTTTGGGTCTAGCGGAGTGTGTTTGGGTCTAGACGAGTGGGTTTGGGTCTCGCCGAGTGGGTTTGGGTCTAGCCGAGTGGGTTTGGGTCTAGCCAAGTGGGTTTGGGTCTGGCCGAGTTTGTTTGGGTCTAGCCGAGTGCGTTGGGGTCTAGCCGAGTGGGTTTGGGTCTAGCTAAGTGGGTTTGGGTCTAGCCGAGTGGGTTTGGGTCTAGCCGATTGGGTTTGGGTCTAGCCGAGTGGGTTTGGGTCTAGACGAGTGGGTTTGGGCCTAGCCAAGTAGGTTTGGGTCTAGCCGAGTAGGTTTGGGTCTAGCCGAGTGGGTTTGGGTCTAGCGGAATGGTTTGGGTCTAGCGGAGTGGGTTTGGGTCTAGCCATGTGGGTTTGGGACTAGCGGAGTGGGTTTGAGTCTAGCGGAATGGTTTGGGTCTAGCGGAGTGTGTTTGGGTCTAGCCGAGTGGGATTGGGTCTAGCTGAGTCGGTTTGGGTCTAGCCGAGTTGGTTTGGGTCTAGCGGAGTGGGTTTGGGTCTAGCGGAGTGGGTTTGGGTCTAGCGGAGTGGGTTTGGGTCTAGCGGAGTGGGTTTGGGTCTAGCCATGTGGGTTTGGGTCTAGCGGAGTGGGTTTGAGTCTAGCGGAATGGTTTGGGTCTAGCGGAGTGTGTTTGGGTCCAGCCGAGTGGGATTGGGTCAAGTCTAGTCGGTTTGGGTCTAGCCGAGTTGGTTTGGGTCTAGCCGAGTGGGTTTGGGTCTAGCGGAGTGGGTTTGGGTCTAGCGGAGTGGGTTTGGGTCTAGCGGACTGGGTTTGGGTCTAGCGGAGTGGGTTTGGGTCTAGCGGAGTGGGTTTGGGTCTAGCCGAGTGGGTTTGGGTCTAGCCGAGTGGGTTTGGGTCTAGCCGAGTGGGTTTGGGTCTAGCCGAGTGGGTTTGGGTCTAGCCGTGTGTGTTTGGGTCTAGCCGAGTGGGTTTGGGTCTAGCCGAGTGGGTTTGGGTCTAGCGGAGTGGATTTGGGTCTCGCGGAGTGGGTTTGGGTCTCGCCGAGTGGGTTTGGGTCTAGCCGAGTGGGTTTGGGTCTAGCCGAGTGGGTTTGGGTCTGGCCGAGTTTGTTTGGGTCTAGCCGAGTGCGTTGGGGTCTAGCCGAGTGGGTTTGGGTCTAGCTAAGTGGGTTTGGGTCTAGCCGAGTGGGTTTGGGCCTAGCCGAGTGGGTTTGGGTCTAGCCGAGTGGGTTTGGGTCTAGCGGAGTGTGTTTGGGTCTAGACGAGTGGGTTTGGGTCTAGCCGAGTGGGTTTGGGTCTAGCCGAGTTGGTTTGAGTCTAGCGGAGTGGGTTTGGGTCTAGCGGAGTGGGTTTGGGTCTAGCGGAGTGGGTTTGGGTCTAGCCGAGTGGGTTTGGGTCTAGCGGAGTGGGATTTGGTCTAGCGGAGTGGGTTTGGGTGTAGCGGAGTGGGTTTGGGTCTAGCGGAGTGGGTTTGGGTCTAACGGAGTGGGTTTGGGTCTAGCAGACTGGGTTTGGGTCTAGCGGAGTGGGTTTGGGTCTAGCGGATTGGGTTTGGGTCTAACGGAGTGGGTTTGGGTCTAGCGGACTGGGTTTGGGTCTAGCGGAGTGGGTTTGGGTCTAGCGGATTGGGTTTGGGTCTAGCGGAATGGGTTTGGGTCTAGCCGAGTGGGTTTGGGTCTAGCGGATTGGGTTTGGGTCTAGCGGTGTGGGTTTGGGTCTAGCGGAGTGGGTTTGGTTCTAGCCGAGTGGGTTTGGGTCTAGCCGAGTGGGTTTGGGTCTAGCCGAGTGGGTTTGGGTCTAGCCGTGTGGGTTTGGGTCTAGCCGAGTGGGTTTGGGTCTAGCCGAGTGGGTTTGGGTCCAGCCGAGTGGGTTTGGGTCTAGCCGAGTGGGTTGGGGTCTAGCCGAGTGGGTTTGGGTCTAGCCGAGTGGGTTTGGGTCTAGGCGAGTGAGTTGGGGTCTAGCCGAGTGGGTTGGGGTCTAGCCGAGTGGGTTTCGGTCTAGCCGAGTGGGTTTGGGCTTAGCCGAGTGGGTTTGGGCCTAACCGAGTGTGTTTGGGTCTAGCCGAGTGGGTTTGGGTCTAGCCGAGTGAGTTGGGGTCTAGCCGAGTGGGTTGGGGTCTAGCCGAGTGGGTTTCGGTCTAGCCGAGTGGGTTTGGGTCTAGCCGAGTGGGTTTGCGTCTAGCCGAGTGGGTTTGGGTCTAGCCGAGTGGGTTTGTGTCTAGCCGAGTGGGCTTGGGTCAAGCCGAGTGGGTTTGGGTCTAGCCGAATGCGTTTTGGTCTAGCCGAGTGGGTTTGGGTCTAGCCGAGTGGGTTTGGGTCTAGCTCAGTGGGTTTGGGTCTAGCCGAGTGGGTTTGGGTCTAGCGGAGTGGGTTTGGGTATAGCGGAGTGGGTTTCGGTCTAGCGGAGTGGGTTTGGGTCTAGCGGAGTGGGGTTTGGTCTAGCGGAGTGGGTTTGGGTGTAGCGGAGTGGGTTTGGGTCTAGCGGAGTGGGTTTGGGTCTAACGGAGTGGGTTTGGGTCTAGCAGACTGGGTTTGGGTCTAGCGGAGTGGGTTTGGGTCTAGCGGATTGGGTTTGGGTCTAGCGGAGTGGGTTTGGGTCTCGCCGAGTGGGTTTCGGTCTAGCGGAGTGGGTTTGGGTCTAGCGGAGTGGGTTTGGGTCTAGCGGAGTGGGTTTGGTTCTAGCCGAGTGGATTTGGGTCTAGCCGAGTGGGTTTGGGTCTAGCGAAGTGGGTTTGGGTCTAGCCGAGTGGATTTGGGTCTAGCCGAGTGGGTTTGTGTCTAGCCGAGAGGGTTAGGGTCTAGCCGAGGTTGTTTGGGTCTTGCCGAGTGGGTTTGGGTCTAGCCGAGTGGGTTTGTGTGTAGCCGAGTGGGTTTGGGTCTAGCCGAGTGGGTTTGGGTCTAGCGGAGTGGGTTTGGGTCTAGCGGAGTGGGTTTGGTTCTAGCCGAGTGGGTTTGGGTCTAGCCGAGTGGGTTTGGGTCTAGCGGAGTGGGTTTGGGTCTAGCCGAGTGGATTTGGGTCTAGCCGAGTGGGTTTGTGTCTAGCCGAGTGGGTTTGGGTCTAGCCGAGTGGGTTTGGGTCTAGCCGAGTGAGTTTGGGTCAAGCCAAGTGGGTTTGGGTTTAGCCGAGTGGGTTTGGGTCTAGCCGAGTGGGTTTGGGTCTTGGCTAGTGGGTTTGGGTCTAGCCAAATGGGTTTGGGTCTAGCCGAGTGGGTTTGGGTCTAGCCGAGTGGGATTCGGTCTAGCCGAGTGGGTTTGGGGCTAGCCGAGTGGGTTTGGGTCTTGCGGATTGGGTTTGGGTATAGCCGAGTGGGTTTGGGACTAGCCGAGTGGGTTTGAGTCCAGCTGTATGGGTTTGGGTCTAGACGAGTGGGTTTGGATCTAGCCGAGTGGGTTTGGGTCTAGCCGAGTGGGTATGGGTCTAGCCGAGTGGGTTTGGGCCTAGCCGAGTGGGTTTGGGTCTAGCGAGTGGGTTTGGGTCTAGTGAGTGGGTTTAGGTCTAGCCGAGTGGGTTTGGGTCTAGCCGAGTGGGTTTGGGTCTAGCGGACTGGGTTTGGGTCTAGCGGAGTGGTTTTGGGTCTAGCGGAGTGGGTATGGGTCTAGCGGAGTGGGTTTTGGTCTAGCGGAGTGGGTTTGGGTCTAGCGGAGTGGGTTTGGGTCTAGCGGAGTGGGTTTGGGTCTAGCGGAGTGGGTTTGGGTCTAGCGGAGTGGGTTTGGTTCTAGCCGAGTGGGTTTGGCTCTAGCCGAGTGGGTTTGGGTCTAGCGGCGTGGGTTTAGGTCTAGCCCAGTGGGTTTGGATCTAGCCGAGTGGGTTTGGGTCTAGCCGAGTGGGTTTGGGTCTAGCCTAGTGGGTTTGGGACTAGCCGAGTGGGTTTGAGTCCAGCTGAGTGGGTTTGGGTCTAGCCGAGTGGGTTTGGGTCTAGCCGGGTGGGTTGGCGTCTAGCCGAGTGGGTTGGGGTCTAGCCGAGTGGGTTTGGGTCTAGCCGACTGGGTTTGGGTCTAGCCGATTGGGTTTGGGTCCAGCCGAGTGGGATTGGGTCTAGCCGAGTGGTTTTGGGTCTAGCCGAGTGGGTTTGGGTGTAGCCGAGTGGGTTTGGGTCTAGCCGATTGGGTTTTGGTCCAGCCAAGTGGGATTGGGTCTAGCCGAGTGGGTTTGGGTCTAGCCGAGTGGGTTTGGGTTTAGCCGAGTGGATTTGGGTCTAGCCGAGTGGGTTTGGGTCTAGCCGAGTGGGTTTGGGTCTAGCCGAGTGGGTTTGGGTCTCGCAGAGTGGGTTTGGGTGTAGCCGAGTGGGTTTGGGACTAGCCGAGTGGGTTTGAGTCCAGCCGAGTGAGTTTGGGTCTAGACGAGTGGGTTTGGGTCCAGCCGAGTGGGTTTGGGTCTAGCCGAGTGGGTTGGGGTCTAGCCGAGTGGGTTTGGGTCTAGCCGAGTGGGTTTGGGTCTAGCCGAGTGGGCTTTGGTCTAGCCGAGTGGGTTTGGGTCCAGCGGAGTGGCTTTGGGTCTAGCGGAGTGGGATTTGGTTTAGCGGAGTAGGTTTGGGTCTAGCCGAGTGGGTTTGGGTCTAGCGGAGTGGGTTTGGGTCTAGCGAGTGGGTTTGGGTCTAGCCGAGTGGGTTTGGGTCTAGCCGAGTGGGTTTGGGTCTAGCCGAGTGGGTTTGGGTCTAGCCGAGTGGGTTTGGGTCTGGCCGAGTGGGTTTGGGTCTAGCCGAGTGGGTTTGCGTGTAGCGAATGGGTTTGGGTCTAGCGGAGTGGGTTTGGGTCCAGCCGAGTGGGTTTGGGGCGAGCCGAGTGGGTTTGGGTCCATCCGAGTGGGTTTGGGTCTAGCGGAGTGGGTTTGAGTCTAGCGGAGTGGGTTTGGGTCTAGCGGAGTGGGTTTGAGTCTAACGGAGAGGGTTTGGGTCTAGCCGAGTGGGTTTGGGTCTGGCCGAGTGGGTTTGGGTCTAGCCGAGTGGGTTTGGGTCTAGCCGTGTGGGTTTGGGTCTAGCCGAGTGGGTTTGGGTCTAGCCGAGTGGGTTTGGGTCTCGCCGAGTGGGTTTGGTCCTAGCCGAGTGGGTTTGGGTCTAGCCGAGTGGGTTTTGGTCTAGCCGAGTGGGTTTGGGTCTAACCAAGTGGGTTTGGGTCTCGCGGAGTGGGTTTGGGTGTAGCTGAGTGGGTTTGTGTCTAGGCGAGTGGGTTTGGGTCCAGCCGAGTGGGTTTGGGTCTAGCCGAGTGGGTTTGGGTCTAGCCGAGTGGGTTTGGGTCTAGCCGAGTGGGTTTGGGTCTAGCCGAGTGGGTTTGGGTCTAGACTAGTGGGTTTGGGTCTAGCCGAGTGGGTTTGGGTCTAGCCGAGTGGGTTTGGGTCTAGCCGAGTGGGTTTGGGTCTAGCCGAGTGGGTTTGGGTCTAGCCGAGAGGGTTTGGGTCTAGCCGAGTGGGTTTGGGTCCAGCCGAGTGGGTTTGGGTCTAGCCGAGTGGGTTTGAGTCTTGCCGAGTGGGTTTGGGTCTAGCCGAGTGGGTTTGGGTCTAGCAGTGTGGGTTTGCGTCTAGCCGAGTGGGTTTGGGTCTAGCCGAGTGGGTTTGGGTCTAGCCGAGAGGGTTTGGGTGTAGCCGAGTGGTTTTGGGTGTAACCCAGTGGGTTTGGGTCTGGCCGATTGGGTTTCGGTCTAGCGGAGTGGGTTTGGTTCTAGCCGAGTGGATTTGGGTCTAGCCGAGTGGGTTTGGGTCTAGCGAAGTGGGTTTGAGTCTAGCCGAGTGGATTTGGGTCTAGCCGAGTGGGTTTGTGTCTAGCCGAGAGGGTTAGGGTCTAGCCGAGGTTGTTTGGGTCTAGCCGAGTGGGTTTGGGTCTAGCCGAGTGGGTTTGTGTCTAGCCGAGTGGGTTTGGGTCTAGCCGAGTGGGTTTGGGTCTAGTGGAGTGGGTTTGGGTCTAGCGGAGTGGGTTTGGTTCTAGCCGAGTGGGTTTGGGTCTAGCCGAGTGGGTTTGGGTCTAGCGGAGTGGGTTTGGGTCTAGCCGAGTGGATTTGGGTCTAGCCGAGTGGGTTTGTGTCTAGCCGAGTGGGTTTGGGTCTAGCCGAGTGGGTTTCGGTCTAGCCGAGTGAGTGTGGGTCAAGCCAAGTGGGTTTGGGTCTAGCCGAGTGAGTTTGGGTCTAGCCGAGTGGGTTTGGGGCTAGCAGAGTGGATTTGGGTCTAGCCGAGTGGGTTTGGGTCTAGCCGAGTGGATTTGAGTCTAGCCGAGTGGGTTTGGGTCTAGCCAAGTGGGTTTGGGTTTAGCCGAGTGGGTTTGGGTCTAGCCGAGTGGGTTTGGGTCTGGCCGAGTGGGATTCGGTCTAGCCGAGTGTGTTTGGGGCTAGCCGAGTGGGTTTGTGTCTAGCGAGTGGGTTTGGGTCTAGTGAGTGGGTTTGGGTCTAGCCGAGTGGGTTTGGGTCTAGCCGAGTGGGTTTGGGTCTAGCGGACTGGGTTTGGGTCTAGCGGAGTGGTTTTGGGTCTAGCGGAATGGGTATGGGTCTAGCGGAGTGGGTTTTGTTCTAGCCGAGTGGGTTTGCGTCTAGCCGAGTGGGTTTGGGTCTAGCCGAGTGGGTTTGGGTCTAGCCGAGTGGGTTTGGGTCTAGCCGAGTGGGTTGGGGTCTAGCCGAGTGGGTTGGGGTCTAGCCGAGTGGGTTTGGGTCTAGCCGACTGGGTTTGGGTCTAGCCGAGTGGGCTTGGGACTAGCCGAGTGGGTTTGGGACTAGCCGAGTGGGTTTGGGTCTGGACGAGTGGGTTTGGGTCTAGCCGATTGGGTTTGGGTCCAGCCGAGTGGGATTGGGTCTAGCCGAGTGGTTTTGGGTCTAGCCGAGTGGGTTTGGGTGTAGCCGAGTGGGTTTGGATCTAGCCGATTGGGTTTGGGTCCAGCCAAGTGGGATTGGGTCTAGCCGAGTGGGTTTGGGTCTAGCCGAGTGGGTTTGGGTGTAGCCGAGTGTATTTGGGACTAGCCGAGTGGGTTTGGGTCTAGCCGAGTGGATTTGGGTCTAGTCGAGTGGGTTTGGGTCTCGCAGAGTGGGTTTGGGTGTAGCCGAGTGGGTTTGGGACTAGCTGAGTGGGTTTGAGTCCAGCCGAGTGAGTTTGGGTCTAGACGAGTGGGTTTGGGTCCAGCCGAGTGGGTTTGGGTCTAGCCGAGTGGGTTGGGGTCTAACCGAGTGGGTTTGGGTCTAGCCGAGTGGGTTTGGGTCTAGCCGAGTGGGCTTTGGTCTAGCCGAGTGGGTTTGGGTCCAGCGGAGTGGGTTTGGGTCTAGCGGAGTGGGATTTGGTTTCGCGGAGTAGGTTTGGGTCTAGCCGAGTGGGTTTGGGTCTAGCGGAGTGGGTTTGGGTCTAGCGAGTGGGTTTGGGTCTAGCCGAGTGGGTTTGGGTCTAGCCGAGTGGGTTTGGGTCTAGCCGAGTGGGTTTGGGTCTAGCCGAGTGGGTTTGGGTGTAGCCGAGTGGGTTTGGGTGTAGCCGAGTGGGTTTGGGTCTAGCCGAGTGGGTTTGCGTGTAGCGAGTGGGTTTGGGTCTAGCGGAGTGAGTTTGGGTCCAGCCGAGTGGGTTTGGGTCTGGCCGAGTGGGTTTGGGTCTAGCCGAGTGGGTTTGGGTCTATCCGAGTGGGTTTGGGTCTAGCGGAGTGGGTTTGAGTCTAGCGGAGTGGGTTTGGGTCTAGCGGAATGGGTTTGAGTCTAACGGAGAGGGTTTGGGTCTAGCCGAGTGGGTTTGGGTCTGGCCGAGTGGGTTTGGGTCTAGCCGAGTGGGTTTGGGTCTAGCCGTGTGGGTTTGGGTCTAGCCGAGTGGGTTTGGGTCTAGCCGAGTGGGTTTGGGTCTCGCCGAGTGGGTTTGGTCCTAACCGAGTGGGTTTGGGTCTAGCCGAGTGGGTTTGTGTCTAGGCGAGTGGGTTTGGGTCCAGCCGAGTGGGTTTGGGTCTAGCCGAGTGGGTTTGGGTCTAGCCGAGTGGGTGTGGGTCTAGCCGAGTGGGTTTGGGTCTAGCCGAGTGGGTTTGGGTCTAGACGAGTGGGTTTGGGTCTAGCCGAGTGGGTTCGGGTCTAGCCGAGTGGGTTTGGGTCTAGCCGAGTGGATTTGGGTCTAGCCGAGTGGGTTTGGGTCTAGCGAAGTGGGTTTGGGTCTAGCCGAGTGGATTTGGGTCTAGCCGAGTGCGTTTGTGTCTAGCCGAGAGGGTTAGGGTCTAGCCGAGGTTGTTTGGGTCTAGCCGAGTGGGTTTGGGTCTAGCCGAGTGGGTTTGTGTCTAGCCGTGTGGGTTTGGGTCTAGCCGAGTGGGTTTGGGTCTAGCGGAGTGGGTTTGGGTCTAGCGGAGTGGGTTTGGTTCTAGCCGAGTGGGTTTGGGTCTAGCCGAGTGGGTTTGGGTCTAGCGGAGTGGGTTTGGGTCTAGCCGAGTGGATTTGGGTCTAGCCGGGTGGGTTTGTGTCTAGCCGAGTGGGTTTGGGTCTAGCCGAGTGGGTTTGGGTCTAGCCGAGTGAGTTTGGGTTAAGCCAAGTGGGTTTGGGTCTAGCCGAGTGAGTTTGGGTCTAGCCGAGTGGGTTTGGGGCTAGCAGAGTGGGTTTGGGTCTAGCCGAGTGGGTTTGGGTCTAGCCGAGTGGATTTGAGTCTGGCCGAGTGGGTTTGGGTCTAGCCAGGTGGGTTTGGGTTTAGCCGAGTGGGTTTGGGTCTAGCCGAGTGGGTTTGGGTCTTGCCTAGTGGGTTTGGGTCTAGCCAAATGGGTTTGGGTCTAGCCGAGTGGGTTTGGGTCTGGCCGAGTGGGATTCGGTCTAGCCGAGTGGGTTTGGGGCTAGCCGAGTGGGTTTGGGTCTAGCGGATTGGGTTTGGGTATAGCCGAGTGGGTTTGAGTCCAGCCGTGTGGGTTTGGGTCTAGACGAGTGGGTTTGGGTATAGCCGAGTGGGTTTGGGACTAGCCGAGTGGGTTTGAGTCCAGCCGTGTGGGTTTGGGTCTAGACGAGTGGGTTTGGATCTAGCCGAGTGGGTTTGGGTCTAGCCGAGTAGGTATGGGTCTAGCCGAGTGGGTTTGGGCCTAGCCGAGTGGGTTTGGGTCTAGCGAGTGGGTTTGGGTCTAGTGAGTGTGTTTGGGTCTAGCCGAGTGGGTTTGGGTCTAGCCGAGTGGGTTTGGGTCTAGCGGACTGGGCTTGGGTCTAGCGGAGTGGTTTTGGGGCTAGCGGAGTGGGTATGGGTCTAGCGGAGTGGGTTTTGGTCTAGCGGAGTGGGTTTGGGTCTAGCGGAGTGGGTTTGGGTCTTGCCTAGTGGGTTTGGGTCTAGCCAAATGGGTTTGGGTCTAGCGGAGTGGGTTTGGGTCTAGCCGAGCGGGATTCGGTCTAGCCGAGTGGGTTTGGGTCTAGCCGAGTGGGTTTGGGTCTAGCGGATTGGGTTTGGGTATAGCCGAGTGGGTTTGGGGCTAGCAGAGTGGGTTTGGGTCTTGCCTAGTGGGTTTGTGTCTAGCCAAATGGGTTTGGGTCTAGCCGAGTGGGTTTGGGTCTGGCCGAGTGGGATTCGGTCTAGCCGAGTGGGTTTGGGGCTAGCCGAGTGGGTTTGGGTCTAGCGGATTGGGTTTGGGTATAGCCGAGTGGGTTTGAGTCCAGCCGTGTGGGTTTGGGTCTAGACGAGTGGGTTTGGGTATAGCCGAGTGGGTTTGGGACTAGCCGAGTGGGTTTGAGTCCAGCCGTGTGGGTTTGGGTCTAGACGAGTGGGTTTGGATCTAGCCGAGTGGGTTTGGGTCTAGCCGAGTGGGTATGGGTCTAGCCGAGTGGGTTTGGGCCTAGCCGAGTGGGTTTGGGTCTAGCGAGTGGGTTTGGGTCTAGTGAGTGTGTTTGGGTCTAGCCGAGTGGGTTTGGGTCTAGCCGAGTGGGTTTGGGTCTAGCGGACTGGGCTTGGGTCTAGCGGAGTGGTTTTGGGTCTAGCGGAGTGGGTATGGGTCTAGCGGAGTGGGTTTTGGTCTAGCGGAGTGGGTTTGGGTCTAGCGGAGTGGGTTTGGGTCTTGCCAAGTGGGTTTGGGTCTAGCCAAATGGGTTTGGGTCTAGCGGAGTGGGTTTGGGTCTAGCCGAGTGGGATTCGGTCTAGCCGAGTGGGTTTGGGTCTAGCCGAGTGGGTTTGGGTCTAGCGGATTGGGTTTGGGTATAGCCGAGTGGGTTTGGGACTAGCCGAGTGGGTTTGAGTCCAGCCGTGTTGGTTTGGGTCTAGACGAGTGGGTTTGGATCTGGCCGAGTGGGTTTGGGTCTCGCCGAGTGGGTATGGGTCTAGCCGAGTGGGTTTGGGCCTAGCCGAGTGGGTTTGGGTCTAGCGAGTGGGTTTGGGTCTAGTGAGTGGGTTTGG
Organism: Raja brachyura; assembly: GCA_963514005.1. Next base: position 26,495,258 of record OY740815.1, on the reverse strand, counting down.
GTCTAGCCGAGTGGGTTTGGGTCTAGCCGAGTGGGTTTGGGTCTAGCGGACTGGGTTTGGGTCTAGCGGAGTGGTTTTAGGTCTAGCGGAGTGGGTATGGGTCTAGCGGAGTGGGTTTTGGTCTAGCGGAGTGGGTTTGGGTCTAGCGGAGTGGGTTTGGGTCTAGCCGAGTGGGTTTGGGTCTAGCCGAGTGGGTTGGGGTCTAGTCGAGTGGGTTGGGGTCTAGCCGAGTGGGTTTGGGTCTAGCCGAGTGGGTTTGGGTCTAGCCGAGTGGGCTTGGGACTAGCCGAGTGGGTTTGGGACTAGCCGAGTGGGTTTGGGTCCAGCCGAGTGGGATTGGGTCTAGCCGAGTGGGCTTTGGTCTAGCCGAGTGGGTTTTGGTCTAGCTGAGTGGGTTTGGGTATAGCGGAGTGGGTTTGGGTCCAGCGGAGTGGGTTTGGGTCTAGCGGAGTGGGATTTGGTTTAGCGGAGTAGGTTTGGGTCTAGCCGAGTGGGTTTGGGTCTAGCGGAGTGGGTTTGGGTCTAGCGAGTGGGTTTGGGTCCAGCCGAGTGGGTTTGGGTCTAGCCGAGTGGGTTTGGGTCTAGCCGAGTGGGTTTGGGTCTAGCCGAGTGGGTTTGGGTCTAGCCGAGTGGGTTTGGGTCTAGCCGAGTGGGTTTGCGTGTAGCGAGTGGGTTTGGGTCTAGCGGAGTGGGTTTGGGTCCAGCCGAGTGGGTTTGGGGCGAGCCGAGTGGGTTTGGGTCTAGCCGAGTGTGTTTGGGTCTAGACGAGTGGGTTTGGGTCTGGCCGAGTGGGTTTGGGTCTAGCCGAGTGGGTTTGGGTCTATCCGAGTGGGTTTGGGTCTAGCGGAGTGGGTTTGAGTCTAGCGGAGTGGGTTTGGGTCTAGCGGAGTGGGTTTGAGTCTAACGGAGTGGGTTTGGGTCTAGCCGAGTGGGTTTGGGTCTGGCCGAGTGGGTTTGGGTCTAGCCGAGTGGGTTTGGGTCTAGCCGTGTGGGTTTGGGTCTAGCCGAGTGGGTTTGGGTCTAGCCGAGTGGGTTTGGGTCTCGCCGAGTGGGTTTGGTCCTAGCCGAGTGGGTTTGGGTCTAGCCGAGTGGGTTTGGGTCTAGCCGAGTGGATTTGGGTCTAACCGAGTGGGTTTGGGTCTCGCGGAGTGGGTTTGGGTGTAGCTGAGTGGGTTTGTGTCCAGCCGAGTGGGTTTGGGTCCAGCCGAGTGGGTTTGGGTCTAGCCGAGTGGGTTTGGGTCTAGCCGAGTGGGTTTGGGTCTAGCCGAGTGGGTTTGGGTCTAGCCGAGTGGGTTTGGGTCTAGACGAGTGGGTTTGGGTCTAGCCGAGTGGGTTTGGGTCTAGCCGAGTGGGTTTGGGTCTAGCCGAGTGGGTTTGGGTCTAGCCGAGTGGGTTTGGGTCTAGCCGAGAGGGTTTGGGTCTAGCCGAGTGGGTTTGGGTCTAGCCGAGTGGGTTTGCGTCTAGCCGAGTGGGTTTGAGTCTTGCCGAGTGGGTTTGGGTCTAGCCGAGTGGGTTTGGGTCTAGCAGAGTGGGTTTGCGTCTAGCCGAGTGGGTTTGGGTCTAGCCGAGTGGGTTTCGGTCTAGCGGAGTGGGTTTGCGTCTAGCCGATTGGGTTTGGGTCCAGCCGAGTGGGATTGGGTCTAGCCGAGTGGTTTTGGGTCTAGCCGAGTGGGTTTGGGTGTAGCCGAGTGGGTTTGGGTCTAGCCGATTGGGTTTGGGTTCAGCCGAGTGGGATTGGGTCTAGCCGAGTGGGTTTGGGTCGAGCCGAGTGGGTTTGGGTGTAGCCGAGTGGATTTGGGTCTAGCCGAGTGGGTTTGGGTCTAGCCGAGTGGGTTTGGGTCTAGCCGAGTGGGTTTGGGTCTCGCAGAGTGGGTTTGGGTGTAGCCGAGTGGGTTTGGGACTAGCCGAGTGGGTTTGAGTCCAGCCGAGTGGGTTTGGGTCTAGCCGAGTGGGTTTGGGTCTAGCCGAGTGGGTTTGGGTCTAGCCGAGTGGGTTTGGGTCTAGCCGAGTGGGTTTGGGTCTAGCCGAGTGGGTTTGGGTCTAGCCGAGTGGGTTTGCGTGTAGCGAGTGGGTTTGGGTCTAGCGGAGTGGGTTTGGGTCCAGCCGAGTGGGTTTGGGGCGAGCCGAGTGGGTTTGGGTCCATCCGAGTGGGTTTGGGTCTAGCCGTGTGGGTTTGGGTCTAGACGAGTGGGTTTGGGTCTGGCCGAGTGGGTTTGGGTCTAGCCGAGTGGGTTTGGGTCTATCCGAGTGGGTTTGGGTCTAGCGGAGTGGGTTTGAGTCTAGCGTAGTGGGTTTGGGTCTAGCGGAGTGGGTTTGAGTCTAACGGAGTGGGTTTGGGTCTAGCCGAGTGGGTTTGGGTCTGGCCGAGTGGGTTTGGGTCTAGCCGAGTGGGTTTGGGTCTAGCCGTGTGGGTTTGGGTCTAGCCGAGTGGGTTTGGGTCTTGCCGAGTGGGTTTGGGTCTCGCCGAGTGGGTTTGGTCCCAGCCGAGTGGGTTTGGGTCTAGCCGAGTGGGTTTGGGTCTAGCCGAGTGGGTTTGGGTCTAACCGAGTGGGTTTGGGTCTCGCGGAGTGGGTTTGGGTGTAGCTGAGTGGGTTTGTGTCCAGCCGAGTGGGTTTGGGTCCAGCCGAGTGGGTTTGGGTCTAGCCGAGTGGGTTTGGGTCTAGCCGAGTGGGTTTGGGTCTAGCCGAGTGGGTTTGGGTCTAGCCGAGTGGGTTTGGGTCTGGCCGAGTGGGTTTGCGTGTAGCGAGTGGGTTTGTGTCTAGCGGATTGGGTTTGGGTCCAGCCGAGTGGGTTTGGGGCGAGCCGAGTGGGTTTGGGTCCATCCGAGTGGGTTTGGGTCTAGCCGAGTGGGTTTGGGTCTAGACGAGTGGGTTTGGGTCTGGCCGAGTGGGTTTGGGTCTAGCCGAGTGGGTTTGGGTCTATCCGAGTGGGTTTGGGTCTAGCGGAGTGGGTTTGAGTCTAGCGGAGTGGGTTTGGGTCTAGCGGAGTGGGTTTGAGTCTAACGGAGTGGGTTTGGGTCTAGCCGAGTGGGTTTGGGTCTGGCCGAGTGGGTTTGGGTCTAGCCGAGTGGGTTTGGGTCTAGCCGTGTGGGTTTGGGTCTAGCCGAGTGGGTTTGGGTCTAGCCGAGTGGGTTTGGGTCTCGCCGAGTGGGTTTGGTCCTAGCCGAGTGGGTTTGGGTCTAGCCGAGTGGGTTTGGGTCTAGCCGAGTGGGTTTGGGTCTAACCGAGTGGGTTTGGGTCTCGCGGAGTGGGTTTGGGTGTAGCTGAGTGGGTTTGTGTCCAGCCGAGTGGGTTTGGGTCCAGCCGAGTGGGTTTGGGTCTAGCCGAGTGGGTTTGGGTCTAGCCGAGTGGGTTTGGGTCTAGCCGAGTGGGTTTGGGTCTAGCCGAGTGGGTTTGGGACTAGCCGACAGGGTTTGGGTCTAGACGAGTGGGTTTGGGACTAGCCGAGTGGGTTTGGGTCTAGCCGAGTGGGTTTGGGTCTAGCCGAGTGGGTTTGGGTGTAGCCGAGTGGTTTTGGGTGTAGCCCAGTGGGTTTGGGTCTGGCCGATTGGGTTTCGGTCTAGCGGAGTGGGTTTGCGTCTAGCCGAGTGGGTTTGGGTCTAGCGGAGTGGGTTTGGGTCTAGCCGAATGGGGTTGGGTCTAGCCGAGACGGTTTGGGTCGAGCCGAGTGGGTTTGGGTCCAGCCGAGTGGGTTTGGGTCTAGCCGAGTGGGTTTGTGTCTAGCGGAGTGGGTGTGGGTCTAGCGGAGTGGGTTAGGGTCTAGCGGAGTTGGTTTGGGTCTAGCGCAGTGGGTTTGGGTCTAGCGGAGTGGATTTGGGTCTAGCGGAGTGGGTTTGGGTCTAGCGGAGTGAGTTTGGGTCTAGCGGAGTGGGTTTGGGTCTAGCGGACTGGGTTTGGGTCTAGCGGAGTGGGTTTGGGTCTAGCGGAGTGGGTTTGGGTTAGCGAGTGGGTTTGGGTCTAGCCGAGTGGGTTTGGGTCTAGCCGAGTGGGTTTGTGGGTTTGCGGATAGACCCAAACCCACTCGGCTAGACCCAAACCCACTCGGCTAGACCGAAACCCACTCGTCTAGACCCAAACCCACTCGGCTATACCCAAACCCACTCGGATGGACCCAAACCCACTCGGCTCGCCCCAAACCCACTCGGCTGGACCCAAACCCACTCTGCTAGACCCAAACCAACTCGCCGAGTGGGTTTGGGTCTAGCCGAGTGGGTTAGTGGGTTAGTGGGTTAGACCCAAACCCACTCCGCTAGACCCAAACCCACTCCGCTAGACCCAAACCCACTCGGCTAGACCCAAACCCACTCAGCTAGACCCAAACCCACTCGGCCAGACCCAAACCCACTCGGCTAGACCCAAACCCACTCGGCTAGACCCAATCCCACTCGGCCAGACCCAAACACACTCGGCTAGACCCAAACCCACTCGGCCAGACCCAAACCCACTCGGGTCTAGCCGAGTGGGTTTGGGTGTAGCCGAGTGGATTTGGGTCTAGCCGAGTGGGTTTGGGTCTAGCCGAGTGGGTTTGGGTGTAGCCGAGTGGGTTTGGGTCTCGCAGAGTGGGTTTGGGTGTAGCCGAGTGGGTTTGGGACTAGCCGAGTGGGTTTGAGCCCAGCCGAGTGAGTTTGGGTCTAGACGAGTGGGTTTGGGTCCAGCCGAGTGGGTTTGGGTCTAGCCGAGTGGGTTGGGGTCTAGCCGAGTGGGTTTGGGTCTAGCCGAGTGGGTTTGTGTCTAGCCGAGTGGGCTTTGGTCTAGCCGAGTGGGTTTTGGTCTAGCAGAGTGGGTTTGGGTATTGCGGAGTGGGTTTGGGTCCAGCGGAGTGGGTTTGGGTCTAGCGGAGTGGGATTTGGTTTAGCTGAGTAGGTTTGGGTCTGGCCGAGTGGGTTTGGGTCTAGCGGAGTGGGTTTGGGTCTAGCGAGTGGGTTTGGGTCTAGCCGAGTGGGTTTGGGTCTAGCCGAGTGGGTTTGGGTCTAGCCGAGTGGGTTTGGGTCTAGCCGAGTGGGTTTGGGTCTAGCCGAGTGGGTTTGGGTCTGGCCGAGTGGGTTTGCGTGTAGCGAGTGGGTTTGGGTCTAGCGGATTGGGTTTGGGTCCAGCCGAGTGGGTTTGGGGCGAGCCGAGTGGGTTTGGGTCCATCCGAGTGGGTTTGGGTCTAGCCGAGTGTGTTTGGGTCTAGACGAGTGGGTTTGGGTCTGGCCGAGTGGGTTTGGGTCTAGCCGAGTGGGTTTGGGTCTATCCGAGTGGGTTTGGGTCTAGCGGTGTGGGTTTGAGTCTAGCGGAGTGGGTTTGGGTCTAGCGGAGTGGGTTTGAGTCTAACGGAGTGGGTTTGGGTCTAGCCGAGTGGGTTTGGGTCTGGCCGACTGGGTTTGGGTCTAGCCGAGTGGGTTTGGGTCTAGCCGTGTGGGTTTGGGTCTAGCCGAGTGGGTTTGGGTCTCGCCGAGTGGGTTTGGTCCTAGCCGTGTGGGTTTGGGTCTAGCCGAGTGGGTTTGGGTCTAGCCGAGTGGGTTTGGTTCTAACCGAGTGGGTTTGGGTCTCGCGGAGTGGGTTTGGGTGTAGCTGAGTGGGTTTGTGTCCAGCCGGGTGGGTTTGGGTCCAGCCGAGTGGGTTTGGGTCTAGCCGAGTGGGTTTGGGTCTAGCCGAGTGGGTTTGGGTCTAGCCGAGTGGGTTTGGGTCTAGCCGAGTGGGTTTGGGTCTAGACGAGTGGGTTTGGGTCTAGCCGAGTGGGTTTGGGTCTAGCCGAGTGGGTTTGGGTCTAGCCGAGTGGGTTTGGGTCTAGCCGAGTGGGTTTGGGTCTAGCCGACAGGGTTTGGGTCTAGACGAGTGGGTTTGGGTCTAGCCGAGTGGGTTTGGGTCTAGCCGAGTGGGTTTGGGTCTAGCCGAGTGGGTTTGGGTGTAGCCGAGTGGTTTTGGGTGTAGCCCAGTGGGTTTGGGTCTGGCCGATTGGGTTTCGGTCTAGCGGAGTGGGTTTGCGTCTAGCCCAGTGGGTTTGGGTCTAGCGGAGTGGGTTTGGGTCTAGCCGAATGGGGTTGCGTCTAGCCGAGACGGTTTGGGTCGAGCCGAGTGGGTTTGGGTCCAGCCGAGTGGGTTTGGGTCTAGCCGAGTAGGTTTGTGTCTAGCGGAGTGGGTGTGGGTCTAGCGGTGTGGGTTAGGGTCTAGCGGAGTTGGTTTGGGTCTAGCGGAGTGGGTTTGGGTCTAGCGGAGTGGATTTGGGTCTAGCGGAGTTTGTTTGGGTCTAGCGGAGTGGGTTTGGGTCTAGCAGAGTGGATTTGGGTCTAGCCGAGTGGGTTTGGGTCTAGCCGAGTGGGTTTGGGTCTAGCGGAGTGGGTTTGGGTCTCGCAGAGTGGGTTTGGGTCTAGCCGAGTGGGTTTGGGTCTAGCCGAGTGGGTTTGTGGGTTTGCGGATAGACCCAAACCCACTCGGCTAGACCCAAACCCACTCGGCTAGACCGAAACCCACTCGTCTAGACCCAAACCCACTCGGCTATACCCAAACCCACTCGGATGGACCCAAACCCACTCGGCTCGCCCCAAACCCACTCGGCTGGACCCAAACCCACTCTGCTAGACCCAAACCAACTCGCCGAGTGGGTTTGGGTCTAGCCGAGTGGGTTAGTGGGTTAGACCCAAACCGACTCCGCTAGACCCAAACCCACTCCGCTAGACCCAAACCCACTCGGCTAGACCCAAACCCACTCAGCTAGACCCAAACCCACTCGGCCAGACCCAAACCCACTCGGCTAGACCCAAACCCACTCGGCTAGACCCAATCCCACTCGGCCAGACCCAAACACACTCGGCTAAACCCAAACCCACTCGGCCAGACCCAAACCCACTCCGCTAGACCCAAACCCACTCCGCCAGACCCAAAACCACTCCGCTAGACCCGAACCCACTCGGCTAGACCCAAACCCACTCCGCTAGACCCAAACACACTCTGCTTGACCCAAACCCACTCCGCTAGACCCAAAGCCACTCCGCTAGACCTAAACCCACTCCGCTAGACGCAACCCAACTCCACTAGACCCAAACCCACTCGGCTAGACCCAAACCCACTCGGCTAGACCCAAACCAACTCGACTAGACCCAAACCCACTCGGCTAGAGCAAAACCCACTCGGCTAGACCCAAACCCACTCGGGTAGAGCCAAACCCACTCGGCTAGACCCAAACCCACTCGGCTAGACCCAAACCCACTCGGCTAGACCCAAACCCACTCGGCTAGACCCAAACCCACTCGGCTAGACCCAAACCCACTCGGCCAGACCCAAACCCACTCCGCTAGACCGAAACCCACTCCGATAGACCCAAACCCACACGGCTGGACCCAAACCCACTCGGCTAGACCCAAACCCACTCGGCTAGACCCAAACCCACTCGGCTAGACCCAAACTCACTCCGCTAGACCCAAACCCACTCCGCTAGACCCAAACCCACTCGTCTAGACCCAAACCCACTCGGCTAGACCCAAACCCACTCGGCTAGACCCAAACTCACTCCGCTAGACCCAAACCCACTCCGCTGGACCCAAACCCACTCGGCTAGACCCAAACCCACTCGGCTAGACCCAAACCCACTCTGCTAGTCCCAAACCCACTGCGCTAGACCCAAACCCACTGCGCTGGACCCAAACCCACTCCGCCCGACCCAAACCCACTCCGCTAGACCCAAACCCACTCCAATAGACCCAAACCACTCCGCTAGACCCAAACCCACTCCGCTAGACCCAAACCAACTCGGCTAGACCCAAACCCACTCGGCCAGACCCAAACACACTCGGCTAGACCCAAACCCACTCGGCCAGACCCAAACCCACTCCGCTAGACCCAAACCCACTCCGCTAGACCCAAACCCACTCCGCTAGACCCAAACCCACTCGGCTAGACCCAAACCCACTCCGCTAGACCCAAACACACTCTGCTTGACCCAAACCCACTCCGCTCGACCCAAAGCCACTCCGCTAGACCTAAACCCACTCCGCTAGACGCAACCCAACTCCACTAGACCCAAACCCACTCGGCTAGACCCAAACCCACTCGGCTAGACCCAAACCAACTCGACTAGACCCAAACCCACTCGGCTGGACCCAAGCCCACTCGGCTAGACCCAAACCCACTCGGCTAGACCCAAACCCACTCGGCTAGACCCAAACCCACTCGCTTAGACCCAAACCCTCTCGGCTAGACCCAAACCCACTCGGCTAGACCCAAACCCACTCGGCTTGATCCAAACCCACTCGGCTAGACCCAAACGCACTCGGCCAGACCCAAACCCACACGGCTAGACCCAAACCCACTCGGCTAGACACAAACCCACTCGGCTAGACCCAAACCCACTCGGCTAGACCCAAACCCACTCGCCATGACCCAAACCCACTCGGCTAGACCCAAACCCACTCGGCTGGATCCAAACCCTCCTCACTAGACCCATACCCACTCTGCTAGTCCCAAACCCACTGCGCTAGACCCAAACCTACAGCGCTAGACCCAAACCCACTCCGCTAGACCCAAACCCACTCGGCTAGACCCAAACCCACTCAGCTAGACCCAAACCCGCTCGGCCAGACCCAAACCCGCTCGGCTAGACCCAAACCCACACGGCTAGACACAAACCCACTCGGCCAGACCCGAACCCACTCGGCTAGACCCAAACCCACTCGGCTAGACCCAAACCCACTCGGCTCGACCCAAACCCACTCCGCTAGACCCAAACACACTCCGCTTGACCCAAACCCACTCCACTGGACCCAAAGCCACTCCGCTAGACCTAAACCCACTCCGCTAGACGCAAACCCACTCCACTAGACCCAAACCCACTCGGCTAGACCCAAACCCACTCGGCTAGAACCAAACCCACTCGGCTAGACCCGAACCCACTCGGCTAGACCCAAACCCACTCGGCTAGACCCAAACCCACTCGGCTAGACCCAAACCCACTCGGCTAGACCCAAACCAACTGGGCTAGACCCAAACCCACTCGGCTAGACCCAAACCCACTCGGCTAGACCCAAACTCACTCCGCTAGACCCAAACCCACTCCGCTAGACCCAAACCCACTCGGCTAGACCCAAACCCACTCGGCTAGACCCAAACCCACTCGGCTAGTCCCAAACCCACTCCGCTAGACCCAAACCCACTCCGCTAGACCCAAACCCACTCGGCTAGACCCAAACCCACTCGGCTAGACCCAAACCCACTCTGCTAGTCCCAAACCCACTGCGCTAGACCCAAACCCACTGCGCTAGACCCAAACCCACTCCGCCAGACCCAAACCCACTCCGCTAGACCTAAACCCACTCCACTAGACCCAAACCACTCCGCTAGACCCAAACCCACTCCGCTAGACCCAAACCCACTCGGCTAGACCCAAACCCACTCAGCTACACCCAAACCCACTCGGCCAGACCCAGACCCACTCGGCTAGACCCAATCCCACTCGGCCAGACCCAAACACACTCGGCTAGACCCAAACCCACTCGGCCAGACCCAAACCCACTCCGCTTGACCCAAACCCACTCCGCTCGACCCAAAGCCACTCCGCTAGACCTAAACCCACTCCGCTAGACGCAACCCAACTCCACTAGACCCAAACCCACTCGGCTAGACCCAAACCCACTCGGCTAGACCCAAACCAACTCGACTAGACCCAAACCCACTCGGCTAGACCCAAGCCCACTCGGCTAGACCCAAACCCACTCGGCTAGACCCAAACCCACTCGGCTAGACCCAAACCCACTCGCTTAGACCCAAACCCTCTCGGCTAGACCCAAACCCACTCGGCTAGACCCAAACCCACTCGGCTAGACCCAAACCCACTCGGCTTGATCCAAACCCACTCGGCTAGACCCAAACGCACTCGGCCAGACCCAAACCCACACGGCTAGACCCAAACCCACTCGGCTAGACACAAACCCACTCGGCTAGACCCAAACCCACTCGGCTAGACCCAAACCCACTCGCCATGACCCAAACCCACTCGGCTAGACCCAAACCCACTCGGCTGGATCCAAACCCTCCTCATTAGACCCATACCCACTCTGCTAGTCCCAAACCCACTGCGCTAGACCCAAACCTACAGCGCTAGACCCAAACCCACTCCGCTAGACCCAAACCCACTCGGCTAGACCCAAACCCACTCAGCTAGACCCAAACCCGCTCGGCCAGACCCAAACCCGCTCGGCTAGACACAAACCCACACGGCTAGACACAAACCCACTCGGCTAGACCCAAACCCACTCGGCTAGACCCAAACCCACTCCGCTAGACCCAAACACACTCCGCTTGACCCAAACCCACTCCACTGGACCCAAAGCCACTCCGCTAGACCTAAACCCACTCCGCTAGACGCAAACCCACTCCACTAGACCCAAACCCACTCGGCTATACCCAAACCCACTCGGCCAGACCCAAACCCACTCGGCTAGACCCAAACCCTCTCGGCTAGACCCAATCCCACTCGGCCAGACCCGAACACACTCGGCTAGACCCAAACCCACTCGGCTAGACCCAAACCCACTCTGCTAGTCCCAAACCCACTGCGCTAGACCCAAACCCACTGCGCTAGACCCAAACCCACTCCGCCAGACCCAAACCCACTCCGCTAGACCTAAACCCACTCCACTAGACCCAAACCACTCCGCTAGACCCAAACCCACTCCGCTAGACCCAAACCCACTCGGCTAGACCCAAACCCACTCAGCTACACCCAAACCCACTCGGCCAGACCCAGACCCACTCGGCTAGACCCAATCCCACTCGGCCAGACCCAAACACACTCGGCTAGACCCAAACCCACTCGGCCAGACCCAAACCCACTCCGCTTGACCCAAACCCACTCCGCTCGACCCAAAGCCACTCCGCTAGACCTAAACCCACTCCGCTAGACGCAACCCAACTCCACTAGACCCAAACCCACTCGGCTAGACCCAAACCCACTCGGCTAGACCCAAACCAACTCGACTAGACCCAAACCCACTCGGCTAGACCCAAGCCCACTCGGCTAGACCCAAACCCACTCGGCTAGACCCAAACCCACTCGGCTAGACCCAAACCCACTCGCTTAGACCCAAACCCTCTCGGCTAGACCCAAACCCACTCGGCTAGACCCAAACCCACTCGGCTAGACCCAAACCCACTCGGCTTGATCCAAACCCACTCGGCTAGACCCAAACGCACTCGGCCAGACCCAAACCCACACGGCTAGACCCAAACCCACTCGGCTAGACACAAACCCACTCGGCTAGACCCAAACCCACTCGGCTAGACCCAAACCCACTCGCCATGACCCAAACCCACTCGGCTAGACCCAAACCCACTCGGCTGGATCCAAACCCTCCTCATTAGACCCATACCCACTCTGCTAGTCCCAAACCCACTGCGCTAGACCCAAACCTACAGCGCTAGACCCAAACCCACTCCGCTAGACCCAAACCCACTCAGCTAGACCCAAACCCGCTCGGCCAGACCCAAACCCGCTCGGCTAGACACAAACCCACACGGCTAGACACAAACCCACTCGGCTAGACCCAAACCCACTCGGCTAGACCCAAACCCACTCCGCTAGACCCAAACACACTCCGCTTGACCCAAACCCACTCCACTGGACCCAAAGCCACTCCGCTAGACCTAAACCCACTCCGCTAGACGCAAACCCACTCCACTAGACCCAAACCCACTCGGCTAGACCCAAACCCACTCGGCCAGACCCAAACCCACTCGGCTAGACCCAAACCCTCTCGGCTAGACCCAATCCCACTCGGCCAGACCCGAACACACTCGGCTAGACCCAAACCCACTTGGCCAGACCCAATCCCACTCCGCTAGACCCAAACCCACTCCGCTAGACCCAAACCCACTCCGCTAGACCCAAACCCACTCGGCTAGACACAAACCCACTCGGCTAGACCCAAACCCACTCGGCTAGACCCAAACCCACTCTGCTAGTCCCAAACCCACTGCGCTAGACCCAAACCCACTGCGCTAGACCCAAACCCACTCCGCCAGACCCAAACCCACTCCGCTAGACCTAAACCCACTCCACTAGACCCAAACCACTCCGCTAGACCCAAACCCACTCCGCTAGACCCAAACCCACTCGGCTAGACGCAAACCCACTCAGCTACACCCAAACCCACTCGGCCAGACCCAAACCCACTCGGCTAGACCCAAACCCTCTCGGCTAGACCCAATCCCACTCGGCCAGACCCAAACACACTCGGCTAGACCCAACCCCACTTGGCCAGACCCAATCCCACTCCGCTAGACCCAAACCCACTCCGCTAGACCCAAACCCACTCCGCTAGACCCAAACCCACTCGGCTAGACCCAAACCCACTCCGCTAGACCCAAACACACTCTGCTTGACCCAAACCCACTCCACTAGACCCAAAGCCACTCCGCTAGACCTAAACCCACTCCGCTAGACGCAACCCAACTCCACTAGACCCAAACCCACTCGGCTAGACACAAACCCAATCGGCTAGACCCAAACCAACTCGACTAGACCCAAACCCACTCGGCTAGACCAAAACCCACTCGGCTAGACCCAAACCCACTCGGGTAGACCCAAACCCACTCGGCTAGACCCAAGCCCACTCGGCTAGACCCAAACCCACTCGGCTAGACCCAAACCCACTCGGCTAGACCCAAACCCACTCGCTTAGACCCAAACCCACTCGGATAGACCCAAACCCACTCGGCTAGACCCAAACCCACTCGGCTAGACCCAAACCCACTCGGCTAGACCCAAACCCACTCGGCCAGACCCAAACCCACTCCGCTAGACCGAAACCCACTCCGCTAGACCCGAACCCACACGGCTGGACCCAAACCCACTCGGCTAGACCCAAACCCACTCGGCTAGACCCAAACCCAGTCGGCTAGACCCAAACCCACTCGGCTAGACCCAAACCCACTCGGCTAGACCCAAACCCACTCGGCTAGACACAAACCCACTCCGCTAGACCCAAACTCACTCCGCTAGACCCAAACCCACTCCGCTAGACCCAAACCCACTCGGCAAGACCCAAACCCACTCGGCTAGACCCAAACCCACTCGGCTAGACCCAAACTCACTCCGCTAGACCCAAACCCACTCCGCTGGACCCAAACCCACTCGGCTAGAACCAAACCCACTCGGCTAGACCCGAACCCACTCGGCTAGACCCAAACCCACTCGGCTAGACCCAAACCCACTCGGCTAGACCCAAACCAACTGGGCTAGACCCAAACCCACTCGGCTAGACCCAAACCCACTCGGCTAGACCCAAACTCACTCCGCTAGACCCAAACCCACTCCGCTAGACCCAAACCCACTCGGCTAGACCCAAACCCACTCGGCTAGACCCAAACCCACTCGGCTAGACCCAAACTCACTCCGCTAGGCCCAAACCCACTCCGCTAGACCCAAACCCACTCGGCTAGACCCAAACCCACTCGGCTAGACCCAAACCCACTCGGCTAGTCCCAAACCCACTCCGCTAGACCCAAACCCACTCCGCTAGACCCAAACCCACTCGGCTAGACCCAAACCCACTCGGCTAGACCCAAACCCACTCTGCTAGTCCCAAACCCACTGCGCTAGACCCAAACCCACTGCGCTAGACCCAAACCCACTCCGCCAGACCCAAACCCACTCCGCTAGACCTAAACCCACTCCACTAGACCCAAACCCACTCGGCTAGACCCAAACCCACTCAGCTACACCCAAACCCACTCGGCCAGACCCAAACCCACTCGGCTAGACCCAAACCCTCTCGGCTAGACCCAATCCCACTCGGCCAGACCCAAACACACTCGGCTATACCCAAACCCACTTGGCCAGACCCAATCCCACTCCGCTAGACCCAAACCCACTCCGCTAGACCCAAACCCACTCCGCTAGACCCAAACCCACTCGGCTAGACCCAAACCCACTCCGCTAGACCCAAACACACTCGGCTAGACCCAAACCCACTCGGCTAGACCCAAACTCACTCCGCTAGACCCAAACCCACTCCGCTAGACCCAAACCCACTCGGCTAGACCCAAACCCACTCGGCTAGACCCAAACCCACTCGGCTAGACCCAAACTCACTCCGCTAGACCCAAACCCACTCCGCTAGACCCAAACCCACTCGGCTAGACCCAAACCCACTCGGCTAGACCCAAACCCACTCGGCTAGTCCCAAACCCACTCCGCTAGACCCAAACCCACTCCGCTAGACCCAAACCCACTCGGCTAGACCCAAACCCACTCGGCTAGACCCAAACCCACTCTGCTAGTCCCAAACCCACTGCGCTAGACCCAAACCCACTGCGCTAGACCCAAACCCACTCCGCCAGACCCAAACCCACTCCGCTAGACCTAAACCCACACCACTAGACCCAAACCACTCCGCTAGACCCAAACCCACTCCGCTAGACCCAAACCCACTCGGCTAGACCCAAACCCACTCAGCTACACCCAAACCCACTCGGCCAGACCCAAACCCACTCGGCTAGACGCAAACCCTCTCGGCTAAACCCAATCCCACTCGGCCAGACCCAAACACATTCGGCTAGACCCAAACCCACTTGGCCAGACCCAATCCCACTCCGCTAGACCCAAACCCACTCCGCTAGACCCAAACCCACTCCGCTAGACCCAAACCCACTCGGCTAGACCCAATCCCACTCCGCTAGACCCAAACACACTCTGCTTGACCCAAACCCACTCCACTAGACCCAAAGCCACTCCGCTAGACCTAAACCCACTCCGCTAGACGCAACCCAACTCCACTAGACCCAAACCCACTCGGCTAGACACAAACCCAATCGGCTAGACCCAAACCAACTCGACTAGACCCAAACCCACTCGGCTAGACCAAAACATACTCGGCTAGACCCAAACCCACTCGGGTAGACCCAAACCCACTCGGCTAGACCCAAGCCCACTCGGCTAGACCCAAACCCACTCGGCTAGACCCAAACCCACTCGGCTAGACCCAAACCCACTCGCTTAGACCCAAACCCACTCGGATAGACCCAAACCCACTCGGCTAGACCCAAACCCACTCGGCTAGACCCAAACCCACTGGGCTAGACCCAAACCCACTCGGCCAGACCCAAACCCACTCCGCTAGACCGAAACCCACTCCGCTAGACCCAAACCCACACGGCTGGACCCAAACCCACTCGGCTAGACCCAAACCCACTCGGCTAGACCCAAACCCAGTCGGCTAGACCCAAACCCACTCGGCTAGACCCAAACCCACTCGGCTAGACCCAAACCCACTCGGCTAGACACAAACCCACTCCGCTTGACCCAAACTCACTCCGCTAGACCCAAACCCACTCCGCTAGACCCAAACCCACTCGGCAAGACCCAAACCCACTCGGCTAGACCCAAACCCACTCGGCTAGACCCAAACTCACTCCGCTAGACCCAAACCCACTCCGCTGGACCCAAACCCACTCGGCTACACCCAAACCCACTCGGCTAGACCCAAACCCACTCTGCTAGTCCCAAACCCACTGCGCTAGACCCAAACCCACTGCGCTGGACCCAAACCCACTCCGCCAGACCCAAACCCACTCCGCTAGACCCAAACCCACTCCACTAGACCCAAACCACTCCGCTAGACCCAAACCCACTCCGCTAGACCCAAACCCACTCGGCTAGACCCAAACCCACTCGGCTAGACCCAAACCCACTCTGCTAGTCCCAAACCCACTGCGCTAGACCCAAACCCACTGCGCTAGACCCAAACCCACTCCGCCAGACCCAAACCCACTCCGCTAGACCCAAACCCACTCCACTAGACCCAAACCACTCCGCTAGACCCAAACCCACTCCGCTAGACCCAAACCCACTCGGCTAGACCCAAACCCACTCAGCTACACCCAAACCCACTCGGCCAGACCCAAACCCACTCGGCTAGACCCAAACCCTCTCGGCTAGACCCAATCCCACTCGGCCAGACCCAAACACACTCGGCTAGACCCAAACCCACTCGGCCAGACCCAATCCCACTCCGCTAGACCCAAACCCACTCCGCTAGACCCAAACCCACTCCGCTAGACCCAAACCCACTCGGCTAGACCCAAACCCACTCCGCTAGACCCAAACACACTCTGCTTGACCCAAACCCACTCCACTAGACCCAAAGCCACTCCGCTAGACCTAAACCCACTCCGCTAGACGCAACCCAACTCCACTAGACCCAAACCCACTCGGCTAGACCCAAACCCAATCGGCTAGACCCAAACCAACTCGACTAGACCCAAACCCACTCGGCTAGACCAAAACCCACTCGGCTAGACCCAAACCCACTCGGGTAGACCCAAACCCACTCGGCTAGGCCCAAGCCCACTCGGCTAGACCCAAACCCACTCGGCTAGACCCAAACCCACTCGGCTAGACCCAAACCCACTCGCTTAGACCCAAACCCACTCGGATAGACCCAAACCCACTCGGCTAGACCCAAACCCACTCGGCTAGACCCAAACCCACTCGGCTAGACCCAAACCCACTCGGCTAGACCCAAACCCACTCGGCCAGACCCAAACCCACTCCGCTAGACCGAAACCCACTCCGCTAGACCCAAACCCACACGGCTGGACCCAAACCCACTCGGCTAGACCCAAACCCACTCGGCTGGACCCAAACCCAGTCGGCTAGACCCAAACCCACTCGGCTAGACCCAAACCCACTCGGCTAGACCCAAACCCACTCGGCTAGACACAAACCCACTCCGCTAGACCCAAACTCACTCCGCTAGACCCAAACCCACTCCACTAGACCCAAACCCACTCGGCTAGACCCAAACCCACTCGGCTAGACCCAAACCCACTCGGCTAGACCCAAACTCACTCCGCTAGACCCAAACCCACTCCGCTGGACCCAAACCCACTCGGCTAGACCCAAACCCACTCGGCTAGACCCAAACCCACTCTGCTAGTCCCAAACCCACTGCGCTAGACCCAAACCCACTGCGCTGGACCCAAACCCACTCCGCCAGACCCAAACCCACTCCGCTAGACCCAAACCCACTCCACTAGACCCAAACCACTCCGCTAGACCCAAACCCACTCCGCTAGACCCAAACCAACTCGGCCAGACCCAAACCCACTCAGCTACACCCAAACCCACTCGGCCAGACCCAAACCCACTCGGCTAGACCCAAACCCACTCGGCTAGACCCAATCCCACTCGGCCAGACCCAAACACACTCGGCTAGACCCAAACCCACTCGGCCAGACCCAAACCCACTCCGCTAGACCCAAACCCACTCCGCTAGACCCAAACCCACTCCGCTAGACGCAAACCCACTCGGCTAGACCCAAACCCACTCCGCTAGACCCAAAAACACTCTGCTTGACCCAAACCCACTCCGCTAGACCCAAAGCCACTCCGCTAGACCAAAACCCACTCCGCTAGACGCAACCCAACTCCACTAGACCCAAACCCACTCGGCTAGACCCAAACCCACTCGGCTAGACCCAAACCAACTCGACGAGACCCAAACCCACTCGGCTAGACCAAAACCCACTCGGCTAGACCCAAACCCACTCGGGTAGACCCAAACCCACTCGGCTAGACCCAAGCCCACTCGGCTAGACCCAAACCCACTCGGCTAGACCCAAACCCACTCGGCTAGACCCAAACCCACTCGCTTAGACCCAAACCCTCTCGGCTAGACCCAAACCCACTCGGCTAGACCCAAACCCACTCGGCTGGACCCAAACCCACTCGGCTTGATCCAAACCCACTCGGCTAGACCCAAACGCACTCGGCCAGACCCAAACCCACTCGGCTAGACCCAAACCCACTCGGCTAGACCCAAACCCACTCGGCTAGACCCAAACCGACTCGGCTAGACCCAAACCCACTCGCCATGACCCAAACCCACTCGGCTAGACCCAAACCCACTCGGCTGGATCCAAACCCTCCTCACTAGACCCATACCCACTCTGCTAGTCCCAAACCCACTGCGCTAGACCCAAACCTACAGCGCTAGACCCAAACCCACTCCGCTAGACCCAAACCCACTCGGCTAGACCCAAACCCACTCAGCTAGACCCAAACCCGCTCGGCCAGACCCAAACCCGCTCGGCTAGACCCAAACCCACACGGCTAGACACAAACCCACTCGGCCAGACCCGAACCCACTCGGCTAGACCCAAACCCACTCGGCTAGACCCAAACCCACTCCGCTAGACCCAAACACACTCCGCTTGACCCAAACCCACTCCACTGGACCCAAAGCCACTCCGCTAGACCTAAACCCACTCCGCTAGACGCAAACCCACTCCACTAGACCCAAACCCACTCGGCTAGACCCAAACCCACTCGGCTAGACCCAAACCCACTCGGCTAGACCCGAACCCACTCGGCTAGACCCAAACCCTCTCGGCTAGACCCAAACCCACTCGGCTAGACCCAAACCCACTCGGCTAGACCCCAACCCAATTGGCTAGACCCAAACCCACTCGGCTAGACCCAAACCCACTCGGCTAGACCCAAACTCACTCCGCTAGACCCAAACCCACTCCGCTAGACCCAAACCCACTCCGCTAGACCCAAACCCACTCGGCTAGACCCAAACCCACTCTGCTAGACCCAAACACACTCTGCTTGACCCAAACCCACTCCGCTAGACCCAAAGCCACTCCGCTAGACGCAACCCAACTCCACTAGACCCAAACCCACTCGGCTAGACCCAAACCCACTCGGCTAGACCCAAACCCACTCGGCTAGACCCAAACCAACTCGACTAGACCCAAACCCACTCGGCTAGACCAAAACCCACTCGGCTAGACCCAAACCCACTCGGGTAGACCCAAACCCACTCGGCTAGACCCAAGCCCACTCGGCTAGACACAAACCCACTCGGCTAGACCCAAACCCACTCGGCTAGACGCAACCCCACTCGCTTAGACCCAAACCCACTCGGCTAGACCCAAACCCACTCGGCTAGACCCAAACCCACTCGGCCAGACCCAAACCCACTCGGCTAGATCCAAACCCACTCGGCTAGACCCAAACGCACTCGGCCAGACCCAAACCCACTCGGCTACACGCAAACCCACTCGGCTAGACCCAAACCCACTTGGCTAGACCCAAACCCACTCGGCTAGACCCAAACCCACTCGCCGTGACCCAAACCTACTGCGCTAGACCCAAACCCACTCCGCTAGACCCAAACCCACTCGGCTAGACCCACACCCACTCAGCTAGACCCAAACCCGCTCGGCCAGACCCAAACCCACTCGGCTAGACCCAAACCCACACGGCTAGACACAAACCCACTCGGCCAGACCCGAACCCACTCGGCTAGACCCAAACCCACTCGGCTAGACCCAAACCCACTCGGCTAGACCCAAACCCACTCGGCTAGACACAAACCCACTCGGCTAGACCCAAACCCACTCGGCTAGACCCAAACCCACTCTTCTAGACCCAAACCCACTCGGCTAGACCCAAACCGACTCGGCTAGACGCAAACCCACTCCGCCAGACCCAAACCCACTCGGCTAGACCCAAACCCACTCGGCTAGATTCAAACCCACTCGGCTAGACCCAAACCCACTCGGCTGGATCCAAACCCTCCTCACTAGACCCATACCCACTCTGCTAGTCCCAAACCCACTGCGCTAGACCCAAACCTACAGCGCTAGACCCAAACCCACTCCGCTAGACCCAAACCCACTCGGCTAGACCCAAACCCACTCAGCTAGACCCAAACCCGCTCGGCCAGACCCAAACCCGCTCGGCTAGACCCAAACCCACACGGCTAGACACAAACCCACTCGGCCAGACCCGAACCCACTCGGCTAGACCCAAACCCACTCGGCTAGACCCAAACCCACTCGGCTAGACCCAAACCCACTCCGCTAGACCCAAACACACTCCGCTTGACCCAAACCCACTCCACTGGACCCAAAGCCACTCCGCTAGACCTAAACCCACTCCGCTAGACGCAAACCCACTCCACTAGACCCAAACCCACTCGGCTAGACCCAAACCCACTCGGCTAGACCCAAACCCACTCGGCTAGACCCGAACCCACTCGGCTAGACCCAAACCCTCTCGGCTAGACCCAAACCCACTCGGCTAGACCCAAACCCACTCGGCTAGACCCCAACCCACTTGGCTAGACCCAAACCCACTCGGCTAGACCCAAACCCACTCGGCTAGACCCAAACTCACTCCGCTAGACCCAAACCCACTCCGCTAGACCCAAACCCACTCCGCTAGACCCAAACCCACTCGGCTAGACCCAAACCCACTCTGCTAGACCCAAACACACTCTGCTTGACCCAAACCCACTCCGCTAGACCCAAAGCCACTCCGCTAGACGCAACCCAACTCCACTAGACCCAAACCCACTCGGCTAGACCCAAACCCACTCGGCTAGACCCAAACCCACTCGGCTAGACCCAAACCAACTCGACTAGACCCAAACCCACTCGGCTAGACCAAAACCCACTCGGCTAGACCCAAACCCACTCGGGTAGACCCAAACCCACTCGGCTAGACCCAAGCCCACTCGGCTAGACACAAACCCACTCGGCTAGACCCAAACCCACTCGGCTAGACGCAACCCCACTCGCTTAGACCCAAACCCACTCGGCTAGACCCAAACCCACTCGGCTAGACCCAAACCCACTCGGCCAGACCCAAACCCACTCGGCTAGATCCAAACCCACTCGGCTAGACCCAAACGCACTCGGCCAGACCCAAACCCACTCGGCTACACGCAAACCCACTCGGCTAGACCCAAACCCACTTGGCTAGACCCAAACCCACTCGGCTAGACCCAAACCCACTCGCCGTGACCCAAACCTACTGCGCTAGACCCAAACCCACTCCGCTAGACCCAAACCCACTCGGCTAGACCCACACCCACTCAGCTAGACCCAAACCCGCTCGGCCAGACCCAAACCCACTCGGCTAGACCCAAACCCACACGGCTAGACACAAACCCACTCGGCCAGACCCGAACCCACTCGGCTAGACCCAAACCCACTCGGCTAGACCCAAACCCACTCGGCTAGACCCAAACCCACTCGGCTAGACACAAACCCACTCGGCTAGACCCAAACCCACTCGGCTAGACCCAAACCCACTCTTCTAGACCCAAACCCACTCGGCTAGACCCAAACCGACTCGGCTAGACGCAAACCCACTCCGCCAGACCCAAACCCACTCGGCTAGACCCAAACCCACTCGGCTAGATTCAAACCCACTCGGCTACACCCAAACCCACTCGTCTAGACCCAAACCCACTCGGCTAGACCCATACCCACTCAGCTATACACAAACACACTCAGCTAGACCCAAACACACTCGGTTAGACCCAAACCCACTCGGCTAGACCCAAACGCACTCGGCTAGACCGAAACCCACTTGGCTAGACTAAACCCACTCGGCTAGACCAAAACACACTAGGCTAGACCCAAACCAACTCCGCTGGACCCAAACCCACTCGGCTAGACCGAAACCCACTCCGCCAGACCCAAACCCACTCGGCTAGACCCAAAACCCACCCGGCTAGACGCAACCCACTCGGCTAGACCCAAACACACTCAGCTAAACCCAAACCCTCTCGGCTAGACCCTAACCCACTCGGCTAGACCCAAACCTACTCGGCTGGACGCAAACCCACTCGGCTAGACCGAAACCCACTCGGCTAGACCGAAACCCACTCGGCCAGACCCAAACCCACTCCGCCACACCAAACGCACTTGGCTAAACGCAAACCCACTCGGCTAGATGCAAACGCACTCGGCTCGACCCAAACCCACTCTGCTAGACGCACACCCACTCAGCTAGACCCAAACCAACTCGGCTAGACCCAAACCCACTCTGCTGGACTCAAACCCACTCCGCTAGAACCGAACCCACTCCGCTAGACCCAAACCCACTCCGCTAGACCCATACCCACTCCACTAGACCCAAACACACTCCGCCAGACCCAAACCCATTCCGCTAGACCCAAACCCACTCCGCTAGACCCAAACCCACTCCGCTCAACCCAAACCAACTGCACTAGACTCAAACCCATTCCGTTATACCCAAACCCACTCCGCTAGACCCAAACCCACTCGGTTAGACCCAAACCCACTCGGCTAGACCCAAACCCACTCGGCTAGACCCAAACCCACTCCGCTGGATGCAAACCCACTCAGGTAGAACCAAACCCACTCCGCTGGACCCAAACCCACTCCGCTAGACCCCAACCCACTCCGCTAGACCCAAACCCACTCGGCTAGACCCAAACCCACTCGGCTAGACTCAAACCCACTCGGCTAGACCCAAACCTACTCCGCTAGACCCAAACCCACTCCGCTAGACCCAAACCCACTCGGCTAGACCCAAACCCACTCGGCTAGACGCAAACCCACTCGGCTAGACGCAAACCCACTCGGCTAGACCCAAACCCACTCGGCTAGACGCAAACCCACTCGGCTAGACCTAAACCCACTCGGCTAGACCCAAACCCACTCGGCTACACCCAAACCCACTCCGCTAGACCCAAACCCACTCGGCTAGACCAAAACCCACTCGGCTAGACCCAAACCCACTCGGCCAGACCCAAACCCACTCCGCCACACCCAAACCCACTCGGCTAGACCCAAACGCACTCGGCTAGACCCAAACCCACTCGGCTAGACCCAAACCCACTCGGCTAGACCCAAACCCACTCGGCTAGACCCAAACCCAATCGGTTAGACCCAAACCCACTCGGCTAGACGCAAACCCACTCGGCTAGACCCAAACCCACTCGGCTAGACCCAAACGCACTCGGCTAGACCCAAACCCACTCGGCTCGACCCAAACCCACTCGGCTAGACTCAAACCCACGCGGCTAGACCCAAACCCACTCGGCTAGACCCAAACCCACTCGGCTAGACCCAAACCCATTCCGCTAGACCCAAACCGATTCTGCTAGACTCAAACCCACTCGGCTAGACCCAAACCCACTCGGCTAGACCCATACCCACTCAGCAAGACCCAAACCCACTCGGCTAGACCGAAACCCACTCGGCTAGACACAAACCCACTCGGCTAGAGCCAAACCCACTCTGCTAGACCCAAACCCACTCGGCTAGATCCAAACACACTCGGCTAGACCCAAACCCACTCGGCTAGACCCAAACCCTCTTGGCTAGATCCAAACCCAATCGGCTAGACCCAAACCCACTCGGCTAGACCCAAACCCACTCGGCTAGACCCAAACCTACTCGGCTAGACCCAAACCCACTCGGATAGACCCAAACCCACTCCGCTAGACCAAAACCCACTCTGCTAGACCCAAACCCACTCCGCTAGACCCAAACCCACTCCGCTAGACTCAAACCCACTCCGCTAGACCCAAACCTACTCGGCTAGACCCAAACCCACTCGGCTGGACCCAAACCCACTCGGCTAAACGCAAACCCACTCTGCTAGACCGAAACCCTCTGGGCTAGACCCAAACCCACTCGGCTAGACCCAAACCCACTCGGCTAGGCCCAAACCCACTCGGCTAGACCCAAACCCACTCGGCTAGACCCAAACCCACTCGGCTAGACCCAAACCCACTCGGCAAGACCCAAACCCACTCGTCTAGAGCCAAACCCACTCGGCTACACCCAAACCCACTTGGCTAGATCCAAACCCACTCCGCTAGACCCAACCCCACATCACTAGACCCAACCCCACTCGGCTAGACCCAAACCCACTCGGCTAGACCCAAACCCACTCGGCTAGGCCCAAACCCACTCGCCTAGGCACAAACCCACTCGGCTAGACCCAAACCCACTCTGCTAGACCCAAACCCACTCTGCTAGACCCAAACCCACTCCGCTAGAACCAAACCCTCTCCGCTAGACCCAAACCCACTCCGCTAGACCCAAACCCAGTCCGCTGCACCCAAACCCACTCGGCTAGACCCAAACCCACTCGGCTAGACCCAAACCCACTCGGCTAGACCCAAACCCACTCGGCAAGACTCAAACCCACTCGGCTAGACCCAAACCTACTCCGCTAGATCCAAACCCACTCCGCTAGACCCAACCCCACTCGGCTAGACCCAAACCCACTCGGCTAAACCTAAACCCACACCGCGAGACCCAAACCAACTCCGCTAGACCCAAACCCACTCGGCTAGACCCAAACCCACTCCGCTAGACCCAAACCCACTCGGCTAGACCCAAACCCACTCTGCTTGACCCAAACCCACTCGGCTAGACCAAAAGCCACTCGGCTAGACCCAAACGCACTCGGGTAGACCCAAACCCTCTCGGCTAGACCCAAACCCACTCGGCTAGACCCAAACCCACTCGGCAAGACCCATACCCACTCAGCAAGACCCAAACCCACTCCGCTAGACCCAAACCCACTCGGCTAGACACAAACCCACTCGGCTAGAGCCAAACCCACTCTGCTAGACCCAAACCCAGTCGGCTAGATCCAAACACACTCGGCTAGACCCAAACCCACTCGGCTAGACCCAAACCCACTTGGCTAGACCCAAACCCACTCGGCTAGAACCAAACCCACTCGGCCACACCCAAACCCACTCGGCTAGACCCAAATCTACTCGGCTAGACCCAAACCCACTCGGCTAGACCCAAACCCACTCCGCTAGACCCAAACCCACTCCGCTAGACCCAAACCCACTCCGCTAGACCCAAACCCACTCCTCTAGACTCAAACCCACTCCGCTAGATCCAATCCTACTCGGCTAGACCCAAACCCACTCGGCTGGACCCAAACCCACTCGGCTAAACGCAAACCCACTCTGCTAGACCGAAACCCTCTGGGCTAGACCCAAACCCACTCGGCTAGACCCAAACCCACTCGGCTAGACTCAAACCCACGCGGCTAGACCCAAACCCACTCGGCTAGACCCAAACCCACTCGGCTAGACCCAAACCCATTCCGCTAGACCCAAACCGATTCTGCTAGACTCAAACCCACTCGGCTAGACCCAAACCCACTCGGCAAGACCCATACCCACTCAGCAAGACCCAAACCCACTCGGCTAGACCGAAACCCACTCGGCTAGACACAAACCCACTCGGCTAGAGCCAAACCCACTCTGCTAGACCCAAACCCACTCGGCTAGATCCAAACACACTCGGCTAGACCCAAACCCACTCGGCTAGACCCAAACCCACTCGGCTAGACCCAAACCCACTCGGCTAGACCCAAACCCATTCCGCTAGACCCAAACCGATTCTGCTAGACTCAAACCCACTCGGCTAGACCCAAACCCACTCGGCAAGACCCATACCAACTCAGCAAGACCCAAACCCACTCGGCTAGACCGAAACCCACTCGGCTAGACACAAACACACTCGGCTAGTGCCAAACCCACTCTGCTAGACCCAAACCCACTCGGCTAGATCCAAACACACTCGGCTAGTCCCAAACCCTCTCGGCTAGACCCAAACCCACTTGGCTAGACCCAAACCCACTCGGCTAGAACCAAACCCACTCGGCCAGACCCAAACCCACTCGGCTAGACCCAAATCTACTCGGCTAGACCCAAACCCACTCGGCTAGACCCAAACCCACTCCGCTAGACCCAAACCCACTCCGCTAGACCCAAACCCACTCCGCTAGACCCAAACCCACTCCTCTAGACTCAAACCCACTCCGCTAGATCCAAACCTACTCGGCTAGACCCAAACCCACTCGGCTGGACCCAAACCCACTCGGCTAAACGCAAACCCACTCTGCTAGACCGAAACCCTCTGGGCTAGACCCAAACCCACTCGGCTAGACCCAAACCCGCTCGGCTAGACCCAAACCCACTCCGCTAGACCCAAACCCACACAGCTAGACCCAAAGCCACTCGGCTACAACCAAACCCACTCGGCTAGACCCAAACCCACTCGGCTAGACCCATACCCACTCAGCAAGACCCAAACCCACTCGGCTAGACCAAAACCCACTCCGCCAGACCGAAACCCACTCTGCTAGACCCAAACCCACTCCGCTAGACCCAAACCCACTCCGCTGGACCCAAACCCAGTCAACTAGAACCAAACCCACTCGGCTAGACCCAAATCCACTCGGCTCGACCCAAACCCACTCGGCTAGACTCAAACCCACTCGGCTAGACCCAAACCCACTCGGCTAGACCCAAACCCACTCGGCTAGACCCAAACCCACTCGGCTAGACCCAAACCCACTCGGCTGGACCCAAACCCACTCGGCTAGACCCAAACCCACTCGGCTAGACCCAAACCCACTCGGCTAGACCCAAACAAACTCGGCAAGACTCAAACCCACTTGGCTAGACCCAAACCCATTCCGCTAGACCCAACCCGATTCCGCTAGACTCAAACCCACTCGGCTAACCCAAACCCACTCGGCTAGACCCAAACCCACTCGGCTAGACCCAAACCCACTCGGCAAGACCCAAACCCACTCGTCTAGACCCAAACCCACTCGGCTACACCCAAACCCACTTGGCTAGATCCAAACCCACTCCGCTAGACCCAACCCCACATCGCTAGACCCAACCCCACTCGGCTAGACCCAAACCCACTCGGCTAGACCCAAACCCACTCGGCTAGGCCCAAACCCACTCGCCTAGGCACAACCCCACTCGGCTAGACCCAAACCCACTCTGCTAGACCCAAACCCACTCTGCTAGACCCAAACCCACTCCGCTAGAACCAAACCCTCTCCGCTAGACCCAAAACCCACTCCGCTAGACCCAAACCCAGTCCGCTAGACCTAAACCCACTCGGCTAGACCCAAACCCACTCGGCTAGACCCAAACCCACTCGGCGAGACCCAAACCCACTCGGCAAGACTCAAACCCACTCGGCTAGACCCAAACCTGCTCCGCTAGACCCAAACCCACTCCGCTAGACCCAAACCCACTAGGCTAGACCCAAACCCACTTGGCTAGACCTAAACCCACACGGCGAGACCGAAACCCACACCGCGAGACCCAAACCAACTCCGCCAGACCCAAACCCACTCGGCTAGACCCAAACCCACTCGGCTAGACCCAAACCCACTTGGCTAGACCCAAACCCACTCTGCTAGACCCAAACCCACTCGGCTAGACCGAAAGCCACTCGGCTAGACCCAAACCCACTCGGCTAGATGCAAACCCACTCGGCTAGACCCAAACCCACTCGGCTAGACCCAAACGCACTAGGCTGGACCCAAACCCACTCGGCTAGACCCAAACCCACTCGGCTAGACTCAAACCCACTCGGCTAGACCCAAACCCACTCGGCTAGACCCAAACCCACTCGGCTAGACCCAAACCCATTCCGCTAGACCCAAACCGATTCCGCTAGACTCAAACCCACTCGGCTAGACCCAAACCCACTATGCTAGACCCAAACCCACTTGGCTAGGCCCAAACCCACTCGGCTAGACCCAAACCCTCTCGGCTGGACCCAAACCCACTCCGCTACACCCAAACCCACTCGGCTACACCCAAACCCACTCGGCTCGACGCAAACCCACTCCGCTAGAACCAAACCCACTCGTCTAGACGCAAACACACTCGGCTACACCCAAACACACTCCGCTAGACCCAAACCCACTCGGCTAGACCCAAACCCACTCGGCTAGACACAAACCCACTCGGCTAGACCCAAACCCACTCGGCTAGACTAAACCCACTCGGCTAGACCAAAACACACTAGGCTAGACCCAAACCAACTCCGCTGGACCCAAACCCACTCGGCTAGACCGAAACCCACTCCGCCAGACCCAAACCCACTCGGCTAGACCCAAAACCCACCCGGCTAGACGCAACCCACTCGGCTAGACCCAAACACACTCAGCTAAACCCAAACCCTCTCGGCTAGACCCTAACCCACTCGGCTAGACCCAAACCTACTCGGCTGGACGCAAACCCACTCGGCTAGACCGAAACCCACTCGGCTAGACCCAAACCCACTCGGCCAGACCCAAACCCACTCCGCCACACCAAACGCACTTGGCTAAACGCAAACCCACTCGGCTAGATGCAAACGCACTCGGCTCGACCCAAACCCACTCTGCTAGACGCACACCCACTCAGCTAGACCCAAACCAACTCGGCTAGACCCAAACCCACTCTGCTGGACTCAAACCCACTCCGCTAGAACCGAACCCACTCCGCTAGACCCAAACCCACTCCGCTAGACCCATACCCACTCCACTAGACCCAAACACACTCCGCCAGACCCAAACCCATTCCGCTAGACCCAAACCCACTCCGCTAGACCCAAACCCACTCCGCTCAACCCAAACCAACTGCACTAGACTCAAACCCATTCCGTTATACCCAAACCCACTCCGCTAGACCCAAACCCACTCGGTTAGACCCAAACCCACTCGGCTAGACCCAAACCCACTCGGCTAGACCCAAACCCACTCCGCTGGATGCAAACCCACTCAGGTAGAACCAAACCCACTCCGCTGGACCCAAACCCACTCCGCTAGACCCCAACCCACTCCGCTAGACCCAAACCCACTCGGCTAGACCCAAACCCACTCGGCTAGACTCAAACCCACTCGGCTAGACCCAAACCTACTCCGCTAGACCCAAACCCACTCCGCTAGACCCAAACCCACTCGGCTAGACCCAAACCCACTCGGCTAGACGCAAACCCACTCGGCTAGACGCAAACCCACTCGGCTAGACCCAAACCCACTCGGCTAGACGCAAACCCACTCGGCTAGACCTAAACCCACTCGGCTAGACCCAAACCCACTCGGCTACACCCAAACCCACTCCGCTAGACCCAAACCCACTCGGCTAGACCAAAACCCACTCGGCTAGACCCAAACCCACTCGGCCAGACCCAAACCCACTCCGCCACACCCAAACCCACTCGGCTAGACCCAAACGCACTCGGCTAGACCCAAACCCACTCGGCTAGACCCAAACCCACTCGGCTAGACCCAAACCCACTCGGCTAGACCCAAACCCAATCGGTTAGACCCAAACCCACTCGGCTAGACGCAAACCCACTCGGCTAGACCCAAACCCACTCGGCTAGACCCAAACGCACTCGGCTAGACCCAAACCCACTCGGCTCGACCCAAACCCACTCGGCTAGACTCAAACCCACGCGGCTAGACCCAAACCCACTCGGCTAGACCCAAACCCACTCGGCTAGACCCAAACCCATTCCGCTAGACCCAAACCGATTCTGCTAGACTCAAACCCACTCGGCTAGACCCAAACCCACTCGGCTAGACCCATACCCACTCAGCAAGACCCAAACCCACTCGGCTAGACCGAAACCCACTCGGCTAGACACAAACCCACTCGGCTAGAGCCAAACCCACTCTGCTAGACCCAAACCCACTCGGCTAGATCCAAACACACTCGGCTAGACCCAAACCCACTCGGCTAGACCCAAACCCTCTTGGCTAGATCCAAACCCAATCGGCTAGACCCAAACCCACTCGGCTAGACCCAAACCTACTCGGCTAGACCCAAACCCACTCGGATAGACCCAAACCCACTCCGCTAGACCAAAACCCACTCTGCTAGACCCAAACCCACTCCGCTAGACCCAAACCCACTCCGCTAGACTCAAACCCACTCCGCTAGACCCAAACCTACTCGGCTAGACCCAAACCCACTCGGCTGGACCCAAACCCACTCGGCTAAACGCAAACCCACTCTGCTAGACCGAAAACCTCTGGGCTAGACCCAAACCCACTCGGCTAGACCCAAACCCACTCGGCTAGGCCCAAACCCACTCGGCTAGACCCAAACCCACTCGGCTAGACCCAAACCCACTCGGCTAGACCCAAACCCACTCGGCAAGACCCAAACCCACTCGTCTAGAGCCAAACCCACTCGGCTACACCCAAACCCACTTGGCTAGATCCAAACCCACTCCGCTAGACCCAACCCCACATCACTAGACCCAACCCCACTCGGCTAGACCCAAACCCACTCGGCTAGACCCAAACCCACTCGGCTAGGCCCAAACCCACTCGCCTAGGCACAAACCCACTCGGCTAGACCCAAACCCACTCTGCTAGACCCAAACCCACTCTGCTAGACCCAAACCCACTCCGCTAGAACCAAACCCTCTCCGCTAGACCCAAACCCACTCCGCTAGACCCAAACCCAGTCCGCTGCACCCAAACCCACTCGGCTAGACCCAAACCCAGTCCGCTGCACCCAAACCCACTCGGCTAGACCCAAACCCACTCGGCTAGACCCAAACCCACTCGGCTAAACCTAAACCCACACCGCGAGACCCAAACCAACTCCGCTAGACCCAAACCCACTCGGCTAGACCCAAACCCACTCCGCTAGACCCAAACCCACTCGGCTAGACCCAAACCCACTCTGCTTGACCCAAACCCACTCGGCTAGACCAAAAGCCACTCGGCTAGACCCAAACGCACTCGGGTAGACCCAAACCCTCTCGGCTAGACCCAAACCCACTCGGCTAGACCCAAACCCACTCGGCAAGACCCATACCCACTCAGCAAGACCCAAACCCACTCCGCTAGACCCAAACCCACTCGGCTAGACACAAACCCACTCGGCTAGAGCCAAACCCACTCTGCTAGACCCAAACCCAGTCGGCTAGATCCAAACACACTCGGCTAGACCCAAACCCACTCGGCTAGACCCAAACCCACTTGGCTAGACCCAAACCCACTCGGCTAGAACCAAACCCACTCGGCCACACCCAAACCCACTCGGCTAGACCCAAATCTACTCGGCTAGACCCAAACCCACTCGGCTAGACCCAAACCCACTCCGCTAGACCCAAACCCACTCCGCTAGACCCAAACCCACTCCGCTAGACCCAAACCCACTCCTCTAGACTCAAACCCACTCCGCTAGATCCAATCCTACTCGGCTAGACCCAAACCCACTCGGCTGGACCCAAACCCACTCGGCTAAACGCAAACCCACTCTGCTAGACCGAAACCCTCTGGGCTAGACCCAAACCCACTCGGCTAGACCCAAACCCACTCGGCTAGACTCAAACCCACGCGGCTAGACCCAAACCCACTCGGCTAGACCCAAACCCACTCGGCTAGACCCAAACCCATTCCGCTAGACCCAAACCGATTCTGCTAGACTCAAACCCACTCGGCTAGACCCAAACCCACTCGGCAAGACCCATACCCACTCAGCAAGACCCAAACCCACTCGGCTAGACCGAAACCCACTCGGCTAGACACAAACCCACTCGGCTAGAGCCAAACCCACTCTGCTAGACCCAAACCCACTCGGCTAGATCCAAACACACTCGGCTAGACCCAAACCCACTCGGCTAGACCCAAACCCACTCGGCTAGACCCAAACCCACTCGGCTAGACCCAAACCCATTCCGCTAGACCCAAACCGATTCTGCTAGACTCAAACCCACTCGGCTAGACCCAAACCCACTCGGCAAGACCCATACCCACTCAGCAAGACCCAAACCCACTCGGCTAGACCGAAACCCACTCGGCTAGACACAAACACACTCGGCTAGTGCCAAACCCACTCTGCTAGACCCAAACCCACTCGGCTAGATCCAAACACACTCGGCTAGACCCAAACCCTCTCGGCTAGACCCAAACCCACTTGGCTAGACCCAAACCCACTCGGCTAGAACCAAACCCACTCGGCCAGACCCAAACCCACTCGGCTAGACCCAAATCTACTCGGCTAGACCCAAACCCACTCGGCTAGACCCAAACCCACTCCGCTAGACCCAAACCCACTCCGCTAGACCCAAACCCACTCCGCTAGACCCAAACCCACTCCTCTAGACTCAAACCCACTCCGCTAGATCCAAACCTACTCGGCTAGACCCAAACCCACTCGGCTGGACCCAAACCCACTCGGCTAAACGCAAACCCACTCTGCTAGACCGAAACCCTCTGGGCTAGACCCAAACCCACTCGGCTAGACCCAAACCCGCTCGGCTAGACCCAAACCCACTCCGCTAGACCCAAACCCACACAGCTAGACCCAAAGCCACTCGGCTACAACCAAACCCACTCGGCTAGACCCAAACCCACTCGGCTAGACCCATACCCACTCAGCAAGACCCAAACCCACTCGGCTAGACCAAAACCCACTCCGCCAGACCGAAACCCACTCTGCTAGACCCAAACCCACTCCGCTAGACCCAAACCCACTCCGCTGGACCCAAACCCAGTCAACTAGAACCAAACCCACTCGGCTAGACCCAAATCCACTCGGCTCGACCCAAACCCACTCGGCTAGACTCAAACCCACTCGGCTAGACCCAAACCCACTCGGCTAGACCCAAACCCACTCGGCTAGACCCAAACCCACTCGGCTAGACCCAAACCCACTCGGCTGGACCCAAACCCACTCGGCTAGACCCAAACCCACTCGGCTAGACCCAAACCCACTCGGCTAGACCCAAACAAACTCGGCAAGACTCAAACCCACTTGGCTAGACCCAAACCCATTCCGCTAGACCCAACCCGATTCCGCTAGACTCAAACCCACTCGGCTAACCCAAACCCACTCGGCTAGACCCAAACCCACTCGGCTAGACCCAAACCCACTCGGCAAGACCCAAACCCACTCGTCTAGACCCAAACCCACTCGGCTACACCCAAACCCACTTGGCTAGATCCAAACCCACTCCGCTAGACCCAACCCCACATCGCTAGACCCAACCCCACTCGGCTAGACCCAAACCCACTCGGCTAGACCCAAACCCACTCGGCTAGGCCCAAACCCACTCGCCTAGGCACAACCCCACTCGGCTAGACCCAAACCCACTCTGCTAGACCCAAACCCACTCTGCTAGACCCAAACCCACTCCGCTAGAACCAAACCCTCTCCGCTAGACCCAAAACCCACTCCGCTAGACCCAAACCCAGTCCGCTAGACCTAAACCCACTCGGCTAGACCCAAACCCACTCGGCTAGACCCAAACCCACTCGGCGAGACCCAAACCCACTCGGCAAGACTCAAACCCACTCGGCTAGACCCAAACCTGCTCCGCTAGACCCAAACCCACTCCGCTAGACCCAAACCCACTAGGCTAGACCCAAACCCACTTGGCTAGACCTAAACCCACACGGCGAGACCGAAACCCACACCGCGAGACCCAAACCAACTCCGCCAGACCCAAACCCACTCGGCTAGACCCAAACCCACTCGGCTAGACCCAAACCCACTTGGCTAGACCCAAACCCACTCTGCTAGACCCAAACCCACTCGGCTAGACCGAAAGCCACTCGGCTAGACCCAAACCCACTCGGCTAGATGCAAACCCACTCGGCTAGACCCAAACCCACTCGGCTAGACCCAAACGCACTAGGCTGGACCCAAACCCACTCGGCTAGACCCAAACCCACTCGGCTAGACTCAAACCCACTCGGCTAGACCCAAACCCACTCGGCTAGACCCAAACCCACTCGGCTAGACCCAAACCCATTCCGCTAGACCCAAACCGATTCCGCTAGACTCAAACCCACTCGGCTAGACCCAAACCCACTATGCTAGACCCAAACCCACTTGGCTAGGCCCAAACCCACTCGGCTAGACCCAAACCCTCTCGGCTGGACCCAAACCCACTCCGCTACACCCAAACCCACTCCGCTAGACGCAAACCCACTCTGCTAGATCCAAACCCACTCCGCTAGAACCAAACCCTCTCCGCTAGACCCAAACCCACTCCGCTAGACCCAAACCCAGTCCGCTAGACCCAAACCCACTCGGCTAGACCCAAACCCACTCGGCTAGACCCAAACCCACTCCGCTAGACCCAAGCCCACTCGGCTAGACCCAAACCCACTCCGCTCGACCCAAACCCACTCGGCTAGACCCAAACCCACTCCGCTAGGCCCAAAACCCACTCGCTTAGGCACAAACCCACTCGGTTAGACCCAAACCCACTCTGCTAGACCCAAACCCACTCTGCTAGATCCAAACCCACTCCGCTAGAACCAAACCCTCTCCGCTAGACCCAAACCCACTCCGCTAGACCCAAACCCAGTCCGCTAGACCCAAACCCACTCGGCTAGACCCAAACCCACTCGGCTAGACCCAAACCCACTCCGCTAGACCCAAACCCACTCGGCTAGACCCAAACCCACTCCGCTCGACCCAAACCCACTCGGCTAGACCGAAACCCACTTGGCTAGACCCAAACCCACTTGGCTAGACCTAAACCCATACCGCGAGACCCAAACCAACTCCGCTAGACCCAAACCCACTCGGCTAGACCCAAACCCACTCCGCTACACCCAAACCCACTCCGCTAGACCCAAACCCTCTCCGCTAGACCCATACCCACTCCGCTAGACTCAAACTCACTCCGCTAGACTCAAACCCACTCGGCTAGACCCAAACCCACTCGGCTAGACCCAAACCCACTCGGCAAGACCCAAACCCACTCGTCTAGACCCAAACCCACTCGGCTACACCCAAACCCACTTGGCTAGATCCAAACCCACTCCGCTAGACCCAACCCCACATCGCTAGACCCAACCCCACTCGGCTAGACCCAAACCAACTCGGCTAGACCCAAACCCACTCCGCTAGGCCCAAAACCCACTCGCCTAGGCACAAACCCACTCGGCTAGACCCAAACCCACTCTGCTAGACCCAAACCCACTCTGCTAGATCCAAACCCACTCCGCTAGAACCAAACCCTCTCCGCTAGTCCCAAACCCACTCCGCTAGACCCATACCCACTCCACAAGACACAAACCCACTCGGCGAGATCCAAACCCACTCGGTTAGACTCAAACACACTCGGCTAGACCCAAACCTACTCCGCTAGACCCAAACCCACTCCGCTAGACACAAACCCACTCGGCTAGACACAAACCCACTCGGCTAGACCCAAACCCACTGGGCTAGACCCAAACCCACTCCGCTAGACCCAAACCCACTCCGCTAGACCCAAACCCACTCCGCTAGACCCAAACCCTCTCCGCTAGACCCATACCCACTCCGCTAGACACAAACCCACTCGGCTAGACCCAAACCCACTCGGCTAGACCCAAACCCACTCGTCTAGACCCAAACCCACTCGGCTAGACCCAAACCCACTCGGCTAGACCCAAACCTACTCCGCTAGACCCAAACCCACTCCGCTAGAGGCAAACCCACTCGGCTCGACCCAAACCCACTTGGCTAGACCCAAAGCCATTCCGCTAGACCCAAACCGATTCCGCTAGACCCAACCCCACATCGCTAGACCCAACCCCACTCGGCTAGACCCAAACCCACTCCGCTAGCCCCAAAACCCACTCGCCTAGGCACAAACCCACTCGGCTAGACCCAAACCCACTCTGCTAGACCCAAACCCACTCTGCTAGATCCAAACCCACTCCGCTAGAACCAAACCCTCTCCGCTGGACCCAAACCCACTCCGCTAGACCCAAACCCAGTCCGCTAGACCCAAACCCACTCGGCTAGACCCAAACCCACTCGGCTAGACCCAAACCCACTCCGCTAGACCCAAACCCACTCGGCTAGACCCAAACCCACTCCGCTAGACCCAAACCCACTCGGCTAGACCGAAACCCACTTGGCTAGACCCAAACCCACTTGGCTAGACCTAAACCCATACCGCGAGACCCAAACCAACTCCGATAAACCCAAACCCACTCGGCTAGACCCAAACCCACTCCGCTAGACCCAAACCCACTCGGCTAGACCCAAACCCACTCTGCTAGACCCAAACCCACTCGGCTAGACCGAAAGCCAATCGGCTAGACCAAAACCCACTCGGCTAGACGCAAACCCACTCGGCTAGACCCAAACCCACTTGGCTAGACCCAAACCCACTTGGCTAGACCCAAACCCATTCCGCTAGACCCAACCCGATTCCGCTAGACTCAAACCCACTGGGCTAACCCAAACCCACTCGGCTAGACCCAAACCCACTCGGCTAGACCCAAACCCACTCGGCAAGACCCAAACCCACTCGTCTAGACCCAAACCCACTCGGCTACACCCAAACCCACTTGGCTAGATCCAAACCCACTCCGCTAGACCCAACCCCACATCGCTAGACCCAACCCCACTCGGCTAGACCCAAACCCACTCGGCTAGACCCAAACACACTCGGCTAGGCCCAAACCCACTCGCCTAGGCACAACCCCACTCGGCTAGACCCAAACCCACTCTGCTAGACCCAAACCCACTCTGCTAGACCCAAACCCACTCCGCTAGAACCAAACCCTCTCCGCTAGACCCAAAACCCACTCGGCTAGACCCAAACCCACTCGGCGAGACCCAAACCCACTCGGCAAGACTCAAACCCACTCGGCTAGACCCAAACCTGCTCCGCTAGACCCAAACCCACTCCGCTAGACCCAAACCCACTAGGCTAGACCCAAACCCACTTGGCTATACCTAAACCCACACGGCGAGACCGAAACCCACACCGCGAGACCCAAACCAACTCCGCCAGACCCAAACCCACTCGGCTAGACCCAAACCCACTCGGCTAGACCCAAACCCACTTGGCTAGACCCAAACCCACTCGGCTAGATGCAAACCCACTCGGCTAGACCCAAACCCACTCGGCTAGACCCAAACGCACTAGGCTGGACCCAAACCCACTCGGCTAGACCCAAACCCACTCGGCTAGACTCAAACCCACTCGGCTAGACCCAAACCCACTCGGCTAGACCCAAACCCACTCGGCTAGACCCAAACCGATTCCGCTAGACCCAAACCGATTCCGCTAGACTCAAACCCACTCGGCTAGACCCAAACCCACTAGGCTAGACCCAAACCCACTTGGCTAGGCCCAAACCCACTCGGCTAGACCCAAACCCTCTCGGCTGGACCCAAACCCACTCCGCTACACCCAAACCCACTCCGCTAGACGCAAACCCACTCCGCTAGAACCAACCCCACTCAGCTAGAACCAACCCCACTCCGCTAGACCCAAACCCACTCGGCAAGACCCAAACCCACTCGTCTAGATCCAAACCCACTCGGCTACACCCAAACCCACTTGGCTAGATCCAAACCCACTCCGCTAGAACCAAACCCTCTCCGCTAGACCCAAACCCACTCCGCTAGACCCAAACCCACTCCACAAGACACAAACCCACTCGGCGAGATCCAAACCCACTCGGTTAGACTCAAACACACTCGGCTAGACCCAAACCTACTCCGCTAGACCCAAACCCACTCCGCTAGACACAAACCCACTCGGCTAGACACAAACCCACTCGGCTAGACCCAAACCCACTGGGCTAGACCCAAACCCACTCCGCTAGACCCAAACCCACTCCGCTAGACCCAAACCCACTCCGCTAGACCCAAACCCTCTCCGCTAGACCCATACCCACTCCGCTAGACACAAACCCACTCGGCTAGACCCAAACCCACTCGGCTAGACCCAAACCCACTCGGCTAGACCCAAACCCACTCGGCTAGACCCAAACCCACTCGGCTAGACCCAAACCTACTCCGCTAGACCCAAACCCACTCCGCTAGACGCAAACCCACTCGGCTCGACCCAAACCCACTTGGCTAGACCCAAAGCCATTCCGCTAGACCCAAACCGATTCCGCTAGACCCAACCCCACATCGCTAGACCCAACCCCACTCGGCTAGACCCAAACCCACTCCGCTAGGCCCAAAACCCACTCGCCTAGGCACAAACCCACTCGGCTAGACCCAAACCCACTGTGCTAGACCCAAACCCACTCTGCTAGATCCAAACCCACTCCGCTAGAACCAAACCCTCTCCGCTGGACCCAAACCCACTCCGCTAGACCCAAACCCACTCCGCTAGAACCAAACCCTCTCCGCTGGACCCAAACCCACTCCGCTAGACCCAAACCCAGTCCGCAAGACCCAAACCCACTCGGCTAGACCCAAACCCACTCGGCTAGACCCAAACCCACTCCGCTAGACCCAAACCCACTCGGCTAGACCCAAACCCACTCCGCTAGACCCAAACCCACTCGGCTAGACCGAAACCCACTTGGCTAGACCCAAACCCACTTGGCTAGACCTAAACCCATACCGCGAGACCCAAACCAACTCCGATAGACCCAAACCCACTCGGCTAGACCCAAACCCACTCCGCTACACCCAAACCCACTCCGCTAGACCCAAACCCTCTCCGCTAGACCCATACCCACTCCGCTAGACTCAAACTCACTCCGCTAGACTCAAACCCACTCGGCTAGACCCAAACCCACTCGGCTAGACCCAAACCCACTCGGCAAGACCCAAACCCACTCGGCTAGACCCAAACCTACTCCGCTAGACCCAAACCCACTCCGCTAGAGGCAAACCCACTCGGCTCGACCCAAACCCACTTGGCTAGACCCAAAGCCATTCCGCTAGACCCAAACCGATTCCGCTAGACCCAACCCCACATCGCTAGACCCAACCCCACTCGGCTAGACCCAAACCCACTCCGCTAGCCCCAAAACCCACTCGCCTAGGCACAAACCCACTCGGCTAGACCCAAACCCACTCTGCTAGACCCAAACCCACTCTGCTAGATCCAAACCCACTCCGCTAGAACCAAACCCTCTCCGCTGGACCCAAACCCACTCCGCTAGACCCAAACCCAGTCCGCTAGACCCAAACCCACTCGGCTAGACCCAAACCCACTCGGCTAGACCCAAACCCACTCCGCTAGACCCAAACCCACTCGGCTAGACCCAAACCCACTCCGCTAGACCCAAACCCACTCGGCTAGACCGAAACCCACTTGGCTAGACCCAAACCCACTTGGCTAGACCTAAACCCATACCGCGAGACCCAAACCAACTCCGATAGACCCAAACCCACTCGGCTAGACCCAAACCCACTCCGCTAGACCCAAACCCACTCGGCTAGACCCAAACCCACTCTGCTAGACCCAAACCCACTCGGCTAGACCGAAAGCCAATCGGCTAGACCAAAACCCACTCGGCTAGACGCAAACCCACTCGGCTAGACCCAAACCCACTTGGCTAGACCCAAACCCACTTGGCTAGACCCAAACCCATTCCGCTAGACCCAACCCGATTCCGCTAGACTCAAACCCACTGGGCTAACCCAAACCCACTCGGCTAGACCCAAACCCACTCGGCTAGACCCAAACCCACTCGGCAAGACCCAAACCCACTCGTCTAGACCCAAACCCACTCGGCTACACCCAAACCCACTTGGCTAGATCCAAACCCACTCCGCTAGACCCAACCCCACATCGCTAGACCCAACCCCACTCGGCTAGACCCAAACCCACTCGGCTAGACCCAAACACACTCGGCTAGGCCCAAACCCACTCGCCTAGGCACAACCCCACTCGGCTAGACCCAAACCCACTCTGCTAGACCCAAACCCACTCTGCTAGACCCAAACCCACTCCGCTAGAACCAAACCCTCTCCGCTAGACCCAAAACCCACTCGGCTAGACCCAAACCCACTCGGCGAGACCCAAACCCACTCGGCAAGACTCAAACCCACTCGGCTAGACCCAAACCTGCTCCGCTAGACCCAAACCCACTCCGCTAGACCCAAACCCACTAGGCTAGACCCAAACCCACTTGGCTAGACCTAAACCCACACGGCGAGACCGAAACCCACACCGCGAGACCCAAACCAACTCCGCCAGACCCAAACCCACTCGGCTAGACCCAAACCCACTCGGCTAGACCCAAACCCACTTGGCTAGACCCAAACCCACTCGGCTAGATGCAAACCCACTCGGCTAGACCCAAACCCACTCGGCTAGACCCAAACGCACTAGGCTGGACCCAAACCCACTCGGCTAGACCCAAACCCACTCGGCTAGACTCAAACCCACTCGGCTAGACCCAAACCCACTCGGCTAGACCCAAACCCACTCGGCTAGACCCAAACCCATTCCGCTAGACCCAAACCGATTCCGCTAGACTCAAACCCACTCGGCTAGACCCAAACCCACTAGGCTAGACCCAA
Organism: Raja brachyura; assembly: GCA_963514005.1. The sequence continues at coordinate 26,455,423 of OY740815.1, read as the reverse complement.
ACCCACTTGGCTAGGCCCAAACCCACTCGGCTAGACCCAAACCCTCTCGGCTGGACCCAAACCCACTCCGCTACACCCAAACCCACTCCGCTAGACGCAAACCCACTCCGCTAGAACCAACCCCACTCAGCTAGAACCAACCCCACTCCGCTAGACCCAAACCCACTCGGCAAGACCCAAACCCACTCGTCTAGATCCAAACCCACTCGGCTACACCCAAACCCACTTGGCTAGATCCAAACCCACTCCGCTAGAACCAAACCCTCTCCGCTAGACCCAAACCCACTCCGCTAGACCCAAACCCACTCCACAAGACACAAACCCACTCGGCGAGATCCAAACCCACTCGGTTAGACTCAAACACACTCGGCTAGACCCAAACCTACTCCGCTAGACCCAAACCCACTCCGCTAGACACAAACCCACTCGGCTAGACACAAACCCACTCGGCTAGACCCAAACCCACTGGGCTAGACCCAAACCCACTCCGCTACACCCAAACCCACTCCGCTAGACCCAAACCCACTCCGCTAGACCCAAACCCTCTCCGCTAGACCCATACCCACTCCGCTAGACACAAACCCACTCGGCTAGACCCAAACCCACTCGGCTAGACCCAAACCCACTCGGCTAGACCCAAACCCACTCGGCTAGACCCAAACCCACTCGGCTAGACCCAAACCTACTCCGCTAGACCCAAACCCACTCCGCTAGACGCAAACCCACTCGGCTCGACCCAAACCCACTTGGCTAGACCCAAAGCCATTCCGCTAGACCCAAACCGATTCCGCTAGACCCAACCCCACATCGCTAGACCCAACCCCACTCGGCTAGACCCAAACCCACTCCGCTAGGCCCAAAACCCACTCGCCTAGGCACAAACCCACTCGGCTAGACCCAAACCCACTGTGCTAGACCCAAACCCACTCTGCTAGATCCAAACCCACTCCGCTAGAACCAAACCCTCTCCGCTGGACCCAAACCCACTCCGCTAGACCCAAACCCACTCCGCTAGAACCAAACCCTCTCCGCTGGACCCAAACCCACTCCGCTAGACCCAAACCCAGTCCGCAAGACCCAAACCCACTCGGCTGGACCCAAACCCACTCGGCTAGACCCAAACCCATTCCGCTAGACCCAAACCGATTCCGCGAGACTCAAACCCACTCGGCTAGACCCAAACCCACTCGGCTAGACCCATACCCACTCAGCAAGACCCAAACCCACTCGGCTAGACCGAAACCCACTCGGCTAGACACAAACCCACTTGGCTAGAGCCAAACCCACTCTGCTAGACCCAAACCCACTCGGCTAGATCCAAACGCACTCGGCTAGACCCAAGCCCACTCGGCTAGACCCAAACCCACTCGGCTAGACCTAAACCCACTCGGCTAGACCCAAACCCACTCGGCTAGAACCAAACCCACTCGGCTAGACCCAAACCTACTCCGCTAGACCCACACCCACTCCGCTAGACCCAAACCCACTCGGCTAGACCCAAACCCACTCGGCTAGACCCAAAGCCATTCCGCTAGACCCAAACCGATTCCGCTAGACTCAAACCCACTCGGCTAGACCCAAACCCACTCGGCTAGACGCAAACCCACTCGGCTAGACCCAAACCCACTCGGCAAGAACCAAACCCACTTGGCTAGATCCAAACCCACTCCGCTAGATCCAACCCCACATCGCTAGACCCAACCCCACTCGGCTAGACCCAAACCAACTCGGCTAGACCCAAACCCACTCCGCTAGGCCCAAAACCCACTCGCCTAGGCACAAACCCACTCGGCTAGACCCAAACCCACTCTGCTAGACCCAAACCCACTCTGCTAGATCCAAACCCACTCCGCTAGAACCAAACCCTCTCCGCTAGACCCAAACCCACTCCGCTAGACCCAAACCCACTCCACAAGACACAAACCCACTCGGCGAGATCCAAACCCACTCGGTTAGACCCAAACCCACTCCGCTAGACCCAAACCCACTCGGCTAGACCCAAACCCACTCCGCTAGACCCAAACCCACTCGGCTAGACCGAAACCCACTTGGCTAGACCCAAACCCACTTGGCTAGACCTAAACCCATACCGCGAGACCCAAACCAACTCCGATAGACCCAAACCCACTCGGCTAGACCCAAACCCACTCCGCTAGACCCAAACCCACTCGGCTAGACCCAAACCCACTCCGCTAGACCCAAACCCACTCAGCTAGACCCAAACCCAGTCCGCTAGACCCAAACCCACTCGGCTAGACCCAAACCCACTCGGCTAGACCCAAACCCACTCCGCTAGACCCAAACCCACTCGGCTAGACCCAAACCCACTCCGCTCGACCCAAACCCACTTGGCTAGACCGAAACCCACTTGGCTAGACCCAAACCCACTTGGCTAGACCTAAACCCATACCGCGAGACCCAAACCAACTCCGCTAGACCCAAACCCACTCGGCTAGACCCAAACCCACTCCGCTAGACCCAAACCCACTCCGCTAGACCCAAACCCTCTCCGCTAGACCCATACCCACTCCGCTAGACTCAAACTCACTCCGCTAGACTCAAACCCACTCGGCTAGACCCAAACCCACTCGGCTAGACCCAAACCCACTCGGCTAGACCCAAACCCACTCGGCAAGACCCAAACCCACTCGTCTAGACCCAAACCCACTCGGCTACACCCAAACCCACTTGGCTAGATCCAAACCCACTCCGCTAGACCCAACCCCACATCGCTAGACCCAACCCCACTCGGCTAGACCCAAACCAACTCGGCTAGACCCAAACCCACTCCGCTAGGCCCAAAACCCACTCGCCTAGGCACAAACCCACTCGGCTAGACCCAAACCCACTCTGCTAGACCCAAACCCACTCTGCTAGATCCAAACCCACTCCGCTAGAACCAAACCCTCTCCGCTAGACCCAAACCCACTCCGCTAGACCCAAACCCACTCCACAAGACACAAACCCACTCGGCGAGATCCAAACCCACTCGGTTAGACTCAAACACACTCGGCTAGACCCAAACCTACTCCGCTAGACCCAAACCCACTCCGCTAGACACAAACCCACTCGGCTAGACACAAACCCACTCGGCTAGACCCAAACCCACTGGGCTAGACCCAAACCCACTCCGCTAGACCCAAACCCACTCCGCTAGACCCAAACCCACTCCGCTAGACCCAAACCCTCTCCGCTAGACCCATACCCACTCCGCTAGACACAAACCCACTCGGCTAGACCCAAACCCACTCGGCTAGACCCAAACCCACTCGGCTAGACCCAAACCCACTCGGCTAGACCCAAACCCACTCGGCTAGACCCAAACCTACTCCGCTAGACCCAAACCCACTCCGCTAGACGCAAACCCACTCGGCTCGACCCAAACCCACTTGGCTAGACCCAAAGCCATTCCGCTAGACCCAAACCGATTCCGCTAGACCCAACCCCACATCGCTAGACCCAACCCCACTCGGCTAGACCCAAACCCACTCCGCTAGGCCCAAAACCCACTCGCCTAGGCACAAACCCACTCGGCTAGACCCAAACCCACTGTGCTAGACCCAAACCCACTCTGCTAGATCCAAACCCACTCCGCTAGAACCAAACCCTCTCCGCTGGACCCAAACACACTCCGCTGGACCCAAACCCAGTCCGCAAGACCCAAACCCACTCGGCTAGACCCAAACCCACTCGGCTAGACCCAAACCCACTCCGCTAGACCCAAACCCACTCGGCTAGACCCAAACCCACTCCGCTAGACCCAAACCCACTCGGCTAGACCGAAACCCACTTGGCTAGACCCAAACCCACTTGGCTAGACCTAAACCCATACCGCGAGACCCAAACCAACTCCGATAGACCCAAACCCACTCGGCTAGACCCAAACCCACTCCGCTAGACCCAAACCCACTCGGCTAGACCCAAACCCACTCTGCTAGACCCAAACCCACTCGGCTAGACCGAAAGCCAATCGGCTAGACCCAAACCCACTCGGCTAGACGCAAACCCACTCGGCTAGACCCAAACCCACTCGGCTACACCCAAACGCACTCGGCTAGACCCAAACCCACTCGGCTAGACCCAAACCCACTCGGCCAGACTCAAACCCACTCGGCTAGACCCAAACCCACTCGGCTGGACCCAAACCCACTCGGCTAGACCCAAACCCATTCCGCTAGACCCAAACCGATTCCGCGAGACTCAAACCCACTCGGCTAGACCCAAACCCACTCGGCTAGACCCATACCCACTCAGCAAGACCCAAACCCACTCGGCTAGACCGAAACCCACTCGGCTAGACACAAACCCACTTGGCTAGAGCCAAACCCACTCTGCTAGACCCAAACCCACTCGGCTAGATCCAAACGCACTCGGCTAGACCCAAGCCCACTCGGCTAGACCCAAACCCACTCGGCTAGACCTAAACCCACTCGGCTAGACCCAAACCCACTCGGCTAGAACCAAACCCACTCGGCTAGACCCAAACCTACTCCGCTAGACCCACACCCACTCCGCTAGACCCAAACCCACTCGGCTAGACCCAAACCCACTCGGCTAGACCCAAAGCCATTCCGCTAGACCCAAACCGATTCCGCTAGACTCAAACCCACTCGGCTAGACCCAAACCCACTCGGCTAGACGCAAACCCACTCGGCTAGACCCAAACCCACTCGGCAAGACCCAAACCCACTTGGCTAGATCCAAACCCACTCCGCTAGATCCAACCCCACATCGCTAGACCCAACCCCACTCGGCTAGACCCAAACCAACTCGGCTAGACCCAAACCCACTCCGCTAGGCCCAAAACCCACTCGCCTAGGCACAAACCCACTCGGCTAGACCCAAACCCACTCTGCTAGACCCAAACCCACTCTGCTAGATCCAAACCCACTCCGCTAGAACCAAACCCTCTCCGCTAGACCCAAACCCACTCCGCTAGACCCAAACCCACTCCACAAGACACAAACCCACTCGGCGAGATCCAAACCCACTCGGTTAGACCCAAACCCACTCCGCTAGACCCAAACCCACTCGGCTAGACCCAAACCCACTCCGCTAGACCCAAACCCACTCGGCTAGACCGAAACCCACTTGGCTAGACCCAAACCCACTTGGCTAGACCTAAACCCATACCGCGAGACCCAAACCAACTCCGATAGACCCAAACCCACTCGGCTAGACCCAAACCCACTCCGCTAGACCCAAACCCACTCGGCTAGACCCAAACCCACTCTGCTAGACCCAAACCCACTCGGCTAGACCGAAAGCCAATCGGCTAGACCCAAACCCACTCGGCTAGACGCAAACCCACTCGGCTAGACCCAAACCCACTCGGCTACACCCAAACGCACTCGGCTAGACCCAAACCCACTCGGCTAGACCCAAACCCACTCGGCCAGACTCAAACCCACTCGGCTAGACCCAAACCCACTCGGCTGGACCCAAACCCACTCGGCTAGACCCAAACCCATTCCGCTAGACCCAAACCGATTCCGCGAGACTCAAACCCACTCGGCTAGACCCAAACCCACTCGGCTAGACCCATACCCACTCAGCAAGACCCAAACCCACTCGGCTAGACCGAAACCCTCTCGGCTAGACACAAACCCACTTGGCTAGAGCCAAACCCACTCTGCTAGACCCAAACCCACTCGGCTAGATCCAAACGCACTCGGCTAGACCCAAGCCCACTCGGCTAGACCCAAACCCACTCGGCTAGACCTAAACCCACTCGGCTAGACCCAAACCCACTCGGCTAGAACCAAACCCACTCGGCTAGACCCAAACCTACTCCGCTAGACCCACACCCACTCCGCTAGACCCAAACCCACTCGGCTAGACCCAAACCCACTTGGCTAGACCCAAAGCCATTCCGCTAGACCCAAACCTATTCCGCTAGACTCAAACATACTCGGCTAGACCCAAGCCCACTCGGCTAGACCCAAACCCACTCGGCTAGACCCAAACCCACTCGGCAAGACCCAAACCCACTTGGCTAGATCCAAACCCACTCCGCTAGACCCAACCCCACATCGCTAGACCCAACCCCACTCGGCTAGACCCAAACCAACTCGGCTAGACCCAAACCCACTCCGCTAGGCCCAAAACCCACTCGCCTAGGCACAAACCCACTCGGCTAGACCCAAACCCACTCTGCTAGACCCAAACCCACTCTGCTAGATCCAAACCCACTCCGCTAGAACCAAACCCTCTCCGCTAGACCCAAACCCACTCCGCTAGACCCAAACCCACTCCACAAGACACAAACCCACTCGGCGAGATCCAAACCCACTCGGTTAGACTCAAACACACTCGGCTAGACCCAAACCTACTCCGCTAGACCCAAACCCACTCCGCTAGACACAAACCCACTCGGCTAGACACAAACCCACTCGGCTAGGCACAAACCCACTGGGCTAGACCCAAACCCACTCCGCTAGACCCAAACCCACTCCGCTAGACCGAAACCCACTCTGCTAGACCCAAACCCTCTCCGCTAGACCCATACCCACTCCGCTAGATACAAACCCACTCGGCTAGACCCAAACCCACTCGGCTAGACCCAAACCCACTCGGCTAGACCCAAACCCACTCGGCTAGACCCAAACCCACTCGGCTAGACCCAAACCTACTCCGCTAGACCCAAACCCACTCCGCTAGACCCAAACCCACTCCGCTAGACCCAAACCCACTCGGCGAGACCCAAACCCACTCGGCTAGATCCAAATCCACTCGGCTAGGCCCAAACCCACTCGGCTAGACCCAAACCCTCTGGGCTGGACCCAAACCCACTCCGCTACACCCAAACCCACTCCGCTAGACGCAAACCCACTCCGATAGAACCAACCCCACTCCGCTAGACCCAAACCCACTCCGCTAGACCCAAACCCACTCGGCCAGACACAAACCAACTCGGCTAGACCCAAACCCACTTGGCTAGACCCAAACCCACCCCGCTAGACCCAAACCCATTCCGCTAGACCAAAACCCACTCGGCTAGACCCAAACCCACTCGGCTAGACCCAAACCCACTCGGCTAGACCCAAACCCACTCGGCTAGACCCAAACCCACTCGGCTAGAGCCAAACCCACTCGGCAAGACTCAAACCCACTCGGCTAGACCCAACCCTACTCCGCTAGACCCCAACCCACTCCGCTAGACCCAAACCCACTCGGCTAGACCCAAACCCACTTCGCTAGACCCAAACCCATTCCGCTAGACCCAAACCCATTTCGCAAGACTGAAACCCACTCGGCTAGACCCAAACCCACTCGGCTAGACCCAAACCCACTCGGCTAGACCCAAACCAACTCGGCTAGACCCAAACCCACTCCGCTAGGCCCAAAACCCACTCGCCTAGGCACAAACCCACTCGGCTAGACCCAAACCCACTCTGCTAGACCCAAACCCACTCTGCTAGATCCAAACCCACTCCGCTAGAACCAAACCCTCTCCGCTAGACCCAAACCCACTCCGCTAGACCCAAACCCACTCCACAAGACACAAACCCACTCGGCGAGATCCAAACCCACTCGGCTAGACTCAAACACACTCGGCTAGACCCAAACCTACTCCGCTAGACCCAAACCCACTCCGCTAGACACAAACCCACTCGGCTAGACACAAACCCACTCGGCTAGACCCAAACCCACTGGGCTAGACCCAAACCCACTCCGCTAGACCCAAACCCACTCCGCTAGACCCAAACCCTCTCCGCTAGACCCATACCCACTCCGCTAGACACAAACCCACTCGGCTAGACCCAAACCCACTCGGCTAGACCCAAACCCACTCGGCTAGACCCAAACCCACTCGGCTAGACCCAAACCCACTCGGCTAGACCCAAACCTACTCCGCTAGACGCAAACCCACTCCGCTAGACCCAAACCCACTCGGCTAGACCCAAACCCACTTGGCTAGACCCAAAGCCATTCCGCTAGACCCAAACCGATTCCGCTAGACTCAAACCCACTCGGCTAGACCCAAACCCACTCGGCTAGACCCAAACCCACTCGGCTAGACCCAAACCCACTCGGCAAGACCCAAACCCACTCGTCTAGACCCAAACCCACTCGGCTACACCCAAACCCACTTGGCTAGATCCAAACCCACTCCGCTAGACCCAACCCCATACCGCGAGACCCAAACCAACTCCGCTAGACCCAAACCCACTCGGCTAGACCCAAACCCACTCCGCTAGACCCAAACCCACTCCGCTAGACCCAAACCCTCTCCGCTAGACCCATACCCACTCCGCTAGACTCAAACTCACTCCGCTAGACTCAAACCCACTCGGCTAGACCCAAACCCACTCGGCTAGACGCAAACCCACTCGGCTAGACCCAAACCCACTCGGCAAGAACCAAACCCACTCGTCTAGACCCAAACCCACTCGGCTACACCCAAACCCACTTGGCTAGATCCAAACCCACTCCGCTAGACCCAACCCCACATCGCTAGACCCAATCCCACTCGGCTAGACCCAAACCAACTCGGCTAGACCCAAACCCACTCCGCTAGGCCCAAAACCCACTCGCCTAGGCACAAACCCACTCGGCTAGACCCAAACCCACTCTGCTAGACCCAAACCCACTCTGCTAGATCCAAACCCACTCCGCTAGAACCAAACCCTCTCCGCTAGACCCAAACCCACTCCGCTAGACCCAAACCCACTCCACAAGACACAAACCCACTCGGCGAGATCCAAACCCACTCGGTTAGACTCAACCACACTCGGCTAGACCCAAACCTACTCCGCTAGACCCAAACCCACTCCGCTAGACACAAACCCACTCGGCTAGACACAAACCCACTCGGCTAGACCCAAACCCACTGGGCTAGACCCAAACCCACTCCGCTAGACCCAAACCCACTCCGCTAGACCCAAACCCACTCCGCTAGACCCAAACCCTCTCCGCTAGACCCATACCCACTCCGCTAGACACAAACCCACTCGGCTAGACCCAAACCCACTCGGCTAGACCCAAACCCACTCGGCTAGACCCAAACCCACTCGGCTAGACCCAAACCCACTCGGCTAGACCCAAACCTACTCCGCTAGACCCAAACCCACTCCGCTAGACGCAAACCCACTCGGCTCGACCCAAACCCACTTGGCTAGACCCAAAGCCATTGCGCTAGACCCAAACCGATTCCGCTAGACCCAACCCCACATCGCTAGACCCAACCCCACTCGGCTAGACCCAAACCCACTCCGCTAGGCCCAAAACCCACTCGCCTAGGCACAAACCCACTCGGCTAGACCCAAACCCACTCTGCTAGACCCAAACCCACTCTGCTAGATCCAAACCCACTCCGCTAGAACCAAACCCTCTCCGCTGGACCCAAACCCACTCCGCTAGACCCAAACCCAGTCCGCTAGACCCAAACCCACTCGGCTAGACCCAAACCCACTCGGCTAGACCCAAACCCACTCCGCTAGACCCAAACCCACTCGGCTAGACCCAAACCCACTCCGCTAGACCCAAACCCACTCGGCTAGACCGAAACCCACTTGGCTAGACCCAAACCCACTTGGCTAGACCTAAACCCATACCGCGAGACCCAAACCAACTCCGATAGACCCAAACCCACTCGGCTAGACCCAAACCCACTCCGCTAGACCCAAACCCACTCGGCTAGACCCAAACCCACTCTGCTAGACCCAAACCCACTCGGCTAGACCGAAAGCCAATCGGCTAGACCCAAACCCACTCGGCTAGACGCAAACCCACTCGGCTAGACCCAAACCCACTCGGCTACACCCAAACGCACTCGGCTAGACCCAAACCCACTCGGCCAGACCCAAACCCACTCGGCCGGACTCAAACCCACTCGGCTAGACCCAAACCCACTCGGCTGGACCCAAACCCACTCGGCTAGACCCAAACCCATTCCGCTAGACCCAAACCGATTCCGCGAGACTCAAACCCACTCGGCTAGACCCAAACCCACTCGGCTAGACCCATACCCACTCAGCAAGACCCAAACCCACTCGGCTAGACCGAAACCCACTCGGCTAGACACAAACCCACTTGGCTAGAGCCCACCCACTCTGCTAGACCCAAACCCACTCGGCTAGACCCAAGCCCACTCGGCTAGACCCAAACCCACTCGGCTAGACCTAAACCCACTCGGCTAGACCCAAACCCACTCGGCTAGAACCAAACCCACTCGGCTAGACCCAAACCTACTCCGCTAGACCCACACCCACTCCGCTAGACCCAAACCCACTCGGCTAGACCCAAACCCACTCGGCAAGACCCAAAGCCATTCCGCTAGACCCAAACCGATTCCGCTAGACTCAAACCCACTCGGCTAGACCCAAACCCACTCGGCTAGACGCAAACCCACTCGGCTAGACCCAAACCCACTCGGCAAGACCCAAACCCATTTGGCTAGATCCAAACCCACTCCGCTAGACCCAACCCCACATCGCTAGACCCAACCCCACTCGGCTAGACCCAAACCAACTCGGCTAGACCCAAACCCACTCCGCTAGGCCCAAAACCCACTCGCCTAGGCACAAACACACTCGGCTAGACCCAAACCCACTCTGCTAGACCCAAACCCACTCTGCTAGATCCAAACCCACTCCGCTAGAACCAAACCCTCTCCGCTAGACCCAAACCCACTCCGCTAGACCCAAACCCACTCCACAAGACACAAACCCACTCGGCGAGATCCAAACCCACTCGGTTAGACTCAACCACACTCGGCTAGACCCAAACCTACTCCGCTAGACCCAAACCCACTCCGCTAGACACAAACCCACTCGGCTAGACACAAACCCACTCGGCTAGACCCAAACCCACTGGGCTAGACCCAAACCCACTCCGCTAGACCCAAACCCACTCCGCTAGACCCAAACCCACTCCGCTAGACCCAAACCCACTCGGCTAGACCCAAACCCACACGGCTAGACCCAAACCCACTCGGCTAGACCCAAACCCACTCGGCCAGACCCAAACCCACTCGGCTAGACCCAAACCCACTCCGTTAGACTCAAACCCACTCCGCTAGACCCAAACCCACTCCGCTAGACTCAAACCCACTCCGCTAGACCCAAACCCACTCGGATAGACCCAAACCCACTCGGCTAGACCCAAACCCATTCCGCTGGACCCAAACCGATTCCGCGAGACTCAAACCCACTCGGCTAGACCCAAACCCACTCGGCTAGACCCATACCCACTCAGCAAGACCCAAACCCACTCGGCTAGACCGAAACCCACTCGGCTAGACACAAACCCACTTGGCTAGAGCCCACCCACTCTGCTAGACCCAAACCCACTCGGCTAGACCCAAGCCCACTCGGCTAGACCCAAACCCACTCGGCTAGACCTAAACCCACTCGGCTAGACCCAAACCCACTCGGCTAGAACCAAACCCACTCGGCTAGACCCAAACCTACTCCGCTAGACCCACACCCACTCCGCTAGACCCAAACCCACTCGGCTAGACCCAAACCCACTCGGCAAGACCCAAAGCCATTCCGCTAGACCCAAACCGATTCCGCTAGACTCAAACCCACTCGGCTAAACCCAAACCCACTCGGCTAGACGCAAACCCACTCGGCTAGACCCAAACCCACTCGGCAAGACCCAAACCCATTTGGCTAGATCCAAACCCACTCCGCTAGATCCAACCCCACATCGCTAGACCCAACCCCACTCCGCTAGACCCAAACCCACTCCGCTAGACCCAAACCCACTCCACAAGACACAAACCCACTCGGCGAGATCCAAACCCACTCGGTTAGACCCAAACCCACTCCGCTAGACCCAAACCCACTCGGCTAGACCCAAACCCACTCCGCTAGACCCAAACCCACTCGGCTAGACCGAAACCCACTTGGCTAGACCCAAACCCACTTGGCTAGACCTAAACCCATACCGCGAGACCCAAACCAACTCCGATAGTCCCAAACCCACTCGGCTAGACCCAAACCCACTCCGCTAGACCCAAACCCACTCGGCTAGACCCAAACCCACTCTGCTAGACCCAAACCCACTCGGCTAGACCGAAAGCCAATCGGCTAGACCCAAACCCACTCGGCTAGACGCAAACCCACTCGGCTAGACCCAAACCCACTCGGCTACACCCAAACGCACTCGGCTAGACCCAAACCCACTCGGCTAGACCCAAACCCACTCGGCCAGACTCAAACCCACTCGGCTAGACCCAAACCCACTCGGCTGGACCCAAACCCACTCGGCTAGACCCAAACCCATTCCGCTAGACCCAAACCGATTCCGCGAGACTCAAACCCACTCGGCTAGACCCAAACCCACTCGGCTAGACCCATACCCACTCAGCAAGACCCAAACCCACTCGGCTAGACCGAAACCCACTCGGCTAGACACAAACCCACTTGGCTAGAGCCAAACCCACTCTGCTAGACCCAAACCCACTCGGCTAGATCCAAACGCACTCGGCTAGACCCAAGCCCACTCGGCTAGACCCAAACCCACTCGGCTAGACCTAAACCCACTCGGCTAGACCCAAACCCACTCGGCTAGAACCAAACCCACTCGGCTAGACCCAAACCTACTCCGCTAGACCCACACCCACTCCGCTAGACCCAAACCCACTCGGCTAGACCCAAACCCACTTGGCTAGACCCAAAGCCATTCCGCTAGACCCAAACCGATTCCGCTAGACTCAAACCCACTCGGCTAGACCCAAACCCACTCGGCTAGACCCAAACCCACTCGGCTAGACCCAAACCCACTCGGCAAGACCCAAACCCACTTGGCTAGATCCAAACCCACTCCGCTAGACCCAACCCCACATCGCTAGACCCAACCCCACTCGGCTAGACCCAAACCAACTCGGCTAGACCCAAACCCACTCCGCTAGGCCCAAAACCCACTCGCCTAGGCACAAACCCACTCGGCTAGACCCAAACCCACTCTGCTAGACCCAAACCCACTCTGCTAGATCCAAACCCACTCCGCTAGAACCAAACCCTCTCCGCTAGACCCAAACCCACTCCGCTAGACCCAAACCCACTCCACAAGACACAAACCCACTCGGCGAGATCCAAACCCACTCGGTTAGACTCAAACACACTCGGCTAGACCCAAACCTACTCCGCTAGACCCAAACCCACTCCGCTAGACACAAACCCACTCGGCTAGACACAAACCCACTCGGCTAGACACAAACCCACTGGACTAGACCCAAACCCACTCCGCTAGACCCAAACCCACTCCGCTAGACCGAAACCCACTCTGCTAGACCCAAACCCTCTCCGCTAGACCCATACCCACTCCGCTAGACACAAACCCACTCGGCTAGACCCAAACCCACTCGGCTAGACCCAAACCCACTCGGCTAGACCCAAACCCACTCGGCTAGACCCAAACCCACTCGGCGAGACCCAAACCTACTCCGCTAGACCCAAACCCACTCCGCTAGACCCAAACCCACTCCGCTAGACCCAAACCCACTCGGCGAGACCCAAACCCACTCGGCTAGACCCAAATCCACTCGGCTAGGCCCAAACCCACTCGGCTAGACCCAAACCCTCTTGGCTGGACCCAAACCCACTCCGCTACACCCAAACCCACTCCGCTAGACGCAAACCCACTCCGATAGAACCAACCCCACTCCGCTAGACCCAAACCCACTCCGCTAGACCCAAACCCACTCGGCCAGACACAAATCAACTCGGCTAGACCCAAACCCACTTGGCTAGACCCAAACCCACCCCGCTAGACCCAAACCCATTCCGCTAGACCCAAACCCACTCGGCTAGACCCAAACCCACTCGGCTAGACCCAAACCCACTCGGCTAGACCCAAACCCACTCGGCTAGACCCAAACCCACTCGGCTAGAGCCAAACCCACTCGGCAAGACTCAAACCCACTCGGCTAGACCCAAACCTACTCCGCTAGACCCCAACCCACTCCGCTAGACCCAAACCCACTCGGCTAGACCCAAACCCACTTCGCTAGACCCAAACCCATTCCGCTAGACCCAAACCCATTCCGCAAGACTGAAACCCAATCGGCTAGACACAAACCCACTCGGCTAGACCCAAACCCACTCGGCTAGACCCAAACCAACGCGGCTAGACCCAAACCCACTCCGCTAGGCCCAAAACCCACTCGCCTAGGCACAAACCCACTCGGCTAGACCCAAACCCACTCTGCTAGACCCAAACCCACTCTGCTAGATCCAAACCCACTCCGCTAGAACCAAACCCTCTCCGCTAGACCCAAACCCACTCCGCTAGACCCAAACCCACTCCACAAGACACAAACCCACTCGGCGAGATCCAAACCCACTCGGCCAGACTCAAACCCACTCGGCTAGACCCAAACCCACTCGGCTGGACCCAAACCCACTCGTCTAGACCCAAACCCATTCCGCTAGACCCAAACCGATTCCGCGAGACCCAAACCCACTCGGCTAGACCCAAACCCACTCCGCTAGACCCAAACCCACTCGGCTAGACCCAAACCCACTCTGCTAGACCCAAACCCACTCGGCTAGACCGAAAGCCAATCGGCTAGACCCAAACCCACTCGGCTAGACGCAAACCCACTCGGCTAGACCCAAACCCACTCGGCTACACCCAAACGCACTCGGCTAGACCCAAACCCACTCGGCTAGACCCAAACCCACTCGGCCAGACTCAAACCCACTCGGCTAGACCCAAACCCACTCGGCTGGACCCAAACCCACTCGGCTAGACCCAAACCCATTCCGCTAGACCCAAACCGATTCCGCGAGACTCAAACCCACTCGGCTAGACCCAAACCCACTCGGCTAGACCCATACCCACTCAGCAAGACCCAAACCCACTCGGCTAGACCGAAACCCACTCGGCTAGACACAAACCCACTTGGCTAGAGCCAAACCCACTCTGCTAGACCCAAACCCACTCGGCTAGATCCAAACGCACTCGGCTAGACCCAAGCCCACTCGGCTAGACCCAAACCCACTCGGCTAGACCTAAACCCACTCGGCTAGACCCAAACCCACTCGGCTAGAACCAAACCCACTCGGCTAGACCCAAACCTACTCCGCTAGACCCACACCCACTCCGCTAGACCCAAACCCACTCGGCTAGACCCAAACCCACTTGGCTAGACCCAAAGCCATTCCGCTAGACCCAAACCGATTCCGCTAGACTCAAACCCACTCGGCTAGACCCAAACCCACTCGGCTAGACCCAAACCCACTCGGCTAGACCCAAACCCACTCGGCAAGACCCAAACCCACTTGGCTAGATCCAAACCCACTCCGCTAGACCCAACCCCACATCGCTAGACCCAACCCCACTCGGCTAGACCCAAACCAACTCGGCTAGACCCAAACCCACTCCGCTAGGCCCAAAACCCACTCGCCTAGGCACAAACCCACTCGGCTAGACCCAAACCCACTCTGCTAGACCCAAACCCACTCTGCTAGATCCAAACCCACTCCGCTAGAACCAAACCCTCTCCGCTAGACCCAAACCCACTCCGCTAGACCCAAACCCACTCCACAAGACACAAACCCACTCGGCGAGATCCAAACCCACTCGGTTAGACTCAAACACACTCGGCTAGACCCAAACCTACTCCGCTAGACCCAAACCCACTCCGCTAGACACAAACCCACTCGGCTAGACACAAACCCACTCGGCTAGACACAAACCCACTGGACTAGACCCAAACCCACTCCGCTAGACCCAAACCCACTCCGCTAGACCGAAACCCACTCTGCTAGACCCAAACCCTCTCCGCTAGACCCATACCCACTCCGCTAGACACAAACCCACTCGGCTAGACCCAAACCCACTCGGCTAGACCCAAACCCACTCGGCTAGACCCAAACCCACTCGGCTAGACCCAAACCCACTCGGCGAGACCCAAACCTACTCCGCTAGACCCAAACCCACTCCGCTAGACCCAAACCCACTCCGCTAGACCCAAACCCACTCGGCGAGACCCAAACCCACTCGGCTAGACCCAAATCCACTCGGCTAGGCCCAAACCCACTCGGCTAGACCCAAACCCTCTTGGCTGGACCCAAACCCACTCCGCTACACCCAAACCCACTCCGCTAGACGCAAACCCACTCCGATAGAACCAACCCCACTCCGCTAGACCCAAACCCACTCCGCTAGACCCAAACCCACTCGGCCAGACACAAATCAACTCGGCTAGACCCAAACCCACTTGGCTAGACCCAAACCCACCCCGCTAGACCCAAACCCATTCCGCTAGACCCAAACCCACTCGGCTAGACCCAAACCCACTCGGCTAGACCCAAACCCACTCGGCTAGACCCAAACCCACTCGGCTAGACCCAAACCCACTCGGCTAGAGCCAAACCCACTCGGCAAGACTCAAACCCACTCGGCTAGACCCAAACCTACTCCGCTAGACCCCAACCCACTCCGCTAGACCCAAACCCACTCGGCTAGACCCAAACCCACTTCGCTAGACCCAAACCCATTCCGCTAGACCCAAACCCATTCCGCAAGACTGAAACCCAATCGGCTAGACACAAACCCACTCGGCTAGACCCAAACCCACTCGGCTAGACCCAAACCAACGCGGCTAGACCCAAACCCACTCCGCTAGGCCCAAAACCCACTCGCCTAGGCACAAACCCACTCGGCTAGACCCAAACCCACTCTGCTAGACCCAAACCCACTCTGCTAGATCCAAACCCACTCCGCTAGAACCAAACCCTCTCCGCTAGACCCAAACCCACTCCGCTAGACCCAAACCCACTCCACAAGACACAAACCCACTCGGCGAGATCCAAACCCACTCGGCCAGACTCAAACCCACTCGGCTAGACCCAAACCCACTCGGCTGGACCCAAACCCACTCGTCTAGACCCAAACCCATTCCGCTAGACCCAAACCGATTCCGCGAGACTCAAACCCACTCGGCTAGACCCAAACCCACTCGGCTAGACCCATACCCACTCAGCAAGACCCAAACCCACTCGGCTAGACCGAAACCCACTCGGCTAGACACAAACCCACTTGGCTAGAGCCAAACCCACTTGCTAGACCCAAACCCACTCGGCTAGATCCAAACGCACTCGGCTAGACCCAAGCCCACTCGGCTAGACCCAAACCCACTTGGCTAGACCCAAACCCACTCGGCTAGAACCAAACCCTCTCGGCCAGACCCAAACCCACTCGGCTAGACCTAAACCCACTCGGCTAGACCCAAACCCACTCGGCTAGACCAAAACCCACTCCGCTAGACCCAAACCCACTCCGCTAGACCCAAACACACTCGGCGAGACCCAAACCCACTCGGCTAGACCCAAATCCACTCGGCTAGGCCCAAACCCACTCGGCTAGACCCAAACCCTCTTGGCTGGACCCAAACCCACTCCGCTACACCCAAACCCACTCCGCTAGATGCAAACCCACTCCGATAGAACCAACCCCACTCCGCAAGACCCAAACCCACTCCGCTAGACCCAAACCCACTCCGCAAGACACAAACCCACTCGGCAAGATCCAAACCCACTCGGCTAGACTCAAACACACTCGGCTAGACCCAAACCTACTCCGCTAGACCCAAACCCACTCCGCTAGACCCAAACCCACTCGGCTAGACACAAACCCACTCGGCTAGACCCAAACCCACTTGGCTAGACCCAAACCCACCCCGCTAGACCCAAACCCAATCCGCTAGACCCAAAGCCACTCGGCTAGACCCAAACCCACTCGGCTAGACCCAAACACACTCGGCTAGACCCAAACCCACTCGGCTGGACCCAAACCCACTCGGCTAGAGCCAAACCCACTCGGGAAGACTCAAACCCACTCGGCTAGACCCAAACCTACTCCGCTAGACCCAAACCCACTCCGCTAGACCCAAACCCACTAGGCTAGACCCAAACCCACTTGGCTAGACCCAAACCCATTCCGCTAGACCCAAACCCATTCCGCTAGACTGAAACCCACTCGGCTAGACCCAAACCCACTCGGCTGGACCCAAACCCACTCGGCTAGACCCAAACCCACTCGGCTAGACCCAAACCCACTCGGCCAGACCCAAACCCACTCAGCAAGACACAAACCCACTCGTCTAGCCCCAAACCCACTTGGCTAGATCCAAACCCACTGCGCCAGACCCAACCTCACATCGCTAGACCCAACCCCACTCGGCTAGAACCAAACCCACTCGGCTAGACCCAAACCCACTCGGCTAGGCCCAAACCCACTCGCCTAGGCACAAACCCACTCGGCTAGACCCAAACCCACTCTGCTAAACCCAAACCCACTCTGCTAGACCCAAACCCACTCCGCTAGAACCAAACCCTCTCCGCTAGACCCAAACCCACTCCGCTAGACCCAAACCCAGTCCGCTAGACCCAAACCCACTCTGCTAGACCCAAACCCACTCGGCTAGACCCAAACCCACTCGGCTAGACCCAAACCCACTCTGCTAGACCCAAACCCACTCCGCTAGAACCAAACCCTCTCCGCTAGACCCAAACCCACTCCGCTAGACCCAAACCCAGTCCGCTAAACCCAAACCCACTCGGCTAGACCCAAACCCACTCGGCTAGACCAAACACACTAGGCTAGACACAAACACACTCGGCTAGAGCCAAACCCACTCTGCTAGACCCAAACCCACTCGGCTAGATCCAAACGCACTCGGCTAGACCCAAGCCCACTCGGCTAGACCCAAACCCACTTGGCTAGACCCAAACCCACTCGGCTAGAACCAAACCCTCTCGGCTAGAACCAAACCCACTCGGCTAGACCCAAATCCACTCGGCTAGGCCCAAACCCACTCGGCTAGACCCAAACCCTCTTGGCTGGACCCAAACCCACTCCGCTACACCCAAACCCACTCCGCTAGACGCAAACCCACTCCGATAGAACCAACCCCACTCCGCTAGACCCAAACCCACTCCGCTAGACCCAAACCCACTCCGCAAGACACAAACCCACTCGGCAAGATCCAAACCCACTCGGCTAGACTCAAACACACTCGGCTAGACCCAAACCTACTCCGCTAGACCCAAACCCACTCCGCTAGACCCAAACCCACTCGGCTAGACACAAACCCACTCGGCTAGACCCAAACCCACTTGGCTAGACCCAAACCCACCCCGCTAGACCCAAACCCATTCCGCTACACCCAAAGCCACTCGGCTAGACCCAAACCCACTCGGCTAGACCCAAACCCACTCGGCTAGACCCAAACCCACTCGGCTAGACCCAAACCCACTCGGCTAGAGCCAAACCCACTCGGCAAGACTCAAACCCACTCGGCTAGACCCAAACCTACTCCGCTAGACCCAAACCCACTCCGCTAGACCCAAACCCACTCGGCTAGACCCAAACCCACTTGGCTAGACCCAAACCCATTCCGCTAGACCCAAACCCATTCCGCTAGACTGAAACCCACTCGGCTAGACCCAAACCCACTCGGCTAGACCCAAACCCACTCGGCTAGACCCAAACCCACTCGGCCAGACCCAAACCCACTCGGCAAGACACAAACCCACTCGTCTGGCCCCAAACCCACTTGGCTAGATCCAAACCCACTCCGCCAGACCCAACCTCACATCGCTAGACCCAACCCCACTCGGCTAGAACCCAACCCACTCGGCTAGACCCAAACCCACTCGGCTAGGCCCAAACCCACTCGCCTAGGCACAAACCCACTCGGCTAGACCCAAACCCACTCTGCTAAACCCAAACCCACTCTGCTAGACCCAAACCCACTCCGCTAGAACCAAACCCTCTCCGCTAGACCCAAACCCACTCCGCTAGACCCAAACCCAGTCCGCTAGACCCAAACCCGCTCGGCTAGACCCAAACCCACTCGGCTAGACCCAAACCCACTCGGCTAGAACCAAACCCACTCTGCTGGACCCAAACCCACTCCGCTAGAACCAAACCCTATCCGCTAGGCCCAAACCCACTCGGCTAGACCCAAACCCTCTTGGCTGGACCCAAACCCACTCCGCTACACCCAAACCCACTCCGCTAGATGCAAACCCACTCCGATAGAACCAACCCCACTCCGCTAGACCCAAACCCACTCCGCTAGACCCAAACCCACTCCGCAAGACACAAACCCACTCGGCAAGATCCAAACCCACTCGGCTAGACTCAAACACACTCGGCTAGACTCAAACCTACTCCGCTAGACCCAAACCCACTCCGCTAGACCCAAACCCACTCGGCTAGACACAAACCCACTCGGCTAGACCCAAACCCACTTGGCTAGACCCAAACCCACCCCGCTAGACCCAAACCCATTCCGCTAGACCCAAAGCCACTCGGCTAGACCCAAACCCACTCGGCTAGACCTAAACACACTCGGCTAGACCCAAACCCACTCGGCTGGACCCAAACCCACTCGGCTAGAGCCAAACCCACTCGGGAAGACTCAAACCCACTCGGCTAGACCCAAACCTACTCCGCTAGACCCAAACCCACTCCGCTAGACCCAAACCCACTCGGCTAGACCCAAACCCACTCGGCTAGACCAAACACACTCGGCTAGACACAAACACACTCGGCTAGAGCCAAACCCACTCTGCTAGACCCAAACCCACTCGGCTAGATCCAAACGCACTCGGCTAGACCCAAGCCCACTCGGCTAGACCCAAACCCACTTGGCTAGACCCAAACCCACTCGGCTAGAACCAAACCCTCTCGGCCAGACCCAAACCCACTCGGCTAGACCCAAACCCACTCGGCTAGACCCAAACCCACTCGGCTAGACCCAAACCCACTCCGCTAGACCCAAACCCACTCCGCTAGACCCAAACCCACTCGGCGAGACCCAAACCCACTCGGCTAGACCCAAATCCACTCGGCTAGGCCCAAACCCACTCGGCTAGACCCAAACCCTCTTGGCTGGACCCAAACCCACTCCGCTACACCCAAACCCACTCCGCTACACGCAAACCCACTCCGATAGAACCAACCCCACTCCGCTAGACCCAAACCCACTCCGCTAGACCCAAACCCACTCCGCAAGACACAAACCCACTCGGCAAGATCCAAACCCACTCGGCTAGACTCAAACACACTCGGCTAGACCCAAACCTACTCCGCTAGACCCAAACCCACTCCGCTAGACCCAAACCCACTCGGCTAGACACAAACCCACTCGGCTAGACCCAAACCCACTTGGCTAGACCCAAACCCACCCCGCTAGACCCAAACCCATTCCGCTACAACCAAAGCCACTCGGCTAGACCCAAACCCACTCGGCTAGACCCAAACCCACTCGGCTAGACCCAAACCCACTCGGCTAGACCCAAAGCCACTCGGCTAGAGCCAAACCCACTCGGCAAGACTCAAACCCACTCGGCTAGACCCAAACCTACTCCGCTAGACCCAAACCCACTCCGCTAGACCCAAACCCACTCGGCTAGACCCAAACCCACTTGGCTAGACCCAAACCCATTCCGCTAGACCCAAACCCATTCCGCTAGACTGAAACCCACTCGGCTAGACCCAAACCCACTCGGCTAGACCCAAACCCACTCGGCTAGACCCAAACCCACTCGGCCAGACCCAAACCCACTCGGCAAGACACAAACCCACTCGTCTAGCCCCAAACCCACTTGGCTAGATCCAAACCCACTCCGCCAGACCCAACCTCACATCGCTAGACCCAACCCCACTCGGCTAGAACCAAACCCACTCGGCTAGACCCAAACCCACTCGGCTAGGCCCAAACCCACTCGCCTAGGCACAAACCCACTCGGCTAGACCCAAACCCACTCTGCTAAACCCAAACCCACTCTGCTAGACCCAAACCCACTCCGCTAGAACCAAACCCTCTCCGCTAGACCCAAACCCACTCCGCTAGACCCAAACCCAGTCCGCTAGACCCAAACCCGCTCGGCTAGACCCAAACCCACTCGGCTAGACCCAAACCCACTCGGCTAGACCCAAACCCACTCTGCTAGACCCAAACCCACTCCGCTAGAACCAAACCCTCTCCGCTAGGCCCAAACCCACTCGGCTAGACCCAAACCCTCTTGGCTGGACCCAAACCCACTCCGCTACACCCAAACCCACTCCGCTAGATGCAAACCCACTCCGATAGAACCAACCCCACTCCGCTAGACCCAAACCCACTCCGCTAGACCCAAACCCACTCCGCAAGACACAAACCCACTCGGCAAGATCCAAACCCACTCGGCTAGACTGAAACACACTCGGCTAGACCCAAACCTACTCCGCTAGACCCAAACCCACTCCGCTAGACCCAAACCCACTCGGCTAGACACAAACCCACTCGGCTAGACCCAAACCCACTTGGCTAGACCCAAACCCACCCCGCTAGACCCAAACCCATTCCGCTAGACCCAAAGCCACTCGGCTAGACCCAAACCCACTCGGCTAGACCCAAACACACTCGGCTAGACCCAAACCCACTCGGCTGGACCCAAACCCACTCGGCTAGAGCCAAACCCACTCGGGAAGACTCAAACCCACTCGGCTAGACCCAAACCTACTCCGCTAGACCCAAACCCACTCCGCTAGACCCAAACCCACTCGGCTAGACCCAAACCCACTTGGCTAGACCCAAACCCATTCCGCTAGACCCAAACCCATTCCGCTAGACTGAAACCCACTCGGCTAGACCCAAACCCACTCGGCTGGACCCAAACCCACTCGGCTAGACCCAAACCCACTCGGCTAGACCCAAACCCACTCGGCCAGACCCAAACCCACTCAGCAAGACACAAACCCACTCGTCTAGCCCCAAACCCACTTGGCTAGATCCAAACCCACTCCGCCAGACCCAACCTCACATCGCTAGACCCAACCCCACTCGGCTAGAACCAAACCCACTCGGCTAGACCCAAACCCACTCGGCTAGGCCCAAACCCACTCGCCTAGGCACAAACCCACTTGGCTAGACCCAAACCCACTCTGCTAAACCCAAACCCACTCTGCTAGACCCAAACCCACTCCGCTAGAACCAAACCCTCTCCGCTAGACCCAAACCCACTCCGCTAGACCCAAACCCAGTCCGCTAGACCCAAACCCACTCGGCTAGACCCAAACCCACTCGGCTAGACCCAAACCCACTCGGCTAGACCCAAACCCACTCTGCTAGACCCAAACCCACTCCGCTAGAACCAAACCCTCTCCGCTAGACCCAAACCCACTCCGCTAGACCCAAACCCAGTCCGCTAAACCCAAACCCACTCGGCTAGACCCAAACCCACTCGGCTAGACCAAACACACTCGGCTAGACACAAACACACTCGGCTAGAGCCAAACCCACTCTGCTAGACCCAAACCCACTCGGCTAGATCCAAACGCACTCGGCTAGACCCAAGCCCACTCGGCTAGACCCAAACCCACTTGGCTAGACCCAAACCCACTCGGCTAGAACCAAACCATCTCGGCCAGACCCAAACCCACTCGGCTAGACCCAAACCCACTCGGCTAGACCCAAACCCACTCGGCTGGACCCAAACCCACTCCGCTAGACCCAAACCCACTCCGCTAGACCCAAACCCACTCGGCGAGACCCAAACCCACTCGGCTAGACCCAAATCCACTCGGCTAGGCCCAAACCCACTCGGCTAGACCCAAACCCTCTTGGCTGGACCCAAACCCACTCCGCTACACCCAAACCCACTCCGCTAGACGCAAACCCACTCCGATAGAACCAACCCCACTCCGCTATACGCAATCCCACTCCGCTAGACCCAAACCCACTCCGCTAGACCCAAACCCACTCCGCTAGACGCAAACCCATTCCGCTAGACCCAAACCCACTCCACTAGACCCAAACCAACTCGGTTAGACCCAAACCCACTCGTCTAGACCCAAACCCACTCGTCTAGACCCAAACCCACTCGGCTAGACCCAAACCCACTCGGCTAGACCCAAACCCACTCGGGTAGACCCAAACCCACTCGGGTAGACCCAAACCCACTCCGCTAGTCCCAAACCCACTCGGCTAGACCGAAACCCACTCGGCTAGACCGAAACCCCCTCGGCTACGCCCAAACCCACTCGGCTGCTCCCAAACCCACTCGGCTACACTCAAACCCACTCGGCTAGACCCAAGCCCACTGCTCTAGCCCAAACCCACTCGGCAAGAACCAAAACCCACTCGGCTAGACCCAAACCCACTCGGCTAGACCCAAACCCACTCGGCTAGAGCCAAACTCACTTGGCTAGACCCAAACCCACTCGGCTAGACCCAAACCTATTCGGCTAGACCCAAACCCACTTGGCTAGATCCAAACCCATTCGGCTAGACGCAAACCCATTCCGCTAGACCCAAACCAACTCAGCTAGACCCACACACACTCCGCTAGACCCAAACCCACTCCGTAGGCCCAAACCCACTCTGCTACACCCAAACCCACTCCGCTAGACCCAAACCCACTCCGCTAGACCCAAACCCACTCCGCTAGACCCAAACCCACTCCGCTAGACCCAAACCCACTCGGCTAGACCCAAACCCACTGAGCTAGACCCAAACCCACTCCGCTACACCCAAACCCACTCCGCTAGAACCAAACCCACTCCGCTAGACCCAAACCCACTCCGCTAGACCCAAACCCACTCGGCTAGACCCAAACCCACATGGCTAGGCCCAAACCCACTAGGCCAGACCTAAACCCACTGGGCTAGACCCAAACCCACACGGCTAGACCCAAACCCACTCGGCTAGACCCAAACCCACTCCGCGAGACCCAAACCCACTCCGCTACACCCAAACCCACTCTGCTAGACCCAAACCCACTCCGCTAGACTGAAACCCACTCCGCTAGACGCAAACCTACTCAGCTAGTCCCAAACCCACTCGGCTAGACCCAAACCCACTCGGCTAGACCCAAACCCACTCGTCTAGACCCAAACCCACTCGGCTAGACCCAAACCCACTCGGCTAGACCCAAACCCACTCGGCTAGACCCAAAACCACTCGGCTAGACCAAAACCCACTCGGCAAGACCCAAACCCACTCGGCTAGACCCAAACCCATTTGGCTAGACCCAAACCCACTCGGCTAGACCCCAACCCACTCGGCTAGTCCCAAACCCACTCGGCTAGACCCAAACCCACTCGTCTAGACCCAAACCCACTCGGCTAGCCCCAAACCCACTCGGTTAGACCCAAACCCACTCGGCGAGACCCAAACCCACTCGGCTACACCCAAACCCACACGGCTAGACCCAAACCCACTCGGCTAGACGCAAACCCACTCGGCTAGACCCAAACACACTCGGCTAGACCCAAACCCACTCGGCTAGAACCAAACCCACTCGGCTAGACCCAAACCCACTCGGCTAGATGCAAACCCACTCGGCTAGACCCAAACCCACTCGGCTAGACCCTAACCCACTCGGCTAGACGCAAACCCACTCGGCTAGACCCAAACCCACTCGGCTAGACCCAAACCCACTCGGCTAGACCCAAACCCACTCGGCTAGACCGAAACCCACTCGGCTAGACCGAAACCCCCTCGGCTACACCCAAACCCACTCGGCTACACCCAAACCCACTCGGCTACACCCAAACCCACTCGGCTAGACCCAAGCCCACTCCTCTAGACCCAAACCCACTCGGCAAGAACCAAAACCCACTCGGCTAGACCCAAACCCACTTGGCTAGACCCAAACCCACTCCGCTTGATCCAAACCCACTCCGCTATACGCAAACCCACTCCGCTAGACCCAAACCCACTCCGCTAGACCCAAACCCACTCCGCTAGACGCAAACCCATTCCGCTAGACCCAAACCCACTCCACTAGACCCAAACCAACTCGGTTAGACCCAAACCCACTCGTCTAGACCCAAACCCACTCGTCTAGACCCAAACCCACTCGGCTAGACCCAAACCCACTCGGCTAGACCCAAACCCACTCGGGTAGACCCAAACCCACTCGGGTAGACCCAAACCCACTCCGCTAGTCCCAAACCCACTCGGCTAGACCGAAACCCACTCGGCTAGACCGAAACCCCGTCGGCTACGCACAAACCCACTCGGCTGCTCCCAAACCCACTCGGCTACACTCAAACACACTCGGCTAGACCCAAGCCCACTGCTCTAGCCCAAACCCACTCGGCAAGAACCAAAACCCACTCGGCTAGACCCAAACCCACTCGGCTAGACCCAAACCCACTCGGCTAGAGCCAAACTCACTTGGCTAGACCCAAACCCACTCGGCTAGACCCAAACCCACTCGGCTAGACCCAAACCCACTCCGCTTGATCCAAACCCACTCGGCTAGACCCAAACCCACTCGGCTAGACCCAAACCCACTCGGCTAGACCCAAACCCACTCGGCTACACCCACACCCACTGGGCTACACCCAAACCCACTCGGCTACACCCAAACCCACTCGGCAACACCCAAACCCACTCGGCTACACCCAAACCCACTCGGCTAGACCCAAACCCACTCGGCTAGACCCAAACCTATTCGGCTAGACCCAAACCCACTTGGCTAGATCCAAACCCATTCGGCTAGACGCAAACCCATTCCGCTAGACCCAAACCAACTCAGCTAGACCCACACACACTCCTCTAGACCCAAACCCACTCCGCTAGGCCCAAACCCACTCCGCTACACCCAAACCCACTCCGCTAGACCCAAACCCACTCCGCTAGACCCAAACCCACTCCGCTAGACCCAAACCCACTCGGCTAGACCCAAACCCACTGAGCTAGACCCAAACCCACTCCGCTACACCCAAACCCACTCCGCTAGAACCAAACCCACTCCGCTAGACCCAAACCCACTCCGCTAGACCCAAACCCACTCGGCTAGACCCAAACCCACATGGCTAGGCCCAAACCTACTAGGCCAGACCTAAACCCACTGGGCTAGACCCAAACCCACACGGCTAGACCCAAACCCACTCGGCTAGACCCAAACCCACTCCGCGAGACCCAAACCCACTCCGCTACACCCAAACCCACTCTGCTAGACCCAAACCCACTCCGCTAGACTGAAACCCACTCCGCTAGACGCAAACCTACTCAGCTAGTCCCAAACCCACTCGGCTAGACCCAAACCCACTCGGCTAGACCCAAACCCACTCGTCTAGACCCAGACCCACTCGGCTAGACCCAAACCCACTCGGCTAGACCCAAACCCACTCGGCTAGACCCAAAACCACTCGGCTAGACCAAAACCCACTCGGCAAGACCCAAACCCACTCGGCTAGACCCAAACCCATTTGGCTAGACCCAAACCCACTCGGCTAGACCCAAACCCACTCGGCTAGACCCAAACCCACTCGGCTAGACCGAAACCCACTCGGCTAGACCGAAACCCCCTCGGCTACACCCAAACCCACTCGGCTACACCCAAACCCACTCGGCTACACCCAAACCCACTCGGCTAGACCCAAGCCCACTCCTCTAGACCCAAACCCACTCGGCAAGAACCAAAACCCACTCGGCTAGACCCAAACCCACTTGGCTAGACCCAAACCCACTCCGCTTGATCCAAACCCACTCCGCTATACGCAAACCCACTCCGCTAGACCCAAACCCACTCCGCTAGACCCAAACCCACTCCGCTAGACGCAAACCCATTCCGCTAGACCCAAACCCACTCCACTAGACCCAAACCAACTCGGTTAGACCCAAACCCACTCGTCTAGACCCAAACCCACTCGTCTAGACCCAAACCCACTCGGCTAGACCCAAACCCACTCGGCTAGTCCCAAACCCACTCGGCTAGACCCAAACCCACTCAGCTAGACCGAAACCCCCTCGGCTACGCCCAAACCCACTCGGCTGCTCCCAAACCCACTCGGCTACACTCAAACCCACTCGGCTAGACCCAAGCCCACTGCTCTAGCCCAAACCCACTCGGCAAGAACCAAACCCACTCGGCTAGACCCAAACCCACTCCGCTTGATCCAAACCCACTCGGCTAGACCCAAACCCACTCGGCTAGACCCAAACCCACTCGGCTAGACCCAAACCCACTCGGCTACACCCACACCCACTGGGCTACACCCAAACCCACTCGGCTACACCCAAACCCACTCGGCAACACCCAAACCCACTCGGCTACACCCAAACCCACTCGGCTAGACCCAAACCCACTCGGCTAGACCCAAACCTATTCGGCTAGACCCAAACCCACTTGGCTAGATCCAAACCCATTCGGCTAGACGCAAACCCATTCCGCTAGACCCAAACCAACTCAGCTAGACCCACACACACTCCGCTAGACCCAAACCCACTCCGCTAGGCCCAAACCCACTCCGCTACACCCAAACCCACTCCGCTAGACCCAAACCCACTCCGCTAGACCCAAACCCACTCCGCTAGACCCAAACCCACTCGGCTAGACCCAAACCCACTGAGCTAGACCCAAACCCACTCCGCTACACCCAAACCCACTCCGCTAGAACCAAACCCACTCCGCTAGACCCAAACCCACTCCGCTAGACCCAAACCCACTCGGCTAGACCCAAACCCACATGGCTAGGCCCAAACCTACTAGGCCAGACCTAAACCCACTGGGCTAGACCCAAACCCACACGGCTAGACCCAAACCCACTCGGCTAGACCCAAACCCACTCCGCGAGACCCAAACCCACTCCGCTACACCCAAACCCACTCTGCTAGACCCAAACCCAGTCCGCTAGACTGAAACCCACTCCGCTAGACGTAAACCTACTCAGCTAGTCCCAAACCCACTCGGCTAGACCCAAACCCACTCGGCTAGACCCAAACCCACTCGTCTAGACCCAAACCCACTCGGCTAGACCCAAACCCACTCGGCTAGACCCAAACCCACTCGGCTAGACCCAAAACCACTCGGCTAGACCAAAACCCACTCGGCAAGACCCAAACCCACTCGGCTAGACCCAAACCCATTTGGCTAGACCCAAACCCACTCGGCTAGACCGCAACCCACTCGGCTAGTCCCAAACCCACTCGGCTAGACCCAAACCCACTCGTCTAGACCCAAACCCACTCGGTTAGCCCCAAACCCACTCGGTTAGACCCAAACCCACTCGGCGAGACCCAAACCCACTCGGCTACACCCAAACCCACACGGCTAGACCCAAACCCACTCGGCTAGACCGAAACCCCCTCGGCTACACCCAAACCCACTCGGCTACACCCAAACCCACTCGGCTACACCCAAACCCACTCGGCTAGACCCAAGCCCACTCCTCTAGACCCAAACCCACTCGGCAAGAACCAAAACCCACTCGGCTAGACCCAAACCCACTCGGCTAGACCCAAACTCACTCGGCTAGAGCCAAACTCACTTGGCTATACTCAAACCCACTCGGCTAGACCCAAACCCACTTGGCTAGACCCAAACCCACTCCGCTTGATCCAAACCCACTCCGCTATACGCAAACCCACTCCGCTAGACCCAAACCCACTCCGCTAGACCCAAACCCACTCCGCTAGACGCAAACCCATTCCGCTAGACCCAAACCCACTCCACTAGACCCAAACCAACTCGGTTAGACCCAAACCCACTCGTCTAGACCCAAACCCACTCGTCTAGACCCAAACCCACTCGGCTAGACCCAAACCCACTCGGCTAGACCCAAACCCACTCGGGTAGACCCAAACCCACTCGGGTAGACCCAATTCCACTCGGCAAGATCCAAACCCAAGCGGCTAGACCCAAACCCACTCGGCTAGACCCAAACCCACTCGGCTAGACCCAAACCCACTCGGCTAGACCCAAACCCACTCGGCTAGACCCAAACCCATTTGGCTAGACCCAAACCCACTCGGCTAGACCCCAACCCACTCGGCTAGTCCCAAACCCACTCGGCTAGACCCAAACCCACTCGTCTAGACCCAAACCCACTCGGCTAGACCCAAACCCACTCGGTTAGACCCAAACCCACTCGGCGAGACCCAAACCCACTCGGCTACACCCAAACCCACACGGCTAGACCCAATCCCACTCGGCTAGACGCAAACCCACTCGGCTAGACCCAAACCCACTCGGCTAGACCCAAACCCACTCGGCTAGACCCAAACCCACTCGGCTAGACCCAAACCCGCTCGGCTAGATGCAAACCCACTCGGCTAGACCCAAACCCACTCGGCTAGACCCAAACCCACTCGGCTAGACGCAAACCCAGTCGGCTAGACCCAAACCCACTCGGCTAGACCCCAACCCACTCGGCTAGAGCCAAACCCACTCGGCTAGACCGAAACCCACTCGGCTAGACCGAAACCCCCTCGGCTACACCCAAACCCACTCGGCTACACCCAAACCCACTCGGCTACACCCAAACCCACTCGGCTGGACCCAAGCCCACTCCTCTAGACCCAAACCCACTCGGCAAGACCCAAACCCACTCCGCTAGACCCAAACCCACTCCGCTAGACCCAAACCCACTCCGCTAGACGCAAACCCACTCCGCTAGACCCAAACACACTCCGCTAGACCCAAACCCACTCCGCTTAACTCAAACCCACTCCGTTAGACCCAAACCCACTCGTCTAGACCCAAACCCACTCGGCTAGACCCAAACCCTCACGGCTAGACCCAAACCCACTCGGCTAGACCCAAACCCACTCGGCTAGACCCAAACCCATTCCGCTAGACCCAAACCCACTCCGCTAGGCCCAAACCCACTCCGCTAGACCCAAACCCACTCCGCTTAACTCAAACCCACTCCGTTAGACCCAAACCCACTCGTCTAGACCCAAACCCACTCGGCTAGATCCAAACCCTCTCGGCT
This sequence comes from Raja brachyura, assembly GCA_963514005.1. The sequence goes on along the minus strand of OY740815.1, from coordinate 26,424,742 downwards.
AGACCCAAACCCACTCGGCTAGACCCAAACCCACTCCGCTAGACCCAAACCCACTCCGCTAGACCCAAACCCACTCCGCTAGACCCAAACCCACTCCGCTAGACCCAAACCCACTCCGCTAGACGCAAACCCACTCCGCTAGACCCAAACACACTCCGCTAGACGTAAACCCACTCCGATAGGCGTAAACCCACTCCGATAGACCCAAACCCACTCCGCTAGACCCAAACCCACTCCGCTAGACCCAAACCCACTCCGCTAGACCCAAACCCACTCCGCTAGACCCAAACCCACTAGGCTAGACCCAAACCCACTCGGCTAGACCCAAACCCACTCGGCTAGACCCAAACTCACTCGGCTAGACCCAAACCCACTCGGCTAGTCCCAAACCCACTCGGCTAGACCGAAACCCACTCAGCTAGACCGAAACCCCCTCGGCTACGCCCAAACCCACTCGGCTGCTCCCAAACCCACTCGGCTACACTCAAACCCACTCGGCTAGACCCAAGCCCACTGCTCTAGCCCAAACCCACTCGGCAAGAACCAAACCCACTCGGCTAGACCCAAACCCACTCCGCTTGATCCAAACCCACTCGGCTAGACCCAAACCCACTCGGCTAGACCCAAACCCACTCGGCTAGACCCAAACCCACTCGGCTACACCCACACCCACTGGGCTACACCCAAACCCACTCGGCTACACCCAAACCCACTCGGCAACACCCAAACCCACTCGGCTACACCCAAACCCACTCGGCTAGACCCAAACCCACTCGGCTAGACCCAAACCTATTCGGCTAGACCCAAACCCACTTGGCTAGATCCAAACCCATTCGGCTAGACGCAAACCCATTCCGCTAGACCCAAACCAACTCAGCTAGACCCACACACACTCCGCTAGACCCAAACCCACTCCGCTAGGCCCAAACCCACTCCGCTACACCCAAACCCACTCCGCTAGACCCAAACCCACTCCGCTAGACCCAAACCCACTCCGCTAGACCCAAACCCACTCGGCTAGACCCAAACCCACTGAGCTAGACCCAAACCCACTCCGCTACACCCAAACCCACTCCGCTAGAACCAAACCCACTCCGCTAGACCCAAACCCACTCCGCTAGACCCAAACCCACTCGGCTAGACCCAAACCCACATGGCTAGGCCCAAACCTACTAGGCCAGACCTAAACCCACTGGGCTAGACCCAAACCCACACGGCTAGACCCAAACCCACTCGGCTAGACCCAAACCCACTCCGCGAGACCCAAACCCACTCCGCTACACCCAAACCCACTCTGCTAGACCCAAACCCACTCCGCTAGACTGAAACCCACTCCGCTAGACGTAAACCTACTCAGCTAGTCCCAAACCCACTCGGCTAGACCCAAACCCACTCGGCTAGACCCAAACCCACTCGTCTAGACCCAAACCCACTCGGCTAGACCCAAACCCACTCGGCTAGACCCAAACCCACTCGGCTAGACCCAAAACCACTCGGCTAGACCAAAACCCACTCGGCAAGACCCAAACCCACTCGGCTAGACCCAAACCCATTTGGCTAGACCCAAACCCACTCGGCTAGACCCCAACCCACTCGGCTAGTCCCAAACCCACTCGGCTAGACCCAAACCCACTCGTCTAGACCCAAACCCACTCGGCTAGCCCCAAACCCACTCGGTTAGACCCAAACCCACTCGGCGAGACCCAAACCCACTCGGCTACACCCAAACCCACACGGCTAGACCCAAACCCACTCGGCTAGACGCAAACCCACTCGGCTAGACCCAAACACACTCGGCTAGACCCAAACCCACTCGGCTAGACCCAAACCCACTCGGCTAGACCCAAACCCACTCGGCTAGACGCAAACCCACTCGGCTAGACCCAAACCCACTCGGCTAGACCCTAACCCACTCGGCTAGACGCAAACCCACTCGGCTAGACCCAAACCCACTCGGCTAGACTTAAACCCACTCGGCTAGACCCAAACCCACTCGGCTAGACCGAAACCCACTCGGCTAGACCGAAACCCCCTCGGCTACACCCAAACCCACTCGGCTACACCCAAACCCACTCGGCTACACCCAAACTCACTTGGCTATACTCAAACCCACTCGGCTAGACCCAAACCCACTTGGCTAGACCCAAACCCACTCCGCTTGATCCAAACCCACTCCGCTATACGCAAACCCACTCCGCTAGACCCAAACCCACTCCGCTAGACCCAAACCCACTCCGCTAGACGCAAACCCATTCCGCTAGACCCAAACCCACTCGACTAGACCCAAACCAACTCGGTTAGACCCAAACCCACTCGTCTAGACTCAAACCCATTCGTCTAGACCCAAACCCACTCGGCTAGACCCAAACCCACTCGGCTAGACCCAAACCCACTCGGGTAGACCCAAACCCACTCGGGTAGACCCAATTCCACTCGGCAAGATCCAAACCCAAGCGGCTAGACCCAAACCCACTCGGCTAGACCCAAACCCACTCGGCTAGACCCAAACCCACTCGGCTAGACCCAAACCCACTCGGCTAGACCCAAACCCATTTGGCTAGACCCAAACCCACTCGGCTAGACCCCAACCCACTCGGCTAGTCCCAAACCCACTCGGCTAGACCCAAACCCACTCGTCTAGACCCAAACCCACTCGGCTAGACCCAAACCCACTCGGTTAGACCCAAACCCACTCGGCGAGACCCAAACCCACTCGGCTACACCCAAACCCACACGGCTAGACCCAATCCCACTCGGCTAGACGCAAACCCACTCGGCTAGACCCAAACCCACTCGGCTAGACCCAAACCCACTCGGCTAGACCCAAACCCACTCGGCTAGACCCAAACCCGCTCGGCTAGATGCAAACCCACTCGGCTAGACCCAAACCCACTCGGCTAGACCCAAACCCACTCGGCTAGACGCAAACCCAGTCGGCTAGACCCAAACCCACTCGGCTAGACCCCAACCCACTCGGCTAGAGCCAAACCCACTCGGCTAGACCGAAACCCACTCGGCTAGACCGAAACCCCCTCGGCTACACCCAAACCCACTCGGCTACACCCAAACCCACTCGGCTACACCCAAACCCACTCGGCTGGACCCAAGCCCACTCCTCTAGACCCAAACCCACTCGGCAAGACCCAAACCCACTCCGCTAGACCCAAACCCACTCCGCTAGACCCAAACCCACTCCGCTAGACGCAAACCCACTCCGCTAGACCCAAACACACTCCGCTAGACCCAAACCCACTCCGCTTAACTCAAACCCACTCCGTTAGACCCAAACCCACTCGTCTAGACCCAAACCCACTCGGCTAGACCCAAACCCTCTCGGCTAGACCCAAACCCACTCGGCTAGACCCAAACCCACTCCGCTAGACGCAAACCCTCTCGGCTAGACCCAAACCCACTCGGCTAGACCCAAACCCACTCCGCTAGACCCAAACCCACTCCGCTAGACCCAAACCCACTCCGCTAGACCCAAACCCACTCCGCTAGACCCAAACCCACTCCGCTAGACGCAAACCCACTCCGCTAGACCCAAACACACTCCGCTAGACGTAAACCCACTCCGATAGGCGTAAACCCACTCCGATAGACCCAAACCCACTCCGCTAGACCCAAACCCACTCCGCTAGACCCAAACCCACTCCGCTAGACCCAAACCCACTCCGCTAGACCCAAACCCACTAGGCTAGACCCAAACCCACTCGGCTAGACCCAAACCCACTCGGCTAGACCCAAACCCACTCGGCTAGACCCAAACCCACTCGGCTAGACACAAACCCACTCGGCTAGACCCAAACCCACTCGGCTAGACCCAAACCCACTCGGCTAGACCCAAACCCACTCGGCTAGACCCAAACCCATTCCGCTAGACCCAAACCCACTCCGCTAGGCCCAAACCCACTCCGCTAGACCCAAACCGACTCCGCTTAACTCAAACCCACTCCGTTAGACCCAAACCCACTCGTCTAGACCCAAACCCACTCGGCTAGACCCAAACCCTCTCGGCTAGACCCAAACCCACTCGGCTAGACCCAAACCTACTCTGCTAGACCCAAACCCATTCAGCTAGACCCAAACCCACTCGGCGAGACCCAGACCCACTCCGCTAGACCCAAACCCACTCAGCAAGATTCAAACCCACTCCGCTAGACCCATACCCAATCGGCTAGACCCAAACCCACTCGGCTAGACCCAAACCCACTCCGCTAGACCCAAACCCAATCCGCTAGATCCAAACCCACTCCGCTAGACCCAAACCCAGTCCGCTAGACGCAAACCCAGTCTGCTCGACCCAAACCCACTCCGCTAGACCCAAACACACTCCGCTAGACGTAAACCCACTCCGATAGACCCAAACCCACTCCGCTAGACCCAAACCCACTCCGCGACCCAAACCCACTCCGCTAGACCCAAACCCACTCCGCTAGACCCAAACCCACTCCGTTAGACCCAAACCCACTAGGCTGGACCCAAACCCACTCGGCTAGACCCAAACCCAATCGGCTAGAACCAAACCCACTCCGCTAGACCCAAACCCACTCCGCTAGACCCGAACCCAATCCGCTAGATCCAAACCCACTCCGCTAGACCCAAACCCACTCCGCTAGACGCAAACCCAGTCTGCTCGACCCAAACCCACTCCGCTAGACCCAAACACACTCCGCTAGACGTAAACCCACTCCGATAGACCCAAACCCACTCCGCTAGACCCAAACCCACTCGGCTAGACCCAAACCCACTCCGCTAGACCCAAACCCACTCCGCTAGACCCAAACCCACTCCGCTAGACCCAAACCCACCAGGCTAGACCCAAACCCACTCGGCTAGACCCAAACCCACTCGGCTAGACCCAAACCCACTCGGCTAGACACAAACCCACTCGGCTAGACCCAAACCCACTCCGCTAGGCCCAAACCCACTCCGCTAGACCCAAAGCCACCTCGCTTAACTCAAACCCACTCCGTTAGACCCAAACCCACTCCGCTAGACCCAAACCCACTAGGCTAGACCCAAACCCACTCGGCTAGACTCAAACCCACTCGGCTAGACCCAAACCCACTCGGCTAGACCCAAACCCACTCGGCTAGACACAAACCCACTCGGCTAGACCCAAACACACTCGGCTAGACCCAATCCCACTCGGCTAGACCCAAACCCACTCGGCTAGACCCAAACCCATTCCGCTAGACCCAAACCCACTCCGCTAGGCCCAAACCCACTCCGCTAGACCCAAACCCACTCCGCTTAACTCAAACCCACTCCGTTAGACCAAAACCCACTCGTCTAGACCCAAACCCACTCGGCTAGACCCAAACCCTCTCGGCTAGACCCAAACCCACTCGGCTAGACCCAAACCTACTCTGCTAGACCCAAACCCAATCCGCTAGACCCAAACCCACTCGGCGAGACCCAGACCCACTCCGCTAGACCCAAACCCACTCAGCTAGATTCAAACCCACTCCGCTAGACCCATACCCAATCGGCTAGACCCAAACCCACTCGACTAGACCCAAACCCACTCCGCTAGACCCGAACCCAATCCGCTAGATCCAAACCCACTCCGCTAGACCCAAACCCAGTCCGCTAGACCCAAACCCACTCCGCTAGACGCAAACCCAGTCTGCTCGACCCAAACGCACTCCGCTAGACCCAAACACACGCCGCTAGACGTAAACCCACTCCGATAGACCCAAACCCACTCCGCTAGACCCAAACACACTCCGCGACCCAAACCCACTCCGCTAG